>CM048750.1:124358548-129158548 GCA_026315105.1 Locusta migratoria | reverse complement strand
TCTTCTTCTTCTTCTTCTTCTTCCCATTATTTTATTATTAGAATTACATCTACATCTACATACATACTCCGCAATTCACCGTAAGGTGCGTGGCGGAGGGTACACTGTACCACTACTAGGCATTTCCTTGCCTATTCCACTCCCAAATTGAACGAGGAAAAAAAGAATGCCTATATGCCTCCATACGAGCCCTAATTTCTCTTATCTTGTCTTTGTGATCTTTACGCGAAATGTAAGTAGGCGGCAGCTGTTGCTGTTGTGGAGCATTACATATTCTGCCATTCAATTTGCACATAGTAGTATTTGCACAAGTATCTTTCTAGTTTGGGAAACATGTAAAATCTTTCTGAAGAAAATTCTTTGTATCTATCAAAACTACACAAGCATTTTAAAAAACTGCGGCACAAAAACAAAACTTAAGACTGAATGCACCTGGCTACGAGAACAGTTGCCAACAAGCAATACGCTGCTATATCAAGGAATGCATGGGACATTGTTGAATGTGTGCATATAAAATGCAGTTACCAATAGGTGATAGACCTACACATTAAAATGGTGTAGACGTGCGCCTCGGTTGCACAGTGGTAGAGTGCCAGACTACAAATCCAAAGGTTCCGGGTTCGATCCCCGCCAGGTCCTAGGATTTTTATCTGTCACTTTCCACTTCTTTCACCTCTGGCAGTATTGCTCATGTGAAAAATACCGAGTAGCACCGTGGTTCGGAACCCACGTTAAACTGTAGGTCCCCCTATAACTGGCTAGGTAAGTCAGTTCGAAGGTCGGAGGAAGGCAACGGCATACCACCTCCTAACAGGACCATGCCTAGTAAAGCACTGTGGTGTTCAAACCAATCTTCGGATTGTGGACTGCTTTACCTTTTTAGACTCAATTGTCATCGATATTCGGGTTTCATTACCATAAGGCAAACAGAATTTATGAGGTTAAATTCAAATTCAATAGTTTCATGTTTTCCACAATATTTATAAAATTTAGTAAAAAAGTTGTGAATATGCACTTTCCTATAAACAGGTTCCTCTATGTATAAGTGTTCTGTTTGTTGTTGAGGTACTTCTTGTAACAGCATAATTTATTTCTTACAAGAGGGCAGCACTACAACGTAGATCAAGTGAACAGTACAATACATATGCCAGTCACAGATACCACTAACGTCCACACATAAGGTTCATGTGAGAGCTACATCGTAACTGAGGCAACGCCTCACACACTGTATGCTCGCCTAGCCGTGAAGGCGCTGCAAGCCCTTGGAGGCAGCGCTATCATGCGTCAGACTTGGCTGTGGTGCGTCTTTCATATGCCGCAGACAGAAGGGACGCGGCTTGCAGTGGCGCGCTCCAACATCCCTCCACTCTTTCGGGAAGCCAACACCGCAGCTGGAGGCGAACAATGGCTGGTGATGCTGAATAGTGGAGGCCACGGGAGTCGCCCACGTGACCCTTCGGCAGGGGCGACCACGATGGGGTGGGAGATGGCCGGAGACGGCGAGCACCTCCATCGCCTATCTGTGTCCGAGGGGAAGTTGTCAGCACATCGCTGCATGGCCAACCAGTCCAAGGGTACAAAAGGGGTGAAAGTGCCCAGGCCGGCAGTGACCATGTCGGGGAGGGCCCCTGCCAGCACATGTGACAGTGGTGGAGAGGCTGGTCGCATCTTGACATTGCCACTGTAGAAAGATGCCTTCCCTGCCGGAGCTCCCACCACTACCGGTGTGGGAGATGACACAGCTGCGTCCGTAGCAGGACCCGAGTAGGCAGGAGATGGGGGCGACAGAGGGGACACGTAGAGAGAGAGAGGCCACATCTCTATGTCGTCGTCAGCAGCTGACTGTTGGCGTTGCAGACACCCATCCGTAGCACCCATTCCCCGAGAGGAAGGCGATGACATGCTTAAGCACCTCACGGAGCACAGGGTTCGGACGGGTGGCTTGCGCGACTCGATTGGCCATAATCTGAAGTCTCTCAACAGCTTCATGCAAATGACTGTCAATCTGAAATATCGCCACTTTGTCTTTGTTGAAGGAAGGGTTGGGGCCCATGGGCAGACGGGACAAGGCGTCGGCATTGGCATGGTGCGACAAGAGAGCCAATTTCATAGAGATAGGCACTCAAAAACAGAGCCCAATGCTGGAGACATTCTGAAGTCTGGTCCGGAAGATGAACATGCAGACCAAACAGTGCCACCAGGGGTTTGTGATCCATGATATGGTGAAATTTAATGCCGTAGTGGAACACATGAAACTTCCGAACAGTGTAAACAATCGCCAAAGCCTCTTTCTTAATCTGAGAATAACTATGTTGGGCATCTGACAACATCTTAGAAGCATAGGCAATGGGCTGCTCGGAATCATAATCCAGTCTGTGGGCCAACACTGCTTAAATCCCATCCTGAGAAGCATCCTTAGCTAGGACCAGCTGTCGGCCTGGTGTAAATGTGCCGAGGCAAGGTGAAGACTTTAACATCAATTTGATGCAGGCGACCACACAAACGGAACACCTTTCTTTTGCAGTGCTTTCAATGGATGAGTGACCTCTGCCATGTTAGGAAGAAATTTGGAATAGTAACTGACCTTGCCCAAAAATGACAAGAGTTCCTGCAAATTGGTAGGGCAAGGAAGATGATCAATTGCCGTAACTAATTGCGACCAAGGGCGGATGCCATCCTGTGACACCAGGTGTCCCAAATACTCGATTTCAGGTTGAAAGAACTGTGATTTTTTAAGATTGCACTTGAGGCGCGTCATGTGCAATTTTGTGAACATGAGCCACAGGTTGTTCAAGTGATGTGTGCAGGAGGATCTGGAGATGATGATATTGTCTATATAGTTTGCACAGCAAGGAATGTCGTCCAACAACTGTTGCAAGAAACGCTGAATCAATTTTAGAAAAACACTCACCGCCTGCCAACTTCGCCTAAATGTCGTCCGGTCAGGGAATGGGAAAACAATACATCACTAACTGCAAGTTAATCATGAACTTGAAATCACCACAAAACGATGGGCTCCCATATCTACGTATCATATTCAGGCATTGTCCAAAGATTGATGATATCAATTTCTATTTTTTTTTTTTTTTTTTTTTTTTTGTGTCTGTTAGCTGCTCAACACTTCAACAATACACTTTCATTAATTGTATTCTACCCATTTTCTATTAAATCCATAAGCATTCTACTGCCTGAGCTAGCCAGGCACACTTCATGGCCCGTCCTCACAGCTTTACTTCTGCCAGTACCTTGCCTCCTACCTTCCAAATTTCAAACAACCCTAGACTGTGGCTAAGCCATATCTCCATGATATTCTTTCTTCATGGAGTGCTAGTCCCACAAGCTTTTGAGGAGAATTCCTGTGAAGTTTGGTGAGGTACTGGCAGAAGTAAAGTTGTGAGGACAAGCAATGAGTGCTTGTCTGCAAAAGGAAAAGGTCCCGGGCTCAAATCCCAGTTCAGCACACAGTTTTAATCTGCAAGGAACATTCACAAAATTATTAATCGAACTGGGAGATACAACACATAGCCCAATTTTCATTTTGTTTTGTTTATCACAGTGAAAGACTTTAAAACTGGATTTTATTATGTGATCAAATTGGTGACTACAATTTTTATTGGTACATCAGTCATACAGCAATGCTAGCAAATAAGTGGCAGCTGTGAGGAGAACAAGTGTATACAAATGAGAATTTCCCAGTGTGCTCTCTCTCTCTCTCTCTCTCTCTCTCTCTCTCTCTCTCTCTCTCTCTCTCTCACACACACACACACACACACACACACACACACAGAGACACACACACTTTAAACAAAGAACGTAATACACACACTTTAAATAAAAAAATGTAACAAGTATAATTTTAACCAGACATTATTCATTGAAGCTCACCTCTGACTTATATCAGAAACATGTTCTTGCAACCAGCTTGAGGATGAGGCAGCTATTACATGTTCTAGAGCAGCATTGCTTACACCATAGATCACCAGAAGATGAGTAAGGAAAGCAAGTCCCATCCCAACAAGGAGACGACCTCTAAAAAATGGAACATGCCATTAACATCTGCTTTACAAATTTTCCCTGAAATAACCTCTCACACACATTGTTTGTTCACGTAAAATAAAGTTATTTGACGTTTTAAATTCCAACAAGGTAAAAAGATATGTTTTATTTCCTGTTTTGTAAAATTCAGTACAGTATTTTTGTACATTTATGTACTACATAACATTTAAAATAAATCATAAAACATTATGTTAACAACAAAGAAACTTATAATCAAAGAAAGATTGAGTACAGAAACAAATTGTCCTCACTGAAAGTTTAAAATTAGCTTTAGTAAGAAAGATCAATAATAATAATGTAAATGAATGCTTTACAGAGTGACAGTGTAATATAGGGGAAAATGTAGAATGTGAAACACTTTGTAGTGCAGTGGACTGCATTGTAGTTTGCCACAAAAGGGACCTGGGTTCGACTTGCGGTCAGGTTGAAGATTTTCTCCACTCGTGGACTGGATGTTGTGTTGTCCTCATCATGATTTCATCATCTTTTACACGCAAGTCGCCTAAGTGGCGTCACCTACAGACTTGCACCAGGCAGAGTGAACACGACCCCAGCTAGGGGTCTAAGGCCAAAAAGGCCTTACAATTATGAACCTTGATTAAAAAAAGGAAACAAGAAAAAATAGAAAAGCAGCTTTCACTTTCACAGTATACAGTACCTGATTGGAAAACAATATAGGGAAACAATAGTATAGTAGCTCAATGTAAGAATAAGTCTACTGTAACTCTTTGAGCTTTTGTATCAAATTGGAATACCAAAACATCTCAGAAATGTATCGATTGCTAATAAAAACTGTAAGAGGGCACTCAGTTTTACTTGACCATAATTCTTATGAAACGATTTCCGTAGACCAAGGATGGGTTTTCTGTAGAAATAAAAACCCCAATTCCATATATAAATTAATTCCTACACGTAGAACTGCTATAAATGTATGTTTTGCCTCACAGATAAATACTTGACTTTAAGCATGTACAAGAGAAAAAGTTTAGAAACACAGTGAAATTACTTTTTAAACTTGTTGGAAGTCAAGTGCTCAAACTATCAAACACTAAAAGAATATATGATAATTTGCGCATCATTTTAGGCAAAATCTTGTTCTTTCACACATCTCAATGTTTAAGACATGTTATCTCCTGATCTGTGTGTGTCATACCACATTATTATTATTCAGATAGATTAATTAGTATATGTAGATACAGTCTGCAAGGTGTGTTGGAAATATAGTCAACAGAAAAGAAGTAGTACATTAAAAGTGAATTTTATCCAGTTGGGTTGTTTGGTTGGGATAGGGAGACTAAACTGCTAAGGTTATTAGTTCTCCTGTGGGGATCAGAAGGAGTGAGGGTGTGGAAAGGAGGGTAGATGGATTGGAAATGCAGTCCAGGTAGTAAAGACAGAAGAAGGAAGACTGCATTAGCTCAGGGCCCCATGCTCACCACGAAAGTACTCACGAAAGAACTGTGAGCCCACTGGGGGGCAAAGTTAACAGTATGCCATTATAAGCAAAAACTAGCTTTTTCACACATCTGGAAGTTTATGTCATATGTCCTGAAGTATGCATCATACCATAATATAATTTTGCAAGTCCATTTATTTGTGTAATTAGATACTATCTGCAAACTGTGTTATGAAAAAGTCAACAGTAATGACGTACATTACTAAATAAAAAGACAACACCTGACACTGAAGTATAACAGCAAAACTGCAGTAAGGAATAAACTTCTTTTCTTTCATCATCTTGCAGTGAGTGTCAGCCGGAAATTGTTTTGTTAAGGTTTGAAATAGTGTGTAAAATTCACAGGAAGAAAACTAAGTGCACTCATTCTCAAAAACTGGACCAGTACACAAAAAATATAGCGCAAATGGTTTGTAACTCAAAGTCAGAATGTTCATCAAAATGCTACAGGCACAAAGGAAGACATTCATACAATAACACCCACTTCACAGATACATAACCACCATCCCCTAATGCATGGCTGGGCAACAAGTGGCCTGCAGGTCGGGTACAGACAGCAACTAGTTTTAATCTGGCCTGCAGAACAAATTCTTTGCAGATTCAGCGACCTATTGTAAAATGTCATAAGTGAAGAAATATTGTGCAACACATGTAAATAAATGCAAACATTTTAAATGGCATGAACGTACAATGAATCTAATCTATAAATGGAAAAATATAATAATGGAAAGTCCAGGTTGAAATTAATAATATAGTAAAGACACTTTACAACTCACCGCAAAGACGTGGCGACGAGCTGCGACAGGCACATACAAAAGACACACACATACAACACATTCAGCTATTGGCCATGGACTTCTTCAGAAAATAGAACACTCACGCAATCACACAGGCACACAACACAGTCATACAACCATCACCTCCAGCTGCCGCACTTTGAATCACGCTCTGCGGCGAATCGGGGGTGGGAGGGGAGGGGGCAGGGGATAGGAAAGTTACATCATGGTGGTGGGGATGGGTTAGATGGGAATAACAAGATGCAGCTTAGTAATGTAGTGGGGAGGCAGGTGAGGGGAGAAAAATAAAATAAACAAAATAAAATAAATATACGAAATGCGTGCACACTGCAAGTACACAAGACCACGCACACACACACACACACACACACACACACACACACACACGTGCACACGCGCGCGCACACACACACACACACACACACACACACACACACACACACTTGCAGTGTGCACGCATCAGTGTGCACTCAATCTGTTGGCAAAATTATATTTTCAAATCAGAAGGTACGCATAAAACATCTTGTGAAATTGCAATCAACGCATTCTCTGAGAATTACTTCAAACAATTAGTTCATGAGCCAACTAGAATTGTAAATGGATATCAAAAACACTTGATACTTAGCAACAAATAATCCTGAGCTCATAATGAGCATCAAATCAGATACAGGTATTAGTGAACACAGAGCTGTCAAAGCGAGAGTGAGTATCTAAAGTCCTAAAGTTACAAAAAATAAAGAAAAAGTATATTTGTCCAGGAAAGCAGATAGAGATAAAATACATTGCTTATTGAAAGACAGTTTCCACTCGTTGATAACACTAAACATAGGTGTAGACCATATGTGGCTCAAATTCAAAGAAGTCATATCGACAGCAATTGACAGTTTTATACCAAATAAATTAATACAAGAAGTTGATCCCATTGGTACACAAAACAAGTCAGGAGGCTGATGCAAAAGCAACAGAAAAGGCATGCTAAAATTAAACGAACACAAGATCCACAGGATTGGCAATCCTTCACAGAATCTCTTAATTTAGCGAGGACTTCAATGTGTGATGTCTACAATACTTGTCACAACGAAACTCTTTCTCAAAATTTGACTGAAAACCCAAAGAGATTTTGGTCATATGTTAAATATAATAGGGGCAAAACACAAAAAAAACCTCACAATGTGATAGTAATGGTGATCCTGCACTACTAAAGCAGAGTTACTAAACATAGCTTTTAGAAACTCATTCACCAAAGACGACGAAACCAATATTCCAGATTTCGAATTTGAACAGAGGCCGTAATGAGTAACATAGAAGTAGATATCATCAGAGTAGTGAAGCAACTAAAATCACTTAACAAGAATAAGTCTTCTGGTCCGGACTGTATACCCATTAGATCTCCATCTGATTATGCTGAAGCGATAGCTCCTTACTTAACAGCCATACACAACCACTCTAGCAAAGAAGGATCTGTACCAAACGATTTGCAAGTTGCACAGGTCACACCTATATTCAAGAAAGGCAGTAGGAGTAACCCACTAAACTACAGGCCTATTTCATTGACGTCAATTTGCAGCGGGGTTTTGGAACATATCCTGTATTCAAATATTATGAATTATCTTGAACAGAATGATCTATTGACCCAAGGTCAACACGGATTTAGAAAATATTGTTCATGTGAAACAGAACTAGCTCTTTACTCACACGAAGTGATGGGTGCTATCGACAGGGGTTCGCAAATCAATTCCGTATTTCTTGATTTCCAGAAGGCTTTTGACACCATACCTCACAAACGGCTTTTAATCAAATTGCGCGGTTATGGTATATCGCCCCAAATTTGCGACTGGATAGGGGATTTCCTGTCAGAGAGGTAACAGTTTGTAGTAATCAATGATAAGGCATCAACTAAAACAGAGGTGATATTGGGCGTTCCACAGGGTAGTGTTATTGGTCCTCTGCTATTCCTTATTTACATAAACGATTTAGGGAAAAATCTAAGTAGCTCTCTTAGGTTGATTGCAGATGATGTCATCATTTACCGTCTAGTAAAATCGTCTGAAGATCAAAACCAACTGCAGAACGATCTGAGTAAGATATCAGTATGGTGTAAAAATTGGCAATTGACTCTTGATAATGAGAAGTGTGAAGTCATCCACATGAGAACAAAAAGAAATCCCATAAACTTTGTTTACAAGATAAATCAATCAAAAGTGAAGGTCATAAACTCCACTAAATACCTAGGAATTACCATTACTTCCGACTTAAACTGGAAAGAACACATAGATAATACTCAATTAATGATGGGAATTCTCCTCAGAGATGATAAATTATTTTTCAAAAGACATAGATTGGTTGACCAGTACTTACCTTTGTACTGTACCGTCAATAGTGACATAAATGAAGAAAAAGGACAAGCTTTCGGAACACAGTTCCTTCTTCAGGTGGGAGAGAAGGGAAGAAAACAGGATGGGAACGGAAGGGCAAGGTAATTCACGAACTCGGTCATGAGTGTGGTGTTTGAGGAGTGTGGAAGTCAGAGATACTGCATATTAGTACTGAGCTCCCTGTACATCTAGTAAAGCCAACAAATGCCCTTGAACAGTGCAAGGAGAGGATATATATAACCAACGAGGAAAGATCAAGCAGCAAAGAGAAGAGGACTGTAAGAGGGGTGTAGGAGGGGCATGGGGTTGTCTAAAACATTTTTGATTAACAGGAAAAAATGGACACACACACACACACACACACACACACACACACACACACACACACACACACAGAGAGAGAGAGAGAGAGAGAGAGAGAGAGAGAGAGAGAGAGAGAGAGAGAGAGAGAGAGAGAGAGAGAGGGGGGGGGGTAAAGAAGGGATAATGAATAGGTGAGCTGAGGATGGAGGAAAGGGAGGGTTTAGCGTAGATTTAGGCCAGGGAGGTGACAAGAGGAGAGGATATGTTGGAAGGCAAGTTCCCACCTCCGTAGCTCTGAGGGACTGGTGTTTGTTGGTAGTATCCAAATGGCACATGTGGTGTAACACGTGCCAAGGTCCCTAGAGTCATGTTGGAGGGCAAGAACATGTAGAAAATTTCGTGGGAAAGGCGAACCAAAGACTGTGTTTTATTGGCAGAACACTTAAGAGATGCAACAGAACTACTAAAGAAACTGCATACACTATGCTTGTCCGCCTTTTTTTGGAGTATTGCTGGCCAGTGTGGGATCCTTATCAGGTGGGTTTGACAGAGGACATCTAAAGAGTCCAAAGAAGGGCAGCTCATTTCGTACTATTACAATACAGGGGAGACAGCATTACAGAAGTGATACAGGATCTGGGATGGTAATCATTACAACAACGGCACTTATCACTGCGGCGTGGGCTACTTACAAAACTACAATCGCCAACATTCTCCTCCGAATGTGGAAATATATTGTTGATTCCCTCTTACATAGGAATGTAATGGGAGATAAATAGTATAATGGTGGTTCGATGAACCCTCTGCCGGGCACTTAAATGTGATTTGCAGAGTATCCCATGTAGATGTAGATAGATGTAACTTATACTAAATACAGCATAAACAGCCATGCCCAAGGGAGGATTCGAACCCCCAATGGGGAATGGCCTCGCACATCAGAGCATAGCGTCTCAATGCGCTTGGCCACTCCGCCGCGGCTTTCTAATTTCCCTCTGACCAACTTTCCAATCAAATCTTTTATCTGAATGTTTTTTCTATCTGCAATGTCTCCCTGAGTTATACCAGCTACCTTAAGCTCCTCCTTAATTGCAGCAATCCATTTGTTTTGTCCTTGCTTCAGTTTTTGTATCATTTTGCTATTTGTTTTATCAACCTAGTGGGTGCCATTCTTTTAATGTGCCCATAGAATTTAAGTCTTCTTTATCTCGTGTCACCACGTATGACTTTCTACACTTCTACTTCCCTATTGATTTGATTTGATTTTTCCAGGGAAGCCAAAACAGTCTTGGTCCAACCCGCCACTGCCCGCACCGAAACTAAGTTTATTGTGCGGTATCGCTCCCTGTATATCTAGTAAAGCCAACCAATGCCCTTGAACAGTGCAAAGAGTCCCTTTACCAGTTCTTTATTAGACACAATTTCTTCGGGTCAGGTTGTCCCAAATATTCTGTGCCCTTTATTCTCCAATGCAATGCATTCAAAGATTACATGTGATGCAGTTTCATCACTGTCATCACAGATCCTACATTTAGGGTCCTCTTCTGTTATTCCCATTGTACATTGGTGTTTTTTGAAATTCCCATGGCCTGTCAGCAATCCAACCATGAGTCTAATCTCTCTCCTGTTCAGGCCCAGGATTGCAGAGCTTCTTTTAAAACATGGCTTTGGCATCATTACCTTGCCATGTTTTTGTTGATGGACTTTAGTCCAATATTCTACGTGCTGTCTTCTGAGCCAGTTACGTAGCTCCAATTTGATCATTGCCTTGGTGATTGTCAGGACAGGTTCCGGTCCAATAAATGGAGTCTCTCTGCCCCCATCCTGGCTAATCTGTCGGCATGTTCGTTGCCACTGATCCCCGAGTGGCCAGGGACCCACAATAGGTTTACTCTAATGCTTTCCCCTAGCTCCACCAGAATCCTGTGACATTCTGCAACAATTTTAGACCTTGTTGCAGGAGCTGCCAGTGCTCTCAGGGCTGCCTGGCTGTCTGAATAGATATAGATGCTACGATCTTTGTAGCACCTACGCAAATTCTCCTCCACACACGCCCTGATGGCAGCGATTTCAGCCTGGGATACAGAGGCCAGTTTTCCTAGAGAGATGACGCCCTCCAGTCTTGGCTGCACCCCATATACCCCGGCCCCAACACCTTGGTCTGATTTTGACCCGTCAGTGAACCAGACAATTTCCCCCATACGGTGTCGAACTATTACCTATTTCCAATTGTTATATTGGAAGGCTCGTTGAAGCAGTATGGGGTTATAATATAGTCGGCTGGCATTTCCCAACCTTTCCTATATTTACCTCACTCACTATTTTAGTGTGTGATTCTGGATATCCCAAAGAGTTCCAGTTGTTGCCAGATTTGAGTGTGTATGCACCAGCCGCTGCCTCCATCTTGACCCAAAGGTGTAATGGGGGCATATCCCGCATGGTTTCCATCCCAGCAGTTGGTGTGCTGCTAATTCCGCCTGTTAAGGCTAAGCAGGCTAATCTCTGCACCTTACCAAGCTCCTTAGCAGCAACCTGCTGTTCTACCTTCTTCCCCCACACGACCGCCCCATAGGTGAACCTGGGTCTAATCAGTGTGGTGTATATCCAGTGCATACCCTTGGGTCTCCGGCCCCAATTTTGCCACAAGCTCTCCTGGTACTCACAAGAGTACCTTTTGCCTTGGAGCAAATATTCCCGATGTGAGGGGTCCATGTCAGTTTCTCATCTAAGGTAACCCCTAGATATTTCACTGTCCCCTTTACAGGTAGCGCTTCATTGAAAAGCTTCAGATTCCAACTTGAATATTGTATATGCTTATTTGTGAATGGTACAACAACAGTCTTCTTAGGACTACCCCCCAGATCCTGTTTTCTGCACCAGTCTTGCACAATGTCCAATGCACCTTGTGCCATATTCTTTACTGTGTCAGCAAATTTGCCAAGTATTACTATGACAATTCATATGCATATCCTTGGCAAAAGTACTGCCTAGAGTTTAATTCTCCAATGAGATCATTCACCACTATATTCCACAATAAAGGGGAAAGAACTCCTCCTTGAGGGCAACCTCTAGTGGTGTTGATTTCCATTTTTTCATTCATCATGGTAGCTTCTACCTTTCTTCCGCTGAGCATGGCCCTAGTCCACCTACATATAGTGGTCCCTAGGTCATGCACCTCTGCTGCCCTAACCATGGAATCGAAGGTCGTGTTGCTAAAAGCCCCCTCGATGTCCAGGAAGATGCAGAGGGCTATTTCCTGAAAGTGTAGTGCTTTCTCCACCTTCCCAACGAGTTGGTGGAGAGCTGTCTCACATGATTTACCTGGCTGATATGCACGTTGGTTTAAATGTAGAGGAGCCCTACTTAACCTCCTTTCTCCAACATGCACATTAACCAGCTTTTCCAATGTCTTAAGAATGAAGGAGGACAGGCTGATTGGTCTCATATCCTTGGCCTTGGTATGTTCAATTCTGCCTGGTTTAGGAATGAAGACAACCTTCACTGCCCTCCAGGCATTGGAAATGATTCCTGCTGCTAGGCTAACCCTGAATAACCTGCATAGGAATCTAATAAGATTTTCTCCCGGTTGTTGCAGGAGAGCTGGAAAGATTCAATCAGGGCCAGGTGACTTGAACGGTTGAAATGTTCCCACCGCCCATCGGACCTTACTGAGATCAACACACTCCTTGGCCAAATCCCAGTCCTCTTTGCGAATACCTGAGAACCATTGTCTTTCAGGAATCGCATTCTGGTCTGAGTTATCCCCCAGAGTATATTGAGGAAAGTAGGTCTTGAGGAGCAGTTCCAGCGTTTCATGTGCTGTCGTTGTATACTCCCCATCCTCCTTCCTCAATGTTCCTCCTGGATTAGTTGGTACCCTAGTGAGGATTTTATGAAGTCTCGCTTGAGCAGCCGTGCCCTCCACTTCCTCACAGAATACCTTCCAGGATGCCTACTTCCCTATTACTTCTCAGCTTATATGTTTCTCCATCAGTAATTTTGGGACCTAATATTTTCCTGATAGTATTTCTTTCTTTTGAATTTCTTCTGTATCCCTGTATCTATCTTAAATGGAAGTTTCTGCTCCACAAAGACAGACAGATTTGATTACAGTTACATAATGCCTATGTTTACTGAATTTAGAAAGAGATTTTTATCACAAATATTTTGTATTAATCTGAATGCTGTTGCCATTATTATTATTATTTAAATTGTGCGTAAACATGTTTACAGTTTTTTCAAATATTTTTGTTGTATGATTTATTACCAAATATTTAAACTGAGAAACATTTTTTTATTTTTACATATTTTGTGTTCAAAAATTTAGGAGCCTGTTTGTTGTATGTCATATATTAATGCTATTCCTGGTCCTACTTTTACCACTGCTTCTTTAAGAATTTGTTACTGAGCTGTAGGAATGTCCCTAGTTAAAACGGCCAAATCATCTACAAAGATTAGGCAATCTACTCTATTCTGACTCAACTTTGCCTCACCATTCTGTAATTACCTTTTCTAAATCACAGTTAAACATTAATGGTGAATGTCCAGCTTCACATCTAACACCAGTCTCTATATCAAACGATTCAGAAATTTCTCTCATGAATTTAACTTTAGAGCTAATATTGGTTAATGTTACTTTGATCAGTAATAGAGTTTTATTATCTACAGTAGCCCTTCTTCCTTTAAATTTTAGAGAACAGATTTATGATCAACTGAGTCCTACACCTGTTTAATATCCACAAATGTACATACCATATTGTTACTAGAAATTCAATTATGTCTAAGGATTAATTTTAAATTAGGAATTTGTTCCCAAGAGCATCTATTTGGTCTATAGCTGTTTGGAATTCACCTCCAACTGTTCATGGGCTTGATCAAGTAAACACAGAGAGAATTTTGTATGTGGCCAGAAGAAGAGATTCATTGGTAATTAGTAGCTCTGTAATTATAACATCATCTCTGGATGCTTTATGTTTTTAAGTTTAAGTTAATTTGTTTAGTTATTTTGATTTCGTAAGGTTGTTTACAGTTGTGAATGGTATTATTAGTTTTTTGTGATTGGAATTTATTTCTGGCTCTGGACAGTTAAAATGTATTTCAAAATAATTAGCAAGTAGGTTACAATTTTCCTGGTTGCTAAGAGCCAAAAAACCATTTAAATTTTTCAAGCAAAGACTTCGAGGTTAGTGACTGGTAATTTTGTTTTGAATGTTTTATAAAAAGTTTCTTGTCTATTCATTTTGAAGTCTTTTTGTTTTCTAAAAGTTGGGCATTTCTGTTACTTTCTTTTAGTCTCTTGCACTAATTTACATGTTTCTCTTCTTACAGTTAGAAAGGTGTTGTATGAATTTTCAGTTTTGTTACTATTCCAATTTCAGAATGTCTCATGCCTAGACTTAACTGCTGTTTCACAATCCACATTCCACCAAGAGTTCCTTTTGAAGTGGAATTAAATTTTGTAGTGTTTGATGAACTTTCCTTTTACACTTTGTCAATTGTTGGGTTGTTTTTGTGAAGTTCACTTGTTAGTTTAGGGTTATTTTAGTCATGTCAAATTGCTATACAATTAATTCCCCAATAAATGCATTGGATGCCTACCATCTTTTTGTTTTCTTTAGAAGGGTTCTTTTTAAAATCTTTGGCCAGTTTGGTTTGTCCATTTACATGCAGGAAATCCACACACCATTTTCTTGTTATTTTTCCTCTCTTTACCTTACTGAGAATTAATACCACCCAATAAAATTTTAACATGGTTTGAAGGAATTTTCAAGGTGATGCTTTATAATGTTTCCCAAGCTTCATTAACTTCTTCAGTTTTTTATGTTTATCATTAGTTTATTATGAATGTGTTTTACCTCCATTATTGAATTTAACATAGTTTTTGAGACAGCAAAATAACTCCCAGATGTGGTGTATTATTAAGTATTCTGTTATCAGTTTTACTTTTAAAAGACATTAATTGGCAAATTATTGTCCATCACATGTGTTTCTTGAATTGCCAAAATTTTAATCTTCTGTTCTTTTAATGTATCTCCCAATTAATGATGTTTACATAGTTGTAAAAATGTTTGTGTGTGTTTGCAAAAAAATGTACATATTGGTTTTGGTTTTAGTTGGCCAGAATCTGAAAAACCAGATGTACCAGTACTACTAGTGGTTGTCTGACCACTTGGGGTGATATTGTGATTATCAACACAGAATGTGAAGACTGGAAGGGTTAGTTCCTAAATATAAATTTCAGCCACACCACTGCTAAACAGATGCTGAGCATTTGGACACTAGCTACAAGAAAGATGTGAAGTAGATTTGTTTTTAATATAGTAATAAGGACAGTTTGCAACTCACTGCAAAGACATGGCGAAGAGCTGCGGCAGTTGTATGACTGCGTTGTGTGCCTGTGTGATTGTGTGAATGTTCTATTTTCTGAACAAGGCCATGGCCAATAGCTGAAAGTGTTATATGTGTGTATCTTTTGTATGTATCTGTCGCAGCTTGTCGCCACATCTTTGCGGTGAGTTGTAAACTGTCTTTATTACTATATTATTAATTCCAACCTGGACTTTCTATTAGTAGATCTGTTTTTGTATTTCTTGGTGCAGGACTGCTTATTCTGAATTGGCAACTGTCCACCTTAGCTAATGGAATGTACACATCAACCACTGTGATCTGTTCAACACACAAGGCAAGATTGGCTTCTTAGACTTTCAGTTACAATGTCTTGCAGCCTGGATAGCTGTAGTTATATTATACTAGCTGAAAGCCCAGCAGTGTTAGGTATTTATTTGTTTATTACTGCCTTGAGTTAGTAGTTCTCCTATCCCTTCTCTCTTTCTCTGTCCATCTCCTTTTTTCTAAAAACATGTTATATCTATCGGAGAATATATAATAAATAAGGCTGTTTTGCATAATGTACAAAATTATAAATGCAATATCCAAACAAACAAAGATAGTAATCAAAATACAAATGACACATAAATTCATACAATCTCATATTTATTTATGTTGTACAATTGTTTAATTTTCAGGTATATATTCATTTGTATAAGTTTTGTATGTATGTTGCGAATACAATTAGTAGTAAAGGAGTAATAGATAAAAACTTGGTGTGTGATGGGACAGTTTTCCTTTAACATTACCGTTTATGTGCTCATATCTCATGAACTACACATGTTTTACTGTGATACAATTTCAAAGGTACATTCAGCTATATGTGTGTATACTGTCAGTAAAATTTCCTGCACCTACAATTTGTAGTGTAGAAATTATAAATTGTAATGTCACACCGAGTGCTATAGTTTTAATCCATGAACAGTGGAAAAGTAGTAAGCAAATAACTTTATCCTTTCATCATTTTACCGTGGTTGTCACTGAGAAAAAATATAATAAATGTTTGAAATTATCTTTAAAGTTTGTTACAAGTCACTAAGTACTCTCATTCTCATACATGAATGAATAAAGTCTTGTCGCATTATGTGGCAGTTTTTTGTGATTCCTATTGTTTATGATTTCCTATCTCCTGAACCATGTGTCACTTGTTATTCTTAACCCTGCAGTAACGGTTACCTCACAGTAAGGAATGTGTGTATCAAATTTGGTTGATATCAGTCGAATGGTTTAGGAGTAAATGTGGAACACTGTTACGTGATGTAGCAGTTTTTCTCGCATCTCATTGTTTATGATGTGATATCTTGTGAACTATGTGTTGTATGTTATAGCCTTAACTTACAGTGACTGTCCACATGGATTGAAGCTTAAATGTGCAAAATTTCATAAAGATTGCAAGAAAACTGTACAGTTGTATGCAATATGTACACACAAACTAACACATGGAAACTCTGGTTTATATATAAAGACAAGTAACAAGAGTGATGCTTGTTGGAGGTACATTGGATGTGGTAGTTATACGAGTTAACAGGAGTTTGCAACTATGTACATATTTTCCCTTCCCCATAGTCATTTTAAATCTTCACTCTGTCTTCTGATTAGGAATCCATTACCCACTTATCCCAATTATGGCTTCTGGCTCTATTGTACAATCTCCATGATGTTTTTGCTGGGATATCTCTAACAAACTGTAACTTTTTTGTAATTTGGAGTCTCTTGGGTCTGCAGCACTATATATATGTCATTTAAAGACATTATGTAATAAAATTTCCAAATGCTGCACTACTCCTAATAAAAATTAGATATTAATGTCACTACTGACATAAGCTTCTCAATACATTTCAAAGAACCTGCAAATGTTTCTACAGTAGTCCTTTAACTGCAGTAATAATATAAAGTTATGCCAATGTATTCTGTCTTGTATAGTCATTTCTTCAACTTAAGTGGAGAAACAATTCTCAAAAAACTATCTATGTTAATGGTTGCAGGCCTGAGATATAATCTGTACTTCATTTTTTATTGACAGATGCCCTGTTAATGTGTTAATAGTTTTACTACAACTATTCTGTAGTTAGCACTGTAAGGCTGTGTCCTGAGTGGCCGACAGAAGCAAGCGACAGCGTGCGGCAGCTTCAAGCGACATATCTTAACCGCATGTACTGTGTAGGTCTGTCCTATGTGAGCGACATCTGCAGCACTGTACATCAGTCACAACAACGAGCGATGTTTGAATCTCAAACCTGCTTGAATCTTGTCACTGTTGCATGCACAACGAAGTGTCGAGTTCATTGAGAATTATCTGCTTGTCAAGATTATAAAGGATGTCGCAAGAATTCTGTGAGCTAATAATCCCTGAAGTTTATGAAACTGTAAGTGATTCTGAAATAACAGAATATAAAACTGCAGTTGTACATATAATTAAGATTTTTGATTGGAATAAGAAGTGTCCAAAAATAACTCTCTCATAAATTTTCTTTCAGACATTAAAGACGACTGATGTTAAATTTTTAATTGTTTCTAATATGATAGTCTTTTGTTTTTATTCTGATTGGTAGTATGATTTACACAATGATGAATGTGTTTTGAACAATTACATTTGTGTGCTTTTTTAAGCATTTGCAGTACCAACCAACTTACTCCAAAGAGAGAGAACACTACATTTCTGAATAAAATATCTTGATATAACATTTCAGTAGGAATAGAAAATGTTTGGTAGGCCTTCAGTGGGAAATGTGTGTTTGCAATAAAGATGAATATATTGGTATTAACTTGGTAAAAAATTACTACTTGGTAGCCCACATCACTACCCCCTATGCAACACCCACTGCAAGCAAATCTGTCCAGAATTAAATGATTTACTGGTGTCTAACAATAAGACTCATTTTGTACTTATTCAGTTGTTGATGGCTTGTAGTCACAAAAGAAAAACTCGAAAGTATCTGTACTCATCGTCGTATTTGGCTGGTGACCTTCACTGTTTATTTTTGCATTTGAAGTTATGAATGAAATAGTCCACAAACATTCTTCATTTGTAAATTTAAGGTACAGCACTCATTTTAGGTCTTATTTCCTAAAGTAAATAAAACTTTATTGCCTTACTCTGAAGTTATCATTATTCTACAGTTTACAGGTGCCAAATTTTAGAAACTGATGATCGGTTCTAGTTGCCATCTTGTAGCAAGAAGTTGTTGCTCACATAGGACAAGGCCATGGTGCCAAATGTCACTGCTTGTAGTTGCAATGTAATGTAGCTGTATGTCACGTGCTGTCACTCACTTTTGTCACCCACATAGAACACGAACTAACACACTTTTCACAGTGCCACATGTTTTTTACACTTAATACTGCAGTACAGCACTATTAGGCAGTTGATATGCCAGTTTTGCATACTTATTCCCATATTTACTTTGTGACTACCATAATTCGGTATGTTTTGTGCGTTACTTCATTGTTTGTATTTTACTCTCCACTTTGAGGCATGCCAAAAGGTACACTAGACAGCAGCTGATCATTGCCATTTCTTGAGTAATCTCTTCATTTTGGTGTTCAGTATCATTACACGATGTCCAGACTGAACATATGGGGATACCAACATATAAGAAACCGTAAATTCCTTTCATATGTATTTTTATTGCTTTTATATTTTAAAAGACCACAACACTATGGTGATTACCATATAAAATTTTGACATTCATCTTGAATACTATATACTGAAGAAAGGCACTGCCCAAAACTGCTAATAATAACACAATTTCAAGTGCAACTTGTTGCTGCTTCTTTATAAATCAACTGTAAAACAGTTGTTGCAATTGACGAAGTACTCAATGTAGTAAATTTGGTTAAGTAAAATAATTAATTTTCCTTGCAGTTTCTACAACTTGTAAACAGGAAATACGTAGCGAGTTACACAGGTCCAAAGAATGTTTATGTATAGGTTTGGACACTACATTAATATGTCAACATATACACTTCTTTTGTTTGAATTATTTGATTACAAGATTTTTTTTGGTTGGTGGCTGAATTATTAACTTGTCAAAGACCATTAAAATGAAATTTTATCTTTGATACTATCACTGTTTACCTTTTGGTCATAATAAAGTAATATCTTATCAATTTCATAAAGTTACATTCACATGTGATGAAATGAAGACAAGAAAATGAAAACTTATGTAATTAATTAAATTTACAAAACTTACGTATGAATCTGTGTTTGTTCAAGGATAAGCCTCTCAATACTTTCTTTGATTATGAACACTGAAGCCAGTTGAGCTAAAACAGTGCTTCCAAAAACAGCAAGTACCTCAAATCTTTCATATCCAAAACTGTAAAATGGTGAAGGTTTTTGTTTCTTTACCCATACTGAGAGAATGCATATTATCAAGCTGCAATGGAAGGAAAAAACAGCAATCAGTTTTATACAAATATCAATCACATTTCACATAAGATTTGCTGGTTTCAAAGTAATTGTTGTCACACAAATGGTGACACATTGTACCTACATATTAATAACAGCTGCTACTAGTAGTCTATATGATTTTTTACCCTACCAGTATAAATTAAATACTGTAGATACATGTGATAATCACAATCAGAAGTTTACTATCTTACGAATTGTGATTTTTTAAACAGGACACTCTTCAGCATTACACTATACTATAGTCTAGTTTTTTCATATATGTTGTCTTAAAAACTCACTATAATACATCATTCAACATCACACAATACATGAAAACTGACCCACTTCTGTTTAACAATTTCTTTGAATATAAAGTGGAATGATCGCAATAACTCAGTCCCAGGCAAACTAGATGGTACACTTTGGTTCATTTGCAGTAGACAAAAATGCCATCCACAAAAGACATCACTTGTGTGGCACATCCTGGAATGCTGCTCACATCCATAAAATACTCAACAATTAGGTCTAACAGGCCAAACTGAATGTGTACAAAGAGCAACAGCATCAGAAAGGCCTTGTTGTTCGTAGCCAATTATGAAAAAGCCCTTCCTTAGGAGGCTGAGCAATGGTACAGTATGCTAGAGTATGTAGTGTGGACAATGTGCTATATGCCTGATACGCCACGAGGAGCTGTTGCCATATGGGAAGCGATGGCTCAGCAGCCTCAGCACAAAGACTTGGTATGTGGCTGGTCCTGAATGCCCCACTGGTGAGCATAATCCCTTCATGATGAACCACGTCCAACATCTCTAAATAAGAAGGTCTGGCAGACCCATACACCATGCACGTATGGTCAAACCAAGATCGCATATAGGTTCTATAAAACTGGTGCAGACAAGTCCTGCACACTCCCCAAGTAGTGTGACTGAGACATTTTAAAATACTACATGCTTTGAGGCATCATCATTTCAGATCTTTTAGGTGTAGCAACCATGAAAGTTTCATGTCAAATGTGAGGCCCAGAAACCTCACTTTGTATTTAAAATTCAGTACAGTGTCCCTTATCTTCAGTTCAGGTAAATTAAAAACAGAACGGGAATGGTTAAAAAGAACATACACAGACTTTTCATACCAAAATCTTCAGATGTCGGACACTCAGATCGATACCAAACAATGTATATCGATAGAGTATGAACCAAAACTTCTACATAATTCGTGCTATGTGCTGCCATCCAAGAGAACATGCGTAAACAGAAAATAATACGTTACACCTGTTCTACGGAGCACAGGAAAAGCGTATCTGTAGGGGTCTGCCGCGCTGAACTCCTGTGGGTTAGTTGATTGAGCGAATGTTTCTCATTACAAGGATACTCAGTTCAGACCCCAGTAGGGCGAATATTTTTATTATTTTTTTTTTTCTGCATGATGTTGCAAATTGTTCTGCATTGACAAACTTACACCAAGTGTTACATGGGACTACATGCTTCTGAAATGTAAAAGGACTGTTCGGATTTTATAGCACTGTGTTATTGGTAGTTTGTTTCTACATCGTTTTATTTGAAAGTAGCAAACTTGTAGAGTATATTCGTAGAAGAAAGAAACAATTGCACCATACATGCAGAAATATTGAAGTAATAATAATAATAATAATAATAATAATAATAATAATAATTGACTGCTAGATAAGCAGCTTTGCCATTCAGTGGATGTGCATGTTGTGACTAGAACACCATGTCTTTGCCCACACCACCAAGTGGGGCTGACATTGCTGTCCAGTCCGCACGCTACTGCTACTGCTGCAGCTGACAGTGCTGTTTTGCAATATGAACCTGTGGAACATTATAGACATTCTCTTTTAACAATTTTCAATGCATTGCAATTATATATTTAAAAAAAAAGGCTCTAGGTGGGGCCTGAACCCAGGACCCTCTGTTTGATATACTAACATTCTACCAACTAGCCCACAGCAGAACAACGTGATAAGCTCTCACAGTTATGCTTTTCCTCTACTCCGTAGGTTATAATTTATGCATATTCACGTGGACGCCAGCACAAATTATATAGAAGTTTTTGTTAATATTCTATCAATATTCAATGCCTGGGTGTCAGTTGAAAACTTGAAACCAGTCTGTTGAGCCCTTTCATCCAACCATCTAAGAGTGAGTTCCAACTCATTTGTTGTTATTGAAGGGCTGGATGAAGGGCAAGAGACACATTTGTGATGCATATATGCTCAGTTGGAACCAATACAATAAAAGTTATATTTATGTCAACGCAAAAATAAGACATTAGAAAACAGTAGTTCTACCCAAAGCACTCTATGCCGCAGAAACTATGGTGATTCATGGCCACACGAAAATAAGGGAAATTAAAAAATCAGGAAAGAAAAAGTCTATGGAAAATACTCAGACTAGTTTTTGTGAAGGAATTTGGATAAAGTGACCGACAAGAGAGATTTACAAACACACAGACAGGAAGAAAATGTTGAAATTTTATGGACATATCAGCAGGATGGGTAAGAGCAGGCTTACAAGACAAATCTTTGAAATAGTTAAAAATAGCAAAAACAAGATCTAATGGATAACTGAAACAGAAGAAGACATTAAAGAACTGAGAATCACACAGGACAACATAAACAAACAAGAGCAGTTCATAAACATCATAATTAATCAAACATTTAAACAGGAATGTACGGAAAAAAGAACAGGAATTAAATGGTCAGAACAGCACAGGAAAGAACACAGCGAGCATATAAAGAGAATTTGGGGAGAAAGGAGGAAGAAGAAAAAATCAAGACTACTCAAGTTCAATCGCTCTCTTAATAGGAAATAGTGATGATGATGATAATAATGATAAAATTTGTGATGTAACTGCTAAGACTGCTTGCAGAGAATGAGTTTACATATGCATGCCAGTACTGTACTTGCTGTACACTGCAAAATGCCATCTGTTAGCAAATTATTTTGATATTTATGTCAATATTTATTCTAGTTCTTCCAGTGAACATACCTTTCATTGCATTCATCTAGCAAACTTAGTTTTTTAGATAATTAATTTTGATGTCGGAGACACTTTCAGTGTACACCCAAAATACCAACATCGATCTATCAGCATTGTCTCCTTTTTTTATCATCTGATGTCAATGAAACTTTATGCATACCCTCTGTAGGCATGCAAATGATTATGATCACCACCACCACCACCATTTAAGATTGATTATGCCTTTCAGCATTCAGACTGGAGCATAGGCCTCCAAATTAAACTACTCCATGATCTGCTGTTCAATGCTAACATTGTCACCTCATCTGATGTTTAGTCTGTTACATCAAAATCATTCTTGACTGAATCCAAGTACTTTTTCTTTGGGCTACCTTGACAACTACCCTCTACTGCTGAACCCATGGGTCTCTTTGCTAACCTTGTTTTTCCAACGCATGTAGCATTACCCCAACATCTCAGCCTGTTGGCTCTAACTGCTTCAAAATGGTTTTCATTCCCAGTTTTTCTTTGATTTCCTCATTATGGTCACCCTCCTGCCACTGTACCTAATGAATAATACCTGAAATCATCCTTACTACTTTCATGTCTGTAGCCTCAGCCTTTTTAATAAGGTAACCTGAATCCACCCAGCTTTCACTCCCATAAAACTAAGTTGGTGAAAAGACTGAATGGTGTACTGCTAACTTATTAGTCTTCGCAGTGTACACTACAATTTTTCGATCAACTTTGTTGTATTGGAGTGAAAGCTACACCCAGCACATGTTACCTTGTTATGGATCATGGTGAGGGTTGCTGCAATCATGTCTGAGTTCATGAATGACGGGCGACATGTAAGTGGCGAAGTAAGTGGTCCAGACATTCAGAATACCCGTTACTTCGGAATAAGGTTCGGCATCCCAGACATTCTGAGTTGTGACTACCTTTGTGCTAACATGGCAAAGACTATAAATTCCTCTGGTTAGTCCCTCAACCATTAGAGGTAAAACCCAATGGGACCCTGCTCAAGTAAAGCTTGCGAGCTGCCTCCCACATACTTTGATCTGATACTGACAACAATCAGGGAAAAATGCCTTGGACTTCTGGTGGTGATGGACTCCACCTCTAAATGACAGACAAAGGACTCTTCAGATATGACTTAGCAAATAATATGAAATGCAAATGATTACAGTTGCACTTTGTGTCAGGTACAACAGCCACCGCAATAGATTAGTGTTCATGTTTGGTGGTGTTACTGGGCATACTAAGGTATATAAGAGGTGTGACTTGCATCATATTTTGAAAGATCACAGTAGTGCCACAGACTTGTGTGAGAAAGTGTTAGCAGCACCTGACAGAGTTTGAGATACACTACTTTGTGAGTTTTCATTTTGCCTGCTGGACAAAACATACAATATTCAAGTTTGTGGTGCATTTGGATGTGATAGTAACCCAGTGAGGGCAGACATACATATCATTAAGATTCCAATCGAGTAGGTCTCACTAATACAAGGAAGGATCACTACACTGTGCAACACACAAATTTAACTCCTTCACACTTGCACCTCTCACCCAAAAGCAACAAGTACACTCAATGCTTCAGAGACACTGAGACTAGTAGCAGATAGATAAAGGAATTAGCTATCTATGCCAAACACCACAACATTAACCTCTGTGTTTACAGTGGTAAATTTCAGGAAGATGCAGTGACAGCTGATGAGTGGTGCAACATGTATTCAGCAATTAATTGTAGTTCTGCACTACTTCAGTTCACTGTTGTTGACAAATATAGTGAAAACCTGGGAAGAGAAACAATTTTTTCCCAATGTTTTGCCAATACACAGCAGTATTATGGTGTCATCATATGAACAGCCATCAGTTATGACTTCAGGTCACACCTAGTAGTGATTGACGCAATGGACAGCACAAAGATATGTCACGGATATCCTAAGTCTTCATGTGTTACGTCCTGAGTGACAAAATTGTAGTAAATGTTCAACAGGACAATCCCCATACATATATAGCACCTGTCTATGAAATGTTTGCATGGTGTTGATTTACTCCCAGGGGGTGGTCCAGGATTTTTTTAGGAGGGGGCAGAGGGGGCTAAGTCCCTTAGCCAGTACTGGATACTAATGTGGCCAGCACAGTCATATTGTAGATCTGTGGAAGCACTATGAATAACAATTGCATCTCGGCATCAGAAATTGGGACAAAGGACCAGTTACAACACTTGGGGGCCAATGTGTATAAGGAGAGGATACAACAGCATTGTTAAGACTCTTCTCAATCAAACCAGTGCACACTTCCGTGTCTCAGAGGCTCGATGACATGTTCAAATAACCTATTTCTTTGTAAATTTAACTCAGTTTTCTAATTATTGATAGAATATGATATACCCTTAACTCATTGAAATTTCATTTTAGTTCCTCCTTTCCTTCTGGGTGCTTTTTGTCAGGAAGTGTATAAAAAGGCAATAGTATAACCTAATATTTGTCACAAATCCATGGAGTATGTACTCAGTTTCAATAAAACCATTCTTAACAGTATTTGAGAGACAAATCATCAATTATTTCTGTGTCAGCATATTGAAACATATCATCTGTTAGTGTTACAGCTTCCATTAAACTGCAATACGAGAGTAGAGAATTCAGAATTGCAAGAGGAATGAAGCAAGAGTTATCATCAAAATTATTCTCAGCAGTACTAGAAGTAGTTTTAAAAATCCTTAAGCTGAAGAAACAAATGAGGTTTGTTATACAGTTGGTTTTGTACTGTTTGCTTCTTATAGCAGTAAAAGATGGACTTTAATCGCAAAATAAAGAGGACAGCTCAGCAAGTAATCAAGAGATTCATATTCTGAACTATTAGGAGAGACTAAAAAATATACTAATACAGGCCAGTGAAGGCTGCAGAGGACCATATAGGCAGAGTGACAAGGCTTAATAGAAATCCCTGGATAACACAGGATATACTGAATTTAATTGATGAGAGGAGAAAATATAAAAATTCAGCAAGTAAAGCAGGAAAAAGGGAGTACAAACATCTGAAAAATGAGATTGACAGAAAGTGCAGACTGGCTAAGCAGGATCGGTTAGAGGACAAATGCAGAACCGTAGAAGATTGCATAACTAGGGGAAAGATAGATACTGCCTACAGGAAAATAAAAGAGATATTTGGAGACAATAAAAGCAGCTGTATGAATATCAAGAACTCAGATGGAAAACTAGTACTAAGCAAAGAGGGGAAAGCTGAACTGTGGAAGAAATATATAGAGGGCCTATACAAAGGAAGTAAACTTGAAGGCAGTATTCTAGAAATGGAAGACGAAGTGAAGGAAGATGAGATAGGCGATATGATACTGCAAGAAGAATTTGACAGACTGCTGAAGGACTTGAGTCGAAACAAGGCCCCTGGAGCAGATGATATTCCGTCTGAACTGCTGATATCGTTAGGAGAGCCAGTCATGAAAAAATTGTATCACCTGGTATGCAAGATGTATGAGACAGGGGAAATATCCTCCGACTTCAAGAAAAATATCGTAATTCCAATTCCAAAGAAAGCAAGTGCAGACAAGTGTGAAAATTACATAACTATAAGTTTAATAAGTCATGGGTGCAAAATACTAACACGAATTATTTACAGACGAATGGAAAAACTTGTGGAATCTGACCTCGGGGAAGATCAGTTTGGATTTAGGAGAAATGTAGGAACACGGGAGGCAATACTCACATTACGATTTATCTTAGAAGATAGACTAAGGAAAGGGAAACCTACATTTTTAGCGTTTGTCGATTTGGAGAAAACTTTTGAGAATGTCGACTGGAATACACTCTTCCAAAATCTGAAGGTATCAGGGGTGAAATATAGGCAGTGAAGAGTTATATTCAACCTATACAAAAACTAGACAGCAGTTATTAGAGTCGAAGGGCAAGAAAGGGAAGCAGAGGTTGGGAAGGGAGTAAGACAGGGTTGTAGCCTTTCCCCAATGTTGTTCAAACTGTACATTGAGCAGTGAAGGAACGGAAGGAGAAATTTTGAGAGAGCATTAAAGTGCAGGGAGAAGAAATAAAAACACTGCAGTTTGCCGATGACATAGTAATTCTGTCAGAGACTGCAAAAGATCTGGAATAGCAATTGAATGGGAGGGACAGTGTCTTGAAAGGAAGATATAAGATAAACACTAACAAGAGTGAAACGAAGGTAATGGAATGCAATGTCAGAAAATCAGGTGATGCTGAAGTAATTAGATTAGGTAATGAGACAATAAAAGTAGTAGATGAATTTTGTTATTTGGGTAGCAAGATAACTTCTGACGGCCGAAGTAAAGAAGATATAAAATGCAGAATGGCTATGGGAAGAAAAGCATTTCTAAAGAAGCAAAACTTGTTAACATCCAACATTAATTTAAATGTTAGAAAGTCCCTTCTGAAAGCATTTACCTGGGGAGTAGCATTATATGGGAATGAAATGTGGATGATAAGGAATTCAGATATAAATATGATAGAGGCTTTTGAAATGTGGTGCTACAGACGAATGATGAAAATTAGATGAATAGATCACGTAACTAATGAGGAGGTGCTTAACCAAATTGGGGAGAAAAGGAGTTTCTGGCACATCCTGACTAAGAGAAGGGATAGATTTGTTGGACACATTCTGAGACAAGGAATTGTCAACTTAGCATTAGAAGGAAGCGTGTGGGGTAAAAATCGTAGAGGGAGACCAAGGAACGAATATAGTAAGCAGATTCAAAAGGATGTAGGTTGCCGAACGTACTCTCAGATGAAGAGACTTGCACAGGAAAGGGTAGCATGGAGAGCTGCATCAAACCAGTCTGTGAACTGAAGACTACAACAACAGGCTTGTAGATGAGGATGTAATTAAAAGGTAATGTTATGACATGCAGCTACATCAATAGATGGCAGATGTGCCATGGAATCTTTGTGTCAGTGTAGGAGATACAGATTATTGTAATTTGGCACCCCTGGAAAATTGAAATTGCAAGAAATACATGCTGATGAATCTTCACGCTAGGCTGAGTTACTCATGTACAGATACGTCTTTGTTCTCACCCTTGTTACCAAAACAATTTTTATTCTCAGAATAGAGAAAAATAAGCAGTTTAGAATCTTATATTGACTAACTGTCAACATTTTCTTCCACATCCCTAGACACTTGTTCTCCTCCTTAAATGTAATCACATTTCCTAGCTGTAGGTTTTAGTATTAAGAGCATACTTATGTAGTTGTGGTCAACTGTGTTCCTACCACATCACCTTTCATTTCAGTTTCAGAAAGCTAAATGTCCTGTGTTCAACATGGTGTCAATTATGACAAAACACTCTTCCTTTTGTCAGTTATGAGAAACCACTTTGCCTTCAACAGAGGTTGAGAAGTCATTTTGATCTGTGTTTGGTGATACGGGCCAGTCTCATCTTTGAGCAATGAATTCCTCCATGATACATGCCACTGACTTAATCCTTACTGCTTTCTTTCTTCTTTCAGTTAATCTACTTGGAGTTGACTGTCATGTCTTGTGAGTCTGTTGTAAATAGTATCCATTTGCCTCAAAAACCCCTTTCAATTGCTTAAGCTCCTCATCAGCTATGTCACATATCCATACACCAGAGTTCTAAGGCCATTCAAGATCACAATCATTTGCATATAGATATAAATTTTCACAGCTCTTCATGGATATCTGAAGTGTGACAAGAAAAGGTGGGGGGATTAAGACTTTATTTCTCATTTTCTTATTTCTATAGTAAATTATACAAACACTTGGTATCAAATCGATGTATGTGGTAAGCAATCACTTGTACCACATCTTACAAGAATTAAAAGTTGATATTGGTCTACTGTTAATTTTCAGTGTTGCCATCAGTGCTATTATGCTGTGTATAATGCATAACTAACACCTGAGTGTAAAGTACAGCAAGAAGTGTATTAGCATCTAATGACTATTGTTCATGAGGTAACCTCTGAAAATGACTGTAGAATACTCTACATGTCTCCAAATAGAGTAAGCACTTCTATGCCCTGTTTCCTTTCTGTGAAAAAATGATTCACTTTAAGTGAATGTGATTGTAAAACTTACGTAAAGTAATGTTTAGTATACACATATGAAGAAATACTGATGTCAGGCATCAGTGTTTCATTGGAAGTAACTTACTGTCACAAATGTGAAGACAGATTTTAATAACCACAATAATCAATAAAAACTCATTAAATAAACATGACAGAAGACAAAGTGAATTACAATGAGATAGGGATGTCAAGTAACAAGATTTTATTGGAAGTAATGGACTGTTGTATATGTTAAGGCAAATTTTAGTTAGCATGATTATCAATACCAAGTCCTAAAATAAAAGAGAGAGGTTAGGAAGAGAAATAAACACTATTGCATTAAGATACAAGAGAGGCAATACTGCACAGTATAATTCTGTTTTCATTTAAACCACTGAAACTTATGAAAAGCAGCAGGCATACTGTGAAGATTCACTACTGTATGCTACATTATTTAGGAATGTGTTTCTGGAATAAATCAGTAATAAGTTGTTGCATCATCATGATCATGAAGGAAAATGAGCCAGCACCGTTTGGAATTTGGCAGAATCTCCTAAATAAAAAAAAGGTCAAAGTTGTTCCATCTGTAAGAAAAGTGATGATTTATCAGCATGTAGTCCCCCCTTATATTGCCACTACAGCAGCATACTAAATTACAGTATTGGCTACAATGAAGGAGCACATTGCAAGGATATGAGCAAAAATTTCTCAAAACTGGCTGGTAACTGCATCATGATAATGCATGGCCTCATGTTACACATTAAGTTATGCAGTTCCTGGTTCAATATTGTCTTTTGAGTTTGCCTTATAGACCTGATATTCTACTTTGTAATAATAATATTCTCCCCAAAAATGGAAGACATTAAGCAAATTACTAACAATTTTTCTTTGATTTGTTCTTGTTCTTCCAGTAGGCTTTCATTCCTCCTGAAAAGGCTTGTTTACACTCATCTGACCACTTCGGTCTGTACTGTTTTTCTTTTTGTTGCTCTGATATAACTTTCCATTTGTCTACTTTGTGTCTGAAGGTGTCCTTTTCTATAACTTTGGCTGTCTTATGTTTATATTATTTAGGTCCTTTCAAAGTTCATCTATCTGAGGAGTGGAATTCTTAAGTGAGGTTACATAAACTATAATTCTCTTCATCAATCGTTTTTCTGGTAGTTGGCTGAGGTGACCAAAGAATTTCATTCACCTTTTCCTAATATCAGTTTCGATGTTCAAAAACTTTTCTGTTGTTTTAATTGATTGTAGCCTACAACCATCTTGCATATGTCTTCCTCCTAGAATTTTCCTGATAATATTCCTCTCTTCTTTTCTGATGTCTTCAAGTTGTTGTTTTCTCTTAAGGGTTAGTGTTTCACTTGCATAGAGGATTGCTGATTTTATGACAGTTTTGTAATGTTGAATTTTTGCCGCTCTTACAATGATTTTTTGTTGTAGAGGATTTGCGTTAACTCTAATCCTTTGTCAATTTTTTGGAGGATAGGTTGCTGTGAGATGTTTTTAATACCAGTTGCTTCAACAAATTCTCCAAGGTATTTAAAGTTTGGGGGACTATTTATTTTAACATTTTGTTTTTGGCAATTTCTGTTTTTGAAGAAAAAGAATTCAGTTTTTTCAAATTAAATTTGTAAACCATCTTTTTCTGTGTGTTCTTGGAGTATCTCCAGTTGTTTGACTGCAGTCTACTCATCCTCTGTCAATATCACCAGTTCACATCTCGAGGTGGCAGATAGGGGAATGTTCAGTAGATAGCCGAGATATGGGAAATAAAACACCACCCGCAGATGAAAATGGCAACCAGAATCCATGCTGCATCTGACTTGAAGCAAGCGACAGTATGGGCAGCATCTGTTCACCAGGAGATGTGACTGAAAACATGCTCCAGGATCTCACAATACAGGATTCTACACAACTAGCAAATATAACTTGTACAAGTAATGACAAAATGAATATTTATTATTATTATTATTATTATTATTATTATTACCACTAAAGGTAAAGCTTATGGCATTCAATCTGAGAACTTTGAAGCAGTGCTCAAGGAAAAGTTAAGCAGTTCTCAATGATCTGACAAAGTACATTCAAGTGGGGAGTACTTTGTAAAACATCTAATAAACATTGAAATTAATAATGGAAAGTCCAGTTTGGAATTAATAATATAGTGGGGACAGTTTACAACTCACCGCAAAGACGTGGCGACGAGCTGCGACAGGCACATACAAAAGACACACACATACAAAACATTCAGCTATCGGCCATGGCCTTCTTCAGAAAATAGAGCACTCACGCAATCACACAGGCACACAACACAGTCATACAACCATCACCTCCGACTGCCGCACTTCGAAGTGCGGCAGTCGGAGGTGATGGTTGTATGACTGTGTTGTGTGCCTGTGTGATTGCGTGAGTGCTCTATTTTCTGAAGAAGGCCATGGCCGATAGCTGAATGTTTTGTATGTGTGTGTCTTTTGTATGTGCCTGTCGCAGCTCGTCGCCACGTCTTTGCCACTATATTATAAACATTGAAATTAGTAATAAACAACCATGAAGACGAAGTATCATTCTTTGTTGGTCAGTTCTCATACACCGCCTAAATTAGACCCAGTTACATAGTCAATGGCAGCTTCTATCATCAGAGTTGGCTGCCCATATATGTAGGCTTCTATCTGAGAGGAGTAGGTGTACAGTCTATTTGAAACCTTCACAATATCAGGCCACCTGGTGGGTAACTATCATCTGCTAATAATCACCATCCTGATGGGCCACCTAGATGCCAAATCAGCAATGCCCTATATGGATGCACACTGTTGCAGCTCAGCTATGCTGAAGCTCATTGTTTAATCCCTTCTCCTACAATATTTTCAGCTGAGTGATAAAAGGCCTGCTTCAAATGTTTGTAATTCTATCGGATCAAACTGCGTGGTCATAGGTAAACTAACCTAAGGACAAACACACACACATCCATGCCCCAGGGAGGACTCGAACCTCCACGGCGAGCAACCGCACGCTCCGCAGCGAGTCGCTTTAGACCGCTCGGCTACTCCACCGCGGCGCAAAGGCCTGCTTCCTGCTGCTAATCAGTAATAGTCATTGCTGCTTTGTTTCAGAACTCTGCTCTTGCTGCTGCTGAAACAGCAATTTTTTTAACAGGTGGTAATGTTGTCATGATTTTTTTTCTTGCTCTTTGAGATTATTTTGTTTGTAGAAGGAGTAACACCTTTGTAATGAGGCCCATAGCAAGGATATTTTATACTGGTTTTAATCCCTCCACATTTCATTATAAACAGACTGGCTGATTTGTATTTCAAAGAGGCAGTTTTAGCATACCATGGCTCTCCACCTTTTTCCATATTTTGCACCATGACAGGCATGGCTGCAATAAGTTTGCACACAGCCTTACTAACTATTATTCTGTTTCCAGTGTAGGGTCACTTTCACCCAATTTTCAATGAATCAAGAAGACATCTGAAGGATCACACAAGCCAATCGTGTCAGAGTATTATTTTATAACACTGGATTAGACATGTACCTGATTTCCATTACACTAAAAACCTGTGCATAGCACACAAACAGCCTTAGTACACCACATATTACCACACAATCATCTATCCAAATTGGCAAAGTCTGAAAATCTGCATTTCAAATTGAACTTATCATTACACTAAATATAAGTATCACCAGTGTTTCTTACAAATTATCAGCCAAGAAAAAAAAAAAAATAGGGTCATTGCCAAATTTGTATTTGTACCACAATGCATGTAAATGCATGTTAGACATCACTTTTCATGCAATTTCACACAAAACAGGGTAATACATGGGATTTTGAATAACTTGAATTATCAGAGTCTAGTTAAACTGCTGAAGATTATATATTATCACATGAACATACAGTGATGAAAAATACAGAATTTACAGTAGGTGTACAACAAAACCGTAAGACAGAAGGAAAAACAGTACACCTGTAGCTTTTCTTCAAACGTTTGTAAAGCTTATGGGACTTAACTGTGGGGTCATCAGTCCCTGAACTTACAAACCAATTATGAACTAGCTTATACTAAAGATGGCACAAACATCCATGCCCAAGGGGAGATTCAAACCCCCGACGAGGAACGACCTTGCGCATCATAACGTAGCACCTCAATACGCTCGACCGCTCCGCCGTGGCAGCTTTTCTTCACGTCTTTGTTTACAACTGGTTGTTTTCTGGAGTACAGACTAAACTTTCACCTACTAAATATCTTGAGCGAAACATACACCTTTCTAAGTAACAGAATATGTTTGTTCCCAAATATTTCAGTTAATTATTCAGTGTTAGTAATAGGTGGAAGTTAGTTAAGGTTGTTTGTGCTCCTGTTTCGAACTACAAATCCCAACAAATAGTAAAATATTGTGAGGTTTTACAACTCTTTCCCTACTCAAGAAAAGTGCTTAAGTGGTTTTTGAAAAGCATGCATGTAACTATACATATGCATGCATAATGGTGTGGGGACATTGTTGGAATTCACTCCATATGACACCACATACTAAAAACGTTCCATTTACACTAACACTGCCTGAGAATAAGTGAACCTACCTTAAGTGTCTCTAACTGAGCATGTAGAAAATTTGAATTTATTTAGTTTACTGGTCAGCACTGTTGTCTCTGACAATTCTTCTGCTGTCCAAGATGTCTGAAATACAAGAAAGATTGTATTCCCAGCCTATTCCTTCATTACATAACCTTTTGGACTACTACTCTCACATTTAAAATATTAAATATTAAATGAGTCTTTACTTTCTCGAGCAGGGAATTCAATTCGCCTTTCTTGCCTTTACATTTCCCCATGTATATTCATTGTTCCCCTCACCATCCACATTACTGATAAGTCGTCCACATTAATCTTAAATTCCCTGCAATGAAAAAATATTTTTCAACTTTATAATCTGTGTCTATACAAAAGTTCTATGGTAATAATTATCAGTACAAACAGACTTTTAAGTGTTCCTTTTCTTTCATAAAATCATGTTCACAAACTGGCATCCTCATATAATCTTGAGAAGTCGTACTTATAATCTGTGTCAAACTTCACATTTTTAAATCAACATGTTCTTTCTTTCTTATGGTTTATTACAAATACTGATAATGTAGACTATGTGGCACATGGAGATTTGGGTTAGTAAAAGGAGAGTGCATGAAGTCATCAAGGCCATTGCTCACAATAAGTGGGAAATCTAGTTTTGAGTGATGGTGTATCGCAAATTTCATTATGTCATTAATAAGTCATTTATCTGCACCTAAAACAGATGATGTAAATTAAATAATAATAATAAGAAGAAGAAGAATACAAGAAAATATCAACCTACTGAATGATAATAGATAACAACTTAACATACAGACAATAACAGAGCTGCAGACAGGCACATAAAATTTCAACTGTTGGAGGTCTTCTGCAGGCAAAGGCTCCACTACTGTTGTGATGAATCACAGTGTATATGTGCCACAAGGCCTTCGTCAGTTGTCTGATTCCTTCACCCGCGGTGTAATGGGAAATGCGATGTAAACAGCATCCAATGGTCATCCATTGAATTAACATGCTAAATCCATAGTAACAATACCAACCTTGCATCAATCCAAGATAAAGGCATCTGGAAAGGAAGAAAACATACTGGTGTGGCTTCAGCAGAGAAACTGAAACTGTGAGCATCGCCAGTCCTTACCTTTAAATTCTTTGGATTATTTCCTCATGCATTGCTGTCAAGTGTTGAAAGAATGATAAAGAAAGTTTAAGAAATTGTTAAGTGCAATATCTGTGTGTTACACAGTCGTGGCTCTTATTTACCAAAGTAATCCATGGAAGATAGTTCTTACAATCTCATTCAGTGCATTATAAGAACATTTTAAATCAGCTTATAACTTATCATACACCCAATGGAATGATAAACATACTCTATGACACATTAATATTATATTTACAAAAGATTACACTTGCCTTCAGAAATTAAATGTCTGAATAATAAGTTCATGCAGCACATGAGAGAGAGAGAGAGAGAGAGAGAGTTTTCAGTGTTACCTTACTTTTTAATAGTACTATAATTGTAAAAGAAAATATGAAAATATCTTCACAAAGAAAATTTATACTGAGTCTTAAATAAGTGCTAACTGTAACACAACAGAAACAAGTGGAAAACGAACATACCTTAGTATATTAAATCCCATTGTGTAAGTGTAGGCCAACAAAGCTAGAAAAATAAAACAAGCAGAATTGAAACATTACAACTGTTGAACACAATTCACAACAAAATTCAACAGTAGGCACCAGTTATAAAATTTTGTCAAAATAAAAATTCTAAAAACAGTGGATAGCAAGAGGGAGGGGGATTACGGGTCAGTACTTACATTCAATGGGAAAAATTATTTTTCTGCTGTCAAAAAGCATATGTAAAAGTACATATACTACGCTCACAGTTCCTTCTTTTGGAATAAGGTTGGAAAGGTGAAAAAAGTCGCTAATGTCCCAAGATAAGAACAGATGTTATGAGGACAAAAGTGAACAACAGTGCTAGTCCTCACAATGTGTGGGTCTTCTCATCTGGGGTTTAATTGTGACTTGTCCTTCCTTTTCCACTTTCCTGAACTGTACTTCTGTTTCCCCAAACATGTAACTATTATATATGTATCTATTGGCATTTCTTAATTTTTGTTTCTTATCTCAAAAACGTTGTTAAACATCAATCACTTTTAAACAGTCTATGAAGAAAACTGTTATATTGCAGTAGCATACAATGAAACATAGTTCAGTGCAAAATACATTGAAATTCAATTTCCATTTTAACAGGATTGAGGGGGGGTGAGGGGGGGGGGGAGAGGACTAAAAGAGAGAGAACAAGACAGTTTACCACTCACATGAAATCAAGTGAGCACATCTATTATTCATTGAGAACCAAATGTTGTTTCTCAAGTCAAAATGCTTAAGAAGTAGTTGTGTTTGGTGCATGTTAAGTAGAGTTGGAGAGGGGAAAGGGGGATAGAAGAGAAGGGCAAAGAGAAATTTGGAATAAGTAAGATGCTAATTGCAAGACGAGAGGGAAAGGAGCTGAAATATTACATAGGGGCAGGGGCACATGAAAATGCAGAATACAATCCAGGAACTGTAGGGCCAAAAGGTGTTTTGGAATATGATTCAGATGGGCTTGTATTGGAAGGAAAAATTCAGATACGTGCTATAAAGCAGTCACGCATGTCTTTCATGATGGTGCTCCATACCTTGCTCCTACATAAATACTTCAAAATTTCTTCACTGAATGCAAATTCTTCTGACATCTAGAAAATTTCAAGCAGAACTTGGACTCAAAAGGTAAATTATTTCGAGATAGAAAATATGTGTATCATCTTTATATAAAAGATGATATATTCCCTATAACAATACCAACTGAAAAATAGATGATTGCAATGAAACTTTCACTCTGCATTGGAGGGTGTGATGATATGAAACTTCATGGCAGATTAAAATTGTGCACCGGAACCAAGATTCAAACCTGGCTCCTTCACAGAAGTTCTCCTGAGAAGTTTGGAAGTAAGAGCGAGGTACTGGCAGAAGTAAAGTTGTGAGGATGGACTGTGAAGGATGCCGGAATAGCTCAGTCGGTAGAGCACTTGCCCGTGAAAGGCAAAGGTCCCAGGTTCAATACCAGTTCCAGCACACAATTTTAATCTGCCAGGAAGTTTCATATCAGTGCTAACTCTGCTGCAGGGGGAAAATTTCATTATGCCTACCTACTCTTTAACACACCACAATGTAAGTGTAGGCTTCTACTACCATTGTAACGGTCAAAAAATTCTTCAGGTTATATGGTCACATTTTTTATTTATGTAATTGTTCAATGTTTCAGCCACTATTGCAACTCATCTTCCCCAGGATGTGGAGGAAGGCAAATTGCAACAATTGCCAAAATGTCTGGCAATTTTATAACCTGACAATGCAGTCACATCCCCGAAATATATTAACCCTAGTCAACGTATGATCCATTTTGTAACAGGGCACAGACTGTATCCACTACATTTACGTAGGGTGAAACTCTTTATGTGGCATTTTAGGAACCCCAGAACATACAGTTATACAATGCATACTACACTCACAAGTGAGGGCTCTAGAAATGGATCACAGCACCATCTATTAACTACATTAGAGATGAAGCTACTCAGTCTGAACTAAATGAAATAGCAGACAAACTATCACAAAAATTATAAGAAGAATATACCAGAGAAAGACCCAGTGGACATATTATCAGACTGCACGCACACACAGACTATAATAGTAGTGATGGTGAATCAAACAATTCCACAAACTATCACACAGATACTGAAGCGGACAGAAATACTGACCACGACACGGAGGAAATATAACAGAAATTCACCAAAAATAGATATTGAAGATCATTGGATGTAATATTCATAATCTGAGATTGCGTGACTTTTTCAGTCATGACGTGTGAGCAAATTGTAGTAATTTGCAATGTCTGAGATAGATGGGAAAATCTAAAATACTGGAATAACCAAAAGACAATCATGATACAATATATACAGAAATGTAGAAGTATTGCTAAAGATTCTAAATATTTCCTGTTAACAAATCCAAAAGGAAAGAATAACTAATACGAGAATTCCACAACAGGGGTAAATTACTAAGTACAGTTCTTTATATCACTGCAAAAAATATTGTCTAACTGTTAACTTTGTACATATATCAGTAGCATCGCACTGATTACTACACTTCTTTGTAAGACATGAAAAAACTGCTGCCATACTAGGCTATTAAAATTTTAACTTTTTACTGCACTTATACATAATTTATTTACATACATAATGGTTATTTGTAAAACTTGAATAGCTAAGATTTTGTCACTGGTTTTTGTTCTATTTTCTTAAAAACCTTGATTTGTTTTCTTTACATTTTACTGACGTACTAATATTCAGACCTAAAATATCATGAGTGTTTTATCTCCTGATTAAATTATATATGAGATATCTTCTCCGCACAGACATCAGGTATTGATTATGAATCTTTTATAATAATAACCTCTCAAAGTTCCTAAATAAATTATGAAACTATACCTGGAATGTGATTAAAAAGAACCATCCAAATTAGAAAATAAATTTTAAAAAACACTTATCACTTCTGAACTTCATCTTAGTACATAAACTAAAATTCATTGTTAAACAATCTAACACTTCATTATAGGAACTCTTGCTTGCTTACATACCAGATACAACATTACTGACATTTTTCCCAGTACTGTAAATTGATATTGGAACTTAGGTACAATAAACACCAATGTTAATTTTTTGATACATCTTACCATTGTGCTAGTACAAAGGAAACAACCAAAGATGTATTTTTCTGTAATTCCTTTTTTTTTTAAATGATGATGATTTCATGTGGCATTTTTGGCCATTAGACCCCAGCTGGGATTGTGTTCAACCTGCCTGGTGCGAGTATTTAGGTGACGCCACATGGGTGACTTGCGCACCGATGATGATGAAATAATGATGATGTTGAGGATGACACAACACCCAGTCCCCCGGTGAAGAAACTCTCCAACTCGACCAGGAATTGAACCCGGGCTCCCCCTGCGTAGCAATCTACCACAATGTCCACTGGACTACGGAAGTGGACTTTTTTGAAGTGAATGCACAATTATATTCTTTTATATTAATAACTACACTATTGTACATCATTCTAATTTTTTACATTCTGTATGTTTTTGCTCCTTTGCACCGATGATGATGAAATAATGATGATGTTGAGGATGACACAACACCCAGTCCCCCGGTGAAGAAACTCTCCAACTCGACCAGGAATTGAACCCGGGCTCCCCCTGCGTAGCAATCTACCACAATGTCCACTGGACTACGGAAGTGGACTTTTTTGAAGTGAATGCACAATTATATTCTTTTATATTAATAACTACACTATTGTACATCATTCTAATTTTTTACATTCTGTATGTTTTCGCTCCTTCTTCTGAAATTTAACCGAATTTCAGTAGCCTTAATTGCACTATTACAATATTTAATATCGTTAACTAAGCTAGTGAATCTAATTGCATTCTTATTACATTTAGAAAAGAGATGACTTACCAAAAGGACCGGCTCGTTGATAGAAACAAATAAAATCACACACAAACACACATACAAGATTTCGCCACCACTGGCAGCTTCTTCAGGAAAAAGAGGAAAAAAGGGGGAGGAAAAAGGAAAGGATATGGGTTTTAAGGAAGTGGAAAAGGAGTCATTCCAATCCCAGGAGTGGAAGGACTTACCCTAGGGGAAAAAAAAGGAAGGTAAACAAATACACACACACTCAGACATATCGAAACGCAAACACACCTAGACAGACATTTGTAAAAAGCAAAGAAGTTGGACAGAGATACCAATTGAGGCAGAGGCTCTGTCCACAGAACCAAGGCAAAGATGCTAAAGATGGTATATAACGAAAATTATAGAGGGAAACTTTCCCAGTGGGATAAACAAAAATAAAAAATAGGAAAGAGATGACTTACCAAAAGGACCGGCTCGTCGATAGAAACAAATAAAATCACACACAAACACACATTTACCAAAAGGACCGGCTCGTCGATAGAAACAAATAAAATCACACACACACACACATTTGTGTGTTTGTGTGTGATTTTATTTGTTTCTATCGATGAGCCAGTCCTTTTGGTAAGTCATCTCTTTCCTATTTTTTATTTTTGTTTAAAATAAAGATATTTGACTTACCTAAAGTACAGGCTCGTCGACAGAAACATCAAACACACACAAAAACACACAAACATTTGAGCTTTTGCCACCACTGGTGGCTTCTTCGGGAAAAAGAGGAAGGAAGGAGAGGAGAAAGGGAAGGTTACGGGTTTTAAGGAAGTGGAAAAGGAGCCATTCCAATTCCAGGAGTGGAAGGACTTACCTTACGGGACAAAAAGGAAGGTAAACAAATACACACACACTCACACATATCCACATGCAAACACACCTAGGCAGACATGTCTGTATTTTATACCTATTTTTCCCACCTGGAAAGTCTCCTTCCAAATTATATATAATTTTTTCCATTTAATAAAAGTATGTAGCAGCTGCTGAATAAGTACTGCCAACTTCCCACAACATACGGTTCACCTCCATGTGGTAAGATATGGGAAACAGCACACTGGTCCTCTGTAACTAAATGTTTGGATGACCAGTGTGGTGGCTAAGAGACCATTGTGGAAAACCTGATCCACTATATTATATAGACAGCAGGTCAAAAGTTGCAAGCAGAAGTTAAAAAATAAATAAATAAAAAGCTGTCACATTCACTGAAGAATTTTACTGACACTACAATCACTTCATTACATTCTGTTTCACAAATTAACAAAAAATTAAATAGTAGTAAAGAGAAAAACATTCCAGTGATATAAAACCATATCTATCTGGAGAAAATATTTTAAAAAATTGTAGATGGTTCTGTGCTGCAAACAGTCACACTACAAACACAAATGGAGAGGAAAATAAAATATGGCACCAGGTTTTTGGAACTGTGTTCCTTCATCAGGCAAGAGAGGAGGGAAGCAAAAGGGAACAGGAAACAGAAGGGAAAGATTACTCACAACCTAGGCCGTGAAAGAGTGATGTGTGGTAGTCAGAGACACTGAATGATATGTACTGCAGATCAAGCACTAAAGAAAAGTGAACTGAATAATGCTGGGAGAGGGGTTGGGTAAAAGGTTTATAATCATTTAAGAGGGAAAGATATTAAGAAACAAAACACACACACACCACATCTAGTATGGGTGACAAATGGGTTATGAATAAGTGAGTTGAGGATGGAGGAAGGGGCGGGGGGGGGGGGGGGGGGGGAGAGGTTAGCATAGATTTCGGCCAGGAGGATGGCGGGAGGAAGGAAGTGTCGGTAGGCAAGTTCCCATGCTGTTAAGTGGTGGTATCAAGATAGCATGTATGGTGTGACGTGCCAAGGTCCCTGGAGTCATATTGGAGGGCATGATCTGCTACAGGATATTGGGTGTCTCCCAGGCAAACAGTCCATCCAATTTGTGGTGGTCATGCCAACATAAAAGGCTGTGCAGTGAACACATGTCGATATCTCTGACTCCCACACATGACCCATCACTACCTCATGGTCTAGGTTGTGAGTAACCTTCCCTTTCTGTTTCCTGTTCCCTTTATCTGCTCCCCTCTCCCACCAGATGAAGGAACACAGTTCTGAAAGCTAATGTCCTATTTTTTCATCTCCATTTGTGTTTTTGTATGACTATTGGTGGTACAGAACAGAGGTAAGTACTGACCAGCCAATATATCTCTTTTGAAGAATATTTCAGTATCTCAGTGGAGAATTTCCATCAATAATAGAAAGCCTTGTTCAACAATTATAAAAAATGAAGGGCAGTAAGTCTAATAAAATAACAAATGTAATTGAAATAAAGTATTGAACTGTTATGATAATATGAGGATAGTTATTATTTTATCGGCTGAAAAATGCTCCTGTCAGAAATCAAATTGGTTAAATAAGCTATTGTTTAAAATGCTGACAGAAAAGTGGGGAACCAGCTGCATCAACCCTCATTATGCCTTCCTCAACAAAAATATTGGCATGCAAACAAAGTAAAGTCAGTCTTGCCCTTGATCACAGTTTGGTCATGGTATTTTATAAGAGGACAGTTAATGACTTTGTCCATATTTAAAGTAATGCAGTAACTCTAGCATTAATGGTACAACACAAGGTTTCTTTTACAAGTGGTAATGCCTTTGTTGTTTCACATAAATTCTCCATGTGGTTGTGGTCTCTGTGCAATAGGAATATCAGAAGAATATCAAAAGACACACACATACAACACTTTCAGCTATCGGCCATGGCCTTCTTCAGAAAATAGAACACTCACGTAATCACACAGGCACACAACACAGTCGTAAAACCATCAACTTCGGCTGCCGCACTTCGAATCACGCTCTGCAGTGAATCGGGGACGGAGGGGAGGGGAGAGGGGATAGGAAGATTACGTCAAGGTGGTGGGGATGGGAATAACGAGATGCAGCTTAGGAATGAAGTGGGGAGGCGGGTGAGGGGAGAAAATAAAATAAAATAAACAAAATAAAATGAAGTAAAATAAATATATATACAAAATGCGTGCACACTGCAAGTACACAAGACCGCATACATGTGCGCACACACACGCACACACACACACACACACACACACACACACACACACACACACACACACACACACTCGTACATTCACACACCACTCAAAATAGGTGAGGTTTGGGATAGGTAGGAACTGTAAGGTATGGAGAAAAAAATATAGGGATGTTATCGTTGGTTGAGGCCTGGTTGATTTCGGGATCGGAGAATGTATTATATGGATAACTCCCATCTGTGCAGTTCAGAAAAGCTGGTGGTGGATGGGAGGATCCAGATGGCCCGGGTTGTGAAGCAGCCATTGAAATCAAGCATGTGCTCCATTGCATGCTGTGCCACAGGGTGGTCCACCTTGTTTTTGGCAGCAGTTTGGCGGTGGCCATTCATCCTAATGGATAGCTGGATGGTGGTCATGCCAATATAGATAGCTGTACAGTGTTTGCAGCACAGTTGGTAAATTACGTGTCTGTTTTCACAGGTGGCCCGGCCTCTGATAGGGTAGGATAAGCCTGTGACAGGACTGGAATACGAAGTGCTGGGTGGGTGGTTGGACAGGTCTTGCAGTGGGGTCTTCCACAAGGATATGATCCCTGTGCCAGTGAGCTGGGTTTCGGAGTGGCATAAGGATGGACTAGGATGTTGTGGAGGTTGGGAGGGTGACGGAACACCACTTTAGGAAGGGTGGGAAGGATATTGGGCAGGATGTCTCTCAGTTCTGGGCACGAGGATAGAAAATCAAAACCTTGGCAAAGGATGGAATTTAGTTGTTCGAGACCAGGGTACTACTTGGTGACAAGGGAAGCGCTCTTTTGTGGATGGTTACTGGTGTTAGGAGGAGGATTTGGGGTGTGTGAGGATATGGCACGGGAGATCTGTTTGCGGACTAGGTCTGTGGGGTAGTTTCTGTCTGTGAAGGCCTTTGTGAGACCTTCAGCATATTCAGAATGGGAGTTCTTGCACTGCAGATATGCCATCCACGGGTGGCCAGGCTGTAAGGGAGGGATTTTTTGATGTGGAAGGAATGGCAACTGTCAAAGTGTAGGTACTGTTGGTGCTTGGTAGGTTTAATATGGACGGAAGTGTGGATTGAGCCATCAGTGAGGTGGAGGTTCACATCCAGGAATGTGGCATGGTAGGTTGAGGAAGACCAGGTGAAGTGGATAGGAGAGAAGAAATTGAGGTTCTGAAGAAAGGAGGATAGGGTGTCCTGGCCCTGAGTCCAGATCATCCAGATTGCGTGAGTGTTCTATTTTCTGAAGAAGGCCATGGCCGATAGCTAAAAGTGTTGTATGTGTGTGTCTTTTGTATGTGCCTGTCGCAGCTCGTTGCCACGTCTTTGTGGTGAGTTGTAAACTGTCCTTACTATATTATCAATAATATTCTTCAGGTAAAGTGGCCACATATTCAATTTATAAAATTTCCTGATGTTTCAGCCACTATCGCAAGTAGTCACCCTGAAGTTATTCCCTGTTCTACTGCTTGTGTAGCTATGGCAGCAAACTGCAGTGGTCATCAGTCCCTACACTTACAAACTACTTTAACTTACACTAAAGACAACATACATATTCAAGCCCAAGGGCGGACCCGAACCTCCGACGGGTAGCAGACATGCACTCCGCACTAACAGGCTTTAGACTGCACTACCACTCCTCTGTGACTCCTCATGATATGGAGGCAGGCAAATTTCAACAGTGGCCAAAACGTCAGGCAATTTTGTAACGTGACAATGCAGTCAAATACTCTGAAGAATTTTACTGACACTACAATCACTTCACAACATTTACAAATTAACAAAATATTAAACAGTAGAAATGAGAACACAATTCCAGTGATAAAAGATTTACTATCTGAAGAAAGTCTTTTAAAGAATTACTTTTTATTTCAAATAACAGTAAATCTTGTTCAACAATTACGAACAATAAAGAGAAATAAGACTAGTAAGATAAATATGTTACTGTTTAAAAGAGTGACACAAAAGTTGGGAATCAGTTGCATCTGTCCTCATTCTGCCTTCTTCACCAAAAATTTTGGCATGCAAAATATTTTCACCCTGAACCACAGAGATTGCTGATGTGGGATAGCTTGTGAGCCTCAACAATACAGATAGCCGTACAATAAGTGCAATCACAAAAGAGGGGTATCTGTGGAGAGGCCAGACAAATGTGTGGTTCCTGAAGAGGTGCAGCAGCCTTTTCAGTAGTTACAGGGGCAACAGTCTCAATGATTGACTAAGCTGGCCTTGTAACATCAGCTAATGTGGCTTTGCCAAAAAGTTACTGAGAACGGCTGAAAGCAAGGAAAAACAACAGCCATTACTTTTCCTGAGGAAAGGCAGCTCTACTGTTTGAATATATGATGATGGCATCATCTCAGGTAAAATAGTCCCCCCTTCAGATCTCCGGGCAGGTAGGCCCTACTACTCAGGAGGACATTGTCATCAGGAAATACAAAAATGGCATTCTACGGATCGTAGCATGGAATGTTAGATCTCTTAATCAGGTAGGGAGATTAGAAAACTTAAAAAGGGAAATGGACTGGTTGAAGTTAGATATAGTAGGGATTAGTGAAGTTTGGTACAAAGAGGAACGGGATGTCTGGTCAGGTAAGTACAGGATTATAAAAACAAAGTCAGTTGAAGGTATTAAGAGTAGGTCTAATACTGAATCAGAAAATAGGAATGTGGATAAACTACTACTACTATGAGCAGTGCAGTGATCACATTATCATCATCAAGATAGATATGAAGCTAACACCAAACACAGTCATACAAATTTATATGCCCATGATGAGGAGATGGAAAAAATGTATGAGGAAATAAAAGAAATTATTCAGACAGTTAATAGAGAGGAAAACGTAAATGTGATGGGTGACTGGAAATCAGTGGCAGGAAAAGAAAGAAAAGAAAAAATAGTAGGTTAATATGGACTGAAAAAAGGGAATGAAAAGGAAAGCCACTTGGTGGAATTTTGTACAGAACATAATTTAAACAAAACAAACACTTGGTTCAAGAATCATGAAAGATGGTTGTATACGTGGAAGAGACCAGCAGACACCGGAAGGTAACAGAAAGAATTTATAGTGTTAAGACAGATTTTGGAACTAGGTTTGAAACTGGAATGAATCTTTCAGTCTGCAGCGGAGTGTGCGCTGATATGATACTTCCTGGCAGATTAAAATTGTGTGCCGGAACCAGGACTCGAACCTGGGACCTTTGCCTTTCACGGGCAAGTGCACTACCGACTGTGCTATCCCGACAAGACTCACGATGCCGCCTCACAACTTTACTTCCGCCAGTACCTTGCCTCCTACTTTCCAAACTTCACAGAAGCTCTCCTGCGAACCATGCAAGACTAGCACTCCTGGAAGAAAGGATATGGTGGAGACATGGCTTAGCCACAGCCTAAGGGACGTTTCCAGAATGAATCTTTCACTCTGCAGCGGAGTGTGTGCTCATATGAAACTTCCTGGCAGATTAAAATTGTGTGCCGGAACCGGGACTTGAACCTGGGACCTTTGCCTTTCGCGGGCAAGCGCATTACTGACTGTGCTATCCCAACACGACTCACCTTGCCACCTTACAACTTTACTTCCGCCAGTACCTCGCCTCCTACTTTCCAAAGTAGGAGGCGAGGTACTGGCGGAAGTAAAGTTGTGAGGCGGCATCGTGAGTCGTGTCGGGATAGCACAGTCGGTAGTGCGCTTGCCCATGAAAGGCAAAGGTCCCAGGTTTGAGTCCCGGTTCCGGCACACAATTTTAATCTGCCAGGAAGTTTCAGGTTTGAAACTGTAAGACATATCCAGGAACAGATACAGAGTGAGCATATTTTATTGGAGATGGGACCTGAATAAACTGAAAGAACCTAAAGTTCTTGAGAATTTCAGAGGGATATTTAGGCAACAATTTACAGAAACGGGCAAATAAAACAGTAGAAGAAGAATGGGTAGCTTTAAGAGATGACATAGTTAAGGCAGCAGAGGAGACTTCGCTGCTTGTCCTTATTTCTCAGAATGGATAGTGGCGTGGCTATCATCGTCCCTGCATCTGGCATGACAGCACCTGCAATGAAGGTACATCCTTAGTGCAGTGTATCACTGATGCCACCCCACCATCACAGCTGCCACAGATGATAGACATCAATGGTACAATGCCACCAGTATTGCCTGGACAGGTGCCATCAAGGATGCCTCCTGAGCATTTGGCTGAGATGAACATTGATTTAGCACTTTCCCTGATCATACCCGAAGCACCAACACCAGGTGATGGAGTGCACCCTGCAGATATTTTAGAGGAATTTCTGTCCTCCTCTCGACTAGAATGGTAGGGCGCAGGTAGACATATATCTCCTCATGCTAGGTTCCCTACCTCCTATATTGTTTCACCATCAGGTCCTTCCCATGGCCACCATAAAACTTATTCCATGGTGATTCACACAATTTAGGAGGGGGGGGGGGCTGAATGTAGTATCACAGCTCAATACTAAACATAGTCATGGCTAGGTAGTTTTGTCATAAGAGGAATACAACTGTAGTGCCATCGCATGTCCAGTCAGGCACGCCACACTGCACCCTCTCACTCAGTTCTTACAGCACGCGATTAAAGTGCAGTTGCCTTGAAGAATTCTTTGCTTAGCAGAATAGTTAGCATCAATAGCCACCACATCACTGATAGGGATCCTTAGTCTTTCTACTGTTCCTGCAGCAGTTATAATTAGCAAGTGACAATTCAATCTCTGAACTAATTAGTACCAGACTTTGTCCTGTTAGGTAGATTCTACTCTGTCAAGTGCCTCAAGACTCCATGAATTACTTAGAGAAGACATCACTTAAAAACTGTGCATTAAGTTTAACAACTGTTGTATATGTAACTTATAAATGTGATTTTCACTGAATGCAGTATTTTCAACGCCACCTAGCAGCCACCATTACTTCCTTCCTAGCACCTACATATTATGTGTACGTCTTGTGGTACGTTTCACTTCTGCTGCCACAATGCCTACACAACAGGTTTCACCTGGTCCTCCTGAACCCAACATGCCACCTCCTTGGATGTTGAACCCCACCTCCATGACCATGAATACCTCTACCCATACAAAACCCAAGAACAACCAATAGTAGCTTCATTTAGACAGTGTAAGGGGCTGTGTCAATATCGGTGGTGAAGCTATAGAATTTTACTTACAGCTTCAGTCAATAACCTTCAACCAATATCAATAACTTGCCTCCACAAAATTTATCTGGTTTGCACACATATATGAGAGAAATTTATCTTGGGTTTGAGATGAATAACCTTTAACACTGAATAGTAAGCTCAGAACAAACTTCAACATGTGTATCACCACCTGAATTATACTTTCAGTAATGGTGCCACACCTGTACAAAAGTCTTATTTCTGATATTACTACTGAATAAGCCCTGTGAGCGCCACTCCCATATAATGATGTATGCAAAGACCAGGATGGTAATACAACGGTATGTAAAAGGTTAATATTGTTTGTTATTTCAGTAGTCTGACTGCAATATTATTAAGAACGAAGATCCTCATTCGATAATACCATTGAATGTCCAGGATTTATAATTAACACAAACACAAAGTCATAAGTAAGGTAAATAATCTTCATCCACACCAAGGATTTGAATAAATCAGCTGTTCTTTGCCACTGTCAAAAATATCTCGTAGTAGTCGCGATCAATTCTTAAAAATGAATGTTTCAGACATGATTGCTATCGATAACTGTCTTATCGGTAACAACCGTAAGTATTATTTACAAGTATCTACAGACAGAACACGTATAAAATTAAGATTAATCTTTTTTTATTGTCTTGATTTTTTTTATACACAATCTCAATAATTCTACAATCTATTTAAGTGGACGAACTTTTCCTACAGATTAATAAAACTACACCCCTCTAACTAACTTTTGACACCGTCCAAAAGAATAAAAAATAAATTCTATGTTGTTTCCACCACTTGGCAGTCGCCTCTTCATATTGGAATAATCAATTAAAAATAAAACAGCAATTAATGAGGCCATATTCAGGTGTAAACTTCGACACTAAAAAGAAATATCTTTCACTCGTACCCCCTGTTTGTCTAAGAGTCTCGCCACTTATTTAAACTTCCAGTAGCCTCGGGAAAGTTTGAAAAGAGGCCCAAATTTTCAATAGTTTTGCAATATGTCACTCTCAATACTTTAAAAAATGTTTCATAACTAAAGTTTTGCTTTTTAGCTAAGCACACAGTATTTTAATGACTTTTCTTTACAATGTAATCTGTCATGAAGGTTTATTAATAATTCTCTATAATGTTGGATTCAATAGACACCATGAATATTCCATTAATGTAACATAGATCAGTCACCATAAAATAAGGAGTAGAATCCAGTCTCACTCCCTGATACATCAGATCCGATGCGTGGTCCGACTGTATCCATAAACCATTTACTAAAATAGACCATCTGTTACAACATCAAATACCCACATCCTTTACTCTTTCATAAATAAATTACATAACAACATAATTCCCCAGAATGAACTATGAATCCACAGTTACGATTCTAAAATGTGACAACTTTAGTGTCCACAAAATTCCCTTCATGAACAGACTACCACTACTTCAATTACATCATGGGAAATCTCATAAACTCATAATTAACAAAGTAGTTAATTCTTCAATAAAAATCCAATTAATCTTTACTGGGTGCCGCTGTAAGCCAAATACTCACTCATTGCAGTATTTACCGCTTGACATTTCACCTCTTTTTGTCATAATATTTGACGAATAGTTCATATATATCGAAAGCAAACCAGGAGAAGCCACGATAAGCAAGTATGCAAAACCCAGAAAATTTTGTTCTCCTTTCAAAGCAAAAACCCGTAACAATGAATCTAATTATTTCTTCTTTGGCGTGTGCAGTGCAGGCAAGGTCTTAGGATCATAATTTTTCCTTGGTTCTTGCGCTGATATATTGACGAAGAACTTAAATGCCATCTGGTGACGTCCACTGGTAACTTCACCGATATCACTGTCGCAAGGTTTACCATGAAATACAAACACAATGTAACGGGAAATTTTAATTTTTTTTTTACAACTCGCTACATGATATCCCAAGGTCGCTACAACTTATTGCGACAGATAAATACTTTATTCTTCATTGCTTATTAGGAAAAGGTGATTTATTTGTCATTTGTATTGTATTATTATAAATTAATATTGTTTTTTGTGTAAAATGTTGTAGAACTGAATTGTAACTTCCGTTCAGCTGATCGACCTTTGCATTCTAAGACGGGCTCACGAGTATGCTGCCGTCGGCGCCAATTATCCTGCGCTATTGCATCAAGAGCTGGCCACTAAAAACTCGCAGGCCACAAGCAAAGAATAATGTTAGGGGGAGAAAGATGTTATTCCTTGCTCACTATTACGTTTCATTATTGTCGATTTTCATTCCGTCTGATGGAAGCCTCATTCATTGTAAGTGAAATATTAACTTACCGGTCAAAAGAAAAAAAATTGCTGCCGTAAGGGAATGATTACCGGTACAATCATAAAGGTTGGCGCATGAAATATAGGACGTCGATCTAACTAAAGGTAATTCCTGGATGTTTAAGGAAAAACGTTGCTTATGGGTTCATTAACTTCTGTTAGAAGTGATTAGAAGTTGCAATCAGTGTGATTGAATATTCCCAGGGATTCATTTAAGACAGCAAAAGGCCTCCATAACGGTGGTGCAATGAAGCGATATAATTTTTTCCCTTATTATTAAAAAAGATATAGATGTGGTATAAGCCGCTCATTTTGTTTAAAAGATAGTAAATTTTATCAAGTAACTGCTGAGATACCAAATTAGTTCATGGCCAGTGGGAAAAGGAAATGTAATTATGAGCAGTCCTGATGGGAGCTGTTTTATTTGTGATAATTTAGTTGGCCGAATCGTTTAATGATCCTGAGGGAGTCATATAAACAGCAACGAAATGTTCGTGTGCTAAAAGCTAGAATCGGTAACTATTTATCACAACTATTTTACTTTCCTACAGCAGAACGTAATTATAAAAAAAAGCAGTTATTGATACAAAGATTGGGAGGTCATTAAAAACTGATTGTGCCATTGAATACTTACTGGAGTGTGACTATACAGTAATTAAAGTCAATTTGATTTACGTGATGTTAGCAAGGAATACATCGAGTATCCGACGTCTTAGTTTTCGAGTGACAAAAGGGGAATACTATTTGTAGAAAATTAGTTTTGATAAGTCACCCATGCCTGAAGAGGCAGAGCTTTGAATCAGTTATCACAATTTATGGTTAAGAATCAAAGTGGCGGTGGTGCCGTAGGGTTTATTTTACTTTATTTTGAATAATAATTCAAAAGATAGCTGTGGGTGTTATGACTAGGTCCATAAGTCACTCGAAAACTTTAATGCACCAATATCCAAGAAGAGAATATTTTACTACGGTGTAATCTTAAGAAAATAATTTTCTTTTATTTTTTTTTTTCCAATAAATGGTCAAGCAATACTTGACGAAAGAAATATTCACCACTGTACTTAATTCAGGTTTTTTTTTAATAATAAATTTTTTTTTTATTTTCCATTTTGTGACGAAATCGATAGTTTGCCAGTACAAGAACGGGTGGAACAATATTAATTATTATTTTCAAAAGTTGGTATCGGGACAAAGGTGATACACGAAAAGTCTCAACACCATCTCAGGGTAGTTTACAAACATTATTTTTGTTTGTGTGTACAAAAATAACAGCTGAGACTGAAGAAACTGCGTAGAAGAATATACAATTTGAAACACGAAACACAGTAAATATATAAATATATGAATACTAAAATATTAGCCATTTTAGTTATTTTAAAAGTATAAACATGGAACTATTTTGAACTCATTTAATATTGTGAACCATTCTTTGCCTTAACTGTGTACTGATCCTTACCTAATGACTGCAAATGGTAAAAGGCAACACACACACACACACACACACACACACACACACACACACACACACATATATATATCCCTTTACTATTCTAACTCTTATAAATTAAATTAATAATTTTTTAATCATTTTCTCCCAAAATTAAATATAATATGTTTCAATCAAGATGATGCGATACTCTAGGGAAGTCATGAAGCGGCACCATATGGTTTTGTTCCACTTCAACAGCTGTTATCTACTCCACACTAAAAACTTGCTCACTTTGCCTGGCCATCCATCAATGGTATGTCTGGTGTGACAACACATCTACTAGAACACTACAAGTCCCTTGACCAGTATGCTGAGGATCTCACTAAGGCCCTTACAGTCATTGCCTCTCATAACAAAAGATACAAACCACTTCCTTCAATGAATCTTGACCATTGACACACAACCTTGTCTGAAAACACATTTTCCATTCCTGTCACTCAATCACTCTACCAAGCTGAATGAAGTACACTCCTCCCTTCCCCAAATCACCCAATGCCACCACAAATGGGAGCTCCTGAACTGATTCTTTCACTAAGGGCTTTGACTATCTACTGTCACACCTGTAGATCAGGTATATTTTACCAAAGACTCTTCCTCAAGTGTTATTCTGCCACACACCAAAATTACAAAAACATCTACTCCACCACCATTCCCAACCCCTTACCTCAGGGGTCTTATCCCTTCGACAGACTGTGATGCAAGAGCTGCCCAATTCACCAAGCCAGCACACCCAATTTCAGTCCTGGCACACACTAATTCTATCCTATTCTATCAGGGTAGAGTCAGCAGTGAAATAAAACACCATTTACTAGTTCTGCTGCAATTTCTGCACATACTTTTATGCAGGCATGACCACCAACCATCTGTCCACCAAAATAGGTGCTCACCGTCCTGTATGCTATTTTCATATGTTACTAATAAAGTTCAAATTGTTGTCATTCTGGACTATTGTAATATTCAAATAGCATTTTAAAAGCATTATTCTTACAAAACACCTGTTATTTTACTAAAATTAAAGCTTAAAACCATTAAATTTCAAGATTAGGTAAGTTGATAAAAAACATCCTGTCATTGGCTGAAGCTCATGTAATGTTACATGACATGAGGAAGACAAAGTTATATGTGGGTTATAGAACTGATCACAAAAGTTACTAGACTCTTGCTTACTTTTTCTGCATATATTTTTTGTAATGGAAAAGATATTTACTACTTTTATGTAAGAATGTAAAATAATTTTGTGAAGTCTGACAGTGAAAGCTTTTCTGAAAGTTGCTGTGTTTGTGATATATTCGTTTTTCAAAAACAACCCAGATATTTATGTGCTGGAAATATGAAAGGTGAAACCTGCATTTAAAGTAAAATATTCCAACATTTAAACCAAACAGTAGCTTCTTCAAATTAACAGATTGCCTCTAGTCTAAAGATACTAACTATGTTATACTATAAACTTTTAAATTAGCACTGCACTTCAGATTCCGTCTGTTTTATTAATAAACACATTTCACTTTTAAATTAGCACTGTTTTTAGTGGCCACTACAAAAATTACTTGGTGAAATTGCAACTACGTAGTTACAGTAAGGATTCAGAGTAATTCTTATGTACACGTAAATTAATCTTGCACACTGTAGACTTTCCACACACCAGTGTGCATTTTTTTCTTAAGTTGATTTTTTATAAAAGAACTTGACAGGTGAAATCAGAACTTAGAGTCATACAGAAGGATGGAAATAAGACACCAAATATTTCATCCTAGGTGTCAACATTGAATATTTTCAAAGAAAAATAACAATAAAGGTTTTTCACTGTCTATATCTGTGAAGTGAGGTCATATGCTAAGGCAATATTTTTCCCTCTCTTTTACTTGTCATGGAAGAATAAGATAATGCAAAATAGAATCGAATTATTGATGAAATTAGTAACCATTTCGAATTTTATTAAAAATGGGTGCATTTACCAGATGAGCTCAAATAGCATTTTTAAAATAAAAAAATATTGATTTATTGAACATATATTGAAATCCTACAACATGGAAGTAAATATTACAATTGACAACCAACATAAAATTTGTATGTTCATTAACGAAATTGACAAACTACAAATCATTGGCATGTCATTGTGAACATGCTGTTTCGCAATGCAAACTTCAGATCACCAATCTGTACATAACAATACTTTACACCTCTGCAGCTGCAGAGGAAGATACTTAATAGTGCTACTAGGTATTTTTCACAAGAGCAATACTGCCATTGGTGAAAGAGATGGAAAGTGACAGATAAGTGACAGAAGTGGATTCATAGTCTGGCACTGTGCAACAGAGGCACACAGTTCAGTACAGGATTATAAATACAGAATCAGTTGTTGGTAATGCAGTAGTAGTTCTGATACTGAATAAGAAAATAAGAATGCAGGTAAGTTACTACGAACAGCATAGTGAATGCATTATCATAGCAAAAATAGAGACGAAGCCAACACCGACAACAGTAGTACAAGCTTATATGCCAACTAGCTCTGCCAACAATGAGGAGATTGAAGAAACGAGTGAGGAGATAAAAGAAATTATTCAGACCAGTAAAGGAGAAGAAAACTTAATTTTTATGGGGCAATGGAACTTGGTAGTAGGGAAGGAAAAAAAGGAAATGTATTAGGTACATATGGACTGGGGCAAAGAAATGAAAGAGGAGATCGCCTGGTAGAATTTTGTGAAGAGCACAATTTGATCACAATGAAAGAAGGTTGTACACTTGGAAGAGACCAGGAGACACTGGAAGATATCAGATTGACTTAATAATTGTAAGGCAAAGGTTTAGAAACCAGGTTTTGAACTGTAAGACATATTCAGGGGCAAATATAGACTCTGACGATAACTTATTGGTTATGAACTGTAGGTTAAAACTTAAGAGTCTTCAAAATGGAAGAAAATTAAGGAGATGAAATCTGGACACATTGGAGGAACCAGAGATGGTTAATAGTTTCAGAGGGAGCATTAGGCAGGGATTGGCTGAAACGGGGGAAAGTAATACAGTAGAAGAAAAATGGGTAGCTCATAGGCAGAAGGACAAGGCCCAATAGAAATCCTTGGATAACACAGGTGATACTGAACTTATGAAAGGAGAAAATATAAAAATGCGTGAAGTGAAGCTGGCAAAAGGGAGTACAGACATCTTAAAAATGAGGTTGACAGGAAGTCCAGACTGACTAAGGAGAAGTGGCTTGTAGAGAAATGTAAGATCATAGAAAAGCATATAACTAGGGGAAAGATAGATACCACCTCTATAAGAAAATGAAAGTGACATTTGGAGAGAAGAAAAGCAGCAGTATGAATATCAAGAACTCCCATAGAAAACCAGTACTAAGGAAGGAAGGGAAAGCCGAAAGGTGGAAGGAATATATAGAAGGCCTTTACAAAGGAAATAAACTTTAAGTCAATATTCTAGAAATGGAAGAGGAAGTAGAGAAATATGAGATAGGAGTTGCGATACTGTGAGAAGAATTTGACAAAGCATTAAAAGAACTGAGTAGGAACATGGCCACTGGAGTAGATGAAGTTCCATCTGAACTGCTATTATCATTATGAGAGCCAGTGTTGAAGAAATTGTGCCACCTGGAATGCAAAATCTATGAGGCATGGGAAATACCCTCAGACTTCAAGAAGAATATAGTGATTCCAATTCCGAATAAAGCAAGTGCAGACTAATGTGAAAATTACAGAACTATCAGTAACACTAACACGAATTATTTACAGAAAATGGAAAAACTGGTGGAATATGAGCTTGGGGAAGATCAGTTTGGATTTAGGAGGAATGCAGGAACCCCTAAGGCAATACTCACATTACGACTTATCTTAGAGGATAGCATTTCTGGATCTGGAAAAAGCTTTTGACAATGTTGACTGGAATGCACTCTTTCAAATACTGAGGATAGCAGGGGTAAAATATAGGGAGCGAAGAGTTATATTCAACTTGTACAAAACCATACAGAAATTATGAGAGATGAACGACATGAAAGGGCCGCAGTGATTGGGAAGGGAATAAGACAGGGTTGCAGCCTTTCCCCAATGTTATTCAATCTGTACATAGAGCAAGCTGTGAAGGAATGCAAGGAAAAATTTGGAAAGGGAATTAAGGTCCAGGGAGAGGGAATAAAAACCTTGCAGTTTGCTGATGACAGTAATTCTGTCAGATACAGCAAAGGACCTGGAAAGTCCATTGAATGGAATGGATAGTGTCTGGAAAGGAAAATAAAAGAAGAACATTAACAAGAGTAAACTGAGGTATTGGAATGTTGTGTCAGAAAATCAGGTGATGCTAAAGGAATTAGATTAGGTAACGAGACAATAAAAGGAGTAGATGAGTCTTGTTTTTTGGGTAGCAAGATAACTTCTGATGGCCGAGTATAGAAGATATAAAATGAAGAATGGCTATTGGAAGAAAAGAATTTATGAAGAAGCGAAAATTGTTGACATCCAATATTATTTTAAATGTTAGGAAGTCCTTTCTCAGAGTATTTGTCTGGAGTGTAACATTCTATGGGAGTGACACGTGGATGATAAGTAGTTCAGACAAAAGATGGTAGAAGGGTCAGATTGTGGTACTACAGACGAATGATGAAGATTAGATAAGTAGATCATGTAACTAATGAGGAGAGAAGTTTCTGGCATATTTATGACTAAGAGAAGGGATAGGTTGGTGGGACACATTCTGAGACATTAAGGAATCGTCAACTTAGCATTAAAAGGAAGTGTGTGGGGTAATTATCAAAGAGGGAGACCGAGAGATGAACACGGTAAGCAGATTAAAAAGGATGTAGGTTGTCATATGTATTCTTAGATCAAGAGGCTTGTACAAGACAGGGTAACATGGGGAGCTGCATCAAACTAGCTTGTGGACTGAAGACCAGAACAACAACAACAACAACCATAACATCATAACATTCAAATTTCTTTTTCCTTAATATTGTTATAACACAGTATATGCCCTGTATTTTAACCACATTGGATTGTCAATAATATAATGAGAATAGGTTGCCACGGAAAGGCACCCAGAAAAGACAATCACATTTGCACAACTGAAATTTTCAGGCTGCAGTAGCCCGAGATGGTGGCCATGTGAACATGTAGTTGTGCCTGAGTGATTGTGTGAATGTAATTGTCTTTTCTACATGCCTGTCAGTGGCTCAGCAATCATCTTATCTGTATTCTCTCATTCAATAAATAGTAAGCAATATGTATTAGTTTACAGGCCTATTTATTTACTCTATTATAATGTATGAATATTTGCAACCGTTCAGCCATATTGCAAAATTAATATTACACAATCCCCCTCATTTACTAACTATTTACAAAAAACAAGAGAGTTCTGTACCAAACTATTAACTTACCCATGCTCTGAGTATTTGAGCACCATGACAGGAGAACACAATAACATATGAAATTGAGGCCTAAAAGAATAAAAATGTGCTTTGTCTGTCCATCTTGGATGACAGACAAAAGTTCTTTCTTCAACATTTTTCACGCATTCATTCAAAGCAGAATCTGAAAGAAAAATATAAAATTTATTACAGAGTGAAATCCTGCAGGTATTTCTCTCTCTTTTTCTGACACATATGCCATGTGCCCCCCCCCCCCCTCTACACACACACACACACACACACACACACACACACACACACACACTGGACTGATGCACATTAAGTAGTCGTCCATACTATTTCATTAAGAGAAACAAACCACTAAGTTTATAATTTGATTAATGATGTAAATTCTCCTCACAGGTGATAATTATTTTTCAAAAGAGATATATTGGCTTGTCAGTACTTACCTTTGTGCTGTACTGCCGATAATGACACAGATGAAGAAAAACGAAAGGAAGGAAAAAAAAAAAGGAAGAAAAAGGACAAGCTTTTGGAACACAGTTCCTTCTTCAGGTGGGAGAAAAGGGAAGAAAAAAGGATGGGAAGGGAAGGGGAAGGTAATTGACGACCTAGGTCATGAGGATGGTGTTTAGGGAGCGTGGAAGTCAGAGATACTGTATACTGTATATCTCTTTTGAAAATAATTTAAGTTTATAATTTATCACTTATTATTTCTTACATTAAATGTAACAGGAATTACTAACATAAAGAGGATAGTTTGCAACTCAATGCAGAGACGTTCGTCGAGCTGCAACAGACAAGTGAAACAGACATTCACACACATGCAGCTTAGCTTTCGAGCACAATCTTCATAAAAAATGCACATACTCTCATTCATACAATCACACAGGCACACGTCACAGACACACAATCATCATCTCCAACTGCTGTGTTTATCACTCTGTGATGATGTGATGGAAGGGGAACAAGAAAAGGATGCAAGGCAGTGATGGGATGGATACAGCACAGTCAATTTTGACCACACTTGGTTGGTAAATTACATTCCTCCTTTCAAAAATGAAGAGCCCCACCCTTTGATGGAATAAAACAGAAATTGCTCAGACAGACGATCTCTGTGTTGGGGGTGATGGGCTGTGGTTGGAGGTGGCATACGGATGGTTGTGGATGTTGTGAGGGTTGGTTGGGCGATGAAACACCACTTTAGGAGGTATGGGGATGGTCTTGGACAGAAAGTCTCTAATTTTTTGGCATGATGACAAAAATCAAAGCCATGACAAAGGATAAGGTTTAGTTGTTCAAGTCCAGTGTGGTATTGGGTGACATGGGGGGCATGCTCTTTTGTAGCTGGTTATCGGAGAGAGGATTTGAGGTGTGTGGGTATGTGACACAGGAAATCTGTTTGTGGAGTAGTTCTGTGGTGTAGTGTCCGTCTGTGAAGAACTTCGTGAGAGCTTCAGCATAATGAATAAGGGAGTTCTCATCATTGCACATACACCATCCACGCATGGCTAGGCTAGGCAGTGTGTTTTTTTCCCTCTGCGTGGTGTTTCCTGCCCACCAGTAGATGTAATTTTGGCAGTCCCTTTGATAATTTAAAATTTCATCTGTTCTGCTCTGTCTATTCTTCCTCCTGTAATCCTTCCATTCCTGCCATTGTTACCAAGTCATTAGTACCTCAGCCATTCCTCCTTCAAGTGGCATGAGGTGTTGTGTTTTAATAAAAAGATTTTATTAAATTTATGTCGAGAAACTGGTGCTGTTGTTAACTTAGAATGTGTACCACCCAGAAAAGGGACATCACTGAACTGTTTCAAACTACAGTGTATGTTGCTTGGTAAGTTTTCCAGTTTCCTGTGATTGCCATTATTTTGAATATTTTAATTGATTTTATTTATTAGTTACAAGTGTGTGTGTGTGTGTGTGTGTGTGTGTGTGTGTGTGTGTGTGTGTGTGAGAGCTGAAACCTAAGCTGGTTAGGCCCTAATGTAATTAAGTGTATTAAATTGTTTCAACTTTTTTAATTTTCTTAAGAAATCTATCACTCCCTTGTTGCTTTTCTATTGGGAGTTTTTATGTGTAATTGATTTATTCAAGTGGGTTATGCATTCTTGTTTGCTTAATATCATTATGTAAGTGCGATTAACCTCCCTGCCTTGAGGCATAACTAATTCCTTGCGTCGTTCACTTTGATAACTGCAGTCTTGCACAGTAGTATCTACTTCTCTTTAATGCTTTGGCCCCTTTATAATAAGTGGGCTTGTGAGTAAACCTCATTGTTAAAGGAAATTGTTCTTATTTATTTAATGTCTTCTACCTTATTAGTTATATGTAAATCTACTCATGTGGAATTGTTAAGTTATTTAGTAATTTTATTATGATCAGAATTCCGTCCTCATTGGTGCCTTGAGCTTTTCTAAGTTTATTAAGGGGGATTTTTGGAAACTGCTTGTTGTGTATTGCAGCCTGTTCAATAATTAATTCTTAAATTTGTCCAATTTCAGTGTAAGGCAGAAGCTGTAAACCTAAAATTAGTCAAAGCCACTTGGGCTCTTGATTGCTTAAATTTTATTTGTTAGTTGCATGTGAATTTTATTTTATTATTTTAAGAGGTGTTTAAAAGATATTTGATACATTCCTTTTAAAGATCTTACTACAATAAATCTGTTACCTAGCAACTGATGAATATCTTTGGTAACCAACCTAGCAGCTCACATCTCATTATTCCTTGCATCCACCTCCCACTCAGTTATTCATCCTACCCTGTACATATGTATGTGCTGAATCACTTAAACAATGTATCAAATCTTTACATATCTAGGTAATTTACCTTAGATGAGAGACATATCTTGCTGCTTTAATGAAAGTCCAGCTCCAGTTGCTATTATTTGTGCTTTATTTAAGCCCACACTACCGGTTTCGGCCTCTATGTTAGGCCATTTTCAAGTGTGACAGACGTTATGCCATAACGTCTGTCACACTTGAAAATGGCCTAACATAGAGGCCGAAACCGGTAGTGTGGGCTTAAATAAAGCACAAATAATTGCAACTGGAGCTGGACTTTCATTAAATTTGAACCACAGTTGCGGCAACAGCAACCATCAAGTGATGGAGAAACTAATATCTTGCTGCACCAAAGAAAAATAAGGGAACCAACTAAAAATACAACTGTTATACACCGCAGACTGACAGGAAAGTGGGGAAACAACTACCACAGTCCTCATTCTGCCTTTTGGTACATGAACATATTCTTCAGTCTCTTTCTTCCTTCTTTTCGCCCCCCTCACCCACCTATTGTTGTTATTATTTTTCTGCAAGTGTGAGAGAAATAGAGAGCACATAGTCATTTTTGGAGAAAGACAGTGGCAGTAAAAGAAGATAAATTGTTGAAGATAGTGACAATGGGAGCAAAAGAAACACAAAACAGTGGAATTAGAAAGAGACAAGTTTTAGGGGTCTGGAGACTGATTTGATTTTAAGAGGGAAGCTGAAACAGTTTTGGTCTAACCCACCACTGCCCACACCAAAGTAGAGTTTATTGTGCAGTAATGCTCCCTGTATATCTAGTAAAGCCAACCAATGTCCTTAAACAGTGCTAGGAGTCCTTTCACCAGTTCTTAATTAGACACAATTTCTTCAGATATGGCTGTTCTGAATTTTCTGTGTCTCTTGCTCTCCAAGGCAGTGCATTTGAAGATTAGGTGTGATGCAGTTTCCTCACTCTCATCACAGATCTTACATTTAGGGTCCTCTGCAGTTACATCCACAGTATGTAGATGTGTTTTGAAGTTCCATGGCCAGTCATCAGTCCAACCATGAGTTTAATCTCTTCCCCATTCAAGTGCAGGATTACAGAGCTTCTTTTAAAACATGGCTTTGGCATTATTACGTTACCATGGTTTTGTTTATAGACCTTGGTCCAATATTCTACATGCTGTCTTCTGAGCCAATTACATAGCTCTAGTTTGATCTTCCAGTCTGGAGATCTTTAAGAAGAAAAATTTTATTCCCTTTACTCCACCCCCTATCTCCATGTACAAGGCGTGTCCAGAAAGTAAGTACTGTTTTGTATTCCTGCTGCTGCTGCACTGCAATCAGCATTCCATGCATGTGCACTAATTGTCCTTGTTTGTATGCTCTCAATTGATGCTGTTTTGGTTTTCTCTGTGTTGTGTTGTCTATTTACAGTGCAATTTAAAATGTCAAAGACAACTGACAACCCGGCCAATGGTGATATTCATTCAATAATTCAATTTTTGAACACAAAAATGAGAAATTGGCAGAACTTCATCATAAAATTAAAAAGATTTTTATGGTGAAAACGCAATGACCGATGGAACGGTGAAGAAGTGGGTAAGAATGTTTAATGAGATTCAAACTAATGTCCAAGATGAGCCCCGAGATTGGTAGGCCTTCTGTTGTCAATGTTGACCTGGTGAGGAAGATCAATGAAAAATCTATGAGAACAAATGTTTCACTATGACAACACTTTCACATGAATTCCTGCATATTTCCAGAACAGAGATTACTGCCAGCATCATTATATGAAGTAGGACTAGGTAAGTTGACTAAACGCTGCAAGTGCCTCAACAATGGTGGAGACTATGTGGAAAAGTAGTTTAAGATATGCTCTTTCTTTTGACAATAAAATAAACTATATCTTTTCCCTAAAACAGTACTTGCTTTCCAGGTGCACCTCCTATTAAAGTTTCTCAGTCTAGGATTTATAAGGCAATCCATCTACAAGGATGTGCAGAGAGGAGACAATGGTGACTGAAGAGACACACAGCAGTCTTTGAGGAAAAATAATGGGACATAGTAAATGCAGTGAAGCAGTCAAAGTGGCAAAGATAGTGGTAAGAAAGATTGTGATATAGGGATGAAGAGAGTGACAATCGGAGAGACAAACAGGAGAAAGTGCCAATGGGAGAAAAAGGAGACACTGTTAGAGAGATATATGAATAGAAAGGGAAATGACGTGTACAGAAACATTACAATGAGAGACTGGGAAAAGGATTAACATGTTCCATGTAAAAAATGTGTATGTATGTTCACATGCTGAAATTTTTGGATAGGAAGCAGAATGAGGACAGAGGCAGCTATTACCTCATTTTTTTTGTTAAGAGTCTTTTAAAGATGAACATATTTCTCTTTTCTGTAGTCCGAATGAAATTTCCTTGAGACGAAAAAGCTTTAGAAAGGAATGATCGTGTGAAAATTGGCTTGCCCTTTTCTCTCATATGACATCTTGTGTGCTATGGATGAAGGGCAACAGGCAGACTGTATATTTCTTGAATTTCAAAAGGCGTTTGACACAGTACCGCTCTACAGACTGCTAACAAAGGTATGAGCTTATGGAATATGTACCCAAATATATGAGTGGCTTGAGGATTACTGAAGTAATATAACCCAGTATGTTGTCCTCTATGGCGAGTGTTCATCAGAGTGTAGGGTATCATCAGGGGTGCCCCAGGAAAGTGTGATATGACCACTATTATTTAAAATTATGTAAATGATCTGACAGACAGAGTGAGCTGCAAACTGCAGCTGTTTGCTGATGAAGCTGTGGTGTCACCACTGAATGACTGTAGTAGGATGCAGGATGACTTGGACCAAATTTCTAGGTGGTGTGAGGAATGGCAACTAATGCTAAATGTAGAAAAATGTAAGGTGATGCAAATGAGTAGGACATACAATCCTGTAATGTTCGAATACAGCATTAGTAGTCTGCTACTTGACTGAGTCGTGTCCATTAAATACCTAGGTGATGCTGCACAGCAATATGAAATGGAACGAGCGTATAAGGACAGTTGTGCGGGAAGGCAAATAGTCTACTTCGCTGTATTAGCAGAATTTTGGGAAGGTGTGATTCATCCATAAAGGAGGCTGCAAATAAAATGCTTGTATGACCCAGTCGTGAATATTGCTGAAGTGTTTGAGATCCCCCCCAGATCGGTTTGAAGAAGGACATAGAGGCAGTTCAGAGGTGCACGGTGAGGTTTTGTAACTGATCAATGCATGAATGTTAGCAAAATGTTTCAGGAACTAAACTGGGAGTCACTGGAGAGGAGTTGATGTTCTTTTTGAGAAGCATTGTTGAATAAATTTAGAGGGCCAGAATTTTAGCAAGACTGCAGAAAGATTCCACTGCCACCAACCTACTTTTCATGTAAAGACCACAAGGATAAGATTAGAGATATTAGGGCTCGTACAGATGCCTACAAGTATTAGTTTTTCCCTCGTTCTATATGGGAAAGGAGCAGGAAAGCAAGTAACTAGTAGTGGTACTAAGTACCTTTCGCCACACACCTTTGGTTGGATTGTGGAGTGTGTACGTAGATGCAGATTCACTTTTCAGCTCATGGTCAAAACTATGGAGATTCTAAATTTAATTTTGGAAATGTCCAACTCTAAATAAAGCTTTATATGGTGTGTGTCACAATGACATCTGTTACACTGTTAAGAGGTTTAAAAACTGTGTTGTTCTATATAATGAGTCATTTCATCTAGCATAATTTACATTTTATCTAGTCACTGCTTTTAACTAAAAAGTGATGAACTGAAGATCTAATAGTTTTATAAAAAATACATTGATTGAGGACATGAAAATTATATAAGGAGAAAATTATGTAAAACTACAAAAATTAACAGCTGCCAACACACTATAGAATAATCAAAAAAGTTTTCTAAGAAAGTATGAGACCAAGTATTATAATGTTACAAAATGTAGCCATAACAGAATTATCAAACTAATTTGTAAAATTTTACAAACAGTGAAAGCTCTGGGAAGTACATTTATCAAAGTTTAGAATTCAATATTGCATCAGTATTTAATAAAGATCAATTAGATTTCAACAAAGGAAGTGAAATCATATATGGGATCACCTCTGAAAGAATAGTAATGTCGAGGAAAATATTCTGCTGGCTCCTCTAGTACTAAAAATTATTCAAAGTGTCAAAAGAAAGAACTTATAAGGAGGTCTCCAAGGAAACTGCAATAACCGGAAAAATGAAAGTTTCACTTTATGCATATGGTGTATACAAAAATTAATAAAAGAATGCACACAGGTATATGTTCACTCATCCCATTTAACCTGTAGGCAGAATGTTTGGCAGAGGAAGCCTTAGAAAAGAGAGCTGAGAAGACATGAAGACTAATAAGTGAGCCAATGCATACTGTTGCTTATGAAGTAGGAAACAATTTGCTAAAGACAATTACAGCATTATGGATACAAGATACAGTTATGAGAAGAACAACAAATTTACACTGCTCAGAAGTCCAGAATATACAAGAATGATTGCCATAGGTTTTAGAAAAAAGAAAACACACAGTTTATAATGTTGAACCTTACAACCACTTAAGGAGTTTGATCTGCAAAATATTCCTGAAAGAGAGGAGAAGAGAACGACAGTATGAAGTAAATTACTAAGCACAATCATAATGTTACAGCCTTTTGATGCAGAAAACTCAGCTTAAATTCCAAATAAAACAAAAACTTTGAGTGGGTTCCTCTTCATTACATCTGTCTTGAAACAGTTATCAACTGGATGCTATCCAATTTCCTATGTCCTGCACCTCTTCAAATGTAGTAGTAGTAGTCCTAATCTGCTGGTAACTTTATAAATTCTCAATGTTATCCAGTATTCTAGACCTTTTCCTTATTTCTCTCTTTCCTGCAATATTTCCTCAGGTGACTTTTCATGTTGAGCAATTTCTTCACAGTGTATGTAACTCAACCAGTGAAGTCCCCTCCCCCCAAATAGTGCTTCTTCATTCTTCAATGTGTCCATACATTTTACTTTAAGCATTTTACTCTCTAACCACATTCCAAAAGATATCAAGTATGTTTTACATAGTTAGTATACTTGTTAGTCCTCCCATAAAGCTGTCCTTTTCCATCATCAACTCCCAAGTATCTTCCTACTTCCCTTATTCTAATTTATCTTCTTGCCGCCCCCCCCCCCCCCCCGCACCACTATATTTTGACAGAACCTTAGTGTTTTCTGGTCTCATTACTTTTTTCCAGTTTAAAACGTACTAGTTGTACATAAACAAAATTTTAAATGAAGGATTGCAGAGGAGACCTAGAAAAAATGATCATACCTAGTTGATATTTGTGAGAATGAGCAATATGTATTACGTGAAACATACTAAACATCACATTCAGTACTCTTTGTTCCAATACAGTGGCACAAACTTGTCTTGCTTTAGTATATATTAGGCAGAAGGACTAATGTACAAAAAATAAATAAATAAATAAATAAATAAAAATAAAAAAATAAAGAGATAAATATATCATAATATATTTGTCATATGTGATTCTTCAGTTTCTCCCGGCGTATTTGATGATCAAAATATCCACGGGTGTACTGCCGGTCTATAGTGTCCAACGGGCACAATATTTCGGCGATCATACATGTCGCCATCATCAGGTGAACTGACGGACTGAGCTCCTGGAAACGCGCCGGCACGGAGATCCGCATGCTACGGCTGCACGAAGGGAACTGGGTTCTAGCCCTGTAGGATTCTGGTACAGACGTCGAGATACTGGGACTGCGTCGTTAGAGAGGCCATTGAAATTCGCACAAGTGACGACCTCATAAACCGTGACTCTGGCTATAATCTTAGCAAAGCTTGGGAACCAGCGATTGGGTTAATTAAGAGTAAATCTAGCAAACGTAACGAAGTGACGACCACGGCGGACAGAGCCCTCACACCGACGTCTTCTCAGACGCCGGCGCAATCGGTTCCACTGCGCGGCCGCGGCGCGGACCGCGGAGGGGTCGCTCCGCGGGCCGCGGGTATTTAAATGGCCCGCTACCGGGCTAGAACCCAGTTCCCTTCGAGCAGCCGTAGCATGCGCGTTTCCAGGAGCTCAGTCCGTCAGTTCACCTGATGATGGCGACATGTATGATCGCCGAAATATTGTGCCCGTTGGACACTATAGACCGGCAGTACACCCGTGGATATTTTGATCATCAAATACGCCGGGAGAAACTGAAGAATCACATCATACACCTTTACGGGGAGGAGATGTATCACAGCATGAAGAAATTTGAAAAGTTGCGCCACCGTAGATGTCGTTTGCTAAGTACTCTTGCTTTTCTAAAGAGATGTCGTTCCGAGAATGTTGTTCCAAATTTTGCTAAGGTTACGCATCACATCGATTCTGCAGCAGCCAAGAGAATTAAAAAATGGGCCGGCCTCGCATTGCTTCGTGAGAGAGTGCATTTCACCCGCCGTAGTCTTGAGTTTGTCTCTCTGGAACTATTCCATCTGCATTTGCAACTGGCTAGTCACTTCACGTCTTTTTCCTGGGATTGGATTGATGGTGTTACTTCGGTTGCAGCCGATTCCGCCCATAAGAAGGCAACGGGACGTCAAACAGCTAAGTTCTCACGCCTCCTTGACAAGCCACCTCTGCAGGTTCCGTGCAAGACCGTCATCAATCTGAGTGGCATGGAGTTGAGTGATGATGCGGTCTCAGTTTTAGAAAAAGGACTCAACTTTGCTCCTACCCCCAAGTTCACACCTGTCGCAGAAATTATTAGTGCTGTTGAACAGGTTGCAGCTCGACTTCCGCCTGATTCAGCTGAGGAAATACGTCGTGAAACTTGTCGTGCATTGACGAAATCCAAGCCCACGAAGTCAAACATCACTAGTAAAGAGAGGGCGGCCATTCGTGACCTGAGGGAGCGCCCTGATATTGTTGTCTTACCGGCTGACAAAGGCAATGCTACGGTTGTTGTCTCCCATAAGGACTACACTGAAAAGACGCAGAGCCTGCTAAATGACGATTCCTACCGGAAGATCAGCGTTGACCCCACAAAGAAGGTGGAAAACAAGACGAGGGCGCTTCTCAAGGATGCGGATTTACCGGAGGGTGTCGCCAAGAAACTTTTACCTCAAGGTCCGGTACCGCCAAGACTTTATGGACTCCCTAAGGTTCACAAAGATGGGGTGCCGTTACGTCCCATTGTCAGTAACATCAGGGCACCTACATATTTGTTGGCCAAATACTTGACGGGAATATTAAGTCCTTATGTGGGTAAATGCCCTCATCACATCAGTAATTCCGTGGATTTTGTGAAACACCTTAACAACTTCAGGCTGGATGACTCAGATATCATGGTAAGTTTTGACGTCGTTTCGTTGTTTACGAGGGTGCCCCTTCGAGAGTCACTAGATTTGATTGGTCAGAAATTTGACGAGAAGACCACCGAACTTTTTAGGCATGTCTTGACCTCCACGTATTTTCTTTTCAATGGCGAATACTACGAACAAACGGAGGGAGTCGCCATGGGTAGCCCACTCTCCCCTGTGGTCGCAAATTTATACATGGAGAATTTCGAGGAGGAAGCCCTTGCATCATCTTTCTGGAAACCTACTTGCTTTTTCCGTTATGTGGACGACACTTTCGTCATCTGGCCACATGGTATGGATAAACTCCTTGACTTCCTTTCACATCTGAACTCCATACACCCCAACATCAAATTCACTATGGAGACTGAAACAGAGGGTAAATTGCCGTTCCTTGACGTCTTGGTCAAGAGAAGAGCTGACGGCACCCTGCGTCATAGTGTATATCGGCAGACAATGCACACTGATCTGTATTTACACGCAGACAGCTGTCACCACCCCTCACAGAGGAATGGGGTACTTAAAACTCTAGTACATAGGGCGCACACTATCTCCGACGCAGAGAGTCTACCCCAGGAATTGGAACACCTGAGAACTGTATTTCGAAAAAATGGGTACTCAGAGTGGCAGATTCAGCGGGCTCTCCGCCCAACCACTACAACACAACCTGTGGAAACGGATGAAAACGCAAGGGAGGATGTAGGCACTGCGTTTGTTCCATATACCGGCGCACTCTCAGGGAAGATCGCCCGCATTTTGAGAAAACTCCAGGTTGGAACTGTTTTTTGTCCGCCGAATAAAATTCGTGCACTGGTGGGGAGCGCTAAAGATGATCTCGGTTTGAGGAAGGCGGGCGTGTACCAGATTCCGTGTCAGTGTGGAAAGTCATATATTGGACAGACGATGCGTACCGTCGAGGATCGATGCGTTGAACACCAGAGGCACACACGATTGATGTATCCGAGCAAGTCGGCGGTCGCTGAACATTGTTTGTCGGAGAATCACGCCATGGAGTATGAACACACTAGGATTCTGGTACAGATGTCGAGATACTGGGACTGCGTCATTAGAGAGGCCATTGAAATTCGCACAAGTGACGACCTCATAAACCGTGACTCTGGCTATAATCTTAGCAAAGCTTGGGAACCAGCGATTGGGTTAATTAAGAGTAAATCTAGCAAACGTAACGAAGTGACGACCACGGCGGACAGAGCCCTCACACCGTCGTCTTCTCAGACGCCGGCGCAATCGGTTCCACTGCGCGGCCGCGGCGCGGACCGCGGAGGGGTCGCTCCGCGGGCCGCAGGTATTTAAATGGCCCGCTACCGGGCTAGAACCCAGTTCCCTTCGAGCATCCGTAGCGTGCGGATCTCCGTGCCGGCGCGTTTCCAGGAGCTCAGTCCGTCAGTTCACCTGATGATGGCGACATGTATGATCGCCGAAATATTGTGCCCGTTGGACACTATAGACCGGCAGTACACTCGTGGATATTTTGATTATTTGTCATATGTTAATACTGATAATGTTTATTAACAATGGTGTTTTGTGTATTGTAATGTATCCTTACCTTCAAAGAGCACACCATCAAATGAAAACTCAGTTACGTATTACAGTAGTCAGTTTCAAAACATAGGACATTCTAAGTAAAAACATGATAAAACACATTCAGTTAAGTTCCCTGAATTCAAAAATGGATCTCAAATCTCTGTTAACATCTTCATTAATGTTACTCTACAGGATACTACTTAATTGTTCTTTCAGAAGTGATGTGCAGCAGAAACATACAAAAAGAGAGGTGTTCTCTGCAAGACTATCTGTGTGGAAACAGATACTCAATGCTTGGAAGGGAGATCCTTGGCGATTCTGGACTTTGAGCTATTCATCAATGGACAAGCTCCAAGAACACTCAGGTGTTCGATACCACTTGTCTGGTTAAACCCATCAATGTAGTTGTGTTGTATTGAATGGTACCATGGTGATGTGTCATATTTGCCCTGTATAGGATATATTCTAGTGTAACCTATTTAAGTGTCTAAAATGATTTTAGTGTGTTAGTGATACTGGACTCCTTGCACACTGTTTATGATCATAATACCATTGAAAGATTTTATGGCAAGTTTTAGTGAGTTATATTGATGTAACTACTTTCAGACAACAGACTTATTTAGGGTTTGGAATTATCAGTGTTGAATTGTTTGTGGATGGAGATTTAATTTTATATCTGTTAGCTGTGGATATGAGAACGAATTCACAAGGTCTCTGGATGTCAATATGGGGGAAGAAATGTTGAGTGCAATTAAATTACTACAGTTATTCAGTGTTGTTGCTGAATTTGTGAAATGGTGTAACTTATTTCTGTAGATTTTGTGAGACTGACTAAAGCCACTGCATCTTAAACCACAAGGAAAAAATGTAACTTCTTAAAACTTTATGATTGCTTTATTACACACACACACACTCTCTCTCTCTCTCTCTTTCTTTCACATACACACACTAACTGAAATATAAAGAGTGAGTAACCTTAAACTCTTGTTCTTTCCCCCCCCCCCTTTCCTTTATGTTGCATACCTTTTGACATCAACCAAAAGTGTATGTAACAACAGGGAACTTGAGGAAAGATTACCATAGTCTGCAGCATTGGTAGACGGTGTAAATTCTGAAATTGGAGGGCAGTTGTGTTTAATGTCATAATAAGTGCTTGACTGCCATTAGTAACTGCAGAAAACAACATTTGTTTCCAGAGTCAAGTTACTTTGAGACAAAAGCTTGTTACATTAAATTGCACATAAATAAAATTGGTAGCAATGTAGATACTAAGTCATTGCACCTTCCACCATTAGTGAATCAGATGGGAAATTCTGAGGTGGTATTTCTGATTTCTGGAAAACATAGTAGAATGTCAATTGACTAAAAACTCTCCAAAGCAATCCCATGCGGAATTCTGTTGATACTTGCAACAATAAATTTATCAAAAAATGCCATCAAAAGTAATTACAACTGAAATAACTGTCTGGTACAAAAAAATGGGCCTGTAAAAGGTAGGTGTCAACTGGACTATGGCATTAATAATAAGATCCATGATAATGGACACAGCAATGGTATAGCCTAAATCAGTGTTTTTCAACCTGTGGGTTGCAACCCCCAAGGGGTGTTGCAAAGTCATGCTTGGGGAGGTCGGCATCACAGGAGAATGTACTTGCACCATAAGATAACCACAGTTTCAGTAATACAAAATCGTATGCCTATGTGAAATTTAAGTATGTCGCCACTAATGACACCATGGGTCAAAGCTGATAGGTGCTTTCCAGGTCTTCAATTGTGCCATGTTCTCAACAGGCCCTCTCCTATACCAACCTCAGTCCCTTTGAAGGCACAAAAGAGAGGCACTATGGAACATAAACTGCATAATTTTTTGACACAATTCCACCCATCTTCTTTGAAAAATGTTCAATTGTTTGTAGAGCTTATGGGACTTAACTACGGGGCCATCAGTCCCTAAACTTACAAACTACTTATGAATTAGCTTACACCAAAGATGGCACAAACATTCATGCCCGAGGGGGGATTCGAAACCCCGACCGCAGCGGCCGCGCAGACCGTGACAGGCCTGCCGCAGATCACTCGGCCACTGCAGCCGTTATCTGCTTTGACCCATGATGTCAGCAACAAGTTGGAAAACACATATTTCAGTCCTAGCCAATTGTAATTAATCAATGTTTCAATTGATTACATTTGCAGACTATTATTGGTATATTTTGAACCCACAAGCATCACTGTGCTATCGTTGCTTGTTCACTCGCAACAATTTAAGCTGTATTCTTATGTTCCTGCCTAACCACACCCTTTAAAATTACGATGTATTCATAAAACAATATTAAAGTAGAATGAAACTTTCACTCTGCAGCGGAATGGGGCAGATCAAAATTGTGTGCCGGAACCAGGACTTGAACCTGGGACCTTTTCCATTCACAGGCAAGCACTCTACCGACTGAGCTACCCTAACACGACTCACGATCCCGCCCCACAACTTTACTTCAACCAGTACATTGTCTCCTACTTTCCAAACCTCACAGAAGCTCTCCTGCGGTATAGTGCTTGCCAGCGAAAGGCAAAGGTCCCAGGTTCAAGCATACAATTTTAATCTGCCAAGAAGTTTAATATTAAAGTACTTTTGTCAATCAAAATAGACATCTACAGTCTTGTTTATCAAAAGTACTTTGCATTCTACACAATACGCCAACATCATGGGTCAAAGACAACGGGTGGAATCGTGTCCTGTAAATGAGCCAAGAAAACTAAGTGTATCCTGTGTTTAGGAACCCATAATTACTTTGACAATGTCATCTTAACTCCTGGAAGGAGCTGGTAGAAAATGAGATATGTATGGTACTAACTAAAATAGGCACCCATTCTTAAGAATTGTTTTGTGATGGGCATCAGTGTAAATATTATTGCTCCAAATGTCACTGTCACTACAGAATATCATCAAAAAAGTACATCAAGAACCAGTGAGTAGAACATACATGGGTCCAGTCACTACAGGAGTATGACAGCCCGCCCCCCTTTACAAATGTTTGAATGCAAAGTATTTTAAATATTAAAAATAATATATTATTGACAAATGAATTGCACTCAATTTTCAATAAATGAAATAACTGTCAAACCCATGTAGTGACTGGTTCTCGAAGTACTATTTACATACACCAATCTCATAGCTATTTGTATTTATTGCGCCAATATCAAATTTCTTCCTGTTGCCATACTCTGAAACCTAATTCCACAAAGTAAACAATCTAAAAATATGGTTAAAGTCTAATTTATGAGTCTCAGACTGATGCTAGATGTGTAGAAGTTGGCAACGGCACGAAGGCAGACAATCAGGAGTCACATTTGTGCGGCAAATAAGAAATGGTTTTACTCTTTATGGTATGTAAACAAAATGGCATAGTGGATGTAAAGATGTTTAGATGGAAGTATTGCAGGAGACAGAGTGTAAGATAATGAGTTTTTTTCTTACGAAAGTGAAAACTAATTTTGATAAGATTCACTATTCGGCATTGCAAGGCAATTGGAAAAAATATATTCAGTCATATTACTTGTAACAGAAACACATATTTCAATTTATGTTGCAAGAAAGTATTAAATCTGAATGAGTAGTGTAAGTGAAGAAACGCCGAATTCACAACAAATGAAACGATAAACACTAAAGCTGTTTATTATTGGCCACATAAACATGACTCCTGATTGGCTGCCTTCACTTGCCCCATTCATTGCACCATTAACAACGTATACATGCCGAGCACTAGTCACAGACACATAAACTAGACTTTTACAAAAAAACTGGGGTCAACTGAAGCATGGGATACAACCCGTCAGCTTTGACAAATTATGTCATATCTTAGTTACAGACAAGTTCATATAATTTCTTTGGGAATAGGAATAACTACCATATCGTGATTTGAAAAAGTACATCAAGAACCACTCACTACATGGGTGTAACAGTTTTACGTAATGTAAACAGGGGCAGATATAGATTCTGACCATAACTTGTTGGTTATGAACTGTAGGGTGAAACTGAATAAACTACAAAAAGGTAGGAAAATAAGGAGGTGGGACCTGGATAAATTGAAGGAACCTGAAGTTCTTAAGAATTTCAGAGGGAGGTTTAGGCAACAATTGACATAAACGGAGGAAAATGAAACAGTAGAGGAGGAATGGAAGCATTGCGAGATGAAATAGTGAAGGCAGCAGAGGACAAAATAGGTAGGAAGGCAAGACCTACAAAAAATCCTTGGATATCACAGGAGATACTAAATTTTATCAATGAAAGGAGAAAATATAAAAATGCAGTAAATGAAACAGGTAAAATAGAGTACAGATGACTAAGAAATGAGATTGACAGGAAGTGCAAAATGACTAAGCAGGAGTTACTAGAAGGCAAATGCAAGGATGTAGAAGAATGTATAAATAGGGGGAAAATAGATACAGCCTACAGGAAAATAAAAGAAACATTTGGAGATAAGAAGCACAGTTCTATGAATATCAAGGACACTGATGGAAAACCAGTTCTTAGCAAAGAAGGGAAAGTTTAAAGGTGTAAAGAGTACATAGAGAGGCTCTATGAAAGAAATGAACTTAGCGGCAATATTGTAGAAAGGGGAGAAGAAGAAGATGAGGATGAAGTAGGAGATACTATACTGATAAATGTATTTGACAGAGCACTGAAAGACCTAAGTCTGAAACAAGTATACAATATTCCCTTAGAGCTACTGAAGTCTCTGGGATAACCAGCCATGACAAAATTGTTTCACCTGGTGTGTAAGATGTATGAGACAGGTGTAGTACCCTCAGACTTTAAGAAAAATGTTATAATCCCCATTCCAAAGAAAGCAGGCACAGACAGGTGTGAAAACTACAGAACCATCAGTTTACTAAGCCATGGTTGCAAAATATTAACACGAATTATTTACAGAAGGATGGAAAAGCTGGTAGAAGCCGACCTCGGCGAAGATCAGTTTGGGTTCAGGAGAAATGTAGGAACATGGGAGGCAATACTCACTTTACGGCTTATCCTAGAAGATAGATTAAGAAAAGGCAAACCTACATTTCTAGCTTTTGTAGATTTGGAGAAGGCTTTTGACAATGTTGATTGGAATAAACTCTTTCAAGTTCTGAAGCAAGCAGGAGTAAAATATAGGGAGCGTAAGGTTATTTACAACTTGTACAAAAACCAGACAGTGGTAGTAAGAGTTGAAGGGCATGAAAGAGATGCAGTGGTTGGAAAGGGAGTAAGACAGGGTTGTAGCCTTTCTCCAATGTTATTCAATTTGTACATTAAACAAGCTATAAAAGAAAGCAAGGAAAAATTTGGAGAAGGAATTAAAGTTCAGGGGGAAGAATTAAAAACATTGTGTTTTGTCGACAACATAGTAATTCTGTCAGATACAGCAAAGGACCTGGAAGAGCAATTGAACGGAATGGACAGTGTGCTGAAAGGTGCATATAAGATAAAGATTAACAAGAGCAAAACTAGGGTAATGGAGGGCAGTCTAAGAAATTCAGGTGATGCTGAAGGAATTAGATTATGTAACGAAGCAACAAAGGAGGTAGATGAGTTTTGTTACTTGGGCAGTAAAATAACAAATGATGGTCGCAGTACAGATGATATAAAATGCAGAATGGCGATGGGTAGAAAAGCGTTCTTGAAAAAGAGAAATTTGTTAACATCGAATATTGGTTTAAGCCTAAGGAAGTCTTTTCTGAAGGCATTTATATGGAGTGTTGCCCTGTATGGAAGTGAGACATGGACGATAAACAGAGCGGACAGGAAGAGGATTGAGGCTTTTGAAATGTGGTGCTACAGAAGAATGCTGAAGATTAGGTGGGTGGATTGCATAACTAATGAGGAGGTACTGAACAGAATTGGGGAGAAAAGAAACTTCTGGCATACCTTGACTAGAAGGAGGGATAGATTAGTAGGACACATTCTTAGGCATCAAGGAATTATGTATTTAGCTTTGGAGGGAAGTGTGTGGGGTAAAAACTGCAGAGGCAGACCAAGAGATGGATATAGTAAGCAGATTCAGACAGATGTAGGTTGCCGTTCTTATGTGGAGATGAAAAGGCTTGCTCAGGATAGGGTATTGTGGAGAGCTGCATCAAACCAGTCTCTGGACTGAAGACCACAGCAACAACAACAACAAATGTAAATTATGTTGTAAATTACATAATTATGTTGTTTTACGAAATGTAAATTTGATGCATTTATTCAGTAATAACTTGTATTCATATGATGTCATTGGTCAAAACTGAGGGCTTGTATCCCATACTTCAGTAAACCCAAAAACGACATGTCAAATAAAATCATATTTCATTTCTTACAGCCTAATGAAAAATTATATATTACATTAAAATAAATACCTAACATAGATGTCATTATTGCATTTAAATTACACAATGTATTCCTTCATAGTATGGAAAACAGCCGATTGGCTGTGTTACGCAAACATCGTCTTCAGGTAAAACTTTACGACACTTCTCACCGGACTCCACTACTTATGTTGGCAACAGATGAACAATGAAGTGTAGAATTGCATTAATATTTTTCACAAGCTACAGAGTAAGTGTTATTGCTGCTTGTTTCACACGCAGCAAAATTAACACTGTACCTGCACTACGGGTGACAGGTTTTGTATGTTCTCTTGTCCGTTCAGAAAAAAATAATTTTCATTTTATTTGATGTTGTCAAGACAAAACTTATTGGTCATCTGAGTTGCTGCCATTAACTATTGGTGCCAACACACACACTGGAGCCCAGCGAGAAGCGTTTTACAATTTAACATCATCTTCACATTAACAAAAAGCTAGTGTCACCTAAATTAACACTGAACCAAATTAAAAATTATATATTTGACAACGTTACAGTGTTCAATGAATGAAATAAATCGCAATCTGTGATCAGTTATGGCTTCACTGTACTAGGTTTAGATAGAATACCAAAGTGCAGCGAATGAAAATTTGTGCCCGGCCAGGATTTGAACTCGGGATCTCCTACATACTAGGCAGACGCATTGACCACTCCGCCACCGAGGACACAGTGACCAGTCCGACTGCAGAGGACTCTTCCCGGCACGTCTCCCGAGACAGCATGGCGAATGGAGATTTGGGTGTGGCGGGAGACATGCAGGGAGGAGTCCTCTGTAGTCAGGCTGGTCACTGTGTCCTCGGTGTTCGAGTGGTCAACGCGTCTGCGTAGTAAGTACGAGATCCTGGATTCGAATCCCAGCCGGGGAACAAATTTTCATTCGATGCAATTTGGTATTCAATCTAAACCTAAGTACAGTGAAGCCATAACTGATCGCGTATTGCGATTTATTTCATTCACAAATTAAGAATGTTTACAGTGTTTAATATAACTTTCAATACTAGCAGGCCTATATATGGTATGCATGTGCATGTTGTAGATGTCATCTTCTAGTACAAATATTCTACAAATGTAGAAGAATGTATAAATAGGGGAAAAATAGATACAGCCTACAGGAAAATAAAAGAAACATTTGGAGATAAGAAACACAGTTCTATGAATATCAAGGACACTGATGGAAAACCAGTTCTTAGCAAAGAAGGGAAAGTTTAAAGGTGTAAAGAGTACATAGAGAGGCTCTATGAAAGAAATGAACTTAGCGGCAATATTGTAGAAAGGGGAGAAGAAGAAGATGAGGATGAAATAGGAGATACTATACTGATAAATGTATTTGACAGAGCACTGAAAGACCTAAGTCTGAAACAAGTATACAATATTCCCTTAGAGCTACTGAAGTCTCTGGGATAACCAGCCATGACAAAATTGTTTCACCTGGTGTGTAAGATGTATGAGACAGGTGTAGTACCCTCAGACTTTAAGAAAAATGTTATAATCCCCATTCCAAAGAAAGCAGGCACAGACAGGTGTGAAAACTACAGAACCATCAGTTTACTAAGCCATGGTTGCAAAATATTAACACGAATTATTTACAGAAGGATGGAAAAGCTGGTAGAAGCCGACCTCGGCGAAGATCAGTTTGGGTTCAGGAGAAATGTAGGAACATGGGAGGCAATACTCACTTTACGGCTTATCCTAGAAGATAGATTAAGAAAAGGCAAACCTACATTTCTAGCTTTTGTAGATTTGGAGAAGGCTTTTGACAATGTTGATTGGAATAAACTCTTTCAAGTTCTGAAGCAAGCAGGAGTAAAATATAGGGAGCGTAAGGTTATTTACAACTTGTACAAAAACCAGACAGTGGTAGTAAGAGTTGAAGGGCATGAAAGAGATGCAGTGGTTGGAAAGGGAGTAAGACAGGGTTGTAGCCTTTCTCCAATGTTATTCAATTTGTACATTAAACAAGCTATAAAAGAAAGCAAGGAAAAATTTGGAGAAGGAATTAAAGTTCAGGGGGAAGAATTAAAAACATTGTGTTTTGTCGACAACATAGTAATTCTGTCAGATACAGCAAAGGACCTGGAAGAGCAATTGAACGGAATGGACAGTGTGCTGAAAGGTGCATATAAGATAAAGATTAACAAGAGCAAAACTAGGGTAATGGAGGGCAGTCTAAGAAATTCAGGTGATGCTGAAGGAATTAGATTATGTAACGAAGCAACAAAGGAGGTAGATGAGTTTTGTTACTTGGGCAGTAAAATAACAAATGATGGTCGCAGTACAGATGATATAAAATGCAGAATGGCGATGGGTAGAAAAGCGTTCTTGAAAAAGAGAAATTTGTTAACATCGAATATTGGTTTAAGCCTAAGGAAGTCTTTTCTGAAGGCATTTATATGGAGTGTTGCCCTGTATGGAAGTGAGACATGGACGATAAACAGAGCGGACAGGAAGAGGATTGAGGCTTTTGAAATGTGGTGCTACAGAAGAATGCTGAAGATTAGGTGGGTGGATTGCATAACTAATGAGGAGGTACTGAACAGAATTGGGGAGAAAAGAAACTTCTGGCATACCTTGACTAGAAGGAGGGATAGATTAGTAGGACACATTCTTAGGCATCAAGGAATTATGTATTTAGCTTTGGAGGGAAGTGTGTGGGGTAAAAACTGCAGAGGCAGACCAAGAGATGGATATAGTAAGCAGATTCAGACAGATGTAGGTTGCCGTTCTTATGTGGAGATGAAAAGGCTTGCTCAGGATAGGGTATTGTGGAGAGCTGCATCAAACCAGTCTCTGGACTGAAGACCACAGCAACAACAACAACAAATGTAAATTATGTTGTAAATTACATAATTATGTTGTTTTACGAAATGTAAATTTGATGCATTTATTCAGTAATAACTTGTATTCATATGATGTCATTGGTCAAAACTGAGGGCTTGTATCCCATACTTCAGTAAACCCAAAAACGACATGTCAAATAAAATCATATTTCATTTCTTACAGCCTAATGAAAAATTATATATTACATTAAAATAAATACCTAACATAGATGTCATTATTGCATTTAAATTACACAATGTATTCCTTCATAGTATGGAAAACAGCCGATTGGCTGTGTTACGCAAACATCGTCTTCAGGTAAAACTTTACGACACTTCTCACCGGACTCCACTACTTATGTTGGCAACAGATGAACAATGAAGTGTAGAATTGCATTAATATTTTTCACAAGCTACAGAGTAAGTGTTATTGCTGCTTGTTTCACACGCAGCAAAATTAACACTGTACCTGCACTACGGGTGACAGGTTTTGTATGTTCTCTTGTCCGTTCAGAAAAAAATAATTTTCATTTTATTTGATGTTGTCAAGACAAAACTTATTGGTCATCTGAGTTGCTGCCATTAACTATTGGTGCCAACACACACACTGGAGCCCAGCGAGAAGCGTTTTACAATTTAACATCATCTTCACATTAACAAAAAGCTAGTGTCACCTAAATTAACACTGAACCAAATTAAAAATTATATATTTGACAACGTTACAGTGTTCAATGAATGAAATAAATCGCAATCTGTGATCAGTTATGGCTTCACTGTACTAGGTTTAGATAGAATACCAAAGTGCAGCGAATGAAAATTTGTGCCCGGCCAGGATTTGAACTCGGGATCTCCTACATACTAGGCAGACGCATTGACCACTCCGCCACCGAGGACACAGTGACCAGTCCGACTGCAGAGGACTCTTCCCGGCACGTCTCCCGAGACAGCATGGCGAATGGAGATTTGGGTGTGGCGGGAGACATGCAGGGAGGAGTCCTCTGTAGTCAGGCTGGTCACTGTGTCCTCGGTGTTCGAGTGGTCAACGCGTCTGCGTAGTAAGTACGAGATCCTGGATTCGAATCCCAGCCGGGGAACAAATTTTCATTCGATGCAATTTGGTATTCAATCTAAACCTAAGTACAGTGAAGCCATAACTGATCGCGTATTGCGATTTATTTCATTCACAAATTAAGAATGTTTACAGTGTTTAATATAACTTTCAATACTAGCAGGCCTATATATGGTATGCATGTGCATGTTGTAGATGTCATCTTCTAGTACAAATATTCTACAAATGTAGAAGAATGTATAAATAGGGGAAAAATAGATACAGCCTACAGGAAAATAAAAGAAACATTTGGAGATAAGAAACACAGTTCTATGAATATCAAGGACACTGATGGAAAACCAGTTCTTAGCAAAGAAGGGAAAGTTTAAAGGTGTAAAGAGTACATAGAGAGGCTCTATGAAAGAAATGAACTTAGCGGCAATATTGTAGAAAGGGGAGAAGAAGAAGATGAGGATGAAATAGGAGATACTATACTGATAAATGTATTTGACAGAGCACTGAAAGACCTAAGTCTGAAACAAGTATACAATATTCCCTTAGAGCTACTGAAGTCTCTGGGATAACCAGCCATGACAAAATTGTTTCACCTGGTGTGTAAGATGTATGAGACAGGTGTAGTACCCTCAGACTTTAAGAAAAATGTTATAATCCCCATTCCAAAGAAAGCAGGCACAGACAGGTGTGAAAACTACAGAACCATCAGTTTACTAAGCCATGGTTGCAAAATATTAACACGAATTATTTACAGAAGGATGGAAAAGCTGGTAGAAGCCGACCTCGGCGAAGATCAGTTTGGGTTCAGGAGAAATGTAGGAACATGGGAGGCAATACTCACTTTACGGCTTATCCTAGAAGATAGATTAAGAAAAGGCAAACCTACATTTCTAGCTTTTGTAGATTTGGAGAAGGCTTTTGACAATGTTGATTGGAATAAACTCTTTCAAGTTCTGAAGCAAGCAGGAGTAAAATATAGGGAGCGTAAGGTTATTTACAACTTGTACAAAAACCAGACAGTGGTAGTAAGAGTTGAAGGGCATGAAAGAGATGCAGTGGTTGGAAAGGGAGTAAGACAGGGTTGTAGCCTTTCTCCAATGTTATTCAATTTGTACATTAAACAAGCTATAAAAGAAAGCAAGGAAAAATTTGGAGAAGGAATTAAAGTTCAGGGGGAAGAATTAAAAACATTGTGTTTTGTCGACAACATAGTAATTCTGTCAGATACAGCAAAGGACCTGGAAGAGCAATTGAACGGAATGGACAGTGTGCTGAAAGGTGCATATAAGATAAAGATTAACAAGAGCAAAACTAGGGTAATGGAGGGCAGTCTAAGAAATTCAGGTGATGCTGAAGGAATTAGATTATGTAACGAAGCAACAAAGGAGGTAGATGAGTTTTGTTACTTGGGCAGTAAAATAACAAATGATGGTCGCAGTACAGATGATATAAAATGCAGAATGGCGATGGGTAGAAAAGCGTTCTTGAAAAAGAGAAATTTGTTAACATCGAATATTGGTTTAAGCCTAAGGAAGTCTTTTCTGAAGGCATTTATATGGAGTGTTGCCCTGTATGGAAGTGAGACATGGACGATAAACAGAGCGGACAGGAAGAGGATTGAGGCTTTTGAAATGTGGTGCTACAGAAGAATGCTGAAGATTAGGTGGGTGGATTGCATAACTAATGAGGAGGTACTGAACAGAATTGGGGAGAAAAGAAACTTCTGGCATACCTTGACTAGAAGGAGGGATAGATTAGTAGGACACATTCTTAGGCATCAAGGAATTATGTATTTAGCTTTGGAGGGAAGTGTGTGGGGTAAAAACTGCAGAGGCAGACCAAGAGATGGATATAGTAAGCAGATTCAGACAGATGTAGGTTGCCGTTCTTATGTGGAGATGAAAAGGCTTGCTCAGGATAGGGTATTGTGGAGAGCTGCATCAAACCAGTCTCTGGACTGAAGACCACAGCAACAACAACAACAAATGTAAATTATGTTGTAAATTACATAATTATGTTGTTTTACGAAATGTAAATTTGATGCATTTATTCAGTAATAACTTGTATTCATATGATGTCATTGGTCAAAACTGAGGGCTTGTATCCCATACTTCAGTAAACCCAAAAACGACATGTCAAATAAAATCATATTTCATTTCTTACAGCCTAATGAAAAATTATATATTACATTAAAATAAATACCTAACATAGATGTCATTATTGCATTTAAATTACACAATGTATTCCTTCATAGTATGGAAAACAGCCGATTGGCTGTGTTACGCAAACATCGTCTTCAGGTAAAACTTTACGACACTTCTCACCGGACTCCACTACTTATGTTGGCAACAGATGAACAATGAAGTGTAGAATTGCATTAATATTTTTCACAAGCTACAGAGTAAGTGTTATTGCTGCTTGTTTCACACGCAGCAAAATTAACACTGTACCTGCACTACGGGTGACAGGTTTTGTATGTTCTCTTGTCCGTTCAGAAAAAAATAATTTTCATTTTATTTGATGTTGTCAAGACAAAACTTATTGGTCATCTGAGTTGCTGCCATTAACTATTGGTGCCAACACACACACTGGAGCCCAGCGAGAAGCGTTTTACAATTTAACATCATCTTCACATTAACAAAAAGCTAGTGTCACCTAAATTAACACTGAACCAAATTAAAAATTATATATTTGACAACGTTACAGTGTTCAATGAATGAAATAAATCGCAATCTGTGATCAGTTATGGCTTCACTGTACTAGGTTTAGATAGAATACCAAAGTGCAGCGAATGAAAATTTGTGCCCGGCCAGGATTTGAACTCGGGATCTCCTACATACTAGGCAGACGCATTGACCACTCCGCCACCGAGGACACAGTGACCAGTCCGACTGCAGAGGACTCTTCCCGGCACGTCTCCCGAGACAGCATGGCGAATGGAGATTTGGGTGTGGCGGGAGACATGCAGGGAGGAGTCCTCTGTAGTCAGGCTGGTCACTGTGTCCTCGGTGTTCGAGTGGTCAACGCGTCTGCGTAGTAAGTACGAGATCCTGGATTCGAATCCCAGCCGGGGAACAAATTTTCATTCGATGCAATTTGGTATTCAATCTAAACCTAAGTACAGTGAAGCCATAACTGATCGCGTATTGCGATTTATTTCATTCACAAATTAAGAATGTTTACAGTGTTTAATATAACTTTCAATACTAGCAGGCCTATATATGGTATGCATGTGCATGTTGTAGATGTCATCTTCTAGTACAAATATCGGCAAAACTGCAGAGTCTATTGTCTGTATTTTTAGCATGGCACGTATGTTGGCAACTGTAAATAGATTGTTTTTTTTTTTTTTTTTTTTTTTTTTTTTTTTTTACCCAAGATTCACATAATAAAAATAAAACTTCTTGTTTAACCTATAACTAACCTAACTTTCACTTAAAATGATCACTGTTTAATACAGATCACAAATTAAATAAAACATATACCTGCTATAAGGTTGACTGTTGTGGTGTTGCCAACATTTGCAGAGCATGGGCAACAGACTCTGCAGTTTAGCCCAAGTATCCCTGTAACTGCCTTGGAGATATGGCTCTTAATTCTAAGCAAGGTAAAACTTAAAACCACCTGTTTGGTTTGGACCACACTACTACACTGTTCAAACAATGTACTTATAGAATAGAAACTTCTGAAATCATTCCCAATGGTGTTGAGTATAAAATTACAATCAAATTTGTAACATTCATATAAGGTAAAAATAAGTTGTTACCTAGGCTCTTATATGTGAGAAATTAATATAGGCTATGTCCGTGTTTTGCGAAATACATGAAACTATAAAAAATGTCATATATAGACTAAAATGTAGTGTGCAATATTCACAACCAAGAAGACCACTTACATATAGCTTAGGTAAACAAATTCTCGGTTTAAGTGCAAATAATTGTTCGTATTCACTCGTGTCATCGGCGTGCAAACTGATGACACATTTTTTGCTATTTGCGTTCTAGTACTTTGCGGTGTACAGTTACTAAAAAAATTTTCGTCTGCGGAAATACTGACTTGCCAATAAGCTTAATCAATAGTTTTAGTGAAATACCTACTCTTAACATACACACAAATTCAAAACTTGAATTTTCATTAGAAAACTAGATGAAAACTCTTTGACATCAACTGTCAGTCATGTTAGAAAAAATATGGGAAGAAGTGGACTGAAATATGGAAGAATCGTTCATGGCTCTAAACCGTTACAACGATGTGCTATGGATGCATAAAAATAATATGCTGCTGATACTTGTACAGCATACCTGTAAAATCATATCTAAAATTGTCCCTCTTTTGAGTGATGTTTTTCATTGCAGAATATGTTTGTTTACCCCATCGTTTACGTTTAGTTTTTGTTCCATGTCACACAATAGGAAGTCTTGTTTATCCTCTCAGCAGCTATCATCCACTCGACACATTTATTATCAAGATGAAGTGCTATCAAATACAAACAACAGTTGACACAATCACAGAAACATGTTTTCTGTCCCACATCACATCACTATCGCACACGCGGTAACGTCTGCTTCAGTTCGGTTGACAGATATCGACAGATCGATATATAATTTACTATCGAGAGAGAATTATGTATTCGAGTTGCAGTACTAAAATCGACCAATAGGGACCGCACCCCCCGCACCGAAATCTTTTACTGATGCGTCTCAGCACAGACTTATATGTCTGTGCGTCTCAGTACTGTCCCGTCTCAGTACTGTCACTCAAACACCCTCATTACACGGGCTCCGAAAACCGGATTTCGTAAACCGATTTCTACATACCGCTGTTCATGTAAACACTACAAAATCGATTCTGGAAATCCGTTCCTCTAAAACGGTTTTCCAATTCCCCATCGATTTTCGTGCCCATATAAACGCAACAGTTTTTGAAGCATTCTTGGCTTGTCAGATTGTGTTTTCTTGTTAAAAAGTTTCGGCACATATGGAAAGAGTGATATTTTCTAATGTGAAATAAAAGTATAAATATTAGAGTGAACATAAACCTGTCTATTTAAATCAAGAAAAATAGCGATTGTGCTGACTAAATCAGGAACTGAATCATCTGTTTTTCAGTCGCCATATTAAGTGGTCTAGGAAATCCGATTCAGGCTATGCCATGTAAACACGACAGAGAAAAACGGTTTACGAAAATCGGTTTTCGTCTTCCATGTAAACGTAATGTTTCCTCTCCGGGAGACACCACCTTGATGAAGCACTGTCTGTGTGGGTGGAGATGCATGCGCATCCGTGGGAAGCTGAGGGCTATACCAAAGGTAGAGAACCTACTGCCGGAAAGCCCTCAGCTGATGGGTCAGACTAAGAGTGTCCCACAACGTCCCATCCTCCTTATCCACTCCCAGACCTTTCCCAATACCCTTCCCAACCCAAGATATGATGCGGTCCATGCTGAGGGATGTGTGGCACATAGGTGGATGTGTCTCGAATGGAGCCTCAGGGATACTGGGCGAACTTCCTGTATAAGTAGCCTTACAAAGCGGGGGCTATCGTGGTGTGGACCGTAGAAATCCCCAAATCTCATAGGACCAAGATGGACACGAAACAAGAAATTATTTTAAAAGAAACTGAGGGGCAATCTGAAACCTCAGATACTCTGACATCGGGATCAGGACCGACGGAGTGACTCCCACTTCTGAATCAGTGTCTAGACCTGAGCAAGAAGTGGAAACTGTAACAGAGAAGTTGGATCAGATTAGGATTAAGGCCTTGTTTGGGGCTCCGAGGAGGAAACTTCTCAAAGTACAGAAGCAAAAGGAAGGAAAAGAATGGCTTCCTAAGCATAAGTGGTGGGAATTAAAAGCGCTTGAGCCCAAGAGGCAGGAAATAGGGAAACAGACCTATAGTACTACAGTCTCGGTCTTTAGGGTGGCGGTTGTCCAGGAAGGATATACACTGGTGATCATCACCTCACAACAGGAGGAGCTTGTGCAGATGGCCTTCATGGAAAAGATTGGGGGGACGCGGTCCAGGAGCCAAATTCGGGAGAGTCTATCTAGATCACGGTGCCCTCATTTTTGTCTGTGAGGGGGAGCACTCAGCAGAATGGCTTAAGGACAAGGTGCCCATGATATCCCCATGGGATGATGTGAAGCTGCTGGTCAAGACAGCAGCCGAACTCCAAAAGACCGCAAAGGTATCAATATGGGAACCAAAGATCCTTAAGGATTTCCCTCCAAAGACTCTATTCGTGAAAATAAAGTTCCAGAACCCAAAAGTCTCGAGAGAGGATTGGAGGGTAATCAACCAAAAGGTCGTTCCAGAAGGGCGAACCCTGGTGGTGGAGGTTGGAGAGAAATCCCTGAAGGCAGTGCGAGGGCAATGCCTGGAACTGTTTTCAAGGTTCTCGCAAGTCGCCATCAGAGTTATCAAAGACCTTAAAGGCAATAATGGCAGCAAGATGGGAATTGGAAGTATTGCAGATAAACCTGCAACACAGTAAAGGAGCCACTGCTGCCCTGAGATGTCGCTTGGGTAGACAGGAAGTGAATGTGGCTCTGATACAAGTACCCTGTTCATACAAAGGAGCTGTATCAGGCATCGGTGGTACTGGAGGTAATCTGATTTACGCTAGAAATCTAAGAAACTCTAGAACATGCATTTATGTTAGAAATGGGATCCTTTTCATGCCAATGATGGATTTTTGTTCCAGGGATCTGGTGACCATCAGGATGCAGGATGAGGAAGGTATCGCAAGGGAAATTGTTTTCGCCCCAGCATACCTTCCTTACGAAGACAGCTCTCCTCCTTCTTTGGAAGTGAGGAGACTGACGGAAGCCTGCCATTGGTAAGGTGACCAACTGTTGGTGGGATGTGACGCCAATGCCCACAGTCTATTGTGGGGCAGCAGGGACACTAACAGTAGAGTTGAGCACCTTCTTGAATTTCTATCTAACAACTTGGAGATCCTGAATAGGGGTGATGAACCTACATTCAGGAATGCTAGAAAGGAAGAAGTAATTGACATAACCTTTGGATCCATGAGGATGGGCAGTTATGTCAAACAGTTTCATGTGGTCTTGGAGCTATCCTCATCAGATCACACGTATATTAAATTCAAGGTTGAAATGGGAACCAGACAGATCATGGCCTATAGGAATCCCAGGAAAACAGACTGGGAGACATATAGGAGAGACCTTGATTTCAGCCTATCGGAAATTAAAATTTCAATAAGGAATACAGCAGAGTTTGAGGAAGTAGCAGAGGCTGTAACCTCTGCTATAGTGACCTGATACCAGGACAACTGCTCAATCACCAAGAAGTGCTCAAATAGCACTGTGCATTGGTAGAATAATAACTTGGAAATGCAAAGGAAACAATTATGAAGACTGTTTAACCTTATGAGGCGCAAAGGAGAATGGGCAAAATATCGTATGTCCTTTGTCAATTACAACCTTCTGTGATGAAGTGGAGGGCATGGCTGCTAAAGCCACACTTCATAAAATCCTCATTAGGGTACCAACTAACCCAGGAGGAACACTGAGGAAGGAGGATGGGGAGTATACAAAGACAACACATGAGACAGTGGAACTGCTCCTCAAGACTCACTTTCCTCAATATACTCTGGTGGTTAACACAGACCAGAATGCGATCCCTGAGAGACAACGGATCTCAGGTATTCGCAAAGAGGACTGGGATTTGGCCGGTTTCAGTAAGGTTCGATGGGCGGTGTCATGTCATTTTCCATTTTGAATGGGCAATACAGAAGTAAAGTTATGAGGCATCATCGTGATTCGTGTTGGGATAGCTCAGTCGGTAGAGCGCTTCCCGTGAAAGGCAAAGGTCCCAGGATCGAGTCCCGGTTCCAGCACACAATTTTATTCTGCCAGGAAGTTTCATATCAGTGCACACTCCGCTGCAGAGTGAAATGTTCATTCATAACTGATGGATTAGTTCCAAGTGGAATTTCGCTAGTGGTATCTTCTGTTTCTTTTGCATTTCTAAGATAGTGTTTGCAATGAGCATACACAAGTCAGTTGAATGAAAGAATACTTTCTTGTATCATTTCATTGTTTTCGATATCCACTGTACAGAACTTAACATCATGTCAGTCCTATCAACAGTACCAATTGACTTATTGCAACTAACTGAGCAAGTGGGTATCAATTTATTTTCTCCCATTTTATTACTCTTTTTTCTGTCTGAACAACCTCTGGTCCATTTACAGTGGAAAGCATCCAGACTTCTTTACTGACCATCCACTTTAGTTCCAACAGTTTTCCACGAGAGTTGAATTGTATTTCTCCTTTTTCAGTTTATCAGGTAAAGGTGGGAAATACTTCCTGTTTTTATGAACCTTGCTGATGGCATTAGTGGACTTCTCATGGAGCCATAAGAACAATCCAGGACTCGAATACCTATTGTATAAATAAATGGTATGACCTTTGTTGAGGTATGGTAAAAATTATTGACAACAACATCACCTGATTTGCCCTAATCAGCATTTCCGGATTCTACTTTATTAGCGGCACCAGTATAGACAATATAATCCAGAATGTAATTGGTCTGTGCATCACACAGCAGGAAAATTTTAATCCCAAAACGGCTATGTTTGTCTGGAATATACCATAGCCTTATTTTGAAAAGTAACAGACTTTCGACAGCTACTAAGTTCTCAAATGAAACAATGGAAATTCCAGAAAGGATTCAATTATATTTATGAGAAGGATAGGTTGCTAACTCACCACAGAGACGTCGGATGAGCCGCAGATAGTTACAAATAATAGACAAAAACATTACAGCTTTCGGCCTTTTAGGCCTTCGCCAGTTAGAAACAGAAACATATACACGACCGCCGTCTCCCGCCACAAGCGGCGGTCGTGTCTGCGTGAGTGTTTGTGTCTCTAACTGACGAAGGCCTAACAGGGGGAAAGCTGTAATGTTGTTGTCTATTATTTGTACCGTACCTATCTGCGGCTCATCAGATGTCTCTGTGGTGAGTAAGCAACCTATCCTTCCCATAAATATTATTAAGATCTCACATGGGACTACTGCCTCTCAGAATTTGTTTTTGGTGTGTATTTTCACAAGAATATCTTGCGGTGCGGACTAATTGTCACTGAAGTGTAATAAACGCACCCTGGCCATTATGTCAGAAAATATTAGTGTTTGCAGCAAGGAAACTTTTGACCAAATTTCATTCACTGCTAACTCTTTAGACCTTGGCATAAGCAGAGAATAACCCAAAAAGCAATAAAATTCTGTAGGTTCTGTAGATTTCAATCTCATTAATCTGCTGGGCACTGTCATCATTTTTTCGGTGAGAAATATATAATACTTATTAATCACTGTAAAAATTGCAGAAACAAATTCAAATGAGATAAAGTACGAAATAAATTTAAATAAGCTGTTGATTCATCGAAATCTACCTTTAAACCACTGGAACTGTTCACGAAATGGTGGCGTTTCGTCGTAAGACGATTATCCGACCAGTCATACACTCTTTTTCATGTCGAAATTTCCTCTTCAGAAGAGGAATCTTCTGGCGAAGTTCTACATTGTGTTGAACAAATAAAATTGGTTCCAAATACATCCAGCTCTTCATCTGAAGAAAGGTCTGAAGTAGCACTATCGTCTTTGTCACTACTATTCATTCATTATTTCCTTGTTTGATACACTATGTTCTGACAGTATACTGAAAAGCTGTTCTCTCCCCAAGGATGCAGGACTGGCCCAATGGGGAGCACCTGAGCAGGAAGGCCCAGAAGTGAAAAACTGTAGTGTTTACCGACCTAACAAAGAAGGCCTGTTAATTGCAGTGCCACTAGGAATGCTGAGCCGCGGGTAAAACCGAGTTGCCGCCGATCCATTCTGCACCTGGGCCCCAGGCATCCATGAATGCCCTTAGCTTTCAGGCCACTTAACCTGCCGGGTGTACATGTATGCCTGTAGCTGTCTGGGTACTCTAACTGCCCTTAGCCGTGAAAGGGTTAAACTATGTATTTTTACATAATAATTAGTAACTCATTTTCAACAGTGGTTACTGAGCTATGGAAATTGACAAGATGGACAGTGTGAATACACTAAACCTACATTTGATTGATTGATTTTGTCAGGGAAGCCAAAACAGTTTTGGTCCAGCCCACCACTGCCTGCACCGAAACTAAGTTTCATCACCATCATCACAGGTCCTACATTTAGGGTCCTCTTCTGTTATTCCCATTGTATGTAAGTGTTTTTTCAAATTCCCACGGCCTGTCAGCAATCCAACCATGAGTCTAATCTCTCTCCTGTTCAGGGCCAGGATTGCAGAGCTTCTTTTAAAAAGTGGCTTTGGCATCATTACATCGCTATGTTTTTGTTGACAGACTTTGGTCCAATATTCTACGTGCTGTCTTCTGAATCAGTTACGTAGCTCCAGTTTGATCATTGCCTTGGTGATTGTCAGGACAGGTTCTAGTCCAATAAATGGAGTCTCTGCCCCCATCCTGGCTAATATGTCGGCATGTTCGTTGCCACTGATCCCCGAGTGGCCACAGACCCACAATAGGTTTACTCTATTGCTTTCCCCTAGCTCCACCAGAACCCTGTAACATTTTTCTACAATTTTAGACGATGTTGCAGGATCTGCCAGGGATCTCAGGGCTGCCTGGCTGTCTGAATAGATATTATGCACCGGCTGCTGCCTCCATCTTGACCCAAAGGTGTAATGAGGACATATCCAGCATGGTTCCATCCCAGCAGTTGGTGTGCTGCTAATTCCGCTTGTTATGGCTAAGCGGGCTAATCTCTGCACCTTACCAAGCTCCTTAGCAGCAACCTGCTGTTCTACCTTCTTCCACCACATGACCGCCCCATAGGTGATCCTGGGTCTAATCACTGTGGTGTATATCCAGTGCATACCCTTGGGGCTCAGGCCCCAATTTTTGCCACAAGCTCCCTGGTACTTACCAAAGTACCTTTTGCCTTGGAGCAAATATTCCCGATGTGAGGGGTCCATGTCAGTTTCTCATCTAGGGTAAGCCCTAGATATTTCACTGTCCCCTTCACAGGTAGAGCTTCATTGAAAAGCTTTAGATTCCAACTTGAATGTTGGATGTGCTTCTTTGTGAATGGTACAACAACAGTCTTCTTAGGACTAACCCCCAGATACTGTTTTATGCACCAGTCTTGCACAATGTCCAACGCACCTTGTGGCATATTCCTGATGGTGTCAGCAAATTTCCAAGTATTACTATGACAAGCTCATCTGCGTATCCTTGGCAAAAGTACTGCCTAGAGTTTAATTATCCAATGTGTTCATTCACCACTAGATTCCACAATAAAGGGGAAAGAACTCCTCCTTGCGGACAACCCCTAGTGGTGTTGATTTCCATTTTTTCATTCATCACGGTAGCCTCTACGTTTCTTCCACTGAGCATGGCCCTAGTCCACCTACATATAGTGGTCCCTAGGTCATGCACCTCTGCTGCCCTAACCATAGAATCGAAGGTCGTGTTGCTAAAAGCCCCCTCGGTGTCCAGGAAGATACAGAGGGCTATTTCCTGAAAGTGTAGTGCTATCTCCATCTTCCCAACGAGCTGGTGGAGAGCTGTCTCACATTATTTCCCTGGCTGATATGCATGTTGGTTAGAATGTAGAGGAGCCCTACTTTACCTCCTTTCTCTAACGTGCACATTAACCAGCTTTTCCAATGTCTTAAGAATGAAGGAGGACAGGCTGATTGGTCTTATATCCTTAGAATTGGTATGGTCAATTCTCCCTGGCTTTGGAATGAAGACAACCTTCACTGCCCTCCAGGCATTGGGAATGATTCCTGCTGCTAGGTTAACTCTAAATAACCTGCATAGGAATCTAATAAGATTTTCTCCCGCTTGTTGCAGGAGAGCTGGAACGAATCCATCGGGGCCAGGTGACTTGAACGGTTGAAATGTTCCCACCGCCCATCGGACATTACTGAAATTGACACACTCCTTGGCCAAATTCCAGTCCTCTTTGCAAATTCCTGAGGACTGTTGTCTCTCAGGAATCGCATTCTGGTCTGTGTTATCCACCAGAGTATAATGAGGAAAGTGAGTCTTGAGGAGCAGTTCCAGCGTTTCATGTGCTGTTTTTGTATACTCCCGATCCTCCTTCCCGAATGTTCCTCCTGGATTAGTTGGTACCCTAGTGAGGATTTTATGAAGTCTGGCTTGAGCAGCCGTGCCATCCACTTCCTCACAGAATAACTTCCAGGATGCCTCCTTTGCCCGTCTGATGGCAAGGTTGTAATTGACAAGGGCCTCACGATACTTTGCCCATTGTCCTTTGCGCCTTGCAAGGTTAAACAGTCTTCGTACCTGTTTCCTTTGCCAGGTTACAGCCTCTTCTACTTCCTCAAACTCTGCTGGATTCCTTATCGAAGTTTTAATTTCTGATAGGCTGAAGTCAAGGTCTCTCCTATATGTCTTCCTACAGGCCATGGTCTGTCTGGTTCCCATTTCAACCTTGAATTTAATATACATGTGATCTGATGAGGATGGCTCCAGGACCACATGCCACTGTTTGACCTAACTGCCCATCATCATGCAACCAAAAGTTATGTCAATTCTTCTTCCCTTCTACTATTCCTGAATGTAGGTTCATCACCCCTACTCAGGATCTCCAAGTTGTTAGATAGGAGAAATTCAAGAAGGTGCTCCCCTCTACTGTTGGGGTCGTTGCTGCCCCACGATAGATTGTGGGCATTGGCATCACATCCCACCAACAGTTCGTCACCTTGCCGATGGCAGGCTTCCGTCAGTCTCCTCACTTCCAAAGAAGGAGGAGAACTTCTTCGTAAGGAAGGTATACTGAGGCCAAAACAATTTCCCTCGTGATGCCTTCCTCATGTTGCTGCATCCTGATGGTCACCAGGTCCCTGGAACAAAAATTCATCATTGGTATGAATGGGATTCCATTTCTAACATGAATGCATGTTCTGGAGTTTTTTAAATTTCTAGCATAAATCAGCTTACCTCCAGTACCACTGAGGCCCGATACACCCCGTTTGTATAAATAGGGTTCTTGTATCAGGGCCACGTGCACCTCCTGTCTCCTGGCAGGAGACGGCTCAGGGCAGCAGTGACCCCTTTACTGTGCTACAGGTTTATCTGTAGCACTTCCAGTCCCCATCTTGCTGCCATTATTGCCTTTAAGGTCTTTGATTACCCTGACGGCGACCTGCAAGAACCCTAAAGACAGTTTCAGGCCTTGTTCCCGCATTGCCTTTAGGAACTTCTCTTTGATCTCCACCACCAGGATTCGTTCTTCCGGAACGACCTTTTGGTTAATTACCCTCCATTCCTCTTTCGAGACTTTTGGGTTCTGGACCCTTATTTTCTCGAACAGAGTCTTTGGAGAGACATTCTTAAGGATCTTTGGTACCCATATTGATACCTTTGCGGTCTTCAGGAGTTCGGCTGCTGTCTTGACCAGCAGCTTTGCATCTTCTCACAGGGATATCATGGGCACCTTGTCCTTAAGCCATTCTGCTGAGTGCTCCCCCTCGCAGACAAAAATGAGGGCACCGCGATCTAGATAGACCCTCCTGAATTTGGGCCCTGGCACAGCGTCCCCCCCCCCAATCTCTTCAAAGAGGGCCATCTGCACAAGCTCCTCCTGCTGCGAGGTGATGCTCACCAGTGGGTATCCTTCTTGGACAACCACCATTCTAAAGACCGAGACTGCAGTACTATAGGTCTGTTGCCTGCCTCAGCCTTTCAGGATCACGCTTGTCCAGAGAGGATCGAGTCTTAGATTCCTCCCTAACCCTCTTGCCACCTGCCTTTGGCGTCGAGGGGGTCTGTGTATCCCGTTCGACCCCAGGCAGTTTCTTTTTGGGGGAAGAAGTAGGAGTACACTCCATCGGTCCTGATCCCGATGTCTGAGTATCTGAGGCCTCAGATTGCCCCTCAGATTCTTTTAAAATACTTTCTTTTTCTGTGTTCATCTTAGTCCCACGAGATTTGGGGAATGGTATGGGCCACACCAGGATAACCCCACATGGTGCTAGGCTACTTACTCAGGGAGGTCGCCCGGCATCGCTGAGGCTCTGTTCGAGACACATCCAACCATGTGCCACGCACCCCTCGGCACGGATTGCATCACACCTTGTGTTGGGAAATGAATTGGGAAAGGACTGGGAGAGGATAAGGAAGATGGGACGTTGTGGGACATGCTTAGTCAGATCCATCAGCTGAGGCCTTTCTGCCAGTAGGTTCCCTCTAAAAGCCTATCTTTTCTGTCACCATCTGCGAAATAATAACAATATTTAAAACACCAGTGCCATTCATTCTCATGCAAATGACACTCGAAAACTAACGCGTGAATATTCTCAATAACAAAACAGAAATTAATGTAGAACCTCAGCTCTGCTTTCCGCTTTACTTATCAGGAAAGTATCTCTGCTTTATGATGCGTCTTTTTACAATTTAAGTTTCTAACTTCAAGTTTTGACTGCTAGAAAGTCTTGTCATTTTAATATCGTAGTGTTACAGAAATATCGAGGAATATTAGACACACTTCTATTACAGTAATACTGAAGTCTTAGAATGATTCATATTTCGAATGTCAAAATATGAAGGTAGAAATATTTACGTAAATTATAGTGCAGGAATGATAAATAGAAGCCCTGGACTCGCATGGCATCACAGTAGCATGACCGTAGAGACATCTATCGATTCGTACAGGCAATTGGGGACCGACGGACTACAGTCCCTAGACGTCTGTAACCAGTGAGCTCAAAAATTATTATTGAGCTCACCGCCTGTAACTCTACAGTCCAAAATATATCACTTCCGGGGCCCTCGCACGGTCAATACTTACTGACAATAATATTGTCAATAATCTACTGTCAAACCTTCAATACATTTCAGTAGTCCTCACACCATCAATAAAAACACCATCATTGTTTTCAACTGAAGGCAATAACATATGTCGGATAGTGAGAAAGTGTGCGCTTTAAACATATAGGGTTGGCTAGCAAAAAGAAAATAAATAAAGGAGAGCTGCGAAAAAGGTCATTGGGTTCGTGAGTGGTTAATCAAAAGGAATGATTTTTCGCAAGTAAACCGGCCGACGGATATTCGAACAATTGAAATGAAAGATTTCTTAAAATATTTTCGAATGAGCCTAGAATCATACGACAGACTACTTACGTTACGAGATAATCGGAAAACACGTAATTAAGAGACCCGCAATCCGAGCCGATGACAGATTGAGTGTAACTTACGAATGTTGGCCACAAGAATGTCATTTAAATATTTAAAGTTCAATGTAGTTATGCCCGCTAACACGATTAGTAAAATTCTCATTGAAACATACAAATCAATTACATAATTTATTTTCTTTTTAACGTCCCCTATTTTCCTTCTGGAAACTGAAGCTGCTAAATTTCAAGTAATTGCATTAATTCATTATGGTTCCTTCCATGTAATCAACAGAACTCTGGGTTTAGAGATACGGATTGCTCCTATAACATTCGATTAACTGCATTATTACTTATTTTCTCATATTTTGTGCCCGATTCAGATTCATTCAAAGTGTATCGAGAAAGAAACGACAAATGTAAACATGACGCTAGCGCTCTGAGGCTGTCTCGCGAAACACTGTAAACATCTGAACAACGAATATTGTCAAACTGGAAAATATTTTTGGCCCATCAATACTGCTCTGTCAATATTTACGGTACTGACAATACGTCAATACACATGGTCGATATATTGACAATATTATTGAACGTATGAGGGCAAAAGTTTTATATACGGATGGTTGTTTGTATTGGGTCTGTTGGCTAACGTGATTGACTCGATGACAGGAGACGTACGATAAGCAGAAGCAGGCGGCAAATAGTAATTGATGCAACTAGAAATGAGTGGAAATTTTTTATCCGAGGTTCTCTTGTCGGCAGGTAAGTTTACGGCATCCTGCAATTAAGGAACCCAAAATTCTCACCTCTGAAATGTCAGTATTCCAAATGTCATTTAATGTAGGAGAGCCGAATTTAATGAAATGGAAATGTTTCTTGGTGTCGTATTTTAAGGAGACGGTTAGGAATGTACAAATCAATTGTTGGAGATGTGCTTATTATATGATAATGGTTAACAGAAATGATCTTTGAATTTCATATTTTTGAATTCGCCTGTTGTCAAGGAACCTGTCACTTATCAACGCTATGTTGCGGCTCGTTCCAATGTATCACGCTACTCGTGCTGTCAACATGATACAATATTAATATTACTGTAACATCAGATCTCGCCATACAATATGTGCAACTTATTACAGAATGTTACCGTAGTAAACAACGTTTAAATTAGAACAAATACCTTACAATATACGACATAGTAACACTAGAAGGCCGGTCATAAATGGAGACAGAGATACCACACCACAGCTTTGACCCAGACGTCATCAACACGTAGGTAAAACCACATACAGGATGATAGCTTAATATTTATGTATTTCAGATAATAAATAATGTGTGGTTGTTGTCGTGGTCTTCAGTGTGCAGAATGTTTTGATGCAGCTCTCCATGATACCCTCTCCTGTGCAAGTCTCGTCATCTGAGAATATGTTCGGCAACCTACATCCTTCTGAATCGGCTTACTGTATTCGTCCCTCGCTGTCCATCTAGGATTTTTACCCCCCACACTTCCTCCTAATGCTAAGTTGACGATTCCTTGATGTCTCGGAATGTGCCCTACCAATCTATCCCTTCTCTTACTCTTGGATATGCCAGAAACTCCTTTTCTCCCAAATTCGGTTAAGCACCTCCTCATTAGTCACGTGATCTACTCATCAAATCTTCATCATTGGTCTGTAGCACCACATTTCAAAAGCTTCTACCATCTTTTTATCTGAACTCCTTATTGTCCATGTTTCACTGCCAAACAGTGCTACACTCCAGACAAATGCTTTCAGAAAGGACTTCCTAACATTTAAATTAATATTGGATGTTAACTAGTTTCGCTTCTTTAGAAATGCTTTTTTCCCCGTAGCCATTCTGCATTTCACATTTTCTTTACTTTGACCATCAGAAGTTATCTTGTTACCCAAATAACAAACTCATCTACTTCTTTTATTGTCTCATTACCTAATCTAATTCCTTCAACATCGCCTGATTTTCTGACAGTACATTCCATTGCCTTGGTTTTACTCTTGTTAATGTTCATCTTATATCTTCCTTTCAAGACACTGTCCATTCCATTCAATTGCTCTTTCAGATCCTTTGCAGTGTCTGAAAATATTACTTGGTCATCAGCAAAATAAAAAGTTTTATTTCTTCTCTCTGAATTTTCATTCCCTCTCCAAATTTCTCCTTCCATTCCTCCACTTCTTGCTCAACAGACAGATTGAACACCATTGGGGAAAGGCTACAACCCTGTCTTATTCCTTTCCCAACCTTTGCGTCCCTTTCTTGCACTTCGACTCGAAATACCGCTGTCTGGTTTTTGTATAGTTCGAATATAACTCTTCGTTGCCTACATTTTATCCCTGCTACCTTCAGAATTTGGAAGAGTGTATTCCAGTCGACATTGTTAAAAGCTTTCTCCAAATCTACAAATGCCAGAAACGTAGGTTTGCCCTAAGATAAGTCTTAATGTTGAGTATTGCCTCCCGTGTTCCTACATTTCTCCTAAATCCAAACTGATCTACCCTGAGGTCGGATTCCACAAGTTTTTTCATTTGTCTAAATAATTCATGTTAGTATTTTGCACCCATGACTTATTAAACTGATAGTTCTGTAATTTTCACACTAGTCTGCAGCTGCTTTCTTTGGAATTGGAATTACGATATTCTTCTTGAAGTTGGAGCGTATTTCCCCTGTCTCATACATCTTGCATATAAGGTTGAACATTTTTTCATGACTGGCTCTCCTAACGAAATCAGCAGTTCAGACGGAAAAATCATCTACTCTAGGTGCCTTGTTTCGACTCAAGTCCTTCAGCGCTCTGTCAAATTCTTCTCGCAGTATCATACCTCCTATCTCATCTTCCTCTACTTGGTCTTTCCTTTCTAGAATACTGCCTTCAAGTTTATTTCCTTTGTATAGGCCCTCTATATATTCCTACCACAGTTCAGCTTTCCCCTCTTTGCCCAGTACTGCTTTTCCGTCTGAGTTCTTGATATTTATACAGCTGATTTTCTTGTCTCCAAATACCTCCTTTATCTTGCTGTAGGTGGTATCTATCTTTGCCCAGTTATGCATTCTTCCACACTTCTGAATTTGTCCTGTAGCCAGCCTGCACTTGCTGTAAATCTCATTTTTCAGATGTTTGTACTCCCTTTTTTCTGCTTCACTTCCTGAATTTTTATATTTTCTCCTGTCATCAATTAAGTTCAGCATATCCCGTGTTATCCAGGGATTTCTATTAGGCCTTGTGCTTCTGCCTATATGATCCTCTGCTGCCTTCACTACCCTATCTCTCAGAACTACCCATTCTTCTTCTCCTGTATTATTTTCCCACATTTCAGCCAATCCATGCCTAGTGCTCCATCTGAAACTCTCAACCACCCCTGGTTCCTTCAATTTGTCCAGGTTTCATCTCCTAACTTTTCTACCTTTTGGTAGTTTTAATCTGCACTTCATAACAAACAAGTTATGGTCAGTGTCTATATCTGATCCTGGATATGACTTGCAGTATAAAACCTGGTTTCTAACTCTATTCCTTACTATTATAAAGTCAATCTGGTACCTTCCAGTGGGTAAAATTTTATGATGCTTCTTGCCGGGCTCCAGTGCTTATGTTGGCAACAGATGAACAATGAAGTGTAGAACTGCGTTAATATTTTTCACGAGCTACTGAGTAAATGTTATTGCTGCTCGTTTCACTCGCAACAAAATTAATACTGTACCTGCTCTATGGTTGACAGGTTCTTGTATGTACCCTTGTCCGTTCAGGAAAAATTTTTTTCGTTTTACTTGAAGTTATCAAGAGGAAATGTTTATTGATCATATGAGCTGCTGCCATTACCATTGGTGCCAACATAACCACTGGAGCCCAGCGACAAGTGTGGTACAATTCAACCTTCCAGTTTCTCCTGGTCCACGTGTACAGCCTTCTTTCATGATGTTTGAACCAAGTGTTGGTGATCATTAAATTGTGCTCTGCACAAAATTCCACCAAGCGATCTCCTCTTTCATTCCTTTTCCCAGCCCGTATTCACCTACTACATTTCCTTTTCTTTCCTTTCCTACTACCAAGTTCCAGTCCCCCATCACAATCAAATTTTTGTTTCCCTTAACTTTCTGAATGATTTATTTTATCTCCTCATACATTTCTTCGATATCCTCATCATCTGCTATGCTAGTTGGAATATAAACTTGCACCACTGTGGTCGGTGTTGGCTTCATGTCTATCTTTGTTACGATAATGTGTTCACTATGCTGTTCATAGTAACTTACCCGCATTTCTATTTTCTTATTCATTATCAGACCTACTCCTGCGTTACCACCAACTGATTTTATATTTATAACCCTGTACGCACCTGATCGTTAATCCTGTTCATCCTGTCACCGATCTTCACTAATCCCTACCATATCAACTTTAACCTATCCATTTCTCTTTTCAAATTTTCTGACTTGCCTAAGTGATTAAGGGTTAGAACATTCCATGCTCCGACCTGTAGAATGCCTGTTTTGTTTTTCTTGATGATGTCATCCTCCCGAGTAGTCCTCGCCCAGAGTTTCGAATGGGGGACTATTTTACCTCTGGAACATTTTACCCCAGAAGAGACCATCATCATATATTCATACAGTAGAGCTGCATGTCCTCGGAAAAAGTAATGACTGTAGTTTTCCCTTGCTTTCAGCCATTCACAGTAACTGCATGGCAAAGCCATGTTAGCTGATGTTACACGGCCAGCTCAGCCAATTATCCAGGCTGTTGCCCCTGTAACTACTGAAAAGGCTGCTGCCCCTCTTCAGGAACCACACGTTTGTCTGGCCTCTCCACAGATACCCCTCCACTGTGGCTGTACCTACGGTTGGGCTATCTGTATCATTGAGGCTCTCAAGCCACCCCACCTATGCAATGTCTGTGATTCATGGGAGTGGAATGTGTGGTTATCATCATCAATTACATATCACAACAACAGAATGTACCATCAATCATGGGTCTTGGCCTAATAATTTTTGACTTTGGCACTCAAATTATTTATTTATTATTTTTTTAAAAGAAACCAACACTAACAACAACCACCTCTCTGTTAACCTTTACTTCACTTTTAGAGTGTACACAAAATCTTAGTCTATGATCTATGTTCTGCTTGTAAACAAACTATCATCTGTAACTCAGCCACTTACAAACTCGCACAATAACATGCCTATGCCATGGGGTAAAGCCGATGGGCGGTACCCCTTTCTTCAGATGAGCCGAACTCAATTGCTGTTGCCATGGCAAGGCAATTTAGTTAAGATTGATATTATTCTGTCACCAGAGAAAAAAATCATTGTTGATGAAAGGTTCCTACATTCATTCAAGCATAAAATTCTAGTTTTAAATCCCCCAGTTATGACTGAATATCCTTAGGTAATGCAAACCAGTAGGTCCTGTTTAAGTGGTACGGTGGGAAGGACGCTTTATAATACTCTAGCTTTCAGAGCAATTAATCAGTGGAGGAATCAGGAGTGAGGTATGACTTAACCAGTGTTAATGACTCAAAGACACGTTACAGGTTGGTATAAAACTGCTTCTTTTAAAACCCACCATACAGGTACATATACTTTTACGGAAGGGTACTATTTTCTATAAAATGAGTATTAAACTGACAAAATGTTATACATACAGAAATAAATGCAGAATTAAAAAGAATTTACTGTCGTAGGTGAGGTTCTTGTGCATTTTCTGAAGGTATCATAGCTGGTTATTAAAATCTACTTCAATGAAATAGGTCCTTTAGTTCAGGTATTTTTTCGGATTTCCCAAAGCACTTGTTTGTTGTATCCTTATTACAAAAAGGTTATACACCCAGAATGCAAGCAAGTTTCACTGCTATAACTGTTCTAAAAAATAATTGAATCGATCATGAAAGATAGATAACAGTATAGGCCTAACACTAATAAACACAGCTTTTTAAAGAGGCATAGTTTGTTTCTGAAGTGGGACAAGTACAATAGTTACCATTAGAGATTTTGTGTAAGTTGTACTAAGTTAAGGAAAAAAAAAAATTCATTACAAGCATACATTTAGATATTTTGTATATGTTTTTCGATCACATTGAAAGAACAGACACTATTTACACAATGTATCAAGAATTAACGAAATTAAGTTAGCTGTCAGTGGGCACTGAATTACATTAGTGGGGAAAGTTGAAAATTTGTGCTGGACTGGGATTTGAACCTGGGTATCGTGGTCATTAGGTAGGTGCATCAACCATGTTGCCATCTGTAAACAACGGTCACCACAAATGTATAAAATAACCTAGATACCTGCTAACAGACTCAAATTCTCAATTTATCCATACACTATTGATGTAGTGCAACTGCTCATTATCCTTAACATTTCACCAGTTAATGTAATAATTTGATCATGGTGTGTGTTTATACTGTAGGGATCACTGATTGCTTGTCAGTTTAATTATCCATACATCAAAAATGTTTCTCATTCTCTGGGTATGCCATAAACACATATGCCTCCTGGACATATGTTGATATGACTTGAAAAACTTGGTCCTTTGAACTGTCATAAGAAATCCAAACAAAATTGTCTGTAGCACCATCTATCAAAAGAATTTCCATTTTGTTGAATGTAGATGAGGCAGTAATGTTGGCACCTTCACTCAATATGCTATGTAGGTACCTTGTAGGGCATTTTCAGACATCATATGGATGTTTTCCAATGGCAAGAATATCAATGTTTGGTTCCACACTGATTTTGTTGTGCTGTTAATGAGGACTTTCATTAAGAGAATTGCAAGGCAAATAGTTGTGAGTTAGAATGATATGGTGTGTTCCTGGAATTTATTTCAAATGCAGGTAGTGTTCATGACTTGACCCTTTCTTGTTGCCCTAGTACAACTATTTCAGCAGACAAGTGGTGTAATCTGTGACTTCTTGGACTAAACTGCAGAGTCTGTTGCCTACGCGCTGCAAATATTTGCAACACTACAGAATATCTATGTATACACCATAGCAGTCAACCATAGAGCAGGTATATAAAGTTTTATTTACTTTAAGATCTGTACGAAACAGTGATCGTTTTAAGTGAAAGTTAGGTTAGCTATAGGTTAAACAAGAGGATTTTTTTTAAGTATGTGATGGCGTGTAGCACCCGAATCTCCGGTTCAGAAACACTCAAATTATTGCTTTCCCATAGTCGCTTGCAGCAAAGTTGCCAACATACGCGCTATGCTAATAACACGGCCAACAGACTCTGCAGTTTTACCAACTTCTTGCCCAAAGCAGTTCTGACCAGACTGCTTCTTTGATAAACAGTGACTTTGTGAGGGCCACTCAAAGACAAGTGTCAAACCAGCCTGTGAAACAGACTCCACAGTGACACACTGTATTGTAGATGCTTATGGAGAGGACTGGCCCTTAAACCCAGGCCCCAAAATCATTACAAATGGAAAGTTGGTACAAAGTTCTCTTCATAGTTGAATGCCGCATGTGTCTGATAACAGATGATCATCAACAGTATGTGTGTAGGGCATTTGGCAATGCTGCAAATCAGAGGCATACTGTCAGTTGAGTACAGCAAGGTGGCAGATCAACAGTGTTTTGGGAAGTTATCATGTGGGGGTTTTCGACACCATTATTACCCATTGTGGGGAAGATTAAGGCTTCACAGTATCATCCAACACATCTCATTTTGAGGAAGAATTTAAGTTTATGGACAACAACTAGTCCATCATGCAGGCCTCATTAATCACTTCATAAGTCACGCCTGTATTTCCCGATTAAATTGATCTGCATGTTCCATTTATATGAACCCAATTGAGTATGTGTGGGATAAATTGAAGAGAGCTGTGTGATCATGTCCTGGCCAACCATGACATCTGCAGGAGTTAGGCAGTATTGCAATTGAAAAATTGGAGAAATTATACCAGCAGTGGTTTAAATGAACTTGTGCGCAGTGTGTCATATAGGGTGAAGACTTGCATTCATGCAAGGGTTCTGTATTGAAAGAGGTTGCTACGCAGTGATCTTACCTCAAGTGGAAAAAAATTAGATTCTGTTTGAGACCAAACCAAGTGATTTGTTGGGTTTTGTTTGACAATAAATTGTAAGATATATTACTTTATAAGTGTAAAATACCACAGAACTTTTGTTTAATGGGTGATGCCTGTACAAAATTTGGTTTGTACTTTCAGGAAAATGCAGTGAGTGATGAGAATATTGAGTAAGGGAAATACATCAAAAGTGTGTGGATAAGTTGAAAACTTGGGTCTTATAGGATGCTTGCTAGGATAGTCTGTGCAATATGGTGACATTGTACCCAAATAGCGTAGTGTTCAGCACACTTACCCAGTTAGCAGGAGACCCAGTTTCTAATTCTGATCCAGCAGAAATGATGTAATTACATACCCACTGACAGATAATGTCTTTATTTCCTTTGTGTCACCATTTTCTTAAAGTTTTCCAAACTTTGACACTGTTGATCATAAGATGCTATGAAAGAAACTAGAAGTACTAGGGGTGTATAAGAGAGAAGATGCAAGTGCTTCCAGTGTTACCTGGAAAATAGACTGCGAAAAGTTGAGATTGTTCATAAGTCAGCAGATGATGCAATTCTAGTAAAAAGAAATTGTCAGGCAAGAAAGATGTAAATGTGCTTCATGGTGTGTATTGGATCTAATGTTAAGAATATGAAAATAAAAGGTATCTTTGATGATGAAAGTACCTTCATAGTCACTAATAAAACAACAGAAATCCTTGTAGAGAAGATAAATAGTAAATGTTCAAGGATGTTTAGAATTGAATGGCATGTAATAAACAGATATTGATCAGAAAGCTCAGCACAAATTACTTACACTCCACATAAAGAAGGAAACTTAGATGAGAATTCAAGAATGAGAATTAATTGTCATTTAACATGAAAACAGAAAGCTATTGGCAGAAAGAGTGTTATCGGTATAGTATGCTTTTAGGTTTTTATAATTAGTTTGTAATTCATAACTACTAGTATCTTGTGGTGACATACTACTCGCATGTACACTCAGTCCTTAGCCATGGATTCCTGTCTAGGAATGAAAGGCACAAAGCATGATCAGTTTTCAAACTTCAGACTATTTTGGAATGCTTATTATCAGCAGATCAGTTATAATACAATTGACCATAAGAATAATAGTAAAAATATTAATCAGATTCATTGTAAACAACTACTTTTTGCACCAAGTGAGTTCATTCACTGATGTATTTTAAATATAAGGGAAATCATTAGTAAGTACTTCACTAACAGCTGTAAAAATTGTTATGAGCTAGTTTGGACTTAAATTTTGCAGATGGGAAAGAAATAGTGAACTCAAAACAGCATTTTATGTCGGGGAATAAAATACTGATTAATAATGAAGTGTCAGATTCCAACTGTCTACTTTTAGTCTTGGTGTCATTGAGATGATGGAACACCCTTGTTTCCAGCATATACAGTGTGGAACCTGTGAAAAAAGGTATAAATTATACTACATATTTCAACCTGGTTACAAAATGACACTAATGGAACACATGCGGGAGTAGGTATGTTAGAACATGGGGACATACTATATATACAACAATAAGAATGATGCTGTAATTCCAAAACATCCAAACCTGTAAAATAACAGTCACAAAATCCTCAAGAATAAACTGAACAAAAACTGTAAGAAGCACACAAATGGAGTTGAATATTTCATTTTACCTACATATCTCAAATGTAGGGGATGAGTGGTAAAGTGTCAGAATACTAATCCAAAGGCCATGCATTTGATCCTCATATATTGTTGGAGTTTTGTGTGTTACCTTTCACTTTGTTTACCTTTGGTAATATTGTTGATGTGATGAATGATGAGTTGCACCATGGTTTGGAGTCCATGTTAACCTGTATGTCAGTTTAAAGATGGGAGGAAGGCAATGGCATATCATGTTCAGATTGATGAACGATTTACCTTTTTCATGAGAAGAAGAAAAAAAAAAAAAAAAAAGAAAGAAAGAAAGAAAGAAAGTAAGACATCAATACCAAACTTCGGTGCTCACCTCCCCATTCCCTTCCATCCACACTTAAAATCTTTAAATTTCAAACTGCTATTGCAAATTTCCTTTGACCTTCATAGCTCTAATGGAAACAACAGTACCAAAATTCCCAACACAATGTTTTGAAACAAATCCTTTGATATGAGGAATTCACATAACTACAAAATCTAATTTCACGATACAAGTAAGAACAAAACATTACTTACGTCCACTGCCAGCTGCGACCAGTGTCTAATTGTTTGGAGTGTGAAGTAGCAAAATTTAATTTGTGTGCATTTTCATTACCAGTCAATTTCTTCATTTTCGTTAGTGCTTCTGTTGTTAAGAGGTTTATTCTCACACACATGGTGGATTTAGTTTATGCTGAAAGCTATGTACATTAAGTATTAACTGTAGTTTTCTTACTTTTCACTTCTTTATTTCATGTGTTTCGCTTTTAGAAAGCTTTTATTCTCTTGTATTTGATAATAGTGTGCTCCATAGATTTTCATTTTTATTTTGAAAACATCCAGAGACAGTTTCATTGTTTTTGAACTGACTACAGTTCAGTCAGCTGCCAGCCGCCTTTATTAAAGTATTAGGCTAGTTATAAATTGATTTTTTAGTTTTCTACCCTTCGCAGTTAATTGTACTGATAGAATGTGTGCCTACTGTGTACGGATGCAGGAAGAGTTGGCCACAGTTCGTGAACAGCTGAGTGTGCTGCTAGCTATGGTCAGCTGTCTTCAGGCTGCTGCCTCAGTCTGCAGCAGTGGTGGGGAATCTGGTGTGTTAAGTGGGACACTTCAGGTGTCTCATGTTTCACCCTCTGTCCCTGCTGTCGAGGCACCTTCATGTTTACCGGACACAGTTGAGCCACCCTCTCCACAAGGGGAGTGGTGGGTTGAAAGGCATTCGCGTTGCTCAAGGCAGAAGGCCAATGTGAAGGCTGGCCATCTGGTCACACACGTTAGTCCTGTGATTGGACATTTGCCCACTCCTTCAGTAGGATCTGAGCAGGGGCACGGGGGAGGGGGTAATTAGTTATTGGGGGCTCCAAAATTATTTTGTTGTTGTTGTTGTTGTTGTTGGTGGTGGTGGTGGTGGTGGTGGTGGTGGTTTTTAGGGGACTAAACGGCTAGGTCATCAGTCTTCTACTCCAAAATTAGGCGCAAGATGGTGCCCTTAGGCAGATAGCATTGATATCCAAAAAGAAGTTCAACATGCACTCGGTGTTTCTGCCAGGGGGTCTCATCCGAGATGTGCAGGTGGCTTTGCCGGCAGCTATAGAGTGTTTGGGGTGCGGTCGGCTGCAAGTTGTGACTCATGTCGACACCAATGATGCTTGTCGCTTGGATTCTCAGCATATACTCAGTTTCTGTGGACAGCTGGTGGAATTGGTGAAGACTGCTAACCTCGCACATGGGGTGCAAGCAGAGCTGTTGATGTGTAGCATTGTTCACAGGATTCATCAGCCTCCTTTGGTTTGGAGCTGAGAAGATCTGAAACTGAGGCCTTGCCGACTGTGTGACAGTCATGGCTGCAGATTTCTGTATCTCCGTAATTGGGTGGGGAATTGTGGGACATCCCGAGATAGAACAGTGTTGCACTACACTAAAGAAGCAGCTACTCGGGTAGCAGAGTACTTGTGCGGTGCACATGGTGGTTTTTTAGGCTAGGCGCTAGGCTCTGATGAGCACTCGCCAGTCAACATTCAGACAGCAAATTCAGGCCCCATTAAGAACAATAATTCAACTATCAAAATATTTGCCACAAACTTTCAAAGTATTAAAAACTGAAGTTGCATAATATACTGCATTGCAGGGAAATTATTGTGCTCAGATAATTTTAGGCACCGAAAGCTGGCCAAATTGTGATGTGGGAAGCTGAGCAATATTTAGTGAGGTGTGGAATGTATATCAGTAAGACAGATTGGACACAACTGGAAAGGGGGGGGGGGGTTGTTCATTGCGGTGGGCAAAGATATTTTTCTACTGAGGTCAAGGTTGAGAGTAACCGTGAAGTTATCTGGGCACGTATAACAGGTCTAGGAGAAGTAAAGTTAGTAGTTGGGTGTTTTTACTGACCCCCCAGTACTGCTGTAACAGTGTTAGTCATTCAAAGAATGTCTATGCCAGGTAGTGCGTAGCTATCCATGCCATGCATTATTAGTCAGGGGAGAATTCAACCTGAAGAGTATAGATTGGGACCTCTGTAGTTTCATTTCAGTTGGTACAGAGAAGCAGTCATGCGAAATACTATTGGACACGTTTTCCGAAAACTGCCTTGCGCAATTAAACCAACAGACCACACCCAGTGGAAATATTTTCGGCCTTATAGCTACAAACAGGCCCGACCTTATTAACTGCGTCAATGTAGAGACAGGAGTGAGTGATCATCATATCGTCATAGAGTCACTGGTGACCAATTTAATAAACAATCAAAAATGCTAGGAGCATGTTACTGTTACAAAGAGTCAATAAGCAATTGTTAGCATCACACTTAGAAAATTAATGGACATCTTTAGTTCCTGTACAATGGATGTAGAGTAATTGTGGACTAAATTTAAATGCATTGTAAATAAAAGGTTAGAAAAATATGTGCCTAAAAAGTCGATTAAGGATGGAAAAGGTCCACCATGGTATAATAATATTATTAGGAAGCTACTGAGAAAGCAAAGGTTGTTGCATTCTTGGTTTAAAACAGATCACACAAATCAAGACAGGCAAAAGTTATTAGAGATTCATGCGTCTATAAAAAGATCGATGTGCGAAGCATACAATAATTACGGCAGCCGTGATTCTCCTACAACAAATAAGTTAAGTTATAACCCACATCCTTCACACTTCTCAATCTATCCCCATTAATATTTGAAGCCATAGACACAATGACAAAATTCTTTATATTGACAGATGACCTGACAGTGTCATTCTAAGCATCCTACTACTGTGTAAGCTGCTAGTTCCAAAATATTCTGCCTATGGCACCACTTATCATTTTACTTCTTACACTACTAAATATTAATCTGTTAATCTCTTCACGCTTTCCTTTTCAACACGTTGAGTGTTGCTGTTTTCCCATAGCCTTTTTCCTTATTTATTTTTACTCTTTCACTATGAGGCTCATCCATAGATACTTTTTTAGCAGCTGATTGTTATTCATTGCATAATCTCTGCACTTAGTGTTGATTCTCCTAATAGCATGTACATTCATTAAGCAACAATACTAAAATGTAAGTGTTAATTTTATCTCATGATATGAACATATATTTTATTACAATCGATTTTGTTCCAAACTGCTTCAAATTTCTGTAACCGACTTTTGTACGTTTTATAGCTGTTACTGTATACCAATCCACTTGTTTGTCTGTATAGAGACCAGAAGAAGGGCACTCAAGCACCTGAAACCGGTCGTCTAAAATAAATAATCACAAGCAACTGGTTGCTGAATTTTATTAATTTATAACCTGAACAGTTGCTGAAATAGATAAATTACTTCATCTCTGTATTTGTTTAGTATTAATCTTCCATTGGATCAGTTATTTATTTATTGAGATTTTCCTTATTACAGAGGCTTACCTTCAACATAATAATTAGCCCAGAAATGAGTACACCTAGTACGTAAAGTTTTACACTAATTATTCGGTATATTCCTCCAGGTGTCTCGATCTTGTGTGTCCTCTTCTTCTGCGCCCAGTCTTCTCATTGTGATCTATATGTTTTGGATCTGGTGGTCACAGGTCGTCCTCTTCTTCTTCTCCCCTTAGGTTGCCACTCCAGTACCAGTTTCGGTATTCTGGTGTCCTCCATTCTTCGTACATGCCCTTACCATCGTAATTTCTTTCTATCCATCACTTCATCTATTCTTTCTTTTATTTCCATTCTCTTTATTACTTTGGTGTTTCTTCTTTTTTCTTTCCTGGAAATTCTGGCCAATCTTCTCCAGAAATCCATCTCTAAAGCTTGTAGTTTCTGAGTATGCTTCAGGTTAATGGTCCAGGTTTCCACTTCGTACAGAACTACACTCTCAAATATAGATTTATATATGATTTTTTTGGTTTTGTTCATTACATTTCTGCTCCATAGGACTGAGCTGAGCATCCCAATGACCTTTTGTCCACTGCTAATTCTTCTATTAATTTCTAAGTCGGATTTTCCCTCAATTTCTAAAATGGACCCCAAATAACTGAAAGTGTTTTTTTTCCCTCTAAGTATAGTTCATTTGGATCATTAGTCAAGTATTCTGTTTTTTTGGTAATTAATCTTCAGATCCCAATTTTTGTATTCTATTGCTAGTTGATTACACATGTAGTTTGCAACCTCCCCGTCTTGTGCTATGACAACTTGATCATCAGCAAATAGTAAATGATGTAGATAAACTCCATCTCTAATTTCTAACCCCAAACTATTACATTTCTGTGACCATGTTCTAAGACAAGTATCTATATAAATTTTGAATAATGTTTGTGACATGGAACAGCCTTGCAACAGACCTTTGTTTGTTCTAAATTTCTGTGAAAGTGTATTACCAATTTTCACTTGGCAAATGTTATCTTTATACATGTGTTGTATTATTTTAAATAAAGAAGTATTTATGTTTGCCGTATGTGGTGCTCTCCAGAGTAGTTTCCTTGGAACAGTATTATATCATTATACGCTTTTTCTAGATCTATAAAAATAAATCCTACATTTTTCAATTTTTCCCTATGTTTCTCCAAAATCTGTTGTAATGTGAAAATATGGTCTACACATGATCTACCAGGGTAAAACCACATTGTTCTTCTTGGGTTCTAAAATTTTTTTCCAGTTTATTTTTAATTGAACTCCCAAAAATCCTCGTTAATGTGTTTGTAACACGTTAATGTGTTTGTAACACAAATCCCTTGATAGTTCGAGCAAATTTTGCGATCCCCTTTCTTAAATATGGTTCTAATATAAACCCAGTTTCATCTCCTTCAGTATAGACCCTCCATGTAACATTTTGTTGAATACTGTGTAATCAGTTTCACAATTTTGTCACCACCATACTTCTGAAACTGCATATTGATATTGCCTGGTCCAGGTGATTTACCAGTCTTCCCTGTACTTAATACCTGAAGTACTTCACTTTCTGAAATTTGGATCTCATCATAATGGATCAATACAAAGTTTAAATCATTTTTGAACAGTTTTGAAACTGGAACCGTACTCCTTTTTTGGAATTAGGTTTGCTGTTGTGCTACAGTTGTCTTGGATATCCTTAGCTGTATCATAATGCTGTACTTTCATTAGCCACTTCATTTGGGCAGAACCAGAAGTTTTCTGGAGCCAAAACTAGTAAATATGGCAAATGATCCAGAACTGTAATCTTTTTAGTGACCTAAACCTTGCAAATGATCTTTCATGTGTGGGCTGCGGAGTAGTTGAGGAGGAGCAATCATGATTCTACATCTCAGTTTTCATGTAGAATTCAATGAATTGTTGTCTGCTTCTGATGCAAGCTCCTTGAGAAGGATTTGTCTGGAACTGAACAAAATTGTTAGCATTGTCTTAACATGACTCTTCCGCAAGTGCACTTTCTTTACTTTTGGCTTCCCTGGGCTCATCCAAACTGCAGTCTGTCACTTTGTAAGGGGCTCATATGAAAACATCATGATTCATTGTCAATTGCAATCTGTTTTGTGAAATTAGTATAATTTTAGTCTGTATTCAATAAATCTTTGTAGCGTTGGATTCTGGCAAGATTTTCATCTGCTGAAAGGGAGTGCGGCACAAACTCTACTCAGACCTTCCTTTTGACCAAAAGCCGAGTCATAATTCTGTGTACAGTAGTTTTTGATGTTTCTGACAGCTCCTCGGTCATGCCGAAACACGTCTATCTGCTACAATGTTTTTGGCTTTTTATTCTTATTTTTTATTTTTAGTCTTTATCGTCCATGCAACTTGTTCTCGGGTTTAATGCTTGTAGCACATATTTAATGTCTACCCTGCCATCACGAAATAGAGCATACCAACATTTGAACAATTTAAGAAATGACTACCATAAACACATTCTTTATTTCAATCTTTTCACTGGAAAATTTACCAAACTTAACAACACAAAATTTGATGTTGCCTTACTGCTCCACAGCCATTTTTATGTGTATCAGAAATATATATGCCCATATGTAGAGCTAATAAGCAACCAATATGAATGATTAATGGTACTAGGATATTATGTAGGAAGCAACTGTATTGTAATGTGGAAGTACAGTTAAGGCTGATAACAGGATTGTGCAATCCTGCAAAGGGCTGAGTAGTGCTACAAGATAGGAGGAAACAATACATTACACCAGAGCATCTCAAACTTTCCTTATGCTGAAATGTTTCTAATACAAATGGAATCACGAGATACCCTTTTACTGATATTAATGAGAGAGATGTCATTGAAAACAGACAGTACACAATATGTGAAGAAAATTAAGCTTGATATTTTCTTTCACAAAAATTAGAATATTGCCGCGACTACGAACAGCAACTGCCGGCGTGGCGCAGGGGATAGCGTCACGGACTGCGGAGCAGAAGGTCGCCGGTTCAATTCCGCCCACCGGCAAAAATTTATTTCTTTGTAATTTACAATTCCAGAAGGTTCTACATCTTTCTTATGTTTACTTGTAAATTCTACTTGTTTCTTATGTTAACTGTTCTTCTAATTTCTGGTAAATTCTGTCTGTGTATAAATAGCAGAGCACTCTGCCTGAGAGGCAGTCAGTGCTGCGTGTATGTTGAGTTCGTAATAAATGTGCTTTGCCAAGTGCTGTGTTTAGTTGCCTTCGAAGTCAGGCCTACTTCCATTGCAACGTGACAATATACTAGTCTCGCACTACAGTTGAGGTCATTTATTGCCACCCTGTTTTGTTGAGAAACCTAGTTTGGAAAGGTCCACTTGACATCTTGAGAATAGAAAGATTTGAGAACATAATTAAAACTATATGATCGATTGCGAAGGAGGCATCAGGGCAGAATTTGGGTGCTTGGTAGGCCTTTATTACACTTCTTTAGTGTGAGACTGAAATTTGTGATTCACCATAATTATGCAAAATATTGAATAATCACTTCTTGCCAGTATCTGAAAAGGTACAGCAACTTTCTTGCAGTGTCAGCCTCTAGAGTTTGCCAATCATTTCTGTGATGTTTTTGGACTTACTAAATGAACCTATAATCAGGTTTGCTGTTCTCCTTTGGATATGTTCCTTTCCCTCTATCAATCATGTCTGACAGGGATCCCACACTGTCAAGAAATATTCAAGTATTGGTTGAGTGATTGATTGTTTTGTAAGCTACTTCCTTTACATCCAAAAGTACCAAAAAAGAAGCTACTTTCTTTGTTGGTTGATTACTTGTCCTGAGGATTTTTCCAATCAATCTCACTCTAGCATCTGCTTTACCCACTGACCGAGGTGATGCAATGATAACATACAGGACTAGCATTCAGCAGGATGGCAATTCAAACCTACATCTGGCCGTTGTGATTATGTTTTCTGTGATTTCCCCAAATTACTCCAGGCTAATTTTGGGATGTTCCCTTTTAAGTGCAGGGCCAATTTCCTTCTGCATCCTTAGCAAAGTTTAATCTAATGATCATGCTGTTGATGGAACATTAAACCCTAATCTTCTTTCCTTTTTGTTTTTGATTTTTGTGAGAGCTTGTTCCACTTCTGACTGCTCTTTATTCCTATTCCTACATATTTTATGGAAGTGATTGCTTCCAGTGACCATTTTTTTTAAATTTTATAGTTACAGAGTAAAGGATGCTTCTTTCTTTGACAGCACTTATCCTGTAATTATAGATGTCTTCAAAGCTGGTATATGCGGTGACTACATCCAATTGCAGCTGTAGTAAACAAGCAGAAATGAAATTTATTCACAGAAAATTAACTTCTCCCACTTAAGGATGATGCCTGTTTCTAAACATTGGAAAAGTGTTCTAGTTGAATTCATGCTGCTTTATGGGCACTCCATCCTGTCACACCATATGTTAAATTGATGTCTTCCAAATCTAATGATTAATGTTCCATCTTTAACTATGCATCATCCACTGTACACTGTATCACAGCTCACCATGGACATATCACATGCTGTCTGATGCAGTGGTCAACTAACACCTGGGAGGATAGGGTACATATGACATAATTAAATGTGCTTGTGCGATGCATGCAGTAATCACCTGACATACATGTTATGAACACATTTGGTGGCTATGGAATGTACTTTGCTTATCACCTGGTACCTCTTCTGTGTACAACAGACACCTAGGATCTTTGTGTTAGTGCAGCAGAATTTGGCAGTCATCACTTTGAATAATAGTTATGAGCTATGTTGTGATCTGTTTTATGTCCATAAAACTATAAATATACATTTATGATCATTGGTTCCATGTGTCGATATGATTAGCTGTGGACCCACTATTGCCAGTGTTAATTTGAGCCAAGTGGTCTGAGACACCCTGTGCAGTATGTTGCTAATGTCCAGTAAGGGAATTTCTCTGAATTTATGTCTGACAATTTATTTTGTGGTCAAATTTTTAATCTTTGTTAAGTGTCACATCTACATGCATCCATACTCCGCAAGCCACCTCATGCTGTGTGATGGATGGTATTTTGCGTACCATTGTCACTTCCTCCTATTCCAGTTACACATGTTTAGCAGGAAAAAATGATTGCTCTGTGTGGGCCCTAATCTCTATAATCCTATCCTTGTGGTCACTTCACAATATATTGATTGACTCTTCATGAATCATACACTCTCGAAACTTTGACAGAAGCTGGTGCTTTGATACTAAATGTTTCTTTTGCAGTGTATGCCACTGGAGTTTCCTAATAATCTCCAGGTCATTTTTGCACGTACTAAATGAGCCCATAACAGTGTGTGCTGCTCTTTGTTCGATCATCTCTACGTCTTCTATTAAGCATACCAGGTATGGGTCCCACACTGATGAGCAATACTCAAGCACTGGCCGAACGAGAGTTTTGTAACCTATTTCCTTTGTTGAAGGACTACACTTCCTAAGGATTCTTCCAATGAATCTGTCTAGCATCTGCCTTGCCAATGACTGATTTTATATGGTTGTTCAATTTCAAAACTCCCCTTATGCCTACTCCCACAATATATTACTTACCAGGCGAAGGAGCAAGGTATGTGACAGCAACATAAATAAAACACAAACACACATAAATGCAAGCTTTCACAACCATTTGTTGCTTCCTCAGGCAAAGAGCCAGAAAGGAGAGGGAAAAGAAAAGGATGTGGGTTTAAAGGGGCAGGCGAGGAGTCATTCCAATCCTGGGAGAGGAAAGATATATCTTTGGGGAAAAAGGATAGGTAAACAAACACACTCATCCACACACATATACACGTGCGCGCGCGTGCGCTCACACACACACACACACACACACACACACACACACACACACACACACACACAAAGGCAGACATATGCAAAATGCAAAGAAGTTGGACAGAGATGCCAGTCGAGGCAGAGGCTCTGTCAAGAGATTGGAGGCAAAGATGTAGAATGGTCGGCGGGAATTTAAAACTAATGAAGGTTGAGACCAGGTGGGCAATGGGAAGAGAGAATATGTTGAAGGGCAAGTTCTCATCTCCGGAGTTCTGAAAGGTTGGTATCAGTGGGACGTATCCATATAACCTGGACGGTGTAACACTGGTGTCTATCGGCGAGTCTGTGCTTTGGGTAAGTCAAACAATCTTTATAAGATGAGTAATTTTCTTTTTATTTTTGTTATTGAATTTTAATACACCATCCGACGAAGAAAATAGAACTTTAGTATTGCTCAATTTCAAATGTAGCAGCCTTTCAAATATTAGTAACAAAAATTTCTTTATATAAATACCAACAATAAACAAGGCTTTAGGATTCTTGCATGTGTTGCCTCATTCTGATTTCAAGTATTGATTTGTCGAATTTTGTAAGGTGTTGGGGTATGTGAACCGTAATAAAGCACTAGTATTTGAAGAACAAAGTTATAATTTATTGTGTGGAAAAAAGATCTAATAGTGCACCATCCAAGCAATTCAGCAACCACTTGATGTCTATTTCAATAAATTGTTTAACGTCAAGCTTAAACACACATACACAGATTATTTTGGTTAAAATTCAGAAGAATAGATTTGGGTTCAGAATTTGGCACATGTTTTATTTAAGATTCGGTATTCGGATTTGATTCGGTAAAATTGGGGTTCGACCCATCCCTACTAGAGATCTTCATCATTCTGCATTTCATTACTCTTTCCCAGTATTGTGACTTCCCATTAAATTACACATTCAAATGCAAAAAAACTCGTAAAACTTTTAATGTTTTCTCTGAGGTCACTTATATTGTGAAAAGCAACTATCCTATAACACTACCCTGAGGTACACCTGAGATCTTGAGATCACTTTAATGGGCTGAAGACTGCTTTCTGTTGAGAATAATCTGCTGCATTCTATTAGCTATAAAAGCCCCAATTCAATCATACAGTTGGTCTGATATTCCATAACCTCGCACTTTGTTCATCAGCTGATGGTAGGGAATGGTATCGAATGCTTTGTGGAAGTCGAGAAACACAGCATCTACCTGGAATTCCTTATTTCCTGCTTCTGGATCTTGTGGATGAATAATGCAAATTGTGTTTCACATAATCGTTGCTTTGGAAAACCATGTTGATTCTTATGAAGGAGATTTCTAGTCCCCAGAAATTACATAATACTCTTTTTTAACACAAAATGTGCTCCAAATTCTGCAACTGACTGATGTTAGAGAGAAATAGGCCTTTAGTTTTGTGCATCTGATCAACAAACCTTATTTTATATGGGAATGACCTGCACCTTCCTCCAATCATTAGAAATGCCTCACTCCTCCAGTGACCTACAGTACAATGCTGGTAGAAGAGAGCAAGATCTTTTGCATTCTCCATGAATGAATTAGTATTCCGTCAGGTCCAATGGCCTTTCCTCTCTTGAGTGAATTCAATAGCTTTTCTATTCCTCTAACACTTATTTCAGGATCTGCCATTTTGTCATTCTTGTGATGGCTTAGAGGAGGAACTGCAGTGCAATCTTTCTCTGATCTTTGAACAGGAAACTCTTTTGCAGACAGGGCAATATACATTAGTAACAACAGCATGTCTGCCATACACATTTTTCATTAAAAATATGGCAAAACAGGAGATTTGTCATGAGCTCCTCAGTTGCACAGTGGTAGAGTGCCAGACTACAAATCCAAAGATCGCAGGTTCGATCCCCGCCAGGTCCTAGGATTTTTATCTGTCACTTTCCACTTCTTTCACCTCTGGCAGTATTGCTCATGTGAAAAATACTGAGTAGCACCGTGGTTCGGAACCCACATTGAACTGTAGGTTCCCCTATAACTGGCTGGGAAAATCAGTTCGAAGGTCGGAGGAAGGCAACAGCATACCACCTCCAAACAGGACCAAGCTAGTAAAGCACTGTGGTGTTCAAACCAATCTTCAGATTGATGACTGCTTTACCTTACCCCGTGTTGAACTGACAATTTATGTGTCGCGCTGTAGGCCTTCTGCCACTATTAACAGTTAAAATATACTTACCATGTTAGTGACCTAGAAGGTTGATGTTGATAATGGAAGAAAATGCAGAAGTTGTGTGACATAGTTGTTAGCCTGACATTTAATATTTGTTAAGCAAAGTAAACTACAACATTCATAACTGAAGGTTTCCATATAACATTTTTGATTCGAGATTTGGTAGTATTCGGCCATTATGCATTAAATCTCGAATCCGAAGCCAGTGAGCTAGATTTGGCGAATTATGGATTGTAGCAATATGGCACAAGAACTAATGTTGACAATGAAAGTTCTCTTTACGATAATAATTAACACGTTGACTGCTGTGTGGCCACTGGCAGCCACAGCAGGCGTCTCTGGCACGCCTATGACGTCATCGTGGCAGCCAACATGTTTATTTAATGACCGGACAAAGGTACACAAGAATCTGTTATCAATAGAGCAGGAAGACCTTAGCTATTTAATTCAATATCAACACAAAGAATTATTTAACCCTCATATGTAAAATTTTACTTAAGTCATAGAATGAGGGACATAATCCTTTCTCTTAACCAAGAAGTATATAATGAATGCTGTTCCTGCTCTATGGTTGACAGGTTCTTGTATGTACTCTTGTCCAGTTAGTAAATGAATTATCATCATAAAAGGCACATTTTGTTGTCAACATTAGCTCCGTACATCGCTGCTGCCCGATGCAGAACTTAACCATGTTGCAATTTGTCATAATATGTAACATAAGGGATGCATGGCACATTCATTTATGTCCTTTCTTTCTTATAATTACTTTCTTACATATACTAAATCTTTTTGAGCCAGTTTGTCCATGCTAACATAAATGTTTTGTCATGTAATGTTCCATTCATGAGGGTAACCAATTTAAAGACCAGACAAGGATACATACTAGAACCTGTCAATCATAGAGCAGGAACAGCATTATTTATTTAATTTGTGGTTACGTGAAATATTATTCAACATTCTATGTGGTTTGACTTTGTAAGATTAACAACATCTTGGCAAAGAATTTCTAGTGTGTTGTTGATTATGATGTTGTTTGTCAGAGGTTTTTTCCTGACCAGGAAGAAATAATATTAGTTTAGATACAGTGTGCAAGACAGAGATTATTCTTTTGACTGTGACTGGTTAGCTTTCCAGAGACATTTCCCATGTGGACAGTCTCTCTGGTCATAGTGTATCAAAAAAATTTCGCAGCAGATTTACTGCTCCAAACACTATAACAGTGTGTATTTTTTTTTTTTTTTTTACTGACAGGAAGTGAAGGCATGTGATGTGTGTCTCCATTTGCATTACATTAATCAAAACTTCAATACCAGTGTTAACAACAGATTTATGTGTTGGGCAACAATTTTATAAATTTCTATCACTACAGTATTTCTTTGTCAATGTGGAACAGGATTTAGATATCAAAAACATCAAGCCATTTATCTGCATTCTAAAGACAAAAACAATCAAAACCGGTTGATTTTTGATTGGCTGCCTGCATTTTCTCTGTCAGTGGTCACTTCATTTCCAGCCATTCTTATCCATTGCCAACATAAACACACTGGTAGCCGACCAACATAGTAACTAAAATTTAACCCTATTAACAATCCATCTTGGATGACATCAAGGGTGGCTAAATAGCCAGTAGTTCATCTCTTGTGGACTGTGCGCTCTTATTCAACCATCCTTGATAAATGCTGGACACTATTGAAAATGTGAAGCCAAATTCCTACATCACTGCTGAAATCAAAATTTCCATCTGCCGGGCACTGACCATCGTACCTGATTCAAGATGTCGGGTACAAATCACTTGTACAGCAACATATCAGAAGGTCTCCTATATAATGGCAGATGCACAAGGGGAATGTGGTGTGCAAACACTACACCTGCACTATCTGTGCCCCACTATTCTACGACATTTGCTTAGTCAGTTCACATGAATCACGTTGTTGTTTCATAAACACATTGGAGTTTAATATGTGAGGATATTGGAGTTTATTTTATTGTAAATGAAAAACTACCAATAACTATTTACTTTTTTAAAATTCTTTTACAGAGGAGGCAGAGATAAAGGACCTGAATACCACTATCGATAATGTATCAATGAAAGTACAGGATCTGAAGAATGAAGTTAAGAAGGTCATAGAAGAAACATCTCATCTCCTTCCATCAGGAAATGAGAAACTTGTTAGTCAAGCTGAGAAACTGAAAACAAACATGAAAAATATTTATGAAAGAATTGAGAATCAGGTACATTACATATATTTTCATTCTATTGATATCTTCACCCTATCATGTCCAGATTTTCCTGTCCTTAGGAGAGAACTGGCATGTTTCTAATTTTATCCTCCAGCAAGTACCATTCGTTCTGCTTTATATTATGAACAGTTTATCCTGTTGTCTGTCTGCTGGTAGCCTTCCTTTTTCGTACTTCAAGCTTAGTGCTTTTCCATTATTAACTCATACTAAACAATCCTTAAAAAGATGGTACATTCTTAATACTTAAAAAAATGAAAACTCTTTTGAATATTTCTGTATTCCTTATTTTTCTTCCCATTTACACCTTATATTTTCCTCCAGACCTCATTTCTAATTACTGTATTTTGCTTCTTTGCTGTAATTACCAGGAAGCACTTCAATGTTAGTTTTTTTGCTAGTTGTCATAAAATCCTACAGAAGATCGTTTTTCTGTGTAAATTTTTCTTTGTGTTTCGGTTCCAGTTTTCACTTTTCATGGCTTTAGTTATTGCTGCTTACTCAGCGTACCAAATACTAAAAACTGCTTCATTATACTATCCCTCTCACAGTTATCAACTCTATTATTTATTTTTTGTTACCAATATGTTTCTTGTAGCTTTTAAGAAGGTGTTGACCCACAGCTCACAAATATTTTAAGAGTATTGTGATTGATAAGAGTTGGGAACACAGAAATGTAATGTACTTACTTGTCATGGCACAGCAATGTTGGCAGTGGTTGTGTTACATGCTGGGGCAAAGCAGCACAAATCAGTTGTTTGTTTGTGTGTGCCTACTGAGATAACCTTGTGGTGACTGACAATATGATGAAATGTTTAATTTTCAGCATGTAGCATTTTTGATTGTAGTCAATGTTCCAAATGAGTAGTATTTTTTAATTAAATCAGGGGGCCCACTAGGGGTTTCAGTGAATGTAAATAGATCAGGTTATGTTGTAAAAAATAATGATGCATTCTTAACAAAAGAGAGCTCTCCATCGCAAATGACCAATTTTCAAATGATTAGTGTATTTAAATTAAAACATGGGACTCCCTAAGTGAATATAAATTTTTGTGTTGCATTGTAAAAAGTAATGATACATTCATAACAAAACATCTCTGCTATTAAGCCATGGTACATACACCATTCAATAATGTCACCACTCAGTATAACTTCATTCAATTCCGACCAGGTAATTGAATCTTCTGCCATAGTGATGCAAACACAACAAATCAGATAATCGCTTCAAATAAGGTGGTATTAAATCAATCCATCGTTCTTCTCCTCTCATTGATGTGGGTTACATCAAAGTGCCACAGCTTTGCTCTAGGCCTATAGAAGAGGAGCAAACACTCACTCTGATTGCATGCCTATCTTTAGCCACCGAGATTTACTGTGAAGATCTACTGATAAAATTTCTTTATTGAACCCTCCTCTTTAGTCCACATATCACCATCAGGTTCATAAAAAACATTTAAGTAAAAAATTAGTTTGTCAGTCCCAGAAATATGCAAAACAGTGGACTCATTCAATTTATATTAACAGCCAACATTAGAATTGGAAGCATTTTATGAAGGGTTACCCAGAAAGTAATGCACCACATTTGTTTTTTTACAGTAATTTATTGCACATAATGAGAATTACACACATGAAAGAATTGTTTCACCTACACACTCTATTTTTCCATGTAATCACCATCCCGTTCTGTGGCATTCCTCCAGTCCTGGCAGTACCAATCCTTGTTCTGGTCCTCCTGGGCAATATTTGAAGGAATGCAGTTGGGAGGGGCCCCATGTCCTGAAGTGCCATAGCAAACTGCTTGACAACAGAAGTGCCAGACTTTTCCGTACCCCTACTAGTACTATGTGGGTCATTGTTGACCCATAGTTGCAAACTACCATTTTATTCACAATGTTGATATTACATTCAAGAAGACTATTGGGTGCAAATAAAAAAATTAAAAAAGTCATCTAACATGCATAGTTCATGATAAAAAGTAAATTTTCTGGAGTAAATGTTGGTTTATTTAAATTTTGCAGACGAAATTCCAGTCTTCCATAATACATAAATAAAACAAGTAAATAAAATAATTTTACAATGCTTATCTGTAGAAAAAGATTGAAACAGGCTCAAAACATTTATACAACAACTAATATTATTTTTACTTTTTTAATTTCTTTTTATATTTAAGGTAAGGGCCAAGTATTTGTAAACATGCAACATTTTTTCTTCCTTATTGCAATCAAGGGATGAAAATATAATAAAAAGCAATTTCAGTTTATTGTTAAAAGTTGTGGTGTACCCATGTATAATTTTAGTTCAAACCACCACAAAATTACTTTTATATACCAGTTTAGGATTTTTCATATAATCATTATTAGAGGCCCAGTAATATTGTTCCTCACAAATTTAACGACTTCCTTCTTCTCAGGCTTGGGCATTGGTCTCCGAAGTACTCAGTTGTAAGAAAAGAGTAAACTCATGATAATGTATTGATTAGTTTGATGATAAATAAACACACTTCAAAGTTTTTAGTGCTGAATGAACAAAAGGGTTTATTGGAACCCCAATAATACATTACATTGTAGTTAACTGAGTTAACAGTGACTTTTGTGAGTGGAAGAACCACAAACATAACTACATGTGGTATTAAGACGAATTAAAACATCCCACTGATGATGCTGCAACGTCAGCGAAACATGTATGGGAGAAATCAAAAAACATTTGTGTTTGCTCAAGGCGGACCTTACATATAAAGCAAATTTATTGAGTTAACATCTTTCGAATAAAAAACTAGAAGAACCCCTATTAGCAGTTAGTCCTTCCTTATACCATCTCTAAACTTATAATAATCATAATGACAAAAGAGAACCAATGTCTCTAGTCCATGGATCTTATATAATTAATTCATATATCTTCTTTTTCTTGAGTTTTAATTTCATTCTTGCATATTCCTTGTACTTGAAATTTAACTGCCCGGACGTCCACAAAATTATCCGGGGCAGTACTCATAATTATAGCTTTTAAATATCTCACAAATAAATTATTTGATCATCTTGGGTTGTTCAGGAGGAATGTAGTGCAACTTGTTACACTACAAAGTGTTTGGAAATATTTAGAAACAAATAGTTTACAGCATTTTGTAAGCTGGAGTGGCTTCACAGTTGAGATGTTACACAAGTGTTTTGGCTTGGCAGCTTTTGCACATGTACTTGTTGCACTTGAAACACACATTCAGTGTTTTATTGCCCTTCTGTTGTTCTTAAGAACTCTGTATTTGAAAATGCCTTCTATTTCCATATTGGCCAGCGCCACCACCAAGTGCTTTCAAGGGGAGGTTGGCTTTGTTCCGCAGTTCATATGGGGCAGCAAGCTAATCTCCTACTCCGACAATACATCTCACCTTGCCATCTTCTTGGATGTACATAACTTAAAAAAAATGTGTGAGCACTGATCATTCATTACAAGGTCAAGTTTGTTATAAAAGAAATGCACAGGACATCAGTGGGTGCCACCTCGGAACACTGCAATGTCTTATCGTTTGGTCAACTACATTGACTCCACCGTTGGTTACATTATAAAATTAACAGTTGCTGGGTGTTTCTTCTCAGTATTGTCAGTGACAGTAAGCTCATTACTTAGAATAAAGAGATTCATAAACCCGACACCTAAATAACAGAACAAAGAAAGACATACAGTGGACTGTGCCATTATTAGTCCAAACACTTAGGTAGAATAGTACATGTTTAAGTTGTGCAAGAGATAAATCATTGTCAGAAATTTCTGATTCTTTTTTGCTGTTCATTTGATGCATCTGAAATACTTGATCAGCTGGTTCCACTGTAACAAAATCGTTGCCCTCCTCGGCAATTGTCTTGCTATCGGATTCATCACTCAATTGCAATGGTGAAATATAGATAGTAGAGAATCACAGTATATGTAAGACTGCACCATCTTGCCATTGTAGCTTGAATAACACGAACTCACAAAAATAAACCTCAAGTTGACAACACTGCTACCATGAATGCATCAGCCCACGCTTGATCTTTAAAGGCGATGTACCTGACATCTGCTGTCATGTCATAGAACTAATAGTAGTGCCTCAGACAGAGGTTCAATTTTTCTGTGGCTCCCCAGTATCATTTCATAGGTCTGAATGTCACCAATCAACAGAAAACCGAAAGCCGCACTGATATAAGGTGTCAATCGACATACAAGTTTTTAGTACTGGTATTTCACTTTATTTTTGGCCTAAAGTGTTGTAATGTATTCCAACATCTCTCGTATAACATTGAGGCAGGCCCAGAAATTATTTCATGTTCAAAAACTGTTGTTATTGATGTCAAATTGTGTTAAACTGTGTATGGGTAAAAAATGACCCACATGGTACTATTGGTATAACAAATATTTTTTTCTTACTTGTACGTGGCCTAGGGGTATGAAATTTTGGTGAGTTCTACAACTCCATAACTGATTAAAAGTCACAAGATGGTTTGCTGCTACGATGATTATGGAGGGGCGTAGAGCACTACAAACACCCCTGTGTATTAAAAATTATCCATGATGAACTTCTAGTGTTAAGTAAACCTATCTACTGCTGCTGTTGTTGAAGCAACTGAATCAATGTTGGATGCATTGTGAATGAGAAACAACACAGTGGAACCTCGTCACCAGAATACTGTTGTAACAGTTCTAGCTCATGTAGATTTGAAGAAAGCTTTTGACAATGTGAGTGGAATACTCTTTCAAATTCTGAAATCAGCAGAAGTAAAATATAGGGAATGGAAGGTTATTTACAACTTGTACAAAAACCAGTTATTAGAGTTGAAGGGCATGAAAGGGATGCAGAGGTTGGGAAGGGAGTAAGACAGGGTTATAGCCTTTCTCCAATGTTTTTCAATTTGTAAATTGAGCAAGCTATAAAGGAAAACTAGGAGAAATTAGGAGAAGGGATTAGAGTTCATGTTTAAGAAATAAAAATATGTTTTGCTGATGACATTGTCAAATGTTCTCTCGTGCTGTAACTCAAATATAATTATACAGTTAACTTGCTAGGTGTTATCCACTCTTATAACTGTACCATAAGAAGTGAAGTATCATTTCCAGACTACAGGGTGTGGCAAATAATGTGACCCACAGAATGGAGTTCCAGAGTACAAAGAAACTCGGTAGAGGAAAGAATGCATTTCTAACCTCACTATGGCAGATACTGAAAGTGACCACCATTAATTTTTTGGAATTGTTGTAACAGCACTGTATTTATTATGAAATCCAAATAGTACAAGCACTAGTACAGACTACAGTGATTTACTGGGGAGCTTTGGCTAGCACTCTGAGCATTGGAAATGAACTGAGGCAGAGGTCAGTCTCACAGTAAGCCAGATGATCTGGGGATTGTGCTATCTTTCTGTGAAGCAGGTGCCCTCAGCTATCTCCATGGCAGTGGCATGAATTTTGTACGCACTGGGTGTGCAGGCTGTAGCATCCAATGGCGTGCCGTAACAGTTACAATTGTGACAGAGACAGCAAAAGATTCAGTACAACAGTTCAATGTAATAGATAGTTTCTTAAAATTATATTTAAGATGAACTTCAGCTAAAGTAAAACAAATATAACTTAAATTAAGTCAGCTGTTCCTGACAGAATTAGAAAGGAAATGAGTACTAAAAGTGGTAGATAGTTTTCTTGTTTGGGCAGGTAAATAAGTGAATGGTAACCTAAATAGAGAGAAATTAATTGCAGATTGGCAATAGCAAGAAAAAAGTATGAAAAGATGTTTTTCTTTTTTCTTCTGTGTTATGGAAAGTTTTCTAAGAAGCGTAGTCTTGTACAGAAGTGAAATTTATATCATAAACAGTTCAGACAAGAAGAGAAGGTTTTGAAATTGATGCTACAGAAGAATGTTGTAGATAAGACAGTAAATTGAATAATTAATGGACGAACAACTAATATCTTCAGATGCAGTTCTTATGTTTTTTAAACAGGTGAACAGGTATATTTCTTCACTTATTAATCAGAGAAGTCTAAAAAAACATATACTTCATTTACTTTCTACATGATATAAATTGTCAGAGTTTTATTAAAAGGGAAATGACAAATAAAATTAGTTTGAATAACTAAAGACAAGATATGGAATCTTATTGGTAGGGAGAGAGAGAGAGAGAGAGAGAGAGAGAGAGAGAGAGAGAGAGAGAGAGAGAGAGAGAGACTACAAATTGGTTAAAAGAAGTGGCTGATTGTTGCGACAGATCCTGAGGAATTAATGAATTATCAGTTGGGTAATTGTGGTAATTGTGAATTTCTAGTTGGGGGTTGGGGGTGGGGTGGCACTTGTGGAAAAAGAATTAGGCAGGAGTATAGAGAGATTCAGATGAATGTAGTAGTTACTCTAACAAACTATCATGGAGAGCTGTAGCAAACCAATCCTCTGACTGAAGACCACAAGCTGTCTGTTTGGGGGAGGGGAAAGCAAACACATATTTAGAATTCTTGTCCAAAATGCCCACCATTAACTAATACTAATCAAAATCTGTGTAGGATTGTGAGAAAATGATGCCTACTATTGCTTTTTTCTGTGTGCCTGTTACAAGTAAAAGCAAAATGTGCAGAGTGAATTATTATCTTTTTGTGTGTGTTTGGGAGGGGCAGAGAAGGGGGAGGGGACTCTATAGTTGTTATGGAATTCAAGTTTGAGTGTGACTACTGAGTCTGATACATAAGACATAGTCTCTTGGTTATGTTAGGACTAATTTCTTCAAATTGAATCTGATGGAATTACATCTTGTTGTTCTTTTGAGTTATTCTGATTTTTTTATTTTGACACCAGTGATGTTCCTTCAAGTTATTACTTATTTCCAGCAAAACACATCATTTTATCATTGAAGCATCAATGGCAAAGATGTAAATAGATGATAGTGAACGATGTGGTTGATGCTTAGAGCCTTTTCCAAGAGGGCAGTATTTTAATTGGTTTATTTTCCCACCTATTGTGGCAGTGCGTATAAATTGAGAATTACGTACTGGCAGTCCTCATAAAATTTTTAACTACATATTTCAAAGTTGTGATTGAGAAATCTTTTTTGTATATTATAGATATTTAGAAATGTTCATTGTAAGATTTTTTTGTAAGGCAGTTCACTGAATGTTACCACATTTCTGTATAATAACTGTTTTGATAATTTTTCCTTTCAGCATAAATTTCAACTGCAGAATTCAACTGGAGAACTCAAAAGGTTATCAGAAGTACTTCAAGAAACTAATCTTTCTCTCCAGTTTGTAAGTGAACTCATAGATATAGATGTGGCACTACAAACATGCTGCGAACTTCAGACAAAAGGAGAATATTTAAAAGCAGCAGAAAGTTTAAGAAAACTTGAATCTTTCTTTCAAAGTAGTCACGATCAAGAATTGGAAATCATAAAGGCATTATTAAAGGAACGAATTTTGTATCTTGAGAAATTTCTGTATGATTTGCGTGAAATATGGAAGCTGTGCATAAACATAAACGAGACAGAAATGGAGAAGAACCGACAGATATCCTTCAAAGTAAATATTTCTCGTTTAAATGATGTTGAGCAAATGATGAAGGCTCTTCACTTCCTGGACAAACTTGAGTTTTCTTTCAAGAAATTGGTAACACAAATACAAAAATCAATTTTGGAGCCTGTCATCTTAAATGAAACTTATGTACAAACATTCACTGATGAAAAACATGCAATACTAGAAATACAGATGAAAGTTGGCTCATCCAGGCCGCAGTATAAACTTGTTATCAGCAATCTGTTGAAGATTTTCAGTTTTCTTGAAAAGTATTTAAATGTTGAAATAAATGAGGATTTTTATTTCTTAAAGAAACTCGGTGATATGATATGTGCAGAATTTACTGAATTTCTCATAAAAAATTCTCTCTCTCATACAATACCTTCTCATAGTGAAGAGTTTGCTGATTATGACAACGTAATTAAGGCTGTTGAAGAATTCCAAGAATATCTCATAAAAATAGGTAAGATCCTTTTTAATTTAATTCACAATATGCCTGTAACCAATGTCATAGCAGCAGCAGATTATACACTACCTTGAAAGACTATAAATTAAAATAAAATAAAATAAATTAAAAAATACTTTCACAGAACACATGTGATAGTCTCTTTTGCAGAATTGATCAACATTTGAAACATTTCAGCCTGTGGCTTATAGGTCAACATCGATATCATGGTGCAACATCACCTACCAAAATATGCCTGCCGCTCTTGTTTTCACAATATACTGATGATAATGCATCAGTGTGAATTGAGCAGACTTGCAGGATGACTCGCAGATGTATGCAAACCAGAGAGTTTGAAAGAGGGTGCATTATTGGCTTGGTGGGATGTGCTGAATCTATGCAAGAGGTTAATGCCTGTGTGGGATGAAGTGTTTTGGCAGTGCAACAAATGTGTGCAGAATGGTTCACAGACGGCCGCAGAACATGACAAGATGGGTCAGGTTGCACCACCATCCTGGAGAAGATGGTGAATAGCATTACAGGACAGATCTAAGTCCTCCTTGGCTCTGGTGCAGTGGTGTAATACATTGTACACTATCAGAGGTGACAGTCCATAGGCATTTATTATGGCATGAGCTACGTGCACCTCTTCCACGTCACCACCTCAACTTGATTTGACTTGATTCCTTTTATTTAGATGTGGAGCATAGGGCACCTATTAGAGCTCTCCATCTGACCCTGTTCGTTGCCATCTTTTCAATGTTACTCCAAGAGTGGCCAGCGGCTCTCACCTCCGCTTCAACAGTTCTGCGCCAGGTCGACTTTGGTCTGCCTCTCTTACTCACTCCTTGTGGGTTCCATTCTAAACATAGAAACTTTCACACAGTTAAAAATTTGGTGTTAAAATTGTAAGAGTCTGAATGAAAGTCCTTGGTCCACTTGAGCTGTTATTTTTATTGGAGTCGTGTGAAGTGTGTGAAAGTTTCTTAAATATGTATAAATATTTTAGCTGTGATTGCCCGTCATACGAAGTTCTTTTCCATTCTAATGCCTGCTTTAGAATATGTTGCAGACCTCTTCTCCATCTCCATTTCCTTTCTTTTATGGTTACCTCGCTTTCCATTGCTGGGTGTGTTGTTCTTGATTTGAAATAACATATGGTCAGCGTACTCACAGTATAATCCTCAAACATTTATTGATGAAGATTTGTATTTTTCCTTTAATTTGTGCTGTCCTCTTCCACGTCTAACACCTGTAAAAGAGAACAGATTTTACATTTGATTCAAAGATTTTAAGCTTTACCTTCAACAATATTTCACTAGATGCCCAAACTGATCACAGCTGGGCAAAGGCCCCTTTTGCCTTTTTGATCCTACTTTCAAGGTCTTCTGTCACCCCTCCATTTTTGGAAACAATACTTCCCAGTTAACAAAAGTTCTCCACCTGCTCAATCTCCTCTTCTTTCGGGTTTGTGTTCTTACTGTTCATCTTAATCTCTTTAGTCTTCACTGTGTTTATTTTTAACCCAACTCTCTGAGCTTCTGTTTCCAGTTCCTTAAGTTTGTCACTCATATCGTTAAAAGTATGGGACAGAAGGCAGATATCCGCAAAGTCCAGGTCCCCCCAGGCACTCTTATAGAGTCCACTGTATATCTCTCCTTTTCTCTTGGGTTACCATCTTCATAACACCACCTACTGTTAGCAAGAACAGCAGTGGTGAAAGCAAACAATCTTGCCTTACTCCAGAATTGAGTGTGAATGGTTCTGAGAGTTTTCGCTCATGTTTCACCTCGCAAGTATATTCTCTGTACATCATCCTCACGATACTGATAACTCCCCGGCCCGGGTAGACATGTAGGGCACGTACATAACCCCCGGTAAAGGCCGGGCCCAGGGAGGGGTGATTATCCGAGCTGGTAGCTTCCGAACATGCCGATTGGTCCCTCCGTCCGCTCTCGTACGTGTGACCTGAGGTGCGAACAGTCACCTAAGGCGGGTGCGCCCTCAGAGAGGGCCCCCCCAAGGAAGGAGCGCACCATCGGAGATGCCGGTAATCATGGGGGACACCTCCGCTATGAAACCTTCCAAATCTTCTATAACCTTGACCCAAAAGCGGAAACATGACGATTCTCAGCCACAGAAAGTTTTGCCTAACATTCCCGAGTTCCTTGTAGTATCTCGTACTGACGATCAGGATTTTTTTGCTGTAAATCCTTTTATTATTCAGAAGGGTGTCGATGCGATTGCAGGTCCCTTGAAGACCTGCTCGAGACAACGTATTGGGACCTTGTTGTTTGAAATTGAGAATGCGTTTCAGGCACAGAAATTACTTCGGGCTACGCTTGTGCATACTTTCCCTGTAAAAGTGGAGGCTCACCACACCCTCAACTCTTCGCGGGGGGTAGTCTGGATAGGTTATCGGACGAGGATATACTTAACTATATGTCCGATCAGGGACTTATGGCTGTTCATCGCGTAATGAAAAAGGTTAACATTGACCTCATGCCGACTCGTACTGTCTTCTTGACTTTCGACAGAGTTTGACCTATCATCTAAGGTGAAAGTGGGCTACAAAGTCATTTCCATTCGCCCGTATATACCCAATCCTACGGGCTGCTACCATTGTCAGAGATTTAATCATACGAGTAAATCTTGCCCTAATGCAGCCAAGTGCGCCACCTGTGGCAGGGACGCCCATGAGGGTGAATGTCCACCTCCATCCCCTCACTGCATTAATTGCATGGGTGACCATGCTGCTTCTTCACGGGACTGCCCCATTTACAAAGAAGAGCGGGTCATCCAGGACATTAGCATCCAGGAAAAGGTTTCAACCTATGCCGCTCGGAAGTTATTAGCGAGTAGGAAGCCCCCTGTACTCCCATCAGGTACTTACAGCCAGGTTCTCACCTCCCCTTGACCAACTAAGGAGTTAGGCATTCAGAGCTGCGATTTCACCTTCTGTGACACTGTTGTCAGGTCGGCTACACCGAAAATTCCTCGTTACACCTCTCCAATCCCTTCTGCCTGTTCTACAGTGAATTCTTCGACCAGTTCACACACATCCTGGGCACCTAAATCCGCTGCCCGGAGTTCTAAAAAGAACCTGTTCGTGAAGATTTTCCCAAAACTCCGTCTTCTCAATCGTTAACCGCTTCTTCTACTCGTCATGCCTCTAAAAAGGCTCACAAAAAGAACAGCCCCCCACCTTCCCCGCCGCGGCATGACTCTTCGGTCACGCCATCCAATAGTTGCCGGCCTCGGCCGTCTTCTGTTTCACTGGGACGCTTTGTCAGCTGGGCACCCGGCCCTTTACCGGCAGTGGAAGCTGCCCCTTCTGATCAACTCGGGAAGATGGCAGATGTGTCAATTGAACCCTTGGAACATGATTCCCTGCCTCTAGATAGCGATAGCAGTGCTCCCTCGAAGTCCGGTCCTCAGTGGCCGTCGAGGTGACCCCACTTGGTTGTTCTTTTTTTATCTTCTCTCATTTTTTATCATGGCGCTCCTTCAATGGAATACTCGCAGTGTTCGTTCCAATCGGGAGGAATTAAAACTACTCCTTCAATTGTACTGCCCGCTTCTCGTTTGTATCCAAGAAACTAAGTTATGTCTATGTGATCATGCAGACTTCCCCCACTACACTTCTGTGCGTTTTGACCTGTCACCTGTGGAAGGTACTCCAGCCCATGGAGGGGTTCTGGTGCTCATTTGGGATGATGTCTATTACCATCCCATTTCATTGCATACTCACCTACAGTGGTTGCCGACCACATCACTCTCTCCACCTTTTCCTTTTCCCTCTGTAATATCTATTCTCCATCGTCATCTGCCCTTACTAGGGCATAAGTGCTACACCTCGTTGATCAGCTCCTTTCACCTTTCGTGTTGGTAGGTGACTTCAATGCCCACCACCCCCTATGAAGCTCTCCAGCACCTTGCCCAAGAGGCTCCCTTTTAGTGGACCTTTTCCACCACCTCATTCTTGTCTGCCTCAACATCGGTGCACCGACCTTCCTTTCTGTCACAACACATACTTACTCCCAGATGACCTCGCGATATGCACTCCTCAGCTTGCACATCGGTTTGAGTGGTATGCACTTTCTGACACGTACTCGAGTGACCATTTCCCTTGTGTCATACCCCATCTCCTCGTCCCACCAGTTGGAACATCTCTTAAAGCTGACTGGGGGGGGGGCTTTATTTATTCTTCCATGGCTGTTTTTCATGATCAGACTTTTCCCAGCTGTGACAGTCAGGTCGAATACCTCACAGAGGTTATTCTCACCGCTGCTGAACATCCCATACCTCATACATCCTCTTCTCCACGCCGTGTCCCGATCCCTTGGTGAACTGCAGCCTGCCGCAATGCTCTTAGAGCCCGGCGACGTACTTTATGCACCTTCCACCGCCACACAATGTTGGAGAATAGTATCAATTATAAACGACTGCGAGCGCAGTGTCGTCGTGTTATAAACAACAGCAAAAAAGCTTGGCTTGACTGTCGAGAACACAGTCCTTGTGGAACCCCCTGACGTTTCCAACGCTTTGGGCCACTCCTTTGCGGAGGTTTTGAGCTCTGCCCATTACCACCCTACCTTCCTCCCTTGCAAACAGGTAGAGGAGGCACAGCCGCCTTCTTTCCACTCTTTTAATTATGAAAGTTATAATGTCTCCTTTATCTTGCAGGAGCTGGACCGTACTGTCGCCCTGTCCCGATCTTCTGCTCCTGGGCCCAATTCCATCCATATTGAGATGCTGAAGAACCTTTCTCCTGCGGGCAAGTGTTTCCTTCTTAGCACCTATAATCACATATGGACTGAAGGTCAGGTTCCCACAAGTTGGCATGAAGCCATTGTTGTCCCCATCCCCAAACCAGGGAAGGACAAACATCTTCCTTCCAGTTATCGCCCCATTTCTCTTACTAGCTGTGTCTGTAAGGTGATGGAACGCATGGTTAACACTCGGTTGGTCTGGCTCCTCGAATCTCGATGCCTCCCGACTAATGTTCAATGTGGTTTTCGTAGAGACTGCTCTGCTGCTGATCATCTCATTACCTTGTCAACCTTCATTATGAATAACTTTCTAAGGAAGCGTCAAACAGTAGCAGTGTTCTTCGACTTGGAGAAGGCTTACGATACCTGTTGGAGGGTGGGCGTTCTCCGCACATTGCACACATGGAGCCTTCGTGGCCGCCTCCCTCTCTTTATTCTCTTTATTGGCAGATCGCAAGTTCCGGGTATGGGTGGGGTCTGTTTTGTCAGATACCTTTCGCCAGGAGAATGGGGTGCCACAGGGCTCCGTCTTTGCCATTGCAATCAATCCAATCGTAGATTGCCTTTCAACCAACATTTCCGGATCCCTTTTTGTAGACAATTTTGCAATTTATTGCAGCGCGCAGTGGGTGTCTCTTGGAATGTTGTCTTCAATGCTGTCTTGACCGCCTATATTGCTGGAGCATTGCGAACAGCTTTAGATTATCCCCCCTCAGGGGCTCAGCATTAATTTGCTGAGTACGGGCTTGGCGAACCCGGGGTCCTGAGCTGTGGGCTGTGTCGCGCCAACAGTCCGCTACACCGTAAGCTCTGTGCGTGCTTCAACGACCATCGTTCGGCGCGACGGTGGAACGTTGTACGTTTCAGAGCCCGGGGATCTTGGCTTAATCGCCCGGGTCGCGAGGACGGAATAAACCTCTATAAAAAAAACCTCAATCTCAAGGTGTGCTACGTGCCGAGGAGATGCATGGCTGTTGAGGTTGAACAGCCGCTAGCGAGCAACCTCTGAGGAACCTGCCGCACCTCAGTTGTACAAGGCTTACCCAGGCAAGCGGGGCTCTGCCTGGGTGGACCTTTATTTCCCTAGCTGCTCGTGGGAACACGATGAAAAGGACCCAAAGCAACGCTGGTGGGCGTTTAACCACCGTCTGTAAGAGAGGAAAAGTAGACTTCAATGCTGAGACTTATGACCCCCAGTCGTTCCCTTCCTTGGCCACGCCATGGGAGGAACGCAGATCTCGTAGCCGAGGACAACAATATGCTCCAAGGTATTTAGTATGTACTAGGACTGATGGTGAATCTTTCATGAACACGAAACCTCTCTTTTTCGTCGAGAACTTGGAAGATAAGTTTGGAGAAGTAGACGGCCTGTCGAAGATGTGATCGGGATCGGTTTTAATAACGACGTCATCCCCAGCACAGTCACGGGCTTTGCTCGCCTGTGACAAGCTGGGTGATGTTCCCGTTACTATCACCCCACACAAAAGCCTGAACATGGTACAGGGTTTGATTTTTCATAGGGATCTCCTTTTGCAGTCAGATGACGAACTCCACAAGAACTTGGAACGGCGAGGTGTCCACTTTATAAGGCGAGTCCATAGGGGTCCGAAGGACAACAGGGTCGCCACTGGTGCATTCATCTTGGCCTTTGAGGGCGACTCATTGCCTGAGAAGGTCAAGGTGATGATTTACCAGTGTGACGTAAAGCCCTACGTTCCTCCCCCTATGCGTTGTTTTAAATGCTGGAGGTTTGGGCACATGTCCTCCAGGTGTACCGCCAGCTCCACCTGTCGGGACTGTGGTCGTCCATCACACCCAGACGTACCTTGTACACCACCTCCCGTCTGTGTTAACTGTGGACAGCAGCACCCACCTTGCTCGCCTACCTGCTCTGTACTGCACAAAGAAAGGAAGATCATGCAATACAAAACCATGGATCGGCTGTCTTATTCAGAGGCCAAGAGGAAATATGAGAAACTCCACCCGGTCAGCATCAAAACATCATATGCAGCAGCCACGAAACCATTTCCACAGACAAGTTTACCGCCAGTTCCGTCTATCACAGTGGGCCCTCGAGCCCAATCGTCACCATCTGCCCCCTTGGTGGTAGGGGGCACATCTCACACTGTTGCTTCCAAACCCCCTGCCTTGGAAGCAAAAATCCCCCAACCAACGGGGACGTCGGTCCCCACACATGAGCCAGAGCAACAACAGCCTGCTCTGGCTCCTCTCGCGAGGAAGGGATCACTTGAATCCCTTTCTCCCTCGGTCTCTCCCACTGGCTCAGTGGATGCCAGTGAGTGGCACCAAGTGCCACCCAAAGCTGGTCGTAGGGCCTCAAGGACAACCTCCGTCCCTGAGACTGAGTTTGCCAAGCCCTCCCAGTGTGAGAGGCCGAAGGACCAGCGAGAGAAACAGAAAAAATTTAAAACAAAAGAACCTCAGGTGGCTACCATGTCACCACAAAAATCGTCTGCTTCCGAGGACGTGGTGGAAATCCTCGCGTCCCCTGAAGACTTGGAAATTGCCAAGACTCTGGAAGCTATGGACGCCGAGGCTCTGCCTGCTGCATCAGTGGCTGCAGAGAAACCTGTGGGCCCTACTCTAACAACTACATAAATATGCCCAGTACGTTGGGAGATAGTGTGGTGCTGCAGTGGAACTGTGGCGGTTTCTTCTGCCACTTGGCCGAGTTACAGCAGTTGCTCTGTCACTACCCTTCCCTCTGTGTTGCTCTACAGGAAACTTGGTTTCCTGCTGAACGGACTCCTGCCCTTCGTGGGTATAGGGGTTATTATAAAAATCGTGCAACACACAACAGGGTATCCGGAGGAGTCTGTCTTTACGTTCTTGCCACTGTCCCCAGTTCACCAGTGCCACTTACCACAGTGCTCGAGGCAGTGGCCGTGAGAATTCAGGCACGACAGGACATTACCATCTGCTCACTCTACCTTCCTCCGGATGAGGCAGTGTCTCCTGCAGACCTTGCGAACTTGGTCGCACAACTTCCCCCACCATTCCTTCTATTGGGGGATTTTAATGCCCACAACCCCTTGTGGGGTGGCTCTCAGGTCTCAGGTCGCGGTAGGGACATTGAAGTTCTACTAGCACAGCTGGACTGCTGCCTTCTTAATACCGGTGCCCCCACACATTTCAGTGTGGCGCATGGCACATACTCGGCTATAGTCCTTTCTCTCTGCAGCCCAAGTCTTCTACCACAGCTTCATTGGGGGGTCCACGATGACCTATGTGGTAGCGACCACTTCCCCATCCATATCTCTCTTCTCCAGTACCAACCTCCAACTCGTTTGCCCCGTTGGTCCCTGTGTAGGGCTGACTGGCCTGCCTACACCTCAGCTACTAGGGCGATCCCTCAACTCCCAGATGACGTTGATCAGGCTGTTCATCACATTACTAGCGCCATCATTTCCGCTGCTGAAGCCAGTGTTCCGACCACCACTGGCTCAGTTCGGCGCAAGTCGGTTCCATGGTGGTCTGCAGAGATTGCTGAGGCCATCAGGGAACGTCGTAGGGCACTCCAGCGCCACCGGCGCCACCCTTGCATAGAGCACCTGATCGCTTTCAAACGTCTTCGGGCTCAAGCTCGGAGGCTGATACGCCAGAGTAAGCAGGACTGTTGGGAGAGATATGTCGCTACCATTGGCTCGCGTGCCGCCCCATCTCGGGTATGGTCACAGGTTCGGCGCCTTTTTGGGTACCGACCACAGGGAGGAATCCCCAGCTTGATCATTCGGGGTACTATATGCATGGATCCAGCTGCTATCTCCGAACACATGGCGGACCATTATGGCAGCACCTCTGCGACGTCTGTGTATATTGCGGGCTTCCGCGCTCGCAAAGAACAGTTGGAGCGGAGGCAGTTGTCTTTCTACACACGTCGGCGAGAACCATACAATGCCCCATTCACTGACTGGGAGTTTCAGAGTGCCCTCACTGCCTGCCCTGATACCACACCAGGGCCAGATCGAGTCCACAAACAGTTCCTGCGCCACCTGTCACAGGAGTTTAAAGACCAACTTCTCGCCCTGTTCAATCGCCTTTGGGTTGACAGTCTTTTCCCATCTCAATGGCGGGACAGCATCGTCATCCCAGTGATAAAACCTGGCGCTGATCCACAGGTGGCAGACAGTTACCGCCCGATTAGCCTCACCAACGTTCCTTGCAAGCTCCTGGAACGTATGGTGAGTCGGCGGCTTATGTGGGTTCTTGAAGACCGTAAACTCCTCGCCCCACAACAAGGGGGATTCCGCCGAGGTCGTTCTGCATTAGACAATCTGGTTCCGCTAGAGTCGGCCATCCGCACTGCTTTCGCCAGGCGTGAGCACCTGATTGCAGTCTTTTTCGATCTCCGAAAGGCTTATGACACTACCTGGCGCTACCATATTCTTGCTACGCTGCATGACTGGGGCTTGAGAGGACCGCTTCCGCTGTTCATCCAGAACTTTCTCTCACTTCGCACTTTTCGGGTAAGGGTAGGTACCCACCTCAGTACTTCACGCACCCAGGAGAATGGAGTCCCACAGGGCTCCGTTCTCAGTGTTCCACTGTTTCTGATTGCCATTAACGGACTTGCTACAGCAGTGGGGTCATCGGTGTCATCCTCCCTGTATGCCGATGACTTTTGTCTGTATTACAGCTCAGTTAGTATTGGTGTCGCTGAAAGGCGACTACAGGGAGCCATTCAAAGGGCTCATTCCTGGGCTTTAGCACATGGATTCCGATTCTCTGGCCGCAAAACCCGGGTTATGCACTTTTGCCGCCGGCGAGCAGTGCACCCAGACCCGGAACTGTACTTGGGTGATGAGCTCCTTCAGGTTGAAGATACACATCGCTTCTTGGGCATGGTGTTCGATGCTCGGCTCACGTGGGTCCCCCACTTACAACAGCTTAGACAAAAGTGCTGGCGGCATTTAAACATACTGTGCTGCCTCAGCCACACTGCCTGGGGAGCTGCCCGTCGAACCCTCTTACAACTTTATACGGCTCTCATCCAGTCCCGCTTGGATTATGGGAGCCAGGTGTACGACTCGGCAGCCCCTTCTGCACTCCGGGTACTAGACCCCATCCACAATGCTGGTGTTCGCTTGGCAACAGGAGCTTTTCGAACGAGCCCGGTGATGAGCCTCCTTGTTGAGGCCGGGGTTCCCCCACTGCGGTTCCGTCGGCAACAGTTGTTGGCCTCGTATGTTGCTCGTGTGCGCACTTCCAACCATCATCCGAATCGCAGGCTTCTCTTCCCAACCGCTGCACTCCCATCCCCTCACAGACGGCCTCGGTCGGGCTTCCCAATTGCAGTCCGTGTCCATTCCCTTCTCTCCTCCCTTGACTCCCTTCCCTTCCCTCCTACTTTCCTCTACTCCTCCCGTGCACCTCCTTGGTGTATTCCTCGTCCGCAGCTACGGTTGGACTTGTCCCGGGACTCGAAAGCTTCCACTTCACCATCGATCCTTCGTCGCCAGTTCCTCGAACTCCTTGATTCTTTCCATGGTGCAGAAGTCATCTATACTGACGGTTCTCTCATAGATGGCCAAGCTGGGTACGCCTATCTCCATGGTGACCTTTTTGAACAGCGGTCTTTGCCAAGTGGGAGTAGTGTTTTTACTGCAGAGCTGGTCACTATCTCTAGAGCTCTGGAACATTTCCGAGCCTGCCCTAGGGAGTCGTTTGTCATCTGTAGCGACTCCCTGAGTGCTTTGCGAGCGCTCGACCAGTGCTTCAGCAAACTCTCTCTGGTGCAGCGTATCCAAGACACTGTTGCAGCTCTCCATAGGTCAGGTCGCTCAGTGGTCTTTGTATGGACCCCAGGGCACGTCGGCATACCTGGTAATGAGCGTGTGGACCAGTTGGCCAAGCAGGCCACCTCCTCACGCCGTCTTGACATTGGGCTCGTGGAAACGGACCTTAGGTTGATGCTGCACCGGAAGGTGCGAGACGCTTGGGGCTTGGAATGGTCTGCACTGAGTGTGCCAAACAAGCTTCGCGCAATCAAACCATCCACAGCCACATGGAAAACTTCAGTGAGGCCCCGTCGTCGAGACTCCATCGTGCTGTGCCGCCTCCGTATCGGGCACACTTGGTTGACACATGGCTATTTACTTCGCCGTGAGCCACCGCCCGTGTGTCGCTGTGGTGGCGCCTTGACGGTGGTTCATCTCCTGGTGGACTGTACTGTGTTGGCCCCATTGCGGCGGTCTTTTAATCTTCCAACTACCCTATCCTTAGCGCTAGGGGACGATGCCTCCATGGCTGAGTCAGTGCTCCGTTTTATCCGTGCAGCCGGTTTTTACAATTCTATTTAATGTAGGGTGATTTCTCCTTACTTTTTAACCGTATTTTAATGTTTTATCTCTTCTGACTAACAGACATTCGTGTTGCTGTGACATTCGTGACTGGCCCGTCCATTTTTATCTCAGTGACCAGCCAGCCACGGATTCTCATTTCAAATTTTAGCATGATTAACTAACTTGTTTTATTGTTTTATTTTTGTATCTGTGCTGTTGGTTTTTCTATGTATGTTGTTTGTCAAATTTCATCGGTGACATGTACTCCTCTTGAGTAGTCATATGGTTGTTTCCAATTAAATGGACATTCTTTGTTGGGAACAGGGGACTGATGACCCAGTAGTTTGGTCCCCTTTAAATAACAACAACAACAACATTAGATTATCCACTGAGAAAACGGTGTGTATAAACTTCTGGAGATACAAGGAATTTCTTCCACCTCTCTACGTCTCGGCCCCGTTGCCCTCCCATTCGTGGAGACAACAAAATTCTTGGGGCTAATGTTGATCGGAAACTTTGCTGGTCCCCACACGTGTCCTACCTAGCTGCCCGTTGTGCCCGATCCCTTAATGTTTTTCATGTCCTTAGTCGCACATCATGGGGAGTGGATCGTACCGTCCTGCTTCATCTTTACCAGGCCATTGTTCAGTCGAAGCTTGACTACGGAAGCTTTGTATACTCTTCTGCACGGCCGTCCCAACTCCATTCACCATGAGGGATTACGCCTATCGACCGATGCATTTTATACCAGCCCTGTTGAAAGTCTTTATGCCGAAGCTGCTGTATTACCCTTGACCTCTCGGTGTGACATACTCTTGTGTCGGTAAGCATGCCGACGCCTGTCGATGCCCAACCATCCATCTTACCCATTATTCTTTGATGACTCACTTGATTGCCAATATCAGTTGTCTGCGATAGCCTTGCTTCCACCTGGAGTTCGGTTTTGCCGCCAGCTTCAGCGGCTTGATTTTACCCTTCCTTCCACCTTTCGGTTGAGTGAGAGCCCATTGCCACCGTGGCATCAGGCTCAGGCTCACACCCACCTCGCTCGAGGCTTGTCAAACTCCATTCGCGGTTTGATAATGCCATATTTATCTACACTGATGGTTCCAAGATCACTGATGGTGTCGGATCTGCCTTTGTCGTCGGGGACAACCTGTTCCAATACAAGCTCCCTGACCGGTGCTCGAATTTCACGGCTGAGCTTTTTGCCCTCCACCAGGCTGTTTTATACATCCGCCGTCGCCGCCATCCCTTTTATGCCATCTGTTCTGACTCCCTTAATGCCCTGCAGAGTCTTAAGGACCCTTCCTCGACCCATCCTGTCGTGTATTGAATCCAACGCTCCTTAAATTGCTAGCAGATAACAGCTGTCACGTTTCATTTCTGTGGGTCCCTGGCCATGTGGGTGTGCCCGGGAATGAGACCGCCAACATTGCAGTCAAGGCAGCAGCCCTTTTGACTCGCATGGCCATCAGACGATGTTCAATGGGCTCTTCGCCGGAGTATTGTGTCGTCCTGGCACAGTTCGTGGTTCTCACTCCACGACAATAAATTGAGAACTGTAAAACTGATCCCGACTACTTGGAGGACCTCGTCACGCCCCTCTCGGCGAGAGGAGGTCATCCTAGCCCGGTTGTGGATCGATCACTGCCAATTCAGCCACCGTAATTTGCTAACCACCGACCCTGCACCGCTGTGCTCCTGTGGTGAATTGCTGACAGTGCGACATGTTTTACTGTCTTGTCCTAATTTTAATCCTCTTTTTGTAGCCCTTAACTTTCCATCTACTCTCTAGGAACTTTTAGCTGATGACACAAGAGCAGCTGCTCGAGTTTTGCATTTTATCAACATGGCCAATTTATCAAAGGATATTTAACCCTTCTAATTGTTTTTTTATCTTTCATTTTTAGTTTTCTCTTGATACTCTATCTGGTAGTTATAAATTTTTTCGAGATATAGCGCATCTCTGTTCTGATTTGGTCGCTAATGACCTGAGAAGTCGTGTGCACAAAAAAGAAAGAAAATCCCCTCACGATACTGATAATCTTCAGAGGTACTCCATAATTCTGCATTGTTTTCCAGATAGCTTCTTGTTGTTCTCTATCAAAGGCTTTTTCAAAAGCCATATATAGCGCAGACCAGTATTCCATAGATTGTTCAGTAATGATACTCAAGGTGTTGATTTGGTCAGTGCATGATCTGTTTCTCTGAAGCCAGCCTGTTCTTTTCTGAGCTTACTATCTATTGACACTTTGAGTCAGTTTAATAAAATCCTAGAAAATACTTTGCCGGGTGTTGACAAAAATGTGATGCCACACCAGTTGTTGCACTTTGTCAGGTCTCCTTTCTTGGGCAACTTAATAAGGATTCCCTTCCTCCAATCTTCCAGGATATTTTCTGTGTTCCAGATTTCTAGGAACAGCTGTCCCGGAAAAGCTCTAGTGAAAGTTCCAGTGAGGTCAAAAGAGGGTGAACTACTGACCAATAGTGAAGAGCAGGAAAGAATATTTCAGTGAGGTATTCAATATGACCCTGATCCCTCAAGAAGAAGAAGAAGAAGAAGAAGAGGAACCAGATCAACAGGAAATGCTGGTACTGCAAATAAATACTCCCCCCCCCCTCCCCGCAAGAGTGAAAGTATCAAAGCTCTTAAGAGCTGCAAGAATAACAAGGCGCCCGGTGTAGACAGTGTGGTGGCAGAATTGTTCAAAGTAGATTATGAAATAGCTTCACCACCTACCTTCGACTAATATGCAGAAATGTGCTAGACAGCAATGGTGTATGGGACGACATAGCTGGGTACTGGAACAGCATCAGATATTGTTTTGTATGAATCCAGGTGCAGTAATCATTTGAAAATGATTACTGCATTTTGATTCGCTGCAGACAGTGGGAGCAGCAGCAAAGTGGCAACAGTCGTACAAGGCATACAGTGCCAGTTTGAGGCCTTGTGCTGTGCAGTGCTATTGGTACAACCACAAATCACAGTTGGTGTGTGTCCAGGACAATGTGACTAGTTTGACCTACATGAATGACATCCTTCCTGCACAATACCCCAATTGCCATTTTTCAGCATACAGTTTATGACTAAATGTTGCTGCACGAACGTGTGCCTTCTTGGTGTCACAGGAATTTTCTGTGGCCCACCAGATTACTAGACTTGTCACCAATCAAAAATATATGGAATATGGTGAAACAGTGGGTGCAGCACTGTGACCCAATTCCAACCACCACAGATGATCTTTGAAACCAGTGAATGCAGCCTAGATGACTGCCTAATACCCACTAATGCCATCACACATGGAACAAGACATCAGAGCCCATGGTAAACCCTGTGCCTACTAGGCAATGGGACACACTGAATGAGGTGACTGAAATGCTATTCATTTCTTATGAGTATACTAGTGAACATGTCCTGCCATGGCAGAGCGCCGAGAATTGAGGCACTATGCTCCGATGCGCAAGGCCGTTCCCAGTCGGGGGTTCAAATCCCCCCTCAGACATGGATGTTTGTGCTGTCTTTAGTATAAGTTAGTTCATAAGTAGTTTGTAAGTTTAGGGACTGATGACCCCGCAGTTAAGTCCTATAAGCTTTACAAACAGTTGAACATGTCCTTAGAGTATGAACTTCCTGTCTCTAGTCTTTCAAGGTGTTCTGATTTTCCAGAACATTGCTGTACTTAGTACACACATGAATACACAGAACTAAATGATGACTATAGCAATGACTGTGATATCTTAGTAAATAGACTGACTGTGGGGTTTTTGTGATCGTTGCACTTGAAGGATACCTTACTACTGAATTGTTACTCAAATTAAATAAATTAATGGTTTTGGTGCTATTGTTTACTATTTATAAGTTACAGAAGTTAAATTTTAGTGAACTTATGAAGGAAGATTGCTGTTTAACATCCTGTTGATAGCATGATCATTATATATATATATATATATATATATATATATATATAGAGAGAGAGAGAGAGAGAGAGGGGGGGGGGGAATTCCTAACAGGAAAAATACATGTAAAAAATAGATGAAGTCTACTTACAAGGCGGAGGAGCACAGGCAGTATTAGTAACAAACACACACACACAAATGCTAGCTTTCACAGCCTAGCTGCTTCGTCAGGCAGAAGGGAAGGAGAGGGAAAAGGAAATGATGAGGGTTTTAAGGGAGTGGGTAAGGAGTCATTCCAATCCCGGGACGGGAAAGACTTACCTTGGGGTGAAAAAAGGAGGGTAAACAAATACACACACACCCACACATTTACACAGACGCAAGTACACTTAGGCAGACATACCAGATATATCCAGATACAAATATTATAGACGAAAAATTCCTAGCAGGAAAAATTATATATATATATATATATATATATATATATATATATACACCTTCAACCCATCATGTGCAGTCTCCCATCCTTCATCATAGACACCAACCACTCCCTCGATCGCCTGAAATCCTTACCCAGCCTGTTACCTCCAGAAACCATCCTTGTAACCATTGATGCCACTTCCTTATACACCAATATCCCACATGCCCAGGGCCTTGCTGCGATGGAGTATTTCCTTTCACGCCAACCAACCACTTCTCTACCTAAAACCTCTTTCCTTAATATCCTAGCCAGCTTCATCCTAACCCACAACTTCTTCACTTCTGAGGGCCAGACATACCAACAACTAAAGGGAACAGCCATGGAAACCAGGATAGCCCCCTCGTACGCAAACTTATTCATGGGACACTTAGAGGAAGCCTTCCTGGATACCCAAGCCTGTCAACCCAAAGTTTGGTACAGATTCATTGATGACATCTTCATGATCTGGACATACAGTGAAGAAGAACTCCAGAATTTCCTCTACAACCTCAACTCCTTTGGTCCCATCAAAATCACCTGGTCCTATTCCAAATCCCATGCCACTTTCCTCGATGTTAACCTCCATCTGTCCAACGACCAACTTCACACATCCGTCCACATCAAACCCACCAATAAACAACAGTACCTGCATTATGACAGCTGCCATCCATTCCACATCAAACGTTCCCTTCCTTACTGCTTAGGTCTTCGTGGCAAACGAGTCTGCTCCAGTCCCGAAGCTCTGAACCAGTACACCAATAACCTAATAACAGCTTTCACATCCCGCAGCTATCCTCCTAATCTGGTAGAGAAGCAAATTGCCAGAGCCACTTCCTCATCCCCCCAAATTCAGAACCTTCAACAGAAGAATCCCAGAAGTACCCCTCTTGTCACCGGATACTTTCTGGGACTGGAGCGGACTCTGAATGTTGCTCTCCAGCAAAGATACGACTTCCTTAAATCCTGTCCCGAAATGAGATGCGCCCTTCATGACATCCTTCCTACTCCACCGAGAGTGTCTTTCCGCCGCTCACCTAACCTCCGTAACCTCCTAGTCCACCCGCCACCCACCTAACCTCCGTAACCTCCTAGTCCACCCCTATGAAATTCCCAAACCACCTTCCCTACCTTCAGGCTCCTACCCTTGTAACCGCCCCCGTTGTAAAACCTGCCCTATGCACCCTTCCACCACAACTTACTCCAGTCCCATAACCCGGAGGGTGTACACGATCAAAGACAGAGCCACTTACGATAGTATCCACATGATCTACCAACTGGCATGCCTGCACTGTGAAGCGTTCTATGTGGGAATGACCAGCAACAAACTGACCATTCGCATGAATGGACACAGGCAGACAGTGTTTCTTGGTAACGAGGATCACCCTGTGGCTAAACACGCCTTGGTGCACGGCCAGCACATCTTGGCACAGTGCTACACTGTCCGGATTATCTGGATACTTTCCACCAACACCAGTCCTTCAGAACTCTGGAGATGGGAACTAGCCCTTCAGCATATTCTCTCTTCCCGTTGCCCACCTGGTCTTAACCTCCGCTAAATTTGAATTCCCGCCCGCCATCTTTAACATCTTTGCCTCGGTTCTCTGGACAGAGCCTCTGCCTCTAGTGGCATCTCTGTCTAACTTCTTAGGTTTCTATAGTATGTCTGCCTAGGTGTGTTTGCGTCTGTGTGAATGTATGGGTGTGTGTGTGTATTTGTTCACCTTCCTTTTCTTCCCCCAAGGTAAGTCTTTCCTCTCCCGGGATTGGAATGGCTCCTTACCCCCTTCCTTAAAACCCTCATCATTTCCTTTTCCCTCTCCTTCCCTTCTGCCTGAAGAAGCAACTGGGTTGCGAAAGCTTGCGTTTGTGTGTATGTGAGTGTGTTCTGTTCATTTGTGCTGCTGTCACACCTGTGCTCCTTCGCCTGGTGAGTAATCTTTGTCTATTTTATATATATATATATATATATATATATATATATATATATATATATATATATATATATATATAAATAAAAATAGAAAACAGATGACTTACCAAAAGGACCGGCTCGTCGATAGAAACAAATAAAGTAAATAAAATCACACACAGACACACATACAAGCTTTCGCAGCCTAGCTGCTTCGTCAGGCAGAAGGGAAGGAGAGGGAAAAGGAAATTATGAGGGTTTCAAGGGAGTGGATAAGGAGTCATTCCAATCCCGGGATTGGAATGACTCCTTATCCACTCCCTTGAAACCCTCATAATTTCCTTTTCCCTCTCCTTCCCTTCTGCCTGACGAAGCAGCTAGGCTGCGAAAGCTTGTATGTGTGTCTGTGTGTGATTTTATTTACTTTATTTGTTTCTATCGACGAGCCGGTCCTTTTGGTAAGTCATCTGTTTTCTATTTTTATTTTTGTTTATCCCACCGGGAAAGTTTCCCTCTATAATTTTCGTTTCATCAATTTGAATCTATATATATATATATATATATATATATATATATATATATATATACACACACCATCTGTTTCGAAAGAACAAATGTCCCTTCTGATCCTGCAGTTGTTATTAATTCGTATTCACAGAATATATGACTTTCAGAATCGACGGCGTGTGTGTGTGTGTGTGTCAGGAGGATAGCCGCAAGATGTGAAAGTTGTTAGTACACCAATAACCTGATAACAGCTTTCACATCTTGCGGCTATCCTCCTGATCTGGTACAGAAGCAAATTTCCAGAGCCACTTCCTCATCCCCCCAAATTCAGAACCTTCCACAGGAGAACCCCAGAAGTGCCCCTCTTGTCACCAGATACTTTCCGGGACTGGAGCGGACTCTGAATGTGGCTCTCCAGCAAGGATACGACTTCCTTAAATCCTGCCCCAAAATCAGATCTATCCTTCATGACATCCTTCCCACTCAACCGAGAGTGTCTTTCCGCCGACCACCTAACCTCCGTAACCTCCTAGTCCATCCCTATGAAATCCCCAAACCACCTTCCCTACCCTCTGGCTCCTACCCTTGTAACTGCCCCCGTTGTAAAACCTGCCCTATGCACCCTTCCACCACCACTTACTCCAGTCCCGTAACCCGGAAGGTGTACACGATCAAGGGCAGAGCCACTTGAGATAGCACCCATGTGATTTACCAACTGACAAGCCTGCACTGTGAAGCGTTCTATGTGGGAATGACCAGCAACAAACTGTCCATTCGCATGAACGGTCACAGGCAGACAGTGTTTGTTGGTAATGAGGATCACCCTGTGGCTAAACATGCCTTGGTGCACGGCCAGCACATCTTGGCACAGTGTTACACTGTCCGGGTTATCTCGATACTTCCCACCAACACCAATCTTTCAGAACTCCGGAGATGGGAACTTGCCCTTCAACACATTCTCTTTTCCCGTTGCCCACCTCGTCTCAACCTCCGCTAAATTCAAATCCCACCCACCATCTTTAACTTCTTTGCCTCGGTTCTGTGGACAGAGTCTCTGTCTGAAGTGGTATCTCTGTCCAACTTCTTTGGTTTCTACAAATGTCTGCCTAGGTGAGTTTGCATGTGGATATGTGTGAGTGTGTGTGTATTTGTTTACCTTCCTTTTTGTCCCATAAAGTAAGTCCTTCCACTCCTGGGATTGGAATGGCTCCTTTTCCACTTCCTTAAAACCCCTATCCTTCCCTTTCTCCTCTCCTTCCTTCCTCTTTTTCCCAAAGAAGCTGCCAGTGGTGGCAAAAGCTCGAATGTTTGTATGTTTTTGTGTGTGTTTCATGTTTCTATCTTTATTTTATATATATATATATATATATATATATATATATATATATATATATATATATATATATATTTGTTTGACTTACCGAAAGTACAGGCTCGCCGATAGAAACATAAAACACACATAAAAACACACAAACATTCAAGCTTTTGCCATCACTGGCAGCTTCTTCAGGAAAAAGAGGAAGGAAGGAGAGGTGTGTTTGCGTGTGGATATATATATATATATATATATATATATATATATATATATGTGTGTGTGTGTGTGTGTGTGTGTGTGTGTGTGTGTGTGTGTGTGTGTATTTGTTTACCTTTCTTTTTGTCCCTTAAGGTAAGTCCTTCCACTCCTGGGATTGGAATGACTCCTTTTCCACTTCCTTAAAACCCCTATCCATCCCTTTCTCCTCTCCTTCCTTCCTCTTTTTCCTGAAGAAGCTGCCAGTGGTGGTGAAAGCTTGAATGTTTGTGTGTTTTTATTTGTGTTTTATGTTTCTATCGGCGAGCCTGTACTTTCGGTAAGTCAAACAATCTGTATTTTATACATATTTTTCCCACCAGGAAAGTCTCCTTCTATAATATATGTCGATGATGGACAACGATCCTTTCCTTAATGGGGAGAGGTGGGCAAGTTTGTGGCCCTTATTCTTACGGGAATTAGTGTTATAACTATGAGTTTGAGTACTGTGAGCAGGGTGAAGCTGGAAATTTGTATCTGACGGGGGGGGGGGGGGGGGGGTGTACTTAGGTAGTCCTTGCAGGTGCAGTGACCACTGTATCCCCAGTGCTATAGGGGTCAGCACAACTGCCTAGAAAGCAGGAGACCTGGGTTTGAATCCCGGCAGGGTACACATTTTCAGCTTTGCCCATTCGCAGTTGATGTCATATATACTGTGAATATGAATCTGATTGTTGTATGATTCTTTGTTAACCTTGGGCATAAAATTACAATGGTGAAGGAGGCTGTGTAATTTGGCCACCCATGCTCAACCCAATTGGTGTGGTTGTTTGCGACATCTGTGAAATTCCACTTGAGAACGTATGACATAAGTTTGTTCACAGTAATGTGAGGACAGCAACAGACACATCTATTCAAAAGTAAGAAATGTGGGATCTCGCAAGAGAGCCAATTGACACGGCAATTAAATAAATTCTGGGTGAAACCCATGAGAGGAATAGGGCCCAACAAAGAAGGGCATCCTGGTTGCCAAACACCTGGAAGTGTTGGCACAGAAGTTTTTCGTAGGACTCCCACTCTTCTGCGGTCTCATAATATGCAGTAAAGGGCAGCAAGTAAGAGACTGAGGAAGATATGTGAGGCCCTGTGGGGTGTGGGGCCCAGGTCATAGCTGATGCTAAAGACTGCAATACCTTAGTTTGAGTCTCCAACACCATGGCGAAAAGGCTATTCTGGTGTTGTAATGCTGTTTTGAGAGTGTCCTTTGTCAACAAGCAGGCATAATAATTTGTTGAGTGCCGTTTTTGTCATCACGAAAAGAGTGACTAACATAATATCGGCTGATGCCTCCAAATGTGTGGAATGGGACAATGAGTGTTGTATACTTAAATACACATGATATAAACCACTAACTCAAAAAGCCTTCATCGGCCTTCATCCAGCACATAGCAACTACACATCGGAACTAACTGCCGCTCCCCTCTGTGCCTGACGTTAGTATGTGGACCACTGCTTGCACTCGTCCTGCTTGCGCCTTTGGTGGCAGCAGTCGTAAGTATGCGGATGGCATGCACAAGCTGAATATGTGCCCACATTTACCACATGACAACAGGTGTGTTATGCCAGCTATTGTACATGGCTCAGGATTTTTACTTCAAATTTCTTTTAGAGAGTTGTCAGTGTCACCACAGTAGCTTGTAATGATGATCTTGAAGCTTTCCTCCATAGAAAAACCATAGCAGTGCACAATTTTCTTTGAAAAAACTAGTAATTGAAAATTGAGATAACAACTCACAACGAATACAATACAGGCTCCAATTTAATATACCAAATGCCAAACCATTTTAGGCTCTCGGCACAAGAAGACAGCTCTGCACATCTTAACACATCTATATACACAAGATTCAGCAATGCAGAGCACACACATGTGTCTGTAGCACATGGCAGAAAGAGCTGTGATGCACATGTGCACACACAAACATATACCCAATGTATTGACTCACTTAAAGCAATCAAAGGATTAATCCTTACCAGTCTGTTTCTCTCCAATGCTTTCTTTTGAATTGGTGGGCAAAGGCTCTCCTTGTTCCAGTACCTCATAATGTTAGTCTAAGAATGTCTCCATTTCTATATTTGGTGAGTAGATTTTCTCTGTTGGTATCATAAATATTGCTATTAATAATGTTCATAATCTCTAATCAGCATCAGATGAACAGAAAATTTATTTATGAAGAACTATGTCAATATTGAATTTACTGAAAGTGTTAATCATACCACATTGTGATCATGAGTATATTCTAACATCTGTCTTATGTGCTTCAGTTGGACCTTTATAATTGCAAGAATGGGTGTGTTCTTTTTCTGACAAAGGCTATGGCCAAAAACTTCAGTTGTTCGGTTGTTTTTCAATGTGCCTGTCTGCAGCTCAGTGGTCATCTTTACAGAGAGTTGCAATGCACCCTCATAATATTGTTCATCCTCCAAACTGAGTTTTCATTGTTAAATTATTGTATAACTGCATTGCACTTGAGATATGTAATGTAGTCTTGAAATTGCAATTGAGAGCTATTATGTTTTTGTTTTCAGGTTTCTTTACAGACACAACAAATTCCATTTTGGACTATGCTAAAAATGTTGATGTTTTGTTTGCAAACAAAACTTGTGAAACATATTTGGCAAAGGCACGAGAAATAATGAAACAGGATTTGCATGAAATGATTGAAGTTGGACCATGGGCAAGTATTAGTTTTTTAAATAAATTTGAATGCTTTCATCATCATTTTCAATTGTTACATGAAGTATTGTCATCTCCTATAATATCAGTGCTTGTTTTATGGATTCTCCCAGTGCTTTGACTGTTATACCAGGTTCTTCTGCTGTGCAGGTGGTGAGAGCATTAGCCCCTTTACTGCAGATTCTGAACAAAATGATGTCAACATGAAGGCACTCTACTAAATTGTGGTATTTATGTTTGATGATAGTGTCCTCCTCCTGCTAGAGCTTGGTCGGTGTTTGCAAACATACATTTCAGTAATTTCTGCACAGGCATCAGGGACTACTGCTGCGTGTGATGTTTTATAGAGCAGGAATATCTTTGAACTAATCAGGCATGATGGATCTTCTGATGTCACTTGTATATGAATATGTAGGCATACTTATGTTTCAGAAGATGTTACCTTTTCACACATGATCCAAGTACATAAAAAAATTGAATAAACTGTTAGCAAAATATTTGAAAAGACAAAAAGTTGGCTTAATCAAAGTTGATAATTTTGATGAGATTTGTACATTGAATTCAGTACCTTGGCTACATAAATAGTGACTATGTTGTAAAAGAGGGTGCCGTGGTATGACAGATGTCTGAATTTTTGTGGGGAGTATATTGTAAAATAACACTTCTTATATACATTTCAATAAATATTTCAGTTAACTTGTGTTTTGTTTCTGTTCATGACCTAAGGAAACATACTTTATGATCACAGCTCGTAGTATCTTCTTAATACCTGAATTCAGACTTTCTTTTAACTTTGAGAGATTAGATTTCTAAAATACCATATATGTACTTCCTGGATTGCAGTCATTTCCCAGCTACCCTCCTGCACCATTAGCACACCACTGATATTTCATAATATCTAATGTGTTCTCCTACAAAGACAAATATCTAGCCTAGACAGCTATTTAGGTGGATTTTCTGCTGTGTATTCAGTCTCTTGAAGGCCCTTGAACGATTGAATTGATGAGACATAATGATCATCTTGTATTCATGTGGTATCTTTGTGCCTTGGTGCTTTGAGCTGATTTCACTTGATTGGGGGGGGGGGGGGGAAGAAATCCAACTATCTGATACTGTTTAATAATGGAAAGTCCAGATTGGAATTTCAGTAATGTGAGGTTAGTAGCAACTTGCCATAAAGATAGTCACGTATAAAAAAGGCAATCACATTCACACAATTTTGAATTTTCAGCCACAGCCTTCATCAAGAGAAGGAAACACAGCAATCACACTATCACACAACTCATGCACATATAACTATCATATCTGGCTGATTGGGCCCAACTGAAATCCTGACAGAGTGGGGTCAGTTGGGGAAGAGAAGGGAAAGCTTGTAGGTTAAGTGTAGGGCTAGAATTCTGTGCGCCAACTGTCAAAGCATAGAGACAATGACAGATGGAAGTGTGAAATGAAGCTTGGAAAGCAGTAGAGGGAGGGAACATTGGCAGGCGGGTGGGTTGGAAATCCGTGAGGTACAGTCAGTTCAAAAATAATAGAAAGTAGATGGCACACAGTTGGAAAAGAGACATGAGGAGTTGGGGGGACTTTAAGCATGGAGTATATGGATTATAGGTTACCTTAGGTTGAGGCCAGAATGGTTCTGGTACTAGAACGTTTCGTAAGGTAACTCCCATATGCAAAATTTAGAATAGCTGATGTTGAAGGAGAGGATCCAGATGGCCCAAGTTGTAAAGCAGCCATTGAAATCAAACATTTCATCAGCTGCATGTTGCACCACTGGGTGGTCCAATTTTCTTTTGGCTTAAACTACTATTTTATAAACTGATATGGAAACCTAACATTGGGAAACTTTTTGCTCTGCATAGTTGATATCTTGTTGTCATTTTGCAGAATGAAGATCATAAATCTATTACTGTTTTGTGTGTTCACTTTGTATTATGCTCAAAGCAAAATAACCGACTTCCAGCAGAAGTGCATGCACTCAAGTAACAGGTGCACACAGACTTGAGAGTACACCATGTATGTGTCATTGTGACCTTGAATACTTAATTTCATTATGTCTTTACTACACTAGTAGAAACAATTAGGGGATCAGTGGAGATATCTAGGTTTTGAAGTATTGTCATTGACAGAATGAACTAAAATGCTTAGATGTCTATCTGTCAGTTTTACGGATTGGAAACAACAATGTTACAACAACTGAGACAGTGGTAATAACAGAAAGTTATTGCAGAGGGGGTTGGTGTTGACTTCTGTTTACTATACCAGACGAATTACACATACAGTTAGTTTCACATAATGTAGTGAGTAGGTAGTGCAATGCAGCAATAACGTCACTTACCTGAAGCTATGGTATAGTGAGACATTTGAAGTGGGATAGACACACAGGGAGGTGGCTGCAACTATTGGAGTGTCCCAAAGTGTAATTTCCAAGACCTGGATGCAATTTCAGACAACAGGAACCATGAAATGAAGACAAGACCAAGGTCGTCCACCGATAACATCAGCAAGAGATTACAATTATCTCTGGTTAACAGCCCATTGAGACAGGAGGCTGAATGTAACTTAGCTGCGATGCACCCTCCAGGCAGCAACAGGATGTGCAGTATCAACATAAACAGTTAAAAATTTCCTTTGGGAATGTGGCCTCTATGCAAGGCCTATGTGTGTGTCCCATTTAAACCACAACACCATTCAGCTTACAGAAACTGGGTGGAGGAACATCAGGATTGGAGTCTTAATGAATGGCGCTGGGTTCAGTTAAATAGATGATATAAGATTTTGTGTTCAGCTGAACAACCCTCCTTCCCTCATCTCGAGAAAATGTGGAACTCAGAACAATCCTGCTCATGTGAAGGAAGCATCACTGTATTGTGGTGGTGAGTGAATGGTGTGGTCAAGAGTAAGACCCATATGTCTTTCAGAATGGCACTTTGACTGCTCAGAGGTATAGACACGAGCTCCTTCAATCTTTCTTTTTTAAATTTTTAAAGTTTTATTTCCGTAGGAGATGGGTTCCTCCTGGTGGACAGTACCACTTACTTGTCCCCATAGAACTGCCCCGGTAGACAACATGCTTCAAGTCAAGGGAATTGATCAAATGGAGTGGGCAGCTGGTTCACTGGACTTAAGCCCAGTTGAGCATGTCTGGGATACACTTGGTAAGATGCATTGCAGCCAGACCAGCACCTCCCACAACGCTTGCAGAGCTGGATATTGCAGTTGCAAAAGAATGGCCAAATATCCGTCAAGAGCTAACTGATAACCTCAAACTATCCATACTATGCAGGTGTGAAACTGTACTGGTCTTCCGAGGCGATCACACACCATATTAGAGGACCACAAGAATGACTTTTTCACTATTATGTTACCCCCATAGTGCCTCACTCTAAGTAACGCCACGTTAACGTTAAGTAAAGAGTTGAGACAACAAAATATCATTTTGTATCACACACAAATTACAATTGTAACCAATATCTGAATAAAATACATTGCCATACGCTCCCCTTTTGTTTTGAGCAATGCGGTATACACCTAAGGACATTTGCAAAAATATTGTGACAGGGATTTTCCATCTTGCATTTTTTCTTGAAATTTTATCAACTTGTTGTTGCTTGACTAGTCACCAACATACTGTAAAAATTTAATCTCTGCTACTCTTGTATATAATTCATGGGTGATTGTTTTCCGGGTCTATTGCGGAAATACGGGATTTTTTAATTATGTATCCGGATAGTTCCGGGTTTGCGTATAGGCGCTTAGCCGTGTAAAAATTTCCCAGGAAATCGGTAATTTTCAATACATGAAACAAATGTTTTTGTTTTTTCCTCTATGTATAGCCACAGTGTGCGATCTATAATGTATTCATCCGACTTTCGGCTTAACCTACGTGGGCGACAAAAGAGAGCGACAGTTACAAGCAACATATCACAACCGCACGTACTGCTATGAGGGCAACATTTGTAGAGCTACGCATCAGACGTGACAACGAGCGATGTTCTATCAAAGGACTACTGGATAGTCAGTTTGTACAAAACTTAATGAAAAGTTGATCGTTTTATCAGTCAACACAACGCAAAGGCAAGTCATCAGATTCATCGAGGCCTAGTTCTAATGGAGAAATTTCTACTCATGAGTTGCAGGATAAACCGTCCAGTTCTAAAATATATTGCTCAGCTGACAAAACCAAATTAAAGTCTACACGTGAATTAGTGCTATCTACAATTTCTTCTTCATTCTCTGTGCGATCTACTTTCATTGACCCACAGCCTTACACAAATGTAGAAAATGATGGGAAATGATAAAATATAGAATTTTCAGAAATAAAAGGAAAACAAATGAAAATTGGAAACTTTTTTCAGAAAAAGTAATTTTCCTACAGTTTTCACATGCTTCATTGTCAAAAAACACGAAGTATCCCTACTAATCAACCTACTGATTTTTTATAAAAAATTTATTTGCTAAATTAAAATTTAAGGCCTTTTAGCTTGCTTATAATTGTACTGTATAATTGAGTTTGAAAACATAGTAGGCCCAGATGAAATTTTACATTATCTTGTACATATAAATGATAGTCAAGTTTTCAGGGATTTTAATAAAGCACCACAATCACCCCTGATAATTCCCAAAGACAGAGTTATAAATTAGGCTGCCCAATTTCCTAATTTCTTGAAGCATTACTGACATCAGCTTAACTATATGAAATAAATCCAAAAGTGCAATGATGAATTTGTTCAAAACTTGCAGACTTTCAAGAGATGCCTTTATCAAAATTTATTTAAATATTTCCTATGTATGAGGCTCAATTTTTAATTATTTGTCAATTTCATATGAATTTGGACCATGATTATTTTAAAAGTGTTATCAGAAGTAGTTGCATTGTATGAACTATTAGTGTGACATTTATGTTTGATTTGGGGGGACAACTGTTATATTTATGGTACTATTTGACAGTAATGAAAATTTCTGAATGGAACAATGGCTAAATAAAGGAAAGGCAACTGCTCACCTATAGCAGGTCAATGTGTGGAGCCCAGAAACATGTAATAGAAGCAAATGACATACACACAACTTTTGAGCTCTAGCCCTTTTTCTAGCAGAACTACACATATTCACACTTAGACATAGGAGGGTTGTTTTTCAAGTAAGGGCCATTTTTATTAAGAAAAAAAGGTACAAATACTTTTGTAAAAAAACTTTTATTTTCTGATTCTACACACTTTTACCTATTTTTCTACATAGTTGCTTTGTTTATTTAAGCACTTGTCATACTGTGCAACTAAGTTTTTAATTCCCTCTTCAAAGAATTCGGCCACCTGCTCCAACAGCCAAGAGTTTACGGCCACTTTCACGTCATTGTTGTCATTGAAGCGCTGCCTGCAAAGATGGTGTTTCAGGTACTGGAAAAGCCAAAAGAATCAATCAATCCCGAGTCTTTTGAGCGGTGTGAGGCCTAGCATTATCGTGCAGGAGCAAAACTCCTTTTGTCAGCATGCCGCGCCCTTGAATTGCTCTGCGGAGCTTCTTTAGAGGAGCACAGTAGGCATCTGAGTTGATAGACGTTCCTCGTGGCATAAAGTCTACTAGCAAAACACGGCGCCGGTCCCAGAACACAGTTGCCATAATCTTGCACTTTGACAGGGTCTGTTTGGCTTTGACCTTGACGGGTGAGATTGTGTGTCGCCATTCCATCGATTGTTGCTTGCTTTCGGGAGTGATATGGGATACCCGTGTTTCATCTCCAGTGACAATTTGACTCATCATGTCATCCCCTTCTTCCTTGTAATGAATCAAAAAGTCCAATGAAGTGGAAAATCTCTTCCCTTTGTGGTCCTCTGTGAGGAGTCTGGGTACCCACCGAGAACACAGTTTCTTAAAGTTTAGGTTTTCAGACACAATTTTGTACAAAACCGATCTTGTAACTTGTGGAAATTCCAAAGAAAGAGTGGAAATTGTGAATCTTCTGTCCTCACGAATCTTTGTTTTGACTTTAGCCACCAAATCATCAATGATCACAGAGGGCCGGCATGAGCGTTCTTCGTCATGGACGTTTTGATGGCCATTTTTAAACTCTCTAACCCATTGACCTTCACTCATTGCATTCAAGTCATAAACTTCTGTTAACTGACGATGAATTTCTGCAGCTGATAGGCTTCTCGCGGTCAAAAAACGTATCACTGTCCGTATCTCACACGCAGCGGGCGATTCAATAATTGTAAACATTACAAAGTAGCACAGCAATGCGTACACGTCAGCTACAGAGCTGCAACTGGCATCAGTGTGAACGGGAAGGATGCCGGCACGAGGCGCGGTGGCTTGTTGCGGCGTCCCTTGAACTACGGGACTGTATGTGCGAACGCCCTTACTTAAAAAACAACCCTCGTGTACTTTTGCAGCCACAGCAAGACAATAGAGAAAAAAGACCTGAAGGAAGGGAATACTGAATGGAGGGAAATGAGCAGAGAATAGGGCAGAGAGAAAGGTGCAGATGAAGTAGGGGCAATCATCAGATGTTGGGTACTACTTTACATGGACACAAATTGCTGCTTGTTATTAGACATGAGTATCCTAAGGATCTCTGTATGGCAGAAATGATGACTATTTGCAAACTGTTGCAATTACTGATGTGGAAGTACTGAAACTTAGACAAGGCAATGACCACTAAATACCACGTGCTATCATAAACTGCTCCTGCAAAATTGACCTGCTACCAAAACCCAGTCTCGCAAATTTGACATGTACCCTGTCCCATGCTTTCTGTGGGGCTGACCAGAGGGAAAACTGAGGCCCTGCAAACCAGTTCCACATCCAAAGTGATGCACTCTGGCCAACCCTAATGAACAACTGAAACAAGTTTTTGGAAAAGCAGGTTGGTGGCCCTGTCTTCATGCTCCATCAGTCTGACAAGGTTTTGCTTAGGGTGATTTTCTATGCAAACACAAGAGCCTCTTGCTGATCCAACTTTGGATTGTACCCTACCATCAGCTGTAACTATCATGACATCAGCATGTGAACATAGGATAGTGGAGTGTAAACAAATATCATAGAGAGCCCAGTGCTGTAATGGATGGGCAATCCTATCAGGTGGTTTGGAAAGAGGGCCTAACAAAGTATCCATTGGCTTTTAGATACCTGATAAGGAGGAACCTGTTCCCTCAAAAAAAATATGGAAATTCATCTTTATAAAAACAATTGCCCAAGCCTTTTTTCCCACCTGTTAATAATTTTGCTGCACATCTTTTAACAGTAAGCAATGGCCTGTTTGGTGCCATTGGTTTACCTATGGAACAGAACCACACCAGTGCCACACTGGGACATGTCATAGGCTAGAGTTTATATTTTACCCATTGTGAATTAAGTCAAACAGGGAGCAAAACACAAACACTGAATGAGGAAATGAAGCACTCTTTGGCACTCTTCCCACCAGATAAAACTAACACCCTTATGATGAAGCTGGTTTAGAGGATGCTAGCCTGGGGAATGAATTTAACATAATATGAAATCTTGCCTCAATATGAGTGAAGCTCCTTCAGATTTTTGGGCAATGGCAAGTCAGAGACAACTTTGATTTAGACACCTGTAGGGATGAGTACATCTGTACTCAACTCACAAGCCAAAACATGCGTATTAGAGAAAAGGCTGTTCTCTAAGAGGCGCTGGAAGACTGCTATAAGTTTCACAAATGCTCTTTCTCTTTAGAGTTGTTATCTATGTCATTCAGGTAATTCACCCAGAATGTTCTGAAACAGCTGCTTCAAGTATCTTGGGTCCAGACGAGATTACAAATGACAAACTTGTTAAACCGAAGGGAATGTTAAGACACCTTTGTAAACAACTTGTTTGGCCATAGAATGGAATATGAATATGAACCACACAGGTTGAATGTCTGAAATACTGTGCAACTGACTGACAATTCGTCAGAAGGCTGCTTCTTGGGGTCAGTGGAAGGCTTCATATTTTGTACATCCTTGTATGAACTACTGAATAACATCAATGTGTCTTTATCAACTGGCCATACCTAACAGTGTAGAAAGAATTGAACTAATTTTCCTGCCTTCCTTTGGACTCATTGAAACCAGCAAATGTTGTTTGGGGAGGTGGTGGGGTGGGGTAGGATTTGCCAGAAGTTACACATTATGGTCTAATAGTGTCTGTGTCTGTTCGAGCTACTGCTTTGTGTGTAAGCACAACTGTTCCTGCCAGCACTGTAGGAGCTCTGGGTCAATGGAGCCCCAAAATTAACTATATGCCAAAATCAAATCATCACGTCCTCAAGGTAACCACTGCAGATTACGAAGATGACTAATATTAAGGTTGGTGTATCTGTAGGAGCTACTAAAGTGGATGGACATGTGAATGTTTTAAAAGTATTTCTAGGTTTATCATCTTTCTTATCCTATTTGTTATCTCTCTTCTTGGAATAAAAGAAGATCGTATTTTACTAGTCATCTGTTGGCATCACTTTTAGTGTATTAAAAATGAATCAAAGGACTTATTACTCAAGAAATTAGTGTTTTCTTTGACGTTTTGTTTTATTTTTCTTTATTTCAGGTACCATCTCAGAGTCTTCATAATGTTGGTGACAACATTGCCATGGATTTATTACCAGATTTCAAACTAAGCAAATATTCATTTCAGTTCCCACAATGCAAGATCAGGTAAGAGAAAACTTATAAAACAATGCCATCAAAAGAGAACTTCATATGTTGGATGACACAAAATTTTCTAATTTATTTATTTAAATTTTATTATTATTTTTTATTCTTTTGCAGTAGAAAGGATATCTACATGGTGCGTAGATTTACATTGACCCTAAACAATGTGAAGTGTGAAGCTACTCATCTGAGCACTAAAAGAAATCTGTTAAACTTCATTTACATGATAAATTAGTCAAATCTAAATGCTGTAAATTCAACGTAGACCTGGGTATTACAATTACGAATAACTTAAATTGGGAAGAACACACACAAAATATTACATAGAAGGCAAACCAAAGGCTACGTTTCTTTGGCAGAACACTTAGAAGATGCAACACTTCTATTAGAGAAACTGCCTACACTACACTTGTGCATCCTATTTTGTAGTATTGCTGTCCATTTTGGGATCCCCACCAAGTGGGACCGGTGGATGATATAGAGAAAGTGGAGAGGACAGCTCATTTTGTATTATCGCGATATAAGGGAGTGACACTCTCTCCCTTATATCGCGATAATACAAAATGAGCTGTCCTCTCCACTTTCTCTATATCATCCACCGGTCCCACTTGGTGGGGCAAGAGTTGGCGTGGAAATCATTAAAAGAAAGGCATTATTAGTTAAGGTGAGATTTATTTGCATAATTCAAGAATTCACCAACATTTTCATCCGAATGTGAACATATATTTTGTTAGCATCCACCTACATAGAGAGACACAATCATCTTGTGGCAGCGCTAGCCACCAACTCGAGTGAAGTGTGACTTCTTTTGGTGACGATCTATGCTTTTGCCTCTGGCTTGCTCGGCTACTGCCACGTTTAAACAGTCACACAAGAGCACATTTCGCAATTCACGATGGACGTGCGGTACATTACGGGCGTGGATAATGTAGTGGCGGACTTCCTCTCACAAATGGATTCACTATCATCGATCTCTCCAACCTTTCTGCCCTACAATCCTCTGACGATGACCTCCTTGCCCTCATCTCAGACCCTTCCTCTTCCCTACATCCCATCCGCACCACCTTTCCAGGGGTCACCGGTGAGGTAAGGTGCGACGACTTGACGGGCAAACTCCGCCCCTTTATACCTCGCTCCCTTCGACGTCTCATTCTCCAGAAATTAGACGAGCTTGCACAATCGGGTGTCAAGGCCTCGACTCACCTGGTGTGCGAATGTTTCGTTTGGCGTGACAGGAGACAGGATTGCCAGGCCTGGGCATGCTCCTGTCACGTGCCAGCACAACAAGGTCTCTTCTCAAACCTCCCCTCCTCTTGGCTCATTCCTTCCTCCGTCCGGCAGATTCCAGCACATCCATTTGGACCTTGTCGGTCCTATCCTGCCGGTCAATGAGTACCGATACATCCTCTCAATGATTGACTGCACCACAAGATGGTTGGAAGTCACACCCCTGCTTAATATCACTGCAGAGTCCATCGCTTGAGCTCTCATTTCGTCCTGGATCGCTCGCTTTGGCTACCCCTCAGTCATCACTACTAACCTGGGACGTCAATTCGAAAGTGCCCTCTTCACCAATATCTGTCATCTTTGCGGCATTCGCTGGACCCGCACCACCACCTATCATCCTCAAAGTAACGGACTGTTAGAATGGTGGCATCGGACCCTCAAGGTAGCCCCTCGATGCCACGGACCTCTTTGGCTTGACGCCCTTCCTCTGGTCCTTCTTGGCCTGCACTCAACCTACAAGGAGGACTTCTGTGGCACCGTTGGGGAATTTGTATATGGGCAACAGCTCACCTTACCTGACAAGCTTGTCGCCCCATCTCCACCTCCCTCGCTAGAGGATCTCCCCTCTCTAGTTGATCAAGTCTGCCACATCTGTTGCACTCTCGATTAAAAAAAGAACACGCAAATGATGACAGGCAAAAGTTAGTAGAGATTCGTGCGTCTATAAAAAGATCGATGCGTGAAGCATACAATAATTATCACAGCCATACCTTAGCAAAAGATCTTTCCGAGAACCCGAAAAAATTCTGGTCCTATGTAAAATCGATAAGCGGGTCAAAGCCCACTGTCCAGTCACTAGTTGATCATTCCAGGGCAGTAATAGAAGAAAGCAAACGGAAAGCTGAAGTTCTAAATTTAACCTTTAAGAAATCTTTCACGCAGGAGGACTGCACAAATATACCATCATTTGATCAACGTACTAATTCCGAAATGGGGGACATAGCAATAGGTATTTCCGGTTTAGAGAAGCAGCTGAGAGAGCTAAATACGAAAAAGTCTGCTGGTCCGGATGGAATACCAGTTCGGTTTTACAAAGACTATTCTGCGGCGTTGGCCCCCTACTTAGCTTGCATTTATAGCGAATCTTTAATTCAGCGCAAAGTTCCTAGTGATTGGAAAAAAGTGCAGGTGACTCCCGTGTATAAGAAAGGAAAGAGAACTGACCCATACAATTACAGGCCAATATCGTTGACATCGGTTTCATGTAGAATTTTGGAGCATATTCTCAGTTCGAATATAGTAAATTTCCTTGAAACGGAAAAGCTTCTTTCCATGAATCAGCACGGGTTTAGGAAACATCGTTCATGTGAAACTCAGCTTGCCCTTTTCTCACATGACATCTTGCGAGCCATGGGCGAAGGGCAACAGGCGGATTGTGTTTTTCTCGACTTCAAAAAGGCGTTCGACACGGTGCCACACTGCAGACTGCTAACGAAGATACGAGCTTATGGAATAGGTTCACAGATTTGTGAATGGCTGGAAGACTTCCTAAGTAATAGAACGCAGTACGTTGTTCTCGACGGCGAGTGTTCATCAGAGACAAGTGTATCGTCAGGCGTGCCCCAGGGGAGTGTGATAGGACCGCTATTATTTTCTATCTATATAAATGATCTGATGGACAGAGTAAGTTGTAATTTGCGGCTGTTTGCTGATGATGTTGTGGTGTATGGGAGGGTGTCGTCTGTAACTGACTGTAATAGCATACAGGTTGACTTAGACAAAATTTCTAGTTGGTGCGAAGAATGGCAGCTAGCTCTCAATGTAGAAAAATGTAAGGTGATGCGCATGAGTAGAAAAAACAATCCTATAATGTTCGAATACAGCATCAGTAGTGAGCTTCTTGATGTGGTCGCGTCGTTCAAATATCTAGGCGTAACATTGCAGAGCGATATGAAATGGAACGAGCATGTAAGGACAGTTGTGAGTAAGGCATACAGCCGACTTCGGTTTATCGGGAGAATTTTGGGAAGATGTACTTCACCTGTAAAGGAGACCGCGTATAAAACGCTTGTACGACCACGTCTTGAGTATTGCTCAAGTATTTGGGACCCGCAGCAGATCGGTTTGAAGGAAGACATAGAGGCGGTTCAGAGGCGAGCAGCTAGATTTGTTACCGGTAGGTTCGACCAATGCGCGAGTGTCACGGAAATGCTCCGGCAACTCAATTGGAGATCGCTGGAAGAAAGACGACGTTCTTTTCGTGAATTTCTGTTAAGTAAATTTAGAGGGCCGGAATTTGAAGCTGATTGTAGTATGATCTTACTGCCGCCTACTTACATTTCGCGTAAAGATCACAAAGACAAGATAAGAGAAATTAGGGCTCGTACGGAGGCATATAGGCATTCTTTTTTTCCTCGTTCAATTTGGGAGTGGAACAGGAAAGGAAATGCCTAGTAGTGGTACAGTGTACCCTCCGCCACGCACCTTACGGTGAATTGCGGAGTATGTATGTAGATGTAGATGTAGATCTGTGCTGCAGCCTCCCCGCCCACTCCTGCCAGCCACTCATCCCCCCTCCCCCTGTAACGGTACCTTTGGACCGGCAGACGTGTAAGTTCATGTTCTTGCATGATGACACCATCCATCCGCCCTTACAGCCCCCTTACTCTGGTCCTTATCCTGTCCTCCTGCGAGCGGCAAATACCTACACCATCCTCCTTAGTGGCAAACCCACCGCAGTCTCCATCAATCGTCTTAAGCCCGCGCACCTGGATCCGGCTTCCTCTGCTGAGGTCAAGGCTACCCCCTCTTCCTCGTTCGAAGTCTCTCCTCCTCCTCCCTCCTGCGCGCCTCCCCCTTCCCCTTCGACATCGAGTCGTGCATCACCCTTCCCCTTCCTCCTCGCCATCCTCTCCCTTCAGAGGATTCTCTCATCTCCTCCCTCCCTTATAAGGCAGGTTTGTAGTATTATCAGTTCTTGGTCCCTGTTCCCCCGCCTCTCACTACTGAACTGTCCATCGTGGTGCGCGACTACAGCCTTTTCATTATGTGTATGTCATCCACCAAGTGCGAGCTCATTAAATGCTTTCAGCTGGCTCCTGATTCCATCCCATCCTTGGCTCAGGCCTTCTTGCTCCTGTCGAGCACTGTGCTTATTATTATTCCAGCTTGTGGCTCCCGCTCGAGCTGGCGTCTCTCACAACAGGTCAAGCTACCACCTCATCTACAGAATTTCATTGTCACGGCCCCCACAGCTCATCGGCTAGTACACACTCCAACTTTACCAGAGGAAACACTTGAACTCACCATTTGTGTAATGCCCATGACGTGTGTTTCCCCCCAGTGCCTGTGAATCCGACCCCCCTTCCCCCCCAAGGCTCTCAGGAGTAGTCCGTACTGCGGGAGGGGGGGGGGTGGCTGTGTGGCTGCACTAGCCACTAGCCACCAGCCACCAACTCTAGTGAAGTGTGACATCGTTTCATCTTTTAGTGAAGATCTTTGCTTTTGCCTCTGGCTTGCTCGGCTACCGCCATGTTTAAACAGTCATGGTTTGAAGGTTGTATGATCAACAGTGAATACAGTTGTGTAACAGTAAAGTGTGTGGTTATTTGGCTTCCCTGCCTCCAGTAATTACCACAATCTTAATAAAATAAGAGAAATCAGATCGAAAACGGAAAAATTCAGCTGTTCCTCCCCCCCCCCCCCCCCCAAGCACTATTAGAGAATGTAATGGTAGAGAAATATCATAAAAGCGGTTCAATGAAGCTTCTGCCTTGCACTTAAATGTGATAAAGAGTAATGTTTAAGTAGATGTGGATTTAGGTGTATGATTTAAACTTTGTTTTCCTTTAGTCACAGTGTTAAAAAATGAATTCAGTGATATTTTTCTTTGGTTCATTGGCATATTCTGGTGATAACATCTTCTCATTCTTTCCAGTCATTTACTTAACAACTCAGACATTTGGAAAGAAATCGGAGCAATAAATGATTTGTATCTTGAGGTGCAAAGTTAGTTTTGATGCGGAATATAAGAGTTTAAGTATTGCAGTCTGAAATAGTGTCATTTAGTGAAAAAATAATATGTAGATAATACACTGTCAGAAATAAAAATTAATATTCCCTTTTAGATTTTTTCATTCAAGATTTATTGTTAAATTGGCACATATGGAGTAAATGAAATGCTTGCATTTATAGGTCATTAGCTCAAGCGGTACTGAGGTGAAACACGCATATTAATATGTGTTGTAGCTTCCACAGGCGGCAATACAGGCACTGATTCTGGCATATATTTGATCATACAGATTCTTACGTGACCGTGTACCTGGAATATACCACCACATAATATTCTTCATTGTAACAGGTTATCTTACACTGAGAGCTTCTGGTATAGATTACGGTTCTTCAAATGTCTGGGCCCCAGTACTTGGTTCACAGAAACCGGCAAATATCTTTATAGGACAGGATCGGACTTCATTTGTATATTTTGGGTAACTGCTTGCTTTGAGATGCCTTGAAGTTGCTGCGAAGCTGTTCTTCTCTTAAATAACATGCTTATAAGGCAGGTTTATAGTATTATAACACAAAGGTGGCTTTGTTTACTCCCTCCTGAATAAATTTCTGTTTCACAGCATTGTGAGAACTCCAATTACAATATCAACAAGACAAAGACTGTCATTATTACAACAATATATTCAGAGATTATGCACTTTCAACGCCTCCTTCTAGGGCAAGGGTAGTGTCTTTCTCCATACTGTGCTTGCTTGCAAAGTATTCGTGTGCAGATTTCATACACCTGCACAAAAAGGATTTGCATAGTATCTCAACTCATCAGATAAAATTCCCCCAAATTTATACTATTTAATTATCTCATGATGATATCATGAAATGTAGTGTAACTTGTTACACTACAAGTTAGTGAGTAATGTCTTGTGATACATTATTCCATGCCTGCTTGACCTGTCACGTAGTTTTTCAAGAGTCACACATGTGCCATTCTATCCTACATGTGAGTGAAGGAGTCAAGTCTGGAAATTGTGATGACCAGGGAAGTTAACACGTGTCTTGTAGAGCACATGGAATTTCACTTTCAGCTTGGAGGGAGCATTATCCTGATAGAAGAATACAACACTTTCCTGTTGCAAAAATGGTAGAACAATAGCCGTAACAATATTCTGCACATATCAAAAGCACTGGTCAATGTACCCTCCAAAAACAGCAAAGGTGAAGGAGACTTGTAGCTCATGACCTCAAATGAGGCCATTGTGTCTTGGATGAATGCACTCTTCTAGACAGCACTTGCCATGGCAATGTCATAAATACAAATAACCATCATATCATGCAGACAAAATCTGCTTTCATCACAGAAGACCACGGCCCACTATTCCATTTCCTGAGATCACCTCAACGGCACAAGTCTAGCCTTGCTGTCCAACTGTTGACACTTCTGGTCTTGTAAACCCTCTTATTTGGGCTTACTTGAACTGTTTACCATGTTATTCCTTATTGCTATATCCACATGTTTAGTGAACTTTAAACATGACTGATCACTTCCTTAATAATTATCCCATATTCTTCTACACTGGTTGTTGAGGATGATTATCTAAAATTTCTCTTCATAATTATTGAGCTATGTTATGAGTGTATACTTTCTTCTGGGTACACTTTAAAACCCAATATCTGATTTAAGACTCTCTTGCCATGAAGTAATCCAATGTTTCTACATCACCTCATCTATTCGCTATTACTATCTGAAATTCATTTCAGAATTCAATTAGTATTTCTCCTCTCTCACTCCTTCTGCCAAGCCGAAAGTCTTCCATAATCTTTTCCTCTGTTTCTTTGCTTACTCCCGTGTTCCAATACCCCATGATTATTAAGTTTTCATCTCCCTTTGTGTACCAAATTACCCTTTCTGTATCCTCATACACTTTCTCTCTGTCCTCTTCTAATTGTGACACCAGGTTCTCATTGTGTAGTATCTAATGAGAATAATCCTATTAGTGAACTGTTTATAGTAGGTCACTCTCTGCCCTACTTAGCTATTCACAAAGAAGCATAGTCCTGTTATACCATTTTGTGCTGATGTTGATATTATGTCATACTGTCGCGTTGAATTGGAAGCAGGCTTGACTTCGAAGGCAAGTAAACACAGCACTTATACTGAAATTATGTTTATTATGAACTTAACATACACGCAGCACTGACTGCCTCTCGGGTAGAGTGCTCTGCTATTTATTCACAGATAGAATTTACCAGAAATTAGAAGAGCAGTTAACATAAGAAACAAGTAGAATTTACAAGTGAACATAAGAAAGATGTAGAACATTTTAGAATTGTTAATTACAAAGAAATAAATTTTTGCCGGTGGGCGGGATTGAATCGGCAACCTTCAGCACTGCAGTCCATGACGCTATCCCCTGCGCCATGCCCCCAGTTGATGTACATGGTCTCTCGCGGCATTGCTCCCTCTCCTGGAGAAACAGCGACCCGCTGTTACGTTCCCTGTGGAGCCAGCTGCAATGTCCTGGATCTTGACCATGTCATGGGTCCTCTGTATGGCAGTTCAAGGAAATCCTTCCCTTCTCAATGATAATCGACGACAGACGTTCCTGTCGTGGCTTCATCAGGAACATTACTGACCTTAGAGTCCTTGAACAAGAAGCTATTATCGTCTACCTGCTCTTTAGGATCGTAGTAAGGCTTCATGTGCAGGACGTGAACAATGTCTCTTCTTTTTTGATGTTTCAATGTCGGCTCATAATCCTCAACTTCGTATGTGATGTCTGACAGGCAGCGTATGACACGAAACGGACCAAAGTATCACATCAATAACATTTCTGACAGTCCAACCTTCCGTACAGGGGTAAAAATCCATACCAGATATCAGTGCTTGTCGTTATACCACTGACGGTACTTCTCCTGGGCGTCCAGTGTCCGTATACGAGCCACCTGTCTTGCTTCTTAGACCCTGGTGATGAGCTGTTTAACATAGTCATTCTGAGTGTTATCCGGTTGGAACGGGAACAGCGTATCCATTGTCGTCTCAGCTTCACGCCCATGGAGCAGGAAAAACAGAGTGAAGCCTGTGGTGTCTTCTCTTGCAGTATTGTAAGCAAATGTCACTACTGGCAGAATTGTATCCCAATCCTTCTGCTCAACAACGACGTACATCGACAGCATGTCGGCTAACGTCTTGTTAAAACATTCCATAACACTATTTGTCTGAGGATGGTATGCAGTTGTCATTCTGTGGACAATGTTGCACCGTGACATTACCTCTGATACTAGTTTTGACTGGAATACTTTTCCACGAGCAGATATCATGACACGTGGTGCTCCATGCTTCAAAATAATGTCTTTTACAAGGAATTTTGCAATCTCTGGAGCTTCTGCAGTTGGCACAGGTTTGGTGACAGCGTAGCTTGTGAAATAATCTACATCTACATCAACATACATACTCCGCAATTCACCGTAAGGTGCGTGGCGGAGGGTACACTGTACCACTAGTAGGCATTTCCTTTCCTATTCCACTCCCAAATTGAACGAGGAAAAAAAGAATGCCTATATGCCTCCATGCAGACTATTATCCATCGGTTACCGGTTGTAGACTTCGGGAACCTCCCTAAAAGATCGATCCCAACTCGGTGGAATGGAGCTGCTGCCGGCGGAATTGGTACAAGATGCCCTGGAGGTAATTGCGGCACATGCTTCCGTCGCTGGCACTCTTTACAGTGACTTACATAGTGCTTGACAGATCGGTAGAGACCTTTCCAGTAATACTTGCATCTGATTCTGTTTAGGGTCTTCATGAATCCCAGATGACCGGATATTGGAACATCATGGAAATATTTGAGACTAGCTGGCTGGAGATGAGCTGGAACGACCAGTAGCAATTTGGGGCGCAGTGGATCGTAGTTGCACTTATACAATGTTCCGTTTATAAGTCGTAACTCTCCTCTGGTCGGTTCTCCTTTCTCCAAGATCTCTTTGGTTTATAATAATGCCAGATCTTCCCTCTTTTCAGCTGTAATATCATCTAACTCAGTGATGGCTGATATTTCATCCATGCTGTTGTGTTCGGCTAATGGATTCCTTGAAAGGCAATCGCCAACCTTCTGTTTGCACTGTTTTTGAATACCACTGTGACATCGTACTCTTGAAGTCTTAGTGTCCATTTTGCTAGTCGTCCTGATGGATCCTTCAAATTGGTAACCAACATAAAGAATGGTGGTCTGTCACAACGGTGATTGGTTTACCGAATAAATATGGCCGGAACTTGATAGTCCAGATAACGCCGAGACATTCCTTCTCAGTTTTAGAGTAGTTTATCTCAGACTTTGAGAGAAATTTTGGTGCATAGGCTATCAGTTTTTCAGCACCTTCCTGAACTTGTACAAGCACTGCACCAATCCCATAACCACTGGCATCTGTGTGAAGTTGAGTTTCCGCATTCTCGTCGTACAAGGCTAGAACTGGTGCGGAAGTTAGAGCCTCCTTAAGTGCCCGGAAAGGTCTTACTTTTGTCTCATACCAGTAAAACTTGGTGTATCACTGCAGAAGTTTTTGCAATTGATGTGCCTTGTTACAAAATCCTTTTATCAAAGATTGGTAGTTTAAGCACAGCCAGAGAAAACTTCTCACATCATAAATGTGCTGAGGATTTGGAAATTCTGTGACTGCCCTTACTTTATCTGAATCAGGACGGACACCATCTCCGTTGACTAGGTGCCCCAGGATTTTTATCTCTTTGGCGACGAAGAGGCGGAGTCTTGCAGCCTGAACACACTTCAACACAGCTGATAGGCGACTCAGATATTCTTCAAATGTTTTCAAAAAAATGTCAATGTCATCTAAATAGCAAAGAGACATTGTCCACCTAACTCTGACACTGTTTCAACGACCTTCAGCACAGCAGTCCGTGACGCTATCCCCTGCGCCACGCCGACAGTCGATGTACATGGTCTCTTGCGGCAATATTCTTTTCACTAAAAATCCTTATCGTCTTTCAACTTCACTTCACTGATTACAACTATATCTAGACAGAGTATCAGTATTTGCATTTGCCTTTTCAGATATCTCTTCTTTGTTCAACTTATGAAATTGATTGCTCAAAGTTATCACTTTGTTGTTACTCATTCTTGTTCTCGTGGTCACCTTTCCTTTGGGAGTACTCTCCTGAAGATACAAATGGGAGGACTATTCTGTAATGTTTTGCCAATGGAGAGGTAATCATGACAGTTGTTCAATTACAAGCTAAATGACCTATGGATACACATTATGTTTTTTTAATGTAGTGGTTTTTATTGACTTCTGCATCCTCATGTCCTTGATGAAGGCTGATTCTTAACATTAAACAATATGATTAGAATGAAGCAAATACTGTACTGCTGTGTTGTGCACATTATTTAATTATTATTCATCACATCCAAATATCACAGGACAGTAGATGTAGAAGAAATATCACAAGACTTAAAAGGTAATAAATAGTAAATCACATTACTGTTGCTTCATACTGTGTTAAGTTAATTACTCCTTCCATCTAAATAACATGCCACTTAATGATAGGTTCTGAAATTCTGCATAACCAACTTATTTGTAGTATATTTTTGTACTTTTTATTTTTTCCTTAGCTGAATGTGTGTGTGTGTGTGTGATTTATGTTTTCCAATTTTATAAAAGAAATTGATTTAATAAAAAAAAAAAAAAAGCAAGTAATATTTATTATAATCAGTAGATTCTATTTTCCTTCCAGTAAATCAACAAGAGATGTTTTAAAAATTGTTTTTGATATATTGGAAGAAGCAACACAACGCACTGACTTCTGTGCAGTGAGACTATTTTATACTGCAAGAAATGTTTTTGAATTATACCGAGCTGTTGTTCCAACATATCACGTTAAGTTCTTAGAAACTATTCCTCAACAAGTTGGTAAGATTGACTTTTTGTTATTATTTATACTGGTTGTAGATGTACAATATATGAAAGTGTACTGCCTTTTGTAACAACGTAAAACAAAATAATTGGCACCTACTTTGAGTAACTTACTGTAATAAACAAAAATTAAAATGTTACTTCAAAAACCAAATTCCCATTTTGCACTCTCACTTATCCAGTGGTTGCATGAGGCAGCAGCCATCTATGAAGAGCTTATAATTGGTTCATTCTTAGTGCATACTCTCTGATCAAATAGTTTTGTGAATATTATAACAACAATATTAAGCAGCTGCTCAGTCTGGTCTCATCAGCTTGAAACAGTGGTCATGTGTGTCTGACAATGTGCTAGTTTGAGAGAGAGAGAGAGAGAGAGAGAGAGAGAGAGAGAGTGTGTGTGTGTGTGTGTGTGTGTGTGTGTGTGTGTGTGTGTGTGGGCGCGCGCATGCACGCGTGCACTTTCTATTTTGTAACTTTGAGTTGTTGTTTTTTTAATTGTATCAGTATGCAAATTAAATCAATTTGTATTCTGTAATGTAAGTTGCAATCTGTCCTTTCCATAATAGTGGTGCTGCTATTGGATCTCAGTATTTACATTCTGTTATTGTTGTCTTAAAGCTGGATTATGTTTCTCAGTCTTCTTGAGTGTGCTTACTTTCTTACTTTATTCATGTCCTGATCATAGTGCATGTTTCTAAGCCATATGGATGGCTGTGTCATTTGCTATAACAAGGTCTGCTACTGTGCAAGTTTGGCCTATGTTTGGACATATTATTAGCTGTTGATGATCTGTTATTGCACTACACTTACAGCAGTAACTCTCTGTATGTATCCACATTTTTTCAGGTTTGTCTTGTTATTATTTATACTGGTTGTAGATGTACAATATATGAAAGTGTACTGCCTTTTGTAACAACGTAAAACAAAATAATTGGCACCTACTTTGAGTAACTTACTGTAATAAACAAAAATTAAAATGTTACTTCAAAAACCAAATTCTTTGTCTTGAAACATGCATACCATTTCTTAAGCTATTAAGTGTCCTCCAAGTCAGATGTTGAAGATGGAACCCAGTAGCCAGTTGTTCTTTTGGCTTTATTAGTGTCTGATTAAACATGTTTCATCACAGTTCAGGTACAGTTGGTGGTCCGGAGTCGGAAAGATTAGCCAACATTGTTGTTACCAGGGTTACATGACTGTTTTAAAAAATACCTGAAATGCAGTCTATGAGGATACTCCTTCCTTGTCCCCTTGAGCTATTTACTGCCTGTCCACTGTCTGGGGATAACAAGCATAGAGTAACAGTTACCGTATTTACTCACATAATTTGCGCACTTGTTTGGATGAAAAATCCGTCTTGAAATCCCATTGCACAAAATATGTGGGGAATTAAGAAGTTTACTCAGGCTATTTATTGGCGTGCTGCATATGGTACCTCAAAGACGGGCTCCAAACCTCTTTAATTCACTGAATACCTAACAATTTACATACAGTGATATATTTACTAGCATTAAAGCCCATGTTATGATATTTACCAAAGTCATGTGGTACTGATGACTCCATGCAAGAAATGAAATCACCGTACTGTAAACAAATACTGAAGTAATACTGAATTTATTTAATGTTCATTTTTAAGTTATGTATGGTACTTTTAACATTATTAACACAAGTATGCAGTTTCAATAAAAGCAGAAGGAATGCCATTGCTGTAGTATCATTGATGAATCTTAATCTGCTTGATCCTGTAATCTGAAACAAAAGTAAAATTACATTACTACTACCTGCACATTCCTATTATAATTGTCAGCTACTACTGGAGCAATAAGGCAGGCCTACGTAATGAATTGACAAGACTTCTTATCGTAAAAGTTAGTCACTCTAACTGCTATCCGAACTGCACTCTGATTCGGTTATGTTACTGCTGTCATCTGCGAAACGTTCAGCAAAGCAGGCATCATCTTCCATTCCATCCAGGGCATTTGATATGCCAGTTTTTTTTAAAGATCTTCTCTATGACTTCCGTAGAAATTGAGCTCCAGGTAGCCTTGATCCACTGACAAACTACCTGTAACGGGGCATGTTTTATTTTGCTTTTTGGAGTGTATTCATGACTTTCAGCTTTGAGTACTGCTGTCGTGTGTTTGCCTTGAACGGTTTGTTAACAGAAACATTCAGGGACTGCAGTACAGACATCAGTCCACTAGGAATCACAGCCATGTCTGTTTTTGATTCTTCCATACGAGATCTTATATTCTGAAGAAGATGGCCACAGAAACTGTCCAGTACTAACGACTGTAAATGCAGCCTGGACCAGGATGGCGTTTCCACACTTTCTCAACCCACTCCAGCATAAGCTGCCCCATCATCCAACCTTTCTCCTGTGCCATTACGTGAATTCCTGATGGAAATTTCAGAACGTAATAAATCTTGATTTATTGACTTTATTTGTACTACGGTGATTTGTTTACAAACCATAAACATTAATGCTGTTTCTTATTGGCCACTTGAATGTGACTCCTCATTGGCCCTTGCCAACATCTACATGACAACAAGACGGGGCTCGTAAACTAGGATTTTACCGAAAACTGATCAGCAACTGATAAAAGCCAAGCTATAGCCTTTAACACATGACAATGAACAGGGAGCAAGAAATATGGTAATATTTGCAGAATATATGACATCAACTGTGTATGAGCAAAGCTGAAACTGTGTGCCCAGCTGGGATTTGAACCTAGGTCTCCTGATTTCTAGGCAGTTGCGCTGACCACTACACCACTGGGGACATAATGATCACCGTACCTACCAGGACTACCTAAGCACTCCTACCGTCAGATACAAATTTCCAATTTCACCCTAGAACACATTTTCAGCTTTGGCCATATGCAGTTGATGTCATATATTCTGAGAATATGAAAGAATAACAACTGCAGGATCGTAAATGACATCTGTTCTTTCGGAACAGATGCCACTTGTATATGTGTATAATATGCCGGTGACAGGTGATGATCCTTCCGTTAGTGGGGTGATGATCCTTCCGTTTGTGGGGTGGGTGGGCAAGTTGGTGGCCCTTACTCTTACGGGAATTAATTTCATAAGTATGAGTTTGAGTACATTGGGCAGGGTAAAACTGGGAATTTGTATCTGACGGGAGGCGTGATTAGGTAGTCCTTGTAGCTGCAGTGATCATTGTGTCCCCAGTGGTATAGTGGTCAGTGCAACTGCCTAGAAAGCAGGAGATGTGGGTTTGAATCCCAGCTGGGCACTCATTTTCAGCTTTCCCCATACGCAGTTGATGTCATATATTCTGTGAATATGAAAGAATAACAACTGCTGGATCAGAAGTGATGTCTGTTCTTTGGAACAATAAGTACTGTATTGTAGCACTATAGTAGCATGAATTGTACTGTAACTTTCAACAACATACTTTTTGTTATATGTACTACCGTGTTAAAACTTCATAATAAATAGTTTTCACATAAACAATATTCCTTTTGAAGTACTTTAAACATTTAAACATTAAACGTTTAAAGGAAACCTTTCTGTGAAGTAAGTTCAGTGTATAAGCAATAGATGTATTCTTAATTCAAGTATGAACAATACAAGAAAGAAAACTTTGTTACATTTAGGATAAACATATTTACCTTGTAACCTAATGCATTCACATAACCTTGTTATTTTAGGACACCAATGTAAACCTGATATCGACACTACCGACTGATGATGGGCTCAGGCCCAAAATTAGTAATGGTGCAATAAATTTATTTATAAAAATCTTGTGGCTGGTTGCAGTATCTATTTACTACATTATTATTATTATTATTATTTTATTATTATAGCTGCAACTGTATATTTGGCAACATTTGCATTGTATTAGCTGTTAAGTCACTGAGTACTTACATCAGTAATCGAATATGGATAGTTAAGTAACAGTATTTTGAAAAGTATGTATAGTTACTTACTAACCTATCCTTTTCAAAATATAACAATGGAAAGTTTACAGAATGAAACTTTCACTCTGCAGCGGAGTGTGCGCTGATATGAAACTTCATGGCAGATTAAAATTGTGTGCCGGAACCGGGACTCGAACCTGGGACCTTTGCCTTTCGCGGGCAAGCGCTCTACCGACTGAGCTACCCCGACACGACTCACGATGCCGCCTCACAACTTTACTTCCGCCAGTACGTCGCCTCCTACTTTCCAAACTTCACAGAAGCTCTCTTGCAAACACGCAAGACTAGCACTCCTGGAAGAAAGGATATGGTGGAGACATGGCTTAGCCACAGCCTAAGGGATATTTCCAGAATGAAACTTTCACTCTGCAGCGGAGTGTGCGCTGATATGAAACTTCCTGGCAGATTAAAATTGTGTGCCGGAACCGGGACTTGAACCTGGGACCTTTGCCTTTTGCGGGCAAGCGCTCTACCGACTGAGCTACCCCGACACGACTCACGATGCCGCCTCACAACTTTACTTCCGCCAGTACCTCGCCTCCTACTTTCCAAACTTCACAGAAGCTCTCTTGCAAACACGCAAGACTAGCACTCCTGGAAGAAAGGATATGGTGGAGACATGGCTTAGCCACAGCCTAAGGGATGTTTCCAGAATGAAACTTTCACTCTGCAGCGGAGTGTGCGCTGATATGAAACTTCCTGGCATATTACAATTGTGTGCCGGAACCGGGACTCGAACCTGGGACCTTTGCCTTTCGCGGGCAAGCGCTCTACCGACTGAGCTACCCCGACACGACTCACGATGCCGCCTCACAACTTTACTTCCGCCAGTACCTCGCCTCCTACTTTCCAAACTTCACAGAAGCTCTCTTGCAAACACGCAAGACTAGCACTCCTGGAAGAAAGGATATGGTGGAGACATGGCTTAGCCACAGCCTAAGGGATGTTTCCAGAATGAAACATTCACTTTGCAGCGGAGTGTGCACTGATATGAAACTTCCTGGCAGATTAAAATTGTGTGCCGGAACCGGGACTCGAACCTGGGACCTTTGCCTTTTGCGGGCAAGCGCTCTACCGACTGAGCTTCCCCGACACGACTCACAATGCCGCCTCACAACTTTACTTCCGCCAGTACCTCGCCTCCTACTTTCCAAACTTCACAGAAGCTCAGCACACAATTTTAATCTGCCAGGAAGTTTCATATCAGCCCACACTCCGCTGCAGAGTGAAAGTTTCATTCTGGAAACATCCCTTAGGCTGTGGCTAAGCCATGTCTCCACCATATCCTTTCTTCCAGGAGTGCTAGTCTTGCGTGTTTGCAAGAGAGTTTCTGTGAAGTTTGGAAAGTAGGAGGCGAGGTACTGGCGGAAGTAAAGTTGTGAGGCGGCATCGTGAGTCGTGTCGGGGTAGCTCAGTCGGTAGAGCGCTTGCCCGCGAAAGGCAAAGGTCCCAGGTTCGAGTCCCGGTTCCGGCACACAATTTTAATCTGCCAGGAAGTTTCATATCAGCGTACACTCCGCTGCAGGGTGAAAGTTTCATTCTGGAAACATCCCTTAGGCTGTGGCTAAGCCATGTCTCCACCATATCCTTTCTTCCAGGAGTGCTAGTCTTGCGTGTTTGCAAGAGAGCTTATGTGAAGTTTGGAAAGTAGGAGGCGAGGTACTGGCGGAAGTAAAGTTGTGAGGCGGCATCGTGAGTCGTGTCGGGGTAGCTCAGTCGGTAGAGCGCTTGCCCGCGAAAGGCAAAGGTCCCAGGTTCGAGTCCCGGTTCCGGCACACAATTTTAATCTGCCAGGAAGTTTCATATCAGCGTACACTCCGCTGCAGGGTGAAAGTTTCATTCTGGAAACATCCCTTAGGCTGTGGCTAAGCCATGTCTCCACCATATCCTTTCTTCCAGGAGTGCTAGTCTTGCGTGTTTGCAAGAGAGCTTCTGTGAAGTTTGGAAAGTAGGAGGCGAGGTACTGGCGGAAGTAAAGTTGTGAGGCGGCATCGTGAGTCGTGTCGGGGTAGCTCAGTCGGTAGAGCGCTTGCCCGCGAAAGGCAAAGGTCCCAGGTTCGAGTCCCGGTTCCGGCACACAATTTTAATCTGCCAGGAAGTTTCATGGAAAGTTTAGGTTGGAATGTCAGTAACATCAGGATAGGTAGTTACTGACCATAAAGGTGAGCTGCAGACAGTCATGTTAAAAGACAATCACATTCACCAAACTTAAATTTTTGACCACAGCTTTCATCAGAAAGAGAACATACTACAATCACACAATCACTCAGCATGCACACATGACCACTATCTGTGGCTTCAGTTGGCATCTTAACAGTGAGCTCTTCTAGCCTTGCTCACTGTTAAGTTGCCAGTAGGACAGCAGTCAACAATTACAGTTATCCTATAACCACAGGTCTCACTCACAGAGATACAAAAGTGTCACTCATTGGAACCAAAGCTTCTCAAATGCCCATTCTAACAAGTGAGGGGTTGATTTTAAGCCCTGTTCCTCTATCAAGTATGTTGCTGGTTTTATCACTTACACTGTTACACATAGTATTCTGGTTGAACTGTTTGTTCAAGTAATGGAAAGGTAGTTCATTAAAATGACAAACACAAACTAACCAGTTGAGTTTATGATTTAGCTTTGTCTCAAGCCAATCTATGACTCCTCTTTCCTAATCAATAATAAAATTCTGTAATTCACCAAAAGTAGCCTGAAAACTGTTATCTATTCTGTTTTTCTTTTTAAAAAAATACTACAATATCATTAGCTTCAACAATTTTTTTCCCTGTGCTAAGTCTTTGTTTAGAGTGAGATGGCTAAGATACCTTCTACCTGACTCACTCTAAACAGTGCAATGCTCTTCTTTCCATGGTGCATACATCCTTAGAAAACTGGGAGATCTGGGGAAAAACCCAGTAATTTTTTCATCCAGGAGAAATATGGAAAACACATTTGAATTTTTCATTGTTTTAGTTATTATATTTTGTAATTTTGACTGGTAAGAACATCAGCCTATTTTTATAAATGAGATAATAACGTCAAAATAAAAGTATTGTCGACACGAAAATGCATGATTTACAGTAAAGAAACACAGTGTACACACAAGCATCTACTATATCAGGATGTGGAAAAGGCATTTGAACATAGACTCTGCAATACATCCTTCTTCCCAACAACAAACTGAACATGATGTCTCATCTGTTCAAATTTCTTGCAAGTCATGAGAAGAAACTATGAATTGTGATTTGAGAAGTTTTACATTCAAAATAAATTCAAGATTAAGTAGATTAAGAGTGAGAGTCTGCTATGAATTTCTTAATCATGAACAGTTTGATTGTTTGAATCCCATTCAAAACATTGGGTACCGGCCACTTCAAAAAATTTTTGTCTCGAAGACGAGCCATTAGCAAAACTTTTAACAGTGCATTTTGTTTGTTATATTTTAAAAGGTAACTCAAGCATAATAATAAATATAATTGATAAGTGAAAACAGCCATTTTTAGGTTTTGATACAACATATTCAAAAATTGTCAGGCATTTTGAAGAAAATACTTTTGACAAGTAGTTAAAGCTGTTGTAATAGTTTTGAGCCAAACAACATTCTCAAAAATGGTTAAATATTCATACAAACCAGTGAAGTATTTTACAAAACTACGACCTCCTCATATATTAAATCATTTGTGGCATTACGAGAAACTGAAAAATAAGTGAGCTGCATTTATAAAACAGAAGTGGTGAAAAACAGCATTGTCACTGGCTGTTTGCACCTCACTCATGATTGACCGTTGTTACTTCCCATCAATTGTCCTGCTGCTACCAACAGCCAGACGTCATGAAAAAATAGCGGCGGCATTAAGTTTTATGCTGGTGTATAAAACATTTATCTTTTAAAGGACTTACAAGTTTTTTGTTCCATGGGAAAGTATGTTGTCACTTACAATGGAAAAAGTGCATTTCACCCAGCAAAAGTGTTATTTTATTCATGTATACGCATTGTTTTTGACAATACTTGGAAACTAATGAGTTACCTATTTGTATCAGAACTTTAATGGAATTTGACATTCATCAAAGAAGATACTTTCATATTCTGTAGTCTATATTGAGCATGAAATTATTCACCAAGTGATTTGATTACTTTTATAATTAATTGTGATCAACCTCAAGTCTCCTGTCTTCTTCAGTAATAAATCCAGCATCCAAAAATGCAGGTGTCATAGACCAGCACCGTGCTTAATACTCAGTGATGCAACATTGCACAATTGCAGTATGTTACACGGAATTCTACTTAAATAAGTAGAAAGAACATCATACAGAATCATCACATTTTATCTGCAAAGAATATTAATCTTCAACATCTGTTGTATCTGCATCTTCTTCAGAGAAAAGAATTTATTTGTAAGACAGTTGTAATTCATCTTCTTGCCTCTTCTGCTTTTTAATCTGCTGTATGTGCTTGGGTACAACTGGTTACCCAACTTAGTGTTGTCCAACCTATTGAGCCTTGAACACATTTTTTTTTTTTTTACAAGAATCTTCATATCATCAGTACAAGAGCAGAGGAAGTGAACTTTATCTTGTCAGACATACACCCTCAAATTCGGATCATAGCTTAATCTCACATAAGCAATCAAGGATGTCATAGAGCTTGTCTAACATTACTGTGAAAACATCTTGCACTTCCTAATTTCCTCTGTAATGTAATATGTTTTTGACCTTCTCCCAGTTTTCTTCGATCTTCTTGGGGACTGCAGGGCTATAACGTAAAATTGGCACCATGAAAAAAATGTTTTGTAGCTAAGTCCTATGTTTCAAGAATTTTTGACATATCTCCTTTGCAAGAGAGGCTACTACGTAATTTCTAATGTTCTGTCCACTCTACACTCTTAGCAGAAGCCCATTTGTAGAATATCACCCTGAGTTGGAATTTTTTATTGTACACTTACCAGCAGAAAAATGCTCCTATTGGACCACAAAATGACAAATATATTCATTCCTCTTTAAAAATACTCCCACAGAAAAGTGGGGAGGTAGCTGCCTCCACCCTGTCATTTCGCCTTCCTAAATAAAATGGTTCATATGCAAACATATTCATCCCCTTTTAAAACAGTAAATGCTGAATCCCTTTACTCAGTCTTTCCTCACAGTGTAGTTTTCATACCATCACCCCTTTCATTGCCACTGTCTCCTCAACACTCTCTTCTGATGTCACTGCCTTCATTCCTTTCACTTGATCTTCCTACCACTGTCTTCTCAATTTTAGTGTTTATTTTCCACTTTCTTGATCCCATTCTTTTTCTCTCATATTGCCACACACTCTTTTTTTCTCACAGTCTGCTGCCATCTCTTCAGTCATCATTATTCTCCTCTGCACCTGTCCTTGCAGAGGGATTGGTCAGGCTTGTATCCTCCCTAGACTCAAAACTTTAATATGTAAGTAGAGGGGATGGAGAAAAAATAGGTTTTTTTTCCTTGTTCACCATTCTGGAGGATCCAGACCTTGAAAGCTTATACACGGTCTCCACTTGTCTCTCTCTTTCATTTCTACTCCTTCTTTTGCTCCCACTGATAGTATGTCCATCCAAGTCTCTTTTTTCTTTTACTGATACAGAATATTTCTTTCACCATCGTTGAAATTCTCAATGTCTCTCCTTTTGGAATTTCTCTTCTCTCTTACACATCACTGTTAAAAAGTTTAAAAATAATACCTATTTCCTTCCCCCTCTATAAATGAGACGTTGATTTTCTTGTATAAAAACCATCATATACTTGACACTTTCCATTTCCATCACAACTACAGCAGTCTTCACAGAGATAATTTTAAATTTCCAACACACTGCCTAAAACTATATGCCCAAACACATGAGTACATGAAATTAAAATTTTACAATAAAATACAGGGGAGCAGTATATTTACCATGGAGTTCAGTTACATGAAGCAACTGTTCTTTACTCTCCAGATGAAAAGTGCTACTACTCTGTGGATGAATTAAGACAATTTAACATTTTTAAAAAAGGGAAATTGATGTTTTCATTCTCTTTGTTAACAAACGTAATGAATATTTCGAAATTGCAATTCACATATGTATACACAAATGTATTATATTGTCACATTGAAAACTGCAGGTGGTCTGGAAATCTAAGGCTGGTCATTAATAAAGCACAACACTTTACATTTAGCACATGTTTATTGCCAACACAAGCGTACACTCAGTATAGACTGCCACTGCTTGGAGTGCTCTACTATATATACATAGAAAGAAATTTTTGGGACTTACAAGTACATCAAACATATAAAACATGTAGAACATTCTAGAAATAATGAATACAAAGAAATAATTTTTTTAGGCCTGTGGTGGGATTTGAACTGGGGACCAGAAGCACAGCGATCTGTAATGCTAACCACTGCACCATGCATGCTGTTAGAAGACTTGCAGCATTGCACCCCTTCGTGGAAGGACAGTGACCCGCTGTTAGGTTGCCTTTGCAGCCAGCTTCAGTGTCCTGGATCTTGTCATAGGTCCTCTGTATGGCAGTTCTGGAGAATCCTTCCCTTCTGCCTGCACGCCTTCCTTGCGGTGATGATGACCAGCACCAGACCCTCTGTTTGGCTTCTTCATTATCGCATCTTGCGAGCCATGGATGAAGGGCAACAGGCAGATTGTGTTTTTCTCGACTTCAAAAAGGCATTCAACGCGGTGCCTCACTGCAGACTGCTAATGAAGATACGAGCTTATGGAATAGGTTCACAGATTTGTGACTGGCTGGAAGACTTCCTAAGTAATAGAATGCAGTACGTTGTTCTCGACGGCGTGTTCATCAGAGACGATTGTATCGTCAGACGTGCCACAGGGGAATGTGATAGGACCACTATTATTTTCTATCTATATAAATGATCTGATGGACAGAGTAAGTTGTAATTTGTGGCTGTTTGCTGATGATGCTGTGTATGGGAGGGTGTCGTGTTTAAGTGACTGTAATAGCATACAGGGTGACTTGGACAAAATTTCTAGTTGGTGCGAAGAATAGCAGCTAGCTCTCAATGTAAAAATGTAAGGTGATGCGCATGAGTAGGAAAAACAATTCCATAATGTTCTAATACAGCATTAGTGTTGAGCTTCTTGATGCTTTTGCATCGTTCAAATATCTAGGTGTAACATTGCAGAGCGATTTGAAATGGAACGAACATGTAAGGACAGTTGTGAGTAAGGCGGACAGCCAACTTCGGTTTATTGGGAGAATTTCATATGTAAAGGAGACCGCATATAAATTGCTTGTACGACCACGTCTTGAGTATTGCTCAAGTGTTTGGGACCCGCAGCAGATCAGTTTAAAGGAAGACATAGAAGCAGTTCAGAGGCGAGCAGCTAGGTTTGTTACTGGTAGGTTCGACCAATGCATGAGTGTCACGTAAATGCTCTGGTAACTCAATTGGGGATTGCTGGAGTAAAGACGACGTTCTTTTCGCGAATTTCTGTTGAGAAAATTTAGAGGGCCGGAATTTGAAGCTGATTGTAGTATGATCTTGCTGCTGCCTACTTACATTTCGCGTAGTGATCACAAAGACAAGATAAGAGAAATTAGGGCTCGTACGGAGGCATATAACATTCCTTTTTTCCTCATTCTATTTGGGAGTGAAATAGGAAAGGAAATGCCTAGTAGTGGTACAGTTTACCCTCCGCCACGCACCTTACGGTGGATTGCGGAGTATGGATGTAGATGTAACAGTCTGCAGAGTCCTTAAACAAGAGGCCGTTTCTGTCTATCTGTTCTTTGGGATCGTGGAAAGGCTTCATACGGAGGACATGCACAATGCCTCTTAGTTTCTGTTGTTTTGAGGGCAACTCATAATCTTCGACTTCATATGTGAAGTCTGACAGATGGCATATGACACGATACGGACCTAAGTATTGCTTCAATAACTTTTCTGATAGCCCAACTTTTCGTACAGGAGTAAAAATCCATACCAGATCTCCTGGGCTGTACACAACAGGTCGGTGCTTGTCATTATACCACTGACAGTCCTTCTCCTGGGCGCCCAGTGTTAGTATGCGAGCCACTGTCTTGCTTCTTCGACCCTGGTAATGAGCTGTTTCACATAGTCATGCTGAGTGTGTCCGGTTGGAACTGGAACAGCGTATCCATTGTCGTCTCAGTTTCACACTCATGGAGCAGGAAAAACGGCGTGAAGCCTGAGGTGTCTTGCCTTGCTGTATTTTAAGCAAATATCACGACTGGCAGTATTGTATCCCATTCCTTCTGCTCAACATAAACGAACATCGACTGAAGGTTTGCTGACGTTAAAAAGTTTATTTTTTTTTAATTGTTTTTTCTGTTCCATAGGACCCAATTGAGGAGTGAGACTCCATGGTCATGGAACAAGTCAATACATTAATTGTTACACAAGAATGGTAATAGAAAAATTTTAAGTTGTCCTTTGCACACGACAGTCTTAAGACAAAGTGAAAAGAATCAATAAAGAAAAAATAAATTAGCTTAATTGTTTAACTTTTCTAAGAGTTCCTCGACAGAATAAAAGGAGTGAGCCATGAGGTAACTCTTCAATTTAGATTTGAAAGCGTGTGGGTTAGTGCTAAGATTCTTTAGTTCTTGTGGCAGCTTATTGAAAATGGATGCCGCAGAATACTGTACCCCTTTCTGCACAAGTGTTAAGGTGGTGTGATGCAAATGTAGATTAGACTTCTGTCTAGTTTTCAATGAGTGAAAGCTACTAACTCGTGGGAATAAGCTGATATTATTAACAACAAACGACATCAAAGAAAAACGTATTGTGACGCCAGAGTCAAAACTCCCAGACTACTGAAAAGGGGTCGACATGACGTTCGCGAACTTACACCAGATATTGCTCGAACCGCTCGTTTTTGAGCCAGAAATATCCTTTTTGCATCAGGCGAGTTACCCCAAAAAACAATGCCGTACGTCATAAGTGAGTGAAAGTAAGCGTAATAGACTACTTTTTGTGTTGAAAAATCACTTATCTCAGATATTGTTCTAATGGTAAATATAGCAGAATTTAGTTTTGGAACAAGATCCTGAACATGGGCTCTCCATGACAGCCAACTGTCTATATGAACACCTAGAAATTTGAACTGTTCAGTCTCACTTATCACATGCCCATTATGTGTAATCAGAATTTCGTCAAATTATGTGTTAGAAATTGTAAAAACTGAGTTTTACTGTGATTTAACATCAAGTTGTTTTCTACTAGCCATGAACTTATCTCTTGAACTGCATTATTTGATACTGTGTCAATATTACGAGCAACATCCTTCACTACCAAGCTGGTATCATCAGCAAACAAAAATATTTTAGAATCACCTGTTATACTCGAAGGCATATCATTTATGTAAATAAGAAACAGTAATGGTCCCAAAACAGACCCCTGGGGCACCCCCATACTTAATTGTGCCCCATTGGGATTGCACGTCATAGCCATTTTCTACACTGCGGAGAATTACCTTCTGTTGTCTATTATTAAAGTAAGAGGTGAACCAGTTGTGGGCTACTCCCCGTATTCCATAATGTTCCAACTTCTGCAACAATATTTTGTGATCAACACAATCAAACGCTTTTGTTAAATCAAAGAAGACACCTAATGTCCATAGCCTCTTATTTAACCCATCAAGTGCCTCAGAGAGAAACGAAAATATAGCGTTTTCAGTCGTTAAACCACTTCTGAAACCAAACTGTACGTTTGACAATAAATTGTGTGAACTGAAATGATCAATTAATCTTGAATATACAGCCTTTTCAATAACTTTAGAAAAAACCGATGGCATAGAAATAGGTCTATAGTTGTCTACATTATCCCTTTCTCCTTTTTTATAAAGCGGTTTCACTACTGAGTACTTTAATCTGTTAGGAAACTGACCATTCTGAAAGGAAAAATTACAAATATGGCTTAGTACTGGGCTAACATATGGAGAACAGTACTTTAGAATTCTGCTAGATACCCCATCATATCCACAAGAGTCCTTAGTCTTTAGTGATTTAATTATTGACTCAATCTCACCTATGGAAGTATCACGAAGGACCATTTCAGGTAACAGCCTCGGAAAGGCATTTTCTAAAAACGTTATATGATTACCTGTAGAAACTAGAGTTTTGTTTAGTTCCCCTACTATATTCAGAAAGTGATTATTGAATATTGCACATATATCTAACTTGTCAGTAACAGAAATATTCCTACTAAGCACTGACGTTATATCTTCTACCTGCTGCTGCTGACCAGACACTTCCTTCACTACTGACCAGATAGTTTTAATTTTATCCCGAGAGTTTGCTATTCTTTTTGCGTACCACATTCTTTTTGCATTCTTAATGACATTTTTCAGAATCTTGCAGTACTGTTTGTAAAGAGCTACTGCATCTTCATTCTGACTGCTTCTAACATTTTGATACAACTCCCGCTTGGTTCTACATGATACTCTTATCCCCTTTATCAGCCACCCTGGCTGTCTGTTACTGGAAGTACCCTGTTTTGAGCGTACTAGCGGAAAGCAACTTTCAAACAGCTGCATTATCAGCACTATAAACATCCTGCCATTCTTGTTCCTTAATTAAGCTTAAAAAGGTGTCAATTGCAACTGGATTAACTTTTCTGAGTAGTTGATATTTATGTTTAACAACATTTGTTTGAGAACAAATACTTTTTAGAATTAAAAGTTGGGCATCGTGGTCTGATAGGCCATTATTTACTATTCTGCTGACAGAGTGCCCCTCTAATAATGAAGAATGAACAAAAATATTGTCAATGGTAGAACTGCTATTTCCTTGCACTCTCGTTGGAAAAAATACTGTTTGCATCATGTTATAGGAATTAAATAGATCTAACAGCTGACTTTTTCTTGAGCTATCACTTACACAATTAATGTTGAAATCTCCACACACAATTAAATTTTTATACTTCCTTTACAGTGAACCCAGAACCAATTTCAGCTTGGGCAGAAACATTTTAAAATCTGAGTCAGGGGATCTATAAATAACAACTATTACTAGTTTAGTTCCATTAACATTAACAACTCCTGCACAACATTCAAATATCTGTTCTGTGCAGTGTTTAGAAAAATCTATTGACTCCGATGAAAAATCGTTTTTTACATACATGGCCACTCCCCCACACTGCAAGGAACTCCTAGAGTAGAAGGCAGCTAACCGGTAACCTGGCAAAGGAAGTCTCTGAATTGTCATACCACTTAAAAAGTGCTCTGAAATACCAATAATGTCAGAATCAGTATCAATAAGCAGTTCATTAACTTTATCTCTGATACCCTGTATATTCTGATGAAAAACAGTAAGTCCCTTATTACTTATATTCTTAGACTTTGTCAAAGGTGGTTTCTTTCTTAGAGGGACTTCCTTTAAGCAGGAATACCTATCAGCTGTCTTCAGTCTAAAAAAGGTGCAGCCCTAACACCAACTACTACAGGAATTTTTCCATGAGTGAAACCCCCACCCCCTACTACACTCTCACCTATGAGCTTTGCCAACCTCCCCTTCCCATACCTATTGAGGTGCAGACCGTGCCTAGTAAAATCCGACCTTTGGATAGTCTCAACTGGCACCACTGCAATGTGATCCATGCGCTCCATCATCAGCGCCTTCTCAAGCCCCATGTTAACACGGCTGACAGCCGTATTAAGAGAAGGCCTATCATGACGCTGAAACAGCTGTACGAAATGCACATTCGTGCCACCAGTTTGAGCTGCTATCCTTTCCAGATCACCACCTATATCATATTCCCCATTCCTATCAAGACTATTCCCGGCCCCACCCACTATAACTACCTGATCCTCTTTTGAAAAATTCCTACATAAGTCCCCTATGTTACAAGTGACCTGAGCTAACCCTGCACTAGGCTTCACTATGCTGGTGACCTGGTACTCACTCCCAAGTACTTCCTGCAACTGTTGGCCCACACCTCTGCCATGAGAACTGCTTAGCAGCAGAACCTTCTTCTTCCTAAGAGACCTCTCTACAGATTTCGTCTTCCTAAAAGCTGAGGTCTGCTGCGTACTTCCTACACCTACAGCTACAGGAGGTTCATCTCCACTCAACTCTGACAGTTGGTCAAACCTATTTGCAACTTGCAATGTAAAACTATCTGAATACCTACTCCTAGCTAGCTACCTTCTTGCCAACTGCCAGTTCCCATTCCCCAGCCCCCCTTCCCCTCCTCAGCCTACCTAATTCCTCTTCAGCGTTTTTCAACTGCACCTGAAGGGCGCAGATCAAATGCTCCTGCTCCTCTATCAACTTATTCCTGCTGCAAATTCTACAGTTCCAGGAGAGAACCTCACCACAATGCCCACTGTCTTCCCCACTGCACTCCCCCCCATGAAAATATTTACTACAAATCCCACACTACAGCCCACTACGCACGACCCTACGACAGAGCCCACACTTTTCACTCATGGTAAAACTTTCACAATTATTTGTTCAGAAAAACTAGATGTCTACGTTATGAAGTTACGTTTCTACAAAATAACTAGGAAGTACCTCTTAACTACAGCAATCAACAAACCTCAGTCTCTAAAAATCAAGTAACAACAACAACTAATAGTATCAGAAAAGTGCAAATAACACTACCACAGAAACTTTACACTGTTGCTTGTATAAACAAGTTCAAATTCAAGCGTCACTAATAAACTAACCAAACACAGAGAAAATACAAGAGTTATCAAATACCGTAACTTAAAGTTTCCCAACCTCAACTACGTTAAAAACAGCAAGTCACCTGTTGAAAAGTACTAAATTTAATAAATAACTAGCGTGATAACACCTCCTGAAATCTACTAACGTTAATAATTTAACTACAATAACACAAACACTTATTGGAACTTAGCTTTCGGAGACCGCTACGGCTGGAACCACTCGCCACCAGATGTAAACAAAGCAGTAAGACGTGGATGCCGGTGCACACGCGAACACAAATAACACCACTTAAAGCAAAAACGGCACAAAAAACACTAAAATAACTGACGATCCTTTACTAGAACACCTCTAGATTGAATATTATCACGAAATATCAGTTAAAAAAATTATATTAATCCTAAAATTATATAAAAAATCGAGAGCGATGTGCACAACAGTCCAGCACTAGTGACGTCACGCCAAAGGATCCACGTCAGTTCTGTGAGACCATTTGTCATAGGATGATAGGCAGTTGTTTTTCTGTGGACAGTGTCGCAATGTGACATACCCTCTGATATTAGTTTTGACACAAATACTTTTCCTCGATCTGATATCATCACATGTGGTGCAGCATGCTTCAAAATAATATCTTCCACTAGGAACTTTTGTGAACTCTGGAGCTTTTGCAGTCTGCACAGGTTTGGTGACAGCGTAGCGGGTGAGACAGTCACTGCAGACTATTATCCATTGGTTACTGGTTGTCGACTTCAGTAACATATCTAAAATGTTGATTCCAATCTGGTGGAACTGAGCTGCTGCAGGTGGAATTGGTACCAGATAACCTGGAGGTAGTGCGGCACATGCTTCCATCGCTAGCACTCCTTGCAGTGACTCACATAGTGCTTGACATATCGGTAGAAACCTTCCCAGTAATACCTGCATCTGATTCTGTCTGGGGTCTTCATGAATCCCAGATGACCGGATATTGGAGAATCCTCGAAATACTTAAGAATAGTTGGCTGGAGATGAGCTGGTACAAACCAGTAGCCCTTTGGGGCCTAGTGGATCATAGTTGCTCTTATACAATGTCCCGTGTATAAGTTAAAACTCTCCTCTGGTTGGTTGTCCTTTCTCCAAGACCTCTATGGTTTGTAATCATGCCAGATCTTCCCTCTTTTCAGCTGTAATATCACCTAACTCAGTGATGGCTGAAATTTCATCCATGCTGTTGTGTTCAGCTAATGGATTCCTTGAAAGTCAATCGCCAACCTTCTGTTTGCACTGTTTTTGAATACCACTGTGACATCGTACTCTTGAAGTCTTAGTGTCCATTTTGCTAGTCGTCCTGATGGATCCTTCAAATTGGTAACCAACATAAAGAATGGTGGTCTGTCACAACGGTGATTGGTTTACCGAATAAATATGGCCGGAACTTGATAGTCCAGATAACGCCGAGACATTCCTTCTCAGTTTTAGAGTAGTTTATCTCAGACTTTGAGAGAAATTTTGGTGCATAGGCTATCAGTTTTTCAGCACCTTCCTGAACTTGTACAAGCACTGCACCAATCCCATAACCACTGGCATCTGTGTGAAGTTGAGTTTCCGCATTCTCGTCGTACAAGGCTAGAACTGGTGCGGAAGTTAGAGCCTCCTTAAGTGCCCGGAAAGGTCTTACTTTTGTCTCATTCCAGTAAGACTTGGTGTATCACTGCAGTAGTTCTTGCAATTGATGTGCCTTGTTACAAAATCCTTTTATGAAAGGTCGGTAGTTTAAGCACAGCCAGAGAAAAATTCTCACATCATAAATGTGCTGAGGATTTGGAAATTCTGTGACTGCCCTTACTTTATCTGAATCAGGACGGACACCATCTCCGTTGACTAGGTGCCCCAGGATTTTTATCTCTTTGGCAACAAAGAGGCATTTCTTTGGGTTGAGGTGGAGTCCTGCTCTCTGAACACACTTCAACACAGTTGACAGGCAGTTTATGTGTTCTGCAAATGTCCTTGAGAATATGACACTGTTATCTAGATAACAAATACATGTTGTCCATTTAAGGAATCGAAGCAAGGTGTCCATAATGCGTTCAAATGTGGCTGGTGCGTTACGTAGTCCAAACAGCATGACTTTGAATCATAGAGGCCATCAGGTGTAATAAAGGCAGTCTTCTTCCTGCCAACTACGTCAACCTCGATTTGCCAGTACCCTGTCTGCATATCCGTGGTTGAGAAGCATGTTGCTTCTTTCATACAGTCTAAGGTGTCCTCAATCTGCAGCAAAGGGTAGACATCTTTCTTTGTGGTTTTGTTCAGCCTCTTATAGTCGACACAGAAATGCTACATGCCATCCTTCTTCTTTTCAAGGATCACCGGAGATGACCAGGGACTCTCATTGTGTAACATCTTCTCCACTTTTTCTCGACTTATTCGTCTTTCAGCTGGCGACACTCTATACGAATGCTGGCTAATTGGTGGATGATCCCAAATATTGATACAGTGTTTTATTGTGGGCTGTTTCATCTGGCTTGTCCCCTGCCTGGCCTGGAATACACTTGAAAATTGGTGTAGTGTAGTGAATACCAGCTGATGTTGTTCCTGCATCAGACCGTTCTCTATATGCAATGCCATAGTAGTTTCCTCTAGTGCTTTGTGGCAGTAACAGCAGAGCATGAGACTTTGTTGATGACATTGAGCTCACAGTCCTGAACTGGTTTGGCTGTTCCAATACACATCCCTTTAGGAATGAGTTGAGATTGCTTGTGAAAATTAGTGATCCAAAGTTCTCCTCGACCACCTGTAATGCTTATGATAGCCACTGGTATGTAGATTTCCTTTGTTATACCAACAATACCTCAGTGTCCAACAGGTCATCTCGGCTGCTGATTGTAACTCTTCTCTTTGTTAACGGCGGGATCTCAACATTCTCAACAGAAACGACCCCCCAGGGAAGTACATAATATGGGTACTCGTCGGAATGGCTTCCGCAATTTGTAGGTTAGATCTTCCACAGTCAATGACAGCCTTTGATGCTCGAAGGAAGTCCCATCCAAGGATGGCGTTATGGCTACATTCTGTTGAAATGACAAATTCAAAAGTTTGCATCCTGTTGTTGATAGTTATCTTGTGACACATGTTCCTGCCGGCTGGATGTATTTTCCATTTGCGACCTTCCACACAGTTGCTCTTGTATCACAGAACATTATCTTATTTAGTTTGTGACGGTAGTCATTTGACAAAACAGAAAAAGAAGCTCCTGAATCAACTAGTGCCCAGACAGGTTGGCCATCGATGATGCCATCAATGAGATTTCCTGACATCTTAGTGACTGCCATCCATGGAGGATTTTCATTTGCGGCAGCCTAACCTGGCCATAGATGGTCACCTCACCTAGTTTTCTTGAACACGACAGTTAGGCGAGTGGCTGTTATCTCTGTAAGGTGACGTGAATGGTGGTGGCATGTTAGAGAGCGACCACATCCGTGATACGGCAACGGGCTTCGTCCCATAGGTCAACAGTAACCATCTGCAGTTGACTACCATTGAAAGGACTGCTCCGATGGTTGACGTCTTGCGGCATAATAATTATCAAATAGTCACCCTCTCTCCCTACAGTATCGTATGAGATGTCCAGAAAGCCCAAAGTGAAAACACAAGGGCATGTTGTCTTCTGTCCTCCAGATATCTGTCCTCTTGCGAGGCTTCACAGTTGCCAGAGGAGTTGGTTGTGGCCGCATCGGTCGGTTCCTAAGCTGCCGTTTGGTGGCTACGGCGTAAGTCATAGTAGGGCGATTCCATTCTTCATGTTACGTGCGACTGGCAGGGCTGACAGGCGCAATGTTTGAAATACCTCTTCCTCAGCGGCGTCAGCTTCCTCATGACATACAGGACTGACATCCAAGGCCATAATCTGTTGCTCGCTTGGTTCAACAGTCCTGGTTGCCATAAACTGTTGCATTTCTTATCTCACTATTTGTCATATGAGAGAAGCAGTTATGCTGGTCTTCTACAATGGCCATACCGATGACATTCGGGAGTCTGTCATACTTCTTTTGTCCAACCCTCCTCTTTTGCATTTCTTAAATTTTCTGTCACCATGGGATAAACTCTTGTGTCGTCTTAACATCTTTTAACAGAAGAGCTTGATACATGTCTTCCACAGTTCCCTTCATTAGGTGTGAAACTTTCTCAGCCTCCGTCATATCTAGGCTAACTATGTGACATAGGACCAAAACGCTCTGTATATACGACTGTGTCGACTCACCATGTCGTTGGGCCCTGTTCTTCAATTACTCTTCTGATAAAAGGACTTGCCACTGGTGGTCTCTGAACATCATCTTAATTTCTGTCTGAAATTTTTCCCAGCTATCGAGCTTGTCCTCGTTATTTTGCAACCACAGCTGGGCCGTCCCATCCAGGTAGAAATATATGTTTGCCAAGCACATAATGTGATCCCACCGATTATAGTTGGCGACTCTGTCGAATCCTTTTAGCCATTTGTTCAGGTCCTGTCCTGTCTCCAGAGAACACTGATGGGTGTCTGATATGCAGCTGGCTTACTGCTGTTTTGTCATCCATGGGTCTTTTGATGACCTGGACCTTCGGATGGAGTTAGTCATTATACGCTTTGTATTCCGGTTCCTGTCCGTGTAAGTAATGGCTCTTGCGCTGCCTAATCAGAGCCATGGAGATGCATCTGAATTGCAGGATACTCGGTGCCTCCACCAGGAAGTGTCACTCTGAAAACTGAAGGTGGTCTGGAAATCGAAGGCTGGTCGTTAATAAAGTACAATACTTTACTTTTAGCACACGTTTATTACTAACAAGGCGTACACTCAGTACAGTCTGCTCCTGCTTGGAGTGCTCTACAATATATACATAGAAAGAAATTTCTGAAACTTACATCAAACATAAGAAACATTTGGAACAATAAATTAGCCTTAATATGCTCTCATTGTAAAAATTGATGTCTCCTGTAGGCAAATCAAATGATTTGAAAATTATATGCAATGAGATGAATAAATCACATTTCATAGCCACTTTCTGCTATTCAGCACAAAATAGTGGCCACCATTTTTGGTGAGGATAGCAGAATGATGACTGAGGCAGCTGATTTTTCCACTTTTCTGTCAGAGTCCTTTAAACAGGAACATATTTGCATTTTTTGTGTTCTGACAGGAGCATTTTTCAGCTGGTTTCCTTTTATCTGCTTATATAAAACAAATTTCCTAGATCAATAAAGATTTGACAGTTACTTTATATGCTTCAAAACATTTGTATACAGGCCATGAGGAATAATAAAATTAAATTGAGAGGAGTTATCAGACTGTATGATGTTCAAAAATAAAATTTTTCATAGGATAGTTTTCTTAAAATGGTACGATAAGTATTTTTTAACAGCTACTAAATCTACTTGTACAAAGATGGGCACATCTTGAGAGTTTGATCAACCAGTTATGAAACCAGTACTTCGAAAATGCAATGAAATATCTTTATATAAAAATGTTGTGTTGGTTTATGTGTGTTTGAAAATCTCAAAAAGTTCTTCTCCAATTGAGATCCAAATGTGCTACACTGTAACACAGGAAGGTTCTTAGACACCTATTTGTTTAATATATTACTCATAATATTATATATATAATCTGGTGAGTAATCTTCATCTTTTTTATATATATAATTTTTCCTGCTAGGAATTTTTCGTCTTAATATATATAAATATTATAGAGGAAAAATTCCTAACAGGAAAAATACACGTAAAAAATAGATGAAGTCCACCCACCAGGCGAAGGAGCACAGGCAGTGACAGCAACAAATAAACACACACACACACACAGACACACACACACAAACGCAAGCTTTCGCAGCCTAGCTGCTTCGTCAGGCAGAAGGGAAGGAGAGGGAAAAGGAAATGATGAGGGTTTTAAGGGATTGGGTAAGGAGTCATTCCAATCCCTGGACAGGAAAGACTTACCTTGGGGGGGAAAAAAGGAGGGTAAACAAATACACACCCACACATTTACACAGACGCAAGTACACTTAGGCAGACATACTGTACAAGTACAGTATGTCTGCCTAAGTGTACTTGCGTCTGTGTAAATGTGTGGGTGTGTGTGTTTGTTTACCCTCCTTCCCCCCCCCCCCCCCCCCAAGGTAAGTCTTTCCTGTCCCGGGATTGGAATGACTCCTTACCCACTCCCTTAAAACCCTCATCATTTCCTTTTCCCTCTCCTTCCCTTCTGCCTGACGAAGCAGCTAGGCTGCGAAAGCTTGCGTTTGTGTGTGTGTGTGTGTGTGTGTGTGTGTGTGTGTGTGTGTTTATTTGTTGCTGTCACTGCCTGTGCTCCTTCGCCTAGTGGGTGGACTTCATTTATTTTTTACGTATGCAGTATATAACGAATATTATAGAGGAAAAATTCCTAACAGGAAAAATATACGTAAAAAATAGATGAAGTACACTTACCAGGCGAAGGGGCACAGGCAGTGATAGCAACAAATAAACACACAGACACACACACACACACACACACATAAACGCTAGCTTTCGCAGCCTAGCTGCTTCATCAGGCAGAAGGGAAGGAGAGGGAAAAGGAAATGATGAGGGTTTTAAGGAAGGGGGTAAGGAGCCATTCCAATCCCGGGACAGGAAAGACTTACCTTGGGGGAAAAATGGAGGGTAAACAAATGCACACACACCCACACATTTACACAGACGCAAGTACACTTAGGGAGTCATACTGTATAATACTTAAATTTGTACTGTTTGATAGTGACAGTATGGTCATTTTCTAACAGGTATGCAAATGATCACTAATTTAATGAAAGTCCAGCTCCAGTTGCAATTAGTTGTGCTTTATTTAAGCCCACACTACCGGTTTCGGCCTCTATGTTAGGCCATTTTCAAGTGTGACAGACCTGCATATAATGTGTAGCAATAAGTTTACAAAAATTATATGGTAAAGATAGAATGATACATATGTAAAAAGGTACTGTACAGAAGCAGAAAGAAACTTACGTTATGCCATAGAGAAAGCAACGTCAAATAATTAAAACGATGGAACTCAGAGAATTTAAAACTTTTTGGCGCCCAATGGCGATATAAGAAAAATGGGCGTGTCATTTTTTAACATTCCAGAACATTATAATCGGCATGATCTGATGTGTTCTGATATAAACATTACATCATTGCATGCTTAAAATTATAAACATCAGTTGATAAAATGTAAAGGTCAATAGTAAAAAATTACAATTGTCAGTTAGGATAAAAAACGGAAATGTAGCGGCCAATGAGGCTATGTGAAAAGTGGGCGTGTCGTCAATTTAAAATGTTTTTAATACAGGAAGTATAATAATTTAGCTTAAGGCCAATTGCATTCAATTTAGTTTACATTAAAGTTGAATGTATTGATTTAAACAAGGTACAAAGATTCTTAGGTTGTAAAATGTAAAATGATTGCAACAAACGAGGCGTCCAAGCCGATAGTTGAGGGGCGGCCTCTAGCGAGCGAAATTTGAACCAGGAACGCTGGTGCGGGCTCCAGAGCTGTTTGGACGTGTCGTTGATTGCTTACATTGTACTGTTTACAAACAGTAGTATGTACGTATTTCAAAAACAGCCACGAACTTGCGGTGCATTTCTAAAAAATTTTGTCAATTACTGGGCGGCAGATATCTAAGAAATTGGTATTCTTTAGAGTGCATTGCTCGTTAAGCGTGTCTTCCTTGGACTTTTTAGGTGAGTATATATGGCAACCTCTTCATAAAAATCCATAAAATAGCCTTTCTTCATTTTGTGGAGTATTGTTAGGTTGTTTTCAATACCGTGTACCTTGTGACTGTTGCGTATAAGGTGAGCAGCGAAGGTGGATCTGCTTTCAGCGTTTTTTCTGCCGAGTTCTGTGTGTTCTTTGTAACGCGTTTTGAAGTTGCGTCCTGTTTGCCTGATGTAGTATGCATTACAATCGGAGCAGTGAATTTTGTATATGCCCCCGTTTTGATATATGTCCTGCGTTGTATTTATGTCATGTATTAAAAGATGCAGAAGTGATGGTTGTGATTTGTACGCAATTTGCACGTTACAATTTTTAAACAAATTACTTAGTTTATACTTGACCTGGCCACTGAAGGGAAATTATATCAGAACACATCAGATCATGCCGATTATAATGTTCTGGAATGTTAAAAAATGACACGCCCATTTTTCTTATATCGCCATTGGGCGCCAAAAGTTTTAAATTTTCTGAGTTCTATCGTTTTAATTATTTGACGTTGCTTTCTCTATGGCATAACGTAAGTTTCTTTCTGCTTCTGTACAGTACCTTTTTACATATGTATCATTCTATCTTTACCATATAATTTTTGTAAACTTATTGCTACACATTATATGCAGGTCTGTCACACTTGAAAATGGCCTAACATAGAGGCCGAAACCGGTAGTGTGGGCTTAAATAAAGCACAACTAATTGCAACTGGAGCTGGACTTTCATTAAATTTGAACCACAGTTGCGGCAACAGCAACCATCCAACGATGGAGAAACTAATAAATGATCACTAAGCCAGGACCTTTCCAGAACATTTCACCTTTTATCCCTGTGATCAGTAGAACCCAAAGATATGGACCCCTGAAGAGTGAAATTATCACAAGCTCTATTTTCAAAAATATTTGATGCTTATTGTTGTTACTGACATTGATTTATATAACTTTGTTTGTTTCCAGCCCTGTTCCACAACAACTGCATGTATTTAGCTCACCATCTTATAACACTTGGCCACAGTTACAGAGACAGGCTACCGAAAGTTCTGGGAAGCCATTTTGTAACATTTGTAGATCAGGTGCCTAAACTACGGGAACTGGGTGCTACTGTCTTCCTTAAATACATGCAGAACCAACGAAAACAGATTTTGGAAATCCTCAGAAGCTCAGGTATGTTTGATGTTCTTTTTTTTTTTCCTTTTCTTTTTTGTATAGACACTGATTCACTGATTTTTAGTACTATGAAATAGTATGATGAATGGGACAACAAGGTAAAGTAGTTAGTAAGAAATATTGCATATCACTTTATGCAGTGTTGAAAAGTGTTCAAAAATTCAATAGACAATTTCAGTAGTCACGAGAATTACTATCACTACTGTTCAAATCGACCTGTCAGAACACAAACTTGAAGAACTTTGCTCTTTATCAATTTGATATCAGACAGTAAATTTATTTCCCAGAGACATAAGTAATCTCAACATATCAAAGATTATGAATATAAGGTGAAGCATTGTATTAAAATTTAATCCATGTTCACAGTGCAGCTGTGTCACAAATTTTAAATTGAATGCCTCACCTATTATTCAGTGTTAACCTTTCATTGCTAAAATTCAGTGTCTTTGATCAATTTAGATTTATATATAAAGTGGCATCTGTTCCGAAAGAACAGAGTCACTTCTGATCCTGCAGTTGTTATTCTTTCATATTCACAGAATATATATCAGCTGCCAATGGTCAAAGCTGAAAATGTGTACCCAGATGGATTCAAACCTGGGTATCCTGCTTTCTAGGCAGTTGCACTGACCACTACACCACTGGAGACACAGTGATCACTGTAACTGCAAGCAAGATCTGCCTAAGCATGCCTCCTGTCAGATACAAATTCCTAGCTTTACCCTGCCCACAGTACCACATTCGTATTTTTAAACTAATTCCATAAGAGTAAGGGTCCCAAACATGACCACTCCTCCCCTCTAATGAAAGGATCATTGCCCGTCACCAGAATATTGGATTTGGCATACAGCCCCTCCCAGAAGTTCTCTCCTGAATCCATTTCCCTCCTCACCCCCCCCCTCACCTCCCTCTACACCCACACACTCACCTTTTAAATGCTCCCCAAAATCCACAAACCTAATAATCATGGACTCCCAATTGTTGCTGGTTACTGTGCTCCTCCTGAAAGAATTTCACCCTCATTGACCAAAACTTCCAACCAATTGTCCAAAATCTATCTTCCCATATTAAGGATACAACCACTTCCTTCACAGACACTCCACCATTCCCACCCCTTTGCCTCCTGGATCCCTACTTGTCACAGTGGATGCCACCTCCCTATACACGGACATCCCACTTCCCGTGGTCATGCCGCTCTTGAACACTGCCTCTGGCAATGTCCCTTTGAATTCAAGCCTAGTACCTTATTCCTCATAACCCACAACTGTAATGCAACCTTCCTATCCCCCCTCCCCTCCCCTACTTACACACCACAGAGAGTGATTCAAAATGCAGCAGCCAGATGTGACGATTGCATGACAGTGTTGTGTGCCTGTGTGATTGTGTGAATGTTCTATTTTCTGACGAAGGCCATGGCCAATAGCTGAAAGCGTTGTATGTTTGTGTCTTTTGTATGTGCCTGTTGCAGCTTGTCGCTTCATCATATGTGTGAAAGATGAGTAATATTTTGCTGTATAAAAAATGTCTGTTGTAGAAGAATGAGGATAGTTTTGGCAATGACTTTTTGTTCACATATATTGTATAATGTTCAATGTTGTAAATCTTGAAACTGGCATAAGGCCATAATCTAGATTGTAAAATAAATAAATCATACAGTTGAGTGATATAAATATCCTTCTGAGAATTTCACACAACTGTTATTGCAAATAAAAATCATCAACATAAAATCAAATAAGTGTATTGTAAGTGTAGGTCTTAGAATGCATAGCACCAAAGGATGAGGGTAAACTATTACAAACATTACAGTGAACACACATTCTTTGTCAAGATAAGAGACAGTCAATGCCCACCACATTCGTAAAAGTTTATATGCTGACTATGTTTATGGATGATAAGATGGAAAGAATGTATGGTAAAAGATAAAAGATATTATTAAAATTATTTTAAAAAAGGAAAATCATATAACATTATTTCATGATATACTCAAGAGGCAGGATTAGCAGTCTGCATTAGAAAGGATTTTTTCAGGCCTTGTGATGTAAATGCACTTTTTCTTTGTGAAGTGTGAGCATTGTGAGTTGTGTAAGTGTGACTGTCTAATGAGTGAGAACAGTTTGGTGCCATTTGTGATGAGAGAAGGGAAAAGGTGAAAATCAGTGCCAGCCCACAGACTACATCACTCAAATAATAGCTCTGAAGGGGGTGCTCATCTTAAATTCTCAGTCTAACAGATGAATCAATATCAATAGTTTCACATACCTTCTCTTTGTGAGACACTGCGGAGAGGATTAGAATTTAATCCTGAACACTAGCTCAAAGACTATTGATGAGGAACCTAATGCCGCCATCCTTGCTGTCCTTTCTGTCATGAACAAAAGGGAAAACTGCTCACAGTATGTATCATGAGTATACTGGCCATGCCTGGCTATGTTTAAGTTGCATAATGGTTGTTACTGTATTCACCTTTTACTGGCTTTTCAAGAATTGAGCAGTATGAAAATTTAAACATTGAAAATTACAGAACCCACAGATATGACACACTGAGCTGCAGACAGGTGTGTTGAAAAGATTAGTTACATGAAGGTTTTCTCCAAATAGACCTTCCTTAACACACACACACACACACACACACACACACACACACACAAATGATTACTGTCTCTAGCCACTCCAGCCAGAATGCAATGTAGTGGCATCAAATGAAAGCATCCCAAAGTGTGGGGAGGGGAAAGGATGCTTAGGGTATGGGTGGGGGAATGGATGCTTAGCATATCATGCACAGACTAGAGGGGCTTGATTGCTGTTACGTGCAGCATTGGAAGAATGAAACTTTCACTCTGCAGCGGAGTGTGCGCTGATATGAAACTTCCTGGCAGATTAAAATTGTGTGCCGGAACCGGGACTCGAACCTCGGGCCAGGTTCGAGTCCTGGTTCCGGCACACAATTATAATCTGCCAGGAAGCATTGGAAGAGTTTGTGTGTGTTTGGGGGGGGGGGAGGGGAGGGGGACAAAGGGAGGAAAAGGAGAGATGCAGGGAAAGGGAAAGACTGGTGGGTGCATTGCCAGAGAGTGATGCAAAATTAGGGTGGGGGGATGTGAATTGGAAGGAGGTGATAGGAGACTGGGGGACGGGAATTGTTGGGTTTAGGGTGTGGAGACAATAGGTTACTGTAGCTGTAGAGGACTGGGTGATATCTGGAGCATGGTCAGCTGCATGTGTCATGCAAGAGGATGATCCACTTTGCTCCTGATCACAGATTGGCAGTGCCCTTTTCATCGTGGTGGACATAGCGGGGTCATACAAATATGAAAAGCAGTGCAGTTATTGTGTGAGGCTGGTAATGTGACATGGTTTCTGTTGTGTCACATGCCGTCTGCCAAAGTGGCCAGCTAGAAACATAGGCTAGATGAGAAGCAAACAAGAAACCACTAGCTAAGAAATATACTTATCTTTTATTATCCAGAGACACGGTTACATCAATCAGAATATTGTAGACATCACTAGGTTTGGACTACTAGAAGCTCCCCTATCTTCTCCTAGGCAATCCATACACCCTCTCTGCGCTTCTTCTGATGCTGCCCTTAAATGCTACATGTCCAGAGGGTGCACTCACCATGTGTCAGAAGGCGGGGTCCCAAGGCGCCGTAGCCATTGGTTCCTCGGTTGCCTGGCATCGAAGCTAGTACACGCCGGCACATTACGGCCGCTCGTAGTGCCACCAAACGATGAGCCAGGCGCGTTAGCGTGTGTCTTTCAGGGGTCCTTTGGCAATGATACTAAAGTTTCTTTCACAGGTGACTTGTCCTCCAGGTGACCTGCAATAGGAAGTGAAAGGTGGGTGGATTGGACATGTTGGCACCTGTGTATTCTACAGGGATATGATCCCTATGGCAAGGGGTTGGGATTGGGTGCGGCGTAGTGATAGTCTAGGCTGTAGTGATTTGTTGGGCATAGGAACATGACTTCAAGTGGGGCTGGAAATTTCTTAACTAGGATGCTTATCAGTTCATGGCATGATGAGAGATAATGTAAATTTGTTCCAGTACAGGGTGACACTGGGTGATGAAAGAAGTACTTCTTTGCAGTTGGTTCTTGGCAATGAGATGGAAAGGGTTGGGGGGTGTTGTGGGTGTGTGGGGATGTGGTATGAGGAATCTGTTTTTTATTTAGTGTCGCGGCACCCTATTAGGTTTCTTGTAAATCGGTGGGCTGTTACGGGTCAGGATTCTATGTTGCATAATTGTCATTGCTGGCAACGGCACCTGTGTATTGAACAGTTCCTGAAATTAATTTAAAACGACTTCAATTTTATCCATATCACTTCCTTTTAAATGTACAATTTTCTGGCGCATTGCAGTTTTATAGGCTGTTGGATTTCCCATGGTTTCCCTCTCAGACCAGTCAAAATCTTCCTCCTCAAACATACTAATTTTCGCCAACAATATTTCTTTCATCAACTCTCTATATTCATTCCAAAATTATCTACAAGTACCAGTATTTTTTGACCCCATATACCTGCTCAAGCTTTACTATGCTTCTCCACACAAAACGGTGTGCCATATCTAATTCCTCGTTTGCCGCTAGAGGCTCTATTAAACACAATGTATCAGCAGGTAAGATGGTATGCACATCTACCCAGAACACCTTCCCTTTACCTAAAGGTACTTTATCACGCGAACCTATTCTCAAGGGCATCGCTTACAGTTTAGGTGATTCTTCCTTGCGCGTCTGAGAATCTTGCAGCTGTGAGTCCTTTGCAGCTTTGACATCTAATGGAAATAAGACCCCATCAAGTTGCACCGTTTGCTGACCGAGATCGATTATAGCGTGATGTTTATTGAGAAAGTCAAGTCCCAGAATTGCATCATACCCTTCACTTATTCTTGACATCACTTCTACCGTTTCCTGAAATTGTGTACGATTAACTGAGAACACCAACGTGGTACACCCTAGTGATCGTACCCCAATACCTCCAACTCCACTTAACTTAAACCTGAAATATTGGCACCCGTATTCATTACAAATTTTAACGTCCGATCCCCCATCGTCCCTAATATCCAACAATCCGCCTTTGCATGCACTTTTACTGCATGGAAGTTTAACAGGAGCCCGAGACAGCAGTTCTTGGACCCCCATTGCTGTTTAATGGCCTCCTTCTGTCACAATTCCGTCCTGCCCTGCAATCCCTGTCCGAGTGTCCCGCTCTATGACACAGTCTACACTGCAGTAACCTGCAATTTTTTGCAATGTGATCCTGCCAACACACCTAAAACATTGTACTGCCACTGGGAAAACATTACAACATTCCTTCGCTTGTGTTGCAACACCAATTTCCTCGAAAGCCATTGCTAGAGAGACAGCTTCATCCAAAGATTTAGGGAATTCCGCTTGCACTCGGCGTGACATTTCAGCCGGCAGCCACCGCGAAAAAGTATTGAGTGCCCTACTTTCTGCTTCCTGTAAAATGCCTTATTTACCACGTCATTATCAGTTAACTGGTACATTCCAGTGACTCATTCTGATGCTGACTATTAGCATTCAATTTCTCTCTATAAAATGTACCACTTTGGAACCTCTTTAACAATCCCTTTCTTAACTTGTCAAAAGTTAATGCATTTCTTAATTCCTCATTGTACAGAACATGCGCCTTAGCCTCCCCAACCAGATGCTGTTCGTCACACCACAATCCTAATTTAGCTGCTACCAATAAATCTTTAAAAAAGGCCGTGACATGTTCCCCTGGTTTCCCAGAAAAAGGACTTACCAAAGTGGCTGCAGAAGAATCAAGGGAGAGCAGAATTGTGCCTCCTTGCCAAGCATTACCTATCTGTTGCATCAGTCTATTGTAATCATTTTTTAATTGTGCTACCTGGTTAACTAAAATCTGAATTGCCTCTAATGTTGTAGCGTCATGTACTGTTGGACCCTCCTTTGCAACGGTTTTCTTATCCATAGTCATACTTATGAAAATAACAATAAAAACAAAAATGAAGGCGTATTACTATAAGAAACTTATTAAACTGGCTATACCACTGATTGAAACCCAAAAAATTTACTAAAGCTTCCCCTTTCAATTATTTTAATCAACTACTCCATTCCCACCTTCTCACTGAGTTGAGCTCTTTCTGACACCAAATGTAATGGGTTTGGGGTGTATTTGATGGTTTTGACACCAAATGATGAATGTTCTACACACAGACTTTGTCTATGTCAGGATAGTGATACTTAGTTCATTCCATGTGGGCTGTGAGCTCAGTACTCAACTCGGGAGATGGGGTGGCAATGAAATAGTGGTCCCGTATAAATTATTGACACTCGTGCTTACAACACAGCCAGAGGTGAGTGGAGTGTGCATGTGCACCGTATCGTGTTGAGTTGGTGTCCAGCTGACGCCACGAGTCCCGAAGTAGCTGACGCTGCTGGTGTGACTGACAGCTGGCCACTGCACCTCAGTGTTGTGTAAAGCGAAGTATTGCTTGCTGCCACCGATATGGTCGTCCCACCCTGTGTGTGGTCTGGGAGCTGAATCCGGCTCCTCCTTTGCCCACTGCTGCTGCTTCGCCCTCCAGACAGTCACAGGAGCGCTTTAGGTGTGGCCGCATCCTTTCATTCATATCATGTCCCTGGGTGAGTAGCTAGCCTTTTGCTGCAGCCTTACCACGCCTTGCGTTGGTTAGATGCCCCGTTGCATTGCTGTTGAGGCTGGGACTTCGCTGCCCGTTGTGTCAGGTTGTGCCACTGTTATTCCACAGGCTGCATCTCCCGTCAGGAACACTGTGTTGACCATGATGATCAGCTGCTGGCCATGCTGTGACAAAGTGCTTCCAGCCTGCAACTGACTCAGTTTTGAGATCACAATAATAACCACTGCTGTCAACGAGTGGCACAGTCTGGGCAGCAAGTGACTGCCTCTGCTGAATCTGTCTTTCCCACCTGTATTTATACCATAAGGTTGACCCCAATGGCCTGTGTTTCACAAGTGTGGCAAAGCTTATTGTTGCTACATGTGACCAGTCTCCTACTTCCGATCACATATGTCCCAGCCACTAGTTCCTTTAAGCAATACAGCTGTCTGGCTGTTACACAGTACGGCACCCTCGCCGACCTACTTTCATCACCAGAAACTTTGCCAAGCTGCTCCACTTTATTTGCTGAAATCATAAACATGGTTGTCCCACTCTACTTTGTCACACGCCTGCTTTCAACACAGCGCCGCTTCCATGTTCAACTTCTGCATCAAAGTTCACTCGCCACTTGCCAACTTTTTCATATTACTTGTCTATATTCTCCCTATCTCCTACATTATCACTATCTAAGTGAACCTGTTCCTTTCTAAACACCTATAGAAGAAGTTGTGGCATTTAGGATAAAAGACTACAGTGGATATTAGCGTTTGCAGTGTTTATCTGCCCCCAGTTGGAGAAGTACCCCAACATGTTTTGGCTGCACTCATCTCTCTGCTCCCCTCCACCTTTCCTTCTTTTTGGCGATTTCAATGTCCACAACCTCTTGTGGGGTGGTACTGTGATCACTGGCCACAGTAGAGATGTTGAGACTTTACTATCTCAGCTCGACCTCTGCCTTTTAAATAATTGTGCCCCCATGCATTTTAGTGTGGCATATGGTACCTACTCGGCTACCTTTCAACGTGTAGCCCTAGTCTTTTCCCATCTATCTACTGGAGAGTAAATGATGACTTGAATGGTAGTGACCACTTTCTGATTTTCTTGACACTACCTCATCCTCAGTCCCCTGGACATTTATCCAGATGGGCCCTTAATAAAGCTAAATGGGACGCACGTTCACTTCTGCAGCAATAGTGGGCACTCCAACACATGCCGACATAGATGTGGTGGCTGAAAGTCTTACAGCAACCACTATTTCTGCAGCATAATTTGTGATCTCTAGTTCTTCGGGATCCCCCCAGTGGCAGAAGTGTGCCGGTGGTCACCTGAGATCGCTGAAGCAATTAGGGACCACAGGCAAGCACTACAGCATCACAAGAGGCTGTTTAGCTGCCGGCAGATAAGCAGCAGACACTGCCTTCATATTCCGTTAGTAAAACCAGCTTCTGATTAGAAGCGACATATAGTATTTTGATTTTGTCTGCGAGTTTTTTCTTCAGTTTGTAAATTTATATTGTGCTTTCATGCATATTAGATTCAAATTCGCATTTTAACAGTGTAGTCTTCTTTTGAGTGAATCGCGACAGTAGTTTCTGTTTTCTCGGCACTGTAATTGTGAATTGGGACTGTGAATGCTGTGTGCGGATGCATTCTGAGCTGGTGACACTTCTCTCCCAGCTTCAAGCTGTATTAACCTTGGTTGCACAGCTGGAGGCTGCGATCAAGGGATGTCATCATTGTTTCCGGTAGTGGGGACCGAACGGACTCCCGTAGTCTCCATCAATCGGCCTGCGGCAGCAAAATGCCATGGTACTGCCAGCAATGAGGGAGACACCTCACCTGTGGTTGCGTGGGAGGTTGCTCTAGAGTGTGACAGGTGGTGCAAGACATTTCAGAGGTGGTGCAAGACATTTCAGGGGACCGATCGTAAGGTCTCCCCAGTTCGTTTTGTGAACAGGTTTGAGTTTCTATCTGTTCAGGACAACATTCCCAAGCTGGATGGTGCCTCTCATCCTAAGGTCACCACTTTGGGCTATCACAGAGGGTAGTTGGGAGCTCCAATATTAGGTTGGTGGTGGAGCCCCTTAGAGAGATAGCTGCCAAGGAGGGGAAGATGGACAATGTGCACTCCGTTTGCATACTGGATGGGGGTCATTCCAGATGTGAAACGGGTCCTTCCGGATGCCATGAGGGGTACAGGGTGCAGCTAACTGCAGTTGATGGCTCACGTTAGTACCAATAATGTGCGTCACTTCTGATCTGAAGATATTACTTCAGTTTTTGAGTGATTATCTGAAGTGGTAAAGACTGCCAGTCTTGCTTGTAAGATGAAAGCAGAGCTCACCATCTGCAGCATAGTTGACAGGGCCGACTATGGACCTCTGATACAGAGCTTAGTGGAGGGTCTGAATCAGAGGCACAGACTTCTGCAACCATGTAGGCTGCAGATTCCTTGACTAGCGCCATCGAGTGGTGGGGTTCCATGTTCTGCTGAATAGGTCAGGAGTCCACTACATGCAGAAAGTGGCTACACAGGTAGTGGGGGCTGTGTGACGTGGACTGGGCACAGGGTAGAGGGCTTTGTAAAAACACTAAATGGGCTGTCTCAAAGGGTGCAGGTGGATAACAGGAGAAATATAGATCTAGGAACGATCGGTATAACAGTTGTAAATTGTCGTAGCTGTGTTGGGAAAGTACCAGAACTCCAAGCATTAATAGAAAGCACCAAAACACACATCATTATTGGTAGCGAAAGTTGATTTAAGCCAGAAATAAGTTCAGCAGAAGTATTTGCCAAAGATCTGTGTTCAGAAAGGATAGATTAAACAAAATAGGTGTTTCTAGTCATCAAAAGTAGTCTATTGTGTAGTGAAGTTGATAGTTCCTGTGAGTTGTTATGGGTAGAGGTAGTACCCAAAAATCATAAAAAGTTAATAATTGGTTCCTCGTACACGCACCCCAACTCTGACAATAAATAGCAGAAAGTTTCAAAGAAAACCTGTGTCTAATTGCAAACTTGTACCTGACTCACACACTAATAGAAGCTGGTGATTTTAATTTACCCTCAATCTGTTGGCGAAATTATATTTTCAAATCAGGAGGTGCGCATAAAACTTCATGTGAAATTGTACTCAACGCATTCTCTGAGAATTACTTCGAACAGTTAGTTCATGAGCCAAGTAGAATTGTAAATGTATGTCAAAACACACTTGATCTCTTAGCAACAAATAATCCTGAGCTCATAACGAGCATCAAAACAGATACAGGTATTAGTGAACACAGAGCTGTCATAGCGAGATTGAATATTGAAAGTTACAAAGTTACAAAAAATAGATGAAAAGTATATTTGTTCGGGAAAGCAGATGGAAATACAATACATTGCTTCTTGAAAGACAAGTTTTCACTTGTTCCTAACACTAAACGTAAGTGTAGACCAGATGTGGCTCAAATTCAAAGAAGTGGTATCGACAGAAATTGACAGTTTTATACCAAATAAATTAATAAAAGAAGGTGGTGATCCCCCTTGGTACACAAAACAAGTCAGGACACTGTTGCAAAAGCAACAGAAAAGCCACACTAAATTTAAACATACACAAAATCCCCAGGATTGGCGATCCTACACAGAAGCTCGAAATTTAGCGAGGACTTCAATGCGAGATGCCTACAATACTTTTCACAATGATAATCTTTCTTGAAGTTTGACTGAAAAACCCAAAGTGATTTTGGTCATATGTTAAATATACTAGGGGCAAATCACAAACAATACCCTCACTACATAATAGTAATGGCAATCCTGCTGATGATAGCACTACTAAAGCAGAGTTACAAAACCTAGCTTTTAGAAACTCATTCACCAAATAAGACGAAACCAATATTCCAGATTTTGAAATACAAACAGAGGCCAGAATGAGTAATGTTGAAGTAGATATCATCAGAGTAGATATCCTCACTTAACAAGAACAAGTCTTCTGGTCCAGGCTGTATACCCATTAGATTGCTATCTGATTACGCTGAAGCGTTAGCTCCATACTTAACAGCCATATACAACCGCTCTCTCAAAGAAGGATATGTACCAAAAGATTGGAAAGTTGCACAGGTCACACCCATATTTAAGAAAGGCAGTAGGAGTAACCCACTAAATTACAGGCCTATTTCATTGACGTCAATTTGCAGCAGGGTTTTGGAAAATATCTTGTATTTAAATATGAATTATCTCGAACAGAATGATCTATTGACCCAAGGTCAACACGGATTTAGAAAATATCGTTCGTGCAAAACACAACTAGCTGTTTTACATGAAGTGATGAGTGCTATTGACAAGGGTTCTCAAATTGATTCCATATTTCTTGATTTCCAAAAGGCTTTTGACACCATCCCTCACAAATGACTTTTAATCAAACTGCATGGTTATGGTATATTGCCCCAAATTTGCAACTGGATAAGGGATTTCCTGTCAGAGAGGATACAGTTTGTAGTAATCAATGGTAAGGCATCAACTAAAACAGAGGTGATATCGGGCGTTCCACTGGGTAGTGTTATTGATCCTCTGCTGTTCCTTATTTACATAAAAGATCTGAGAGAAAATCTAAGCAGCTCTCTTAGATTGTTTGCAGATGATGCCTTCATTTACCATCTACTAAAATCATCTGAAGATCAAAACTGCAGAACAATCTAAACTTGATATCACTGTGGTGTAAAAATTGGCAATTGACTTTAAATAATGAGAAGTGTAAAGTCGTCCACATGAGTACGAAAAGAAATCCATTAAACTTCATTTACAAGATAAATCAATCACAATGGAGGCCATAAACTCCACAAAATAAATAGGTATTACTATTACTTCAGACTTAAACTGGAAGGAACATGTAGATAATGTCATGGGAAAGGCGAACCAGAGACTGCATTTTATTGGCAGAACACTTAAAAGATACAACAGAACTACTAAAGCGACTGCATACTCTACACTTGTCCCTTCTGTTTTGGAGTATTGCTGCCCAGTGTGGGATCCTTATCAGGTGGGTTTGACGGAGGACATTGAAAGAGTCCAAAGACTGGCAGCTCATTTTGTATTGTCATGACACAGGGGAAACAGCATTACAGAAATAATACAGGATCTGGGATGGAAATCATTACAACAATGGCACTTATCGCTGCGGGCTGGGCTACTTAAGAAACTCCAGTCACCAACATTCTACTCCAAATGCAAAAATATATTGTTGACTGCTGCTTACATAGTTAGAAAACATCAGAGCTCGAACGGAGAGATTCAGGTGTTCTTTCTTCCTGCCTGCTATTTGAGAATGGAATGGGAGATAAATAGCATAAAGGTGGTTCGATGAACCCTCTGCCAGGCACTTTAATGCAGAGTATCCCATGTAGATGTAAATCCATCTGTGCAAAATCTTATTGCTTTTAAGCGGCTCCGTGCCAGAGCTCATCTGTTATTTAGAAGGCATTAGCAGGAGTGCTGACAATGGTATGTGGCTACCATTGGATCACGCAACTTTCCATTCCAGGTGTGAGTGAAAATCAATGTCTGTATGGATACCAGAGTGCTCCTGGTGTATCTGGGATTTCTATGAATGGAGAAGTTTGACAGACCCAGATGCAATTGCCAAACACCTTGCTGGGCACTATGTTCCGAATTCTGCATCTGTCAATTACCCGCCATCTTTTCATGCCCTGAAAGAGCGGAAAGAACAAAAGCGACTGTCCTTTTTGACTCACCATATGGAAATGTACAATGCTCCATTCACTGACTGGAAAATCCTCAGTGCTCCGACACAACCCCTGGGCCAGACCGCGTCCATAACCAGATGTTAAAACATCTGTCAATGGAGTCTAAATGACATATTTTAGCCAGGTACAATCGTATCTGGAAGGATGGTGTATTTCTGTCAAGGTGGCAAGAAATTATCATTGTTCGGTGCTTAAACATGGAAAACACCCGGATAGCTATCGACCCATTAGCCTCACCAATGTTGTTTGTAAACTGCTAGAACGTATGTTGAGACGGCAGCTGTGTTGGGTTCTTGAGTCTAGAGGCCTACTTGCTCCATGCCTGGGAGATTTCCCTCAAGGCCGCTCCACCACAGATAATCTCATTCACCTGGAATCCTCCATCCGTACAATGTCAACACCTCATTGCGGTGTTTTTTGATTTGCAAAAGGCCTATGATACAACATGGAGACATCACACTCTCAGGACAGTACTTGAGTGGGGCCTCCTGGGCCCACTTCCAACCTTCATCCAGAACTTCCTGACATTACATTCTTTTAAAGTCAGTGCATCATATAGCTTACCCCATATCCAAGAGAATGTCGTCCCGCCGGGCTCAGTATTGAGTGTCCTCCTGTTTTTAGTGTACATTATTGGTCTAGCAGCAGCTGTCAGGTCCTCAGTATCACTTTGGTTATATGCAGATGACTTTTGTATTTATTTTAGTTCCTCTAATATTAGTGTCTCTGAGTGACGGTCACAGGGCACCATTTGCAAGGCACCGTCTTGGGCACTAACCCATGGATTCGAGTTTTCAACCACGGAGACATGTGTCGTACACTTCTGTCATCGTCGTATTGTTCACCCTCATCCAGAACTTTACCTAAATGACGAACTGCTGAATGTAGTGGAAATGTACCACTTTTTAGGTTTGGTTTTTGACACTTGGCTGACTTGGCTCCCTAACCATCAGTTTAAGAAAAAGTGCTGGCAACACCTAAATGCTCTTTGCTGCCTGAGTAGTACCAACTGGGCTGCAGACCGTTCCCAGCTCCTATGGATTTATAAAGCTCTAATATAGTCCCGTCTAGACTACCGGTGCATTGTATTTGGTTCTGCAGCACCCTCGTCATTGCAGATCCTAGACATTGTACTGCACCGTGGTGTTTGATTAGCATTAGGAGCTTTCTGGACAAGTCCGGTGAATAGCTTACTTGTGGAGGCTGGGTCCCTCTATTGAGAATAAGCCACTACCAGCTGCTTGCAAATATGTTGCACTAATATATAGTTCGTGGAAGCATCTGAATTACAGTCTCCTTTTCTCAGACATGATTGCAGTTTGCGTTCATTGCCTTCTTTCCAATCTGGAATCCTGGCCTCTCCAACTGTTATTCAGGACTCATTCACGTATAGCTCCATACTGCAACCACAACTTTGTTTAGACTTGGCACATAAACCAAAAGATTCTATGCACACTGAGACCATCCGTTGTCAGTTTTGCCCATTCTTGATGCTTTCCAAGATTGCAATAGTTTATACTGATGGCTCAAATGTTGTTAGTCATGTTGGCTTTGCATGTCCACTCATGGAGACCATACCGAACTACGCTCCTTACCAGTTGGCTGCAGTGCTTACACTGTAGAGCTGGTAGCTATCTACCATGCCCTTCAGCATATCCATTTCTCCTCTGGTAAGTCTTTCCTCATCTGTAGTGACTCCCTGAGCAGTTTAAAAGCCATTGACAAGTGTTACTCTCACCATCCTCTGGTTGTGGCCATCCAGGAGTCAATCTATGCCCTGCATCAGTCTGGACTGAAGGTGACATTTGTTTGGACACCGGGACACATCGGAATTCCAGGGAACGAACTGGTCGATAGGCTTGCAAAGCAAGCTACTTGTAGATCAGAAGTGTTTGGAATCTGGAACTCTGAATCGAAACATTTGACTGTGCCAAACAAGTTAGGGGCAATCAAGGAGCGTACAAATGTATGGAGGTCTTCTATGTGAGTCTGTTGCAGGGAATTTGTCGTCCTTTGTCAGCTCCATATTGGCCACACCTTGGCTTACACACAGCTACCTTCTCCACCAAGAGGACCTTCCACAGTACCATTGCAGTTCCCAATTGACAGTGGCACACACATTGCTGGACTGTCCTGAACTGTCCGCCTTGAGACGGAATTTTAACGTCCCTGACAATGCCTCACTGGCTTGATAAAGTTTTAAATTTTATTCACACAAGTGGTTTTTATCATTCTATTTCAGTTTAGTGTTCATCCTTCTCCTTGTCTCTTGCCGGTTACTTTTAGGCAAGAGACTTTCACACATTCCTGAGTGGCTAGATCATCCTTTTATTACTGTGATGCTCAAGCTAAAACTCTGATAATTCGTTTTTAATCTTCCTCCCCTATCACTTTGGTTATTGTTTTCCTTTCTTATCTCTTTGACAATTCAGTTCTGGTATCAGTGGGATATTCTACATTGTTTTAGAATTTTTGAATGGAAACAGGGACTGATGACCGGTGTAGTTTGGTCCCTTGAACCCCAGACTAATCAATCAATTTGACAACATTTTGTAGAAAGTTTGCTCATTTATGAATATTTTCATGAAGAGAGTTTTTAAAATGATTAGTCAGCATTTGGTGCTTGGAACAGGGTACCTTGAAATAAAATTGACAATGTGTCACTGATCACCACTGAGGCTGACAGATACAAGTTTTCATAGATAGGGAGAGGAGGATGTGAAATGAAGAGATGGAAGGACCAGAGAAAAGGTAAGGTGATGGAGGGGGCAGGGGCATGGAAGAGATGGCCAATAGATGGGGGGAGGAGGAGAGGGCAGAAAGATGGAAGAGATGGATGACAAGATATCTTCTCCAGAACCAGCAGTGGTCAAAGGTATAGGCTAAATGAAAAATGGTTGTTCAATGGTTACAAATGTGAGGTGTTTTGAATGTCATATTTTCTGCCTTACTTCAGAAATAAATTGTTTCATACTTTGTAAGAATGTTGTGTGATATTTTTTTAAAAATTATTTAAAAAGTTGTAGTTTTTAAATTTTTATCTTTGTTAACAATTTTTTAAGCAATAATCTGTAATAAGACAATTTGCAACTATTTTGTGCATTTATGGCATGTAGAAGAATTTTTCATGTTAATATATGAAAAATTTAAAAACTACAACTTTTTATGAATTTTTAAAAGCAATATGATAATTATGAAAGATGAATCAATTTATTTCTGAAGTACGGCAGAAGACACTTATTTCAGGATCATGAATATTTGAGCAACAGTAGTGCTAACCAGCACATTAAAGGTTATTTTCCTTAATTTACCTTAGAAATCTGGCTTTGAGTCTCTAAAGCTATATGAACATGTACAATGTACATGGCCCAAATAATTTAAATGTCCAAAGCTTATAAGTGTGATTGTTGCCAACTTCAGTGGTCTGTGCAGCTTCAGCTAGCTGCTTACATCATCAAATAGAAGCAATACAGTAGTTAAAAAACAGTATATGTCAAGATTAATTGCACTTTTAACTTGCATATCATTTATTTTGGAAAACATTATTTGGAACACGTAGAAATGGATGAGGTATAAGAATTCCATGTGGGTACATTTACTACAACGAACCGCTTCTCACATATGTTTCATTGGATGAGTGGATAGGCTGATGGTTTATGAACGCAACAGATACGTTTGAATTCCACTGAAATTAATTTATATTTTATATTTTAGACCTACTGCAGGCAGTATTTTAAATATTAATTCACAAAAAATTGTGCAGTTATAGGCTTTTATGGGTTTTTAGATGGTTCTATTTTATAATAATCTAATCTTTAATCAGACAGACATGTTGATAGTAATAATATTGAAAATGGATGTATTTTGTTTGTAATTACTTCGACTGCCACGTGGTGTGTCTGTAGTTTTCAGGTAAGAGAAACATATCAGCTGATTTGCATGTGTCATAGATCTACTTCAAAATGGCTGATGTGAACAGTCACAAGCACATAAATGGTCTCTTTGAAAGCGGTGTTAGTGAATCTGCAGCAGGATGTTGTTATGGTGTTTATGCTTCCACAGCAAGGAGATGGATCAGATGATTGACAGGTAATGATGAGACAAGCAGACATCCAATACGTGGAAAGCCGAGTTTCTACTCGAAGAGATGATGATGAATTGGTCAGGGAACTAGGGAGAGCTTCACATTTTCTGGGCTCGTTGAAAACTGCTCTCAGACGATTAAATGATTATGGAATCAGGTCCCATTGTGCTCTCATTACAGAACCATTATTTGATGATCAAGCTGTGGACAGACTGGCAATTTTGAGTTCCTGGGAAAATGCCGATTGGAGGAAAGTCATTTTAACCTATGAGTACACAATTGAGTCAACAAGCAGAGGTCCTGTTCTTGTTTACAGTACAGATAGGCAACAGTATGACACCAACTTCTTGGCTACATGTGCTAGAAGCGGGCACGTAAGTGTGGAATGTTGGGGCTGGATGACTTGGTACCTCAAAGGACGTCACATTTACCAACACGATTATCATCCATCGCATACCAGCATAAGGATTCAGATTTGGTTCCAAAGAGGAGAGAATATTATTCAGTGCCTACCACAGCCTCGAAAGTCACCTGATCTCAATCCCATAGAGAACATATGGGCTTAACTCAGAGAGACTGTGTGGGATATTTGTCCAGACCCTCCTTCAAAAACTGTGGATGCCTTGTGGGATTTGGTTTATTCCTCATGGGGAGAATTGCCATGGATGAGACCTTTTTCCACAGACTTGTAGATTCTATGCCTCAAAGGATCTGGGCTGTTCTTGATGCCAATGGCATGTGGACAAAATACTGAAGATATACAGACCCTACAGTATATCGTTTTTATTTTAATGGGAGGTCACACACATATCAACATCCAAGGAAGATTATTTTTATTTTTATGAGAGGTCAGATGAGGTGGTGAAATAAATATTACCTTTCAAGGAAGATTAGTTTTAGATATTAAATTGACAAACTGTAATTAGTCATTTGCAAAAGAGAATACTGACAAAAGTAAAACCAATATAATTTAATAACAAATAATAACTAAAGCAAGAAATGTTTGCACCAAGATTAAAGCGAATAAAATAAAAAAGTAAAGGCTTTGGTGGCGGTATCCGATCCGATGCACACCACTTAACCAGGAAGGCTGACACTCTTATCTATGAGCTACCTGTCCTTTCTTGTTAGCGTAATGGTCCAATAGTCCTACCAGAGTTGAAGAATGGATATTAAACTGGAAACAACAAATAATGGAAGTCACAGCCACTCCACCATGTAAATCACACATAAGGACTTAGAAAATTGTGCCTATCTGCTGATACATTTATCTTAGCTTAACACTATAGTTTCATCATGTGGCAGTTGAACTAATTACAAATACTGTACATACATCGGTTTTCAACCTTTTTACTATGGCTGTCATTTGTCTCATTGTTTAAAGATTAGGGTTGTTACAGAACCAAATATGTTTAAGAATATGTAATCTGGAAAAGACTACTTCCTAGTGAATTAATGTTATAAAATATTACCTGCACAAGTCTATATAAAAAAATAAAATAAATAAATAAAATTGACTCCAGTGGTACTCGAACTCGCACCCCTTGTGTTTGTAAAGCATCAGCCTATTCACTCAGCCAACGAAACATATGTAAGAAGCAGTTCGATGTAGTAAAACTACCCTTGTGGAGGTCTCGTATACTTCAACTGTTTCTACGTGCTCGAATAACATTTTTCCAAATAAATGATACATGAGTTAAGCTGCTATGAATCTCAACATATACTGATTCCTAATAATTATATTGCTTCTATTTGACAATGTAAACACCAATCTGAAGCTCCGAAGACCCTTGTACTTTAAATTATTCGGGCCAGGTAATATCTTTTTGTTCACCATTGTATGTATCTCTTTTATTTATTTATTCCCCCCCCCTCTCTCTCTCTCTCTCTCTCTCTCCCTTCCTTCCTTCCTTCCCCCCCCCCCCCCCCCCGGTTGTTTTAGTAATATCTGTGGTTTCTTTCTTCTCCTCACTGTAGCACGGCAGAGGTCATTACATTTCATTGGAATACTAATAGGCAAAATTTGAGGTTTTCGACATAGTAATGGAAAAAAAAAAAAAAAAAAAAAAATACATTTGTGTAATCCTGTTCCTAAAATACTAGGTTTCCAATGTAAGTGCACTATATGCATTTTTGTAATCTGCATAGGTGATTAATGTTGTTTTTGTTGTGGGCTTATACAACTCTCTTAAGATTGAGAATGTGTTCCATCCTGGAGTCATATTTCCTCAAACCTGCTCGATATTCGCCAATGGAAAGATTTGTTAGTGCTTTGAGCTTTTTAAGTATGGTTTTGAGAAAATTGCAAAATAACAGGAAGCAATGAAATGCAGCTCTACTTCCTTATTTTAGTTGCGTCCCCTTTCTTTTGCAGTTTGTCAATTATGACACTGCTATTCTTTAGATATTGTCCCTTCATCCAAATATCTATAAAAAAAGTTTATGATTTTTCTGTGCATTGCTTTTAGCATCTACTTCCAAATTTTCTAGTATTATCTCAACTTCCCATGAAGTTTTATATTTTTTTATTTTCAGGTAATGCTTTGTCTACATATTCTATTGTGAGGAGTTTTGATTTTGTGCTCAAGTTTTCCAAGTATTAATTCAACTGTGGAAGATTCAAAGTTTAATTGATCTCTAAACAGTTTGTTGTGAGTTTCCAGTTCTTATTATTTATTTCCAAAGTCTAAAACAGTCTTGTGTGTTGACATTTCTTTGCTAAAAATTCTGTTGATGTTATGTGTGCTATTATTTAACAATGTAAATTCCAGGTTGAAATGTCAATAACATGGGGATAGGTAGTAACTTACCAAACTTACCATAAAGACAATCACTGAGCCAAATAAAGCCACGTAAAGAAAGACAATAGCATCCATGCAACTACAAATTTTTGAACACAGCTTTCATCCGGGGGGGGGGGGGGGGGGGGGGTTGCGCATAATGTACTACTATTACAAAAGCACAACTTTAGCATACTTAACCACTTTCTCTGGCAACTAAGGTCCATTTCACATACAACACTAGGTGAATATGGGGGAATGCAAATATTACCAATATAGTTGGCATGCAGTTGGAAGAAAGACATGAACTGGGTGGAGTTGTAGGATGTGGAGGAGGAGGAGGGTGGATTGGTAGGCATTGGGTTTTTCACCAGGTGGCGTAGAACGTTCTTTCCCCTCCCTTGCTCTACATACTTTCCCCTCTTTCCTACCATCCCCTGTTTCCTATCATCCCCCTTTCCCACCATCCCCTGTTTCCTACCCTCCTCCTTCTCTCCTCATTCACTAGCTCAGTGTTTGTCTTTATAGTGAGTTGCTAACTTTCTTGAATTACTGTTCAGTTTCTGGACTTATGTTTTTATCATAATGACATTTCACAAATCAAATATTATTTAAAATTTGTCTCTGGTATCATGTTTGCTTTCATGCAGTTTTCGTGTTAATATTTGACCTATAAATAAACTCTTTGTAATATACATTTTGCATTTTTAGGTCTGACGAATCTTGGTGAAGAATGCAAACAAGATCCAAATGTAGAAAAGTCTATAAGACAATGCTTGCGGCAGCTGGAATTGCTACAGACTGTTTGGAATGGTGTATTGCCTACAAATGTTTACTGCAAAAGCATTGGTAAGTATTTTTGTGGCCCCTGTGTTGTGGATAGGGGAAAGCCACTTAGATACAGGTGTAATTATATATCGTGGCACATGATGAGCCAAACTCCGTGCTGCCGCCTGTGAGTACGCCGCCGGCTGCGAGATAGCGGCACTTGTGTAGGCCAGCCCACCACCTAGCGGCCACCGGCACCAGAAAACCAACCAAATTGCATCTCAACTCAGTGTTCTAGTGTGCTCCAATCAATGTATATGCTGCTCTGAGAGTGTGAATGGATTGTTACTTTCGTCTATACTCTATACAAAGTCAACCATTGTCTGTATTTTATAGTCAACACAGGCATTACTGCTAGTGCTAATTGTATCACTATTGAGAAGTTAATTCAGGTGGCACTGGTGAAATGAAATACCTGGGGGGATGGAAACTAGCAACATGGTCAGCCTCTATACTCCAGTGGAGTGACTAACCAAGGTAATTGTACTACATCATAGTAGCAATCTGGAAAAATAAATTTGTAATCTGTTATGAAGCAAGCAAGCATGCTACTCACCTACGACTGATGATATATGACACTGAAGTAAAATATTCTACATTTGGATCTCCAAAAGGGAGCAGCATTAGTTTCACAAAATCAAAAACAGGAACAGTGGTTTCAAATATTCACATGAAACTGTCATTCACTAGTGGGAAATGATAGATTGACAGATATAGAAAAACTAGAGAAAATTAACTCAAACGTCATTGGTTAAGTGAGGTACACCATAAAGATGGAAACTGCCTTCACAGAAATTCAGCAATCCCTTTTGTTACTGTGACAAACAAAATGAAAATTAACTAGGTGTTGTAGTAAACAAAACCAAAGTACACAAAGTAACCGTATTAGAAGTAACTTAAAACAGAATTGAACATTTTATCCTAAAACTATCAGGAAGGTATAAGATCCAAATAGTTCAAGAATGTGAACCAAAAACACCTATATGGATAGACTTCATTTTTAGCAACAGATTAGATTAGTTGGTTCATTCCATAGATTTGTGTTGAGGTGAACCTCATGGATGTGGAACATTTATATATTATAGAGGAAAAATTCCTAACAGGAAAAATATACGTAAAAAATAGTTGAAGTACACTTACCAGGCGAAGGGGCACAGGCAGTGATAGCAACAAACACACACACACACACACACACACACACACACACACACACACACACAAGCTTTCGCAGCCTAGCTGCTTCGTCAGGCAGAAGGGAAGGAGAGGGAAAGGAAATGATGAGGGTTTTAAGGGAGTGGATAAGGAGTCATTCCAATCCCGGGACAGGAAAGACTTACCTTGGGGGAAAAAAGGAGGGTAAACAAATACACACACACACACACACACACACACACACACATATATATATATATATATATATATATATATATATATATATATATATATATATATATATATATATATTACTAGTTGATAATATAATATTACTAATATAAGTACATCCACTTTTTACAAGTTGATAATAATACTAATAGTATAAATACAGATACATGCATCATTTGGTTCTATTTAAGAATTCGTCAGTGGAGTAGGAGGAGTTGGCCACTAGAAAGTCTTTTAGGCTGTGGAGTTGGCCATTGGATAGATGGAGGTCGACATTGAGGAAAGTGGCATGGGATTTGGAATAGGACCAGGTGAATCTGATGGAACCAAAGGAGTTGAGGCTGGAGAGGAAATTCTGGAGTTGTACTTCACTGTGAGTCCAGATCATGAAGATACCATCAATAAATCTACACCAAATTTTGGCTTGACATGCTTGGGTACCCAAGACGGCTTCCTCTAAGTGTCCCATAAATAAGTTGGCATACGAGGGGGCCATCCTGGTTCCCATGGCTGTTCCCTTTAGTTGTTGGTATGTCTGGCTCTCAAAAGTGAAGTTGTCGTTTAAGTTGAAGGTGGCTAGGGTAATAAGGAAAGAGGTTTTAGGTAGGGATGCAGGTGGTCGACGTAAAAGGAAATACTCCATCCCAGTGAGGCCCTGGGCATGCAGGGTATTTGTGTATAGGGAAGTGGCATCAATGATTACAAGCATGGTTTCTGGAGGTAACAGGCTGGGTAAGGATTTCAGGCGATCGAGGAAGTGGTTGGTGTCTTTGATGAAGGACGGGAGACTGCACATAATGGGTTTAAGGTGTTGGTCTATGTAGGCTGAGATTCGTTCCGTAGGGGCTTGGTAACTGGCCAGTTAGAGGAAGCCTTCTCGTTGACAGACACAAAAACAAATAAAAACACACACAAACACAGATTCAAGCTTCAGAGTCGTTGGCCACTTCATCAGGAAAAGAGGAAGGAAGGAGGGGAAAAAAGGGAAGGATGCGGGTTTTAAGGGAGTGGAAGGACTAACCTTAGGGGAAAAAAAGAAAGGTAAACAAGCGCGCGTGTGCGCACGCGCGCTCACATGCGCGCGCACACACGCACACACACACACACACACACACACACCTACATGTATACACACGCAAACACACCAAGGCAGACTGCCTCTGGCAGTGTTGTTGTCATGAAAAATACTAAGTTACATCATGGTTGGAACATTGAACTGCCTAGGTAATTTGGTACAGATGTCAGAGGAAGTCATCAGCATACAAAAGCATATCATCTTCAAACAATACCATGCCTCTTTGCCTTGCCTTATAGATTTTGAAAAAGCATTTGAGTCAGTCAGTGGCCCAACTGTATTTAGGCACTATCCGGTCAAGGGCTATATTAAAATCGCCTAACATGTACAGGGTGAGGCAAATAAAAGTGAGCTAGACCATTTGTGGCAGCATGAACAGAGTTGGAGCCCAAGCCAAACCTTTGTAATCCTATTTCAACAATATAATAAGGACAGTTTACAATCACCAAAAGGACATAATGACGAGCAGTGACAGACACATACAGAAGACACACAGTTAAGCTATTAGACATGGCCTTATTCAGAATAAAGAGCTTTCACACAATCCCACAGGCACACTTCACAGTCACACAACTGTCATCTCCAGCTGCTGCACTCAGAATCACACGCTGCGGTGAGGAAATAGGGCAGGGAGGGGATAGGAAGCTTGTGTCACAATGGTGGGGATGGATGCAGCACGGTCTTATAGACATGTATGTATTTGACGAGTGTAACAAGATGCAGCTTAGGAATGGAGTTGGGGGGCAGGTGATGGGAGAAACGCAAAAGAAAACAAAATGAACATACATGTGCGTGCGCTCTGGGCCATCCAGATCCTCCCACCCACCACCAGCTTTTCTGAACTACGCAGACGGCGCGCGTTTGTCACTGTGGTGATGCTTATAACAACTGTGTTCAGCCTGCCTGGTACAAGTCTTTTGAGTGACTATCGATGATAATGCTGAAGAAATAAGCACAACACCTAGTTCCTGAGCGGATAAAATCCCCAAGCAACCAGGAATCGAACCTGGCCTCCCCCATTGCAATCCACCATGCTGCCCACTGCACAACAGAGACAGAAGTTTCTCACTGTGAGCCTAAGACATTGGTTGTATTACAGAATGGCATGATCCCTAGTTTGTAAGTATTCCACAAAGTGCAGTAGCAGTGATGCATCACAAAGATTTGAATTATATATTTTTATAACTCAACTGTTAATTTTGTGGTAGCTTCATGTTGAAAAAAATGCTAACATTAAAATTTAACGCCTCAAAAGAGTAGTCACTTTGTGATCTTCAGCTCGTACCACTGCTGCACCTACCATCTCCACCTTTTCTATCTTTGCTCAATATAGTGAGACTGGTTTTTAAACACTCCGCGGGTTCGGGGGTAAGAATAGGCCCGCGGTATTCCTGCTTGTCATAAGAGGTGACTAAAAGGAGTCCTCATATGTTTCGGCCATACATCTGTGGTCCCCTATGTGGGTTTGACCTTCCATTTCTCTAAATTATTCTGAAGAGCGAACCATTTGGTGAAGGATGCCTTACGTGGTGCAACATGTAATTCTCGTGCCATATCATCTTATGCACTCATCATGGAATGGACTTACGACTGCAGCTTCTCTTCTGCCATTTGGCAGTTGTCGTGGGGTCGTCATGTACCCTCTTGGCTGTAGCCCCCTGACAACGCAGGGATTGCTCTACCAATGCCAGAGCTGTAAACTCCTCTTGCAGACCAAGGAGTAGATGCTTGTCGCTGTGGAGAATCAGGACTCTCGGCAATGGTCATCCTGCCAGGTGACTCTTGCTGCGGCTGGGTGGCGCCCATGAGGAGAGCCCCTGCTCGGAGTGGGTGGCATTGAGGCGGATGATTTGCAATGAAGTGAAACAAATCCAATAATCAAAATCCTGGCGCAACAGGTGTCTCAAAGCGTGGGAAGTTTAACGCAGCCACTTATGACCCCTTGTCGTTCCCTCTCATGACTTCTTCTTGGCGGGAACGTGGAGCCGGCCGCGGTGGCCGAGGGGACTGAGGCGCGCCAGTCACGGTCTGCACGGCCACTACGGTCAGGGGTTCGAATCCCCCCTCGGGCATGCATATTTGTGCTGTCCTTAGTGTTAACTAGTTCATAAGTGGTTTGTAAGTTTAGGGACTGATGACCCCGTAGTTAAGTCCCATAAGCTACACAAACATTTGAACATTTTTTTGGGAACGTGGAGGTAGAAAGAATGAGCCATATGTCCCAAAATTTCTAGTCTGTTCTAGGATGGACGGGGGATGCTTCCAGGCAATGAAGCCCATGTTTTTTGTCGAGCATGTTGAAGATAAGTTCGGTGAGGTTGCGGGTATATCAAAAATGCGCGATGGATCAATTCTAATACAGGCTGAGTCCTCTCCACAGTCTCGGGCTCTGCTCACATGCACTAAGCTTGGTGACGTGCCTGTATCCATAACAGCGCATAAGACGTTGAATCTGGTCCAGGGAGTCATTTTTCATCGTGACCTTTTGCTGCAGTCTGATGAGGAGTTGCGTGCAAACTTGCAACGATGTGTTGTCCATTTTGTCTGCCGTGTCTTTCGGGATCCAAAAGACAATAGGGTGGTAACTGGGGCCTTCATCTTGGCCTTCGATGGCGATACCTTGCCCGAGAAGGTCAAGGTGATGATATACAGATGTGATGTCTTACCGTACATCCCTCCACCCAAGCACTGTTTCAAGTGCTGGCGGTTTGGACACATGTCTTCCCGTTGCAATGCGGCCCCTACTTCTCGCGACTGTGGCCGTTCCGTACATCCAGATGCCCCTTGTACCCCACTACCTTTCTGTGTTAATTGCAGCGGCCACCACTCGCCTTGTTCACCGGACTGTCCCGCATTCCAAAGAGAGTGCAAGATTGTAGAGTACAAGACCCTCGATTGTCTAACATATTCTGAGGCCTGTCGCAAGTACGAGAAACTCCATCCTGTCTCTATGATGTCCACATATGCTGCAGCCACAGTGGCATTGCCTCCATTGGGGGCGGTTGCCCGACCCACTCTCACACCTTCTGTGGGCCCTTTGGGCCATCAGTCAGTCTCGGCTCCCCAGATGCCTGGGGGCACCTCTTCTTCTGCGAGGCTTTTGCCTCCCCCTGTAACGGGGTCATTGAACCCCGTCTCTCTGCCAGAGAAATGTCTTCCTTCTCCGGCTCTTCCTTCAGGGAAAGGGCCTGACAAGCCCCTTCCACCAGCTCCTGCTGTTCCCACTGTCCCTGACACCCTGGATGTCAGTCGACCTACTCCCGCACGGAAAGGGTCTCTTGAGTTGACCCTTTCCACGACTCCAGTTTCGACACAGCCAGACGTCAGCCAGTGGCTAAAGGCCCATGCACCCGCTGGTAGCCGGGCCTCCCCGTCTGCATCGACATCCAACGTTTCTTTTGGGAAGCCCACTTGCGCATCAAAGCCCAAACCCAAGCGGGAGTGGGCGAGAAAAAAAGGATGTACCGCAGGAGAAAGAACTCTGACAATGAGGTCGAAATCCTTGCATCTAAAGACGACCTTGCTCTTACAGACAACCTGGATGCAATGGACATGGACAGCACACACCCTCAGCGGGTGGTTATTTTTCCCACCTGGCAGAGTTAAAACAACTTTTAAGCTCTTCCCATGTACTATGCGTTGCCCTCCAGGAAACCTGGATTCCGGCAACGCGAACCCCAGCCCTTCGTGGCTATCATGGTGGGTTTTATAAGAATCGTCGTGCTTATGACAGAGCATGTGGTGGCTCCACCTGATGGTGATGTACCCCGCCATGTGTTAGCTGCACTGATTGCTCAGCTCCCCCCAACTTTCCTCATCACGGGCGATTTCAACGCCCATAACCTTTTATGGGGTGGAAACGTGACTACTGGTCGAGGTAGGGAAGTTGGAAATCTTGTCTCCCACCTCGATTTTTGTATTTGAAATACAGGTGCTCTCACGCATTTCAGTGTGGCACACGGCACCTACTCGGCCATCAATCTATCTATTTGCAGCCCTGGCCTCATACCATCTCTTCCCTGGAGAGTGCATGACGACTTGTGTGGCAGTGACCACTTCCCGATTTTTCTGTCACTGCCCCAGCGTCATTGCCCTAACCGTTTGCCCCAGTGCGCTCTTAACAAAGCTGACTGGGACGCGTTTCAGATTGCTACCATTGTTAGATCTTTGCCTGAAGCTAATATTGATGTCATTGTTTCTGCAGCTCAGTCTGAAATCCCCTCTTCTTCGGGTTCGTCCCAGCAGAGGGCCATGCCCTGGTGGTCGGCGGGAATCACCTGCGCTATCATGGAACGTAGGCGGGCCCTTCAGCGTCATAAACGGTACCCATCAGTGGCTAACCTCATCGCTTTCAAGCGACTTCATGCCAAGGCTCAGCAACTTATCAAAAGAGCTAAAACAGAATGTTGGGAGAGGTATGTCTCTACCTTAGGTTCTTGTGTCTCTCTTTCTGAGGTGTGGACTAAGATCAAGTGCCTCTATGGCCACCTGACTCCTGTATGTGTCCTTGGTCTGTCTATCTAGGGGGCTGTGTGTACAGACCCGAGTGTGATAACTGAACACCTTGCTGATCACTTCACTCGATGCTCTGCATCTGCTAACTATAGTGCAGAATTTCGCTCCCATAGGAGCATGTGGAGCGACAGTGTTTCTCCTTTGCAACAAACCGTCAGGAGTCCTACAATGCCCCATTCACTGAAAGTGAGCTGCTTAGCGCCTTGGCCAATTGCCCTGATATGGCTCCCGGCCCCGACTGTGTTCATGCGCAGATGCTGAAACGTCTCTCGCGGGATTCTCAGTGCCATGTCCTTGCCATCTTCAAGCACATTTCAGGTGGCATCACATCCTCGCTACGCTGCATGAGTGGGGCCTTCGAAATTTCCTCCGACTCCGCACGTTTCGGGTCCGAGTCGGTGTTGCCCATAGTTCACCCCACGTCCAAGAAAATGGAGTCCCACAGGGGTCTGTGCTGAGTGTCTCACTGTTTTTCGTGGCCATTAATGGCTTGGCTGCAGCTGTGGGGTCATTGGTGTCTCCTTCCCTGTACGCCGATGATTTTTGCATATCTTTCTGCTCCACCACAACAAGTGCTGCTGAACGCCGGCTACAGGCAGCCAATCCACCAGGCTCACATGTGGGCCCTGCATCATGGCTTCCAGTTTTCCGCCGGCAAAACACATGTGATGCACTTCTGTTGGCGTCGGACAGTCCACCCCCACCCTGAACTATATCTTGACGGCCAACTGCTTCCTGTTGTGGACACTCACTGGTTCCTAGGACTGATCTTTGAATCTTTGATGCCCGACTGACTTGGCTCCCTCATATTCGTTATCTGAAATGGGAGTGCGGGTGCCATCTCAACGCCCTTCGATGTCTGGGTCATACCACTTGGGGGGCTGACTGCTCCACCCTACTGCGGCTCTATACAGCCTTGGTGCAATCGCGATTAGACTTTGGGTGCCTCGCTTATAGCTCTGCATTGCCTTCAGCGTTATGCTTGTTGGACCCTATTGACCACTGTGGGGTTCGCATTGCGACGGGAGCCTTCCAAACCAGCCCTGTGACCAGTCTACTAGCAGAGGCAGGGGTCCCCCCCCCCCCTTCTATGGGTCCGCCACCAACAACTGTTGGCAGCGTATGCAGCCCGAGTATATAGTTCACCAGGACACCCGAACTACCGGCTACTTTTTTCCACTGTGGCTGTCCGTCACCAGCAGCAGCGACCCAGGTCAGGACACACAATAGCCATCCGTGTGCAGCAATGCCTCACAATTGCCATGTGTAAGGCACTCACTGTCCAGCTCTGTCGCCCCCTCCCTTTATCAATCTTTGTCTACCCCCAAAGTCTCAGATAATAACCTCCTCTCACTTCTTCCTGTCCATCCCCTCATCTCCTTTCTCTTTGTCCATCTTCTCATTTCCCCTCTCTGTGTCCATTTCTTCCTCCTACTTTTTGTCCATCTTCTTCCCCCTCACCTATCACATACGAAGCCTTGATTTGTGACTGAAACCACCTAAAATAAATTAGTGAATTGGTTGGCATCCTTGGTGTATGGGGTATGAATATGATTTTCCAGCTGCTGTATCAGTGAGAATCATAGATTTAATTGCAGTGTGTTGTATGGTTTCAGTCTGTAACCATGCAGGATTATAAAATTAACCATAAATAATAGAACTTTCCCATTTTCTGATAAGATTGACCACAAAGAAGAAAACATTAAATGACAACTTGTCTTAGTATATTAGTATAGGTAATGTGTGTGTGGTTTAACTTTTATGACTCAGTATTGCCATGATGCAAATTCTATATTAAAAAAACTGTTGTTATGTTTGTTGTAGGATGTCTGGTAAATGCTTTCATTGAAGAGATCATCGCCAGAATTTTAACAATTGAAGACATCCCAGCTGAAACTGCTGTCATGCTTGTGAGAGTGTTTGGTTTAGTAACAGCCAGAGCACCACAAGTTTTCCAGGTAATCTGATTGCTCTTACTTTTTACTATTTTTCTCTAATATTTTCTTGAAGACTCTGGGAGGGAAAGGGGGGGGGGCAGCTTTACCATTGACTGACAGTTGTGCTATTTGGTTTTTGTTCTGACTTGGAACACAAAGAACAAGATGGCAATCAAGTTCAGGATGCAGAAGAAAAGGTGGCATGCACAAGTGGATACAATTTTGAAACCATTTATGGCAGTATTAATGGTGGAGGAAAAACGTACTGTTATTTCTAACAGGATAGAAGAATATACCAACTGCCCATGCAGCTGGCTGAACTTAGGAGCACATTTACACAATCTTTATGCCTGACTGAGTTGTTAGCAGAGATCAGTCTGGCCGCTGCCCTGGCTGGCCACCCAGGGCACTTAATCTCCCAGTGTGCAGTTACTTTGTGTGGGGAGGCCCCAAGTTTAAGGTGTATCACAAAAACCCTCATTGTACCCCCAGGACTGCAGCAGAACATTTCGGACAATGTGGCAGCAATCCAGCTTCAGCTTGCTGAACAATTCGGAAAAGTACTATGGAGAGGAACGGTGACTAATTTCAACATCTGCTATCGTCAGGTTGGTACTGTATTTCCTTTCCTCTGCTGTGTTTCTTACACTGGAACTCTGTTATCCAGGCCACTTTTATTTGGTTCATCTGATACAATATATACATGTATCAAGTCAGGGTGTTGCATTTATTCAGTCATAGTCTGACAAACACATAACACTTAAGTAGTGAAGTCCAACTGAAGATTTGAGGCCCAATATACAGCTGTTCAACAATAATTTCCTCACTAGGGGTTACAAGGTGCACACTGCATGCGTAGTATGTAGCTTGGTGCCATTTCATAGTGAGGTGGCCTCTGGCAGCTGCCATTACAGGTGGCTATTATGTTCCTTGAATCCTGAGTGTGCACAGGGGTGTACAAGCAATTACGTGTTCTTGGTGTTTGAGTGTAATAAGGTGGGAAAAATATTCCACAGTGATGTAGCCTTCCATTTGGTTTTCCAGGTGGTAACTACTGTATTTACTTAAATCTTAGCCACTTCTGAAATATAAGCCTTGAAATTCAAGGGAGGAAAAGTTATTGGTTGCATTTTCAAATCGAAACAAAGATGATTCATTCTATCATGAGATACAAATTTGGTAGAATGGATGAAGTTACAGTAGTTGGATTCAAGTCGTGAGCTTAGCAGTCAAACTTACGCAAAGTCATTTTGGTGAAAATGCTTTTTAGATGTCGTCTATAGTTATTGGTAACGACTTGATGAATCATGGGAAACATGAGTGGCCAATCATGTGCTATTGCAGACAGCCATTGAGTCTTTCCGAATGTAAACAAATCTGCATTTCTGTCTGTCTTAGGCTGTGCTACTATGTTCAACTTAATCATGAACTCGAAAATTTTGAAATATCGTAGAAAGACATCAATATATTTTTGACAAGCAAGTATGTGAATTCTGTCCAGTTTCACTGAAATACTAAGTTTCATAATACACTACACCTGTTGCATTTCGTAAAACAAATATTGCTTATTTGTATCGTAAACAGGATGAAATGCACACACTGATTACTGCAGTTTTAGAGTTTGTGCAATAGAGTCACACACTTCCATTTTTGAACTTTCAGTACAAATGACACTATCATGCTCCAAATAGAGATAATTTACTTAATTCGCAACAACTGACCCCTCAGGGGATCAGCATTAATTTGCTGAGTACGGGCTTGGCGAACCCGGGGTCCTGAGCTGTGGGCTGTGTCGCGCCAACAGTCCGCTACACCGTAAGCTCTGTGCGTGCTTCAACGACCATCGTTCGGCGCGACAGTGGAACGTTGTATGTTTCAGAGCCCGGGGATCTTGGCTTAATCGCCCAGGTCGCGAGGACGGTACAAACCTCTATAAAAAAAAACTCAATCTCAAGGTGTGCTACGTGCCGAGGAGATGCATGGCTGTTGAGGTTGAACAGCCGCTAGCGAGCAACCTCTGAGGAACCTGCCGCACCTCAGTTGTATAAGGCTTACCCAGGCAAGCGGGGCTCTGCCTGGGTGGACCTTTAGTTCCCTAGCTGCTCGTGGGAAGAACATGAAACGAGCAAACAAAAGTGTGGCCGGCCGCGAAAACGGCGTCTCAAAGCGTGGAAGAGTTTCGTTCAATGCAGCATCGTATGACCCCCAATCGTTTCCATCCCTGGCTACGCCATGGGAGGAACGTCGGGCTCATCATCAAGGTGAGGCGTATGCCCCTCGATACCTGGTGTGCAGTCGAACAGATGGCCAATCGTTTATGTCAACTAAGCCTCTGTTTTTTGTTGAGAACATTGAAGACAAGTTTGGCGAGGTAGACAGAATATCTAAGATGAGATCTGGGTCGATTTTGATAACGATGTCGTCCCCAGCCCAGTCACGGGCACTGCTTGCCTGTGACAAGCTGGGTGACGTTCCCGTTACCATCACACCACATAAAAGTTTGAACATGGTCCAGGGTATTATCTTTCATCGGGATCTCTTACTCCAGTCCGATGACGAACTCCGGAAGAACTTGGAGAGGAGAGGTGTGCAGTTTATTCGGCGCATATACAGGGGTCCGAAGGACAACAGGGTCGCCACTGGTGCCTTCATCTTGGCTTTTGAGGGTGATTCATTGCCCGAAAAAGTCAAGGTGATGGTTTACCGGTGTGACATCCAACCCTACGTTCCTCCCCCTATGCGCTGTTTTAAGTGCTGGAGGTTTGGCCATATGTCATCTCGCTGCGATGCCAACCCCACTTGTCGGGAGTGCGGACGTGCGTCACACCCAGACGTCCCATATACACCGCCTCCAGTCTGTGTTAACTGTGGCCAGCACCACTCTCCCTGCTCGCCACACTGCACAGTTTTTCAAAAAGAGAGAAAGATAATGGAGTACAAGACCCTGGACAGACTTTCATATTCCGAGGCCAAGCGCAAATACGAAAAGGTTCATCCTGTCAGCATGAAGTCTACATATGCTACAGCAACATCAATGGTAAAATCACCTCAAGTTCAATCTACCATCCTGGGCCCTCCGGCCCAACAGTTACCAGTTGCCCCCATACTGTCAGGGGGCGCCTCCTCTTCTGTTGCACCCAAGGTCCGTACTTTGGGAGCAACGAATACAAAACCACAGGGGACAACGGTCCCAATCCCTGAGCCAGAGAACCAACAACCATCTCTGGCTCCTCCTGCAAGGAAGGGCTCCCTCGATGCCCTTCCTCCTAAAGTCTCTGATGCTGGTACAGCAGATACCAGTGAGTGGTTAAAAAACCTGGTCGCAGGGCCTCGAGGGTATCTTCTGTCCCCGATGTGGCAGACAAGCCCTCCCAGCAGGAGAGACCAAAAGACAAACGGGACAGGAAGAAAAAGAGGCCCAAAAAGACTGAACACCAAGTGCTTCTGAGCCACCGCAACAAACGTCAGCCTCAGAGGACGAAATAGAAATTCTCACGTCCCCTGAGGACTTGGCTTTTGCTGAGTCCCCAAATGCGATGGACGTTGAGGCTCTGCCTCCGCCATCAGCGACGGCAAACAATCTTGCAGACACTAGTGTACCGTCCCAATCTGCATGTCCCAGCGACCAGGAGCATCTATGATCATGCAATGGAACTGTGGTGGTTTTTTCCGCCATTTGTCCGAACTGCAACAACTGTTGTGCCGATTTCCAGCATTCTGTATAGCCCTGCAGGAAACTTGGTTCCCTGCACAGAGGACCCCAGCCCTTTGTGGATATCGGGGCTATTACAACAATCGTTCCATCTATAACAGGGTATCTGGCGGAGTATGTGTCTATGTTCTTGCAACCGTCCCAAGCGCTGCTGTGCCTCTCAAACTACCCTGGAGGCAGTGGCTGTTCGACTCCGGGCAATAGAGGAATTTACCATCTGTTCCCTATACCTTCCCCCGGATGTTGTTGTCTCTCCTGCTGACATCACTGCATTTGTTGCCCAATTACCACAACCATTCCTCCTCTTGGGTGATTTCAATGCCCACCACCCTCTATGGGGTGGAAATGAGAGCACAGGCCGTGGTAGAGACCTTCAGAACATTCTCACACAGCTTGACATTTGCATCTTGAATAGTGGGGCACCCACACACTTCAGCGTGGCGCATGGCTCTTTCTCCGCCATCGACCTATCCATTTGTAGCCCAAGTCTCCTTCCGCATTTATCTTGGAAGGTCCATGATGACCTTTGTGGGAGCGACCACTTTCCTCTCCTTTTGTCGCTCTCACAATTTCACCCTACAGGACGCCTGCCTCGGTGGTCCCTCCATAGGGCTGCCTGGCATGGCTATACCTCGACAGCTGTGGCTACTGCTCCATTGCCAGATAACATTGATATGGCAGTACAACAACTCACTGAGGACATTATTTCTGCTGCTGAAGCAAATGTCCCGACTACCACAGGCTCACTTAGGCGCAAGTCGGTGCCTTGGTGGACGCGGGAGATAGCTGACACTATCCGGGAGCGACGCCGGGCGCTTCAACGCCACCGGCGCCACCCCAGTATTGAACATCTAATCGCTTTTAAGCGTCTCCGGGCCCGAGCCCAGCGACTGATCCAACAGAGTAAGCAGGACTGTTGGGAGCGATATGTAGCCACCATAGGCTTCCGCGCCTCCACTTCTCAAGTGTGGTCGCAGGTACGGCGCCTCTTCGGGTACAACCCACCAAGCGGAATCCCGTCACTCCGAATCGAAGGTAGTCTTTGTACTGACCCGACGGTTATTGCCGAGCTAATGGCAGGTCATTTTGCACGTTGCTCTGCAACCGCAGCCTACAGTGCACAATTTCGCGCCCTCAAAGAGCGAGTTGAGCGGAGGCAATTGTCCTTCCGCACATGTCGACAGGAAGCGTACAATGCTCCATTTAGTGAGTGGGAGTTCCAGACTGCTCTTGCTGCATCCCCCAATACCTCTCCTGGTCCGGACCGTATTCACAGCCAGTTCGTCCGTCACCTCTCAGCGGACTTTAAATGGCAGCTACTTGCCCTTTATAATCGTCTCTGGACAGAAGGCCTTTTCCCGTCACAATGGCGGAGAAGTACTATCGTCCCAGTGATGAAACCAGGCGCAGATCCGTCCGAAGCTGGGAGCTACTGCCCCATCAGTCTCACCAATGTTCTGTTTAAGATCCTCGAACGTATGGTGAGTCGACGGCTTATGTGGCTACTGGAGGATCGAGGTCTCCTGGCTCCACAACAGGGAGGCGTCCGTTAGGGCCGTTCCCCACTAGACAATCTCGTGTCCCTGGAATCAGCCATTCGAACCGCTTTTACTCACCGAGAACACCTTGTCGCAGTCTTTTTTGACCTCCGCAAAGCTTATGATACAACCTGGCGGCATCACATTCTCTCCACACTTTATGATTGGGGCTTACGTGGCCCCCTACCAACGTTCATACAGAACTTCCTGTCGCTACGCTCCTTTCAGGTTCAGGTTGGCACCTCTCTTAGCTCCGCTCATGTTTTAGAGAATGGCATCCCACAGGGTTCCGTTTTAAGTGTACCGTTATTTTTGATAGCTATTAACGGACTAGCTGCGGCAGTAGGAACGTCTGTCTCTTCCTCCTTGTTTGCCGACGACTTTTGCCTTTACTTCAGCTCCAGCAGCATTAACGTCACAGAACGGCGGCTGCAGGGAGCCATTCGAAAGGCACAGTCTTGGGCCTCTGAGCGTGGTTTCCAATTTTCGGCGCAGAAAACCCGCGTCGTGCACTTTTGTCGCCGTCGGGTAGCTCATCCAGAACCTGAGCTATATTTGAATGATGAACCCCTTCGCATTGAGGAGACACACCGCTTCCTAGGCATGCTTTTTGATGCCCGGCTGACCTGGATACCGCATCTTCGCCAATTAAAACAAAAATGCTGGAGACATCTAAACATCCTCCGCTGCCTCAGCCACACAGGTTGGGGAGCTGCTCGCCCCACTCTACTGCACCTGTATAAGGCACTTATCCAGTCACGCCTGGATTATGGCTGCCTTGTGTATGATTCTGCAGCTCCAACTGCACTGCAGATCTTAGATCCGGTTCATCACAGTGGCATCCGTTTAGCAACAGGGGCCTTCCGTACCAGTCCTGTGACAAGCCTTCTTGCTGAGGCTGGGGTTCCCCCCCCTGCGATTCAGAAGGCAACAGCTAATGGCTTCTTACGTTGCCCATATTCATGCCGTACCTCACCACCCAAATCGCAGGCTCCTCTTCCCAGCTGTCGCACTCCCTTCCCCACGACGACGGCCCCGGTCGGGCCTCCCGATTGCGGTTCGTGTTTGTTCCCTTCTTTCTTCTCTAGAGTCCCTTCCTATTCCTCTCACCTTCCAGTACCATTCTCGTACTCCTCCTTGGGTCCTTCCTCGCCTCCAGCTTCGGTTGGACTTGTCCCGAGACTCCAAAGCCTCTGTTGCACCAACGACTCTGCGTCAACAGTTTCAGGCCCTTCTGGATTCGTACCATGGCGCTGAATTTATATACACCGATGGCTCCCTAGTCGATGGCCATGTTGGGTATGCCTATACCCACGGCCGGCATATAGAACAACATTCATTGCCCTGTGGGAGTAGTGTGTTTACGGCGGAACTTGTCGCCATTTGGCCGGCCCTTGAACATCTCAAAGCCTGCCCCAGGGAGTCTGTGGTTATCTGTACTGACTCCCTGAGTGGTTTGCAAGCCCTTAACCAGTGTTTCCCAAGACATCCTTTGGTACGGTCCATTCAGGAAACTGTATACAGACTAGGTACATCTGGTCGCACTGTGGTCTTCCTTTGGACTCCAGGCCACATTGGAATAACTGGAAATGAACGTGTTGACCAACTGGCGAAGGAGGCTACTACCTCAACCATGCTGGAAATCGGTCTCCAGGAGAGGGATCTCCGGGCGGTGCTCCATCGGAAGGTATTAAGCCTCTGGAATACAGAGTGGGCTGAATCGAACGCTCCGTGCTGTTAAGCCTTCTACGGCAATATGGAGGTCCTCCCTACGAGCTTCTCGTAGGGAGTCCGTTGTACTCTGCCGACTACGCATTGGCCATACGTGGTTAACACACAGCCACCTCTTGCGTCAAGAGGGCCCACCAGTTTGCCGTTGTGGCGCCCAGCTGACTGTGGCCCACATACTGTTGTATTGTCCGTTTTTAGCCGCTTTGCGGCAGTCCTTTAGCCTACCAGATTCGTTGCCATCAGTTTTAGGTGACAATGCCTCCTTGGCTACTATTGTTTTAAATTTTATTCGCGCATCTAGTTTCTACCCTTCCATTTAATGGAAGGCGCTTCTGAGTGATTCACAGACCCTCATTTTTACACTGTCTTTTAAGTTACTTGATAGCCTCTACCTTTTCGGTTGAGGTGGTTTTTTAGTGTGTACAGCATGGCTCGCTCATCCGTTATTATCTTAGTGATCAGCCGGCCATAGCATTCTGCTGTGAAATTGTACTTTTATTCCTTTTGTGCACTCCTCTGTGTATAAGTGTAGTATTTGTCTTTATTTTACATTCAAGGAATTCTCTAATCCTTGTTCTGTGTTTTCGTTCTCTCACATGTTACATCACTGCCTGGAACAGGGGACTGATGACCTTGTAGTTTAGTCCCCTATAAACAACAACAACAACGCAACAACTGACATAGTATGAATAAGCCTTCTCTGTATGTTAGGCTACAGTAACCACTGTTCTGGTTCCTTCTGGCTCTCGGTATATTGCGGACTTCTTGTGCAGACTTTTTCTTATAGATCCTTTTTGCAGAAACAAAGATTAGAAAAAAGGTAAATAAAATGAATATATTAGATGAACCTAAAAAGACTATGTAGCTAATAGAAAACAATTATGCAATAACAGGAGACACCTTGAGAATAAACTACAGTATGAGAATAACCACCAACCTTAATGAATCGACTTCATACATTATGTAACAATACTAATTCTATGTAATGCTGAAAGTCGCACATGACTGTCAGTCAACAAATGTTCAGCATTCCACCACCACTGCTCTAATCCACGTGAAACTGTGATCGCAGGAAGACACAGAATTCATGTAATTGACTGGAGAGAACACATAGAAAATATTGTGGGGAAGGCGAACCAAAGGTTACGTTTCATTGGCAGAACGCTTAGACGATGCACCAGCTCCATCAAAGAGACTGCCTACATCACACTTGTGCGTCCTCTCTTGGAGTACTGTTGCCCCTTGTGGGACCCTCACCAGGTGGGACTGACGGAAGATATTGAGAAGGTTCAGAGAAGGGCAGCTCGTTTTGTTTTATCACGTTACGGGGGGGAAAGCGTCACGGAAATGTTGCACGAATTGGGGTGGAAATCATTAAAAGAAAGACGTTATTCATTGCGGCGTGATCTGTTTGCGAAGTTTCAATCACCGACTTTTAGTTCTGAATGTGAAAATACTTTGCTAGCACCTACCTACTTAGGGAGACATGACCATCCCAATAAAATAAGAGAAATCAGATCGAAAACGGAACGATTTAGGTGTTCTTTCTTCCCGCGCACTATTAGAGAATGGAACGGTAGAGAAAAGTTATGAAGGTGGTTAATGAACCCTCTGCCAGGCACTTAAATGTGATTTGCAGAGTATCTATGTAGATGTAGATGTAGATGAATGTTAGCTGCAACAAAATGAAAAGGAAAGAAAAAAATACAGTATATTTGTGTGGACTGTCAGTTCATATGCGAGTAATGCAGGGTTAATGTCTAATAAGTGAAGTTTCAAATGATTAGTTTTTTATAATTAAATCATGGGGCCACGTAGATCATCAGTAGATCAGTTTGTATTGTCTCCTTAATCACAAGGAATTATGACAATTGGTAATAAACACTGCCAAAAACACCAAATCAAACAGTTGCTTAAATTTCAACTATAAATTCACTCCATCTTTTCATGCCAACCTCATTAGTTACGTGAAATACGTAGAAACACATGCAGTATTTCTGAGGTGCAAAGCTATGTAGTTTAAAGATATGCTACTAAGTTTCCCATAACAACATACTCGAAAATTATGGCATATTCACAACTATAAACTCATACAAAAATCCTAGTCTTGTGCATTGTTGGTATTGATGTAAAGACATTTATTTTTTGCTGCTGTTACGAATATTTGAAATGCTGATACTTTCAAAGATGAGCAATACTGAATTTCTCTTTCCTTCGTTGCAATGATTCTGTGGCCGAAACTCAGAATAGTAGACCATATCTTGTACCTTTTGTATTTTTATTAGTGCAGAATTTTTACGCCAGTAGTTCTATTTATCTTTGAGGATGCAAAGCGTACCTATCACTGTTTATATTTGACAGCAAAAATTAGTTGTGGCAGCTCCTTGCGCCATCTTTCAGAACTTCCGTTTGCTTTGCACTCGATTCTAAGCAGCAAGTGGTTTTTTGAAGCCCAAAAATAGGAAAATAAGTGAAGCTTAATTTGGAGTAAATACAGTACTAATAAAAGCAAATCTGGGTATCAAATGTATGATCAGGTAGTCCTTCAGGGGCTTTAGCATTAATTGCTAAGTATGAGGCTTGGCGAACCCAGGGCCCTGAGCTGAAGCCTGCGTCATGCCAACAGTCCTCCACGCCATAAGCTTTGTGCGTGCCTCAGCGACCACCTATAGCGCAACGGTGGAGTCTCTGGCTAGGTGGACTTTTATTTCTCTAGCTGCTCATGGGAACACCATGAAAAGAACTTGAAAAGTTGACAAACGTATAACTGCCATCTCAAAGAGAGGGACTTTAATGCTGCTGAATATGATTCCTGATTGTTCCCTTCCCTGGCCATGCCATGGGAGGAACATAGGGCCAGAAGTCAAGGTGAGGTGTATGCCCCCCCCCCCTGCCCCCATTTTAAGTTTGCTCTCACACTGATGGGGAATCCTTTACATCAACTAAGCCTTTACATTGACTAAGCCTCTGTTCTTTGTTGAACATCTTGAGGGCAAGTGTGGAGAGGTGGAGGGTATGTCCAAGATGAGATCCAGGTTAGTCTTGATAACGACATCATCTCCAGCCGTCTTGGGCATTGCTTGCCTGTGAGAAGCTGGGTGATGTTCCCATTACAGTAACTCCACACAAGTCTTAACATGGTCCAGGGTATAATCTTCCATAGGGATCTATTGCTGCAATCTGATGAACTGCGGAAGAACCTAGAGTGGTGAGGTGTACATTTCTTTCGGGCCCATCTATAGGGGTCCAAAGGACAACAGGGTTGCCACCTGTGCCTTCATCTTGGCTTTGGATGGTGACACATTACCTGAAAAAAGTCAAGGTGATGATCTACCGGTGTGACGTAAAACCTACATTCCTCCCCTTATGTGCTGCTTTAAATTCTAAAAGTTTGGGCACATGTCTTCCCGATGTGAACCCAAGTCCTCATGTGGGGAGCGTGGACGTGCATCACATGCAAACGTCCCTTGTGCCCCTTCTCCAGATTGCGTTAACTGTGGCCAGCACCCCCCCCCCCCCCTGCTCACCGGATTGCACAGTCCTCTATAAGAAGAGAAAAATTGTGGAGTATAAAACCCTGGACAGACTGACCTATTCAAAGGCAAGGCACAAATATATAAAGCTGCATCCAGTGAGAAAGGCTACATTTTAACCCACAGCAGTTTCACCATTGTCAACACTGTCAACAAGCTCCCCAGTTTGCACCGCAAATCTCCTTGAGCCCGCAGACCCGATTATCTACAGACACCCCCTTGACAGTTGGGGGCAATTCCTCTTGTATTGTTCCCAAACCATCTACCTCAAGAGCAATAACCGCTCAACCATTGGGGACACTGGTCCCCACTCCATGTAAATTGTTGGAACATACAGTCAGTTGGCAATTCTCCATGACAGGGCAATCTCCGCCAGGGTTGCTCTGCCACCGATAATCACATGTACTGTGAGTCTGCAGTCCACACAGCCTTTTCCACGCGCCAACATCTTGTTGCCTTCTTTTCTGATATGCACAAAGTATATGATGCAACCTGACGACACCACATACTATGTTACATGAGGGGGGTCTCTGAGGCTCCCTCCTGACTTTTATTAAAAAATAAATTAGCTGTCCTACCTTTGGTGTTCAAGTTGGTGCCTCCCTTATCACCTCTCATGTCCAAGAAATTAGGGTTCCTCAGGCCTCTGTTTTGAGCATTCCATTATTTTTAGAGGCCATTAATGGCTTGGTGTTTGCAGTTGGGTTGTCAATATCCCCTTCCCTATATGCTGACAACTTGTGTATATTTTTTAGTTCTGCCGAACGCAGATTGCTGGGATCCATTCGGAAGGTGCAGTCCTCGGCTCTTGCCCATGGCTTCCAGTTTTCTGCCGCAAAGACAAGTGTCACTTTAACTTGATGACGACCTATTAGAAGAAGTGGATACTCATTGATGTTATGGCTCAACTTTGACTCTCAGGTGACATGGCTTCCCCACATTCGTCAGCTGAAATAGAGATGCTGGTGCCATCTTAACATTCTCCGCCACCTGGGACATACTTCCTGGGGTGCTGATCACTCCATACTGTGGGTCTGCATCACCTTCAGCATTGTGCTTGCTGAACCGCAATCACAACTGTGGGTTTTGCATCACAACAGCTGTTAATGTACCAGCCCCGTAAACAGTTTACTTGTGGAGGCCGGGATTCCATCCTCTGCTGGTCTGCAGCCAATAACAGCTCGCCGCCTATGAGGCCCACGTGAATAGCTCGCTAGGCCACCTGAACCATCATCCCCTTTTCTCCAACGTGGTCATCCATTTCCCAACAACAACAACAACAACAACAACAATAACAACAACCCAGATCAGGTCATACCATTGCCTTCCTTGTCCAGTCTCTACTGTGGAAATTGAGTCTTTCCCTCTTCCATCTCTGTATCGGGCCCATGCACGGGCACCTCTGTGGTGTCTGCCAAGGCCGCATATGCAGCTGGGTTTGGCCCACAGACTCAAAGACTCAGTTTTCCCTGAGGCTCTCAGTCAGCAGTTCTTTGCTGTTGTTGCAGAGTTCCCTGGATATGACCTGGTCTACACAGATGGTTCACTTGTTGAGGGCCAGGTTTCGCATATGTTCATGTTGGCCACATTAAACAGCATACTTTGCCAGCTGGCTGCAGTGTATGTACTGTAGAGCTAGTGGCCATTTCCCAGGCTCTTGAGCATGCCCAGTGCAGGTAAGCGCTAAATCTCAAGAATCCAACACAACTGCCAACTGACTGTATGTTCCAACAATTTACACGGAGTGTCAGTAAGGTTGATGGGTCAGTAGCTATCCATGTGAAGAGGGTTTTTGCCCGGTTTAATCATTGGGACAATGATACTTTCCCGCCATCGAGATAGGAAAGCACCATCAAACCAGATGTGGTTGAAGACCACAAGAAGATTACGCTGGCACTATACTGAGAGGTGTGTCAGAATTTGAGTAAGGAGTTTATACGGTCCAGGTGCCATGTTGGAACATTGTGCAAGACTGCTGAGAAACTCCTGTTCATTAAATGCCAAGTTACATGTCTCAGAGTGGCAGGTGATAAAGTAGAGGGGCTGGTGTTCTGCCCACTCCTTTAATGTATGGAAGGACTGTGGGTGTAATTTGCAGAGACAGAGGTGTGAGCATAATGCTTAGCAAACGTCCCAGCAAGTGTGGCTGGGTCCTTGCATATAGTTCCATTTGTAGAGATCCCAGGGATTCCTGCTGGTTTCTGGTATCCCGTTATACACCTGAATTTGCTTCAGAGCTGTGAAGTGCAAGTACCTGTCCCACTTACTGCAAAGATACCTCTCCCAATACTCCTGTTTCTGTCGTTTGATAAGTTGGCGGGCATGAGTGCGGAGCTGTTTAAACATGCTGAGGTGTTCCAGAGAGGGGTGCCTCTTTTATAGCTATAATGTCCGCCTGCAATCTTTAATGGCCTCAGCAACTTCTGGTGACCACCACGGCACTGTCTTCCGCTGTGGGCACCCTGAGGAACAAGGGATTGTAGCTTCTGCACCAGTACCAATGGATCGGATAACATTCTCGACCACCACATCAATGTTGTCGAGTGGGGGAGGTCCAACAATGGCAGCAGAGGTACATTCTTCCCTGTTAACCCTGTTTAAAGCCCACCTGGGCAGGCACCCTGTGGACTGACACTGTGGGAATGACAGAAAGATTGGAAATTATCACTGCCACACAAGTCATTTGTGGGCTCTCCAGTGGACAGATAGTATAAGGCTATGGCTGCAGATAAATCAGTTGCCAAGAACATGCCATGCGCCACACTAAAATGTGTGGGGGCAACTGTATTCAAGAGGCAGAGGTTGAGATGAGAGAGTAAGTTCTTGACAACTCTACTACATTTGGAAATTGTAGAACCACCCCACAAGGGGTTATGGGCATTAAGGTCACCCAATAGTAAGAAGGGTGGGGGGGGGGGGGGAGTTGAGAAATAAGTGCAGCCAAAGCTTTCTGGGAGACATCACCATCTGGAGGGAGGTAGAGACTACAGACAGTGATCTCCTGTGTTGTCCTTTCCCTGATGGGTTCACTATAAACAGAATTAAGGACATACTCACACTCCAACTGAGACTCTGTTATACAACTGAGACTCTGTTATACATGCTGAGGTTGTTATAATAACCCTTGTAACAATGAAGGGCAGGGTCCGCATTGCTGGAAACACATACTCCACAAAACATCAGTCATCAAGGTATTGTTTTATTGCCATCCTGTCCAAGTTTCTCTCTGCCCCTCTGAAAGTGGTGTTTTATTCTCCACCAATTGCCCATTTCCGCATGAAAGATCCTGTTGCAAAATCTGCGCAATTCAGTTACCCAGCACTTCCTGCTACAGTGCCGTTACAGGCTTATCTTACCCAAAGGTTGGGTCACCCATGAAAGCAGCCATGTGATCTACCAACTGTGCTACAATGACTGCAGAGCTTTCTGTTATGATATGACTATCAACAAATTGCCCATTACAATGAGTGGCCACTGCCAAATAGTGGCTAAAAACTAGGACAACCTTGTGGCACAACATGCAGGTGAGCATGTGTTTGATTTCAAAGGTTGTTTCACAATGATGACCTTCTGGACCCCCCCCCCCCCCCCCCCGGCTTCTCTGAACTGCACTGATGTGAGTTATCCTTACACTACATTCTCTGCCTTAAAATTATCCACACCTCAACCTATAGTAACCTGTTCTCCCCACACCCAGCAGTTCTGCCCCCCCCCCCTACATTACACTTTTCCCCACCCCTTTTTTTTGTATATTGTGTGTGTGTGTCCATTTTGTGACTCCCCCCTCCCCCCCCCCAACTGCATTTCCAAGTTGAATCTGTTTTCACCCATCTTCTTATATTCTCCTTAAGGCTGTACTGCATCCATACCCACCAGTGCCTTGTATCTTTATTGTTCCCTCTCTCCTCTCCTCCCATCCCATTACCACAGAGCATTTCTAGGAACATAGCAGCCAGAGACAACATTGTGTGTCTGTGAAGCTTGGATGTTAGATTATATGATAATAAGTGACAAAAGCCAGTTGCCAAAAGCTAAGTTGTGTGTCTATGAGTGTCTCTCTTTTCCCATGTGAATATCACAGCTCGGCGAATGTCTTTACAGTAAGTTGCTAAGTATCATCATTATATTGTTGAATCCAACCTGGACTTCCCATTGTTTGATTTGTTACTAAGTGTAACAACATAGTAATATGCAACTCTGAGCCATTTGCCATGGAAAAGACAGGAGGTGCACATCACCGGACAACAATCTGGTCAGTAGTGACCTTCTTACTTCCCATTGCTGTTACGATAAAAATCTGTTACTGTTTCATAGCAGACAGTTGTCCAACTACAATGTGTGCCATCATACTGTTGCTGGATGTAGTTCCTTGACCCAAGTGCAGATAACTAGCGAAGTTTGAGACTAACTCTGAAATAATATTGTTTTCATGTATCAGGTGACTCATATAATATGTCAATTTGCTTCAAGCTGCAGTAACTAGAAAGCCCCATTGTTTCTATTTCACATAACATATGTTTTCAAAGTGAGTATTGTGACTGAAAATCTTGTTAATGGTGCTGTTGTGCTAATTTGAGCAATATACAAATGAATGTCATGAGTTAAAAGTTTTTGTAGAATGAGACAAATGCTCTTAATTATAGAAGCAGCTGTCCATCTGTGCTAAATAACAATCTGATATATAATATTGGCAAAAAAACTGGCATTTAACAATGTATCACCCACAGTATTTTTGTAGTGTATTGCATGAGGCTGACAAAATAATTAAGGTACAATACTACAAGTTCACTGTTCACTGGGTCCGAGCTCTCAGCTGGCAAAATATTATACTTCGGGATTTTTTAATGTTTTGAAGTGATATGAAATGCTTATACCTGAATGGTTGCATTAAGTAGCACACAGGTGAAATTCAAAATAATAAAAATAAAAACTTTTTACCCAGTTTTTATCATTTCCAGGATTTTTATTTACAGTCAAATAAATTGTACTTTCCAGATAATCCCTATAGTCTGCTCTTAGGAAACATTAGTATACACACCTAGGTGTAATTCAGTCAAAGCTATCAAGTTTGATTCCATACTGGATCCCCATGCTCAGCAACTGTTGTAATATGTGAATGATGAGCAGCAGTCAGTCATAAATAATTATTTGTTATTGCATATATAGATTTTGGTCACTGTGTGGTCATTCTCAGTGCTTTAAAACATATGAAACTTAAAAGATATGCAGTAACAAATAAATATTTGTGGCTGATTACTGCCCATCATTCACATCATTACTTTCCAATACAGAACAAGATTGCTACTCTCAACACAAGGCACACATTCGGCACATTTATTATATTGTTATAAATATTATTGCTGTAATATCACCTTACTTCATGAGTTTAATTTGTTCAGCCAGTTGTGACTGTATGATGTAAAAGCAATATTTTAAAATGTCTAATTGTTTGCAATGTGCCCTCTCTTTTCAAACAGGACCCAAAAGAAGTAGTTAGATATGTGAAGCTGTGGCTGCGCTTTCAAGAACTTGGCATTGTCTTGGGGGAGAACCTGAAGGGTATAGAAGCAAGGTGGTGTGATGGAAAAGGTCCATTAGCTCATTATTTTGCACCAGCAGAAGTTAAAAAGTTGATACGAGCACTCTTCCAAAATACTGACAGGAGATCTGCTGTACTTGCACATATAAAGTGATATTCTTTCAGAGACAGAAGAGGTGCATGAAGTGTGTGAAGGACTTTGTAAACTGTGAAATATTAGCATTGATCAAAAATAGAATTCAAATATATCATTTGATAACAGTTTTAATTTGAATCATTCACATGGGAAATACGCCAACCAGTGTTGGATGGTGAAATTCTGTTTTGCCATGTGACAACACCACAGACATTCCTAGTCTCTATAACACCTATTAGCCACCTCATTATTTTCTAGTATGGGAAATCTGGAAGGGGGTACTCATTGAATTATCAGGTAAAAAGCCAATTTAAAAAAAGATGTAAATAATTGAAACTAAAAACAAAAGTATATACAATTAAAAAACTTTCTTTTATTTAGAGAACAGTGACACCCATAATATCAATCACTGTGCTTTCTCAATGGAATAGGTAATATGCAACTAGAAGAGCCAAGATAAAATGGAGATAGGAACAAAAACTTCCCATGGAAAATAAATTAAATGCCCCATGTAAACAAGTTACTGTATCTATTGCTATGTCACATCATTTGGAACACATTATAAGGTAGAACATTTTTCCCATTTATCCAAACTGCATTAACAATCACGATAAAATTTTTTACCTTAAGGCATGGTATATGATAAAGCATATCAAAGAAGCTAAAGAAACAGCCAAGATTTTTCTCATAAATGATGCTTCATACTTCAGTTACAAAAACACACTTAATAACAAAATGTTCAATGTCTAACTGAATGTATTCATAATTTTTGCCTCAGGCAGACAGACAGATGGAGTTTGGTTTTTAATTGCATTAAATACTAAATAGTACACAAGTAGTGACATTAAACACACCAAGAATGAAACTTAATATGATTGCTAGGTTTGCTCGCATCTATGTCCTTGCCGCATTTATGTCCTTGAAAGTACAATAATTTCGCAACTTTGTTCATAAGTTAGGACCAGGGTAATTAGGATAAAAGAAAAGTTTTTAGTTTTCTGGTTCAAATATAAACCATGCATAAAATACTGTCCTTTATCAAGATGAAACTAAAGATATTAGTAACTATAAAAAGAAATTCTATTTGTTACATCATGACCACACATCTGACTGAAGAAGCTAGTTTGGCACTTTGAAGACGTTGACATTTTGTGTAAGCATTGTATTCATTACATTGAATCGTATTATGTATATCAACAATTAAAAGTATTTTAATAAATGTGATAAATTTCGAATGGCACAGAATTAATATAAAATTCTTGAATATCCGTCTCCAGATCGCTTATATTTTCTAAAACATTACCGGTTTCGGGACAGCTGCCCATCTTCAGATCTGTTAAATAAATGTTACAACTGAATATAAGCTACTATTTATAAAGTATGATATCAAAAAATTTAAAGGAAAAACATTAAAAAACATTAAAAACATACCAAAATTTTGAAGTTACAGAGTAACCTGTCCTGTAATGAACGAATGTACATAGTCGTTACTAAAAACATAGTAGCTGCCTGAGGGTTTATATAAAGTACTTGAAATCATCTGATTGGTTGGGATCCTTTTGTTAAAATTATTCTCAATAAGTAATTATTGACTTACACATAAAAGCAATTCTGAGGTCAAGGTGTAAGATAGTAGTCAAGGTATAAAAAACAGTTACAAATGAGATACACAGCTGTCAAACTATAAAAGGACGTAGAAATTGGGTTCTGGATAAATATAATAACATTTTAAGTGAAACTGTTATCGAGTTAAAAAATAAAAAATATATATATAAAAGTATAAAAAATAAAAATATTGTTAAATATTAAAATCTCTTAAAAATGATTAAAAACAAATATTGTGGACAATGTCTTCTTTCCCGTCTGCGGATGAGGCTTCCGTGTGTCAGGTATCAGTAGCGTCGCCGAGGTTTCCTCCGTCGTGTCCCATTCACCGCCGCCAGTGTGCTGAGGGCCGCCGTAGCTGGTGTTTGGCAGCGCGTTCCATTCCAGGCAAGGCTACAAAATGTCTTTAAATATTTCAAAAAAGTTTTTATGCATGAAGTCTGTCTGTTCATTTAGAAGTTTGTCCGGGTCTTTCTCCTTGTGCGCATATACTTCAAGTTCTTCAAGTACGTTTAAATGAAAGCTTTTCGGTGCCCTGTGCAACACTTCCATTTGTTCGCTTATAGTGCTGACTTGGTGTTTATTGTCTTTAGCATGCGCTCCAAATGCTGTGCGATTGCTGTTATTGCAGTGCTCTTTGTATCGGACTTCAAAGTTGCGTCCAGTTTGCCCTATGTAATATTTATCGCAGCTGGCACATTTAATCTTGTATACTCCGGAGTTGTTATATTTCGTTCGTTTTTTCGTGGTAGGTCTATGCCTTAATCTTTGTGCCATTTGCCCATCATTTTTGAACGCCACCCCTATGTTTCTCGGAAAGTGTTTCGCAATTCTCTCCGACACACGTCCTCTGTATGTTAAAGTGACAAACTTCTTTTTATCTTTAAATATGTTAATGCCAGTGGATTTGTTTTTAATTTTATTGAACATCCGCGTGACATCTTGCGTCTTGTACCCATTGGCTGCGGCTACCTGTTTGATAATGTCTAGTTCTTTCTCTAATTCTTCCTCGGCAAGTGGTAGTCTGAGAGCTCTGTTGCACATTGAGTAGAAGTATGCTCTTTTGTGCTGTGCTGCGTGTCGTGATGTCGCTCCTATAATGCTATCAGAGCATGTCTCTTTCCTGTATACGCTGAATGCGTGTCTACCTCCGTCATTTCTTATATTCAAGTCAAGAAAATTGATTGCCCCATTCCGCTCCAATTCCAAAGTAAACTGCATTTTTGGGTGTTGATCGTTTAAAACTTTTGACATTTCCACAACTTCATCTTTCTTACCTTTATACAGTAAAATAGAGTCATCAACGTACCGTCTGTAATAAATTAGTTTCCGTTTGATTTCGGGATAAGAGGCGAAAAATTTGCTTTCGAAGTCGTTCACAAAAATTTCAGCTAAAATACCCGACAGGCAATTTCCCATCGCTAAACCATCATCTTGTATAAAAACTTTGTCATTGAAGGTAAAATAGTTGAAGGCTAATGTGAATTCTAAAAGGTCTAAAAATTCAATCATTTCACCCACAGTCATAGACTTGTTTTTTATGAGATTGTGCTTGATGATTGTTAATGTTTCTGAAATTGGTACGTTAGTATATAGGTTCACAATATCTAAAGAAGCTAGGACGGCGTCTTCTGGAATGGCTAAATCCTTAACATCGTTGGCAAAGCTCACACTATTTTTAACACTGTAGGTTTCCTGAAATTTGTACGCATATTTCAATTTTTGGTATAAAGCTTTATTCAGTAGCTCATTAACTGCTTCCCTGCCATTGCAAATTACGCGCATAGGTTTATTACTTTTATGCAACTTTATCTGAGCCCTCGCTTCTGGTGTTTTGGGATTCATATTGATTAATCTAGCTTTTTCACTCGGCGTGAACAAAAACTAGACCGCTTCTAATTTGGCATTTAATTCTACTTGAAATTTCTTCGTAGGGTCTTTTTTGATTTCTTTAATACCATTCTCCTGAAAAAACTGCATTGTTTTAGTTATATATTCTTCCTCGTACATGACGACAGAAGTGCAGCCCTTATCAGCTTTGATCACAATTGCACCATATGACTAATTTTAAGTTTATTTCTTTAACTAACTTAATCTCAGTATGATTATCAATTGCCTTTTCGCGTTCAATTGCCTCTTTGGTTTTAATAGCGATACATGTCTCCCTTCAAAATTTTGGTATGTTTTTAATGTTTTTTAATGTTTTTCCTTTAAATTTTTTGATATCATACTTTATAAATAGTAGATAAAAATAGAAAAGAGATGACTTACCAAAAGGACCGGCTCGTCGAGAGAAACAAATAAAATCACACACAAACACACATACAAGCTTTCGCCACCACTGGCAGCTTCTTCAGGAAAAAGAGGAAAAAAGGGGAGGAAAAGGGAAGGATATGGGTTTTAAGGAAGTGGAAAAGGAGTCATTCCAATCCCAGGAGTGGAAGGACTTACCTTAGGGGAAAAAAAGGAAGGTAAACAAATACACACACACTCAGACATATCGAAACGCAAGCACACCTAGACAGACATTTGTGAAAAGCAAAGAAGTTGGACAGAGATACCAATTGAGGCAGAGGCTCTGTCCACAGAACCCAGGCAAAGATGCTAAAGATAGTGGGCGGGAATTTGAGTTAGCGGAGATTGAGACCAGGTGGGCAACGGGAGTAAAGAATAAGCTGAAGGGCAAGTTCCCATCTCCGGAGTTCTAGGTGTGCTTGCGTTTCGATATGTCTGAGTGTGTGTGTATTTGTTTACCTTCCTTTTTTTCCCCTAAGGTAAGTCCTTCCACTCCTGGGATTGGAATGACTCCTTTTCCACTTCCTTAAAACCCATATCCTTCCCTTTTCCTCCCCTTTTTTCCTCTTTTTCCTGAAGAAGCTGCCAGTGGTGGCGAAAGCTTGAATGTGTGTTTGCGTGTGATTTTATTTGTTTCTCTCGACGAGCCAGTCCTTTTGGTAAGTCATCTCTTTTCTATTTTTATTTATATTTATCCCACCGGGAAAGTTTCCCTCTATAATTTTTATAAATAGTAGCTTATATTCAGTTGTTACATTTATTTAACAGATCTGAAGATGGGCAGCTGTCCCGAAACCGGTAATGTTTTAGAAAATATAAGCGATCTGGAGGCGGATATTCAAGAATTTTATTCATATAACGATCGCAATAACTCCCTGAAGACCAATAAGTCTTGCTTTGATAAACTTGTGCCTAGTCAGGCTGTGGGAGATGTGAAAAGATTTTTTTAACTTAAATTAAAAGTTATGAGAGCCAATTTAAAAATTCAGTTTAATAAGAACTGTCTGCAGTTAGGCGTTGTGCCCAAATACGCGAGATTAAAAGTCAGTAGTAACACTGTTTCAGCCAGGATAGTGAAGAGGAAGGCGGAGCAACTGTGGATCAGACAGGAGATAAAATCTGGGTACATCGAAAAAGATAAATGTAATAAATCAGTATTTGACTTACATATTATGTTAGGTAACCTACTTTCTCCCTTACAGTTTAGACATGTTGCAGACGAGATTGACTACAGGATTGAGGTTCATAGGGACGCAATTATAAAGAGACATAACAAGAAAATCTTTAACCTCTGTAAAATAATAGCGGACACAGACAGTAATGCAGAAAACGTGCGTCACGTACACAACTTCTATGACAGGACAGTCAACTTAACAGACATTATTTTCACCAATAAAGAGCAGGAACTGTTAGACAAGGGGCTCAAGTACAACCCTCACACAAAAATACATCAACAGGATGTCAAGAGGATGATCGCAGAAGTGAAGGTAGCATGCAGGGAAGCTAAAGTGACAAAATTCCAGGAGACATGTATCGCTATTAAAACCAAAGAGGCAATTGAACGCGAAAAGGCAATTGATAATCATACTGAGATTAAGTTCGTTAAAGAAATAAACTTAAAATTAGAGTCATATGGTGCAATTGTGATCAAAGCTGATAAGGGCTGCACTTCTGTCATCATGTACGAGGAAGAATATATAACTAAAACAATGCAGTTTTTTCAGGAGAATGGTATTAAAGAAATCAAAAAAGACCCTACAAAGAAATTTCAAGTAGAATTAAAAGCCAAATTAGAAGCGGTCCAGTTTTTGTTCACGCCGAGTGAAAAAGCTAGATTAATCAATATGAATACCAAAACACCAGAAGCGAGGGCTCAGATAAAGTTGCATAAAAGTAATAAACCTATGCGCGTAATTTGCAATGGCAGGGAAGCAGTTAATGAGCTACTGAATAAAGCTTTATACCAAAAATTGAAATATGCGTACAAATTTCAGGAAACCTACAGTGTTAAAAATAGTGTGAGCTTTGCCAACGATGTTAAGGATTTAGCCATTCCAGAAGACGCCGTCCTAGCTTCTTTAGATATTGTGAACCTATATACTAACGTACCAATTTCAGAAACATTAACAATCATCAAGCACAATCTCATAAAAAACAAGTCTATGACTGTGGGTGAAATGATTGAATTTTTAGACCTTTTAGAATTCACATTAGCCTTCAACTATTTTACCTTCAATGACAAAGTTTTTATACAAGATGATGGTTTAGCGATGGGAAATTGCCTGTCGGGTATTTTAGCTGAAATTTTTGTGAACGACTTCGAAAGCAAATTTTTCGCCTCTTATCCCGAAATCAAACGGAAACTAATTTATTACAGACGGTACGTTGATGACTCTATTTTACTGTATAAAGGGAAGAAAGATGAAGTTGTGGAAATGTCAAAAGTTTTAAACGATCAACACCCAAAAATGCAGTTTACTTTGGAATTGGAGCGGAATGGGGCAATCAATTTTCTTGACTTGAATATAAGAAATGACGGAGGTAGACGCGCATTCAGCGTATACAGGAAAGAGACATGCTCTCATAGCATTATAGGAGCGACATCACGACATGCAGCACAGCACAAAAGAGCATACTTCTACTCAATGTGCAACAGAGCTCTCAGACTACCACTTGCCGAGGAAGAATTAGAGAAAGAACTAGACATTATCAAACAGGTAGCCGCAGCCAATGGGTACAAGACGCAAGATGTCACGCGGATGTTCAATAAAATTAAAAACAAATCCACTGGCATTAACATATTTAAAGATAAAAAGAAGTTTGTCACTTTAACATACAGAGGACGTGTGTCGGAGAGAATTGCGAAACACTTTCCGAGAAACATAGGGGTGGCGTTCAAAAATGATGGGCAAATGGCACAAAGATTAAGGCATAGACCTACCACGAAAAAACGCACGAAATATAACAACTCCGGAGTATACAAGATTAAATGTGCCAGCTGCGATAAATATTACATAGGGCAAACTGGACGCAACTTTGAAGTCCGATACAAAGAGCACTGCAATAACAGCAATCGCACAGCATTTGGAGCGCATGCTAAAGACAATAAACACCAAGTCAGCACTATAAGCGAACAAATGGAAGTGTTGCACAGGGCACCGAAAAGCTTTCATTTAAACGTACTTGAAGAACTTGAAGTATATGCGCACAAGGAGAAAGACCCGGACAAACTTCTAAATGAGCAGACAGACTTCATGCATAAAAACTTTTTTGAAATATTTAAAGACATTTTGTAGCCTTGCCTGGAATGAAACGCGCTGACAAACACCAGCTACGGCGGCCCTCAGCACACTGGCGGCGGTGAATGGGACACGACGGAGGAAACCTCGGCGACGCTACTGATACCTGACACACGGAAGCCTCATCCGCAGACGGGAAAGAAGACATTGTCCACAATATTTGTTTTTAATCATTTTTTAAGAGATTTTAATATTTAACAATATTTTTATTTTTATACTTTTATATATTTTTTTTTTATTTTTTAACTCGATTACAGTTTCACTTAAAATGTTATTATATTTATCCAGAACCCAATTTTATCTTATTTCTACGTCCTTTTATAGTTTGACAGCTGTGTATCTCATTTGTAACTGTTTTTTATACCTTGACTACTATCTTACACCTTGACCTCAGAATTGCTTTTATGTGTAAGTCAATAATTACTTATTGAGAATAATTTTAACAAAAGGATCCCAACCAATCAGATGATTTCAAGTACTTTATATAAACCCTCAGGCAGCTACTATGTTTTTAGTAACGACTGTGAACATTCGTTCATTACAGGACAGGTTACTCTGTAACTTCAAAATTTTGGTATGTTTTTAATGTTTTTTAATGTTTTTTCTTTAAATTTTTTGATATCATACTTTATAAATAGTAGACAAAAATAAAAATAGAAAAGAGATGACTTACCAAAAGGACCGGCTCGTCGAGAGAAACAAAGAAAATCACACCCAAACACACATACAAGCTTTCGCCACCACTGGCAGCTTCTTCAGGAAAAAGAGGAAAAAAGGGGAGGAAAAGGGAAGGATATGGGTTTTACGGAAGTGGAAAAGGAGTCATTCCAATCCCAGGAGTGAAAGGACTTACCTTAGGGGAAAAAAAGGAAGGTAAACAAATACACACACACTCAGACATATCGAAACGCAAACACACCTAGACAGACATTTGTAGTAGCTTATATTCAGTTGTAACATTTATTTAACAGATCTGAAGATGGGCAGCTGTCCCGAAACCGGTAATGTTTTAGAAAATATAAGCGATCTGGAGACGGATATTCAAGAATTTTATTCATATAACGATCGCAATAACTCCCTGAAGACCAATAAGTCTTGCTTTGATAAACAGAATTAATAGCTTTTCCAAGGAGTCTTCAAGAGTCTCAGCTCTTCCATATTTCAAGTTACATATTTAAAATCAACAAATACCTTGATATACATACTTTCTGAAGTGGCCTGTGTTGTTCTTCAATGTTCAAGACCTCTACATACCCAATTTCCTTAAAATCTTTCAAGCTGTTTACTCATGAAATTTTAACAGACAGAGCTCTCGCATTTACACTGTTAGTATGGATTGTCCTGCTTCATAATGTGAAAAGCGTTTTCATTTCTGATGTTAATTCTCGAGGTTTGTACTTGGTTGGGAGCCACACATTTACTGAAGAAATTCAATCAACGACAAAGACCAAGATATAGCCACCTGACTTAATGAGTATGCAGTTTATTGTAAAGGGCAATGTAGTTAATTCAAATTTATTCTTTTATGCAAATGGATTAATGCAATTGTCCAAGATTCAATCCTCACTCAGTTTTAAGATTTCTTTTATCTACTGCAAAGAGTTGCATGTGGATAGCTGAACATGAGGGGGCGGGGGGGGGGGGGGGTTTACTGCAAATGGAAATTTTTCTTTGATGACAATTTAAAATGCAAGTGACACTAATGAAATATTTCAGAAAGGTTGTCACAATAATTTGTGGTCATTTGTGATACCAAGCAGAGACAGAGAGAGGTGGCACAGTTGTTAGTGGATTTGCTATTGGGAGGAAGGCAGTTCAAATCCACGTCCAACTATTCAGATTTGGGTATTCAATGATTTCCCCAAATCACTGCAGGCAAATGCTGAGATGTTTCCTTTAAAAGCCTGTAGAAAATAATAAATTTGTATCGTCCGCTACGACAGTCGGCGCTGTTGGAGATCGGGTGATCTCGCCAGCGCCACCTGCCGTAGTGCTGCAGCAGTGCGCGGCAGCACGCCGGCTCGCCAGAATTTGTTTACCTTTTGTAAGGTGCGCCTCGGCGCTTCAAATGAAATATACGAACAGTATCTTTTGTTGTCGGTGACTTATGTCACGTGTGTGTACATTACCGTGTAATTGTGAAATACAAGATTCTTTAAGCATTCTCTACAAGTGTTCATAAAATTGGCAATGAGAAAGGGATATATCAAAACAACGTGTTCAATCATGCCTGCCACCCTCGAAGCACTTCTACAAGCACTTCTGCAACAGCAAAAAGTACTCACCGATCATGTCCTGCAACTTCCAGAGCTCTTTGCAAACACCATCAAGGCGATCTTCAACACACCACAGTTCGATAGGAGGCAACAGCTTTCAATTCCGAGTTTCCAGCCATATGACGATGCCGCAGAAGACTGGGCTGACTACGAGAAACGACTATGTCAACACTTCGCAGCATTCGGCGTTGTTGACACCAACCTATGTAAGTCTCTTTTTCTCTCTTGGCTTTCGCCCCATCTTTGTCAGTTGCTTTCACAACTTGCCCCACTTCAGGAACCGGCATCTTTGTCATCAACGAAATGTGTACACTTCTAAATTCTTTTTATAAGAAACAAACGCACGCCGTTGCCTCTAGGGTAGCTTTCTACCAGTGTGCAAAAAACTTTCAAATCAGTCATACCGAGCTTGGGCCACACAGCTGCAAGGGGTCAGCAGAAAGTTTAATTTTGTGATGAAAATCCATCAGGAATCGTACGCCGATCAAATGGTACGTGACACTATACTCCGCTTGGCCCCTGACAAAGAGGTTCGACAAAAAGCACTTCAATTAAATGACCCTACCCTGGCAGAGGTGTTGTCAATTGCAGAATCATTTGAAATTACTCGAGCCGCGGGCGCTCAGCTGGATTCGTGGGGTAACGTAGGAGAGGTTGCGTTAGATAGGGCCGTTGCTGTCACCGCTCACAGCGAAGCAAGTCACAACGTTGCTGCCATATACCACCCCCCCCCCCCCGCAGAAAGAAAACAAAAGCAAGATGGTTTTTCAGAGAAAACCGTCACCAAATGCTCTGCCCTCTTGTCCGAAATGTTTCACGCAGCACTCGCGTGACGACTGCTCTCAAAGATGGGCACAATGCCACAAGTGCAAAAAATGTGGTCACATCTCATCCGTATGTCGTTCCAAACAAGTTCAAGCAATTAATGATATGGAATCTGATGCTGGTTCAGTCATGTTTGTCAACTCCACTTATTCCTCAAACAATAAACTTTTTGTCTCCGTTACTGTCCTAGGAAAGGATATTCAAATGTAATTTGACACCGGTTCCACCGCAACTATTATTACTTCTCACACTTACATTAAGCTAGGGGCGCCCCCCTTATCACCTGTTTTGCGCAACTTGCGCACTTATACCCATCAACAACTGGCTCTCATAGGCCAATTTGAAGTACCGGTCACATATAAACATGTGACACGCATGCTTACTCTTTTTGTTGTAGACAAAGCAGCTACAACAGACTTGTTTGGCTATGATGCATTTTGTGCTTTTGGATTTTCTGTAGATGACACTATAAATATGGTCTCGGACATTGTTCCGTTAGATAGAATAGAGGCTTTATCTACCGAATTCTCTGATCTTTTCTCCAAAGGCTTAGGTCATGCTGTTGCTTTCACAGCCCACATATCGCTTAAAGATGGTTCTCGCCCGCAATTTTTTCGCGCGCCCTCTTCCAGTTGCATTTGATGATTCTGTTAAACAAGAACTCGATCACCTTACGACTGCGGGTGTTCTTCTTCCTATCACTTCGAGTGAATGGGCTTCTCCTTTGGTAGTGGTTCTTAAGCCAAACGGATCCCTTCGCATTTGCGGCAACTTTAAAAACGCCGTAAATTCACAAAGTATCATTGACACGTATCCCATGCCGCGGCCACAGGAACTCTTTGCCAAATTAGCAGGCGGACAATATTTTTCAAAAATTGATTTGTCTGAAGCATACCATCAATTCCCTCTTGATGAGCGATCTCGTCAATTTCTTGTACTCAACACGCCCTTTGGTCTTTATCAATACCAAAGGTTGCCGTTTGGCGTTTCCAGCGCGTCAGCTATTTTTCAAAGATTTTTGGAACAACTTCTTGCGCTGGTACCGGGATGCATTAACTATCAGAATGATATTGTGGTCACAGATGAACATCTCAGGAATCTTCAACAAGTGTTTACTGTTTTGCAACAAGCGGCGTTAAAATGTAACTTTCACAAGTCCAAATTTTTTCAACCCTCCATTGCATACTTGAGCTTTCGTCTCTCACGTGACGGTATCAGTCCTTTAAAGGATCACATTTCTGCAATTGAGTCTCTTCCTCAACCTACGTCCGTGAAGGACTTACAAGCCTTCCTAGGTAAAATAGCCTATTATCTCAAGTTCATACCGTCTGTAGCGGAAATATCACATCCTTTAAATTATCTTTTGAAGAGGAATGTGCCTTTTGTTTGGTCTGACGCATGCGAAAAGGCTTTTCAAACACTCAAATCTCATTTGCAAAAATCACCTTGCTTAGCAACGTTCAGTCCAGGGCTGCCTTTAATACTTGCAGCTGACGCGTCACAATATGGCATTGGGGCTGTACTCTCTCATAAATTTCCAGACAGCACAGAGCGACCAATTGCTTACGTATCCAAGACTCTCAATGCTTCACAAGCAAAGTACTCCCAGATTGAAAAGGAAGCTTTATCCATCGTTTACGCTTTAAAAAAGTTTAGCGTCTTTCTATATGGCACTAGGTTCCACCTTATTACAGACCACAAGCCATTGGTCTCACTTTTTTATCTGTCGGTATCTCTTCCTGAAAAAGCAGCACACAGATTGCAGAGTTGGGCTCTATTTCTGTCTAGATTCAATTACGAGATTCATTTTCGGCCTACAACACAGCTTGCGAATGCGGATGCTCTCTCCCATCTTCCTATGGGTCCTGATCCTGTTTTTCATGCCGATGAATTGCTCTGTTTCCACGTGGATGAAGCTGCTCAGGCGGTGGTGGACGGATTTCCAATCGACGGACATTGCATCGCGGAAGCCACAGCTGCTGATCCCATCCTCTGCCAGGTTGTCCTCCACATCAAGCATGGATGGCCAGAAAGACCGTCAGGAAAAGCATCAGATCCGCTCCGAAACTACTATCATCTTCGTCTGCGTCTGTCCACACTTCGTGGGGTGGTCCTGCTGGCCACCGAGGACGTCACACCCAGAGTCGTCGTTCCTTTGGCTCTTCGCACGCCGCGGTGGAGTAGCCGAGCGGTCTAAAGCGTCTTGCTGCGGAGCGCGCGGTTGCTCGCCGTGGCGGTTCGAGTCCTCCCTGGGGCATGGGTGTGTGTGTGTGTGTGTGTGTGTGTGTGTGTGTGTGTGTGTGTGTGTTGTCCGTAGGTTAGTTTACCTAGGCTTAAGTAGTTTGTAAGCTACGGACTGATGACTACGCAGTTTGGTCCGATAGATCTACAAACAGTTGATTGAATTGCTCTTCGCACTGATGTCCTGAATCTGCTACATCAAGGACACTGGGGTACTTCCAAAACAAAAATTCTGGCCCGTCGTCATGTGTACTGGCCTGGAATAGATGCTGACATTGCGCACATGGTAGCTGCCTGCAGCCCGTGCACCACAAATGCTCCAGCACCCAAATCTTCGCTCTCGCCATGGCTTACACCTGAACAACTGTGGGAATGAATTCATATAGGGGAGGTGGAAAGGCTGGTGCGAACATTTAAAACGCAAATGAAAAAACATCTAGCGTCATCCTCCACGGAGGAATCACGCCTCAGCTTTTTAGCATCATACAGATTCAAACCAATAGGTAAACAGAGCCCCGCGGAAATGCTGCATGGCAGACAACCCTGGACATTACTGCATCTCCTATTACCCTCAAAGGAACAGTCCACCAACACAAATCAGGGACGATATAGAAAGGGCGCCTCTGTTTGGGCACGAGGCTATGGACGTCATCCAAAGTGGATAAAAGGACGTATCACTGCTCAAAGAGGGAACCGTATGTACGAGGTTAGCACAGCTGGAGGTGACGTCGCAAGACATGTGGACCAGCTCCGTCCTAGGATGACTACGATACCCTTGGATAACGACGACGAAAAAATGGAGATTGAGTATGAAGTGAACTTACCCAAAAGTGTCAAAAAAGATTATACACAGTGTGATACGGACCTAACTTTACCGTTCTTGAGTGAAGTGTGCAATAAAAACAGTGACAGTAGACCTATGTCTCCTATAATAACAAAAAATAACGTGATACCTATACCGAAAACACCGGACTCGCCCATAATGACAAGAAAGTACAAACCTGGACATTACAAACCTTATGGATGTGCACCTACCCGAACATTTCAACGTGAAGACGACATGATGGACATTGGGCATGTGAAAATGTTTACCAAAAAAGGGGATGTATGTAGTAAATAATAAATTCGTATTGTCCGCTACGGCAGTCGGCACTGTTGGAGATCGGGTGATCTCGCCAGCGCCACCTGCCGTAGTGCTGCGGCAGCACGCCGGCTCACCAGAATTGTTTACCTTTCGTAAGGTGCGCCTCGGCGCTTCAAATGAAATATACGAACAGTATCTTTTGTTATTGGTGACTTATGTCACGTGTGTGTACATTACCGTGTAATTGTTCAATTGTGAAATACAAGATTCTTTAAGCATTCTCTACAAGTGTTCATAAAAAAGCCCATGGCTGATTTCTCTCCCTATCCATATTAAAACAATCTGAGCTTGTGCTCCATCTCTAATAACCACTCTGTTGAGGGGCATTAAACCCTACTCTTCCTTCCTACATTTACCAAGTTGAAAGTGGGTGTATAGTGCAAGATTTGTGTACAGTGCAATTTGCAATAACATAGTGAAAACTGACGTTGGTGAAAGTGTAAGAGGGTAAAAGTGGAAAGGAAGGGGAGCAACAGTAAGTTACTATTGAGGCAAAAATGTTCTCAGACTGGCCCTGTGTATAACTGAATGCACTTTGAAAGCTATAATTCATCATTAGATTAGATGTTCTTTTCATTCAACAAGAGCCATAGTGAACCAATAGTCCAAGATGTATAACACGTAATTCACATTCCATGTTTCTCAAGTTAAACGGTTTATAAAGAATAAGTGGTAAGAAAATATTAAAGAAAGAAACCTCACCACAGGGGACACAAATCTTCAGTACCCTGTGGTGTATGTAATTCTGAGCCTATTGTAGCCACAAATCATCAAATGGAAGATTAGAACATACTTACACCATTTGCCTGTTGATGCTAATAATAAATTCATCAATGGAGTAGGAGGTGGCCATCAATAAGTTATGTACACTCCTCTTGATCTGAACATTATTACAGAGTTAATATTTCATGGCTGCAAGTCATTTAAAATTTGTGTTCTTGAGTAACTTCACTTGGTTTGGTGAGATATGAAATGAAAGAAAACATAGTCTGTAGTCTGTAGTTTTATTCTTTTTATAACACATTTAACATTCATATAGTAAACAAAGATATGTTTAGGCTTTACAGAGCTGTGTGGTATGCTCATCCCAGTTGATTTTTTTTTTAAGCTGTAAGGGAAAGTGGGCAAGTGGCAAGAGTAATACACTATAAATTCAATTAAATAATCTTTAGAATTGTAACAAAGCATGTTGGGATTTATTCCCATCTGCTTGCATTACTGAACCTCCCAATATTACTGTTGCTTATTAATAGATATTAATGTAATTAGACCATTATCATTTTCTTTTTCAAAACTTTTGTTATTCTATTTTATAATGTGACTAGCTAAAGTCATATTCTATTATTTTGTGACACACAAGTATGTTTTCTTAGCAATATTAATTAGTTAATATTGTTAAAGTTCAGATAGTGTGCTAATTAGTATTTCCGTTAAAACTAATTAAATTCTTTTCTCATAATATTAAAGTAGGTACTATTATGTTTCACAAGTAATGTTAGGAAGATTTTGCTCTCCTTAGTTTCTGTATAATTATCATTAATTACAAAAGTATTGTTGGTAAACCTATTTTGTTAAATACGTAAAGGAAATACTATTAATTGAACCAAGATTTGTATATTAATTTAATCAATATTATTTATGTTCTATTTTACTATAGCCAGTTGCATGTAATTGTTTACTTTTCCATTACAATGTAATGAACTCTGGTGCATAATCTACACAAGTTCAGAGTATTGTTTCATCCGTTGTCTGGGGCAGTTTGGAGTCTTGTTTCAGCCGCGATCTGAGGTCCAATCTATGCCAGTTTGAACTTTAATTTTGAACAATTATGTAAACGTTCATCAGTGTTACTAGTGTGGAAAGTGTTTATATCAGTATTATGAATTGGCGATCAACATTTGTGCTACATTAAGATGCTCACCTTGAACTTGTGTATTCCACACACAAACTATATAAAGTAGTAATAGTGATGTGCGGAATGTGCATTCTTGGTCACATTGATTATAATTAATGAGACTTATAAGCTAGCCGAAAATGGGGACAACCGGGCATTTATGAATCACTAAAAGTGTCAAAGTACTGCAATTCCTTGAGTTGCCTTCTTTATTTGTAGTGAATTAGTTTTCACCCCATGAGATTTCAGCCAGCTGCTACCGAGAGCAATTGCCAACAAGAACACCAAGAACCATCGAACTGCGACCAGGTAACAGCACAGAATTTAATATGAACATTTAAGTAGTTTCACCAGATACGATAAGCAATCACACAAAATTGATTGCCAGTCAAATTATTAGTGCAAACCAGAAAAATGAACATGTGTCATGATTTATAAATCTAACAACATTGGTCTGTCTTTTCTTAGGGTAATGTTTCATTTACGTAAAATGTGTTCAAGGGCAGATTCAGGAGGAGGGCACAGGGCACGTGCCCACCCCCCCCCCCCTCCCCCCCCCCAGACGGACCCATGAAAAATGATAGGGGGGGGGGAGAATCTCAGCATTAGAATAATTAACTTTTACTTACGGACAGCATGTAATTGTGAGTTTAAAAATGCAAAATCCCTGAATTAACATTTCATAATTTGAGTTTGTGTTATTCTTCCATTCAATTGCTTCTTGCTCTTTTTTGTCAGTAATTTATGATAAAAATAAATAAAAGTGCTCTATTGTTTCTTGATTGATTAAGATATAAATGAGGAAGTGTGTATGTTTTACTCATATGTAAATAAAGGTCTTACCTATGTGAAAAAACTGTTAATTTCAAGGGCTGCATTTAGTTAAGCGCATTCAAGTGTTTTCTGTAAACGGTTTATCACCCATTATAAACAGTTTTATTTGAAGCTACACATTTTGCTTTTCCAGTTATTGGAGGAAATTAGAAATTTCAACAGCATTTTTCCACACACCAGGATTTTCATGGTAGTGGTCAAGTATAATTTTCAGAATGAAATTTTCACTCTGCATCAGAGTGTGCACAGGGATATAAGTAGTACTTCCACCTAATTTCCAATCCACTACTAGTTTCGGCGCACTATTGCGTCATTCTCAAGTTCCTATATTTAAAAAAATTAAAATGATTCAACCACATTAAACAGTGAAAAGTTTAATAATTTACCACAAAATAAAAAAAGATTATCGGAACATTATATTTACCAAAATGGCAAACGAACCATGTGCACCGCATGGGAATAGCTGTGTGATATGAGGCACGGCCACACCTACCAGAGCATCAAGTCCTCCCTCGGACAGGGGTGCTTGTGTCGGCCTTAGTTTGAGTACTTTGCAAGCCTGGGGACTGATGACCATAGTAGTTTCTACCCTTTGGATTACAAACATTTCAACATTCCTCTTCTTTTTTCTTTCCTTTTCACCATTAAGTCATTTGGCTCATTTAATATCAAAATCCTGTGGGCATCATTCTACAGAACTGTTATTTTTCAACCCTACTGTACAATTGTTTGACTTTTCAAGTGGTCTGTCATATTCAGTCTTATGTTCCAATGTTTGTAATTCTGTGAGACCAAACTACATTAGTCATCAGTACCTGGACATACAAACTTCTTAAACTAAGTTAAACTAACTTAATATTCAATTAATCATGGAGATTCTCGTCAGAGATGATGATAAATTATTTTTCAAAAGAGATAGATTGGCTGGGCAGTACTTACCTTAGTGCTCTACCACGGATAGTGACACAAATGAAGAAAATGAAAAAAAGGACAAGCTTTTGGAACACAGTTTCTTTTTCAGGCAGAAGAGAAGGGAAGAAAACAGGATGCAAACGGAAGGGAAAGGTAATTCACTACCTAGGTCATGAGGGCGGTGTTTGAGGACTGTGGAAGTCAGAAATACTGCATATTAGTACTGACCCAAGCCAGAGAGGATATATATATAACCAAAGAGGAAAGACCAAGCAATAAAGAGAAGAGAAGATGAGTGAACTGAATGATGCTGAGGGGTGTAGGAGGGGCAGGGGGTTGTTTAAAACTTTTTTGATTAACAGGCAAAGACAGACACACACACACACACACACACACACACACACACACACACACACCACAGAGAGAGAGAGAGAGAGAGAGAGAGAGAGAGAGAGGAGGGGGGATAATAAATAGGTGAGCTGAGACTGGAGGAAGGGGAGGAGTTAGCAAAGATTTAGGCCAGGGGGTGGCGGGAGGAGAGGATATGTTGGAGGGTGAGTCCTCGCCTCCGTAGCCCTGTGGACTGGTGTTAGTTGGTAGTATCCAAATGGCACATGTGATGAAACACATGCCAAGGTCCCTGGAGTCACGCTGGAGGGCATATTCTGCCACAGGATATTGGGTGTCCCCCAGGCGAACAGTCTGTCTGTGACCATTCATCAGCTCAGCCAATTTGTTAGTAGTCATACTAACATAAAAGGCTCCACAGTGGACACACATCAATTGATATATGATGTGTGTTGTCTCGCATGTGGCTCTGCCTTGAATCGGGTAGGTTTCTCCTGTGGTGGGGCTGGAATATGTGGTAGTGGGAGGATGCATTGGACAGTTTTGCACTTGGATTAGTTGCAGGGATAGGAAACCATTAGATAGGGAGGGTGGTTTTGGGATGTTGTAAGGTTGGACGAGGATGTTACAGAGGTTAGGAGGATGGCGGAAGGCTACTCTGGATGGTAGAGGAAGAACGGTTTGGAGTGATGATCTCATCTCGGGCATGACTTGAGAAAGTCATAGCCCTGTCGGAGGAATTTGTTGAGACATTCCAGGCCAGGATGGTACTGGGTGACTAAGGGGGTGCTTCTGGGTGGTCTAGAGTTAGGAAAATTGTTGTTCGAAGGAGAGGAATGGACAGCTCGGGAGATCTGCTTGTGGACGAGGTCTGTAGGGTATTTGCAGGAGAGGAAAGCATTGGATAGATTGTTGTTGTAGGTGGTGAGGGATTCGTTACTGGAGCAGATGTTTCCCACAGATGCCCAGGCTGTAGGGAAGAGATTGTTTAATATGGAAGGGATGGCAGCTGTCAAAGTGGACATACTGTTGCTTGTTTGTGGGTTTAATATGGACTGAGGTGTGGATGTGGGACTCAGCAAGGCGAAGGTTAACATCAAGGAAGGTGGCTTGAGTTTTAGAGAAAGACCTTGTGAATTTTAGGTTGGAGAAGGAAGTTAAGGTCGCGCAGAAAGTTCAGAAGGGTTTCTTCACCATGAGTCCAGACCACAAAAATATCATCTATGAATCTATACCAAACCAGGGGAGGCAACATTCCTTAAGACACAGAAGTTTCTCAAGTCATGCCCTGAGATGAGATCATCACTCCAAACTGTTCTTCCCACACCATTCAGGCCTAAATCTATGTTAACCCCTCCCCTTCCTCCATCCTCAGGTCAACTATTCATTATCCCTTCCTTACCCCACCCCCACCCTATGTCTCTCTCTCTCTCTCTCTCTCTCTCTCTCTCTCTCTCTCTCTCTCTCTCTTCTCTCTCTCTCTCTCTCTCTCTCTCTCTGTGTGTGTGTGTGTGTGTGTGTGTGTGTGTGTGTGTGTGTGTGTGTGTGTGTGTGTGTGTGTGTGTCCATCTTTCCCTGTTAATCAAAAATGCTTTAGATAACTCCCAACCCCTCTGCACCCCTCAGCATCATTCAGTTCACTCATCTTCTCTTCTCTTTACTGCTTGATCTTTCCTCTTTGATTACATATATTACTAATATGCAGTATCTCTGACTTCCAAACTCCTATAACACCACCTCATGACCTAGGTCGTGAATTACCTTTCCCTTCCGTTCCCATATTTTTTCTTCGCTTCTCTCCTGCCTGAAGAAGGAACTGTGTTCTGAAGCTTGTGTGTTTTCGTCCCTTTTCTTTCTTTTCTCTATTTGTGTCACTACCGGCAGTACAACACAAAGGTAAGTACTGGCCAGCCAATCTATCTCTTTTGAAAAATAATTTAAACTAACCTAAGGACAACACACACATCCATACCCGAGGGAGGATTCAAACCTTCGATGTGGGAGGCCGCGCAATCCGCAACGTGGCGCCCCAGACCACTCGGCTACTCCCTTGCGGCTTCAGTCTTATAGTCCAATTATTCAAAGTTATAAATATGTAGAGAAATCTATGCCAATTTCACGTGGCTTCCTCTGTTTAGGGATTTGCATACACCCATCTGGCAAAGCCTAGAAACAATTACATATGGAATTAAATTCAGAGCCTGAATGCCCCGTGTTCAGCTGTTAGCAAGTGTTTCATCTTTTATGATAATGAAGTATGAAACAAGTGTGCCCACAGCTGAAGACAGCGCATTCAGGCTCTAAGTTCTTTTTGTGTGGTAAATTTAGAAAATTAACACTGATGTGATGGAATCATTGTAATATTTTTGTGATCATAGGCATTTGAAAATGACACCATAGTGTGAAGAAACTGATAGTGCATTGGTAGTTAGATTAAAGTATATTAAAAATCTTTTGTCTAAGAAGCGACTGTGCCTTTAGAATATATATATACACTAGCTGTAAACCCAGTGTTGCCTGGGTGTTTATTTATTCTACACTCTCGTAGTCCACATCCCCTTCCCCCCTCTCTCTGCATCCAACTCTTTCTCTCTCATCTCTGTTCATTTCCACCTTTCCCTCTCTCGGCAAAGTTTCCTCCAAGGTGTCCTCTGTCATGTACTATACAAACATTTATGTACCCAGAGATTTTCCTCTTGGTTTAAAGGTCATGTGTGCAAAAATTCATAAAGATCGGAGAAAATCTAAGCATTTTGTAGATCATTTAACTTACCCAAAGCACAGGCTCGTTCATAGATACAAAATCACAAATAGAAACACACACAAACATTCAAGCTTTTGCAACCATTGGCCGCTTCATTGAAAAAGAGGAAGGAAGGAGGGGAAAAAGAGAAGGATGTGGGTTTTAAGGGAGTGGATGAGGAGTCATTCCAATCCCGGGAGTGGAAGGGAAAAAAGGAAAGGTAAACAAACACACACACACACACACACACACACACACACACACAAACAAACAAACAAACACACCAAGGCAGACATTTCTAGAAAGCAAAGAAGTTGGACAGAGATACCAGTTCAGGCAGAGGCTCTGTCCAGAGAACAGAGGCAAAGATGTTATAGAATGATGGGCGGGAATTTAAATTTAGTAGAGGTTGAGACCAGGTGGGCAATAGGAAGATGGAATATGCTGAAGGGCAAATTCCCATCTCCGGAGTTCTGAAAGAGTGGTGTCGGTGTAACACTGTGCCAAAATTTGCTGGCCGTGCACCAAAGCATACGGCATGCTTAGCCACAGGGTGATCCTCATTACCAACAAACACTTTGCCTGTGACCGTTCATGTGTTGCTGGTCATTCCCACATAAAACGCTTCACAGAGCAGGCATGTCAGTTGGTAAATCATGTGGGTGCTATCGCAAGTGGCTCTGCCCTTGTTCTTGTACACCTTCTGGGTTACAGGATTGGAGTAAGTGGTGGTGGAAGGGTGTAGGTTTTACAATGGAGGCAGTTACATGGGTAGGAGCCGGAGGGTAGGGAAGGTAGTTTGGGGTTTCATAGGGATGGACTAGGAGGTTACAAAGGTTAGGTGGGCAGTGGAAAGACACTCTCGGTGGAGTGGTTAGGATATCATGAAGGATGGATCTCATTTTGGGGCAGGATTTAAGGAAGTCATATCCTTGCTGGAGAGCAACATTCAGAGTCCGATCCAGTTCAGGAAAGTACCCGGTGACAAGAGGGGCACTTTTGGGGTGGTTCTGTGGAAGGTTCTGGGTTTGGGGGGATGAGGAAGTGGACCTGGCAATTTGCTTCTGTACCAGATCAGGAGGATAGCTGCGGGATGATGTGAAAGCTGTTATTAGGTTATTGGTGTACTGGTAGAATTCAGGACTGGAGTTGACTCGTTTGCCACGAAGACCTAAGCTATAGGGAAGGCAACGTTTGATGCGGAATGGATGGCAGCTGTCATAATGGAGGTACTGTTGTTTATTGGTGGGTTTGATGTGGACGGATGTGTGAAGTTTGCCATTGGACAGATGGAGGCCGACATCAAGGAAAGTGGAATGGGACTTGGAATAGGGCCAGGTAAATTTGATGGGACCAAAGGAGTTGAAATTGGAGAGGAAATTCTGGATTTCTTCTTCACTGTGAGTCCAGATCATGAAGATGTCATCAATAAATCTTGTACCATACTTTGGGTTAACAGGCTTGGTATCCAGGAAGGCTTCCTCTGAGCGTCCCATAAATAAGTTTGCGTACGACGGAGCCATTCTGGTTCCCGTGGCTGTTCCCTTTAGTTGTTGGTATGTCTGGCCCTCAAATTTGAAGAAGTGGTGGGTTAGGATGAAGCTGGCTATCATTTAACTTACCCAAAGCACAGGCTCGTTGACAGATACAAAAAAACACACACATACACAATGTTTTAAGCTTTCACAACCGTTGGCCACTTCATCAGGAAAAGAGGAAAGAAAGGGGTGTGGGGGGGGGGGGCGGGGGTGGGATGCAGGTTTCAACGACGGAGTGAATGAGGAGTCATTCCAATCCCAGGAGTGGAAGAACTGACCTTAGGGAAAATGTGAACTATTTAAGAGGTTATAGTGAACAGGTTCCTGTTGCTCCAGTCCTGATCTAAAACATGGGGCAACTTTGGTTCATAATTTTACTTTAATGGATGATTTTAAGCAAAGTATCAGTACTGTAGATAGTGACAACTAAATTGTTTATTGAAGTTTTGAAGCAGATAGCTAAACAGATGAGCTGTTTGAAAGATCATTGTTTACTCATACTTCTGGAAAACCATGTAGTTCACATCAGTATTTCTTATCAATGTGTGTTCTCATGAGATTCATTGTGTTGCGGTCTCCAGTTCAGAGATCAGTTTGATGTGACTCTACAACTACTCTATCCTCTGAAAGTCTGTTCATCTTGAGAGCAGCAACCAACATCCATTTGAATCTGCTGACTGCATTCAACTCTTGGTCTCCCTCTGTAAATTTTCACCCCACTCAGTTCCCACCGATGTTAAATTCGGTGATTTCTTGATGTCTAAGAATGTGTCCTACCAATTGAGATCCCTTCTTTTAGTCAAGGTATGCCAGGAATTCCTTTTCCATCCATTTCTGTTCAGTGCCTCCTCATTAGTTATGTGACCTACCCCCCTGATCTTCAGCATTCTTGTGTAGCGCCACATTTCAAAAGCTTCTACCCTCTTCTTGTCCAAACCATTTATCATCCATGTTTCCATCCTGTACAAGGCAGTACTCCACACAGATGCCTTCAGAAAACACTTCCTTACACTTAAATAAAATTTTGATTGTAGCAAATTTCTCTGCTTCAAAAATGCTTTTCTTCCCATTGCTACACTGCATTTTACATCCTCTGTACTGCGAACATCTTACATTTCTCCTAAATCCAAACTGATCTCCCCCAATGTCAGCTTCTACCACACTTTCCATTCTTCTGTAAATAATTTGTGTTAAAATTTTGCAACCAAGACTTTTTAAACTGATAGTTCTGTAATTATCTCACCTGTCTGCTTTCTTTGGATTGGGGGTTATAACATTTTTCTTAAAGTATGAGGGTATTTTTCTGTCTCCTACAGCTAGCACACCAGGTGACATAGTTTTGTAATGGCTGGGTATCTCAGAGCCTTCAGCTCTGAGGGAATTTGACTGCTCCAGGAGCCTTGTTTCGATGTCTTCCAGTAATCTGTAAAATTATTCTCTCAGTATAATATCTCCTATTTCATCTTCATCTACTTCCTCTTCCCTTACTACAATATTTTCTTAAAGTTCAGTTCTTTTGTAGAGCCCATCTATTTATTCTTTCCGCATTTCCGCTTCCCCTTCTCTACTCAGAACTGGTTTTCCATCTGAGTTCTTCATATTTAAACAGCTGCTTTTCTTGTCTCCAAATATATCTTTTATATTCCTGTAGGCAGCACCTGCTTTTCACCTACTTATGCATTCTTCTACATCTCAAGGTGTGCTACATACTGATGAGCAAGGATAGCTGTTGAGGTGGAACAGTCCCTAGAAGAGTCAACTCTGGCGGTATTCCACACCTCTGTTGTACAAGTCTTACCTAGGCATGCTGGGCTGTGTCCAGATCTACATTTAGTTCCTTAGCTGCTCATGGAACAAAATGGATCTTTTGAATTTTTCAGTCCCTAGTGGAATGTGTGTACCACATATTTTTCCCTTAAAGAACTTTTAATAAGATTGTTGACTTTTTAAATGTAATTTGATTCTAACTGTAAACCAGAGATGCTCCTGATTTGATATTTTTAAAGTACCATAGTTGTTACAATTTATTAATTTATTCCTCCATTTTTGTAAAAGTCCAATTCAAAATACAAGATAAATAAAAATGTGAATCCTTGTTATTATTATTATTATTATTGTCGCGTTGAAATGGAAGCAGGCTTGGCTTCGAAGGCAACTGAACACAGCACTTATGCTGAAAGCAGGTTTATTGCGAACTTAACATACACACAGCACTGACTGCCTCTCAGGCAGAGTGCTCTGCTATTTATACACAGACAGAACGTACCAGAAATTAGAAGAACAGTTAACATAAGAAACAAGTAGAATTTACAAGTGAACATAAGAAAGATATAGGACATTCTGGAATTGTTAATTACAAAGAAATAAATTTTTGCCGGTGGGTGGGATTGAACTGGCGACTGGTTAGCACCACAGTCCGTGACACTATCCCCTGCGCCACACCGGCAGTCAGTGTACTTGGTCTCCCGCGGCAATGCTTCCTCTCCTGGAAAAACAGCGACCCGCTGTTATGTTCCCTGTGGAGCCAGCTGCAATGTCCTGGATTGACCTTGTCATGGGTCCTCTGTATGGCAGTTCAAGGGAATCCTTCCCTTCTCCACGATTATCGACGACAGACGTTCCTGTCGTGGCTTGATCAGTAACATTATCATCCTTAGAGTCCTCGAACAAGCAGCCATTGTTGCCTATCTGCTCTTCAGGATCATAGTAAGGCTTCATGTGCAGGACGTGAACAATGTCTCTTCTTTTTTGTCGTTTCGACGACAGCTCATAATCCTAAACTTCGTATGTGACGTCTGACAGGCGGCGTATGATACAGTATGGACCAAAGTATCGCTTCAATAACTTTTCTGACAGTCCAACCTTCCATACAGGGGTAAAAATCCATACCAGATATCCTGGGCTGTACACAACAGGTCAGTGCTTGTCGTTATGCCACTGACGGTACTTCTCCTGGGCGTCCAGTGTCCGTATACGAGCCACCTGTCTTGCTTCTTAGACCCTGGTGATGAGCTGTTTAACATAGTCATCCTGACTGTCGTCCGATTGGAACGGGAACAGTGTATCCATTGTCGTCTCAGCTTCACGGTCATGGAGCAGGAAAAACAGAGTGAAGCCTGTGGTGTCTTGTCTTGCGGTATTGTAAGCAAATGTCACTACTGGCAGAATTGTATCCCAATCCTTCTGCTTAACATCGATGTACATCAACAGCATATCGGCTAACGACTTGTTAAAACATTCCGTAAGACCATTTGTCTGCCCCTCAGGGGCTCGGCATTAATTTGCTGAGTACGGGCTTGGCGAACCCGGGGTCCTGAGCTGTGGGCTGTGTCGCGCCAACAGCCCGCTACACCGTAAGCTCTGTGTGTGCTTCAACGACCATCGTTCGGCGCGACGGTGGAACGTTGTACGTCTCAGAGCCCGGGGATCTTGGCTTAATCGCCCGGGTCGCGAGGACGGTACAAACCTCTATAAAAAACCCCTCAATCTCAAGGTGTGCTACGTGCCGAGGAGATGCATGGCTGTTGAGGTTGAACAGCCGCTAGCGAGCAACCTCTGAGGAACCTGCCGCACCTCAGTTGTACAAGGCTTACCCAGGCAAGCGGGGCTCTGCCTGGGTGGACCTCTTTTCCCTAGCTGCTCGTGGGACGACAATGAAACGAGCAAATAAAAGCGTGGCCGGTCGCGAAAACGGCGTCTCTAAGCGTGGCAAGACAGAATTCAACGCGTCTACTTATGACCCTAAGGCGTTTCCTTCCCTCGCCACCCCGTGGGAGGAACGACAATCCCGGAATAGATCAGAGCCATATTCGCCACAATACCTTGTTTGTGCGCGTTTAGATGGAGAATCATTTATGACCACTAAGCCGCAGTTTTTCGTCGAACATCTGGAAGACAAGTTTGGTGAAATCGAATCCTTTTCAAAAATGCGCAGTGGGGCAGTGCTGATACAGACGGCGTCCCCAGCACAGTCGAGGGCATTACTTGCCTGCGACAAGCTGGGTGATGTTCCAGTCAGTATCACGCCTCATAAGTCTCTCAACATGGTCCAGGGTTTAATCTATCATAGAGACCTCCTCTCTCAGACCGACGAGGAGATGAGAGCATACTTGGAACATCGGGGGGTTCACTTCGTTCGGCGAGTGCACAGGGGACCTAAAGACCAGAGGGTTGCCACCGGTGCTTTTATCTTGGCCTTCGAAGGCGATGTACTGCCTGAGAAGGTCAAGGTGATGGTATATCGGTGCGACGTAAAGCCCTATGTCCCTCCCCCTATGCGGTGTTTCAGGTGCTGGAAGTTCGGGCACATGTCCTCCCGTTGTACTTCCAGCCCTAACTGCAGGGAATGTGGGCGACCATCGCACCCAGACGCCCCATGTACTCCACCTCCAGTTTGTGTGAATTGTGGGCAACACCATCCGCCATGCTCGCCGAACTGTGGAGTACTACATCGCGAAAGAAAAATCATGGAGATAAAGACCCTGGACCGTTTGACATATTCAGATGCGCGGAAAAAATACGATCGGCTCCATCCGGTAAAGATGTCAACATCTTTTGCCGCAGTCACAGCGGCACCATCTTCACTGCGATCAACGGCATCCGTGTTCTCTTCGTCCGTGGGCCCTATGGGCCAACAACGATCTACTGCCCCCTCGATGGGTGGGGGCACCACTTCAACAGTTGCTCCCACAACACCACCAGTGGGAGCAAATACATCCCCTCCATCGGGGACAGCAGTCCCCGCCTCCCAGCCGGAGAAGGAACAGCCTCCTCCGGCTCCTCTCGCTCGGAAGGGGTCCCTGGGGACACTCCTTTCCGATGCTTCTCACAGTGAACGTGGGGATCCCAGCCGACGGCTGAAGGGTCCACGACCTGCTGGTAGAAGGGCTTCTCGCTCTTCGTCCAACCCAGATGCCACCAGTGAGAAGCCCTCCCAGGCCTCTAGACCAAAGGGCCAGCGAGAGGGACGACAGAAAAAAATCAAGAAGAAGGCGACTTTGGTGGCTAGAAAGCCACAGGCATCCTCATCCTCTACTTCGGAGGATGAGGTTGAGATCCTCGCGTCTGCCGAGAATCTCGCAATACTGGGTTCTCCAGCATCCAGGATCGCTGACACTGGCGATTCTGAACAGTTGGCAGCAGATGTACCTATGGATGAACCCAATTCGAAAATTTAATATGGCCTTTCAGCTCGGCGACCACGTACTCCTTCAGTGGAACTGCGGTGGTTTTTTCAACCACCTAGCTGAATTGCAGCAGTTGTTGTGCCGCTTCCCTGCGCTCTGTTTGGCATTGCAGGAAACGTGGTTTCCTGCCCAGCGGACCCCGGCCCTTCGCGGCTATCGGGGGTACTACAAGAACCGGGTGGCATATGACAGGGTTTCAGGAGGGGTCTGTCTCTACGTTCTCGCAACTGTCCCCAGTGCTACTGTGCCTCTCCACACGGCTCTGGAGGCAGTTGCTGTTAGAATTCGGGCGAGGCAGGAGTTCACCATCTGCTCCATCTACCTTCCTCCAGATGAAGCTGTCTCTATCGCCGATATCGCTGCGTTACTAACACAGCTACCCCCACCATTTCTCCTTTTGGGGGATTTTAATGCCCACCACCCATTGTGGGGTGGAACACAAACGACGAGCCGCGGTAGAGATGTGGAGGCACTTTTGTCACAGCAAGATGTCTGCCTCTTAACCACGGGTGCCCCCACACACTTCTGTGTGGCGCGAGGCACATACTCGGCGATAGATCTTTCTGTTTGTAGCCCGAGCCTGCTCCCACATCTCCAATGGAAGGTCCATGATGACCTTTGCGGTAGCGACCACTTCCCTATCCTCGTGTCGCTGCTGCATTTCCAACCTGCCGGCCACCAGCCTCGATGGTCTCTCCGAAGAGCTGATTGGCAACGTTATACCTCAGCCGCTGTGATTCCTGTTTCACTGCCAGCTGATGTGGACATGGCGGTTCACCAGGTCACCAGCTCCATAGTCTCAGCCGCTGAGGCAACTATCCCCAAAACATCTGGCTCCCCCCAGCGCAGGTCCGTGCCCTGGTGGACACCAGAAATCGCCGAAGCCATCCGGGATCGTCGACGGGCGCTCCAGCACCACCGCCGTCATCCCACCATGGACAACCTGATCGCCTTTAAACGGCTCCGGGCCCGAGCTCGACAGCTCATCCGACAGAGTAAGCAGGACTGTTGGGAGCAGTATGTCGCCAACATTGGCTCTCGCACATCCTCGTCTCTGGTGTGGTCGCAGGTTCGGCGCCTCTTTGGGCACCGACCACCAGCAGCAATTCCCAGCATAAACATTCGGGGCACTGTCTGCACAGATCCCACTGCCATCGCTGAACACCTGGCGGACCACTACGCTTGCATCTCCGCAACTGCGGCTTACAGTGCAGCCTTCCGTGCACTGAAAGCGCGGGTCGAAAGACGGCATCTGTCATTCTGTACCCGCCGTGAAGAAACGTACAATGCCCCTTTCAGTCAATGGGAATTCGAAACTGCCCTTGCTGCATGTCCCGATACCTCCCCGGGACCGGATCGTATCCATAGCCAGTTCCTTCGCCACCTTTCAGCAGAGTCCCAATACCACCTTCTCGCCCTGTTCAACCATCTATGGGCAGAGGGGGCTTTCCCATCACAATGGCGGGAAAGCATCGTTATCCCCGTGATGAAACCTGGTGCTGACCCACAGGTGGCTGATAGCTACCGTCCGATCTGCCTCACCAACGTTCTGTGCAAGCTCTTAGAACGTATGGTGAGTCGGCGGCTCATGTGGATACTAGAACGTCGGGGTCTGTTGTCCCTACGACAGGGGGCCTTCCGCCAAGGCCGCTCCACTGTAGATAACCTGGTAACTCTGGAGTCGGCCATCCGTACGGCTTTCAGCAGACGTGAACACCTTGTTGCCGTCTTTTTTGACCTCAGGAAGGCCTATGACACCACCTGGCGCCACCACATTCTGGCCACACTGCACGGTTGGGGCTTGCGGGGCTCACTCCCGCTTTTTATACAGAACTTTCTTTCGCTTCGCTCTTTCAGAGTTCGTGTCGGTACCTCTCTTAGCTTTCCCCGTATACAGGAGAATGGAGTCCCACAGGGCTCGGTCCTTAGTGTTCCTCTCTTTCTGATCGCTATCGACGGACTTGCTGCGGCAGTGGGATCAACCGTATCCTCCTCACTCTATGCCGATGACTTCTGCCTATATTTCAGTTCTCACGGCATGGGTGTTGCTGAAAGGCGTTTGCAGGGGGCCATCACAAAAGCTCAGTCCTGGGCCACGACCCATGGATTCCAGTTCTCAGCCGCCAAAACACGGGTCATGCACTTCTGTCGCCGTCGGGCAGTACACCCGGACCCTGAGCTGTATTTGGGTCAGGATTTGCTTTGTGTCGTTCAGACGCACCGTTTTTTGGGGATGCTGTTCGATTCCCGGCTCACGTGGGTCCCACAGCTGCAACAGCTGCGGAAGAAGTGTTGGCGCCACCTGAATGTCCTTCGTTGCCTAAGCCATACCACTTGGGGAGCAGCTCGTACATCTCTCCTGCAACTGTATAGGGCTCTTATCCAATCCCGTCTGGATTATGGTAGCCTGGTATACGATTCTGCAGCCCCTTCTGCACTGCGTGTCTTGGACCCAATACACCATAGTGGCGTACGTTTAGCGACAGGTGCCTTCCGCACAAGTCCCGTGACAAGTCTCCTTGCTGAGGCTGGGGTTCCCCCCCTCCGAATCCGCCGGCAGCAGCTACTGGCGTCGTACGTCGCCCGTATTCATGCCTCACCCGACCACCCAAATCATAGGCTTCTGTTCCCAGCTGCCGTTCTCCCTTCCCCACGACGACGTCCACGGTCGGGTTTCCTATTGCGGTTCGTGTTCGTTCCCTTCTTTCTTCAATCGCATCCCTTCCTATCCCTACCACATTCCGATACCTTTCCCATACACCTCCATGGTGTGTACCTCGCCTACAGCTTAGGTTAGACTTGTCCGGTGACTCAAAAGCCTTCGTTTCGCCAATGGTCCTGTGTCGTCAGTTCCAGGCACTCATTGATTCATTCCGTGGTGCAGTAGTAGTATACACCGATGGCTCCCTTGTGGACGGTCGTGTTGGGTACGCCTATGTTCACCGTGATCATGTAGAGCAGCGTTCCTTACCCTGTGGGACTAGTGTTTTCGCAGCTGAGCTGGTGGCAATCTCTCGCGCTCTTAAACATTTCCGTGCCTGCCCCGGGGAGTCTATAGTTATCTGTAGCGACTCCCTGAGTGCCTTGATCGCCCTAGACAAGTTTATGCCAAAGCACCATTTGGTTCAGTCCATTCAGGACGCCGTTTTCGCTCTGGGCGAGTCAGGCCGTTCGGTGGTGTTTATTTGGACCCCGGGCCACGTAGGCATTCCGGGTAACGAACGGGTTGATCGCCTGGCCAAGCAGGCCACCACATCACGGCCCTTAAAGATAGGTCTCCAAGACCAGGACTTCAGGCAGCAACTGACCCGTAAGGTTCTAGGGATTTGGACCTCAGAATGGGCTGCCTTGACTGAACCAAATAAGCTACGCATAGTCAAGCCCACCACAGCTGTGTGGCGATCCTCCCTGCGAGCCTCTCGTAGGGAGTCAGTAGTCATCTGCAGACTGCGTATTGGACATACATGGTTGACGCAGGGCCACCTTCTACGATGAGAGGACCCTCCAACTTGCCGTTGTGGCGCCCTATTGACTGTGGTCCACGTTCTGGTGGACTGCTTACTTTTAGCCGACTTGAGGCAGTCTTTTACACTGCCTTCCGAGCTTCCATTGATTTTATCTGACAATGCCTCTATGGTCGATCGTGTTTTAGGTTTTATTCGCGCAACTGGCTTTTATTGGTCTATTTAGTGGTGGGGCCTATAAGCCCGCCCTGTCGGGCTTCAACCCCTCCAGAACAATAGGCCGCTGTTATTTTACGGTTTATGACTTGATTTTCAATTGAGGATTTTAAAGTGTGCAGAGTGGCTGGCTCATCCTGTATTATTTTGTGATCAGTCAGCCACACGCTTCTGCTGCCTTGTTTTAGCTTACTGTCTATTTTGTCAACTTCTGTCTTGTTCTTTGTTTCGTGTCATTATTTTACCAATGACTGTCTCTCTGTGCCCAGAGTACGCTGGACCTCAGGTACAATGCGACGAAAAGGAAACTTTTAGAAGTTAACTCTTAACAGGGAACAGGGGACTGATAACCCAGCAGTTGAGTCCCCTTTAAAAACCCAACAACAACAACAACCATTTGTCTGAGGATGGTATGCAGTTGTCATTTTGTGGACAATGTCACACCATGACCTTACCTCTGTTACTAGTTTTGACTGTAATACTTTTCCACGATCAGATATCGTGACAAGTGGTGCGCCATGCTTCAAAATAATGTCTTCTACAAGGAATATTGCGATCTCTGGAGCTTCTGCAGTCGGAACAGGTTTCGTGACAGTGTAGCGTGTGAGGTAGTCAGTGCAGACTATTATCCATCGGTTACCGGCTGTCAACTTCAGGAACCTCCCTAAAAGATCGATCCCAACTCGGTGGAATGGAGCTGCTGCCAGCAGAATCGGTACGAGATGCCTTGGAGGTAATTGCGGCACATGCTTCCGTGGCTGGCACTCTTTATAATGACTCACATAGTGCTCGACAGATTGGTAGAGACCTTTCCAGTAATACCTGCGTCTGATTCTGTTTAGGGTCTTCACGAATCCCAGATGACCGGATATTGGAACATCGTGGAAATATTTGAGAATAGCTGGCTGGAGATGAGCTGGAATGATCAGTAGCCATTTGGGGCCCAGTGGATCGTAGTTGCACTTATACAATGTTCCGTTTGTAAGTTGGAACTCTCCATTGGTCGTTTCTCCTTTCTCCAAGGCCTCTGTTGTTTTTAATAGTGCTGGATCTTCCCTCTGTTCAGCTGTAACGTCATCTAATTCAGTGAGGGCTGAAATTTCATTCATGCTGTTGTGTTTCACAAATGGATTCCTCGAAAGACAGTCTGCAGCCTTGTGTTAGCGCACGTTCTTGAATACCACTGTGACGTCATACTTTTGGAGTCTTAGTGCCCATCTTGCTAGTCAGCCTGATGGATCCTTCAAGCTAGTCAGCCAACACAAAGAATAGTGGTCTGTCATGACGGTGAATGGTTCGCCGAATAAATACGGTCGGAACTTGTTGATAGCCCAGATAACTGAGAGACATTCTTTCTCCGTTGTAGAGTAGTTTATCTCGGACTTTGAGAGTACTCTTGATGCAAAGGCTATCACTTTTTCAGCGCCTTCTTGAACTTGTACAAGCACTGTACCAATCCCACAACCACTGGCATCTGTGTGAAGTTCTGTTTCTGCATTCTCGTCATACAAGGCTAGCACTGATGCAGAAGTTAGAGCCTCCTTAAGTGCCCGGAAAGCTCTTTCTTTTGTCTCACCCCAGTAAAACTTGGTGTCTTCCTGCAGAAGTTCTTGTAATGGACATACCTTGTTACTAAATCCTTTTATGAAACGTCGGTAGTATGACCACAGCCCGAGAAAACTTCTCACATTACGAATGTGCTGAGGAGTTGGAAATTCTGTGACTGCCCTTACTTTATCTGAATCAGGACAGACACCATCTCCGTTGATTAGGTGCCCCAGGATTTTTATCTCGTTGGCAACGAAGGGGCACTTCTTTGGATTGAGGCACAGTTCTGCAGCCTGAACACACTTACACAGTTGATAGGTGACTCAAATGTTCTTCAAATGTTTTCGAGAAAACAACAATGTCATCTAAATAACAAAGACACATTGTCCACTAAAGGTGTCTAAGCAAGTTGTCCATCGTGCGTTTGAATGTGGCCGGAGCATTACATAATCCAAATGGCATTACTTTGAATTCATAGAGGCCATCAGGTGTAATAAAAGCTGTCTTCTCCATCAGTTTCATCAACCTCGATTTGCCAGTAACCTATCTGCATGTCCATAGTTGAGAAGTATGTAGCTCATTTCAAGCAGTCTAATGTGTCTTCAAGGCGCAGCAGTGGGTATACACCCTTCTTTGTGATTTTGTTCAGCTGCCAATAGTCGACACAGAATTGCCACATGCCATCCTTCTTCTTTACAAGGACCACCGGAGACGACCAAGGACTCTCCAAAGGTTGAATAATGTCATCGTGCAACATCTTCTCCACTTCCTCACAAATTATCTGTCTTTCAGCTGGCGATACTCTACACGAATGCTGGCTAATTGGTGGATGATCCCCAGTATTGATACAATGCCTTATCGTGGGCCGTTTAGTCTGACTTTTTCCCTGCCGAGGTGTGAATGCACCCGAAAATTAACGTAGTATAGCTAACACCCACTGGCGTTGTTCCTTGATCAGTCCAGGCCCTATTGGCAGCTCCACGTTTGTTTCCTCCAGCATGTTGTTTGTACTAACAGCAGAGCATGGGTCTTCGTTGATAACGTTGAGCTCACCGTCCTGGAATGGCGCAGCTGTCCCGCTACACATTCCCTTTGGGAAAAATTGCGACTGCTTGTGATAATTTGTGATCCAAATCTCTCCTCTACCTCCGGTAATGCTTATGATAGCCGCTGGTATGTAAATTTCTATAGTGAGCCTAATAAACTTTTTACTATCAACAAGAACTTCACAGTTTAATCGCTAATCTGTATTTTTGACTGCAACTCTTCTCATCGTCAATGGCAGGATCGTCACATTGTAAACGGCAAATAACATCCCAGCAAATTCTGTATTACATGTACCCGTTGGAACAACTTCTTCAATTTGCAGCTCAGATCTTCCACAGTCAAAGATAGCTTGGGATGCCTGAAGGAAGTCTCATCCGAGGATGACTGTGACTACATTCTGTTAACACGACAAATTCAAACGGCTGGGTCCTGTTGTTGATGGTTATTCTTGCAACTCAAGTTCCTGCTGGCTGGACGTACTTTCCATTCACGTCCTTAGCACAGTTACCCCCGTATCACAGAACATTGTCTTCTTTAGCGTGCGGCGGTAATTATCCGACAATACAGAGAAAGACACTCCTGAATCAACAAGTGCCTGGACAGGATGGCCGTCTATTATGACGTCGATGAGATTTCCCGACATCTTAGCGACTGTTGTTCATGGAGGATCTTCATCTGCAGTGGCTCACCTCCGTAGATGGTCGTCTCACTTAGTTTTCCTGGGTGCAGCGGTTAGGGGTGCAGCTGATACCTCTATACGGCGACGGTGAACGGCTGCGGCGCGTTGGGGAGCGACCTCGTCTGGGATACAGAGATGGGCTTCATCCCATAGGTCGACTGAACTCATCAACAGGTGATTGCCTGGGATAGAACTGCTCTGATGGCTGACGTCTTGCGGCAAAATAATCGTCAAATACTCGCCTTCTCTCTCCTGCAGTAGCGTACGACATGTCCAGGGCGCCCACAGTGGAAGCACAGTGGTGTGTTGTCATCTGTCCTCCAGACGTCTGTTCTTCTGCGGGGCCTCATAGTTGCCGGGGAGTTGGTTGTGGCCGCATCGGCCAGTTCATTGGCTGCCGTTTGACGGCTGCAGCGTAAGTCATAGCAGGGCGGCGCAATTCTTCACATCGGGTGCGATTGGTGGGGCAGACAGGAGCTATTGCCTGAAATGCCTCTTCCTTAGCGGCTTCGGCTCCCTCGTCACTTACAGGGCTTACATCCATGGCCATGATCTGATGCTCGCTCGGTCTAATGGTCCCGGCTGCCATAAAATGTTGTAATTCTTCTCTCACAATTTGTCGTATGAGGGATGCAATTTATGCTGATCTTCCACAACGTCCATAGGGACTACATTGGGGAGTCTGTCATACTTCTTTCGTCCAACCCTCCTTTGTTGCATCTCTTCAATACACTGGCACCACTTAATGAACTCTTCCGTCGTAGCGACTTATTTGATCAGAAGAGCTTGGTACATGTCTTCGGCTATACCCTTCATCAGGTGCGTGATTTTGTCGGCCTCAGTCATATTCGGATTGACTATGTTACACAGGGCCAAAACATTCTGTATGTATGACTGTGTCGGCTCACCCTGTCGTTGGGTCCGGTTCTTCAGTTGTTCTTCCGCTGAGCCGCTTTGTCGCTGGCGGTCTCCAAACGTCTTTTTAAGTTCCGCCTGAAACATTTCCCAGTCATTCAGTTTGTCTAAATTGAAGTTTTGATAGAAAGCAAACATTTTTCAGAACTGTATTGATCTGAATATGTATTGTGCGAAGATAGGGTGCATCTAAACTTTCGTCACTTTTTATAGTAAAAAAATAAATCTCAAATATAGTCCACACAAATGCTTGTAGCATGCTTAGGTTGGCAACATACCTACTATGTTTCGTGTAGCCAAGGGCGTGCCACTTTGAAGAGGCCAATGAAAAATGCGTAAATGTATGTATAGCACCAGATGTAAAGCTACAGTCTGGTTTGTTGTGTTTGTGAGGTATTGATGATTATGGCAGGATATGCCATTAAATACATGAAGTTCACTGAATATATACTCCACTGTGATGTCATTGAATGGTGTTTGTGCATGGGCATTTGTTTTGTTACAAATGTGTCATTACTTTTTACAGTACGATGTGATCCATTTATAGTCACCAATCCACCTAATGAACCTCATAATTGAATTTAAAGGCACTAATCATTTCAAACAATGATGATTTGCAATTTTTGTAAAGTATGCATCTTTACTTTTCACAATACACACTGAACCATTTACATTCAAGCATCCACCTACTAAGCCTCATGATTTAATTAAAAACATCAATAATTTGCAACAGAAATTATAGTGTGGTAGAAATTTTATGTCACATTTTTTGGAGGAATACGGTTGTATCAGAACATGCACATTAAAAACAAGTGACTACCGACATGCACGACTACTGCTGACAACATATCACATAAGTAGAGTACAACCATACCGCTGATTTAGAGTTGACACATAGCATTTCAGTGATTTTGAACTCTGTGTGTTACATACATTGGCTTTTTGTTTATGAGCATCTCCTATTAGTTTTATTGGTTTCAAGCCCTAAAGATGTTTTTGTTTCTATCCATCACAATTGAATTTCAATGTAAGTATCGGAAGTTAATTTGGTCTATTAAACTTCTCGTAACTAAGGGAATACAAATTACACAAACTGTAACCAGAGTCAGCCAAACAATTCCAATAGAGCACACAATCCACACATGGCGCATTGAACTCCCTCAGAATTCATTCAAATACAATCAGACTGCTTGTCAAATTGCCATGTCAACTCCCTTCGGGACTGATCACTACTCACACACAAAAAAAAAAAAAAACTATATTCAATAGGCACATTCCATAAATAAGCTACTTAGTGCTGCCACACAGCATTAACTTTAATCACCATTTTAAACCCAACATATCCACTTCCTATGTACATTAGCTAATAATGATTTGACACATCTTAGAATATAGACTTACCTCTTCTGTTATAAGCAGTAATTACATCACTATCATCCACATAAATCAAACCTAATTAGAAAATTCTATCACCGCAACACCAGTTCCCCACAGGAAAAGAATTACATAACTCTGTCACAGATGATACATTAAACTTCCAGTGGAAAATTAAAATATTTCCCAGCACCAATTGCAATATTATCCCTTTTCGCAAATTATGTTAAATTTGTGATGGACTACAAAATTCACAACCACTAAAAAGCAACTCAGCAGCCCGAAACAATTAGCTCAGCAACTAGCAAGGAAGCAACCAACTGCAATCAATTTTAGGAACCAATAAATTATTGGAAGATCTTTTATTCCACTGTACGGTAATCATTAATATTCCTTTTCAGGCTAAAGTATTCCTCTAAGTGGCTATATTCTTTACTGTGTTCATATTATCTTGAACGTCCCACTAAAACATTCATTTTAACATACTTCCAGAAAGAAATTGCAAAAACTAATGGAGTGATTGTGAAAAAATCACTTATAATGATCTTGTGCAGTCATATCACTTTCAGACCCAAGGTTGTAGGTAATGTGCCATTAATATAGAGAGGGACATTTAAGATACAAAATACATTACAAAAAAGAAAAGAAATTTATTTTCAAAAATTTTGTACCCACACAATTGCCTGTTTTGGGCCTTCACTACAATTTTTTTATCATCTGCACCATCTTACAGTAACAAGCCTTTAACAGAAATGACATAACATCAAAAGATCATATAAAATCAACTGACTGTCAGATATGATAGCTTTACATGTTAAAACAAGGATATCAACACCTTGTCAGCAAGTCTTTCTTGCCACCATTGTTAAGTGTACTGAAAGTTTGCCGACTGCTGGTGTCACCCAGTGTAGACACATCGAACTAAGACACATTGCACTAGTTACCACAGTCCATCCACGATTGTGTGATGCAGGCCCAATCTTCCTAGTGTGAATCACAACGAAATAAAGCAAGCAAAACTAGAACCACACAATTGTGAGTGCAGAGCCTGAAAGGGTTGGAGGTAATTCATAGCTTCTGAAACAATAAATAAACCAAAAATAATTCTGCACTATCTGAGTTGTTTCTTTTGCATTTCATAGGTGTTAAATCTAGAAAACACACACACACACACACACACACACACACACACACACAAAACAAACATAATTTGGAGTCTGGACAGCGGTGTCAACATAGAGAAGAAAATTCAGGAAATCAAAATAACAAAGTGTGTTTCCTATCCAGAGGCAAAAAAGATATTTAAGGCCATGCAACTTTCATTTGCCACCTATTTTGTTACTCTTATACGTACCTAAGCTTTCGTCCTTATTTCAGCTTAAAGCTCTGGTATTTTCTCAACACAGCCACCACAATTTACAACTACAATACTGGCTGTTGGTTGTTATGTCCTCAATTCTGTTCAAAAGTTTGGATAGTGTTAATTTTGCATGTTATTGCAGCCAAAAACTACATTAAAAAGAAAATCGGTAAAAAGGTTGGATGGTGCCTCAAACAGTCCGTCAGTGTCAAAAAAGTGTAACTTTTCTCTTGTTAAAATTTTTTGGCATATATTGAAAAAGTGATATTTTCTATTGTGAAATAAAAGTATAACTATTAGAGTGAACATGAAACTGTGTATTTAAATAAAGAAAAATAGCGATTGTGCTGACTGAATCAGCTGTTTTTCAGCCACTATATTAAGTGGGCTAGGAAATCCGATTCAGGCTATGGCATGTAAACACGACAGCGAAAAACGGTTTACGAAAATCGGTTTTCGTATTCCGGAAGATGTGTTCCATGTAAACGTAGTGAATGTGCGATCAAGTTAGTCTGGGCAATCGTTGAAGGAATGGCGTCAGCTGATCGTCTGTATACAATTTTCCATTAAATATAGTATTTCCAGAGAATTGTGTTGACTGTGTTAGCAGCATCGGCCACTCTTTCAGCTAATCCATATCCCCATGTATTAAAGCATGAAGTTCAAATCGACCTTCACCCCGTTTACATGGGCTTCCAACACCAGATTTCATAAACCAATTTACCAAATCCGCTTTTGATTGGTCATGTAAATTGTAAACTCTCCAAAATCGATTCTGGAAATCCACTTCTGTAAAGCGGTTTTCCAGTTCCACAATTGATTTTCGTGCCCATGTAAACACAACCATTTTTGAAGCATTCTTGGGTTGTCAGATTGTGATTTCTTGTTAAGAATTTGCGGCACATATGGACAGAGAGACATTTTCTACCGTAAAATAAAAGTATAAATACTACAGTGAGCATGGATCTGTGTATTTAAGTAAAGAAAAATAGCGATTGTGCTGACTGAATCAGCTGTTTTTCAGCCAGCATATTAAGTGAGCTAGGAAATCCGATTCAGGCTGTGACATATAAACACGACAGCGAAAAACGGTTTACGAAAATTGGTTTTCGTGTTTCGGAAGATGTGTTGCATGTAAACATAGTGATTGTGTAATATAACTATATATTCAGAAGTCAGATTATAACTCTAAGTACAGCAGTCTGCAAAAGAAGACGTCTTTCTCTACCCTAAAGCAGTCCGTACCAAAAGAAAGTAATTAGCCCACATATTTTAATCACAATATTCTACCTAATAATTATGAAAGCAGAGAGGTTTCAGATGAGTTTGTGGCTCGCGTGTGTATATTATCTCTAGTGGCAGGCACAGAGCAGAAATATCTCTGGATTGAGCATTCAGATGCGCAGAAGAGATTTTGTGTCCTCAACAATGAGATGGAAATCTACTAATTGCTGACTTTATCTTGGCCCTTTTTGTGTCCGGTTAAGACGGATGACTATGTGTAAACGACCCTTTCAGCGATGCTTCCTCAACTTTCTTGTTGCTTCTGTGTCATTTATTTAGATGTTATTTCATGTTATGTGGTTGCTCTGCGAAAAGGAGGTGGGGTGTCTTTGCAGCCAATGCGGTACAAACCAATCGCAAGAGCAAATAAATGCATGGGAAGAGTGGACTTGTCTCAATATCACGTGGTAATTCTATATTAATGTTGAGAAGATGCACAGAACGCAATGCTCACTCCATAGATATTTCTACTCTATGTACCATTTAGTGGTTATACCTGTCAAAAGAAGCACTTCTATTCATTCCATGATATTGCAAAGCACATGGGATACAGCTAGGAAGAAAAAAAATTTTTTTGTCCTACCTGGGGTAAATTTTACTTGCAATGGCAGCGTTTTAGTTTGCTATCGTTGGCAACAAACTATTCGCCTTAGAAGGATGATTAATTTACTGACCATAACAGTATAAATTATTTATTTCATTGTGAACATAAATAATTATTCACTTCAATCTACATGACTGATTTAAAAAAAAGCATTCAATGGCCGTTGCCAACATCAGCACACAAAGCCGCCACCGTAAGTAAAATTGTACCCCTTCTTGTAGTGTATTACACCATAGTTATGAGAATGAAAAAAATGCAGGAATACCATAATTAGTTATTTGGGGTACCATTTAAAACGTTCGCTGCGGCTGATGCTTATAAGAGTTTCTGCAATCAACAAGCCAGTGCGGGTTTAACGCTTATAAGCGGCGCGTTTGCTAGCTGAGTATTCAGTTTAGTTTGTTCAGCTGTGCACTCATGTTAGTACAAGCCACCAACAAAATATAACGTAACTTTTTTCTGTCTGCAGTTGTATGTCTTTGTCTGTAGTCGTCTGTGTTGTGCATTGTTTGCAATGGCAGTGAAACAACCGTCACCAGGGCCTTTTAACCCGAAAAAGAGTGTGAAGAGTGAACAATATATGCTCATAAGCATCAGACAGCATACGGCATGCAACTAAAGCATACTTGCATTTCTACATTCAGCACCACCTCTTGCACAGACGTTACTTTTGTGGTCAATATTAGTACGTACATGCACAACATGAACTTACAGGTTTCGCAGGGGTATGATTTCAGCTCTCATGCAGAGTTTACAAAATGATTAAAAGTTCACAAGAAAGATAACTGTCTGCTGCAGCACTCCAAGTGTACTAACTCAGCACTAATGATGTGTGATCATACAGGCTTGGTTGCATTAATACGATAAACTTCCGTCTATACAGCTGATTACCACTATTTTTTGCAGGTCTGCTATAACATTGCGGTTTCTGGTGACAGGAGAATTTTTCAAATGCCTAGCCCTTGCCCAAAGAATTTCTGTATCGTGTCTTAACAAATATTCCTGTTGAAGTCTGCACAGCAATTTCAATATCCGATCCATAATGGGACCTCAGTCAACTAAATTTTGCTTTGCTTTTGGCATCACACTTTCGAGATTAGGTGCAACTGACTTTCTGACATACTAAATGTTGTGACTTTGAACACTTTATTAAATCACACACACGCTACATGAACGAAAGTCAGCTAAAACTTTCCAGTTGGAAACCAAAGATGCACTGCCTGCTGCCGCATCTCAGCCTGCTTGTGTCTGCCGGTCGCCCAGGTGGCGCTGTTAGCGCTGTTCGGTTTAGCAGTACGGCTGTTTGGCATACCGGCGGTAGGCGGCGGATTCAAATGCGACGCGGCCATAACACATCTCCCCCCTTTGTGAAACAAAAGTAAAGTTGTTTGCCGACAGTACATAAATACAATGAAAAAGCAAAAAAATCTTTAGCAAGATACAATAGATAATTACAAGTAATGATATGAACACATTGGAAGTATTGTTGACAGTACCCGTGAGCTATGTAGGTCTGTGGGACATTTAACTCTTTCTTCGACACAAATTAGTGAACGCCGGAAGGAAAGAAAGAAAAGAAAAAAAACTTTGGCTCAACCACTGTACTGTATTACACTCGTACTGCGCCAACGTCCATGGTGTTATCTGCTGCCGGTGCGAAGGTTCTCAGAAGGACCTAGGAGTAAGGTTGGAAATGACCGACACGTTGTGGATGTCGAGAGCCCAGTATTGGTGACATGTCTTTGGAGAGGGTTGGTAGCTGCGTGGTGCATAGAGGGGGAAACACCGGTGATGATGGTGTGGTGTCCCCACCCTGTGATGCGGCAGCTGGGGTGTGAGGTGATGCTGCATCCTGAAGCACGGCTTGATGTGCGGGTGAGGGCTGGGTCACCTGGGGCATCGTGAAGTCTACCTCCATATCCATAGAGTCGGGTTGGCCGCCTGGAGACGTGTCATGCATGGGCAGAACCCGTCTCCTCATCTGATCAATGTGTCGGACAACATCTCCGTTGGCCGTGTGAACGGTGTAGAGGCGGCGCCCGTGTGCTTCTATGATGCGGCCCCGGATCCATTCCTGCTGCTTGCCTTAGCCCCGCACCTAGACGGGATCGCTGGAAGAAAAGTTTCTGGCAGTAGCCAGAGAGGGACGGTTTGTGGGAGGTTTGATAAGATGAAGTAGTGTGTGTGGTTGTCTGTCGTGCATTAACTCAGTGGGGCTGTAAGTGCCCAATAGTGTAAAGCAATAAGAGGCCAGAAAGTCGCTCAGTGCCTCGTCAGTGGAGGCAGACGTGAGGAGCTTCTTCATCTGATTTTTAAAAGTTCTGACAAGTCGTTAGACTTTCCCATTGGACTGGGGATGGAATGGGGGAGAGATGATGTGTTTGATGCCCCTCGTGTTACAAAAGGTTGAAAATTCAGAGGATGTAAATTGGAGGCCATTGTCAGAAATGATGGTGGTGGGTAGTCTTTCCAAGGCAAATATTTTCGTTAGTGCAGTTGTGGTAGCTGCTGTAGAGGGTGCGGTGACATGAATGACAAACGGAAAATTGGATTAGGCGTCTATGACTAGCAGCCAATAGGAGACGAGAAAATGCACGGCAAAGTCGATGTGGATGCTTTCCCATGGGCGTGTGGGGCTCTTAGGTGCTTGCGCCTTGGAGGTGCAAGCCTCGCACGCAGTAACCATGTGGGCGACGTCGGCGTCGATGCCCGGCCAGTAGACGTGTCTGTGCACCAATGGTTTGGTGCAGGTGACACCCTAGTGGCCCTGATGCAGGAGTTGCAGGACTTCACACCGAAGGCTGGTTGGGACAACCACCCTCGGCAATGCGTCATCAGTGGATTGAAGAGCGGTTTTGTGCAGTAAGGCAAAAACATAAAAGGTAGTAGTTACGAAGAGGGTCGGAAGCTTTTTTAGAAGGTTAATCGGGCCAGCCATGGATGATATGCCCAAGGACCTGACGAAGTATGGGGTCTGTATCTGTTGCTGCTGCGATACGTTCGCCCGTGATAGGAAAACCATCCACTACTTGTTGTTCTGTTTCATCCAGATGGAAACACAGAATTTCACTGCGGTCAAATGTTGGGTCATGGCCCTTGGGAAGGTGCAACAAAATATTGTCATTGGTGTGGGCCTGAAGTGAATGTCGTAATGAAAATGGGATAGATACAGGGCCCAACGTGTAAGTCTGTGGGCAGCCTTGTCGGGAAGGGACACCGTGGGGTTAAAGAGAGACACTAAAAGTTTATGATCGGTGATAAGGTGGAATTTTGACCCATATAGAAAAATGCTGAATTTTTGAAGAGCATAAATGATGGCAAGGGTCTCTTTTTCTGTTTGAGAGTATTTCTGTTGTGAGGCGTTTATGGTCTTTGAGGCATAGGCGATTGGGTGTTCGGTCCCGTCCTGATATCGGTGCGCGAGTACCGCCCCTATGCCGTGTTGTGAGGCATCAGTAGCAAGTACAATCATTTGACCTGGTGTGTAGGTAGCCAGCCATGGGGTGGTATACAAGAGGGTTTTGAGACATGTAAGTGCTGCTTCGCAATCTTCCAACCAATGAAAGGGAACATTTTTGCAAAGAAGATTATGAACGGGATGTGCAATGTCTGCGACGGACGGCAAGAACCGATGGTAATAGGCAATGGTGCCCAGAAAGGCCTGCAACTCTTTTGACGTTTGTGGGCTGAGGAAGAGCTTTGATCGCCTCACTATCGTCTTTGAGCGGCCGTATGCCCACCCGGGACAGCTGAAACCCCTGGTAGACTACAGAGGGTTGGAAAAATTTGGACTTTTGAAAATATCATTTCATGTCGTTTTCCTGGAGAACTGAGAATAGGGTGCATAGGTTATTGATGTGTTCGGCAGTGGTGGCGCGCGTAACAATGATGTCGTCTTGATAGTTGATGCAGCCAGGTACCGTAGCGAGCAACTGTTCAAGAAAGTGCTGGAAGATAGCAGGGGCGCTTGCCATGACGAACGATAAGCACTGGTATTGGTACAAACCGAAAGGGGTGTTCAGAACAAGAAATGTGTGTAACACTCCGTCTAGGGAAAGCTGGTGATAAACTTCAGACAGATCAATTTTGGAAAAGAATTGTCCGCCTGCTAACTTGGCAAATATTTCTTCGTGTTGAGGCATGGGGTATACGTCAATGAGGCTTTGCGCGTTTACTGTAACTTTGAAGTCGCCACACAGGTGAAGAGAACCATTAGGTTTCCGCACAACAACAAGAGGCGCGGCCCATTCGCTGGCAGCAATGTGTAAAAGGACGCCGGAGGCGGTGAGTCTATCACTTTCCTGTTTAACAGAATCGTGCAGCGCAACCGGAATGGGACGTGCACGGACAAATTGTGGTCGTGCCGCGGGTTTGAGAGTAATGTGAGCTTCTAAGATTTTCGCCCTTCCTAACCCCGGCGAGAAGAGATCCGAAAATTCGGCAGATAAGGAATCTAATTGTGAGTAGGAAATTTCGTCAGACACTACTTGAACAGCGTCGTCAACAGAGAAACAAAATAAATTGTCGGTACCTGACTGATCAACCACAAAAACAGTGATGTTTCGAACCACCGACTTGTAGGAGACATCCACATCCAGCTGTCCCAAAAGAGACATCTGTTACCAGTTATACATACGCAAACGACGTGTAACTGGAGACAGAGGTGGTGAACATGAGGACACGTATGTCTGATAAGTGATGATCCGGTGTCTATGTAGAATTTGTTTGAGGAAGAGAGTGTCGAGTTAACACAGAAGACAGAATAGTCTGCTACCTCATTGTCTTGGACAGTGTTGGACCTACATACTTACACAACGTGACCCTTCTTATTGCATTTATGACACACGGCCCAACGCTGTGGGCAATTTTCTCATGCACGCTGCCTGAAGCAGCGGGGACAAGAGGGTAGAGCCTGTTATCTTTGACACTAGTTTTCTGCTTAAACATCTTACAGTCATGTTGCGGTTGGAATGCAGCAACTCCCTCTTTCGCAGCATGCCTATCTGACTGCATGTCACATACCTTTCCCCACAAATCTATCTGTGCCCCTTCGGCTCTTATGACTTCAAAGGTTTGAGCAATATTAAGAACATCGTCTAATGAAGGATTGTCAAGTTGGAGAGCTTGTTGCCCGACTTCTTTTTCGGGGGCTGAGTGGAGGATTGTATCTCGAAACATGTGGTTGGAGTAGGATTCCTAATGAACCTCAATTATAAATTGGCACTTACGGCTAAGCCCCTGTAGTTCTGCAGCCCATGCCCTATAGGTCTGCCCTGGTTTCTTTTTACTCTGGTACAACGCCACACGGGAGGCTATGACATGCGTCTGTTTGCTATAATAAGCTGTCAACAAGGAAAACATCTCGTCAAATATGAGGGATGATGGTTCTTTCAACGGCGCTAATTGAGTGAGAATTTGATGCAATTTTGGAGAAATCCAAGATAGGAATAGAAACTTATGAAGTTGATGATCGTCAACGCTGAAAGCCAAGAAGTGGTGATGCAGACACTTCTCGTAGTCTGTCCAATCTTCAGCGGTGTCTTTATAGGGTACAAACATCGGGCCGACAGTCGGCTGTTGTTGTTGGCGGCAGCAAGAAGTTGCTGTAAGGCAGCGGCAATGATTGTCAGAGGTTCTACAAGTTGCTTGTGCTGTTCATTGAGTAGCTTCTGGTGTTCCACCAAATTTGCGAGTATTTGTTCTAACACCGTCATGTTGTCACTAAGGGCGTGGGCAGAACTTTGTAAAAATCCCTGACTTTTCGCCACTAAAAATGTTGTGACTTACAACACTTTATTAAATCACACACGGGGTACATGAACGAAAGTCAGCTAAACCTTTCCGGTTGGAAACCAAACATGCACTGCCCGCTGCCTGCATCTGAACCTGCTTATGTCCGCCGGTCACCCAGGTGGCGCTGTTTGGTTTAGCAGCGCAGCTGTTTGGCGTACCAGCTGTAGGAGGCGGATTCAAATGCGGCGCAGCCATAACACTAAAAATTATAGAATTTTAAAAATATGAAGTTAATCAATAAGACATATTCAAAATTCTTTTAAATCTACACTTTTCTGTTATTTTCTTCATAAATAAGAGTCATTGTACCTTCTTACAATAGAGAGGATTTTCTGCAGTGACCCTGTGTGCCTCATTCGAAAGCGCTACTCCCGCTCTGTTTCACTCCACTGATGCAAGACATATCACTCCAACAAAGCAAGCAATTTCGGTAAGGACGCGGCTATTTCCACACATAAACATGAAAAGCACACAACGAAATAACCTCTGCACATGCGCACCCACTTCGCTACTAGCAAATTTAGAACCTGTCCTAAAGCGTACTAACTAGTACGAAACACCGTCTGTGCCCACGAAATACCATTAGTTCCTCGTTTATGTCGCAACGTGATCTATTCATTACTAGCGCGATCATCATGTAAACTGGGCTTCAGCACACATGCGCTTACGGGCGTCCACTTAAAGCATTAGTAGCCTAGACTGGTGACCGCAACGAACATGTTAACTAACGTCGCCTCACTTTGTCCTTTCTTGTACAATGGCGTTTTCGAGCATTCCTCAACAGAATGCACTCAAAATGTAATGAGGATACACCGAAATCAGAAAGGTAACTACATAAATACAATTTTCCTTGCAAAGAATTCTTAGAAAATTAAAACATCGATAAACGCGAAGGAACGTCGTTATGTTTTAAATTCAAATGATTCCCACAGAAATAAGCACTTTTTTCCCATGGCATTTCAAGGCATGCGGGATACAGCTAGTAAAAAATTATTTGTTGTGTCGTAACTGGGTTAAATTTTACTTGCAGTAGCAGCAGTTCAGTATGTTTACGAGGGCAACGAAATATTCTCTTTAGGGGATCATTAATTTATTGATTGGAACAACATTAATCATTTATTTCATTATCAACATTAATTATTCCCCTCATTGTATGTGACTGATTTTTCAAAAAGGATTCTAACGCAGCATCGACATCTATTAATTATTTGGTAATGCTATGTAACAGCGCCTCTGTCGGATCTTTGCTATATTCAAGCATAGCATACACCAGAAACTAAAAATTAACGATATCTTTTCTTCCACTGATCCGATTTTAATTTTGTCCCCCCCCCCCCCCCCAAGGTACTCTCACAAGAGAATGGTCCAGTAAGACATGTCGAAACATACTCTGAAATGTTTTGGACAGAGAGAAGACAATGAAAGAAATGAGCTCCCAAAATTTTAGCTGCTAAGAGGCACTGCTAGTTTTTTTAATTTTGAAGTTACGCATTTTTACCGCGCAAAGAACAGCTTATAATGGTGGTTTGTACAGCCCTGCCCATTAAGCGCGCAAATTGGCGAATCACTCACACAGCACCTCATAGCGCAGTTATGCAGAGTTCACAGTCACCAATATTAAGCACCTAAAGTCTGGTTTACAATGTAGTGAATGGAAGCGAACACGAATGAATGAGCATTTGCAGAAAATTCACAACCATCTGCTTGTATATGGGTTGAATCATTTATACTAGAGGGAACAGAAGAGAATACGAGGTAGCTAACATTGCCTGCAAACGCTGTTGTTAGTTTTTAGTTTTTGGAGGTAATATTCGGCATACAGCATACAACTATACCCTGTTAGAGCCACAGCACGAAACTTTGTTATCAGAGAGGATTATTGTGCATGGCGAGCAAACTATTTTTGATGGAGTATGCAATATGGCGAAGTGAAGGAATAATTTGTGTTTCAAGCGAGCCACGCATTGAGGTCACGCACTTTTTACAGAATTCATCTACGCTTAGCACTGGTCCAAAATTTTCCTTGTATGTTGGCTGCAATTTTTCTCTGGTTCCTCATTAGCATTGAGAAGGTTTTTATAAAGAAAACACTAATTACCAACATCGAGCATCATCTAAGGTGGTGATACGGCTGGCGCTAACACTACACATATCAGGTCTACTGGTAAAGTGCGCGCTTCGTGAACCAGAGAGCGAGGGATCAAATCCCGTTCAGACCACAAATTTTTTCACTACGAATTTTTAACCGAGCATTCGCTGCTCAAAGATGGTGGAGTGTTTACGAAAGAAATTATCTGAAAGTGTTATGTCTCTTAGTTTTAAGGGGTAGTGAAATGTGAAAACATAAATAATTGCTGCTGGATGAATGCAACGAATGTGTTATGTATAGTATCACACCGATTTTGTTCCACGCATCCATTTTTTTATTTAACATTTTAAAATATGGGTCTCTCGGATCCCACCTCCGCTACTTATATTCTTCGATGAGTAATAAAACATATTCATCACTTCACTCCATATTTCTCCACATAACGTTAAACCAAACTTCGCGCAAAAAAAAAAAAAAAAGACGCCGGAAGCGAATGCTGTCAGTGTCGTTTACACCACGCGAGCGCCGAAGCGGAGAGAATGCGAACTTCCCTTTGATGATTCGCTCCAAGAACACAACAACCGATGCATCACGAGCGAACACTTGTGAATGCCGAACGAACATTGCTCGCGGACCATTCACACCAAAGAGAATCCTCTGTTCGCTGATGCTCGTTCGCTATGTTTACTCCGGTGTAAACGTACTGTGGGAATAAGTTAATTCCCAGCTGTGATTAAATATACTCTTTGGTGTGAAAGTGTTCGCTTAGTTATATTTGTTCCTTGCTTTAGTCTAGTTTTCTTCTTGTTTATTTAAGTGGAAGTTTGATTTGCTTAATAAAGAAAAGTGTAGATGAAGAATTCCTCTACATAATTGGTGACCTCACGACGAAAATAGTCCACGCAGAATAATCACAGTCTTGTTTAGAGCGTGTTAATGGCAATGGAAGACGCGGAGAAACCGATTCTCGCAATTCAAGAAGAGATTCAGCAACTACAGCGGCAGCTACAGGTTCTGGAAGTTTCTACGCCAGGCAATGATGAGAGCTCAGCCACAATAAATTTACCAATTCCGGCGATATCTTCTACGCCGCAAACGCATGCTAGAGTGGAAGGCCACACAAAAAATATGACATTAGCGCCGTCCGCACCGCGGTTACAGTTACGAGCCCCTCAGTTTTCGCCAGCGCAACCGGAAATATGGTTTGCAATTTTAGAGAATATTTTCACACAGCAGAAAATTACAGACGACCAAGAACAGTTTACGTTAGCCGTCAGCAATTTGGATCAGAGGGCTACAGCCGTAGTCTCTGATATTATTCAACAACCTCCACGCCATCGCGCCTACCACGCTCTCAAGACAGCGTTGATCACTCGTAGTACCAAGACGCCTGCACAGAAGATCACACAGTTGTTATATCATGAGAGAAGAGGCGACAGAACACCATCAGAGTACTGGAGACACTTACGGTCTATGGTGGAGGTTAATGTAATTTCAAACGAGTTGTTGCTCCACATCTGGCAACGACAGATGCCTTTGGAAGTGCAATTAACGCTAATAGCACATGAAGGTCAGTGTTTAGATAAACTGATACGTGTAGCTGATCGCGCATACGACACTGTAGGCTCAGCAGCAGTAGTGTCTTTAACACCAACAAATACCGAGAACTTGCGAAGTAACCAGGTTTTAGAGGTGACAAATAAACATCCGCAACTTTACGTTGCAGGATCCAGTCGACAAACTCCAAATTTATCAGGAGCGCAACTAGATTTACAAACGACGCTGGAAAATTTGGCCGACCGATTGCAAGCATTAGAACGTCGGATGGAGACAAACAAATGGCCGCGGCCACGGCGTTCCGCTAATCTATCGACTGAGAAACACACTGCAGCTCAAGAGGACAATCCCGGCATCTGCTGGTACCATAGGCGGTTCGGACCACAAGCTACGAAGTGCACGAAACCGTGTAGTTACCCAAATGGCGAGGGCGGCCCACAATAGGCGCCATGGGTCGCGTCATCTTCAAAAGGCGCCGACGACGCGGGAAACATCGCTTAGCAGCTGTTGTCAGAACCCGGCACAAAGGTAATGTACCCACAGAAAATGCTAAATCTTGTGATCCTCAATTTGAACGAGCGCTTGAACATAAATGTGTGAGTAAATCGCATAGATTGTATATAACTGACAAACGGTCAGGTTTAGTCTTTCTGGTGGATACTGGTTCAGAAGTTAGCACTCTTCCGACATATTTTACACCTGACACGTCAGCAATAGAGCCCTTACAACTGCTAGCTGTCAATCATTCTAGAATCAAGACACTAGGCCACAAAGAATTGATAATCGACATTGGATTTGAAACTGATTTCAAGTGGACTTTTGTAGTTGCAGACATTTCCACACCTATCTTAGGAGCAGATTTTCTGGCTCATTTTGCACTGTTGGTGGACGTGTCTTCAGGCCGGCTTACATGTAAAGACTATAGTAATGAAATTAACGGAATAGTAGGCAGTGATGCAGACAGAACAATACGTCATATCAGCAATTTGCAGCAACAGCCAATCTTACACAGTGTGAAACATAAGACACTGCATTATATACGTACAAGTACAGGACCTCCGGTTGCAAGTTGTGTCCGTAGAATTTCACCAGATAAGCTTTCGGAAATGAAGACAGTTTTCGAAGAAATGCTAAACGCTGGTATCATTCGACGATCTGACAGTGCCTGGGCAGCTCCACTCCATTTGGTGAGGAAAAAAGATGGTTCATGGCGTCCTTGCGGGGATTATCGTGGATTAAATGCCAGAACCATTCCTGACAAATATCCTATCCCTCATATTCATGATTTCACATATGCATTGGCGGGCGCAACAATTTTTACAGTCTTGGATTGCCGGAAAGCATATAATCAGATTCCTGTAGCACCAATGGACATACCTAAAACAGCGGTTATCACGCCGTTCGGGCTTTTCGAGTTCTTGCGGATGCCTTTTGGGCTAAAAAATGCAGCCCAGACCTGGCAACGATTTATCGATGAAGTGCTGCGGGGATTGCCTTTCGTCTTTGCGTATCTGGACGACATTTTAGTTTTCTCTAGCGATGCACAATCACATACCAAACATGTAGCTGAAGTGCGACAAAGATTAGAAGACGTTGGTGTGGTGCTGAATGAAGAAAAGTGCATTTTAGGTAAAAGTGAAGTGACTTTCCTCGGATATAAGGTGTCACGTGATGGAATCTCTCTCTTGCCAGAAAAATTGGCTGCATTGCAGGAACTGTCACGTCCAAAGACTTACCGACAACTTCGACGTTTGTTAGGAATGATAAATTTTTATCGGCGGCATTTACCAGGAACAGCAGCTATCCAAGCTCCGCTTACAGATGCACTCGCCGGACGCTACACAAACGGGAAACGTCTGCTTAAGTGGACACCCGAAATGGACAATGCTTTTCGAGCTTTGAAGGGCAGTTTGAAACAAGCAGTGCCACTTGCACGCCCAGTATCGGATGCGCAATTAGTAATGGCAGTTGATGCAAGCCAAACAGCGATCGGGGCAGCATTACATCAGAAAGTGAACGATTGTTGGCAGCCACTAGGCTTCCTTTCGAAAAAACTACTGCCACGACAAACAAACTGGAGTGCCTACGATAGGAGCTGTTAGCTATTTATGAGAGTGTGAAACACTTCCGTCCTCATGTCGAAGCTCATCCAGTAACGATATATACAGATCACAAACCAATTGTGCCAGCCTTCCAAAATGCAAGTGATAAGTGCTCACCTCGTCAGTTGAGATACATTGAGTTCGTTTGCCAATTTACTACAGATGTGCGACATATTCGTGGTGCAGAAAACATAGTGGCTGACTATTTCTCCCGTGCATGTGAGGCAGTTACAATATTTAAGTATGAAGACCTCGCCAAAGCTCAGAAGACAGATCATCAGCTTCAAGAATTAATGATGGATAGTTCATCAAGTCTGCAATTACAACAAGTAGAGGTACCAGGTGGTGGTGTTAAGTTATGGTGTGATGTTTCTCAAAAGCTGCCACGCCCCTATGTCCCACCACAATTTCGTAAGGTAGTGTTTGACAGTGTGCACAATCTCGCACATCCAGGGGCAAACACCACAGTGAAAATGATAACAGAACGTTTTGTCTGGCCATCAATTAAGAAAGACATCCATAGTTGGTCCCGCACTTGCATTCACTGTCAGCGGTGTAAGGTGGGACGTCATGTACATCCTGAGGTGGGACAGTTTTCAGGCCTACCACCAAGATTCGGTCATATTCATCTCGATATCGTAGGTCCTCTACCAGTCTCTGAAGGTTTCCGATATTTACTCACATTGGTGGATAGATGCACAAGATGGTCTGAAGCCATACCACTTCCAGACATATCAGCTGAGACTGTTGCAAAGGCGTTCATCACACACTGGTTGTCACGTTTCGGTTGTCCCTTGCACATAACAACAGACCAAGGAAGACAATTCGAATCCACTCTGTTCAGCGAGCTGGCTAAACTGTGTGGCTTTCAGCACCACCACACTAACAGTTACCACCCTTCCAGCAATGGAATGGTGGAAAGATGGCATCGAACTCTGAAGGCTTCACTTATGTGCCATCAAGAAAGTTGGACTGAAGCACTTCCGCTGGTACTTTTGGGATTATGGACAGCATACAAAGCTGATATTGGCGCATCAGTAGCTGAGATGGTGTATGGAGAACCTTTAAGAATCCCATCTGAATTCCTTTCTGCTGCCCCGCTTCCAGACCAGACAGAATTACCATTATTGGTACAGAGGATTCGAGATCATGTGGCTAAGATTCGGCAGACACCAGCTATACATCATGGTTCACACCCTGTTTTTGTACACAAGGCACTGGCAGACTGCACACATGTAATGCTGCGCACTGATTCTGCACGGGCACCTCTTCAACCTCCATATACAGGTCCCTACCAAGTTTTAAAACGAGGTCAACACACATTTGAAATCCTTCAGAATGGGAAGAACAATAAAGTGTCAGTGGAAAGACTGAAACCAGCTTGGGTGATGCCAGAACCAACGTCAGATGACCAGACAAACAGCACAGAAGGACAGGGACTTGAAGAAACCATAAATTATCAATCATACGAAGATGATACAATTGGCCTAGAAGAAGTTACTCCGGACTCGCAGGTGACCATTCGACATGACTCAACACCAACACCAATTGTTCGTACAAGAGCAGGAAGAGTGATCAAGTTTAAATACCCCTACATCCCAGGTGCTCCGCACTTTGGAAGGGGGGCTGTGTGGGAATAAGTTAATTCCCAGCTGTGATTAAATATACTCTTTGGTGTGAAAGTGTTCGCTTAGTTATATTTGTTCCTTGCTTTAGTCTAGTTTTCTTCTTGTTTATTTAAGTGGAAGTTTGATTTGCTTAATAAAGAAAAGTGTAGATGAAGAATTCCTCTACAGTACCTTAAGCATTCACACTGGAGCGAACGGAAAACAGCACACTGCCGCAAAGCGAGCATACGCAATTTGTCATATGCTAGAACTGAAGCAGAGAGGATGCAAACTTCCTTTGATGGTTCGCCTTGAAACTGACACCCAGCGGATCACAAGCGAACACTTGCGAATGCGAGCTGAGCGTGACCAAACAGTGCGCGCATTGCGTTTACACCAGAGCGAATTCTCGTTCGCTGCTGCTCATTCGCTTGTGTTCGCTTCGGTGTAAACGGGGCTTTACGCATGCACTGTTGCCACAGCGCCAGTAGCGGTGTACATTTCTACCGCCACCTGGCGCAGTACGAAATTGGCAATTTTCAGCTATTGGCCCACTTTTGCAGACATAATTGTTGGTCCCCGAAGACCAGAACCTCGCTTTTTCAAATATTACGGACAAAAAATACATTAGTAACACCAAAACAAGCCATTTGTAATATAATTTTAATTGCAAATAAACTGTTCATCTAACTCGAAAATTGAATAATCGAATTTGTAGAGGAGAAAATTCTCTACAACTTTGCTCTCTTATGGTTTTTTTTTTTTTTTTTTTTTTTTTTTTTTTTTTCATATCTCGCATCGTTTGAGAGATATTTGCAAAAATAACAGAGATTTGACACCCTCTATTGAATTAACGAAAACCAGCCGTTCAGAGATGTCACGTGACATTCCTCGCCCAGAACTCCGTGGCATACGCCATCTTGCATAGCGTATTTGATGATTTTCTTACTGTAACTTGTACGTTACATTTCTAAAGAATGGCGCACTGAAGAATTAACAAAAAAAGAGTCATTCTTTGTGCGGTAAATAATAATCTAGGGTCTAAAAATGCCATATAAGTAGTTCAGGACCCAACACTAATCCCCCCCCCCCCCCCAAAAAAAAAAAAAAAAAAAAAAAAAAAAAAATCTCGTTTCACTAAAAGGGTTTTGGCCATCCTTATTTATTAACCCAGATCTTACTGATTTATTTATTTTTTTTGTTACTTCTGGTTCAAAATATAGTTTATTACATATGTAGTAGATCGTTCAAATGTTGCAACACTGACTTTACACGAATTGCACCCTTAATCTCGGCATAATAGGCTGGCCTTCTGGAATGAGGTAAAAATGAGAACACTAATATTACACGTTAAATATGACGTTTTAATAAAGCCATCCCTATGTTTCTGAATAATAAAAATGAAAGTGATGGGTAAGTACTTATACACCCAAAATCATCAGTTAATTGATACATTGATTCTGAATCCCTATCTTCAAAGATGACTAATGTAGAATCATGTGCTAAAACAATGATTATTAATATTTGCAGACTGATGACTCCGTAGTTAAGTCCCATAAGCTTAACAATAATATTTGCATGTCAATGATCAATGTCCAGATAACAGTCCAATGTATTATGCCAAAAGGAAACAATTTACTTTAAATTTTTAAACAAACGAACACCATCCTTCTGGAAGGACATCAGGATCATCTGCGTTAAATAGAGCTACGTTCTTCAATATTTTAGAGTTGTGCATATGTAAAAATTGTGTATGTCTATTTGTTGAGGGAAATCTCCAAAAGTACTACACGAACTTTCATGGCTTTCTACAGGTAAATTTACAACAGTTTGGAGAGTAGCATAGGCTTCATGTCAACAAAATCGGATCAGACGAAGGAAAGATATTGTAATTTGAAGTTTTATGTGTATACTAGGCTTATAAGTATGGTGTAGTACAGTACATCTCAAATAGTACTATACAAACTTTCATGCAGCGATACATAACTAAGGGAAGTACTGGCCAGCCAGCCTCTCTCTCTCTCTCTCTCTCTCTCTCTCTCTCTCTCTCTAAATTTTAGCATCTCGAAGCAGAATTTCCATCAGTAATTGAATATTTTTTATATTGTTTTAGGGAAACAACTTTAGAAAAATCAAATGCATCTTTGGCAATAACTGTTGGTGCTTTCTTGGTGAAATAAAAAATTTACCAACCCTTGGGTTACTATGAAAATTCCAACATCATTATTTCTGATATGAAATTTCCATAAAGGAATACTGTTTACTAAATAAAATTATGAAATACTATAACATCAATTAACAAAAATCACATTATAAATAGTGCCATAAAAATTATTCTTTTTCTCTACCAATATGGGTGACATTTTAGTTCAATTGAGTGCTACAGATACTGATATTCTTTTACACACCTACTTCAGAATATCTGGGGGTGGGGGGACTAATATTACTGCAATTACCGGTACTAAATATTTTTATTATATACTACTACTACTACTACTACTAGTACTACTACTACCAAAAATGTCAACTTTGTGACTAACATGACAGACCTGAGGCATAACATGCCACCAAACACACACATGGCCATTTAACCATGCCTTCTTACTCCAAGATCTGTACACTACATTTTAAGGGAGTGAGAATGCAGAAAAGTCTTAGTGGAGAGCTGCCTCCAATTTTTATTGGTCACACAAGTGTGACCACCAAATTTTTGGAGTTGTTTGTTTTAGGTTGGAGGTTTATGTGTGTTGTGGAATGGCTGACCTGTCCTTTACTCAGATGATCAACCAACCATCGTTATGTCATTTTAAATACTACTTAAAGCTTTTGTGTGAACATTCTGTTTTTCACTTGTGAAAGCCTATGTTTTAGTTTAACTGAACATGTTTTGCTACTTCCAGCTCCGGTTTGGTTTGTATTAGTCGTATTAATCAAAGACAAATTTTTGTCCTCCCTAAACTCCCTACCCCTCCCAACACACCCACAATTTCCCTTGCTAGTGAGAATTTGCTGCATTTTTAGATTTTATAAGAGCTTGCTAGAAAACATACTAAACTTGTTCAAGCATTTTCACTTCCCTTTTATTTATTTTTTTAATCTGAAGTCAAAGTCTGCTTGAGCAAATTTAGTGTTTTATAGAAAGTGCTTATAAATTTTAGTAATTTCATGAGCATAGAACACAAGCAGTAAGATAATAGATCAGTTCTCAGTATAAGTACAATAAAGTGTAAGTGTGCTCTATATCGAGATGAGATTCATGATGGTCTCCTCATTCCCAAATCGAAACCATTTGTTCTCATGCTGTTTTCAGATAATTTAAATTAGGGCATCTATGTACTTAATGAACTATTTGGATGAGTGAAATTAACACTACCAATAAATAAAGCATCACATACTATATTTGTATTTACATAAAACAAGGAAGTAATGACAAAAAAAGAAAAGACTCCCTTTATCCTTCAACAATAAGTACAGTCATTAAATGTATACAATTCTAAATTTTCAGCCTTATCTTTTGACAAAATTTGAATGCAACTCTGGCACATTTTCCAATTTATAACTGCTCCCTTCATACTCAACACAATTACATACTGAAATACCCATCTGTAGGTTTATTATGTCAAGTGGTGTTTCCACCGAAGTCCAGGCTTCAATAAAGTTCTGTAGTTGTCATCACACACAGTCTTGTGGACATATTATATGGCACCAGACATAACTGATTTGTTTCATGCTTTCAACAAAGACTGGAGCATGTTTTATTACGACTCGCATGCACACATTGTACTGGATATACAGACATTAAAGGTATTAAATGTTTACTGACAATTCATATCGAACAAAGGCTTTACACAACAGCACTAATATATTTTGATTATGCAGCATCAAATGTAAAACCTGTAATCCAGGATTCAATAAGTTTCATCTTGATTAACTAGCAGAATTTGTTGACAGTGAACTACTGGAGCTCTGGTGCAGAAGTTATTAAATTTGTCTTGTCCAATGATATATCCCCTATTGTACATTTTAATGGAAAAATATGCTGTAAAGTGCACTGATTTACAACAACTTGAGAGTTCATCTGACTTCATCACTAACTACAAAAAATTTGTAGATTCAAAGCAATCAATATGATTTTACAAACACTTCAATACTAATTACAAATGAAACATATTTGAAGTATTAAAACAAACTCTTGAGTCAATCCAGATGAAGTGAACCAATAAATATTAAGTTGGTTGGTTGACCATTTTTGTATGTGTTTACCGTACAATTGAGAAGTTCATATAAAAATTTTACCATGCAGTTACAGAACATTTTTATTTATAGGCATGTGACAATTCAGTTTGGAGTCCAATAATCTGACTCTCTGCACTGAAGTTACAAGATTGCCATCGAGATCATTTTATAAAAATTCAAGTGTATATTCTCTCACACAAGATACCCTAAATTAAAAATTACCAAGTTTGATACACAAAATTTTGAAAATTTACTTTTTAGGCCTAAAGCAATTAAGGATTTATTTCCTCACACCTATCTTCATGCCCAGAAATGCGACATCCTGCCCAAGATCCTTCCCACCGATCCTAATGTAGTGTTCCCTCACCCTCCCAACATCCGTAACATACTAGTCCATCCCTATTCCACCCCAAAACCTAGCTCACTGCTGCAAAGACCAATCCCTGTGAAAGACCCACTGCAAGACCTGTCCAATTCACCCACCTAGCACTTCCAGTCCTGTTACAGGCCAAGCCACTTTTGACAGCAGTCATGTAACTTAGACTTGTGCTGCAATCACTGTGCAGCTTTCTATATTGGCATGACCACTAAGCAGCTATCCACCACCAAACTGGCCAACATGCAGTGGATCATATGCTTCATTTCAATGGTTGCTTCACAATTAGAGATGGGCTACAAACACTTGAGACACGTGTGCTCTAAAAGTTGCCTTAATGTCGACAGTGCTGCACTCTCTGGAGCCTGAGAAACTACAAGGCAGCACTGAGGCAGAGCAGTTGCAATCGCCCTCTTCTGCATGTCCAAGTTAGAAGTTTTGCTTTTGACAATGGTGTCAAGTACATGGCTTTGTTTTATACATACTGAATTAGTGGTGGAGGGTGGTGGTAGTAGGAGGTTTCGCAGAAGATGAAAATCATCGGACTACTAATAAAACACACCTTCCACATGAAACCCAAGTTCATTTATTTTAAGAAAAATTATGCATTTTTCATGTGTTTATACTTAAATGAAAAATGCTGTAACATTACACCAAAAATCTCCTGCATGAATTTACTTACGGTAGAAAAAAATCTGAAGAAATAATTTCTGAACACAGCTGCCACAATTTAAAACTGCAGTAGCAAATGTTGGTGGTTCTATCCCCATACTGTCAAAAATTGGGCAGTGTTAATTTTGATACACATATGTTGTTGGAACTAAATTAGTTTTCCATTACTGGCGGACTTTCCAGAAGTAACCAACATTTTTACTGAATTTCCTTTTCATGTAGTATGAATGGGTAACAAAACCTTAGGTATTTTATCTGACTCATCAATAGAAGAATTAGCTCTATTTGTAGCCATGTGTATGATTGTTGGATATATTGCGTAATTTTTTAATGTCTTCATGCCTGTTGCATTTTTTGTTACATTGGAGTTATGCTTTTATGTTGCAATTGACATCTCCAATCTCAGTAAGTTACTACCACCTCCACAACTTTTGTTTTCACGTGACAAACTACACTGTTGTGGAGATGACCAAAGGATGAGACGAACTTTCAGTATATAAATTAAGTGCAATCAATGATATTTTTGATTTGCAAATTGGTATCACAGCAAATAGATCACCACAATTTGTTTTATTGTGCTTAGAAAGCACCAACTTAACTGGTTTGCCGTTACAGCACTACTGTCCTCAAGTATAACATTGTGTGCAAGTGTAGTCATTTTAATTGTGTGTCTCGTGATATATTGTGATGTATCTTATTGATTCCATGTTTGGTATGGCTATGGGCTAATGAAAAGTTTACAAACATTGAAAGATCTGCAGTTTTAAAAACCTCTTTTCTTTCCAAATCTACAGTACTGTATTCCACATTTATCTACAAGTTAAAGATTGTTAACTAATATCAATTATATGCATGTTGCAGTATACTTTAAAGTACTCACATATGCAAATCATTTTATTAATGATTAGCTGTAAAGACAAAACAATGCCAATCTGAAAGTAGTTACTATACCAATTAATTCTCACGGGTGTATTATCGTGATTTTCACAACCACATCTAACAACCTACGATTCCCAACAGCTTACCAAACTGCTGTAATACTTTTGCTCACATAATGGTCTGGGCATGGCTAAGAAATTCAGTATGGTATGATTGACAAATACAGTGGCCGAGAATAACGTAGTAGTACCACCACCGATCTCAGTAGCTGAATGTTTCCAATGGCAGCTAAATCGGTAGCACATCTCAGCACGTCCTGCCTACAATCAATATTTTGTTAGGAGTCAAACTGTCCTCGGGGCTACTGCCAACAGTGCAAAAGTTCCTGGCACTGCCTCCACGTACATTACCTCGTCCCACTGTGGACAATGTCCTACCACATCTCCCTGCACTCCCCTTGACAGCACTCTTCTGTACGTGCAGGAGCTGAGAAGGGACAAAACTGCTGAGAAATGTTAAAGCCAGCTGCAACATGAAAGGTGCCTCAGTTAAGCTTTACTGGAGTTAAAGTACAACAAAATGCATGTTCCAATTCAGGAAAGGTACTTTAGGGGCTAAATTGAAAAATTAGGTACTTTTGGAAAGAAGGGACCTTTGATAGATACACAGCCAACATGACAACCTGCCTGTTGTCTTCCCCCCCCCCCCCCCCCATTTCCTGACCAAAGAGTGATTTGGAGTGTGCCAGCCACAGATGACAGTTCAATAGCTTAAGTGGTGGTGGTGGTGGGGGGGGGGGTGCTATCACTGCCCTAATTATGTTTAATTGCAATAAATATGACGACCATTTACTGTAAGTTTAAGCCATGGAAGTTTCCTTAACCCATCATTTGTATGCAAACTCACTAGTAGATTTTTTTAAATCTTGTTGGACCACCACAGTGTTAAATATGCAGAGATTTTCCTAACATTCTTTCACCCTCTTCAAGCCAATCCTCTCCATAAAAAAAAGCCACTGCCATTCAAATATATAAGACAGTTTTACTGGTCCTCAAATTTCAGTCTGATGTTGCATAGCACTGAATTAGGTTTTCTGCAATGCTAAGGAATTCAAGTTATTGCCCTGTTCCTTTTATTGCTGTGCAGTTTACAAATCTTAAAGAGTTGAGAAATATTATCCTTGTAAAAGGCATGCCTTCTATTGTACAAATTTGGTCTAGTTCTTTGTATATATTTCAATAATTCTTGTTTTCACCTGGACTACCTCTTCTTAGATTAAATTGAAAAACCAAACTATTCTCATTTTTAAGTACTGAGCAAATGAATTCACTGTTTAGTCACTGACCCAATGAAACCCTTTTACTTCAACCTGAATCAAATGTTAACTTTTGCGCAATATCAGCTATGACTATGCATTTGGTTTCATGAAATTGTGCTTCAGAAATTTACTTTGTATTTTCAAAACTGCCGGCTTTTTATTTTCAAGGCTCAAAGTAGATAACTTTGAATCTAATGTTTTGCTGTGCTAATACTAAATGACTAAGGTGATATACATTACAACTGAATTTTATTGCAATAAAATCATTTAAATTAACAGCCATAAAATCAGTGTAATGTGCATTATTTCCTCATTGAAAATTCTTATCTTTACTCTTAGTCCAATATCTATATTGAATTTTTTTTTTACAGTACCCAGCTAGTGCAATGTAATTTCTTTTACAGTACTCAGCTTTCATAGGTCAGAATATGAAACATTTTTATATTTAGTCCAAAGATAGCTAACCCCAAACTGTATGCAAAATTAAGTGAACATTCTTGCTCTAAAGAGTAGTACTTTGACAGCTAACTAAAATGGACAAATCACTTGACCTAAAGTAGCTTTTTCTAATTTTGAATACCAAACTTTTGAGGTCATTTTGAATTTAGTGTATCTTGTGTATTATCATTCAGTAATGGTATAACACAAAATTTAAGAACTAAATACAGGGTGGTGGTTGTGATGGTTGTTTTCTTCAGTCCACATACTGGTTTGATCCAGCTCTCCACAATACCTTGTCCTGTGCAAGCCTCATCTGAAAATAAGAACTGCAACATACATTCTTTTGAAACTGCTTCTGTATTTGTCCCTCTGACTTTTACCCAACATACTTCCTTCTAATGTTAGGTTGACAATTTGTCTCAGGAGGTGTTCCACCAATCTATCCCTTCTTAGTCAGGATATGCCACACATCTCCAAATTCCTGTTGAGCATATCACAGTAATCATTAAATTATTTAAATGATGGTCAAGCAACCTTCACTGGACAAGATATATACATGACAGTATATGCAGCAGTGTAGTATGTGACGAAGTAATATTACTTTACACTATTTCCTGTATCGGCAGAAAGTGACAACCGTCATCAGATAAAGTGTCACATAAGGTGTAAACAAACTTTTGAATAATTGCCTGACTAGCTGCTTACTTGATTGGAGGAGGCTGCAGTGATGGACATTCTCTCTGCGACCAAGGACTGTCTTACCATCATTTAAATTCACAAACGGTCACTGAAGCAAACAGCCATGTTGAATTTTTTGGAGCATTTAGCATTTAACATTTTGCTTTATAACAATCATTGTACACAAAGTTATGCATTTTTCTTTTGTGTAACAAATTGCCTACAGCAATTTATATAGAGTAAACATGGAAAGAACCATTTGAATGAACAAGTTACACTGAACTTCCAAATTATAGTTAACCCCCAGACAACCTCCCATATTGCTGTAATATCAATTCTAGGAGCAGCAGAGCTTTTGTTGGTTTGATGAAACCATAAGTGTAGCTGCGCTTATCTTGTCCATACATGTGCCTGAAATGGCAATGCACATAGGCTTATTTCACCTCTACATCGCCCGACAACTGGACCCCGACAGCATGTCAACTATACAAATCCTGCAGTGCAACACATTTGACTAAGCTAACCATACAGCATAGGTCTCCATTTACATTACTGGAAGTAATTTTAACCACCATGTGTACCTTTGTGATCATCCAGCAACCACAAGGCTACATGCACACTTTTGTATCTCACAGCTCATCTTACATCTCTGCACTGAGCTGTGAACTCTTATTCCAACCTGGACTTTACATTTAAGAGAAATTTGATGTCAGGCAATATATAACTTTTCAGACAATGGGTTAAGTTAAAGCAAACCTACATTTATAGCTTTCTTTAGTTTGAGAAAGCTTTCAATGTTTACTGTATTGCACTAATCCTGGAGGTAGCAATGGTGAAAAAGTTATATACAGCTTACAGGTACCCAACATCTATTGAAACGGCATGAAAGGGATGCAGTGGCGCCTCTCCCCAATGTGTAAGAAAACTTAAGGTAAATGAACTGGTAATGGTAATGTTCAGGGAAAAATCTATAAACTTATTTTGCAGATTACAATGGGAAAAGATATTTTGAAGAGAAACGTGTGAACAAATTGGATTTTACAATGTCTCATGAGAAAGAGTAAAGACTGCAATATTTTGTTTTTATTGATTTACAAAAGATTACCAATTTAAACACTGAAGGGTGTGATCCAGACTAGGCAGCAAGTATAATCTCCAGTATAACTTTTTGACAATACTATGATGTAAACCACTTTGCAGTAATCTATTATGTATCACAAAATATTTGTTACATTTTCTAGCTCATTAGCAAGCTTTTTCGTGAACACTTTAACAAGCAGCACTGAAAGCAGTCAGTGAGCTGCATTAGCTTGTGATGCCATCAATTCTGGTGAAGTGTAGTTTTAGCAAGTTGTTTGATGTCATTAAATTACATGTGTAAGCAGATCTACTCAAATTTTCTTAAAACTTCTCTATTTCAATTTTAAGCATTTATACATTAATTTTCATTTTAACCCACAATTTACTCTTTCTTACAATGTCTGCAGTATTCATCTGGTTCTTTGCATATCTGTGCAACATGTAAGTCCTCTTTTAGAAATGTGTGAAGCAGTAGTTATTGCAAAGCAATATGGTTTCATAGATATGTTAAGTGCATGGTATAGAACAATTTGCTCATAAATGGGAGTGATTGCACATCACTAAGAAAATGCTAAGATCAAAATATTTTTACTAATGAAGGTCCAGTTTCAACACTAGGGTGTCTTCTTGTTTGTCAGCAATTATTTATTTAATCTGTTATTACTTTGGGAACTCTATAATGTTAGCCTTTTTAATAATCTCAAATCTGCATGCACTGTGTTTAAATCAGTCTTGTGTAAAAATGTATTACAGTCTTGCCTTTTTCATATTTCTTTACTAGGATCACTGATTAGTAAATTAATTTTCTAGAAGAATTTGTCTCAATTGTAGCCTTTTCTGGGGATGCTACAAGTGTTTATAGAGGCTAGAAGCATTTAGTTGTTACATTTAGAATGCCCAAGAGCCACTGAGTTTAACAATTTCTGGCACTTCTTGACTAAAAGAAGTAATTGATAGGACACTGGGTCAAAGAACAATAAATTTAGTACTTGACAGAAATTGGAGTTGGGTAAAAAGTTCCACAATGAGTTGCTCTTGTTCAGAGAGAAGCCTCTCAGGAGGTAACATGGAGAGCTGCACTTTAAGAAGAAAACAGCATGCAAATTCACACTAAGCAGAAGTCCACAGCTGCAGGAAAAACTTATACCCAAGAACTCTTTGGTTACTATATTAGTTTAGTATTTTCTGTATTCCCTGTCATTTGCATACCTGCCAACTTTTGAAAACGACTATCAGTAAAACTCACGTGTCGCAAAAATTCTAGAGATTTATTCCCATATAGTTGCACTTGACAAAATTAATGATTTATCAAGGTTACAAAGAACAATAATGTAATTGTATCTACTCACGTCATATGCAATTGTTCTAGCGGACATTAACAATCAACAATAAATCCACATTAAATAGCAGTAGGCATGGTGAATATTGGTTTAGAGCATACAAAACAGGACTTCGATAAATTAAGCAGATAGAATATAGGTGAAAAAGGTGTCACACAATAAAACTTGTTTAAAGTAACAGAGGCAAGAAATCATAACTCACACTGCAAATGATACGCTAGTTCTACTATTGTCTCATTTTCTCTCTTGCATAAAAGGAATATTTCACCAAGAAAAAAACAAATGGAAGAAAACTGTGCATCTTCAATTTTGTCTCACATTGAGTGCAAACGTGATGTAGTAACATGGGGTACTTAAAGAAGTACTTCCTAATTGATGAAAAGAAATGGTATTTATCTTTATCTTTGAAATCGATAAGAATGTTTTAGATCTGAATGCCAATAACTAAAACACCATCACTTCTTTGAATTTGCAGAGCAGAGCCCGTCGACACCAGTCACAAAAACTTAAATTCATTTCCCATGGCGTCACGAACATCAGAGTTAAAAGTACCAATCAGATCTATGAATGAATTATCAACTATTGCAGACGTATCTTCGACCCATGCAAACAATCTATTGTACATATTTGGTGTGACTATCGAATGTTAACGTTTCAATGTTTTGTGCATCAAGTCGTAAAATAACACCGACCATCCGAAAAACCGTAAACTAACAATTTCCGTAAATTTTACGGATAAACCGTAAAAGTTGGCAGGTATGCATTTGAATGATAAAGTTGTGATTTCATATAATGCAGCAGCACATCATGTAAACTGGCAATTTTAAATTCTATCCCTCAGGACTGCATACTTCATCGTCAATTACAGGAATTACCTAAAAATGTGAAGTAATGAGTGTTCAACAAGCAAACCTTTTCAGTAGAGTATGACAAACCTTTAAGCTTAGGCAGCAAGTCCCGTTTTGTGATGCATTATTACAGAGAATCATTTTGAATAAAAAATGTAATCTATAAACTTATACCAGAAGCAGTACTAATTTAAGCACATTTACTTCTTGCAATAATTAAAACATTAAAAATTTTTTTTCATTCTATATCATTTAATGATGATTAATAAATACACATTGCTGTATCAAAATTTTAGCTATGGTCACTAGGCCTATGTACTCCTGAATATACATTGTTTAAATATTTAAAGAAAAATTCCCTGTTACAACAGGAATTTAGTAAGTTAAAAGCAACTTTAAGGGTAACAGCCTTTTTCATGAAGTTGATAGTAAAATGTCACATTTAAATATTAATTTACTTACTACAAAGCTTGTTAATTGCCTAAAAGCAAGTGGACGTACAGAAATATCTTTCAATACAACTACCTTCAATGTACAGATGTTTAAAAAATATGGTGATTGCTCAGAATTCTTAAAATGTGTGTGCATTATTCACAACTGAAGTGTTACTGTATACTGTAGAAAAAACTTAGGCAAAATTTGCTTCTGACAAAAAGTGATCAACTTTTAGTTTTAATATTGCAAATTAATCAGTAATTTGTATATCTTCTTTCCACAGGCCTTAAATACAGAAAAATAATTACATCACTTGATGGGTACCACAGAATGTCTGTACTAACTTATGTGCTTCAGAAGTTAGTGAAAACATTACATTTCAGTAATTTTCCTCATCAAATGAAGTAGCACAAATTGTGTTGCAATTATCAATAAAACTGCAAAGTCTGTTGCCCATGTTATTAGCACACCACATACATTGGCAACTTTGCCACAAGCGACTAGGAGAAAGCAAGAATTGAGTGTTTCTGAACAGGAAATTCAGGCACTGTGCACCCTCATGTACTAAGAATACTTGTACAGCCCATACCTAAACTAACCTTCACTTACAATTTTAACTTTCATACAGATCATTAAAACATTCTATACCTGCTTTATGATGTGTATACATAGATATTCTGTAGTGTTGCCAACATTTGCAGCACTTTGGCAACCGACTCTGCAGTTCAGCCCAATTATCTGTGAGGCCATATGATTTCACTTCTTCCCAAAATCTATTTTAGTTGTAAAAACACAGCATGCATTCAAAATGCTACTAAGCAATTCTGGTAAATTTCAGTGCCATCAGTGAAAAACATGACATCTCACCATCAGTTTCCTGCTAATTATCTGGAATGATGCACAGCAAACTTTTATTAAGAGCTCAATCCAGAAGAAAAGGTTGTGCTTCACTGCAAATAAACCATTTGTCAAATACTTACCCATCACGTTGAACAGCTCAGGCAGCATGAATCAGATTAATGTGCATGAAACAGCTGTATATACAGACCTTAGTACATAGCTATTTTTTGAGTTCAAAGATTAGTTCATACACCACAGTATAACACTAAGGATTTTTGGCAAAAGGTTTTGGCTCAAATCAAAATTGACTTTTCTCACATTGAAGGACTTTATTCAACACTAAGCACGAAAACTATGATTTAGTAATACAATTAATCTTAACACAAATTACTTGGTGAAAGAATGAGATATAAAAGTTATGATAATATGTGAAAAATGGGAAGCTGCATGACATAGCAACTGTTATTTAAGCTTGTCCATACACTCAACACAGAATGAATAAACCTACGATGTTTGTTCTTTTACTTTTGATTCAGTAATTAACACTTCACAAATAAAACCTTTTGGGCAGTTCTTCCACACATTGGGGCTATTCAGATGAACTCGGAGATCATTTGTTTTTGGATGCAGTTACAATCTCGAAGCTCTTAATGTGACGAAATTATCAACCACAAATGTGGTGTCGTCGGATAGTGCCCCGCTCTCGACGATCAAATATGTGGTCGTGAAGGAAAGGGACTGTAAACATGGCAAGATACAAAACACTTCCTTCATCACTCATCATAGTTTTAGAAAGCTAAGGCATAAACAATTTAGTTCCACATTTTGCTTGAAGTATACTAACTTGGCATGCATCTCAGCCATGCGTGTTAAAAGGTTTAAACTAACCTGTCCAGATTAGTAACATGCAATAAGGAAGTATCTCTTTAGAATTAGGACAGATCAAACTACTAGATGACTACAAGAAGGAGCTACGACATTTTTCTACTGAAGTGAGAAACTATAAATTAGGACTCCCATCAGATGGAATCGATACCACATTTTTCAGAACACGTAGTAATGGCAGCAAAATACTTTGCTACCAACAATAAAAAAAATTTCGTTGTACCTTAAGTCCTTCCATTTTCATCGCAGACTGCTTTAGTATCCGTCGCCTGATCGATTACCACCGTAGCCAAATGAACCGTCAGCACTCCCAAAGTCCCTGGAGCTGAAATAGTCGCAGTAACATTCGTAGGAGGGCAGTCATCTACTAGCACTCAAAATATATCGAAGCACAGTTCAATTCCAACATCGAAGCACATAATTCTTACAAACGAAGTTATTTCATGATAGTAAATAGATTAACTTTCATTGATGATAGGTCTTTATATCACAGTAGTAAAGAGATTTCACATGAACAGTAGATTTAACTTTGACGACTTTCACAAACTACACCAACAATGATGGTTTGCAGACATTGAATGTTAATATGATACATGTGACAAGTTTGCCTGGGTTTCCAAGCACTTCATAAAGTACAGTTCTATGCCATGAGACGTCCTTGCCTTGTCCCTCATTCCCAATTATAATATTGTTCTAATCGAAGATTTATAAAATTCTCACATGGACCTGCAATTAGCTTTTTCTGCACTACTGGTCCATGCTTGCTCCATAATTTAAAGAAAATGTCGAAGGAGCTTCAGCTTAAGAACTGACATCAGCACCATCTAGGACCCGCAAACTGTCTCATGACAACTGAATACTAAATTTCATGTACGAAGACCGGTTTGTTGGTCGGATAAATACCTGCCACGCCCCACTGGGGAGCGACTGCGATACCTCGATGAGCCAGTATCACCACCGTAGTAATTATTTGAAACCCTGTAGCCCGATCCACGAGCTCCATCTCGTTCGTAGTCTCTGCTTCCTCCGTAGCTGCCACGGCTGGAGCTGTAGTCGTCGTCTCCGTAGCGTCCTCTTGAAGATCCTCTACCACGACTTCCACGGAAACTACCTCTATCATATGAGCCCCTAGAGCTTCCCCTCCCAAAAAATCCCCTGCCACCCCCTGCTCCACGAAAACCACCTCTACCTCCACGACCCCTACCCCGTGAAATCTCTACTCTCAATTTTGATCCATTTAATGCAAAGCCATTCAAGTCGTTGCAAGCAGATTCTGCATCACGTTCATTAGCAAACTCAATAAAAGCAAAACCTGGTGGATTAAATGCTACCCAAACATTGTTCAATTTCCCATACTTTTCAAATTCTGATTCTAAATCCTCTTTTTTAATTGAATCATTTAAACCTCCCACATACACTCTTGTTCCCCTCTGCTGATATCCGTCTGAACTCATATCTCGGTCTGAAAGCAGAACATTAGTAATGAAGGTAATTTGTATGTACACCTTATACTACAATCCACCAATTGAAACGAATAAATATTAAACTAAGCATCTAATAACTATGGATCAAATTTTAGTCAACTGCAAATTAAATTAGCAAGCACTTCACTGTCTCATGCACTGCAACCTGCACATAACATTCATTTAAAACACTGTTTAAACTTACAGGAAAAATACCTAAAATTTCTGCATTAACAGAATCAATGGGATCAGTTTTGATGAGATCAAAACTAAGGGGAGTTGGTTTAAGCCACACTAAACAGACTCATAGCCAAATTGAGAACTGACCCCAAAAGCCATGCCTGTTGGTTCACATTGATTTTATGTAACACTCGATATCCACCAATGAAATTGTGCAACCTGTGAAACTTACGAGAGCAGCTGGTAAACAAAGTTCTACCTAGATCATATTTTACTGTTTGAACAGTCACCTGGGTTAAATTATACAACACTTCTTGCCGGGCTGCAGTGCTTTTGTTGGCACCAATGGTTAATGGCAAAAACTCAATGACCAATAAAGGTTTTGTCTTGACAACTTCAATTAAAACAATTTTTTTCTGAATAGACAAAGGTGCATATAAAAACCTGTCAACCATAGAGCAGGTACAGCATTAATTTTGCTCCGAGTGAAATGAGACTTCATTGTTCATCTGTTGCCAACAAACACTGTGCTTGGCGAGAAGTGTCAAAGTTTTAGTCACCTGTGAGCATTCTTTAATTTAGTCTATGTAAATTAACCTGCCAATCATTGTGTTCAATTTTCCAACAAAGCTATGAAAGAAAAACTGACAATTTAAAAGTAATTTCTTAATAACATGAAGTAATAATGGGTGAATATGGACTTTTTCCAATACAACTGAGCAAGCACATTGCTTTAGGAACAGGTACTGCCCTAACAAGATTTTCAGCTCTAATTTATTCAAATGGCATGACAACAGAGGTTCCAACTTTTTAATAGGGGGGGAAGGCGTAAAACAAAAGGGGAATATGTGAATAAGAATTCAACAAAATTGTGAAAACAGTTTCCAAAAGGTTGCAGATAAGATAGGGGCAACATTACTACAACATTCTGATGAGAGTGGGTCAGGAGTGGGGGGAAGCAAAACTCGATTGCTAGTACAGATTAAGATATAGTATGCAGGTTAAGAAAGATTCTAAAAAAGGGGGGTCAAATTTTGCTGCCTTCATCCACATCCTCTTCTTCCAACATCTTGAACTAGTATTTTCCCTATGTTTTAAACATCCTTAAAGTTCCAGCAGTAGGAAAGTGAGAACCTGATGACAGTGGAGTTCTTAAAACTTTAATACTAGAACCTAGACACTTTCTTGGAATCACTCAACTGCTTTTCAGTAAATGTAAACTACGGCATACTTTTTGTTCATCCCGTATGCTGTATTAAGCAGTTTTCAAATTAGTAGAAGATACTCCAATCCTTGAGATTTCCACAAGGACACGCTACAAGGTTTCGCTCATTACCAGTTTTTGTCAATGACATCACACAAACTCTAAAAGAACCAATTTCATCGACACGAGAGAAATGAAGCCTATTTGTTAATTAAACCTGAAAATCTGAATTTGAACCACTCCAATCAGAAAGTGATAATTTTAATTTTCATAAATATGGTTGGAATCTCTGACAATGTATTACAAACTGAAGATTCTACCAAGTAATTAAACTGCACTGCATTCTGAACAGTAAAACCACCTGACCTATCTGCAAGACCTGATACTAGTGAGCACCCTGGTGGCGATTGAAAAGAAAAGTAAAGTATCTCAGCGACAATCATACAAGAAAATTTGAACAAATTCTATATACCTCAGGTCTGCAAAATTATTACTTCTGGGCCATAAAATACAGTAACTGATCCTTCAAACAAGATACTTCATTGAGCTCTCTACTTACAACATAGGCCATAGATGAATGTAGCAAGAAGTCTGTTAAATAGCAGCAGACAAGAGTGAATATTGGTTTGGAACACTTAAGACTACTTTGCAACACAGCCAAAAAAAGAATACACTGCAAATCACAGGCTAGTTTGACTTTAGCAAGAAGTCTTGGTAAACTTTCACAATATATAAGTGTGACTTCCAAGCATTGTAGGACAAAATTGCCGTGAAAACTTATTGAACTTTTTCATGCGCTCAGGAGTGGTATTTTTCATAATGAAGTACAATTACCAAACTCGTGAAAAACAGTGTGAGCCTAGTGAAGTGTGAAAGTGAAGTCACACATTGGATGCTCTTTTGTCAGCCAATGAAGCCAAGTCAGTTTAGCCAATCGGAAAGCAGAGTTTGGGTGCAGCATATCAGCTTTTGCGCATGGGATTAAGTACAATATGAATCTAAACACTTCAATTTATTAAAAAAATCTCAATAGAGACAGATGGAAACTTTCGATAACCAATCCTATTTGCATATCACCCCAGTGAGTATCTTCTATTGCAGGACTACTATTGGCTGGCTAATGCTGTTTCAGTGTTCTGTGGTTGGCTGACTACATCACATGCCCTGTGCTCAGTGTAACAAAGACGGCACTGCATAATCTTGAGTTCAAGGTAATGTGCCGTATTTGACATTTTGTATGTAATCTTCCTTACTACAAATGTTTGAAGGGGAAATGAAACATCACATTAAAGATATTTCCAACAGAAGCATTTTAAGATACGCTTAGGTAAAAGTACCTATAAATGACCTTTACATACAGTACAATTTAACCAGAAATACTCGTCTGCAAAATAGAACTATTTTAGTCAACAAACATGGGTGGTTTGAACTCTTTTTTTCTTCACAATCTTGAAAAATATCACATTCAGGATTGCTATGGGTAATTGTGAAGAACACTTGCACGGACGCCCGTTTCGATAAATCTCGAAAGTGCGACTACACTTCGATATATGATGCATTTTGATACGTTCCAAGCAGGCGGGAGAATCTGATTTGTTGATGTACGAAACAGTGATCATTTTAAGAGAAAGTTAGGTTAACTATAGGTTAAACAAGAAGTTTTTTTCCTAGTGTGTGAGGGCGCGTAGCGCCCGAATCTCCAGCCCGGGACGGTAGACTTGCGAAGTCTGTTGCCCATGTTATTAGCATGGCGCGTATGTTGGCAAGTTTGAGTTTCTGAACCAGAGATTCGGACGCCACGCGCCCTCACATACCTAAAAAAATTCTTGTTTAACCTACACCTAACCTAACTTCCACTTAAAATGATCACTGTTTCGCACATCAACAAACATTCTCTCGCCTGCTTGGAACATATCGAAATGCACCATATATCGAAGTGTGGTCGCGCTTTCGAGATTTATCGAAACATGCGCCCATGCAATCGTTCTTCACAATTATCTTGCTATGGGGTGTGGTGGGAATAGAAAGCACTAATTAAGTATAACAAATTTCCCAACATTCTTCATGTTTATGTCCAACTGGTATCACATGCAGCACCTTTATTTCCAATCAAACTTATCTGTATAGCATCTAAAGTTCAGTCACCGGGTCATCTGTGGCTTCAATCTGTCCCTTACATAACATGATAGGAAACAAAGTACCTTATTAATATGTGCCAAACCTGGTACCCCAACATGCTTTAAAACCAGTCCCCATAACATGCTGCAAAGATAAAACACCGCCCATCCGTAAATTTTATGGATAAACTGCAAAAGTTGGCAAGTATGTACTAGTAAATCTACCTCAGGATACAAAGGGTGATTGTGCAACATCAGTGAAAGACTGAACAGAGTGGGCACAAAAGCCAACATGATACATATCAATAAAATTCCTCAAAGTTGACTGTTACACAATGAGATTAAAGTGTTGTTAATAAGTCCACGACACTTGACACGACTTTGGCATGATGACAGGGGTCGCATTCGTGCAGCAAACAATGATTCATTTCCTAGTAAATTTGGTGTCCGTCTTAAAACTTTCTGCCTTGTGTGCAGCATTTGTGGCAATATAATTGACACTTAATACTATTTTTATACCAGCTTTTACAATCTATATGGAAGGTTCGGTTGTTATGTGTCAGCCTGTATAACAACTGACCACTGACATGTATTTGAGGATAATTTACTCGCGTGACAAGGGGACATCAACCTATCAACCATGCAGCAGGAACAACATTAATTTCTTGGTGACCAGAAAAGGTACAGGCTCATTCAAAAATCATTGACTGGATGAGGGAAATCTTGTGTACACCATGAAATATATAATGCTGTCCCCATTCTATGGTTGATAGGTTCTTTATGTCCCCTTGTTACTCATGTTTACAAACCATAAAAACTTATAGGCCACCCAAACAACCCAGCATTGCATCATTGCCAAAGTCTACCCATCAAGCACCAGTTGTGGACTCAAACTGCACTTTAACAGTGCTAAGACAACTATTGACAGTGAATCATCCAATCTTACAGAACATTAGGCTTCCTTACCAGTTAACATCTTACCAAAACATCTTCACTTTCATTAATAATTACCCTCCTGCCCCACACAACCAACCACCGGTAGGAACAACCACAAGGCAGCCACATTACAACACAAATGAGTTGTGACATTAAGTGAAACAACAAAAAGCAATTAGAGATTACCTGAGAAATTAATTTCCCAACTTCATGTCTCATTACAAGCATATAAGAAGAGACAAGTAAAAAGAGGAAAGCACTGTTTTAGAAACAAGCATTCATTAAATAATGTGATCAAACAAGTACAAGGTATCATTCACTGCCTTATTTGCGACTTTCAAATTTTTAATTCGCAACAATTTAAACATTTTAAACTATTTACATGTTCTTTCAGTGTGAAAATCTGCACAATCAAATAACACTTTCAATGAAATAAAGGCAGCAACACTATGTTGGAAACAAATGATGAATGCTGAGAACAATGGTAACCAATTTAAAAATTTCTAACAATTGCCAAAAGTACTTGGAAAGCTCAACATTTTCATATAAAATTACAGGGAACAGCAGAACCATTAAAGTAATTTGCAATGACACACAAACACAATATGAAAAGTTTTAGTGCTAACTTTCAGCAAGCTCAATATGAAGTTTTAGTTCTATGGAACTTTACACTAGGTACTACCATGAAGTACACCAAGAACCAGGCACTACAGGTCAGATTTTAAATTATTATACTGTCAAACAGTGCTTAGTTTCACTCCCCAGTCACAAAATGGGCCTAGTAGCTTCCTTCAGTATCATTAAGTCATTGTAAAAGATTTTCCATAGCAAATTTAACATGGGTCAAACATTGCTTACGTTCTGCAATAGACAATGGGTGCAACACTGTAGTACAGACATCACAAAAGCAAACTTCAAAATGAAGTTTGAAGGATTTGTATATTCCACCAAACCAAAACTGAATGGTTTGAAACAGTATACTATCAAACTAGCTTACAGTCAATTCCTAGCATCAACACTTATTGCCAACATTAGCACACTATGCTGTACTTTCTAGCCAAAACACACAAAGAGGACACAAACTTTACTCAACTGCGTCAAGGGGAGGGGGGTGGAGACGGAGAAGAAACGTGGCCGTGTAGAATTGGGGGGCGTGAGATTTATCAGCACCGTCAAGAAGTAGTTCCAAAATAAAACTACTGCTCATAAAGGGATATTACTGTAGTCACTAGCACTATGTATTTGCAACCCCATTACAGAATATAAGTTAACGTAAATGCATTGTAACAAGAACTTGTTAAGAAAAAGGCTTACCTAAGAAACTATCAAAGTTCCACAAAGCAAACTAAATATAGTTCAGAAATGGGTATATCAATTCTAACTTCAGCCTAAACTACCTTATTTATGAATAACGTACGTTTTAACGGGCTAAATGACATCCATAAACAATTTTGAATTAATACCACAATTTACTTTTAACTAGAGAAAGTATCAAATGGACAAAATAAGATCGTTTTAACAGCACAGCAAAGGGAATTGATATTCCGCAATAATACACGTGTTACGATAAAGTTATTGCGCGAACTAGTTACCAATCAAGAAACCATCCAGGAGAAACAGGCGCTAAAGCTTATATTCGAAGGCGAGAACTGAAAACAACACCTAAAAATATTCAGAGAAAGGATTACACTAATACTGAGGACGCCAAAGCCAGAAATCTAGTGTGTTTAAATCGAACAACATCCCGCCAATTTCAACTTACAAAGATAGCACGAAGAAAATGGCCTTCTCAAAATTATGTAGACCAAAACTGTTAGGAAGGTAGGTTACCGGTAAAATAACGCTCCTAAACACTGCAAAAGTAGAAATACATTAAATGTATCCCAAGATTAACACAGCCAAAATGGCGGCCTATTTCAAACTATATACCAGTTCCACCCGGCGCTCAAAAAGATAAAAAGTGAAAAAATCTATGTACATAAAGCAAACAAAATAGTCATACCTTTAATTACCTTCGCTACACGCAATTACACACTTCACACAAACCCACGTGCAACCACTTCAGCAAAATTCGATGGAATGAAATGAGACCAAATTTCCCCGGCTACCCAAACGGAAATCGATATCGCAGGAGAGAGCAAAGACAATCGGTATCAAAGACATATACAAATGAAAGTCGAAGTCGGATACACTTCGAGTAGATACAAAGTACAATTTTTCAGTCCAACACTAGGGGCCCTCAAGGCCACCGTCACGTGGCAAATAAAACTTTACAGTGTATGTTTTTGGCCAACTTACTGGGAACTGAAACAACATTTCAAAACATCGACATCTATTTTCGAGCGAAAAAATAAATATAAAAATACATCAAACAACACTTATAAGAGCATAAATAGCGCCTGTTTACTTTATCCATTACAATTTGCCCGTTGACATTGTTAATACCGCCGTAAACAACTGAATTTTTGTCTTTCGTTAGAACTGACTTTTTCATTTAAAATGTTATTTAATGAGAAATGCGTAATCAGATTACAATCTTATTCTAATAAACAGTTTGCTTCAGTCTTTTCTGTTACGATGTTAAGTAACATTAACCATATTTTGGTTTCAGATATGCGACCTCGATTTTAGGGGGACACTCAATTGACAAAACATTTAAGGCCAATTCACATTTCCCGTCACGTCACGTCACGTCACCGTCCGTCAGAACATTCCGCAATGTATTTCTAATGGCGGCATTCACACTGCCCGTCACCGGACCGTCACGTCACGTCAACGTCCGTCAAGCTTTCTCGAGAAGAATGTTTTGACGGAACGGCCGTCTGCTAACATCGGAAGTTAACCTATTTTCGACACGCGAATTACATGTTGCAGACTACTAGTGCACTGTTTATATGCTAATGTGTCTTATTCATCTTTATTTTGTTGTTATACTTGCTTCTGGGGGAAAATCTCAAATGTTTCATGACGACTTAAATATTTTCGTCAATTGAGTGTCCCCCTAAAATCGAGGTCTGATATCTGAAACCAAAAAATGGTTTATGTCACGTGACATTGTAACAGAAAAGACTAAAGCAAAATGTTTATTTGAATAAGATTGTAATTTGATTACGCATTTTTCATTAAATAACATTTTAAATGAAAAAGTCAGTTCTAATGAAAGACAAAAATTCAGTTGTTTACGATGGTACTAACAATGTCAGTGGGCAAATCATAATGGATAATGTAAACAGGCGCTATCCATGCTTCTATAAGTATTGTTTGATGTTTTCATATGTTCATTTTTTCGCTCGATAATAGATGTCCATGTTTTGAAATGTTGTTTCAGTTCCCAGTAAGCTGGCCAAAAACATACGTTGTAAAGTTTTCTTTGGCCGTCAATAACATTTAGCATTGTTGTTCCCTCGATTCTAGTGTTAAACTATGACTTTCTACATAACAGATCGCCACTCATAACCATACTTTCAACATCGCGTATTGAGATGAGCGAAATGACGTGACGGACACTGACGGACAGTGTGAATACAACTTGACGTGACGTTGCCGTGACGTGACATTGACTTGACGGACAGTGTGAATTGGCCTTAAGTCGTCATGAAACATTTGAGATTTACCCCTAAAACTAAGTATAACAACAAAATAAAGGCGAATAAGACTTATTTGCATATAAACAGTGCAACCGTTCCGTCAAAACATTCTTCGCGAGAAAGCTTGACGTGACAGTCCGTGACGGACAGTGTGAACGCCGCCATTAGAAATACATTGCGGAATGTTCTGACGGACGGTGACGTGACGTGACGTGACGGACAGTGTGAATTGGCCTTCACACGTTCAATACGTATTGACAATAATATTACCAAACCTTCAATACATTTCAGTGGTCCTCACGCCATCAATAATATTGTCATCACTTTCAACTGGCGACGCGATTTCGTGAAGTAAACATGTCTGACTGGCAGAAAGCGTGTGCTTAATCATCTTAGCGATGGCTGCGAAAGGAAGACAACCGAGAAAGACGAAAAGGAGGAAATGGGTTCGTGAGTGGTTAAAGAAAAGGAACGACTTTTCGCATGTGAATCTGCTTACGGAAATCCGAACTACTGACCCAAAAGATTTTTTAAAATTATTTTAGAATGAGCGCAGAATCATAGGACAAATTACTCACGATGATACAGGACAAAATTGAAAAAAGAAGACACAATTATGAGATCAGCGATTCCTGCCGATGAAAGATTAAGTGTCACTTTACGGTTCTTGGCCACAAGAAGGTCATTTGAATGTTTGAAGTTCAGCGCAGTCATGTCTTCTAACACATTCAGTAAAATTGTCATTGAAACCTCTGAATCAATTATATCTGCTCTGCAAGAATACATACCGGTAATTTAATCTATAAAAAGCAAAAGATTTCGCTGTCTCAAGTCCTGCATGCATTGTACTTTCCGAAATATTTGTTTTCACTTACAGTGTGCAGAACTACTGTATGGTGATAACACAAAGTGTCTCAGGAAATATTCCATTTCACATTTACTACAAACTTGTGTCGTTTCACAAAGGCTATATAAAACCGGCTGTGTACTGCATGCAACGTTAATACACAATAATTGTAAAAAGGTAAACGTAAAGCAGTCAACAATCCGAAGATTGGTTTCGACACCACAGTTCTTTACTAGGCATGATCTTGTTTGGAATTGTATTGGGAGGGAAAACAATTATGTGCTCATGCCCCATAGTGTCAAAATTGTTATTGCATTGACACACAACTGCAAAGTTTGTCTCTCAAGAGATTTTTTGAAACAAAATTCCACAGAACTTCGTTGCGCTGGTAGCAATCGATAAAATCAACCAACATATGTCTACTCATTTTACCAATCCAAACAAGCACAGTAAAACGCTAAACAGTATACCCACGAGGACGAATTAAAAGAACATAAACATTGGTGAGAAACAAGGCCATACCAAGAGGGGAGGTCAGAGGGGTTGAAACCCCCCCCCCACAAAATTTTCCAAAGATAATTATTTTTAAACATATAGGAATGGTATTTTCTCAAATTATAATTGATCTTTATAACCAAATAACCAAGAGTTTCAAAACAGTGTCTGATTCAACTTAAAACGGACATGTCAATATTTCATTACTTTCCATCGAAGGACTGACAATACGTAACCGAGAGTGCTACTGTGCACGTGCAACCAGCGGATACAAGCTGCACTAGTAGTTGTTACGATAACTTGACGAACCACCCATAGCGGCGAAAACCGACAATAGCTACAATGCGCACGACGCGATGCCCTTTCTTTTCCCCTATGGCTGCCAACATCTAGTACGTAACGACTTCAGTAGCCTTTGCACTGTTACGCTGTAATAGAGTTGTTTCGTCAATAACAAATACTCTACTACCGATTTATCTTGTAAGTTTTATCCCTATATGTTTTATTCTTATTACAGTACAACATTAATGAAGATATGAACTTCTGTATTTTTAATGTACAGTATTGATGTAAACAATCATATCTGACAGAATGTTTCATTTTCTTCAAGTAGTACAAGAAGATGCAGAAGTTGGCAAATATAAATATTAAAAAATATTAGAAGATGTACTAGAAATTATTTTTCAAACATAAAAGTCGTCATATATCAGTACTTCATAAATGAGGGTTATCATTATTTTCCCCCTAGGTCTTCATACAATCGACCTTATGGAGATACTGTATACCCGAAAGGTCATTTTCCTTTGTGTTGTATTATTGAAATTTGCGATTTTGTGTCTCCAAAATGGTTGTATCTGGAATATTTTGTCTCAAGGGAAAGTTGTTAGGATCTTCTTCATGAGTAATTCCGTCTTCAAAACATATTGATACATTGGGCCCTTTTCGAGTTATTCTGATTTTCATTTGAGACTTCATCCGGCCCTAGGGCCTTCCACAGTAGAGATAGCGAAAAATCTTGATAACAAAGGTTGTTTGTCTTGCGATTCTTATCATTTCATAAATAATATTTTTTCCGTTAAACCAATGGTTCTTAGGCTATATCCGATTAACGATTTAGGCCTTATAGCGGCACCCCTTCCGGTCGGCCGATTCTGCCCAAAAGTTGAACGACACTCCGAGTTTGATATAAGGTAGGTGTGCAAAATTTCATTCAAATCGGTTCACGTCTTTTTGAGCTAGAGAGTTTACACTAACACACACACACACAGACACAGATACAAACATTACTCCGAAAATGGTCAGAATGGCTTCAAAGGATGCTGAAAGGTTAAGATCTGTCAAAAACCGGAGGTCGAAAAAAATCGTGATCACTATACTTTCTAGTTTTAATACTTCATATATGAAAGTAAAAACTCGCTGGCAGCTATTCTGTCAATTAATATGACAGCTCTGAGCGCGTTCGACGACCGAAACCCACATGTCAGTGAAGAAACAATACCGCAGAAGTAACAAAACACTTACTTTATACAGGAGAGACAACATCTAAAATGCTTAATACAGTACGTGACTTAGAAGTGCTAAATTTGGATCGTGACACTGTTATTAAATTTCTGATCATATTTCTGATTTGTTAAATAACCAAAATACACTTGGCTACGCATTATCAGAATATTGTTAGCGTTTTTCTCCCAATCTTCAGGGGAAGCTTTAGATTTCCTTTTTCTGTCATTACCTAAGTCACCGCAATATTCTTAGTATTCACTTTCAATTACCTTGCGTCCATCATCTCCTGTTAAGTTTTCCGAATTTTCTGATCCGCAATTAGCACAAATATGCTACTGTCGTTTCCATTGCCAACTGAATTACATTTAGCATTCTTGCATAACGTAAAGAAATTTGTAAATTAATTTAGAAGCATCAGAGATTTAACTCAGATTCATGTATAGATGAGAATGACAATATCAATAATATTATTAATAAAAACCAGAACAAAAGCAGCACAGACAGTACTAAGTTTCATATTATTGTTATTTGGATAAAGTTAATAAATCACAATTCTCATCTCTGGACTCACTCTGAAAAAGGTATCTTCAGTGGGGGACTAAGGCTGTTGGAGGCCCGGGGAGATAGTGAAAGAAAATGAGTCCCCCCCCCCCCCGTCCACTTTTATTACCATAATAAAGAATTCGCCTCCCCACCCCCAGGACGAGACTCACGGGACATTCTAAAAAAAATAGCTTTCTAGATTTGGAGGCCACAGTAGAACGAGGTGCCAAGCACAATCCAAAAAAGGATAAAAAACCTTGCTTTCCAGGTATTTGGAGGCCCTGGAGGTCCCCCCAGACCAGAGGCCCAGGGCGGTCTGCCCCCTCCACCCCTTCCCCCCTTAGTGCTTTAGATTTTGTGTGAAAACAAACATTGTATTTTAAGGGGGGTTGTTGGAAATGTTTACAGGTAAAAACCAATGTTTGCTTTATCTTCTTTTTTAAGGCTGGAATCTAAGAGACTATATAGGGAAAAAAACTATCTGTGGTTGTCATAGCAACAAAATAAGCAACGTTTGTATTCTGTGTTTAAGTGAGTGTTCTTTAAATAAAGTTAACTTAAAAATAATTAATAACTCAGCAGGTTATGGGCCCAGAGCTCTAACAGAATAAATAAAACTAAAAACAGAATACACTGACAATTAAGAAACAGAAGAAACCACTTCAAGATGTTTGAAGAGAGGGAAGTATTTCAAGATATACAAGTGCTTAAAGACAGTAGTACATTCAGCATGTGGGATGTTGAAATTAGAATATTGTTCAGTACACAAGATCTCTGTAATATTGTAGATGGTACAGAAACACTACAAAATTGTGAAACTGAAGAGAAAAAGAAGAAATGGCAGCAACGAGACAGCAAGGCAAAACATTATATAATGAGAACAATCGATAAAAAGGTAAAGCCACATGTATTGTGTTGTGAAACTTCTAAGGCTATGTATGATAAACTTAAAGCAATTTATAAAAGAGATGCTTCTCAAAGAATTCAACAATTACTTCAAGAATTTTACAGTTTCAAGTATGATAAAACTAGAGACATAGCAAGTAATATAAGTGCACTGCAGAATATAGCTTTTGAACTGAATCGTCTCCAGTCAGAAAAGATGTCAGATACTATGATAATACCTAAAATACTGTCTATTTTGCCAGATGAATTCAAACACTTTTCTCCAGCATGGGATTCATCACCCAGTGGTGAGAAGACTATGGAAAATTTAATTGCAAGGCTCATAAGAGAAGAGGAACGACTGAGAAGTAACAACCAAGAAGAGAGTATTGCCTTTGGTGTTCATTTTAATAAAAGAAAGGACCTAATTTGTAACAACTGTGGTGGACATGGACATTTTGCAAGAGAATGTAAGAAGCCTAAGAAGAAAGAACACTGTCCTATATGCAAGAAAAATAACCACAAAGAAGAAGATTGCTACTTTAAAAATAAAAATCAAATTCAAGGAGCAAAAACAAGAACTTACAAGCCCTGTCCACACTGCAAGAAGACAAACCACAAAGAAGATGACTGTTATTTTAAGAACAAAGATAACACTAAAATATCATTTTTCACTTTAGAAGATACTAAAGATGATCTAATGCCTGATGAAGAAAAAAAGATAGAAGACAAAGCATGTATTGCATATGAATGTGACAAAGACAAGACTTTGGAAGAATCCAATGAGAAAAAAGATATGGTAATGGTTGTTGATAGTGCGTGTACAGGACATATGTGTAATGAGATTGACAAATTAACAAACGTGAAAGACTATGACAGTGTCGTGAAAGTTGCAAAAGAAGGTGAGTCAATGGAAATAAAAGCAACAGGAAACTTTGAAGGTGATAACTGTGTTCTCAATGGTGTTATGTATGTACCTCAACTAAGCAGAAATTTGATGTCTGTGAATGCTATAACTGAAAAAGATGGTACAGTTGTCTTTAGTAAACATAATGTTCAAATATACAAAGATGAAAGACTCGTTTTGAAAGGCCACAAAACAAGAAATGGACTGTACGAAGTAACCATTAAATCAGGAGTGCAATCACTACTGACACAAGAAGAAAAACAAGAATGGCATAAGAAGTTGGGTCATCCAGGCATAAGTTGTACTTCAAAGATCAAGAAAATGAGTGATGGAATTCCTAAGGGTTTATGCTCGGCAGAAAAATTATGTGATGCTTGTGTGAGAGCTAAGCTAACAAGAAAGCCATTTTCTACTGAAAGAGAAAGAGCAACAAGACCACTTCAAATAGTACATACTGATATCTGTGGAGAGATAGATCCCCCAACATATGATGGATATAGGTACTACATGACAGTATTAGATGATTACACCCATTTTTGTGTGACCTATTTGTTAAGATACAAGTCGGAAGCTCCAAGATTCCTAAGGAAATATGTGCTAGAAAGTGAAAATCAGTTTGGTTTAAAAGTGTCAAAAATAAGGTGTGATAAAGGTGGTGAATACACCAGTAATGATTTTAAGAATTGGTGTGAAGGAAAAGGAATTGTGCTAGATTATAGTATTCCTTATAGTCCTCAACTCAATGGGAAAGCAGAAATGTTAAATCTAACAATAATGAACAAGGCAAGAGCTTTGATATTTGATAGCAAAATGCAGAAAGAGCTATGGGGAGAGGCAGTTCTCACAGCTACGTACTTAATTAACAGGAGCCCAACTGTCAATCAAAGTGCCACACCTGCAGAAAAATGGTTTGGGAAAAGACCTGATCTGTCAAGACTTCAAATTTTTGGATCAAAAGTTTTTGCCAAAAATCTAGGATACTTGAAGAAACTAGATGAAAGAAGTAAACCATACATTTTTGTTGGTTATGCCCCCAATGGCTATAGACTTTTTGATGCAGATAGAAGAAATATTGTGGTGTCAAGAGATGTTGAATTTGATCAGAAAGTGACAAAAGAAACTATACAGAAGACTCTTGTTATTGGTGAACCATCAAATGATATTAACAAACAAGTAAATGAAATTCAAAAGCAAGAAAATGGAGGAGAAGGAGAACAAGAAAGTGAAGAAGAAAAAGAAGAAAGTGTATGCAACGAAAACACAAGAAACTATAATCTTAGGAACAGAATTAATTTGAAGAAACCTTCAAAGTATGATGATTATGAAACAGCATTACTTTCATTTGAGGAATGTATTAATGGTCCAGACAAAGAAAATTGGTTAAAAGCAATAAAAGAAGAAAAGAAATCACTTGAACAAAATGAAACATGGAAGGTGATCACTCCAGAAGAGGCAAAATGGAAACAGATCTTAACAAGCAAATGGATCTTTAAGGTCAAAGATGATGGTAGATATAAGGCCAGACTGGTTGTCAGGGGTTGTCAACAAGAAAAGGGAATCGATTTCAAGGAATTATTCAGTCCAGTAGTAGATATATGTTCATTAAGACTGTTGTTTGCTCTGGCAGCAGAGAAAAATTTCCATATAAAACTGTTTGATGTAAAAACAGCATTTCTCTATGGGAAGCTAGATGAAGAGATTTTTATGAAGGTACCTGAAGGATACCAAGAAGCTGGACAAATCTGTGTTTTGAAGAAAGCTCTCTATGGACTTAGGCAAGCTCCATCAAAATGGAATAAAACTCTGACAGAGTTCCTAAAATCAGAAGGACTAATTCAGTTGAAATCAGATCAGTGCATATTTAAAGATGTAACTGAAGAAATGTACATGGCTATACATGTCGATGATGGAATCCTAATAGGAAAAGACTTGGACAAAATTGAAAATATTCTTATGAAACTAAAGAAGAATTTTGAAATGTCTGTGGTAGATAATCCAGACACATACATAGGCATACAAATAATGAAGACAGAGAATGGAATATTTCTTCATCAAGAACAGTATGTGAAGAAAGTACTAGAAAGATTCAATATGACTAACTGTAAGGGTATGAAGACTCCATTAGTTCCAGAAGGGAAGATAAGTGAAGAAAATCAAGAAGATGAAAACATTAAATTTCCATATCGTGAAGCTGTAGGTAGTCTTTTGTATTTGTCATGTAAAACAAGACCAGATCTTGGATTTGCAGTGAATTATGAGAGCCGCTTCACAGAAGACCCTAAGAAAAGAGATTACAAAAATGTAAAAAGAACTCTGAGATACATACAAGATTCTAAGAACTATGGCCTTTTTTATAAGAAGAAAGATAATGAAGAAGATGACACTATTCATATACATGTCTACTGTGATGCTGATTATGCACAAGATTTAAGAAACAGGAAGAGTACAAGTGGTTACATTGTTCTCTATAATGATGCTCCAATCATTTGGTGTTCCAAGAAACAGAGTGTGGTAGCTACTTCATCTACTGAAGCAGAGTACATTTCAGCAGCAGAATGCACTAAAGAAATTAAGCATGTTAAGACCCTACTGCAAGAATTAACCAGAAGAGAAGTGAAGATCACTCTTCATGTAGATAATCAGAGTGCTATTCAAATGATCAAATCAGGACAGTTAGTGAGACGAAGCAAAAATATAGATGTGAAATTTCATTATGTTAGTGAACAATACAGAGAAGGGTTGTTTGAGATACAGTACTGTAATACAGACAATCAATTAGCAGACATATTGACTAAAGCTCTGCAAAGAGTAAAGTCTGAGAAATTTAGAAATGCTATTATGAAACAGATAATATGACATTTGTTATTCTAAAACATATTAAGTGACACCTTACTGTGTAGTAAACTAAAAGTATGGAATTTGTGCTTTAGATTTTGTGTGAAAACAAACATTGTATTTTAAGGGGGGATGTTGGAAATGTTTACAGGTAAAAACCAATGTTTGCTTTATGTTCTTTTTTAAGGCTGGAATCTAAGAGACTATATAGAGAAAAAAACTATCTGTGGTTGTCATAGCAACAAAATAAGCAATGTTTGTATTCTGTGTTTAAGTGAGTGTTCTTTAAATAAAGTTAACTTAAAAATAATTAATAACTCAGCACTTAGTACACAACTGGGTATCTCCACTTTCAGCCAAGAAACAATTTCTTCCTCATTGAAAATATCGTCTTGAGGCACGTTGTCCACTTTCATAAACTAAACTATAACCAAGGAGACGCTTTCGAAAACTGTAGGTCTGGAACCAGTGGTAACAATGTACTGCATGCACTTTCGCACTAAAGTGGTATTGTTTAAATGTTTACCACATCCTAAACAATCTACTTACGTGCTATATTTATTCTCTTGTACATAGGCGGTAGTTACATCAATTTTGTCACTGATTCAGATATGTGGTTTTGCTTTACTTCAACGTTCTTTTTTTTTTCTTTTTGCTTTTTGTGTGTGCGTGTGTGTCTTTTTTAATAGTTAAATATTTGACACTCTGCCAGCTTCAGTACATGCACTGAGACTCAAGGATATCAACTAACTCAAAAAAGCTAAAGCAGGAATTTGTCAGTTTTGAGGTATTGTATCTTCACTAACTATATATTTTAGGCTACATGGTCTCTTGGCACTTTAGAACAAAGTAAAATAAATATTATCTAAATATATGTAGTATGATTTGAAAATATGCAACAGGGAAAATTATTTTCATAATTGAAATTAAAAGTTATTAACCTTTCAACTTTGAAACTCTTTTTCAGATTGTCTAGAAATTATATGTTAATGCAAGAACATATAGATCTATAAAAAATCCTCTTATTTTTTAGACAAAATTCTCGAGTCTAATGATACTTTATTGTAATCCTCACTTATGTTAATAAAAAATCAAAAAGCTTAAAATTGCCTAGAACTGTGTTATTTGACAATTTTTAACATTTTTTGAGGGAGGGCCCCCGGACCCCCAGCCTGGTGACATAACCCCTCCAAAATTTTTTTCTGGGTACGACCTTGGTGAGAAACAAAGCACACTAGCGCCCTGTGGCTGTTTGATGTAGCTTTGTCAACATCTGAAAGGCGAATATTGTCAAACCATCAGTATTGGACGTCACACACTCAATATATATTGACAATACTGAAAATATTTTTGTGGCCATCAATACTTTTCGACAATATTTTAAGTATTGACAATATGTCAATATGTGCCCTCAGACGGTCAATATATTGACGGTTTGACAATATTATTGAACGTGTGAGGGCCCCTAACGGTGAAAGCTTATAAAGGTAGGACCTCACAAGAAGGTTGTTTGTGTTTACATGCAACGATCTGTCTAAGCAAATATCTGTGCAAATGACTACAACAAGATACGTTGGTGTAGACATGGGTTTAAGCCAAAACGGCACCATTTGTCAAACATAAAAGCAGCACAATGCAATATATATATATATATATATATATATATTCACATCTGAAATTTGTTGTTACGAAACAACACAGTTCAAAAGTAATAGCAGTGTGCATAGGTATCACTATAAGGGTTGAATCTGACTTTGGCACAGAAAAGGCTGAGTTATGCTGCCACAAAAGTCTTCGATCACCTACCAAACAGCATCAAAGCCTCACAGATAGCGAACTAGCATTTAAAAATAAAATGAAATAATTTCTGAATGATAACTCATTCTACTCATAGGATGAATTTTCAGATGCAAATTAGTAAATGTAAAAAAAAAAAATATTTGTGTCATGTAATTTTTCGTAATTTCATAACTGTATAACCAATTCACACTGTCCCTAACGTCAACGTCACGTCAAGTTGTATTCACACTGTCCGTCAGTGTCCGGCATGACAATTCGCCCATCTCAATACGCGATGTTGAAAGTGAGGTCAGGAGTGGCGATCTGTTATATAGAAAGTCATAGTTTAACCAGCTGAAAAATGCTCCTGCTGGAACACAGATAAGGCGAATATGTTCTCTGACACAAAAGTGTGGAACCAGTTGCCTCAATCCTCATTTCTCATTGGCATGTGAGCATATTTGTGGACTTTTAGCGCATAACTTTGTAAATACTTTTGCCCAGTTAAGCTGTTATAGTCAGCAATGTCGTCTCACTGTCTGTGACTATACGTGTCTCTGTCCGTTTGTTTGCTGTCTCTCCCACTGCCGCTTTCTGTCTGTGTCAAACTATCAATGTCTTCATCCCTTTCCCTTGCGATTCCTCACCGCTGTCTGTTTCTGCCACTTTCATCGTCTCTCTGCCCCACTGACGTTGTCCCATTCACTTCCTGTCCTGTTGCCAGTATCCTTTCTCACGTAGAGTCGGCTTTCATTGTCTTCAATCACGATTGTCTCATTTACACACATGCCCCTGGAGATGGTTTGCTTGATGTTTGACCTGTAGACCAGAAAACTTTAGCACATGGGTGCTGGGGATGGGAAAATTTTTTACAAATTGTTTCATGCTATAATATTGGAGAGCCGCACGCTCATGCTTTATGCATGGTCTCCATTCGTCTCAGTTTCCCACTGTTTTCTCTTTTGGTCCTATTGCTATCACCTGCGTCTATCTTAGTTTGTTGTTGCCACTGTTCCTGACTTCCGACATCTCGTTTTGCTTCCCACTGCTGTTTTTATGCATATGCCTTTCTCCTGAACTTACACCTTCTCTGTTCCATCATACATAGCTCTCTCTCTCTCCCTGCCTGTTGCACTGTCTCTGTCCTACTCACATTCAGCCGAAAAAAGCGCGAATATTTTCGCATGCCAAAATTTTTGGTGAGGAAGTACGAATGAGGATTGATGCAGCCGGTTGCACACTTTTGTGTCAGAGAACATATTCCCTTTTCTGTGCTCCGACAGGAGCAATTTGCAGCTGGTTTCCATCTTTTTCCTGTTAGAGCAGAGAGTACTGCTTATATAACATTAAATCAATGGTGAGTAAAATTTGGATAGTATTTTATATTAGAACGCATCGTAGAAATTTCGACGATTTGCCATGAAAAGAAGTGCAGATTTGTCTATGCACGCAGTTGGATGTTTTGATACCAAAAATTATGATTTTTGTAGCATATCGCAATAACGAATACATATTTCCAAAAAAGGGAAACGGATTTTCCAGATTAACACCTAAACAACATACATATAATATTTTAGACAAAATGATTTCCAATCGATGGTGTACAGTAATCAGTGAGAATAAATATTCCTTCAAACCGTCTTGATTGCAATCATTGCAATCAATAAATATTTTAGACAATTCCTGTTCCTCAAGATACGTTACCTCACAATCAAAAATAGCGAGTTCTAACCTCTAACTGCCACATGCTATCATTCATGGACCGATATCTCAAGAACCATATAAGATATCATTTTGCTCTGAACTTTAAATAAAACTTCGATATCTTACCTACATTTCATACACAGCTATGTGTGACCTAAAATCAACCATACGAGAAGTCTAGGGAATGTGTTTTTACCTCTGCAAACTCTTTTGAATATGTTGTAATAGTTCACTAAACCGGATGCTGCGTATTAACTGTAAAGTAAACGAAAACAAAAATCACCTCTTCATCGACCGAAGATTTCAATCTTTAATATGTACAAAAATCAAATTTTTTGCCAAGTACCTTTTCTCAACTCGCATGGTAAGTTTCAGAGCTGTCCGAACGCCATCTTTCAGCGGAATACGCACTTTTTCTAGCACAATATCGCGGTTTTTCGGCCGTATCTTACTAACGGAATAAGATTTACAAAACCGAAAAATGCTGTTTATAGATAAATGTTCACAGGATGTATTGTTAATATTTGAACAATTTTCTATGCTTAGTTATTTAGATATTTGTGATTCGCGGTGCTAAAACGGATAAAAATCGGGTTTTGTGAAAAACTATAATAAGTTTCAACGTCTGGATCTGGGTAACGGATAAAATTTAAAACGAAAACGAAAAAATTTAAAAACTGTCTCGAGGATGTCATCATAAGAACATATGGTAAAAATTTCGAAGATTTTCAATGTATAGAAAGTATCGTAGTGACCATCCCTACAATTCATTTTTTTGTGCTCAAAAATCATGTTTTTTTTTTTTTTTTTAGATTTTCTCAGAAACCGCCCATGAATGAAAGTGCTTTTGTAAGCCGTTTAAAGCATTGACTGCACATCGTGTACAAAAGCCAACTGACTTACTCAATTTGGATGGACTCCAGGAAGTGTGTAACTTGGAAAATTTTGACGATGTACTATATGATAGCTATAGTATACCCATTCTCCTAATATGTACACAAATGATCACTAGGCCAAGATCTATCCACAACACTTTATCCCTTCACTCTGAGGTGAATAGAACCTGCGATATGGGCCCCTAAAGAATCGCAAATTCGAATGCGCAATTTATGAACATATTAATACCGAGCACTGGCAAATTGAGGGAACAATAATGCTAAATGTTATTGATGCCCAAAGAAAACTTTACAGTGTATGTATTTTGCTAACTTACTGGAAACTGAAACAACACTTCAAAACATTGTCATCTATTTTCAAACGAAAAAATAAACATAATAAAACATTAAACAATACTTATGAGAGCATATATAGCGCCTGTTTACTTTATCCATTACAATTTGCCCCCTGACATTGTTAATACCATCGTAAATAACAGAATTTTTATCTTTCATTAGAACAACTTTTTCACAATTCAACATTGAGTAAAAAAGTATTCATTGCAAAACGCCGTGTAATCAGAATAATTGCTGGACCCCACCCAAGATCATCCTGCAGACAGTTATTTAGGGATCTAGAGATTTTCACTGTATCTTGACAATATATATATATTCACTCATGCAATGAATACTGTTTTACTCAATGTTGGATTGCCCCAGAATATGATCCCATATCGAAGCAGCGAATGAAAATTGGCGTAGTAAGCTAATTTACTGAGATGTATATCACCAAATTTTGCAATGACCCTGATTGCATACGTAGCTGCACTCAAACGTTTCAGCAGATCTTCAATGTGTTTCTTTCAATTCAATCCCTCATCAATGCAAACACCTGAACATTTTGAATATTCTACTTTAGCTACAGATTTATGTTCAAAGTCTAAATTTGTTAATGGTGTCATGCCATTTACTGTATGAAACTGTATACACTGGGTTTTAACAAAGTTTAATGAGAGTCCATTTATAAACAACCTCATAAAAATTTTCTGAAAGATATCATTTACAAGTTCATCAGTTAATTCCCATTTGTCAGGAATGATAGCTATACTTGTATCATCAGCAAAAAGAAATAGCTTTGCATCTTCGTGAATGTAGAATGGCATGTCGTTAATATAATATATTAAGAACAGCAAAGGACCCAAGGCCGAACCTTGTGGGACCCCGTTTTTGATAGTTCCCCAGTGAGAGTGATTAATTGTTTCTTCTGTATCAAGTGAACTGCTTATTTCACCTTTCTGCACTCTACCAATTAAGCATGATTTAACCTATTTGTGCACTGTCACAGTCATACCGCAATACTTATCTAGAAGAATCCCATGATTTACACAATCAAAAGCCTTTGAGAGAGCACAAAAAATCCCAACTGGTGATGTCCGGTTATTAAAAGCATTTAATATTTTATCAGTGAAGGTATATATAGCGTTTTATGTTGAAAAGCGTTTTTGAAAATCAAACTGACATTTTGTTATAACCTTATTTTTACTAATATGTGAAGCAACTCAAGAATAAATAACTTTTTCAAAATTTTTGGATAAAGCTGTCAGAAGTGAGATGGGGCAGTAGTTGTTGTCATCACACCTATCCCCTTTTTTTATGCAAAGGTTTAACGATAGCATATTTCAGTCTACCTGGAAATATACCCTATTACATATATGACTAAGAATCCTACTTATTTCTTGGGAACAAGCTTTTAATACCCTCCTGGAAATGCCATCAATTCCATGTGACCTTCTACTCTTTAGAGAGTTTATTATTTTCCTAATTTCTGATGGAGAGGTGGGTGGAATTTCAATTGTATCAAATTGTGTAGATAAGGCCTCTTCCATTAACTGCCTTGCTTCTTCTAATGAACATTTAGATCCTATTTTCTCTACGACTTTTAGAAAGTAATCATTAAAAATGTTTTCGATTTCTGACTTTTTGTTACTATAGTTTTCATTTCTTTGGGGGGTAATACACTCTTACTGTGCTCTTGGTTGCCCTGCCACCCTTTTAATAATATTCCAAATTGTTTCAATTTTATTATCAGAGGAACTAACCTCAGACATGATGCACATGCTTCTTGATTTTTCAAGAAATTGTCTTAATGTAGCACAGTAGTTTTTATAATATTTTATTGTTTCTGCTTTATTATTCTTTCTTGCAGATAGATATAGTTCTCTTTTTTGGTTACAAGAATAGTCCACAAGCATTCTTCAATTTGTAAATTTAATGCACAGCACCCTTTTTGCGCCTTATTTCCTGAAGTAAATAAAACTTTATTGCTTTAGAATGGAGCTATCGTTATTCTACAGTGTACGGGTGCCAAATTATAGAAACAGCTAATTGGTTCTAGCCACCATCTTGTAGCGAGAAGTTGTCACTCATGTAGAACAATGTTAAAGCTAACTCCCCGAATATACCGCAGGAGCTGAGGTCAGAGAAGTCTCTGCTGCTCCAGTTCTTTGGAGCAGAACGTTATTCATTTCATTCTTGTTTTGTGCATGGTTTAAAGAATAAAAGGTTTTGTTCTTGTTTTCACGTGTATATAACATTTTTGTTGTTTCGTATTTCTTCAAGAAATGAATAATTCGAAATGTTATCAATACTTCGTTTGCGACAAGAATTTTTCTTGTTTATCTGCACTCTATCAGCACAGGCGAAATGTTCATGGTGTTTTATACAGAAATGACATATCAGGAATTATACTAAAATACTCAACATATTCATATTTAGGAAATGGTACATAGATATAACATATCACTTTACTTTGTGAGTATGTTATCATGTGTAAGAGAATTGTTAAAAAAAAGGATGCTTTTGTTGTGTTAGGGAATGGTTGAAGGATTCTTACACTGAAATGGTATATGAAAAGTACTATCAAATCATAAGAACCAGAACCGTAACTGCTAATACCAAACTAGCAAATGCAGTTCGAGCATATGTTAGCAGTAATACAGGATAAAGAGCGAGTGTACTAATTTCACATGACTTGTTGATGGTTTGATTTCCAGAAATTCCATTTCCATGTTTTTCAATTTGTCGTAATATAAATCTTGTGTTTAACAGCATTTATTACTTGGGCTAAAAAGAAACATAGATATTTCTTTGTCGCAAATCAGATGTAAAAAAGAAAAATGACACCTAACATCCAGCATTAGGGTATTAAACTGCACCAGCTCCTCAAATAATGTGTTCAAACTGAGACTGAAACACGTAAACTGAAATGTAAAACTGTTCTATTCAACATTTGCCTATTTCGTACACAGCCTGTGATTACATTGTTGTTATCAGAATAACAACTTTTTCGATACTGAAGGAATGTACATATAAAATGAGATTATTTTACAGGCGAGCTATACAATTCCGCAGATTCTCTGTTTGTTTTCATTTAACAGCTTCTAGCTGTACTGCAGATCACGTGTTATAATAGCTTTGTTCGAATTGCGGTTGCAATAGTTGCAACCACAATGAAGCATTCGAGTTGCAGTCGCCAAGGTTTCAAACTAAATATGACTGCCTTAAGGCGTTCAAGTTGTGATGCGAAAAGAGTTGAAATCGTTTGTAAAATTCTTCTGACTGACTACAAAGCGTTTGATACCCTTGCACCAGATAGATAAGCCAGAACATGTGTAAAGTGTTTTGTATGCAGGTCATACCTTTTCCTCGAAGGAAGGAAGTGCGAAATTCTGGTTATTCTTTTAAACGGGTGGTACATAGTAGTCTCATGAAAATTTAATACTTTATAGTATTATTTTATCCCGTTTAGTGATTTCTCTGCATATATCTGACGTTTACATAAATCTAGCGATATAAAAAGTAGGATCTCACTTTAAAAAATAAATTTTGCTTCTTCCGTACAAGGATAGAATTACAAAAACCAACAACTTTGGGTCACTATTAGTGACTGACCTACTATGAAAAGGCTGCCCTGTGCAATTTTGAAAGCAACAAATGACCACTGTTTTTTTTAATACGAATAGTTTTCATATTCATTGCTCCTAGCATGTAAGTAACTTTGTTTATATGAGTAATATCTCTAGCACCAGTCGTACGTTTGCACATTGGACACATTGCAGACTCTTCCCATGGAATTAGATAATTTACAGCATTGGTTGTGTTTGGTCATAACAACATTTTAGTTTATCAACATTGATATTTAATAGCAGATAATTAGTACTAATCAACTGCGAAATTTAAGACACAATATATGCCACAATTTAATTAAATTTTACCAATTCCTTTAATCTAAAAATCTAAAGTGAAACATGATGTTCAGGGGAAACTGCTGTCTGGAGTTATTAAGATTTTGTTTAACAATTTTACATAATTTCATTCAATACAATTGATGTTTTTAGATACTCATTACTTGATTAATGAGAACACTGGGAGAGTTCTGCATGTTGTTGCATATTGAGTAATTCTCAAGGTGAAGATCAAACATTTACATATGTAATGTAGGCTGTTTCTGTTATTTAACTGCCTCTCTTGCACAGTAATCGGCTTAAGGTAATAAAGTACTGCCTCCTCCATCACACACACACACAAACATACAAATACCACCACTGCTTTCCATATGGAATTTTCAGAGATGTGGTACCTTATAACCCATAAAACAGGACACAGTAGGATGAAAACCAGCAGATTGCCGTGGGAGGAAGAACCAAAACTGGTCTCAAAAGCCGATGTGCTACAATCCAAAAGCAAGTTTCTTCTCCTCTCTTCAGACGCCAAGTAAAAATATTATCATACTGTTCAGTAATGTAAAATTTCACATATCTGTATTTGCTTTGTTCAACTAATGTCCTGATTTGACAATATGAGGAGCACTTTGTCTACATAACTCTTCATTTGTTTTATTTATTTCCCTGGAAAGTACTCTACATATGTTCAAATATCTATCAGATACTCTAAATCCAAGGTCTGGTTTAGTCTTGCATGATAAATGCAGACTTACTAGTCCTTCGTGGTAAGGCAATTTAATTATGATTTTTCACTTGTCTTCTGCTGTGGGACTGATGGAGACTTCATGGCCTTATAGTCAGTCATGTTGGATTTTTCTAGTATTTCAACATACTGTTCTGAATGTAGAGACAGCCTTCATTTGTTCACAGTGTAATTGCCATGGGAGAGAGAGTAAGGGCAAATTTAGTTAACAAAAAAAGAAATTAAGATAAACTGTTCATCATATTTTTATAAATTCATTGGTGTGCATCAAATACTGTGAAGTAGAAGAATTTGTACACAGTCCCATGCTTCTGCAGATAGATAGATGTAATAGTTAATGTACAGATATTATCTGCAGTTTAGTAGGAGTACTTGGAGCAGAAGTACTGTGAGTGTTCCAATAAATCGTATGAGGTAAGTAATACATTACCGTTGTGATCCAGTCTGAAGTAATCTATAGACCTGTTAGAGAAGAAATTTCTTTATTAATATAGGTAAGTTATGACTCGGTGTTGCTTGTTTCTTAATTCAGCCCTTTTGCAGGCGCATTTTTTGTAGTGATGCGTCGATGATTTTTTTTAATCATATTAAAATAATGTTCTTGACTATATTTTGTTATTTACATTGAAAACTGTGGTGGTATGTACATCATCTTGTCACATTGTGAGCTATTAAAATATGGCAGTAAATGGATTTCTCACTTCCCTTTTTGTGGACTAATTTGCTGCTATAGTCTGATGCTAAACTCATGGCCAAACCTGCCCTTTATGGCTCTTCTGGCAAAGGCCACATCCCCCACTAACAGCACTGCTCAAGCATGAATTTACAGACAGACTTTACATGTAATCAATAAAAAAAGAACTTTCTGTTTTTATTTTACTTCTGAGTCAAACAATAAATGATGTGTAATATCACAAAATGCCACTAAGACACTGTATATAGAGGTGGTAAGACATATTCCCAGAAACTTTGGAATATTCCTAAGTTGGTGGTAAGTACGATTCCTAAGGACTACAATAGACAGACTGATTTTGTGGTAAGTATTCTGCCCAAATCCCTTTCAGAAACTAATTTGATGACAAGTATACTTCCCAAGAACCCTGAAAACACTGGTGTTGGTGGGATATATACTTCCCACTGCCCTAAAACCTTTATTTCACAACAGACAGACAACAGATTTGGTGCAGCAGATAACCATTGCATGCCAGGAGCGTACAGATGTGGAAGCGCATATTACCATGAATGCAGAATATCACTCACAGCCTGCCATCGAAAGGATTAATGTCTTACAGCAAACACTATTACACATCTTTGTTTAACAGTATGCGAATGCTGATAATTCTTGCTCAGTAGTACAAAGTTTTCTGTACCTCATAACACCCAGCCATGTTTGACGGCTTGTGGCTACCACAGCATGACACATGCTATACCATCTTGTGGCCTTGTACAGATACACTAAGATTTCACTGTTTGTACTCTTGCAAGGAATCATCCCTAGCATGTTGGCTGCTGTGTGGCCACCAGCGCCCACAGCAGGTGGCTCTGGCGCGCCTCTGACGTCATTGTAGCAGTCAACGTGTTAAATTAATTGTGCCTGAATCTGATGACAAACAGTAACTTCAAACCTCCCGTACTGTGAAACGTTTTCAATGAAAACAGAGATAAGTTGAATCTGAGAAAGGTTTTCGTCATGCAATTATATAAAACAAGGTTTCTTTATTCATCATCCATAACAGATACAGTTTTATTGTTTCACTATCAAACTCATCAACTGATGAATAATAACATGTCTCACTATTTTGAATAGGAAAACCCTTGGGACTCTACTGAATGGACATTTCATAGTTATCCTCCGATTTGGAAAATGAAATTGAACAGTGGATAAAATTTCACTCCCAGTCCTGGCATCTTTTGTGTTGGCAACATCAACAACCAGGTAGAAAGTCTTTGCCAAGATATTAATATTTTTCGAAACATGAACTACACAGAATGACCTATTTAGTGTTTCATACACACAATGAAGTAAATAATGCTGTTTGTGCTCTACAGTTGACATGTTTTTGTATCCCTGTCTACTCAGTAACAGTAATTGTCCTTTTAAAGCGAAGCTTTAACGGCTAAGAATTTGTGTTGTCATGTGATTGGCTAATACCGTAACACAACTACATTCATTCTCATTCATTGCCAACATCATACACAAAGTCTCCAGGATTTAAAATAAAATTGAACTGATAATGTTATATTTTGAGAAAAGGAAAAAAGGGCACCTTGACATCTAAAAGATGATCAAGTTTTGTATCCATGCCTCATTTTTTTCTGACTTATGTACATTGTTTCAACTGACTGCACTCTGCCAATAACGTCAGATGTCCAAACTCTTATACTAACAATGTTCCACAATTTTCAATAAATAGAATGTTTAAATATATAAAAATCTAGGAGAGAATGAATTAGGTTTATGACAACTTATGTTAATTTGATGTTGTAAGGTAACTGTAAGAGAAATGCATCTCTCTATAACTATAATAGAAATTCTTGGCTGGAGCAACAGATAAAAAGGGAACTATAGACACTCACCTGTAGGAAATCAATCTGAGGAATGCACACTTAACTTAGATAGCATTCAAAGATATTTTGAGACGTATTAGCTCTTCTAGTCATATCACAAACATTCACAAATTCATAGACTACCCTTTATTACTTTCTCTGCCAAAAGATATTCATCTGGGTTCTGGTCTGTTGTAATTCCTCACCCAGAATCCCCAAATTATCACTCCCAGCAATTGCAGCTGACATTGTCTTTTGGTTCAAAGACAAGAGACAGAATGTTTGCTTGTGCATGTGTGTGTAACAATGTAATATGTTAAGAAACAGCTAATCTATTATGAATATAATCACTAGCTCCTGCTTTGATTTCATATCAGGACTCATAGCGTTGAACAAATAATCACACAAGTACTATAAAGTTTAAAAATAAATCTTCAAAATGTGGTCAATACACACCTGTCGATTTTGACATGTGGCATCAACATATTATTATGTGCTGGTGGGCTCTTTGTATTACTGAGTGGACAAGGGTACATCAAGAATCTGTCAACGATAGAGCAGGAATAGCATTACTTATTTACTTCATGGCCGGCCACGGTGGCCAAGCGGTCTGTGGCGCGCCAGTCATGTTCTGCACGGCCACTACGGTCGGGGGTTCGAATCCTCCCTCAGGCATGGATATTTGTGCCGTCCTTAGTATTAGCTAGTTCATAAGTAGTTTCTAAGTTCAGGGATTGATGACCCTGTAGCTAAGTCCAATAAGCTCAAAAACATTTGAACATTTACTTCATGGACTGTACAAAATGCAAATAATGTTATTCTACATTGTTTGGACTTCTAAAAATATTAACATTCTGACAGAGATTTTCTACTTTGTTGTTGATGTTGACAACATAATAGTGTGAGATCACTAGGACGTCATAGTTTAAAGCCGACAGATGGAATCATGTGCTTCAATTTTGCGATTAAATGTAAAGTAATGTTTTTTGCAATCTCTGAATCAGACTGCTATGGTATCACAGGTGCTGAATTTCAGAACATGTATTGACACAAAAACTATGAGCATATACTGAATGAAATTCAGTATCAGGTGCTAACATTATAGCTTTTGTCTCATCAGACCCCAGTATACAAGATACAATATACAAACTAATAATGAACGCCTCTTTTGATATGGTCGGTCACAGTGGCCAAGCAGTCTGCGGCGTGCCAGTCATGGTCTGCATGGCTGTTGTGGTCGGGGGTTTGAATCCCCCCTCTTGCATGGATGTTTGTGCCGTCTTTAGTATAAGGTAGTTCATAAATAGTTTGTAAGTTTAGGGACTGATGACCCTGTAGTTATGTTCCATAAGCTCTACAAACATTTGAACATTTGAACTGTTTTGACACCAATACTGTACTACATTTTATTTTATTAGTCAAATTTGCCTACATACCCAGATCATATTTAACATATTCAGCACATCATGTGCAAAAGGCATATTAGTGTGATTACATACCTAAAACTATTTTATGTGCTCAGTAATTTCAAATTTTCTGATTTTTGCACTTTACCAAACATTTGTGAAAGATGATATAATCATAAATGTTAGTAAGAACAACAATACACATTTACAAAGCAGAATTTATTGACATCAGTTAAGACCTGTATTGGAGTGAGTACAAATAGTAACATTGTAAATGTGATCTTAATATTTTGCAGGTGTAGTGTACAAGAAGACACTATCAATCAGCTTTGGACATACACGTCATTTAGCCAATGAACAGTGTCGTTCAGACAGCCTATACGGTTGGGTGTTTCAGGCCTAAGCACAATAGGCGTCAATATTGACATTGTTTTGAGATTTTCGTGTCTTTTGAGTTTTGTTAACAATTGTTCCAGAGACGATTAGGTAATTTCCAAAAAAACCTACACTCGAAGTTGTATGGCTGGAATCGATATATGTGGAATGTCGATTATATAATTATTGGTGTGAGACTTATTGGGCCACATCTTCGACCATAGATACTGGTAGACTAGGCATGGCATCGTTTTCATAGCACAAACATCTCTGCAGCTATAGCACTGCTTTGCCAACAGTCACAGGGTAGTGTACAGCTGTGGTACAGGTTTGCCTAGGATTATACAGAGCATTTTTTGAAGGCAAGAAAATTTAATTTCAAGTGAAATATTATTAGATTAAAATGATGGCATTACTTGAAAACAGTGGAGTTTTATATTATATCTGGCTAATGTTTACCAACAGTTACATGGTCCTATGTTCGAAGCATGCCATGTGTATATCTGCTCAGCTGATTACCCAGTCAGTTAATATCTATGGTTCAAGGGCCATATTAGTGCTGGAAACGGAACGGTTGTTCCGGAGGCGGAGATTTCGCGCCATTTCACCCAGAGCCTCCGGCTACCTCCAGTTGGATGTGTCGAATCGAGCAGACGCCATTTTGGAGATGAATCTTGCCGTATTTATTTGATTTGGTAATGTATTTTGCGTAGCACGAAAAGATGCTGTTTCCAAGCATCAGTTCCAAAAATATAAAACCAATTCGAAGTTTTCTAATACGAGTTTGTTATAATAAAAGTTATGTAAACGTACAATTATTGATAAAAGTTTCACAGTGGCATTATAAGACTAATGGAGTACAAAAACTTAGATTGCTTGCATTTGAGTTCAGTATAGGTCAGGTAGTAGCGAGTTAGTTGGTCACACAAAAGGTGCTGAGATCGAATCCCAACAAGGGTGAACATTTTAATTCTCTGTAACTGTTCAAACTTTCTTTTCCTTTCTTTCTTCTACTACAAAAGTTTATTATTATTTGAGGTAATACATTTGTACATGTCATACATTTCAAAAGTGGTGTGCTATTAACTTTCTGTCAAAAGCTCTCGAATCTGTTTATGTATACACATTGTCCTTCCATATTCATATAAATTTGTCTCTTTTTTATGTTATCAATTTGAAGATAGTGAACACAGTGTAATGTCATGACGTGTAAGTGGAGACAAGCGTCTATACATAACAATATTAAAACCGAAAGTATCACATTGCAATCTAGTGTAGAGCTGTTACGTTGTTGAATAGTCGAATAGTCTGTCCACAAAAATAATTTAAAAATTATATATAAGCGACAAAGAACGGAGTGGTCTTAATGTTCTATCACAGTTTGTGTCTCTTTGCTTGTGCTAGTTTTACCGTAACAATTCGAAGGAAAGCTTTACAGCTACATTGGCATGTCTTCCACAATTACGATTGTTTTCATTGTGGAAATAATGAAATGTGTCATGGTTGAAGATATCATGGTTTTTTTTATCGACACTTTCTTTACCACACTTAACCACTTTCATATTGTTTTGCCCTTGGTACTGTAGAAATGTTTATGAAATCTGTTTAAATTGTCTTCAAGATTAGATGTTCCACTACTAGTGGTGTACAGTCGTCCACACAACTTACATGTAGCCTTTTGTCATCGTCATCCGCGCTCTCAAAGAACTACCACACATCGGATCTACGTTTTAACATATTTAAAAACATTATTTTATGATTGAAAATGAAATTTTTACTCAAAGAAATACTTTTCACACAAGAAATATATGCGATCATTAATTATCTGCAAAATACCTGCTCCTATGTGTAATACAAGAAAAATGAAAGGTCATGTTCCCGTAAGTTCAAAACAACCGCCTCATTTGTTTTGCCTATGTGGCAATACCAGAAATGCCAGTGTGGAGCTCACTCATCAGATGCGCCTTCTGGCCAGCGATATTCCGTCGCGCCTCCGTTTCCTCCGGCCAGCCTCCGATTAGGCTGGCGCCTCCTACGGTAATACCGGAGATCACCGGATGTGGCGCACTAGTCGCACCTTTGATTTACCTGGCAGTTAACCGCATCCACAGACCATATGAGTAAAACAGAATATCTACTTTATACTCTGTCACTTATGAGGAAACCATTGGTTGTCATATAAAAACAAAACGTATTTCGTTTTATAAAGCTCTAACAACGTTCCATGTTGAAACAGATGAAAATGTAGTGCATTCTTGAAACTTCGTTCGCAAATTGTTCCTACCCAAATTCAGCAAAGAAAAAGTTTCTCTTCTGATGAAAATTTTCTAATATCGTCAGAAGAATGCATTTTCGTAAAAATGCTATGGTTAGTGTTAATAATATGCTGCTGTGCAACAAACTAATATCTAAACATAGTACTATATTTCCTGAAAACCTTCATGCCTACTCCATATTTTCACACTGAATAATTTTCCCGATTGGACTAGTTTAAAGAAATATACGATTGAACAACTGTTCTGTGCTGGACATGACATACAGAGTACTTAATCAAGACGGAGGAGAGCTAGTGATAATAACCTTCCTGCTCAGAGCACATACGTCGAAGTTTTTATTCATACAAAATTGAGACCTAACTCAAAGAACGTTCTTTTTCTCTGAAAACCATCTCTGGAGCTTGTGCAGTTTTTATTCATACGACCCATTACTTGTGGAGAACGTATTTCATTTATGTGGTCTGTTTTACTTGTTTCACGAAATGTGTGAAAGTGTCGAAGGCTCTTGTGCGGAGGCCCCACATCACTTGACATGGATGTACCTGATCCCTTCCTTGTCTACTGTGGAAAGTGTCTACACTTTTCTTGGAAATACGGATTAATACCGGACCACATGAAAAGAAACCTTATAGACTGTAACTGAACTGAATGTGTGAAAATTGGCAAAAAGTGGGGTGACATAAAATGCTCTCTGCTACTGGTATGTACATACTGTGCAAAGAGAACAAGTATTAAGAAAAACACATGGTTCGACAGTTCCAAATTGCCTATCGACAAAAGTGTAATTCTAATTGTTTGTTGGATACCTAAGAATACTTTACAAGAGACTTCTGCAGAGACGAAATTGACTGTGAATACTGTATGTGATTATTTCTGGTTTTGTCGAGAAGTGTGCTATGTGCTGGTCACCAACGAAAGTGTTGCCATTTGGGTTTTTGGTGGTATAGAGTCCTGAAAATGCTTTATTGTGAGAGTATACAACAGAAGGGAAGAAACCTTCGTGAGCCTCATAAAGCATTTCATACTGCCTGGAAGTACTACAATCACAGATGGCATCCAGACGTATGACACTTTGCAAACTGAAGGATTACACCATGAGTTGGTGGAATTTGTTTCTTTTGAGAATCCTTCAGCACATACTCAGGATATGGAGTGCTTATGGAACCGTAAGAAATCATAATCAAGAAAGAGGGTCATCTAGGAGAGAGAGACCAGCTGTACCTATTCCAATATTTATAGTTCCATAATCTGAGTATACGAAAAGTTGACCACCAGATACTCTTTCTATTTCTCTACAAGATATTGCAAAAGTTTATCCAGGATATAGACGTAAAGGATAACTTCCTGTTTCATACAATTGAAGGACTACTTTTCAAGACGAAGATTTCGATAATTATTACTACATATACAACTAATGGTGTAGTTCAAGTTAAACACATCACTCATTAATAAACAAAGTGAAAAAATTTCTTTGTTATTGGTAGATTGCTACTAATAAAAATGTATTTATACGTTATGATATATTATTAAATACCCGTATTTACTCATCTCGCGCATGAATAGCTGCATAAGAGACATTCGAAATGTATCGATTCCGGCCACACAACTTCGAGTGTAAGCTTTCTTGGAAGTTACCGAGGATTACAATTATGTGAGCAGCCATGAGTACATTGAGAACCTGTAAACTTTAGAGTAGGAATAACATTAATATGTGACGTGATGAACAGAAAAGGTGGATGCTATTTCAAATCCCATTCAGACATAATGAGGGGAATAATCTATATGTGCTTATTTGTCCACCGACCGAGGCACATGTTTAATTAAAAAATACAAATCATTTGAAACACTGATCATTTACAATAGAAATTTTAGTGTATGACAATTTAAAATGTCATGTATAGTGCAATTCACAATGCCCCATCTAAAATGAAAGCTCATTTCTTATTGGCTGCCTGAACACAACTCCTGCTTTTCTGCCTTTAGTGCCTTGGTCAAAACCGACAGGTGGTATCTTCGTCTACACTAATCCTAATTTTTTTACAGACAGCATAACACCAGTATTTATTGTAAATTTTGTTCAAGTTAGTAATAAAAATTTGCAAAACTTTATAAAGGGTCAGTTGAAGGGTATGTTGATAATGCTGGCTGTGACCTATTAGAATGTCGTACAGGCCATGAAGAAAATAAATACAGCTGTTCCTGATCTATGGCTGACAGGTTCTTGACATACCCTTCTTTGCTCAGTAAAAGTAATTGCCCTCATAAAACGAAGAATTCACGACAAAACCTTTGCATTCTCAGGCAAAAAGTACATTAAAAACCAGTCACTACATGGATGAAGCAGTTTCTTTAATTGGTGAAAATTTAGTATTACTACATACCAACGCTATTACCCTTATTGACATAGCTTTTCTAAATTGACTACCAAAATAGCAGAAACAAGGCCAACATTTGTGCCATGAACAAAAGCATATCTGTGCCAGATATTATGGTAATGATTGTAACTTTTTAAATAGTCTATCTGTGCCAATTTTGTTAATTCTAAAAAACTGTAGTTTCTATAATGTAAATACAGGACTTCACAGGTGGTTTCACATTTACATTCGCCATGATAGTAATGGCTCTTTTCTACATTCTGAAAACTCTTCAGTAGTGCTGCATTATGACGGAATTCGTCCATATTTAGGGCATGAAATAAAGTGGACACGATAGGTACTCCTAATTGGCCCCTCCCATTTTTGTAATTGTCATCCATATCGTAAGCAGCATTGAATGTGATGTTATTTACTTTTTCCTTTACAAACTGTGTGATGGAATTCATGCATGCCAAAAAAAGAAACAACGTTCCCCCACACACCTTTAACAAATCACAAACCATCATACATGGAAACACAGTTGCTTACATGATATGATTCCTTCTATTAATTTTTCTTCTTTGTGTCAGTACCTGTGATAATCAACATTTGGCAAATGCAACCAAGCAAAGCAATAAAAGATATATTTAACTGAATCACAAAGTCACCCTTCACTGTGATTTACAATATTAACTGTATTACAATTATACATTAAAATACCTTGACTCAAAAGAAATAAAAGAGAGACAAATTATTAGTGACAAAACTACAATTGTTTTAACTTCACTTGGGTAAATATGTTAATTAAATTATGATATAAATGCCTAGAAAAATGAGTTTGAAGTCAAAGTCCAAGTGATATCAGAAAGACATTTATCAAACGTAAAGGTTCTTTCATTTGGTGTAGGCAAACATCATTAAAGTAATTTATGGTTATGCAGTGAGGATTATGTACCATATATCAGTATAAATGCATTTTATGTATCCTGTGTATGTCAATAGCGCACATTCTGCTCTCATTAAATCACACTTGTAAACAATACTGAGATACAATTATCCATATTCAATGCTAGCCAATATTTAAAGTGAACACAAATGTTAACCACTGTTTATTTTTGATACAATACTCTCCCACCACATGTGTCACAAAAATAATAATCACGCAGTTTGTGGAAGAAACTAAACAGTGATGGTAAAACTGCCGAGTCTGTTGCCCGTCTTATTCGCGTGGCATGTATGTTGGCAACTTTGCTGCGAGCGACTATGAACCTTTTAATAAAATCGGATCACTGTTTTGTACAGATCATAAAATAAACAGAAAATGCTATACCTGCTCTATGGTTGACAGGTTCTTGTATGTACTCTGAAATGTATAGCACGATATTTTCATTTAAAAGAAGTCCACTATTTTGGTACACCCGCTAACATATAGATACACCAAGTATTACAATAAGGCACTTTTTTCCCTAAGAGTATGTAATCATGATTTCAGTCGAAACTGGAATTTTGCTTCAGCTGTTCCCATGTTGTTACAGCCAGTTGGATAGCAGAAGCACCTTGTCACATGGCATCAATTTCCAGTTTGAAACGTCATTGCAGCTGTGTGGGATACTGTCGCGAGCCTCTCCTCTCTGTTTTATTCATACGACCAAATGCCAATTCACAGAAATTTATGTGGCGACATTCAACTGTCGCCATTTTCAAAGTTAATAGGCATCTTTACATTAGCCACAAAAATGGCGCCATAGCATATTGTATTATACTCAGTTTACACTAGTATGCTGCTTGCAGAAGGTACTGCTACTACTTATTGCGATTCACTTGCTGCTCTGTTTACAGAACACTTGCAAGAAGTAAGCAAGAAACATTCGCAAGTACATTGACAAATAACTTGGGTCAATAACTTGCAGACACCGTTCACATGAACTTTTAGTGAGAGCAAGCAAAATGACGAGTAGGTGGGTCATTTATCATATATACTGTAGCTTTAATTATTATGAAGAACACAAAAAAGAGGAATATTTCGGTTTGAGAGGATACTTATGCCACAATATGAAACCTTCAATCATTTGTTTCTAGAAGTGGGTTTCAAGAACTTTTCTATAACATTTTTATAAATTATCTAGGTTATTTATTAATGTCAATTGGACATGTTATCAAACGAGAACACATATCTCATCGTTATTTCAGCCAAGGAACGGTTGTTACGACACATTCTGAAGAGCCACTTCTTATTTTTACTATTGTTCTATCAGTTTGTGCGAAAATTGCCACATCCTAAAATGCACTTCACAACGACATCAAATTTAGAAGAAATTAAGTTAAGTTTGTTGTGAGATTTATTCCAATAAATTAAATTTGCTAAACATGTACACTAATTTCCTTTATCTTTTTTTAAATCATTGTACAAATTCCGTACTTCAGGGAAGTGATCCACAGCTTCATTCAGTGATTGGTATCTTGCTTTCTTCATACTCGTTAATTCTCCATTTCTGTTATTTCGTAACATATAGTACGTGGGATGGTTGTATGCAATTAATCGTGACATTCAATAAATGGTTAAGTAGCTATGTGTTCATGTCGACGACATACTTACAAAAACTTGCGATTTCAACTTGTAGAAAATAGAAATGAATTCTAAAAGCTGCAAGTAACTTGCAGAAGCTTCTTGCACACTGTTCACACTAAAAATCAGATACTTCCAGAAAGTCACTTGTGCCATATATTGCAACGGCCAAAAGTACCAACGAGCTTAAATTTCATAGAGTGGATAACATGCGGCCGGCCGCGGTGGCCGAGGGGACTGAGACGCTTCAGTCACGGTCTGCGCGGCCACTACAGGCGGGGGTTCGAATCCCCCCTCGGGCATGTATATTTGTGCCGTCCTTAGTCTTAGTTAGTTCATAAGTAGTTTGTAAGTTTAGGGACTGATGACCCCGTAGTTGAGTCCCATAGACTATACAAACATTTGAACATTTGATAAGACACGAGTGAAAGTGCTTTTTGAGGCAACTTCTTTAAACCCGACAGACATATTCCTGGTGGTCAATACAATGAGAGGAGTAAGTCTATTGGATGTTGTTGCTGAGCTTGAAGTGTTGTATTTAGTTTCTATTGTATTTAGTGAGTTTTGGATATACAATTTTTGCTGATGATTTATGCCTAAATTGTGTTCAGCATTTAAATGCACAAATCGAAGTGATAAAACGACAAGTACTTCGTCCACGAACACCAAATGATTTGCCTTTTTTTTTTATCTCAGTCTGTGTATACTAAAACAAAATTCCTGACTGATGGTACTCTGCTGCCCCAAGAGTGAAGCTTCATATGACCTATTCTGCAATTCCCTAGAAGTACACGCCATAAAAAGTGCTCAGTTTTCTGCACAGTATGGTTTGAGATATTTCTTCTTCTGCCGCTTCTATGGTTGACAAATTTGAGTGTCTACACCTTCTTTAAATGTATTTTGATTTGTTGTTGACATGCAACCAATGCAAAGTGTGGAAGCAGTAGTAACAGCCATAATTTTTTACTTGTATATGTCTGTGCTCTTTGCAACAAATATGTACTTATTTCAGTGTGGTAACAACGAAACTTATTGATAGTACGTAATTTCGGTGTGGAGTGATTTGTGGCAGCTGACACAGGCGCATTTTTATTGCAATATTCTATTTCACTTTCGTCTTTGTACTCAAATTTCACGAACCAAGCGTTACTTGTTTCAGTATGGCAACAAGGAAACTTATTAACGCCAACATACTTCGATGTGAAATGCTTTTCTGGCAGATGACCTAGGTGCATTTTAAAATGCAGTATTTTTTTCTAACTTTGGTCTTTGTACCCAAACCCTTTAACAGCAATTTTACAAGTTTTTAGACTTAATAGGTTTAGTAAACACAAGATAAATCTATACTAGACTTTATGAAAGCGGTTTCTACAACACATTAACAACGGATGCAAATCCATGATCTTGATTGTTCGTCATAACAAGTACTACTCACTGTATATTTCGCAGCTCGTTTAGACAATGTACTTGCATTAAAATCTACACAAATATTTTCACAGTGGCTCTTTAGTTATTATTGCAAACCGTATCTAACTGTTATACTTCGAACTCTAACTTCAATACTGACAGGTTCATGATATTTCTTTACCGCCGCGGTGGAGTAGCCGAGCGGTCTGAAGCACCTCGCTGCTGAGCGTGCGGTTGCTCGCCGTGGAGGTTCCAGTCCTCCCTGGGGCATGGGTGTGTGTTGTGTATTGTCCGTAGGTTAGTTTACCTAGGTTTAAGTAGTATGTAAGCTACGGACTGATGACCACGCAATTTGGTCTGATAGATTTACAGACATTTAAACATTTTTTTATATTTCTTTACCGCATTTAGGCTCATCAATTCACAGCTTCAAAAAAGTCTGACGGAACCTGACGCAATTCCGTATTTAACAGCCTGTCTTTATTTAAAACTTGGAATTGTAAAAAGGGACAATTCTCGAGCGGGTGTGGCATATGAGCTGCCAGCATATACCCCAAATAACATGGCGGACGCCAGTTCAGTTTGCCTCAAACATGGCGAACGTGTCGCCAGTAGCGGACTAAGCGCACTAAAAAAAAAAAAAAAAAAAAAAAAAAAAAAAAAAAAAAAAAAAAAAAGAGAGAGAGGAAAAAAAGAAAGAGAAGCATACTTCCTACCGATGTATTTGGAGGCATGCTAAGACTGGAGGCCCGGGGCGGTCCGCCCCCTCTGCCACCCACTTAGGCCCCCACTGCCTATAGCCACTCTATGAAATTTAAGCTCGTTGGCAAGTACGCTTGGTGACATTATTACACTTGCAGGTAGTTCAGCTTGTTTCTACCAGCAAGTAAATTGCTGAAATAACTTGGTAGTGTAAACTCACCTTTGCAGGGTCTGCTCGCTCTGGTCAAAATTCTAGGTACATGGCTGCCAATATGGCGTCAGCTGAGAATTTTTCGAAGAGGCATTGGTGTTGTCGTTTAGGTTATTGTATTAGAATTGATATAAAACTACAGTATGAGGGAAAGACATGTAAATTTCCTTTTTTGGTAGTGGGTTTTGCCTAAAACAGTACTCAGATTTCAAAAATAATTCCAGGAATTCCATTCCTGAACAAATTTTGAATAACAAGAGTAAATTTCGATTGGGATCTGCTTATCAAGTTCTGTGAATAATATACGATATAAATATTAGAAATGCAGTACTTTCTCAGTGATACTACAAGCGTCATTGTGATGTTTGAGACCTGACCATGACCTGTCATCACTTCAAACTTAATGTACTGTTATCAAAAAGAAGTTCAGTATGCTGCTGTAATGTTCTGGGTGCTATATAAAATGTCCTTGACGCTTATTTCAAAGGCAATATAGCTGACCAACAGTTGCCCACAGTTATATACGTCATTTTAATCTATAGCGAATTTGAGGTTATGCTTCGAACAACTTGACTAACAGATACTGTAATATATTGAATTCTGTTATTAACAGATCCATTCACCCAGAAATTGTAACGTAAACCTTCCACTTCCTTTCTGAAATCCATTTGGTAAAAGAAACGAAGATGCCAATTATAGAATCTCAATATACTGCAGCATCACATTTATTTTCACCATTTGCAAAATTAAACAGGCTGTTGTGTAGCTGCACATCACGTTTTTCTTATGACTCAATAACTTATGTTTAGTTACACATAAATCTTAAGTATTCACTATATAAGAAAATAATGAAATATGCAAGTTAACAATATTACTCTCATGAAAGTATTGCCCTGCATTCTGATTGCGCACTATCACTGTAGCCAAAAAAGCACACTCAAAACCACATATTTTGGAAAGATCTTTAATTTGATGAACAAGGTCGCTATGACACTAGTTTTGTTTGAGTTGCTGTTGCAACCACTGCAACCACATTTAGGGGTTCGAGTTGTGGGTGCCACTGAGGAGTTCGAGTTGTAGTGCCAAAAGAGTTGCAATCGTTTATGACAGTAAGAGGAAATTCTTCTGACAGACTCTAAAGCGTTTAATAACCTTGCACCAAATAGATAATCCAGCAATGTGCAAAGTGTTTTGTATGCAGCTCATTCCTTTTCCCCGAAGAAAGGAAGTGCCAAATTCATGTTATTATTTTAAACGAACAGTACATAGCAGGCTTGTGAAAATTCAATACATTATAGTATTATTTTAGTCTTTTAATGGATTTTAATGCAGATCTTTGGCATTTACATAAATTCAGCGATATCAAAAGTAGGATATCATTTTAAAAATCACATTTTGCCTTTTCCATTCAAGGATCGTTATCACAAAATCCAACAATTGTGGGTCACGTACCACACTCGTTACTATAAATGATGTGTGAACATTCATATCCTCTATTTTAGAAGGAAGGCTGCAATCTGGCCAGTGTGCAAGCTTATGGCTGGTATTAGGTACATAACCAAAGTTACCATGCTAGGGGCAATGACTATGGAAACTATTTCGTATTTAAAAAGAAACAGTGGTCAGTACCATTCATCAGTATGCTTTTCAAAATTGCACAGGGCAAGCTTTTTATAGTAGGCCAATCACTAATAGAGTAATTTAAATTTAGCACTTCTGTTTCTTCACAATTTGGTATTAAAAGTGCATAGGTGTGTATTTTGACTTTTGATCATATCATTTGATGTGATTACTGCAACAGTGGTTGTGAATCCGTATTCATGTTAATCTCATAGATTTAAATATAATGCATTCAATTTGCTACCTATACCTAAGTGGCAGACATATTTAGTTTAAAACTGTGGCACCTGCAACTCGAAACCCTAAATGTGGTTGCAGTGGTTGCAACTGCAACTCAAATAAAACTACTGTCATAGTGACCTTGTTCACCAAATTAAAGATTTTTACAAAATATGTGGTTTTGAGTGTGCTTTTTTGGCTACAGTGATAATGCAACATCAGAATGCAGGCCAATACCTTCATGAGAATAATATCGTTAATTTGCGTATTTTATTATTTTCTTATATAGTGAATACTTCAGATTTGTGTGTAACTAAACATAAACTATTGAGTCATAACAAAAATATAAATACACACCTATGCACTTTTAACACCAAATTGTGAAGAAACAGAAGTGCTAAATGTCTTTCTCTAAATTTAAATTACTCTATTAGTGATTGACCTACTATAAAAAGCTACCATGTGCAATTTTGAAAAGTGTACTGATGAATGGTACTGACCACGCTTTCTTTTTAAATACGAAATAGTTTTCATAGTCCTTGCCCCTAGCATGATAACTTTGGTTATGTTCCTAATACCAGCCATACGCTTGCACACTGGACACATTGCAGCCTCTTCCTACTAACGTAATCAGTTATAATTCTTAATCTTAATTTGAAGTGAACAATTTACATCAATGGTTACATTTTGTCAGGAACAACATTTCAGTTTATCAAGAATGACATTAAATGTCAGATAATTAGTACCAATCAGTGGTGAAATTTATGACAAATGTCATAATTTAATTCAATTTGTCCAATTCCTTAAAGTAATGGGGAAACTGGTGTCTGTAGTTATTACAAGCTCTGTTTAACAATTTGATGTAATTTCATTTAATATAGTCTAATTGATATTTTTAGATATGCATTACTTGACTAATGATACACTGAAAGAGTTACACCCATTATTATGCTTTACAAAACGCTTGTCAAGTACTTCTCGATATTGAGACTACTGTTAGTAGCTTGTTGTCAATCACAACTGTACAATATGCCGGTTATTTATGTATATGTGAGTCTGGAGTTTTATATCTGAGAACCAAACGGCATATTTTAATGTGTGACAACCCACCAGTACTATCCAACAGGCTACAATATGTATTTATGTAATAATGTCATAATTTAGTGCAGAGACCAGAAGATGATGTCCATGTATATCAAAACCGGTCCTCTGTTATAAATAAAGATGAAATCCTGCGATCTTGGCATTTCATTTCTCACAAAATATTCTTATGATCTGTAGAAAATCAAAGTACCTTTCCTACCGTTATCGATGAAATTATAGTTACAATACTAAAAAGTAAACGCCACTTCACATTTATTGAATGTATTTCAATAAATGAAACGATAAGTATCTTCGTTTTATCTGTACTCTGGGAGTACTACAAACCATCCATCTAAAATTTCCTTAAATATTTCATAGAAATGACTTCTCAACAAGCAACAACCTCAAGTTATAACATTTCCTTTCCCCATTTTTGCTGCCAAAAGACTCCAAAATTACGTTTCTATATCTCAAAGATATAATTGTAACCGTCCTAATCGATTCTTTTACTAATACACAACGGGCCATATGAATAAAATCGAGTATCTACTTTATCGCTGTCGACTGGACGTTAGACCCTAAGATTCCTCCTTCCTTCCTATCTACTTTATACTCTGAATTCCAGAGAACATACTCAAGTTCGAATGAATAAAGCATGTCGGAGAATATATTTCAACCGAGTATGTTCTCAGTGTGATTAAAGAATGGGGAAAGTTGCTCACAACAGAGAACAATCTCCAATTTCATATGAATAAAACCAGAGAAGTTTATCACGACTGTAGAACATTCTCTGTTTTCTGAAGTGACCTCTTTAGCATACTTCGTGCTGAGTGACTTCTATTAAAGTCCCATTTTACTGTGGTTTATAATAAAAATGACACAGTTTGTGTTGCTTATAAGGCAAAAAGAGTTCCTTTATATGTAGGCTAGTGTGAAAGAAATATGAGAGGAACTAAAAAGTTTATGCAAATAAAAACATTTTACTGACTAGTCACTTACTTTACAATCATAAGTGTGACACTTTAAACATTTTTACAGTGACGAAAGTGATGTCAGAGGAGTTTTTTTTACCAACATAGAAATGAAACACAAGTGGAATCAGCTGCATGTTTTACCCGTTTGTCTGGAGTGCATATTTACAGTTGTAAATAGCTACTTAGCAAAATACTATTATGTTTTTGAAAAGGGTCTATTAATAAGGCCTTATGAAATTAATTCCAAATTAAGTGCCTACCAGGACTTCATAGACTGTATCAAAAATTAAATAAATCTGCAATACAAGATATTGAAGTATTTTGGTACTGCTCTTGTTCATTCTACCCAAATCGGTTGGCCTATTTAAGATGCATGAAATTAATAACTGATTAATTACACACCTAGCAGTTCGTTTCTTGCAACAAAATAGCATGGCCTATCGTTAATGAGCAGACAATTGTATGTCATATTCAACAAAACGTATCCAGTGTTAAAAAAGCGCTGACAACGTTCTGCGTTAAGCAGATGAAAATGTAATGTATTCTTAAAATTTTGTTCTCAAATTGTGCTAACCCAATTTCAATAACAAAGTTTCTTGCATGACACAAATTTTGTGACATCATCAGAAGAATAAATTTTCGTGAAAAGTCTATATTTAGTCTTAATAATATGCTGGTGCACAAGAAACTAATATGTAAACATAGTACAGTTCTTCCAGAACATGTAGATGCCTACTCAATATTGATACAGTGAATAATTTGCCTGATTGGGCTAGTTTAAAGAAATACATCATTGAACAATTGATCTGTGGTGGACATTGCAAGAGTGAAGGTTGGGGTGAGAGTTTAAAATTGGGAAAGATTAATTTTTAAAACTCTCAACCACCAACTGCGAACCAAATTCCTAAACACGCAAAACACTGGAACTGTGATTACTGGTGTTTGGTTCGTTTTCTAGGGGATGATATCAGACGTTCGTAGCTTTCCTTCCCTGCATATGATTAACAAAACAATTCATAATAATGAGAGAAAAAGGGTGTACTAACTACTATTTGTGAAAACACGTGAATGTTCACTTTATGTTGTTTATTTCACAATATTAGAACCCTGTGGATGATACGTCTGTACGTCAACACATTTATAAAAAAAAATATAGCTTGTGAGTCCCCAGACAAAATGAATATTTGTCGCAAATTGTTTTCACACCATGCGCCTGTCTCAAACACCGTTTATGTTCATGCCTATGCGACGACACATGTTACATTAACATAACACAGTCACTTTTAGTGCGATGCACACCTTGTTCCACCGGCTAAATATTCACAACACACAGTAGCACTCGATACAACTTGGTGCAGTCTACGACGAGGAACCACACTTGGCAATTGCCACGCCAAAAATCTAAAGTCTCCACCTGGAGATACACATGCCGACTGATGCAGAGCAACGTTGCCCGGCCAGCTACCCCACTCGCTCCCAACTCGTTACTTCCTGCCCACACGCGCGCCAAAAGCTCAACTGCCGGGTTTTTTCCCCTACGTCATCAACTTCCCCATGTGAGCTGTTCTAACCGACTTCCAACGTACAGCGCTCAGCCAATACATTTCTAAAACTTTACTTAAAAAATCAAAATAATTACACTACACATTAAATAAATGTCTTCTTAGGTTTTTATATTGGTATAAACATCCTTTGTACTATTTATCACAATCGTGCAATTTCTTATATCACAGATAAGTGATTTAACTGAATATTTCAAGATAAAATACACAAGATTAATTGAAAATAAAATGAGAAATAGTTATTATATTACTTTTATAAACAAACATTGCCATGCTAGTTGTGTAACTGTCTTGTATTCATTGGTAATTTATTACTTTTCATTGTCAATTAAACATATTACGTCAGATGTGACTATATCAGCTAATGTATTGTTTATTTGTCAACAGGCTATTTTGTAATGAGGGCCTTAAAGGTTCCTAACTGCATCATATTACTTCAAATGCAAGTAGTATTAGAATATTTTATTTCACGCTGTGCACTGCACTGCACGTGGCACTCGCCATTGGCCCTCTCTCCCCTCACCGTAAACGAAGCATGGAAAATCCTAAGCTGGAACAAGCCACCAACGTCGGCCTGTTCGCTGGCCTCCTGTCAGCTACAAGCACATAGCAAATCTCAACGTGGAGAATTTCTACCTTAGGCCTAACTATAAATGTTGTCACCCAACTGTGTACATACATTGCTCCCATAATTAATAAGATTAAAATTGTGTAACATTTAGTGCATTGGCATGGTCAATGTTTGCAGTGAACTTCATACTGTTTAATTATTGGGCGGTAATCTCACAACATGACACACGGAGAACTTACTCAAGAAGGAGGGGAACTAGCGAGAATGAACTTCCTCCTCAGGGCACATGCTTCGAAGTTTTTATTCATGCGAAATTCAAAACTTACTCAGATAACGTTCTTTTGCTCTCAGAATCTTCTCTGGAGCATGTTCTCTTCCTTATTCATACAGCCCAATACTTACTTTATATAATTGAATATTTTATGGAGATATGGTTGACTTAATACTGGACGTTAAAACCTGAGCTCCCTTGGGACACAAAGATCGCAATCGCAGATGGTAGTCGCCGCGATTATGCAATGTTCCCAGTTGATGATAGGCGTAATGAATTCATGATGGGAAAATAACTGCAACATTATTATTGTTGGACTTGTTATACACTCTGTATATATGTGTTTCATGAGAGAATACATAAATTTTACTTCAATAAACATCTACTTAAGCAGTTATCGCATGACATATAATTTGAATACCTAAAATAGGAAATTACTTCAACGTGTTACAGTGGTATAATCGATAGGGTCATGTGTTGTAAGTCAAAATGTCTTATGTTCAAACCTTAATACTGCCAAATAATTTTACTTATTTTCATTTCAATGCCATGTTTTCTGACATCTGGAAATTATAACAAAATGTGAATAATGTTTTAATGATAAAGACTTTTTTTTGTATTGTGGATTGTGTGAAACTGTTCGATACATCCACATGAAATGACTTCTGTACACCAGTAACAGTTACTGGAGAATAATTCCACTGTTCAGTGGTGAGAATGCTGAAAGGAAATATTGCTGTAGCTCAAAATGAGGTTAATTTGCCAGGAAGTTTCATTAACAGGACTAGTGTAATTTGTACATGATTTCACCACAGAAGGAACCTATTGTTGGGTATAAGCCTCACACAGAGGAGATATAAAATACCCATAAAATTGACCTTCAGAGCTTTCTGCAGATTGTGTTCAGGTTTCGGAATTTTTACAATCACTCTTCAAATTTTTACGGTTAGTATATGCAGAACGCTCTGCTGATCAACTGCATGTGCATTTTTCTAGGGTATTTGATATCACCTCTGCTTCCTGCTAATGCTCAAAAATCTCGTCTTTGTTCCTTCCTTCCAAGAAGAAACAACCATGTATGAATTTCATCAACATCATTGATGAAGTTTCCTGGCAGATAAATCTCAATTCATTGTAAAAGGAAATTTCGTTTCAGCATGTAAGTTTAGTCTACTCCATTGAAGAGTGTAGATTCACATCTATTAATTATAATTTCCAGTTCACAGAAAATAGTACTGAAAGAAAAGTAGTGAAGTTTCCAGAATGCAGTCTTCTACACAGAACCGATTCATTACAAATAAATTCTCGTCATTTAGCCAGCAGTACAAGCCATGGTTTTGACAAAACAGAAATGCTCATTAGTTGATGACTTCTGATAAGCGCTTATATTTATGTTCATTGAAGAAAAATTAATCCAGCATAATATCTGACCTGACACCAAACACATACAGAGTTTGTTAACAAATCCGACAGCATCTAAAATACGTCGCCCTTATTTTTGCGTTATGAAAGAAAGAACTCATTGCACCTGACAGCTAATGACAGCGCTACATACTTGGTGCTCTGTTCTCTGGACTGCGCCAATGAGACCGTATGAAGCTCAGTATTCAACGTCCAGTGACTTAATAGTATATAAATACATGTCACATCTGTTCCGAAAGAACAGACATCACTTCTGATCCTGCAGTTGTTATTCTTTCATATTCACAGAATATATGACATAAACTGCGAATGGGCATAGCTGAAAATGTGTACCCAGCCAGGATTCGAACCCAGGTCTCCTTCTTTCTAGGCAGTTGTGCTAACCACTGCACCACTGGGGCCACAGTGATTACATCACATGCAATGACTACCTAGGCACGCTTCCCGTCAGACTCAAATTCCCAGCATTACCCTGCCCACAGTACTCAAACTCGTAGTTCCAGAAACTAATTCCTGTAAGACTAAGGGCACCAAACTGCTGGGAATTTGTGTCTGATGGGAGGTGCCTAGGTATTCCTTGAAGGTGCGGTGATCTCTGTGTCGCCAGTGGTGTAGTGGTCAGCGCAACTGCCTAGAAAGCAGGAGACCCGAATTCGAATCCCGAATGGTCACACATTTTCAGCCTTTCCCATTCGTGGTTGATGTCATATATTCTGTGAATATGAATAAATAACAACTGCAGGATCAGAAATGTCGTCTGTTCTTTAGGAACAGATGCCTCATGTACATATACAATATGCCGGTGATGGGCAATGATCCTATCATTAATGGGAGGTGTGGAGAAGTTTGGGGCCTTACTCTTACAGGAATTAGTTTCTGAAACTACAAGTTTGAGTACTGTGGGCAGGGTAAAACTGGTAATTTCTGTCTGATGGGAGGTGTGCTTAGGTAGTCCTTGCAGGTGCAGTGATCACTGTGTCCCCAGTGGTGTAGAGGGCAGCGCAACTGCCTAGAACGCAGGAGATCCGTGTTCGAATCCCGGCTGGGTACACATTTTCAACTTTGCCCATTTGCAGTTGATGTCATATATTCTGTGAATGTTGTTGTTATTGTTATTATGGTCTTCAGTCTGGAGACTGGTTTGATGCAGCTCTCCACCCTACTCTATCCTGAGCAAGACTTTTCATCTCCTCATAAGAAAGGCAACCCACATACATTTGAATCTACTTACTAGATGCGTCACATGGGCTCCCTCTGCGAGTTTTACCCCACACACTACCCTCCAATGCTAAATTTACGATTCCTCGATGCCCAAGAATGTGTCCTACCCAGCGATCCCTTCTGTTAGTCGAGGTATGCCAAAAATTCCTTTCCTCACCAATTCTGTTCAGTAACTCTTCATTAGTTAGGCGATCTTCCCACCTGATTTGATTTGATTTGATTCTTTCAGGGAAGCCAAAACAGTCTTGGTCTAACCCGCCACTGCCCGCACCAAAACTAAGTTTATTCTGTGGTATCGCTCCCTGTATGTCTAGTAAAGCCAACCAATGCCCAACCAATGCCCTATGATCAATTCTCCCTGGCTTTGGAATGAAGACAACCTTCACTGCCCTCCAGCCATTGGGAATGATTCCTGCTGCTAGGCTAACCCTGAATAACGTGCATAGGAATCTAATAAGATTTTCTCCTGCTTGTTGCAGGAGAGCTGGAAAGATTCCATCGGGGCCAGGTGACTTGAACGGTTGAAATGTTCCCACCGCCCATCGGACCTTACTGAAATCGACACACTCCTTGGCCAGATCCCAGTCCTCTTTGCGCATACCTGAGAACCGTTGTCTCTTAGGAATCACATTCTGGTCTGAGTTATCCCCCAGAGTATATTGAAGAAAGTGAGTCTTGAGGAGCAGTTCCAGCGTTTCATCTGCTGTCTTTGTATACTCCCCATCCTCCTTCCTCAATGTTCCTCCTGGATTAGTTGGTACTCTAGTGAGGATTTTATGAAGTCTCGCTTGAGCAGCCGTGCCCTCCACTTCCTCACAGAATACCTTCCAGGATGCCTCCTTTGCCCGTCTGATGGCAAGGTTGTAATTGACAAGGGCCTCACGATACTTTGCCCATTGTCCTTTGTGCCTCGCAAGGTTAAACAGCCTTCGTACCTGTTTCCTTTGCATTTCCAGGTTATTATTCCACCAAGGCACACTCCTATTTGTGCACTTCTTAGTGATTGAGCAGTTGTCCTGGTATGAGGTCACTATAGCAGAGGTTACGGCCTCTGCTACTTCCTCAAACTCTGCTGGATTCCTTATCGAAGTTTTAATTTCCGATAGGCTGAAGTCAAGGTCTCTCCTATATGTCTCCCAGTCCATTTTCCTGGGATTCCTATAGGCCATGGTCTGTCTGGTTTCCATTTCAACCTTGAATTTAATATACATGTGATCTGATGAGGATGGCTCCAGGACCACATGCCACTGTTTGATGTAACTTCCCATCATCATGGAACCAAAAGTTAAGTAAATTACTTCTTCCCTTCTACTATTCCTGAATGTAGGTTCATCACCCCTATTCAGGATCTCCAAGTTGTTAGATAGGAGAAATTCAAGAAGGTGCTCACCTCTACTGTTGGTGTCCTTGCTGCCCCACGATAGATTGTGGGCATTGGCATCACATCCCACCAACAGTTCGTCACCTTGCCGGTGGCAGGCTTCCGTCAGTCTCCTCACTTCCAAAGGAGGAGGAGAGCTGTCTTCATAAGGAAGGTATGCCGAGGCCGAAACAATTTCCTTCTTGATGCCTTCCTCACGTTGCTGCATCCTGATGGTCACCAAGTCCCTGGAACAAAAATCCATCATTGGTATGAAAGGTATTCCATTTCTAACATAAATGCATGTTCTGGAGTTTTTTAGATTTCTAGCATAAATTAGCTTACCTCCAGTACCACCGAGGCCCGATACACCCCCTTTGTATAAATAGGGTTCTTGTATCAAGGCTACGTCCACCTCCTGTCTCCCCATGCGACGGCTCAGGGCAGCAGTGGCCCCTTTACTGTGCTGCAGGTTTATCTGCAGCACTTCCAGTCCCCATCTTGCTGCCATTATTGCCTTTAAGGTCTTTGATTACCCTGACGGCGACCTGAGAGAACCCTAAAAACAGTTTCAGGCCTTGCTCTCGCATTGCCTTCAGGGACTTCTCTCCGACCTCCACCACCTGGGTTCGTCCTTCTGGAACGACCTTTTGGTTAATTACCCTCCAATCCTCTGTTGAGACTTTTGTGTTCTGGACCCTTATTTTCTCGAACAGAATCTTTGGAGGGACATCCTTAAGGATCTTTGGTACCCATATTGATACCTTTTCGGTCTTCAGGAGTTCGGTTGCTGTCTTGACCAGCAGCTTCGCGTCCTCCCACGGGGATATCATGGGCACCTTTTCCTTAAGCCATTCTGCTGAGTGCTCCCTCTCGCAGACAAAAATGAGGGCACCGCGATCCAGATAGACCCTCCTGAATTTGGGTCCTGGACCAGCGTCTCCCCCAATCTATTCAAAGAGGGCCATCTGCACAAGATGCTCCTGCTGCGAGGTGATGCTCACCAGTGGGTATCCTTCTTGGACAACCGCCATTCTAAAGACCCAGACTGCAGTACTATAGGTCTGTTTCCCTATTTCCTGCCTCAGCCTTTTAGGATCACGTTTGTCCAGAGAGGAGGGAGTCTTAGATTCCTCACTAACCCTCTTGCCACCTGCCTTTGACGTCGAAGGGGTCTGTGTATCCCCTTCGACCTGAGGCAGTTTCTTTTCGGGGTCTTGGGCTCAAGCCCTTTTGATTCCCTCCACTTATGCTTAGGAAGCCATTCTTTTCCTTCCTTTTGCTTCTGTTCCTTGAGAAGTTTCCTCCTCTGAGCTCCAGACAAGGCCTTAATCCTAATCTGGTCCAACTTCTCTGTTACGGTTCCCACTTCTTGCTCAGGTCTAGACCCTGATTCAGAAGTAGGAGTGCACTCCATCGGTCCTGATCCCGATGTCTGAGTATCTGGGGTCTGAGATTGCCTCTCAGATTCTTTTAAAATACTTTCTTTCTCCGTGTTCATCTTAGTCCCACGAGATTTGGGGATTTATATGGTCCACACCACGATAACCCCGCGTGGTGCAAGGCTACTTACTCAGGGAGGTCGCCCGGTATCCCTGAGGCTCCTTTCGAGACACATCCACCCATGTGCCACGCACCCCTCGGCACGGATCGCATCACACCTTGGGTTGGGAAAGGAATTGGGAAAGGACTGGGAGAGGATAAGGAAGACGGGACGTTGTGGGACACTCTTAGTCTGATCCATCAGCTGAGGCCTTTCCGGCAGTAGGTTCTCTACCTTCGGTATAGCCCTCTGCTTCACGTGGATACGCAAGCCTCTCCACCCGCATGGACAGTGCTTCGTCAAGGTGGTGTCCCCCAGTGAGTCCATGTTTCACTCCCGTACAAGGCAACACTCCACACAAATGTCCTCAGAAAAGACTTCCTTACACTTATTATTCGATGTTAACAAATTTATCTTTTTCAAAAATTCTTTTCTTCCCATTGCCATTCTGCATTTTATATCCACTGTACTGCGACCGTCATATGTTATTTTACTACCCAAGTAACAAAACTCATCTATCACCTTCATTGTTTCGTTACCTAATCTAATTCCTTCAGCATCGCCTGATTTTCTAAGCATTCCATTATTTTTGTTTTGCTCTTGTTAATGTTCATTTTATACGCTCTTTTCAACAAACTGTCCATTCCATTCAACAGCTCTTCCAGGTCCTTTGCTGTGTCTGACAGAATTACAATGTCATCAGCAAAACGCAATGTTTTGATTTCTTCCCCCTGAACTTTAATCCCTATTCCAAATTTTTCCTTGCTTTCCTTCACCGCCTGCTCAATGTACAAATTTAATAACGTTGGAGAAAGGGTACAACCCTGTCTTACTCCCTTCCCAACTAATACTTCTCTTTAATGCCCTTCGAGTCTAATAACTATGGTCTGGCTTTTGTACAAGTTGTAAACAACTCTCCTTTTCCTGTATTTTACCCCTGCCAACTTCAGAATTTGAACGAGTGTAGTCCAATCAACATTGTCAAAAGCTTTCTCCAAATCTGCAAAAGCTAAAAATGTAGGTTTGCCTTTCCTCAATCTGTCTTCTAAGATAAGTCTCAAAGTGAGTATCGCCTCCCGTGCTCCTACCTTCCTCCTGAATGAAAACTGATCTTCCCTGTGGTCAGCTTCTACCAGCTTTTCCATTCTCCTGTAGATAATTCGTGTTAAAATTTTGCAAACATGATATATTAACCTGATGGTTCTGTAATTTTCACACCTGTCTGCGCCTAATTTCTTTGGAATGGGGATTATTACATTTTTCTTAAAGTAAGGGTATTTCGCCTGTCTCATACATCTTACACACCAGGTGAAATAGTTTTGTCATGGCTGGCTCTCCCAGAGACTTTAGTAGCTCTGAGGGAGTGTCATCTACTCCCAGGGCCTTGTTCCGACCTAGGTCTTTCAGGGCTCTGTCAAATTCATCTCTCAGTATAGTATCTCCTATTTCATCTTGATCTAATACCTCCTCCCTTCCTACAACATTGTCTCTAAGTTCAATTCCAATATAGAGCTCCTCAATGTACTCTTTACACCTTTCAGCTCTCCCTTCTTTGCTGAGAACTGGTTTTCCATCTGAGTGCTTGATATTCATAGAGGTGTTTTTCTTGTCCCCAAATGTCTCTTTTATTTTACTGTAGGCAGTTTCTACTTTTGCCCTTGTTATACATTCTTCTACAGATTTACATTTGGCTTCTAGCCACTCCTGCTTAGCCAATTTTCACTTCCTGTCAATCTCATTTCTTAGTCGTCTGTACTCCATTTTGCCTGTTTCATTTACTGCATTTTTTATATGTTCTCCTTTCAACAATTAAATTTAGTATTTCCTGTGATATCAACAGATTCTTTGTAGGTCTTGCCTTTCTACGTATTTTGTCCTCTGCTGCCTTCACTATTTCATCTCTCAATGCTACCCATTCCTCTTCTACTGTTTCATTTCCCTCCGTTTCTGTCAGTTATTGCCTACAGCTCCCTCTGAAATTCTTAAGAACTTCAGGGTCCCTCAATTTATCCAAGTCCCATCTTCTTATTTTCTTACCTTTCTGCAGTATTTTTTCACTTTAAGCCTACAGTTCATGACCAATAAGTTATGGTCACAGTCTATATCTGCCTCTGGCTACGTCTTATAGTTTAAAATCTGGTACCTGATACCTTCCGATGCCTCCTGGTCTCTTCCATGTATACAAATTCGTTTGTGATTCTTAAACTAGGTGTTTGTTATACCTAACCTAATTCATGTTCTGTGCAAAATTCTACCAGGCGATTTCCTCTTTCATTCCTTCTGCCCAGTTGATATTCACCTGCTGTTTTTCCTTCTCTTCCTTTTCCTACTATGGAATTCCAGTCTCCCATCACTATTAAGTTTCCCTCTCCCTTAATTGTCTGAATAATTTTCTTTAACTCTTTATAGATTTCTTCCATCTCCTGATCATCAGCAGTGCAAGTTGCCATATAAACCTATACTAGTTTTGTCGGTGTTGGCTTTGTATCTATCTTGTTAATGATAATGCGATCACTGTGCTGCTCAAAGTAGTTTACCCGCATTTCTATTTTCTTATTTATTATCAGTCCTACTCCTGTGATACCCCCAACTGATTTTATACTTATAATCCTATACTCGCCTGACCAGAAATCCTCTTCCTCTTTCAAACAAACTTCACTAATCCCCACTATATCCAACTTCAACCCATCCATTTCACTTTTCTAATTATCCTACCCGATTAAGGGATTTAACATTCCACGCTCCAATCCATAGTATGCCAGTATTGTGTTCCCTGACGACAACATCCTCCTGAGTAGCCTCCGCCCGGAGTCTTGATAGGGACGGGGAATATGATATAGGTGGTGATCTGGAAGGGATAGCAACTCAAACTGGTGGCACGAATGTGCATTTCGTGCAGCTGTTTCAGTCATGATAGGCCTTGTCTTAATACAGCTGTCAGGCGTGTTAACATGGGGCTTGAGTAGGCGCTGATGACGGAGGGCATAGGGTAGGGATGTCACTCATTGAAAAATTCGTGTAGTAGTTGGTGTTAGGGCTGTACCTTTTTTAGATTGAAGACAACTGATAGGTATTCCTGCTTAAAGGAAGTCTCTCTAAGACAGGAACCACCTTTGACAAATCTAAGAATAAGAATCTAAGTAATAAGGGAATTACTGTTTCTCATCAAAATATACAGGGTATCAGAGATAAAGTTAATGAACTGTTTATTGATACTGATTCTGACATTACTGGCATTTCAGAGCACTTTTTAAGTGATGTGACAATTCAGAGACTTCCTTTGCCATCATACAGGTTAGCTGCATTCTACTCTAGAGGTTCCTTGCAGTGTGGAAGAGTGCCCATGTATGTAAAAAACGATTTTTCACCGGAGTCAATTGATTTTTCTAATCACTGTACAGAAAAGATATTTGAACGTTGTGGAGGACTTGTTAATGTTAATGGAACTAAACTAGTAATAGTTGTTATTTAGAGGTCCCCTGACTCAGATCTTAAAAAGTTTCTACCCAAGTTGGAATTGGTTGAGGGTTCACTGTACAGGAAGAATAAAAGTTTAATTGTGTGTGGAGATTTCAACATTAATAATATTGCGTAGGCGATAGCTCAAGAAAAGTCAGCTGTTAGATCTATTTAATTCCTATAACATGATGTGAACAGCATTTTTTCCAACGAGAGTGCAAGGAAATAGCAGTTCTACCATTGACAATATTTTTGTTCATTCTTCATTATTAGAGGGCACTCTGTCAGCAGAATAGTAAATCGCCTATCAGTCAACGATGCCCAAATATTAATTCTAAAAAGTATTTGTTCTCAAACAAATGTTAAACATAAATATCAACTACTCAGAAAAGTTAATCCAGTTGCAGTTGAGACCTTTTTAAGCCTAATTAAGGAACAAGAATGGAAAGATGTTTATAGTGCTGATAATGCAGATGATAAATATTATGCTTTTCTGAACACATTTCTTATGCTGTTTGAAAGTTACTTTCCACTAGAACGCTCAAAACACGGTTCTTCCAGTAACAGACAGCCAGGGTGGCTGACTAAGGGGATAAGAGTATCATGTAAAACAAATCGGTAATTGTATCAAAATGTTAGAAGTAGTCAGAATAAAGATGCAGTAGCTCATTACAAACAGTACTGTAAGGTCCTGAAAAATGTCATAAAGAATGCAAAAAGTATGTGGTATGCAAAAAGAATAGCAAACTCTAGGGATAAAATTAAAACTATCTGGTCAGTTGTGAAGGAAGTGTCTGGTCAGCAGCAACAGGTAGAAGATATAACGTCAGTGAATAGTAGAAATGTTTCTGTTACTGACAAGTTAGATATATGTGCAATATTCAATAATCTCTTTCTGATTATAGTAGGGGAACTAAACAAAACCCTAGTTTCTACACCTAAACATATAACATTTTTTAGAAAATGCCTTTCTGCAGCTGTTATCAGAAATGGTTCTTCATGGTACTTCCGTAAAGGAGATTGAGTCAATAATTAAATCATTAAAGACTAAGGACTCTGTGGATATGATGGGGTATCTAGCAGACTTCTAAGGTACTGTTCTCCATATATTAGCCCAGTACTAAGCCATATTTGTAATTTTTCCTTTTTTGAATGGTCAGTTTCCTGAGAGATTAATGTACTCAGTAGTGAAACCACTTTATAAAAAAAGAGAAAGGGATAATGTAGACAACTATAGACCTATTTCTATGCCATCGGTTTTTTCTAAAGTTATTGAAAAGGCTGTATATTCAAGATTAATTGATCATTTCAGTTCACACAATTTATTGTCAAACGTACAGTTTGGTTTTAGAAGTGGTTTAACGACTGAAAATGCTATATTTTCGTTTCTCTGTGAGGCACTGTTAAATAAGAGGCTACAGACATTAGGCGTCATCTTTGATTTAACAAAAGCATTTGATTGTGTTGATCACCAAATATTGTTGCAGAAGTTGGAACATTAAGGAATACGGGCAGTAGCTCACAACTGATTCACTTCTTACTTTAATAATAGAAAACAGAAGGTAATTCTCTGCAGTGTAGAAAATGGCTATGACGTACAATCACAATGGAGCACAATTAAGTGTCGGGCACACCAGGGGTCTGTTTTGGGACCATTGCTGTTCCTTATTTATATAAATGATATGCCTTCGAGTATAACAGATGATTGTAAAATCTTTTTCTTTCCTGATGATACCAGCTTGGTAGTGAAGGATGTTGCTTGTAATATTGACACAGTATCAAATAATGCAGTTGAAGAGATAAGTTCATGGCTTGTAGAAAACAAGTTGATGTTAAATCACATACTCAGTTTTTACAATTTCTAACATATAATTTGACGAAAGCTGACATTTTGATTACACATAATGGGCATATGATAAGTGAGACTGAACAGTTCAAATTTCTAGGTGTTCATATAGACAGTAAGCTGTCATGGAAATCCCATGTTCAGTGTCTTGTTCCAAAACTAAATTCTGCTATATTTACCATTAGAACAATATCTGAAATAAGTGATTTTTCAATATGAAAGATAGTCTACTTTCACTCACTTATGACGTATGGCATTGTTTTTTGGGGTAACTCGCCTGATGCAAAAAGGATATTTCTGGCTCAAAAACGGGCGGTTCGAGCAATGTCTGGTGTAAGTTCACGAACATCATGTCGACCCCTTTTCAGTAGTCTGGAAATTTTGACTCTGGCATCACAATACGTTTTTTCTTTAAAGTCATTTGCTGTTGATAATATCAGCTTATTCCCACGAGTTAATAGATTTCACTCAGTGAATACTAGAGAGAAGTCGAATCTAAATTTGCATGACACCACCTTGACTCTTGGGCAGAAAGGTGTACAGTATTCTGCGGCATCAATTTTCAATAAGCTGCCACAAGAACTAAAGAATCTTAGCACTAATCCACATGCTTTCAAATCTAAATTGAAGAGTTACCTCACGGCTCACTCCTTTTATTCTGTCGAGGAGCTCCTAGAAACTTTAAACAATTAAGCTAATTCATTTTTTCTTCTTTATTGATTCTTTTCACTTTGTCTTAAGATTATCGTGTGTATAGGACTACTTAAAAAATTTCTATTACCATTCTTGTGTAACAAATAATGTATTGACTTGTTCCATGACCATGGAGTCTCACTCCTCAATTGGGTTCTATTGAACAGAAAAAAACAATAAATCAATAAATAAAAGATCCAAACGGGGGACTATTTTACCTCCGAAATATTTAACCCGAGAGGATGCCATCATCATATTTTTATACAGTATAGCTGCATGTCCTTTTGAAAAGTAATGGCTGTAGTTCCCCCTTGCTTTAGCCATTCACAGTAACTGTATGGCAAAGCCACATTAGTTGATGTTACAAGGCCAGCTCAGTCAATCATCGAGACTGTTGCCCCTGTAACTACTGAAAAGGCTGCTGGCCCTCTTCAGGAATCACAGGTTTGTCTGGCCTCTCCACAGATACCCCTCTCCATAGGCTGCGAAAGCTAGCGTTTGTGTGTGCGTGTGTGTGTGTGTGTTCATTTATTTGTTTGTGATGCTATTACACACACACACACACACACACACACACACACACACACACACACACACACACACACACACACACACACACACACACACATATATATATATATATATATATATATATATATATATATATATATATATATATATATATATATATGCTGGTGATAGGCAATGATCATGTTGTTAGTGGGAGGGATGGGAAAGTTTGGGGCTCTTACTCTTGTGGGAATTAGTTTCTGAAACCACGAGTTTGAGTACTTTGGGCAGGGTAAAGCTGGGAATTTGTGTCGATGGAAGGTGTGCCTAGTTGATCCTTGCAGGTGCGGTGATCAGTGTGTCCCCAGTGGTGTAGTGTTCAGCGCAACTGCCTAGAAAGCAGGAGACCTGTGTTCGAATCGTGGATGGATACAACCTTTCAGCTTTGACCATTCGCAGTTGATGTCATATATTCTTTGAATATGAACTTAATACTATATTTATCCCCAAAGAACACCCCTATATTTCTTTTTAATGCTCAGTTACTTTACTTTGATAGCATATGTTTATTTTATCAGTAGATCAGAGATACTAGTCTCTTTATCAGATCTTTCCAAATTACGACAGTAATTATAATGGCCATTTCACACTGTCCATCATGTCACATCACCATCCATTAGAACATTCCGCAATTTATTTCTAATGGAGGCATTAACAATGTCTGTCGCAGGACCAGGGCCGGCGTAAGCCCAAGTGCCGCCCCGTGCGAGCTGCTAAATTGCCGCCGCCCCTCCTTTTTTCAAAAGAGAAAAAAAAACCAAAAAAGTCTGTGGAATGTTATTTAAACAAATCGGTAGGAAATGTCAACAATCAATCGCTGTCTCAAACCTTTCAATATGTGCTTACATGTAATCCGTCATGTTGACAGTTATGTTCAGTATGACGGTATAGATGTAAACATAACTCAAAGCATTGAGAATAGCCACATTGTGCCCAAAGTCAATGTAGATCTGGAAAATAAGAACAAAAATTCGGACTGATTGGTGACATTCTCAACTGATTTGTACAAAACAGAAAACAGTCGCTGGGCACCAGCTCAAAAATGGAGTCAAACCTGATTGAAGAAATTTAGCTAATTTTAATAATCCATGTGAATTTTCAAATATGTACAAATGCGTGTGAAATCGTATGTGACTTAACTGCTAAGGTCACCAGTTTCTAAGCTCACACACTACTTAACCTAAATAATCCTAAGGACAAATATACACACCCATGCCCGAGGTAGGACTTGAACCCCCACTAGGACCTGCCGCATAGTCCCTGACTGCAGCGCCTTAGAACGCTCAGCTAATGCCGCCATGAACTTAGAGTTAACTTAAATAAACACTTTCAGTGGTTGTGAACAGTAAATGTATTAAGCGGGAAACAAAATATATTTTCAATTTAACAATAATTAGGTTTGAACAATAATATTTACAATAACTTCAACTGTCACTGGGAGTGTTAGGAGAATTCTCAGAGCAATGTTAACATTAGGGCAAAAATTATGGCTTCCTATAAACTTCAGAGTCTCTTTTGGACCTATCCCAGCACTTTTTCTTCTTCCCTCAACTCCAGCACATCAATGTCGCTTGAGTCATGATCTTGCAAAATTGCTGCGAGGTTTCTACACTTCGTATCCAGGCTGTCAGGAGGTGCATTCTTCAACTTGCCAATGTTGTAGAGAAAACCAAAATAAATGCAATGAGATTTCAGTTGACTGAATCTCTTATCCAAAGATACGGTTCTATATCTAAAACATAATAGTAGACTTCAATCTTTTGTTGAGTCATATGTTGTCTCATGCCTTTCTTTACAGATAAAGTTTATTGGCTTCTTAGTTCATTGCCGGGAAACACTTATCCTTGGTAACGTTAGATCTTCTAGTTCTAATTCTGTAGCCAATTCTTTGGAATCCGTCAAGAGAGACACAAACTTTTTTTTCTGTTCTGTGGGTCTCAAAACATGCTTTCGTTTTTTCAGGCATTTACGGCCTCAAAAACTTTTATGTCAATGATCTGGAGGGCCTTACTGACTAGGATGATGTGAAGCAGGTCGTACCAGATTACTAGAGAAGTGAGAAAGGTATAATTTTTTTATTTGATTCGCAAGTGATTTCGCTTCATGAGCGGTCATGCCATCGGATTCTTCTGATGTGCCATATGGGAGTAGGCGAGCGGTCTGGAGCGCCACATTGCGGATCGCACGGCCTACCGCGTCGGAGGATCGAGTCCTCCTTCAGGTATGGATGTTTGTGTTGTCTTTAGTATTAGCTAGTTCATAAGCAGTTTGTAAGTTTAGGGACTGATGACCCCACAGTTAAGTCACATATTCGCAACAAACATTTGAACTTTTTTTTTCCCCCTGATATCTGAACCAAAGTATCATAAACGCCTCCATTGTTTAGTGCGGACGAGAGGTTCAAATGTTCAAATGCTTATGGGACTTAACTGTGTGGTCATCAGTCCCTAAACTTGTAAACTACTTATAAACTTCCTTATACTAAAGACAGCACAAACATCCATGCCCGAGGGGGATTCGAACCCACGAAAGAGAACGGCCTCGCGCATCATATCAGAGCATAGCGCCTCAATTCGCTCTGCCACGGCCGGACGAGAGGGCATGTTGCTAAAAGACCATACTATGTCTGGTTTTCATCGGAATCAAAGCGACGAAAAGTTTGATTATATGAAACATGGATTCTCATGCATTGTACAGTAAATTAATGTTGGCAAAGTGATAGTGTGCGAGTAATATTATGAAACAAAAGGACCGGTCAGTTTAATTGATGTTCATTCAGGCGGAGACATCTACATTTACATAGATACTCATATTTTCTCTACCATTCCATTCTCTAATAGTGTGCGAGAAGAAAGAACACCTAAATCGTTCTGTTTTCGATCTGATTTCTCTTATTTTATTGGGATGGTCATGTCTCCCTAAGTATGTGGGTCCTAGCAAAATATTTGCACATTCAGAAGTAAAAGTCGGTGATTGAAACTTTGCAAACACATCACGCCACAATGAAAATGTTCAAATGTCTGTAAATCTATCGGACCAAACTGCGTGGTAATCAGACCGTAGCTTACAAACTACTTCAACCAAGGTAAACTAACCTACGGACAAACACACACACCCATGCCCCAGGGAGGACTCGAACCTCCACAGCGAGCAACCGCGCGCTCCGCAGCGAGACGCTTTAGACCGCTCGGCTACTCCACCGGGGCACGCCGCAATGAATAACGTCTTTCTTTTAATGATTTCCACCCCAATTCGAGCAACATTTCCGTGACGCTTTCCCCCCATAACGTGATAACAAAATGAGATGCCTTTCTCTGAACCTTCTCAATATCTTCCGTCAGTCCCACCTGGTGATGGTCCCACAATGGGCAACAGTAGTCCACGTGATGACGCACAAGTGTTATGTAGGCAGCATCTTTGAAGCGTTCTGCCAATGAAAGGTAATCTTTGGTTCGCCTTCCCCACAATATGTTCCATATGTTCTCTCTAGCCTAAGTTGTTCGTAATTTTACCTCATAGGTATTTGGTAGAATTTACGACCTTGAGGTTTGACTGATTTATCGCGTAATTGAAGTTCAGCGGATTTCTTTTAGTGCTCATGTGTATTACTTCACACTTTTCTTTATTTAGTGTCAATTGCCAATTTTCGAACCTTGTAGTAATTTTGTCTAAATCGCTTTGCAGTTGCTTTTGACCCTACGTTGACTTCACTAACCGATAAACGACAGCATCATCCCTGAACAGTCTAAGGGAGCTATTCAGATTGTCTCCTAAATCGTTTATAAACACAAGGAAGAGTAGGGGACCTATAACGCTTCCCTGGAGAACGCCAGATATCACTTCTGTTTTACTCGATGACTTACCGTCAATTACAACGAACTGTGTTCTTTCTGATAGGAAATCGTGAATCCAACCACAATTGGAGAGTTTCATGGCTCAAAAATGAAAACGTCCGATTATCACTCAGAAATAGATAGCAAAAATTCCAAAAATACATCGAAAACCAACTTATGCCAGGCTTACTACCAATGTCTTTATCCCTTCAGGCTTAACATGTAACTGCAGTATCGAACATTGCATTCGAATTTCCAAATTAGATTTCTTCTTCTGCAAAATTAGTTGTGAGTAAAGAAACGACGCTTAACAGTGCTCCACTCATAAGAATATTGGCTTGTACGTCAGACAGCTTCCGCCTCTCCTTTCCTCCGGCGTAAACACGAAGATGCTGCCACAGGCCACGGCGGATTAGCCGCGCGTACTGGAGCGCCTTGTTGCAGTGCGCGCGGCCGTCCGCCGTCGGGGTTTCGAATCCCCTGTTGGGCATGGATGTTTGTGTCATCTTTAGTATAAGCTAGTTCATAAGTAGTTTGTAAGTTTAGGGACTGATGACCCCGCAGTTAAGTCACTTAAGCTATACAAACATTTGAACATTTTTGCCGCCACAGTGGCGAGGAAGAATTTAGTCCTCCATCTCCTCGTTCACGAGTGGTGGCCGGCAGATAGTCGAGGTGCCACGCCACAATTTTTTGTGAACCCGCTCCATCCAAGGTTTGGTTTCGAATGCCCTCTTGGGCATGAATGTTGCGTTTGTCCTAAAAATATATATGTAATAATAATAATAAAATAAAGAAAAAAAGGGGCGGCAGAAAATTGCCGCTCCTCGGAAACTGCCGCCCCATGCGGCCGCACGTTTCGCACGTGCCTTGCGCCGGCCCTGCGCAGGACCATCACGTAATGTCAAGCTTTCTCGAAAAGAATGTTTTGACAGAACGGTCGTCTGCTAATACCGGAAGTTAACCTACTGTCTTTACGCGATATTAATGTTGTAGTCGTTGATTACACAGTTTACATGCAAATGAGACTTTTTTTAAATCTTTATTTCATTATTGTACTTTTCTTTAGCTGTAAATTACAAATGTTTCTCGACAACGTAATTATTTTTCTCAGTTGAGTGACCTCCTAAAAGCAAGGTCGGATATCTGAAATCGAAAAAGGTTGAAAGACGGATGTCTGCCCTCTTCCCTAGGTTTTTAACTTTGTAATTTATCTAACTGCCGTCTTCCCTAGGTTTTTAACTTTGTAATTTATCTAAGTTCACTAGATGGGCTTTTTTGTTAAATGAGTACCCCTTTCGTTCAGAGGCATGAGGAATAGTATTTCATTTCATGTTTTTAAATGTTAGTTTCTGTAATATTGTTGAGATTTTATTATGCTAATAATTTATCATTGTGTCTATGAATGTGGCAAGATGAACGGTTTCTCCATGACGCCACTGTCCCTATGAGAATGTGTACTTGTTTTATTCTGTATGTGTATGTATGAGAATCTTCTAGCATGGGAGTCTGAGTGTGTGTATGAGAATTTTCGTCGTCGGCTGCTGGCTGTTCACTACTAGTGTTTCTCTGGCTTCGTATCGCTAGGTAGTCGTTACCAGCCTCTGCTTTTGATGCTACCAAACAGGTTCCTCCACCCTTTGGTTACAAGTTGGGTTGGCAATGCCCGGTAGCGAGCATCGGCAGAACGCGCGAATCCTAGCTCTCCCCACCACTTCGTTTTTCTTGGGTTTTTACGGATTTCTGGTGGGTGGCGGGGGTCTCGCGGTCCGATTGGACTCTCTGTGGATGCGCTTTGACCTGGTAAGACGTTCTCATTTTCTTTTCCTCCCTTGAGATGGTAGCGATTCGTTGTCTGCTTTGTTCAAGTTAGCCTTGAGAAATTAGGTTCGTTTTTCGGAATAAGTTTCTCTGATCATGTAAGGAAGTGTATTCAATTTCATTTAGGTGATTTTGCGTAGGTAAATGTGGTGAATATGTAACTAATTCGGTTTGATAATGGCTGAGAATCGGTAACCTTTGTGAGACTACTGGCGGTGTACAAACTCGGTTTAATTTCTTTCTAGCTTTGTGGGATGCAACTAATGTCGAGAATATTTTTATTCTGTATATTGCATGTGAAATATTCTTTTACATTTCCTCCTTCCACGAGTGGTATGTACTCACATGGTGTGTTCTTAGAACAAAGTCTTCAGCTGCCCCTGTGTTTGTTTCTGTGCCCTTCACGCAAGAAATTATGCATATATCTTCCTGATTTCACCTAGTACATCGTGATCTCCTCTCCGTCTATTTTAAATTACTGTTTTGGTTCGAAAGTGTAGTTTGCTTGCAGACTCCGTCGGTAAATTCTCGTCTAGCCATGTACGACTCCCTTTATTAGCTTGCTTATGAAATACTACTTATTTCTAGGGGCTGCATGCCGTATTTCTTAGTTGATGTACTCCGACTTTGAATTTATTCCACTTTTCTGATTCTTGAAGACTGGACTTCGTCCATCCATGTAAAATCTTCCCAGTCGCGTCTAACAGTATTTCTTTAGCTTCCTTATGATATCCTACGAATTTCTAAGTGTTGCATATCATAGCTATTATTCTGTATTTTTCGGAAATTGAATTTTTGTACTTTTTACTCGTTTTCGGAACCACATGGTTCCGATATCCGACTTCAAGGTTTATAGCTAGTCACTTGAGTTCTCGCTACTGGTCACATTCCAGTGCCTTACTATTGTGTATTCGTGCTTTGTAATCTGTGATTCCGATGATTTTGGTTGAAATGAATACGATCATTAAGCACTTCGCCTTCATTGGGGTGCGAATATGTAATGTAGCCAACACGTGCCGTGTGTCTCAGTAATTCTGCATGCTCATGGTTTGATTTAAATGGAAATTAATCTCGCTATTATCACGTACCATCTCAAGTAAAGAAAGAAGCCACCTACGAATTTTATTTTCCTTGTGTTTTGTGGTACATCCTGCTTCGCTGAATTTCGCCTATCACTGTGGCGCCTGCTTCTGCTTCTATCAGCATGCTGAGTTGGGTGAGTTTCGCTTTATTCGTGCATGTGAATGGCCGATGATGTTCAGTTCAGATTACTTTAAATTTATTTTGAATGGGATGCATTTTATTGTTTAACAAAATTGGTTTTTCCCATTTGCTCATGTTTGAAGTGATAAATAATGTATTATCAGTGAATTTGATCCTTCTTATGAATATTAATTTATGAATACCCTCCTTTTTTATTTAATGTTGTTTTTTACCAGTACTGAGATCAAACTCAGATGCAAATTATAATGTTTTAATTCCGTTGCGCCATAAATGTTCTCACAGCCACCTTCATGAAATGATTTAGTTAGGGTGGCTTGTATATTAATTATTGTGTGTTATTCTCGTGATCTATGATGTATGTTGGCCACTGTATCTTTGTCTTCCTGCAGCTAAAGTAAAGTTTGAGTCAGTTCTAAATTCTGGGCCAGGGAACAAGATTCTGTTGTAAGACGTAGTCAGTAGTTCACGTGAATCCTTTACATGGTTTTTCAGCCAGAGTTATATGTTTAAAGTAAGCTTTTTAACTTGCACCTTTCAGCTAGAATTAATTTAACAATTAATGGTGGTCTTTCAAGGTTTATATTGTCGCGTTGCACAGTGTACCCGGCGCCTCCACCAAACAATGTCGCGTTGCAATGGAAGCACTTATACTGAAAGCACGTTTATTCCGAACTCAACATACACGCAGCACTGACTGCTTCTCAGGCAGAGTGCTCTGCTATTTATACACAGACAGAATTTACCAGAAATTAGAAGAACAGTTAACATAAGAAACAAGTAGAATTTACAAGTGAACATAAGAAAGATGTAGAACCTTCTGGAATTGTAAATTATAAAGAAATAAATTTTTGCCGGTGGGCGGGATTGAACCGGCGACCTTCTGCTCCACAGTCCGTGACGCTATCCCCTGCGCCATGCCGGCAGTTGGTGCTCATGGTCTCTCGCGGCATTGCTCCCTCTCCTGGAGAAACAGCGACCCGCTGTTATGATCCCTGTGGAGCCAGCTGCAATGTCCTGGATTTTGACCGTGTCATGGGTCCTCTGTATGACAGTTCAAGAGAATTCTTCCCTTCTCCGCGATTATCGACGACAGACGTTCCTGTCGTTGCTTCATCAGGAACATTACCGTCCTTAAAGTCCTTGAACAAGAAGCCATTGTCGTCTACCTGCTCTTCAGGATCGTAGTAAGGCTTCATGCGCAGGACGTGAACAATGTCTCTTCGTTTTTGACGTTTCAATGTCGGCTCATAATCCTCAACTTCGTATGTGACGTCTGACAGGCGGCATATGACACGATACGGACCAAAGTATCGCTTCAATAACTTTTCTGACAGTCCAACCTTCCGTACAGGGGTAAAAATCCATACCAGATCTCCTGGGCTGTACACAACAGGTCGGTGCTTGTCGTTATACCGCTGACGGTCCTTCTCCTGGGCGTCCAGTGTCCGTATGCGAGTCACCTGTCTTGCTTCTTAGACCCTGGTGATGAGCTGTTTAACATAGTCATCCTGAGTGTCGTCCGGTTGGAACGGGAACAGTGTATCTATTGTCGTCTCAGCTTCATGGCCATGGAGCAGGAAAAACGGAGTGAAGCCTGTGGTGTCTTGTCTTGTGGTATTGTAAGCAAATGTCACGACTGGCAGAATTGTATCCCAATCCTTATGCTCAACATCGACGTACATCGACAGCATGTCGGCTAACGTTTTGTTAAAACGTTCCGTAAGACCATTTGTCTGAGGATGGTATGCAATTGTCATTCTGTGGACAATGTTGCACCGTGACATTACCTCTGATACTAGTTTTGACTGGAATACTTTTCCACGATCAGATATCATGACACGTGGTGCTCCATGCTTCAAAATAATGTCTTTTACAAGGAATTTGCGATCTCTGGAGCTTCTGCAGTCGGCACAGGGTTGGTGACAGCATAGCGTGTGAGGTAGTCAGTGCAGACTATTATCCAACGGTTACCGGTTGTCGACTTCGGGAACCTCCCTAAAAGATCGATCCCAACTCGGTGGAATGGAGCTGCTGCCGGCGGAATCGGTACGAGATGTCCGGGAGGTAATTGCGGCACATGCTTCCGTCACTGGCACTCTTTACAGTGACTCACATAGTGCTTGACAGATCGGTAGAGACCTTTCCAGTAATACCTGCGTCTGATTCTGTCTAGGGTCTTCACGAATCCCAGATGACCGGATATTGGAGCATCATGGAAATATTTGAGAATAGCTAGCTGTAGATGAGCTGGAACAACAAGTAGCCATTTGGGGCCCAGTGGATCGTAGTTGCTCTTGTACAATGTTCCGTTTATAAGTTGGAACTCTCCATTGGTCGGTTCTCCTTTCTCCAAGGCCTCTATCATTTTTAATAATGTTGGATCTTCCCTCTGTTCAGCTGTAACGTCATCTAATTCAGTGAGAGCTGAAATTTCATTAATGCTGTTGTGTTCCACTAATGGATTCCTCGAAAGTAAGTCGGCATCCTTGTGTTTGCGCCCGTTCTTGAATACCACTGTGACATCGTACTCTTGGAGTCTTAGTGCCCATCTTCCTAGTTGACCTGATGGATCCTTCAAGCTAGTCAGCCAACACAAAGAATGGTGGTCTGTCACGACGGTGAATGGTTTACCGAATAAATACGGCCGGAACTTCTTGATAGCCCAGATAACTGCGAGACATAATTTTTAAGTTGTAGAGTAGTTTATCTCGGACTTTGAGAGTACTCTTGACGCATAGGCTATCACTTTTTCGGCACCTTCCTGAACTTGTACAAGCACTGCACCAATCCCATAGCCACTGGCGTCTGTGTGAAGTTCTGTTTCTGCATTCTCGTCGAACAAGGCTAGCACTGGTGCAGAAGTTAGAGCCTCCTTAAGTGCTCGGAAAGCTCTTTCTTTTGTCTCATCCCAGTAAAATTTGGCGTCTCCCTGCAGAAGTTCTTGTAATGGACGTGCCTTGTTACAAAATCCTTTTATGAAACGTCGGTAGTATGAGCACAGCCCGAGAAAACTTCTCACAGCACGAATGTGCTGAGGAGTTGGAAATTCTGTTGTGACTGCTCTTACTTTATCTGGATCAGGACGGACACCATCTCCGTTGACTAGGTGCCCCAGGATTTTTATCTCTTTGGCGACGAAGAGGCACTTCTTTGGATTGAGGCGGAGACCTGCAGTCTGAACACACTTCAACACAGTTGACAGGCGACTTAGGTGTTCTTCAAATGTTTTCGAGAAAACGACAATGTCATCTAAATAGCAGAGACACGTCGTCCACTTCAGGTGTCCATCATGCGTTCAAATGTGGCTGGAGCATTACATAATCCAAATGGCATTACTTTAAATTCATAGAGACCTTCAGGTGTAATAAAAGCCGTTTTCTCCCTGTCAGCTTCGTCAACCTCGATTTGCCAGTAACGTGTCTGCATGTCCATAGTTGAGAAGTATGTAGCTCCTTTCAAGCAGTCTAAGGTGTCATCAATACGCGGCAATGGGTAGACATCTTTCTTTGTGATACTGTTCAGCCGCCGATAGTCGACACAGAATCGCCACGTGCCATCCTTCTTCTTTACGAGGACCACCGGAGACGACCATGGACTCTCCGAAGGTTGAATAATGTCATCTCGCAACATCTTCTCCACTTCCTCCCGAATTATCCGTCTTTCAGCTGGTGACACTCTATACGAACCCTGGCTAATTGGCGGATGGTCCCCAGTATTGATATGGTGCTTTATCGTGGGCCGTTTCGTCTGACTTTTTCGCTGCTGAGGCGTGAATGCACCCGAAAATTGGCGTAGTATACCTAACACCCGCTGGCGTTGTTCCTTGGTCAGTCCAGGCCCTATTGACAGTTCCACGTTTGTGTCCTCCAGCGTGTTGTCTGTACTAATAGCAGGGCATGGGTCTTCATTGATGACGGTGAGCTCACCGTCCTGGATTGGTTCAGCTGTCCGGATACACATTCCTTTGGGGATAAGTTGTGACTGCTCGTGACAATTTGTGATCCAAATCTCTCCTTGACCACCGGTAATGCTTATGATAGCCGCTGGTATGTAAATTTCTTTTGTGAGCCTGATAAACTTTTTACTATCAACAAGAACTTCACAGTTTAACCAGTCATCTGTGTTTGTGACTGCAACTCTTCTCATTGTCAACGGCGGTATCGTCACATTATCAACGACGAATAACTTCCCAGAAAATTCTGTATTACGTGTATCGGCGGAGCAACTTCTTCAATTTGCAGCTCAGATCTTCCAGGGTCAATGATAGCTTGGGATGCCTAAAGGAAGTCCCATCCGAGGATGACATTGTGACTACATTCTGTTAACACGACAAATTCAAATGGCTGCGTCCTGTTGTTGATGGTTATTCTTGCGACACAAGTTCCTGCTGGATGGACATACTTTCCATTCGCGACCTTCAGCACAGTTGCCCCCGTATCACAGAACATTGCCTTCTTTAGTGTGCGGCTGGAATTATCCGACAATACAGAAAAAGACGCTCCTGAATCAACAAGTGCCCGGACTGGTTGGCCGTCGATTATGACGTCGATGAGATTTCCCGACATCTTAGCGACTATTGTCCATGGATGATTTTCATTTGCGGCGGCCTCACCTCCGTAGATGATCGCCTCACTTAGTTTTCTGGGGCGCGGCGGCTAGGGGAGCGGCTGGTACCTCTGCACGGCGACGGTGAACGGCTGCGGCGCGTCGGGGAGCGACCTCGTCTAGGGTACGGCGATGGGCTTCTGCCCATAGGTCGCCTGAATTCATCAGCAGGTGACTGCCTGGGACAGAACTGCTCCGACAGCTGACGTCTTGCGGCGAGATAATCATCGAATACTCGCCTCCTCTCTCTGCAGTAGCGTACAACATGTCCAGGGCGTCCACAGTGGAAACACAGTAGTGTGTTGTCTTCTGTCCTCCAGACGTCTGTTCTTCTGCGGGGCGTCATAGTTACCGGGGGAGTTGGCTGTGGTCGCGTTGGTCGGTTCATGGGCTGCCGTCTGGCGGCTGCAGCGTAAGTCATAGCAGGGCGACGCCATTCTTCACGTCGGGTGCGATTGATGGGGCAGACAGGAGCTAATGTTTGAAATACTTCGTCCTCAGCAGGGTCGGATACCTCGTGACTTACAGGACTCACATCCATGGCCATAATCTCATGCTCACTCGGTCTAATAGTCCCGGCTGCCATGCACTGTTGTAATTCTTCTCTAACGATTTGTCGTGTGAGAGAAGCCAAGTCCTGCTGGTCTTCCACAAAGGCCATAGGGACTACATTTGGGAGCCTGTCATACTTCTTGCATCCAACCCTCCTTTGTTGCATCTCTTCAATATGCTGGCACCACTTGATGAACTCTTCTGTCGTAGTGACGTCTTTTATCAGAAGAGCTTGGTACATATCTTCTGCAATTCTCTTCATCAGGTGCGTGATTTTGTTCGCTTCAGTGTTCGGATTGACTACGTTACACAGGGCCAAAATACTATGTATGTACGATTGTGTCGGCTCACCATGTCGTTGGGCCCGGTTCTTCAGTTGTTCTTCCGCCGAGCGGATTTGTCGCTGGTGGTCTCCAAACGTCTTCTTAAGTTCCTCCTGGAACGTCTCCCAGTCATTCAACTTGTCTTCGTTGTTTTCGAACCATTGCTGGGCTGTTCCGTCCAGATAGAAGTAAACGTTGGCCAAGCACATCGTATGATCCCATCTGTTGTACTTGGCGACTCGGTCGAACCCTTTTAGCCATTTGTTTGGGTCCTGTCCAGCGTCCCCAGAGAACACCGACGGGTGTCTGATGTGGAGCTGGCTTACTGCTGGTTTCGTTTCCATAGTTCGTCTGATGATACGGACTCTTGGAAGGACGTACTCGGTGTATCCCTTGTATTCCGGTTCCAGTCCGTGTAAGCGACGGCTTTTACGTTGTCTAATCGGAGCCACGGTGATGCGGCTGTTGCACGGTGTACCCGGCGCCTCCACCAAACAATGTCGCGTTGCAATGGAAGCAGGCTTGACTTCGAAGGCAACTAAACACAGCACTTATACTGAATACACGTTTATTCCGAACTCAACATACACGCAGCACTGACTGCTTCTCAGGCAGAGTGCTCTGCTATTTATACACAGACAGAATTTACCAGAAATTAGAAGAACAGTTAACGTAAGAAACAAGTAGAATTTACAAGTGAACATTAGAAAGATGTAGAACCTTCTGGAATTGTAAATTACAAAGAAATAAATTTTTGCCGGTGGGCGGGATTGAACCGGCGACCTTCTGCTCTGCAGTCCGTGACACTATCCCTGCACCACGCCGGCAGTTGGTGCTCAGGGTCTCTCGCGGCAATATTTCATAATATTGTCACAGAAAAGACTGAAGCTAACTGTTTATTTGATTTGATTGTAATTTGATGACGCAATTTTCATTATACAACATTTTAAATGAAAAAGTTAGTGCTAGTGAAGGAAACAAATTCAGTTGTTTACGACGGTATTAACAATGTCAGCGGGCAAATAGTAATGGATAAAGTGAACAGGCTCTATTTATGCTCTTATAAATATCGCTTTATGTCTTTGTATGTTAATTTTTTCGCTTGAAAATAGATGACGATGTTTTGAAATGATGTTTCAGTTTCCAACACTTTACCACACTAAGTTGGGCAAAAACATACATCGTGAAGTTTTCATTGGCCATCAATAACATTTAACGTTGTTCTTTCCTCAATTCTGGGATTAAACTTTGACTTTCTAAATAACACATCGTCATTCATAACCTCACTTTCAACACTGGGTATTGGGATAAGGGACTTGACGTGACGGACAGTGTAAATAGAACTTGATGTGATGGTACCGTGACATGCTGTTGATGTGACAGTGTCAATTGGTCTTAATTTGCATCTTCGTTCATTTTTATTATTTTTTGTAGTAAGTTTCTTTCAAACTATAAGATAAATAAAATACCTAATTCCTTTTTACTTTATTATGCCTCCAGGTTTATTTCTGTTTTATTGATTTCTTTTATATATACCAAACACAGGTATTAGCTTTCTGAGTGACTGCTAGCCAACTGTCACCTCTGACTATTCTTTTATATAGATTCAGAAAATAAAGGAAAATAAATCCTACAGCGTCACCACCATTTACAGCTCCGTATTTACATTTAATTGATCTTGAAGTCAGCTTGGAGCTTACGTGAGGTGTTGACATCTAAACAACTCTTACAGCGAAATCATAACTTTTCCCACCAAACCTAAGTCACTCTCAGCTGTTAGATGGTTCCTTGCAAGATAACCAGATAGTTTTATTGGTTCCAAGCCTTAAAGTTATTATCTTTCTATCTGACACAGTCAACATTTTAATTAAGTATCATGAGGTAATTTGGTCTGTTATACTCTATGTAACTCACAGAACACAATTTCTAACCAGAGCTAGTCAAACCATATCATTAAAGCACACGACCCACGCGTGGCTCAATGAACTCGCACAGGATTAAAAAAAACACAATAAGATTCCTCTGTCCAAATTGCCATGTAAACTCCATTCGGTACTGACTGCTATCCACACCACAAAGGAATAGTCAGTAGGTATATTCCATAAATGCTGCCATACAGTGTTAACTGCACTTACCTTTTTTAAAATCAACTTACCACTTCCAATATTCTGTGACTATAATGACCCAACAAATCTCTTGAAGATACACTGTTATCACTAGTAACTATATCACTATCATCCACATAAACCTAACCATTCTGAAAAATTCGTTTTGCTCACAACTTGGATTCCACACAGGAAAGGAGTGTATTTAACTATTTTACGGAAAATTACAAATATATTCCAATGTCCCCTGCAATAACCTCCTGTTTCGAAAATGATGTTAAATTTGCTATTCTGCCTCTTAAAGCAATCAGCTCGGCAACTCAAAAGCAACTAATTACGAGTAATCTTAGGAACCAATAAATCATTGGGAGATCTTCACATTTCACCGAACAATAATCATTAATGTTCCTCTTTAAGTTGAAGTACTCTTTTTCAATGTTATCTTCTTTGGCATGTATTATCTTGAGTGTCTTATTTGCATTTAAAATATGTCTATATGCTCTTTCCTGGATATATCTTTTCGTTTAATTGATGGAAAATCTAGAACATACACCAAACAAATGCATTTTAGTTTAACAAAGATAATTAACATGTATTTTCCAAAGTAACTTTCGGAAATAATTGTGAATACTCAACATTCAGTTTTATTATTTTATTGTATTTTTTTATCGTAATAAGCTTTTATTGTATTTTTTTTACGTAATAAGCTGAAGTGAAATTTTCTAAAACTCCATAACAAACGAATAGAATAATTTGTCCCGTTACAGAACCCCCTCCTCGTTTCAACTTATTATGACCTTACTACTAGAATATAACTTGTTTAAAATAGATTTATTATCATGACACTATTGTTCTATCAGGATAAAGTAACATCAAAATGTGTTAAACTTTGTCTTTAACCTTGCATGAGACAACAACAAAAAAGGATAGTTGAAAAGCAAATAAACATGGGAATAATACTGTATCATGTATGCACATACAAGAATAAATGAATTTAAAACTGGCTAACATGTAGAAATGCTGATATTTATCCATCAGTATAATAGTACAATGTTCTGTCACACAATATACTGCAAATAACATCCTCTGTGCTGCTGCAAAGGTATGTAAATATGTGCATAATTAAATTTATAGTGTACTTTTTTATATGACAATTGATAAATTTTACATAGCTCAGTACGTTTTGTACAATCAGGAAACTTGTTAAATCGGGAAAATTATTTTAGTCCCAGGCGATTCAGTTTTGAGCTAGCTTTTAATGGTAGCCTGTCTGTGGTTTGTACAAAATGTCTCTCATGCTATTCTGAGAACAGGGCTTAACTGTCTGCTAACGGGAGATTGTACTATTGGTCCTGAGTATTAACTACCGAAACGATACTTGTATTATCACTTGAGCAAGTACTGCACCTCTAATGTTGATATTGGACTGTTTTACCGAGCTCAGTAGTTAGATCTTAATCGAAATTTCCTTTTTTTATTTATAGTTGGTTCAAGAATATATTTTCGTTTTCATGTGCTTTTTGGTTTGTACCTGTTTTCAATGTCTCAGACCCTTTCACAAATACAACAATCATCCTTTCTTTTCATCTTATTGTAGTTTTTTCTCAATTCAAATATGATAATATAAATGACAAGACTAATGGTGTTCGAATAATATCAACTGACGTCTTATTGCCAGCCACGGAATTAGAACTGTGACAGGTGTGAGTGGAAACGATAGCTCACAGCATCATTACCATATAAGTCTTTATGTCACCTGCTGTGGCATCGTTTTTGTGTTCAGTGTAACCACGCATTATCATTAGATCAAGGAATCGTTTAGACAGTTCTTTACTAATTCATACTGTCGAACATAAATGACAAACACTGACTACATACCAAGTGATGGCAAGAATTTAGTTGAAAATAAAATTAATACAATATGCGATTGAAATTATATCTTTTTAGAACTTTTCATAGTGTATTTGGGTTAAACTGTAGTTAGCTGCCCACTGTAAGAATTTCTGAAATATTGTGTAGCATGATTTTGTGTGTTTGAAAGGAAGGGGAGAGAAATTGAAAGAAGTTGAGTATATATTACTGAATGTATATAAATGAACAAAAAAACTTTTCAAACTCATAAAAATGATGAATATAAGCTATATTTTCTGCCGAGAAGCTTTGTTGTAAAAACAGAGTCAATTGCATAGGCGAATCTTGAAATAACCCTGAGTTTAGGCACATCCCCTCCACAGCAGCAGAAGTATGTGGAGCCTGCCAGTCATGTGATTGGCCGGGCGCACACTTTTTCGTATTTCGTGTTAGTAGTTATGACAAGTCACAAAGAATAGTTGAAATAGTAACTGTGAGAGTAAAAATTAATATTCCACCTTGTACTAACTGTCAGACAACCGTTGTACTTTCACCCGTGTGTTGTTTAGGGATGTGGTCGACTGAATAAACCAACAGATAATTTCTTTGGGAAAATGTTTACACTTATGGGCACTATTTTATCTGTCGGCAGCACTTACATGTTTGGCCAAACTATGACATTCGACATCGCCACCTGAAAATTTTATTGTGAAGCAAGCCTGGTATCTATATTAGGTTGAAAGATTATAAATTGGTTTAAAGTTGGTAAAGACAACATATGCCAAATAAATATTGTGTTATGGACTTGATCCCTGTTTAAAATAATTTTTCATGTTGAAACCTACAATACTATGTTTGGAATATGTATCTTACATTGTAAATCCAATTTTGATGGATATTTTGATATGCAATATATACTTATACATGGTAACTAAAATAAAAATTCAAGGGGGTGGAATCAAGTGGTCAACTACATAATTTTACGAAAAGTTTAACAGTAGGCCAACTCTATTTTCAGTGTGGACTGTTTTCATTCTACGATGTAGGAGTAAACTTGTAAGTCAGAGGATAATGTAAAATCTTTAGACTTGAAAATACGAAAGTCTTTCGTGTAATGAATAGTTTTATTTTATGAAATTAGTTTTAGGTTTAGGAATGTTGTTTCCCGCCTTTATCCTTTAATTACGTTTCCATCTGTGGCATGATTCAAAGCAGATGGGTGGCATCGCATCTTTCAGTATTGATAAAACTTTTGTTTACTGCAGTAGTGGCATAGTATGCTTATTTTGCAACGACCAGTGAATGATCTTAGAAATCTAAATCACACAGAATGAGGGAAATAATGTTTTGTTTATCATAAAATAAATAATTAGTGGTGTTCTTGGTCTGTGATTGTAAGGTTTCTTGTGTGTTACCTTGTACAGTCAGTAAAATAAATATTCTTATAGAGTGAAGATTTCCTTGCCAACAATAGCACACTAGGTCAGCACAGCCATAAATATAATGCAAGCTTTTATCAATAGTTATTTGGCAGAACATTTGGTGGCACCGAAAATTTAGAATGTTCAGAAGTCATATGTATTTCAGATTTACTTATCATATCTTTCATATTGCTAAGTGGCTTATATCACAAAATCTTAAAAAATCTGTTTCTACATTTCACAGATAAGAGTGAGGCACTTTCATTGCCCTGACACAGTCATTGCAATCTGGCTGAATATTTCTGTTACTTGCCAATTTCTGTTAAAATTCTACTTCTGAATGGTCACAGTTTTAACTATACATTATGCACCAGATATTGAAATAGCTTAGAAGAGTAATTCACATTTGTCAAGAGGTAAATAATGGTTGAATAATCGGAACATTACATGCAAATGGAACATCAATATTCTTTATTTGTATATATTACATGTAGGACGATGGATCTGTTATGTGTCATTTATATATACAGCATCTACAACACAAATCGTGTACGTCGCGGAAGTAGCAGAAATAGCAGTAACAGCGCAATTTTGAGTGCAAAGGGATACATTTTGAGGATTTGTAAACTTTCATTGTAGACAGAGACAAATCCCAACTAAGAATCACATATACCTAAAAGTAGCAGTAACAGAAATCAATGAGATCTGAAAGTTGCAGTGCAGTCCTTCCCTATTGCAGATTGCAGAAAACACCACCACACACCTTGTGGCTACGAACCAGTTGTGTGACCAGCAGGCTCTGTCTATTTTTGCCATTGTGGAGGAGATGTGTCTTAACTTAAGGTTATTTCAAGATTCGGATTCCATAGTACTGGAAAAAACACAATTATGATGTGTGAAGCTGTACTAGATATGATCTTTGCCCATGGAGGTAAGAAAGGGAGATGGCGCTACGTATCCCAGCCGTACTACGCTTTGAAGCCATGGCACTCTGACCAAAACATTGACAGTGTGTATAGCTAAGTCTGTATTTAAACTCGCTAATTGCATCATATACGCTTGTAACGTCCTTAAACTGGTTGTTTCAAGTTTTTGTTTAAAACAAAATCTCCAAAAACGAAAAAATTCGCGTTTATTCTTTTTAAAAATAGTTGTTACTACAATATTACGAATCACAGATGTGGGTTCTTTCTTTAGCTAATCTGACGATCGTCAGATAAAATAATTCGGTTGAGTGAACCAACGCCAGATTTACGATCACAGTGACGATATCTTTTGTTTGTGTAGCAAGTTTCATTAATATTGAATATCAAGGTTTTGGTTTCGAAATCATTGACTTAATAAAAATAAAATTTATATTTTATTCATTCGTTAATAGCATGTTAAAGGCCAATTCACTCTGTCCATCACGTCAACGTCACGTCACGGCACCATCACGTCAAGCTGTCTTCACACTGTCCATCAGTGTCTGTCTCGTCAATCTGCCCATCTCAATATGCGATGTTGAAAGTCAGGTTATGAGTGGCTATCTGTTATGTAGAAAGTCATAGTTTAATACTAGTATTGAGGGAACAACAACGCTAAATGTTCTTGATGGCCATGAAAACTTAACAGTGTATGTTTTTGACTAACTTACTGGGAACTGGAACAACATTTCAAAACATCGACATCTATTTTCAAGCGATAAAATAAACATAAAGTTACTCCAAAAAGTATTCATCTAATAGATGATTGTGTGTTTAAGGGTGTATAAAGAGTGGAAAACTGGGAGATTGAAATAAAGCAGGGACAAGGACGTCTTTATTGATCAGTGAAAATGAGTATACAATAAAAAAAACACAGATTGCTATTTAAATAAACATGTTTAAGCATTCGGAAGTACATATAGGCAAATCTAAGACACAAAAGAAGTATTCGTCTACAGAACTGAAAAATCACACTTTGAACATAGAATGTTACTGTTAGTATTTAGTAGGTCCTCCTTTCCTCTTTATAATCGCTTGCATTCTTCTTGGCATGAATTTCACCAGAGATTCTGTTGTTTGCACTGTAATTTTTCGCTATTCCTCTTGTAGAGCATTCTGTAGATCATTTCTACTGGATATCTGACGATTCCTAATGTTTTTGTCGAGTAAATGCCACAGATTCTCTATAGGATTAATGTTGGGGGATAGCGGTGGTGTTTGCATCCAGTGGGGCGTGTTATACAACAGCCACAGCTTTGAGTCAAGAGCAGTATATTTTGGATCATTATCTTATGTGAAAATATAATCCCCATTAAGACCCATATGATTCACAGTACTGGATAGATGTGTTTTTAGGATATTTATGTAGATCTTGTGGTCCATAATGCCATCAATAAAACATAAATCCCCCACATCATTTGCACTCATGCACCCCCACATAAATACTGAACCTGTTACACATTTAACTGAGGCTGTCATATTTCTCTCTTCAAGTTCACAATTCTTTTTTCTCCTCACTGTTACTCGCCCATTAGACTGAAAAAGCTCAAATCGACTCTCATCCGTAAATACAACCTTCTTCCAGAAATCAAACCTATCTTATTTATGTTCTCTTGCAAATGCAAGTCGCTTTCTTCTGTTGATTTTACTGATGTATGGTTTTCTACTGGCTGTTCAGCCTCCATACCCAGCTTCATGAAGCGTATTTCTTACAGCCTGCGCTGAAACAGACCTTCCTGTACGCACATGAAAAGCAGCAGCAAGTTGTGGAGTGCTTAGCTTCGGATTTTTGATGACTTCTCGAAGAAGCTGTCATTTCTCCAAGTTGGACAGAACTGCAGGATTTGTTGTTCGTGATTTGTTTTTGTACGTTTTGCTCTGATTAAACAACATGTATATAATGCTCTTCACTGTACTGGTAGGTCTACAGTCTGTTTCTCCGATTTCTTGAAACATTTTCCTTGTCGAAACAAACCTGACGCAGATTTCTCTCTCTTTCTTTGTAATTTCGCAACGTTTTCCACGCATATTACGTAAATATCACTCAACGACTTTCAGACCGGAGAGACAGCTATTCACTGTGCTGGATGGAACACAAATGCATAACGAATGTGAGAGGGGCGTGTATCAGAGCGGTCCAATACCACGGATATTGCTTACTAGACGAATACAGGCCAATTCACACTGTCCGTCACGTCACATCACGTTACCGTCCGTCAGAACATTCCGCAATGTATTTCTAATGGCGGCGTTCACACTGTCCGTCACGGACTGTCACGTCACGTCAACGTCACGTCAAGCTTTCTCGCAAAGAATGTTTTGACGGAATGGTCGTCTGCTAACACGGAAGTTAACCTCACGCGAATTAAATGTTGCAGTCAACGATTGCACTGTTTATATGCAAATAGGTCTTATTCGCCTTTATTTTGTTGTTATACTTCGTTTTAGGGGTAAAGGCCAATTCACACTGTCTGTCACGTCACGTCAAGGAACCGTCACGTCAAGTTGTATTCACACTGTCCGTCCGTGTCCGTCACGTCAATTCGTCCATCTCAATACGCGATGTTGAAAGTGAGGTTATGAGTGGCGATCTGTTATGTAGAAAGTCATAGTTTAATACTGGAAAGGGTGAAAAACAACGCTAAATGTTAATAACGGTCAAAGAAAACTTTACAGTGTATGTTTTTGGCCAACTTACTGGGAACTGAAACAACATTTCAAAACATGGACATCTATTTTCGAGCGAAAAAATGAACATATGAAAACATCAAACAATACTTATAAAAGCATGGATAGCGCCTGTTTACATTATCCATTATGATTTGCCCACTGACATTGTTAGTACCATCGTAAACAACTGAATTTTTGTCTTTCATTAGAACTGACTTTTTCATTTAAAATGTTATTTAATGAAAAATGCGTTATCAAATTACAATCTTATTCAAATAAACATTTTGCTTTAGTCTTTTCTGTTACAATGTCACGTGACATAAACCATTTTTTGGTTTCAGATATCAGACCTCGATTTTAGGGGGACACTCAATTGACGAAAATATTTATGTCGTCATGAAACATTTGAGATTTTCCCCCAGAAGGAAGTATAACAACAAAATAAAGATGAATAAGACACATTTGCATATAAACAGTACACTAGTAGTCTGCAACATGTAATTCGCGTGTCGAAAATAGGTTAACTTCCGATGTTAGCAGACGGCCGTTCCGTCAAAACATTCTTCTCGAGAAAGCTTGACGGACGTTGACGTGACGTGACGGTCCGGTGACGGGCAGTGTGAATACCGTCATTAGAAATACATTGCGGAATGTTCTGACGGACGGTGACGTGACATGACGTGACGGACAGTGTGAATTGTCTTTAAATCTCAAATGTTTCATGACGACTTAAATATTTTTGTCAATTGAGTGTCTCCCTAAAATCGAAGTGTGATATCTGAACCAAAAAATGTTTTATGTTACGTAACATTGTAACAGAAAAGACTGAAGCAAACTGTTTATTAGAATAAGATTGTAATCTGATTATGCATTTCTCATTAAATAACATTTTAAATGAAAAAATCAGTTCTAACAAAAGACAAAAATTCATTTGCTTACGACGGTATTAACAATGCCAACGGGCAAATTGTAATGGATAAAGTAAACATGCGGTATTTATGCTCTTATAAGTGTTGTTTGATGTATTCATATGTTGTTTTTTTTTTCGCTTGAAAATAGATGTCGATGTTTTGAAATGTTGTTTCAGTTCCCAGTAAGTTGGCCAAAAACGTACACTGTAAAGTTTTATTTCGCTGTCAATAACATTTAGCGTTGTTGTTCCTTCAATTATAGTATTAAACTATGACTTTCCACATACCAGATCGCTACTCATAACCTCACTTTCAACATAGCGTATTTAGATCGGCGAATTGACGTGACGGACGCTGACGGACAGTGTGAATACAACTTGACGTAACGGTGCCGTGACGTGACGTTGACGTGACGGACAGTGTGAATTGGCCTTACTTGTTTGATGTCCATTGAGGCGTGATTTTAAATAGTGTGTATTTGTTAACAAATTCACTGACATATGAACCATAAATAGCGTTTTAATGCCAAGTTGAGAAATCAACCAATTTAAGGAAATAGTTATTATTCATATCACAGCTATGTTTGTATGACTGCGCGCATTATAGTCTATGTGCCACAGTCGGACGAATACTTTGTGGAGTCACTGTATGAAAACATCAAACAATACTTATAAGAGCATAAATAGGGCCTGTATACTTTATCCATCTCGATTTTCCCACTGACATTGTTACTGAATTTTTGTCTTTCATTAGAACTGACTTTTTCATTTAAAATGTTATTTAATGAAAAATGCGTAATCAAATTACAATCTTATTCAAATAAACAGTTTGATTCAGTCGTTTCTGTTCAATGTTAGGTAACATAAACCATTTTTTGGTTCAGATATCACACTTCGATTTTAGGGAGACACTCAATTGACAAAAATATTTAAGTCGTTATGAAACATTTACCCCTACAACGAAGTAAATCAACAAAATAAAGATGAATAAGACACATTTGCAAATAAACAGTGCAATCGTCGACTGCAACATGTAATTCGCGGGAAGAAAATTGGTTAATTTCCGATGTTAGCAGACGGCCGTTCCGTCAAAACATGCTTTTCGGGAAAGCTTGACATGATGTGACGGTGATGGACAACGGGAATTCCGCCTTTAGTAATACATTGCGGAATGTTCTGACGGACGGTGAATTGACTTGACGGACAGTGTTAATTGACCTTCATAGTTTTGCCGTCAGGGCGCCTCCGTTTATTCTTACCTTCATGTCTATGCCCGTAGAAACAAGATGTTTTTCAAATCTGCTACTGTAGCATTCGGCTTTGTGTGCATAATATGAGTAAATTTCCGTTTTCTAGCTACTATCTGCGCAGAAATTGGTGCAGGTATATAGTCGCGTTTTTTCCGCTGTGTGGGAAACGGGCATATTTTCACGACAAATGTGTGGAATTAGTATTTTATACTGAATTCTTCAATAATTACACCGTATACCATATTCTTATGTACTACACCACGCTACAGTGAATTCACTTAGTAGGCGCTTCAATTTCGTAATTATAAAACATCTGCGGTTCCCAAGGAAACGTTTGTTGTTGGTGGTTTAATCTTTGCGTCCATGTCAAAGTTTTTCCGTCTGACGTAAACAAACATGGCTTATTCTGTTAACATATCTGTTGAGGCTCCTATTGAAAATCAAATACAGGAAATCTCATATGATGGACAGGAAATCTATCAGAGGTTAGAATAATCTGTGCACTATCGTATTCTTGTTACAGATCCCATTTTTATTCTCATGCTTTGCTTTCTTAAGAAATTTCGAACATATCAGAACATACTAGTGAGTACTACGCTTAATGTTTTTTGTTGCAGCCCTCTTTCTATGTCGGAGAACCTTGCAAAATTGGCCCAGAAAATTGATTTTAGTAAAACTGCTGTGGATGACTTGAAGAAAGATAATGGAGACAGTTTGGATAAAAGTGATGAAGAGAGTTCTGTTAAAGACCCTGTCAACTACCAGTCTTCTTTGTGGCCATGGGACTCTGTTAGGAACAAATTAAGGTTGTATACTTTTTCTGTATAACTTACAGTGATTTGACGAGTATGGCTGTATCACTTGACTATTAGATAATTTGGTTGGCAGAATAATCATGACTATGTATGTTCCGTCTTCTTCGATGTATGTGATCATTGTTCACATCCATCTGATCATACGAATTAGTATTTGACTGTAAGGCGCAACGCAGTCACACAATCGAAATTTTCTGCAATTAATTAATAAATATGTCAAAGATAAGGGTTCAGGCCATTCTTAATATGTCATTGGTATTTTGACTGCCTAGTTCAAAGTCAGTGTGTCTCGAAGAGATGATTTGACGTAGACGTGTTCGGTTTGTGGCCATTGTCAACTTAAGTTGGGGTTAGATTAATAGTGTGGTCTACTATCGTAGTAGACATTTGACTAAAAGGTTTTTTGCCTGTAGAAATGCTGTTTATGGTGGCTATGCACAGGAGGTTAAGGTGTATTCCAGTGATAAAGTCTCAGGTTACAAACCCAGTGGTTATGGGATCAATCTCCAGTCAATTGTAGGAATTTTGTTCATCACCTTTCACTTCTGGCAATGTTGATGTGAAAAATTGAGTCTACCTGTATCTGGTTGGTTATCAGTTCAGTTGTCGGAGGAAGGCAATGGCATACTACCTACCTTTATGAGAAATGTGCAGAGTAAAGCATGTTTGTGTTCAAACTAATGTTCAAAACATTGATTGCATTGTATTTTCTGTGTATAGTGAGTGGATGCTTTACTTGATAGTGGTCCTTGTTCCTTCTACATCACTGCTTTTATAGCATCAATCTGTAAATGAGAACAGAGCTGGAAACCCTCCTGTCCTGTCATCTTACTCTGTATCATGTTGTGTCTATGATATAGCAAGGTCAAATAGTTTCTTGCAGTTGTGTTGGTGCCAACGTAGAGAGGGCAGAAAATAAACTAGTTTTTTAAAATAAGTAATTAGAATAGAAATGGGCATAACTGAAGACTGGGATACCACCTGTCAGCTTTGACCCCCGATGTCGTCATTTTGGGAAATCCATATACAGGATATCTTAATACTTCTGTATTGTGGATAAAAAATAATCTGTGCTTATCCTCGTGAATTACAGATAACAGAATATACCATCGATCACAGGTCTCAGCCCAAAAAATTGCACCTTCATGCCTCTTGGTTAACCTACACCTAACCATCAGAGAGAAGCTACAGATCATAATCTATACTCTTTGTTCTGCTTGTAAACAAACCCAGCCACCATATAATTACTCATGCCTTCTACAAACATGCACACACCTCAAAACTACCACACTGCAATGACGTTATGGAGCAAAGTTGACGGGCGGTATCCCCTTCTTCAGGTGAGGTGATTTCTTGTTAAAGTATCAGAGACTTTCCCAACTGTCCTACATGAAAAGTCGCATCCCAAAACTAGAAAAAGAAGGGTTTGTTTTGCTGATAATATTATTCTGTAAGACTCGAAGGCTAATCAACTTCAACAACGTTTGCAAATTTAAAAGTAGGTGTGGTATATTTGAATTGCTATATATTACAATAGTGAGAGATCAGGATATGGTACAGAAAATATGATATGTTGTTGTTGTTATCTTCAGTCCGGAGACTGGTTTGAGGCAGCTCTCCACCCTGAGGGAGCCTCTTTATCTCCTCATATGAATGGCAACTCAACTCACATCCATTTGAATCTACATACTGTATTCGTCTCTTGGTCTTCCTCTGCAAATTTTACCCCAGAAACTTGCCTCCAATGCTAAATTTGTGATTCCTCTATGTCTAAGAATGTGTCCTACCAACTGGATCTTCTTTTGGTAAAAGTCTCGATCAGCAGCGGCATGGTCTAATGTACTTACGTGACATGGTGCGGCAGTGTTGGCAACAGTCGCTGTGGATACTGAGATGAATGGCAGCACACAATGTTTAAAAGTTCTGAAATTGAATGTGTTAACATCACTTGATTACTGTTTCAAAAAGATCATTAAAAAAAAAAAAAAGGTAAAACTGCAGAGTCTGTTGCCCTTGTTATTAGCATGGAGCGTATGTTGGCAATTTAGCTGAGAGTGACTATGGGAAAGCATTAATTGTCCTCATAATATCAAGATTTAAAATCACTCGATCACTGTTTCATACTGATCATAAAATAAATAAACCAGTAAATCAATTAAGTGTTTCTGAACTGGAGATTCGGGTACTATGCGCCCTCACATACAAGGCAAAACTCTGCACAAATACCTTCAGAAAAGACTTCCTTTCCTTAAATTAATATTCGATTTTAGCAAATTTCTCTTCTTCAGAATAGCTTTTCTTCCCAATGCCATTATGCATTTTATATCCTCCGTACTGCAATCAACATAAGTTATTTTACTGCCAAAGTAACAGAACTTGTTTACTCCTTTTATTGTTTCGTTACCTAATCTAATTCCTTCAGTGGCACCTGATTTTCTTAGCCTGCTTTCCATTACCCTTGTTCTGCTCTTATTAATTTCATTTTATATGCTCCTTCCAACACACTGTCCATCCCATTCTTGTAGGTTCTTACAGTGTTGCCCGCAAAACACAATGCTGTTTTTCTTCACCCTGAACTTTGTTTCTTCAAATTCTCCTTGCTTTCCTTCACAGCTTACTCAATGTAAAAGTTGAATAACGTTGGGAAAAAAAGGCTACTCCCTTTCCCAACCCATGCCTCCCTTTCATGCCCTTTGACTGTAATAATTCTGTCTGTTTTTTGTACAAGTCATAAATAACCTCTCGTTCTTTACATTTTAACCGAGTGCTGACTTCAGAATTTGAAAGAGTGTAGCTTTCTCCAAATGTACAAAAGCTGGAAATGTAGGTTTGCCTTTCCATAATCTGTCTTCTAAGATAAGTCGTATGGTGAGTATTGCCTCATGTATTTGTACATTTTGCCCGATCTTCCATGAGGTTAGCTTCTACCAACTTATACATTATTCTGCAGATAATTCTTGTTAAAATTTTGCAACTGTGACCTATTAAACTGATAGTTCTCTAATTTTCACACCCGTCTTTAATGCATTCTTTGGAATGGGGACTATTTTTTTTTTTTAATATGAGGGTATTTTGTCTGTCTCATATATGTTACACACCAGTGTAATAGCGTCATTGCTGACTCTCCAAGAGACTTCGGTAGTGCTGACGGAATGTCATCTACTTCAGGGACCTTGTTTCGACTTAAATCTTTCACTGCTCTGTCAAATTCATCTCTCAGTATAGTATCTCCAATTTCATCTTTGTTGAGCTCCTCTACATACTTTATCCACCTTTTGGACTTCCCTTCTTTCCTCAGAACTGGTTTTCCATCTGAGTTCTTGATATTCATACAGCCATCTCTTTTTATTTTCCCCTAGTTACACATTCTTTTACAGCCTTTCGTTTGCTTTATAGCGAGTCCTGCTTAGCTATTTTGCACTTCCTGTCAATCTCATTTCTAAGTCTGTGTACCTGCTTCATTTACTGCATTTTTTAACTTCAGTACTAAACAAAGAGTGTAAAGCTGAACTATGGAAGGAATATATAGAGGGCCTATACAATGGAACTAAACTTGAAGGCAGTATTCTAGAAATGGAAGACGAAGTGGAGGAAGATGAGATAGGAGATATTATACTGTGGAAAGAATTTGACAGATTGTTGAAGGATTTGAGTCGAAACAAGGCCCCTGGAGTAGATGATATTCCGTCTGAACTGCTGATAACGTTAGGAGAGCCAGTCATGAAATAATTGTTCCACATGGTGTGCAAGATGTATGAGATAGGGGAAATACCATCTGACTTCAAGAAGAATATTGTAATTCCAATTCCAAAGAAAGCAAGTGCAGACAAATGTAAACATAGCAGAACTATGAGTTTAATAAGTCATGGTTGCAAAATACTAACTTGAAGTATTTTCAGACAAATGGAAAAACTTGTGGATCCACCCTTGGGGAAGATCAGTTTGGATTTAGGAGAAATGTAGGAACATGGGAGGCAATACTCATATTAAGACTTATCTTAGAAGATAGGCTAAGGAAAGGCAAACCTACATTTTTAGTGTTTGTAGATTTGGAGGAAACATTTGACAATGTTGACTGTAATACACTCTTTCAAATTCTGAAGGTGGCAGGGGTAAAATATAGCGAGCGAAGAGTTTTATTCAACATACACAAAAATCAGACAGCGGTTATTAGAGTCGAAGGGCAAGAAAGGGACGCAGAGGTTGGGAAGGGAGTAGGACAGGGTTGTAGCCTTTCCCCATTGTTGTTTAATCTGTACATTGAGCAAGCAGAAATTCGAAGAGGGAGTTAAAGTTCAGGGAGAAGAAATAAAAACATTGTGGTTTGCCGATGACAGTAATTTTGTCCAAGACTGCAAAGGATCTGGAAGAGCAGTTGAATGGAATGGATAGTGTATTGAAAGAAAGATATAAGATGAAGATTAACAAGAATAAAACGAGGGTAATGGAATGTAAAGTCAGAAAATCAGGTGATGCTGAAGGAATTAGACTAGGTAATGAGACAATAAAAATAGTAGATGAGTTTAGTTACGTGGGTAGCAAGATAACTATTGATGGCCGAGGTAAAGAAGATATAAAATGCAGAATGGCTATGGGAAGAAAAGCCTTTCTGAAGAAGCAAAATTTGTTGACACCCAATTTTAATTTAAATGTTAGGAAGTCCTTTCTGAAAGCATTTGTTTGGAGTGTAGCATTGTATGGGAGTGAAACATGGACGATAAGGAGTTCTGACCTCACTGTTGATGGGTCATTAAACTCTTCGTTCCTTCTCACATCCAATCTTGTGAGTTGTCCAGACAGTGAGAAACCAGTGGGGTGGAGCACAATCTTGTGGCTAAACTGCAGAGTCGGTTGCCCACGCGCTGCAAATGTTGGCAACACTACAGAATATCTTTGTATATAAGACAGTAGTCAACCATAGGGCAGGAATAGCATGTTTTATTTATTTTATTATGTTTGCAAAACAGTGATCATTTTAACTGAAAGTTAGGTTGGGTATAATTTAAAAAAGAAGTTTTTTTTTTTTCAGTATGTGAAGGCGCGTAGAGCCTGAATCTCCGGTTCAGAAACACTCAAATTATTGTTTTCCCATAGTCGCTTGCGGCAAAGTTGCCAACATAAGCACCATGCTAATAACATGGGCAACAAACACTGCAGTTTTACCCCATCTTGTTTTAACCAAAGTTTTGTTGCAAGTCTTCAGCCTAGGAAAAGCAAACATATCAACAGTCATAATGTCAAGTTTTTATTTACTTTTGCAACCAGTTCAGGCGCTCACACATGAACCTATATAATCATCTAATAAGTTATTTTTGTAATTAGGACCCTCAGTGGTTCCGGTTTCTGTGGGTTTCTCATGTAGATCAAGAAATCCACAGCAACCCAAAACCACGGTGGGGTAATTTCCAAGAATGTTTGCAGTCGAAATAGATGGACATGAATCGATATATATCAAACATGCGATTGTAGTGTTTGCTGGAGCTACAATGTGTATTTAAATTGATTATTTATATTTTGACAACATTGACGCTTGCTGAAGTGAAATGCAAGTAGTTAATGTAGGCATAATAGAAGACTGGGATACAACCCTTCAGCTTTGAGAAATGACATTATATCCAATTCTCACAAGATATGCTACACAGATATACCAACTATCAAAACAAACACTATCAAAGAATATAAACAACCGGGATGAAATTGTAATACTTCTGTATTGTAGATTGTAAATAATCAGCGATTATCATTGTAAAGTACAAATTACCACAACAGAATGTAGTATAGATCATAGGCCTTAGCCTAAAAATTAGCACCTTTGGCACTCACTTGCAAAAAAAAGAAAAAATCCTCTCTGTTAACCTATATCTCACTATCGGAGAGAAGCTACAGATCGCTTTTTAAACACAAAATCTTAATCTGTAATCTGTTCTGATTGTAAACAAACTACCGTCTTTAACTTTGATGTATATCGATTTATGTCCATCTGTTTCAGCTGCAAATATTCTTGGAAATTACTCCCAATTATTCTTGGCACAGATGAAGGCTGCGAAAGCATATATTTTCACATAAATAAGTAACTGATCAGATGGTTATATCAGTTTCTTTGTGGGGGCCTGAAAACGGCGTTAGTGAGGCATCAAAACTGATTCCATAAGTAAATAAAAACTTGAAATTTTAGTTGTTGTAGTTTTCCGGCAAATAACAGACAATCCACAGTTCCACTCTTCATCTAATGATTAAGTCAGTGAAACTGCACTATGCAAAACAATTAGGGGATCAGGTGAGATATCATACACAATATACATATGGTAACATATTTTATTCAGATATTGGTTATAGTTGTAATTTGTGTGTGATAGAGTACAATATTTTGCTGTCTAAACTCTTTACACAGCATTTACTTAGAGTGATGCACCATGGGGCTGACATAATAGTGAAAAAGTAATTCTCGTAGCCCTCCAGTGTTGCCTCGGACCACCAGTACAGTCGCACACCTGTGTGGCATGGACAGCATGAGGTTATCAGTCAGCTCTTCCATGAGTGCAAAATCCAGCACTACAATCATTTTTGGAGGTGCTGGTCTGGCTGCAATACATCTGCCAAATGCAACCCAGACATGATCAATCAGGTTTAAGTACGATGAACAAGCTGACCACTTCATTTGTTCAATTCCCTCAGCCTCAAGTATGTTGTCCACCAATGCAACTCTGTGGGGACGAGCATTATCATCCACTAGAAGGAACCCATGTCCTACGGCACCAGCATAGGGCACAAAAAAGGTCAAAGGATCTCACCTCTATACCTTTGAGCAGTCAAACTGCCATAGATGTCCGTACATCCATCAGTACTGACTCCTGCTAACACCATTCGTCCAACACCATGATATGGTGATGTTTCCTGCACATCAGCATGATTGTTCAAAGTTCCATATTCTCTCCAGATGAGGGAACAATGATTGTCCGGCTGAACGAAAGATCTTGGGTTATCATGTACAGAACCTGGCATCTTTCTTTACGACTCTAATCCTGATGTTCCTTTGCCCAATTTCTGTGGGCTAAATTGTGTTATGGTTTCTGTGGGACACATGCCCTAGCTCTCTTTGTGTAGAGACCACATTCCTGAAGGCAATTTCAGACTTTATTGATATTTTGTGTCTTGTTGCTGCTTGGAAGGTGCATTGCAGTCGAGTTGCATTTAGCCTCCTGTCTTGGCGGGCTGTTAACGGTCATCTCTTTCTGATGTTGTGATTAGTGAACACACAGTTTTCATGGCGAGACTGCATATCGAAACTTCCAAATCCACCAAAAGTAAGATAAAAATATATTTATTCAAAAAATAGATGAAGTACACTTACCAGGCGAAGGGGCACAGGCAGTAATAGCAACAAATAACACACACACACACACACACACACACACACACACACACACACACACACACAAATGCTAGCTTTCGCAGCCTAGCTGCTTCATCAGGCGGAAGGGAAGGAGAGGGAAAAGGAAATGATGAGGGTTTTAAGGAAGGGGGTAAGGAGCCATTCCAATCCCGGGACAGGAAAGACTTACCTTGGGGGAAAAAATGGAGGGTAAATAAATGCGCACACACACCCACACATTTACACAGACACAAGTACACTTAGGCAGACATACTGTAGAACTGTAGAAAGCAAAGCACACACCCACACATTTACACAGACACAAGTACACTTAGGCAGACATACTGTAGAACTGTAGAAAGCAAAGAAGTTCTTCTTTGCTTTCTACAGTTCTACAGTATGTCTGCCTAAGTGTACTTGTGTCTGTGTAAATGTGTGGGTGTGTGTGCATTTATTTACCCTCCATTTTTTCCCCCAAGGTAAGTCTTTCCTGTCCCGGGATTGGAATGGCTCCTTACCCCCTTCCTTAAAACCCTCATCATTTCCTTTTCCCTCTCCTTCCCTTCTGCCTGATGAAGCAGCTAGGCTGCGAAAGCTAGCATTTGTGTGTGTGTGTGTCTGTGTGTGTGTGTGTGTGTGTGTGTGTGTGTGTGTGTGTGTGTGTTTATTTGTTGCTATTACTGCCTGTGCCCCTTCGCCTGGTAAGTCTACTTCATCTATTTTTTACGTATATTTTTCCTATTAGGAATTTTTCCTCTATAATATGCGTATTTATTCAAAAAAGTAGATAGGAATTTAATGCTTTCCTTAGCGAAAATTTCCAGTCTTTTGAAACTAAGAATGTGAGTGTAGATCAGATATGGCTTACATTCAAAGAAATAATATCGACAACCATTGACAGATTCATAGCAAACAAATTAGTAAAAGAGGGGGGCTGAAACGCCGTGGTACACAAAACAGGTTAGATCACTGGTACAAAAGCAAAGGAAAAAGCATGCAAAATTTAAATGCATAAAAATCCCCATGACTGGTAACCATTTACTGAAACTGGAAATTTAGCTGAAATTTCAATGAGAGGATCTTACAGTAGTTACAACAGAACCCTGTCACGTAATTTGGTAGAGAATCCTAAGAAATAGGGCCATTCTGAAGGAATTAGATTAGGTAATGAGACAATAAAAGTAGTAAATGAGTTTTGTTATTTGGGTAGCCAAGGTAAAGGTAAAGAAGATATAAAATGCAAAATAGCCGTGGGAAGAAAAGCTTTTTTAAAGAAGCGAAACTTGTTAACCTCCAACATTAATTTCAATCTAAGAAAGTCCTTTCTGAAAGCATTTGCCTGGAGTGTAGCATTGTATGGGAGTGAAATGTGGACGATAAGGAGTTCAGACAAAAAAATGATAGAAGCTTTTGAAATGTGGTTCTACATGTGAATGATGAAAATTAGATGGGTAGATCACGTAACTAATGAGGGTGTGCTTAACCGAATTGAGGAGAATTAGGCATATCCTGACTAAGAGTAGCAGTTGATTGGTAGGACACATTGTGACATATCAAGGAACTATCAACTTAGCATTATAAGGAAGTTTGTGGAGTAAAAATCGTAGAGGGAGACCTAGGGATGAATACAGTAAGGAGATTCAAAGGGATGTAGGTTGCTGAACGTATTCTCAGATGAAGAGACTTGCACAGGACAGGGTAGCGTGGAGAGCTGCATCAAACCAGTGTGCGGACTGAAGACCACAACAGCAACATAGGATTTGTATAAAGTAATAAATATATATACTTCACTTAAGGATTCAGACTGAGAAGGGTGGACAGTATTAATTATCTCAGTTCCCATTAGTGTGAAATATATATAATTTTTTTTTGACATAAGTACTATGAAATGATTTTTTAAATCATTGCAGTGTAAATGATCTGTCTTGGAGATAGATAAGGAAAGAATTTGACTCTACATGAGTCTTTAAATAAATTTCTAATCCTCTATGTTGTCCATTATTTCAACAGGAATGCTTTAACAGAAGTTTGTGTTTTGCATGATGTTCTTGTCATTGCTAAAGAAAAACGTTACATGGTTCTTGACCCAGTTCCACAAGAAAACATAGAGACAAAGGCAATGGTGCAAGTATATGCAAGAAAAAAGGTAAAAACTAGAAATGTGCAGTTTATCTGTATTAATGATTGTGGTGATTTTTTCTTCAAAATCTGATGTAACTGATTGATCTTATTCTATTGAAGGCTTTAGCAGCAGCAGCTTCTGTTCTTTTAACTGGTGCCGAAAGACTGAGAACTTCACAGAGTGAACTCGTTCGAAATAGAAATGTTCCTGATTTTCATATAGAACTTTTAAGACTGAGACAGAACTGGCGGCTAAAAAAAGTGTCAAATTCTATAATCGGAGACTTGAGCTATAGAACAGGTAAGGTGTATGCTGTCTTGGTAATTAAAAGTTTTGTTTTCTGTCTATAGCTTTGTCACTTCGAGTAATTAAAGTTATAAAAATTAATTTTGGTATTGAAAATAAGTAAAATATGGGTTTCCTTCATAAACTTAAGGCTAATATTAAGATTATTTCAATTGTGTAGAACTCAATGGATTCCCCGCCTAAATCTGAGCTTCTGCTGTGAGCTTGTTGATAAAACTTTAAATGCTAAATCTCATCCCCTCATTCCTGCAATAAATGACATCACCTTTACTTGTATTTAAAACAATATTATGCCAAAATCTTTTGTGATCTTGGCATAATATTAATGTAAATTTAAAATATCACCACCTTGCTTGAACAAATTAAGCACTTTACTTGGTTCTATATTATTCTAGATTTAATAAAAATAAGTAGATATTGTGTATGTTTTTCTCCTTTACTTTTATGAATTACAACTCCTTCGTGTTCTGACATGCAACACAAGAAAGAACACAGCAATCTAGTGATAATGTTTTACTTTGGTTTACTGTGTCGAGTATGTAGCACAAACATACATACGAGAGAGAGAGAGAGAGAGAGAGAGAGAGAGAGAGAGAGAGAGAGAAAATGTGCCTTGCAGGATACAGCTACTGATGGCCTGAAAACAGAAGATTTGTCAGGGATTTTTCCCACTAGAAGTAGGCTAGCAGCTGTGTTAGTGCAGCAATTTGACCATGTTGTGGTCCCATAGTTAATTTGAATAGATTATTGGTGCAAACATTTATTCTAGATCCTATGGTTGGTTACTGTTTTGGGTGTTTTATTTTGGGCTGTAATATGACATTACTCGCTGCAGGCTCATCTTCTTGACTATAGTAGCCGCCATGGGCTGTGTCATTGGGTTGCACTGTGGTTCCAAATCCACGTTAAACTGTAAGTCCCCCTATAACTAGCTGGGTAAGTCAGTTTGAACATTGGAGGAAGGTAACGGCATACCATCTCTGTTATAAACAGAACACTAATGCTGTCAACATAAATTTATTTTTCTTCTGTAACTGAACAGTCTATTTCGACTTGGCAATCATGGCCATTACAATTCCTACATATCTGTTCTACACAGTCGGTTACCACAACTCAATACAGTACACTACACTACACAACACTACTGCTACTACAAGTCCAAATAGCCGGCGGTCATAGGTCAGTCTGCGGATCTTGATTCTTCTACGATGGCGGATGAGAGACTGCCTGCAGACGGCTTGTGCAGGCCTTAAATGTCTGTGCCGTAGTTCTGGCGGCTGGTGCATAGGGCGCTATCGCTTAGCCATGCCCAGAATCGATCGGGTGGAGCCCTCTGCTGGATCGAGTGTTCTGAATTATTGTGCTGCAAGCTGGCGTGTTCTTCTCTGGCTTGGTGTCACTGTGTGGTGCCTGCCAGGCTGGTAACCAGTGGAGCGGTACTATCAGCTGGGCAGTTGATACGGCAGGCTGTATCGTGTGGTTGTAGCACCCCTCCACTATTATGGAAGCAGGCTCCCAAGCCCGCTGTGAGGGGTGCACAGTGGAAATGTTCAAGGGGGTGTCGGAGACTACCTGTGCCTTGGCCCTCCATAGGCATCCTATGCCTGCAGCAGTGGAGTACAGGGGTGACGTCCGCGAGTGCCGGCATAGGAATCGCAGCTGGTTGCTGCAGGGGGAATGGCTGGATGCTGCGGCATTGGGTCCATGTCCACATTGGGTGCCTCATTCAGTGGCGGCAGAGGCAATGTTGAAGGTACTGACTCCAGTCCTGATGCCAGGGGCGGCTCTGCGGAAAGTCCAGATGCCAGGTCCAGAGGCGCCAGCTGTGGGCTGGTCCTTGAAAAAGCTGCAACGTCAGGCTTGCCGGGAAGCGGCTGGCAACCTAGGGTGGCATTGGAGGAGGCTGATGTAGGAGGTGAGGTCGAGGGTCGGACTGGTAGTTGCTGAGGATGGATTTGGTTCAGATGGTGAACCACCACTCGGTTGGGGAGTTGTACAGAGAACTGCTTGCGGCCCTGTTGATGGTCGATGGTTGCTGGAATCCACGGGTCCAGATGGGGGTGCTAGGGCGAAGCGGGGTTGTCACAGTGCCAGCAATGGATGTGATTCTGGGACCAGCAGATGTAGCAGCATCTGTGGTTGGAGCCCATGCAGGAGTTCTGCTGGGAACCTGTTGCCTATGGGGGTGGACTTATAGGAACTCAGAGACAAGGTAAGGGCGACATCAGCAGAATTGGTCTCAAAGTACATTCACATTTGGGACTTGAAGGTGTGGACAAGGCACTCTGCTTTGCCATTGAATTGGGGATGAAAGGGAGGGGTGGGGGGGTGCTGAATATCGTTATGTTGGCAGTAACACTGGAAATCACTGCTCTGAAATTGAGGTCCATTATCTGTGACAATTGTTCGCTGGAGGCCTTCAATGGGGAAGAGTTTGGAGAGCACCTTGATAGTGGTGCCAACAGTGATAGAGCTACATTTCACTATGTAGGGGTAATGAGAATATGCATCTGTGAGCACCAGCCAGTGAGTATTGTGGAAGGGGCTAGCAAAATCTAAATGGATGCGTTCCCAAGGAGAGGCGGCGGCAGGCCAGGAAGTGAAGGTTTGGCGGGGTGCTGTGAGCTGCGAGATGCACGACAAACACACCCAAATCAGGTGTTCGATGTCCCGTGTCATACCTGGCCAGTAGACATGGCGTCGAGCTGATGTCTTTGTCCTGGAGATGCCCCAATGTCCCTGGTGAAGCAGGGTGAGGATGTGTGGGTAGAGGGAAGCCAGGACTACTACTCGGGGTCATGGTTGTTTGTCCACGTCTAACAGCACACTCTCCACCAGCTGTAGTTAATGGTGGATGTTGAATTGGCAGAGCGGGCCCCTGTTGTGGGATGGCAGGCACTGCTGCCATCTGTGGTGAACGTAGGCTAGCACTTGGCAAAGGATGCCATCAGCGGCTGTGGCCTTCGATACCTGGGTGCTGGTCACTGGAAAGGAGTGAAGAATGTCCTAAAGTGGGACGTGGGGTGGGAAATGTCTTGATTTGAGATTGGGCATTCACTGTTACTTTAAAGTCACCACAAATGCGGAGTTCACCCGATGGTTTCTTGATGATCACGATGGGAGTGCCCATTCACTATAGGTGATAGGTTTCAAGACACCCAACTCTATGAGAAGCTGTAACTCTTCCTTAAGCTGGAAGCCTAAGGCTTCTGGCACTGGCTGAGCCGGGAAATGTTTTGGCTAGGCTGAGGCCTTGAGAGTTGTGTGTGCTGTGAAATTATTGGCTTTCCCAAGACCAGGGGCAAATAGATCGGCATATTCTGAGCAGATGTATTCCAAGTCCTGAAATAAAACTTGATGGGAGATCAGATGAAAGGAATCTTCGATGGAGAAGCCGAAAGCTTGCAAAGCGTCCATTCCAAAGAGGTTGTCAGTGCTGTCACTGTTAACGACCAAGGTGGTCTAGGTCCGTACAACGTTTAGATATTTCACAGTATTCGTCACTTGGCCAATGAGCATAATGCTTTGCTTATTGCAGGTGACTAGCTGCCGAGTTGCTGCTGCCAGAGGTGGAGAACCAATGTGAACGTATGTTGCATAGTTCAGGAGACTGACAGATGCACCGGTATTAATTTGTAACTTTACGTCCTTGCCATTGATAACTGTATCCAAAAAGATTTTGTACCCTGAAGAAGGGGAGTAGGCGACCACTTGGATTATGTCCATGGGGTGGGGGTGTTGCTGGAGGGCCGAAGATTGGGGGCTCCATGAGGGCAGTGTCTGCCAGACCAACGAGAGATGTCAATTTCACATGCATTTATGGCAGTAGGCCCTCCGATCTGGACACTGGTCTTGATTGTGTGCCTTTAAACAGTCAGGACATGACGGCAGAAGCAGGGGAGAGTGCCTCGATGATGTGAAGCGACATTTTCCTGCTGATCAGGATGCCTGGTACTGCCAAATGCAGCCGGGAAAGGTGGCCGGCGGGGGGGTGGTGCAGCGATGGGTCAACTGGCATAGGGGTCGGGAACCCCGTTGTGACTGTAGACTGGCAACCTGATCTTCGCCCAAGCCATCGTCAGTCTGCATCGGCGGAGGTGAAGGGTAGGACGGCTGAACGGCAGCCACATCGGCCCATGTTTTCAGTTTGTGTTCCGCCGTCTGTGAAATTTCATGAAATTGTGCCAAAGTGAGAACTTGTTCTAGAGTCGGGTTTTCCTACCTATAGGCTGCCTATTGAAATGCAAGGTCCGGGGCAGCCTGAATTATAATGTCCCTCGCCATTTCTGCTGCATAAGATTCCTTATAAACCTTGGTGACACATTTGCATCGCCGTAGCGGAGCGACCGAGCGCATTGAGCCACTATGCTGCGATGCACGAGGTTGTTCCCTGTCGGGGACATGCGCAGGGTTGCTCGGGTGGAGCCCTCTGCTGGATTGAGTGTTCTGACTTACTGTACTGCGTGCTGGCATGTGCTCCTCTGGCTTGGCATCAAGGTCTGGCACCTGCCGGGCTGGCAACCAGTGGAGCGGTACTGTCGGCCAGGCAGTCAATACGGCAGGCGCTGTGTCATGTGGTTGTAGCAACCTCCAAACAGAACCATGCCTAGTAAAGCACTGTGGTGTTCAAACCAATCTTCGGATTGTTGACTGTTTACTTTCTTACGAAATGCAGGAATTCTATTCTCACTTAACTGCACAAAGAAGAGACAACTAGGACTGTCTTCTGAGGATAAGAGTGGTGAGCACATATACTCTATAAGGATTGTTTCAGCATACAGAGTGATGCATTTGAGACTGCTGATTTTTTTAGGTTTTGTACTGTTTTACTGATCTTATACTCTGTTGTTGCTAATAACATCATATTTATTTGTGTCCAATTATTTACAGATGTTATAGTTAATTTTGGGAATGTTTTTTGTAATTTGCCTAATCTATTTGAAAAATGCTCATTCCCAAAGTTTACCAGCTGGTATGGAACAATTATTACTTTAACCCTCTTTCTCATATATGTGTGCTGTTTACTTTTACACTACTTGCTGATTTGTTCCCAAAGTCGAATAAGAAAGAAAAGAAAACTTATCAGTTTCAGGCATTATAGAGGACAGTTTTGATGCCCGCAGAGTTTCCATTTACTGATAGTATTGAATGTAATGTCCATAATAGTCCTGGCTGTGGTAAGAGTGGGGCATCTTGATCTTCAATCTTTTTTTGCTCTATAGGAAATACATCGTTTAATAGTGTAAAGTCTATAACACAGAAGAGTCAATAACATGTCGCGCCTCCACCAGCATGCAGAAGTGCTGCAACACTACTTGGCTTGGAGCTGACTGTCTGAAGTAGTGCTGGAGGGAATTGACGCCATGCAACCTGCAGGGCTGTCCATAAAACAATAAAGAGTACAAGGGGGGGGGGGTAGATCTCTTCTGAATAGCACATTGTAAGGCATCCCAGATATGCTCGATGATGTTCATACCTGATAAGTTAGGTTGCCAGTGGAGATGTTTAAACTCGGAGGAGTGTTCCTGGAACCACTCAGTAGCATGCCTTCCAACATGATTCCTGGGACCTTGTTACATGGTACACCACACATGCTATCTGGATACTCCCACTGTCATTAGTCCTTCAGAGCTACTGAGATGGGAACTTTCCCTCCAACAAATCCTCTCCTCCCGCCATCCTCCTCACCAAACCTACATGAACCTCTCCCCCTCTACCATCGTCCACTCATTCATTATTCATTTCTCACCCCCCTCTTTGCCCTACTTAACAGCGCTAAGTATCTGAATTTAATTTGTGTCAAATTTAATTTGCCAGTCTAGTTCATTTTCGGTAGTACTGTTTTAAGAGGTTTATTCCTGCGTACTTGCAGATTTTGTTTGTACTACTGTTTTAATAGTTTATTCTATCGTATTTGATAAATACCGTTGTGTTTAGCCTTCGTCTTTGACCGGCGTATTTCAAAACAAGTCAGAGACCGTTACTAAGCTCGTTATCAGTCAGTCCAGTGCCAGCTGCCACGAGTGCCGCAGCGTTAACAGCGCTAAAGCTGCCGGACTCAGTTTTGTTGATTCGACAGTGTAGTTACCACTGACCACAGTTAAGTCAGCAGCCAGCCGCCTTCATTAGAGTACTAGGCTTCTTTAAAGTTGTTAATTGCTGTTAATTGTATCGATAGGATGGATAGGATGTGTGCCTGCTGTGTGCGGACGCAGGAGGAGTTGGCCGCGGTTCGCGAACAGCTGAGCGTGCTGTTGGATACGGTCAGCCGTCTTCAGGCTGTTGTCTCGGGGTGCAGCGACGGTGGGGAGTCTGGTGCGTAGAGTGGGACACCTCAGGTGTCTCACGCTACGCTCTCTGTCCCTGCTACCGAGGCACCTTCAGGTGTACCGGACGTCGTCGAGCCGCCTTCTCCGCAAGGGGAGTGGCGGGTTGTACGGCGTTCGCGTCGCTCGAGGCGGGAGGCCAATGTGGAGGCTGGACGTCCGTCTGCGCCCGTTCGTCCTGTGAGTGAAAGTGTGACCACTCCTTCAGCAGGGTCCGAGCAGGTGCACGGGGGGAGGGGATTATTAGTTATTGGGAGCTCCAATGTCAGGCGCGTGATGGAGCCCCTTAGGCAGATAGCGTCCAGATCTGGAAGGAATTCCAACGTGCACTCGGTGTGTTTGCCGGGGGGCCTCATCCGAGATGTGGAGGCGACCTTGCCGGCGGCTATCGAGGGTGCGGGGTGCAGTCGACTGCAAGTCGTAGCTCACGTCGGCACCAATGACGCTTGTCGCTTGGGTTCTGAGGACATCCTCAGGTCCTACGAGAGGCTGGCGGAATTGGTGAAGGCTGCTGCCTTCGCACGCGGGGTGCAAGCAGAGCTGTCGATTTGCAGCATTGTTCCCAGGGTTGATCGGGGTCCTTTGGTTTGGAGCCGAGTGGAGGGTCTGAACCAGAGGCTTCGCCGACTCTGTGACAGTCATGGCTGCTGATTTCTGGATCTGCGTTATTGGGTGGGGAATTGTAGGGTGCCCCTAGATAGATCAGGGGTGCACTACACTAAGGAAGCGGCTACTCGGGTAGCAGAGTACTTGTGGAGTGCACATGGGGTTTTTTTAGGCTAGGCGCTAACTCTGATGAGCACTTGCCTGTCAGCATTCAAACAGCGAATTCAGGCCACGTTCGGAACAAAAATTCGAACATAAAAATATTAGCCGCGAACTTACAGAGTATTAGAAACAAAGTTCCCGAATTTGCAGCGCTGCATGGAAGTTATTGCGCTCAGATAGTTTTAGGCACCGAAAGCTGGCTAAATGATGATGTGGCAAGTTCAGAAATATTTAGCGAAGCGTGGAATGTATATCGGAAAGATAGATCTGATTCAACTGGAGGAGGAGTGTTCATCGCTGTGGACAAAGATATTGTTTCTACTGAGATCGAGGTTGAAAGTAACTGTGAAGTTATCTGGGCACGCATAACAGGTCCAAAAGAAGTAAAGTTAATAGTTGGGTGTTTTTACCGGCCCCCCAGTGCTGCTGTAGCAGTTTTAGAATCATTCAAGGAAAGTCTACACCAAGTAGTGCATAGGTATCCGGGCCATGCAATATTAGTCGGAGGTGACTTCAACCTTAAGAGTATAGATTGGGACCTCGCTAGTTACATTTCAGGTGGTACAGACAAGCAGTCTTGCGAGCTACTTTTGGACACATTCTCCGAAAACTGTCTTGAGCAGTTAAACCGGCAACCCATGCACAATGGAAATATTTTAGACCCTATAGCCATGAACAGGCCTGACCTTATTAACGATGTCTGTGTAGAGACAGGAATTAGTGATCATGATATCGTCATAGCGTCGATGGTGACCAAAGTTCATAAACCAGTCAAGAAGGCTAGGAGCGTGTTTTTGTTGGGAAAAGCCGACAAGCAAATGTTATGATCGCACTTAGAAAATGAATGGGCATCGTTTAATTCTGGGACTATGGATGTAGAGGAATTGTGGACTAAATTTAAATGCATTGTTAATGAAGGGTTAGAGAAATATGTGCCAGTAAAGACGATTAAGGATGGAAAAGATCCACCGTGGTATAATAATAATGTTAGAAAGCTGCTGAGAAAGCAAAGGCTGTTGCACTCTCGATTCAAAAAAGAACACGCAAATGATGACAGGCAAAACTTAGTAGAGATTCGTGCGTCTATAAAAAGATCGATGCGTGTAGCATACAATAATTATCACAGCCATACCTTAGCAAAAGATCTTTCCGAGAACCCGAAAAAATTCTGGTCCTATGTAAAATCGATAAGCGGGTCAAAGCCCACTGTCCAGTCACTAGTTGATCATTCCGGGGCAGTAATAGAAGAAAGCAAACGGAAAGCTGAAGTTCTAAATTTAACCTTTAAGAAATCTTTCACGCAGGAGGAGCGCACAAATATACCATCATTTGATCAACGTACTAATTCCGAAATGGGGGACATAGCAATAGGTATTTCCGGTGTAGAGAAGCAGCTGAGAGAGCTAAATACGAAAAAGTCTGCTGGTCCGGATGGTATACCAGTTCGGTTTTACAAAGACTATTCTGCGGCATTGGCCCCCTACTTAGCTTGCATTTATAGCGAATCTTTAATTCAGCGCAAAGTTCCTAGTGATTGGAAAAAAGCGCAGGTGACTCCCGTGTATAAGAAAGGAAAGAGAACTGACCCATACAATTACAGGCCAATATCGTTGACATCGGTTTCATGTAGAATTTTGGAGCATATTCTCAGTTTGAATATAGTAAATTTCCTTGAAACGGAAAAGCTTCTTTCCATGAATCAGCACGGGTTTAGGAAACATCGTTCTTGTGAAACTCAGCTTGCCCTTTTCTCACATGACATCTTGCGAGCCATGGACGAAGGGCAACAGGCGGATTGTGTTTTTCTCGACTTCAAAAAGGCGTTCGACACGGTGCCACACTGCAGACTGCTAACGAAGATACGAGCTTATGGAATAGGTTCACAGATTTGTGACTGGCTGGAAGACTTCCTAAGTAATAGAACGCAGTACGTTGTTCTCGACGGCGAGTGTTCATCAGAGACGAGTGTATCGTCAGGCGTGCCCCAGGGGAGTGTGATAGGACCGCTATTATTTTCTATCTATATAAATGATCTGATGGACAGAGTAAGTTGTAATTTGCGGCTGTTTGCTGATGATGCTGTGGTGTATGGGAGGGTGTCGTCTGTAACTGACTGTAATAGCATACAGGTTGACTTAGACAAAATTTCTAGTTGGTGCGAAGAATGGCAGCTAGCTCTCGATGTAGAAAAATGTAAGGTGATGCGCATGAGTAGAAAAAACAATCCTATAATGTTCGAATACAGCATCAGTAGTGAGCTTCTTGATGCGGTCGCGTCGTTCAAATATCTAGGCGTAACATTGCATAGCGATATGAAATGGAACGAGCATGTAAGGACAGTTGTAAGTAAGGCAGACAGCCGACTTCGGTTTATTGGGAGAATTTTGGGAAGATGTACTTCACCTGTAAAGGAGACCGCATATAAAACGCTTGTACGACGACGTCTTGAGTATTGCTCAAGTATTTGGGACCCGCAGCAGATCGGTTTGAAGGAAGACATAGAGGCGGTTCAGAGGCGAGCAGCTAGATTTGTTACCGGTAGGTTCGACCAATGTGCGAGTGTCACGGAAATGCTCCGGCAACTCAATTGGGGATCGCTGGAAGAAAGACGACGTTCTTTTCGTGAATTTCTGTTAAGTAAATTTAGAGGGCCGGAATTTGAAGCTGAGTGTAGTACGATCTTGCTGCCGCCTACTTACATTTTGCGTAAAGATCACAAAGACAAGATAAGAGAAATTAGGGCTCGTACGGAGGCATATAGGCATTCTTTTTTTCCTCGTTCAATTTGGGAGTGGAATAGGAAAGGAAATGCCTAGTAGTGGTACAGTGTACCCTCCGCCACGCACCTTACGGTGAATTGCGGAGTATGTATGTAGATGTAGATCTCATAATTGTGTGTGTGTGTGTGTTTTTCTAATCCTTCCCTTCTGAATTAATTTAAAAAAGAAAACTCATCTACTCCCATCTCCCACACTAAACTTTATTCGATTCACTTCTCTTTACATCTTGATTATCTGTCCTCTTTGGTTTGCTATTAAAATGGCTCAGTACTTGTCAGGCAATATCTTTGACTTCCACATATCATCCATTCTTACGTCATGGCCTAAGTTGTGAGTAACTCTTCCCCTTTGGCCCTTTTATCTTCCCTCCTCTTCTACGTGATGAAGGAAAATATTTCTGTAAGGTAGTGTGGCTCTGTAGCACAGTGGTAGAGTACCAGACTCTGAATCTAAAAGTTGTGGGTTCAGTCCAAGTCCTAGGATTTTTATCTGACACTTTCCACTTCTTTCACCTCTGGCAGTGTTGCCGATTTGAAAAATACTGAGTAGCACCGGGGTTCGGAACCCACGTTAAACTGTAGGTCTCTCTATAACTGGCTGGGTAAGTCAGTTTGAAGGTCAGAGGAAGGCAACGGCATACCACTTCCAAACAGGACTATGCTTAGTAAAGCACTGTGGTGTTCAAACAAATCTTCGGATTGTTGACTGCTTTACCTTTTTAGTGTCTACATTGATTTTCATCTCCATTTGCGTCTTTTCGCGTGTGACCATTGGCATTATCAAGCTAAGGGAGGTATTGGCTAGCTACTTTCTCTTTTGAATAATATGTGTTTTTATTTGTATCTGTTGATGAGCCTGTGCTTTGGGTTAAGTTATCCAATTTCTATTTTTTATACATATTTATCCCACCAGGAAAGTTTCCTTCTACTATATTCGTTTCATCAATTTGTATTGGTTCCATTGATAAACACAGACCCTGCTTACATTATTTAAATAGAGTCACAGTTAGGATTGTGACAATTGTAATAACTGTCTCTCCTTGTGCAGAATGTATATAGTGGGATGTAGGAGCACCCCTGGGTAGTTGGCTTATGGCATAAAGAAGTTTGGTTTGGTCTGGGAGGAGCGCGTGGATGCGTAATGTTTAATGTGAGTGCTCATGAAAATTGGAGCACAAATTTTTATATTACACCATTAAATTGTACTGCTGTGACTGATCCATATTCACAGTTGTGAATATATTCATTGTAATGATGGGTTTTAGTTTCAGTTAGGATGATTACATATGTATAATGCTGCTCAAGTTGGTCCTCATTGGTCATTAAGAAATAAACTTCATATTTTAAGTGTAATGTACTTCATATATTTGTGTAATAAATATTGTACAATTGTAATAAATAAATATTTATGCCGGAAAACTTTTTTAGCTGGTTCCAAATATGCACAAACGGGAATGTTTGAAGTAACAAAAGCTGAAGAAGAACCACAGCAAGGAACAAGCCCTCCATCATCACCAGGAACAGGGTCGCTACCAAAGCCAAGTTCGGCATTGCGTGTCACAGTACCTAGTGAGCTTCAAGGTGTCGCATATATTGAAGTACTGTGCCAAAAAGGTAATTTATTTCTTTGTGCCTTGATATTTATGCAGTCTTTTATATTTTGTTGCTTTTGTGGTGTTGCATTTTTTTGTAAAGTATGACTTATATAGCAGTTGCAGCTATATCATCTGAATATGTTGACCCTTAGTGATAGACTAGTTCAAAACTTGGAGCAGGAAGAAAGTTTCTTTGCCAGTTTTAGCCCAGCAGTTGGACAATGTAGTGACATTACAATGCTGATTATTTTGCTTGTGTAAGTTCTAAATCTGGGTTGTCTTACATACCACTAGCACAGGTCACATCCGTAACCTCATATCTGCAGGTCTTGTGTTATAACTAATTCGACTTTGAAATATTATTACCACATTTTTTCCCTCTCTAAGTAGTACATGGCATGATTATAGAATTAGGATTAAAGACAATTTATATACAGATTACAATACTTTAATATCAGTACAGAAACAATCTACCAATGTTATATTAACACATTTCAGTTAGGCTACAGTGACTGCTGTGATTCCTCTGAAGTTGTACATGTTTTTGACTTTCCATATGGCTCCTGCTTATAAGATTGAGGAGAAATGCAAAAATGTTTTGCTGGAATCTATACCATAAGCCTTCACCACCACATTTCTTTAAGCTGTTCTGAAATTCACATATAATCATAGTTATTACAATTTGAAAATTAGAAGGTTCAGAGTTGGAAAAATGTTTGTAAATCTGTACATAAGAATTTATTACGAAATGAATGTGCAAAACTAGTTCACCAAGTGAAATTCATTTCTGTATGATACTAGCCGAAAACCTGGCATTGCCTGGCTATGTATGTATTTATTTATTTAAGCCTCAAGTTACTATTTATCCTATCCCTTTCTCTCTATCTCCATTTTGTTTTCTAAATACGTGTTATACGTACTGGAGAATATATAGGAAATAAGGTGCTCTAGCATAATGTACAGATTACGAGATCAGTATCCAAACCAAGATGGCGTAGTGAAATTACAAAATGATGTGTAACATTCATACATTCATTTAATTTAACTAATATGAATAAATTCTTTGGCGAGCCCACCCTCACACAAGCAACATAAAGTTGTCCGTGTGAGAAACATGGAGATGTCAAATGCACTCTGCAGTATTTAATAGATTGCCCTGTTATTTACTGTATATACTCTAGTAATCTGTGCCCTCAAGTAATCTGCGCACCCCAAGTTTTTACGCTGGGGTAGGGGGGGAGGGGACAAACAACCAAAATATTTGTGTAGCTAAGGATACCACCCGTTGGCTTTGAACAAGCACGTGAGGGCAGCCATCTTGGGATGTCATGTCTTTTAAATTTCAAAAGACACGTAAATATTAAAGCAATTGATGCTGCACTGATTGATAGAGAGAGAGAGAGAGAGAGAGAGAGAGAGAGAGAGAGAGAGAGAGATGCATGGTTGACATATCCAGAGCATGCAAATCTCGCACCAACCCCATAAAATTCTCATATTTTGCCTACTAAACATTTTCATTCAAATTGAAAAATATTTCATTCATAATGTATTACTGTGAAAACGTACTCACAGTAACACACACTGAAATGAATACTTATAGAATCTGAACAGTTAATAAATAAATGGAGCTGAGACTAGTATTACACGGTCATACATCTTTGTCAAAGTCGATACGTCATGTATATACATCAAAGAATTTGATAATGTAATAGGGAACTTTGACATATAGGTATCTTTCATCAAAGAAATAGCATCAAATATAGCACCTCGCTGTATATTTGATTATAAAAGTTGCTTGTCTTCTGTTCGCTGCAATGCAAAATGTAACGGCTTCGAGTGTTTGAACATAGCTGCAACACAGCACTGTAATTAACGTTTTACCCCAGTAGCAAGAAATCCCTGTAACCCTGGAGTGCCGATACCGGTGTGGGTAACATGGTGATATTGAACTGATTAATACCCAACTTAATTACATAACATACTTTATTACTCAGAAAGATGGTATCACAAACAGATGCAACTAGTCTTTCTTACATCAACAAAGCAACTATTCATATGTGCCAGCCGCGCTGACAAAGAAACTGGCGGAAAGAGATGCTACTCTGCCACACTGGTTTGTGATGTGAGGAGACCCTTTACAGTGAAATTACTGTATCATTGTGAAGTAAATTATATGCCATTTTGATAGTGGCTAAGGCAGCACACAATAAAAAGTTAGTATCATCCGCAATCTTGAAATACGATGACCATAATACCCCTTTTTAACATCACAATGTTTCATGTCTAAGAAATATTACGGATATTTTATAATACTCATTTCTTTGTCAAAGATTTGATAAAAAATATTATCGTGTAATACCGGCCGCAAGAGATCTGTTTTTTTAAAGTGGAGTAATACCCGCCTAGTGTGTTTTCTTGTTGCAGATAGAGTAATACCAACCTACATTCGAGTAATTCGCGCACCCGAGTTTTTTGTTCATAAATTCAGGAAAAAATGTGCGCAGATTACTCAAATATATACGGTATTGATAGTAATAAAAATGCAAGACTGACTGGTAACTGCAGTCTATTGAAGTTAAAGGTAGATCTGTCAGAAAACATGGGCACTCGTTGGATGTACACTGTTTCATTCTCTCCCTTTCCTTGCAGCTCTGTAGAAGTCTGTTGCTTTTGCTTGCAGCTGTGTATGGTTCACAGCTCAAAGTTGTCAACGGTACTTTCAGCTTTCATGAATTTCTTTAAGCTGACTGGAATAGAGGGGTGTCTTAGTAGTAAATAAGAAATGGAGTAAAACTTGATGCATAATGTGAATGTTTTTTACCCATCGTAGTATGTATGTTCTGATATTTATTGTATTATATGTTGTACAACTGTTAAATTTTGCAGGATACATTCATTTATATGAGTGCTGTATGTCTGAAAAATCTATTGCAAATACTGTTAGTAGTAAAGAAGTAACAGATTGAAACCTGGTGCATGATGGGGTGGTATTCCATTACGTTAATTTTGTTGTCCTCATATATGATAAACTACGTGTTGTACTGTGATACAGTTTCGAAGGTACATTCAGCATGTGTGTGTACGTTCTGAAAAATTTCCTGCTAGTACAATTTGTAGTGTAGAAATTATAAATTTTAACGTCATAGGCATCACTGTAGTTTTGCTCCATGATCAGTGGAAAAGTAGTAAGCGAGAAACTTTTTTTCTTTCATCTTTTTAATGTGGTTGTCAGCGAAAAACAGTATACTAAAGGTTTCAAACTATGTTTAAAGTTTGTTGAAAGTCGCTAAGTACTCTCATTCTCATATAGTGTGTGAATAGTCTTGATGCATGATGTGGCAGTCTTTTACAACTTCTGTTGTTCAGGAGGAAATGTGCAACATTGTTGCTTCATGCAACAGTTTTTCCGCACATCTCATCGTTCATGATGTCGTATCTCCTGAACTATGTGTATGAACTATATGTATAAAAAATAGAAATCGAATTACTTATACAAAGCACAGGCTCGTAGATGGACACAGAAAACAAATAAAAACACAAGGAGGGGAGGGGTCATTCCAATCCCGGGAGAGGAAGGACTTACCTTAAGTGATCCTTCCACTATGGTGTTTTTCTCTTGGTTTTACAGTAAAGTGTGCAAAATTTCATGAAGATTGGGGGGGGGGGGGACCTGTAGGTTTGTGTGTGATACACACACACACTAACACTCTGCTGTATGTATTATTCATTTCATTGAAACAGTCAGGTTGACATAATCTTATTTCACAGTCGTCTATCATGATCCTGTAGTCTCTCTTCCAACTCATTTGCCAGTACTGCATACACCTTTACAGAACAAACAATGAAGTATCTTGAAGCATACTTCTTTATTTTTGTTGATAGGACATGGATGAGGAAATGATTCATTGTAGACGTTTGTCCACAGCTATCCGGGGGGTCTCTTATCTTCAATTGAGATGTAGATGTTCATGCAAAAATATTATGAAATCATTACTTACACCTCCATTGTCAATTATCCTGGCAACAACATTGCTGTAACACTCCCAAATATTGTTGTCATGCCTCATTGAATGGGAGCTTCACTCTCTTCTAATTCATCTGAAAACTTGTTTACATTTTCAAAACACTCATTTGCTTCAAAATACAAGGCATAGTAAAACTACTGTGCATGTATTTTGATTGTTATTCACACTGTCTGATAATTGAAACACGTAGAAACATAAGTTGTTAAGGCTTTGAAACAGTGACTTGACTTCTGCTTTTGAGCGCTTCACTTATATATGCCATCTACTTTAGAAATACTGCCTTCAATTTGAAAACAAGAACCACCACCACCACCACCAGCAATCATCAGCATACAGATTCTTTGTCAGCCATAGAATTTAATCATCCAACTGTATCCCATTTTATGAGAAGCTTTTTGTGATAAAATAATATAGTGAGGACAGTTACAACTCACCGCAAAGACGTGGCGACGAGATGCGACAGGCACATACAAAAGACACACACATACAACACATTCAGCTATCGGCCATGGCCTTCCTCAGAAATAGAGCACTCACGCAATCACACAGGCACACAACACAGTCATACAACCATCACCTCCGACTGCCACACTTCGAATCACGCTCTGCAGCGAATCGGGGACGGGAGGGGAGGGGAGGGGGAGGGGATAGAAAGGTTACGTCACGGTGGTGGGGATGGGTTAGATGGGAATAACGAGATGCAGCTTAGGAATGGAGTGGGGAGGCGGGTGAGGGGAGAAAATAAAATAAAATAAAGTAAAATAAAATAATATATATATATATATATGAAAATTCATGCACACTGCAAGTGCACAGGACCACATACACACACATACGCACGCACGCACGCACGCACACACACACACACACACACACACACACACACACACATACATACATATACACACACATGATCACACATTCACACACCACTCAAATCAGGCGAGGTTTGGGATACAGAGGTAGGAACTGTAAGGTATGGAAAAATATATATATAGGGAAATTATCGTAGGTTGAGGCCTGGTTGATTTCGGGATCGGAGAATGTATTGTAGGGATAACTCCCATCTGTGCAGTTCAGAAAAGCTGGTGGTGGATGGGAGGATCCAGATGGCCCGGGTTGTGAAGCAGCCATTGAAATCAAGCATGTGCTCCGCTGCATGCTGTGCCACAGGGTGGTCCACCTTGTTTTTGGCCACAGTTTGGCGGTGGCCATTCATCCTAATGGACAGCTGGTTGGTGGTCATGCCAATATAGAAAGCTGTACAGTGCTTGCAGCACAGTTGGTAAATTACGTGGCTGCTTTCACAAGTGGCCCGGCCTCTGATGGGGTAGGATAAGCCTGTGACAGGACTGGAATAGGAAGTGCTGGGTGGGTGGATTGGACAGGTCTTGCAGCGGGGTCTTCCACAAGGATATGATCCCTGTGGCAGTGAGCTGGGTTTCGGGGTGGCATAAGGATGAACTAGGATGTTGTGAAGGTTGGGAGGGCGACGGAACACCACTTTAGGAGGGGTGGGAAGGATCTTGGGCAGGATGTCTCTCATTTCAGGGCATGAGGATAGAAAATCAAAACCCTGGCGAAGGATGGAATTTAGTTGTTCGAGACCAGGGTAGTACTGGGTGACAAGGGGAGCGCTCTTTTGTGGATGGTTACTAGTGTTAGGAAGAGGATTTGGGGTGTGTGAGGATATGGCACGGGAGATTTGTTTGCGGACTAGGTCTGTGGGGTAGTTTCTGTTTGTGAAGGCCTTTGTGAGACCTTCAGCATATTCAGAAAGGGAATTCTTGTCACTGCAGATATGCCGTCCACGGGTGGCCAGGCTGTAAGGGAGGGATTTTTTGACGTGGAAGGGATGGCAACTGTCAAAATGTAGGTACTGTTGGTGGTTGGTAGGTTTAATATGGACGGAAGTGTGGATGGAGCCATCAGTGAGGTGGAGGTTGACATCCAGGAATGTGGCATGGTTGGTTGAGGAAGACCAGGTGAAGTGGATGGGAGAGAAGGAATTGAGGTTCTGAAGAAAGGAGGATAGGGTGTCCTGGCCGTGAGTCCAGATCATGAAAATATCATCAATGAACCGGAACCAGGCCAGAGGCTTGAGGTTTTGGGATGCTAGGAAGGATTCCTCCAGACGGCCCATGAACAGGTTGGCATAGGAGGGTGCCATGCGGGTGCCCATGGCTGTGCCTTGGATTTGATGGTAAACTTTCCCCTCAAAGGAAAAGTAGTTGTTAAGTAGGATGAAATTGGTAAGGGTTATGAGGAATGAGGTATCAGGCTTGCGTTCAGAGGGACGTTGGGAGAGGTAGTGTTCCAGAGCGGCAAGGCCATGGGCATGTGGGATGTTGGTGTATAGGGAGGTGGCATCCACTGTGACAAGTAAAGATCCAGGAGGCAAAGGGGTGGGAATGGTGGAGAGTCGGTGAAGGAAGTGGTTGGTATCCTTGATGTGGGAAGGTAGATTTTGGACAATAGGTTGGAGGTGTTGGTCAACTAGGGCTGAAATTCGTTCGGTAGGCGCACAGTAACCAGCCACAATAGGGCGTCCAGGATTATTAGGTTTGTGGATTTTGGGGAGCATGTAAAAGGTGGGTGTGCGGGGTGCTGCTGGGGTGAGGAGGGAGATGGATTCAGGGGAGAGTTTCTGGGAGGGGCCATAGGATTTTAGTAGGGATTGGAGATCTTGTTGGACTTTGGGGATGGGGTCAATCTGGCACAACTTGTAGGTGGAGGAGTCAGATAGTTGGCGGAGCCCTTCTGCCAGGTAGTCACTGTGATCCATAACTACAGTGGTGGAACCTTTATCAGCAGGGAGGATGATGATGTCAGGATTAGTTTTAAGGTTTTGGATGGCTCTTCTTTCTTCTGCTGAAAGGTTTGAGTTCTTGGGAAGGGACTTGGGAAAGGATGGTGAGGACAAGTTGGAGGTGAGAAACTCTTGGAGGGTAACCAGAGGGTGGTTAGGTGGGAGTGCAGGGGGATCTTTGTTGGATGGTGGTATGAATTGGGACAGGCAGGGTTCAATATTGGGATTAGGTAGATTGCGGTCAGAGGGATTGGTGGCAAAGTAGTGTTTCCATCGTAGGGATCGGGAAAAGGAGAGTAGGTCTTTGACAAGAGCAACATGATTAAACTGGGGTGTAGGACTAAAGGTAAGACCTTTGGATAGAACGGAAACTTCAGTGGGGTTTAGGTTTTTTGTGGATAGGTTGACCACAGTGTTCTGGGGTTGTTTTGGTATTGGATGTTGTGGAGTGGTGGTAGGGAGTTTGGAGGGATGAGGTAGGTTCAAGAGGTCAGCTAAACATGGTCTGGGACCTATGAGGGGCTCATGAGGAGGAACACTGTGGTTCGGATAGGGATTGGATATGGGTGCTCCAAGGCGGCAATATGATGTCAGCAGGCTGGATAGTTTGTGGAGGTGGTGTTTGGAATGCTCCTCCAGTTGCTGGAGAGCAAAGGATTCGATCTGGGAGATGGGATGTAGGTAGTTTTGGTTACACAATAGTAATATCTTACGGAGGGAGAGAAGGTAGCTAAGGGATTTATGAGCCATGGAGAGGTGATTTTGTAGGACTAGGTTCGTGAGGGATAAGGATTGGTGGAATCTGAAAAGGTGCAGGTCATTGTGGAAGGAGGGGTGGGATCCAGACAATGGAATTTTTAATGTTAGACCGTTGGGAGGGATACCATGACTTAGACAGCATTTTAGGAATAGGATGTGGGATTGGGTTTTGGCCAGGGAAAGGGATACTTTCCTGAACTGGTACAGATAGAAGGAGCAGGGGTCCATTGGGACAGGGATGGTGCCGGGAAAGTGGAAAGTGAGGAATGATGGGAGAGACAGTGGATTATGATGAACCTGGGAAGAGGTTCCTCAACACGCAAAATACGCACCAGACACGCAAAAGTTCGTAAATTCGCGCACACAACTACACAGATACACACCCAAGCACGCAGATTCACGCCCAAGCGCACTAAATGACGGAAAATACGCAAATTACGCACCAGACACGCAAAAGTTCGTAAATTCGCGCACACAACTACACAGATACACACCCAAGCACGCAGATTCACGCCCAAGCGCACTAAATGACGGAAAAAATGCAAAATCACGAATAAAATCAGTACCAGAACGCAATATCACGCACTAAAACGGGAGATCTCACACAGGAGCAAGCAGCCCACCGCAAAAATGCGTGCAACAACTACACAGATACACACCCAAGCACGCAGATTCACGCCCAAGAGCACTAAAAGACGGAAAAAATGCAAAATCACGAATAAAATCAGTACCAGAACGCAATATCACGCACTAAAACGGGAGATCTCACACAGGAGCAAGCAGCCCACCGCAAAAATGCGTGCAAAAACCCAAACAACGCATAAGTACGGAAATTCGTGGAAGAAAGACTGTAATGGAGCTTCTAGAACAGAAAACTCAAGACACAGGAACGTAAATTTACGTAATTCTAATATATAGTGCCAGAGGAGAAGAATATACGTGGCTGGGGATAAAAGATTACATGTACATATCTGTGGGCGGGCCTTTTAGTTCAAACGAAGGGGTTCTGGCATAGTTGGGTCGTAATAAATAACTAAGGTGATAAAAAATATAAATGTATATACAGTGGACCAAAACTACGAGAAAATACACGAGGGAAAGTAAGGAAAAGTGTATTAGAATAACTGGAAGGAGGAAGAATAAGCTGCATCAACAATCGGCGTGGTTATAAAGCTCTCTGTTGAAAGCTGGCGGGATTGTTGGCTGGGAAGTCGGAATGTGACAGTTACAAACGATTGAGAAGAAGGAAAATACGAAATTACAAGAGTGAAGGAAATATTGATAGAGGGATGTTATAGAAAGTAGTAACAAAGGAAAAGGTTATGGGATGGAAGGAGGACCGTTAGGCAAAATATAATAATGGAAAGTCCAGGTTGGAATAAATAATATAGTGAGGACAGTTACAACTCACCGCAAAGACGTGGCGACGAGATGCGACAGGCACATACAAAAGACACACACATACAACACATTCAGCTATCGGCCATGGCCTTCCTCAGAAATAGAGCACTCACGCAATCACACAGGCACACAACACAGTCATACAACCATCACCTCCGACTGCCACACTTCGAATCACGCTCTGCAGCGAATCGGGGACGGGAGGGGAGGGGAGGGGGAGGGGATAGAAAGGTTACGTCACGGTGGTGGGGATGGGTTAGATGGGAATAACGAGATGCAGCTTAGGAATGGAGTGGGGAGGCGGGTGAGGGGAGAAAATAAAATAAAATAAAGTAAAATAAAATAATATATATATATATATATGAAAATTCATGCACACTGCAAGTGCACAGGACCACATACACACACATACGCACGCACGCACGCACGCACACACACACACACACACACACACACACACACACACATACATACATATACACACACATGATCACACATTCACACACCACTCAAATCAGGCGAGGTTTGGGATACAGAGGTAGGAACTGTAAGGTATGGAAAAATATATATATAGGGAAATTATCGTAGGTTGAGGCCTGGTTGATTTCGGGATCGGAGAATGTATTGTAGGGATAACTCCCATCTGTGCAGTTCAGAAAAGCTGGTGGTGGATGGGAGGATCCAGATGGCCCGGGTTGTGAAGCAGCCATTGAAATCAAGCATGTGCTCCGCTGCATGCTGTGCCACAGGGTGGTCCACCTTGTTTTTGGCCACAGTTTGGCGGTGGCCATTCATCCTAATGGACAGCTGGTTGGTGGTCATGCCAATATAGAAAGCTGTACAGTGCTTGCAGCACAGTTGGTAAATTACGTGGCTGCTTTCACAAGTGGCCCGGCCTCTGATGGGGTAGGATAAGCCTGTGACAGGACTGGAATAGGAAGTGCTGGGTGGGTGGATTGGACAGGTCTTGCAGCGGGGTCTTCCACAAGGATATGATCCCTGTGGCAGTGAGCTGGGTTTCGGGGTGGCATAAGGATGAACTAGGATGTTGTGAAGGTTGGGAGGGCGACGGAACACCACATGTTGCTCTTGTCAAAGACCTACTCTCCTTTTCCCGATCCCTACGATGGAAACACTACTTTGCCACCAATCCCTCTGACCGCAATCTACCTAATCCCAATATTGAACCCTGCCTGTCCCAATTCATACCACCATCCAACAAAGATCCCCCTGCACTCCCACCTAACCACCCTCTGGTTACCCTCCAAGAGTTTCTCACCTCCAACTTGTCCTCACCATCCTTTCCCAAGTCCCTTCCCAAGAACTCAAACCTTTCAGCAGAAGAAAGAAGAGCCATCCAAAACCTTAAAACTAATCCTGACATCATCATCCTCCCTGCTGATAAAGGTTCCACCACTGTAGTTATGGATCACAGTGACTACCTGGCAGAAGGGCTCCGCCAACTATCTGACTCCTCCACCTACAAGTTGTGCCAGATTGACCCCATCCCCAAAGTCCAACAAGATCTCCAATCCCTACTAAAATCCTATGGCCCCTCCCAGAAACTCTCCCCTGAATCCATCTCCCTCCTCACCCCAGCAGCACCCCGCACACCCACCTTTTACATGCTCCCCAAAATCCACAAACCTAATAATCCTGGACGCCCTATTGTGGCTGGTTACTGTGCGCCTACCGAACGAATTTCAGCCCTAGTTGACCAACACCTCCAACCTATTGTCCAAAATCTACCTTCCCACATCAAGGATACCAACCACTTCCTTCACCGACTCTCCACCATTCCCACCCCTTTGCCTCCTGGATCTTTACTTGTCACAGTGGATGCCACCTCCCTATACACCAACATCCCACATGCCCATGGCCTTGCCGCTCTGGAACACTACCTCTCCCAACGTCCCTCTGAACGCAAGCCTGATACCTCATTCCTCATAACCCTTACCAATTTCATCCTACTTAACAACTACTTTTCCTTTGAGGGGAAAGTTTACCATCAAATCCAAGGCACAGCCATGGGCACCCGCATGGCACCCTCCTATGCCAACCTGTTCATGGGCCGTCTGGAGGAATCCTTCCTAGCATCCCAAAACCTCAAGCCTCTGGCCTGGTTCCGGTTCATTGATGATATTTTCATGATCTGGACTCACGGCCAGGACACCCTATCCTCCTTTCTTCAGAACCTCAATTCCTTCTCTCCCATCCACTTCACCTGGTCTTCCTCAACCAACCATGCCACATTCCTGGATGTCAACCTCCACCTCACTGATGGCTCCATCCACACTTCCGTCCATATTAAACCTACCAACCACCAACAGTACCTACATTTTGACAGTTGCCATCCCTTCCACGTCAAAAAATCCCTCCCTTACAGCCTGGCCACCCGTGGACGGCATATCTGCAGTGACAAGAATTCCCTTTCTGAATATGCTGAAGGTCTCACAAAGGCCTTCACAAACAGAAACTACCCCACAGACCTAGTCCGCAAACAAATCTCCCGTGCCATATCCTCACACACCCCAAATCCTCTTCCTAACACTAGTAACCATCCACAAAAGAGCGCTCCCCTTGTCACCCAGTACTACCCTGGTCTCGAACAACTAAATTCCATCCTTCGCCAGGGTTTTGATTTTCTATCCTCATGCCCTGAAATGAGAGACATCCTGCCCAAGATCCTTCCCACCCCTCCTAAAGTGGTGTTCCGTCGCCCTCCCAACCTTCACAACATCCTAGTTCATCCTTATGCCACCCCGAAACCCAGCTCACTGCCACAGGGATCATATCCTTGTGGAAGACCCCGCTGCAAGACCTGTCCAATCCACCCACCCAGCACTTCCTATTCCAGTCCTGTCACAGGCTTATCCTACCCCATCAGAGGCCGGGCCACTTGTGAAAGCAGCCACGTAATTTACCAACTGTGCTGCAAGCACTGTACAGCTTTCTATATTGGCATGACCACCAACCAGCTGTCCATTAGGATGAATGGCCACCGCCAAACTGTGGCCAAAAACAAGGTGGACCACCCTGTGGCACAGCATGCAGCGGAGCACATGCTTGATTTCAATGGCTGCTTCACAACCCGGGCCATCTGGATCCTCCCATCCACCACCAGCTTTTCTGAACTGCACAGATGGGAGTTATCCCTACAATACATTCTCCGATCCCGAAATCAACCAGGCCTCAACCTACGATAATTTCCCTATATATATATTTTTCCATACCTTACAGTTCCTACCTCTGTATCCCAAACCTCGCCTGATTTGAGTGGTGTGTGAATGTGTGATCATGTGTGTGTATATGTATGTATGTGTGTGTGTGTGTGTGTGTGTGTGTGTGTGTGTGTGCGTGCGTGCGTGCGTGCGTATGTGTGTGTATGTGGTCCTGTGCACTTGCAGTGTGCATGAATTTTCATATATATATATATATATTATTTTATTTTACTTTATTTTATTTTATTTTCTCCCCTCACCCGCCTCCCCACTCCATTCCTAAGCTGCATCTCGTTATTCCCATCTAACCCATCCCCACCACCGTGACGTAACCTTTCTATCCCCTCCCCCTCCCCTCCCCTCCCGTCCCCGATTCGCTGCAGAGCGTGATTCGAAGTGTGGCAGTCGGAGGTGATGGTTGTATGACTGTGTTGTGTGCCTGTGTGATTGCGTGAGTGCTCTATTTCTGAGGAAGGCCATGGCCGATAGCTGAATGTGTTGTATGTGTGTGTCTTTTGTATGTGCCTGTCGCATCTCGTCGCCACGTCTTTGCGGTGAGTTGTAACTGTCCTCACTATATTATTTATTCCAACCTGGACTTTCCATTATTATATTTTTGTGATAAAAGGTATGTAAGCAGACTGCAAAACAAAAGCTTAGAAACTTTTCTCTTTTTTTCGTGTAGCACTTTTTGAAAGCAGGATAGATCTTTTAACAGTTCTCTGAAATCTACAAGAGCAAATGACCTACTTCAAGCTGCCACTGTTCGGAAATAATGTGCTTCATTATGAAGTAGTAATTGGGAAAGCTGCATGTGGAGATTCTTAGAGTGGTGTCTGTTGGCTGTCGGCAGTGACTGGAATGTGTTAAAGTAAAGGGCTTGAAAGTAAATAACAAATTAACCATTTTCTTTTATCCTTTACCATCTGCTCTGTTGAAGAACATATTCACAGGAGTTCTTAATACTAATATTAAATTACAGCAAAATTTATATTGCTTTTGTTATAATGCAATAATGTAAATTTCATAAACTTAAACAATGTTATTGTTTTACTCTTAAATAACATATACCCCTTTCCACATTTCCTCTCTTGTTCCATTCTTACATTATAGTGTGGCTTTCAGATCAAGAAGATTTGTGCAGTGCTACAATTAACCTACTTGGATCAGGACCTACAAGTACGAATGCTGATGTCCACTGGCAGCAAAAGCTAGAGGCAGCACAGAATGTCTTGTTCTGCAAAGAGCTCTTTAATCAGCTGGCAAAGGAGGCTGTGCAACTTCAAGCACCAATTCCACACATGGTTGTTGGAAACCAAATTATGGCTAATGTAAGTACCTTCTAGTTTGTAGGGCATAAACATGGGCAGAGCTGGGCACCACTGACCAAAAAATTTAAATTAGTTAATGATTAATCCAGTACTAACAAGTTTACTTCGTTAAATGTTGAAGCATTACTCTGCGGACATTTTAACAGATGTTAACATTAGTTTTGTAACTCTCAACAGTGTTGTGCAGCCATTAAAAAACCCCTTCAGTCTCGTAATTCATATATTTATTTTGTTATATTATTGAAATAAAAAAAAAAAAAAAAAAAGTGAGTGAGTGAGTGAGAGAGAAAGTATTACTCTTTCTGATATTTAAGAAAAATGTTTTGGATACGCAAATTTAAATAAGACTTGGAGTATAAATAAAGACTCTTAACATGGCAGTCGGCCACGAGTGTAAACAAATTATGTCTAATCACATACTATAGTGTCAAATAGCATCCACAAAAGTCATATGCTTTGGGGGGGGGGGAAGTCTTTTGTTCTTTGAAATGATTTGTCTTCTTGTTTAAAAAGAAGAATTTTTGTTTGTCATTTGTTTATACTCGCAGTCAGCTGTCACGATATAGTGTCTCAGTAATATATTTGGCACTATGCTGCCACGCGTATGGAATATCTGCGACGGATGATTTGTTACTCATTAGTCAGCAGGGGAAGCTAAAATGTGTGTGACTGCCATCCAGTGGATTGGTTATGCCTATGTACCAAACGCGGTGTCAGTAACCGTGATAGGTAGTGATTGTACCTTGGAAGACATAAAGTACAATGTTTTGCACTTTCATCCATTGTTTCTCCATATTTTCTATCCCAGGGCTAAATATTTGACATTTACAGGTACTTTGCAATCACTTGGCTTCATGTAATTTTGATCTTATCAGGTATGCAAGAGAGGAAGCTGCTGGGCTCTTGTGTATTCCAGTCTTAATAACCATTTTATGTACAATGATTAACACAACTTGGTAATTTCAATTAATTTAGTCAGTGGAATGAGAATTTAATCATTGCAGGTGCTACCAGGCATTCAGCTGATTATTGGCCTGTGCCACAACACAGGAACTGACAAAAAACCTGCCACTGCTCTACCACAAAAATCGGAACATGATCATGTGTTGGAACATTCTTTACATCAGTTGTTACGTGAAGTTCATCATCGCAATACACACCATCCATTTCCACATCCAGCATCAGGTCCTCTTGGACCCAGTAAACGGAGGGCTCTTGCTGGTCCTACTGCTGCAGATCGACATGAGTTGCAGGATATGGCAAAATCGTAAGTATGTTTCAATATTTTAAAGTGAGAAAACGTAGGTAGACAGATAATTATAAATGGGCAGAGGCATCAACATTTCTTAACTGTCATGTTTGGATTCTTGGTTTTCAATCACTGATAGGTTGGTGGCGTATTATTTTGTGATCTGAAATTGTTTTAATTTCTGAGCTTATCACAATCATTAACCTTACATACTAGAAAACATAAAGTTCTAATCATGTCTGCACATAATATCCATTGTCCACAAAGCATTATGTTGTCTCACACATGTACATATCAGTCATTAACCTTATAATACATTCAGCCATGGCATCTGTCACTTTAAACAAGGTTATTCAAGTTATTTCCTCATAAATATGACTATTCTTTGACAGACACCTAAGTTGGGGACTGGTACTGATCACCCTGCAATTTGATCATGACAGTACAAAAACATTCAGCATGATAATTAAAACACATTATTAGTTTGATCCTTTACTTGCCAAGTTATTATGAACTCTGAATGTCTGTCTCTCCTAACACACTGGACTCGCATTCAGAAGGATGATGGTTCAAATCCACCTCCGGCCATCCAGATTTAGGTTTTCCATGATTTTCCTAAATCACTCCAGGCAAATGCTGGGATGGTTCCTTTGAAAGGGCATGGCCGATTTCCTTCCACATCCTTACCCAAATACTCCGAGCGTAATCTCTGTCTCTATGACCATGCTGTTGACGGAATGTTAAACTCCAAGCTCCCCTCCCCCCCCTCTCTCTCTCTCTCTCTCTCTGTCTTTCATGGATACAGTTAGTACAACATACATTGCTCTATTAACTACCTACTTTACCTTTCATCACTGACAGGGTGGCCACCGAACCTTGAAACCGGGAAAACCGGGAAAAAGCCTTGAATTTGAAAAAAAAAAAAAAACGGGGAAAACCAGGAAAAAACCTTGAATTTCAGCCAGAAACCGGGATTTTTAACCCATGAGATCTCGCGGCTTTAAGAGTTGAACGATCGTTCACGAGTATAGCCTATTGCTCAGATTACACGACCAGTTCTAAATGTACTTAATAAGTGTAAATAAGTAATCCCTGTAGTTTTAGTAAGAAAAAACCTCAAAGTTTAATATTTACAAGTAACAAAATGCCAGTCGTTTTAAAATTACAGTGAGAAAAATGCTTGGATCGCTAGTGCCCGCGGGTTAAATAATAATCATCGCTTCATTTTTGTGTACAAACACTTTTTCAGATATCTTTCTGGGCGGTTTAAAAAGTTTTATAAGCATAGGTTACGTATTCCGTTATCTATTTATCTCGAAGAGTTGTTCAACCACGCGATGTACATCGAAGAGACGCGATGTTATCGTAAGGCGCGACTATGAAAACCCAGTTAGAATGAAAGATGTTATTTATTTGTACTAAATTTTAGCAATTTTCATAAATGACTCCTCCCCCCCTCAGAGATACTCATCAACACAGATCTCGTTTGTCTGATTCTGCCTTCACGGAGGCATGATGTTGATTTTAACTATAAACTCCGTAAAAGTTGGTATTGTGATGCTTCTTTAGCATAGGCGCCGACTACTGGTATGCTCGGCTGCTCAAGCATACCCCAAAATTTGATTGGGTATGCTAGGCGTACCCCACTGAAAATTTGGTATAATTTTTTTTACGTTATATTTCTTGACTTTAATTAAAATCAACTCTCTCATCCCATTGATGGCCGGCTGGCTTTTGTAACACACCACTCTAAAAGGATTATTTTAAACAGGTAATTGAATTTGTAGGCATTAAAATCCACGTTCACATGTGAGTGAAGTGACCGTTTTCTAAATAGTCCGAATGTTAATGGAATTCCGCTTGTTAAGTCAATATTGTAAGCTGAAGGCGGCAACCTTTAATTGTATTATATAACTAGAAATGAAGTGGGTTTGGTAGGATACATTGAAAATGTATACAAAACGAATTTAATTCCCGATATCTTTTGAGATAACCTTTTGACAACCTCATATGTTACTAGTGTGCCGACATACTTGCTGCGAAGACTGCCCTATCCCATCTAGCTAAAACATTCTGTAAACAGACAGTCCTCATAACAATTTGCGAAGGTCTTTGTGTTTTAATTCGCAACTCTACTAAATTATCGAAACACAACAGCTAGTAATAGATTTTTTTTTCTGAATTTGAATTTTCAGGCTTCAACAATTTGTCAACAATTGAACTTAGTAGTCGCACCTTAGTTTCTGCTCTTTTTGACCTGTGTCACCTGTGCATGGAATTACGTCTTAATCCTTCCCCTCCTCTCATTTTTATCTGTCCGGTCTTGTCAGAACCATTTGTTCAAAGATTGCAATAGCATTTCAGGGCTTCCAATAATTCATTGTGACTAGACTGTCTACCATTACCTCGAGGAAACAAAAAACATTAGGCTACAATTAGTAGTCAACAGTTTGAAAATGTTATTAGTTACGATAAAGGAAACATATCCTGCACACTACCATCTGCAGTCATCCCAAATTTCCATCCAAAAACTAAAAACATGCAAAGAAATATTTTTGTTCATAAATCAATAAAATTTGGGGTTTTAAGGGTTAATGTATAGCGTGTGAAAATCGTTAAAAATGGACAAGTATAAAGTGAAATACAAAAGACATCGACTTATAATCGTGATGGTGACGGTGATATGGAATCGATAGCGTGTATGTTTTGTATAAGTTTTTGGCTTTTTATTTATTTATTTTCCTTTAGAAATACTTGGGAACGCCACTGAGCATACCCCAAGATTTTCAGAAGTCGGCACCTATGTTCTTTAGTAATAATTATACACGATTCCTGTGACTGATGTAACATTGATAATGTATAAATAGTAAACACAGTCATCATGTACGTATGTTGATGGCTGAACTTTTTTTCATGCGGGCCCGGCTAGCGCCAATGAGGAGTCGCGGTAACAATTACGTGGATAATTAATTTACTTAGCGGACAAGGTACATTGAGAACCTGTCAACCATAGAGCAGGAACAGCATTAATTATTTATTTTATGGTTAACACAAAAGATTATTCCCCTCGTTATGTGTTAATGGGTTTTCAAAAAGCATACGTACCTGCAATGCCACCTAGTGAGCGCTAGCCGGGGCCGTATGAAATACAGTTATAACATTGTTGACTGCGACTTTTTGACATGCTAATTATCCTCCTAACAGATGTAAGTATAACTCCGTAATACGGTACGCGACTTTTGCGAAAAGGCAATTTCTTTCAGTTGTAATTTATTGCTTTAACAGCTGTCGTACAACAATGCATTCAAAATATCGTTAAATATATTTAGAGACTAACGCCATCTACATCTTTGAGATGGAACAGAGTGAAACAATCGTTGCAGAGAACAATAGAGTGAATCCAAGTGTGAATCGACTTTACCTGTGCCCGCACAGATGAAGTAATTCAATGTGTTTTAGAATGAAGTGTTTGTCCGTCATGTCAAAACAGAGAATAAATTGATATCAGAGCTCATACGAAACAGTGTACCCGTGGGTTACATGTGATGCCAAATCACAAACGAATACATTATGCTCTTGGTGCAACACAAAGATAAAAATTTCTACAATGGGGAAGAGTACTTTGAACAGCCACACAAGAAACAAGAAACAAAAACTTTCCATAAGCAAACGGAAGTCTGTTGCTTTCCATAATATAAGTTATATGTCTACGACGAGGATTCACATTTCAGCGACGATTTACGGAAAACAGAACGACGCAAGGAGAAATGCTAATTGTTTTGAAGAACGGAGAAGTAGTAGACGAAAAGAAAAAAAAATCTTGAAATGGCAACAATAGGCGCTATTGAAAAAGTAAATAAAAATATAACTTCTGCGCCGGTTAAAACCATCAGATCCCTTCACAAGTTAATTTACGGACCAGTTACAGACGACAGAAGAAATCGAAAATGCTTGAGAGAATTTTCTGGTTTTACTTTTCAAACAGGGAATGTTGAACTTGAAGTTAAGAAGTTCATAATCGAAAGATCATTTACTGAAGCGGAGTTGGGAGCTATCTGCAATATACTGGGACGAAAAGTGGGACGAAAAGTGAAATGATTACAGAAATTTGTTATTATTTATCTAACATTGACAAACTTGCAATAAAAATTTGCGTTGCGATGACTTAGAATGTGAAGAGGATGTTGATGACGCTCATGATGAAGAATAGGATACTGTGCAAATAGCTAGCGATAAAAGACTGGGTTTACTCGAAAAGAAGACAGATTCCGATCTAGAAGCAGGAGATAAATGCGAAACGCAATTATTACAAGATCGGTGTAAATTTTCTATGTCGTTTCATGACGTAGAGGGTGCTCTTAAATCATTTAACGGCAATGACGGATATCCAGTTAAAAAACAGATCGTTGACTTCGAAGAAACAGCGTTTTTAATTGGCTGGAGTCAACTGCAAAAGCTTATTTTCACAAAAAAAAAATCTGCTCGAAGGTATAGCAAAGCTTTTTGTTCAAGGTGAGAAGGGTCTTACATCGTGGTCTGCATTGAAGAAAGATTTGCTGGAAGAATTTGACATGAAAAAGAGTGCTGCAGAGATTCATCAGCTGTTGTATCGGCGAAAGAAGAAACAAGAGGATCTCTCCAAGAATATTTCCTCGTAATGAAAGAAATTGCCAGTCGTGCTGATACTGATTACCCAAAGGAATGGTATAAGGTGGTACCATCAGTTCAACATGCTATGAATTCAAAATTTCACATAAGTATTCAGAAGACACCATTTGAACTACTGATGGGAGTCAAGATCCACACACAGACTGATCTTCAGATCACAAAGTTATTGGATGAAGGAATTATTAACTTGTTTGAAGAAAGACGCAGTGCACTAAGGGAAGATGCTAAGCTACAAATCGGCAAGGTACAAGAAGAAAACCGTGTTAACTTTAGCCGTCATCGGAAGCAAGCCTACAAGTACAATTTTTGTGATCTGATAGCAATTAAGGGAACACAAACTGGATCACATCTGAAGCTGAAGGCCAAGAATCTAGGTCCTTAAAGAGTCACAAAAATAAAAAAACAATGACACCTATGATGGGTGCCGAGAAGGTGATAACCATGAGGGTCCCAGAACTACAACAACATGTGCTGAATTTATGCAACCTTGGCCAAGTGACTAATCATCATCCGAGTTGGATGATTTGTCGGGATGACCGAATGTGGGATTCGGATGGGGGATTTAAAGGATATCCTGCTGACGAAACTGCCAGAGAAGCCAAATATTGGACAGTAGTTTGCCGATCACGGAATAAACACAAGTAGGAAGTGTTTTTTCTTTGTTCCGTTTTATCTCTGTTGTTTTAATTTAAGTAACTTTGATTAAATAAAATGCTTATGTTGGAGAGAAGAGTCCTGATTCCTACATATGTATTGGGTTCCCGATCACTAGTTCATGAGATGTGACTGTATTTTAATGTATCAGGAAGTCTAGTGTAAATTAATGGGATATGTTGCATAAACGAATGCAATTCACATTAAAACGTACACTGTCCTCCAACTACTTTAACTCAACTTTGTCGTCCATTATTCAGGGTGTAAATTTTAAGTCGACAAACCAGAATAACTTGGAAAAACAGTAGATATTAAAAAATGGTTTTCACCAGCATGTGCGGATGTCAGAGGCTTAGGAAATAATACTCAACCTGAACCGTTTCCACCGTTTGTGGGCAGGGGGGGGGGAGTGTCAAGCATAAAATTTTAAATGGGAACGCCGATTTTTTAGCGCAGATTCGGATTCTAAGGCCCATATCATGTATGGTCTTTTTTTTTTTACGACAGATGGTGCTGTAATAGTAAGAAATACTTGCCATACTGGTCAAGAAATGTACTAAACAGGAAATAAAATAAATGAAAACCATATTCATGACGCTTCAGAAAGCTACCAAATGATCGCGAAAGTGATCCCTCCCTCTCCCCACAGCGGACACGGCAGTCTTCCAAAGTGATACCTTAGTCCAGATTGCCCTTGTCTGAATACCAGTTATGAATAGCGGAAAAAACACTTAACTGAACTAGCTGGGAAGAAATGTACATCTGGTATCACTTGGTTGGGTTCTGAAGCATCATCAATATGATTCGCCTTTATTTTCTTTCGTGGGTGGTACATTTCTTCAGAAGTATGGCAAATAATTCTTACCATTACAGTGCAATATGTTGCCAATTGAAAGAAAAAAAAAATTCAACCAAACTTTACATGATTTGGTCCGTAGAATCTGAATCTGCAATAAAAATGGGAGCTTCCATTTAAAATTTTACAATAGCCACCCACACCACTTCCAAACAGTGGAGACAGTTCAAGTTTATCATTACCTAAGCCTCTGCCGTCCGTTGATAATGGTGAAAACCGTTGTTGAATATATACTGTTTTTCCCCTCTAGTTATTCTGGTTTGTCAACTTAAAATGTACATCCTGTACTATACATTGTGTCTGTGTCAAATCTGGGTTGGGGGGAGGGTGGTATATGGGGCTGCAGATCCCCCAAAACCAAGAGGAAAACCTCATAATATGAGGTGTGGTTCTTTTTAGATCAGTTTGAGGTACAATGTTACTATGGATTCACCACTGCTAGGTGTCTATTACAACATTACATGGTTCAACTTGGATGCAATGTGTTTTAAAAATATGTAACTAGTTTCTTTCTGGTATAGATGTTTGCTAATCCCTTTGAGCAAAATTATGTTTCGTGAAAACCTGGAAAATAATTATTTTAACCTGGAAAACCTGGAAAAAAACCTTGAATTTGAAAATGAAGATATGGTGGCCACCCTGCTGAGGTTAACATTACTTATGTGTACAACCTTAAGCAATATGTCAGTAGGTAACAGCATAGGAAAATCTTAAATCACAACTACAGCTTACCATGCTAGATCCGCATACTGCTCATCTCTGGGACCAACCTCTGACACTACTCTTTTAGTCCGACCAGGTTCAGAACACCAAATTAGCACAGCACAGGGTCACGTTCCCTTAGAGCATCCTGGCTAAGGATAAAACAGCCACCTTACGGGTCTGCTATACCACCAATACTTCTCTAAAATCTCCCAAGTTCAATATAGCTTAATATAGCTTAAATTGCTGCCAATGAAAACACTACCAATGACACCTACCTTCTAGCTTGATTTCAGTTATAAATGAGAAAACTGTTGCTCGTAATGTTGAAAATTCCGTCACATGACACTTAGCAAAAACTTCAGACGGGGAGCAAAAACGTTACAGTGTCTAACCACAACACGGCATAGATAGGGAGACACCATTGATCTGGTCTGTGCCATAGAGTGGAAACACTCTGGAGTGAGTATTGCGTCCTGTCTTCTCTAGGAGGTGCTGGTTCTGCTCATGTTATCAACATTAAGCTAGGATTGTCACATGATATTATATAGATATGTGAACTTGAAAATTGAATTGCTGATTTTCTACAATAATTTTATTAGGAGGCCAATGAAACTTATATCATTCAAAGATGGCTTGCTGTGAATGAGCACAAAACAGTATTCATTAGTGTACATAGCCATTGAGACCAACCTCATGAACCACAGACATTGCCGAGGTTGGAGTGGCTTGCGTGCCTCAACGAAGTAGATAGCCGTACCATAGGTGCAACCACAATGTAGGAGTATCTGTGGAGAGGCCAGACAAACATGTGGTTCCTGAAGAGAGGCAGCAGCCTTTTCAGTAGTTACAGGGGCAACAGTCTGGATGATTGACTGATCTGGCCTTGTAACATCAGCTAACATGGCTGTGCCATGCAGTTATTGCGAGTGGCTGAAAGCAAGGAGAAACTACAGTTGTTACTTCTCCTGAGGTCAAGCAGCTATACTGTATGAATATATGATGGCGTATTCTTGGGTAAAATATTTCTGAGGTAAAATAGTCCCCCATTTGATTCTCCAGGCAGGGACTACTCAGGAGGATGTCGTCATAAAGAAAAACAAAACAGCCATTCTACAGGTCGGAGCATGGAATGTTCTAAGCCTTAATTGCGTAGGTAATCTAGAAAATTTGAAAAGGGAAATGAATAGGTTAAAGTTAGATATGTTAGGGATTAGTGAAGTTCGATGGCAGGATGAATAGGATTTCTGGTCAGGTGAGTACAGGGTTATCAATACAAAATCAGTTGGTGGTAATCCAGGAGTAAGTTTGATAATGAATAAGAAAATAGGAATGTGGGTAAGTTACTATGAAAAGCATAGTGAACGCATTATCATAGTAATGACAGACACGAAGCCAACACCGACCACAGTAGTGCAAGTTTATATGCCAACGAGCACAGCCGATGATCAGGATATCGAAAAAATGTATGAGGAGATAAAAGAAATCATTCAGAAAGTTACGGGAGACGAAAACTTGATTGTGATGGGGGCTGGAACTCAGTAGTAGGAAAGGGAAGAGAAGGAAATGTAGGTGAATATGGACTGGGAAAAAGGAATGAAAGAGGAGATCGCTTGGTAGAATTTTGCACATAGCACAATTTAATGATCACCAACACTTGGTTTAATCATCATGAAAGAAGGCTGTGTACGTGGAAGAGACCAGGAGACACTGGAAGGTACCAGATTGACTTTATAATGGTAAGGAATAGATTTAGAAACCAGGTTCTAAACTATAAGACATATCCAGGGGCAGATATAGACTCTGACCATAACTTACTGTTTATGAATTGCAGATTAAAACTGAAGAGATTGCAGAAAGGTAGAAAGGTTAGGAGATGGAACCTAGACAAATTGAAGGAACCAGAGGTGGTTGAGTGTTTCAGAGGGAGCATTAGGCAAGGATTGACTGAAACGGTGGGAAAGTAATACAGTAGAAGAAGAATGGGTAGCTCGAGAGATAAGGTAGTGAAGGCAGCAGAGGATCATATAGGCAGAAGGACAATGCCTAATAGAAATCCCTGGATAACACAGGATATACTGAATTGATGAGAGGACAAAATATAAAAATTCAGCAAGTGAAACAGGAGAAAGGGAGTACAAACTTCTGAAAAGTGAGATTGACAGGAATTGCAGACTGGCTAAACAGGAGTGGCTAGAGGACAAATGCAGAACCATAGAAGAATGCGTAACTAGGGGAAAGATAGATACCGCCTACAGGAAAATAAGAGATACTTGGAGACAGGAAAAGCAGCTATATGAATATCAAGAACTCAGATAGAAAAACCAGTACTAAGCAAAGAGGGGAAAGCTGAACTGTGGAAAGAATATATAGAGGATCTATACAAAGGAAATAAACTGAAGGCAGTATTCTAGAAATGGAAGATAAAGTGGAGGAAAATGAGATAGGAGATATAATACTCCGAGAAGAATTTGACAGAGTGCTGAAGGACTTGAGTTGAAACAAGGCCCCTGGAGTAGATGATATTCCAGCTGAACTGCTGATATCGTTAGGAGAGCCATTCATGAAAAAATTGTATTGCCTGTTATGCAAGATGTATGAGACAGGAGAAATACCCTCCTACTTCAAGAAGAATATCGTAATTCCAATTCCAAAGAAAGCAGGTGCAGGCAAGTGTGAAAATTACAGAACTATCATTTCAATAACTCATGGTTGCAAAATACTAACATGAATTATTTTCAGCCAAATGAAAAACTGATAGAATCCGACCTTGGGGCAGATCAGTTTGGATTTAGGATAACTGTAGGAACATGCAAGGCAATATCACATTACTATTTACCTTAGAAGATAGATTAAGGAAAGGTAAAACTACATTTTAGCTTTGTTGATTTGTAGAAAGCTTTTGAGAATGTTGACTCGAATACACTCTTTCAAATTGTGAAGGTAGCAGGGGTAAAATACAGGGACTGGTAAGTTATATGCAACTTGTGCATAAACCAGACAGCAATTATTAGAGTAGAAGGCAGTGAAAGAGACACATTGGTTGGGAAGGAAGTAAAACAGGGTTGTAGCCTTTTCCCCAGTGTTATTCAATCTGTACTTTGAACAAGCTTTGAAGGAATGCAAGGAGAAATTTGGAGGACAAATTAAAGTTCAGGGTGAAGAAATAAAAATTTTGCTTTTTCCTGATGACATTGTAATTCTGTCAGAGGCAGCAGAGGATGTGGAAGAGCAGATGCAAGGAATGGGTAAAGCAGATTATGAGATGAACATTAACAAGAGCAAAACAACAGTAATGGAATGTAGTCTAAGAAAATCAAGTGGTGGTGAAGGCATTAAATAAGGTAATGGGACAATAAAAGTAGTAGATTTGTTTTGTTATTTGCGTAGCAAAATAACTTATGATGGCTGGAGTGATAAGGATGTAAAAAGCAGAATAGACAAAGAATGAATGTAAACAATTATAAGCTGTTAATGAAGTTCATAAAAGAACATTTTCAGTTGCTTCTGATATTGGTTATTTTCCATTTATTAAGCTCACCCAGTAAATAATAATAATATAGTTTGTGTCAACTGCTTGGTGCAAATCTTTCAGTTGTTCATTTAGGTGCCAACTGGGGAATGGGTACCCATAATTTAATGTGGTCTCTAAACCACATCTTTAGAAGTAAAGGCTAATTAAAACAATGTCTGAAAATTATATGGTATGACCAGGATTCAATCCAATGACCTCCTGATTTCCAGTTTAGCACTTTACTGCTATACAAGAAGGCATAAGTTGTTCAGTATACTGCACTATTATGGAGATAGGTCAGTTCTATTGACTCTTATGTACATTTTTAAATTCTTTTTCCAACACATGAATAACTGTAATATGCACAAAGGTTCTTTAAAAGTTTAATTAATGATTATTGCATTTTCTGGATGACCTATTTTCTTAATTTATATTACAGGCAGACACTCTTGGAACAAATAATCCAGCAGGCACAACACTTCTTCATGCGTCTGCGGACAGAATATGTGTTGGATACTATTGCAAAAGAAGTCAAAGACCCTCTCATTATATCACACTGGAATGCTTTAAATTCTCCCACTCAGTCATGTGTAAAAATAAACATTATGACTCATGGTTATGATGCAGTGTGCCGGACTTCACTCATTGTGCATGTTGGAGAAAAGTCTCTCAAATGTGTCTGTCGTGATGGAAGAGTAATGCACATGTCTTATGAGCCCCAGGAGTTACGTGATCTTATTTTCTGTCAGGTAAGTGTAATTACTAATTGAAAAATTAAAAGTTCAATAACTGCCCATCGTAAACAGAAAATAGTGGAAAGGTAACATAAAAATCGATAAATATATTTTTTGGGAAATATTATTCAGAATTTTTGCAACAGTGTCATATTGCTCTTTGTCACATGCAATGATATGTATCTCAGTTAGTGGGTAATATTTTTGTATTTTCAGTGCCAGTTAAATGAAAATGACCAATTTCTATTGATTATGTTATGAAAACTGGACAGCTATGAATGAGACTTGTGCTTTGAGTGTTTCATAGTAGTCTGTTCAGAATTATTTCAGGATTGACAGCTATGATTGAATTAGTAGAGGGGGAGCCCACATCAGAGGCACGGACCACAGTCTAGCAATCCCATGCTACCTCAAGCCACATTGACCATTTGAAGTTACCAAACCTTCACACAAAAATTATTTTATTTTTATTTATTTATTTTTTTAACACAGGTTTCCAGCCAAATTCACGTTTTATTCATTCAGGTGACCAGTTTAGACCTGTCTTAGTTGTCATCTTCTGATCTGTACAAGTCGAAACTGGTCATCCAAATGAGTAAAAAATGATCTTGGCTAGAAACCTGTGTAAATTGATTCCAGGTCACCCTAACTAACCATGAATTCCATACAATTATTTTATTTTGTTTATTTATTTGTTTTTGCACTGATCAATGTCAGATTGAAGTTTGCCAAAGCTCATGAGTGGAGAAAGACCTGCTTGTTGTAAGAACCAGAGTATTGCTCATTGACTTCAACAGTAGAAATGGTTCTCACGTTTCATGCCTACTTGTCCCACTTCCGTCTGTTTAACTGTGTATGTGATATAAATGATGCCACTCTGAACATAAACAAAAACATGATTGTGAATATTAGGGAAATTAAACATAAAAAATTGAAACTACTGGGGAAAAATGTGTGCATAACTGAATTACCAATGTTGTTTTGTTTGCTGAGGATGCGATTTCTCATTATGATTATGATTGTTATAGCAGAAAGGAAAATCCAACCATTAAAGAATCAGATATCTTTCAAGGCAGTCATACACAAGACCATGGGTTTCAGTATGAAAGTTGGAAATTATTATTTCAAAGGATACAAGTTACATACAGTTACCACGTTGTAAATGAAGTACAGATGAATTCAGCTGCATGTTGACATGACTAATAGACAATGGTAAATAGCTCCAAAACAAAATAATGTATTTTTAAAAAAAGTAGAATATCTTAGCAGCAACTGACTGCAGATGAAGTTTGTTTCAGGAATTCAATGTACATCACCAAAAATAAATACTTCTTTTTACAGTCTAATATCTATAATACTGAATGACTTTATTCCCTCTTTTATTACTATTCAAGTAACAGAATCGGAGAACTTAAAAACATTTAATTATAAACATTGTAATCCTTTTCTTGTTTGTGAAACCACATGGTTGATCACTCAGTACTTGTTGCACAAGTGGGCCATAGTGCATCATATTTAATAGAAATTATCTGGTGTTGTTACAAAACTTGACCAGAGTTCCAGTTTGGAGTAGAAGAAAATTTAACATTTAATTTGCTTAATGAGTGAACCAAACTTCAATAACAAAAACATTTTTCACGTGCTGAAAATTCGGTGACATTGATAGAAAATACGTTTTTGTTAACTGATAGTTTTGTGTCCCAGCTTCGTCGCCGCTTTTGTATCTCGTTTCCGTCGTAGGTGTCGGTGGCTGAGTGGAATGAGACCGACACAGGAATAAACATAGCACGCTGGTGCAGGTACGGAGGGGAACAGCCAGAAACTAGAAACACTAGAGTAAATTAGAACGAGATATATATTGCACAGAATTTATACAATACTTAACTTTAACATAGTTCAGTACGGCAGAAAGCTGATACATAGTTGAGGCCTGCCTAGTGCCTATCCGATAGCCAAGTCTTCACTGGTGCCTATCTGATTCCGAAGTGTTCACTGGTTCCTATCTCAGTTCCAAGTGAACGATGTCGTTCAGTGGTGGCCACGAGCGGAGTTGTCGCAGAGGGCGCTCGTGGCTGTCGTTGTAAGAACTCCACGCCGTGCGTGCATGGCGGCGCGCGGCGAAAGTAGGTGGCGCGCACTTTGTACTTATGCGACACCACACCCCTCCCCCCCAAACCGCCGCGCCGTCGTGGAGTAGGGCTGAGGGCCACGGTGACGGCACTGGGAGGAGGGCCTGGGCGGGGGCGTTACTGGTGGGACGGGCTGGGATCGAGACGCCGTCCGCGCCCCGGCATCCGCCTTGCGATCCTCCAGGAAACCCGCCGAAACCTGGGGAAGGGCGCACACCCCCGCCCAGAGGGAGCAGGTCTTCTTCTGAGGTGCATGGCCCAAGCTGGGGGGGCCCGCACGGTCCCGGAGTCCCTCTCGGTGACGCTGTCATCTGTGGCGGCGACGACTGCGTCGGAGGTGCGTCGATGTCCATAGGGATCTCGTAGTCCGGGGACGAACAATGTGGCTGTGCTCCCTGGCGGTGAACTGGGTCTGGACCAAGAAACCCGAGACAGGATCGTGCGGCCTGTGCAGGCGCAATTGGTTTGCGTGGCGCCGCAGCTCCGACCCTCTGGAAGAACGTACAACATATATATTGCGACCGAGCACGCGCTGAATGATGCCTGGCAACCATGTCTTCTTGTTGCCAGCAAACACCCTGTACAGCACCGGCGTGAAAACCTGAAAATGCGTAGCGCCATACGAACCAACTCGGTGCGTGGGAGGCTGCAGCAGGTGAAGGAGAGTGCGGTGACTGCGGCCGTGTAGCAGCTCGGCAGGAGACGGGCCGTCACGTGACATACACCGATACGTAGACAGGAAAATTTGAAGAGCTTGCTGCCTGGAGTGCTGACCTTTCATCTTTTCCATGTGAGACTTGAATGTTCGAACGAAGTGTTCTGCTTCACCATTGGACTGAGGGTGCAAAGGTGCGGTGGTGATATGCTGAATGCCATTCACACGACAAAACTGTTGAAATTCTGCACTAACAAACTGAGGTCCATTGTCACTGACGATAGTTTCAGGCAAACCTTCGATGCAAAACACTGATGTTAAGACACTGATTGTACTTGACGCCGTCATTGAGTTCATGGCAATCACAAAAGGAAACTTGCTGAAAGCGTCTACAACAATTAACCAGCACGTGTTCCAGAAAGGTCCGGCAAAGTCAATGTGTAAACATTGCCATGGGCCCTTGGGGTGTGGCCAGTCTGAGAAACGTTGCAGAGGAGCCGCCTGATGCTCTGCACAAACAGTACACTGTGACGTCATGTTCGCTATCTGAGCATCCATACCAACCCAGGTACAATGACGTCTGGCCAGTTGCTTTGTCCTAACAATACCCCAATGTCCTTGCAGGGAACGGGGAACTATCACTCTTGTTTGGTCGTTGTCCGTATGTAACAACAGAACACCCTGACTTAAAGACAATGCATGACGTTGTGCAAAATAACGTCGAACCAGAGGCCGCTCAGTGTCTTTGGATCTGGCAGGCCAACCAAAGCGAACAAAACGTGCTACCACACTAAGGTCTGCATCCGCAGCTGTTTCCTGTGCAACCCGACGAGAGTTCAAAGGGAAGTCTGCGACAGCGGAAGCATCTCTGGAGTCTATCTGACAACATGCCATTTCCGAACTATCAAACGACACATCCTGGCCAACCGGAAGTCGGGAAAGTGTGTCCGCGTTGGCATGTTTAGTGGTAGGGCGGTACAAAATCTCATACTGATAATTAGACAATATCAAGGACCATCTCTGAAGCTTTTGTGCCGTTCGTGGCGGAATTGGCTTTGTGGGTGAGAACAACGACGTGAGAGGCTTGTGGTCTGTCAACAAATAGAATTTTCTGCCATAGAGATAATGATGAAACTTTGTGATGCCATAAATGATTGCTAAGGCCTCCTTTTCTATCTGACTGTAATTCTGTTGCGTTGGCGTCAGAAGCTTGGATGCAAAGGCAATAGGACGATCGTGAGAACCAATGCGATGTGAGATTACTGCACCCAGACCGTATGATGAGGCATCAACTGCTAGCACTACAGGCTTCTGTGGGTCAAAGGGAATCAAACATGCATCACTGAGTAGTGCAGACTTTAATTTGTCAAAGGCAACCTGGCAATCTTTAGACCATACAAAAGGAACGTTCTCCCTACGTAAGTGATGCAATGGAGCTGCAATCTGAGAGGCATTGGGAATAAATCTGAAATAATAATTAAGCTTTCCCATTACTGCTTGCAATTCATGCACATTCTTAGGAGGAGGCAAGTCTTTGATTGCTCGAAGATGTGACTGTAAAGGATGGATTCCTTGGGCATTAATCACATGGCCTAGATACTCTATTTCAGTTTGAAAAAACGAACACTTTGCTTTAATGCAACGTAGACCTGCTGCAGTCAAAATTTTGAAAAGGCACTCCAGGTTTGCTAAATGTTCTTCAACTGTACGTCCGGATACCACAATATCATCTAAATAGTTCGAACAGCACGGTACAGAAACTGTCAGCTGTTCCAAAAAACGCTGAAAAATAGCGGGGGCGGAAGAACTGCCAAAGGGTAGGCGTTGAAATTGAAAAAGGCCCATGTGAGTATTAATGATGAAAAACTTTTTTGACTCATCATCAAGTGGAATTTGCAAGTATGCCTCTGCTAAATCAATCTTAGAAAAGAAGCGAGACTGACCTAATTTGTCCATTAGTTCCTCGGGTCTGGGCAGGGGGTAAGTGTCTACAATTGTTTGACCATTCACTGTTGATTTAAAGTCCGCACAGAGATGAAGTTTTCCCGACGGCTTGGGTATAATTACTATAGGTGAGGCCCACTGACTCGCAGAAACAGGAGAAATCACCCTACTATCTTGCCAACGTTTAAGTTCGTCTGCAACTGTATCACGCATTGTGATAGGCACTGGTCTAGCTTTACGAAACTTTGGAACTGCAGATTCTTTTAAAGTTACATGTGCCACGAAGTCTTTTGCACAACCTAGTTCCGGCGAAAACAAGTCACTGTATTTTTCACACAATGCATTAAGTTTGTCCTGAGGCACTACTGACGAAATTTGAAGCACATCTCTTTGAATTGATAAACCAAACAAGTCAAAAGCATCTAGTCCAAAAATGTTCTGTGTAGATTTGGCCTGAAGAACTACAAAAGCAACTGTTTTCGTTACACCTTGAAAGGAGGCGACCAGGCTTCATGTACCTAGCACGGGAATATTTTGACCTGTATAAGCCGTTAGCACATGTTGAGATGGCGACAATTTTGGTGAACCCAGCAGTTCATAAGTGTCTTTATTCATTAAAGTAATAGCGGAACCAGTATCAAGCTGAAATTGCACAGTCTTATTTTCTATGCAAAGTTTCACAAAAAGCTTTTGCTTGTGGCGCTCAACAGGTGCGCGAATGTGGGCAACGTCTGATTGAACTTGTTTACTATGCTTGCGCATGCGCAGGCTGCGTAGTGAAGTAAGCGGCGCAGGCTCGGCACACAGATTAATATCACTGTCACTAGATGGCACTACCGCCGGATCGGCGTCCGCGCAAGCTTGCGAAGCTACTACAGATTCACTTACTACTGCACTAAACTTTTGAGTAGCTACATCAAATTTACTGTCACTAGCTACACAGTACTGGGCACTATTACAAGGAGCAGTTGCAGAAGGCACTAGTTTCACTACAGGAATGCACTGTTCATAGTCATTTTGCATGTCCCGAACCCTGTTCCGTTGCACTGTTTTACGCGCTCGTCGGCGCTTGCGACGTGGCTCACTACATAGTTTTGCAGTAGGCGCAGAAGAACTTTCTTGCAATTGAGAACCAAGCAACGCACTGCTCAAGTCCACAGCGTGCACGACATTGACAGCATGAACTGTTCGTGCACTGATTCTAACGGTACCGTTCTTTGAGTTTTTAATTTGCATACACACAGACTGTATGTGTCCTGATTTGCCACATTGATAACAGGTTGTGTTGCGACTAGGGCACTGTGCACGTTTGTGGCGAGATACACACTGGGGGCAAGACTTACGAACATGTTTCTGAAATGAACGTTGGCGCCTGTTATTTAAATTACTGTTTCTAACACGACGGGGCGACCTTTGTGTCGCACTGTTACACTGGCTACTCTTTACTCTCTGTTCAGCACGGCCGGTAGAATTATAAGAATCATTAGTGCTATACTGAGAACTACAGCTAGGAAAGCGTCCGTTGCGGCGCACTGAATTAACACTGTGGCTTTGCATTTCTACATTTGCTAAGTCAAAAGTATCATGCGCTTCAATAAGCTGCAGTACACTCTCTAATGAGGGGTCAGACTGTTTTAGAATTGCTGCCCTAATTCTGGGGTCCTGAATGTTCTGCGTAATTGCATCTCTTAACATAACGTCACTATATGAAAGTCCACAACAGCAGGTAAATTTACATTTGTGGGTTAAGCCCTTCAACTCAGTTATCCACTCTTGGTGTGACTGCTCAGGTAATTTTTTAAGTCTGAAAAATCGGTACCGTGCCGCAGCTACAAGAACTTTTCTCTCATAATGAGCATTCAATGCATCTACTATTTGTTCAAAGTCCACATCACGAGGCGATGCGTGGGGAAAAAGTTTTTGCAGTAACACAAAAGTCTTGGTGCCAACTACGGCGAGAAAGAAATGTTTAACTGTCTGACCTGTTATTTGATGAGCCGTGACGAGTTCTTGAAATTGAGCGAAATAGTCACTCCATTCTTCCTCACGTTCGTTGTACTGGTGAAACGTAGGAAGCGTTGCGGCGGCAGGTGTGGGCTGCTGAAGCGTCGTCTGTTGTTGTTGGTTAGCTGCTTGCGCTGTGAGCTGGTCCACTGCTTGCAGGAGTTGTGTGATTTGCGCCGTCTGTAACTGAAGTTTGGGTTCGGGTTAGCGGCCATGCTGACTGATTAGGCGTCACGCATACAAGTAAATTGTAACAAAACACAAATGCAATATGAAAGAGGACACTCTGCAACAAAAAAGGCCACAAAACACGTAACTGAATATATTCCCCCAAAAATCTTATAATAAGGGTGGGTGGACGGGAGCAATTTCTGTATGCTCGGACTGCTGCTGTCTGGCTGCTGCAAGCGGGCCGGTCCAAGGTTCTATCCCATCCTCGTCGCCACTTTTGTGTCCCAGCTTCGTAGCCGCTTTTGTATCTCGTTTCCGTCATAGGTGTCGGTGGCCGAGTGGAATGAGACCGACACAGGAATAAACATAGCACGCTGGTGCAGGTACGGAGGGGAGCAGCCAGAAACTAGAAACACTAGAGTAAATTAGAACGAGATATATATTGCACAGAATTTATACAATACTTAACTTTAACATAGTTCAGTACGGCAGAAAGCTGATACATAGTTGAGGCCTGCCTAGTGCCTATCCGATAGCCAAGTCTTCACTGGTGCCTATCTGATTCCGAAGTGTTCACTGGTTCCTATCTCAGTTCCAAGTGAACGATGTCGTTCAGTGGTGGCCACGAGCGGAGTTGTCGCAGAGGGCGCTCGTGGCTGTCATTGTAAGAACTCCGCGCCGTGCGTGCATGGCGGCACGCGGCGAAAGTAGGTGGCGCGCACTTTGTACTTGTGCGACACCACAGATGGTATATCGTCTTGATAATCTGCTGTCTCAAATAAAATTGGATGAAAATACAGTGACGTTCTTCCAGAATACAAGGCACATGTTCCATATTTATATAGGGAATAGGTAGTGTGTTTGAATGAGTTAAATGAAATGTAAGATAAAACACAGGTTTTTGCGGGTGTGGCTACCTTGCATTGTGACTTTTTGTGCTTCTTCAGAACTGTCAATCCTGAAGTAATTAGACTATAGTTATGCAGCAACAACAACAACAACAACAACAACAACAACGTAAGTGGTTCAGTGGGCTGCTGCAAATCTTTGTTGGAAGATAAACTGATCCCAGTTATCCAACTATGGAAAGAGGACCTACAGTTTAACACGGAATACGAACCATGTGTTTTTCTCTGGTAACTCCTCATGTTGTTTAAAGTTGAAGGCAAGGTTAAAACGAAGAGTGAAAAAACTGTGATCCAACCAACATCGAATTTGGCCCCCTCACAATTTCTTGGTAGGCTTTACCAGTAATCCACTAGGTCCAAAATGTGTAAGGGTGGTTATTCTATAGGTTTTGGTGAGTTTGTGAGTATTGATATAGGTTACATAATTAGCCACATCTATAGTCTGCATTGACTTAGAAATTAAATTTTTTACTGCCAAACTGTACACCTTTGTATAAAATATCAATTTCAAATTGATACCTCTGTCACAGACAATTTCCGAGGTGGGGTGGCTTACGTGCCTCAACAATACAAATACCGTACTGTAGATACAACCAGAACACAGGGGTATCTGTGGAGAGGACAGACAAATGTGTGGTTCCTGAAGAGGGGCAGCAGCCTTTTCAGTAATTACAGGGGCAACAGTCTCAATGATTGACTAAACTGGCCTTGCAACATCAGCTAATGTGGCTTTGCTACACAGTTACTGCGAACTGCTGAAAGCAAGGGGAAACTACAGCCGTTACTTTTCCCGAGGAGATGCAACTCTACTGTATGAACATATGATGATGGCATCCTCGCGGGTAAAATATTCCGGAGGTAAAATAGTCCCCCAGTTGGATCACCGGGCGGGGACTACTCAGGAGGATGTGATCATCAGGAAGGACAGCACTGGCATCCTACGGATTGGAGCGTGGAATGTTAGATCCCTGAATCAGGTAGGGAAGTTAGAAATTTTAAAAAGGGAAATGCATAGGCTGAAGTTAGATATAGTGGGGATTAGTGAAGTTCGGTGGAAAGAGGAACAGGATTTCTGGTCAGGCGAGTACAGGATTATAAATACAAAATCAGTTGGGGGTATTACAGGAGTAAGTCTGATAATGAATAAGATAACAGGAATGCAGGTAAACTACTATGAGAACCACAGTGATCGCATTGTCATAGTCAAGATAGAAACAAAGCCAACACCGACCACAGTAGTAAAAGTTCATATGCCCACTAGCCCTGCCGATGATGAGATTGAAGAAATGTATGAGGCGGCAAAGCAAATTATTCAGACAATTAAGGGAGAGGAAAACTTAATTGTGATGGTAGACTGGAATTCTGTAGTAGGAAAAGGAAGGGAAGGAAAAATAGTAGGTGAATATGGACTGGGCAAAACGAATAAAAGAGGAGATCACCTGGTAGAATTTTGCATGGAACATAATTTTATCATAACAAACACCTGATTTAAGAATCACGAAAGAAGGTTGTATATGTGGAAGAGACCAGGAGACACTGGGAGGTGCTAGATAGATTTTATAATGGTAAGACATAGATTTCGGAATCAGGTTTTAAACTGTAAGACATACTGACCATAACTTGTTGGTCATGAACTATTGGCTGAAACTGAAGAAACTGCAAAAAGGTAGGAAAATAAAGAGATGGGACCTGGATAAATTGAAGGAACGTGAAGTTCATGAGAATTTCAGAGGGAGCTTTAGGGAACAATTGACAGAATAGGGAGGAAATAAAACAGTAGAAGAAGAATGGGTAGCATTGAGGAATAAAGTAGTGAAGGCAGCAGAGGACAAAATAGGTTGAAAGGCACGACCTACCAAGAGTCCTTGGATATTACAAGAAATACTAAATTTAATTGACGAAAGGAGAAAATATAAAAATGCAGTAAATGAAACAAGCAAAAAATTCAAGTCTGTGGAAGAATGTATAAATAGGGGAAAAATAGATACCGTCTACAGGAAAAAAGAAGAAACATTTGGAGACAAGAAAAGCAGATCTATGAATATAAAGAACTCAGATGGAAAACCAGTACTCAGCAAAGAAGGGAAAGCCAAAAGGTGGAAAGAGTATATACAGGGGCTCTACAAAGGAAATGGACTTAGAGACAATATTGTAGGAAGGGAGGAGGATGAGGATGAAGATGAAGCTGAAATGGGAGGTATTATATCGAGAGAAGAATTTTACAGAGCACTGAAAGACCCAAGTCAAAACAAGGCCCCTGGAGTGGACGACATTCCCTCCCTCAGAACTATTGAAGTATCTTGGAGAGCCAGCCATGACAAAACTATTTCACCTGGCACGTAAGATGTATGAGACAGGGGAAATACACTCAGACTTTAAGAAAAATGTAATAATCCCCATTCCAAAGAAAGCAGGTGCAGACAGGTGTGAAAATTACAGAACCATCAGTTTTAATAAGTCATGGTTGCACGAATTATTTACAGAAGGATGGAAAAGCTAGTAGAAGCCGACCCTAGGGAAGATGAATTTGGATTCAGGAGAAATGTAGGAACTTTGGAGGCAGTTCTCACTTTACGGATTATCTTAGAAGATAAATTAGCAATAGAACCGCAGCTGGGTCACTCGTGACCCGTTCCTTAATTCTTTAGTTTGTCACGTTTTTGTAATATTACCTAGAGTGCTGCATTTTTACAACTTTGTATCAAATAAGGTAATTAGGGATCACATTTAATTTTATGTTCCAAGGCACAACAATAAAAGAGAAAACTCTAGATTCACCTAGAACCCCGGATGGGTCAGTTCTGACCCACTGCTGCAGCCCTAATAATGATCTTGTATAGCCCTGAGGTTCTTTTTTTTTTTAGAGTGAATTTGTTCAACAATGATGAGAGATTCTTTTGTGTTGCTACGTGACATTGTTGCCGTTCTTCAGCAGCAGGGCAGGGAAATAAGTTATGAACACGTCTGAACATGTATACAAATATTGCGCAACCAGTGCTTTGTTCTGTGGAAGACAGTGTGAGTACTGCATTCTAACTACATGAATAGTGTTTGCAACACACACATTTACTATGGCCAAACGTCTAAGAACAAAAGAGATATAATAATGGAAAGTCCAGGTTGGAATAAATAATATAGTGAGGACAGTTTACTACTCACCGCAAAGACGTGGCGACGAGCTGCGACAGGCACATACAAAAGACACACACATACAACACATTCAGCTATCGGCCATGGCCTTCTTCAGAAATAGAGCACTCACGCAATCACACAGGCACACAACACAGTCATACAACCATCACCTCCGACTGCCACACTTCGAATCACGCTCTGCAGCGAATCGGGGACGGGAGGGGAGAGGAGGGGGAGAGGATAGAAAGGTTACGTCACGGTGGTGGGGATGGGTTAGATGGGAATAACGAGATGCAGCTTAGGAATGGAGTGGGGAGGCGGGTGAGGGGAGAAAATAAAATAAAATAAAATAAAATAAAGTAAAATAATTCATGTACACTGCAAGTGCACAAGACCACATACACACATACACATGCACGCACACACACACACACACACACACACACACACACACACACACACACACACATACATACATATACACACACACGATCACACATTCACACACCACTCAAATCAGGCGAGGTTTGGGATACAGAGGTAGGAACTGTAAGGTATGGAAAAAAAAAAAAAAAAAAAAAAAAAAAAAAAAAAAAATATATATATATATATATATATATATATATATATATATATATATATATATATAGGGAAGTTATTGTAGGTTGAGGCCTGGTTGATTTCGGGATCGGAGAATGTATTGTAGGGATAACTCCCATCTGTGCAGTTCAGAAAAGCTGGTGGTGGATGGGAGGATCCAGATGGCCCGGGTTGTGAAGCAGCCATTGAAATCAAGCATGTGCTCCGCTGCATGCTGTGCCACAGGGTGGTCCACCTTGTTTTTGGCCACAGTTTGGCGGTGGCCATTCATCCTAATGGACAGCTGGTTGGTGGTCATGCCAATATAGAAAGCTGTACAGTGCTTGCAGCACAGTTGGTAAATTACGTGGCTGCTTTCACAAGTGGCCCGGCCTCTGATAGGGTAGGATAAGCCTGTGACAGGACTGGAATAGGAAGTGCTGGGTGGGTGGATTGGACAGGTCTTGCAGCGGGGTCTTCCACAAGGATATGATCCCTGTGGCAGTGAGCTGGGTTTTGGGGTGGCATAAGGATGAACTAGGATGTTGTGAAGGTTGGGAGGGCGACGGAACACCACTTTAGGAGGGGTGGGAAGGATCTTGGGCAGGATGTCTCTCATTTCAGGGCATGAGGATAGAAAATCAAAACCTTGGCGAAGGATGGAATTTAGTTGTTCGAGACCAGGGTAGTACTGGGTGACAAGGGGAGCGCTCTTTTGTGGATGGTTACTAGTGTTAGGAAGAGGATTTGGGGTGTGTGAGGATATGGCACGGGAGATTTGTTTGCGGACTAGGTCTGTGGGGTAGTTTCTGTTTGTGAAGGCCTTTGTGAGACCTTCAGCATATTCAGAAAGGGAATTCTTGTCACTGCAGATATGCCGTCCACGGGTGGCCAGGCTGTAAGGGAGGGATTTTTTGACGTGGAAGGGATGGCAACTGTCAAAATGTAGGTACTGTTGGTGGTTGGTAGGTTTAATATGGACGGAAGTGTGGATGGAGCCATCAGTGAGGTGGAGGTTGACATCCAGGAATGTGGCATGGTTGGTTGAGGAAGACCAGGTGAAGTGGATGGGAGAGAAGGAATTGAGGTTCTGAAGAAAGGAGGATAGGGTGTCCTGGCCATGAGTCCAGATCATGAAAATATCATCAATGAACCGGAACCAGGCCAGAGGCTTGAGGTTTTGGGATGCTAGGAAGGATTCCTCCAGACGGCCCATGAACAGGTTGGCATAGGAGGGTGCCATGCGGGTGCCCATGGCTGTGCCTTGGATTTGATGGTAAACTTTTCCCCTCAAAGGAAAAGTAGTTGTTAAGTAGGATGAAATTGGTAAGGGTTATGAGGAATGAGGTATCAGGCTTGCGTTCAGAGGGACGTTGGGAGAGGTAGTGTTCCAGAGCGGCAAGGCGTGTCTGGTGCGTATTTTGCGTGTTGAGGAACCTCTTCCCAGGTTCATCATAATCCACTGTCTCTCCCATCATTCCTCACTTTCCACTTTCCCGGCACCATCCCTGTCCCAATGGACCCCTGCTCCTTCTATCTGTACCAGTTCAGGAAAGTATCCCTTTCCCTGGCCAAAACCCAATCCCACATCCTATTCCTAAAATGCTGTCTTAAGTCATGGTATCCCTCCCAACGGTCTAACCTTAAAAATTCCATTGTCTGGATCCCACCCCTCCTTCCACAATGACCTGCACCTTTTCAGATTCCACCAATCCTTATCCCTCACGAACCTAGTCCTACAAAATCACCTCTCCATGGCTCATAAATCCCTTAGCTACCTTCTCTCCCTCCGTAAGATATTACTATTGTGTAACCAAAACTACCTACATCCCATCTCCCAGATCGAATCCTTTGCTCTCCAGCAACTGGAGGAGCATTCCAAACACCACCTCCACAAACTATCCAGCCTGCTGACATCATATTGCCGCCTTGGAGCACCCATATCCAATCCCTATCCGAACCACAGTGTTCCTCCTCGTGAGCCCCTCATAGGTCCCAGACCATGCTTAGCTGACCTCTTGAACCTACCTCATCCCTCCAAACTCCCTACCACCACTCCACAACATCCAATACCAAAACAACCCCAGAACACTGTGGTCAACCTATCCACAAAAATCCTAAACCCCACTGAAGTTTCCGTTCTATCCAAAGGTCTTACCTTTAGTCCTACACCCCAGTTTAATCATGTTGCTCTTGTCAAAGACCTACTCTCCTTTTCCCGATCCCTACGATGGAAACACTACTTTGCCACCAATCCCTCTGACCGCAATCTACCTATTCCCAATATTGAACCCTGCCTGTCCCAATTCATACCACCATCCAACAAAGATCCCCCTGCACTCCCACCTAACCACCCTCTGGTTACCCTCCAAGAGTTTCTCACCTCCAACTTGTCCTCACCATCCTTTCCCAAGTCCCTTCCCAAGAACTCAAACCTTTCAGCAGAAGAAAGAAGAGCCATCCAAAACCTTAAAACTAATCCTGACATAATCATCCTCCCTGCTGATAAAGGTTCCACCACTGTAGTTATGGATCACAGTGACTACCTGGCAGAAGGGCTCCGCCAACTATCTGACTCCTCCACCTACAAGTTGTGCCAGATTGACCCCATCCCCAAAGTCCAACAAGATCTCCAATCCCTACTAAAATCCTATGGCCCCTCCCAGAAACTCTCCCCTGAATCCATCTCCCTCCTCACCCCAGCAGCACCCCGCACACCCACCTTTTACATGCTCCCCAAAATCCACAAACCTAATAATCCTGGACGCCCTATTGTGGCTGGTTACTGTGCGCCTACCGAACGAATTTCAGCCCTAGTTGACCAACACCTCCAACCTATTGTCCAAAATCTACCTTCCCACATCAAGGATACCAACCACTTCCTTCACCGACTCTCCACCATTCCCACCCCTTTGCCTCCTGGATCTTTACTTGTCACAGTGGATGCCACCTCCCTATACACCAACATCCCACATGCCCATGGCCTTGCCGCTCTGGAACACTACCTCTCCCAACGTCCCTCTGAACGCAAGCCTGATACCTCATTCCTCATAACCCTTACCAATTTCATCCTACTTAACAACTACTTTTCCTTTGAGGGGAAAGTTTACCATCAAATCCAAGGCACAGCCATGGGCACCCGCATGGCACCCTCCTATGCCAACCTGTTCATGGGCCGTCTGGAGGAATCCTTCCTAGCATCCCAAAACCTCAAGCCTCTGGCCTGGTTCCGGTTCATTGATGATATTTTCATGATCTGGACTCATGGCCAGGACACCCTATCCTCCTTTCTTCAGAACCTCAATTCCTTCTCTCCCATCCACTTCACCTGGTCTTCCTCAACCAACCATGCCACATTCCTGGATGTCAACCTCCACCTCACTGATGGCTCCATCCACACTTCCGTCCATATTAAACCTACCAACCACCAACAGTACCTACATTTTGACAGTTGCCATCCCTTCCACGTCAAAAAATCCCTCCCTTACAGCCTGGCCACCCGTGGACGGCATATCTGCAGTGACAAGAATTCCCTTTCTGAATATGCTGAAGGTCTCACAAAGGCCTTCACAAACAGAAACTACCCCACAGACCTAGTCCGCAAACAAATCTCCCGTGCCATATCCTCACACACCCCAAATCCTCTTCCTAACACTAGTAACCATCCACAAAAGAGCGCTCCCCTTGTCACCCAGTACTACCCTGGTCTCGAACAACTAAATTCCATCCTTCGCCAAGGTTTTGATTTTCTATCCTCATGCCCTGAAATGAGAGACATCCTGCCCAAGATCCTTCCCACCCCTCCTAAAGTGGTGTTCCGTCGCCCTCCCAACCTTCACAACATCCTAGTTCATCCTTATGCCACCCCAAAACCCAGCTCACTGCCACAGGGATCATATCCTTGTGGAAGACCCCGCTGCAAGACCTGTCCAATCCACCCACCCAGCACTTCCTATTCCAGTCCTGTCACAGGCTTATCCTACCCTATCAGAGGCCGGGCCACTTGTGAAAGCAGCCACGTAATTTACCAACTGTGCTGCAAGCACTGTACAGCTTTCTATATTGGCATGACCACCAACCAGCTGTCCATTAGGATGAATGGCCACCGCCAAACTGTGGCCAAAAACAAGGTGGACCACCCTGTGGCACAGCATGCAGCGGAGCACATGCTTGATTTCAATGGCTGCTTCACAAGCCGGGCCATCTGGATCCTCCCATCCACCACCAGCTTTTCTGAACTGCACAGATGGGAGTTATCCCTACAATACATTCTCCGATCCCGAAATCAACCAGGCCTCAACCTCCGATAACTTCCCATATATATATATATATATATTTCCCATACCTTACAGTTCCTACCTCTGTATCCCAAACCTCGCCTGATTTGAGTGGTGTGTGAATGTGTGATCGTGTGTGTGTATATATGTGTGTGTGTGTGTGTGTGTGTGTGTGTGTGTGTGTGTGTGTGTGTGCGTGCATGTGTGTGTGTGTGTGTGTATGTGGTCTTGTGCACTTGCAGTGTACATGAATTATTTTACTTTATTTTATTTTATTTTATTTTATTTTCTCCCCTCACCCGCCTCCCCACTCCATTCCTAAGCTGCATCTCGTTATTCCCATCTAACCCATCCCCACCACCGTGACGTAACCTTTCTATCCCCTCCCCCTCCTCTCCCCTCCCGTCCCCGATTCGCTGCAGAGCGGGATTCGAAGTGTGGCAGTCGGAGGTGATGGTTGTATGACTGTGTTGTGTGCCTGTGTGATTGCGTGAGTGCTCTATTTCTGAAGAAGGCCATGGCCGATAGCTGAATGTGTTGTATGTGTGTGTCTTTTGTATGTGCCTGTCGCAGCTCGTCGCCACGTCTTTGCGGTGAGTAGTAAACTGTCCTCACTATATTATTTATAAGAACAAAAGAGGACATTGTAAATGCCATAAATGAGATTTTGGATCATGAGCCTGAGGGTGAGCCGCTGGATGTTTCACCTGAGGAAGAATGGCAGCCGCGGTGGAGTGGCAGAGCACATTGAGGCGCAATGCTACGATGTGCGAGGTCGTTCCCCGTCGGGGATTTGAATCCCCCTTGGGCATGGATGTTTGTGCTGTCTTTAGTATAAGTTAGTTTATAAGTTTAGGGACTGATGACCCCACAGTTAAGTCCTATAAGCTTTACAAACATTTGAATATTTTTGAAGAATGGCAACAATCTGTACTTTAAAATTATTAATCAGAAAATGATGTTACACCAAGTGTATCCAAGTTCACAAGGCATTTTTATAACTGTTTATCTATTTGCTGCATAGACATTTTTCAATTGTTACAGTTATGTTTGTACATTGGTGCTTTCATGCATTTATAGAGGTGTAACGTCAAATTTATAAAGGTTTATTGTTTGTTCCGATATTATCACAATGCATTGAATACACAGTAGGTATTACAATACTATTTATTGCTATATGAGCTTCGAATGTTATAGGAAGAGCTCCCCTGGAGGCTACGTCAGCTTGTGACCGTGGGCATAGCCAAAGCTGTCGTGAAAAAAGAAGTTACCAAGCTTATGGACTGTTTCACTTTACTGCAGGTGAAGAACTTGTAGCTCCAGATGGAACGTCGTGGAAACTAGTAGTCGTAGATGACTGTTCAACCGGCAGATATGGACAACAGATGTATTTAGAGACTACGCCGGACCATCTCCATATGCAAAGCGAAACGTGAATAATACCTGCTTCAGTGCTTGGGATCTTATGATAACGGACAAAATATTGAATCACATTGCAAAATGCACTGAGACCGAAGCATGTCATGCTTTGGGTTCAAATGAATGGAGTATGAAAAGTTGAACTGAAAGCTTTTATAGCTATACTAGCTTATATGCGTGTGCTTCGCAACAGTTGTTAAAGAGGGGCCTGTGTATATCATGGTTTTTTAGGGTTCCAGACCTAGGTCAGCAAAAGCAGAATCCTCGTTGGATTGCACTGTCAGTAACTCAGTTCTCCTAGCTAAGATGTCAAATTTAAGCAGAAGTCATTGTCGAAAATGATGAATGTTCATTAAGTTTCTCATACAGAAAGTGAAATTAATTTATTTCTGTACTCTGGAATGATGTAAAGTCAATGTTAGGTTGTGTTCATATAGTTAAGACTGTGGTGTGTAATTGTCTTTTTGGCGTAAACTTCTGACAACACTTCTATCGTTGAGATGAGAAATAATAACAATAACAGCGCCATGTTTGGTTCTATGGTGTAGTACTAAACTTCTTATGTATCTCTCACAGTAAGTCTATTCTGAAGTATTAGTACGTTGCAGTGTTGCATTGTGGACAGTGTAGTTATTCTGTATGCAGTGGTCCCTATTATCGAAAACTCAACAAATGCTGAAAGTCTGGTAATTCAATCAACAGAGCAGTTCATGTCTGTCTGGTGGTGTCAATGTGCGATATAGTACATCTGGGTAATGGTTGAAGGAAAGGCATCAGCTGATGGTCTGTATAGAACTTTCCAATAAATATAGTATTTTCAATGAATTGTATTGACTGTGTTAGCAGCATCAGCCACTCTTTCAACTAATACATGTTCCCACATCCTGCAGTGATTACTTCGTAAAGCACAAAGTTGAAATCGACTTTATGTAATAGAACTGTATGTTCAGAAATCGGTTTTAACTCTAATTACAATTCTCTCTCTGCAAAAGAAGATGTATTTCTCTATCTTAATGTAGTTCGCACCAAAAGTAATTACAAATTTTAATCACAGTATTGCAACGAACAATTATGAAAGCAGTGGCCAGAGGTGGTGCTTGTATGACTGTGTTTTGTGCCTGTGTGATTGTGTGCGTGTTCTATTTTCTGAAGGAGGCCATGAACGATAGCTGAAAGTGTTGTATGTGTGTGTCTTTTGTATGTGCCTGTCGCAGCTTGTTGCCATGTCTTTGCGGTGAGTTGTAAACTGTCCTTATTATATTATTAATTCCAACCTGGACTTTCCATTATTATATTATGAAAGCAGAGACATTTCTGACGAGTTTCTGACGAGTTTGTCGCTCAAGTGTATATATAATGTCACACGATATTGGGGAAAATCTACTAATCGCTGACTTTATCTTTGTCCGGTTAAGATGGATGACTATGTGTATGTGGCCCTTTTAGCACTGGCATTCCTCAACTTTCTTGTTGTTTCTATGACACATTTATTTAGATATTATTTCATGTTATGTAGTTGCTCTGCAAAAAGGTGGGGCTTCTTTGCAGGCAGCCAATGTGGTACAAACCAATCGTAAGAGCAAATAAATGCGTGGAAAGAGTGGATTTGTCTCAATATCATGTGGTAATTATAGCTTAATGTTGAGAAGATGCACATAAAGCAATGATCACTCCATAGATATTTCTACTCTATGTACAATTTAATGGTTATACCCATCGAAAGATGCACTTCTTTTCTTTCCATGACATTGCACAGCATATGGGATACAGCTAGGGGAACAAAATATTGTCCTACCTAGGTTAAATTTTACTTGCTGTGACAGCAGTTCAGTTTACTACAGTTGGCAACGGACTATTCGCTTTAGGAGGATGATTAATTTACTGAAAAGAACATAAGTTATTTATTTCATTATTCCCCTTATTTTACGTGCCTGAATTATGAAAAATCATTCAACGGCCGTTGCCAACATCAGCACAAAACGCTGGCGCCATGAGTAAAATGTATCACTTCTTGTAGTGTATTACACCATAGTTATGAGAATGAAAAAACTCAGCAACGCCCTAATTAGTTATTTGCTGTACTATGTAACTAACGTCGCCTCACTTTGTACTTTCATGGACTATGGCGTTTTCAAGGCATTCGTAAACAGAATGGACTCAAGATGTAATAAGTATCCACCGAGATCAGAAATGAAACAACATAAATTCGGTTTTCCTTGCAAAAAATTCTTAGTAAATGAAAACATCGATAAACGTGAAGGAGTGTTGTTATTTTTTAAATTCAAACAATACCCGTGGAAAAAATCACTTTTTCTCTTTCCATGGCATTGCAAGGCATTGTATCGTACCTGGGTTAAATTTTACTTGCAGTGGCAGTGATTTAGTCTGTTAATGTTGGCAACGAAATATTTGCTTTAGAGGGAATATTAATTTACTGATCGGAACAACATTAATTATTTATATTATTATCAACACCAAGAATTATTCCCCTCATTGTACGTGATTTTTCAAAAAGGATTAAACGGTCATTGCCAACATCATTACACTACACTGCTGCCGTAAGGAAAATCGCAGCCCTTGTTCCACTATATTACACCTCATTTACGTGAATAATAGATGCAGCATTGCCAGCTTTTAGTTATTTGCAAGGAGGTTATAATACCTCCTTGGTTATTTGGCATACTATGTAAGTAATAGCGCCTCTATCGGATCTTTGCTATACTACACTGCAATTCAAACACAGCATACACCAGAAACTACAAATTATGATATCTTTTCTTTCCTGGTCTGATTTTGATGAAATGAAGCTTATATGTTGCCCCAAGGTGCTATCAGTTGACCTATCAAACCCCATGAAATTTCATATAGTACTCTCGGAGATTTGCTGTATTACACCATACTTATAGTATATACATAATACTTCAAATTACGATATCTTTCCTTCCTCTGATCCGATTTTGATAAAGTGAAGTCTATGTTACTCTCCAAACTCTTCCCCATTTACCTGTGGAATCCCATGACAGTTCATGTAGTACTTTTAGAGATTACTCTCAACAAATAGACACACACGATGGCTTTTAAACAAATGAATAAATTATGATATCTTTATTTTCTCTGATCAGATTCTTTAATTATTGAAGCCTTTATGTAATCACATGATATGCTCAAGTTAAGTGTGAAAATCACATTAAAATTTGTCAAGTAGTTTTGGAGGTAAACATGTTCAAAGAGACAGACACATGACAGTCGTAGATAAAAAATTTCAAATTATGGTATTCTTTTTCTCCGTGATCCGATTTTTATGAAACAAAGTCTATATGTTGTCCAGAGTTACACTCAAGTTACCTGTGAAAACCCCATTCAAATGTGTGAAGTAGTTTCAGAGATAAGAGATTTTTAATACTTGAACAAACAGACATGACAGTTACTGAAAACGCTTAAAATTATGATATCCTTTGTTGTTGTTTTTTTTTTTTTTTTTTTTTTTTTCGTGATCCGATTTTGATAAAATTATGCCTATATGTTGACCCAAACTTTTCTCGTATTTCCTGTAAAAACCGCATGAAGATTCATCCAGTAGTTTTGAAGATTTAAGTGAACAGCAACAAGCCTACATTTACAGATTTATTATTAGTATAGAAGATTGTACGTCCATGGTGCTATAAGCACTAAGAGCTTAGAACTAGACTCATTGTGGTTATTCAAGTGGGGAAATAATTTTGTGAAGTAAGCTATGGCTCGTGACTGATTCTGAGAAATAATGTGTTATTGGAGGTTTGATATTAAATCCACAAGATCAGAAAGACTGAAAGAAGAGAAGTTTGCTTTGGTATCAGAAATCTGGTAAGAGTTCATTGCGAACGCGCAATGTTGTTGTATACCAAGTCCATATATAACAATCGATTAGCAGCTTTTTCCTTCAAAGTACCATTGCAGTCTCACACAGTTCATGACCTCAAAACCAGATAAGTGTGGCCAAAAGTATTGGATGGAAGTAGCTAAAGATACCAAGTATATTGAAAATGCATTCCCTTATCTAGGAAAAGATGACACTAGGCTGAGTGGTGAACGTCTTGGAGATTTTGTTGATAAAAAATTGATGCATCCCTACTTGAATAAGGGACTTAATTTTTCACTTCCTTGGCTCTCTCTGAAACATTGAAAGCAAATGTTACAAGTATTGTGGGCACCATAAATTGATCTCGCAGGGAAAAGCCAGTCCCTGTGAAGAAGGGAAAAGGAGAGTTACATAGCACAGTATTGTTGAAGAAGAATGATACTACATTGACTGTTTATCAGGGAAAGAGCAACAAGAATGTCCTGATTCTGAGTACTATGTATCCTTATGTTAAAATTGTGGCAGATGTGAAAAAGAAGTCAGACACAGTAACATTTTATAACAGCTCTAAATATGGAGTGGACGTGGTTGACAAACTGGTCGAAAATACTGAGTCAGAGCACCATACACTCATACAGGCGTTGGCCTGTTCACACATTTTACAACTTGTTGGATTTGGCTGCAATAAACACCTGGATATTGTACAATGCTCTAAATGAGAAAAAATTGAACTGCAGGGACTTCATACTGCAGCTGGGTGAGGAGCTTGCTGAGAACTACACAGCAGCCAGGACAACTACTGACTGCATTACTCCCAAAGATATTCCTGAGAGACGAGAAAAGCGAACACGTTGCCTTGTAAAGTAACACTGCACTGGAAACAAATCAGTCATATGTGTAAGAAAACTATCTGCAACAAATGCACCTCAAAATACTATTATATTTGTGCATTAGTAATGCTTGCAAGTAAAAACACTCAAAACATATGTATAAGTTTTCTTAATAATAATTGATATTTTGTGAAAAATACTGTACCTTTGTTTATTTTACAATAAAATATCTCGCACTTCAAAGAACTGATTCGTTAATAGCAACAGTAACCAAATGACCTTGGAGAATAAAATGGGAAGATACCTGGATCATAAGTGACCCAGCCGCGGTTCTAGATATGCCCAAATACCTGTGGTTCTAGTGTTAAGGAAAGGCAAACATACATTTCTAGCTTTTGTAGACTTGGAGAAGGCTTTTGATAATGTTGATTTGAAAGCACTCTTTCAGATCTTGAAATCGGCAGGAGTAAAATATAGGGAACAGAAGGTTGTTTACAACTTGTACAAAAACCAGGCAGCAGTTATCAGAGTTGAAGGGCATGAAAGGGATGCAGAGGTTGTGAAGGGTGTAAGATATGGTTGTAGCCTCTCTCCAATGCTTTTCAATTTGTACATTGAGCAAGCTATAAAGGAAAGCAAGGAGAAATTTGGAGAAGGAATTAAAATTCAGGGTGAAGAAATAAAAACATTGTATTTTGCCAATGTCATTGTAATTCTGTCAGAGACAGCAAAAGACCTGGAAGAGCAATTGAACGGAATGGACAGTGTGTTGAAAGGTGCATGTAAGATGAACATTAACAAGAGCAAAACATGGGTAATGGAATGCAGTCTTAGAAAATCAGGCAATGCTGAAGAAATTAAATTAGGTAACGAATCAATAAAGGTGGTAAATTAGTTTTGTTACTTGGGCAGTAAAATAATATATGATGATTGCAGTACAGAGGATATAAAATACAGACTGGCAAAGGGAAGAAAATCGTTTTTGAAAAAGGGAAATTTGTTAACATCGAATATTAATTTATGCGTAAAGAAGTCCTTTCTGAAGGCATTTGTGTGGAGTGTTGCCTTGTATGGGAGTGAAACTTGGACGATAAACAGTGTGGACAGGAAGAGTATTGAGGCTTTTAAAATGTAGTGTTACAGATGAATGCTGAAGATTAGGTGGGTGGATCATGTAACAAATGAGGAGGTACTGAACAGAATTAGGGAGAAAAGGAATTTCTGGCATACCTTGACTAAAAGAAGGTATCGATTGGTACGACATATTATTAGACCTCAAGGCCTTGTGAATTTAGCATTGGAGGGACGTGTGTGGGGTAAAAATCACAGAGGGAGACCAAGAGATGAATATAGTAAGCAAATTCAAATGGATGTAAGTTGCCATTCTTATGAGGAGATGAAGAGGCTTGCTTAGGATAGAGTAGGGTGGAGAGCTGCATCAGTCTCCGGACTGAAGACCACAACAACAACAACAACCACCTCTACTTGTTCCTGAGAAAAAGGGGCTTCATAATCATAAAGTTAGACAACAACAACAACAACCACAACAACAGCAGCAGCAGCAGCAGCAATTGATTTCATGTTCTCAGACATTTAGTAAAATAATATAATTAGTAAGAATTTTCTAACTAATATGAAACTTAAAAAGGTTTTTGCAAAGCATGGTGATACGAGCATGAGACTGAAACAGCAATAAGTGAACAGGCATAATGAATGTGCACCACAGTTACCTTGGTCAAGATTGTTTCTGTGTATTTGCCATCTCTGTTAATGTAAAAACTCTACTCTGCACCACTTTACTGTAAATATTATGCATTATTTAAAATTTTAAGTTCTTATCCTTGTGATTTTCTTACACTGTCACAGATGTCATAGCATGCATTTGTTACATTTGTAAAAAAAAACAATGATATTAGAAAGGAAAGCAAAAGTTGGATTATTCTGGATATAAGTATTTGCTTCATTTGGAGTCATCTGAAATAATAATAATAATAATAATAATAATAATAATAATAATAATAATAATAATGCAGTAAGCTGTATTTAAGTTTTATTCATATAAGTGGCACAAACATTGAATGCATGGTAATTTTCGAGGAAGCTTACACTCGAAGTTGTATGGCCAGAATTGTTATATATCATTGCTAGTTCACTCGCAACAATTTAAGCTCTTCCCTTGGTACCTGCCCAACCACATCCTTTAAAATTGTGCAACTAATATATGGTATTAGCACACTATTTTATAGGATGTGGTTAGGCAGGAACCTAAGAGTACAGCTTAAATTTTTTGCGAGTGAACAAGCTATGATATATATTGATTCTGCCCATACAACTTCAGGTGTAAGCTTTCTTGGAAGTTATCCCATGATAAAAATAGATAATATTTGCTTATGTGTTTTAACAGATTTATCAGCATCAGATAGCTGCAGTGCAGAGCTTGGCGAAGCGTATGGGTTGGCAGTTCTTATCCAATAGCTCACATCTTGGCCTCGGTGCTGTTGAGCCTCTAGGAAATGCTAGCAGCTGCATCCTTGCTTCCCCTATTGGAGACAGGTAATATTGTATTTATAATCTTGTTGTCTGCTCTGGATGTTCATTTGAGGCCTCCTGGCCTCACTTAGTGGAAAGTGGCTGATCGTTTTCACTTAAGTGAACACTTTCCAATATTTGTACACTTTTCAGAAAGAACAAATCATGAGAGGAAGATTTCAGGTCATTCCACAGTAAGGGGAATTGTACCATATACGTGCAACAAATTGTTACTTTCTATATCTAAACTGCAACCATGCTCTGAAAACTGCCAAGAAGTGTCTGGGAACAAGTAATTGCCGTTGTTCCATGTATTAAGATTTAATCTCAATCTGTTTTGACACCGTACCTCACAAACGGCTTTTAATCAAATTGCGTGGTTATTGTATATCACCCCAAATTTGCGATTGGATTGGGGATTTCCTGTCAGAGAGGTAACAGTTCGTAGTAATCGATGGTAAGGCATTGACTAAAACAGAGGTGATATCGGGTGTTCCACAGGGTTCCTTATTTACATAAACGATTTAGGGAAAAATCTAAGTACCTCTCTTAGCTTGTTTGCAGATGACGCCATTATTTACCGTCTAGTAAAATCATCTGAAGATCAAAACCAACTGCAGAACGATCTGAATAAGATATCAGTATGGTGTTAAAATTGGCAATTGACTCTAAATAATGTGAAGTGTGAAGTCATTCACATGAGTATGAAAAGAAATCCATTAAACTTTGTTTACAAGATAAATCAATCAAAAGTGAAGGCTGTAAACTCCATGAAATACCTAGGAATTACTATTACTTCAGACTTAAACTGGAAAGAACACATAGATAATGTTGTCGGAAAGGCGAACCAGAGACTGCGTTTTATTGGCAGAACCCTTACAACATGCAACAGAACTACAAAAGAAACTGCATACACTACATTTGTCCATCCATTTTTGTAGTATTTTGAGGAAATCGAAAGAGTCCAAAGATGGGCAGCTCATTTCGTATTGTCACGATACAGGGGAGACAGCGTTACGGAAATAATACAGGATCTGGGATGGGAATCATTAGAACAATGGTGCTTATTGCTTCGGAGTGGGCTACTTACAAAACTCCAATCGCCAACATTCTCCTCCGAATGCGAAAATATGTTGTTGACTCCCACTTACATAGGTAGAAATGATCATCAGAATAAAATATGAGAAATCAGAGCTTGAGCGGAGAGATTCAGGTGTTCTTTCTTCCCGCACGCTATTTGAGAATGGAATGGGAGATAAATAGTATAATGGTGGTTCAATGAACCCTCTCCCAGGCACTTAAATGTGATTTGCAGAGTATCCCATGTAGATGTAGATGTTTGTGTGCTTAGTGAAAGAAGAATGACTCTGTGAATGTTTTTGCATGTATTGTAGTCACACAAAGCCTTCCTTTACAGAGCCTACGGAAGTGATAGATATTATACTACCATACATTTATTGATTCCTCAATTAACACTGCTTCTTGACCCCCCCAGGGGCCCACAGCTCTTTTGTGGGTACGTGTGTGGCACGCACGGGGCCCCGAGCCGAAGCGGCCTTTCTTCTGTCCCAGTCCACTTTCCACCCCCCCCCCCTCCCGGTTTGTGCCTTCGCCCGGAGACGGGCGTTTTCATTCAGTCCAAGGTTTCTTTTTCTCTTCCTCTGAGACTTCTCCTTTTCTTGGTCCTCTTCCTTCCCTGTTCTTTCACCTTCCCCTCTTGCTCCTTTCTCCTTGTCCTCGAGCCACCCCTTCAATCTCTGCCTCAGCGTTTGAGATTCTCCCTCCTTCATCCCTTCTTCTCCTGCCTCTCTTCATCCCTTCTTCTCCTGCCTCTCTTCTTTCCTCCCTGTGCGTGTCTGAAGGTCAACCACGCTCTGCGTAGTCAGTGATGGGGTAGGGCGTAACTCCCCACCTCAAGTAGACATGTAGGGCACGTACGTACCCCTCGGTAAAGGCCAGGCCCAGAGAGGGGTGATTACCCGAGCTGGTACCTTCCAAACATGCTGATTGGTCCGTCCGTCTGTCCGCTCTCGGGAGGTGCGAACAGTCACCTAAGGCGGGTGCGCCCTCAGAGGGGGGGCCCCCCCACAAGGAAGGAATGGGCCATCGGAGACGCCGGTAATCATGGGGGACACCTCCGCAATGAAACCTTCCAAATCTTCTATAACCCTGACTCAAAAGCTGAAACATGGACGATTCTCAGCCACAGAAAGTCTTGCCTAACATTCCCAAGTTCCTCTTAGTATCTCATACTGATATCAGGATTTTTCTTCTGTAAATACTTTTATTATTCAGAAGGGTGTCGATGCGATCGTAGGTCCCTTGAAGACCTGCTCCAGACAGCGCAATGGGACTTTGTTGCTTGAAATTGAGAATGCTTTTCAGGCACAGAAATTACTTTGGGCTATGCTTGTGCATACTTTTCCTGTGAAAATGGAGGCTCACCGCACCCTCAACTCTTCGCGGGGGGTAGTCTTCACAAGATCCCTGGATGGGTTATCGGATGAGGATATACTCAACTATATGTCTGGAAGCTGCCCCTCCTGATCAACCCGGGAAGGTGGCAGACATGTCAGTTGAACCCATTGAACACGATTCTCTGCCTCTAGATAGTGATGGCAGTGTCCCTCGAAGTCTGGTCCTCAGCGGCCGTCGAGGTGACCCCACTTGCTTGTTCCTGCTTTTCTTCTCTCATTTTTTATCATGGCGCTCCTTTAATGGAATATTCGCGGCATTCGTTCCAACCGGAGGAATTAAAACTACTCCTTAGATTGCACTGCCCGCTTCTAGTTTGTCTCCAAGAAACTAAGTTACATCCATGTGATTGTGCAGACTTCCCCCACTACACCTCTGTGCGTTTCGACCTGCCCCCTGTTGAAGGTACTCCAGCCCATGGAGGGGTTCTGATGCTCATTTGGGACGACGTCTATTACCATCCCATTTCATTGCATACTCATCTACAGGCAGTTGCCGTCCGCATCACTCTATCCACCTTTTCCCTCTGCAATATCTATTTGCCATCGTCATCTGTCCTGTCATGTATCGAATCCAACGCTCCCTTCAGTTGCTAGCAGATAATGGCTGTCATGTTTGTTTTCTGTGGGTCCCTGCCACATGGGTGTGCCTGGGAATGAGACTGCCGACATTGCAGCCAAGGCAGCTGCTCTTTTGCCTCGCATGGCTACTTTTTGTGTCCCATCAGATGATCACTCCACGACAATAAACTGAGAACCGTAAAATCGATCCCGACCGCTTGGAGGACCACCTCACGCCCCTCTCGGCGAGAGGAGGTCATCCTGGCCCGGTTGCGGATCGGTCAGTGCCGATTCAGCCACCGTCATTTGCTTACCGCTGACCCTGCTCCTGTGGTGAATTGGTGATGGTGCGACATGTTTTACTGTCTTCTCTTAATTTTAATCGTCCCCATGTAGCCCTTAATTTTCCGTCTACTCTGGAGGAACTTGTAGCTGATGGCACACGAGCAGCCGCTCAGTCGTTGTCAAAGGTTACACATACATAAACTAAATATATGCGAAGTGCACACTGATTATAGTGCCACTGCAAAGTGCCTTTGAGCTAACCCCTAAAACAAAAACAAAAAAATTAATCTTCATTTGTCATTCTGTCACCATTATAATTAGTCTTATTAGCACACAAAAACATTATTATCTGGTACTGTTTACAAAGCCAAGGAGAAAAAGATTGAACATAGTTTGTCGAAGTCAATCAAATGTGCAACGAGCTACCTCATGCGCCAACCGCACTGATGACCAGCGAGAGACTGATGATGATAACATCGTATTGGTATGGCAGATTAGCATTCTAGAGTGAATTACAATGAAGTAGATGGGTATAGAATGGAACAAGTTGGGGCACATCAATGACAACAGCAGTGAGCACGGGAAAATCAAATTGATCACTTTCGCAGACCCAATGCTCCAGCGAACCTGGAATGAGTAGCATTCTCTTATGATCTGGAAATAGATTATAGTGCTGACAAATCTGTAACAATTGAGAAATGTGAATCATTTGTCAACACTTTAAAGCTTTAAAATACAGCAGTGAATCTGCATGATTATGTTGTGCTGGTGGTAAAGTAAAATTGCCACAATTGGTCCCACCACCTGATCCATTACACTCCATAGTTTTGGGATGGAAAATGACTAAACAATTCTTGGCCTACATAAAAAAAATATAACAATTGCTTCCAAATGACGTCGTTTGGTGCAAGGCATATTGTACAGAACAGTTTCATGCCCACATTCAAGGTAATATACATAATTGTGTTTAATAAAATTATAATTTGTAATTGTATCACAAATAATTTAACAAGATCGTTTAGAGCGAACTTAACTCTTTCAAAGTCTATTGCTGAATGCACCCACCACAATAACCAAGTTATTATTTTACATGTTTTAAAACAAAATTTTCCTCAGAGTTTTCCACATTTTATCACCATTTAAACCTTTCCTGAACTTCCACGAATGTGACATGAACATTATCCTGGACATGTGTGCGTGATTTGCCTACTCTTTCGCCCACTATCGAGCCGATACTTAGACTATCTGATGATGCCTTTATAAAGCTACTAGGTCTAAAATACATGTGATTTAAATTAATATGGTTTATATTAAGAGGTAAGTGATATGAAGTTCACTGGGTTATGTAGTAAATAACTATAAATTTAAAGCAAAAATTGCAGCTCGCTGAAGGAAGCCAGTTAAATTTCCTACTTGTATTTGCAACAACAAGAGATGCAAATGATTAGCATTTCGCACAGACGCTACAAGTGCTATGTAAAGGGGGAGCAGATGATTGTGTGGACATACTGGAATTGTTATTCCATCTGGTTACTTTGTGTAAGCAGTTTCAGTGTATCTTTTAGAATGCATCAAGTGTGTTGTGAGCATGTTTCAGATTTGACCAAAGAAGAATAGTCATCTATTGGGATTGTAGAGGTTTAAACCATTACGATTTAATCATAATTATTACAAAAATGGTTTAAAATTATGAGTTTACGACTGGAGTGATTTGAATTCCAATTTCCAGGTTTAAATAATAAATTGGTGTCATTTCTTTTCCATTGGAAAAACTCAGTTCCTTTCCAGGTCATTCATGTGATGTCATCGACAAAAATAAACTGGTTATGAGCAACATCTACTAGCATGTTCTTGTGCAAATCACCAGTATTGACAGTAACTCCTACGAACTTGAAAACTGTGTGATAAGGCATATGGGATGAATCCACAACGGCACGCCATTGTGGAATCTAGCAGCAGCCAATGAAAATGCAGCATGTCACTTGACAAGTAGTTGCGTCCCTACAGGAAAAATCATGAAATGTGTGGGCAATAATAAACTAAGTTCATCATATAGCCTAGTTGGTTAATCTGTGTTCAAAAGTTGAAGTTTTGTTGGTTTTGTTTTTTATTGTATTGTATCTATTAATACAGAGATTTTATGTGTGTGATGTGCTGTGCCAAAGTGTGTTCAATTTACATTGTAAGAGCTTCACTGTCATTTCAGGTTCTCTCTCTCTCTCTCTCTCTCTCTCTCTCCCGTCTTCCAGTGCTGGAACTTTCACGAATATTTCAAAAAATAGGGAAAATGATTTCGTTATGCCTAGTAGTAACATGCTGGGAGGAGAGTATGTAGATGGAGACATAAAAGTGCCCAATTTTTGAAACATTCTTAACCTGCACACTCACCAAAATAGCTTAATCTGCACTCTTACTGTAAATTTGATTTTAGAAACTTTTCAAAATGTTGAGGATTCCTCATTCACTTGTTCCCCTTGGACCCCTTCCTAGATGCCCCCTCCCCACTCATACATATTAGGTAGCATTACTATTTTTCATATTCAAAAGTTGGAATCTCTGAGATTACAGATGATCCTTCTGAGAAATCAGTGATCTTGTCACATGTAATACAGCAATTGTGAAGCAGATCTGTAATCACTGGATGCAGGTGTCCTTTTTTGTACTTACCACTGACTCAGATCCACAAGCAGATGTACCACCAGTGGTGCAATGACTGGTGGACTTTATTATTTTTAGGAGAACTCCTATTATGCTTGAACAACCACCTGGTAGAATCTGGAGACACCATGGTGAAAGAAAGTTGAACAGTTGCCTTACACATCGTTATACTGGTCCTGCACTTGGGTGTTAAGGTTTGGGGTGGTATTGAATTCCATTTATGCACTTCCCTAGTATTCACTAATAATCCATTGGTACATCTCTGAGGTTTTCGATCCTGTTGTCCTCCCATATCTTTGGATTTGTGGACAGCGAACAGGAAAATGCATGACCACAGGTGGTATGTAGTGTTCAAGACTTCTTTGTCACTCATTGGATTGCTTTTCTGCCTTGTTGGTGTCCCTGTTCTCCCAATATTTCATCTATGGAAAATGTCTTGTTGATGTATTTGTAATCACTAGTGTAAGGTACACCGCCCGTAGATACACCGGATAAACTTTGTCAATATACGGAAGCAGTATGGGCTGTCATACCTCATAACACACCCAGAGCATCTTTGATTCCATGCTGAGGCTTGTGGTAGTGATTGTAGGCGGCAGTGGTGGCAACACTCTATACTGATTTCATCATGTTCCTCACTTCACACAGGACTGCATTTCAGTCATGTGATACTTATACAGTGTGTCATCTGCCAAATAAATTTTTCTATGATATCTCTGGTCCTTCTTGGTGTTGCATTTTGGATGCCTAACAGTGTATACAACACAAACATTTCTCTGGGGACACCTGAAGTAATGTGACAAATAGTCAATCTTTGACACTTCATGATGATAACCTGCTGTGGTCACAAACCTCAATCTAATTAAAAGGTTCTTAAATACCTTGTGTGATAAATTGTTATGGAGTGATGTAGAGTCCAATGCCTTTTGGGGGTCAATAATAATAATGCTGCACTTACACAATTACCTTACTACTAAACTCTCATGATGTCACATAAAAAATTAAAAGTTGGACATAATTAATTGGTTTCAGATTCTCTGCTGGTTTGTGTGGTCACTCTGTTCAATGAATCTCATCAGGTTTGTGGGATATGCCCTTAGATTATCCAACAAATGGGTCTCAGTGATATTGGGCAGTAATTTTAGATAACTTCTATTACTTTTCTTGTAGATGTATGTAATCTGTGTTTTGTTCCAGCCATTAGGCATCTGTTTTTTAGGGATGTTCATGTATTTTATGCAGAAGAGAGGAAGTAATAGGGCTTAAAATTTTATGTTTACTGTATGTGATTGATTCATTTATCCACAGGCATCTTGTTTGTTTAATTTTAGCGATTTCACTGCTTTCTCAGTATCACTAGCATTAATAACTGTATCATTTATTTTTGTAATAGTGCAAGAATTTAACTGGTACATTGAGAATGTTTCTTTGCAAAAGAAAATTCTAAAACAGTTTTCAGCCTCCTTTTTTTACTAAACTCAGCTGTGGATACCTGTCCATGGATGTCTTCGACACTAACTACTGTGCCATTGATAGCCTTTGTATATTAGTAGAGTTTCTTTGTATTTAGTGAAAGGTCTTTCATTAAGAATTTGCTGTGCTAGTCATTGAAGCATTCACTCACTGTACTTAATGACCACATAATTGATAGGGTGTTAATCTTCTTTCCTATCTTTTCCTCTGTATCCTCCTGTTCTAAGTAAAATCGTATGAAACTACTACCTTTAATTTACTTAACATATGAATATCCCTACTTGCATTAGTATTTCCTTGTTCTTTAGTACTACAGTTTCCTCACTATCATAGATACTAGTTCCATTACTAACATCCTCAGAGATCAAAAAATCCCCATTTCAATCATGAGTGGACTCTGAAATATCTATATTAAGTAGTTCCTAGCATTGTTACTATTATAGCATTACCGTCATTTTGACCACCTTTATACTGTTTCTATTCGAGATATTCTAAGAAGTTAATTGACCTTGCCCTAGTCTTTTGTCAAACATTTTACCCCCTTACTCTCCTCCATAGTAAGCAGCTTTTTGTCATTGTTGTTTTCAGTCCTGTCTTGTGCCAAGCCTCTTAATCTGAGAATAAGAACAGCAACCTATGTCTTTTGAACCTACTTACTGTATTCATCCCTCAGCCTTCCTCTACAATTTTTACCCAACAAAGTTCCTTTTAATGCTGAGATGATGATTCCTTGATGTTTCAAAATGTGTCCCAGCAACATATCCCTTCTCTTAGTCAAGATGTGCCAGAGACACTTTTTCTCTCCAGTTCTGTTGAGCACCTCCTCATTAGTCACACAATCTACCCATCTAATCTTCATCATTTGGCTGTAGCACCATATTTCAAAAGCTTTTATCATCTTTTTATCTAAACTCCTTATCATCCACGTTTCACTCCCATACAGTGCTACACTGTGGACAAATGTTTTAAGAAAGGACTTCCTAAAATTTAAATTAATATTGGATGTCAGCAAAATTCACTTCCTCAGAAACGCTTTTCTTCCCATATCCATTCTTCATGTTATATCTTCTTTACTTTGGCCATCATAAGCTACTTTGCTACCAAAATAACAAAACTCATCCACTACTTTTATTGTCTCATTATGTAATCTAATTCCTTCAGCATTGCCTGATTTTCTGACACTACATTCCATTACCTTTGTTTTAGTCTTGTTAATGTTCATCTTATGCCCTCCTTTCAAGACACGGTTCATACTGTCCAATTGCTCTTCCACGTCCTTTGCTGTCTCTGAAAGAATTACTATGTCATCGGCAAACCACAAAGTTTTTATTTCTTCTCCTTGAACTTTAATTCCTTCTCTAAATTTCTTCTTGTATTCCTTCACAGCTTGCTCAATGTACAGATTGAACATCATTGAGAAAAGGCTACAACCCTGTCTTACTCCTTTCCCAACCACTGTGTCCCTTTCATGTCCTTCAAGGCGTACAATCTCAAGTCAACCTTACCCAGCCCCTCCACCAGAATAATGGCATAGAGTAGTGAAGTAGGATGTAACTGGTTGATTAAGAAACATTGGTTTAAACTCAGCAATTATTTATTAAGCGCATGTCACACATGTACAACAGCACAGGATGAATTGACTCTGGCTTTGAGTTGCACACTAGGTACACAGTAACAGAAACCTCTGGACCATTTCTTAATACCGTATTTGCTCGAATATAGGCCACACTTTTTTTCCCCAAATTTTGTCGTACAAAATCTTGGTGCGGCCTATAATCGAGATTCAATCGTCCCCACTCCCCCCCCCCCTTCCAACCGCTCCTTTTCTCAAAGTCGTTAGTTTCAAAAATTACATGCTCACTTTTATTTTGATTTGAGAAATGTAATAAACTAGATAGTCTTCAAAAATGCTACTGTAACAGTTTCGCAGAATTGCATGTATGTTTTTGTACACGTTTACGGAAACGGTGCGGGAATTCATGGAAGTCGATATTTCGATATAAATCGAATGGTGTCATTCTGTACCACAGCATATAAAAGCTGTCGACTGTTTTTTAACAAATCCGTGCGGCCTAAAACAAAAATAGTATGTAACACACACTCCCTAAACTCACAAATTATTTTAATTTGATGTAGTCAAAGAAGCTAGTCTTCGCGATAAAAGTTTAGTGTTTGTCACGAGAGATTTTACCGTGACGTTTACGTTGGTACGATAATACCTACTACGAGTAGTGATGGGAGGTTAAGATAGCGAAACAATTGATTTGTGTAGATAACACTGATATTAAGTTCCAATGCTACATTTTAAAATAACGTATTTCACTACGACCACATTCACTGGTTTCACAATCGTTGGGGGTTATTTCCATGAAACTATGTACATGGAACTCGGCGCTATTTTGCAGCCTTGCAACAAATCATTCTGTTGTAACAGCAAAACCACAGTTCCTGTTTTGAATTATGAAGTCAAGCAAACATGGGGATATTTACATTTTAGCCCTTGAAATGCACAATGACTCTTCGAACATTTTAATAGTTTGTCCTCACTTACATACTAGTGCCAAACTTTTTTTCAGCATCAAATTTACGTCAAACTTCCCGTTTTCCATGTCCATCACTGTGACTAGGCATCCTGAAGCTTACATTCGGCAGTATAACTCGTACATTCGTTTCCCGCTACAAACTTACAAGCCAAAACATTCTCTCTCTCTCTCTCTCTCTCTCTCTCTCTCTCTCTCTCTCTCTCTCTCTCTCTCTCTCTCTCTCTCTCTCTCACACACACACACACACACACACACACACACCGAAGCACATGCGTACGCTATACAACACTAGAAACGCCCGGTAACATGCCTTGGTTTGGCATCCCCTCACTTGGGACGCCCGGATCGGCCTGTTGTCTCACTTTCTTATTCGTTGATTTAAAGTTTTGCATTATTTGTTTTGAGTTTATTGAAAAGAGAACATTATTTTGTTAACATTGTATTTCTGAATAACGCAAAAGTTTGATTATGCAAAAACATAAAAAATTAAGTAAAAATTAAAAAACCTGTGGCCTATACTCAAGATTCTTTTTTTTTTTTTTTTCCCTATAATCTCGTGTCAAAAGTTTAGGTGCGGTTTCACAAGCTTCTTCATTCTTGGTCCATTTTTCTTTGAGGAGATAGCACCTCTCGGGCCTCATGGGTAACAGCTGCAGATTATAGAGGCTTCCTTGTGCAACAAGTGATTCTGGCTTTGCAAGAATGGAACTGTGTCCACGCCACTATTTTCATGCAAGAGGTACCACGTTTTGTTTGCCAGGTGAAAGATGTGCTTTGAGAAGTCTTCAGTGACAATTGCATCAGTTCTAAACACTATCAATATGCCTGCCATTCCAGGTCCCCCAAAACTAAATCTGTGTCACTTGTGGTTGTTGGTGACATATGAAGGATCATGTATCTGGACTCTTTTTGATCTGAAGATATATTGCCAACATTACACCAGATATGCTGCGGCCAACTATTGAACATGCCATTTTGTGGGTGCAGCATATTGCTGAGTCAGGAGAACATATTGAACACATGTTGTAACTTGTGACCATATCCTAATAAATGTGGCAAAACCACCATTATCGTATGTTTAGTCATTCCTCCCCTATTCTTGGACCCACACCACATTATGACTGCTTACAGCAACATATTTTCGCCTGTTGGCTGAAAATGGAACTATAATTAATTTTTCACCATACTCTGCGAGCGCACAAATTGCCAAATTTATGCACAAAGTTTCAGCGACCTTCGATGTATATAGCCTGCACTGAAGCCCTCGAAACACTGTCAGTATAGTTATAAACCCGTGTATACCTCTATTTGTAACTTTTTGTGGAACAGTTTTAATTTCTAACAGTTCCATTTTTTATATTTCAGTACTTTCTGTCAACATATATTTCTTTTTTTGTTGAGGTTGTTGTGGCTTACTCCTTTCTATCTTTATTTTTTGCATTTGTTTCATCCACATTTTTTCTTTGTTTTTCCTTTTTTAATTCACTGTTTGACAATTGAATAGACTACTTATTTTTGTGTAAATTTATTTTTATCTGTAGTTTGACAATGTTACTCAAAACAGAACTCCCAACTGTTAATGTGTTTTTACTTCTGAATTCATTTCTGCACCTTTGCATGTTACAAGCCCACAGTCATTACTTACCTCTGATTCTTGTGCACATTGCCTTCATTTTTCCTGTTTTGTGTCATTTGTTCTCCTCCTCCTGATATGGAAAGGGGGGAGGTTCTTGATCCAGGATTGAAACACGCATTTAAATTTAAATGTCAACTGGCTCTACTTCAGTTTTTCTTGTGTTAATTAAAAACTTCTTACTTTTGTCAGATACTGTTAATACCAGTAATCATTTTTACTCGTATTTTAGTAACTGTTTCATTGGAATCTTTGTTGTTTGGCGTAATGACAAATTATTGTATTTTTACAGGATGATAGCTGTAAGATGTGAGCCACAGACAGGAGTTCAAGTTTCTATCGCACAGTCACCGAGAAAAGACTTCTTTCCTGGTCAGTTGGTGAAAGAGCGGAAGTGGGAGAACTTGGGTGGTAGCTTCAAAGAAGTACGATGGGACAAGATGGAAGGAAAGAACTTCCTTAACAAAATGGAACTCCTCATGGCCAGCCTTACAAGTTCCTAGGTTCTACTGATGTCTTTTCCTGACATTTCTGTTATGCAGCCTGATGCAGCTGAGCACAAACATTTATACTTCTTTTAATGTTCAGCTATGTCATCAGTGAGACTTACATGAAAGAGAGGCAGGAACTTTTCATAAAACAGCTTTTTATGGATTAAGTTTTCACTATATATTTATTAACTCAGACTTCTTTTTCAAAGAGAGGACATTTATATAAGTGTGAAAAATGAGAGTTTTCAATTTGATCTAGTGTTGTTGGTGATTATACACAAGGCATTTTGAACTTGATATATTTATACTTGTGCAGTAAAGAATAATACACAGCAATGGAGACTCTGAGTCTCTTTTCAAATGAACTGGTAATTTTTCAGTGCTCATTTGCACATTTTGGCATAAATGACTTCCTAAGATTGAATTTTTCATCAATATGCAGTAATCATTCTAGTAGATTAGTATTACCTTGCAATTATCTCATTTTGAAATTTTATGGGTAGAATGTAAAATGATGAGACATCTTTCCTATGGACGTGTACAACCTGTTAAACACATTTATGCTTTTGCCTGTGCATGAAATGAAAGTTTAGTGATGATGCATGATTTCAGAGAGATAAATCATACACACTATTCACATGCAGCAAAGTCTTGAATGAATAGACTACTTACACTTTCATTTTATGCCCAGACTTGCTTTTGAAAAATTGGACCTAGTTGAGGAAAAGTAATTGATGAACCATTTAAACCCAGGGGATGTTATTTCTTAAAATGCCAATCCCATCATTTTTAACCATTGAGGAGTGACACAGTTGTATTAATAAGATATTTTGTGTGATGTATTCACAGTGTAGCAGATGGGTTGATGGTACTTTGTAGCATTATAATGAGAGATTTTATACTGTGGGAGAAGTTTTGATGTTCAGAATGTCGAGTTTTAACAATTTTATGGCACATTATATTTGTAGGTGTGGCTTATTTCTTACTAGTAGCTCTCTTCTTTTGTACTATTCCAATTTGCAAATGAAACTTCAGTGGGGTATCATACAGTTATTGAGATTTTAGCACCTGTATTTTGTTACAAGATGATGGGGAAAGCTAAATATAGCTCCACTTACTGGATAAATTTAACTGTAAATAAGATGCCTTACTCAGTGCCAAGTAGTTTTTATTTGCTCAGAAACAGTCTTTTGTTGTCCTTGGTTGCTATATTAAACACATTTTTGCATATTATGATAAAAATTCATTAGAGCAGTTGTTGCAGAAAGTCACACAAGTCAACACCTGACAAGTCTATTGCAGATTGTAGCTATTACTGTTATCTTGTATTGGTGATACTGTCTGAACATATCTGTTGTCATTTGGTACAAATAGCAAATAATTATGAGTGGTTTTCATGTCTCATAAGATTAAGATATTGTGTTCTCAGTGAAGGTGTCTTCATTATTTATCCATTTCTTTTCATAGAATGTCCCCCCCCCCCCCCTTATCGCTCTGGTGTGTGTGAGAGAGAGAGAGAGAGAGAGAGAGAGAGAGAGAGAGAGAGAGAGAGAGAGAGAGGGGGGGGGGGGGAAAGGGGGTGGGTATCATTGTGTCAGTGAATGTGTATTCTGTGTCATGTTTTTATACGTCTTTCGTCCAAAACGTAGTGTGGAGGGTTAATCCATTATTTATATTTTGGTCTTGTCTGTCGTCATAAAACACTTCCTTTTCATCATAATCTATGAATTTTTAGTACACAGTACAACAGTTGATAATTCAAAATATGAGCTGCAGTTGGGAGAAAGGAAGGTATGATTGTTCATATAAAAAGTGAATGAAATAAACAAAGATAAACAGATGGAGTAGTAGCGCTAAACTTTACAGAATGAGTTATCCATTTCCTTTAGAGCGTCAGACTTCTCATGCACTAAAAGTGACAAAGGGAAATAAAAGATAATTCATTTATACATTGTTTGTATTTATCAGCAGCTGTGTGCTGAACTACGGTTACAAAAATTTGTCAATGTAATTTTATAGTAAGAAACATTTAGGCCTACTATGATATATTCATGTTCTTAAATTATTTTTCATGTTCAACTGTACTTAGATAAGTGATGACTGAATTTTTGAACTATTGTTCTGTGCATTTGTATATATTTAAAAATATATTTGTAAATAAGAGTGTGGCATATCTAATGTTTTTGTGCACAGTGAGTGTATGAATTTGTGTACAGTACATAAAAACTTACTTTACACTTTAAAATGTTTGATTTTGTTCCTTTGTTTAGCACTGGCACTCACCATACATGTATCTGGTTTCATTTGTCACTTCTTAATAGCCATAATCAACAACACATGATTTACGTTACCTTGAGCCATTACCATAATCAATGTGTCATCTTGAGAAAACCTTGACTCCTTTTAGGCAGAGTTTGACCACCTCATGATGCTCCAGCCCATTGCTGGGTCAGTGCTACAAGTGGAATATTTGTTGAGAGTTTAGTGTGACCATTATTTACTGTGTGATGAAGCATACATTTTATTCAATTGTTGTTTTATTTGGTTTCCATTCATTATGGAAGGTATTCATGCCATGTACAAACTTTTTTAGAAAGCAGTAGTTGGCTTTTGATTTCAAGAATTTGGTAGCCCAAATTCAACAAGTGTTTGTGTGTTCTCCGGGTAGAACTTACTTTACAGAATGAGTTATCCATTTCCTTTAGAGCATCCGACTTCTCGTGCACTACTAGTGACAAAGGGAAATAAAAGATAATTCATTCTAAATAAGGATAATCTCTTTTTAGCCAGATTACGTCTCAGTGTACAATCTCAATGGGAATGACTTGTAGAGCTGTCATATACAAGCTTCAAGGGAACTACATGGTACGCATCAATTATTCATTTACATTTGAATATTTGACATGTTAATGGTGTAATGAATAACATATAAAGCTCAGACTACAATTGCATAAAATTTCATGGCTGGAGCGTTTGCTTTTGCAAAATCATCAAGGCCTTCTCTGAAATAGTCTTGGTTTTATTCTTATGGCTGTATTTGAGCTTTCGGCAAATGATAATTCTCTTAAGAATCAGCAGTATTTTCTTGTGGGTGAGGGTGAATTGAATGCCTCCCTGATTTAAGGTATTTGTCAAATTTATTTTTATTTCTCTTTCCAATTATATAACTACAAAATATGAAGAATATTAATTTTGATTTTTCCAGAGCATTCATAATAGTATTACCAATACTTGTCAATACTGCAGACAAAATAGACACGGCATTGGCATAAAAGTAGATCCAAAAATAATTGTATTTGCATATTAGGGGAATAATTTAGTGTAGAGATTGAACTGAAAATAGCGTTTTGTCCACTTAAATGTGTGGATTTTGAAACATTCGAAATACGCTAATAGTTCTTGTTTTCCAGTTTTGGACATTATTATTTGGGCAGACACCCACGACACAAGCAATCTGTCATTATTGCTGTCAGAGAGTAGAGGAAATGTGCTCCAACTTCCTCAGACAGGTCAAAAGCCTACACCTGCATTTTGATAAAGCAAAATTGATCCATGGTCTTAAGCGGCCCCTACACAGTCAACTATGTTGACAATATTACCCGGCTGTGCAATAATATTGACGCTCTAGGGGTGTGATTGAGAAGAAGCATAATAATATTGAGAACATCAAAAATTTCTGAAATATATTGTGCTGCCTGTAAATATTGTGCCGTCTGTGGGCAGTATTGACAATATCTTTGACAGATTATCACACTATATTGTTATGTTTGCTGTTTGTTTACTTGTACCACGAGTGTTATTTTCGAGGGCTTGCAACAAATTAAAGCAATAATAACAGCAGCAGTGTCTTTATCGTCCAACATTTCACACTCAACATTATTGCACAATATTATTGGACGATATTTATTGAGCAGTCTAGGAGAGAACGAAATAATATTGCACAATGTTATTGCCAATATTATTGACCGTGTAGAGGCCACTTTAGGTGTTGCATATTTCTTCTGTTGTTGTGAGGGTCATAAAATCTGTGGTGGACCTTGCTTAGATCTTACACTTATTGTAAGATAAGAAAATGACAAGCAAGGGAATAGTTACTGTGCAATTACTTCTAGCATTGGCAGGAGTGTGTTGTTCACTCTGTTACAAATGAGGAAGTTCTGGCCTAACTTCCAGTGAAATTTGTTGCAACTGCAGTTAAAAACTACCACTACCACATTAAAAGTTTCTGCATTTATATCAACTTCTGAATTTTAGCTTGTAGACAATTGATCTCTGTAATAACTGCATGTTGAACTTCAGCTGTATAGGTGTGTCAAGCATAGATGTTTATATTTTATTCTTGCCAAATACAAATATAGCTGCTACAAATTTTTACTAGAATATGTAAAGAAAATACCTCTCCATTCAATTCCTATACTAGCTTATTACAACAAATATTGGCAAAAGTTCAGAACAAAACATAAAGATGGAATTCTTTTCACATACAAACGGAAAGAAATTTGTTTGGCAAATTGCAAAATGGAGTGCAATGCAAAACCATGTGCAAAACATATGAATGTGATGGCCACTGTAGTTCTATACTTAGATACCAGAGTTACACATTCAGCTTGTATGTAGGTGTAGACAAATGTTCTTGTTACTTTGTCTGACAATGCTAGGTCACATGACTGAGTACTACATTGCATTATGTGGCATGCATTTTATACAATACAAAAATTATACAGCTCCTGCTGCCCACAATTGCTGGCACACAAGAGAACGAGCTTATTGATACATCATTGGGTTTGTGCACTTTTTACTTTGAAAACACTTTCTTACATTTCCTTCCAAATTTGGCTCATCCAGGTTATTTGCAATACCATTATGTTATAAAATTGTTGATTTTGAAACAAATTGCAAAAAATAGCAACTAATGATTGTAGTGTAGCAATTACACTACTAGCACTAGCTCCAGCACTCTTACAAAATACCAACTTATTCCATTGGGGAGAAATTTTTAAATAAATTGGAGATCACATGGGGTGCAGAGTCCTGTTCTAAAGGTTTTCTCCTTGGGTGACTTTATGCAAGATGACGGCTGAAGTGGTGCAGTTACTTTACATAGGCAGTTGGCCCATGGATTGGTACCTGATCTCCACAGAATATGTACAATGGGGGACAAAAAGATTACCCGGCCTAAATAATTTAAAGTCCAAGAACGGAGCATTCTGCATGCCCTTGTTCCTAAGTCTGTGTGTCGCCAACTCTAGTGGCCTTCGGAGCTTCAGCTTGGTGTTTACATCTCAAATAGAAGCAATATAATAGTTAGGATACAGTATATGTTGAGATTCATAGCAGCTTAACTCTCTCAGCATTTATTTTGGAAAATGTTATTCAAGCACCTATAGTCAGGCCACTGAAACAAGTCACTTCAAGGTCACTCCATGAGTGTTTCGAAGTTGCCAGTATGACTGAAAAACAAATGACGAATGTGAGATGCTGCATCTTCTGAACCAATAACAGCACAGTTACAAATGCCAGTTCTGTCGTCATCACTACCACGTTGCTGTGTTCTACAAAAGGTTTGTTCGTGTGCTATTGTCTACCTTTGTAGCGTTTGTGATTTTGTCACTTCACATACATCTTTTTATTTATTAAAAAATGTCACCGAAACAGCGTCTTCAACCAAACGACAATCCATTGTTGCGGAGTGCCCTTAAATAGCCAGGCAATGGAATTAATTAGAAGAACGTGTGAGTTCTGCGAACAAGTGAGAGAGTTTGTTTTGTTCACAGGGAACCATCAATTCCGCCTGATAAAGTCTTAGAATTACCTCGAAAACTCTAGGACTGAGTCAAAGAATGATTATAAGGAAAGGTGTGCTGCTTCAAGAACTACAAGACAGTGAAGCAAACTGTGTGCAAGATAACCCAGGTGAAGAAAACTGTGTTTTTAGCTGCCCCAGGCAAGGAAAAGAAGCAGTCTCGCCCTGTTACCAATCGCGATTTGTTTCAAACTGATGCAATCCATCATCATATTTATGGCTATTATAGCCAGAAAGAATATCCTGTAGCGAAGTTGCTAATTTTGTTAAAAGCATGCAATCTTTTCTCGGGTGGAAAAACATCGTTGAAAAAGGTGTTTAGAAGTATGGGCTTCCACTTCAAAAACTTAAATGGACGAAAAGTGTTACTTGAAAAGCCACATGTTGTTGCAGCTAGAAGTATATTCTTGCATAAAATTAAAGGCAATGATATCCATTCCATTGTATGGTTAGATGAAACCTGGGTCAACGCTGGAGAAGCTGTTGATAAATACTGGACAGACAATACTCCAAATAGCAGTGGTCATCAGCCAACAGGAAGAGGTGCCAGATTAATTGTGGCACATGCAGGATCTTCAAGTGGATTTGTGATGGACATACCTTTAACCTTCTGATCAAGAAAAACGGGTGATTACCATGAAGATATTGACCACCACCGTTTCCTGCAGTGGTTTAAAAATTTTTTGTTGCGGTTTAATGTCCCAACAGTGTTCGTAATGGATACTGCACCTTACCATTCGGTCATATTAGAAAAACTGCAACAACTAGTGACCGGAAAGAAACTATGGTAAAGTGTTCAAAACAACTTACGGGTATGCTGCCGGGGGATGTCGTCGACAACTGCCGATATTTCAGCAGGAGGACACCCTGCCATTCTCAAGGCACAACTGCACATAAGGAAGCAATGTGCAAGCGTATTTAATACCTCAGATTCGCAAAGGGTAAACAAGGAAGATAACACACTCAGTACAAGTCACTACAGAGTCAATACAACTAAAGATGACCAAATATCAAAAATATTGATAGTGACTTAATCAACAAGTGAGGCAGCATTAATTTTGTCCCTCTGTTTTTTGACAAGAGACAGTGCCAGATTCCAAGCAGAATTTAGACAAAAACCACCATCTCTGTTCATAAGGTCGCATGCTAGTTTAATTTCAACAGCTTCCTTAATAACACTATCCCAATAGGTGGCATGCACTTCCACTTTTACTTAAAGGACTTGTTACTGTTGACGCCACCTCATGGAGAAAGAAAGTAGAGCATGTTGCTAAACTTATTAAAGAAGTGCAGACTATAGATGGCATAATAAGTGAACATGAACAATTAATGATTTCCCTTGAAGATGATGATGATGTCGGTTTTGGTGCTGATTCAGATGTCAGTGATGATGGAGAACTTGATAGAAATGCGCCACTGACTTCATAAACCGGTGAGTGTAAATTTGTGCAGAATTAATTCTTTCACTCTGCATCACAGAATGCAACTGTTTTTTATTTTGTATCATGATTGTTGGTTGCGTGTTCTTGGTTATGAATAGCTTTACATTATTGTACAACATTTCAAGTGTATCTATTACGTTAACAATTCAGAATAACATCTCATAACACCATCCGTAAGTTAGACTGTTGTTTTTATGTATTTCTTTTACTTCAAAATCATTCTTCACCAAATCTAAGTACTTTCTCCTTAGTCACTCTTCTTACTCTCCACTGCCGAGTCCATGAGTCTCTTAAGTAGCCTTGCTTCTCCCGTGCATGTAACATGACCCCACCATCTCAACCTGTTCATTCTAACTGCTTCATCTATGATGTTCATATCCAGTTTTTCTTTGATTTCCTCATTATGGACACCCTCCTGTCTTTGTTCCTATCTATCAGTACCTGCAATCATTCTTGTTACTTTCATATCTGGAACCTCACCCTTATGAATAAGGTATCCTGTATTCACCTAGCTTTAACTCCCATACAACAAAGTTGGTCGTAAGACAGAGCGGTGCACCGCTGGTACTGACTTCATTCTTGCAGGAGAGACTAGATCTTAGCTGACCACTCAATGCATTGATTCAAGTTCTTTCACTATATTGCCATCCTCTGAGAAAACACATCCTAGGTATTTGAAACTGTCTACCTGTTCTAACTTTGATCCTCCTATTTTCCACTCAATCTATTTAAATTTCTTTCCCACAAACATTTGTTTTGGAGATGGTGATCTTCATATCATAACCCTTACACATCTGATTGAGCTCTAAAACATTAGATTGCAATCTTTCAGTCGAATCTGCCATCACAACTAAGTCATCTGCATTTGCAAGACTGCTTATTTTGTTTTCCTGCCGTGCCAGTCTACTGTTTTCAACATATAATCTGTTACTTCCAATTTAATATTCATTTTTCAAACTCTGGTAGGACTATTTGATCAGTACGCTAACAAGAGAGGACAGGTAGCTCATTGATGGTGTTGGTCTTCCTAGTTAAGTGGTGTGCATCAGATCAGATGCCTAAAAGCCTACAACTGCACTATATTGAGCAAATTAATATTTAAAATTTTACCTTCAATAGGTCTAAAAAATAGATTGAATCCAGTGGGATTCGAACACATGCCCGTTGCATTCATAAACTGTTGGCCTATTCACTCACCCAATGAAATGTGAGAGAAGCGGTTCATTGTAGTAAATGTACCCACATGGAATTTTTACAACTTAACTGTATCTATGTGCCCAAATAATGTTTTCTGAAATAAATGATAAGGCTAGTTAAACTGCAATGAATCTCAACATATACTGTACCTTAACTATTTTGTTGTGTCTATTTGATGATGCAAACAGCAAGCCAAAGCTGCACTGACTGCTGGAGTTAGTAACACTTATGCTTATACACTTGGGCATGCGCAATGCTCTGTTCTTGGACTTAAAATGAGTCACTACATGGCCATTGCGGAGAGAGGAGGCTGTACCGAACACAGCAATAGTTGTAAGTGTAACCAGCTTCTTACTAGAAGTGACATATTTTGAGTGTTCTGTGAGGTTCTTCTTCAGTTTATCAAATTTATCTTGTGCTCATGTGTATATTAGATTCATTTTTGTGTTAGGTATCTGGTTAGTGTACTCTTCCGCTGTGTGAATCATGATCATCTTCTGTGCTCTGCCGGCTGCGGTGGCTGAGGGGACTGAGGTGCGCAAGTCACGGTCTGCACGGCCATTATGGTCGGGGGTTCGAATCCCCCTTCGGGCATGGATATTCGTGCCGTCCTTAGTGTTAGCTAGTTCGTAAGTAGTTTTTAAGTTTAGGGACTGATGACCCTGTAGTTAAGTCCCTTAAGCTATACAAACATTCTGTGCTTTCATGCATATTTGATTCAAATTCGCATCCAAGAATAGTGTAATCTTCCTTTGAGTGCAGTACAGAGCACTCCCATTACTTGCAAGTGTTCATACTAGAAGTGACATATTTTGACTGTTCTGTGAGGTTCTTGCTTCAGTTTATTAAATTTCTTGTGATCTCGCATGTATATCAGTTTCAGATTTGCGTGAAATGTCCGGTTACTGTATTCTTCCGCTGTGTGAATCCTGAGTCGTCTTTCTTGTTTTGTGTTGGTTTAGTTGTCTTCGTTTACCATAGTTATCTTCTGTCTAGTCTACAGCGTGTGTTTATAGTCATTAGCTTTTCTTGGTATTGTAATCATGAATTGCTGTGTGCAGATGCAGTCTGAGCTGGTGACACTTTGCTCCCAGCTTCAAGCTGTGTTAACCTCGGTTGTACTGCTTGAGGCTGCAGTCGAGGGGCATTGTTGTTGGTGGGTATTGAACAGATGGCTGGTTTGTCCACTGACCAGCTTGCGGCAGTGGCATGCCCTGATACTGCTCGCAGTGTGGCAGACACCCCACTTGAGGTTGCGTGTGAGGTCGCTCCAATGCGTGGTAGGCGGTGTAAGACATTTCAAGGGACCAATTGTGACACCTCCTCAGTTCATCTTGCAAACAGGCTTGAGGCACCATCTGCTCAGGACAATGTTCTTGAGCCAGATGGTGTCCCTTAACATGAAGTCATCATGCAGCCCGCAAGATCTGGGCTTTCACAGATGGTGCGTTTGCTCGTAGTTGGGAGCTTCAACATTAGGCGGATAATGGAGCCCCTTAGAGAGAGGGTTGCCAAAGAGGGGAAGAAGGCCAATGTGCACTCTGTGTGCATACCGGAGGAGTCATTCCAGATGTGGAATGGGTACTTCCGGTTGCCATGAAGGGTACAAGTTGCAGCTAACTACAGGTTGAGGCTCACATTGGTACCAATGATGCGTGTCACTTTGGATCTGAAGAGTTTCTCTTAGGTTTTGAGCGGCTATCTGAAGTGTTAAAGACTGCCAGTCTTGCTTGCAAGATGAAAGCAGAGCTCAACATCTGCAGCATAGTTGACAGAATTGACAGTGGACTTCTGGTACAGAGCCGAGTGGAGGGTCTGAATCAGAGGCTCAAGACGGTTCTGTGACCACGTAGGCTGCAGATTCCTCGACTTGCACTATTGGCTGGTGGGTTTCTGGATTCCGCTTGAAAACGTCAGGAGTCCACTACACACAGGAAGCGGCTATGTGGTGTGGACTGGGCACATTTTTTAGGTAGAGGGCCTGGGGAACACACAGAAAGGGTTTGAATCTCGAAAGGGTACAGGTCAAAGATAGGACAAATAAAGATGTGAAAACCATTGGTCAAACAGTTTTAAATTGTCATAGCTGTGTTGGAAAAGTACCAGAGCTCCAAGCGCTAATAGAAAGTACTGAATCTCATATCATTATAGGTACCGAAAGCTGGCTAAAGCCGGAGATAAAGTTCGGCTGAATTTTTACTATGTGGCAAATGATGATCAGAAAGGATAGGTCGAATAAAACAGATGGTGGCGTATTTATTGTTGTCACAAGCGGATTATCATGTAGCATATTTGAAGTAGACAGTCCGTATGAGTTGGTATGGGTAGTGGTTATACTCGACAACAAGAATAAATTAATAACTGGACCTTTTTACTGACCCTCTGACCCAGATAATTTGAAGCAAAGAGATGAGACACAGAGCTGTCATAGCGAGATTGATTATCGAAAGTCCCAAAGTTACCAAAAATAGTCGAAAAGTATATTTGTTCACGAAAGCAGATAGAAATGCAATACATTGCTTCTTGAAAGACAGTATCCACTCGTTCCTAACAATAAACATAAGTGTAGACCAGATGTGGCTCAAATTCAAAGAAGTGGTATCGACAGAAATTGACAGTTTTATACCAAATAAATTAATAAAAGAAGGCGGTGATCCCCCTTGGTTCACAAAACAGGTCAGGACAATGTTGCAAAAGCAACGGAAAAGGCATGCTAAATTTAAACAAACACAAAATCCCCAGGATTGGCAATATTACTCTGAAGTTCGAAATTTAGCGAGGATTTCAATGTGAAATGCCTACAATACTTTTTACAACGAAACTCTTTCTCGAAATTTGACTGAAAACCCTAAGAGATTTTGGTCATACGTTAAATATACTAGGGGAAAAACACAAACAATACCCTCACAACGTGATAGTAATGGCGATCCTGCCGATGATAGCACTACTAAAGCAGAGTTATTAAACATAGGTTTTAGAAACTCATTCACCAAAGAAGACAAAACCAATATTCCAGATTTCGAATTACAAACGGAGGCCAGAATGAGTAATGTTGAAGTAGATATTCTCGGAGTAGTAAAGCAACTTAATCACTTACAAGAACAAGTCTTCTGGTCCGGACTGTATACCCATTAGATTTCTGATTATGCTGAAGCGATAGCTCCTTACTTAACAGCCATATACAACCGTTCTCTTAAAGAAGGATCTGTACCAAAAGATTGGAAAGTTGCATAGGTCACATCTATATTCAAGAAAGGCAGGAGGAGGTTACTCCTACTGCCTTTCTCGAATATATGTGTGACCTATGCAACTTGACTATAGACCTATTTCAGGATTTTGGAAAATATCTTGTATTCAAATATGAATTACCTCGAACAGAATGATCTATTGGCCCAAGGTCAACACAGATTTAGAAAATATCATTCTTGCAAAACGCAACTAGCTCTTTACTCACGTGAAGTGTTGAGTGCTATCAACAAGGGTTCTCAAATTGATTCTGTATTTCTTAATTTCGAGAAGGCTTTTGATACAAGAACTTCACAAACGGCTTTTAATCAAATTGCGTTGTTATGGTATATCGCCCCAAATTTGCGACTGGATAGGGGATTTCCTGTCAGAGAGGACGTAGTTTGTAATAATGATGGTAAGGCATCGACTAAAACAGAGGTTATATTGGGTGTTCCACAGGGTAGTGTCTTTGGTCTTCTGCTGTTCCTTATTTACATAAGCGATTTGGGAGAAAATCTAAGTAGCTCTGTTAGATTGTTTGCAGATGACGCCGTCATTTACTGTCTAGTAATATCATCTGAAAATCAAAACCAACTGCAGAATGATCTAAATAAGATATCACTATGGTGTAAAAATTGGAAATTGACTCTAAATAAAGCGAAGTCATCCACATGATTACGAAAAGAAATCCGTTAAACTTTGTTTACAAGATAAATCAATCGAACGTGAAGGCCATAAACTCCACAAAATATCTAGGAATTACTATTACTTAAGACTTAAAAAAGAAAGAACATGTAGATAATGTCGTGGGAAAGGCGAACCAGAGATTGCGTTTTATTGGCAGAACCCTTAAAAGATGCAACAGAACTACTAAAGATACTGCATCCACTACATTTGTCCGTCTTTTTTTGGAGTATTGCTGCCCATTGTGGGATCCTTATCAGGTGGGTTTGACGGAGGACATCGAAAGAGTTCAAAGATGGGCAGCTTGTTTTGTATAGTCTTGATACAGGGGAGACAGCGTTACAGAAATGATACAGGATCTGGCATGGGAATCATTACAACAAAGGCACTTATCGCTACGGCGTGGTCTATTTAAGAAACTTGTGGTGATACTGCTGGCCCCCTCATCTCAATGTTATCGTGCGATACCGTCCGCCTGGTCCTCTCATCTCAATGTCATCCTATGATACCGTCTGCATCGGATCCGGAATCGTGTGGTTCAATAGTGACAAATGTTGCGTGTGAAGTTAAAACCGAAATAGCCAGCTTAGGAAGCAGTGTAGGACAGTGTCTCAGTGATACTGCGATTAAAACATGTGATAGATTTCATTAATTAAGAGATTCATATATTTTCTTTCCAGACAGTTCTATAAACAATAGTTTCGTCATCGTATGTTATTTAAAGACATAAAGAGACGAATTGTAAAAACTTTTGTGAAAAACAAAAAGAAATGAAAATAAATAGCATTGTATGTATGTTAGGCTCGTAAACAAGTTGTGTTGACCAGCTAATTGTGTTATTTCGACTATTACATTAATTATCAATATTGAATTATTTGTATATATTGACTCACGTGAGATTCTGAACTTATTTTGAGAATTGCCAAGATAATTGATAGCTCAATATATGTTAGGAACATGTATGATGAACTCATTAACTAATTCATTGACATTTTACATTTTGCTTTGTTGTCAACAGAAAGATCGGAAATTTCGTCTTAAAAATACATGCGCCATATAAAATTATTGTATGCATAGTTTTCATTTTATATTGTGAATATTTTTGTGTATATGAAATCTGCTTGGTAATTGTAAATCAGTATATTCAATTGTTATAAACAATGCGTAATGTAATGCCATTATTGTGAATGTTATATATTTGCCTCACCGGCTTGCGTGGGGGAGTTCGAGTTTTGCCTTTTCTAAAGTGCACTGTAAGCTATGTCAGTCTGTTGTTTGAAAATGGACGTGCTGTCAGCTAAGTTCTGTTCCATTGTTTACATTATTAAGTTGTAATGTTCTGGAGAATAAGTTTGAATGAAAATTAAAGAAGAAGTGATAAATTTCTACCACGACGCCCCAGGAGAAGGATGTTGCAGCGAGCAGAACCCCCATACATCGAAATGTTTAAAAGATGAGTATCATATTGGAAAGTGGTAGAATGAAATGTAAATTACTTATATTGTATAGAAATGTTATAAACTCCAATCACCAACATTCTCCTCCAAATGCGAAAATATATTGTTGACTTCCACCTACATAGGTAGAAATGATCATCAAAATAAAATACAAGAAATCGGAGCTCAAGTGGAGAGATTCTGATGTTCTTTCTTTCCGCATGCTATTCGAGAGTGGAATGGGAGATGAATAGTATAAAGGTGGTTCGATGAACCCTCTACCAGGCACTTAACTGTGTTTTGCAGAGTATCCCATGTAGATGTAGATATCTGAGGTGCCCTCGGCGGTCGAAGTACCATAAAGCAAGTTATCGCATCTTCTTCTAGTGGAGCTGCGACTTGTGTAGACCGTTGGCGTTGTGGTGATTAGCGACGCCACAACACTTGGTCTCCCTCTATGATTTTACCCCTCTAATGCTTTCCTCTAATGCTAGGTATCTCAGAATATGTCCCACCAATCTATCCCTTATCTTAGGATATGCCAGAAACTCCTATTCTCCCCAATTAGGTTAAGCACCTTCTCGTTCGTTATGTGAGGTACCCATCTAATCTTTATCACATTTCAAAAGCTTCTATAATCATTTGGCCAGAACTCCTTAATGTCCACGGTTTACTCCCATTCAATGCTACACTCCAGACAAATGCTTTCAGAAATGACTTCCTTTGTCTTGCTACCCAAATAACAAAACCCATCTACTACTTTTATTGTCTCATTACCTAACCTAATTCATTCAGAATCGCCTGACTTTCTGACGCTACATTCCATTATCCTTGTTTTACTCTTGTTCATCTTAAACCCTCTTTTCAAGACACTGTCCATTCCATTCAATTGCTCTTCCAGATCCTTTGCGGACTCTGACAGAATTACTTTGTCATCGACAAACCTCAAACTTTTTATATCTTCTCCCAGAACTTTAATTCCCTCTCCAAATTTATCCTTTTGCTGCTTGTTCAATGTACAGATTGAACAACATTGGGGAAAGGCTACAATCCAGTCTTACTCACTTCCCAACCTCTGGGTCCCTTTCATGTCCTTCGACTCTAATAACTGCTGTCTGGTTTTTGTATAAGTTGAATATAACTCTTCGCTCCCTATATTTTACCCCTGTTACCTTCAGAATTTGGAAGAGTGTATTCCAGTCGACATTGTCAAAACTTTCTCCAAATCTACAAATGATGAAAATGTTTCTTTCCTTAGCCTACCTTTTAAGATAAGTCGTAATGTGAGTATTGCCTCCCGTGTTCCTACATTTCTCCTAAATCCAAACTGATCTTCCCCAAGTTTGGATTTCACAAGTTTTTCCATTTTTTTGTAAATAATTCATGTTACTATTTTGCAACCATGACTTATTAAACTGATAGTACTGTAATTTTCACATTTGTCTGCATTTGCTTTCTTTGGAATTGGAATTACTATATCCTTCTTGAAGTCGGAGGGCATTTCCCTGTCTCATACATCTTGCATTTTCTTCATGACGGGCTCTCCTAACGATATTAGCAGTTCAGACAGAATGTCATCTATTCCAGAGGCTGTGTTTTGACTCAAATCTTTCAGCGCTCTGTCAAATTCTTCTCGCAGTGTTATATATCCATCTCATCTTCCTCCACTTTGTCTTCCATTTCTAGAATACTGCCTCCAAGTTCATTTCCTTTGTACAGGCCCTCTATACATTCCTTCCACATTTCAGCTTTCCCCTCTTTGCTTAGTACTGGTTTTCTGTCTGAGTTCTTGATATTCATACAGATGCTTTTCTCGTCTCCAAATGTCTCTTTATTTTCCTGTAGGTGGTATCTATCTGTCCCCTAATTATACATTTTTCTTTGGTTTTGTCTTTGTCCTGTAGCCACTCCTGCTTAGCCAGTCTGGACTTACTGTCAATCTCATTTTTCAGACGTTTGTAGCCCCTTTTGCCTGCTTCACTTGAAGCATTTTTATATTTTCTCCTCACATCAATTTTGTCCAGTATATCCTGTGTTATCCAGGAATTTCTATTAGGCCTTGTCCTTCTGCCTATATGATCTTTTGCTGCTTTCACTACTCTATCTCTCAGAGCTACCCATTCTTTTTTTGTATTACTTCCACCCGTTTCATCCAATCCTTGCCTAATGCTCCCTCTGAAACCCTCAACCACCTCTGGTTCCTTCAGTTTCTAAGGTTCCATCTCCTAACTTTTCTACCTTTCTGCAGTTTTAATCTGCAGTTCATAACCGATACGTTATAGTCAGAGTCTATATTTGTCCCTGGGTATGTCTTACAGTTTAAACCTTGGTTTCAAAATCTATTCCTTTACCATTATAATGTCAATCTGGTACCGTCCAGTGTCTCCTGGTCTCTTGCAAGTATACAGCCTTCTTTCGTGATGTTTAAACCTAATGTTGGTGATCATGAAATTGTGGTTTCTTTTCCCCAGTCCATATTTACCTACAACATTTCCTTCTCTTCCTTTTCCTACTACCGAGTTCCAGTCGCCCATCACAATCAAGTTTTCATCTCCCTTAATTTTCTGAATAATTTCTTTTATATCCTCATACATTTCTTTATCGAAGAGCTAGTTGGCATAGAAACTTGCACTACTGTGGTTGCTGTTGGTTTTGTGTCTATCTTTGCTATGATATTGCGTTCACTATGCTGTTCATAGTAACTTACCCGCATTCCTATTTTCTTATTCATTATCAGACCTACTCCAGCATTACTACCAACTGATTTTGCGTTAATAACCCTGTACTCAGCTGACCAGAAATTCTGTTCATCCTGACACCCAACATCCCTACTATATCTAACTTTAACCTATCAATTTCCCTTTTCAAATTTTCTAACTTACCTACACAATTAATGGTTAGAACATTCCACACTCCCATCCGTAGAATGCCTGTTTTTTCTTTTTTCCTCTTGATGATGACAGCCTCCTGAGTAGTCCCCGCCCAGAGATCCGAATGGGAGACTATTTTACCTCCGGAATATTTTACCAAAGAAGACACCGTCATCATATATTCATACAGTAGAGCTGCATGTCCTTGGGAAAAGTAATGACTGTAGTTTGTTAGACTGTTCATATATCCACCAGGTGCTGTAATTCTTCTTTGCTTTCACTGAGGATAAAAATGTCAACAACAAACATTATCATTGATATCCTTTCACCTTGAATTTTAATCTTATTATGGAACTTTTCTATTATATTTGTCATTGCTTCTTACAAGGGAATGGTCAGACTTGTCATGCCGAAACATGTATTGATTTTTTTAGCACTGTTAGTTAACATTGAAGGAAGTCTGTATGCAGAATCTTAGCTGCTGACATGACCTGGAAGTCACCTAAAACAAATCATGAAAATGGCTGTTTTTCCTGCTTGGCGCTTGTGGTGACGGCTGGCCACCCCTGGAAATGGCGAGTCGCGAGCTGTTGTTATGGTGAGTGTTGTGTGCATGGTCGGGAGGTGCAGCCATCTTATCATGTCGTTCACTAAAGAGGAATATCGTTGCATGGTTTTGGCGGAAAGGGAAAATGAATATTCGTTTCTGTGGCATGCACTTCCTTTTCATTTATGGTACATATTTTGAAACAAACCGTCCTGAAACTGGTTAGGGATGTGAAAGATATTGTGTATATCTACATCTATACTCTGCAAGCCACTTTACAGTGAACATTCAATCTCCCGTCGTAGGTGATGGCAAACGCTGTAAATGTTTACTGCTTGCTATGGAGATATACCACAGACTCCAAATGAAGCAATCAACAGAAAACACGCGTGAAGACTATGTGCTGTGCGACATGGTAGTTAAACTTCTAGACGAGCATGTAAATAGTGCAGACATGTGGCTAGGAACGTCTGAAACACTCAATATTGCAGACTGTGAATCTACAGACGGCGAAGAAACGGAAGAAAGCTGCACACATGAAGACTCTTCGAGTGATAGTGCCACGTACCATCATCAATTATCTCCGAAAGCAACACCAGCAACTACAATTACATTATCAGACAAAGAAAAAGCGGTGAAGTATTGGTTGAACGAAAGCGGTAAGAAACGCCTACATGTCAGTATTGTTCAAAATAGGTATCGACGACGACGATGTTACAGCGTTCAATGAATGAAATAAATCGCAATTTGTGATCAGTTATGGCTTCACTGTACTAGGTTTGGATGGAATACCAGGCTGGGCTCGGCCGCGGTGGCCGAGGGTACTGAGGCGCTCCAGTCACGGTCTGCACGGCCACTACAGTCGGGGGTTCGAATCCCCCCTCGGGCATGGATATTTGTGCCGTCCTTAGTCTTAGCTAGTTCATAAGTAGTTTGTAAGGTTAGGGATAGCACTCATCGTTTCAGGTGAGTAAAGAGCTAGTTGTGTTTTGCATGAATGATATTTTCTAAATCCGTGTTGACCTTGGGTCAATTGATCATTCTGTTCGAGATAATTCATAATATTTGAATACAAGATATTTTCCAAAATCCTGAAATAGATCTATAGTTAAGTTGCATAGGTGTGACCTATGTAACTTTCCAATCTTTTGGTACAGATCCTTATTTAAGAGAGTGGTTGCATATGGCTGTTAAGTAAGGAGCTATCGCTTCAGCATAATCAGATAGAAATCTAATGGATATACAGTCCGACCAGAAGACTTGTTCTTGTAAGTGATTAAGTTGCTTTACTACTCCAAGGATATCTACTTCAACATTACTCATTCTGGCCTCTGTTTGTAATTAAAAATCTGGAATATTGGTTTTTTCTTCTTTGGTGAATGAGTTTCTAAAAGCTATGTTTAATAACTCTGCTTTAGTAGTGCTATCATCGGCAGGCTCGCCATTACTATCACGTAGTGAGGGTATTGTTTGTGTTTTGCCCCTAGTATATTTAACATATGACCAAAATCTCTTAGGGTTTTCAGTCAAATTTCGAGAAAGAGTTTCGTTGTGAAAAGTATTGTAGGCGTTTCACATTGAAATCCTTGCTAAATTTCGAACTTCAGAGTAGGATTGCCAATCTTGGGGATTGTGTGTTTGTTTAAATTTAGCATGCCTTTTCCATTGCTTTTGCAACAGTGTCCTGACCTGACCCATAAGTTCTACAAACCTTTGAACCAGGCTCGGCTCATGAAGTCAATTGTGTCTGTTTTCCCTGATGTGGGAATACAGTACTGTGGCTGCGAGCATTACAAATAGACTGGTGTAGGAAAGAGACAGTGTGGTGAATGGAGATTTGGCTGTGGCGGGAGACGTGCAGGGAAGAGTCCTCTGCAGTCCGGCTGGTCATCGTGTCCTCGGTGGCGGAGTGGTCAACGCGTCTGCTTAGTAAGCAGGAGATCCTGGGTTCGAATCCCAGCCGAGCACAAATTTTCACTCGCCGCACTTTGGTATTCCATTTAAACCTAGTACTGTGATGCCATAACTGATGCAAATTGAGATTTATTTTAAAATAGGTATCGCTTTGTCCGTTCTCAATAGATGGAAAAATGAAGTCGCTGGATGACGTAAGAGTCGACTGGAAATTGCGACGGAGATAAATGCGCGACTTTTTGAGCTATTTACCGATGCCAGACGACAGTCATTGAGTGTCAGCGACACAACTTTGTGTGATTGGGCGTTTGATATTGCCAAGCGATAGGCGCTAAAGAATTTACAGCTTCTCAAAGTCGGATTAGTCGCTTCAAAAGATTACATAAAATTGTGGCATGAAAAATAACAAAATTTGTATCGAGAAACACGTCGGGGAATGGAGTGCCTCAAATGGAATTGGTAGAAGATTTTCTTACGACTGCAAAAAATAAGATCACCAGTTTTAGTGAATCTTACGTTTACAATGCAGATCAGTCAGGTTTTCAAAAAGAAATGCGTGCGAAAAGAACACTGTCATGCAATGAGAAAAAATATATTGAGGCAATTTCGCAGTCCACGACTGCACTCACCCATTCAGACACTATAATGCCCACAATTAGTCTGGATGGTTCATTGCTGCCTAAACTATATGTGAGTCTTCAAGAACCAACTGTATATTTTGGACCATGCGCCAAACAAACAATTTTCCATGCAGACAATCTTGTGGTAGATGCATCGAAGTCTGGAAAAATGGGAAATGATAATGTTACACTTTTCATGCATCATGCTTTTCTTCCGTTCTGCAGGAACAAATCTCTTCTCCTTCTAGATTCGTAGTCAGGTCATAAAAGTTCTGATTTATTAAAAGCTGTATTTCGAGCTCACCCTGACAAAGAATTAGATTTTCTTCAGATTCCACCCGGCACGACGAACGTAATTAAACCGTTAGACAAAGGCCCTTTCTGCCAATGGAAGGCATTTTACAGAAAACTAACAGAGAAAATTATTGTGTGCAAATCACTGTAGTTTCCTGTCTATCACCGTGACAATTATCTCAAGTTGCAATCAGTTGTACATTATCAGTTTTCCTCCCCATGGTTTCAAAATGTGATTAAATATGCGTGGCTCGCCTGGAAATATACTGATATTAGGCCTGATTCCTTCCTAACACCTGCCGTGTTCTAAACAGTTTATGTATTTGTGTCTATTTCATAGCTATTTGGGGAAAAATGTTGTAGATAACATATCAGCTACATTTGTCAACGAATTTATTATTATCGTATTTATTAATTATTGTACGATCGCTTTCACTTGGGCGAATCAGCTCTCTCACTGCTGTGGCAGGAGAGCGGCGCGTAGCTAACGCCACCTTGTCCCAAGATGACGTTGGTATAACGTAGCGAGAGAGGTCAGGGTTGTATAACAGGCAGTTATAAGCGCGGAAACCATGCGAGAATACTGTCATACTTCATAAAGGTTTTTACAGACTTCCAGGTCATGTCAGCAGCTAACAATCTGCACGCAGACTTCCTTCAATATTAACTCACAGTGGTAAAAATATTAACACAGGTTTTGACATGGCAAGTTTGTCCATTCCCTTGTTAGATATGTAGGTTGAGCAGTTTGGGCAATAAACTGAATCCCTGTCTTGCACCCTTTTTAATCTGAGTTCTTTGTTCTTGCTCTTTCGATCTTATTATTCTTTCATGGTTCTTGTGCATACTATATCTTTCCCTTTAGCTTATTCTTATTTTCTGTAGAATTTTAGGCACCTCACGTTAATTCTAATTATCAAATGCTCTTTCCATCTCGCCAAATCTTGTGAACCTGTATTGGATTTACAGTCTTTCTTATACTAGCAGGTAAAATGTTAGGCCATCTCGTGCCTTTACTTTTTCTAAAGCCATACTGATTGTCAGATAACAGATCCTCAATTGTCTCTTCCATTCTTCTGTGTATTATTTTCTTGTCAGTAAACTGGAGCTATGCTGGTTGTGAGTTCTCACACTTGTCAGCTCTTGCTATATTCAGATTTGTGTTGATGGAATTTTTCTGAAAATCTGATGGTATGTCACCAGCCTCATACATTCTACTCACTAAATTGAATAGTAGTTGTTTGTTGCCACTTCCTCCAATGGTTTTTAAAATTCTGAAGGAATGTTATTTATGCTTTTTGCATTATTTGACTCAAATCTTCCAAAGCCTTTTTTAAAATTATGACTAATAATGTATCCCTTATTCTTCCACACTGATCCCAACTTCTTCCTGTATGATATCACTAGACAAGTTGTAAAATAATTAAATATTGATATTCATTACGTCTGACATAATTATTCTGATTTAAATGTCTCTGGTCAGTTTCTGATAAGATGCTGCGAAATTCCTGAAAAGGAACAATTTTATTTATTTCTTACCACCACAGGCTAGACTTTGTGGTGTCGATGCAGCTCGTAGTTTCTTGCTTCATGGTCTGCAATGATGCGTGAAACTGTAAACCTTTTAATTTAATTTCTTGGATAACAGAAGGTCTCTAGTACCAAATGTAAAATACACTACCCAATCTGGAATTGACAGGAGTATCTGTGTCTAATATAACAGTCAATTTTATAATTAGCTTCAAATAAAGTCCCGTGTGTAAAATCTGCAGGTTCGTAATTCCAGGTGAGGTAGCTCCCGTAGACTCTCTTTCTGCTATACCAAAATAAAATTACATGTTGAAGAGATGAAATAATTGTAGACGAAAGCAGAACTTACTTTAAGTTGAAATATATATATATATATTGAGCGTTCGTAATACATCGACTCACTTTCCAGAACATCACAATAAAACATACTCCTATAGAATACTCTATATCAGCAAAGAACAACCATTTTTCTCTTCATAGCAAATACATGGAGATTCTGTATGTTCTGAAAAATACTTTACGGTAAATTTTGATATATATTAAATACAGCAAACATTCTAATTGGCCTTGAAATTAATATATAACATAACAAAATCTTTTATCGACAATTACATCGTTAACAAATATGTGACACTTAATACTAACAGGTATATTACAAAGTCCTCTAAAACTACGGTACAATAAACTCCTGCTATACGTCCCAACATGTCGTGATCAATATCATCCACCCCAATAATCATCCTATCATGCAAATCTTTCATATTTAGTTGTGGTAGAGGCAGGGGCATGCAGGTTTTGGTATAACCCTGTTGCGACCTCATCGCCTTTTGTTGTTTACTCGTTCCGGTCTGGTTGTCAATAAAGGTATTGGTGCAGGATCCTTTGACATCTAAAACATTGATATAGTTAGTATTACAAGATATTTATTAACTAAAATTTACACTACTCACCTTTAGAATATACGTCTGTTTCTTCTTGCTTCTCGCGGCGGCGTTCGTATGATGTAGCTGCGCTGAGACCTAGTTACTGCTATGTTCGTCGCCGTGTTCAGACTTTGTAGCTGTTTAGTAACTGCTTGAGTTCTCACTAGTAACTGCCGGCGTCCAAACGTATGTCGGCCTAGATATAGCCGCTTGTAGAGGGCACGCATCTTCGGTTACTCCCTCCAGTATGCGCGGCGCCTGCTTGCGATTGGCGTTTGGTCAATCACTGCCTTGTCCACGATCGTTCGCTAACATCTGGCATATGGCGCTGACTATACGCCACATCCCTCCCCCCTAAACCGCCGAACCTTTGTCATGTAGGGAGCTCGACAACGGGGGAGGAGGAATGCTCGTGCACGTACTGGTGGACTGGAGTCTGAAGCTTCAGAGGATGGCAGACTACCGGCCGGGCCCTGTCATCCGTCCTGAGCTTGGGAGGCAACGTCCTCTGGGGAAACCTCCGAAGGGCCCTCGTCCACGACCTGTGGCCCAGGTTAGAGCACTGTATAGTACAAGCAGAACAATCCGCCATTTTGAATCCCACGTTGAAGGCGCGCATTTAAAGATACGGAACTCTTACACTTTTTAACATTCTCTTAAGGCCATTTAATATTCTTTCCTAACGCAGAGAATATTACAGCATAGCAAATTTATTTGCTTATATTTGACTGTAAGAGGCAAGCAATTTAAAGTTAGTATTAGATGGATATTTAGAGATATGATACATTCACTTACATTCCAAATTAAGGTATTGCTAAATATTTACCACCTACGGTTAAAATACGCCATAATTATCGTATTTTCTGGATTATAAATGGTACCTGCACATACGTTTACGATGACAAAGAGTTGCATTCGAAAACAGTTACGGAATAATGTTAAATTGCGTTATTGTACTTTCCGTATTTCCCCCTCTAATGCCTCGCCTATTTTCAGAGTAAATTTTACGTCAAAATGTGTTTAATATCATTGAACGTTTCGTTCGTTAGATAACGACTAAATAACGTCTCCCTGGTAGTATGCACTGTAAATAAATGCCTTTCATGTACGACTTCCTTCCTGTTCGCATTTTTTGCAAAGTTAATTTTTTTCCAGAACCTGTTCATTGGTGGGCTTAGGCCTACATATTTCCGGCTTGAGAGTCACACTGAACTAATGCGAAATAATACTCGTATAATTTAAAAACCAGTAGCTGGGTGAAGCCAGCTGCTCTCGTGCATAACTTAAAATACAATTAACAGCCCTTAGAACAGCTCCTTAGTTGGTATAAATAAAATAAAGAAAAGTAGTTTACTTTAAACAGACTGTATGTCGTGTTACGTTAACAAACTGCAGCAAAATTAAATCATTGCTTACATGTATAGGCCTATATTTCCATTATTACCTCTCTATGACCATGACTGTTTCTAATACAAATTTAAAAAAATGGGGGGAGGTTGTTCTTAACGTTACACAGATAGTTGCTCGATTTTAGCGTCCATACTTGCCGTCTGATACTTACATACTTTACGCCGATCTATATTTGAAGGAAACCGATACAACTTATAGCGACCATGTCTGCTATATTTGAGCAGTTCGGAGCAGCACAAACAACTGTTCCACACTGTGAAACAATAAAATCACGAAATATTCGCTGATTCAGATCGCTACACTACACAGAGCATACAACACTGTCGTCAGATTGGGATTCAAAATGGCGGATTGTTCAGCTCGGTATATCTAGTGCTTTAGCCCAGGTGATGACGTAGACGGTGACATCGGTGGCGACGTCAGCGTCGGCGTTGGATGCTGTGTGGAGTCTTGCTCGATATCCATGGGGATGTCCAGGCGAGGCGGAGGCTGCGAGGGCTTCGTGGGCTTCGTCTCCATGACGTCGGGCTGTGGTGCCTTGTAGATCTGCTGCAGGGGCGACCACCGAGGTCGCGCGGGCGGCGAAAGCCATGCGGTCTGCGTGTTGCGTGAATCTGCCGAGAGAAACGCAGAAGGATCACGGGGTACATGACAAGGGCGAATTTGGTTGTGGTGCCTGCGAATTATATCATCGGGACCTGAAATTTCAAACATGTGCGCACCGCAACGTCAGATGATCTGGCCCCCCTCCCACCGTCTGCGACCAACAAAAACTCTGAAAAAGACTGGGTTACGTGGAGCAAAGCGATACTTGCATGCCGGCGGCTGCTGTTGCTCCGGGCAGCGCGGTGGGTGGAGCAGGGTGCGGTGGCGGCGGTCGTGTAGAAGTTCGGCCGGTGGTGATCCTTCTCGTGGATGTGAGCGGTAGGAGGCGAGGAATAATTGCAGAGCCGCCTCCCGTGAGTCCTCCACACCAAGTTTGGACATCTGCTGCTTAAATATCCGGTTCGAAACGTTCCGCAGCGCCGTTTGACTGCAGGTGAGATGCTTAATTCCATTGCATTCACAAAAGGAGCGAAATTCTTGCGATGTGAACTGAGGGCTGTTGTCAGAGAAAGACATTGGCACTGCAAATGGGTAACCACTAAAAGTAATCAATCACAATAAGCCACCTAGTGTTCCAGAACAGACCAGCATAGTCAATATGCACTCGTTGCCAAGGCGAATCTGCTTTTGGCCACGCAAAAAATTTCTGAGGTGGGGCTGACTGCTTGGTAGTGCACACTAAACACTGTGACATCATCTGTTCTATTTGGGTGTCCATACCCTGCCAAGAACAGTGTCGTCGTGCCAACTGCTTAGTGCGAACCATTCCCAAATGTTCTTGTGAAGTAACTTTAATACTTCATTCTGCAAACGTCGCAGAATCAACTCACACGATTGTCCATTGTCAGTGGAAACTAGAATGACAGCTCTATGTACTGAAAGTTCGTTCCTCCTTGCAAAATAGCGATGCACCGGTGAATTTTGAATGTCACGTTGTTAACGAGGCCATTGTGAGCGAATGTAGTGCAGCAAAATTTGTAAATCGGGACCTGTTTCTGTGGCCCGAGCAATTTTCCTGTAGTCTAAAGGGAAGGATACTGCAGTTCCGGTTTGAAAAAGTCACACTTATCTAAGCGACACTTGAGACCTGCTTCAGACAAAACCTGAAACAATTTCCTCAAATTTGCAATGTGTTCTTCTGGGGTACGGCTTGGCACAACTATATCGTCCAAGAAGTTTGAACAACAAGGCACTCGAGCTGTAAGCTGTTACAAATGTCTTTGAAAAATTGCGGATGTGGATACACTGCCAAAAGGTAAATGCAAATATTTAAACAAGCCCAGATGTGTATTTACAACACAAATTAGATGAGAAACTGACATGGACCCCTCACATTAGGAATATTTGCTCCAAGGCAAAAGGTACTTTGGTAAGTACCAGGAGAGCTTGTGGTAAAAATTGGGGCCTGAGCCCCAAGGGTATGCTCTGGATATACACCACGGTGATTAGATCCAGGATCACCTATGAGATGGTCGTGTGGTGGAAGAAGGTAGAACAGCAGGTTGCTGCTAAGGAGCTAGGTAAGGTGCAGAGATTAGCCTGCTTAGCCATAACAGGCGGAATCAGCAGAACATCAACTGCTGGGATGGAAACCATGTTGGATATGCCCCCATTACACCTTTGGGTCAAGATGGGGGCAGCGGCTGGTGCATACAGACTCAAAACTGGCAAAAACTGGAACTCTTTGGGATATCCAGAACACACACTAAAATAGTGAGTGCGGTAAATATAGGAAAGGTTGGGGAAATACCAGCCGACTATATTATAACCCCATACTGCTTCAACAAGCTTATCAATATAATAATTGGAAGTAGGGAGCAGTGGGAGAAAATAGTTCGATACCGTACGGGGGGTACTGTCTGGTTCACTGACGGGTCAAAATCAGACCAATGCGTTGGGGCCGGGGTACACGGGGTGCAGCCAAGACTAGAGGGCGTCATCTCTCTAGGGAAACTGGCCTCAGTATTCCAAATCACTGCCATCAGGGCGTGTGTGGAGGAGAATTTGCGTAGGTGCTACAAAGACCGTAGCATCTATATATATTCAGACAGCCAGGCAGCCCTGAGATCACTGGCAGCTCCTGCAAAAAGGTCTAAAATTGTTGCAGAATGTCACAGGGTTCTGGTGGAGCTAGGGGAAAGCAATAGAGTAAACCTATTGTGGGTCCCTGGCCACTCGGGGATCAGTGGCAACGAACATACCGACAGATTAGCCAGGATGGAGGTAGAGACTACATTTATTGAACCGGAACCTGTCCTGACAATCACCAAGGCAATGATCAAATTGGAGCTACGTAATTGGCTCAGAAGACAGCACATAGAATATTGGACCAAAGTCCATCAACAAAACATGGCAAGTTAATGATGCCAAAGCCATGTTTTAAAAGAAGCTCTGCAATCCTGGACCTGAACAGGAGAGGGATTAGACTCGTGGCTGGATTGCTGACAGGCCATAGGAATTTCAAAAAACACCTACATACAATGGGAATAACAGAAGAGGACCCTAAATGTAGGATCTGTGATGACGGTGATGAAACTGCATCACATCTAATCTTCGAATGCATTGCATTGGAGAGTAAAAGGCACAGAACATTTGGAACAACCAGACCCGAAGAAATTGTGTCTAATAAAGAACTTGTAAAGGGACTTCTTGCACTGTTGAACGGCGTTGGTTGGCTTTACTAGATATACAGGGAGTGGTAACGCACAATAAACTTAGTTTCGGTGCGGGCAGTGGCTGGTTGGACCAAGACTGTTTTGGCTTGCCTGAGAAAATCAAATAAAAAAAATCAATCAATGTGGTTAAATAATTGTCATATTTATCTCAATCATAGGAACTTGAAAATGACGCCATAGTGCGTCGAAACTAGTAGTGCATGTTCAAATGTTTGTAAAGCTTATCGGACTTAACTGCGGGGTCATCAGTCCCTAAACTTAAAAACTACTTATCAACTAACGTATAGCCGCGGTGGAGTAGCCGAGCGGTCTAAAGCGTCTCGCTGCGGAGTGCGCGGTTGCTCGCCGTGGAGGTTCGAGTCCTCCCTGGGGCATGGGTGTGTGTGTTCGTCCTTAGGTTAGTTTACCTAGGTTTAAGTAGTTTGTAAGCTACGGACTGATGACCACGCAGTTTGGTCCGATAGATTTACAGACATTTGAACTAACGTATACTAAAGACAACACAAACATCCATGCCCGCTGGAGGATTCGAACGTCTGACGCGGGAGGCCACGCGATTCGCAACGTGGCACTCCAGACCGCTCCCCTACTTGCGCGCGGCATTAATTTGACAAGTGAAGACGATTTTACCTGGTGATGCCAGCAGCACAAAACATCTGCACTACTTGAAGGACATCCATTTATTTCCGATTGCTGCCAACGTTACTCTGTCCCTAGACGCGAAAGATTACTGCACACATTGTTAGGAGTAACGTTTCCAACACTGCGACGCGACGCTACCTTCGTCTCACTACTCCTCGCCTCTCGGCAGCCATGGTACACGCCTCCTGCAACTGCCAACAGCCATTGCACGAATCGTCAACTTATCGCAGATGAACAGTACAGTAACCGGAGTAGCTGTGTCATTACCAAACAATGCAAAAATTGGAAAAACAGCGTATCCTAAAAGGTCGCCCAACTGCGGGTCAAAAACAAACAGCCCTCAAAACCTAAAATCAGATTTACTGTGTTTGCGTTGTAGACTGAATCAATTTCGTCTTCATTCTTTGTAAAGTTGCTAAGCATTACTAGATAAGTTTGGAAGAAAGCTTTCGCGATCAACAAAATTACACTTGAAACTTACTGGCAGATTAAAATTGTGGGCCAGAAATGAAAATCGAACCTGGGACCTTTGCCTGTCACTGACAAGCGCTCTACCATCTGAGCTATCCTGGCACGCGTCACGGTCCGTCCTCAAAACTATACTTCTGCCAGTACCTCGCCTCCTACTTCCCAAACTTCAGGGAAGTTCTGTGAACCTTTCAGGACTAGCACTTCTCATTCTGGAAACATCCCTTAGGCTGTGGCTAAGACATGTCTCCACCACAGCTTTTCTTCCAGGAGTGTTAATCCTATAAGATTCGCAGGAGGACTTCTGTGAAGTTTGGAAAGTAGGAGGCGAGGTACTGGCAGAAGTAAAATTGTGACTACTGACTGAAGTGTGTCGGGATAGTTCAGACGGCAGAGCACTTACCCGTGAAAATCAAAGGTCACAGGTTCGAATCCCGCGTACAGCACACAACTTTAATCTGCAAAGTTACATATCAGCGCACACATCGCTGCAGAGTGAAAATTTGATTCTGAAAATTACACTTGACTGTGTTTCAAGAAGAATTTCTACAACCACGATAATCCTTTGTATCTGATGAATGGAAAAATGCCGTTGAAATTTCTACTTTGCTCCAATAACTGGAAAATCGAAACGTGTAGCTTCAAATAAAACAATTTATAATGGGCGGGAGTACCATATCTTAGTGTCTAGGAAAAGAATCATTCCTGATGTTCAAGCAGCGCGGTTCAGATGTATCCAACAGCATGCTGAATGGACTCGTCAGAAATGACATCAAGTGCTATTCACAGACGTGACTCGCATACATCTTCAACCAGACAATCGTCGGAGACGTGCTTGGACGCAGCCTGGGTCGACCGCGGTGGCCGAGGGGACTGAGGCTCTCCAGTCACGGTCTGCACGGCCACTACGGTTGGGGGTTCGAATCCCCCCTCGGGCATGGATATTTGTTCCGTCCTTAGTATAAGGTAGTTGATAAGTAGTTTGTATGTTTAGGGACTGATGACCCCGTAGTTAAGTCCCATAAGCTTAACAAACATTTGAACATTTTTGATCGCAGCCTGGTCAGCCTGAATGTCTCGGACACACCATCCAGCGAGTTGTGGGCCACTGGTCGTAGAAGGCAACCAAACGGTTATACGGTACAGGGATGACATCCTCCGACGTATAGTACAGCCGTATCGGCAGCATTTCAGCATACAACTTCATAGACGACAATTCTCGCACTCATCATGCTCATCTTTGTGAATGCGTTCCTTCAGGATAACACTGCAAGGTTGGAATGGCCAGCATGTTCTCCGTGCATGAACCCTGTGAAACATGCCTGGGATACATTGAAGGGGGCTGTTTTTGGATTAGACGATCCAACCACCTAGGGTTACCAGACGTCCTCTTTTACCCGAACATGTCCTCTTTTTTGGACCCTAAAATGGTCCGGGCGGATTTTCTGCAAAATGAGGATATGTCCTCTTTTTAAGTTATACAACAGCTTTAATTTGAAAGTGCAAAAATACAATCTTTTGAACTCTCATAAATGAAAACTCTATAGAATAACTTATCTTCCAACAAGTAATATTTTTTTTTTTTTTTCTAGATTGTCATCTTTTGATGTTACCCTTATGTTGAGCTCAACGATCTCAGAGAATTTGAAATAATTAGGGTTGTAATTAGCGTGTCATACAAGTTGCGAGGCAGTCAGATAAAGAAATTAAATATGCAAATATACAAGATAACTCAAATTGTAATAATTTCAAATTATAATCCTTATCAGTGGCGGACTAGGAGGGGCGAAGGGGGCGGACCGCTCCGGGCCTCGCTTCTTGGAGGGCCTCCAAATACCTGGAAAGCTTTTTTTAAATTTTTATTTATTTATTTGTGCACTTTGCCTCTTGGCTCTCGTTTTGAGGCATCGAAATCTCGAAAGCATATATATACTTTCGAGATTTCGATGCCTCAAAACAAGAGCCGAGAGGCAAAGTGCACTTCTAGATTTTTATAGTAATACATGTATTTACAAGTGGACGGAGGGCCTGATCGTTATGGTCATTTGTATAACTCTAGAAGTGTCATCTTTTTTTGTGCACTGACATCTGGTAACCCTACGACCACCAATCTCAGAGATCTACGCCGAATCGCTGTTGAGAAGTGGGACAATATCGACCAACCAACGACAGATTCAGGGAGGGGGGCACAGGGGCACGTGCCCCCCCCCCCCCCCAGACGGCTCTACGAAAAATGAGAGAAGGGAGGAGAAGAGAGAGAGACGGTGAGGAAGAGAGGGAGGGAAAGAATCTTAGCATTAGAATAATAAACTTTTACTTACGGCAGCTTGGAACTGAGAGTTTAAAAATGCAGAATCCCTGTAATTAGCATAACGTAATTTGACTTCTTGTGTTATGCTTCCATGTAATTGCTTCTTGCTTTTTTTGTCAGTAATTTACGATAAAAATAAATAAAAGTTGTTTATTGTTTCGTGATTGCTTGGGAGATAAATGAGCTATTGTTTATGTTTCACTCATACGTAAATAAAGTTAAAGGATTTAACTATGTAAAAAAAACTGAATTTCATGTACTGTGTTTAGGCTGGCACATTCACTGCAGTTTGAATCGAAACACGTCGTCTGTAACTGCACGAAAGTTATTAGTCATCATGGTGGCGTTCCTCTCAGGCTTTCTCCGAGCTGAAATCCGTAAGTAGCCGTCTTCAGCTTGTATGGTAACCTTTCAGTGGTCAGAGAAAGGCAAGTCAATGACAGTTCTAGCATCTCTTTACCTCTTCCATATTAGAACAACGTCGTTTTGGTTAGAGATGTCTGGAAACTTCCCTTGACGAGAGTCCCTCCTGACACAAAGTAACAATGCGGGTATGATCAATCCTCGTAATTGACCTTCTAGGTAAGACAGAACTGCTGTCAATACTAGTAATTTCCTTCCTTCCTAGTGTTATCACTGTAACTCTTCGCCCGTCTTACTCCACTGTTTCATGCGTGGGTGGTCACATCTTTGAGCGGGTTGGGTGACATCTGTGGACAATGTAACAAACTGTGTTCTTGATGCAATATACACATACAACGTCAGTGTTCAGGACACCTTGGAAGCAAGGTGATGCAATAAATGCTTGTGTGTGTGTGTGTGTGTGTGTGTGTGTGTGTGTGTGTGTGTGTAGTACATAACATCCAAGCTGAAGGACGTCAGGTGTAATGGAGAATACCATCTCTGATTATCTTCTTTTTACAGGTCAATGTTGTTGATTATGAACACTGTATTAACATTGCTTCACATAACACGATAAGAAAAAGTACAGGGGCCTCTAGTCCAGGAATTATGGTGGCTATGCCTTAAATCCATTCCAGCTATTCATGTTGTATCCAGAAACTTCCAGGCTATTCTGATATAGTGTTGGGTAGCACCGTCTTGTTGGAAGATGACACCTTCACTTTGGATTTGTGGTACTGCGTGCAGTTAAAACATGTTTAGGTAGTTGTTTGACGTCACAGTTTGCTCCGCAAAGAAATGCGGGCCTATCATTTTACATATATCAGAGCACATCAGAGATTTATCTTAGGAGAGTTACGTTAATGTTGTAAAAGTATTTTCAACAGCCCATGTTCTGACGTTATAGCGATGAACATGGCCACACACATGTAATGTGGCTTCACCCTTAAACACAATAATCTTTTGGAATTGTTCATTGTCATCAATCTCATGAAACATCTGTGAGGCAAATTCAAGTAGTTTGGGTTCATCAGATGGATGGATAGCGTGTAATAAATGCAGTATGCAGACATTTATTTAAAACGTTATGCACTGTAGTCTTCTGTAAGTTTAATTTTTGAGCACATGTACGCACCGGTTTCTTGGGACTTCTTAGGTAGTTGTCCCGTGTATATCTTCTACAGTTTCACACCTACATAGATAGTCTGCAAATCACATTTAAGTGCCTGGCAGAGGGTTCATTAACCACTTTAATAACCTTTCTCTACCGTTCCATTCTCTAATAGCGCGCGGGAAGAAACAACACCTAAATCGATCCGTTTTCGATCTGATTTCTCTAATTTTTTTGAGATGGTCATGTCTCCCTATGTAGGTGAGCGCTAGCAAAATATTTTCACATTCAGAAGTAAAAGGCGGTGATTGAAATTTCGTAAATAGATCTCGCCTCAACGAATAACGTCTTTCATTTAATGATTTCCACCGCAATTCGTGCAACATTTCCGTGTCGCTTCCTCCCTGTAACGTGATAAAACAAAACGAGCTGCTCTTCTGTAAACCTTTGAATGTCTTCCGTCAGTCCCACCTGGTGAGGGTCCCAAACTGGGCAACAGTACTCCAGGAGATGACGCACAAGTGTGATGTAGGCAGTCTCTTTGGTGGAGCTGTTGCGTCTTAGAAGCGTTCTGCCAATGAAACGTAATCTTTGGTTCGCCTTCCCCACAATATTTTCTATTCTCTCCAGTCTAAGTTGTTCGTAATTGTAACTCCTAGGTATTTGGTAGAACTTACGACCTTACGGTTTGACTGATTTATCATGTACTTGAAGTTGAGCGGATTTCTTTTAGTGGTCAGGTTTATTAATTCACACTTTTCATTATTTAGTGTCAATTGCCAATTTTCGAACCATTTAGAAATTTTCTCTAAATCACTTTGCAGTTGCTTTTGATTCTCTGTTGATTTCACTAATAGATAAACGACAGCATCATCTGCGAACAGTCTAAGGGAGCTATTCATATTGTCTCCTAAATCGTTTATAAACACAAGAAATAGTAGGGGACCTAATACGCTTTCCTGGGGAACGCCAGATATCACTTCTGTTTTACTCGATGACTTACCGTCAATTTCGTCACTGACCGAAGGCCTACCAGAATGTTTTTGGTCCAACAGACTACCACTTTCCTTCAAATGCCGACCCCAACCTCTAGTGTTATTTCTACGAGGCGAAACGTCACTGTACACACGTTGATATTCACTTTGTGTCAAGGATCCAAATTTCGCAAGCCACTGAATACACTGAACTTTCCTCTGCACCGACCATATCTTAACTGAAATGGGTATGGGGAATTTTTGTTTATTTTGGCGAAAGTTTCACATTTCTACCTTTTATGCGTTTCTAAGACCGGTTAAAACTACTCCGCGACCTTACGGACACACTGTGCTTGCCGTACAAACATTCGAAGAAAATATACCCAACACCACCGAAAGAGAATGTTCTGTACATTATTATGTTCGGTTATTGTTGCTTTGCAGCCACTCTAGTATTACAAGTGGTTGCAGCATGGGATTTCACTTTAGGTGACGTCATACCTTGTCAAGGACGTCTACTTTTCATGTAGGAAAATGCATATCGATTGTAGAGTAATATCTTTGTATTTTTTGTTCGTGTACTGTTTTTAGGCAAATAAGGAAAAGTAGAACCTAAACAGAATATTAATAAAGTCCTTCCTCAGCCACACAGCCGTAGGCCATCCTAGAAAATAGTGCCGTGTGTAAGGACACCTCCTATATTATAGGGTGAATAAAGTAGGATAATAGGTATAATATATGACGTATGGTAGGTGGTAGGGGGCGGGAAGGGCGACGCCGCACAGTGGCTGGCCGGTGGGGCCTAGTGGGTTGTGCTCCACAAACCAGCTTGTCAGTTATTTTTCGCGACCCAGTAATCTCTCTCTCTCTCTCTCTCTCTCTCTCACACACACACACACACACACACACACACACACACATACAAGACAACATACAAATTAATACCAGTATATACATCTACATACATACTCCACAATCCACCGTAAGGTATGTGTAATATGAAACTGAAGAAGTTGTTATTAAATGTGCAGATCCTTTTGAGTAAGCGTGTTCAAGCCCGTGAACAGGGCATTATTGAGGAAACAGTATATTTTCCAACAAGAAATTTACTTTACACAGATTAAATGCTAACATCAGTGCGTTTTGTAAAATTGGTAAGTGTTGGTTTTAATGATACTTCCCGTATGTAGATTGAAGCTTGTTGGTGTGAGGCATAAATCGTTTACCACGCAAAATAAATAGTTGTCAATCCCACTACTTCCTTCAAGCAGTCGGTACCCTCACTTGTATGATCCAGAATGACACTTCGAAGAAGGATCACAAGATGTTTCGTTAGGAAGTCTTCCTCAGATTCTGTTACTTTAAACGTTTTAAGTTTGTCCCCTACAAATTGATCTCATATCCATAGCAATTCAAATGAATTTTTGGGCGGTAATTACTAAACCAAGAAGCAATTTTAAGTAATACTCTTGTATAAACAAACAAGTTTCACAGGTCGAACGTAAAAATGTAAGGTCGTAAAATCTTTAACACATTAATCCATGCACATAATCACTGTATGTAAGGACGCAGTAGAACTAGATTGTTAGCCGCGTTGGAGTGGCCGAACGTTCGAAGACGCCTAGCTGCGGAACGCGCCGCTGCTAGTCGTCGGAGGTTCGAGTCCTCCCTCTAGCATGGGTGTTTGTGTTGTCCTTAGCATATGTTAGTAGTTTGTAAGCCTAGGGACTGATGACCATAGTAGTTAAGTCCCATAGATTTACAAACATTTGAACAAGAACTAGATTGTTACTTTCCTTTATGCGGAAAAAATAATATTATTAAAATAATAAGATATTTTATGTACTTTGATATTTTAAAGTCCTCCGGCGATCCATCCAAAAAGGTAATGCGATCTACAGTTAGGGCATCCTTGCTTTAGAATGATATATACGAAGGTTGGGACGTACGATACAAAAGCGTTACATGTTTGCACCTGTTACTGACCTTCAAAATAGACATCAGCGTAGAGCCCATTGCTAGCGATGTGGAAGGCGTAGTTTACCGTTATCGGAGCCTGTTCTGTTCATGGTGCGAATGGAGCGGTCTACTGCCGAATCTCTGGAACAGTTCTGAAGCGAATCCCACGAAGTGGTTCCTTCATCTTCGGAATCAAATCATAGTCACAAGGACTTAAATCCGGGGAGTATGGTGGATGGTACAGTACTTCCCAGTCCCATTGACCGAACAAAACAGTCATAGCTTGTGCTGCATGTGCCCGTGCACTGTCGTGGAAAATGATGAGTGGGTTGCGCAGAAAGTGCTTCTGCTTCTATCGCAAAGCTAGTCACAGGTGATGCTCCAGAAACGAACAGTAATACTGTGCATTGACGGTCTGCTGAGGAGTAAGACAACACCATCATAGTCGTATACGAGAATCACCGTAACTTCCACTATACTGGAACTCAGATGCACTTTCAATTTTCGCGGCGACCCATAATGACGCCATTTGTTTGACTGGCGTTTGTCCTCCCTTGGGCATCAAAAAGTCAGTATAAATTTGAAAACTTAATCAATCACGGAATAATGTAGATATAGAGGTAAAAATTGACACATGTGCTTGGAATGACATGGGGTTTTATTAGAACGGCTTAACTATTCATCTGACACGAAAATTGAATAATCGAATTTGTAGAGGAGAAAATTCTCTACGACTTTGCTCTCTTATGTTTTTTTTTTTCATATTTCGTAGCGTTTCAAAGATATCTGCAAAAATAACGGCGATTTGGGGATGTCTGTCTGTCCGTAACGTGTTCCCTGTTTTTAAGACGAACCGTTCAACCGATGAGCACCAAATTTTACACACATGATTGTAGGCCGCCAGAGACCAGAACCTCCCTTTTTCAAATTTTTCGGACAGAAAATACGGTAGTAATACAAAAAAGAAAAGAAAAAAGCCGTTTGTAATATAATTGTAATTGCAAACGAACCATTCATCTGACACGAAAATTGAATAACCTAATTAGTAGAGAAGAAAATTCTCTACAACTTAGCTCCCTTATGTTTTATTCATATCTCGTATCGTTTGAGACATATTTGCAAAAATAACGGAGATTTGACACCCTCCATTGAATTAACGAAAACCAGCCGTTCGGAGATGTCACGTGACATTCCTCGCCCAGAACTCTCTCTGGCATACGCCATCTAGCGTTGCGTATTTGATGATTTTCTTATTGTAACTTACACGTTGTCATTTCAAAGCAATGGCGCACTGAAGAATTAACAAAAACACATCGTTCTTCGTACGATAAATGATATTCTAATGTCTACAAATGCCATATTAGCACCAGTTAACAACAGCCATCAATAGTATGAGATTTAAGGACTCACCATTTGATTGATAGCCATAGTCTCTGGGCGCCGTGGCTCAGCGCGCCCGGTCAGGGGGCTAAACGCCCTCTGTAATAAAAAAGCTGAGCCAAGAACAAATAGAACAACGAACACTCAAGATCAGCAACCGCAATGAACAGAACTACCCAGAGAGGGAAAAAAAAAAAAAAAAAAAAAGAAAAAGTGTAGTGGGCAAGGCGTTGGACTGACGCTAAAGGTCCATAGATCGGAACCCGCCACTACCTAAATTTATTTTTTCCCCTACAAGGGTTTAGACACTCTTATTAATTAATTCTTTATTTTTTAAATTATTATTTTGGTCCAAAATGTTTGCAAAAACTTATAAAACTACAAATCTAAAGTGGGCCGTAAAAAAAGTCAGTGCGATTTTTTTTTCTCTCCTGCCAGCTGCAGCTTGCACTATAAGAGGATCGGATATCTTAAAGAACTTTGTATGGCACGAGGCTCGTATTTCACGTAAAAGCCAGAGGAGTAGCTCAAGGCGAACCCGTCCCGTATCAAGTGCAGTATCTACCCCCCTCGATTGTGTACAGATACGGCGGAGAGGAATTTCGCCACAGAGGTTTAACTTCTTTAAATTCACTTTGCAGGGGTTACAGGGGGCGCTGGCGCTATCTGATGAGCGGGCGTAAGTGGAGATCCAAATCTGAGGTCGCGATTAACAAACTCTTTCAGTCCGGGTGTAATGAACGTGTTTACCGAGGGCGGAGCTGACAAAGAGGCGGCAGTGTGACGTGGAAGCTCCGCTGTGGCCCGTCCCGAAAAGCCGCCCGCCGCCTCCTTTGAAGCGGCAGCCGCCTCCGGCTTCAAAAGATGTCCGCTGCCGCCAGCGCCCGCACGGAGATAAGGCGGCGCGGCGGTCGCCACTCCCGTGTCCGCGTCAAAGAAGGTATTAGTCGCCTCGGCTGGCAATGAGAGCGCATTAGCATCACTGCTTTTCGGCCTGAGCCTGATTAGACTTCCTCCTCTCCACCCGTTTTTATGATGCGCTCTTCTTCGTTTTTTTCTCCCCATCGAAACGTATAGCGTGTCCTCGCTCGATCTGAGGATGCTTAGTATTGCTGAGGGATTTGGTTAACTGGCTACGCCAGGAAGCTGATGTATTGACTACGCTGCATAAAAACAAAGAAAACGAAAAATTAGCATACGGGATACGTTCTTCCTTCGTTCGAATTCAGCTATCCTACGGACACATGAAACAAACATTCGTGATATTATTTTTTTGTGTGCAACACACTGCGGAAATAAAAAAAATTGTAGGGGAGCCTATACAAAAACCAGTCAGAGGTTATTAGAGTCGAATGGCAAGAAAGGGACGCAGACGTTGGGAAGGGAGTGAGACAGGGTTGTAGCCTTTCCCCAATGTTGTTCAATCTATACATTGAACATGCAGTGAAGGAATGGAAGGAAAAATTTGGAGAGGGCATTTAAGTGCAGGGAGAAGAGATAAAAACATTGCGATTTGCTGATGACATAGTAATTTTGTCAGAGACTGCAAAAGATCTGGAAGAGCAATTGAATGGGATTGACTGTGTCTTGAAAGGAATATATAAGATGAACATTAACAAGAGTAAGACGAAGGTAATGGAATGCAATGTCAGAAAATCAGGCGATGCTGAAGGAATTAGATTAGGTTCAAATTCAAATGTTCAAATGTTTGTAGAGCTTATGGGACTTAACTACGGGGTCACCAGTCCATAAACTTACAAACTACGTATGAACTAGCTAATCCTAAGGACGGCACAAATATCCATGCCCGAGGGGGGATTCGAACGTCCGACCGTAGTGGCCGTGCAGACCGTGACTGGCGCGCCTCAATCCCCTCGGCCACCACGGCCGGCTTAGATTAGGTAATGAAACAATAAAAGTAGTAGATGAATTTTGTTATTTGGCTATGCAGAATGGCTATGGGAAGAAAACCCTTTCTAAAGAAACGAAACTTGTTAACATTCAATATTAATTAAAATGTAAGGAAGTCCTTTCTGAAAGCATTTGTTTGGAGTGTAGCATTGTATGGGAGTGAAACGTGGACGATAAGGAGTTCAGATAAAGAGATGATACAAGCTTTTGAAATGTGGTGCTGCAGACGAATGATGAAATTAGATGGGTAGATCACGTAACTAATGAGGAGGTGCTTAACCGAATCGGGGAGAAAAGGAATTTCTGGCATATCCTGACTAAGAGAAGGAATAGATTGGTTGGACACATTCTGAGACATCAAGGAATTGCCATCTTAGCATTAGAAGGAAGCGTCTGGGGCAGAAATCGTAAAGGGAGACCGAGGGACGAATAAAGTAAGCAGATTCGAAAGGATGTAGGTTGCCGAACGTATTCTCAGATGAAGAGACTTGCACAGGACGGGGTAGCATGGAGAGCTGCATCAAACTAGTCTGTGGACTGAAGACCATAACAACAACAGGGGATACCGGGGCAAGTTGACGAGGTTAACGATTAGACATTTGTAATTATTTATTCCTGCCTTGAGTTAGTACTTTCCGTGTTGGCTATTGTTATCTTAAAAAAAGTATATATAAAAAAAAAAAAAAAACTTCCTTTGATGGTTCGCCCTGAAACCGACACCCAGCGGATCACGAGCGAACACTTGCGAATGCGAGCCGAGCGTGACCGAACACCGCGCGCATAGCGTTTACACCAGGGTGAATTCTCGTTCGCTGCTGCTCGTTCGCGTGTGTTCGCTGTGTTCGCTGTGATATGCAAATGATTACCTTTCAGAGCATTTACCCTAGGTTGGCGCCGGTGGCGACACCTACAACGTGCTGACATGAGGAAAGTTTCTAACCGATTTCTCATACACAAACATCAGTTGACCGGCGTTGCCTGGTGAAACGTTGTTGTGATACCTCGTGTAAAGAGGAGAAATGCGTACTATCACGTTTCCGACTTTGATAAAGGTCGGATTGTAAGCCTACCGCGATTGCGGTTTATCGTATCGCGACATTGCTGTTCGCGTTTGTCGCGATCCAATGACTGTTAGCAGAATATGAAATCGGTGGATTCAGGAGCACAATGCGGAACGCCGTACTGGATCCTAACGGCCTCGTATCACTAGCAGTCGAGATGATAGGCATCTTATCGGCTTGGCTGTAACGGATCGTGCAGCCACGTCTTGATTCCTGAGTCAACAGATGGGGATGTTTGCAAGACAACAACCATCTGCAATGCGTACCCTCACATTTCCGACTTTGATAAAGGTCGCATTATAGCCTATCGCGATTGCGGTTTATCGTATCGCGACATTGCTGTTCGCGTTGGTCGCGATCCAATGACTGTTAGCAGAATATGGAAACGGTGGGTTCAGGAGGGCAATACGGAACGCCGTGATGGATCCCAACGGCCTCGTATCACTAGCAGTCGAGATGACAGGCATCTTATCCGCATGGCTGTAATGGATCGTGCAGCCACGTCTCGATACCTGAGTCAACAGATTGGAACGTTTGCAAGACAACAACTATCTGCACGAACAGTTAGACGAAGTTTGTAGCAGCATGGACTATCAGCTCGGAGACCATGGCTGCGGTTACCCTTGATGGTGTACGCAACGACGAACCTGGGTACACGGAAGGCAAAAGTCTAGTTTTGGAATGAATCCAGGCTCTGTTTACAGCATCATGATGGTCGCATCCTTATTCGGCGACATCGCGGTGAACGTACATTGTAAGCGTGTACTGTCATAGAAAAACTTGCGTATCACCCGGCGAGATGGTATGGGATGCCATTCGTTACACGTCTCGGTCACGTCTTGTTCACATCGACGGCACTTTGAACAGTGGCCGTTACATTTCAGATGTGTTACGACCCGTGGCTCTACCCTTCATTCGATCCTGTGAAACCCTACATTTCAGCAGGATAATGCACGACAGCATGTTGCAGGTCCTGTACGGGCCTTCTGGATACGGAAAATGTTCGACTGCTGCCCTGGGCAGCACATTCTCCAGATCTCTCACCAACTGAAGACGTCTGGTCAATGGTGGCCGAGCAACTGGCTCTTCACAATACGTCATTCACTACTCTTGATGATCTGTGGTATCATGTTGAAGCTGCATGGGCATCTGTACCTGTACCCGCTATCGAAGCTCTGTTTGACTCAATGCCCATCACTCAATGCCCATGCGTATCAAGACCGTTATTATGGACAGAGGTGGTTGTTATGGGTACTTATTTCCTAGGATCTATGCACCCAAATTGCGTGAAAATGTAATCACATGTCAATTCCAGTATAATATATTTGTCCAAAGAATACCCGTTTATCATCTGCATGTCTTCTTGGTATAACAATTTTAATAGCCAGTAGTGTATTAGTATTTCATGCTTGTTTATTTATGTTGTACTGCATAATTCACTAAACCCGTGAAAATGAATGAGTTGTAGAGGCTCAAATGGAATGAAGCCGCCTGGAACGCTGCCACCAATGAGTTCGCCTTGAGCACCATGAAGCATCTGCGGTATTTGTACACACGTTTCGTTTGAAACAGCTCATTGGTTATGACGGCGTATTCACTATCATGTGTCGTTCAGTAATATAATATTGTAGCTCCTTTCAGTGGTATATTTGGATACTGTTTGCGTAATGCGCTGCGAACAGAGTAATAAAGACTTAACAAAATGTCAAAAATAATTCAGTACCTATGTACGTTTATGTCGTAATATCTCCTGAATTGTGTGTCCTACAAAATCATTATTTACCAGGTTCATAGAGTGGAATATTAGGAAACTGCCTGCGAAATGTGTTATAAATAGAATTGGTAGTGAAGTCGTAGTAAATTACAGCCTCGTGTTTATTAGACCCAATTTTCATGCATGTCATTGTCTTTGACGTCATAGCACCTGAACTGTAAGTCGTATTCAATCCATCATCGGTGGTGGAAACGGGACAGCGGCTGGTCAAGAGTCTGAAGGAACTGAGGTACTAACAGCCGTAAGTATAATGAAATATTTATTCTATTACAACCAGTTTCGGCATTCCACTATGCCATCTTCAGGTTCCTACATCGGAGCATGATATCCAAAAGTAGGGATAGTAAACTGGATACGTGAACTTCGTCTCTTAGTTGGAAACAATAACAGCAACTGTGACAACAAGGACTAGTTGTGGTTTCAAAGATGGTATAAGTGGTAATACGGTATTATTTCGAAGGTACAGTCAGTGGTGTATATGTAAAATTTCTGCAAAATATGTCGAGAATATAATTAGTAGGAAACACGTAATACATCAAAACGTCATGCGTCCTGAGGCGGTTTTTCATTAACCTAATTGTTTATAACTCCATATCTCACGAACTGTGTGTCGTACTATGATAAAATTTGGAACGTAAGTTCAGTGGTATGTGTGTATACTATCTGTAACATTTCTCGTGAATACAATTAATAGTGTACGAGTAATAAATTGTAACGTCATGTTAAATGCCGTAATTTTACTGCATGAACGTCGAAAAAGTAGTAAGCGACAAACTTTTTTCCTTTCATCATTTTGCTGATTGTCACCGAGATAAAATTTCTTAAAGGTTTGAAATTATATTTAAAGATTGTTGCAAGTCGCTAAGTGCTCTCCTTCTCAAATACTAGAGACACTATTACGTACCGCAAGACGGGCAAATTTTCATTGTTAATGACGTCATATCTCCTGAACAATAGGTCCTATCGCAAAATCCTTTCTTAACTGACGCCTTCTACCCGTAACCTACATTCCTGCCAAATATCAGCTTCATAGGTGAAGTAGTTTCCGAGATTTCGTGTTAGTGAATGAGTGTCCTTTTGCTTTTATATAGAGACAAGATCTATTCGTCGCCAAACTGACTACACTGCTGCCTTGGCGTATCTTGATCTCTCGCTTATCGAAAAAGGCTGGTCGATGACTGCACAACGTATAGCCTGGGATACACAACCAGTTGCTACACCAGATCAGCTTTGGTAGTATGTGGAAGCACCGTGAACTGCTATGCCGCTGTGCTTCAGCAACACAATCAGAGACACTTTTATTGAATAACAAAGCGTTTATAAGTGGTTATAGCCGGCCGCAGTGGCCAAGCGGTCTGCGGTGTGCCAGTCACGGTCTGCACGGCCGCTGCGGTCGGGGGTGCGAATCCCCCCTCGGGCATGGATGCTTGTGCCATCTTTAGTATAAGCTAGTTCATAAGTAGTTTCTAAGTTTAGGGACTGATGACCCCGCAGTTACGTCCCATAAGCTCTACAAACATTTGAAAATTTTAAGAAGTGGTTATAACCACTGACGGCGGTAACACTCACTACTGATTACATCAACTTCCTCACGTCACATGAAGTTGTTTGTACAACGTGTTTTCCCCCAAATAAAATTTTGCTTTGATACACAGTGTGATTCACGAAGTTACGCAAATATTTTAATGTTTTATTCTACAAGAACTAAAGAACAAAGTTCATATAAACACAGGTCCGCAAATGTGAAGTTACGGAGTTAGGCTAATAAAAGATGTCTGAAATCTAGCAACCTCGCTAATATGAAGCCATCGCAAAACTGTACTAGGTTAAAGTAAAGCACGTATATTTATTTTGGTGTTGGTCTGGTGAAGCTAATAAAATATGTTCCTGGGGTGTATCTGCAGTAGTTTTCCCGAAATTCCAGGAATTTCACAAGTAAATTCCAGGATTATGCAAGTAAATTTGTTTACTTCCTATTAAGAATATGGGCAACCCTTAGAGAGTGGATTCAGTCGTTTACGAACCTTGAATAACTTTTCTGTGTTGTTCCGTAAAAGAACCCTACAACATTGCCTCTAAGTTTATTTCCTTCGTAGAGCCTGTCTCTATACTCTTTCTACCTTTCAGCTTTCCCTTCTTTGCTTAGAACTGGCTTTCCATCTTTTATTACCTGTAATTCCGTAACCAAACATTAGTGGAACTATGTTTATTTGAGCTTTTTTCCTTAGTTTTACTTGTAGAGTAACATATTAAAATATTTGCATATCTTTGTGAATCATCCTGTATGTAAGCAACGGAATCTTAATCACCATAAAATATTAAAACAAAATATTTTGACATCTAGCAAAAATTATGAAGGACGGTTGTTTACACAAAAAATAATAAAAACAACATAATTTTGTTAAACAACCGATTAATTATTCACTATTCAAAACGGTCATATGTTTTTAAATACGAGGGTTGGAACTTAAATAGTGGCAACATTGCTGTAGAGAAACTATGCAATGGAATCTACTACTGTCACTGATAACACACGTTGTTGACACACCTACCTTACTTCCGAGCAAATGATCTCGCCCCTTCCACATCACCGGCGTGCACACAATCGAGGGAAGCAGTCACTTGTGAGCCAGCGGTCTAAGCTAGGTGTCACTATTCTTTCGAAACAGGAACAACAGAGTTGGATCAAAATTGAATATGCCAGAGGTCGTACAGCACGACAGTGTCATCAAGGTCTTCAGGAAGCGTGCGGGGAATAGGCATTGCCGTACAGAACAGTGGCACGTTGGGTAAAAGCCTTCAATGAAGGTCAGTAAACGGTGGCAGACATGCATCGGTCAGGTCGTTCAAAAATGTTCAAATGTTTGTATAGCTTATGGGACTTAACTACGGGGTCATCAAATGTTCAAAATGTTCAAATGTTTGTAAAGTCTATGGGACTTAACTACGGGGTCATCAGTCCCTAAACTTACAAACTACTTATGAACTAACTAAGACTAAGGACGGCACAAATATCCATGCGCGAGGGGGGATTCGAACCCCCGACCGTAGTGGCCGTCAGGTCGTCCTAGCGTCTCTGAAGAAGAACTGTTGCTGCGTTAGTGGACATTGATCGACGTCAGACGATTCGTGAGCTCGCCCACGAAACCAGATGAGAGCATACGACCGTGTTTCGCATCCTGAAGGAACACCTGGGCATGCGAAATATTGCATCACGATGGGTTCCGTATGTTTAAAAAAAAAGTTCAAATGTTTGTATATTATATGAGACTTAACTACGGGGTCATCAGTCCCTAAACTTACAAACTACTTACGAATTAGGACGGCACAAATATCCATGCCCGAGGGGGGGATTCGAACCCCCGACCGTAGTGGCCGTGCAGACCGTGACTGGAGCGCCTTTGTCCCCTCGGCCACCGCGGCCGGCAGGTTTCGCATGAATTGACGGAAATGAAGAAATGGATGCGTTACGACGCTGCTCACACGCACTTGGAGCGCTATGAGTGCGAAGGAGAGGCTTTCTTATGCTGTATCATAACAATGTATGAGACATGGGCCACACCGTACGGACCAAAACTGAAACGTCAATTCAACGAATGGCATCATTATGGGTCGCCGCGAGTCGAAAATGCGTCTGAGCCCGAGTGCGGTGAAAGTTATGGTGATTCTCGCGTACTAGTGTGATGGTGTTATCCTAATGCATTACGTTCCTCCACGGTAGGCCGTCAATGGAGAGTAATACTGTTCGTATTTGGATCATCACCTGCGACCAGCTTTGCGAAAGAAGCGCAACATTTTCTGCGCAACCCACCTATCATTTTGCAGGAGAATAAACGGGCGCATACAGCGCAACCTGTGTCTGCTCTGTTCGGTCGATGGGTCTGGGAAATACTGTGCCATCGACCATACGCCTCGGATATAAGTCCTTGTGACTGATTTGATTCCGAAATAAGGGCATCTCAGTTTGTACTGACACGATACAGGGGAGACAGCGTTACAGAAATGATACGGGATCTGGGATGGGAATCACTACAACAACGGCGCTTATTGCTGCAGCGTGGGCTTCTTACGGAACTCCAATCGCCAAGATTCTCCTCCGAATGCGAAAATATATTGTTGACTCCCACTTACATAGGTAGAAATGATCATCAGATTAAATACGAGAAATCAGAGCTACATCTACATCTACATACATACTCCGCAGTTCACCGTAAGGTGCGTGGCGGAGGGTACACTGTACCACAACTAGGTATTTCCTTTCCTATTTCACTCCCAAATAGAACGAGGAAAAAAAATAATGCCTATATGCCTCCGTATGAGCCTTCATTTCTCTTATCCTGTCTTTGTGATTACTACGCGAAATATAAGTAGGCGGCAGCAAGATCATACTACACTCAGCTTCAAATTCCGGACCTCTACATTTCCTCAACAGATCTTCATGAAAAGAACGTCGTCTTTCTTCCAGCAATCCCCAATTGAGTTACCGGAACATTTCCGTGACACTCGCGCATAGGTAGAACCTACCAGTAACAAACCTAGCTGCTAGCCTCTGAACTGCTTCTATGTCTTCTTTTAAACTGATCTGCTGCGGGCCCCAAACACATGAGCAATACTCAAGACGTGGTCGTACAAGCGTTTTACACGCGGTCTCCTTTACAGATGAAGTACATCTTCCCAAAACTCTCCCAATAAACCAAAGTCGGCTGTCCGCCTTACTCACAACTGTCCTTACATGTTCGTTCCATTTAATATCACTCTGCAATGTTACGCCTACATATTTGAAAGACGCGACAGCTTCAACAAGCTCACTACTAATGCTGTATTCGAACATTATGGGATTGATTTTCCTACTCATGCGCATCACCTTACATACAAACAGAGAGATTCAGGTGTTCTTTCTTCCCACGCGCTATTCGAGAATGGAATGGAAGATAAATAGTATAAAGGTGGTTCGATGAATCCTCTGCCAGGCACTTAAATGTGATTAGCAGAGTATGACATGTAGATGTAAATGTAGAAGATGAAGGAATCAGTTCGTGGCATTCGCTTCAGAATTGTTCCAGAGTTTCTACAGGCAGCAGACCGCCCCATTCGCACCATCTACATAATAGGCTTTGCTAACGGTATATTACGCCTCGACATCGCTGGCAACGGGTTTTACACAACGCTGGTGACAGTAACAGGTAACACTTTTGTATCGAAGATATAAATATGAAGGAGTGGCTTTGTATTAAAACTTGTGCCACGGCTGGGATTCGAACGCGGGACCTCCTGCTTACTGGGCAGGCGCTATACCACTAAGCCACCGTGACCTAAGTGATACAGCGACTGCACGGATTGTCTTAAGACACGTCTCCCTCCACACCACAAACTTCAATTCTGCTTCATGTTCCCCTTTATAAATACGTATCATTGTGGCCGAGGCTGTCCAACAGCGGAATAGCACCCCAGCAATGAACGTTAACGGGAATTATGCCCCCTTTGTATATCAGGCAAAGATAATAAATATCAACCAATAAATAAATGTCCAGAGACACATTTTGTCTCGATGTGTATATATGAAAGGTATAAATCTGAAGGTGAGACTTTGAATTAAAATTTATGCAACGGCCGGTATTCGAACCCAGGACATCCTGCTTACTAGGCAGGCACTATACAACTTATTTTTCCGGGCCTCCATCCTTCTCTTGTAGCCCGTCCTTGCGCTCGCCATATTTCGCCTTCGTCGGCGCAGGCTTTCTTGAGCTCTTTGTAAAATTATTTTTCTCTAAAGCTTCATAGCTATATTACAGTTTGCAAATCAATGTAAGATAAAATAAATTTCGTGTTCATGATTATTGTTTCTTGTCCCTGATTTCGTTATCAACCTGTTGGATATTGATAAATTGATGAATTTTGTCGAGGCACTACTGCTCCTGCATGAACGCTTCATAGTTCGTCTTCCCGTAGATTGCTGCCAAATGCAGGTTGTTCCACAATCTTTGGATTGTCCTATTTCGTTTCGTTCATCGGCATTCATCATCAGCCCTATTGCGTCTTCTCATAACTTTGAAACCCTCGGTTCAGAAAAGTATCTTCTTGTAAATATTTTTTAATTTTATATGTATATTTTTAAATTTTTTTGTTTATCAACATTTCGTTCCTTAACAATTTGGAAAGGAAAAAAAAGGTACCATGTATGAAATTGTAATATATGTAAAACAAAAACAAAAGATGAATCCATCTTCTAGAGCGTCTCATTTTTGAATCATAACTTCTGTGGCCGGCCGCGGTGGCCGAGGGGACTGAGGCGCTTCAGTCGCGGTCTGCACGGCCACTACGGTCGGGGGTTCGAATCCCCCCTCGGGCATGGATATTTGTGCCGTCCTTAGTTGTAGGTAGTCCATAAGTAGTTTGTAAGTTTAGGGACTGATGACCCCTAGTTAAGTCCCTTAAGCTTAACAAACATTTGAACATAACTTCTGTGTACACATAAACTTATGCATACGGAACAAAAGCAAAGTTGCAAAGGAATTTACCCTTTTTTTCCTTTTTTCCGTCAGTAATTGAATTACATCACCATGCAGTCTGCACGAATTTCATTTACTTTATATCTTAGTAAGTACTTTCACATTGAGAATGAGTAAGGGTCCTTTGGCATCAAAGTAACGGTAAATTTCTTCACTGGCATGCTGTTTCAGGGTTCTTAAATGTTGAAATGTCTGTAAATCTATCGGACCAAAGTGCGTGGTCATCAGTCCGTAGCTTACAAACTACTTAAACCTAAGTAAACTAACCTACGGACGAACACAAACACCCATGCCCCAGGGAGTACTCGAACCTCCACGGCGAGGAACCGCGCACTCCGCAGCGGGGTGCTTTAGACCGCTCGGCTACTCCACCGCGGCTTTCAGGGTTCTGCTGAGGCCTTCACGGCTACCGTACTGGCCACGAGTTTGTGACACTTGCGGGGAGTGACACTTGCGCGGAGACCCGGACGCTGCAGGTAGTGAACAGGGTGTTCCAGAAGTAGGGATACACCACCCCTACTCCACGCCCTCCAGCCGCTACCTGTGCCGTATTCAGGGAAAGGCCCACCGAGCGAGGTGGAGCTGTAGTAACCGCCCGGAGATATCACAGCCTCATTCAACAGGGAGATAACACGTCATACAAATATCACTCGATTTACAATACAGCACCATGTGAAGAAGAATGTGATGAAATCGGAATTGAGCGCAACCGTTGCTAACTACAATTTCGGATTTACTGCATTTTGAGTCAGAATTCGCATCTATATTCGCATTTATCGCAAATGCGAATTTTTCCTGTCCCTAGTAATACCTCCAAAAATAAACAGCTGATCAAGGCACTAAAAGCAAGGGCAGATCTTTGGGTGTATTACTACAAATAACTAAAACACAATTTGATCGTGGAATTATATACAATCTCATTATAAAGGTTTTTTGTAGGTGGTTTTGAGCAGCTTCTAAATATGTTAGGAATAGCATTATGAAATATAGACAGCTACACCTTATGTTTATTATGAGATATCGATTTCGGCTAATTTCAGGTCATCTTCAAGTCTCAAACAACAGGTGTTACTTATGCATTTTTCCAGTGGCACTCATAACCTTTAACTGTTTACACACGATGTCTAACGTTGTTAGTCTAAGTGATACATATATTGGTGTGATGTCTTATTTCGAAAGAACAAACATCACACCAATACATATATAGCTCTCGGTAAAGTGGAACGGTACGATGTCGTTACGTAGCACAGCACGGCGACTGGAAACGCAGGAGAAGTACAAACAACGTTCTCTCCTCAGAGGTATGATTCTAATTAGGTTCGACGTAGACTTCTACAACATACAGTCTACACGGCGAAGATTACACCAAAAAATTTAACGTTTCGTCTACTTTGGCGATAGCAACCAAATTTTAAAATCGTGTCTACTATGTAAAGATTTAGCAACACAAAACGCTTCAAGTCCATAACTTCACTGGTTTTCGAGTTCTCAATTTTTATACGTTTTTAATGTTATTACATAAAAAACAAATTTGGGACTCACTCTATAATTTTCATATGGCAGATTTTGTAGTTACATTCACAAGACATAATTCATCGGTTCTGTGCATTCATTTTATGAGAAATACCAATCATTTGTTTTCAGTGTTTATTTCAAATTTCTAGATTTAAGTTTTTTTAATTATTAGTACTTAAATGTGGTGATGAAATAAATAAATTACGTGTATATGTGTAGTCTTATGCGGCCAAACTACTTAGGTCATCGGTCGCTAGACTTACACTACTTAATCTTACTTAAAATAACGTAGGCAAAGTACAAACAAATATACCCATGTCCGAGGAAGGACTCGAACATCCGACCGGACCGGCCGCGCAATTTGTGACACAAATTACATGTTTGATAATATTAATGCATAGAAGTATGAAATCACGTCAAGACTACATCCATCAAAAATTTCGACAAAAAAAGTTGGCACTGAGTTTAGGAAAACGAAATTCTGGTATATTGGATTTTAACATTTTATCAAAAATTGAATGTTACTACAAGAGATACAGCCATTCAAATTTACGGGCACCATAACGTATTCCCTTCCTGAGTAAATGAGCTGCTTCTTGTAGTTTCAACACCTTTTTCTTGAATGTTCTGAATATAAATCTTCACACAGACTTCTTGAGGAGGAGAGTGATACGGATATCTGATTGTAAACCACTGCCTATTACCTTAGACCTTTTTGACTGTACTGAACAGGAGTTCCGCGTATTCCGTTATTTATATTTATACAGTTAACAGGCAATGTAATTTATAACCAACTATTGGCTGTCAATTTCGCTTCATTTTTCCTAGAAGTCTTGCAACTTGTTTCTCCCTGTTGGTTTATGCCAAGTTCGGACTAAAAATGGTTCTATATGACAGTGATGGAAAATAGAATTTATCTTTAGCATTTTTCGGTGTGTGACATTCCCTTACACATTCCGTATTTCATACATTTCTTAGATGTATTCGAATACAGCCAAATCGTTTTGGGGTCTACGAATAAACGCTTCAAGTATGTAAAATACTCATTGACTTATTATTAACGTTTTTTAATTGAAGGTTTAAGGTTGCGTCTCCTATTAGTAGCTATTTTTAAAGAGATGGAAGTTGCGTGATAGTGAGGTTAACTACATAGCGGTCAATTACATCAACTTATCTGTGCAGGATGCCTAATATATTTATTGCTTGCGTAGGTGTCTTGATATGCTTAGTGTTCTGAATAATATGCTTTTAGGAGGTATGACTGTGGAAAGTCATCGTCTTGTAGTAGCAAAGAATGTCTTAATAACTCTCCAAACATTATCACTATTAAAATACCTTTTTGTTTTCAGGAGGAACACTCAACGAATTCATATTTAGTTAGAACAAGTTACTATATTGCTCTTCAGCTTTGAAAGGGTTGTGCAATTTCACTGAGTTTCATGTTATGTTGACAGTGTGGAAACTTGACAACAGCAGTGCTAGACTTCTTGGTGAGCCAGTACCCAGAAAAGCCATTAGCCGCCCCAAGGGTCCCCGGTTCCGCGCAAGTGTCACTCTGCGCAAGTGTTCCAACCCCCTGGCCACGGGGCACACGAAGTCCCCACCGTACTTCACCCCCATCAGCTGTCCCCTACTTTAGCATGCATCTACCATCTATCCCACTCCTCGTTTCTCCAACAACTAAACCACCGATACTTAAAGGATGTAGCGACTGCACGGATTTATATGTTCGATATTTATCGACACAAATTATGTTTCTGGACATTGATTTATTGCTTTCAAAATGTTCAAATGTTTGTTAAGTTTATGGTACTTAACTACAGGGTCATCAGTCCCTAAACTTACAAACTACTTATCAACTACTTTATACTAAAGACGGCACAAATATCCATGCCTGAGGGGGGATTCGAATCCCCGACCGTAGTGGCCGTGCAGACCGTGACTGGAGCGCCTCAGTCTCCTCGAACACCGCGGCCGGCTTTTTATTGCTTTCGTATCGGTCGAGAATAAATAGTTGCCATTATTTAAGGTCCAACCCTCGTACATGTAGGACTGGTCTGATATTTCTTATGTTAGAATTTTGTCCGTTGGGCTACGTTGGAGAACAGTATCTCATGCCATTTGTAAACAAAGGATCGGAGCGTGATCGCGGGCACCAGTTGCCTCTGCCTCGTGTATCTCTGGACGCCAGCCGCTTCGGCCAGCCTACCGACGCCGACGCCGACGCCAGCTAGACGCCAGACTGGCGACGCGGCGACCGCCCGGCGCCAGAGCCGCCGCCCAAACACAGCCGCCGCTTGTTTGAAAAATACTTGTTAATAAGGGAGCGCGCACTTTGTTGTTGTTTGAATCTTTGATCTGGCTTTGTTGCTGCCCGCGCCGCTTATTTGTCTTGACGATCATCGCTCCGCCGCGACTGTCCCTCAGAGTTTAATGAAGAAGGAGCCACAAGTTTTCACCGGCCTCGCCGCCGACGCCGCCCTCCCCCGCGTCTGTTTAGGCCGGCGTTTGTTTTTCTTCCGTACACTCGACGCCGCCGCCCGCCTCGTGTATACCGTCTCCGCCACGAATACACGTTTGTGTCGAGCGTAATAACGGAAAACAAATATTTTCTGTTGTGGCGCAGCCGTAATGGGCGTGCTTGCGGCTTGGGGGGAAACGCCTTGAAAGTACGCCGACCGCACTCACGTGTTACGGACTGGAGGGTTCTTGCCTTTGGCGGGACCGCAGCGTGCTGGGGTCGAGGCGAAACGGAAACGCCACGCGAACCAACCACGTCTCGGCCATTCCATTTCAAATCAGACTGCAGGGAACCTAGCTCACCTAGTGATGGGTGCTATCGACAAGGGTTCGCAAATCGATTCCGTATATCTTGATTTCCAGAAGGCTTTCGACACCGTACCTCACAAACGGATTTTAATCAAATTGCGTGGTTATGGTAAATCGCCCCAAATTTGCGATTGGATAGGAGTTTCCTGCCAGAGAGGACACAGTTCGTAGTAATCGATGGTAAGGCATCGACTAAAACAGAGGTGATATCAGGCGTTCCACAGGGTAGTGTTATTGGTCCTCTGCTGTTATTTATTTACATAAACGATTTAAGGTAAAATCTAAGTAGCTCTCTTAGGTTGTTTGCAGATGACGCCGTCATTTACCGTCTAGTAAAATCATCTGAAGATCAAAACCAACTGCAGAACGATCTGAATAAGATTTCAGTATGATGTAAAAATTGGCAATTGACTCTAAATAATGAGAAGTGTGAAGTCGTCCACATGAGTACGAAAAGAAGTCCGTTAAACTTTGTTTACAAGATAAATCAATCAAAAGTAAAGGCCATAAACTCCACAAAATACCTAGGAATTATTATTACTACAGACTTAATAATAATGTTCAAATGTTTGTAAATCTATCGGACCAAACTGCGTGGTCATCAGTCCGTAGCTTACAAACTACTTAAACCTAGGTAAACTAACCTAAGGACAAACACACACACCCATGCTCCAGGGAGGACTCGAACCTCCACGGCGACCAACCGCGCGCTCCGCAGCGAGACGCTTTAGACCGCTCCGCTACTCCACCGCGGCACTTCAGACTTAAATTGGAAAGAGCAAGTAGATAATGTCGTGGGAAAGGCGAACCACAGACTGCGTTTTATTGGCAGAACCCTTAAAACATGCAACAGAACTACAAAAGAAACTGCATACACTACGCTTGTCCGTCCATTTTTGGAGTATTGCTGCCCATTGTGGGATCTTATCAGATGGGTTTAACGGAGGACATCGAAAGAGTCCAACGAAGGGCAGCTCGTTTCGTATTGTCACGATACAGGGGAGACATAGTTACGGTAATGATACAGGATCTGGGATGGGAATCATTACAACAACGGCGCTTATCGCTGCGGCGTGGGCTACTTACGAAACTGAAATCGCCAACATTCTTCTCCGAATGCGAAAATATATTGTTGACTCCCACTTACATTGGTAGAAATGATCATCAGAATAAAATACGAGAAATCAGAGCTCGAACGGACAGATTGAGGTGTTCTTTCTTCCCGCGCGCTATTAGATATTGGATTGGGAGATAAATAGTATAACGGTGGTTCGATGAACCTTCTGCCAGGAACTTAAATGTGATTTGCAGAGTATCCTATGTAGATGTAGATGTAGACGGGGATATCTTCCGTCAGCTCTGACCCGTGACGTCATCGCAGCGCCGTAGTTTTGAGGTGCGTGCGTGTTTGTAGAAGGCGAGAGTGATTATGTGGTGGTTGAGTACAAGAGGATAGTTTGTTTACAAACAAAACAGATTAATGTTTTGTGTTTATAGAGTGATCTGTAGCCTCTCTCTGATGGTTAGGTGTAGGTTAACCGACTGATTTTTATTGTTGGTATGTGAGCGCCGAAGGCGCGTATTTTTGGGCTAAGACCTGTGATCGATGGTACATTCTGTTATCTATAATAACTACAGATTATTTTTATCTACAATACAGAAGTATTAAGATATCCCGTATACTGGTTTTCCGACATCTTGATTACGTCATGGGTCAAAGCAGACGGGTAGTATCCCACTCTACAGTTATGCCGGAAACCTTGCATTTTTTTTCTGTCATAGAATGTAGACGTTAATATCCTTAACAAACTCGCAGCTGTGATACGAAACGTTCCCGGTTGTATTTTTGGAAGCGAAAGTAACGTAATTTTATGAAATCACGCGCTAATAAAAGTCATAGCTAGGAAACTATTAAATGTAAAATTTTCAAATAAATTTAAAAAATGAATGTACTATTGTATACATTGATGTGGTATTCTTTTTCAGAATTTAAATTTCAAGCACTTTACATCATTGGTCATTTTTTCTCTAAAAATGCATTTTGAAATTGAATAAAATGTATGCCATATTGTTCAGCATTTGATTTAAAAAGAGCATCAGTAAAGAGTTTTATGGTATCTTGAATAGAGGAAGAAAAAAATAAAACCGGCCACGGTGGCCGAGCGGTATGCGGCGCGCCAGTCACGTTCTGCACGGACACTACGGTCGGGGGTTCGAATCCTCCCTTGGGCATGGATATTTGTGCCGCCCTTAGTATTAGCTAGTTCGTGAGTACTTTGTAAGTGTAGGAACTGATGACCCCGTAGTTAAGTCCCATAAGCTCTACAAACATTTGAACATTTGAATTTTAAAAATAACATGTATCTACATACAGTGCCGAAATTTGGCGGCTGCGCTACACCGTATTACGCTGGCTGTGCTACGCCACCCTTTCATTTCCAGTGTTGTTCCTTGACAACAACGTATTAAAAGCTCATTTGTACCGTATTTTGTGTATCAGTCCTTAAAGTCGCATTGTTGTTGAGTAACATGCTTCTAGTACCACATTTCGCCGCGTGTAGCAACTTATGAGGCATAAATCTATCATATGTATTTCACTGTACTGCTTTTAAGGAAAGCGCCTTATGGTACTGCAAATGAAGGGTTTTTATTTTTATAATTCACCCATACGCGTTTTGCCTTTGTCACAAGACATCATCAGTGGGTGTCCTGAAATATTTGCGTGTTTCTTTTTACACATAAAGGTTAGGTTTTTACATATGTACAAAACATTTCGTTTTTTATTCAAGACAGTTCGTTGTTTGTTATAAAATGGTGTACTTACAGCACTTGCTACTCCATATCAGTCTCTTTCTGGCAACCAGGACGAAAGGTTCCACTGTTTTCTGAAAAACTTCGCATTTTTCTGGTTCCACTGTCATTTGCTGCCATGCTGTGTCCACTGTATTTTGTTTTGTAGTGTTGCCAACTTTCTCAGCTTATTTGAAATTCAACTATTTCATTGAAAGTTCATATAAGGTTAAAGGTATCTTTGTGTGTGTATGTGTGTGTGTGTTATCTTTTTTTGGCATCTGTGTCATTAAAAAAAAATTACACACAATCTATCCGTCTTGGAGGTTGTGTTATGTTGCCGTATGTACGTGGCTGAGAGTGTGATTGTCAGTGTGGTTCAAGTTATTCTATTTCAGCAGTGAATTGTCTTGTCTTTGATTGTGTGGTGAAGATTATGCTAGCATTGTTGATCTGACACTGTTAACTATTTACAAAATAACGTTCCATATAATAGAATAGCTCGGTACAAACGTCTTTGTTTTGCATGAAATACATCGCGTAAAAAAACAACAGTTCGATCAAAAATTTGAAAACACATATTTTGATGTTTAGTGCACTGTATTAATACAGAAAACACTGTATTTTTAATTTTTCCAAAGCTGAATTCTTAACGTGGGAGTGAAAGGGTTAACCCCTGTTGACCGTGTCCAGCTGCGAGCCATCTTCTTCGTTGAGTGGCGGACGGCAGCCCGCCTCAGTCTAAGTGCAGCGCGAGCTTACGTATTTATTACTTTATTATTTGTTTCTACGTTGAAAGTTAGGGACTCCATAATACTATAAAAGGATATCAATAAGAAATAAAAAGTAGTTCAAGCATATGTAAGTTTAATACTAATGGAAAATGCATTTGTTTTAATAAATAAGAAACGTTTTTACAGCAATGGATTGTTTCATGTTATTGTTATATACCTACATCAGATTTAGATATTCAGCTTCAAAATGCACCGTAGTTCACTTAAATTCTATATGAGGTTCTTGAATTACACACTACACGCGTTGGGAAAATGACACTACCTTCACCGAATTTTAACTCGAAAAATGATAAACATTTAAGGGATAAATTCATGACGGTTATTTTCTTCTACATTGATTGGCAAATGTAGAAATTATTAATTATTTAAAAATTACGAGGTCAATTTTCTCATTTTTCGTCCGCAGTTAGACGGGGCGAGTCTCGCGTAGGGCAAACGTGGTCCCCACCGTGAATCGTGTTGAGTCACTGCGAGCCGCATCCCCGCTGGGTTCTGGCCTTGAAAATCTCGCTTCTCTTGTTTCACGTAGCTAAATCGTAGACCCGTTTTTGCACGCAAGCTATTGTATCAAAATTAAAGCATCTACAAATATTCACCAAACAAGACGAAGCAAATACTTCTGATTTCGAATTAAGAACAGCTGCCAGCATGTGTAATTTTGAAGCATATATCTCTGAAGTATTGAAGAAAATCACTAAACAAAACTCACATCACTGTGAGCATTTATTAATCTTTGATAGTGTGAAGCAGACCAACAAAAAACGGAAAGTAAACATGGGTACTAAAGTGCGTACTTTAAGAGCTACGAGTCCTTGGCCTGTAGAAGATACGTGTCCCACTGAAGACGAAGAGGTGCTCCTAGTTGTTAGGGTATGCATTTCTCAGCCCATATTTACTGGACATGGAAAGCAAAGTAGTGGAAGACATTTTAAAATGTTCTTACATAAAGTGAGGACACTTTTGTGTGTCTTATAAGCCGTTCTTCATAATATGTCACTAAAATATATCATTTTCATCGATATGTTACTCTAAGAGATGATCTTTGTTAGAAGTGAAGTGTAACATTTCTGCAGTAATATCTATGAGCAGCTCTGTTGCTTGTTTTTGATCAGATGTTTGTTAAGCTTATGGGACTTAACTACGGGGTCATCAGTCCCTAAACTTACAAACTACTTATGAACTACTTACGAACTAGGACGGCACAAATATCCATGCCCGAGGGGGGATTCGAACCCCCGACCGTAGTGGCCGTGCTGACCGTGACTGGAGCGCCTCAGTCACCTCGGCCACCGCGGCCGGCGCGTGTTTTTGTATCTCTGGCGCTGCGACGCCAGTAACGCAAGTAACAGGACCAACTGGGCATAAAGATTTCACGTATTATGCTTAAAAGAGCTCGAATTTATTTGCATGCTAAAAATTTTCTTCAGGAAGACGAAATGAGCACTGAGGTAGCTTGTTCCCAACTTTTCTGTCAGACTTTTACCACAGTCTAACATATACAATTATACAGCCACGACACTCCCGCAGATTTTTGTTATACACTACGACTGCAGCGCTCCATGCGGCCGTCAAGCTACATTTCTGAATACGGTATTGAATGAGTGCGAATAGTATCGTTTTTTATTGATTTTTACAGACTTTTCACACTGGGGAACGTATGTAGTGCCATAAAAATAGGTAATAATTTAAAATTAGCTCCACATTTGTCTTTATTAGGTTTACTGAGATCCCTGATGAGGTACGAAAAGGTGTATTGCATGACAGTTAATTTACAATTATCTTGTAATCTACAGGCTTTAGCAGAATAATATAATTTTCTATTAAAAATAAGAAATTCCTAAGAAGCACTAGAAGACCTGCCTTTGGCAAAAAATTGTCGCTTTTCTACTCAGGAACTTATTCACTACAATTCACTACAATTCCAGTAAAATCGGTGAGCGTGGAACGTAGGGAACGCATATAGAATGCAGTAACTACAGTATTTAACGTAACAAAGCAGCCACCATAGCTGTAGCTGAAGGAAAAACGTCACAGATATGGCAAGGAAACGGAAAAAAAGCAATCAAACTGTTTTCAACAAAGAAGAAACCAAATCCACAATTGTTGTCACAACTGAACCACAAACGGCGAGAATCTTCAAGACATTGTCTTCTTAAGCTAAAGTAATGACACTCAAACGAATATGAGCGAATCAGAAAGACGAGTGAACCCAAAAATGTGCGAATCATTAGACTACACACCGAATTGATACACGTAATAAATAAATAAATAAATAAATAAAAATCTCTTTTCATAGTAAGAACACACCATAATAGAACTTTAAGTTTCATCTTATGTTTATATTGTACTTAATTTCAGCGGAATAAGCTGCAAAATAACGCATTCGTAAGTATTTGTTCATGACGAGTCAGTTAAATTTGACTGTTTTTACATTAATGTCCGTGTTATGTATATCTCTTAATATTTTACTAATGCTTGTAACGCAAAAACTATACCAACTATTTCGTTAATTACGCACACAAAAAATTATAAACAAACATCACTCCTACGGCGACTTTCCCCACCACTAGGAGCGCTAGTGTCGTTGCACTGTCAGTTACCTTGGTAACAACTTTCACAGCAGTGAGTGTCGCGTCTGTATATGTTAGACTGTGCTTTTACACAGGAATAACAACATGAATGTGTGCAGTACGACCAATACACAACGTCACTGATTTATTGATTAATCTAATATGAATTTTTTCTTGAACCTGATGATGGTCTGAAGACAGAAACTGGTTGTTTAATGAAATAAAGTTTATCAGTTGCTTCAGACGGTAAATCGTACGTTTCTGCAAGACTCTTTTTGTACACTATTCATAATATGTTGTCTACGAAATAAAAAAGTGGGTAGGACAGTGTCTTCGTTACGCAACTCAAGGTGCAGACGAAGCCCCTCAGGAACTGGGAAGAGGCGCGGCTTGTTTGTTACGCCACTGGCCGAGAGAAGCCACACCGCCGCGCTGCCTCAAATTGGCGGCCTCCGATTGGACGACGGGGCTTCCGCGGCTGTTGATGCAAGTTGGGGCTTCCCCGACTCGCTACTCTCCTGTCTGGCTTCACTGTACTGCGTGGTCGCCATGTCTGTTGAAACATTCGCTGCGTATTACTATGGACTGTGTATTACCTTGCCGTCGAACATGCTCGTGTGCTATTATTTAACATTACTTTTAAGATGTATGCAATTTGTTCGAAATGTTTGTAAACCTATTCTATCACTGCTGTGGTAATCAGTCCCTGGACTTACTAACTCAGACACGGCCAACCGATTCGGATCAAATTTGGCAGGTTGCTTGTACTCCCGAGTTTTTGAGAAAATCAACCATAAAAGTTATGACGAGCATCGATTCAAAATTGGAGGAATCCAAATTTGAGCCGAATCGCTTGGCCGTGTCTGAGGCCTTCCCCTTGTTAGTCTTACACTAAGGTCAACACTCTCACCCTTGTTCGAGGGACGACTCGGGCCTCCAGCGGGAACGGCCGTATCAAGATGTCTTAGACTACGCGGCCATTCCGCGCAGCTATGCAAATTGTAAAATTTTGTACAGTGTGTTTCAGGAGAAATTGTAAGTATGTATAATACACAAATTCCATATATGTCCAAATTTTATCGAGTACAGAAATACAGCTGAGTTTTCATTGTTGGTAGCCCGTCGCTACGGGCCTATTTACCGAATTAGAAGACATTATTCAGAATGCAGCAATCTGTCAACAAGCACGCGCAGAATTTCTGCAAGTATTAGTGTTTCACATACAAGAGTATGGCGAAAATTAAAGTATGCACGGGTTGCATCCGTTATCGTTTACAGCTCATTCAGCAGCTTCGAACGAGAGATGACGATTGGAATTTTGTTGTTGGTAGCTGAAAATAGCCAATAATTCCATTTTCAGCTTTCACTGATGAAGCCACTTTCAATCGTGGCGACATCAATAATATACGTAATTCACATCAGTGCTCCGAAGAAAACTCACATGCCATTGTGGACACACATTTTCAAGATTCCTTCTCTATAAATGTATGCTGTGGTTTGATAGAAATTAACTGTTGGGCCTGTTGTGTTACCGCAACGTCTTATAGGACCCCATTATCTACACTTCCTTGACAATGAGCTTCCAGCATTATTGGAAGAGATTCCATTGGCTACAAGAATGCGTATGTTCTTCCAGCATGACGGGACTCCTGTACATTCTAGTCTTCACGTGACACATAATTTAAAACTAGCATTCTACGGGAGATGGATCGGTAGATATGAACACGTCAACAACATTGACGCAGCCAGAGGAGGAGGATTCAAAGCCATCCAGAAATGTTGACAAAGCTATCAAAAACTGTCATTCTGTATCAGGATAAAGCCCACATAAATGTTTTCAAGGAAAACCGCTACACATGCTCCATATAGTCCCGATATCTCCCCGTGCGATTCCCATGTTTTTTGGGGCCCTGAAGAAAGACATTCATGGCCATCGGTAAGTTTCAGAGGAAGAGGTTCACACCTGATCCTGTTGCTAACTGCAAACATATTGACCGTCTTGTCTCACAGTGTGTTACACGTATTAATTATGTGAATACTACTGAAATACTGAACAGTTTTGTTTTTTCCTAGGTGTCTTTTACTGTGTCTGCTGCTTATAGATTAGTGTGACTTCCCTGTTTTCCAGTCACTAGAAACAATTCCTTGCTGAAGGTACCGACGGTAAATTGTGGTAAGAGGGGCAAGGGCGGACCGAGGGGGTGGGGGGCGGGACCGCCCTGGCCTCTCGTCTTAGTCTGCCACTGAAAGGGGGGGGGGGGGGGGACTAAATCCAGCGGAGTTCTCTACATGAACTGTCGATCCCTGAAGCTTCACTGTGCTTTTGAGCCGTTTTTCAAGACCACTATTAGAATCACACTGTCAGTTATCAATATTTATTAATGTTCCTATGTCAACGGATCAAGGTTCTCGTCTAGTCAAAGAGGATCTTCTGTACGCTTTTTTTTTTTTTTTTTTTTTTTTTTTTTTTTTTTTTTTTTTTTCCATTGACAGCTTTCACGTACCGAAGAACTTCAGAAGATATTCAAAGTTTCACGCATTGTCTTTCTCATGCCGTCCGCGTTTCGATCCAAATTTGCCTATCATTATATGATTCGTTTTGTCCCTATTTTAAGGAATAAATAGAGTCTTAAGAAGTTTTGTAACGTTGTTTCTATACCATGCTGACTTTCTGGTATTCTTTTCAATGAAAAAAAAAAAAAAAAAAAGGATATACAGTGTTAGTACCGTTTGCAATTCTATTAAGAGTACGCGTTATTACAATGTTCTTTCATTGAAAACCCCTCCCGAAATCATATCCAGCTTGCGCCTATGGTCAATAAAGTACCCGGACCTCACCCTTTTGAATTTTTGCCTGTGGGGGTGGCTGAAGGCGAAGTCTGCAGAGTAAAAGTAAACACAAAAGCTGATTTGATCCTTCGTGTTATGAATAATGCAGTCCTTTTACAGGAACGAAAAGACGATCTCTGAAGAGCTACACGTGATGTTATCAAGAAAAGTCAAAAGAGCATTGAATTTGGTGGTGTAAGTTTTGTAAATAAACATTGCACGTTTTCATATGCCTTTGCCTCGTTTGGGTTACGTAGTAACAGCTGTACCTCTGTACTCAATCAAAATTTGACACATGTATAGGGCAATTATTTTTGCAATTCATCTATACTACCACCTCCTAAATTATTTACTATTCCTTCTGACATGTACGAAAGACCACACAAATATACATGGTGTTTTTTAAAGCGTTCAAAAATTTAACAGCACATAGAGAATGCGACACTGAACAAGCTGAGATAGGGAACCTGAAGTCGGAGAAGAAATGGATGTCTGTAACGTCTTACCTCTGGGTATAACTACCAATCACCCTAAACACGATAAAACCGCGTCCAGGGCGAATATAAGGGCACAGCCCATGGTGGGATATTTTTGATTTGACCGCGTGTGTACCAAAGAGTAAGATATTCTTTATTTGTATCGGACTTTGGACATACTATTTGCTAAACGGTGACAAAATGTGCACAAGAAATGATCAGTTTACTGAAATTTACACGGTCGCCAGCCTGATTAGGCAATAAAATGTTCAAACTGTTATTCATGACCTGATTCCAATCTGTTGTAAATATTACTTTAAAACAACTAGGTACAAACAAGTAGAAAGCGTTAGGTTTATGGTCCAATAAAAACACTGTAATCTCTATGGAAAGCAATATCTAGTACAAGGCAAACCAAACCACTTATTTACTACTTAAATATAGCTCTGCATATGAAAGAAATATTTGCAACACTAACTATATATGCATTTCCTTTAAACTATATGTTTATCACTTTTAACAAAAACTGTTGAAATTAATTTGTCTTTTATAAAATTGGAGAGAAAATATACATTGTACTCCTGATTTCATGCAATTTTATGATTACCAACTGAACACTACTATCACTTTAATTTATTTACTGTTATTTTAATCATTTTGTCTTAATACTTTTCAATTAAATTTGATATATGAAGTGCAATCTTTAATTAGTAAGTAAACAAATTGCAACAGTTTCTTACTACTTATCAATTATCTACTGCAAAAATGGAACTAAGCACTTAAGATTGTTAATTAGTTCATTAAGAAAATTAATTAATATCTTATCTTTTCTCATTTAAGACACTCGGACATTTATGCACTAGGATAGAACCCTGACTAGGTACGTGATAGGGATAGACAAAGGTTATCAGAAATTTTTAGTTCAACGCAATGATTATTGGCACAAATCACTACTTTTTGTCTGATCCATTCGCGCTACAATTCTAAATAACCTTGTCAAATATCTCGTGCTGCAGACGAAAAGTTGCATGATTGCGTAACTAGAGGCGAATCGGCTCTTGCTCTGTGGCGCTGCATTCTCTTCTTGGTGATGAATAAATTTACATTGTGCCCATAATTCCATGTCACGATGTAACAGATAGTCAACCAACATCCGAGGCTAATTTTTGGAAACTCTTGATACAATTGCAAGCCTCCGTTTTGCTGCCTCGCTTACGTCTCGCCACATATGTGCTCACTCACTGGCTCTCTGCACTCGACTCTTCCGATAAGCCACATTGTCCACCATATTCCTGTTTCTTTCTTAGGCGCCAAACTTGGCGTCTTCCACGTCAGCAAAGGAGAAGTACCAATGGTTTTACATTACACATATCTTATTACATGCCCTGCGTTTGGACCAGACTACCCTCTTCTTATATTTATAACAATGAATATTACCATCAAAATACTGTATAATCATTTTTAACTCTACAAATACTCAAATAAAATTACATACATACCACATTTTACGAAAATACTTAGATGGATACCTAAAATTTTATACATTGATTACAGCAAAACAAGCATTTGGTTTTAAATATTTCGAAAAAAATATTAAGTATATGCATTAATGTTATAAGTCTACCGCTTTGTCTCTCGTTACTGTTTTCCAGCTACTGAGCGAGGCGGCGCACTGGTAAGACACTTGACTCGCATTCGGGAGGACAGTGGTTCAAATCCACTTCCGGCCATCCAGATTTAGGTTTTCCGTGATTTCCCTAACTCATTCCAGGCACATGTTGGGATGGTTCCTTTGAAAGACTACGGACGATTTCCTGCCACATCCTTACTCAGAAATCCGAGCGTAAGCTCCGTCTCTAATGACCACGCTGTCGACGCGACGTTGAACCCCAAGTTTCCTTTCTTCTTCCTTTTGTTTCCAAGCTTATTTAAACTAGCTTGCTGCAAGTTTCCACGTACTATTCTGTTTATTTACCTGTACATTATTTATTTCCTGCAGGGAAACAAAGTGGACGAGCCTAATTACTAGGAAGCCATGATCTCATAAGGAAATATCTCCTACCAGACCGTCTGCAAGAGTACCTGTAATTGAGGTTCTTGCAAAGAGTTCTACCTGAGTTTTTGGAGAACGTAAACTTCTGTTCCTGAGCATACAACGTCATGGTGCACTGGCTTACTTCATTGTGGATGTCCGTAACCATTTCACTGCTGTATTTCCTGGTCGCTGAATTAGGAGGTCCTATTCCATGGCCTGTGAGCTCCCCTGACCTCCTTTCCCCTTGATTATTTGCTATGGATATATCTAAAGTCACTTGTGTAAACGACACCAGTGGTTATGGAGATGGAATTAGTTACTAGAACTGTAGGTATTTGTGATGTGATTCGAAGCACTCCAAGGATATATGTCAGAATGCGTCAGAATCTATTGAAGTTTCATGATTGTCAGGGTTTTTTTTTTTTTTTTTTTTTTTTTTTTTTTTTTTTTTGACAAAAAAGTTTGGTAAGCTTAAGGGACTTAACTGCGGGGTCATCAGTCCCTAAACTTACAAAAAAAGTTTGGTAAGCTTAAGGGACTTAACTGCGGGGTCATCAGTCCCTAAACTTACAAACTACTTATGAACTACCTTATACTAAAGACGGCACAAACATCCATGCCCGAGGGGGGGATTCGAACCCCCGACGGGGAGCGGCCCCGCCCATCGTAGCATAGCGCCTCAACGCGCTTGGCCACTCCGCCGCGGCGATTGTCAGTTTCAGCAAACTTTGTAAGATACATGGAAATGGAACATTCAGTACGTCAGTGATGGTATTTGCCTTTAGCTGTAACTAATATAAGAAAAAAGTACACAATAATGTGATAGCACACCTATTATCTCCTTAAGCTGACTTCTCCGACGTCTGCACGCTCTTATTAAATGAGTGATGTGGTGACGTCGTCAGGCTCATTTCTTCACCGCAGATGCGGAAAATCGTTCGACTTCAAGCGAGAATTCGAATTCGCGGTGTACGGGAGACGTGTTCCGGGTAACCAAGTAGTGAAGGTGATCTCCGGCCCAAAGCAGAAATCGCAAGTTCTAATCCCGATCCGCCACAAATCAAATTTTCACTCGCCGCCAATGAAGTATTACATTACCTTAATACGATCTAAGGTGACTTCTGAAGTTTTCCCGGCGTATTTCTTCTTCCAGTAACTTTCGGGTCTGCAACTGGATCCCGTCGTCATTCTGATACGATATTTCGGCCTGGAAACGTCCGGCCATCTTCAGGTGAGTAGTGAGTACTGAAGAGCCCAGGTGCAGTCGCGGTATTTATAGTGGTTCTTGCGCATGCCAAATGTGCAGGCGTCGTTTTGCGCATGCGTTAGGTGCAGTCATGCGAGATACGGCCGAGTTGGTGGAAGAGCAACGGTCTTCTAATCATTGATAATCGATTGATGACGTCGATTATGCTGTGACTGGATAATATTAATCACACGATTCCAATTTTTGTCCAGCTCACGATTTATAAGATTGTCGACAAGAAGTATTTGCACTGATTATTTAATAACTGAATCCCAGAAACTAGAGTTAAAATTTTGTTTTACTATATTCCATTGTGTGTCCCGTGGAAATGCAGTGTTCTGCTACTGCTGACTTTGATGGTTGGAGAAGGCGGGTGTGTCTTTCGTGTTCCACACATCTTTCCTGTACAGTTCGTATTGTCTGGCCTATATATGCAGAACCACATTCACAGGGAATGGTAGGGTGTAGGACATTTGTGTAAGGCGAGATAGAAATACAGGCGCTACTACTGTCCAATATGGAAAAGTCGAGTAAGTCTCCAAGACCGTATGACCTCATTCCTCAGTTATAAGGCGGGATCTATGACTCCAATACTGTCCAATTGGAGAAGTCTAGCACAGTTGGTTTCGAAGATCGCATGACACCAATCCTCTGGATTTTTCTGGCTAAAATCTACAGATAAGTGCATACATTCTACAAGGGGGTTTGTAGTTTTCTATTTCCAACTTTTCTTTGAGTGAATGATGCGCAACGGAAAATGATGTTATGGCTGACCCCGAAAAAATACAATACAAATACCCCTTGTCAAATAGTTCTGGTGCTTAATGTTTGAAAATGATTTCTTAATGAAAGCAATCTGATTAACCACCACAAGAAATGAAAACAAGTTGTTTCTTTGTACTGGGGAGCCGTTACTTTACGACCGGCTGGCGCTTCCTGGCAGCTCGCCTCTCGCACCACCCACGCAGAGCATAACGTTTTAGACCAAGACTGAGCCCTCCCATTTCTAGATTGTTTACACTATTTCGCAATAAGCAGTGTTAATGAATGAATTAGTACTGTAATAATTACAGATGTTAGATAAGAAGGAGGCTATACAGGATGTTACAAAAAGGTACGGCTAAACTTTCAGGAAACATTCCTCACACACAAAGAAAGAAAATACGTTATTTTTCATGTTAGAGCTCATTTTAGTATTTCTCTTTAAATGTAAATTGAAATAATTCGCGCAGACAATTGTCAAAATACCCAATTGTTTTGTTAGTGTGTACTGTACTTCCTCGATTCACCGCCAGTTGGCCCAATTGAAGGAAGGTAATGTTGACTTCAGTGCTTGTGTTGGCATGCGACTCATTGCTCTACAGTACTAGCATCACGGACATCAGTACGTAGCATCAACTGGTTAGTGTTCATCACGAACGTGGCACTGCAGTCAGTGCAATGTCAAACAATGCGGAGTTGGCAGATGAAAATTTGATGTATGGATTAGCACGGGGCAATAGCCGTGGCGCGGTACGCTTCTCAACAACAGATTCGGTGACCGATGGATTGGTAGAGGCGGACTAATTCCATGGCCTCCACGCTCTTCTGACCTCAACCCTCTTGACTTTCATTTATGGGGGCATTTGAAAGCTCTTGTCTACGCAACCCCGGTACCAAATGTAGAGACTCTTCGTGCGGTACTTCGCAGTAAGTTCTTTGAACTGTACATTTGTTTGTGTTTGACAACGACAGTTATCCGCTAGCCGTGTTTTCTTTTTTGTGTTTGTTGGTAGGTCGGTCTTTGAACTTCGTGTTTTTGACACTGTTGTTACCTTTAGTGATGGCTATTCTGGAAGGCTAGAGATTTTGCAATATCTTGGAACTGATAAAGTTTACAACACCACTAAAAGTGTGATGGTCTTAGACCACCTGTGAAGTATGAAGGCAGAGATTGAAACAAACAATATGTCAAAGGATGCCAGATCCAAGAAAAGGAGGGCACCACTGGGCGAGGAAGATGAAGGAGGCGATGAAGACTACCATTCAGGAGGATTCTGTTGTTGTTGTGGTCTTCAGTCCGGAGACTGGTTTGATGCAGCTCTCCACAATACCCTATCCTGAGCAAGCCTCTTCATCTCCACATAAGAACGACAACCTAAATCTCTCTGAATCTGCTTACTGTATCCATCTCTTGGTCTTCCCCTGCGATTTTTTCCCCACACACTTCCCTTCAACGCTAAATTCACAATTCCTTGATGTCTAAGAATATGTCCTACCAATCTATCCCTTCTTTTAGTCAAGGTATGCCAGAAATTCCTTTTCTCCCCAATTCTGTTCAGTACCTCCTCATTAGTGACGCGATCCACCCACCTAATCTTCAGCATTCTTCTGTAGCACCATATTTCCAAAGCCTCAATCCTCTTCCTGTCCGCACTGTTTATCGTCCATGTCTCACTCCCATACAAGGCAACACTCCATACAAATGCCTTCAGAAAGGACTTCCTTAGGTTTAAATCAATATTCGATGTTAACAAATTTCTCTTTTTCAAGAACGCTTTTCTACCTATTGCCATTCTGCATTTTATATCCTCTGTACTGCAACCATCATTTGTTATTTTACTGCCCAAGTAACAAAACTCATCTACCTCCTTTATTGCTTCGTTTCCCAATCTAATTCCTTCAGCATCACCTGATTTTCTTACACTGCACTCCATTACCCTAGTTTTGCTCTTGTTAATGTTCATCTTATATGCACCTTTCAGTACACTGTCCATTCCGTTCAATTGCTCTTCCAGGTCCTTTGCTGTATCTGACAGAATTACTATGTCGTCGGCAAAACGCAATGTTTTTAATTCTTCCCCCTGAACTTTAATTCCTTCTCCAAATTTCTCCTTGCTTTCCTTTATAGCTTGCTCAATGTACAAATTGAATAACAATAGAGAAAGACTACAACCCTGTCTTACTCCCTTTCCAACCACTGCATCCCTTTCATGCCCTTCAACTCTGACAACCGCTGTCTGGTTTTTGCACAAGTTGTAAATAACCTTACGCTCCCTATATTTTACTCCTGCTTGCTTCAGAACTTGAAAGAGTTTGTTCCAATCAACATTGTCAAAAGCCTTCTCCAAATCTACAAAAGCTAGAAATTTAGGTTTGCCTTTTCTTTATTTATCTTCTAGGATAAGCCGTAAAGTAAGAATTGCCTCCCGAGTTCCTACATTTCACTTGAACCCAAACTGATCTTCCCCGAGGTCGGCTTCTACCAGTTTTTCCATCCTTCTGTATATAATTCGTGTTAATATTTTGCAACCATGACTTATTAAACTGATGGTTCTGTAGTTTTTACACCTGTCTGCACCTGCTTTCTTTGGAATGGGGATTATAACATTTTTCTTAAAGTCTGAGGGTACTTCGCCTGTCTTATACATCTTACACACCAGGTGAAACAGTTTTGTCATGGCTGGTTCTCCCAGAGACTTCAGTAGCTCTGAGGGAATATCATCTACTCCAGGGGCCTTGTTTCGACTTAGGTCTTTCAGGGCTCTGTCAAATTCTTCTCTCAGTACAGTATCTCCTATTTCACCTTCATCTACATCCTCTTCCTTTTCTACAATATTGTCTCGAAGTTCATTTCCTTTGTAGAGCCCCTCTATATACTCTTCCCACCTTTCAGCTTTCCCTTCTTTGCTGAGAACTGGTTTTCCATCAATTTCCTTGATATTCATAGAGTCGTTTTTCTTATTATTTTCCTGTAGGCTGTATCTATTTTTCCCCTATTTATACATTCTTCTACATCCTTGCATTTGACTTCTAGCCACTCCTGGATAGCCATTTTGCTCTTCCTGTCAATCTCATTTCTTAGTCGTCTGTACTCCATTTTGCCTGTTTCATTTACTGCATTTTTATATTTTCTCCTTTCATCTATTAAATTTACTATCTCCTGTGATATCCAAGGATTTTTTGTAGGTCTTGCCTTCCTACCTATTTTGTCCTCTGCTAACTTCACTATTTCATCTCTCAATTTTACCCATTCCTCCTCTACTGTTTTATTTTCCCCTGTTCTGTCAATTGTTGCCTAAAGCTCCCTCTGAAATTCTTAAGAACCTCAGGTTCCTTCAATTTATCCAGGTCCCATCTCCTTATTTTCCTACCTGTTTGTAGTTTCTTCAGTTTCAGCCTACAGTTCATAACCAACATGTTATGGTCAGAGTCTATATCTGCCCCTGGGTATGTCTTACACTGTAAAACCTGGTTCCGAAATCTATGTCTTACCATTATAAAATCTATCTGGTATCTCCCGGTGTCTCCTGGTCTCTTCCACGTATACAATCTTCTTTTGTGATTCTTGAACCAGGTGTTTGTTATAACTAAATTATGTTCCGTGCAAAATTCTACCAGGCGGCTTCCTCTTTCATTCCTTTTGCCCAGACCATATTCACCTACTATCTTCCCTTCCCTTCCTTGTCCTACTACCGAATTCCAGTCTCCCATAACAATTAAGTTTTCCTCTCCCTTAATTGTCTGAATAAATTCCTTTAGCTCCTCATATATTTCTTCGATTTCCTCATCATCGGCAGAGCTAGTTGGCATATAAACCTGTACTACTGTTGTCGGTGTTGGCTTCGTCTCTATCTTGACAATGATAATGCGATCACTGTGCTGGTCATAGTAGTTTACCCGCATTCCTATTTTCTTATTCATTATCAATCCTACTCCTGTGATACCCCCAATTGATTTTGTATTTATAATCCTGTACTCACCTGACCAGAAATCCTGTTCATCCTGCCACCGAACTTCACTAATCCCCGCTATATCTAACTTCAACCTATCCATTTCCCTTTTTAAATTTTCTAATTTTCCTACTCGATTAAGGGATCTAACATTCCACGCTCCGACCCGTAGAATGCTAGTATTGTCTTTCCTGATGATCACATCCTCCTGAGTAGTCCCCGCCCGGAGATCCGAATGGGGGACTATTTTACCTCCGGAATATTTTACCCGAGAGGATGCCATCATCATATGTTCATACAGAAGAGCTGCGTGTCCTCGGGAAAGGTAACGACTGTAGTTTCGCCTTGCTTTCAGCCGTTCGCAGTAGCTGTGTGGCAAAGCCACATTAGCTGATGTTACAAGGCCAGCTCAGTCAATCATCCAGACTGTTGCCCCTGTAACTACTGAAAAGGCTGCTGCCCCTCTTCAGGAACCACACGTTTGTCTGGCCTCTCCACAGATCCCCTTTGCTGTGGTTGCACCTACGGTACGGCTATCTGTATCGTTGAGGCACGCAAGCCACCCCACCTCGGCAATGTCTGTGGTTCATGGGAGTGGAGGAGAATTCTAACATATTTATTATGTATCAGTTGGCTGTATATTAAAATTATTTCTTTAAATGCAATTTTCTCAAAATGACATTTTTCAGTATACATTCTCAGAAGCCTTGTGATCTATATCAATGTATTATTTACCACATTCCGTAGATAGTAAAACGATGTTGTAGCTCTAGTAGTATTTACTGTAATAGTTAAAATTAAAGAAATTAAAATTGTGAAAAGTTATACACAAAACATTACATGATTACAGAAAAAAACATAACTTTTTTCCAGCTGTTATTTTAAAGTGATTGCAGAGCTATACAGTCACAAAACATGCCAGAAAATGTGATAAGACACCACATTTATATCACTCAACAGTTCCCGAGAAAACGAGGCAGTTATATAGCCAACTTAACATTGTCGAATCGGTCTCGCTGGTCTTGGGGTAAAGCGGTCGATTGGAAACCGAAGGGGCGCAGTTTCGGAACCCGGTCGGACCTCAGATTTTTTTCAGTCTTCCCTTTAACTCATCCTTCACCTCTCAACGATTTGAGGAGTCGCCAGAAACGACACGTGTTTCGTATTTTCCCTGTTGGACAACTGGGGGTAGGCCAGGGACACGCAAGTCGCCGAAGTGGCGTCCAATTGAAAGACTTAAACCAGGCCAATGCGCCACACGAAATTATTATTAACATTGTCGAGATAGGGCGGTGCGACTCTCGCATGATTAATACTCCGATAAAAACAGTTCGGCTGGAAATTAACAGTCATGGATGGGCTACAGTTGCTGAACCCTTGATAGGGGATGCGAAGGAAGTGGTGCCATGACCATAAAACCTGGGCGCTTGATGACTGGGAATATGTAGTATGGTTCGATAAATCATCTTTTACATTGATTCCTACAAACAACCGGTTTTATGTATCTAAAACATCAAAAGAAACTTACAATATATCATTCCTGCTTCCTACAGTAAAGTATGGGGGAGATTCCGTTGTAATTCGAACGTCAGTATCGTGGTATTCAATTGTTTCTACCATTATCCCCAGTGGTCGTATAACTGTAAATGAATATTCATTTTTGACAGCAAACTGCTTACCATGATTATCATATTTCTAACAAACACTGCAACATTCCAAAAAATGCACCGCCACATGGGGCCAAAAAGTATGAAGCGATTGGGGTGTGCTTTGTACAGCATCCGAAAATTATCGAACATTTCCCCTGCATAGCAAAATTGTTATTTCTCAACATAATCGAACCATTATAGAACAATATGGAACAGAGAATGAGGGCCAGATTTACAGTTCCAACGTGGTACAAGTAATTGGCGGATGTTTCAGTACAAGAATATTGGAAACTATAAAGAAAGTTTACGAATCTGTTCCTCGAAGAGTTGCAGCTATTCTCAAAGCCAATGGTAGGCCAACTCCTTACTAATAATTAAACACTATGTATCATCATCGTCATCATCATCATTAGAGACTGATTATGCCTTTCAGCGTTCAATCTGGAGCATAGAACCTCTAATAAAATTCCTCCATGATCCTCTATTCAATTCTAACATTGATGCCTCGTCTGATGTATGCCTTTTACTTCAAAATCATTCTTCACAGAAACTAAGTACTTTCTTCTGTACCTCGACTCCTCGTACCCTCCGCTGCCGAGCTCATGAGTCTCTTAGGTAACCTTGCTTCTCCCATGTGTGTAACATGACCCCACCATCTCAGTCTGTTCGCTGTAACTGTTGCATCTATGGTGTTCATTCAAAGTTTTTCTTTGATTACCTCATTATGGACACCCTCCTATCATTGTTCCCATCTATTAGTACCTGCAGTCATTCTTGCTACTTTCAAACCTGTAACCCCGATCTTATGAATGAGGTAACCTGTATCCACCCACCTTTCACTTCCACACAACAAAATTGGTCGAAAGATAGAGCAGTGCACTGCTAACTTGGTACTTCCTTCCTTCTTGCAGAAGAGAGTAGATATTAGCTGAGCACTCACTGCATTAGCTTTGCTGCACCTCGATTCCAGTTCTTTCACTATGTTGCCATCCTGTGAGAAAATACATCCCAGGTACTTGAAACTGTCTACCTGTTCTAACGTTGTTCCTCCTATTTGGCACTCAATCTGTTTAAATCTCTTTCCTATAGACATTACTTTCGTTTTGGAGCTGCTGATCTTCATGTCATAATCCTTGAACCTCTGTTTAAGCTCTGAAATATTAGTTGACAACCTTTCAACTGAATCGGCCATTACAACTAAGTCATCCGCATATGCGAGACTGCTTGTTTTGTTTTCACCTATTTTAATCCCGCCCTTCCAATGTATGTGTTAGATATTACATTTTTATAATATGTATAGATTTACTGTTCATTCCGATTTTAGGTTTATTATAACGTCGAGTAGGGCGCGTCAGTAGGGCAGTCGGAAACGAGAGCCGCTCGTTACAGAGGAATGTTTGTTTAACGCAGCCGCCTCACTTGCGGGAGGGAACTTTTCCTTCGAGGCCTGTCACTGGGGCGTAAACATTATCCTAAGTGCCGCCCGGCGCCGAAAAAAAGAGGCGCAGCGTAGGAGGGAAAGGAAAGGGACGCGAAGCCCGGAGCGCTGTATGTGGGCCGTTGGGGGGGGGGGGGGGGGGGGGGGGTGACGGCTGCCACGTGGCCAGGAGAGCAGGAGACACGGCGCCAAAGCCGGGGTATCGTCTCCACGACCTGACCAGATATGACACTGCTGGCCGTGCAAGGTGCAACACAGGGAGGCCAAGAATCAAGTTGCTGCATTATTATTATACAGGGTGTTACAAAACGGTACTGCCAAACTTTCAGGAAACATTCCTCACACACAAAGAAAGAAAATATGTTATGTGGACATGTGTCCGGAAACGCTTAATTTCCATGTTAGAGCTCATTTTAGCATTTTCGGATGAAGCTTCATTCCAATGTGATCAAATTCTAAATTTTCACAATCAACATGTGTGGGTTCACGAGAATCCGCACGCAATTGTGCAATCACGTCATCAACACAGATTCTGTGAACGTTTGGGCAGGAATTGTTGGTGATGTCTTGATTGGGCCTCATGTTCTTCCACCTACGCTCACTGGGACACGTTATCATGATTTCATACGGGATACTATGTGCTGCTAGAACATGTGCCCTTACAAGTACGACACAACATGTGGTTCATTTACGATGGAGCTCCTGCACATTTCAGTCGACTTGTTCGTACGCTTCTCAACAACAGATTCGGTGACCGATGGACTGCTAGAGGCGAACCAATTCCATGGCCTCCACGCTCTCCTGACCTCAACCCTCTTGACTTTCATTTATGGGGGCATTTGAAAGCTCTTGTCTACGCAACCCCGGTACCAAATGTAGAGACTCTTCGTGCTCGTATTGTGGACGGCTGTGATACAATACGCCATTCTCCAGGGCTGCATCAGCCCATCAGGGATTCCATGCGACGGAGGGTGGATGCATGTATCCTCGCTAACGGAGGACATTTTGAACATTTCCTGTAACAAAGTGTTTGAAGTCACGCTAGTACGTTCTGTTGCTGTGTGTTTCCATTCCATGATTAATGTGATTTGAAGAGAAGTAATAAAATGAGCTCTAACATGGAAATTAAGCGTTTCCCGACACATGTGCACATAACATATTTTCTTTCTTTGTGTGTGAGGAATGTTTCCTGAAAGTTTAGCCGTACCTTTTGTAACACTCTGTATATGTGGTGACCCACTCAACTTTTTCACCAAACTCTGGAACTACAACACATATTGAAAAACGACTCTCACGGTCATGAACATACGACATGGACTTAAGGAAATAAGTACTACGAGACAGCTTAAAACGTAAACAAATATTATTTTCAACACAAACGTATGTTTTTAAGCGGATACCCCATCTTATTTCTTACGCAATCAATAGCATGTTCAAATGTTTGTAGATCTGTTGGACCAGACTGCATGGTCATCAGTCCGTAGCTTACAAACTACTTAAACTAAGGGACAACACACACACAAACCCACGCCCCAGGGAGGACTCGAACCTCCGACGGCGAACAACCGCGCGCTCCGCAGCGAGACGCCTTAGACCGCTCGGCTACTCCACCGCGACAATCAATAGCATGGAAAAATTACAAAAAGACTGACGTCGATTGCTCTGCAATAAGTCAATTACATGCGGAGAAAATGCGAAAGTTTTGAAATATATGAACCGCACAGCTACCGCGTCCCGAGACTCAGGTGACACACGTAGATGAGAATCAGGAAGCGCTATCTGCTTACTTCTTCTACATCAAATGTCAACTTCGCTTCACATTATCTCCGGACGTAATTGACTTACTGCAATGCAACTAACGCTATTCTTTTTCTGATTTTACATGCTATTGATTTCGTAAGAAATAATATGGGATATCCTTTTACCGCGGTGGGGTGGCCGAACGCTCTAAGGTGCCTTGCTTCGGAGTGTGCGGTTGCTCGCCGTCAGTTTCGAGTCCTCCCTCGGGCATGTTCAAATGTTTGTAAAGCTCATGGGAATTAACTGAGGGGTCATCAGTCGATAAACTTACTAACTACTTATGAACTAGCTTATACTAAAGACGGCAGAAAATTCATGCCCGAGGGGGGGATTCGAACCCCCGACGGGGAACGGTATCGCGCATCGCCTCGGGCACGGGTGTGGGTGTGTGTTGTCCTTAGTTTAGTTTAAGTAGTCAGTAAGCCTAAGGACCAACCACCGAAGTTAAGCCCAATAGATTTTGAAACATTTGAACATTTTTTGGTTATCCATTTAAGAAAAACATAATTCTGTGTTGAAGATAATTTTTGTTTACATTTCTTTGTACTTACTTTAATGAGCACCTGCCCTACGTTCATGACCGTGAAAGTCGTTTTTCAAAATCTATTGTCATATATATCAGAAAACATCTGGATATGCACCACTCCAGAGACATTCATCACACGACGTACCTAAGGAAAATTTTTGATTGGTTTAATGATTTTGTGGCCACACCATGCAATCATCACGAGAGCTGCTGGCAATCAGGCACATTTATTTGTACAAAGATCACATGATTGACGATTGAAAATACAGCCTAATATGGCGGAATTTGATTTTCTTTTTGTATAGTCGCTGCCACCATAGGCGCCCACAAAGAGAAGCAAATGGTAGTAATAAACTTCCTCCCGAGGTTGAGGGGTGCAGACTCTTTACTCATTACGGGTTTCACACGCGTGTCTGGAAATGATTATCTGTGCTTGTATTGTACACCTAGCACTGGAAGTGTTTTGAGTTTAGCAGTGACTGTCTATGTTACATTTGTTTGGTATTTTGGCTAGTCAAGAGATATGCGATCGTGATTTTGCAGCGTCCTGCAGTCATGGCAAATCTGATAATTTGCAGAAAATTGCCTCAATACAATCGTCCAGAACATATTCTGTACCATTTCCATATGCAGTCCTTACAGAGTTGCAAAGTGGGTACATTCCAATACGCTGCGAATTGAGGTCTGATTGCAGAAAAAAATTAACGCAGTTCAATAAATTCGTTTACATGATACGGCCTAAGGTTTTGTAAGCTAACGAATTATTGCAGATATATAAGTTACATAAGCTTTTCTACAGTTTGTATCCTGTTTTTCAGCTTCGAATAGTATAAATCACTTACATTTCTGTTCTAAGATTTTATTAACAACGAAAAGAATTATTTAGAAGATTTAAGATCATGTTAGATATTTTCTACCTTGTTGGATTTAGGGGATGTAATCTCTTGCTGTTAAATCGAAACAGTTTAATCTGTATTCACACTGATCCGAGAAAGACAATCAATCAAGCTCGCAGGAATTACACACTTTATTATTTATAAAGGTAAGCGGTTTCGATATTACATAAGACCATCATCAGACTGATTTGTCTCTAGTTGGGGCTAGGGTGCTGAGCCGATGAGCATCAAGCATCGAGCACCGAGACAAATCGGCCTGATGTTGTCTTATGTAACATGAAACCGCTCACCTTTATAAAGAGTAAAGTGTATAATATCTGCGAACTTGACTGATTTTTTTTATATTAAACATTTTATCAGTGCGCTGTATTTCCAAAAGGAAGAAAAAAAAGTTTTCCAAATCCATGGAGAGAAAGAGTGTTTACACTGATTAAATATGTCAGCCGACACTGCCGCCACCACCACTCCATACTGATCGAAAGTATTGTTTAACAATTGTTTATAAACAGTTATCAGTGACATTAAGGGAACTATGTTCCCATTAACAATTGCCGAAAAACATTTTGGAAATCGTAATCTGCCTCAGAGTTTATTTTTTTTTATTTTTTTTATTTTTTTATTTTTTTAATTGGATTTCACGCCCCATGTGGGACAGACTGGCAGCAGCTTAATCGCTGCTCTGTAGCCGAGAGAAGTACAACTTCGTACAACATGAACAATGAAAGTATTAAAGGAGAAAACCAAAGTAGAATTAACAAAATGAAGGTGAATAAAAAGTGAGACAATTACAAGATACAAGGAGAAATTAAAAAAAAAACACGTAGTCTGAAATTAAAAGAGTCACGGTGGTAAAAAACACACATATGTAGAATAATAAATGTCGTAGTGAGTAAAATAACACGTGATGACACAAACAGGACGTCGACTAAGGACAGAATTAAAACACATGGCAACTCGAATATTCGGCCTGATCGGCGGCTACTGAAGTACTAAAACACCACTTGAGCACGTAGCACAAACACTAGCACAACATTAAAGGGCGCACTGTTAAAATATGTCGTCACAGGGGCCCTGCAGTGGGAAAAGGGGAGGAAGCGGAAGCGCGGTGGGATAAAGACGGGAGGGGGAGAGGGAGAGGGAGGGATGAGGCGCAAGGACTCACCATAGGAGGGAGCTGGGAGAGGAGAGTCAAGCATGGGAGAGGACAGTGATGGGAGGGGGGAGGAAGGGACACGTACAAATATGGGGAAGGACGAAGGTTGAAAGGAGGGGACATCCAGAAGAGGAAGTTGACGGAAGTTACCCTCGGAGAGGATGTGGAGAGTGTGGAGGTAAAGGTAGGGAGGAAGGGATCGGCGTGGCAGAGGCCCAGGATGCAGCAAGAGGTGGGAGACTACCGGGTTGAGGAATTATATTTTTTGGGACACATAGGTGGAGATGTTCTGGAAACTTCAGAAGGTGAGGAATCAAGTCGTAAAGGATCCGAGTGGGGATGGGAGGCGGGTACTGTAAGTGAGGTGGAGGGTGCTATATATTGTGAATTGAGCACAAAATAAATACAGCTCACAGAGTTTATTTGTGCTTAAGAAATAACAAAAATTCCCTCCTTCTGTCAATATAAAAATAACCGAGTCCACTGGATAAGACTTGCTTTACAGTTTCTGCAATTGTCTCTGCTTTAAGTAAAACAACTAAACTGTTTCTTCTTGAGGTAGACTCCTTACAATCTCCTACGAAGCTCTACACCAGGGGTGGGCACGAGAGCTGCTCGCGCGGCTGCCCGCGAGCAGCGAGAGCCGCGAGGGCAGCGCTGAGCGGCCCTGAGAGCCAGCAGTGCGGGGAGCAGGGCTGTGCGCTGTGGCTGGCCGCTTGCTGATGCACAATGCACATACATCAGTGCTTTCATCCAATGCTAAAGAAAAGAAAACTAAATCTTTGATCCTGTCTCTCAACTGAGCTTCCACGTGGTTTGCCATTTCTTCAATGCGCCTGCTAACCGTTCTCCGTGAAAGAGGAACGGTTTCAAAAAGAGGAAGATTTGCTGGGCACAAAATTGTTGCGGCAGCAACAAAACATTCTTTCACAAATTCTGCATCGCTGAAGGGCCGCGCAGTTTTAGCTATTTTAAGAGCTACTCGATAGCTTACTCTCATCGCTGCAGCGTTGTGGATTAGAAGATTTTCTACCTGTAAATACGTACAGGAGAAAGTAAAATTGACGAAAATGCAAACAACCTATTAATAACAGCAGTAAATTGAATTAATAACATAATTATCTACAAGTATACTTACGTCTTTCTCCTTTTTCAGCTTCATTTCTATAAGTTTGACTTTTCGTTCTTCTTTACTCTAACTACATCTTTTTCGTGAAGCAGTTGAAAATGACGCTTCACATTGTACTTCTTCCATGAAGACAATGTTGAATTGCAAAACAAACACTGAGGTCCGCTTTGCCTTCCAACAAAAAAGTACTCTTCTTCCCACTGTGGGTGTTCAGAAGACTTTCTTTTCCAAGATTTTACGTCCTCCTCAGCCATTTTTCAGACACTAGTTCTGCTTTATCACGAACACCGGACGCGATTTCCACAAGTAAACTGAACACGTGGTTCCGCCTGGTGTAGTGACGTGCGCGGCTTAGTCAGGTATGAGCGGGGGGCACTGCTGAGAGCGCTCGCGCTCGCTAAACGGCATTTGCCCAGCCCTGCTCTACACACTGTAAAGAGAAAGTGTAGCAGGGTTGCGTGTGTGCGGGCACACAATACTCAGCAAGAATACGACGGCAGCGACCAGAGGACAGGCCAGGCGGCGTGTACAAGTCCGACGGTCGGCGGGTAGCGGCGTCGCGGCTGGGCAGAACGGCGAACTCCTGAACGGCGTAGACTTCTGCGGCGGCTGGCGGCTTCTCGGCGTGGTCCGTCGATGTCTCAGTGCTGTCGGTCCTTGCGCGGGCATACATACCGTCGCTGCGTAGGCACACATTCCCGCGATTAGCTCTCTGCGGGCACTACATCGCTGCAGAATACAGTGGGTCTTGTGGCTGCGCGCGCCTCGGCCTGGTGCCTGTGGTGGCCTCTACCGGAGCGCGCGGCCCCTACTGCTGGCGTCCGGATTTTCTGGAACAGAAAGTTGTGGTAGATTGGTTGTAGGGGGTGTCTGACTCTTACGTGGGCGAAGCTGATTGATATGGCGCCTGTGTATTGAGCCATCAGAGCACCTTACTGCCACCAGGGCTCCCCCCAGTAATCCTTGCACCTGTTCTGGTACACAGTGGGGTCGACCTTTTGTTTAGAGGTTGGCCCAGACCTTCTCATGTAGGGCCTAACTGTGATGTTGCTGATGGGAAGGAAGTTGCGGGCGAGCTCCTGGGTGTACTAACGAGAGGAGAGATCACAGGGGACGCCCATGCAGCCGTTCCGCTGGAGACTTTCCATTACTGGGCTGGTCTCGATATGACGCAAGAATGAGAGACAGTGCTTCAGAAATCGCGTGATGTGTGCAGAGTTTTTACATTTGTGTCTTGAATGTCCGGACAAAACGTTCTGCCAGTCCATCGGACGCGGGGTGGAAAGGAGCGCTGTGTTTTAAGGTGATACCATTGGTCCGGCAAAATGTCTCAAATTCCTCCGACGTGAATTGCGGACCGTTGTCAGATACTAATGTGTCCGGTAATCCCTCTATGGCGAAAATTGTCGCCAATGCTTGTATCATGGATGTTGATGTAGTGGATGTTATGCGGGAGACAAAAGGGTATCCCGATCCTGCGTCCACCACTACTAACCAATTTGCTCCTAGAAAGGGACCTGCATAGTTTATATGTACCCTTGACCAGGGGGTGTCGACAGTGGGCCATGGGAAGTATCGTCTTGCTGGTGCTGCCTGTTTGCTTTGGCATGTAGGGCATTCTGCCACCATGTTAGTAATGGCCGCGTCCATACCAAGCCAATACAGATGTTGTCTTCCTAATCGTTTCGTCAGGATCACCCCCCCCCCAGTGTCCTTGATGTAGGAGGTTAAGGGCCTGTTGTTGGAGAGCTGCTGGCACGACGACTCTAGTTTTTTATTGTCTCCTTGGATTAATACAAACCCTGGATTGTGGATAACTCAGATCGTCTGTTCCAGAAAGCCTGCAATTCTGGTTGTTGCAACTGCTTCTTGTTGCCTGGCCATCCATATTGAGCGAAGCGTAACACCTAGCAGAGTACTGGATCTTTGGTTGCGTGTTGACGAATGAGCTCGGCGTCCAGTGGTTGTTGTCGTACATCTTCTTCGGCAACCTCATCCAGGTGGAATCATACTTCTGGATCCGCATCAAAAGTTGGGTCTTCACCTGCGGGAAATCGGGAGAGAAAGTCTGCATTAGCGTGCTGAGCTGTGGATCTGAACTGTATCTCGTAAGAGTAGCATGGGAGAAATAATGCCTACCTGTGAAGCCTCCTTGCTGTCCTTGTAGGCACGGCTGCAGAAGCCCTAAAGATCGGCAAGACAGGCTTGTGATCTGTCTGCAGAGTGAACGTGCGGCCGTACACATAATCATGGAATTTCTTAATCCCAAAGATAATGGCCAGCGCTTCTTTTTCGATCTGGCTATAATTTCTTTGGGCCGCGTTCAGCGTTTTTGATGCGAAGGCAATGGGTCGTTCCACTCCATTGATTGTGTGCGACAATACCGCCCCGATGCCATAATCGGATGCATCTGCTGCCAGGATGAGGGGTTTAGATGGGTCGTGGAACGCTTTGGCACACTTGTCTGACCGTTCCCACCGGACCCCTTTCGAAGCAACCGGTAGAGCGGTTCAGCAAGGGATGCTGCATGGGGAATGAACCTCCGATAGTAATTTATTTCTCCCAGGACGGATTGTAATTATGATATGTCCTTGGGTTGGGGCAGTCTCTGGATCACTGCAATGTGTGTGGGCATGGGTCTGATTCCGGCGGCACTAACGATGTGGCCGATGTATTCTACCTGCGGCACACAAAATTCGCATTTGTCTATATTACATCTTAAGTTGGCTTCTTGAAAGACAGAAAATAACGTGTCCAGATTCTTGAGGAGATCGTCCGTGGACTTTCCTGCCACTAAGATGTCATCGAGATAATTTACTGTCCCTGGTACCTGGCAGAGTAGCTGTTCTAGGTACCTCTGAAAGATGGCTGGAGCACTTGTAATGCCGAAGGGGGAGCCTGTTGTACCTGTATAGCCCAAATGGGGTGTTAATGACAAGTTTTTCTTTCGCTGCCTCATCTAGTGGTAACTGTAGATAGGTATCTTTGAGATCTATCTTAGCAAAAACTTGACCCGCTCTGAGCCTGGTCATAATCTCTTCCATTTTCGGCAGGGGGTACGAGTCGGTGATTGCCTGGACATTGATTGTGGCTTTGAAGTCTCCACAAATGCGTAGTGATCCGTTCGGCTTTTCCAGGATGACAATCGGCGTTGCCCATCTGCTGTTTGTCACTGGCGAGATGACTCCCTCTGTCTGAAGACGGGCTAGTTCCGCTCGAAATTTTTCACGAAGGGCGAATGGTACCGATCGTGCTTTGTAGAATTTGGGTACTGCCTGTGGGACCATGGTAATATGAGCTACAAAATTTTTGATTCCCGTAGACGATTCCGAAAATACTGATGGGAACTTTTTGCGAAACCTATCAGCTATGGCGACCGTTTGTGGGCGCGACACGGTACAGCAGAGGGCGTGGCGTTCTAGGATCTAGAGGGATTCGTAGTGGGCAGGGGGAGCAGAGACCCAGGTGGAATGGAAGCAACAGATGATGGGATCGGTAAGTGAAGAGGATGGTGGAGGGGTTAAGGCCTCACATCTGGCCAGACAGGAGCTTGAGAAGGTTGAGGCGGGAGAGGGCTTTTTCACAGACGGTTTGGAGGTGCAGTTTCCAGGAGAGGGAGCAGTCAAGGGTGAGGTCAATGTACTTGAGGGTTTTGGTTCGCGGGATGGGACGTCCATGGTGTGAGGTAGACGTCGCGGTGATGAAAGGAAGGGGTTGTGTGACCAATGATGATTGGCTGGGATTTTGTGGGGTTGACAGTAAGGAGCCAGTGGTTACACCGGAGGAGAATTCGGAGAGATGAGACTGAAGGAGATGTTGGAAGCGTGCGAGGGAGGGAAGGGGGCGATGACAAGGAAGGCAGTGTTGTCAGCGTATTCAAGGAGATGGACAGGAGGCTGGGGTTGTGGCATATCAGCCGAATAGATAAGGTAGAGGAGGGGAGAGAGGACAATCTCAGAGGTTTTTTTCCTTTATTGTTATTTTTAAACCAGCAGATACATGCCAGCAGGCTGGCAGCAGCATTTCGTGCTGCTCTTCAGCCGAGAGAAAAATATGGGCATGAAGACTTCAAACATGAGAATCAGTTAGAACAATGGCGAATTAAAACATGGATAAGAAGACAGAACTGAAGACTTTACATTTTGACAGAGGAATAAAACATACAGTCAGTTAAAACTATGAGCCATGGTGAGATGAAAAACATGCAATATGACACCAAAACAAGATAAAGAGCACACGGAGACAATGTAAAACTGAACGATGTAACACTCGTCTGTGCACGGCGGACGCAGATAAAAACACACTGAAGCACTTTGTACACAACACTGACGATTCACTGTTAAAACTGATGGTGCAGGACCCCACATTGTACGAAGGGTGGAGGGTGGGAAGTGTGAGGGGAGGGGGGAGGAGAGAGGGGAGGGGGAAGGATTGGTGAAGATGGGGTATACCAGCGGATTGTGGGAGTCAATCTTGCAGTTGGTGTATAGGATTCGAAAGTGTTCGAGGTACTGGAGGAGATGGGGAAACGGGATAAGGTCATATAGGATCCGCGTGGGAGAGGGAAGGTGGATACAGTAGGCGAGGCAGAGGGCATGGCGTTCAAGGATTTGGAGTGTTTTGTAATAGGAAAGGGGAACGGAAATCCAGGCGGGTCGGAAACTGCAGAGTATGGGACGCATGAGGGAGCGTAAGTGTATAGGATAGTGGAGGGGCTGAGACCCCACGTCCGGCCGGTAAGGAGTTTGAGGAGATTGAGGCTCGATAGAGATTTCTGGCCGGTAGTGCGGAGGTGTGAGGTCCACGAGAGGGAGCGATCAAGGGTTAGGCGGAGGTATTTGAGAGTGGGGGCGTGGCGGATGGGACGGTTGTGGAGGGTAAGGTAGAAGTAATGGAGGCGGAAGGAATGGGTGGTACGATCAATAATGACTGCCTGGGATTATTCAGCATTGACGGAAAGGAGCCACCATGAGGCGAACTCGGTGAGGTGGGACTGGAGCAAAAACTGGGAACGGGCACGGGTGGGGACGAAGGCTAGGAAGGCGGTGTCGTCATCATATTGGAGGAAATAGACGGAACCTCAGAGCAAGGCTATATAAATATATACTGCTGTGGCCATCATCAGTGGCGTAATAGGCCTATTACTATAAACAGTTTTTAACATCTATAAAGTGAAGCAACATTTTGGCATTACTTAGATTAACAATATGCCCTTAAAAGACATACACAATGCTGCAGGCCCGAATGAAATGAAATTATTGACGCTAATGTCATACGATACAATGGGGTATTTTCTATGCTTTATTCGCGTAAAAATCAAGATGACAAAATTAATCTGTCAAGATTACAACTGCTTCTAAATTCACCAGAAGAATCCAAAATTTCGGCGCAAGACTCTGGCTAGAAGACGAAATACGTGAAATGTTTGGAGTGAAACAAATCTTAAATAAAGAAATGTACGTAGCATACCTAGCTCTTAGTAATAACAAAAGTCCTATAATTTTTGATCAACTATATAATTTCATAGACAAATTCATATACTACACTAGCCAACAAATACGGTTAAACCATAAAAAGAAATTCCAAAATTTAATGTCAAAACAATATCCAGTAATGAACGCAACAGAAAAATATTCATCACCATTCCATTTCTATACTAGAACAAAAAATTTATCTAATATCAGCTTCACAAATGATGAACAGTTGTTACTAGACAAAGGAATAAAGTACAAAATTCAGCCAAAACCATATAAGAGGGTAATGAAAAATGTTATAGCAACAACAAAATTAGCTACTGACAAAGCAAAATTGTCAGTTCTTGAACAGAATGAAATAACAGTCAAAGCATCACATTTAATAGAAGAAGCTTTAGCCCAAAAACACACATATAATACACAAACGAACAAAGAACACACTACAATGAAAAACATAAATGAAAAACTAATTGCTAATGATGCAATAGCAACCAAATCTGATAAAGGCAATTGTTTAGTGATTATGTACAAAAACGACTACATCCATAAAGTACAAGACTTCTTCACATCAAACAATATTATCAAACTTAACAGAAACCCCACAAACAAGTACACAGCAGAAACCAAAAAAGTAATCAAAAGATGTAACACACTAATGAATGATATAGAAAAAAGAACATGTATATGTATGAACCCAAAAATACACAAAATACCTGGAATTCCCATACGACCTGTAGTTAACTCAATAGATAGTCCAACATATTTAATTAGTAAAAAGTTGAACAAATGGATTAAAAAGTATTTCACATACAACAAACAATACACAATAAAAAAATTCAAGAACGCTAGCCAATAAAATAAAAGATATAAAAATCCCACAAAATGCTAAATTTGTATCATTTGACATTACCAATCTCTATACCAACATACCAATACAGGAAACAATAACCATCATTGAAGAAAATTTACTACAGTATAGGAAAATACCAATCACAGGAATTTATGAAATAATTGATTTACTAAAATTGGTATTAAAACAAAATTACTTTGAATTCAACAATGATATTTATATATACCCAAAAAGATAGAGTTGCATTGGGGCGTAGCATAGCAGGAACCATAGCTGATATATTATTAAATACATTAGAAGAAAAATTGTTCAACTCTAATCACCCAATAATAAATAAAATAATATACTATTACCGCTATGTAGACGATACCCTCCTACTAGTAGATGGATCCCAAACTGACATACAACTGTATACAATAATGAACAACCTATATACTAAAATCAAATTTACCATGGAGCCAGAAACCGATAAAACCATAAATTTCTTGGATCTAACAATTAGGAATAAGAACAATGTACATAAATTTGACATATATATAAAACCAACAACTTCAGATAATATTATCAACTCAAATTCTTGTCATTCCAAAGCACAAAAACATGCATATTTTAACACTATGATCAATAGACTAATAAACCTACCTTTAGAAGAAACAGTTATAAATAAAGAGCTTTCAATACTAACCTACATAGCCCACAAAAATGATTTTAATGCAAGTATAGTAAAGAAACTATACGACAAACACACGAAACGAATTTTATTGTGTTTAATTCTATATGAGATTAAGCTATCGAAAGATACGTTCTTAAAACAAAAAATTAAATACATACCACACACTTCTATAGGACGAACGTCTGATGAGCTGAACGCATTACTAAAAAAGGCTACAGTCAGATTTGCCTACAGAACTACACATAACATAAAAACCTGAATCCATTCCAATAAGACAAAAATACAAGTACACCAACTACCGGGCATACATAAAATTAACTGTAAGGATTGTCAGAAATTTCATATAGGACAAACTGGCAGAACTTTCGAAATTCGATACAAAGAACATACAAGAAATTCCGACAAAAATGTTTCAGCATTCTTTAACCATTTGAAAACGGAAAATCACGAAACCGATCGAATTACAGACGCAATGAAAATATTACATACCACACCAAAAGGTTATCATATGAACATCCTGGAAGAGATAGAAATTTATACACATTTGAAAGAAAGCCCTGGCGAAATTTTAAATGAACAAACCGAACTAAAACACAAACATTATCTAGACAACTTTATTAAAATTTTCGAATCGAGTTAAAACAAAGATATGCATCGTAATACCATAACGTAATAAAGATCACACCACACTACCAAAGATCCCACTATATGCAGTAATAAACAAACTGTAACCATAGAGCATCACTGGAGGATATGTCAAACTGACAGATTAGCAGTAATGAATTTGATAAACTTAATATATATGCCATCTAAAGAGCATTTATACTGCAATTAAATGCAGTTATTATAATAAATTATACCTCCACGACGCCATATGGAAGTAAGTCTGGAATAATATGTCACGAAAAATGTATCAAAATTGTAAGTATATTTATTTAACTCATTTTAATCTTAAATATTTGTCCGCAGATAGCCTGATGATGACCACTGTGCCGAAATAGGCCTATTACTATAATTATAAACAGTTTTTAACATCTATAAAGTGAAGCAGCATTTTGGCATTACTTAGATGAACAATATGTTAATCTCTTTTAAAGACATGCATAATGCTGCAGGCCCAAATGAAATGTAATTTGTGCATTCAGTTTAGGTAATTTAATTCGTTCAACCTTAATTACAGCTCATATTGCACACAAATTTCCATGTGCCTATAGAGGGAACATAACGAAAACCATCTGTAAAGCCACGTGCATGTACCCTAATTATGCCAGAACGTACGTAGTAATTTACAAATTGGCTCACAAGAAATTGTGAATCTCTCCTGGTTAGCAGACCAGTAACTAAGACAGTTAAAGCACCTGACGATAGAGGACGCTGATACCTGCTTCTCCCACTCCTTTCAACCAACCCCCCACAGGACACCACACACACAGTTTTCTCTCAAAAGGCTACATAAGACAAATCTGAAACTCCTATCGATAAAATTGCTAAATAAACAAAACATCTTTTTACTTTTATTTCAAACAACCTCCCTCAAAAACACCTATATTACATACCCAAATAATCTCACAGACCCCTTTCGATACACCAAAGAGACGCATAATACGTGACGACGACGACGACGACATGTGCCGCGGTGCACTTAAGGGTGATGCGCGCGAAAAAAATTGTGTGATTTCTCCAAACAGTGCCAGTGACCAACATTGCGCGAAGCGGCGGCTGTGCTTCATTCAGCTATCTGATAATCGGCTATTGTTAGAGCAAACAACACACCACACACGCAGAAATGCGCTTTCGACAACAGATCCCTGCAATCTGCAGCCACACTTCAACACACCTTCATAATTATCGTATATTGTTTCTCAAAAAGAGTGACAGCAACGAATCATGCTTATCTTAATCATTATTATTATTATTATTGTTATTATTTACGAACCTCTCATTCTTCCCATTTCCACAAATGACTGAAAATAATTGCAAAATTTTCAAATGTTTAGAGCTTATGGGACTTAACTACGGGGTCATCAGTCCCTAAACTTACAAACTACTTATGAACTAACTAATACTACGGACGGAACAAATGTCCATGCCCGAGGGGAGATTCGAACCCCCGACCGTAGTGCAGACTGTGACTGACGCGCCGCAGAATGCTCGGCCACCGCGGCTGGCAAAATAAAAGCGCAGTACAGTAACAACACAAGGAAACCAGTCCGTAATTAAACTACCGACGGAAACGCACGTAAAATACTATTTATTCATCTCCACCCACATTGAAATGTTGTAATGTCTCTAACGATCAAAACATTTGTCAAGGGAATTACTAGCCTCTATCGATCACACACTCGTTGACCTGACGCAACAAGCAATAACATTCTGACACTACACACATGCTCCTTATACTTTTTTCCCCATCTACCACCACAAAGTCCTCTATCAAAGGAACACAACTCCTATAGGCTCAGACAGAAACACAGACAACGAACCTTATTTCTCGCACCAAGTGTTGAGTTTCATTTACGAAGCTAAAAAAAAATTTCGCACTAATCAAACACACATTCTGAACCTAGTTCTTCCCGCTCTCGCTGTAATAAAATTCTTGCAGTAATCACAGACGGAATAACTCCACACAAATCAACTAAATTTCGCACTGTACCCAATTGGGAGATTATTAAACACAGCAAACATTTCTTTTCTTCACAACATTTAACTGATACAGGTTAAACTTGCAAATACCGATGATCGAGCACCCCACAATACGGATAACATAGTTCTTTCTCTATGTTTAAACAACACGAAATTCTATTGTACCACGATATTTCTTTAGTTCGACATCGGTGTCTTCTATTTCCTTCTCCAACCAGTAGTTTGTCAGGTACAGGGAAGGGGAACGGTTATATTCCGATGAACCTAGTGTTAAATCCAACCTCTCCCTCATAACTCCCAGAGTGCAGTAAAATTAAATAAAAATATAAGCCGCGTATGAGTGGTCGAACGCATTAAGGTGCTATGCTCCGTTGCTCGAGGCCGTTCCCCGTCGGTGGTTCGAATCCTCTCTTGATTTAAGTAACAAACATTATACAACAATAAACCAAAAACGTTATATCACACTGCAGGTCTGACAGATACACAGACATTGAACTTCATATTTCTGGTTCCCCTCCTCCTCCTCCTCCTCCTCCTTCTTCTTCCAAGATACGACAAAAGAATTCTTTTAAACCCAAGGAGCCCTCCACACGAACTATGAATTTTCAACTATCAGTTACGATGATTTTTGTACACAATGTTGTCATATCATGTAACAGCGCAGACTGCTAGAAAAGATCAATATGCCGCAAAAACCTAGTTATCTTTTCTAGACTGTTTACTAAAGTCCACATAAAAATTTGAGAAAGCTACAAAACGATCAAACCTTCTAACGGTCGACAACATCATGCGTTCTTCGCACGCCACTTGTTGCTATAGATAAACGCTCGTAATACCACCAAATACATTTTTTTTGTGTGTGTTTCAATCAACGACACAAAGAACAGTTTAGTTTACTAGGAAAGACATATCTGTACATCAAGTCCTTTCTTTTATCAAGTCATTCAGAGCTCCATTGAAGTGTATTCTAGCCCAAATCGATCTAATATCATACCAAAACACTACAGAAATAACACCATTATTATAGTAAACACTCCTAACAAACGTGCTGTAGTCTTTGAAGGAAATTATTCAAATCAATACTTGTAAAACGCTGATCTGTTGCAATCAAAGTTAAGTAAGTTACAAAAACGAACAGACCTTCTAATAACGATTCACATCATACACTCATCGCAACAATCGATACACAGTTCCATATAGCTAACATAAATAACATGTAACAACCTCCATGGACATCTTCTTTCGTTACTAGACGTGTAACGGACGTTTAAGTACCCAACGTAAAATATCATAGTCCACCGACACATCAAACAGACAATGCTTCGATTTATTAGGATATTTTTCACCATTTTTAGAACCAAATGACCATACTTTTAAATTAATTTCATTAGAGCCCAATCGTAAAAGATCAACATCAGCTATAGCAAAGAGGACTTGCCTTGATCATTTTAAAGTAATTTTAGCCATTTTTTACTAACGTTTGGACCCAATAGCCTACGACATTCCTCGTAAGAGGTCGTAACAACAACCAAGCTAAACTAAGTGACTGGATTATCCTTGCACTCATCCTTAACCTACAATAAATGGATATATCCAGTACACATTACATAAACGAGTTATCACAAACATCCCACCTACTAGCTCCCGATAAAAGTCATTCCCACTCCAACAGGGCTTAGAGTAACCCCAAGCGTTGTAGTCCAACCCAAAATGAAATTGATACAGCATCTGAATGCCGCGAGAAAACTGTCTAGATTAAACATACGTACAACCTGTCCACACAAACAGTCCATTGGTTACAACTAGCTCATTTTAAGTCAACAAACTATGCGAGATTTATGAAACCCTTTGATTCTCGATCGAAGAACAATAATTTACCACCACAACATCTCCTCTACACTACTGAGATGCATCTATCATCTATTCATAACGTGATAAATACAACTATGTATTTCGCACTGAACTACTCTGGCTTTGCCATCTCCAGAGCAAAATAAGAGAAGAATTGACCATTCCAACAACCTATTCGGCACACCAGCAAACCGAAAATGCACGCGAAGCCCTTAATTTACTCTATTACAAGATATCAAAATTTCAGAAAAATCGCAAAGTGACACTTCCGTAGGTTTACTAGTGAGCTTAATTGATTGACTTCTAGCTTATTTCGCTTTGCCTAAGCCACGTGTTACAAAGCATCCGCACACAAATGCTGCCCTATAGGCCAGTCGCCAAAAGTAATTAATGAGGCACGACGACAGGTTTGTTTTGGCGATGAGGTGTTTATTTGCCGTTGTTTAAGATCCGGAAGTCGCGTCACTGCCACGAGCGGCCGTAATAGAGGGCCCGGATGACACGTGATGCTGTTTGTTGACGGTGCGGGCAGAAGCTTCCTGTCTCTGGCTAGCGTGCTGACGGGTCGCTAAACGCGCCTCGCTCATCATCCGCGGTTTGTAGCTGTCACGACTGCACCGCCTCGCGAGCTTGCCTCGCAGCTCTCTGATAGCCGGGATTAGGGGCCGGTATAACGAGAGAGTGGTCCACAGACATAGTATTTGGCCACGATAACTTAACGATTGTATTCGTGCTGCCACAAGCGGCGAAAATCGGCAATAGTTGAAAGATATTCGTTTATTTACAGGCGCTGCCAACCTTACAATGCTCCTTGACGCAAAGTCTTGCGTTACACATTGTTAGCGTGCATGCAGTGGCGCAGCCAGGATTTAGTAACTCACACCCCCCCTCCTTCCCTCCCCCCATCGCCTTCAAACTGCGACCAATTCCCTCCCCCCCCCCCCCCCCGATATCCGTGATATTAAGCCCTTTCCATACGAGACGTGCAACACGCACAATGAAGTCGTTGTCAGCTGCAGCGCTCCTTGCGATAGACCGCCGAACTACAAAGAAGCGTTCAAACGGTACGCATTTGTTGAGTCGTCTGCTTCACGCGTCTACTTCGTTTGTTGTCAACTTACAGCAAATGAATCGCCGAGTTAACGTCACTTTTCGAAACTGTATGATATGTTGTGATGATTAAAACATTTATTTGTGTTTTAGACTGCCATTGTGAAATTGTATTTAATTGTTTTCGTGCAGTTCATGCGTAACTACGTCGCTCACATGTGTTAACGTCCTTATTATAAAATGCGATTACATACTTCCAACCCCTGCGGTTTGTGGCGCCTATGTATATGATGAATAAGCTCAAGTGTCTATACATAGACTTTTCCCTTTGATTAAGCTTCAAATAATGTTCACCAAAAACAAATATTTCATTTGTTAACTACAGCAAGTTTCAGGAAAAATAGCAAATATTTTAGAAGGTGGCAATAAAGACGATTTGTAGTTAAAATTTCATATAACGTGTGTCCAATTTTTATTGGGTACAGAGATACAGCTCTTGATACTGATTTGGATGTTTTGACTGATTCTTTTATCGGTTCTTGGTAGATTACTATATTGACTTTTATTTAAATAACCTGTTGTCGACATAGTTTAAAGTCTGAATATGTCCTAGTAAGCGCGCGGTTGCTCGCCGTGGAGGTTCGAGTCCTCCCTGGGGCATGGGCGTGTGTGTTTGTCCTTAGGTTAGTTTACCTAGGTTTAAGTAGTTTGTAAGCTACGGACTGATGACCACGCAGTTTGGTCCGATAGATTTACAGACATTTGAATATTTGAATTTGTCCTAGTAAGCAGAAAACCGGGTAACTACGTGGAAATTAACGTGTAGAACATACAGAAAATTTTACTTTTAAGTAAGTGTGATGTTGTACTAGCAAGAACCGACGGATAAATCAGTGAAAATTTCTGGATTTACATTTGCTCTACGTTTGTTTGGATTTCATATTAACAGTATATCTCTGTGTTCAATAAAAATTGGCCGGCTGTGGTGGCCGAGGGGACTGCAGTCACGGTCTGCACGGCCACTACGGGCGGGGATTCGAATCCCCCCCCCCCCTCGGACATGGATATTTGTGCCGTCCTTAGTGTTAACTAGTTCATACGTAGTTTGTAAGTTTAGGGACTGATGACCCCGTAGTTAAGTCCCATAACCTATACAAACATTTGAACATTTTGAATAAAAATTGTACACAGGTTATATTAAACTTTTAACGCAATTCCTCTATAGTATCACCTCCTAAACTACTTACGACTGACTCGAAAAAACTACGTGCCTCAGAGCAGAAGACAAGTACACATTCTGAAGTAAATTCCCGACTTGGCTTCGTTTGTCAGCTGGGTTCCACATTCGGTCTTCTGCGCATGCGCGAAACACTTCCATACGCGTGAGAATAGGATCTATCCTATTCCGTCTACTAGCGTTCGTATGCGTGCATCTTGTGCAAGTGGATGCGTCTACACTGTACGCGGACGGCGTGACCGGTGCATCATGGGTAATCTCGTAAGCTCTCACTTCCCGTGTAGAAAGGGCTTTACAAAGTGTTTTCTGCGGTTCTCCCGATTTACGCTCATAGCTGCCCATTTGCGCTGCGAGCTCCATTTCGCTCGGTCGGCACGTGCCGTTTTCCAGTCAGAAATTTGTGTCCGGCGTGGTAAATTGCAGCGATACTACTATAAAATTTCCATAAGTAAGAAAACCAATTAAAAAAAAGAGAGGAAAGTTTCGATCTAGAAAAACAATTCAACCTGTAGATATCTGTCTAATTACACCACTTTAGAAACGTTTCTGGTGATAAAAAAGATCGCATTTTACTGTAGTTGCATGGACAGACAAATAACGCCCTTCATAAAAGTAACTTTTTTTTAGTGGAAATACTAGATGAATTTGTAGACAAATAACAGCCAAACAGTTTGGTTAAATTGGTTTTTTATTAAAACCTTGCCAAGTTTCGGCAAAAACAATTATGCTTTCTTCAGAAGTCGGATCAAACAACAATAATGTGCATAATATTGATACACAAGATAGTTTGTAAAATAAAATCAATACTACAGTCCTGTTGTCCTCACAATCGTAATTGTATATTTTTATTTTATGTGTTCTATGCTGCATGATGTTATGTTTTTTTCTCCCCCCCCCTCCCTCCCTGTTATATGTGCCGTGTGTTGGTGGTTTTGTTCGTCAATTATGACGCTTCGCACCATGAGCTTTCCTTCACGTGGTGTATGTATTTTAAATATGCATGTTTTAATTCTCCTTTTCACGCACACATGCGTATACAGTGTGCTACGCACAGGATAACCTCTAGATGCGACGTTCCTACACGTTTATCAGTTTTCTTATCTTCTTGTACTTCCTCCTTCCCGTCAATATTTTTACATTTTGTTTTCTTTTATCTGCTCATTCACATTTTGCTTAAGCGAGTATGTGCACAGTCGTTCTCGTCTCTTGGCGTCATCTAGCTAGGTTGCATGTTACTAGTACTCCTACGCAGTTGTCAGTAAGCGGAACTTACTCACCCTGTGTGTGTGCCAGTGCTGCACAGTTTTGAAATCATGACTCACCAGTTTTAACATTTTATATTTTGATCAAAATATCCATGGGTGTACTGCCGGTCTATAGTGTCCAACGGGCACAATATTTCGGCGATCATACATGTCGCCATCATCAGGTGAACTGACGGACTGAGCTCCTGGAAACGCGCCGGCACGGAGATCCGCACGCTACGGCTGCTCGAAGGGAACTGGGTTCTAGCCCGGTAGCGGGCCATTTAAATACCCTCGGCCCGCGGAGCAACCCCTCCGCGGTCCGCGCCCCGCGCCGCGGCCGCGCAGTGGAACCGATTGCGCCGGCATCTGAGAAGACGTCGGTGTGAGGGCTCTGTCCGCCGTGGTCGTCACTTCGTTACGTTTGCTAGATTTACTCTTAATTAACTCAATCGCTGGTACCCAAGCTTTGCTAAGATTATAGCCAGAGTCACGGTTTATGAGGTCGTCACGTGCGAATTTCAATGGCCTCTCTAACGACGCAGTCCCAGTATCTCGACGTCTGTACCAGAATCCTAGTGTGTTCATACTCCATTGCGTGATTCTCCGACAAACAATGTTCAGCGACCGCCGACTTGCTCGGATACATCAATCGTGTGTGCCTCTAGTGTTCAACGTATCGATCCTCGACGGTACGCATCGTCTGTCCAATATATGACTTTCCACACTGACACGGAATCTGGTACACGCCCGCCTTCCTCAAACCGAGATCATCTTTGGCGCTCCCCACTAGTGCACGAATTTTATGCGGCGGACAAAAAACAGTTCCAACCTGGTGTTTTTTTCAAAATGCGGGCGATCTTCCCCGCGAGTGCGCCGGTATATGGAACGAACGCAGTGCAAAAAACAGTCCAACCTGGTGTTTTTTCAAAATGCGGGCGATCTTCCCCGCGAGTGCGCCGGTATATGGAACGAACGCAGTGCACTCTCGGGGAAGATCGCCCGCATTTTGAAAAAAAAAAACACCAGGTTGGAACTGTTTTTTGTCCGCCGAATAAAATTCGTGCACTGGTGGGGAGCGCCAAAGATGATCTCGGTTTGAGGAAGGCGAGCGTGTACCAGATTCCGTGTCAGTGTGGAAAGTCATATATTGGACAGACGATGCTTACCGTCGAGAATCGATGCGTTGAACACCAGAGGCACACACGATTGATGTATCCGAGCAAGTCGGCGGTCGCTGAACATTGTTTGTCGGAGAATCACGCAATGGAGTATGAACACACTAGGATTCTGGTACAGACGTCGAGATACTGGGACTGCGTCGTTAGAGAGGCCATTGAAATTCGCACGTGACGACCTCATAAACCGTGACTGTGGCTATAATCTTAGCAAAGCTTGGGAACCAGCGATTGGGTTAATTAAGAGTAAATCTAGCAAACGTAACGAAGTGACGACCACGGCGGACAGAGCCCTCACACCGACGTCATCTCAGACGCCGTCGCATTCGGTTCCACTGCGCGGCCGCGGCGCGGGGCGCGGACCGCGGACCGCGGAGGGGTCGTTCCGCGGGCCGAGGGTATTTAAATGGCCCGCTACCGGGCTAGAACCCAGATCCCTTCGAGCAGCCGCAGCGTGCGGATCTCCATGCCGGCGCGTTTCCAGGAGCTCAGTCCGTCAATTCACCTGATGATGGCGACATATATGATCGCCGAAATATTGTGCCCGTTGGACACTATAGACCGGCAGTACACCCGTGGATATTTTGATCATCAAATACGCCGGGAGAAACTGAAGAATCACATTTTATATTTTAACTGTTGACATGCAGTTTAAGCTGCGCTTGACTAGAGCATTTTGTTTTATGTATTATTTTATAACAACTTTTATGTGATTTACATGTTTGTATATTCTCATCAAATTCTGTATTATTAATTTTATACTCATTAAACCAACCATTTTATATATTACTGTTCTGCACAATATTGTTAGCTCCGACTTCTCAAGGAGGTAAAATATTTTTTTCCGAAATCTAGTCAAGATATTAATAATAATAATAGGAGGGTAAGTTAATTATTATCAGCAATTTAGTTAATTTTTCTTTATGTTGGTAGTACTGTGGCTTTAAATTGATGACACATGCTTTGTTTATTTGTTGTTATATCTTTTCAAGCTGCTACGTTAGTTTCGTTATCGCCGCCGTGCTGTTAATCATGGCTGCTCCGCTGTCTATTTGCACCAAAGAAGAGCAACGTTCAGTGATTCGTTTTTTGTGGCCGGAAGGTGTATCAGGGGCCGAAATTCATCGAAGACTTTCGGTAGAGTACGGGAACATTGTTTTGCCACTACGGAGAGTCGACGGATGGATTGAAAACTTCCGAAATGTTCGCACAAGTGTTACGCATGATGAAGGAGCCGAATGATCGTTTACAGGTTCAAATGACGAAACCACTGAGTGTTGACGTGGAATGATTCTCTTAGACAGACTGTTGGATATTGAATGCAAACTACTGTGGGCTTTAGCGACCTGTAATTGACAATAAAAATGTTTGTAGATCTATCGGACCAAACTGCGTGGTCATCAGTCAATAGCTTACAAACTACTTAAACCTAGGTACACTAACCTACGGACAAACACACACACCCATGCCCCAGGAACGACTCGAATCTCCACGGCGAGCAACCGCGCGCTCCGCAGCAAGACGCTTTAGACAGCTCGGCTACTGGCTACTGCACCGCGGCTGTAATTGACATTTCAGAGATTTTATATATTTGTACTCTCTGACTTTTATGCGATCTATTATATTGTGTCTTTGGTGTAAATAAAGTTACGCTTGTCTGAAATACGTTTCGCCAGTTAAAATGTTTTTCTATCATTAATTGCATAATAACCATACAGAATTTCTATCATGGTAGCAGAGCTTACGAAGTTTTTTATGGTTACCGTTGCAACAGTAAAAGATAAAAATTCTCAGTTGGTCAAACAACGAAACTTCAGCTATCAGCTAAGTGACGGATACGGCGTGTCGTTTTTTCCCTGTATTTAATTCAAGAAGTTGCCAGGTTCCCATCAAAATCAGTTTCACATTGAGAAACGTATCGGGCGTGATAATTACGTTAGTTGGAAGTTCTCAGTACAAGCATATTTAGAACATGACGAGCTTTGGGACTGTGTTTGAGGTACCAACACTACGCCGAAGAAAGAAATTAAGGCAAGATCGAGGCTCATTTTATTATTAGATCCCATCAATTACGCGCACATACAAAATGCACCTACAGCTAAGGAGGTCTGGGAGAAACTGGAGCAAGCTTTCGATGGCAGTGGTTTATACAGACGAGTTGCATTACTGAAACACCTTATTACCACTACTTTGGAATCGTCTAAAAACGTTGAAGATTATGTGAACAAAATCATGTCATCCGTTCATAAATTAAGGAACATTAAATTTGAAGTCAATGATGAGTGGCTAGGGACGCTAATGTTGGCTGGTTTGCCTGAATCTTACAAACCAATGATAATGGGAATTGAAAGCTCGGGAATAAAAATCAGTGCAGACCTTATAAAAACAAAGCTTTTACAATAAATAACAAATCCGGAGAGTTCAGCATTTTTCACAGGAAAAAGACCTGATAAAGGAAAACAGGTGTATAAGCAAAACGCAGTGAAATACATCAGGGGGCCACGGTGCTTCAGTTGCAATAAATACAGCCACATCGCTAAACAGTGCCGCGTCTCAAAGAAAAAGACGGCAAATAAATCAGAAGAAGATAAAACTTTCGTCGCTGGTTTTACTGCTTCTTCACAGTTGATGGATCCAGACAAATCACATGACAAATCGAAATGATTGGATGTATGATGTATGAAGTCCAGCGATTCCCAATATAACAGGTGCCAGCAATACACCGCTTCCTGTGAAAAGTATGGGAAGTGTCAATTTGATATTGAAAGGTAACGGCAACAGAAGAATTCAGGTAAGAGACGTATTATATGTTCCTAAACTTGCTGCTAACCTTCTGTCTGTTAGTACTATGGTCAAAAACCGATGCCAAGTACATTTTAGGCATGATGGGTGTGATATATATAACAAAGAGGGGAATTTTGTGCGTTCAGCGACATTGATAAACAATTTATATCTACTAAACACACACAGAAAAGTGAATGCTAATTTAACTTTCCCTCAGATTTTAAATTGCGTTGTCCTATGGCATCGCCTTATGGGTCATTTGCATTTTAATGATGTAAATAAGCTACCAGATTGTGCAAAAGGTGTTATTTTGTCTCCTACCGGTAGTAATGGACCTGTTACATGCACAACGTGTCTTGAAGCTAAGCAAATCAGACTGCCTTTCGATAATACTCGTTCTACAGCTTCACAACCATTACAGATCATTCACAGTGACATATGTGGTCCTATGGAAATTGCGTCATTGGGAGGTATGAAATATTTTCTTACTTTCATAGATGATTATTCCAGAAATGTTCACGCGTATTTTTTAAAATACAAACTCAGTATATTGGGAGCTTTCAAGGCTTACAAAACCTAGTAGAAAATGAACTAGGTAATAAAATAAAAGTCATTCGCTCAGACAATGGCAAAGAGTACTGTAACAAAAATTTCGAAGATTACTTGAACGAAAGTGGTATTAAGCATCAAACAACTACTCCCTACTCTACTCAGCAGAATGGTCAGGCAGAGCGTATGAATAGAACGCTAGTGGAAAGGGCAAAGTGTATGTTATTTGATGCTGCTATACCTAAACAATTCTGGGCAGAGGCAACAGCGACAGCTACTTATATTATTAACAGATCACCTGCCAAAGCGATTGGTGGAAGGACGCCTTTGGAGCTGTGGACTGGTAGGAAACCTGATTTATCACATATACGAATTTTTGGCTCAGAAGTTATGACTTTGATTCCTAAAGAAAAACGGCAAAAATGGGACTCAAAGTCCAGAAAGCTTATATTTGTTGGCCATTGTGATTCTTCCAAAGGGTATCGTCAGGTTGATCTTGACACTTACAACATCATCAAGAGTAGAGACGTTTTATTTTTAGAAAACGTGTTAAGCTGTGATAAACTTTACTTACGTCATGCTTCTGCAAGAAGCATAACCCCATCTGGAGATATAATAACAAGACAGAAGAAGAGAATATAGAAGAAATGCGGGGGAAATGTAACTCTACAGATGATAATTCCAAGACAAGAATGAATGATGTTACTGAATACCAGTCAGACGATTATGATGTATACATACCCGATGAAATATCTACAGATACCTCGATACAAGGTAATAATTTACGTCCACGAAAGCGAAAACTACAGAGAGAAGGAAGAGGACGAGTTCAGTTTATTTTGTCGAGTTCCATGTCTGAATGATCCTCGAACTGTTGAAGAAGCTATATCATCTGCTCATGGTGATAAGTGGAAGGAAGTCATGGATGAAGAATATGATTCCTTAATGAAAAATGAAACTTGGTCATTGGTAGATCTACCCAAAGGAAAAAGAGTTTTGCCTTGTAAGTGGGTATTTAAGACGAAGACGAACGAGAAGGGAGCAATTATTCGATACAAGGCAAGATTAGTTGTGAAAGGATGTGTTTCAAAGGAAAGGTACTGATTACAATGAAGTATACTCACCAGTTGTAAGGTACACATCGGTTCGTTATCTGTTTGCTTTGGCTGCTAAATACGACTTAGACGTTGATCAGATGGATGCAGTTAGTGCATTTCTGCAGGGAGACATTGACACTGAAATTTATATGTCACAACCGGAGATGTACTCAGAAGGCAACCAAGTTTGCTTATTACATAAATATCTATATGGATTGAAGCAGGCTAGCCGACAGTGGAATCTAAAACTGAATTATATACTGCTTGAGATAGGACTAAAAAGATCAAGAATAGATCCCTGTATATATTATTCTGTTGATAAATCAGTTATGTTATTCCTTACAGTGTGGGTGGATCCTAATTTTTGCTAGTCATCAGCAATACAAACTAGAAATTAAAGAAAAACTAAAAGAAAAATTCTGCATGAACGATATTGATCAAGTGAAACAATGTATTGGCGTGAACATAACTAGAAATCGTGAAACAGGTTTGATTAAGCTAGATCAAAAGAAGTATATCAATGAAGTATTGGATGTCTTCGGAATTATAAACTGCAAACTCCCATTGAAGTGAATGTAGAATTTCATGAAAATATTACTGAAAGTAGTAAAAATATACCTTATAGACAAGCAATCGGATGTCTGCTGTATCTTGCACAAGTAACAAGACCGGATATCTCGTATGCTGTAAACAAGTTAAGTCAGTACTGCAACGATCCTCAGACTAAACACTGGCTTGGTGTGAAACGACTATTCAGATATCTTCAGGGAACTAAGGATCTGAAAATATGTTTCAGAAAAGAAAACCTCACAGAAATAAGCGGATACTGTGATGCAGATTGGGCCAATGATCCTACATATAGAAGATCCTGTACTGGACGTGTGTTTTTATTCCAGAAAGGCAGTATTGCCTGGAGTTGATGCAAACAGCGGACTGTTGCGCTTTCTACAGCGGAGGCAGAATATATGGCGATGGCGGCAGCAGCTCAGGAAGCTTTGTGGCTTCAGCAACTGCAAACTGAACTCGGTAAACAAGAAAATAATGCGTTGGTTATACACTGTGAAAATCAAAGTGCAATAAAGTTGGCCGCTACAGACTGTTATCATTCAGAGACGAAACATATTGACATGCGTCTGCATTTTCTCAGAGGGAACGTACGGATGAAGAAGATAAAATTTCTGTTTTTGAAAGGATGTGAGATGGCAGCTGACATTTTAACTAAAGGAACGATGTATAACAAACATTTGTACTGTGTAAATAAAATGGGTTTGCATTCTGGTGGGGATGATGGATATTGAATGCAAACTATTGTGGGCTTTAGCGATCTGTAATTGACATTTCAGAGATTTTATATATTTGTACTCTCTGACTTTTATGCGTTATATTATATAGTGTCTTTGGTGTAAATAAAGTTACGTTTGTCTGAAATACGTTTTGCCAGTTAAAGTGTTTTTCTATCATTAATTACATAATAACCATACAGAATTTCTTTCACAGACGATTAACTATTGACGAAGTGGCACATTGTCTGTAAATTAGTCACCTTTCTACCTAAGAAATCATCCACAACAGACTTGGGTTTCATAAAGTTTGTGGATGATAGGTCCCAAAACTATCCACACATTTGCATAAACAAACTGGCTTGGACGTCTGCAAAAAACATTTGGATCGCTATGGTAACGAAGGGGACAACTTCTTAGACAGGGTCATTACTGGTAACGAAACATGGATCCATCATTACGAGCCGGAGAGTAAACGGCAGAATATGGAATGGAAAAATCCAAATCGCCGTGCAAGAAAAAGTTCAAGACCCAAACATCCGCAGGAAAACTGATGCTTACGGTTTTTTGGGAGGTACAATGACGAGTACTGGAACATTATGGAGAAAGGGGCACAATAACAAATAGTGTACGTTACAGAGTTATCCCCTCTACTGAGTTCCTTATCATGCTTCATTGTGACAAGCCTTTGCGATTACTTGGCAGACTAAAGACTTCAATTCGAAGCAAACGCCGAGGATTGCTGTCAAAAGGTGTTGTGTTGTTGCGGGACAATGCCTTTCCGCGTATTGCTACTCAACTGCTGAAACGCTCCAGAAACTCAAATGTGAAGTACTGGATCATCCTACAAATAGTCCCGATCTTGTCCTTTCTATTACGTGTTTGTTCCATTCAAAGAGACATTAACCCTTTGAGGCACAGAACATAAAACCACTGTATTTCAGGTGGAAACTGAATCAAATAGTTCACATACACTATAAGTAAATGAAAATAATAGTTTATTAAATTTTTTGTACATTTGCTTACAATTTAGGGAGTGGCTACAATTGAAGCCACTTTGGCAAATAACGACAATGTTCACAATACATATGAAAACACACAACATACCATGAATAGCGTCAACATAATTACTTATGGAAAACAATGAAACAAAACCTGTCAGATGACAAACATAAGCACTCACCCCATGTTTTACAATGCCATCTGGATCTATGAGGGTTCTCTTTCGTACTACAGTACACACAACGTTTTGGAGGCCGTGGCATGTGTTTTGCTTCAGACTTTCTCTTCTCGATGGACACCTGTGGTTTGAATCTCTTGGGAGGGGAGGAGGGGGGGTACTACATGATGGACCTGGTAAATCTGCCATATTTCTAGTACCTAGTAAACCAATTACAACATCACTTCGAAATTATTTGAGTCTTTCACTTCTATCAGTGTTGCACAATGTGTAAAATAATAATAATAATAATGAAGGAATGAATTTGCAACAAATACCAAAAGAATGGTAGGCAAGACGTTTTGCTATTCTATCAACAGCATAGAAAGATCGCAACATGTCAGCTTTGTCAGCACATCCCATATTCGCATGATATGTCTTAGCTATGGCGGAACAAGCAATTTGCTGTATACTGCAATCAGGCTCCTTTCTGTTAACAACAGAAACATCATCTGGAGAATTGACGGTTGATAGAAACATTACAGTGCGTTTGTCTTTCCATTTTATACAGGCTATTCATTCCTTACTGACCAATCAGAATCGCCTCTACTGAATTCCTTATCGTGCTTCAGTTGTGGCAAGCCTTTGCGATTACATCTGACAGTACCACAACCAGGCTGCCCACGTTGTTGTAACTCTCCTTGTAATGGCAGACAAGCACAGTGGTCCCATATGAAGCCGCCATGGAAAGCGGATATTGTGCTAAGTATACAGGGTGAAAAGTACTTAAACCGACAATGACGTAGCCAGGATATTGTCAAAGGGGGGGGGGGGGTCCGACTTGTTAAAGAGAAATTTACAAAGGCTCGTGTTTTTCATTTATTCTAAAAACAAACTTAACATTTTTTATATATTTTATGCACTTAGCCTGCGTTTGTAAGACCTTCTTACAAGTACTGCAATATTTTATATACAAAATTTTGGAAAATACTTCTAAAATTGTTTCAATATACGCCAGCAGAACCTTCAGTTGTTATTCCAAACGAAGTCAGATTATCAGAATGAGAAGTGTTTCTTTGTATTTGAACACTGGCAACGACACGGTTGCATGTCACCAAGCTCGCTGCCTGTCAACCACGACTGTAGCTTGGCGTTTCTCAAAATCTGCATTAATTTTTGCATCAGTATAAATACCTTGCATATTGATTTAGGAAGCGTAAGTCTTTAACTTTATTTCTAAGATTATTGGTTCTTTTATTCTTGTTGGAATTTCAACGTATCCATTCTCTAGATAAAATATTACTCGGAGGTGACGGTTGTATGACTGTGATGTGTGCATGTGTGATTCCGTGAGTGTTCTATTTTCTGAAGAAGGCCATGGTCGATAGCGGAAAGTGTTGTATGTATGTGTCTTTTGTATGTACCGTCGCAGCTCGTCCCCACGTCTTTGCGGTGAGTTGTAAACTGTCCTTACTATTCATAACGTGTAGGCTTTCACGGCCGGCGTCTTCAGTAGTTAAAACTTCCGGGCTGAGAGGCCGTGGTCGAACAGTAGAAATTTCTTCCCCTAACGTTTCGTCGCCGGCTGCGGGCAACATCTTCTGAGGTGAGTCGACGACTGGCTGCTGGGCCGTGGGAATCCTGCATATATAGAGGGCATAGAGGGCGCCACCACTCGTCACGTGATGTCAACAGTAAAACTATCTCTGGCTGGCGTCATTACTCTCGATCGAAGGTAATCGATTGTCACGTCTTTGGTACAAAGCAGACCGCCATATCTTGTCTAACTTCAAGCCTTCTTCCTTTCTGTTAAAATTATTGTGGTGTTTAAAAATCTCTATAGCCTCTCTATTCATACGTGCATAATAATGCGATGTCTTAGCTAGCACGCTTGTCTCACTAAATTTTATTTGGTGGTCACCGTTTTCAAAAACATGTTCCGCTACGGCCGATTTGTCCGTGTGTCCCAGTCGACAGTTCCTTTTGTGTTCAGTTAGGCGAGTATTGATACTTCTTTTTGTTGTGCCAATATAAACCTTCCCACAACTACATGGGATCTTATACACACCTGAAGTAGCCAAAGGGTGTCGCGCATCTTTCGTTGATCGTAAGCATTCACTGATCTTTTTGGTGGGTTTGAATATTGTTTCCACTCTAACTTGGCCAGTACTTTCCCAATGCGGTCCGTGATATTGTGGACGAATGGGAGAAACACTTTCCCCGCCAAAGGTTGTTGTTGGACGTTAGCAGAGATTTGTCTTCTGGGCTGGAGTGCTCGATCTATCTCCTTATCACTGTATCCGTTTTTTTGAAATGCGGTTCGTAAATGATCGAGTTCCTCTTGCAAATAAGCTGGCTCACAGATTTTATTAGCCCTGTCCACTAATGTTTTAATAACACCTCTCTTCTGCCTGGGATGATGATTCGAATCTTTGTGAAGGTACCGATCGGTGTGCGTATCTTTTCTATATACTTTATGACCCAGAGTCCCATCTGCACGTTTAATCACTGTAACGTCCAAAAAATTTATCTGTCCATCAATCTCCGTCTCCATGGTAAATTGTATTTTCGCGTTGATACTATTCAAGTGCTTTAAGAAACAGTTCAGTTCCTCTTCCCCGTGGTTCCAGATCACAAATGTATCATCCACATACCGATACCACTTCAAAGGGCTCTTTCTGGCCGACTGCAGTGCCTGTTGTTCAAAAAATTCCATAAAAATATTCGCAACCGCTGGACTTAGAGGGCTACCCATTGCCACTCCATCGATTTGTTCATAGAATTCATTATCATATTGAAAATAAGTCGTGGATAGGCAGTGTCGAAACAGATCTATAATATCAGTGGGAAACAAGTCAGATATGTAAGCAAGAGGACATTATAGCTAATATAGAGGCGGGGATTCGTTTGCTACCATCACACACTGCTGATGAGATTAGGATGGAAACATCCAGGATACTGCGTAAGGCTAAGCCACCTATCAGCAATTTGTCTCCAGGAGAAAAGAAGGCATTGCGGGAGATTAATGCGGACAAGAGTATCTTTGTACTTTCTGCTGACAAGGGAAATGCTACCGTGGTGATGAAAAGTGAAGACTACCATAAGAAGATCAGTGACCTTTTGGATTCGACCACCTATAAAAAGTTGAAAAAGGATCCTACAACTAAAGTGCTGGCAGTTACCAATCAACTGATAAAAAAGTCTTCTATTTCTCCAGAGGATAAAAAACACATTTGCAAAACGGAAGCTTACGCTCCTAGGTTATATGGGCTGCCTAAGGTGCACAAAATCGATATCCCTCTGAGGCCGATTGTAAGTGCTATTGGATCCCCTACTCAAGAGTTGGCTAGACATCTTGCCTCCTTGCTACAACCGATTATTGGGAAAACTGATCATCACATTAAAAACTCTGTGCACTTTATCGAAAAACTGAAGGAGATTACTGTCAGCTCTGGTGATATTCTTTTCAGCTTTGACGTGATTTCCCTGTTCACCATGGTTCCTGTCAACGAAGCTCTTGCTTACATATCTGACTTGTTTCCCACTGATATTATAGATCTGTTTCGACACTGCCTATCCACGACTTATTTTCAATATGATAATGAATTCTATGAACAAATCGATGGAGTGGCAATGGGTAGCCCTCTAAGTCCAGCGGTTGCGAATATTTTTATGGAATTTTTTGAACAACAGGCACTGCAGTCGGCCAGAAAGAGCTCTTTGAAGTGGTATCGGTATGTGGATGATACATTTGTGATCTGGAACCACGGGGAAGAGGAACTGAACTGTTTCTTAAAGCACTTGAATAGTATCAACGCGAAAATACAATTTACCATGGAGACGGAGATTGATGGACAGATAAATTTTTTGGACGTTACAGTGATTAAACGTGCAGATGGGACTCTGGGTCATAAAGTATATAGAAAAGATACGCACACCGATCGGTACCTTCACAAAGATTCGAATCATCATCCCAGGCAGAAGAGAGGTGTTATTAAAACATTAGTGGACAGGGCTAATAAAATCTGTGAGCCAGCTTATTTGCAAGAGGAACTCGATCATTTACGAACCGCATTTCAAAAAAACGGATACAGTGATAAGGAGATAGATCGAGCACTCCAGCCCAGAAGACAAATCTCTGCTAACGTCCAACAACAACCTTTGGCGGGGAAAGTGTTTCTCCCATTCGTCCACAATATCACGGACCGCATTGGGAAAGTACTGGCCAAGTTAGGAGTGGAAACAATATTCAAACCCACCAAAAAGATCAGTGAATGCTTACGATCAACGAAAGATGCGCGACACCCTTTGGCTACTTCAGGTGTGTATAAGATCCCATGTAGTTGTGGGAAGGTTTATATTGGCACAACAAAAAGAAGTATCAATACTCGCCTAACTGAACACAAAAGGAACTGTCGACTGGGACACACGGACAAATCGGCCGTAGCGGAACATGTTTTTGAAAACGGTGACCACCAAATAAAATTTAGTGAGACAAGCGTGCTAGCTAAGACATCGCATTATTATGCACGTATGAATAGAGAGGCTATAGAGATTTTTAAACACCACAATAATTTTAACAGAAAGGAAGAAGGCTTGAAGTTAGACAAGATATGGCGGTCTGCTTTGTACCAAAGACGTGACAATCGATTACCTTCGATCGAGAGTAATGGCGCCAGACAGAGATAGTTTTACTGTTGACATTACGTGACGAGTGGTGGCGCCCTCTATGCCCTCTATATATGCAGGATCTCCACGGCCCAGCAGCCAGTCGTCGACTCACCTCAGAAGATGTTGCCCGCAGCCGGCGACGAAACGTTAGGGGAAGAAATTTCTACTGTTCGACCACGGCCTCTCAGCCCGGAAGTTTTAACTACTGTCCTTACCATATTATTGATAACAATATCATTCAGTTTCACTACATGGTCGGAGGTTCGAGTCTACCATCGAGCATGGATGTGTGTGTTGACCTTAGCATAAGTTTGAGTAGTATTTTATCGTTTAGGTGATAGGGGGGGGGGATCCGGACCCCCAAGACCCCCCCCCCCCCCCCCCCCCACTTTTTGGCTACGTCCTTGAAACCGACAAACTCTGGGAGGTTGTAAAGACACCAAAACAAATATTTTCCCCTAATGTCATTTTTTCCTTTGAGGAGTATTTAAACTGGTGGAGGCCGTATTAAATGGCAGGCACTATAACAATTTTCTCGCCAGAGCATTGCCAGAATTGCTGGAAGACGTCCCGCTCCCTACAAGACAACGCGTGCGGTTCCAACATGACGGGGCGCCGGCACATTTCATTCGTCGTGCGCGTCGATTCCTGGACCGACGGTTCCCGGAAACGTCAGAGGTGGTCCCGTACCATGGCCTGCTCGATCCCAAGATATAGTCCCTATGGACTTTTTTGTGTGGGGAGAGATGCACAACCTTGTTTATGCAACTCCTGTTGCATCAGAAGAGGATCTGGTTGCCCGGATAGTAGCAGCAGCAGGAACAATTCAGGATACTCCTGGGGTTTTTGCCCGTGTCAGACAGAACATGATCCGACGGTGTAACCTTTGTTTACATGTCAATGGAAGCATTTTTGAAATTCTACTGTAATTGAAATTGAGTTGTGTTAATATATTGTCTGTTGGTAATAAAAATATGGAAAAGTGTTTATTGGCTTAATTAATTCGCCGCCAAAGAAATCTACCTCTACCGATTTAAATACTCCCATAGGGAAAAAATGACATTAGGGAAAGCAATTTGTTTTGATGTCCCCTCCAACGTCCCAGAGTTTGTCGGCTAAAATACTTTTCACCCTGTATATATTTTGAATGTAGTTGCAAACTTCAGAGTATATTTGCAACATTTCATAAATAAATAACTAGGCGCATACCTTATATATGCTGAAAAAATATTTACTGGATCAAATTGAACAGAAGCCACTATAATTGATGCAAGAATGACCAACTTTCGTATGACAACAAAACAGACTCCGGACGATGGCAGCACTAAGCAGGACGGACAGAAGGTGGCTCCAGTTGAAACCACTGTGTCAGTCGGCTGGAAAACAAAAAGAGCTAAGGTGGACACAAAAGAAGCCATTATGCCTCAAAGGGTTATGGGGCCGTCGACTTGCCTCGGACGAAGGATGGAAAGAGGTGGTGCATTCCTGACTCGCAGCTCAACCTAGAACCTTCTTTTATGAGAGCATCAGGAAGCTTGTACAACAATGGAACAAATGCGTTGTACGCAATATGTCGGAAAATGATGATCTTTCTATTTGTAGAAATTTTCAGCAATTAGTCGTAAGTACTATTTATTGGCAGATCTAGATTTCGACCACTGTGTGCTCATTATCGATGCTTAACCCAGATAGCGCTGACGTCCTTGCAGAAGGAGGAGAACACCAGCTTAAATTTTTTTCTTCTGTGTAAGATTTCATGCACAGTGTCGTATTTTATTTCTTTGGATATCCTGCTCCCACTGCATATCAATTTTAACTTGTATTATCGATTGCGAAGTGGTTGGATACAGCTGCAAAGTTGCGGTTCGTACGGAAGACATTGAAAAATTCGTCGTAGATGGTTTTGTATTTCTCGAACATTATTCAATTTTTAAGAAATTTATGTCTATACAGGGTGTCTCACGAAAGATGCTTGCCAGGCGTCCGCGGATCGCGCGGTACGGCTCCCGGCCGCCACCACCGCATCCGCCGGCCACGGCAGCGCCCGATCTTCGGACTTTGTTGTGCCGTGGGCGCATACACTGAGTTAGTCTAAAACCATTGCCATCTGAGCAACCTCAGCTTACCTTTATTTAAAGTAGATGTTCAAAATGATGTCCCTCTATGGAAAGAGCGGCCTGACATCTCTTGAACACATTTGCGAACACTCAACGAATTTCATCTGGCGATATCTGGGAAATGACTAGTCGAGACAATAAATTCTGACAGGTATGTCAACAATATCCTGCATCCATTTTTTCAAGAACTTTCACCCAACGAAAAGCTGTACGGTTATTTCATGCAGGACAATGCGAGACCACACATTGCCAATGCTTTCTATGGCAGCAATACGAAGTGTTTTTGATGATAGGGTAGTTGACTGGCCTCCTAGTTCTCCAGATCTAAATACCTGTGACTTTTATCTTTGACGAATGTTAAAAGACACGGTGTAGGCAAGCAATCTCCATACACACGAAGAGTTGGAAGACAGGATTCGACTAGTCATTTTCCAGATTTCGGCAGCCGAAATTCGTGGAGTGTTTGCAAATGTGTTCAAGAGATGTCAGGCACGCTCTTTCCATAGAGGGACATCATTTTCAACATCTACTGTAAATAAAGGTAAGCTTAGGTTACTCAGAAGGCACTGTTTTTTAGACATTAACTCAGTGTATGCATCCGTCACACAACAGAGTCCGAGAATCGGGCGCTGCCGTGGCGGGCGGATGCGGTGGCGGCGACTGGAAGCCGTACCGCGCGATCCGCGGACGCCTGGCAGGCGTCTTTCGTCGTGAGACACCCTGTATGTCATCTTAAATGTTGTTTTAATATTAATGATTTATCAGATGAAAATTCTGAAACATTCATTTTTACGTCATTCTAGAAAGAAGAGCAGTATTGCAAAACTAATGGCGTGTTTGTGAAACAAATCATTTATAATGATCTTGTACAGTTACATGAAGGTAATTAATAGCTCCTGAGAAAAATATTAAACCAAAAATATATCCGCGCTCTCTGGGTTAAAAAACGATTAAAAGACATAAAGAATTTCGATCTCCATGTACGAACGCAACCTCCAACATGGAGGTCGAGATGTTTTTATGTATTTTTAAGCATTACTAATGACCACACAGTAATCGAAATCTATGTCTGCCAGTAAATAACACTAACGACTGTTTGCTGAAAATTTCTACTGGTCAAAGTACGCTGGCCGCGGTGGCCGAGCGCTCTGCGGCGCGCCGGTCAGTTTGCACGGCCACTACGGTCGAGGGTTCGAATCCCCCCTCGGGCATGGATATTTGTGCCGTCCTTAGTATAAGGTAGTTCATAAGTAGTTTGTAAGTTTAGGGACTGAAGACCCCGTACTTAAGTCCCATAAGCTCTACAAACATTTGAACATTTTGGTCAAAGTACAGTTTTATTGATTACAAGGAAATTTTATAACTGTATTGCGGATAATAATCGATTTATCCTCGTAATAATAAAAATAAACAATTTAACGCAATCGGCTCGCTGTTATTTGTTTACAAATTTATACTATTCTAACTTTGACTAATTGCAGCCATGTTTAAGATTTTGAAAATACTGGAGAAAAACCTAGCCATTTTCTGATCGTATGGTCCGCACTAGTCTTGTGTAGTTCGCGAACGAACTAGTTTAGAAGAGCGCTCCCACAGGAGAACTACGCGAACTAGTTCGCAGATACCTCGCCTCTTAGTTCGTCCTCCCCTTTTCCGAAGACTGACGGGTAACAGCGAGAGGACGCGAGAGCGCGCAGAATTGCGTGATTCCCTTCTGCCAGTTGCCGCCATTTCGAGCTGAGATGCAGCTCAGCTGTAGTTTTAGTAGCGGTAGCAAAAGCCAAAACGAGCGGACGAAGTAAAAAGAGCGACCCACTTCGCGGCCGAGCTGCGTACTAAAATGAGAGCTACCGGTCGCGAACTAAAATATGCGCGATAGATCGGGAACTAAAATATGCGCGATAGGTCGCGAACAGAATTAAAATTACGTGTATGCCTTCTACTGATGAGAGCCATTTCGAGGTTAGCGTCTGCCTGCTGGATTACATAGCTCAGTGCTACAAAATTTCTGCTTTGAAGTATTCTGCACTCTGCAATATCTGACTAATAAAGTCCATGATGCCAAGATATAGAGATAACTCTAAACGTAAACGCGAGAAATTATCCACAAACTGTTTATTTTGGTTTGCGTGATATCATGTTCGTTCGAGTGGCCCAAACGCTTATAATTTCTGATAGTTACTGACGATTTGGAATGCCTCCATTGCGTATGCGCGCTTTTTGACAGTTTCCAACTCCGAAGCCAACTCGAACGCTTATTTCACCTGTTTCACAGTTTGGCCATCCATAGCGCTAGTTGCCATCTTTGCTCTCTTCGGCCGTGTTCGTCTTATTCACCGTATCCATTAAGCAACTTTAAACCATGCAGATAATTTGTTAAATTCTTCATACTGCACCTTACATTATATATCATTTGAATGTGAAACAGTAAGCCACAGTATTTCTCACTATTATTTCCCTCATTTATAAATAATGTAGAAAATTCAACCTGACAAAACCGCATACAAAAATGAGGTAAATTAGGATACTGGTGTGTGAAAGGAATTTTCGGTAACATACAACTTCATATGCATTTTGTCCCATTATTATGAGTTACAATAAAATTAAAAAAATGAAACATACAAATTAATATACAAAAATTTGTAGGTGTTGTGCAAGAATTATCATCGTACATGATTTTCCCATAAGTTACACATTTAGTGCAGGAACGCCCTCATTGGCATTAATAGATTTCCATAATAAATAACTACAAGGAGAAATAGACGGAACAGTAATTGTGAGACGCTATAGTGGCACATATAAAGCTAGATGTCGGTTATTAAAATCTATCAGTGGTAATGCCTGTGGTAGGACTATTTTTACTTTATTTTCAGGCGAATATGTCACAATCCAAACTATAAAAACGTATGAATTCATCTTTAAATACGTATGTTATGAAAATTTCCACACCTTTCAGTTTGAGTTTGTTTGTAAAGCTATCGGACCGAACTGCGTGGTCATCAGTCCGTAGCTTACAAACTACTTAAACCTAGGTAAACTAAGGACAAACACACACACCCATGCCCCAGGGAGGAATCGAACCTCCACGGCGAGCAACCGCACGTTCCGCATCGAGACGCTTTAGACCGCTCGGCTACTCCACCGCAGCACACACCTTTCATTTATAGTACGTATGGATATAATAAAAAGGGAATGTACTGTATTAGAAGGCCACATAAGTTGAAAGAATGCTGTCTAACATATACAAAACTCAGCCTCAATCAAGAGAAAATGGAAGACTTGGAACACAAACCTCTTCGTAAAAATGCAGGCTTGTCTTTTGGAGGTGGCTTGTTAAACGCTTTGGAGTCAGTCAGAAAACGGTTTGACGAAAATCTGCTTACTTAAATAAACGATCTCAAACTATCAGCTCCGCCACTCGAACACCTGGTTGGTCAGTCAGGTTCCACTCGAACGCCTCAAACCGTTTCAGATCGCCACTCGAACGAACCTGTCGTTAGCGGCTCAAGCAGCAAGCGCATGAAGCAGCTAGGTGGGGGAACGTCTCCCTCTACCAGAATGCGCAGACCATGCCGCTCAGCCGTCTCTGGGAGCGGACGAACTAAAAGAACGAACTAGTTCAAATGTTTGTATAGCTTATGGGACTTAACTACGGGGTCATTAGTCCCTAAACTTACAAACTACTTATGAACTAACTAATACAAAGGACGGCACAAATATCCATGCCAGAGGGGGGATTAGAACCCCCGACCGTAGTGGCCGGGCAGACCGTGACTGAAGCGCCTCAGTCCCCTCGGCCACCGCGGCCGGCACGAACTAGTTCGCGGCAGGGCCTGATCGCGAACTATTTACCGCAAGTCTAGTTCGGCTGTACCATCAGTTAAGGAAGAATCGTCGTCATTGGGTAACCCCAGTGTTAAAGAGTAGGGCACTGTACGGTGGAAATGATCTTTTCAGTGAACTACTTGGCCGGCCGCGGTGGCCGAGGGGACTGAGGCGCTCTAGTCACGGTCTGCACGGCCACTACGGTCGGGGGTTCGAATCCCCCCTCGGGCATGGATATTTGTGCCGTCCATAGTATAAGGTAGTTGATAAGTAGTTTGTAAGTTTAGGGACTGATGACCCCGTAGTTAAGTCCCATAAGCTTAACAAACATTTGAACTTTTGAACTACTTGCAGGCGACAGTGGACAGTTCGAAAACTTTTATCGAATGTCTTTCGAAGACTTCGAATATCTGTTGAAAGTGATCGAACCAGACATAATGAAGAAAGACACAGCCGACGCCACTCGCGACCCACTGCCAAGCATAACGTTTTTTTGCTTTTCACGTCGTAATTATTGGTTTTTGGGTCCCACAGTTTCCGCCTTTGTCTATACAGCTCTATGAGCTTCTCACTTTGCTTCCCGTCCCACTCCATAACGAGGACACCTACGCGAGAACACACGACCTGTCACCACGAATTGTCGCGCGCCCACCAGCCGAAGCCCCGTCCAAACTGAGCGCGCGCAGACGCGCCACTCCGTTTGATGTATAGGGTTGCCGCCCGGAGTGCCCGGGCTTGGAATGAATTCTCCGGGTCTACGGGCCAATGACTCTCATCTCCGGGCTTGAATGTAACCTTCATCATAACTTTTTTTTACGACACTTTTTAAGTACTGTGCTCATGTAGCGACGATCTAAATCGAACTTAACGTAACTTAAACTAAGGACGAACACAACGTCCATGCCCTAGGGTGGGGGGGATTCGAACCTCTGGCGGGAGCAGCCTCGCGCACCGTGGCAAGACGCCTCAGTGCGCTGGGCCATTCCCGACCGGCTCCTCTCTAGTAATTGTGAATAACTTTATATAAATGTCAATTTCTTATTGCAACAAAACGCTACTTTTCTGTTCTTCCTGTGAAAACTTTTCATTTTGCGTCGGTAGTAATCGGCTAGCGCATTATTAAGCAAACACTGTTGCGGCAACGTGTCAACTGGCGACGTCTATTATTTGTGTTCGTTCGTTCATTGTTTATTATCAGTTTACCGGCAAGTTTTGGAATACTCGGATCGTGTGAAAACAGACAAGCTTACATTAACTCAGATTAGTAAGTAATAACAGTGAAATGAAGAGACGATATCTAAGTTCATTCCGTGAAGAATGGTTACAGAAAGAAAATTATAAAGAGTGGCTACAAAAAGTCGATACTGATCAGTGTATGTGTAAGTGCCTTAAGACGTGAGGATATCGCCATAATCGTACCGGTGTCGAAAGACACGAGTGCGCCCTTTGGTTCCGGGCCTCTCAACAATAAAGAAGCGGCGCGGGGTCGATCTTCCAACGAACCGCACGTCCGGAGATGCACCAGGCATAGGGGTTGCAGGTGACACCCGAGAGCGCGCGGCGGAGGGCGTGCTGTTGGCAAATCAAAGGGCCCGCGCCGCCGCCATTGTGCAGGGCTGCCAACCCCCGGCGGGCAGTGATGGCGCGCGGCGCCGCCTAACGGTAAATATTTGTGCGCCGGCAGTGGCGGAATCTTAATCGCCATTGTGCGCCCTGACGCGTCATTAGGCCGCGGGGGCGTGGCGGCGCCTTTGGTGCCCGCGCGCCGCGGGTGTCAATTGCTATCGCCTGGCCGACAGCCGCCCCACCCCGCACAGTAGCCGCCGCTTCAAAGGCGCCGCGCCGCGCCGCGCGCAGCTGCCGACACACCCCTTGTCTTCCCTCCCCTTCACTTCCCTTCCCTTCCGCTCCATTCTTCGCCTTTCCTCGACCCGCTCTCTTTGTTTCGGCAAGGCGCTACCGGTAGGGCGTACAATGTACCGCCGTCAATAAGGGGGATGAGTTGATCACGTACTACGAATTCAAAGGTTCGGGGTACCATCCCACGTCGATATGGTCATTTTTTCACGCATTCTACATCTACATACATAATCCGCAATTCACCGTAAGGTGCGGGGTACACTGTACCACTACTAGGCATTTCCTTTCCTATTCCACTCCCAAATAGAACGAGGAAAAAAAGATTGCCTTTATGCCTCCGTACGAGACCTAATTTCTCTTATCTTGTCTTTGTGATCACCACGCGAAATGTAAGTAGGCGGCAGCAAGATCGTACTACACTCAGCTTCAAATTCCGGCCCTCTACATTTACTTAACAGAACTTCACGAAAAGAACGTCGTCTTTCTTCCAGCGATCCCCAATTGAGTTGCCGGAGCATTTCCGTGACACTCGCGCATTGGTCGAACCTACCAGTAACAAATCTAGCTGCTCGCCTCTGAACCGCCTCTATGTCTTCCTTTAAACTGATCTGCTTCGGGTCCCAAACACTTGAGCAATACTCGAGACGTTGTCGTACAAGCGTTTTATACGCGCTATCCTTTACAGGTAAGTATTACAGTCAGTTACAGACGACACCCACCCATACACCACAGCATCATCAGCAAACAGCCGCAAATTACAACTTACTGTGTCCATCAGATCATTTATATAGATAGAAAATAATAGCGGTCCTGTCACATTCCCCTGCGGCACGCCTGACGATACACTCGTCTCTGATGAACACTCGCCGTCGAGAATAACGTACTGCGTTCTATTACTTAGGAAGTCTTCCAACCAGTCACAAATCTGTGAACCTATTCCATAAGCTCGTATCTTCGTTAGCAATCTGCAGTGTGGAACCGCGTCGAATACCTTTTTGAAGTCGAGAAAAACACAATCCGCCTGTTGCCCTTTATCCATGGCTCGCAAGAGTCATGTGAAAAAAGGGTAAGCTGAGTTTCACATGAACGATGTTTCCTAAACCCGTGCTGATTCATGGAAAGAAGCTTTTCCGTTTCAAGGAAATTTACTATATTCGAACTGAGAATATGCTCTAAAATTCTACATGAAACTGATGTCAACGATATTGGCCTGTAATTGTGCGGGTCAGTTCTCTTTCCTTTCTCATAAACGGGAGTCACCTGCGCTTTTTTCCAATCACTAGGAACTTTGCGCTGAATTAAAGACTCGCGATAAATGCAAGCTAAGTAGGGGGCCAATGCCGCAGAATAGCATTAATCTCTTCCTTCATTTCTGAGAAAAAACTGTACATGAAAATTGTTAAATTACATAAACCACAGTCTAACATTTAAAGTAGTCTTGTGTAGTTCGCGAACGAATTAGTTCGGAAGAGCGCTTCCACAGGCGAACTACGCGAAATAGTTCGCAGATCCCTCGCCTCTTACTTCGTCCGCTCCTTTTCCGAAGACTGACGGGAAACAGCGAGAGGACGCGAGAGCGCGCAGAATCGCGTGATTCCCTTCTGCCAATTACCTTCATTTCGAGCTGAGATGCAGCTCAGCTGTAGTTTCATAGTTCACTGCCACAAGAAATCGTATTTTAAAAATAAAGTACTACGAGTACTCTGTATGCAAAATAGTTGAATATCATTGTATCACCCATTCGTGTAAATAACTGGTTTATTTGCTCAAGTATTTGATGTCAAATTGCCCAAAAATACGGGTAATAGCACACGCTTTGGCAACACTGATTCATTGTATAAAGAAGCTGCCATAAAAAAGAGCTCTTTTAGTAGCGGTAGCGAAAGCCAAAAAGAGCGGACGAACTAGAAGGAGCAGATGAACTAGGAACAGCGGACGAACTAGGAGCAGAAGACGAACTAGGAGCAGCGGACGAACTAGGAGCAGTGGACGATTATGCCACACCTATATCGCTTTATAGTTCGTTGGATTCTTTTCCGAAGACCGACGGGCAATAGCGACAGGGAGCGTAGTAGAATTAAAAATCACGTGTTTGCCTTTTGCTGATGAGTCATTTCGAGGTGAGAGTCTGCCTACTATATTACATAGTTCGGTGCTACAAAATTTCTGTTTTGATGTGCTCTGCACTCTGCAATATCTGATTGTGATGATACTGCTGGCCCTCTCATATCAATGTTACCGTACGATACCATCTGCGTCAGACCCGGAATCGTGTGGTTTAATAGAGTTGAGTGTGAAGTCAGCTACAAACGAAATAGCCAGCCTAGGAATCAGTGTAGGACAGTGCCTCGGTGATACTGTGATTAAAACAAGTGATAGATTTCATTAATTAAGAGATTCGTTTAGATGCTTTCCAGACAGTTCTATAAACAATAGTTTTGTCATTGTACATTATTTCAAGAACTAGATAGACGAATTTTGGAGACATCATGTAAATGAAAATAAATAGCATTGTATATACGTTAGGCTCATAAACAAGTTGTGTTGACCAGTTAATTGTGTTAATTAATGTAATAGTCGAGATTTAAATATTATGATTCGTTGTATATATGAACTGACGTGAGATTTTGAGTATATTTTGCGAATGGCCATGATATTTGATTTAATATATGTTAGCAACATGTATGATGTACTCGTTAACTAATTAATTGACATTTAACATTTTGGTTTGTTCTCAAACAAAAAGTAGCGTGATTAAAACTTAAAAAGATATGTGGCATCTAAAATTATTTTATGTATAATTTTCATTTTATGTTGTGATTATTTTTGTGTACATGAAATGTTTTACTATTGTGTTCGTTAATTGTAAATCAGTTATTCAATTGTTATAAACAAAGCATAATGTAAGGTCATTATTGTCGATGTTATATATTTGCCTCACCGCCTTGCGTGGAAGAGTTCGAGTTTTAGTCATTTGTGATGTGCATTGGAATCTATGTCAGTCTGTGTTGTGGTAATTTGTGTACACAAGTATGAACTTGTAATGTTTTGGTGGAGAAGCAGTTTAATTTCAATAAAGAACAAATGAAAAATTTACATACCGAGTATTTATTTCTACCACGACGCCCCAGGAGAATAATGTTGCAGGGAGCAGAACCCCTATACATCGTAATATTGAAAAGATGAGTATGTTTGAATGTGGTAGAATGTAATTACTTAAGAACCTAATAAACATTATACCAATAAATTCCGTAATGCCAAGATATAGAGATAACTCTAAACTTAAACGCGAGAAATTATTTTTATTTTATTTATTTATTTATTTTTCTTTTTTTTTTTTTGCGTGATATCGTTAGCGGCTCAAGCAGCAAGCGCATGAAGCAGCTAGGTGGGGGAACTTCCCCCTCCACCTGTACACGCAAACCACGCTGCTCAGCCGTCTCTGGGAGCGGACGAACCAAAAGAGCGAACTAAAGTGAGCGCTCCTGATAGCGAACTATTATGCGCATGTCTAATATACAGTCACGACACTAACACTGGTTTTTGTTATACGCCACGAGAGCAGCGCTCCAAGCGGCTTTCGAGGTACATTTCTGAATACGTCGTTTAAATTGATTTTATCGTACTTCTTACAACGGCGAAGGTATGTAGTGTCATAAAACAGGTAATAACCAGAAAATAACTCCACATTTTTTCCTAAGAACTACTGGAAGGTATGAAACGGTACTTTGCAGGACAGTTTATTAGAGACTATCTTGAAATCTACGACTTATTAATCAACAATTTAAGTTTCTATTAAGAGCAAAAATTGCTAATAAACAACAGAAGACCTAACAATGTATAGAAAGACGCCGGTTTTCTAGTCAGAAACGTCAGTATTTCTTCATTACAATACCAGCAAAATCAGTGTTGAACATAAGAAACGTATATGGAAGGCATTACCAACATTATTAAATGCAACAGATGAGACACTTCTGCTGTAGCTGAAGGGAAGTCCTCAGGAACGTTACAATAAAACATCGAAAGCAAAAACACAGACGAATGAAATGTAAAAATGTTTGAATTAGACTCTATATCGAATTTTTATACGTCAAAGACAGTTCCTGTTTTATAGAAACAGACCACAAAAGGAATAATTGTTTTTCTTTTCTTTATAGTCTCTCAATTTCAGAGGCGTAGACTACAAAAAATACACATATTGGTAAGTATTTCATCATGAATAAGTTGTTGTTTATACACTGAATCAGGAAAATTCGGCTGTTTTTACATTTATTTCACGATTATTTATATCTCTCGATATTTTACTAATGTTTGTATCGCAAACATCACAGAAACTATATGGTTAATTACGTAGAAAAGTAATTACAAACAATCATTTATCTTAGCGCACCTTGCCCACCACTAGGAGCGCCAGTGTCGCTGCAAATGTCAGTTGGTAACAACTTTCACAGCAGTGAGTGTCGCGACTGTGTGTGTCAGACTGTGCTTACACTATGTGATCAAAAGTATCTAGAGATCCCCAAAAACATACATTTTCCATACTAGGTGCATTGTGCTACCGCTTACTGCCAGTACTGCACATCAGCGACCTCAGTAATTAGACATCGTGAGAGAGCAGAATGCTTCGCTCTGCGGAACCCACGGACTAAGGACTCGATTAACAATTTTCCCTTTTTCACAAACGCTTTTCTTCCCATTGCCATTATTCATTTCATATACTCTGTGCTGCGACTACCGTATGTTATTTTACTTTACAAGTAACAAAACTCATGTACCACTTTTAATGTTTCATTACCCATCCACATTCCTTCAGCATCGCCTGATTTTCTTAGTCTGCATTCCATTACCCTTGTTTTGCTCTTGTTAATGTTCATTATCAGTGTATTACAATATAAAAAAGGAGCATACAGAAGTACTTGAGCCCATAAGCGCCTTTCTGAATGCAAGAGCTCCACTGCCAAGAGAGTCATATCATTGGAGCCTTAAAATTATTACTAAATAATCTCTAAAAGTATTAGCTTTCGAATGGTTGTTCATTTTGGCTCGCGGAGGCGGTGATGGTTTCGTGTGACATGTTTGGCCGTTAGACAACAAGTTGGGATCGTATTCGGCCTGCCTGGTGCAAGTCTTTAGGTGACGCTACATGAGCGACTTCCGTCACAACACGACACCCAGTCCCTGAGTGGAGAACATCTCCAACCCGACAAGGAATCGAACCCGGGGCCCCCTGCGTGGCAGTCTACTACGTTCTCCACTAGACTACTGAGCCGGACGCTCGAGGTGGTAATGTGGACCCTGTGGGGGTTTGCAGAACCAGTGATTTTAACATCTTGATCCACTTGTTGAACTTTTTCTAACGTAGTTACGAAGTATGCAAACAACCTGTAATGCATATTCCGTTCTGGGTTCGGATGCACCACAAATCCGATTGTGTCTTCTGTTTCTTCCGTCGGTAGCAGTAAAATATCATAGCATCTCCCTCATCAGTGGAGACAGCGCCGGCTTTAGATCGAGGACTCAGGGACGCCGACGCAAGTAAAATAAATAAATAAATAAAAATAAACAATAACACCGTTGCTGTAACGTCAGTATTACCATTTACAATCACCCATTTTGCTCAACTAAAATATTATTCCGTCTCATTCAACACCCGTCGCAAATGTTTCGACTGTGCACTGAATTCAGGGTAGCTGAAAGGAAAACGTGCTGAATGCAATCTTCCTACTGTCTGCAACCACCCTCGAGACTTCCTACCGCAACGTATGTCTTATTTGTTTCAAGAACAACAAGAAACCGACCACGCAGGTGTAAAGTCTCTGATTCACCAAAGAACCTAACAGGAGTTCCAAATCAAAGAAAATTCAGGCATTGCATTATGGTTTCATTAATACGAATGGATTTATACCTAATATTTTGACTTAATGACTCATCTATAGCAATTAACAGATAATGCAATGCATGTACAGCATTCTTGAAGAATACTTCCTTAAGGCACTGAAATAATACAGCGCTGTCGAATGTTTGTTAGACTGCATATGTTGGCAGCGCAACGATTTACACTCACATGATAGTAATTGTCAGTAAGAGTCGGGGCAAGGGCCATATTTTCGTGGCTAAATAACAGTAGCTGAAACGAGTGTCGTGTCTGTTAACTACATTTTAATTTTCTGGTAAGTCCGAAAATAATTTTTATTTTTTAGTTCACGATTTTTTTTAAAGTTACGTATGCTGACAGGTGACTTTCATATCGTGAATCACTGTTTTGCAAATCTAAACACATGCTAACTAATATATACTGTACATAATAAAACATTAAAAGATTGCAGTTGCAGAACATGATAATTAACAGTGAACTAACAAAACATAAAAATTATCCCCACAGAAATAACGCACGAAGCGATCGCTATCTTATTTGGAATCTACGAGCATGTTTCGATCATATTGTATGCATCTCCTCATTCTTTGGAACATGCAAAAATATTTTTTTTTCTGGAGTTGTTGTAGATGTATTAGTATTCTGCGGTAGAACACAATATTTTTAGATAATTTTCCAAAATGTTAATGCCCTAACAATGTATCACTGTTGTAAGCTATTACGACAGTGGAATCAGCATGCTGGACAATGATGTCACAGACAACACGGTACTCAAATGGACGCGTCTAAGCGGGATTTCAAATCATTTGGATTTTATTGCCAATTTATCTTTTTGAAAAATAAAGAAATGAATAAATAAATAAATCTGGAGGAAAACACCATGCTATGAGCATAAGATGATGTAATTAACTATTTATGACGATCTCTAGAAAACAGTTACATACCCTGTAGCAAAGCACTACAAGGTTCGGCGTTAATGTAGTAAAGGGCGTGTAGCAGCCCTGATCGGAGACTAGTACCGATTATCGGCGCCAAATGGCGACTCGCCCAGTGCGCCTGAATGGTTAAGGCCGGCCCTCAGTGGAGATGTCCATTATACACGTGGTTATTGAAGGGAAATGAACCAGTTTTCGTAGACCCCTGCCGGAAGTCGCGAGCAGACTGCAGGAAGATCGATGACGAGTGACGATTGCCAGTCCATTGCATCGCACAGTTCGTACAGAACCCACGCGACGCACGAGATACGAGTCCCGCTCGGCCTAAGAGCTCTGCGGATGACAAACCAACTGAGTCCTGCTGTGAAATGAAATGGAAACCTAGATCATCACACCTGGTTCTCGCGCCGTAGGGCAGATAATCAGGTCTTCAACACTGCTTCGCTAGTCGTTGGGGCTCAGTTCGAAGCTAGATTCTTCACTAAAGGCAGTTCTGTTTGAAATTCCAAGCCGAATGTTCTGGACACCACTGCAGACTATCTTGATTGAGCACAGAGGTCAATGGTGCAACGGATGCCGTTAGCTCGGCCTCCTTTCTGAGAAGCCACGATTAACGAACCCTGTGGTCACTGGCACACCAGTTGCTCGTCGCAGCCGCGGCTGAGTGGCCGAGCGGATTGAGGCGCTGTGCTCCGATGCGCGAGGCCATTCACCGTTTAGGGTTCGAATCCTCTCTCGGGCATGGATGTTTGTGTTGTCTTTAGTATAAGGTAGTTTATAAGTAGTTTGAATGTTTAGGTACTGATGACCCCGCATTTAAGTCCCATAAGCTTAACAAACATTTGAACTTTTTTTTTTTTTTTTTTTTTTTTTTTTTTTTTTTTTTTTTTCGTGCCATCAGGCTTTTGAGTTCCTTTCTGACAACTGCTGGGTTTTCACCTCCTGTAGGCTCTATAAGTCTACCGTTTCCTTCTTGACGCTCTATTCGACCAAGATTCGTGCATTCCAGCAGACATAGTAGAATAGTTGCATCGCTCCAATTCAAATGTTGAGCGATTCCCCCATTACTCCAACTACACGTCGTCTATAGTGGTAATATTTTTGTGTGCCTTTTTTTGGAGTCACAGTTATTGTCCGTCTTTGTTCACTAAATGGAGACTACGCCAAAAAAAAGTTACCGGCACGACAGCAGTGTTGTAGAGTGACAAACTGTGTATCCAAAGGTCATGGGTTTGATCCCTGTTCAGTCCTAACATTTTTATCTACTACTTTTCATTTCTTTCGCCTCTGACAGTGTTGATGAAGTGAAAAATGCCGAGTTGCACCGTGGTTTCGGAATCCACGTTAAACTGTTGGTTCCCTGTAACTGGCTGGATAAGTCAGTTCAAATGTCGGAGGAAGGCAATGGCATACCACCTCCAAACAGGACCATGCCTGGCAAAGCACTGTGGTATTCAAACCTATCTTCGGATTGCTGACTGCTGGCCAATCACAACAATTTTTAATTTTCGTCGATACCTCTATGTATAACAATTTGCCACTAATTTGCATAGCTCCTTCGTGTTGCGCCATTTTTTGTATTATAGGAAGGGTAGTCAGACGAAGAGGAAATAGATATAAAAACTAAGTAAACAGCTTATCATTTCAAAAGTAGTACTCTAACAGTTGATACATTTATCCGGCGGTGAAATAAGATGATCAAAGCTTTTGTGCGGTTGCCTAAGGAACCATGGTTGTAGCAAAGTGTCCACCTCTTCTTATGAAGTAAATCGACGACCATGAATGTAACTCTTCGTAACTCTAAAAATATGTAAATCTGTTGTAGTAGGAGCCTTTTTAAAGCTCATTATGTAACATTAATGGGAGGGTTATAGTGCTGATAATCTAGATTAAAAATATAACTTTCCTCAAAACATTATTTATGCTCTTTGAAACATGTTTTCCGTTAGAACGTTCAAAACAGGGTCTACCTTTAATAGGCAACATAAGTAGCTGACAAGAGGGATAAGAATATCGTGTAGAACCAAGAGAGAATTATATCAAAAAGTTAGAAGCAACCACACCGAGCTCCAACAACCGATTACAATCGGTTTTTTAAGATTAGGAAAGTATGCTCAAAGATAGCTAATTCTCAGTATAAAATTGAAACCAAATTGTCAGTTGCGTAGGAAGTGTCCGGTCAGAAGCACAAAAGTGAGGATATAAAGTCAGTCAACAGTATAGATGTATCTGTTACCGATAAGTCGTATATATGCAGAGTATTTAATGACCACTTTCTGAATATAGCAGGTGAATTAAACAGAACCTTTGTTCGTACAGGGAATCATTTAACCCTCGTAGAAAATAGCTTGCCGATACATCAGAAATAGTTCTCCATGACATTGTCAAGGGTAACATTGAGTCATATTAGATCACTGAACATTGAACACTGTTCTGCATCTGTTAGGCCAGCATTTAACTATTGCTTGTAATTTTTCCTATCGGATGGTTAGTTTCCTGGCCGATTAAAGTACTCAATAGTGACGTCACTTCATAAAAAAGGAGGTTGGGATAATATCAACAATTTTAGACCGATTCCTATGTCATCGGTGTTTGGTAATGTTATTAGAGAGGCTATGTAATCGAGGGTAATTGGTCATTTCAGTTCACATAATTTGCTGACCAGTGAAAGTTCGGTTTCGGAAGCGGTTTAACAACTGAATAGATATCTTCTCCCTTTCGCTTTAGGCACTGGACGGATTAAATTAAAGGCTGTGAATGTTAGGGGTCTTTTTGATTTCGCGAAAGTGTTTGATTATGTTGATCACAAAAGATTTTCCAGAAGTTGGGACATTATGAAATAAGGGGATTAGCACGCAACTGGTTCTCTTCTTAGTTTAATAAAATACAGCTAAAGTTATTTCTCTGCAGTGTTGAAAATGACCATTATATCTACTCACAATTGGGCACAGTTAAGATGGTGTGTCCAAAGGATCTGTTTTGGGGCCAGCATTCTTTTTAATTTATATGAATGATATGCGTTTAGTATAACAGATGATTTTAAAATATTTATGTTGGCTGATGACACCAACTTTATAGTGAAGGTTGTTGTTTTCAATATTGACACAGTACCAAACAATAAAGTTCAAAAGAAGTCATAAATTGCGGAAAAGAAATTGACACTAAATTACAGTAAGTCCTGGTTTTACAGTTTGTAACAGAAAATTCAACAAACGTGAGTTTGAAGAGTTCAAACTCTTAAGCATACAAATAGATAGTATGCCGGCTTGAAAAGCCCTCATTCAAGATATTATTGCTGTTTTATTTACCATTAGAACAGGATATTAAATAATTAGTAGTTCAATAGGATAACTAGTCTACTTCGTATATGGTGTTATTTTTTGAGGTAACTCTTCTGATTCAAAAAGGGTATTTTTGGCTCAGAAACCGATGATTTGGGCAATAATATGCGGTGTGAGCTCGCGAACTTTTTGTAGTAGTATGGAAATTCAGATATTGGCCTCTCAGTACATATTTTCAGTTATGTCGTTAACAATATCAGTGTATTCCAAAGCAGCTTCCTCTCAGTTAATACCAGGCAGAAATCCAATCTGCATTCGAATTACACCTCCTTGACTGCTGTGTGTAGAAAGAACAGCAGTATTCTACCTCGTCCATTTTCAACAGGCTGCCACAAGGATAAAAAATCTTAGCAGTGATTCTTGTACATTGAAGTCGTAACTGAGGGGTTTCCTCTTAATTCGTTTTTCTGTCGAGGAACTCTTGGAAAAATTAAAGAATTTGAACTAATGACTATGTTACATTGTTGTTTATGTTTACTTAAGCCTAAAGCTTGTCGGATTCCTAGAATTCCTATAATTCGATTTTTATCTTTTACTAGCTGAAAACCCGGCTTTGCCCGGGTTTTTGTTCATTTATTCAAGCCGTGAGTTAGTACTTCTATCACTTGTCTCTCTGTCCATCTCCTTTTTTCTAATACGTCATATTTATCAGAGAATATATAAGAAATAATGCTGTCTTGCATAATATACAAAATTTATACCCATCTCAGTATATATGATCTCATATTTACTAATTATATGTTTTACAACAGTATAATTTTGCTGGTATATTTACATAAGTGCTGTATGTCGGTAAAATCCGTTGCGAACATAGTTGTAAAGAAGTAATAGATTAAAACTGGATGCGTGATGGGGCGGTTTCTGATGAACGTTACTGTTATTGTTCATGTATATCATGAACTACATGCTGTACTGTGATACAATTTCTAAACTACATTCATCTGTATGTGTTTATATTATAAAATATCCTGTGACTACACTTTGTAGTGTATAAATTATAAACTGCAACGTCATACCGAATGCCGTAGTTTTGTCCCATGAACAGCGGGAAAGTAATAAGCGAGAAACTTTTTTCCTTTCATTATTTTGATATGGTTGTCAGCGAGAAAAAGGTTTGAAATTATGTTTAAAGTTTGTTGGAAGTCGCTAAATACTGTCATTATTAGATAGTGGTTTTATAAAGTCTCGTCGCATTATGTGGCAGTTTCTTGCAGCTTCTGTTGTTTATGACGTTATATATCCTGAACCATAATGTCGTATGTGGTTCTTACTCATACAGCAACTGTTATCTCACGTGAGGAATATGTGTACCAAATTTTGTTGATATTGGTCCAGTGGTTTAGGAGAAAATGAGCTGCATTGTCGCTTAATGCAGCAGTTTTTCGTGCATCACATTGGTTATTTCACATCTCGTGAACTATGTGTTGTAAGTGATTCTTACACTTACGGCGACCGTCCTCATGGGCTGATACTTAAGTGTACAAAATATGATAACGATTGGATCATAACTGTAGACTGCTTTATATACAAAGATTACTTTTCTGTTACAATTTCATGTACTTACTCGTTCCATGACCATGGCGGTTTGAAACGAATGTAGTGAGAAAGTTAACATCAAAATTGATGATTGAAAATTAGATCAAATTAATCAATTCTCCTGCCTTGGAAATAAAGTAACATACGACGGGCGAAGCAAAGAGGTAGATTTGGGCAGACTAAGAGGGCTTTCATAGTCAATAAGAGTCGACTTATATAAAAAATTGGACTTAATGCGATGAAGAAATTTCAGAAAAATTCCGTTTGGAACGAGCTCAAGCTGTGTGTGGAAGTAAAATAAATAAATAAATAAATAAATAAATAAAAATAAAAATAAAAAAAACAGAAGAGAATCGAAGCATTTGAAATGTGGTGCTACAGAGGAATGTTGAAAATTAGATGGAATAACTGAGGTAATTCTCCGTAGAACCGGCGGCGAAAGAAACGTATCTAAAACACTAAAAAAAAGTGCAGTTTGATAGGACATATAAATCGACATAAAGTCGTATAGGATGCAGGCGACCATAATGAATATAATCTTGAGTAATTGCGATGGTACACTGTATTTGTCTGTACAGTGAACAGCTATTTGTAATCTTAATGATAATAAAGTCAAGCTGTGTCTGAAGTGTAACTTTCAATTACTGCAACCTATCCAACTTCTCTTGCTGTACTACCGGTTAATTTGCTAGGCCACGGCGGTGGGCGGAGCATCCAGTACTTAAATGATAGCACCACCTTTCTCATCAGCCGCGGCAGAATAGCCGTTAGCCGTGCGCCGTAAGGCGCCCAGCTGCGGTGCGCGAAGCCGTTCGCCGACGGGGGTTCGAGTCCTCCCTCGGGCATGGTTGTTTGTGTTGTCCTTAGCATAAGTTAGTTTAAGTTAGTGTAAGTAGTTTGTATGCGTAGGGACTAATGACCACCATAGTTAAGTCGCTTAGATTTACAAACATTTGAATATTTGTTCTCACCAGCAGTTCAGCGTTTGTGGGTCCTGCTGTATTCACCGCCACCGCTTATTTTAGATGTCCTTCTACCATATATTTACTATTATTGTATATGTTTCCAGAACTTGTATATTGCTTTACTGGGGTATCATTATGAAGATAGTTTACAACAGACTGAAACCGGTAATGAAACAGAAACGAAAATTTTACGATCTGAACTGTTTTTAATTTTAACTATTGTATCAAGATCGCAGTTTATCTCCAGTATATTTACTAAAATTACATAGTTCATAGGTCATAAATAATTAGGTTTCTTAAAAACCGCCCCATAACACATGTGTTTCGGGTAATTATATCTTTACTACTAATTGTGTTACCAGAAATTATTTGAGACAATGTGCACGTATACCACTATATATACTTTTGAAATTATATCACAGCACTTCACATAGTTTAGAAGATATGATATCAAAAACAATGAAGTGCAAGAAAACCTGCCCAACATACATAGGTTTAATTGTACTCTATTCGCAACTAATTTTGCAGTCAGTTTCGTAATAGTCGTCTCTACGAACATGGAAAATTATATTATTGTAGGACACGTAGTTCAGGAGATAAGACGCCGTAAGACTGAGCTGCTTGAAAACGGACCTGGATAGGGAGTTGGGTAGAAGGCGATGGACGAAAACGGAAGGAGGATAGGCACCAGCATAAGAAAGGAGTAAATACACGCCGGGGATTTACGCTAGTATGACAACAAAAGTTAAGTGTAGTGTGTCTGTGGGTGCCAGCACAACTTTGCAGACGGACTTCGTAGTCAATGTGGATTATCTAATGTGGTATCCCCCTAATCTAAATACAAAAGAAGAATTGGTTTTGGAATTATAGTTTCGAAAATAGGGCTGGCAAAATAGAGCGCACTGCGAATGGACTTCTTACGAGTCGTCAATGAACCAACGGAGAGCCGAAGCAGTCGAAACTGAACAGAATGTTGCTTCGAGGATGTTATATAGTGTTGGATAATTTTCTGGATCATAAGGTTCAAGAATGTTCGAGTCTTCCCTCGGACATAGGTATGTGTGTTGTACTTAATGTAAGTTATTTTAATCAGTCTGTAAGTCTAGGGACTGATGATCATATCAGTTTGGTTCAATACGTTTACAAACATTTGAACATTTAAGAAAAAGTGAGTATGCTAAAAAGATAGGTTAAATAAATTCAATAAAAAGTAGTGTGCAATATATTAAGTTGAATTTTAGGGTGTTACGTAATATTAACATTCAACAGGATGTTGTATCATAAATACGAGATCTTGTTGTTTGTTTGTTAAGCTTATGGGACTTAACTACGGGGTCATCAGTCCCTAAACTTACAAACTAATTATGAAATACTTACGAACTAGGACGGCACAAATATCCATGCCCGAGGGGGGATTCGAACCCCCGACCGTAGTGGCCGTGTTGACCGTGACTGGAGCGCCTCAGTCACCTCGGCCACCGCGGCCGGCACGAGATCTTGTTAGTGGTGTATTGAAAAATAGGAATCAGAGAGAACAGAGAAGAAATGTAACAGAAGAGGAACGAGAATTATGTTAAAAAAAAAAAAAAAAAAAAAAAAAAAAAAAAAAAAAAAACCGGTAAGCGGATTTTTTGCAACTAGTAAATTAATAATGGCTGTGCTGTTCGTAGTTTCCAACAGAATGTAATACTTTTTAATCTCCACAACATAATGGCGACTTTATCGTGTTCACCTCTTCTCAGTATTATGGCCCAAAAGGAAAGAACAGGAAATTGGTATTACTAAGGGAAGGAGGAGATGAGTAGAGATATAATTCTAGAAAAATAGCGTGTATTAAATGTTGTTTGACACTCTGAAAGGGATCTCTCGAAGTATGGTGGGAATTATCTTCCAGAATCATTAGTAAAAAGTGTTGTGGCTTTACTGTATGATATCCCCATACAACGTGGCAAAGGACAAAGTACAAGTTTCCAGACTCTAGCACGGTCAGTTTAAAGAACACGAACATGTAAGAGTTAAGTTAGTTTAAGTGCGCTTAGAAACGTTGCTCTCTGAAGCACTTTCTGCTGACACTGGCGCCCACGTTGAACGTTTGTTGCTGTGTTCCTACTGAGAAGGGGCTAGCGCTCTGTTCCCTTCACGTTCCTCTACTTGTAGGATTAACGGCGCAATAAACATAAACTTTCAACACCTGTTCATTCGCAGACATGGAAGATACAAGTTACGGTAAGAGAAACATATTTCTCAGCCCACGCCAGAGTTATAGGTCACGAACTTCCGTACGGAGGACATTCATGAAGGCTTTATGATGCTGAGTTTGCCTCATTTTATAAGGAAGTTACGGAACTTGCTGCACAGATAATTTCGGTTGTTCCAACAGAATTTTGGCACGACAAAAAGACTTTATCGTAATTTGATGCCGCGTTATTTACATATACAAAGTTACTTCGCATATCATTCACGACATTAAACTGGAATAGTCACAAAGGGAAGAGAATCGTTTTTTACCTTCTTATAAAGCAAGGATATATCTCAGATTTCTAAATTGTATTTGAGGTTACTTGCTATGCTGGATTCAGGCGGCCATCTACTTGGCAGTATTAAGAACATATTCATTCTTTCAATGTTACCATATTTGTACTTTAAAATGCGTTCATACAATTCTAACAAAGCTATTTATCTGTACAACATACACACCCAAATTAATGACTCACTGCGACCCTGGACACGGTTTCCGTATCACTGATTATCAGAATCATTTTGCTTTGTTGCTATCTTAATTCCTAAGACTTGTTCAACACAGCTTTCTGTGAAAGTCTTCATCTCCAAACAACTACTGCAACTCACACCCATTTGAAGCCGTTTCATACCTTGGTAACCTTCTTCAGTTTGTACCATATCTTTAACTTAATAAAGTTAAAACCCATCATCAAATGAGAAACGTTATGCCACTCTCGCCTTGACTGGTAGAAACTATGAACGACAGAATCAGTCGCGGCGAGAGCGGCATAACCTTTCTCACCTGATGATGGCGGCCAGGTGGACTGCAGAAATATTGAGTGAAGATTGCAGTTTCATCCGGCTGGAGACCTGACATGAACTTGACCAATATTAGTTATTTATTAATCTTTTACAAAAACAAATCTTTTTCTAAAATAATGTACAAAAAAATCCCTAGACTGCAGTCTTTTCTCCGTCAATGTTGATAAAAATATATTTGTTTGTGCAATGCGATAACCTCCAAAAGTTCTTGACCAATTGCTTTGAAATTTTAACAACGCATTGCTTTCTAGGACAGAAAGGCGTTTTAGATTCCTATTTCTTTATATATGATAACTGATCTGCATATATTTAACTATAGGCAGTTTTCGTAACAACGTTTGGTAGATTATAAAACTTGTATAAATTCATACAAGATATGTATTTTAAAAAGGTATATACAAATATGCATGTTTTTCAGGACAATGTTCTGTCAAAATTTCAATGCATTCCGTCAATAACTTTCGGAGATTTGCGGTTAGGAACATCATTTTTTACGTAAGAACAATTGTAAATGCTGATTTGTTCAAAATCAGAAATCTTTGACAGATTGCGTTGAAATTTTCACACAAAGTTGCATTTTGACCTGTCTTTTAGTACCCACTGGAACCCGATTTGGAATATGTGTAATTATGTAACAAATGGAGAACGTTATTATAAGGTAAACCGTATTTCGTTAAAATATCCAACAAACTTAACGAACTTTTAAAAAACGACAAAATTAAATTCGCATTTTGCATTAATAACAACTTACGAACTAAATAACACTTCGCAAATATTAGAAATTTCCCGTACTTAGAACATTCGTTAGACAGGGCGTAATTTCATCACAAGATTTCGCAAACAAGTAAGAATAAGCGAAAACAAGTAGTCATGTTTTATATACATCTCAGAAACGAAAACCACTCAGAACTTCACATCGAAAATGCTCTAACAGTATTACATAAAATACCAAATGGACTAGAAATGAATATTCTGAAGGAACTAAACATTATCCAAATGAAATACTTAATGAACAAATCGATTACAAACATGAAGAATTATCTGGTTGATTTAATTGACTTCATCGATGAAAAAGGCTGAGAACCAAAGACACGATAAATGTCCAGAGATAGCTAAAAATCCTGTAAAAGTTCGTTTGTGCAATGCCGTTAATATCCAAAAGTTCTCGACCGATTGCTTTGAAATTTTCACACGGCACTGCCTTGTAACGAAGCAGGGTTTTTATAGTCCTCTTACTTTAATATATTACGTATAACCTACAAATATGCATCTTTTTTCTATTTTTTGCGACAACGTTTCCACATTATAATAATTATATATATTCATATATGTCATACATTAAAAATAGTTATATAAAACACGCACCTACAACAATGCAGCGAAGTATTTCGGACGAGGACTTCCGTACATGTAAGATTCTGAACATAGTACAAAACAAAACTCTAGGTTTTCAGAGAAGGTAGAAAAAGAAGAGGAAATTGATATTACTAAGGGAAGGAGGAGATGACTAGAGAGAGCATGATAATGAGATGGACAACGTAGAGATCCATAGAAAGAAGGGGAGAGGAGGAGGATAGTATGGATAAAGAGAGAGAGGTGGAGATGGGAATGGAAAGATGGTGAGATGGATAGGGACAATGAGGAGGAGGAGATGCTCAGAGAGAAGAAAGAGAGAGAAAGATAGAGAGAGATGGATACGGATAAAGAAAAGGGAAATAGAAGAGGGCCTGAGAGAGATGGGACAGAGGGAAGAAGAGCAGGTGGTGTAGGACGAGGTGTTGAATAGTTGGTTCCAAGAACACTAACTAAAATAACCGACTTGGTGTCCCATGATATCTCACGACTTTTTTATGGTGGAAGGAATTCGTCGCAAGACTTGTATTTTTGTACATTTTATGTTTTTGATGGGATTACTTTATGGCATACTAGTTAATTTTTACATTTAGTGAATTCCCAAAAGACTGCCAACAGTTTTTTCTCAGTCACAGTGTAAGATTTTTCATGTTTTTGAATGGTTCTGCTAGCAAAAACGATGGATTTCTGTTCAGTCTTGTCACCAATCAATTTAATTGGAAGAGATGGACTCAAAGACCATAATCGCTACTGTCAGTAGTTAAGCAAAAAGGTAGAGACAAAGCTGACCTGCACAAAATTTTACTGTTGCCTAACTGGGTCTTGATGTTTTCAAAATTTTCTACACACTCTTTGGTCCATGTCTTAACCGTATTCTTCTTCAATAAGTTGTTCAAAGGAAGTGCATTCAAAGCCTATATATTCAGAAATTTTGGGTAATAATCGCATATCCCAAAAAATGATTTTAGTTGCTTTTTTAGTCTTGGGTATGGGGAATTTGGCTATTGCTTCTAGTTTGTCTGCATCAGTAGGATACCACCACCTATGATGATATGTCCTAAGAAGTTGAACTCTTCTAAAACAAATTTACATTTCTCTAGCTTCAGGGATATACCTCCCAATCTTAATTTCCTACACAGTCTTTTCAGGGTACTTAGATGTTCATTCCGTGTCCTGCTTGTGATCAAAATATCATCTACATACACTGTTAAATTGTTTAGCAGTTCTTTGCCTAACACTGATGAATTCTGCTAAATGGTACCACACAATATTGGTAACATCTTCCATTGTACAGGAAAGCAGTATATTTTCATGAGTCCTTAGTCAAAGGAATTTGGTGATAACCTGATGTCAAGTCTAAACTACTCATATATTTGATATGTTCAAATTTGTGTAGCAGCTCGTCAATGCTCTCCAGATTCTCGATCTGTCTATCCAAAAACGTGTTTAGGTGCCTTGAGTCTGAAACGATCCTCACAACAGCAGTTTTCTTGGAAATTGCCACAACTGGGTTGTTGTATTTGTTGTTGCTTCTTTCAATAATGTCCCACTTCTCCATTTTGTCTAATTCCTTTACACAGTTTTTCTCTTTGATATTGGTGTTCCATAGGTTTCGATATAAAATGGTTCACATGGTTTCATCTTCAGTGTACACTCATAGTTGTGTACTCTCCCTAACGAGCATCAAATACAGCAATGTAGTCCCATAATACACTCTTCAGTTCTTCTTTCTGGATGCCAGAGAATTTGTTGTCTTCTACAAAGTCATTGTAATCTGCATCTACTTCATTTTCCTGAATACTATCCACAGTCACTACACATAATCTTGTATCCAGAAATTTCAATACTAGGCTCTGATGACTAAGGTTTCCACTGCCCTGAATAATCATGGGAGTACAATGCAACAAGACAATCTTTGGATTACTGAACATACCTTTCCAGCCTCTCCAATGAAAACTACATTAGTTTTCATAATCCAGTCAGTACCAAATAATACATATGCATTTAATCCAGGAATAACTAGACATCCTTGAGTCAGATTAGCGTCACATATTGTAAATGATAACAACACTTGCCTGTTCGCTAGTGTGCTGTGTCTTTCAGTGGCCCCTTTAATTTTGATTCCTACAACAAGCATTTCAATAAAAACATAATCCTGCTCGATTATCTCACTAAACTTCTCAGATATCCCACTGATGGAAATATCTGTGTCAACAGGAGCAACACCTTTCCAATTTTCAGTTTTCATTCTCACATATGGGCATCCAGTCACATCATAGTCCATATTTTTGTTTTCTTCATGCAGCAGGTTCCCTTAAATTAAAATTTCATGTCATCTGTTTCTTCATTAGTTTCTACTTAGGAGTACAGAAGGGTCTTCTCTACTACTCTCTTCACAGAGGTCAACAGAAGGTACATATTCACGCTCTGTTTGACTTACGCTAGGAATACCAATTCTTCTCAAACTTTTCCTGTGGGCTCCGACTCTTCTTCCCCAGTACATCACACCTGTTTTTTTTATCTTATCCCATACCTTGCAATTAGTTTCAAATTACTTGTAATTACTGTCTGACACAGCATGCAATATTTCAATTTCCACTTCTTCCTTGTTGTCAAGTAAAAGACTGCTTAATTTGCTGCCAAGTTTCACTGTTACAATCCGACTCTCAAGTTGCTTCATTTCCCTATCTTCTTGCCTCACAAGAATCCTCAGCAACAAGACTCTCTTCTTTCACTTCTACATACGAAATACCATCTAATTCTTTCTCATAGTCAACTTCACACAATTCGTTATCTTCAATTAGATTTTCTACATCTTTCAAATCTTTTACAGTTTCTTGCTTAGCTTCTTCCTGATTGTATGACTCCTCAACTCTCTGGGCAGCAACATCTTCACTTCCTTTGTCCTCTATAGCATCTTCTTCCAATAATTTACACAATCCAAACACATCAAATGTGTCATCCACTTTGGTAGTATCGTCATTCACAGAATTGCAAGCATTGTACAGAACAGTTACAATCTTATGATCAAAGGCTACTTCTTTGTGTTGTTCACACTTGACTTCCTCTTCTCTGCCTGTGTCTAGACTGACAGCTTCCCAAATTTTCTTGTCAAACCTTAAATTATTTACCCTATGCGTTCTCCTGTAGTTCTGACTACTTCCAACGCCATGAACTACAGACATTGCCAAGGTGGGGTGGCTTGCGTGGCTCTACGATACAGATAGCCGTACCGTAGGTGCAACCACAGCGGAGGGGTATCTGTGGAGAGGCCAGACAGACTTGTGGTACCTGATGAGGGGCAGCAGCCTTTCCTGTAGTTACAGGGGCAACACAATGCTGGTGAGTACTTTGAGGGACAGTAACAGGTGCAATCATGTAACTCTTTTGTATCGGTTGTGAATAAATAGTTGCCACTATTTAAGTTCCAACCGTCGTATGTGAAAAATGCATCTGCAAGTAGTAGGTGGACTTTTCTAAATGTTTGCGGGTCTTGTCGCTTCTCGTAGTGGGGTGTGGGAAACCACTTAAAAGCCGCATCAGTGTGGACAGCACGCTGATTCTTGTCGTTAATCCGCCGAGAGAATTCGAAGCGGGGTAATCGGGCGCTTTAGCTCGTTCGGCTATCCGAACGTATATTCGAATAATATCACAATAGGGTTACTGAAATTATGTTGACGCTCGGTATACGTCGGCGCCGAAGCAACCAGTGGTTTGTATTTCGGTCTCTCTGTCTTCCTCCAACGTAAACCGCGGCCAGCGCGTCCTGCTACCTAGTGGGAGTCATTGCACGAAATCTTAAGCCCTTTCTATACGGGACGTGCAACACGCACAAGGAAGCCGTTGTCAGCTGCAGCGCCCCTTGCGATAGACCGTCGAACTACAAAGAAGCGTTCAAACGGTACGCATTTGTTGAGTCGTCAGCTTCACGCGTCTACTTCGTTTGTTGTCAACTTACAGCAAACGAATCGCCGCGTTAACATCACTTTTCGAAACTGTAAGATATATTGTGATGATTAAAACATTTGTGTTTTAGACTGACACTGTGAAACTGTAATTAATTGTTTTCGTGCAGTTCATGCGTAACTACGTCGCTCACACATGTTAACGTCCTCGTTATAAAATGCGATCACATACCTGCAGCCCCTGCAATTTGAGGCGCCTATGTATATGATGGACAAGCTCAGGTGTCTATACACAGACCTTTCACTTTGATAAAGCTTCAAATAATGTTCACCAAAAACAAATATTTCATCTGTTAACTACAGCATGTTTCAAGAAAAATAGAAAATATTTTAGAAGATGGTAATGAAGACGACTTGAAGTTAAAATTTCATATAACTTGTGTCCAGTTTTTATTGGGTTCAGAGATACAGCTCTTGGTATGTACAACAAACTTATTTGGATATTTTGACTGATTCTTTCGTCGGTTCCTGGTAGATCGCCATTTACTCTTATTTAAATAACCGGTTTTCGACGTAGTTTAAAGTCTGAATATGTCTTAGTAAGCTGAAAATCGGGTAACTAAGTGGAAAAGAACGTATAGAACATACACAAAACATACACATACACAAAATACACACTTTTCAGTAAGTGTGATGCTATACTACCAAGAACCGACGGTTAAATCAGTGAAAATTTCTTGATTTACATTTGCTCTACTTTTGTTTGAACTTCATATTAACAGCTATATCTCTGTATTCAATAAAAATTGTACACATATCAAATCTTTAATGCAATTCCTCTATAGTATCACCTCCTAAAATACTTACGACTGACTCGAGAAACTACGTGTCTCTGAGCAGGAGACAAGTACACATTCTCAAACCAATTCCCGACTTGGCTTCGTTTGTCAGCTGTTCCCCATTCGGTCGTCTGCGCATGCGCGAAGCATTTCCATACGCGTGAGAATAGGATCCATCCTATTCCGTCTACTAGCGATGGTATGCGTGCATCTTGTGCAAGTGGACACGTCTACACGGAACTCGGACGGCGTGACCGGTGCATCACGGGTAATATCGTAAGCTCCCACTTCCCGTGTAGAAAGGGCTTTATAAATGGAGCGGACGTCGTCGGCCAGTGGTGGTTGCTGCGCTTGTCGGCAGATGTCGCAGCGTCTCCTGTCATTACGGGGGCGTACCGCAGACTGAGATTAGCACTTGAAAGGCCGCGCCCCCGCCGGTTTGTTATGAAATGGTCCAATTATAAAGGGCGCGAGAGCAGTAAGAGGGAGCGCCGTTGAGAGGGAGAGTGTGTGTGTGTCAGGTAGACCAAAGCGCCGCGCCGCGCGGTGCGCCACAGGCGACGCCCGCGCATGCGCACAGCCGCGAAGTGTCGGGTGGCGCGCCGCCCCCGGGACAGCTGCGCGAGCGCAGCTCAACCCTACACACTAGAGATGGGAAAACTGAAACATCTGACGGTTTCGAAACGAATGAAACCGTACCATCTGTGGTTTCGAAACACTGTTTCGAAACCATGAACCGTGAAGCAATGTATGTTTTGTCATGAAATCTTCGTTCTAGGGGGGCAATATTTTTCACTATGTGGACAAGGGTACATACAAGAACCTGTCAACCATTAGAGTATATATTTACTTCTTGGTCTGTACGGAAGATATTGATAAAGATTTTCTCCCGTGTTGTTGATGTTGCCAACATAGTCACACGAGGCCGCCGGTATGCTAGGTAAAAGTTTACTCACAAACTGCAATACGGTATGCATATTACAGTGATGGATCATAAATGCTACTTTCTATACATACTAAATAAATTATAGAGAATAAAGGGCACAAAAATAATCACAAGTAATGCTATGGAATTACAAAAATAATAAAGTAAGAGGCAAGTTCACCACTTGACCGTTACACCACCGCCGCAATTCTTTTAACATGAGTGTCGAAAAATTATAACGACAGTAGGTAACTTCGTTTTCGCTCATAAGAAACCAACTCTTTAACAAGAGATTAAATATGCGATCTACCCTTGTTAGTATAAAAAATGTCATTTCAGGCTTCATGTTGTATGTTATTTTAAAGAATGTAGTTTCACTCGCATGTCTTTAATATGGTAGATAAACCTAGAATTTAACTGGTTTTTCAATGCAAATAGTGAACGTTGTTTTATTGTTCTTTCACATTTATAAAGCAGACATTATGTCATTTCGGAATACAGCAGTCTCTTGCAAACGAATCTTGATATCAGTAATCATAAGCTGCAGACTCAAGAGTGTCAACTACTATTTCACAGTCTCTAAATGGTTTATATACTAGTAAGTTATATGTTTATCTGTGTGGAGCTTCAGTAAAATGAAACACCATATTTCGATACCATTAGTCTGTTCTGCCTTTCTTCATTAGTGGTTTGAAACACCGGTGTTGTGAAACCTACATGAAATCGTGAAACCGACACGAAACCGTGAAACCGACACGATACCGTGAAACCGACAGGAAGAAACGGTTTCAGTGTATCGATAGTCGACCGCGAATGTGATCCGAAACAGAAAGGAATGAAACCGCATGGTTTCGAAACCGTGAAAGATGCCGGTTTTGAAACACTGAAACTGTTATATGTATCGAAACCTGGTTTCGAAACCATGAAACCGTAGCCAACTCTACTACACACCACTAGAGCTGCGTTTGAACATGACTCGAACTGTTCGAACTAAGGCTCCTATAAACCCGAGCTGAACTATCCGCCATTTTTTCCCCAAGTTGTAGGAGCTGCCACGTTCCGGACGAGCTCACGCGTTACTTCGCGTTTCATTCAACTCGCTCACACTCGCAAACTACTGACTGTCTCAACGTGAAACTTTCATCAACATGTTCGTTAAGAACTAAACTACATTTTCTGTTTAGTTTTATTTATGACAATAATTTATAAACAGCATATACTGATAGTTTACAATCATGCACTTTCTGACGACGTTACGGTATTTTCGACATGCGAGGAACTTTATTTCTTTTGAAGTTAGGTGAACACATTAAGCGAATGAAATGTTCAAAATACATCAAATTTTCATCCTCTCCAAACAGAAACTCTGTGAGAAACGTATAACTTGAGATAATGTCAGTTAAATATGACGCACTAGGATCCGCCCGCCCGTCTAGTAGTAACATGTCTTCCGTATTAGAGCTCCTAATAATTAGGCACTTGTTGTTACTGCATAACATCCATACTTGAAAATACTGGTACTGACTTCTTTTAACTCATTAAATTTAATAGTTGCACACTACAAAAGTGCTGTGTCTCTATGTAAGATGCAATTTCAATTTTTCAGTTATATGAAAATGATATTCTAAATATCTCAATACAGAGTGCTTTATTATGTGAGGAAGTGAGAACAAGTCAGTTAGCTAGTGAAGAGATCCTTGCTATCTATCATTTTCAAGTATTCTCACATAAAATCCTCATCAGATCTAGTAACTATCGTTCTATTACTGCTAGGCTTTAAACTGAAGGAAATGTAACGCCTATTAGGTTTTGGAAACTGAGTAGTAGCTCTGAAACACATTGGACAAGAAGCAAAGAAATAAACATTTGTGAGTGACGAAGGAATATCTGCAAATCGAATAATAAATCAATAACTTTACACTTTTTCATTCTACAACTATGTATTTCCTTGAATAACGCGACAATTAATGACGTTTTGCGTAGTAACCATGTGACAAAATACTCCCCGCTTTACATGTTGTCATTTGTCAAAATATCATTTTGATACCTCTAACAGTGTATGAGATACGCAGATACGCAGTGATTCATTCTGGCCTTATCGCCATCGGAAATGAGTGCGCTAAATAAAATAAAGTTTAGCGGTATGAGTGAAAGGTAAAGATCGCCTCCTAAGTCGAAAATAAAATTCAATCCATTAGGAAAGTTTCATTCGCAGCAACATATGGTGCAACAAGCACCAAACGGAATATCATAGCAGCCTCTATATTTCACTGCAAACTTTTCCTAATGTAGCGCAGTCTCTTATTTCGAAGCCAATATCTTATTAACTATGACTATTAATGAAATGACGAGCATTTCGTCACAATGCTGACATATAAAGATTTAAGTAGCGGAAAAATTAAATATTTCTACCAATTAGTTTTTGCGAAATCGTTTGTGAAAGATGACAGGGCATGCGCCTCTACACTGTTAGTGCAGCGCGATTCCAACCACGTTGGGGAAAACATGGCGGACGATTCAGCCTGGGTATTTAGGAGTTCTAGTTCGAACAATTTACGTCACAGTTCGGGAAATGTTCGAACATTCGATCATGACGCTATCTAGCAATGCCAGGGGGTACTACTCTACGGTTTACAACGATGATATTCATAAATCTTTTCTGTGCTGTGCAGTATACGATTTATAACGAAGATAGAGTGTCATTAATGTCCCATGGGGACTAGTAAGTGTGAAATTCCGACTGTAGTAGCTTCTAGGGTGCAGGGTATAAGTAAAAATAGTAACGAATATAGGATATAAGTAAACGATCCAATCGCGATTTAAAATTCTAGTGCTGCGATCTAGCGACACCTTTCGATACTACGTACACAGCAGCTCGTCCACCGTTAATGGCGAGGTCACAATTACAGTTTATTTTAATGTGACTTATTTGCCTTATTGGGTATTAAATTTCTAATGTTTTCCCTATTTCATCTCTTTTAATCCTTTTTTCAAGGCGATTAAAAGGTGCTAATATTTTTATCTGTTACTGTGCCGTATGAACAGGGAAGGGAATGATCATTTCAAACCTATCTCTTATAATCACATTAAATGTAATTTCTATTTATGAAGGATTCACATTTTTTTCCTTGAATGTTAGCCGTCAGTAATGTGATGCATTAGTTCTGTTATAGTAGCAGATATTTTGTTTATCAATGATTCGTACTTTTTTTACGTGTACTTACCATTAAATTAGTTGTGAGCAAAGCGATAGCTCCCTAACTTCAATATTTCCCGCGTATCGTTTGGAGATACGCGGTGAGAGTAATTTATTATCTGAGTGTTCGAACAGTTTGATACTGTATCGAGTTCTCTGCAGTATTATTCGAACGCGAACGCGAGTATCATTTGCCCAGCCTTACAGACCACAACTCCGCGTCTTTTCCTTGAGAACGCCATGGTATGTACAAGGTGAACTCGAATTCCACCGACAAAATAACACAGTTTGAACTACACTTACATCGACATAAATACTCTGCAAGACGGGCACATTGAAGTACATGGCATAGGGTTCATCTGGTGAAGATGACGTTTCTCTACTGTTCCATTCTCTAATAGCTCGCGGGAAAAAACTTTCCGTTTTCGTTCTGATTTCTCTTATTTTACTTTCATGATCATGTCTTCCTATGTACGTGGCAGACCTGGGTACAGGTCCGTTAATCGTTAATTAACGAAATTAAGTTTTGAGTACCGGATTAACTTTTAAGTTAATTAAAAAAAACGTTAACGGACTCATTAACTTCCGTTAATTTGCCGTAAGTCCGTTAATCCGTTACTTGAGATAAAGAAATAACCAGGTTAGATAAGAATACAATAATTTCCGTTTCGTTAATCACGTAAAACTATATCAAAATTGAAAATTAATGTAATAGTAAAAATTTGATTTATTTTTACTTATAAATAAAAATAACCTTGCTTTTTCGTGATGAGGTGTGTTTGCCATATCTAAGAACATTCCGACGTTGATTAACGATTTTATCGGAAGACGCTATTTGTACATGTTCCCATCAGCAATGACAATGGCGAACGAGAAGGTTCCAACAAAAATAAATTTTTGTCTTACTGTCCTTGCTAATCAATAGTACGTTCAGCGACGAGGTAAAGAAAAAAATTAGAAAAAAAAAAACAGTATTTAAATGCTCTAACTTCTCACGTATCTTCTCGCCTTAAGTATTTGTAGTGAACGGGGACAGTAACACAGAAACAGTTAATGTTGATTACAGTTTTCTCATTGAATTTTATTATAGCTGAATCAACAAATTTAAATTGCATCTCGCGAAAACAATCGATGGCGGACGCTGCGAAAATCGAGATAGAAAATGTCAGGAATCAGTGGCAATTTTTGTTGTTATTTTTTATATTTTCCAGATCTGCGTAGAGCATTTTCAATGCTTTGAACACCAGTTCACATCTAAAACGTCAATATGCCGGTTTAGATGTAAAATCATCTGCACACTATATAGCGGCAGCCGGTCGCGAGCGTTCTTCTTTTTATACAAGAAGGCAAATCAATTCAAAGAACAGAAGATTTTCCCTCAAAAGCAAATGACTCTGAGGCTATTTTACTCTATAGTATGTGAGTGGACATCATTTGTTTACGCTCACGGCCGACTGCCACGATTGGCCGAGTAGTACTAGTTTTTATTTATACTCCAAGCCCTATTTAAATTTGCGTATCCACAACATTTTTCTTAAATATCAGGTAGGGTAATACTTTTTTTAAAATAATTTTTTGCTGATTTCAATAATATAACAACATAAGTATATAAATTCGGAGACTGAAGGCAATTTTTCGTGGCTGCAGCGAACCGCTATTATGATGTTTCTCTACGGTTCCATTCTCTAATAGTTCTCTGGAAAAAGGAACACCTAAAAATTTCCGGTTTCGATCTGATTTCTCTTATTTTATTTTCATGATCATGTCTTCCTATGCAAGTGAGTGCTAACACTATATGTTCGCATTCTGAAGAGAAAGTTGGTGAAAGAAATTTCGCAAATAGATCTCGTCGAAAGAAATAACGCCTTTCTTTTAATGATATCCATCCCAACTCTTGCATCATTTCCGTGACATTCTCTCCCCTATATCGCGATAGTCCAAAACGAGCTGCCCTTCTCTGAATTTTCTCTAAATCGTCTGTCAGTCCCACTTGGTAGGGATCCCACAATGCGCAGAAATACTCTAAAATAGGACGCACAAGTCTAATGTAGGCAGTTTCTTTAGTAGAACTGTTGCTTCTTCAAAGTGTTCTGCGAACGAAACGTAGTCTTTGTTCGCTTTTCCTACCATATTTTCTGTGTTCATTCCAATTTGTTTGTAATTGTTACTCCTAGGTATTTAGTTGAATTTACGGCCTGTAGTTTTGACATATCGTGTAAATGAAGTTTAAAGAGCTTGTTTTAGTGGGAAGATGGATGACTTCACACTTCTCATTATTGAGGGTTGTCATTTTTAGCACCATGCAAGATATCTAAATCATGTTGCAGTTGCTTTTGATCTTCTGGTGACTTTACTAACCGAGAAGTGACAGATTTATCTGCGAACAACCTAAGAGAGCTACTCAGATTGTCTCCTAAATAGTTTATAAAAATAAACAGTAGGGGCTCTATAAGACTTTCGGGTCAAGTCTTGTCTCCGATACCACCCGTCGGCTTTGACCAAGGACGTCACTTATTACGTCATTATTTCCATCAACGCTTCTATTTATGTTTTCGCTGATAAACCTGTTCCACAGATAATACTTACATGAGAATGTACGTATATGTCACTATTTCGTGAATTTTTTACAATAAAACCCCCTTTTTAATATATGATTTCTTACGGGTTTAAAGTATGTAATATAATGATTATTAAACGCATGGAATGTATTAAATTTTGTCATTTGTTATTTGAGGGTAAATTGTTTTATGGCTCTGTTGCGTGTATTTTGATATTTTTTATATGTATTGTTACTGATTTTTAATTTTCTTAATTGCTACAATATCGATGTATACCTTTTTCTGTTTAGTCCTTGTATAATAATTTCATTTCCGTTAGAAAATTGAACTATATTTTTTTAAATTTCAATTACAATATGTCCGTTTGTATACTGTGAGTTTGATTTTTTTAAAACAATACATTTCTTTAGACATTGTTATTATCATAAAATGCATATCTGTTCTAGTAAAATGACGATTTCTCAACAAAACATTTCATTTGTGCATGATTGTCAAATGGGGAATCACATGATTGCCAACATTAACAACTTTCGTTGCCACGTCTGTAAGTAAAATTTAACTTATCTGGGCATCATTGTGAGCGGCATATATAAGTGAAACAAAAGTGCGAGGATTTGATACAGCTAGGCTTAATTTTATAGGGCATGTGCAGATATAGAAACCTACTAAATGCGTACGTACGGAAACTTTAGTTCCTTATACCAGCTATCAGAATTTTTTAAAGATATATACCAATACAGGTTAAGTCTAGACACCGATATTTACGCTCTATATTTGAAATAAAAATATACTTTACTTATATAGATGAAGCTCAAATAGTGTTATCTAATAAATACTGGTGAACCAGAAAATATTAATGGCTACTATCGATACCTGGACTTGACCTATATAGCTCAATTCCACATACCGATACCTAATAAGTATTGATGAACCACAAAATATGAAGGGCTGGTAACGGTAACTAGACTTTACCTATATAGGTCAAGTCTAGCTACCAATACCAACCCTTCATATTTTTCTTTCACATACAGAGATTGCGTATAGGTGGATATATGACAAAATATGAAGATCTGGTATCGCTATCTAGACTTGACCTATATAGGTCAAGTCTAGTTACCGATACCAGTCCTGTATACTTTTGGTGAACGAGAAAATATGATGAGCTGGTATTGGTATCTGGACCTATATAGGTCAAGTCTAGATAGCAATAACAAGTAATTTTATCTGAAATATGTTTTAGCGGTTTATTTTGTTCCAATTTAATATGTTCCCACTCTAAACCCCCAATCTCCCGTTACAGTTTATGAATATTAATATTAATTACAACGTGCTGTAATTATAGGACTTTATTTTTTGAACAATTTCATATGTTTCAATTTAGTATTTTTCCGGCCAAAATCTCCAATTTTCTCACGGTAGTCTCATTGTGTTACTTAGACACTTTTTAAACCGCTCAGATAGTTATTTCTCTTGTCACACTTCTATAATTTCGCTGCATATTTCATTTGTTATCTAATATTCGTTGTCGTTCTTTAACGTTTATAATGTTACGTAATCTCACTTTGATTTAATTCGAGTCTTATACACATCTGTACACACCAACCACAGACATACATTATGTCTGTGACTCCAACGAAAAATGGTAATTAATACATTCAATTGATTATTATAATGCAATCCTTGTATCAAAAGTATCTGGACAAAATATGACGTCATTGTTCAAAGCCGACGACTGGTATCGGACACCCGACTTTATCCGCTTCAAACAATGAACACATAGGCTTACAACCTGCAGTACAATTTAACATTTTTCAGTCTTTTGTACACAGTTATTTTTATAACAGTAGTTTCATCATTTCTTCTCTTGGTAAAATTGTGTAGCAAAATATTTGCACAGCAAAACAGTATGCAATTCACAACTGAATCAAGACTCTTTATTTTTACACTGAAACCCAGAAAAAAGATTCTTGGGAATGTTGTGAGGTGCCTTCACATCTACACTTTTCTGATTTGCCTGTTGTAAAAATAAAATTTCTTGTTCCTTCAGAATTTTCTGAAGTGTTAAATAGGCACATGTCACACACACCTACTAGGTAATTTCCAAGGATGCTTGCAAACGAAGTGGCTCGGCTTGAAACGATATCTATCGAACGTGCGCATATATATCGAATATATATATTATTTTAAGCCGAGCTACTTCGATTGCAAGCATGCTAGGAAATTACCCACTAGTACATCATCTGCAGGATATTTCAACCCTGCTCTATTTTTTACAATAAATCATCACCCTGATTCTTTTAATCCGTAGTGAGGAATAGCTTACAATATTCACAATGGCTGTTTTAATAGCATGGTGTGAGCAGTAACCTGCTACATAATGCAACAATGGCCAAGTATTTTCATCTATTCCATCAATATTTTCATCTACTGCTACATTTAAAAATTCTGGCAGTGATGTTTCTTTTGATTCCTGAATTTCGGTATAGCTGGCAAAAATATCGCTGGTCTTGATATCACCAACTACTTTTGGCTTAAGTACAAGGGACTGTGCTCTTCGTTTTTGTTCAAACTTGTCTTAGGCGAAACATGATAAGTTTCCCCACTTAGCTGGCAGTATTTTCCGAACCTGTCTTCTAAGCTCTCTGTCTGCACTTTTCCTAACAGCAAATAAGATCTGTTTTTCTCAGACAACCAGTACTCAAGTCAATCAGTGCAGCAGTTGTGTGTTTTAAAGCAAGATGGGTCTCTCTTGTGAGTTTCCTTTCATCACTAAGATCTTCCCAAGAACATAACCAAGACATGAAGCACTGTAGGAATTTTTGTATGTGGTTGAGTTATTAGTTACAGGTTCTTGGAAAGTACTTCTTAATCTTTGTCCCTTAAGTAATGTTTTCACTTTACAATATCTCGCCAACGATTTATTATTTTTGACTGTTGCAGTACGTTCCAAGTTAATTGCTTTCTTTGAGCCAAATTTGTCGAAAGCAACAACTGTCATATCATTGAAAATGCGCAACACTAACTTGACATTTTGGTGTTCAAGTGAATTAGGATACAGGGACTTCAAAGTTAATGAACTGCCGTATTCAATTCTTTTTGCATCATGTGCAATTCTTTCAGTGCTCTGACAGATGATAAACCTCCCTTCAGAGTGTTACTGAACTCAGGAAAACACAGAATCTGCTCCTTTTGATTGAATCAGTGTTTCAGTGTTCAATAAAGGGACAGTATCCACAAAATAGTACAATGGTCGTTTTGCAGAAGACTGTACAGCGTGAATGTACTTTATTCTCATATATGGAGGAGTAGAAAACTTAGACACTGCTTTTCTGTTAATTGCATTATTGTCAGCTACTATACCGACCACTTCAGATCCAACTGCTTCTAATTTAGTAATGACAGCTTTAATGTAGGAGAATTTAACAACGAGAATAGTATGAACTGGCACAATGGATACCATATATTTGTAAGGTGAGTGCATGCGCTGAATCATAAAAACATAGGCACTAGTTGCACATAAAAATTTGTCAGTATTAAAGGCTCATCCTACAACATTTCCACCTTTGTAGTCAAGATGAGACTTCAAATGAATTTCATCCATTAACAGGAGCACAATTTTATCACTGAGGTTAAAGTACCGACTTTGTGATGTAACTCATAAAATGATCACTCTTTTGCTCAATGATAGGATTTGTTCAAATGTTCTAAATGTTCAAATGTCTGTTAAGCTTAAGGGACTTAACTAAGGGGTTATCAGTTCCTAAACTTACAAACTACTTATGAACTACCTTATACTAACGACGACACAAACATCCATGCCCGAGGGGGGATTCGAATCCCCGACCGTAGCAGCCGTGCAGACTATGACTGGCGCGCCGCAGACCGCTCGGAACTTGCGGCCGGCTACTAAGCCTTGTGAGAGTGCTAGGACTTAGAAAAACTGCTCCTCAAATGTGGGCTAATAGAATGTACTAATGACCACATTATCAAAGGATCAGTACTACACCTAAACTGAGTTGAACTTTTGCACTTCAAAACTGAAATCTGTTCCTTCAAAAATGTGATTTTAGTTTCGTTTCCTGGGAACTTCTCTAATAAATTTTGCAACATTATCCCAATTAAAGACACAATGTTATCTACAGGAATCTCAGCACTATTATGCTGAAGATAAATGTTCTTAAGAACGTCACTTACCACTTGTATTTTGTTTACTTTCATGGGGAATTTCATGTTTCCAATACATTTTGCTTCAGTAGCATTATTGAACACACTTAGCTGGCAACTTCCATGGAATAGCATCTGAAATAATAAAAACTAAATATGAAACTGATCTCACACCATGCATATAAAATTAACTTAGTTCTTATGACACTGAACTTTACTCGGGGTGTGTTACATGACTCACCTTTCCTCAGGCGTCGACGGTCTAACGGTGCCGCCAACAGTGTACCAGTTTTTGGGTTATACATGCTGGTACTAGTTAAAATATCGCTCTTGTTGAAATGCAGTTCACATAATTAAAAACAAGCATACAGTTCTCTTTAAAACACATATTGAAAATAACGAGGTACGAGATTATACGTGCATTCTTCTGTTTACTGTATTTCGTTCTGCTGGACAACATTTGAAGCAACTACGACACATTAACCAAACAAACTTACCACAGGGCGCTTACTCGGTATCCAGTCTTGTCTGTGAACAGCCAATATCCATTTCCGTCTTTTATTCTCGTTAGATGGAAAATAAAATACACTGACTTTAGAGCCATTATTGTAACTGGCCCTACAACTTTGCATACAACAACTTCGGGGGATTTTAACTGAGTAAAATCAAATATCCGACACAAACTAAACAGACTTCCAAAGTCAAGCACAGAAAACAATATGGAAACGCTTCAAAACACGCTGTGTCGCCACCTAGAGTCAGACCCCTATCCATGACGTCACAGCCTCCTTAGACCGACGTCGGCTTTACTCTCTACCGTATATAAGTAGCGTGTGCTGCTGCAAATTTGTTAAATATTGAATCTGAGTCCGTTTTTAAAAGGCTTCTATATAAAGGCGGTGTTTCAGACCACCCGTCCACCCCTTACAAACTCTCGGAAGTCTTATGAAACATAAAATGCCATTACCTTCTAGTAATAAGTACATTACGCAGGATCGAATGGTGACATTTTCAGCGTCCGATTCGCACCGGAAGTTGGCTGTTCAGACCGAAAGTCGGTTGTTTTAAATTGAATGACTTAATTTTTCTTGTTGATTTCGGTTCTATACCGAAGATGGAGTATGTTGTGTAAAATAATAATAATAATAATAACAATAATTCTAAATCATCATTCTCCACTTACAAATCCCTTTCGGAAAGTAGGTGTTTCCTGAGAAGCCACACAAAAGTATGAAGCACAGTACTAGCAGGGACATGAACGAGGTTGTTCCTACTGTAAGGATGTGTTCAATAAATGGCCTTCGACTTGATCTGAAAGTGTAACTCCCTTATCTAGGACTAGGACTGCGCGGTAGAAACATAACGTATTCAATTTGAACGTTAAAATTACGAAACATTCGAAGGGATGGAATTTATTCAATTAAATAACATATGGTGATTTGATTAGAGAACATTTGTATTTATCAAAATTGGAATCCTCTTCGACATATAAACTATGTAATAGTAAATAAGCAGTGGCACGTTCGAATTGAGTCCCATCTTTATCTATGCAAGATCGGGCTCTATTCCTGAACGAGTCAAATGCTCGAAAAATGTCATCAGCCGGAAGAGATCGGATAGCTTCTGTGATATATTCGCACATATTCGCTCTCGTTGTTTGCCTCACTGTGTACGGTATATTTGTTTAGCTTTCCACACAAATAATAATCGAAAACAGTTAAGTCTGGTGAGCGTGGTGGGAAATGGGCTGGGCTTATTTACCAATCCACCTCCCTGGAAAGATTCTGTTCACTCCCTTTCGAAACAATCTTAATGTGTGCGGTGAACATCCGTTCTGTTGTAAGCATAAACGCTGACGTACATCAAGTGGAATATCTTCGGACAAAATTGGAAGGTCGTTACGCAGCGAAATTGGTTCATATTCCCATCAACAGAGAGAGAACCGATGATTCGCTTTCCTATAACGCCACACCACATTGACTTTCCACGTGTGTTGGTTGTCCACCCCTCTCATCCAGTTCGAGTTCGTTTGAGATCAATAACGAATATTCCTATTATTGACCTCATAATTATTTTTAAAGTACACTCATCCGAAAACAAAATTTCTCTATGGAAATAGCGGGGTTAGCCTCGAACGAAGTTGTTTAAACTTAGTCTTTGTCTGTGATCTTTGTGACTTAAAGTCTGGTGTAGTTGCATTCGGCAACCATGTTAAATTCGCGCAAAATTCGATGGATCCAGCTTTTTGATATACCAGAGTGTCTTTCTCTGCGTCTCAAACTGTCGTTGGTGGCAGCACGAGCAAAGGCAATGATATAGGCAGATCTCGTATCAAGAACTCGTCTACGTGGCTGCTCACAATCCTAATTACAAACGCGTGACAATTATCTGGAAAATACTTTGAGGGAATGAAGAAATCTTTGTGGGAAACTTTCCCGCCATAATCGTTCTGCTGCAGCAGCGACATTCTGGCACTCTCATAGTACCTTTCTGAATCATTTCAATAGTTTTTTGATGGAATAAAGCATGACTGTAATTGGGAACCAAAGGCAGCATCATAACTAGTAATGCACGTACGTCGCCATTGATCAACGGCATAATACTGACGACCGTAGACTGAATTCTAAATTCTTCCGCCTATTTATAGAAAGGTGTAAGAACAATTTTGTGCTCGTGGAATTGGTTTACTAGTATAAAAAGGCTAGGTTAAAATTTGACGTTTGGATTAAACTACATGTTGTTATTAAATTTCGGTTTATGGAAAACGTTGTTGAACTAATAACTATTGTTTCCAATGGAGGTTCCCCAATACATTGTGGCTGACAGCCATATTAAATAAAATAATTACTTGCGCCAAATTATTCAACTTCGTAATTTTCATAAATCAATTCATGCGGCATATCAAAAGAAAGAGTAAAACAGTGGCAACAAAAGTACAGAGTCAAAGTTCGGAATCTAACAATGATTCGGAGTAATTGGCCATGAAAGTTAGCACTAGTAAGAAGCTTTAATTACAATTATTGCTTAAGATAACAAGTTTCAGTTAATTCCAGATATAGAGAGGAGGTATTCAGCTTTCCACTGATGAGGGTCATTACCGTGAAATATTCCGATTTCCGCACGCGAAATATAAGTGGTTGAGTTGTCGGCATACTTTCAACGAACAATATTTAATTTACAACGTTGTTTCCGACTTAACTAATTGCCACAATGTGTTTTTATTGCTACAAAGAATATAGTGAGTTATAAAATTATATTGAGTAAGGCTTATTTACATATTTGCTGTTTTAGTAGGTTTACTGTGTATACTGTTCAGTTATGTAGAATACAAAAGGTAAGAAAAAATTTAGCTGATTATTGAGGATAGAAAATGTAGATGACTTTGCTTTGTCACAATGTCTCGTGGAGCTTTGTTCATGTTTTTGTTGGTGTATAAAACGTACTGGCACACCAAATACCAAAAAACACACACACACACACACTCACTCACACACACACACACACACACACAGAGAGAGAGAGAGAGAGAGAGAGAGAGAGAGAGAGAGAGAGAGAGAGAGAGAGAGAACACATGCACAAACAGATATGAGGTCAAAACACATGCAATAACAAAACACTCTCACCTACAACAAAACAACCCATAGAATAGGCAACATACTGTAAAAGCAAGGATTAAAAATAGCCTGTAGAATTGACAACTCAATACAGAGCCGCGGCAGAGCAGCCGAGCGCATTGAGGCACTATCCTCCTATGCTCGAGGCCGTTCCCCGTCGGATGTTCAAATCCCCGATGTTTGTGCTGTCTTTAGTATAAGGTAGTTCATAAGTAGTTTGTAAGTTTAGGGACTGATGACCTCGCAGTTAAGTTCCATAAGCTTAACAAACATTTGAACATTTCATCAACTCAGTACAGAGGAAAATAAGAACAACCAACACAAACACAGACAAATTCAACAGATCTGGTATCTACCAACTGACGTGTGAGGACAGCAAATCCACTTATATTGGACAAACGTGCAGAAACTTTAATACAAGATATACAGAACACAGAAGAGCAACTGTCACTCTCCATTTGCCCAATATCTTATGGACATAAAACACAGTCCAACAGATATCAACACAGATCTACAAATACTCAAATGCAGTAACAGCCCCCCACAAAAATTAATAATTGAAGAAAACTACAAAATACAGAAAGCTATCATTGAAGGAAAACAAATAATAAATGAATATACAGCTCTGCAAGCAACTATATTCTCTGCACTCAAAGAACTGGTAGAAAACACCAACCTATAACACACACTGCGCGCGCGCAGAGCGATGTAATTAAAAAAGAAAAAATTAAGTAGTTGACCATCCCTTAGAACAACACAAGAAAGCAGATCAAATATTTCTACTAGAAACAGTTTTGTATACAGGGTGTTACAAAAAGGTACGGCCAAACTTTCAGGAAACATTTCTCACACACAAAGAAAGAACATATGTTATGCGGACATGTGCCCGGAAACGCTTAATTTCCATGTTAGAGCTCATTTTGCACTGAAATGAGGAGTGACACATTGTTGGATGAACCATTCGCAGAAATGTACCCGTGGAGGCCAATCAGCTGCTGATAGTGCCTGCACACGCTGAACATGGTACGGAAACAACTAGTTCTCTCCATACAGTGACGTGGTCGACGTTACCTTTTACAGTAGCAACTTCTTTGACGCTGACATTAGGGTTATCGAAAAATGCTTGAAAAATTGCCTCGTCCATTGCAGGTGTCCTCGTCGTTCTAGGTCTTCCCCAGTCGCGAGTCATAGGCTGGAATGTTCCGTGCTCCCTAAGACGCCGATCAATTGCTTCGAACGTCTTCCTGTCGGGACACCTTCGTTCTGGAAATCTGTCTCGATACAAACGTACCGCGCCACAGCTATTGCCCCGTGCTAATCCATACATCAAATGGGCATCTGCCAGCATTTGTAAACATTGTACTGACTGCAAAACCACGTTTGTGATTAACACTAACCAGTTGATGCTACGTACTGATGTGCTTGATGCTAGTACTGTAGAGCAATGAGTTGCATGTCAACACAAGCAGTGAAGTCAACATTACCTGCCTTCGATTGGGCCAACTGGCGGTGAATCGAGGAAGTACAGTACATACTAACGAAACAATTGGGTATTTTGACAATTGTCTGCACGAATTACTTAATTTACATTTAAAGAGAAAGAATGATTGCCAAATAGGAGGAACAAAGTTAGAACAGGTAGCCAGTTTCAAGTACCTGGGATGTATTTTCTCACAGGATGGCAACATAGTGAAAGAACTGGAATCGACGTGCAGCAAAGCTAATGCAGTGAGTGCTCAGCTAAGATCTACTCTTCTCTGCAAGAAGGAAGTAAGTACCAAGACTAAGTTAGCAGTGCACCGCTCTATCTTTCGACCAACTTTGTTGTATGGGAGTGAAAGTTGGGTGAATACAGGTTACCTAATTCATAAGGTAGAGGTTACAGATATGAAAGTAGCAAAAATGATTGCAGGTACTAATAGATGGGAACAATGGCAGGAGGGTGTCCATAATGAGGATATCAAAGAAAAACTGGGAATGAACACAATGGATGAAGCAGTTAGAGCGAACAGACTTAGATGATGGGGTCATGTTATATGTATGGGAGAAGCAAGGTTACCTAAGAGACTCATGAGCTCGGCAGCAGAGGGTAAGGGGAGTCGAGGTAGACCAAGAAGAAAGTACTTAGATTCGGTGCAGAATGATTTTGAAGTAAAAGGCATAACATCAGACGAGGCATCAATGTTAGCATTGAATAGGGGATCATGGAGGAATTTTATTAGAGGTACTATGCTCCAGATTGAACGCTGAAAGGCATAATCAGTCTCTAATGATGATGATGATTAAAGAGAAATACTAAAATCTCTAACATGGAAACTAAGCGTTTCCGGACACATGTCCACATAACATATTTTCTTTCTTTGTATGTGAGGAATGTTTCCTGGAAGTTTGGCCGTACCTTCTTGTAACAGCCCGTATAAGTGCCATATGGTTGCAGATGACAAACAGTAAGCAAAGGTCTACAGGGATGATGTAGGTAGACCAACCAATCCAACATGTAAACAAGGTGTATGTACATATATGAAATTCTTGTACATAATTATAATTAATAGGCTGACCTTGTAATAACTGTGAAAACTAAAAATATTTTCTGGACTCAATAAAGATGCTACAACTGTAGTGAAACATGTATGGGCATACAAAAAAAAAAAAAAAAAAAAAAAAAAAAAAAAAAAAAAAAAAAAAAAAAAAAAAAGACAGTGTTTTGCTCAAGACAGATTTTTATCCAAATGAACTAACTTAAACATTCCGGTTTCAGTTTAGTATGTTTAGCCCAAAATGAGGTAGTAATAATAATAATTCATTGGCCTGGTGCAAGGCTTGCTGTATATTTCTCTGTTACATATCAACGTAACATTGAATGCTTACTTTTTCTTCCACCTCCCCTCACGATGCAAGTCTCTTCGAAACATCTCTCCTAATTCAGTCGCTCACAAGTTATAGGGAAGCGAATACAAAGTCCAGGGGGTGGGGGGAGGGCGGCTGTGATGAGCTGAGAGCCAGCAGCAGCTGACGTCATCAGCAGAGCCCAGATGGCCTCATTCCACGGCCACATATCTCCGATTGGCCTCGCCTGCGCGCCCGAATGGGTCGTAAACTTGTCGCGCGCCGAGACTTTTATTTGCCTCGCACCTGCTTCGCGGAGAGACAAGTGTATTCCGTAAAAACGGCGACAATAGCGGCGAGATTCACTACGCGCCATTGTGCCTCGCTCTCGGCGCGTACAGCCGAGACGTAACAATGGAGGAGGGGAAGGGTTGGACGGGTCGGCGCGCCGGGTGGAGGTTTCCAGCGTGACAGACGTAGGTACGTGCGTACGGGCGGTTATTAAGAACTCACACGCGCGTGTGTGTGCGTGTGTGAACGTCCGGCGAGCGGGCGGTAGCGTTTGGTCTCATCTCGTCGACAGCCGCCGGTCCGTAATGAACGCGGACGCAAGGTGTCGTGTGTTGCTAAGAAAGCTGTCGCAGCGCAGGGCATTCCGAGCTCTTTAGAAAGGGACCAACACAGCGCATGAAAAATGAGTGCTGTGGACGGTGGGGCGAGAGGGCGGCGGAGGGGGGGGGGGGAGGGAAAATACGAAAAGGAAAAACTGCCGCGGCTGACACGGCCGCGGGAAAACTCGTCGCGTCTGTTGGCTGCGAAGACGGCGGATTCCTGCGCGGGGGACAAAGCCCGCGCAATAATGAAGGCTTTGTCTCGGGGACGAATTAGTATTTATAGTGGGGGCTGGTTAGCGTTCCGTTTACACAACACGAGGGGGCGGACGGCCTATTATGCGGCGGCGGGCCGGCCTGTGAAACCCGAGACGAGGGGCTGCCTGCGCGGAGGTGAATGCGCGAGCGGATGTGCGGCGCGAGGATTTCTCCCCATCCACCCCTAGCGGCCCGCCTCGGCTTCCTTAAGCCGCCAGCACACGGAGCGTGTATAACTGTGGTCATAACCAAAAGTGGAAACACACCCGAACGAAAACACTCTTTCTAAGGAATAGATAAGAACCTATGGTAAGCCTAACGAACGCAAACCAAAAAAATTGTTTTATAGTTTTCAAAATGAACTGTCAAGATCGTACATTAATAATTTATTCACTGACGACCGGTTTCGGTGAACTGTGTCACCATCATCTTTTTAAAAAAATTGGGTATAAAATAACAAGTGCGACATTGCACTGAGTCACTATATAAAAGCCGCGGTGGAGCAGCCGAGCGGTCTAAAGCGTCTCGCTGCGGAGCGCGCGGTTGCTCGCCGTGGAGGTTCGAGTCCTCCCTGGGGCATGGGTGTGTGTCCGTAGGTTAGTTTACCTAGATTTAAGTAGTTTCTAAGCTACGGACTGATGACCACGCAGTTTGGTCCGATAGGTCTACAAACATTTGAACATTTGAACTATATAAAAAATACGCAAGTTAAAAACATGACAGCTCTCACTCTCATTTTTTTTAAAGCTGTCATGTTTATAACTTGTGTATTTTTTATACAGTGAGTAAATGCAATGTTGCACTTGTTATTTTATACCCAATTTTTTAAGAAGATGGCCAGCTTGTAATATGTATTTGACCAGGTGATGATGACACAGTGCCGGCCGCGGTGGTCGAGCCGTCTACGGCGCGCCACTCACGATCTGCACGGCCACTACGGTCGGGGGGCTCGAATACCCCCTCGGCCATTGATATTTGTGCCGTCCTTAGTATTAGCTAGTTCATATCAGAGCACACTCCGCTGCAGAGTGAAAGTTTCATTCTGGAAACATCCCTTACGCTGTGGCTAAGCCGTGTCTCCACCATATCCTTTCTTCCAGGAGTGCTAGTCTTGCAAGTTTCGCAGGAGAGCTTCTGTGAAGTTTGGAATGTAGGAGGCGAGGTACTGGCAGAATTGAAGTTGTGGGGCGGTGCCGTGAGTCGTGTCGGGGCAGCTCATTGGTAGAGCGCTTGCCCGCGAAAGGCAAAGACCCCAGGTTCGAGTCCCGGTTCCGGCACACAATTTTAATCTGCCAGGAAGTTTCAGTTCATAAGTAGTTTGTAAGTTTAGAGACTGATGACCCCGTAGTTAAGTCCCATAAGCTCTACAAACATTTGAATATTTTTGGTGACACAGTTCACCGAAACTGGTCGTCAGCGAATAAATTATTAATGTGCGGGCTTGGCATTTCATTTTGAAAACTATAAAACGATCACATCGCCTCCAAACCCGAATATGTCAGGTAATCTTAAAATCATTGTTCGTCGAACCACTGCACCTCAGCACAAACGACTGGCAGTGCCCGAAAAACCGGTGACCGCAGGGAACACGAACAAGTACAAAACATAAATAAATTCCACACACAAAGCACACATTCAGAGGTTGATACCAAAATTACTCATCTGTCAATCTTACTTGTTGCAGCCAGCAGGCGGTTGCCCAGAAGACATCCCAGTGCCAGTTGCAGTGGGCCGACTCATCAAACCGGGTTGACAAATTTATGACAAACACACAACGAAAATGGCAACGAGCTTGCACGATACCCAGTAACTAACATAACCAAACCCTTCCATGATCTGTTACAGATAACAAGAAATCCGCTACTGCTCTTACCACCCATCCTGTATCAGAGGTTATTTTCCCTTGGCACTTGGCACATTTTCCCCTCTGACCTTAAAATCGCTCTTGTTTCAAAAAGCTTTCGACCACTTACTATCTGCCGATGAACCCACACGTACGGCACACATCACAGTCCTCGCTCCTGTGATTCCTACATTAGAAATGCTAACACATGCAGAGATGAGTTGCTCAGCATGCTAGTGCGAGTGTGTAGAAACTCCATTCCTGTTTAAAAGGAGCGTGTATCTGAACGAGTGTGGCCAACGTGGCGATTTTCACAACTTGCGAATCGCACGTTGCGGAGGCCAGAAATTTTCAATGTGTGCCTGAACGTTCACTAATAACATGGGAGAACGCCACCGAAGTCACACCACGGGGCTGCCGGGGGTGAGGGGGGGGGGGCAGCTCTTTTCGGTAGAGAGACTTATTTGTTCGTATGGCTTACATGGTCATATTACAGCTTTATTTGAAAATTTTCATATATATAGAGGTTTACATATATAAAAAATATGTACAAATATGCATAATAATAACCAGAAAACAAACAAAATAAAATAATTGAATGTCTAGGACTCTTAACCACTCTACAGCTCTTTATGTTACCAAATGCAGCTCACTGAGTCCTCCAGGAAATTTCCGTAGTGCACACTCTTCAGTCAGGTGCACAGTAGCACCACATTCACACTCTGGGGCGTCTTCGTACAAACAGGCACTAAATCTTCCATGGCTTGTGCGGAATCGGTTCAGGGACGACCATAGTTTTCTTGGAAGAACGAATCCATTCACAGGTTTTGTAGGGTCAATTATAATACGAGAGTTAGTCAGAGGAAACTTTTTCCAAACATCTTTTCATTCTTTACAGACATCGTAAAAACATCTTGCATCTTGCATTGGTCACGATCGTTTTCTGGATTTGAGTCTGCTGGTAGGTATATTCTGCAGTTGATTACATAGAATTGAGTTCTTGTGAGTAGAGCTCTTGTGTGACTCTCTTATTGCTGCCGCTTCTCGTCTTATTGATGGAGGTGGAATATTACACAATACAGGCAGCCACGGAAGTGGTGTAGACTTTGCAGTGCCACTGATTATTCACATTGCCTGATGTAGTTTGACGTGGACTTTACGTGCATGTGCACTGTTTTTCCATACTGGAGCACATTATTCTGCCGTGCAGTAAACTAATGCCAATGTAGCAATACGAAGAGTATCTGCATTTGCACCCCATCCTGACCCAGCCAGTTTGCTGACAATGTTAATTCTTGTGTTCACTTTTCTTGATACGTATTACAGATGGTTCTTAGAGGTAAGAATCCGATCTAAAGTGACCCCCAAATATTTTGGGTAAGGGTTATGTTTTAGGTTGTAAGCGTTTACATCTGATTTAGTTAGATTTGGTTTCAGTCTCCAGCTCTTTAAGTAGTCGCTCATTATGTGTAAATCAGTAGTCAAGGTTCCCTCACACTGTATCAGGTTTCTTCCTTGATAAACTAGCGCTAGATCGTCGGCAAATTGCATCTTTTTAGCGCTAGTGTTGGGCATTTCGCTGGTATAAAGATTAAAAAAGATTGATGATAGCATAGAGAACTGTGGTAGTCCATCATTGAGCCTTCACCATCTGCTCCCTTTGTCTCCAAGGAACAGTTGATGTCTGTTGCTGAGATAGAGAGATGGCCGTCAATAGAAGATCATATTTGGTGGGCTTTATGTATATATAACTTACGCACTATGAATATACACTACTGGCCATTACAATTGATACACCAAGAAGAAATGCAGATGATAAACTGGTATTCATTGGACAAATATACTAGAACCTGCAACACGCGGTCGTGCATTATCCTGCTGAAATATAGAGTTTCGCAGGGATCGAATGAAGGGTAGAGCCACGGGTCGTAAAACATCTGAAATGTAACGGCCACTGTTCAAAGAGGTGACCGAGACGTGTAACCAGTGGCACCCAATACCATCCCTCGGTCTTCCTCAACGATTTTTAATGCTAAGTTGACGATTCGTTGATGCCTTAGAATGTGTCCCACCAACCTATCCCTTCTCTTAGGATATGCCAGAAACTCCTTTCCTCCATAATTGTGTTGAGCACCTCTTCATTAGTTACATTCTTCTCATAGGCACTGTGCATTTTGTTTCTACTTTACTTTGGCAATCAAAAGTTATTTTGCTATCCAAATAACAAAAATTATCTGCTACTTTTATTGTCTCATTACTTAATCTAATTCCTTCAACATCGCCTGATTTTCTTACACTACATTCCATTACCCTTGTTTTGCGATAGTTGATGTTCATCTTATACCCTCCTTTCAAAACGCTCTCCATTCCATTCAGTTGCTCTTCCATGTCCTTTTCTGTCTCTGAGAGAATTACTATGCCTTCGGCAAACTACCAAGTTTTTATTTTATCGCCCAAAATATTAATCCCCTTTCCAAATGTAACCTTACATTCCTTCACAGCTTGCCCAATGTACAGATTAATTGCGGAAATGCTACGACCCTGTCTTACTTCCTTCCCAACCACTGCGTCCCTTTCATGCCCTTCGACTGTAGTAACTGCTGTCTGGTTCTTGTACAAGTTCGCCGGCCGCGGTGGCCGAGGGGACTGAGGCGCTTCAGTCACGGTCAGCACGGCCACTACGGTCGAGGGTTCGAATCCCCCCTCGGGCATGGATATTTGTGCCGTCCTTAGTCATAGTTAGTTCATAAGTAGTTTGTAAGTTTAGGGACTGATGACCCCGTAGTTAAGTCCTTTAAGCTATACAAACATCTTGTACAAGTTCACTATAAATCTTTGCTCCCTATAATTTACCCCTGCTACCTTCAGAATTTGAAAGCTTTCTCCAAATGTTCAAGTGCTAAGAACGTGGGTTTGCCTTTCCTTAACCTACCTTCTAAGATAAGTGTAATGTGAGTATTGCCTCCCGTGTTCCTACATTTCTCCTAGATCCAATCTGATCTTTGCTGAGTTCAGATTTCACCAGTTTTTTCATTCGTCTGGAAATAATTCGTTTTATTCAACTGACACTTCTGTGATTTTAACATTTGTCTGCACTTGCTTTTTTTTTAATTGGAATTACCGTATTCTTCTTGAAGTTGGAGGGTATTTTCCCTGTCGCAAACATCTTGCATACCAGGTGGAACCATTTCGTCATGACTGGCTTTCCTAACGATATCAGCAGTCCAAAGGGAATATCGTCTATTCCAGGGGCCATGTTTCGACTTAGATCTTTCAGGTGCTCTGTCAAATTCTTCTCGCAATGTCGTATCTCCTATCTCATCTTCCTCTACTTCGTCTTCCGTTTCTAGAATACTTCCTTCAAGTTTTTTTCACTTTGTATAGGCCCTCTCTCTCTCTCTCTCTCTCTCTCTCTCTCTCTCTCTCTCTCTCTCTCTCTCTCTCTCTCTCTCTCTCTCTCTATATATATATATATATATATATATATATATATTCACTTTTCAGCTTTCCCTTCTTTGTTAGAACTAGTTTTTCATATGTGTACCTTTCGGTACCGTATCATTTTTGACGGATCAACTACCAACAAGATACAAACATGTGCAGCAGTGGCGGATTCTAGTTTTTCATATGTTTACCTTTCGGTACCGTGTCATTTTTGACGGATGAACTACGAACAAGATACAAACATGTGTAGCAGTGACGGATTCTGTAACCAGATTTCACATAAAATGTTTCTGGAAAATTGTAATTATAAAACTACTATGCTGACATATATTGGCAAATGGGTTGAGTGATGAGGACATGCAGAGAAGATGTGAAGCGGTGGCCAAGCGGTCTGCGGCGCGCCAGTCACGGTCTGCACGATCACTACGGTCGGGGGTTCGAATACCCCCTCGGGCATGGATATTTGTGACATCCTTAGTCTTAGCTAGTTCATAAGTAGTTTGTAAGTTTAGGGACTGGTGCCCCCCCGTAGTTCAGTCCCGTGAGTTCTACAAAGATTGTAGAAGATATGAAGCCTATTCAAGATTATTCGATCTGTGTGTACTGCTCACTTAGCGGAGGAATGTTCTTTCCTCGTGCAAGGAAAACCCGTATTATTAATAAGCGGTAGACAATAATACCCTAAATTACCCTAAATTCACACTTCTTATCATTAAGAGTCAATTGCCATTTTTGGCACATTACAGATATCTAAATAATTTTACAATTGATTTTGATCTTATTGTGACCTTACTAACTGATAAGTGATAGCATCATCCGCGAACACTCTAACGGAGCTACTCAGATTGTCTCCACTATCGTTTATAAAAATAAGGAACAGTAGGAGCCCTATAACACTTCCTTGGGAACGCCAGATATCAGTTCTACTCGAGTATGGATGTAGATTTTATGAATCGTTCCAATTAAGGGTGGACTATGTTCGCTTTGTCAGTAGAATTGGTCAATTAGGATACTACCCGCGTTACTTTTATGTTAAGTGTGTTGCATACCTGTCGGGCGTTACCTTATTTCGATCTCTATGTTACGAGTAGAGATCTGCGCGGATAAGAAAAGTGTTATCCGCATCCGCACCGCATCCGCAAGGCCCATATCCGTAACCGCATCCGCGGCACTTTATCCGCATCCGCGAATTCGTTATCCGCAGCTGCAGACATTATAGTTTTGTATTTACAGAATATATGACATCAACTGCGGATGGGCAAAGCTGAAAATGTGTACCCAGCCCATTCGCAGTTGATGTCATGTATTCTGTCAATATGAAACAATGAAAACTGCAGGATCAGAAGTTCTTTCGGAACAGTCGCCACATGTATATATTAAAGTTTTGAATGGAAAATACTAATAGATAGCAATTGAAAACAAATCCACTGATTGTGTGGTCGTATTCCATTTTGAGTTACTCATTACTTTTACGTGTTTTTCCGCCATTAATATTGTCTATTTGTATGTCAATTATTTTATTAATTTATTAACGATGAATGCCCCTTGTTTATGTATGTTTCCATCCATGTGACTGAACTAGTGTGTTCATGTGAATGGGGAAGGTTGCTTTTCATATTGACTGACTGCCTCGCAATGGCTTACATTCGCCGCCTCGCGCTTTAGGCCTCGTTTACTTTAGTTAAGAACGCATGGCTTCTTAAGTCGTCTGCACTGGCGTCTTGTGGGTGGCAAGCTTACTTGGCAAGATGGTGAGGTGGCCTGTTTTTAGTGTAGTACCAACATTATCATGGTCGAAAGAGGTGACAAAAGAAACCTCTCTGGAGCTCTAGAAGAGAGTATTATGTTCTTCAGGTAGCACTCTGTGTGGCTTCACGCCCTTAAGCCACGCGATTTTCTACGTCGAATTAAATTCTGACAGTAGCTTTTGCCATTCAACCGGATGTACTTTTTACGGATGAAACATCCTTTACACGAGAAGGTATGTTCAACGGCCACAGTCAACACGTTTGGGCAAGGGAAATCCACACGCCGCCTTTATTCGTGGTCACCAAGTTCGCTTTGCTGTCAACATTTGTGCTGGCTAGGTAGTCGATATTATGGTCGGGTCGTACATGTTCCCCCGGCGACTGAACACAAACATCTACCTAGTAAAATTGTTTTCAACCAACAAAAATGTATTGTATATGTAAGATCACCTGTTCCTATGAATATTATAACAACCTCCGTTCTATGTGTTCTTGTAGCTACATTATTTGATGACTGTTGTCACTACTGTATCATAATGTTAAAATTCTCTGTTGTTTGGTTGATTGTTTGTTTGGGATAGGGGGACCAAACTCCTAAAGGTATCGGCCCTTTTCTGAGAATGGGAAGGAGTGAGGATTGGAAATGAGGAGAAAGGAAAGGGCTCGTCCGAACTGGGTAACTTCTACCTGTTGGTAGTGCACCCTGAGTGACACGCACCAACTGGGAAACTGCTACCTGCTGCTGGCAGACCGACTGCACTATCTCGCAAAATGCTTCCAAATCTAAACTTACCAAGTGCGCAACCTCTGACTCTATTTGTAGAGTTCTTAAGGAATAATGTCAATACTCTGCCAAGGACCAAGATATAGATAAATTTTATTCAAATACATAGATTTTATTACAAGTTTCACATACGAAAATATTTGCAGAAAAGTAATACAGTTTGTCTCATATTCTGCTCACGGCTGCTTGCTATGAAACGCACTTTACAAAGTCTAATTTGCAAATTTCACCATTTCTTTGACGGTCTTTCAACCAAAGCGTCGCCTTTTGTTTTTAGAGAATTAGATATCATTCTCCTGTTTAACAAGTCTGCTGCAACAAGTGCGTAGTCATGAGTGCCTTTCAAACGCGATAATAAATTATGCGTTCGCTACCTACTGCAAATAACTTAGCAGCACATCGCGAACGTTTGCCGCAGCATCGCCATCCACATTCTTCCGTTGCTACAACTCTTCTGAGATGTTTGAATTTATAGCCGTCACAGATCAAATGTGTATTACCACGATCACTAATAACAGTCTGCAAATCGCGACTTTCTGCCGTATTATTAGCTCCATGACTAAACTGAAGTACAAAACGAAACACTGTGTGATTCTACACAGATGTCAGCGAGCTGGTGTCATTCACAGGACTGACGCGTTCAGTTAGGGCACAGAGTAATTATAATTAGGGCCAGGAACACCTTGGGTCGGACCATCCTGCTACCTGCGAGCAGAACTTGCCCAGTTCGAGTGTGGAATTAACTGTCTTTCCAGAGTACCCTTCAAATGGTCACTAGAAGTTGCCCAGTTCTGGTCTGCCCAAAGGAAATGCAGTCCAGGAAGGAAAGAAGGAAGGAAGACTGCATTAGCTCGGGGCCCCGTGCTCGCCACGCTCATACTCCCGAAAGAACCATGAGCCCACTGGGGGGAAAACTCTGTCGCATTTATTATAGACAGCAATTTCTATTTAATCCTCTATATTTCCATCCCTGATCCTTATTATAGTAACCTCTGGTTTCTGTATAATTGTTACTACACATTTTGTAAACTATTGTCATTAATGTACTATAACATTAAGGCTTCCTGAAGCACTGTTTTTGTGATAAACAGCAATTATTACCAATCCCTGATTTTTATTCATTAGGATACGATGTAACTGGCAGTTGTTCGTTCTATTTGATAACATTTTAGGACATGACATAAATAGCATTTGTTCACTCTATTTTATAACCCATTTTCCACTCTTTTAATTGTACCTATCTTGCCTTCACTTGGCTCGACGCCATTAGACGATATGTACATGTATGGCACGCCATTTGGCGATTAATATCTGTACTCGTGTGTTACACCATTACTGTACTTACTGTCTGCTCTCTGATGTAACCTGAACAACGTGCAACTAATGTTATCTGACCAACATGTAACGAATGGTTACTTTCAACGACAAGGTGTGTGTGTCGAATTTTATAATCACAAAAGTTTTATACATTGTTTTTGTAATGTTTGTGGTACTAACTCTGTATAGTTATTATGATTTTTCATTGGACGGTTTCTGATGATGACCCAGGTCGAAACGCGTAAAATAAAGTCATTTAGTAGCCAACTAATAACTTTTATCAATACAGGGACCTAAACAGTTTTTTGCAGACTTCATTCATTATTTAACCTTTTACCACTCAATATGCGACGGCAATGGCACCAACACGATGGTGCATCTGCGCACATGCAGTGCGAAGACATCTGAATGAAATCTTTGGTGAAAACGAAAACGGGATAGGGCGCACTGGGCCTGTAGATTCTTCCTACTTGACGCCCATTGATTTCTTCCTCTGGGGCCACCTGAAATCTATTGTTTACGAAACAACCATTGAGACTGATGAAGAGCTGATTGCGTGAATTATGGCATTCTCTGATGCAATATTCACTGCCAGGAGTGTTTGAAAGAGTACGACAATCACTGTAGCGTCGTTGCACGCCGTGCATTCATGCAGGTGAGTGTACTTTGAGCACTGTTTGTAACTGCTGTCAAATAAAGGTTATAACACTTCAGCACGACTTCTCATTTACCCTGCCGCTACAACTACAGTGAAGACGTTGCCCTGCAGGTTCGCTACTGCGACGACTCGGGTGTCGTGTTGTATGCCTACCCTCTTGGCGGCGCGTGGCGCTACTCAACGACGCCTAGCGCCGTACACTGAGGGATGTGGGCGTGGGTTGCTATGTGAAATGCGCTTGTTATGACTCACTCTACCAGCCCTCTCATTTTCTACATCCATTTCAGATAAACACTGTATAAGTGTAAATGTGCAAACAGGTTAACATTAAAGCTAAAATATCTGAATTTCGACTCGTCAGTTAAAAGGCGCTAGTTAATCAAAATGTTGTAATAGTCATCATCGTCATGTGATGTCAGTGACTCTATAGAAACCCTAACAATTAAAGCCTGCACTGTTGTAGTTTTCTTCTTTTATGAGATCTTAAATAGTGTTTAATTATTACTACATTGCACAACAAAAAGTCATTGTTAACTTCGATATGCCTATACATAAAAAAGTTTCGAGTGTTAAAACAATGTAAAATACGCATCCCTTCGCCTGCTATCATTTACTAAAAAGAAATTTCGATATTTTGACCCGTTTAAAAATATGAGTTTTGTTACGACCAAACGATTCACTTCGCACATGGATAGACCTGGCCTGCTAGGCACGGCGTTCTCATACAGTAAATACATGAACCAAAAACAAATATAGAATCCGCTACGATATATGACCAAAAATAAACAATATGAAAAAAAAAATACAGCGGCTACATTATTCACTGCAAACACTTCTAATTTTATGCCGTAAATTACTTATAAATTGAGTATAGGAATAAATATTGAAAAATATAATCACTTCATTATGAAACTGTGATGCGAAACAATATCCAAAAGGCAAATGTTTTCGCCTGTTAGTTTCGACCCAATCAACAGAGTCACTAAGAAAGGCTGAAAGCAAGAGGAGCCGGCCGCAGTGGCCGAGAGATCTGCGGCGCGCTAGTCACAGTCTGCAGGGCCGCTACGGTCGGAGGTTCGAATCCCCCCCCCTCGGGCATGGATATTTGTGTCGTCTTTAGTCTAAGGTAGTTCATAAGTAGTTTGTAAGTTTAGGGACTGATGACCCCGCAGTTAAGTCCCTTAAACTTAACAAACATTTGAACATTTGAAAGCAAGGGGAAACTACAGCTGTTAATTTTCCCGAGGACATGCAGCTCTACTGTATGAATATACGATGATGGCATATTCCGGAGGTAAAATAGTCCCAAATTCGGATCTCCTGCCGGGGACTACTCAGGAGGATGTCGTCATCAAGAAAAACAAAACAGGCATTCTACGGATCGGAGCGTGGAATGTTTTATCTCTTAAGCGAGTAAGCAAGTTAGAAAATTTGAAAAGAAAAATGGATAGGTTAAAGCTAGTTGTTGTTGTAGTTGTGGTCTTCAGTCTGGAGACTTTGATGCAGCTCTCCACAATACCCTATCCTGAGCAAGCCTCTTCAACTCCACATAAGAACGGCAACCTACATCTGTCTGAATCTGCTTACTGTATCCATCTCTTGGTCTTCCTCTGTGGTTTTTACCCCACACACTTCCCTCCAACGCTAAATTCACAATTCCTTGATGTCTAAGAATGTGTCCTACCAATCGATCCCTTCTTTTAGTGAAAGTATGCCAGATATTCTTTTTCTCCCCAATTCTGTTCAGTAGTTCCTCATTAGCTATGCGACCCACCTACCTAATCTTCAGCATTCTTCTGTAGCACCACATTTCAAAAGCCACTATCCTCTTCCTGTCCGCACTGTTTATCGTCCATGTTTCACTCCCAGACAACAGTCCACACAAATTTCTTAGACTTAAATCAATATTCTATGTTAACAAATTTCTCTTTTTCAAGAACGCTTTTCTACCCATTGCCATTCTGCATTTTACATCCTCTGTAAAGCGACCATCATTTGTTATTTTACTGCCCAAGTAACAAAACTCATCTACCTCCTTTATTGTTTCGTTACCTAATCTAATTCCTTCAGCATCACCTGACTTTCTTATACTGCACTCCATTACTTTAGTTTTGCACTTGCTAATGTTAAAGCTAGTTATGGTGGAGATTACTGAATTTCCGTGGCAGGATGAACAGGATTTTTGTTCAGGTGAGTACAGGGTTATAAATACAAAATCAGTTGGTGGTAATGCAGAATAAGAAAATAGGAATGCCGTTAAGTTACTATGAACAGCATAGTGAACGCATTATCGTAGCCAACACCGACCACACGACTACAAGTTTTATGCCGACTATGTCAGCTGATGATGAGGAGATCGAAGAAATGTATGAGGAGATAAAAGAAATTATTCAGACCGTTAAAGGAGAAGAAAACTTAATTGTGATGGGGGCTGGAACTCGGTAATAGAAGAGGGAAGAGAAGGAAGTTTAGTAGCTGTTACATTATTGCTGAAGAGGCGGTTGGTCTGTGTTTACTCTTCCAGACGAATTACACAAGCACTGTAATGAGCAACAACGTGACTTACCCGAAAGCAACTCGGGGTAGTAAATAAGTCCAAACTGTGTGCCGTGTAGGGGTATTTCTCAACCACTACAACACATCCATCTTGTGGGTTGCAGCGGTTTAAGGAGCCAAATAAAGTTACAGCTCAAAAGCGTCATGTACAAGATGCAAACGCTGCAACAAAACTTCCAAGCTCCACGCTTTTAAACCCTTATCTACATCTACATCCATACTTCACAATCCATCATACACTGGTACATTGTACCACTATTAGGCACTTCTTTGCTATTTCATTCCCAAAGTAGAACGAGCGAAAAAACGAATGTCTGTATGCCTCTGTCTTTGCGATCTTTACACGAAATCTAAGTAGGCGGCCACAAGACCGTTCTACACTCAGTTCCAAATTCCTCAACAGAATTTCTCGAAAAGAACGTCGTCTTCCCTGCAGCGCCCTCATATGAGTTCCCGGTGCAATTCCGTGACACTCGCGCATTGGTCGAACCTACCAGTAACGAACCTAGCTGCTCGCCTATGAACTGCTTTCATGTCTTCCTTTAAACTGATCTGCTGCCGTTCCCAAACACTTGAGCTACACTCAAGACGGGGTCGTACAAGCGTTTTATACGCGGTCTCCTTTACAAATGAAATACATCTTCCCAAAATTCTCCCAATAAACCGAAGTCGGCTGTCCGCCTTACAACTGTCCTTACATGTTTGTTCCATTTCATATCGCTCTGCAATTTTACGCCTAGATATTTGAACGACGCGACTGCACCAAGACGTTCACTACTAGTATTCGTACATTATGGGATTGTTCTTCCTACCCATGCGCATCACATTACATTTTTCTACATTTACAGCTAGCTGCCATTCTTGAAATTTTGTGTAAGTCATTCTGTATGCTATTACAGTCAATTAAAGACGACAACCTCCAATACACCACAGCATCACCAGCAAACAGCCGCAAATTACAAGTTACTATGTCCATCAGATCATTTATATAGATTTAAAATAATAGCGGTGCTATTACACTTTTCTGGGCCACGCCTGACTATACACTCGTATCTGATGAACAGGTGGACTCAGGTGAAAAGTAAACCAATTTTCACGTTTGTAAACACAGTACTGGCGTGTCTACCTCAGTTTCGACTTATTTACTGACCTTTTCGTTCCGTTCTGTGTTTTAGTCTTTAGGGCACCTGTTAGGAAAACTACAACTTTCGTTCTTATTATTGTTTTGTGTAGGATGAGATACTTTCAAATAACATCAGAAATGACATAAAAGTTTTCTGGGTGTTGTACCGCGTCATGATGTAGAGGGCTATTACTTAAATAACCGACGTTTCGGCCAACGTTACAGTGGCCTTCATCTGGGTATACTGATGTGAGCTGGATGTTACTATACTTTATATTTACTTTCAATTAGACATTAGACATCGCTGATTTTAAAAAATTATGACGTAATGTCTAATTGAAAGTAAATATATAGTAACAACTAGCTCACATCAGTATACCCAGATGAAGAGCACTGAAACAATGGCCGAAACGTCGGTTATTTAGGTAATAGCCTTCTACGTCATGACGCGGTACAACACCCAGAAAACGTTTATGTCATCTGACTCTGGCCGCGGAAGCCTACATAATTACAACATCAGAAATACTTGGAAAAGTTTATTATGATCGAAATTTTATGAACTGTCCTCATTGCGCAAACTCGAATTTTTCAAGTTTTTTCGTCTTTGTGGAAATTTCGTTCTGAAGGATAATTTCGGTATTCGGTATTTCGAAAACTGTTGGTACAACATTACATACCTGTTTCTTCTTTTCTGCGTTCATGAAACTGTTTTGCTCGAAGTGCAGAGAACAAAATTTGTCGTTATTGTAAAGGCAAAGCCAATATACCTTCAGGAGTTCTTCCCTTTTGCAAGTTATGAGCTATTTTGTAATCCTAAAAAAGATCAAACAATCAGTATTATATTTTAATTTATGTAATTTTCAGGCGAATTGTAACTAAACTATTTCAGCAATATGACTGTTACACACGTCGCAGGTTCCTTAGGAGATTTGAAAAGTTACAAATGTGGTGTCTTTTTATTATTATTATATTACTGCTACAATTCATTGCGCTGCGTTCCCGGCTGCAAAACCCATCACGAAAATGAATACAAGCTGCGAATAACACGACTTACAATGCACGAGGTACTGGCAACTCGGTAGTGTCCCCTGCTGGCCGCTTGGAGCGCTGCTATCGCGTTGGGTAACGAAAATTCGCTCGAGTGTCGTGACTGGTATGTTAGACTGTGCCAGTACTGTGCGCTGTGTACGGGTATTTCTCAACCACTACAACACATCCGTCTTGTGGGTTACAGCAGTTTAAGGAAGGAAATAAAGTTACGGATCAAGAGTGTCTTATGATGCAAACGCTGCCACAAAACTTCCAAGCTCCAGGCTTGGGACGAGTGTTTAAATATACAGGTGGAGTCAGATGAAAAGCAAAGCAATCTTGAGGCTTGTAAACGCAGTACTGGCATGTCTACCTCAGTTTGCGACTTATTTACTGACTCATCCTCGTGTATTATGTATGAACGCCTAATTGTTTTGAGCAGTGCAGCATATTTTACAGGGTGGCCAGCAGGTGGATAATAGCCGTGTTGTATGCAGGCGGTGACGGCTCAAACAGTCGCTGTGCGCGGCTGTCAGGGCGGACCCTGTTCCCGCTAGAGTCTGCATATTGTGGATTTTGTTCGCTCGTGTTCGCTCGATACGCTCGGATATGGCTATTTCGAGTACAAATGTTGAGAGCGGGCTGCCGTCCGTGGCGTCGGTCGAGTGGGGCACAGGCGGACTCGCCACGGCAGGAGTGTGTGACGCTGCGTCCGATACACCGTGGTGCCACCAGCGTATGGGACTGCACTCACATGTATTTAACTGTCAAACACGAATATTCATACATCATAGTGTCCAGCATCAATGTCAAACATCTCCAGTAACTTCTGCAGGCGTGCATTCTTACAATGTAACCTGCACAGAGAAAAGAAGAAATGTAATGGAACAAATACGATATGGGGCGATTCAATTAGTCAGAAATAAAGCTAATAATCATTTTTTACACTAAAATATTTTCGTATTCACAGAACATATGGCTTTAACTGAGAATGGGCAAAGCTGAAAGTGTGTACCCAGCCGGGATTCGAACCCGGGTCCTGCTTTCAAGGCAGTTGCGTTGACCCCTACATCACTGGGGACACAGTGATCACCGCACCTGCAAGGTCTACCTAAGGACGCCTCCCGTCAAACAAATTCCCAGCCTTCCCCTGCCCGCAGTACTCAAACTCGTAGTCACTATGTACTAATTCCCGTAAAGTAAGGGCTCCAAACTTGCCCACTCCTCCCCAGAATAACAACCGCAGGATCAGAAGTGACGTCTGTTCTTTCGGAATAGACGATATATATATATATATATATATATATATATATATATATATATATATATATATGCCAGTGACGGGCAATGATCATTTCGTTAGACACACACAAATCATATTGAAAAGGAACAATTTTCTTTTTCTTAAGAAAATTGAAACGTTTTGTTAAAAAAAACGATGTGACGTAATCTTATACATTTCCAAGTCTTTTTAAAACCAAACACACACACACACACACACACACACACACACACACACACACACACATATATATATATATATATATATATATATATATATATATATATATATATCCTTTTCTCAGAGTACACGATCGGGCATTTCAAGGACGGCACGCTCGAACGAGCACGAGGAGAATCGAATGCATTTGATAGCGGCGCGCTACCTTCAGTTGGAGCGAGCACAGACGCCAGACAGAGGCAGACCTAGCTGCCGCTGGTCCGCTGTGTTGTGCGGCCTGCCCTCAGCGTGCCGTGGCGCCTGTGTTCCACCGGCAGCCTGGCCTGTGCTTCTGCCAGGCCGTCGCCCCGCGTCGCGTCACGCCGCCGCCGGACACGGCTTCCACATTAAGGCAGAGGCAAAGGCGGCCGCCTTATCTAGTCTAGCCCACCGGGACCTCTCAGCCGGCCGCCGGCTGCCACAGAGCCCAGCCGAGAACAAAGGGCCCGACACACAACAGCACTGTCACACCGGCAGGCTCAAAGTTTCAATTAGCGCCTGCAGAAAGTGGGTAACACCTAATAAAGGCAAAATTCTGTTTTCATTAGCAAGTATTTGGCACACTAATGCATCTCGCGATTCTAGTGCAAAGTCACAGATGCTGACCTTCCAACTGCGGGTTACAGAGATATGATTACAGAGATATGAATCGTATTATACTTGTAAAACTTTTATGTAATCGTATTATTCTTGTAAAAGTTTTGTATATTTTTGTGAATTAATATTTTACGTATTTCTTTACTTGTTAATTTCATGTATGTTATCTGTTCAATTTCTTATGTTAACTGAATATTTTGAAAGTACATATGTAAGCTATGCTGTCAAAGTTATTATATATGAATGTAAGCAGCACGCTCTACTGCGCCACTATATTGTTGATGCTGAGGCAGTCGGTGAGAGACGGAGTCTGAGTGTGGGTCTCGAGGCGTGCGGGATTATAGTTATTAGTAAAGAAGAAATAGATTAAAACTTGGTGCGTGATGGGGCGGTTTTCCATGAACGTTACTGTTTATGTGCTCATATCTCATGAACAACATGTCGTGCTGTGATACAATTTAGAGGCTAAACTCAACGATATGCGTGTATACTGTCTATAGAATGTCATGTGGCTGCAGTTTGTAGTGTAAAAATTATAAATTTTAGCGTCATACCGAATGCTGTAGTATTAGTCCATGAACAGCGGAACGTTACTTTTTGTTTGCTCATATCTCATGAACTACGTGTCGTACTGTGATACAATTTAGAAGGTAAACTCAACTATATGTGTGTATACTGTCTGGAAAATTTCCTGTGGGTACAATTTGTAGTGTACAAATTATAAATTGTAAGGTCATACCGAATGCCAAAATTTTTCTCCATAAACAGAGGAAAAGTAGTAAGCGAGAAAAATTTTTCCTTTCATCATTTTACTATGACTGCCAGCGAGAAAAAGTTTAATAAAGGTTTGAAATTATCTTTAAAGTTTGTTGGAAGTCGCTAAGTGCTGTCATTCTCATACAGTGTTTCGAAACTCTCGCCGCATTATATGGCATTTTTTGCGATTTCTATTGGTTATGACGTAATATCTTTTGAACCATGTGCCGTATTTGATTCTTAACCATGCAGCAAATGTTACCTCACGGTAAGGAATGTGTGTACCAAATTTGGTTGAAATCGGTCCAATGGTTTAGGAGAAAATGAACAGCATTGTCGCAAAATGCAGCAGTTTTTCGCGCATCTCATTGTTTATGACGTCATACCTCGTGAACTATATATCGTATGTGATTCTTACACTTACAGCGACCGTCCTTATGGTCTGAAGCTTGTTGTTGTTGTGGTCTGGTTCTCCCAGAGACTTCAGTAGCTCTGACGGGATATCATCTACTCCAGGGGCCTTGTTTCGACTTAGGTCTTTCAGGGCTCTGTCAAATTCTTCTCTCAGTACAGTATCTCCTATGTCTTCATCATCTACATCCTCTTCCCTTCCTACAATAGTGTCTCGAAGTTCATTTCCTTTGTAGAGCCCCTCTATATACTCTTTCCACCTTTCAGCTTTCCCTTCTTTGCTGAGAACTGGTTTTCCATCAGTGTCCTTGATATTCATAGAGCTGTTTTTCTTATCGCCAAATGTTTCTTTTATTTTCCGGTAGGCTGTATCTATTTTTCCCCTATTTATACATTCTTCTACATCCTTGCATTTGCCTTCTAGCCATTCCACTTTAGCCATTTTGCACTTCCTGTCAATCTCATTTCTTAGTCGTCTGTACTCCATTTTGCCTGTTTCATTTACTGCATTTTTATATTTTCTCCTTTCATCGATTAAATTTAGTATCTCCTGTGATATCCAAATATTGTTTGTAGGTCTTGCCTTCGTACCTATATTGTCCTCTGCTGCCTTCACTACTTCATCTCTCGATGCTACCCATTCCTCCTCTACTGTTTTATTTTCCCCTGTTTCTGTCAATTGTTGCCTAAAGCTCCCTCTGAAATTCTTAAGAACTTCAGGTTCCTTCAATTTATCCAGGTCCCATCTCCTTATTTTCCTACCTTTCTGTAGTTTCTTCAGTTTCAGCCTACAGTTCATAACCAAGTTATGGTCAGAGTCTATGTCTGCCCCTGGGTATGTCCTACACTTCAATACCTGGTTCCGACATCTATGTCTTACCATTATAAAATCTATCTGGTATCTCCCGGTGTCTCCTGGTCTCTTCCACGTATACAACCTTCTTTTGTGATTCTTAAACCAGGTGTTTGTTATAACTAAATTATGTTCTGTGCAAAACTCTACCAGGCGGCCTCCTCTTTCATTCCTTTTGCCCAGACCATATTCACCCACTATCTTCCCTTCCCTTCCTTGTCCTACTACCGAATTCCAGTCTCCCATAACAATTAAGTTTTCCTCTCCCTTAATTGTCTGAATAATTTCCTTTAGCTCCTCATATATTTCTTCGATCTCCTCATCATCGGCAGAGCTAGTTGGCATATAAACCTGTACTACTGTTGTCGGTGTTGGCTTCGTATCTATCTTGACAATGATAATGCGATCGCTGTGCTGGTCATAGTAGTTTACCCGCATTCCTATTTTCTTATTCATTATCAATCCTACTCCTGTGATACCCCCAACTGATTTTGTATTTATAATCCTGTACTCACCTGACCAGAAATCCTGTTCATCCTGCCACCGAACTTCACTAATCCCCACTATATCTAACTTCAACTTATCCATTTCCCTTTCTAAATTTTCTAATTTTCCTACTCGATTAAGGGATCGAACATTCCACGCTCCGACCCGTAGAATGCCAGTATTGTCTTTCCTGATGATCACATCCTCCTGAGTAGTCCCCGCCCGGAGATCCGAATGGGGGACTACTTTACCTCCGGAATATTTTACCCGAGAGGATGCCATCATCATATGTTCATACAGTAGAGCTGCATGTCCTCGGGAAAAGTAACGGCTGTAGTTTCCCCTTGCTTTCAGCCGTTCGCAGTAGCTGTGTGGCAAAGCCACATTAGCTGATGTTACAAGGCCAGCTCAGTCAATCATCCAGACTGTTGCCCCTGCAACTACTGAAAAGGCTGCTGCCCCTCTTCAGGATCCACACGTTTGTCTGGCCTCTCCACAGATACCCCTCCGCTGTGGTTGCACCTACGGTACGGCTATCTGTATCATTGAGGCACGCAAGCCACCCCCACCTCGGCAATGTCTGTGGTTCATGGGAATGGGGACTGAAGCTTACGTGTACAAAATTTTATAAAGATTGGAAGAAAACTGTAGATTTGTATGCAACACGTACAAATATATGGACACTCTGCTTTATATATTAGATGATTATAGATTTAAATTTCAGAAAAATCTGTCACTTCCGTAGCTTTACTTAGCAGTATGGAAATTGAGGAACTTTGCTAGATCGGAGGTATAAAAAGCCCATTTGGTGCCCTCAGTGTCTCAGAATGATGTTGGCATGTGGTGCCAGACAGCCACTAAACCTTCCAAGGAGGTCCGGACCTCCGGCAGGACGAATCCTTTCAGTCCCGCGCGGAGCTGCAGAGCGGAGCTCGCGAAGGGTTGCACGGGGCGCTTTGTGTACTGCACCGGCATATTGTGGCGAGTGTTATTCCTCCCCGAGCGGGGATCGGGCCGTGTATCCCGCCGCCGGCCGCAAGGACTAATATTTTGATAGGATTAGGCGCCTAAAGCGGGCATTCTGTGCCCACGAGTGGTTTGCTGCTGCTCGCGGAGCGGGTGCGCGCCGCTGTCCGCGTGACTCACAGCGCACACAGCGCAGGGGGCTTTCAGACGCACTCCCGCATAATGCGGCCGCGTTTGGCCCTGTGGCAACACTGACTCAACGCTGTTTCGCACTCGCTGTTCCGCGGGCTCGTGGAAGGAGTTATGTTTACCGCGAGCCCGCCCGGCCCTCGTTCAAAAGAGTTCATCTCAATCAAGCTGACGCGCAGCTGCTGCGTGTCCGCCGGACGTTGTCGCCCGGGGGTAACCAACAGGGGCGCCCAGGCCAGTCCTGGCACGGTCGCCAAATGGGGTCGATTTTGCAGCAGAGATGACAGCCTCGGATCCCTGCTGTTTGGATACATATAATCTCCACATCCTAAGTGAATCGTTTGGACTGAAACGGACCACCCATGCACTGTATGTTCGTAACAATACTAAAGGACCCGTGACTCTAAATAATGATAAGTCTGAATTCGTCCTCTTACGTACGAAAAGAAATCCGTTAAACTTTGTTTACAAATGTATCAAATGTTCAAATGTTTGTATATTCTATGGGACTTAACTACGGGGTTATCAGTCCCTAAACTTACAAACTACTTATGAACTAACTTAGACTAAGGACGGCACAAATATCCATGCCCGAGGGGGGATTCGAACCCCCGACCGTAGTGGCCGTGCAAACCGTGACTGGAGCGCCTCAATCCCCGCGGCCACCGCGGCTGGCTAAAATTTGTTTACAAGATAAATTATTTACATCTACATGGAATACTCTGCAAATCACATGTAAGTGCCTGGCAGAGGGTTCATCGAACCACCAATTATACTATTTATCTTCCATTCCATTCTCGAATAGCGCGCGGGAAGAAAGAGCCCCTGAATCTCTCCGTTCGGGCTCTGATTTCTCGTATTTTATTCTGATGATCATTTCTACCTATGTAAGTGGGAGTCAACAAAACCTTTTGCATCGGAGGAGAATGTTGGCGATTGGAGTTTCGTAAGTAGCCCACGCCGCAAGGACAAGCGCCGTTGTTGTAATGATTCAAATCCCAGATCCTGTATCATTTCCGTAACGCTGTATCCCCTGTATCGTGACAATACGAAACGAGCTGCCCTTCTTTCGACTCTTTCGATGTCCTCCGTCAAACCCACCTGATAAGGATCCCACACTGGGTAACAATACTGTAAAAATCGACGGACAAGCTTGGTGTCTGCTGTCTCTTTAGTAGTCCTGTTGCATCTTTTAAGGGTTCTGCCAATAAAACGCAGTCTCTGGTTCACCTTTCCCACGACATTATCTACTTGTTCTGTCCAGTTAAGAATGAAGTAATAGTAATTCCTAGTTATTTAGTGGAGTTTACGACCTTCACTTTTGTTTGATTTATCTTGTGAAAAAAGTTTAACGGATTTCTTTTCGTACTCATGTGGACGACTTCACACTTCTCATTATTTAGTCAATTGCTAATTTTTACGCCATACTGACATCTTATTCAAATCGTTCTGCAGTTGGTTTTAATCTTCAGATGATTTTACTAGACGGTAAATGACGGCGTCATCTGCACACAATCTAAGAGAGCCACTTAGATTTTCCCCTAAATCGTTTATGTAAATAAGGAACAGCAGAGGACCAATAACACTACGCTGTGGAACGCCCGATATCACCTCTGTTGTAGTCGATGCCGTACCATCGATGAATCACAAGTTCAGGGCGTGAACTCCACTAAATACCTAGGAATTACTATTACTTCAGACGTAAACTGGAAAGGACATGTAGATAATGTCGTGGGAAAGGCGAACCAGAGACTGCGTTTATTGGCAGAACCTTTAAAAGGTGCAACAGAAGTACTAAAGAAACTACTTACACTACGCTTGTCCGTCATTTTTGGAGTATTGCTGCCCAGTGTGGGATCCTTATCAGGTGGGTCTGACGCAGGACATCGAAAGAGTCCAAAGAAGAGCAGCTCGTTTTGTATTGTCACGATACAGGGGAGGCAGTGTCATGGAAATGATACAGGATCTGGGATGGGAATCATTACAACAATGGCGTGGGCTACTTACGAAACTACAATTGCCAACAGTCTCCTCCGAATTCGAAAATATATAGTTGACTCCCACTTGGGTAGAAATGATCATCAGAATAAAATACGAGAAATCAGAGCTCGGACAGAGAGATTGAGGTGTTCTTTCTTCCCACTCGCTATTCAAGAATGGAATGAGAGATAAATAGTATAAAAGTGGTTAGATGAATCCTCTGCCATGCACTTCAAAATGATTACAGAGTATCCCATGTAGATGTAGATGTAGAAATGATTCGCACCGTTAGTGGCATGATAAAAAAGTTGGGAAATAACGGAAGTAAAGTTGAATCTTCACGCATAGATTTCTGCAGAATCAATCAATGCGAGTTTTTAAAAGAGCAAATGAAAGAGCTTCATCCAATCAATGTTATTAGGTCAAAAAGAACTGCTTACCTTAATTAGAATAGAAGATATCATAAAACAAACTGATTAAAATATTCAATACAAGGACAGAAGGATACCGCGATTGAATAATTCTGATACTTGATGATAAATCTGCGAATGAATACCTTTCGTGTAAAGCAAAAATTAAGGAAATCGGTCGGATAGAATGGCCTGACCGATTGTCTTTAGTTTACAGTAAGGACATCCCAATAAGAAATATACAGAGGGAAATAGCGTTTGAGCATAGAAAAAGGAAGGCGAGAGGTTTGTAAATTCTGATACTTGATGACTGTGGATGAATATCTTTCGTTTAAAACAAAAATGAAGGAAATCGGCCGGGTTGTTTGGTCTGGCCGTCTAACTTTAGTTTTCTTAGATTCTTAAAATATATAAATTATTTAGTCTCATGAAAATTAAAGTACACAATTTTGTGTTTATTCCACAGGTTTGTTTATGTTGTTAATCGATTTTCGGTTTCTTAGGCCATCATCAGACATTTACTAAGTTTAGAAGAAAGCAAACGGAAAGCTGGTGTTCTAAATTTAACCTTTAAGAAATCTTTCACGCAGGAGGACCGCACAAATGTACCATCATTTGATTAACGTACTAATTCCGAAATGGAGGACATAGTAATAGGGATTTCCGGTGTAGAGAAGCAGCTGAGAGAGCTAAATACGAAAAAGTCTGCTAGTCCGGATGGAATACCAGTTCGTTTTTACAAAGAGTATTCTGCGACATTGGCCCCTTACTTAGCTTGCATTTATCGCGAATCTTTAATTCAGCGCAAAGTTCCTAGGAATTGGAAAAAAGCGCAGGAGACTCCTGTTTATAAGAAAGGAAAGAGAACTGACCCACATCCCCATAATGTTCGAATACAGCATTAGTAGTGAGCTTCTTGATGCAGTCGCATCGTTAAAATATCTAGGCGTAACATTGCAGAGCGATATGAAATGGAACGAACATGTAAGGACAGTTGTGAGTAGTAAGTAAGGCGGACAGCCGACTTCGGTTTATTGGGAGAATTTTGGGAAGATGTACTTCACCTGTAAAGGAGACCACGTATAAAACGCTTGTATGACCATGTCTTGAGTATTGCTCAAGTGTTTGAGACCCGCAGCAGATCAGTTTAAAGGAAGACATAGAGGCAATTCAGAGGCAAGCAGCTAGGTTTGTTACTGGTAGGTTCGACCAATGCGCGAGTGTCACGGAAATGATCCGGCAACTCAATTGGGGATCGCTGGAGGAAAGACGATGTTCTTTTCGTGCGTTTCTGTTGAGGAAATTTACAGGGCTGCAATTTAAAGCTGAGTGTAGTATAATCTTGCTGCTGACTACTTACATTTCGCGTGGTGATCACAAAGACACGATAAGAGAAATTAGGGCAAATAAGCATTCTTTTTTTCCACGTTCTATTTGGGAGTGGAATAGGAAAGGAAATGTCTAGTAGTGGTACTGTGTACCCTCCGCTACGCACCTTACGGTGGATTGCGGAGTATGTATGTAGATATAGTCAAAGAACTTACTTTGTCAACAAACCAGGAGAGATGTTGCATGCAGAAAAATAAATTATCTTTTTGTTGGAGCAGTTACAATGTAAATATATATTTTAACGAAATCTGTACTTTAATAGTACTGCAAAAGGAAACCTAGATACTCTACTTCGAAAAACACTGCAAACATAATAAATTCTTGAAGACAATGACTATAGTGAATAAAGTAAAACTTACAAGTATCCAGAGTTTGAATGGTTGCTGAAAACACAAGGTGAAACAAAACCTAAGAAATATAGACTAAATATTAGAAATCTGGACACTAGTATAGCTAAATAAGCAAATAGACAAAAATAGAGGGGTCGGATAGGAAGGTATAGGGTGGGGTGCATTGAAGAATCGTGAAGTTTAACAAATCGCAGGTATGCACTCGAACTGAAAAACGGTAAAAATAAACATACTCATATTTCTTAGGTTTTATGCCAGCTTGTGTTTTGAACAAACCTTCAGACTTTAGAATCTTGTTTTATTTTATTCACTATAGTCATTGTTGTCAAATATTTGTTATGTTTGCACTGTTTCTCGAAGTATAGTATCTAGGTTCCGTTTTGCAGTACTATTACTTTACGGATTCCATTTAAATATTCATTTACACTGTAACTGCTCCAGCAAAGAAGATAAGATAAGAAAATCGATTAACAAAACAAACAAACCCGTACAACAAACACAAAATTGTGTATTTTAATTTTTATAATTTAATTTTTTCTACCAAGAACCGACGGAAGAATTAGTTAACATGACATTCAGTCCCACCCCATTAGTTCAGTTTTCGAACTTGCAATGAAAGGGCCCTTTACGTTTATTACTGTCGGAAGTAAGTTTTTACACAAGTGTTTTGTTTTATTTATTTAAGGACACGCACAAAACCATACGTTTTTCTTATTAGGCGCATTGTACTGCCACCTACTGCCAGGTATTCCATATCAACGAACTCAGTAGTCACTTGACGTCGTGAGAGAGCACAATCCAAGGCTGCGCGGAATTCACGGACTTCGACCGTGGTCAGGTGATTGGGTGTCACTTATGTGAGAAGTCTGTATGAGAGATTTCCACACTCTTAAACATCCCTGTGAATGGGAATTGGATGTAAGTACATCCTACACTCCCTGCGTTTTTCTGTCCTCCTCTCTCTGCTTCCCCTCTCCTTTGTCTATATTCTCCTCTCTCTCTGAAGAGCTCCCTCCCCCTACTGCCTATCTTCCCTTTCGCCCTTCCTCCCCTCTCTCTGTCCATCCGATCCACCTCCTCCCTCATTCTCTGCTTTTCCACCTCCTCCCGCTGCCTCTCTGTGTCATCACACTTTTACCATTCCCCCTCTCGACGTCAATTTACTATCCATCTCCTCTTACAACTCTGTCTAACCTTAAGCCTTGTTTAGTGTTACGTTCTAAATCAAATATCTGTAAAAGTTTTCGAACAATTGCTTCGAAATTTTTACACCGCGTTGTGATGTTATACATGCGCGTTTATATGTACGTACTTTTTAATAAATGTCATATAGGCATTTACGTAAATCTTACAATGGTGAAACACTCATCTAGACCTACATCCACACTCCGAAAGCCACCTCTCGGTGTGTGGCGGAGGGTACTTTGCGTACCATTTCCACTTGTTCCTATTCTAGTCACGTAGGGTTCGGGGAAAAATGATTGCCTGTATGCCCCCGTCCATTTCGCGAGATGCAGATTGACTCACTCTCCATGAAATGTACGATTTCGGAACTTTGACACAAGCCCGTACTACGACACAATTCGTCTCTCGCTTGCAGCGTCTCCCACTGGATTTTCCGAATGATCTCCGTGATGCTTTAGCGCTCACTAAATGAGCCCATAAAAAAGCGCGCTTCACTCCGTGTGTGTCTCTCTGTGTCACTCTCTGTGTCTTTTACTAACCCTACCTGGTACGGCCCCTTGCGTTGGCCGAACGAAAGTTTAGTAACCTACTCCCTTTGTTGATGGACTACACTTCCTGAGGCTTCTTCCAATGAAGCTCAGACTAGCATCTTCCTTATCCCGATTGATTTTATGTGGTCGTTCCATTTAAAATCCCCTTATCGCCACTATTACAAATTCAATTATATAAAACATTTTGTCCATTATGTGTTGGAACCTGCGACTTTATTTTGAAATTAGTTTCAGAAATTACTGCAACCAGTTGCCTTTTTTCTTCTCAATGAAGATTTATTAAACCATGACCGGTTTCAAGCTGCCTAGCAAGTCATCATCAGATGGTATATATACATTTAGTGCAAATTACATTAGTATCTGAAATGTAATTTGCAAATCAGTGTAACATTCCACAATTAGTGTTTATTTTTTCTCGTTTTCTGCCCTGCCACAGAAACAAATGTAATTTGCACTAAATGTATATACACCATCTGATGATGAGCTGCTACGCAGCTTGAAACCAGTCACGGTTTAATAAATCTTCATTGAGAAGAAAAAAAGGCGACTGCTTGCAGTAATTTCTGAAACCTATAAAATATTGTGGGATCTCTCATTCCACGTGTTGTGTTAGTTTTTTTTATGTGTATGCAGACGAGCGGAACACCTAGTCGTCACCTAAAACGATGGTTGAGTAGTTTAGCTCCTTGGAAAGCAATTAGTAGTTATGGCGATGACTTTTTAAAAACAGCGTCGTAGCTTTTCGCAAAATGAACGATCAAAGACTGCCGTCGTCAACTAATAGTGAAGCCAATACTGTAAAAAAATGTAACTTGTCATGTTTTTGGTTGAAACCATCATTATTAGCCTTTTATAGAATGTAAAAAAATTACGAATAAACTCAACTATGTGCATTTTTCGTAAAAATTACCATTAGATATGAAAATTGTGTAAGTATTCGAACCCAATGAAAAAAAAAAAGCTTTTACGGCGAGATTCGAATCACCGAGCCTATAGTTGTAAGGCCAACACGCGACCGCCTGACCTACACCGACAGATGCTGCAACTCTTTTAATTATGGGTACTTGCATTTACTTGAAAAACTTCAAAGTCGACTTCTTCGAGAATTTTCGAGAGATGCGTCAACTGAGTTTGGCAGATTGTCATCTAAGTTCCGAACTTCACGTACCATGAATAAACATTCTAAAATCCGATACCCATGTGGTCTCTTTTTAAGAAGTTCTGGTTGTCCAGTACGTGTTGTATCCAGAATTTTCTCATTTAAGTCCAAAATACCATTTGGTGTCCGATGAGAATTTTTTTTATGGAAAAATTGTGCCAGAAGGACCCACTTAGTACTTACTTAGCTTTTTGTTTGGTTGCCGGTGTGGTCTCTAGAACTCCTTGCGTTCGTAATCGTATCTATTAATTTTTTTATATCTAACTAGTATTAAAGTTTTCTTTCTTCTACGCTGGTTTATTTGAAACCTCACAACATACATGAAAATACTTCCTTTACACAAAGCCTACATCCAATAAGACACTATCTCCTTAGCTTCCACACACAGAGCATACACCGGGAAACAACTACTGTCCTAAGCTTCCATATAATGAGTGACCAAAAATATCTACTTTTCATTTCCCAACAAAAGGATATACAAGGTGAAATAAATTAGATTATTATTATAAGCAATATTTTGAAGAGTAAGTTAAGTACATATGACCTCTGTTGTGATTTATGCTTCTAAATGAGTACTGAACATTGTTGTGAACGCGATCTTTGATATGACTTTGCTGAAAGGAAGCTACCAGTTGAATAACTATTATTTTAGTATTTTTTAAATTTGTATAACAAATAAAAAAAGGTTGATTTGTGTAATGAGATGGTGTGGCATTTTAGTACTTGCACTTTGTATTATTACGTGTATTATAAAATACGCTACTGGACATTAAAATTGCTACACCAAGAAGAAATGCAGATGATAAACAGGTATTCATTGGACAAATATATTGTACTAGAACTGACATGTGATTACATTTTCACGCAATTTGGGTGCATAGATCCTGAGAAATCAATACCCATAACGGCCTTGATACGCCTGGGTATTGAGTCACACTAAGCTTGGATGGCGTGTACAGGTACAAATGCCCATGCAAATTAAACACGATACCACAGTTTATCAAGAGTAGTGACTGGCGTATTTTGACCAACCAGTTGCTCGGCCACCATTGACCAGACGTTTTCAGTTGGTGAGAGATATGGAGAAGTGCAGGCCAGGGCAGCAGTACAACATTTTTCGTATCCAGAAAACCTCGTACAGGACTTGCAACCTGCGGTCGTGCATTATCCTGTTGAAATGTAGGGTTTCCCAGGGATCTAATGGTGGCACCACGGGTCGTAACACATCTGAAATGTAACGGCCACTTTTCAAAGTGCCGTCGATGTGAACAAGAGGTGACCGAGACGTGTAACCAATGGCACCCCATACCATCACGCCGGGAGATATGCCTATATGGCGATGAAGAATACACGCTTCCAATGTGCGTTCACCGGGATGTCGCCAAACACGGATGCGACCATCATGATGCTGTAAACAGTATCTGAATTCATCCGAAAAAATGACGTTTTGCTATTCGTGTACCCAGGTTCGTCGTTGCGTACACCATCGCAGGCGCTCCTGTCTGTGATGCAGCGTCAAGGGTAACCGCAGCCATGGTTTCCGAGCTGATAGTCCATGCTGCTGCAAACGTCGTCGAACTGTTCGTGCAGATGGTTGTTGTATTGCAAACGTCCCCATCTGTTAACTCAGGGATCGATACGCGGCTGCAAGAACCATTACTGCCATATGGATAAGATGCCTGTCATCTCGACTGGTAGTGATACGAGGCCGTTGAGATCCAGCACGGTGTTTCGTATTGCCATTCTGAACCTACCGATTCCATATCCTGCTAACAGTCATTGGATCGCGATCAACGGGCGCAGCAATGTCGCGATACGATAAACCGCAATCCCTCAAATGTTCAAATGTGTGTGAGGACTTATGCGAGCAAACTGCGTGGTTATCAGTCGCTAGACTTCGACACTAATTATTTAACTAACATAAAATAACTTACGCTAAAGACAACACCAACACCCAAGCCCGAGGGTCGACCGCAGCGGCCTTGCTGATCGTGACTGGCGCGCCGCAGACCGCTCGGCCATTGCGGCCGGCACCGCAATCGCGATAAGCTACAATCCGACCTTTATCAAAGTCGGAAACGTGATGGTACACATTTCTCCTCCTTACACGAGACATCACAACAACGATTCACCAGGCAACGTCGGTCAACTGCTGTTTGTGTGAGAAATCGGTTGGAAACTTTCCTCATGTCAGCACGTTGTAGGTGTCGCCACCGGCGCCAACCTTGTGTGAATGCTCTGAAAAGCTAATCATTTGCATATCACAGCATTTTCTTCCTGTCGGTGAAATTTCGCGTCTGTAGCAAGTAATATTCGTGGTATAGCAATTTTAATGGGCGGGAGTGTATCAGTAAGAGATGAAAGTGTTTGAGGCAACAATATCTTAATTTCTTAAAGGTATTTTATGTTGCATGACTTGGTTCATCTCACGACCATTTATTTACTTACCATTTATGAACATCGAAATTATTTTACGGTGTAATGACGGTATTGTTTTATTATATGATATGCTTTGTTAATATGACGACTGTCATGCATTTTAAAGACTTCTACGATCCCAAGATGGCTCGGTAAGAGCGGATACTAATTAAGAAATAATGAATTGGCGATCTTGACTTTTTTATTACCCTTTATTGGGGCATAAAGCCCATAATTGGCTAGGCTGGCAGCAGCCTCGTACGCTGCTCTACAACACAGATAATAATTACTTAACACAGAGTATATAATAAGTTAAAAAAGGAGATGAGAGGTGATTTTAAAACAAGAAAATCATAGACAATTTCGCGAAATTTTAAAATGTGCAGCTGGAGTGAAAGTAACATGGTGACGATGACGGAGAATCGGTAAAAGACACTGGCAACACTTATTCTGCCGATGGCTGCGGTTGCTATATGTTAAAAGTGAGAGCACACTGCACTGACACTAACACACGTGAGGCCATGCTTAATATTCGTTGTACAGACCTCGCAGGAGATTGGGAAGGTGGTGGATTAGCGGAAGGAAAGGCAGGGGTTGGTAGTGGGCAGGGGAAGGCGGGAGCGCAAGGAATCTGGAGAACTGGGAGGGGGAAAGGAAGGCAGCGTCGGGCTGGATGAAGACAGGAGTGTGGAGAGAAGGAGCACTTTGTCTACAGGGAGGGGATTAGAGCTGGTAGGAGAGGTAGATTTCGGGACAAAGGGCATCATTCAGTAGGGGTTGGTGGCGGACGCAGGGTTACTCTAGGAGAAGTTGTGGAGTGTATGCAGGTGGAGAGAAGGAGGGATACAGTGGTGAATGTGTGGCAGAAGCCCAGGGTTGCTGAGAATGGGATATACTAGTGGGTGACGGGACTGTATCTTGCGGGGCGTGTAAAGGATACAGATATGTTCCGGGAGCAGCAGCAGGAGGGGTCAGATCATACAGGATCTTCATGGGGGAAGGGAGGCAGATATGGTAAGCGAAGCAGAGGGTGTGACGTTCGAGTATTTTTAGTAGACGGGGCAGGCGGAACGCATGAATGAATGGTATGTGGTCAGAGAGGAGGTTGAGGCAGGTGAGGGCTTTGTCGTGGACAGTTTTAAGGTTTGGGGTCCAGGGGAGGGAGCAGTCAAGGGTGAGGCCAAGGTATTTGATGGTAGGGGGTGCGGCAGATGGGGCAATTGCGAAACGTCAGATAAATGTCGGGGAGGTGAAATAAGGGGGTGGTTTGACCTATAATGACTACCTGAGATTTTCCGGGGTTCACAGAAACGAACCACTGGTTGTACCAGAAGGAGAATTAGTTCAGGTGGGATTGGAGGAGGTGTTGGGAGCGAGTGATGGAGGGCATGGGGGTAAGGAAGGCAGTGCCATCAGCGAACTGAAGGGGATGGATGGGAGGCTGGGGTAGGGGAGTAGTTTAGATAGAGTGAGGACAGAGCCCTGGGGGCGTTACGGTAGAGGGGTAAAACAAATGAGAGTTGGAATTTAGACAGTGACATAGGTTGGGCAAGCAATGAAATGGACATAATTAAAGCTAAGGGCGTAGGTCTGGAGTTTCAAATGGAGCCTGGAATGACATACATGGTCATAGGCTTTCTCTACGTTAAGAGAAAGAAAGCAGAGCAACGGTAGTTAAGCTGGAACAGAGAGGTGATAAGTGAGGCAAAGGAGATCGTTTTTCGCAGAGAATGAGGATCAGAAGCCACATTTGGAGAGAGAAATTAGTTGGTGGTGATGGGGATGCTGATGACATGGTGAGAAATGATGGTTTCCAGGACCTTGCTGAAAACTGAGGTGAGGCTGAAGGAATGGTGAGGTTTTGGATGGGGGACGTTTTCCACAGATCTTAGATGAAGCTGGGAAAGAGGATTAGTAAAGGGAGGCGAAAGCAGTGTGGAAGAAGAAGGGACAGGCTGTACGTCAGGCTGTCATAACTAGACTGTCAATTGTATGTAAGGAGTCGTGATTAGTGTGTTCATTTCAGAGTGTTGGATGTGATACAGGTTCGCCAGTACTGAAATGAGTGGATGGGCAGTGTGGGCTTGAGACAGGTGCATATCTGGCACCAAGCCTGGCGTTTTTTGTGGCAAGGAGGTTTCTGACCGTTGGTTTTACTGGTGGCCCAGGAGTGTGTCCTGATTCTTTCTTAGGAAGGAATGGCAGAGACGACGCGATGAATGTGGAAGGAGGATGCCCTGTGGAAGGAAGGTGGACAATGAGGATGGATAGCTTTGATTGGGATGTGGTCATGGAGAACGGCAGCACCGCTCTGGAGGCGGCGTGGTCGAGAGAGAGAGAGAGAGAGAGAGAGAGAGAGAGAGAGAGAGAGAGAGAGAGAGAGAGAGAGAGAGAAACAGTGGTTCTCTAGTGAGGTTCCTGTAGATCGATGGGAGGCATCCCAGTCAGTATGGGAATAATCGTGAACAGTCTTGGGGGAGGGGGGGCTTCAAGACAGGGAACATGGGCAGGGCGGTTGTGGGGGTCTATGATGAGCAGGATGGGGACATAGTCACTACCTATACGGTCAAGGGCATCCTCTGTAGTGCATCCTAGGAGGGTGGAGAACTTTAGGGGTGGTATTACTTTCGACGCGAGTGGGTTGTGGGAGGGGGTGTCACAATTTTTATTCTCATAATTGTAGTTCATTTCCGGTGTGTTTTATGCAAGCGAGGCGCCACACTCTTTAGCAACATCGCCTTGCCTTTGTTCAGTCCCCGGTGAACACGTGAACTGTCCGTGCACTATGCTTCTGCGGAGCGGCCCAACGTGTGGCATTGTTTACCCCCACTGCCTGGATTCGGCGAATGGAGGGTAGGTACCTCTGTTTGCATTTTACATGTGTAAGGTGCCCAGAACTCCTGACTGCCTCTTATGTAATGAACGTATTTTGGGATTGTTTACAATCTTTTTCAAAATGGTCAGGTCCTGCAGGGCTCTAGACAGGACCTTGAAGAGGGGGGGGGGTGTCAGGGGGGAAACGGGGGGGGGGGGAGGACTAAATCCCCGGGGCCCGGGCCTTGCGAAGGCCTAAGTTTCTAAACTGGCAGATATCACACAAAGTAAATTTTTTAACATATTGAGTTTTACAATATCTTCATGGATGGGAACATTTATCACTTATTTGTAGATGACAATGTCTGTGTTGTGACGTGAGCGATATTGTATTATAGTCCCATTAACATAAAGTTCTACGTGGCAGTTTCAGATTGCCTGCTCTACGAACGAATAGAACAACGTGTGCACTGAACGGGCCGTCCAACTGCAAGAACGCTACAGCATGACTTACGGTAGATACGGTATTAGCACAATAATGCTCACCGTTTCTAGTGTCATGTGACTATCGTTCGGTGGTATTGCTAAAGGGACACTGCTTTTGTGGTCAGCACTTCAGCCATATATTGAGTTCTTCGCAAACATAAAGCTAATATCACCTTGAAATAGACAAATAAAGACTGATCTCGCAAGGAAAAAAATCAGTTGGAAAATATGTTGAAGCGGAAAATGCGTTCGTAAATAAAGCAGCTTATAATGCGTATGTTGTGGTTGCTATGGGAAGTTCAGTGAACGAAACAGTTTTAACAATGCCATTATGTCTATATCACTCTGAACTGAAGGTCATTGAACTTGTCTGGACACTGATTAAGAATTGACAAATTTGGCACAAGAAGGAGGAAGCTCAATTTGTTGTCTGTATTAAGTGCGATACACTGACGCGGACGACTTTGTGGTCGCTTCAGTGGCAGTTATTTGTTTGAGAAACTTTTCACCAATGGAAGTTTAGTGTGCAAGACTGTAAGTTTGATGTGTTAACATTATGGAGTTTAAACACAAGTCTGGGGCGACGAAGCGAAAAGAAAAGTACAGTGAATGTTCATTAACGGCAGCACACGCCACACGCCAACTTCGAGTTGAATCTGCTTCAGTGGGCACTGGCTCTCGAACATAGGGGAAAGGGTTGTACCTTGGGACATTTTTCTCATTTTAATTTTTTTACACTATGACTTTTTTTACAAGAAATTTGAAAATTTACCCCATCACAGGCATCAATTTTAGGTAATGTTGAACGAACAGCAGTTTACTCTAGCTCTAATATTTACACAATTACTCACCAATAAAGACTTTTGTGACATTTGTCCCAAGGTACAACATATGGTTTTACCTTGGGACAGTGGTGGTTTTACCTTGGGACACGGTGATGTACTTCAATTACTCAGTTTTATGAATGAAAAAATCGTATTGGAATTAGGTAGTAAATGTTTGTTAGTCCAAATACAAAAGTTATTTTACCTCAAAACAAGAGATGGTGGGAATAAAATATTAATTGAATGAAACCCACGACACACCACTGGAGCTGGTAGTTCTTTCACTATATTACTGCAATTAACAATGATGATGTTCTCAACATTAGGGAATACAAAGTGGTCCTTTGCTTCCTTAAGAATTTCACAGTTAAATCTCATTGTGTGCTTTCTAAAACTACTCCTGCATAGTAAACATGAGATCTGTCACCGATGTCAAAGTTTACCAAGACCCAACTACCTTGAGAACAAGAAAGTGTTACGTTTCTAGATAGAAAGAAGGATGAGATATCCTCTTCTTCAGATGACAAATCAAATATGCTACCTCCAGAGCTACTGCCAAGCTCGGGAATTTCTTCATCAAAAGAAATGGAAGATGAAAACTCCTTTGTCCGTTAGTGGCTTCTTTCTTTGGGAAGGATTTCTTTTTCTTGTTTTCATTTGTTTTTCCTCTTCGATTCTTTGTTTTCCTGGCGTATCAGTGACAATCATAAACCTTCCACGTGTCCAAAGGTGCAACCAGAGAAGTGTCCCAAGGTAAAACCAAACACACAATAACAGAAAACAGTATCCTGACTTATGTACACATTTATATCTTTATAACTTATGGTATCAATAGCTTACTTAAACAATGCCCTGCAACACTGTATTTAAGAAATATCAATAATGATGCTTAGCTTTAATTTCCGTCTTCTAAGGATAGTGCCTAAATTTTATTTTCAAACACGAAAACTATTAAAACTCCCCCTCAGATCTCAAACTTCATCCACATACAACATGTCCTATTCCCTCTGAAAATAGACCTGACAACTGTACTTCATAGTTCTTCAAGTTTCCACTAGAGTGCACTGCCTTTATTAAAAAGTGTCCCAAGGTAAAACCGTCCCAAGATACAACCCTTTCACCTACTTATTCTTCCACGTATAAAGGTTACAATGGTTTGATGGGAATTTGCAACAATCGGAAGTAAAGGGTTAAAAACAATGTAAAAACCTCCTTTTAAAAAATTGACTGCTATATTTGGAGTTGGGACGCATCTAGCTTCCTGCCCTGGGTCCGGTGCTGGCTCTCAGCGGCCGTGGCTCTAGATCTCGACACTTCCAGATTTGGAGGCCCTTTACGCCGAAAGGACCGATGTGTGTGCATGTGTGTGTTGGATGTGATCCAGGTTCGCCAGTACTGGATGGAGTGGATGGGCAGTGTGGGTTTGAGACAGGTGCATATCTGGCACCAAGCCTGGCGTTTTTCCGTGGCAAGGAGGTTTCTGATCGTTGGTTTTACTGGTGGCTCAGAAATGTGTCCTGATTCTTTCTTAGGAAGGAATGGCAGGGACGACGCGATGCATGGAGAAGGAGGACGGCCTGTGGAGGGAAGGTGGACAGTGAGGATGGATAGCTTTGGTTGGGATGTGGTCATGGAGAACGTCAGCACCAGTCTGTTGAAGGAAGGAGGCGGCATGGTAGAGAGAGAGAGAGAGCGAGCGAGGGAGAGAGAGTGAGAGAGCGAGCGAGGGAAAGAGAGCTTCTGAAGTGCGGTTCCTGTGGATCGCGGGTAGGCATCCCAGTCAGTTTGGGAATAATCGTGAACAGTCTTGGGAGGGGGCTCAAGCCGGGGAACATGGGCAGGACGGGTTTGGGGGTCTATGATGAGAAGGATGAGGACATAGTCACTGCCTATAAGGTGACGGACATCCGCTGTAGTGCATCCCAGGAGGTTAGAGAACTTTGGGGGTGGTGTTACGAGGCGCGTCCAAAAAGTAAGTTCCGTTTGGTAATAAAATGAAATTGTACACAGTTACAGTAAAAATTTTTATTGCACAAAATTCAAAATCTCTTAAATTACTTTTCCACGTAACTGCCGAAATTCTGCAGGCATTTGTCATAGCGTGGCACCGGGTTTTTTTATACCTTATTCATAGAAATCTTCCGCCTGTGTCTTCAATCAGTTGGAAACATTTTCTTTCAGCTCGTCGTCATTGGTGAAGTGATGACCGCCAAGGAAAGACTTGAAATGTAAGAACAGATTAAAGTTCTTCTGTAACCAAAGGTGGATGCCCACTTCGTTCTTCATCGTGCTCTCACTATGCCCGCCATTGAACTGTCCGACCCATCTTCTCACCATCGAATCACTCATCGCATATGGTCCGTAAACATCGCACATTTGCCGATAAACTTCACTTGGTTTCCCTTTCCTCGCATGCAGAAACCGAATCACCGACCTGATTTCACAGGCGGCGGGATTTTCAATCAACGCCGACATTTCATACAAGCACAACAAAGCGTACGTAACTGACAGCGATCTCCAAATGGCGCACGTTCTTCTCCTTGATACACATCGTCTACAGCGCATGTGCGGAACTGCAATCGCAGCGCTGCAGCGGAGATAAATTGAAACGGAACTTCCAGGACGCGCCTCGTACGTTCGGGGCTAGTGAGTTGTGGAGGGAGGGGGGGGGGGGGGCAAGTGAGGTGGTGATGAACTGGCGCTACTCATAGAGTTCAACATTGGGAATATAGCGTTAAAAACAGTGTTAAAACGTTCTTAAAAAAATTGACTGCTATATTTGGAGTTGGGGGCCCATCTAGCTTCCTGCCCGATGCCCGGTGCTGGCTCTCAGCGGCCGTGACTCTAGATCTCGAAACTTCCAGATTTGGAAGCCCTTTACGGCGAAAGGACCTATGTGTGTGCATATCAGAGCGTTGGATGTTCGCCAGTACTGGAAGGAGTGGATGGGCAGGGTGGGTTTGAGACAGCTGCATATCTGGCACCAAGTCTGGCGTTTTTTTTTTTTTTTTTTTTTTTTTTTTTTTTTTTTTTTTTTTTGTGGCAAGGACGTTTCTGATCGTTGGTTTTACTGGTGGCTCAGGAGTGTGTCCTGATTCTTTCTTAGGAAGGAATGGCAGAGACGACGCAATGCATGGAGAAGGAGGACGGCCTGTGGAGGGAAGGTGGACATTGAGGATGCATAGCTTTGGTTGGGATGTGGTCATGGAGAACGTCAGCACCAGTCTGTTGAAGGACTGAGGCGGCATGGTCGAGAGAGAGAAAGAGAGGTTCTCAAGTGCGGTTCCTGTGGATCACTGGTAGGCAACCCTATCAGTAAGGAATAATCATGAACAGTCTTAGGAGGGAGCTCAAGACGGGGAACATGGGCAGGACGGGTGTGGGGGTCTATGATGAGAAGCATGGGGACATAATCACTGCCTATAAGGTGAAGGACATCCGCTGTAGTGCAGTATAATCGGTGGCGACTTTAATTTACCCTCGATATGTTGGCATAATTACGTATTCAAAACCGGGGGCAAATATAAAACTAGTTCTGAATGCTTTTTCTGAAAACTACTTCGAACAGTTAGTTCATGAACCCACTAGAATAGTACGTGGTTGCGAAAATACTCTTGATCTCCTAGCAACAAGTAATCCCGAGATAGTAAAGAGCATCAAAACAGATACAGGGATTAGCGAACATAGAGTTGTAGTAGCGAGACTAAATATCGACATTCCCAAATACACCAAAAATAAACTAAAATATATATCTATTCAATAAAGCAGATAAAAATTCGCTTCACGCTTTCCTGAGTGATAGTCTCCAGTCCTTCAAAACTAAAAATGCGAGTGTAGATCAGTTGTGGCTTACTTTCAAAGACATAATATCAGTAGCAATCGAGAGATTTATACCAAATAAATTAATAAAATAGGGGGATGACCCCCCGTGGTACACGAAACAGGTCAGAAATTTAAAAAGACACAGAATCCGCAAGACTGGCAATCATTTACTGAAACTCGCAACCTAGCGCGGACTTCAATGCGAAAAGCCTATAGTAGTTTCCACAACGAAATCCTGTCTCGTAATCTTGCAGAAAATCCAAAGAAATTCTGGTCAGTGAAGTACACTAGCGGCAAAACACAAACAAAACCTTCACTACGCGATAGCAATGGTAATACTACCGACGACAGTACTGCTAAGGCAGAATTACTAAACACAGCTTTCCGAAATTCTTTCACCAAAGAAGACGAAGTGAACACTCCAGTATTCAATCCAAGAACAGCTGCCAGCATGCGAAACTTAGAAGTAGATGTTCCTGGAGTAGTAAAACAACTTAAGTCTCTAAACAAAAATAAATCTTCCGGGCCAGATTGTATACCAACTAGATTCCTCTCAGAGTATGCTGATGCAATAGCTCCGTACTTAGCTATAATTTATAACAGATCACTCAGCGAAAGATCCGTACCCAAAAAGTTGCCCAAGTGACTCCAATATTCAAGAAAGGCAATAGGAGTGATCCCCAAAATTACAGGCCTATCTCATTGACGTCGATTTGCAGTAGGATTTTGGAACATATACTTTGTTCGAATATTATGAACTACCTCGAAGAGAACGACCTATTGACCAATAGTCAGCACGGATTCAGAAAGTATCACTCTTGCGAAACACAGCTTGCCCTTTATTCATTTGAAGTGTTAAGTGCCATCGACAAGGGATCTCAAATCGATTCCATATTTCTGGATTTCCGGAAGGCTTTTGGCACTGTACCTCACAAGCGGCTTCTAATGAAATTGCGTGCTTATGGAATATTCCCCAATTGTGCGATTGGATTCACGATTTCCTATCAGAAAGGACACAGTTCGTTGTAATTGACGGTAGGTCATCGAGTAAAACAGAAGAGATATCTGGCGTTCCACAGGGAAGCGTTATAGGTCCCCTACTCTTCCTCGTGTTTATAAACGATTTAGGAGATAATCTGAATAGCTCCCTTAGACTGTTCGCGGATGATGCTGTCGTTTATCGGTTAGTGAAGTCAACAGAGGATCAAAAGCAACTGCAAAGCGATTTAGACAAAATTTCTACTTGGTGCGAAAATTGGCAATTGACACTAAATAAAGAAAAGTGTGAAGTAATACACATGACCACTAAAAGAAATCCGCTGAACTTCAATTACGCGATAAATCAGTCAAACCTTAAGGTCGTAAATTCTACCAAATACCTAGGAGTTACAATTACGAACAACTTTGACTGGAGAGAACACATAGAGAATATTGTGGGGAAGGCTAACCAAAGGTTGCGTTTCATTGGCAGAACGCTTAGAAGATGCACCAACTCCACCAAAGAGACTGCCTGCATCACACTTGTGCGTCCTCTCCTGGGGTACTGTTGCCCCTTGTGGGACCCTCACCAGGTGGGACTGACGGAAGACATTGAGAAGGTTCAGAGAAGGGCAGCTCGTTTTGTTTTATCACGTTACGGGGGAAAAGCGTCACGGAAATGTTGCACGAATTGGGGTGGAAATCATTAAAAGAAAGACGTTATTCATTGCGGCGTGATCTGTTTGCGAAGTTTCAATCACCGACTTTTATTTCTGAATGTGAAAACATTTTGCTAGCACCCACCTACTTAGGGAGACATGACCATCCCCATAAAATAAGAGAAATCAGATCGAAAACGGAACGATTTAGGCGTTCTTTCTTCCCGCGCGCTATTAGAGAATGGAACGGTGGAGAAAAGTTATGAAAGTGGTTAATGAACCCTCTGCCAGGCACTTAAATGTGATTTGCAGAGTATCTATGTAGATGTAGATCCCAGCAGGTTGGAGAACTTTGGGGGTGGTATTACGTTCGGGGCGACTGGGTTGTGTGGGGGAGGGGGGGGGGGGGCAAGTGATGTGGTGAGGAACTGGCGCCACTCATAGAGCTCAGCAGTGGGAATATAGGGTTAAAAACAATGTTAAAACCTTCTTAAAAAAACTGACTGCTATATTTGGCTGGGGGCCCATCTAGCTTCCCTACCCAGGCCCGGTGCTGGCTCTCAGCGGCCCTAGCTCTAGATCTCGAAACTTCCAGCAGATTTGGAGGCCCTTTATATCGAAAGGACCGAGACGGGCGCCTCCCCAGCCCGCAGCCTCCTCCCTCCCCCCTGTTCCCCACTGGAGATAGTGAAGAGGCGCCAAAAGGTTTCAGAACGGCGAGCTCTAGCAGGCTCCTCGGCTGTGACACTGCGGCGTCAGTTGGCCCGCTGCGGTGTGCTCTTGAGACGTCGGCCCACTTGAAGTACCTCGTCCTGTTCTCGCCGGTGACGGCAGGTCGCCGCTGTAACGGGTTAACACCTAAGTGGCCAGATTCAGCCGCCCTCTCGAGGTTCTGTAGTTAGCCTTTTCCCAGCCACTGACCGCTGCCAGTCGGCGCGGACTCTGTCATGCAAATGACGCTCGAGTGCACTTGAGGAGCGGAGAGTTCCTCAGGGCCCGTCACTCGGCCCGGAACAGGTTCCTATGGAGTTACGATCTCATCATATGCAGCGCAGCGCAAGTCGTAACAGTACTGTCGGAGCAAATCTGGTAACATTTTTGAAGTCCCGCAGATAAAATATGAATTAACGGTAGTTTTGGAAAAGCATGTTCTGTGCAGTGTTTAAGCTAGAAAATAAAACAATGTCGCGAAACTGCACAAATAAAAATTTACATCTACATACATACTTCGCAATCCACCGTAAGGTGCGTGGCGGAGGGTACACTGTACCAGTACTAGGCATTTCCTTTCCTATTCCACTCCCAAATAGAACGAGCAAAAAAAGAATACCTATATGCCTCCGTACGAGCCCTAATTTCACTTATCTTGTCTTTATGATCACTACGCGAAATATAATTAGGCGGCAGCTAGATCGTAATGCACTCAGCTTCAAATGCTGGCACTCTAATTTTCCTCAACAGAATTTCACGAAAAGAACGTCGTCTTTTCTCCAACGGTCCCTAATTGAGTTGCCGGAGCATTTCCGTGACACTCGCGCATTGGTCGAACCTACCAGTGACAAACGTAGCTGCTCGCCTCTGAACTGCTTCTATGTCTTCCTTTAAACTGATCTGCTGCGGGTCCCAAACACTTGAGCAATACTCAAGACGTGGTCGTACAAGCGTCTTATACGCAGGTCTCCGTTACAGGTGAAGTACATCTTCCCAAAATTCTCCCAATAAACCGAAGTCGGCTGTCCGACTTACTCACAACTGTCCTTACATGTTCGTTCTACTTCATATCGCACTGCAATGTTACGCCTAGATATTTGAACGCCGTGACTGCATCAAGCTCACTACTAATGCTGTATTCGAATATTATGGGATTGTTTTTCCTACTCATGCGCATCACCTTACATTTTTCTACATTGAGAGCTAGCTGCCATTCTTCGCACCAACTAGAAATTTTGTCTAAGTCATCCTGTATCCTATTACAGTCAGTTAAAGACGACACCCTCCCATACACCACAGCATCATCAGCAAACAGCCGCAAATTACAACTTACTCTGTCCATCAGATCATTTATATAGATAGAAAATAATAGCGGTCCTATCACACTCCCCTGGGGCACACGTGACGATACACTCGTCTCTGATGAATACTCGCCGTCGAGAAGAACGTACTGCGTTCTATTACTTAGGTAGTCTTCCAGCCAGTCATAAATCTGTGAAACTATTCCATAAGCTCGTATCTTCGTTAGCAGTCTGCAGTGTGGCACCGCGTCGAACACCTTTTCGAATTCGAAAAAAACACAATCCGCCTGTGCAAAAAATCTGATTGTGCATAGTTCTTCGAGTAGAAAATTTTGTAAATTAAGTTATTAATAACGGCTTTGAAAAGAAAATATGTGTATATTCGATTGAAGCTAACAGTAATCTGCAAAATGAAATTTTATTAATTTCTTTATTAAATTAACTTTCACACATACACCACATCATATCTGCACTACATGACCTGTCAGTATTAATTTGCACATATCGCGATACCTAACACTACGTTAGAATACGTCGGTTTTTATGCATACTCCACACAAAAAACACCTTTTCAAAATCAAAATTATTACGAGATGGCCCTTCTATATTAATTGCCAAAAGTTTGCTGTTTCTACAGAAAGGCGGTTTCTGATTTATGTTTTTATATCGTTCATGCAACTAAATACTCGTTCACAGTCAAGTGTGTGCAAGGGTATGATACATTTAGTCATTGTGTATTTTCTTGAACCTTCCTCAGAAGTACTTGTAACATAAAGAATTCAAATAATTGATTAATGCGGGAATAATAAATATCCATGTAAAAAAGTAAATAGGGAACTTAAATTATTTTGGTGGAAGAATGACTTTTATAATTTTTGTTAAGTTGTCGCGTTTATTATAAATTTTGATACTGCAGCTTACCTACAGAAGGCGCCATGCCGTTCTGCTTTTTTTTTTTTTTTTTTTTTTTTTTTTTTTTTTTTTTTTCACATAAATTATACTCGAATAATGGAATTTCTCCAGACTACTGAACTTTGCACCACTTGTGTAACATTTTGCTCTAATTGTTCATTTGGTATGTCGATGTGGTTTGTTTCTTTTGTATTTTCCGTTTTACGGCGACAAGAACTTCGTTCCGTCTCCTTCCTTAAAAGAAATTTGTCCATTTGAAGAAAATGAGTGACAGCCCAAGAATATGAATTCCTCTGACTCTAACTAGCGGTTCCTTTGTATCAGTGGCAGAGTTACTGTCTTAATTATATCCATAGTGGATGTTAGATCGCGGTTGTATTACTTAATTATTTTGTCAAGTAGGCTCAACCACAGAAATCGTGTAAAACACTAAAATATGACGCGTTTCAAGGGTCAAGCCTTCGTCATCAGATAATCTGTGCAAGAATCTTACTGTCTGTCTGCGACCTGGCAAGTGAGCAGGACTCCTTTTCGGAGGAGGGGTTCGGGGAATTGGCTTTTCCAGGATGTCGTCCAGGTAACCAACAAGCTCGCTAAGAATTTGCTCCCTGTCCAGCTGCCCTGGAAAACCAACTTGTGGCACTGCCCTTTGGGAGACCTGATTACGTCCACGGTAGGGGACACTCCTGCTTGCTCACCAAGTCGCTGACGAATTTTAAGGGGGCTTTTTATGGCTTGTTGAAAGGCTTTGTTTCGTGGCAAATTCATGTCGCATTTTTGAGACTGCTGTTTTACAGTTCGTCTTAGTCTTAGACGACGAATAGCAAAATGCGACAAATGCGACTGTAGCTTAAACCCTGGCCCCGAGTGATATAAGAATTTAGAGACACGGTCATGTTTATTGCATAACCGAAGGGAGAAGGGAAGCTTAGGTCATTAGAGACGGAGTTAACGCTCGGAGTTTTGGGTAAGGATGTGGAAAGAAATCGGTAGAGCCTTGTGAAAAGAACCATCCCGGCATTCGCCAGGAGTGATTTAAGGAAATCACAGAAAACCTAAAACTGGATGGCTGGAGGTGGATTTGAATCACCTCCTCCCGAATGCGAGCCCAATGCGTTACCACTGCACCACCTCACTCGGTGCACCGAAGTTTTTTAATTGTATTTAGTAGTGATTAGAATAGAAGACTCACATGTGTATAATCAGAAACAGAGGAAATGTAGACATTGTTTCTTGGAGTTATCTATAAGTAAACAAATAATGGTTATGAGAATACTCACAATTCTACTGAAATATAGCATAAGCGATGATGCCTAGGAAATAGTGGATGTTTGGTGAATACTGAATATATATCTGGAATTTTTAAAAATCTGATTACTGTATCCAAATATTTCAGAAAATCTCCGCTGCAGAGTGAAAATATCATGTTACAATAACGTTCATGGAAATTCGGGAAATACAAACTTCCGAATACAATAATCAGGAAGTGAACGGAAGCCAAGGCGAAATGACTGTAGGAAAAATGTAAAGAAAGGAAATGATCCTCGTAGGACTTATATAGCGTACAGAAAAGTCAAAACAACCTTCGGTGAAATTAAAAGTAAGGGTGGTAACATTAAGACTGGAAAGGAAATTCCATTGCTAAACGTAGAGGAGAGAGCGGATACGTGTGAAGTACATTGAAAGTGTCTACAAGGAGGAAGACCGATGACAGAAAATATTCATATTGAAGATATATGGGGTCTACTATAGGGTGACCAGACGTCTCGTGTTTCACTGGATAGTCCCTTATTTAGCCCAAGTGTCCCGTTTTCCCAACAAAATAAATATAGGACTTTTATTGTCGTATTTTTACTAACTACCCCATATTATTTTGAAATAACGTAACGTAACGACATGTACAACGTAACCAAATGGAGACCAAATGAGGTGATAAACAAACAGTAATAAAAATAGGCTTTAACTCCAAAGTGAAAAAGGTGTGATTTTTAATTTCTTTGGTAGGAACTACGTAATGCTTTCACATGTCATGTACAGATTTACCAACTACAAAAATTGTCATTAAAAGGTTTGCGGCTAGAAGGTGATGTACTGAAAGACTTTTCTTGCACATTTCATTTCACGATGCGTTAGCTATTATATTCCGAAATTGGATTACCCATTTCACGTGCTGAAACCATTTAACTGGGTTCAGCTCAAATATCCTCTCATTTGGAAGTGTGTTAAGTAAAGTCTTAAAACTTTACCAGACTCTGATGAAACTATTTGGAAAGAAAGATGCAGCTCACTACTTGGCTTGTGCTAGCTCTGCCTGGCGCTTACGCTGTAGAAAGAGTGCTCTCCGCCACAAATCGGTTATGGAACGCGAAAACAACATATTTAGTGTGCAAACTGTGAAGGAACTAATTATAACAAGAACTCATTTTCAGAATACTTCAAGTGTAGATTATTATGAAAATCTAAGTGAAAATATCGATCTCCCGAATGGTTTATATCATTCTTCAAAATTGAGACATAAACGAGTAAACTGCGTAAGTAATAACAATTGTCTCTCCTGCTTGGTTACAAGTGACAACAACAAAGTATTTATTTAGTTATTAATACAATTTATTTAGCTTTTCGTTGTGTATATTTGGATAATTTTTGTATTAGCATTTGACTTGACATCTCTTAGTTTCTGCGGTTATGTAGTCTGTCCCGTCCCAAGAAACACTAATTCCTATGCTTGTCCCGTTGATTTCATATTATTTCAGTAATTAAATACTCTTCGTGCTGTGGTAATTATTGTACTTTCTACACACAACATACAGTACTCAAAATAAGTGATTTAGAGAGAAGCAAATGCAAATTATAGAACCAACAAATGCGATACGTTAGCTTTGGGGTGGGTGGTGGAGGAGTGGAGGGGAGAGATAGAGAGAAACAACAGCAGATAGGTGTGAGGACTACCGCACAATTAGATTAACAACTACTGACGAGAATTATGCACCGAAGAATGGAAAAAAAACTGTGGGATGACGATCACTTTGGTTTTAGGAAGTGTGAAGGCACGAGAGAGAAATTGATGGTATTGCGTCTGATAACGGAAGTAAGACTGAATAAAAATAAAGATATGTGCATAGAATTTGTAGACGTAGAAAAAGCATTCGACAAAGTATAAACTTGCAAGATGTTCGATCTGAATGGAAAAACAACTTATGAGATACCAATTAACAAAGGAGCACGAGAAGGCTGCTGCATCTCTCCAAATTTATCCAACATCTTCATTAATGAAATAAAATATATATGGAAAACAGAATTTCAGAAAGGTACCAACCTAATTTCATATACGCTGATGATGCAGTGATCCTAGCAGATGAGGAAGATGACCTTCAGAAAGGAATCTACTAACTAAAACAAAGACGCGCAAAATTTTGCATGGATGATTAAAAAAATTGATAGCAAATTAATAATCAACCTACCAGTTGCAGTAACAGTAGTTTAATAAACTTGACCACGGTTTCGACGGATAGAAACCCTTCTTATTCAAGAATACACGTTATACCTATATACAATATGGCATCATAAATTGAAAATTCGTAATCATTATGCCTGAATATGCGTCATATCGAGCCTATTGTCTAAAACATTGTGAAATACAGAATCAGAATAAAACTATTACTTACTATACTCGCATATCACAGTAATTGGACATATCTATGATCTAGGGAATGTGATTTAAGACTGAAAGATATGTCAGCATATTTCGAGTCATTCACGCTTACTGATGGGAAGCAGGGAGCGTGCGTACCAGGACCGGTGGCGAATGCGCCGTGGAACATAAACGTTCAGTAGCTTAAATAGCCACTGGTAGAACGTACCGGGTGATCAAAAATTTAGTCTAAATTTGAAAACTTAATAAATCACGGAATAATGTAGGTAGAGAGGTAAAAATTGACTCACATGTTTGGAATGACATAGGGTTCTATTAGAACGGAAAAAAAAGGTTCAAAAAATGTCCGACAGATGGCGCTTCATCTGGTTTTGTTACTGCTACCGTGATGGGTGAGAGGTACGCCGATATGTTACAGAATCGCATCATGCCCAGCCTGGCCGATAAACACCTGCTGGAACGTACGACTTTTATGCAGGATGGCGCTCCACCCCATATTGCTAGACGCGTGAAAGATCTCTTGCGCGCGTCATTTGATGATGATCGTGTGCTCAGCCGCCACTTTCGTCATGCTTAGCCTCTCAGGTCCCCAGACCTCAGTCCGTGCGATTATTGGCTTCGGGGTTAGCTGAAGTCGCAAGTGTATCGTGATCGACCGACATCTCTAAGGATGCTGAAAGATCACATCCGACGCCAGTGCCTCACCATAACTCCTTACATGCTTTACAGTGCTGTTCACAACATTATTCCTCGACTACATATATTATTGAGGAATAATGATGAGCATATCGAGTATTTCCTGTAAAGAACATCATCTTTGCTTTGTCTTAATTTGTTATACTAATTATCGATTTACTGATCAGATGAAGCGCCATCTGCCGGACATCTTTTGAACTTCTTTTTTTCCTTATAAAACCCCATGTCATTCCAAGCATGTGTGTTAATTTTCACCTCTCTTTCTACATTATTCCGTGATTTATTAAGTTTTCAAATTTATACTGACTTTTTGATCACTCGGTACATTGAATTTACAACGATGTCAATAAATGGAATATTTGGATAAAAATAGTGTGAGAGCGTTGAGGGAGGGTATGGAAACAAATATTACAATGGTCAATTGTAAAAATATGCTAACTAGCAGATACCGTTGAAATACATTGCATCGTTCGTTTACGCAATGTATTTCAACGGTATCTGTTAGCAAATTTTTACAATTGTCCAATGTAATATTTGTTTCCATAGCTTCCCTCAACTCTCTCAGTGAAGTTGTAAAGGGTTATCAGTATTATGCGGACACAAAACTCGTGCAGCACGTGGTACAAAAACAGAAACTGCAGTAGCAGTTGCACCAACAGTTCCAAAAGCAAACGGATTTGCTCCGTCAAGAAATTTAGCTCTTGAAGAAACATTTACATGTTCAGGGTATCCAACCCATACAGAGTGCGCTCACTTCTCAGACGGAAAGCTGCTCTAACGCGCTTCCGCCGTTTAAAGACTCCAAAGAGGATTTGGATGCGTATGTGCAGCGGTTAAAACGACACTTCGCTGGGTTTCGCGTTACTCATTACGCACTCCAACGGTCGTTCTTCCCATCTTGGGCTTCCCTGGAGAAATTTTTCTTACTCACTTAAGTCGACACCCCTCTCGAATACTGATGCGCTCACATTCGATGGGATGTGTTATTTATTTATTTATATTTATCGCGTTCCGAAGAACCCAAGTGAGGAGCAAGTCTTCATGGTCATGCAACGGTTCAGTAGATGAGATTATAACAGGCAGATAAAATTAAAGGCTCGGCAGTGAAATGCACACGACAGGCCTAAGCAAAAGCAATTACACAATCAACAACTTGACACAGAAATTAGCTTAATTTTTTAATCTTTCCTGGAATTCCTCGACAGAATAGAAACAGTGAGCCCTGAGGGGACTTTTCTAGATCTACGTCCGTACTCCGCAAGCCACATCACGGGATGTAGCGAAGAATGTGTACCAGTCTCACTTCAGCCTATTGCAGTCTCATTTGGTTTATGGGAAAAGTGACTGTTGTCCTTCGTGTGGGCCTAATCTTTCTGTTGTTGTCCTCGTGGTCTCTCGCAAGAAAGCAATACAGGGGTAGACTCTTCATGAAACGTACGCTCTCGCACCTTTGCAGAAGTCCGTGCTGCGATACAAATCAACAAAGCATCTGCCACTGGAGATTCCTAATCACCTCTGTGACGCTTTTGCGTTTACTAAATAAGCGTATAACGAAGCATGCTGCTCTCCGTTAGATCTTCTCTATGTATTCTATTAACCCTTCCTGCTACGGATCCCATATTGATGAGCAATAGTCTAGTGTTTGCCGGATGAGAGTTTTGCAACCTACTTTCTTTGTTGACGGACTACACTTCCTGAGAATTCTTCCAATTAATCGCAGTCTGGCATCTGCCTTATCCTTTTTGCTGCGGTGGAGTAGCCGCTGTGGAGCGCGCGGTTGCTCGCCGTGGAGGTTCGAGTCCTCCCTGGGGCATGGGTGTGTGTGTTGTCCTTAGGTTAGTTTACCTAGGTTTAAGTAGTTTGTAAGCTACGGACTTATGACTACGTAGTTTGGCCCGATAGATTTACAAACATTTGAACAAAACCTTATCCTTTTCAGTGCTGCGACTTCTCGATAAACTACAGCATCATCGGCAAAAAGCCTCATTGAACGTCCGATGTTATCTGAGGGAAGATATATATTTAATAGGGAAAACATAAAATGCATATCCAAGCCACAGTTGCTTGTTAAAAAAATATTTTAATGACCTCACATTTAATGCACAACTAGTTCTGACGTACAATTGCGTCATTTTCAAGTGCTCAGCATTGCTAAAGTCAATCACAATAAGGAAGCTTTATAAAAATAAAAGGGTAAGGCAGACATAAAATATGATAATTTATGAAAATGGTCGAGGAGCGTTATGAAATGTGATCCTGTAGGTCTCATTGTGGACAACCTGCGCTTTAGAGTGGTCAGCCCTATTCAACTTTGTAGTAACATTATTCCAATCCAGGAAACATTTTAAGCAATTTTCGTCAATTCGATAGTGCTTCCTCTGTGTAAGGAGCTCCATATGCCTGTCTGGACAAGCTGAATACGAGTTCAAAACTGGCTGTAACGCAGTGTATAAACACCCTGTTCAAATGCTTGTTAAGCTTAAGGGACCTAACTACGGGGTCATCAGTCCCTAAACTTACAAACTACTTATGAACTACCTACAACTAAGGACGGCACAAATATCCATGCCCGAGGGGGGATTCGAACCCCCGACCGTAGTGGCTGTGCAGACCGTGACTGAAGCGCCTCAGTCCCCTCGGCCACCGCGGCCGGCGTATAAACACCCTGTATTCAGCTTACAGGGAACTCATGCAAAATTTATTCTAAACTGTCTTTGAACGTCACTTGCGATCTCAGTATTCCAGAAACACTTCAGAATTATCTTTCATTGGTCAAGATTCAGTCTGCTGAATATAGACTATTCAGCAAAAACATGAAAAAAAGTGGTACTAAGTTGTAAAAATTTTGGGGGATTTTTGAGATTCAAGTGCATGAAACCCAATCGCCACTAATCGAAATTCAATGAAAATGATAAGCTTCGAATCCAGCTTTAATTTTGGTTGGTAATTAGCACAAATAACAGGGATGGTTACAGAAGATACTGAACTGAGAAAACATATTTCAGTTTTGACCCACTTTAGGTTACGATAACAACTCTAAAAGTGGGCCTTTGCGATCATCTTTTGACAGCTCGAAATTTAAATGAAAATAACGGCTTAACCATTCATCTGACACAAAAATTGAATAACCGAATTTGTAGAGGAGAAAATTCTCTACAACTTTGCTCTCTTATGTTTTCTTCATATCTCGTATCGTTTCAGAGATATTCGCAAAACTAACGGCGATTTTGTCCGTAACGTGTTCCCTTTTTTTAAGACGAACCGTTCAACCGATCAGCGCCAAATTTTACAGACATAATTGTAAGCCGCCAGAGACCAGAACCTCCCTTTTTCAAATTTTTCGGACAAATAATATGGTAATAATAATAATAAAAGCTGTTTGTAATATAATTGTAATTGCAAACCGTTCATCTGACACGAAAATTGAATAACCTAATTGGTAGAGGGAAAATTCTCTACAAATTCGCTCTATTTTTTTGTGCATATCTTGCATCGCTGCAGAGATATTTGCAAAAATAACGGCGATTTGACGATGTCTGTCTGGCTGTAACTTGTTCCCACTTTTTAGGTCGAACCGTTCAACCGATCGGCACCAAATTGTACAGACATAATTGTTGGCTACCAGAGGCCAGAAAGTCGCTTTTTGAAATATTTCGGACAAGAAATACGTTAGTGATACCAAAAAAGCATTTTGAAATGTAATTTTAATTGCAAATAAACCGTTCATCTAACGCGAAAATTGAATAAAGGAATTTGGAGAGGAGAAATTCTCAACAACTTTGTTCCCTTATGTTTTTTTCATATCTCGTATCGTTTGAGAGATATTTGCAAAAATAACGGAGTTTTGACACCCTACATCTTTGTACTACTCCATAAACTACATCTCAAATCCTTAAATTCTCTTCTGTTCTCATTTCCCAGCAGTCCAAGTTACATACAATGTTGTACTGCAAACTTATGTTCTGCGAAATTTCTGCCTCAAGTCTAGGGCGATGTTTGACAGCAGTAGATTTCTCTTTCCCGTGAATGCCCTCATTGCTTGTGCTAGTCTACTTGCCCTCTTGCTTCTTCCGTCGTGAGTTAGTTTACTGCAAAGGTAGCAGAATTCCTTGTCTTGGTGTACATTGTGATCAAATTCAAATGTTCAAATATTTGTAAAGCTTAAGGGACTTAACTGCGGGGTCATCCATTGAATTAACGAAAACCAGCCGTACGCAGATGTCACGTGACATTCCTCGCCCAGAACTCTCTCTGGCAAACGCCATCTTGCGTTGCGTATGTGATGATTTTCTTATTGTAATTTACACGTTGTCATTTCAAAGCAATGGCGCACTGAAGAATTAACAAAAAACACGTCGTTCTTCGTACGATAAATGATAATCTAGTGTCTACAAATGCCATATTGCATCAGTAAACAACGGCCATCAACAGTATGAAAATAAAGGACGCTACTTCTGTTAGTCCTAGCGTAGTGAGCAATGCGTTGGTCTGTGATGCTGAAGGTCAGTGGTCCGGAACCCCAACTACCGAAATTTTTTTCCCGTTATATGGTTTCAGACACTCTTATAAATTAATTTTGTATTATTTACATTATTATTGTGGTTCAAAATGTTTGTAAAAGCTTACAAAACTACAAATCTAAAGCGGTCCGTCAAACACGTCAGTGCGATTTTTTTAAAGCTGACCCGCGTGCTTCCCACATTCATTTATTCGTATTAAATGAGAGGTGATCTGAATGACTTTCTAAACATGTAGGACAAGAATCAAAGTTTTCAACTCTGCATATCACGCAGCTTCACCCCTCTGGCGCGGTGGTATGTAGCCCATTGGGTCCCATGTTAAGCAAACAACGATGAGAACGGGAGTTTACAGTTTACGTCCCATTCGCTAAACAACGTCAACTAAAGAAACACTTCGCGTGTCTTGGACGCAATGAGGGGTTGTTACATTGTCGTGACATTTTTACCAAAGCGCGTGATCGGAAAGCTGTGTATCACTTCAGTTTTAGATATTAAATTGTTACAACTCTTGCTATGCGTCCTAGGAAAAGTAACATCGGATTTCCAAAAGTCTTCGATCCGGAGACTTGTATGATACAGCTCTCCACGGTGTCCTGACAAAAGCACCCAGTGAGATTTGCACTCAGTGACATTAGCACCCAGTTCTGGTCGAGGGGCGGTCCGCTAATCTCCCCATCCGATCTCTGCCCGGCAGGTAGAAGAGCCGAGGGCTGTGAGGTCGCATTGACCCGGGCCGTGCTTTACGGCAATGCGTGGCCGCAATAGCAATGCTGCAATTTATAATCGAAGCGAGACTAAAGAAGAACCAAGTCATATTCATGAGATTTGTGACCTGGAAAAAGCCTTCGATAATGTAAAGTGCTGCATGATGTTTGCAATTCTGAGAAAAATAGAAGTAAGCTGTAGGGAAAGGCGATTAATACACAGTTTGTATAAGAAGTACGAAACGCTCAGATTAAAAAGGGGATAAGAAAAGGTTGTGGACTGTCGCCATCACTGTTCAACTTGGGCAATGATGACGTAATGTAGGAAATAAAGAAAAGGTTCAAGGCTCTGATAAACGTTATGGGTAAAAGGATATCAGTGATAAGATTTGCTGATGACATTGCTATCGCCTGTGGAAGTGAAGGAAAATTACACGGTCAGTTGATTAGAATGAAAAGACTAATGAAAGTCATAAGAAGTAACAGAAATAAAAGTAGCGAGAAAATAACATGCGAATTGGTGATCACAATGTAGTGCTGTAGCCGGTCGCAGTGGCCTAGTGGTCTGCGGCGTGCCAGTCACGGTCTTCACGGCCGCTGCGGTCGGGGGTTCGATTACCCCCTCGGGCATGGATGTTTGTGTCGTCTTTAGAATAAGGTAGTTCATAAGTAGTTTGTAAGTTCAGGGACTGATGACCCCGCACTTAAGTCCCTTAAGCTTTACAAATATTTGAACATTTGAATTTGATCACAATGTACACCAAGACAAGGAATTCTGCTACCTTTGCAGTAAACTAACTCACGACGGAAGAAGCAAGAGGGACATAAAAAGTAGATTAGCACAAGCAATGAGGGCATTCACGGGAAAGAGAAATCTACTGCTGTCAAACCGCCCTGGACTTTAGGCAGAAATTTCGCAGAACATAAGTTTGCAGTATTACATTGTATGTAACTTGGACTGCTGGGAAATGAGAACAGAAGAGAATTTAAGCATTTGAGATGTAGTTTATGGAGTAGTACAAAATACCACGTATTATTTTTGTAGGTACTGCTTTTAAGTTTATGTTTTAAATCCATAAATGCCTGGGTATTTATGAATTTTGGGCATTCGCCCAAGTATTTATTCTAGGCATTTGCCCCAACTTGCAAATGTCGAGGCATTTTACATTACTAAGGGAAAAACAGATTAGAATACATCAAGCAAATAATTGAGGACGTTGCAATGGTACTCTGAAATGAAACGGTTGGCTAATGAGTTGGTGGCAGGTCGCATTAAAGCAGTCGGAAGACTGATGACTAGGGATGCAAACGATAAATCAACGGTTTGAAAACATCGATGTTTTGCCCCAAAACATCGATGTTCACATCGATATATCACCTATGTATCTGCGATAGAAGTCGAAAACTATCAACACCGTTAAATCCTGATTCTAAGTCTTTTTACTGTATGTTAAAAGGATGTTCTACAGTATTGAATGGTATGATTAGAAAACAAAGGAAGAAACAAATATTTGGGTGTTTATTTCCGAAAAAGTGACAATTTTCGAGTGCGTGTTTACGTTACAAAAATAATTAACATATTAACAGAATATATGACATCAACTGCGAATGGGCAAAAGTGAAAATGTGTACCCAGCTGCACAAACACACAAGCTGCACGAACCGAACACTATGATCTTCAGAATCGTACTGACAGCAGTCATCCGCTGAGGTGGACAAGGACGTCGGGACTGCAGCACAGATAAAAGTGACTGCAGACAGACTGTGTCGAGAGAGCGTTTCCGGCGAGCGAGGACTGGGCGGCGTGGCATTGCCGCGGGCACAGGGGCGGCTTAGCGAGGGTACGGGCTGCTGGAAGGTTGTGACGTAGGAAGCAGGTAGTTTCCAGTCAGACTGGCTGCAAATGTCGCTGATTTGAGGTTGGGTGCAAATGCCACTGGGTGCATTTGTCACATATCCGCTCTCCACACTATCCTGTGCAAGCCTCTTCATCCCTGGATAAGAAAGGCAACCCGCATCCATTTGAATCTGCTTAACTATTGGTCTCTGTCTCCATCCCGAATTTTACCCCATACACTTCCCTCCAATGCTAAATTGACGATTTCATGATGTCTCAAAATGTGTCCTGCCAGTCGATTCCTTCTCTTACTCATGTCAGAAAATTCTTTTGTCTCCAATTCTATTTAGCACCTCCTCATTAATTACACGATCTAACTATCTAATCTTTACCAATCGCCTGTAGAAACACATTTCAAAAGCTTCTATCATTTTTTGGTTTGAAATCCTTATCGCCCCACTTCTGTACAATGCTACATTCCAGACAGATGCCTTCAGAAAGGACTTCCTAACATTTAAATTAAATTTAGATGGCCGGTCGCGGTGGCCGAGGGGACTGAGGCGCTCCAGTCACGTTCTGCACGGCCCCTACGGTCGGGGGTTCGAATCCCTCCTCGGGCATGGCTATTTGTGCCGTCCTTAGTATTAGTTAATTCATAAGTAGTTTGTAAGTTTAGGGACTGATGACCCCGTAGTTAAGTCCCATAAGCTATACAAAAATTTGAACATTTAAATTTAGATGTCAACAAATTTAGCTTCATCAGAAATGCTTTTCTTCTGTTGGCCATTCAGCATGTTATATCCTCTTTGCTTAGGCCATCAGATGTTATTTTCCTACTCAAATACTAAAACTCATCTGCTACTTTTATTGTTTCGTTACCTAACCTGATTCCTTCAGCATCGCGTGATTATCTTATACGGCATTCCGTTACCCTTGTTTTACTCTTGTTAATGTTCATCTTATTCCCTCGTTTCAGACAATATTCATTTCGTTCAATTGCTCATCCAGGTCCTTCGCTGTCTCTGACGTAATCACAGTGTCGCCGGAAAACCGCAAGTTTTATTTCTTCTCTGTGAACTGTAATTTCTCCTCCAAATTTCTCCTTTCATTTCTTCATGGCTTTCTCAATGTACATATTAAATAACATTGTAGAAAGGCTACGACCTTATCTTACTACCTTTCTAATCAGCGCGTCCCTTTCATACCCTTCAACTCTTATAATGGCTCTCTTGTTTTAATACAATTTGTATATAAATTTTCATTCCCCATATTTTACCCCCGCTGACTTCAGAATTTGGAATAGTCTATTCCAATAAAAATTGTCCATAGCTTTCTGGTCTTGTTGTCTACCTTCATTTCTTCCAGGGTACTGAAAATTGTTTCTCTGTCTATGGAATCGTAAGCCTTCTTGAAATAAACAAATGTTATTGTGGTGTTGCTGGACTTTCTCGTTGTTAATATTGTTCGCAGACACCAGATCTGCTCAATGCACAATCTTCCCTTCCTGAACCCGACTTGGTACTCTCCGATATGTGGATGTATCTGAGGTTCTAGGCAATTTCACAGAGCTTTGGATATAATTTTATTTTATGTCGCAGGCAGTATCGAAATTCCTCTATAGTTAGTAGGGTCTGTTTTGTCTCCTTTGTTGTGGAGGGCGTGTATTAGGGCTGACTTCCATTCTTCTGGCACCTTTTCTGTTCCCAGATGTTTTTGATTATTCTGTATATTTTGGGTGTAATGTTTTCATGGTCTAATTTCAAGATTTAACAGCCACAGAACACAAGAAAAATGGAAATAATTCAATAGGATACAGAAAAAATGCTTCAAAAATAATTCGCAGAGATAAAAGAGGTTACGCTAACAGCAGGTTGAAGGAGATAGAAGAGGACTTCACCAGAAACAACACACGAAATGTATTCCGAGAAAATATGACTGGATATCAGCCACCAAGCTTATGCTTCGAAAGACTTGATGGAACACTGGAGACAAATCCGAAGAAAAACTGTTAAATATTAGCTTGATACTCTGAAACATTACTCAACTGCGATAAACCAAAACTGCGATTACAGTTTACGAAAGCAGAACCCAACCGAGACTCCAAAAATCAAGGAAATGGAAAAGCAAGAGAGGAAAATCGAAGGATGATCTATGGGCCAGTTCAGAGACAGGGGATCTGGATAAAAATTACGACAAAAGAACTGTACAGACAGACAGAGACAATTACAGACAACATCAGAAAAAGAAGGGCAAAATTCTATGGCCACATTTATAGGATGAATGAAAATAGGCTGATCAAGAAGATTTTTAACTAACTGGGCAAAGGAAACCATGGGAGACGTCAAGAAACTAAATATCTCTACAGAAGAAAATTTAAACAGAGAAAAATACAGAGAAAAAATCAGGAAACAGAAATTCGAAGAAACACCAAAAGAGAAGAAACCAGGAAAGGACAGAAGAGAGGAAGAAGAAACACAGTGAATACATGAGAGGTTTTTGGGAAGAGAAAATAAAGAGACAAAGAAAGTGCCATGAAAATTGATTGTGTTTAAACGCTCTCCTAAATGGGGAATTAACGATAATAATAATAATAATAAAGTTCGCAACAAATGGAAACAAGAAAGACGTCCTACATGAAAGGCATTAAATTTAAAACTTAGCATGCAACATTGACTTTATTTCAAAGTGAATGCTACCAGAGAGACTTTATTTAATAGTTATCCAACGAAACCAGACGTTCAAAGATGTCAAACACATTTTGACCTAAAATCTGAAATATGGTGTGTCTAAAACATGTGAGACATTAGAGAGGTGAACATGGGAAGTACAGTTTCGCAATTTAAGATTATTATTAACTGTTTTCGAATGCAACTCATAATTACCGTAAACGTATGTTGATGTACCATTTATAAACCAGAAATCCGATAATTGTAACGTATTTTAACTGTATTCACTGACTGGTCCGTCGGTTCCTGACAGAATATTGGATACATTATGAATGAAATACACAAGATAACTGTGAGATATTCTGCAAATTTATTGGTTTACGAACCGGTTTTCGGCTTTTATGCCACCATCAGGTAAACATTACAAGTTTAAGTTTCAAAGATCTTAACTTGCTAGATATATAACTTTCAAAGGAGTCATTAACGTTTATATCACATAAGCAGCCAAAACAGTTGTGATTACACAAGAATTTTAAACTAGTAAAATAAGTTATAAAATTGTGATTACACAACAATTTTATAACTAGTAAAAAAGTTATAAAATTCTTGTGTAATCACAACTGTTTTGGCTGCTGATGTGATACAAACTTCAATGTCTTATTTTACTAGTAACCACAGTTTAATTTAACCAGTTAAAATTTTTAACATATATTTGCAAATGTTTCATTCAACTTTGTCACATGCCTCCATGTTCCAGACACTGGACGTGTTTCAGATAATTTTTTGGTCAAGTTTAATTTAACCAGTTCAAATTTTAACATGTATTCTCAATGCTTTGATGTTTCTAGACATTAGACCTGTTTAAAATAAGATATGTTTTGATCAATATTTTTCAGCCAATTTCTATTCTTTCACTTTATATTTCTTAGGATGTCATAAACTACTATATTGTCACGTATTTTATCAATGTCAGGAATTTACACCTCAACTTGAATTGTAATATTTCCCGCAGGTTAGTTATAAACCAAAACAATAGTCTCCTTTGAAAGTTATATAGCTAGCAAGTTAAGATCTTTGAAACTTAAACTTGTAATGTTTACCTGATAATGGCATAACAGCCGAAAACCGATTCGTAAACCAATAAATTTGCAGATATCTCACAGTTATCTTGTGTATTTCATTCATAATGTATTTTAACTGTGTTTGGTCAATATTTAGAACGGCAATTTATGCCTTAATGTGGAACGTAAGTGAATGTTTCTCTAAATATCTATCTAATGTTAAATTGCTTGACTCTTACTATGCTGTGATATTTTCTGCGATAGGAAAATATATTTAATGGTCTTAAGAATATATTAAAAAGCGTAAGTGTTCCGTAGTCTTTAAATGCGCGCTTTCAACGTGGGATTCAAAATGGCAGATAGTTCTGCTTGTGCTATACAGTGCTCTAACTAGCGTGCGTGACGTCAGCTTCCCCCACCACTGTAGCTCCGAGCTGGAGTAGTGAGCGCTCGTGTGCGCTTCGGCTCGCGGAGCAGCCTGTTGGAACAGCCTGCCCTTAGGGAGCCCTACACACGATGCGGTTTATTGAACCAGTTCATTGGTCACCCGATAAATTGGGCGGTTTTAGGCGCTACCCGACCAACTTTGCTTGTCGGTATGTTGGTTGTGCGTGACCACCCGACCTCCGATTCCCCCACTACTTCTTCCGACAAACTGTACCGTGTGTAGCGCTTCCCGACCAACTTCCATGCCTGAGGTCGTCTGCACAGCGAACACTCGAAAACAAAAACAGTTCGACAAACAGACACCAGAACAGGGTGTCGCTGCGTGCAGTTGGTCGGAACGTTTGTAGGCTGTTACCAATTGGTTGGTTCGTTGGACATCTTGCTTGTTGTACGATAAATCGGAGCGTCTGTAGGGGCCTTTAAGTTTTCGTTTGCATGTAGGCTAACTTTCAAACTCTCTTCTGGGATTCTAAATTCGGAGCTCTACATCAGAACACCCTCTACACCGGGCTGGCAGTCGACCCGGTCACAGCAGCCGCTCGAGACAATTGTCACTGGGAACCGGCCGGGTCTCGCCTGCGGCGACGGCAGCGGAGCGAAATAAGCGGCGAGGGGTGTCGGGGTGGCGGGGTGGCGGGTGCTGGTGTGTTGTGTTGTGTGGCCGCTGGTCCAGCGAGCGATGCAGATCCCGGCGTGCCGGCGAGTGGGACAAAGCGGCTGTCACAGCTAGATAAACACGCGGCCGCGGCCGCGGCTGTGGCTGACGGCCAAACAAGCGCTGCGCTTTGTGGCGCGCAGCTGCGGCCGGCAACCCTTCTGCCGACACCGGCTAATCCCAGCTGCGCGCCGGTGGCGGAGCCGCAGCCTCAGATTACCATCTCCTCTCTATCATAAAACGCGCTTCCTGCACAAATACACCGTCTGGTTGCGCTTGTTGACAACAGGTCTGTCTACCTACCAAACACCTCATATTTTCTGTCACCCCGGGTTGCAGCTGCCTTCTAGGACTTCTGTGTACTGGTTCATCTGCTTCCGCGTTCACATTCAGAAAACGCCGCTAAGGGTACATGAGGAAAGAACATCATGAATTCGTCGAGCTAGTAGAGGGAAATTTGATTGACGTATTCTTGAGGATGTAAACTTTTGTGACCTCGTCGCCTTTTTTTGTTTATTTGAGGGGAAAAAATGTTAAAATGTTTGTATAGTCTATGGGACTTAACTACGGGGTCATCAGTCCCTAAACTTACAAACTACTTATGAACTATCTAAAACTAAAGACGGCACAAATATCCATGCCCGAGGGGGGATTCGAACCCCCGGCCGTAGTGGCCGTGCAGACCGTGACTGAAGCGCCTCAGTCCCCTCGGCCACCGCGACCGGCTATTTGAGGAAATGCATACTGTAAACCATCAGCTGTTTATTATTTTTCAAACTTCTACCGGTTTCGGTTATAAACCATGTATTAAATAAAAATAGCCGGCCGCGGTAGCCGCGGGGACTGAGGCGCTCCAGTCACGGACTGCACGGCCACTAACGGTCGGGGGTTCGATTCCCCCTCGGGAATGGATATTTGTGCCGTCGTTAGTATAAGGCAGTTCGTAAGTAGTTTGGTGACTGATGACCCCGTAGTTAAGTCCCATAAGCTTAACAAACATTTGAACATTTTTGAAATAAAAATACAGAAACAGAATTGTACACAAGATGAAGTAAAATACATAATATAACCCAGTAGTTTCATATAGTAAGTACTTACGAACTAGAAAGACTGATTAATCAAGTGCATTATATGCCTCCTCATGCAAACTGGCATGCATGTCATACAATAAAAATAAATAAGACGTCACTAGGCATCAAGTCTTGATTAAAAACATAAAAGCGATGTCTGGCTGTGTGATGGTGAACAAAGTCTATTACAAGAGAACCTAACACAACTATTGAACACATCAGTCAATGAGATAAAATTAGGAATGATCAAAGTATACATGGTGTGAAAATGATATATCTTAGGCAACCATCATAGGTTATATCTTCGACAAGGTGTCATGGCAACATGTTACATAAAGCAGTATATAAACATTACGAAAATAACAGGATGGATTATGAAAACAATAAAAATGTGTAACAACAACAGTTATCTGTCAAAGTATAAAAGTAAATGAACAAAGTATACACCAAAGACCTAATGTTAGGAAATAAAGCAAACCTAACCCAATAACAAGATCGTAAAATTGTAATTAGTTTATGTAGAGGTAGGCCAGAGGCTACTAATGAGCATAGTGGATTATAATACGTATGGATACATCTTCCAATGAAAAAGATCACATTGAGGACAATCACCAGAGCGTGCGAAATGTCGACACTAGCATCGTGTACACCCTCATTTTGCAGCAATGCAATCATAGAGGTGCCTCAGTTTGGCCTGATTTCGTGCCGGTCCTGGAGACCGCACAAGATAACGTTTCATCAGGTCCCAAACGTGCTAAATGGGGAACAGATCTGGGGATCGTGCTGGTGACGGTAGTTGAGTTACGCCATGAAGAGCACATTGCGTGGTTTGGGATACATGTAAACGTGCACTGTACTGTCGGGAAAACATATTGCCTTGTTGGTGCATGAACTCTAACAAGATGCACTGTAAAATGTTTCTTCAACGATCACCAGAGGGGAACGGCCAGTGTAGGATATGGCTCTACTCACTATGATGCACAATCGTGTATACTGTTGGGGATGTCTTCTGCTCACGCTCCAACATCGTTCAAACTGCCTCCAATGGTGTCCCGAAAAGCACTTATAGAGGAATGGAGACGTTTCTTCGGTGAAGAGAGTCGTTTTTGCCGCGGTGCCAATGGTGGTCGTACGCGTGTGTGTCGTCGTGCAGGAGAGCGCTAACATTTGCGTGTAAAGTGCGGATCCGTAGCTCAGTGGTAGAGTGCCAGACTACGAATCCAAAGGTAGCGAGTTCGATCCCCCACATGTCCTAGGATTTTTATCTGTCACTTTCCACTTCTTTCACCACTGGCAGTGTTGCTGATGTGACCAGTACCCAGTAGCACCGTGGTTCGGAACCCACGTTAAACTGTAGGTCCCCCTATAACTGGCTGGGTAAGTCACTTCGGAAGAAGGCAACGGCATACCATCTCCAAACAGGATCATGCCTAGTAAAGCATTGTTGTGTCTAAACCAATCTTCGGATTGTTGAATGCTTTACCTTTTTAAGACAGAGGTAGACGGGGCCGACTCCCGGTATCATGGTGTGGGGAGCCATTTTCTATACTGGCCGTTCTACTCTGGTGATCGTCGAGGGAACATTGGAACCATCATTCAAGCGGTCTTGCTACAGTTCATGCATCAACAAGGTTATATGCGGTTTCGACAGGACAATGCACGTTTACATGTATTCCAAACCACCCCGTAGAGGGCTATTTAAGGATCTGGGGTACTTACTACTGTTTCCCAATAGATTTATTCTTTAATGAAGTTTGTCATTAAAAATATATCTCTTTTTTAATCCGATAGCTCAGTCCATAGGATCAGTTCACGAAATAATGATAACTAGCAGAATGATTTAAAGTCACTTACTTTAGCTCAGAAAGGTGCCCAATATTCAATTTTCAATAACATGCCAGAACCATAAAAATTTTTAACTCACAATAAAGTTCAGTTGCCAACTCCTTCAACTCCATTGATGAATTTCTTACCGGAAGTGACTGATGTATGTTATTGTATATAATATTCGCAAATGTGTTTATTGTGTTCAGTCTGACTTCAGTTCAAATTTAATGCAGTAACGTGTTCATTGTAAACGTGTTGTGTGTAAAAAAAAATGTACATATGTCCTTTAAAATGTAAATATTCTTAAGATAATTGTCTTTCCTGGCCAATTCCACGTCCATAAGGGCAATTACACTTGGGATCTGTGGAAGCTACATTAACACATATGCTCTTTTCTTGTAAGTATATATTGTGTATTCTTTTCTCACATGTTCTACATTCAAGAGGATTTCTTCAATCCGAATCAACTGGAACGATAAGTACACCTAATCTAAGCTAATCACCCAAAGTGCTCTTCAAGGTGTATGTCAACTATCCTGGACAGCATGATCCCCTAGATCGGTCCCCCATTTAACATGTTTGGCATATATTGTATACTAGCTTAAACCCGCGGCTCCGCTCGCGTGTTGATTGATTACGATAGATTAGCTATCTTTCAGTAATGTGCTATGAGACTGGTTTTGAAGGATGAAATGAAATACAATACCTTCTTTAGAACCAAACATTTTAATCAAATTCAAGTAAAAAAATAAAATTATGTGAAGTGCTTAATGATTTACAATAAATAATACATACATTATTCCTTGTAGACTGTGTTGAAATATCTCAACACGTATGGTGAGAGTAATGTCAAATTCATTTTCATTTCATTTTAGGGCATTCTGGTGAACTACGTTATTTGTATTATTGTTTGGAGCGTAAATGTAGAGATTTTTTCGGTTGCCTACCCTTGAGCAAGCGACGTACAATTGAGCATCTGAAAAACATGAAGGCTGTAAATTGATTCCTGCAATTTTTTTAGAGAGATGTATTAAAAGAAATTTCTTTTTTATTGCTTTATTTATTTATTCTTATATTTCCTTATTCGTATGCTTATCCTTACAGTGAAAGAGCTGAAGACATTGTAACATGAAGGAGGTTAGAACTTGGTAGCACGCATAGACCAAAGATATGGTCTGTGGCATCACGTTTCGCTGTATGTAACCTCCTTGCTATAGAGTCGCAAACGTCTTTGGACAACAATTACACACAGACCATTCGTTTGCGTTCTGTAGTTTTCGCTGCAGAGCGAAATATTAACACACACACACACACACACACACACACACACACACACACGTAGAATTTTATATACACCGATAACTTTCCATCCCAATATACTCCACCCTTTTATCATTATCAACCTTCAAGCAACAATGCAACCAATAAAATTTTCAAAGAGTAAATATAATTTTCAAAGAGTAATTATAGTTCCGCATTTCGCATTATATTCTTCAAATTACTAAATATCCATCAGATCGCTATAAAACAGTGCCTAAAACCTTCCTCAGGTGCAAATCAGTAACTGTACAAATATTTAAGTGCGTCTTGTCGTTCGTAAGCGTACACCGAACAGACATTCACGTTAATATATATAGATAAATAGCTATCCGATCGCCATAAAACCGTGCCTTAAGCCTTCCCCGGGTAGACATTAGTAGCTGTACAAATTTTTAGCTCTTTATGTCTTGTGGTTCAGACGTGATAAACGAACACCGAACAGACATTCACATTTATAGATATAGATATCCGCAGTTCACCCATAGGTGCGTGGCGGAGGGTACATTTTCTTGCTTTCCTGTGCCACTCCCATATTGATCGTGGGAAAAAAAACGAATGCTTGTATGCATCTGTACGGGCCCTAAGCTTTCTGATCTTATCTTTGTAGTCTTTACGCGAAATGTATTTTGGCGGCAATAGAATCGTTCTGCAATCCGCTTCAAATTCCGAGTCTCTTAAATTCTTCTCGAAAAGAACTTCATCTTTCGGCCAGTGACTCCCATTTGAATTCTCGAAGCATCTCGCGTACTGATGGAACCTACCACTAAGATGTCTAGCGGCCCGCTTCTGAATTGCATCGTCAAGCAGCAAAGCAGCACACCACTAACGATGTATTCGAACGTTACACACACACTCGTGCAAATGACGGAAACAGATGGGTTTCCGATGTGCGGTGGAGTTCAAGCTGGTGAGCTACGCCTTGTGGTGTCTTTTTCCTGGCGTTTTGGTCGTCCTTGCGGTTTGCATTGTCTTGTTCATCCTATGTGTGCATTCCGCTCCTAGTCGAAGCGGAGCAGGTGGGGCCATCTGGTAGCATTCAGTCGCTGCACTCTATGGCCAAGTGCACGAATGAGAGCGTTCGGCGACCGGGCAGCTTTCTGGTAGAAAAGCTTCGCAGCCTGCCGGAATCTGGCTCGGATAGGTGGTATGTTTGTGACGCGAAGGAAATCTTCGGTCGGAAAATCTCGTGGAAGGTGGAGTGCGAGACGTAGAATCCTGTTTTGGAGGCCCTGAAGCCTTCTGATGTGCGTATTCGCAGCGTTCCCCCAGACGACCGCCGCATACTCGAAGATGGGGCGGATGAGTGTGGTGTAGATGGCCACACCAAGCTGAGGTGGCAGAGTGGAGGTCGGGTTGAGAAACGGGTAGAGGTCCCTCATCCGGCCTCTGGCTTTGCCGATGATGTCGTCGACGTGTTGCTTCCAGGTAAGCTGCTTATCCAGTGTCACTCCCAGGTACTTAGCCGTTTTGCCCCATGGAACGGCTGTGCCTCGTACCGAGAGTCGTGGCAGATCAACTGGAACACGTTTCCTGGCGATGATGAGTGTTTGCGTCTTCGCTCCATTAAAGCTGAGCCTCCATTTGGTGGCCCATTGACTCAGCACGTCTGACGCTCGTTGGAGCCGACTTCCTAACGTACGTGCGCTCATGCTTCGGGAGAAGATCGCCGTATCATCAGCGTATAGTGCGAGGTGCACCCTATCGATCCGTGGCATGTCGGCTGTGTACAATATGTACAGTATTGGTCCCAAGACAGAGCCTTGGGGGACTCCAGCTCGAATGGGTCTTCTTGTCGAGAGTTCCTCAGTGCGCACTTGGAACGTCCTGTCTTGAAGGTACGATCGAGTTAGTCGGACGTGCGGCAGGGGCAGTCCAAGCACTAGTAGCTTGTAGAGTAAACCTTCATGCCAAACGGAGTCAAATGCTCTCGAAACGTCGAGGAACACCGCCCCAAAGTATTCCCGTCGTTCAGTCGCGTCGAGGGCCTCTTCTACTAATCGGAGCAGCTGGTGAGTAGTGGCATGTCCTGGTCGGAAGCCACATTGTTCATCTGGAAGGATGTTTTCTTGCCGGATGTGGTCCATGAGTCTCTTCAGGTATTCTCTCTCGAACACTTTGCTGATTGCTGGTAGGAGGCTGATGGGCCGATAATTACTGGGTTGGCGATGGTCCTTCCCTGGTTTAGGAACAGGGATTACTTCGGCATGTTTCCAGGCTTGGGGGTAATCTCCCGTTCTCATGATGGTAGTGAATGTTGCTGCCAGGTGCGTTGAGGCTTCTGGGGGCATCTGTCGGAGCATTTCATTAGAGAGCTGGTCGGGGCCTCCAGCTTTTCGTTTGTTGAGGTGACGTAATATCGTGGACACCTCTTCTGGGCTAACTTCTGCTATAGGTTCTCCCTCCTCTACGGCGTTAAGGTAGATCGGTAGCCGTTGCTGTACATGAGCTAGATCGATTGGGTCCTGTACTGGTGTGAAGTTTGCCTCGAAGGCGTCGGCGATGGCGTTGGCCTTGTCTTCTGGAGCGCTGACGATCGTAGGGCCAACCTGCAGCGGTGGTATCTTATGTCGTCGTCGTAGAAACTTCTGGGTGGCCTTCCAACCAGAACCATCATCGACACGTAGTGTGGCGAGCTTGTTTGACCATTCTTGGTGGCGGTGTGCGGTTACTGCAGCTTTGATTTCCCGCTGTAATCTGTTTACAGCTCGATTCGTGGCAGGGTTGCGGGTAAGTTGCCATTCCCTGAATATGCGGTTTTTGGCTGTTATCATTGCCAGAATATCCGGTGGTAGCTGCCTAGATCGATCCGGTGGATCTCTCCTCTGGCGAGGTGTGGCCCGTTTCACTGCCTGGATAGCGTTGTCCGTGAATATGCGGACGTTATTTTGGACTCCGGTATCTTCTACCATAGGTGTATTTTGGAGGCTGTTCCCTAAGAGTTCTCTGTAGCGGTCCCAGTTCGTGTTGTTGGTGTGTAGTCCTCTCCTCATCAGAGGCTCTGCATCGACGTCGACTTCGAAGACGACTGGCACATGATCAGAGGAAAGTACGTTGCGTGTGCTGGCGGATATGACGTACGGTACCCCCTTGATCAACGCAACGTCAATGACGTCCGGTTGTCCACCATTTTCGGGAAAATGGGTCGGATCATGTGGACCTATTATCATGGCGTCGTGGCGTTGAGCTTCCCACAGTAGGTGTCGTCCTTGGTTGTTGATGACGCGGGAATTCCATAGATGATGTTTGGCATTAAAGTCACCCGCTGCAAAGACCTTGCCAGAGGGTGACAGTAATGTTTCGACGTCTGCAGGTTGTACAGCAGTCTTTGGTTTTCTGTATACTGCCACGAAAGTGATCCTGCCGATGGCTGTGTCAACCGCTACTGCTGTGGCTTCCATAGCTTGTAGCGGAGGTAGCTGGACTCGATGGTGGGCCAGAGATGTGCGGACATAGACAGCCGTTCCGCCCCCATGTGTTGGTCGGTCTGTCCGGTAGCATGCATAATTTGCGGCGCGGACGTGGACCCCTGGCTTGAGGAAGGTTTCGTTGACTAGGCATACGTCAACCGCTTCCTCCCTGAGAAATTGTCGGAATTCACCTTCCTTAGTGCGGACGCCTTTAGCATTCCACGCGGCAATTTTGAGTCCTCTTTGACTACGGGCCATTACGTGTGAATGTAGGTCCAGCGGAGATTGCCTGGATGGCTGCAGTGACGGCGGCTGTGATTTGCCGCGGTATTTCCTTGATGAGGTCCCTCAGCTCATGGAGAAGAGTGACCATATCCTCCAGGTGTGGGGTATTCTCCCGTGGTGAACTACTCGGAGGGGCAGTTTTGCCGCTTTCCTCTCGTGCCTGGCGTGTGCGGTCGCGCTGCTCCCGAGTACGTTCACTGCTGGTAGAAGGCTGAGTTGTGCAATTTTCTCCCCCGTTCTGATGTCGAGGTGCTGTCTGGTTCCTTGTGTTGTTGGATTTCTTCTCCTTTGCAGGTTCTGGTCTCTTGTCAGTTGTTGCGTTTGCCGCTGCAGCTGCATAACTTACGCCTGGGCGTACTGTTGCTGGTTTCTTAGTAGCCCCAGGACGTTGTCCGCGGCTCTTTGCCGCAGCCCGGAGAAATACGGAGCATCCACGGTAGGAGGCGACGTGGTCCCCACCACAACCAACGCACTTGGGTGGGCCGTCTTCTTTCTTCCGTGTGCATTCTCGGCTGGCGTGTTCTCCCGCGCATTTCACGCAGCGCGGCGGCAGTGAGCAGAATCGGGCGACGTGTCCCACAGCTTGACAGTTGTAGCACTGTGGTTCACCCCGCTTCGATCTGAGTTTTTCCGTTGTGACAGGTGTCGCAGCGATCCTAGTAACCTGCCAGAGACCCCTGTTGTGAGGTATGTCGCAGGTGACAACCAGAACCAGTGGTGTCTCTTTCCTCGTTCTTCTTGAGTTCAGTCGTGTTACGGAGCGGAGTCCAAATCCATACCCCATGTCCGACAGTTGTTGTTTTATATGCTCCAGACTGTAATTTCTGGGTAGGCCTCGGAAAACAATCTTCAGTGTTTTGTCTGCGGCAGAAGGAAAGGTATAGAAGGGTTTATCAAGCGCCCCAAACTTCGCTGTGACGGCCCTATAGCCATCCGCCGTTTTGAGTGTGACCTTGTATAGGTCATTACCCGCTGGCTTGATGACTACGTTGTCCTGTCCCACCATTCGGATAAGAAGTTTGTAAAGGATATCGTAGTCGTCCGCATGCTGCACGACGATCGGAGGTGGTTTAGCTTCTGTCTTCCTGGCTGGTACTTCCACCCCTTCCGCCAATTCCGCGAACGCGTTGGTCGTCGGTACTTGTGTCGACGTCCTCATTTGTGCGGGTTTTGCGGGTCGTCGGACGAGTTCGAAGCCGTCGTCGTCTATAACCGCTTCCTGACGCGCCTTTTTTCCTGTCGTGGGGACGCGCGTGCTTCCTGATGTAGTCGCTGGTCTCCTCTTCTGCCGACGAGACATCGTGGAACTTCCCTGGCATCCCGTGTGTTCGTCGTCAGATTCAGGCAATGGCGCGTGTATTGCTTCCAATCCGCAATCCATAGCATCGTCCGTGGTCGTTGCCTGGGCCGTCTTAGGTGGGGGGCCGGATGGGGCCGCCGACCGAGCAAGCTCGGCCGGACAGCGATCCGCCACACCCTTCGCAGTACGTACGTCCACTTCCTCTGACATCGCGCACTCGACTGTAGCGTAGTAGCGTGATAGCATAGCGCGGGCATAGCGTAGCGAACGTTACAGGATTATTTCTCCTACTTATATGCGACACGTTTAGAATCTGCTAGTGGGTAAGGTTGCACTTATTGCCGGGTCGTTGTTTGTTGCCTCTTGAAGTTCTCGTTGATCGGCGCTCTCGCTCACGACTGGCTGAAATTCCACGGGAAAAACTGGTCCACTACAAATAATATAGGCGACACGGAGAAATGCAGTTCATTGACACTTTAATGAATTATTAGTGCCCAGTTGTCCCCATTTATAGCGAGCGTACGAGTCTCTTTAATAACAGTTACCACAATCCAGTACGCACATCCCACATGTCAGTAATACAAATTTACACAATTCGTGTTACAAACGTTTGAAGTGTACATTTAGTGTGGCACGAATATTAAGAATCAATTCATAATAACACTTTCTACAGAACTAACACTGAATTTTACATAATTGATCATAATCTGAATTGAAACTGACGTGGACTGTACCCCAGATACATCATGAAACAAGACTCACCTACATGGCGCGAAAGCATCCTATTTATATCATCCAAACAATGTAACTGAAAATTACGTATTGTTAATTGAGTCCATGACATAAATTGTAATGGAAAAGTAAACAATTACATGCAACTGGCTACAGTAAGAGATAATGTAAATAATACTGAGTAAATTGATTTACAAATCTCGGTTTTATTAATATTTCTTCACTTTCAAGTATATTCAAATAGGTTTTTAAACAATGCTTTTACGAGAAACGGTAATTATACAGGAACTAATGGGGGCACAACTTTCCTAACATTACTTGTGAAACATAAAATACCTACTTAAATATTATGAGAAAAGAATGTAATTAGCCAAATAAAGCCAATAATCACATGGGCTGAGGTCTGGGGACATGGGAGGCCAAGCATGACGAAAGTGGCGGCTGAGCACACGATCATCACCAAACGACGCGCGCAAGTGTTCTTTCACGCGTCTAGCAATATGGGGTGGAGCGCCATCCTCATCCTGCATAAAAATCGTACGTTCCAGAAGGTGTTTATCAGCCAGGCTGGGGATGAAGCGATTCTGTAACATATCAGCGTACCTCTCACCCGTCACGGTAGCAGTCATTGACGTTCTTCTGTCCTGCGCCATCTGTCGGACATTTTTTGAACTTTGTTCTTTTCTTTTTTCTTTTTCTTTTTGTTCCAATAAAACCCCATGTCATTACAAGCAAGTGTGTCAATTATTACCTCTCTATCTACATTATCCCGTGATTTCTTAAGTTTTCAAATTTATAGTGACTTTTTGATCACCCGGTATAAGACTGGTATCGGGAGGTTTAGTAATGCAAGCAGATGGGAATAAATTCCAACATGCTTTGTTACACACTTAGCGGAACTGCACTACAGCAGAGCGGCGCGGCTACGTGATGACCAAATACTATTGTGTGAAATCGTTTGAAATAATACGCATGGAAGGGGTTGGCCACGCGATCAGAGACGCCATGTCACGGATTGCACGGATGCTCCCTCCGGAGCTTGGAGTCCTCCCTCCAGCATGGGTGTGTTGTCTTTAGCAATAAGTTACTGTACAAGTCTAGGGACCTAGTTACCTTAGTTACACAAACTTTGAAACAGAAAGCACTAGTTGGCGTAGGAACTGCGGCCCAGCACTTTGAGGCAAACTGGACCAACTGGACAACTTCATCACCCGAAAAAAAGAAAAAAAAAAAAAAAAAAAAGAAAAAAAAAAGAAAGAATTAGTATACCTGGATACATGACGTCGACTTTGTTTAAATGACGGCGTAAGCCATCTGGGGGTACCGGAAATGTTGATAGCGGTTTAATGTCATCCGGCAATTGATAGTATAGTGGCGTGACTGCCAGGGCGCCAGTGTATGTACCCTTAAAGGAAATATCTACACCCATAAAGATCAGTGTGACATCGACGTGTGAAGCAAACAGGCGCCATGCCAACTGAGCGAGTTTGAAAGGCGTCACGTCGTGGCCTTCTGATTGCTGGCTGCAATGGTCACGTGAACATTCTTTCACCCATAGATGAAGTTCTGGAAGTCCACGCAGGACACGTCCGCGAAAATCGTCGTATTCTAAGGCCACCATTGGCAGACCGTAAAGTATATCTCTGAGACGAGATATGTCGACACGAACCGTTGCCAACCTGTGACTAGTAGTGAGACTACTGACACGCACATCTCTGTCTTCCGACCACGCTACGACATCGACGTGCACGGTTCGACTGGTGCCGTCAGACGACCACTTTCAAGATGGAATAGGGGACCGCAGTCTTCAACGATGAAAGCATTGTCTGCATGCAAGTGATGGTCGTTTGCACGTCCGACGTTGACCTGTGGGAAGCTGTCTTGCAGAGTGCATTCGTCCAAGAGACTCTGGCCCCCATCCCAGGCCTTGTTGTCTGGTGAGCGATAAGCTGAAACTTTCGTATATCTATGCTGTTTCAAGAGAAACTATGAGGAGATCCATTGATTTGATATTATTGCAACATGCAGTTGATGTTCCAACAGGGTATAGGCGTAACCATTATTTCATTTCGGGAGGGGTTTTCAACAAATGAACATCGTCAAAAAATGACGTGTTTTCTTAATAACGTAATTCAAAACAGACATCAATGGCTGTCAGTTTGTTTCGGGCGAAGAGGTGCACTGTCTTGCCTAACAGTGGATAAATCTATTTACAAGTATAACGATTATTTCGGAAATAATGAACAGTACTAATGTTTTCTCCATCTATCTGTTATTTTACTGCCCGCTTTTTGATCTACAGAACAATAGCAGAACTTAATTCGAGTTCAGTGATAAAATCCTGCCTGGAACAAAATAATCTTCTCGGTGGAAGCCAACAGGAATGAGGAATGAGGTCTGTTGTTGAAATCGAAGCGCACAACCTTAGCATAATTCATTTCTTATTGTTGGTGATCGCCGAAACACACTGTTCTGTTACTTCGATTTCTCTTTACCCTGGTGACGTCTAATTCTGTTTGCAACTAGTCAATGGAATTCGGATGGTTTCTGCTACTTGCAGCGCCTGCCAAAAAACTTACAAACAAGCAAAGTGGTATTACCTTTTAATTTTATTTTTTAATCGCTTCCCTCAAATGTTGCAGACTGAAACATAAAGAAACAGTTTCGTTTCGTAATGAAACGAACACCATTTTAGAAGATTCATTAATCGTATGCTCAGAACACATCTATAGTAAACTCTTCTTGTAATGGAACACTGATTCTTCATCCATTATTGAATGGACTTTTGACAAACGAGTAGAAAGGAAGCAGTCACAAATAATTTGAAAAATAATCTATAGATTCTAATATGGCAGATTAATGCATTAGATTTAAGCTCTAAAAATAAAGGTTTGACATTTTATTAGAAAATCTATGGCAGCATGATGAAATTTATCAATACAAGAAAAAGGCTCACAATTAATAGAACAATTATCATTCTTTCATGACCATTCCATAATTGTTGTACTATTAATTAAATAATTGTAGGCTACTCAGTAAGATTAGTAATAAACTAAACAAAGCGTAATATACTCTATGGGCATGTGATATCTTCCGTCTCGATTATTAAAAGCAGATGAGGGAAAAGAAAAAAAAATCAGGTCATCACTTTGCACATATTACCGTTCCTTGTAGTTTGAAAAGCCGGTAATTTTACATAAAGATTACATTGCAACCTATTTTAAGACCATTTCTGTCCCTGTCTTATTAGCTCTGTCAAAATTTCGGGAGGGGTTTGAACCCCTAAAAAACCCCTCTCGCTGCACCCACGCAACGGAATAATTAATGCTCTCCAACACACTGCTCGTTAAACTCAACGTGCCATGCAAGACGTGCAGGAACTTCCTTGGTCAGTACGATATCAGGAATTTCGACCACTTGTGGGGTATGATGGGACGACAACTGACACGTGCCACCTGCCAACAACAGCTGTTGTAGAACTGTGTGAACCGTTAGAGCGAGCGTGCAATAATGCATCTCAAGGTAGTATTCGCCATCTGTGTGGCCGAATGGATGCCACAATCAGTGACTGAATTGCCACCCGTAGAGACTACACCAAGGACTAATATGTATGTTTCAGAAAGGATCAACATCTGGTACGTCAGTAGAGACCGAGGTAATTTGTAAATGTAAAAATTTATTGCACTACACTTGCATCATTTCACTAATAAATCTTGAGTGAACTGGAAAAGTACGAGGGTGGAAATTTAAATAGCGGCAACTATTTATTCACAGCCGATACAAAAGCTTTACATGTTTGCACCTGTTACTGTTCTTCAAAGCAGTCACCAGCGTTGTGTAGAACCCGATGCCAGCGATATGGAAGGCGTAGTATACCGTTAGCAGAGCCTGTTCTATTGATAGTGCGAATGGAGCTGTCTACTGCTTGTTAAATCTCTGTAACAGTTTTGAATCGAATGCCAAGAAGTGGTTCCTTCATCTTCGGAATGAAATCAAAGTCACTATGACTTAAGTCCGATGAGTATGGTGGATGGTGCAGTACTTCCTAGTCCCATCGAACTAAGAAAGCAGCATTGTCGTGCAAAATTATGGTTGGGTTGCACAGAGAGTGTTGCCGCCTCCTGAAAACCTTGATGACACTGTCGTGCTGTACGACATCTGGCACATTCAGTCTTAATCCAATTCCGTTGTTCCTGTTTCAAAAACATAGTGACACCGTTACGGTAGACCGCTTGGTCATAAGTTACTGTGTTTCATTCGTTTCTGTGCAAGGCGGTGACGGGCGGGCGAGTCCATTTGCTCGGATGTAAGGTAGGTATGTCAACAACGTGTACTACCAGCGACAATAGTTGATTCCATTGGTGTCTCCACAGCATTGTTGCTACTATTTAATTTCCAACCCTCATATAAGAGAGTGTATTAATGGTTTTCTCGGCAATGTAGGGTTTTACCTTGGGACACTTTTTATTACAGACAGTGCACTCTAGTGGAAACTTTAAGAACTATGAAGTAAAGTTGTCTGGCCTATTTTCAGAGGGAATAAAAGGCCATGTTGTATTCGGATGATGTTTGAGATCTGAGGATGAGTTTTTAAAGTTTTCGTGTTTGAAAGAAAAATTTAGCCACTATCCTTAGAAGATATAAATTAAAGCTAAGTATCATTATTGATATTTCTTAAATACAATGTTGTAGGGCATTATTTAAGTAAGCTATTGATACCGTAAGTTATAACGATATACATGTGTACATTGATAAGGATACTGTTTTTTGTTATTGTGTATTTGGTTTTACCTTGGGACACTTCTCTGGTTGCACCTTGGGACACCTGGAAGGTGTGTTATTGTCACTGATACACCAGCATAGTAAATAATTGAAGAGGGAAAAAAGGTCTTTTTCCAAAGAAAGAAGCCACTAAACAGTCAAAGGAGTTTTCATCTTCCAGTTATTCTGATGAAGAAATTCCCCAGCTTGGCAGTAGCTCTGGAGGTAGCACATTTGATTTGTCATCTGAAGAAGAGGATTTACCATCCTCCCTACCATCTGGAAAAGTAACACTCTCTTGTTCTCGAGGTAGTTGGGTCTTGGTAAAAGTTGACATCAGTGGCAGATCTCATGTGTACTATGCTGGAGTAGTTTTAGAAAACACAGAAGAAGATGTAACTGTGAAATTCTTAAGGAAACAAAGGACAATTCTGTATTCCCTAATGTTCGCAGTAATATAGTGAAAGAACTACCAGCTCCAGTGGTGTGTCGTGGGTTTCATTCATTTAATATTTTATTCCCACCATCTCTTGTTTTAAGGTAAAATAACTTTTGTATTTGGATTAACACATTTACTACCTAATTCCAAAACGATTTTTTCATTCATAAAACTATGAAATTGAAATACATCACCGTGCCCCAAGGTAAAACCACCACTGCCCCAAGGTGAAACCATAGGTTGTACCTTGGGACAAGTGACACAAAGGTCTTTATTGGTGAGTAATTATGTAAATATTAGAGCTAGTCTAAATTGCTGTTTGTTCAACATTACCTAAAATTGGTGCCTGTGATGGGGTAAATTTTCAAATTTCTTGTTAAAAATTAAAGTATAAAAATTAAAATGTAAAAATTGTACCAAGGTACAACCCTTTCCCCTACATTAACAGTATATGTCATGGCACAGGCACCTAACATTGTGTGCTCTTCTGGCCCTGCAGACTGCAATGAGACGTCGTTCGTACTCTTCGGCACACAGATGAGACCAAAACGTTTTCAGAGCGAAGCTAAATTTTATTCATGGGTACTGGTTCCTGAGCATGGAGGTCCCGATGGAGTTCAGATCTGTAGGTGGCCATCTCAATCTTTGGATGCCGCCTTCATGCTCCTGCGAACCATTCCCGAGCGGTGTGGAGCGATGTGGCGGCGTGTTATCATCTTGATACATCGCGGAACCGTGAGGAAGGAGCGGAACTGGCTGGAGATGGTTCTCGAGCCTCTCCACATTTCGGTTCATTCAATTTCCTTCCAGAACAACTATGGACACCATTCCGTACCAGAAAAACGCACCGCAGACCTTCACAGAGACGGGGTGTGTCTTGTAACTGCGCCCTTGTATCCGGTTAAGAAGAAAGTCTCCCACGGGTTTGCAGGTACGTCGCATCCCGATTAAGACGCTAAATTGCGGAGATGCCGATATCAGCGTTGTGACTGGTGTTTCGCCTTGTCTCACAGGTCGGTATCAGGTGATTTCGCCGGCCATTCGAGATATAACAGGATAGTGGATTCTTTAAAAACGAGTGGCGTATTCTTCTAGCCATATGAGCACTACTGCGTTCATCTTAGTCTAAGAAATAGGGCTACCGATAGCAAGAAGGGAGGAAGGAAGGTCTAATGACAGCCTAGTCATTGGAGACGATTATCAATAACAAACTCATCATGCAGACTTTGACTGATCGTTCTCGCCACAGTACCCGCTCGCTAACGGAATGAACCATCTTCATTCACTGTCTGCACAAATCCTGTCGGATTGGAAGCGATTTTGATTCACACGCCGTGTAATAAGTTTCCAGTTTGTCTAAGTCACGATCTTCTATCTTTTACTGACCACACAACAACAAATCCATCAACTTCACATACTGCATGGCCATAGACTTTTCCAAACGCGTTTACCCGTTTTTACCACTCTGTCAGGTGCTTAGGTTAACTGGTACTTATACATAATGTCCACTTTCAAATGAACAAGTGATCTGGCGACTTGTTCATAGAGAAAATTCAGATACTAACCTCATTTTACGTAATCTGCGATAATATCAAATTTTCGGTGACATTTTACAGAGCATTGACGTTCATAAGATTACAACATGCATTCATCATATAATATAGTAAAATGTAAAATTCATATTTCAAATTTTCTTCTATATCCTGAATGGATAATGTTTTCTCAGTAAAAGATAATTATAAATTTTCCTTTGTGTTATTTAACTGTCAATGTATTTTTAAGTAAGGTTTCGTATCTTGTACCTCTGCTAGGCACTAAAATATGATATACAAAGTAAATGTGAATAGTTAGATATGAAATAAGTAATTGCTTAAAACGTCTTACTGTGAATCAAAGTAGTAACAAATAAAACACAATTTTATCGTAAGAATGACGCATTATTTTACATTTTATAGCAGAATATGCGTCATAAAGTAAGGAAACGTTCTTAGAGTAACTAGGAGGTTATAAGATGAACATTAACAAGGGTAATGGAATGCATTCTAAGAAAAATAGACGATGTTGTAGGAATTAGATTAGGTAATGAGGAAATAAAAGTAGTAGATGAGTTTTGATATTTGGCTAGCAAAATAAGTTCTGATGAAAGAAGTAATGAAAATATCAAATGAAGCATGGCCATGGAACGAAAAACATTTCTGAAGACCGAAATTTGTTGACATCCAATATTACTTTAATTGTTAGAAAGTCCTTTCTGAAAGCTTTTGTCTGAATGTGTCTGAAAAGCACACCATGAATACCTAGATTACCATCAACTGATGTAGTACTTCATATTATTTGAATCCTCTGATCCTTAATCGCTATAACACACCTTGTCACTGTTTTCATGTTTTCATCTAAAGTAGATGTCAAGTGACATCTTATGGATTTTATTGATTTGACTGGCTTGTAAACATGACATGAGGATGTCAGTTGATTTATTCACTTAAGAGGGTAAGTCAATTATTATGCGCAATGTAGTTATATTTATGTTTATTTTGGTGGTACTGTGGTTTTACGTTGATGACGCATGCTTTATTTATTTGTTGTTATATCTTTGCAATTTTAAAGATGCTGCGTTAGTTTCGTTATCGCTGCCGTGCTGTGAATCATGGCTGCTCCGCTGTCTATTTGCACCAAAGAAGAGCATCGTTCAGTGGTCCATTTTCTGCGGTCGGAAGGCGTATCTACATCTGCATGGGATACTCTGCAAATCACATTTAAGTGCCCGGCAGAGGGTTCATCGAACCACAATTATACTATTTATCTCCCATTCCATTCTCGAATAGCGCGCGGGAAGAAAGAACACCTGAATCTCTCTGTTCGAGGTCTGATTTCTCGTATTTTATTCTGATGATCATTTCTACCTATGTAAGTGGGAGTCAACAATATATTTTCGCATTCGGAGCCGAAATTCATCGAAGACTTTCGTTAAAGTACGGGAGCAGTGTTTTGCCACAACTGAGTGTCTACGAATGGACTGAAAAACTCCGAAATGGTCGCAGAAGCGTTACGCACGATGAAGGAGCCGGACGACCATTTACCGCCACAAATGAAGTAACCACTGAGAGTTTACGTGAAATGGTTCTCTTTGACCGACGATTAACTATTGACGAAGTGGTACATTGTTTGCAAATTAGTTACGGTTCTGCCTACGAAATCAATTTAGTGCAAGATAAGTGCCTCGTACATCTTACGCACCAGGTGAAATAGTTTTGTTACGGCTGGCTCTCCCAGAAACATCAGGGCATGTCATCTACTCCCGGGGCCTTGTTTCGACCTAGGTCTTTCAGTACTCTGTAAAATTCTTCTCGCAGTATAGTATCTCCTATTTCATCTTCATCTACATCCTCATCCCTTCTACAATATTGCCTTTAACTTCATTTGCTTTGTAGAGCCCCTTTCCGTTCAGCTTTCCCTTCTTTGTTGAGAACTGGTTTTCCATCTGAGTTCTTTATATTCATACAGCTGCTTTTCTTGTCTGCGAATGTTTCTTTTATTATCCTGTAGGCGGTATCCATTTTTCCCCTATTTTTGCCTTCTAGCCACTCCTGCGTAGCTATTTTGCACTTTCTGTTTATCTGATTTCCTAGTCGTCTGTACTCAATTTCACCTACTGCGTTAACTGCATTTTTATATTTTCTCGTTTCATCAATTAAATGTAGTATTTCCTGTGATATCCAAGGATTTTTTGCAGGTCTTGCCTTTCTACCTATTTTGTCATCTGCTGCCTTCACTATTTCATCTCTCAATGCTACCCATTCATCTTCTACTATTTTATTTACCCCAGTTTCTGTCAGTTGTTGCCTAAATCTCCCTCTGAAATTCTCATGAACTTCAGTTTCCTTCAATTTATCCAGCTCCCCATCTCCTTATTTTTCTACCTTGCAATTTTCTGCAGTTTCAGCCTAAAGTTCATGAGCAACAACATATGGTCAGAGTGTATGTCTGCCCCTGGGTATGTCTTACAGTTTAAAATCTGGTTCCTTACCATTACAAAATCTATCTGGTACCTTCCGGTGTCTCCTGGTTTCTTTAACGTATACAAACGTTTTTCGTGATTCTTAAACCAGGCGTTAGTTCCGACCAAAATTCTACCAGGTGGATTCCTCTGATCTATATATAAGCAAAATATCTGATGGTCTATAACATGGACTTCCTGAAGTATCTTACAGCTGTTTCATCTGAATAAAATTGTAATTGGGGAGAACTAGGGACCGGGTGATGTGGGAGGAGAAGGACGCTTCGGAGCAGGTACAACGGCAATTGTCCGAAGTCGCAAATGTCCGGACGCCAGTGCCCAGCTAGGACGTGACTTCGTGCCAGTGGGGTGGGCAAGTATTTTTCGGGTATACTGTGCGTCAAATTTCACAAATCTGTATGGGCGTGATTCCACATACCCGGGCGATAGTTGGACATAGTGGGCAGCCACTGTGCGAAGGAGGTAAGGAAACAAAGGCCTCGTGGAGCGGAGGCCTCGTCATCTTTGGCGATTGTGCGCTGACAGCCGGCCGCGGCGCGGTCATCGTCGCCTCGGCGGGGGTCCTGCGCCGTCATTCAGCAGGCGAGCAGCTCATCGCGCGCCAAAGTGTTGACGCGCGGACACGGAAGGGGAACAGTGGCCACTGGCGGTGACAGGCCATTCTGCCGCGTTGTGACGCGCGCCGCGCTGCCGGCAGAGTTAAACCGGCCGCACAAAGGAGGCTCGCTGCCTTGTTTACCCCCGCGCCGCCGCTGCAAAGCCCGCCCCGCTAATCCCGCGGCCGCCCCTACCGGGAGGTCCCGCCGGGCCTCACACGAAGCCAGTCGGCCGCGAACCAAAACACTCCCCGTCCCATCTAAAGAAGAGCGGGTCCGCGAGCTGAAGACGAAAGCGAGCTGAATTTTCAGATCCTGTAGGAGGGCTGACTCATGGCCATAGGGCCTGTACCAAAAGTTTGGAGAGTTGCACAGGTCACACCTATATTTAAAAAAAAGGCAGGAGTAACCCACTAAACTACAGGCCTATTTCATTGACGTCAATTTGCAGCACGGTTTTGGAACATATCCTGTATTCAAATAGTATGAATTATCTCGAACACAAAGATCTATTGACCCAAGTTCAACACGGTTTTGGAAAATATCGTTCATGCGAAATACAACTAGCTCTTTATTCACACGAAGTCATGGGTACTATCGACAAGGGTTCGCAAATCGATTCCGTATTTCTTGATTTCCAGAAGGCTTTTGACACCGTACCTTACAAACGGCTTTTAATCAAACTGCGTGCTTATGGTATGTTGCCCCAAATTTGCGATTGGGTAGGGGCACAGCCGACTCTACACAAGCCGGAGTCATGAGAAGTGGCAACACTGCGAAGTGGGCCTACTGAACTGATGCTACGCGAAGTACATTTGTGAATATTGTGTGTGAATTTTCGTGCTTCGTTGTGCTGTGAGATTTGCAACGTTTTTCAACTTTACCCGAAGTCGTCCAAGCACCGCTGGTTTGTTTATAAAGGTGAGTCTTATGACCGATCCACTTTTATAGGGACGAAAATTTAAATATAATGTAAGAGAGAGAAACCACATGGTGAATTGCGAAGCATAACATGTTAATGAAAATTAGTGTGTTATCTACACGAAATATATATTACTATTGATTCAATAATATTTTTCAGATGCCGGGCAAGTGTTGTGTACCAGTATGTACGAGCAATTACCATTCTAGTGATGATAAAAGTTACATCACAGTGTTCCGGTTTCCAGCAGATACCGATACGCACCGTGAATGGATGAAAGCAATTCCGAGGAAAGACTGGTTACCCTCCAAGAGATCTGTGGTCTGTGCTAAGCATTTCGAAGAAAAGGATATAATAAAATTTGATACATTTACGGATGCGCTGGGAAACGTGCAGAAATATCCACGAGCTCGGCCCAAATTACGAGACGGTGCAGTACCGAGAATTTTCGCCAATCTTCCTCGCTATTTAAGCAAACCGTCTAACTCTAACTGTAGGAAAGATCCGGATGAAAGAAGATTGAAGCGGGTGCTGATTTTCGGAAGAGAAATGAAAAATGGCTTGAAGCAGACGTGATCAAAAGTTTTACAGACTTGTGTGAAAATGTAGGTATGAATGTGCAAAGTGACATGTGGTGCCGTACTGTTACAAACGATGTGGTATGTTTCTATAGGCTGTCAGTGATAGGTATCCCACGAATCCAGTGCAGTGTAAAGATTGATAATCGCATGAGTGTACAAGTATGTGTTGGAAATAATATTGTAAGTGCCCACGATCTGCAGTGGATATTACCACTAAGTTTGGAGATTACTCGGTGGTCACAGTTGGAGAACATACTGCAGAGGTATGTAATCACTGAAACAGTTTCTGAAAATTGTGAGCATGATTGTGTTACCAAACTAAAAAACTGTGTTGCATACTTGGAACAGAACTTTAATGAAGACAGTGGGAACGACACTCACATCAATTTCTTATGTGAACAGATTATGCTTTGTGGTGCAAAAAAGAAAAAATACTCTGTGAATATGTTGCTATATTCGTTTTTAATATTTGAACAGTCCAGTGCAGCATACAGTGCTCTTCGTTCAAACTCCCTTTTACATCTTCCACATCCAAAGCAAATTCAGAAACTTATTGCTTCGTTCAACATTTCAGCTGAAAATAAATCAAGCAATTGTCATTTTCTTAAAACTGTAGCAACCAGATTGCCTGAAAAGGAAAGAATCTGTGTGTTACAGCTAGATGAGATTTATGTAAACCCTAAATTTCAGTTCAAGGGAGGTGTCATAACTGGTGTTGCCGAGAATTCATTGAAGGCTGAAGCTACAACAGTCCTGGCTTTCCTAGTAGCATCTGCATTTGGCAGCATGAAGGAAATTGTATCATTACATCCAGTGAAAAACTTGTCTGGGCAGGAATTACATCAAAAAACTCTAGAAGTTTTGCGGTTTGTAATGTCTTGTGGACTTAAGATCATAACTATTATTTGTGATAATAATGCTGTAAATAGAAGTTTGTTCATGAAGCTGACAGAAAACTCTGAAAGCAATTATTACTTCCATTATTCTCATGATGGTGGTGACAATGTAATATATATCATGTATGACACTGTGCATCTGTTCAAGAATATAAGGAACAACTGGCTTAACTTACCAGATGCAGACAAGACTTTCATGTTTCCATCATTTGATGCAAATTGTAATCAAGTGTTAGAGGCTAAGTTTTCTGATATAATTAACTTATACAGAGCAGAATGTAGAGATACACCCATCATAAAAGCAGCTCCAAAGCTCAATTACAAAAGTGTGTTCCCCAATAGCATTGAACGTCAAAATGTGAACTTTGCAAACAATGTGTTTCATGATACAACTGTTGCTGCATTGATGTGTTTTGAAGTTCAGAGTGAAGGTACAGCCCAGTTTGTGCGAATAATTACTGACTGGTGGAAGGTAGTGAATGTAAAAAATCCACTGCACGGATTTGTCAGTAATGATTCTAGGTTACAGTTTTTGCAAAGTTTTAAATGTTGGCTAAGCAGGTGGCAGTCATTAAATTTGAAATTTTCATCACTTTCTAGAGAAACACACAAAGCATTGTACCACACAAATGAAGTTCTTCTGTGCATAATTCCATTATGTCTTGACTCTTTCAAAATTAAGTATTTTCTGACTGGAAAGTTTCAGACTGACAATTTAGAAGCAAGATTTGGACTGTACAGACAATTATCTGGGGCAAATTACCACATTTCATACACCCAGATATTAGAATCTGAGAAGAAAATTCGTGTCAAGAGTTTACTTGGTTTGTGTTCATCACGTTATGGATGTATTTCTTTCAACCACCAGATTCTAAATGATGATTTTGGAATGGTCCAATCTGATTCTGTTGGTGTTGATGACTGCATTTTTTTTAGCAAACCCAGAATTTGAAACATCATGTGTCGAAGTCATGAACAGAAATGACATAACGAACGACAATACTGCTTTTGTTTATGTTTGTGGGTATGTAGCACATAAGGCTGTACAAAAGAGGTCCTGTGAAACTTGTGTTGCAGTTCTAAAATCAAATGAATCTTCCAGTCTGTATTTTGATATTCTTAATAAAGGTGGCTTAGCTCTCCCATCTTCAACTGTAATAAAGTTATGTCACCTAGCATGGAGTATTGTTTGTGTGCTGATATCAGATTTGTATGAATCACATTTCTTGAAATTGTGTAACCAGAAGATTGCTCTAAAATCAATTTTGAAGATAATGGTTTCTGCAGACACAAATCTAAACTTTTTACTAAATGACACCTGTTTGTGTGGTGATGCACTAAGTGATATGTATGAAGATGTATCTAATACAGTTTCCAATATTCTGTTGAACAATTATACAAAACAAAAAAAATGACTGCATACAGTCAAAAAAAGTAGCAAGTAAAAGAAAACTAAATGTGTTTCAAGGAAAATAAAAGTTTAACTGCAAGTTGGTGTGTTTTATTTCTTTTGTAAAACTGTAGCCATTAATTTCATGATTTGCTCTTTATATACTTTGCTTCCAGTTTTTATTTGTTGATTCTCCTGATTTAAAAAAATGTGGAAGTGTTGTGATACAAAAGTATAAAGTTTCTGTTGAGATTAATCACACTACCTGGCATTGTTCTTATCATGAATCTTTCAAGGTTATTTTTTAAAGGGAAATTGTTCACATATGTAAGGGAGTCCACTTTACCAAAAACGGTAATTACTGTCAAATATACTGCTTATCTTTGGATATAAATAAGCAAGCTTATAAGAACAGTGTTATCATAATGCAGTTAACTAGTATCTGCTGAGAAACATTTGATTACAGTGTAGTAGTATTTGATTTAGTAAGGGCTTTTATGTTGTGATAGACAATGCTTCTAGTTTATGCCTGGCAGGTGATTACTTAATGTTACACTCTATACAGTAAATTTTATTTAGGCTACTTTTTGAAAGTAATAGTCTTGTTTTGCATTTAGGCCTAAGTGGTGGTTTGACCACTTAGAGTGGAACCTGTTTTCCTCTAGTATATTAATGAGTGCTATGATCTACAGATGAATTTTGATTATGCAGAAAATGATTTTAAAGATCACAGTGAAACTTGAGTCCTCCATAAAATTTTTAAAAACTGTCTGTTCTTCCTGTACTTATCCAATTAGTTAGAAAAAAGAACTAAGGTACTCCAAGCTTAGCATGTCTCTTAGTTCCAAAAACAGGTATGACACCCGAGATATCTCTTTGCATTCATTATTTATATGTTCATGCCAGTTAAGTTTAGAGTTTATATAAATACCTAGAAGTTTTACCAATTGGTTTTCTATCTCCCTTGGCATGCCTATTAGAAGCTGCTGTGTTTAGTCAGGACTGCATAATAGTTTATTAGCCGTAAACCAGTCCAAAGCTATATCAAGAGATTCTTTTGTTATGTGATTGAGCTCAGCGATATTTTGATGTGACGTAAACAGTGTAGTATCATCTGCGTAACATATGACAGGGTGTGGTATGTTACTGGGTAAGTCATAGATTGCTACAATGGAAAATACTTGCCAGCAGTCATTACTATGAACATTGGTAAATGAAATACTTCATTCGGTACATGAATTAGTCAATCATTCATCATGTTCCATAACTTCATCAAGTAGGAGAACTTTCAGGGATGAGGAATGAGCCAAGATACACATTTACACGAGACAAAAACAACTTAAAAACTTAATCTGTATACTGCTATTAGCATAAATTACACTATACTGATTAATTTTACTTGTGTTTGTGCAATATAAAATTAATAAGAAAGCTGCTGCCATCTCAGTTTTATAATATTTCAACAGTTTATATGCTATTAGCTCAATATTTACATGATTACAACCATGTTTTTCAAACAAAACATACTACATCACAAATACTGACACCAATGTACAGCACACTTGCTTATCATACTGCTTTATAATAAGACTCTGCTACTTGCTATGTAGCTCGGTGAAATTTTAAACCCCAGACTCTAGGTATTGAGAAAATTTGTAGAAAGAATGGCAAATGAGGTATGTTTTCAATTTTATTTTGAACTATGTGGGTTCTCAATTTCTTGCTACGGTATATGTTAGAAGATATCTTATTGAATATTTTACTGCCAGAATATTAAACTCTACTCTGAACTGTGGGCAAGGAGACAAGTCGGGTGAGAATTCCAAGATCCTTAAATAAAATTCATACATGATGTACAATTATCTACTTTACACAGTAACCTCACTGCTCCCTTTTGCAGAGTAAATGCTGGATTTACTTCAGGTGCACTTCCCCCAGCCTTGGTCTCATTTGGTTTTAACTATTCATTTCTTGTAAACTTTTAGCACAAGGAGTGGTACAGGAAGAGGCATTTTACTCCCCACTTTTAGCTTTTTAAAAGAATTCTTGTAACCACACTGTAAGATTCCTATAAACTTTATTTCAGCAATTTTCGTTGGCATGATATGCCTGCAATTAGCACCACACAGAGCAAAGTTAGTGTACATGTGTTTCAGTAAAGAACAGGTGGCTCACCTGTAGACAGGGATACCGCCCGTCAGCTTTGACCCATCGGAGTATGATAGTTTTGAGGTGCATGCGTGTTTGTAGAAGGCATGAGTGATTATGTGGTGGTTGAGTTAAAGACCATAGTTTGTTTGCAAACAAAACAGATTAATATTTTGTGTTTAAAAAATGATCTGATGGTTAGGTATAGATTAACAGAGACATTTTTTTTCCGTATGTGAGCTCCGAAGGCGTGAATTTTTGGACTAAGACCTGTTTTCAATGTTATAGTCTGTTATCTATAATAACTACAGATTATTTGTATCTACAATACAGAAGTATTAAGATATACCCTATACTGGTTTTCCGACATCTTGGTGACGTCATGGGTCAAAGCAGACAGGTGGTATCCCAGTCTACAGTTATGCCAAAAGGTAAGTAGATGATGTTCCAGACATCCCATAACTATAACATTGTTATAAAAAAAGATTAGTTGCTACAATGTTGACTAAGAACAGTCTCTTTCCTCTTCCTTATTCTGGTTACAAACGTATTGCTAATCTATCTGACATTTGTAAATAACTATATACATAGCATTGAAACCAACATGCTGCTTCTGATATCATCTCTAGAGTAAACAGCAGCATGCGTTCAAGCTGCACAGTATTTTCTTTTAGTAATTTTTTTTTTTTTTTTTTTTTTTTTTTTTTTTTTTTTTTTTTTTTTTGGTTAAAATTCCACTCTTGAGCAATTACAGGAAAACAGGGACATTTCAATGAAAATATGTTTATTGAGATATAGTTTCCAGAATAGGGCTAAAAGTATATATTGTATCATGCAATTATTATTTTACGAGACTTTTATTGTAGAACATGTAAACTTTACCATCCATTATTGCATTTTTTCTGCTGAACAAAAACACTGGGACAGTGTATTATTGTGACCTCTTTTGTAGTCCAGTGGGTCATTCTAGAGAGCACAACTCTCAAGACTTAAAAAGTAAGTCAGAAAGAAGTAGATTTGTGCATTAGAAGTTCATTTGATTTGAGTATTGTTTCAAAATTAATGATTCTGCTTTCAATATAAATTGTCCCACCTGTAACACTAAAACATCACTAAGTTTTCTTTATCAAAAGTACTTTATGTAATTGTACAAGTGAACACTGTGAATGTAAGCTAGTTTACATGTAGTCCCATAAGCTTAACAAACATTTGAACATTTTACATGTAGGACAAAGCGGTTACACCCCTTGTAAAATTAAATTATGGCAAGAATGAGATATGTGTGTTACGGATGGGACATTACACACTCTATTCTCTGCAATATCAGACCATAGTTTAAGAGAATACTGTTTTAAAATGAAGGTACACGTTTTGGGCACTTATTTTGCCAAATAGAATAATAAAAGATATGACTGATAAACTAAATCATGGCAAGCCCTCAGTTTGGACATTTTTATTATGTCACAAAAATGTTGAAAACAAAGCATCCACATCTTAATGAGCTGTACATATTTTCCGATACATGTGTTGAACAATTAAAAAATAGATTCAAATGACTTTTTTCATAAATACATTGAGATTAGGTATGTAGACACGAGTTTATTTTGCCACAGCACAGGGCAAGGGTTCTGTTGATGACATGGTTAGGTCTTTAGAGAGCCGCCTAGAAAAAGTCAAGTAGACTGATTCCCTCTCCCCCCCCCCCCCAAAGAAAGTATTGCAGAAAATGTTGTAATGCTGGAACAGTGATTTTCTGGAGTCTATCCTGTTTCCAAGTTGCAGTCGTTAGATTATTTGTCTTGTGTCAAAGAAGGTCTGTTTGAAGTTGGGACAACACCAAAATCAGAGTGGCAGTCAGTTGTTACTTTGTCAGGATTAAAACAACAAAAAAGTGATCATCTATACATCAGTGTTGGAGGTTTTCTTGAAGTTGTTCTTCCAGTGAAGGGGACAAAATTTATTGTGACTTAGTCATACATACAGAAGTTAAACATGTAGATAAGAGTAACATTACTTTACATAGAAAAAGTGGCAAATTTTGTATCTGGTTTGCAGTGAAGGATGAGCCAATTGAAGGTAGGTCTGTAGTGAAGCCAAAGTTGTGTACACGAACATTGATGAATAACAGAGGACAGTTCTCATTTGACTAGAACCTTTTAAAGGTCTATTTGGGTTTATTGTGAGTGTTTGTGCTTTTTTTCAGTTTAAATAGTACGTATTTAGTTGCACTACGTAATCCGATATTCTATGTAAATCATAGATCAGACAATTTGTTCACCCGTAACTAGACGACAGATCATCTATAGTGTCATGCATTGGTATAACTTTGTAATTATTGTCTCCTTGCTACATGTTCCTGTATTAGAAGAATGTAAACTTCATTTCAATGTGGTTTGGGTGAACTGTGGCCACTAACAGAGCAGAACTACTGTTTTGATGTCAAAATTGGTGTTTCTTGTACCACCCATAACGCTGGTTTTAATAATTATATTGTAAACAATTAAATAGGTATACCTGAAAATTGTATTTGTAAGAATTGAAAGATCCATTTTGTTGCTTAAAACAGTAACTTGAGTTCAAATAACTTATTATTTCTAAATGTAGAACAAGAAAATACTAGTCCAAAGCAGTACAAATGTCCCACCCAAAATGCTGGAATTACTCTCTTGGCCAATTAAATTGGTTGTTTATTAGTGCTCCGTTACTGTCTATATCTGTTAATCGTAGACTTGCGTTAATGAATGTGCACAACAGTCTTGAGAAATACTTAGAGTACTCCACTGTTCCGTTTTCGTGAATTTTAAATTTCATTTTCGACACTCGTTAGAATTCAATTATTTTTTTATGTTTGTTTACACTGGAAGAAATTACTGATTCGTTCCTGCTCCCTGTTATAACGGTAATACTGCACTTTTTACAAAGTAAAACACTTTTGTTTTTTAAGTGCAACAGGACGTCAACTATGACTTCCAGACGTGTATAATAATTTTTATTTGTTCAAATTGCACTCTTGGACATTTGAATGGGAATGGAATTAGTGATACGAACTTTTGCATATATTATAATCGCACAGCAGCTTTTGTTACAAAGTAAAAACAGTTGTATTTTAGAATTGCTACAGGACGTCAACTCGGCAGAACCGGCCCACTCTTTGACAGCTGCGCAATGTTGCCACATTGATGGCTCTGGCTTGTGTAGAGTCGGCTGTGGTAGGGGATTTCTTGTCAGAGAGAACACAGTTCGTAGTAATCGATAGTAAGGCATCGACTAAAACAGATGTGATATGGGGCGTTCCACAGGGTAGTGTTATTGGTCCTCTGCTGTTCCTTATTCACATAAGCGATTTAGGGGAAAATCTAAGTAGCTCTCTTAGATTGATTGCAGATAACTCCGTCATTTACCGTCTAGTAAAATCATCTGAAGATCAAAACCAACTGCAGAACGATCTGAATAAGACATCATTATCGTTTAAAAATTGGCAATTGACTGTAAATAATGAGAAGTGTGAAGTCTTCCACATGAGTACGAAAAGAAATCCGTTAAACTTTGTTTACAAGATAAACCAATGAAAAGTGAAGGCCGTAAACTCCACAAAATACCTAGGAATTACTATTACTTCAGACTTAAACTGGAAAGAACACGTAGATACTGTCGTGGGAAAGGCGAACCAGAGACTGCGTTTTACTGGCAGAACCCTTAAAAGATGCAACAGAACTACAAAAGAGACTGCATACACCACGCTTGTCCGTCCTTATTTGGAGTATTGCTACCCAGTGTGGGATCCTTATCAGGTGGGTTTGACGGAGGACATCGAAAGAGTTCAAAGAAGGGCAGCTCGTTTCGTATTGTCACGTTACAGGGGAGACAGCGTTACGGAAATGATACAGGATCTGGCATGGGAATCATTACAACAACGGCGCTTATCGCTGCGGTGTGGGCTACTTGCGAAACTCCAATCGCCAACATTCTCCTCAGAATGCGAAAATATATTGTTGACTCCGACTTACATAGGTAGAAATGATCATCAGAATAAAATACGAGAAATCAGAGCTCGAACGGATATTCAGGTGTTCTTTCTTCCCGCGCGCTATTCGAGAGTGGAATGGGTGATAAATAGTATAACGGTGGTTCGATGAACCTTCTGCCAGGCACTTAAATGGAATTTGCAGAGTATCCCATGTAGATGTAGACATCATAGGTGGAATGGGTGGGAAAAGACGACATATTTGGCCGTATGAATAAAGAAGAGCACATGCTCCAGAGACGATTCTGAGAGCGAAAGAACGTTCTCTGAGTAAGTTCTCAATTTCGTTTGAATGAACGAACCATATGCTCTGAGCAGGAAGTTTTTTCTCGCTGCATCCCCTCCTTCTTGAGTAAGTTCCTTTGTACGTAGTTTCAAGAAATACGAGGGGAACTAAGAAGTTAATGCAAATAAAATTTTGTTAACGAGTAGTTTCCTTCAGTAAAGTAGTGAGTGTGACACTTCAAGCAATTTAAGCATTTTGTATGGTGACGAGAGTGATGTGAGAGAAATGTTTTCATTACCGACATAGAAATGATACACTCATGGGGCCAGCTGCGTGTTTTACCCATTGCTTTGAGTGTACAGGGCGAGTCAAAAGTCTTTGGACACCTTCATAAGTTGGAAGAGTGAAGGGAAAATTGAAAAGTAATGATGGGAACAGAGGTTCGATGTGAGACCGCAACTTTTGAAGTCAAAGTCAGTCATGGCCGCCATCTTGAAATCCGCCATTTTTGATTCAAGGTTTTTTTTTTTTTTTTTTTTTTTTTTTTTTTTTTTTTTTTTTTTGTGAGAACGGTAGAGTATGACACATCAGTTAACATTTGGTTGAGCTCAAGAATTTAGTGGTGTAATTTGTTTTTGTCTGTCTTGTCATGTCCGACACAGAACAGCTGTTCAATCGTATATTTTTTGACAGTAGCTTAAGCAGGCAAATTATTCAGAGTAGAAATATGGAGTAGGCATCTACGTGTTCAAGAAGAGCTGTACTGAGTTTTGATGTTAGTTTGTTGTGAAGCCGGATCTTTGCCGGATGTTTTGCGAGCTAAAGAACCACAAACACAACTACATGTGGTATTATGGTAGGCCTAGTATACCTACAAAAATAAGAAATTATTTATATTAGTTTTCACAATGATCTGTAGTTTCTATACTTAATGTACAAAAAGTAACAATTATTTCATTGTTCATTTGACAGACAGTATAAAATAAATACCCCACTGATGATGCTGCAACGCCAGCGAAACATGTTTGGGTGAAACTAAAAACAATTGTGTTTGCTCAAGGTGGACCATACCTAAAAAGCAAATGTTGGGGTGTTTGGGATCACCACTCGTCAAATTAGAGGAAGGCACTGAAGCAATTCAGGTGAGGTCTGCTAAATTTGTGAATGGTAGGTTCGACCACCAATTGACATTATTGATATGCTTCATGAACTAACAGGAGGAATCATTCGAGGGAAGACCTTTTGAAGGAAATACTTTAAATGGCAGGACAATGGGTGAAGAGAGTGGAACTGGTGTGGACGTATAATTAACATCTTGTTGATATATATATATATATATGTTTGTGTTCGTGTGTATGTGTGTGTGTGTGTGTGTGTGTGTGTGTGTGTTGCACTTCCCCTCCTAAACTGTTGGCATGATTTCGACCAATCTTGCTGCTATTATTTCTTCGTATCAGACAGCAATCTCTGTGGAGTTAAGAACCATCTATGACACATAGTTCAGGAGTTGTAACGACATAAACAATGAAATTCACGTAAACGTGCCACTACATGCGGCAGTTTTCCACATCTCCGCCTAAAATATTGAACCGATTCAACGAAACTTTCTGCAAATAGTCTCTAACATCAGGAAACAATCGCTGTGGGAGTGAAAACCACATACAACGCATAGTGCAGGAGAGATGACGTCGAAAACAAAGGGAGCCACAGAAAACTGTCACATAATGCGAGGCGTGAGTATCTAGACTTAATTGATCCACTGTTTGAAAATGAGAGCATTAGGAATTAAAAAAAAGTTACAAACAATTCAAAGCCTTTACGAAACATCTTATCGCTTATAACCCCCCAAAATGATACAAGAAAAGAAGTTTATTGCTTAATACTTTCCGCTGTCGAACTACTGCATCTGGCATCACGTTGCAATTTATTACTTATACACTGAAAACTGTATTCACATTTTACAGAGAGTACACATAGTCCAGTGCATGTGCTTCAAAATTACACCATATTTCGGCAAATAGTTCAGAAAGGGAGATGATTGGGGTTTAACGACCCGTCGACATCGCGGTCATTAGAGGTGGAACAGAGAGTCGGATTCACTTTTGCTACGGATGGGGAAGTGAATCGCTCGTGCCCTTTCCCTGGCATGATTTACAGAAATCGTCGAAAACCTAAATCTAGATGGCGGAAGGTGGTTTGAACCATCGTACTCCCGATTGCAAGTCCATTGTATTATTATTGTGCAATCTTGCTGGGTTATAGTTAAGGATGTATGCCGTTATAAACAATCAAATGTAAGAAAAACTGCTATATCGCTCTTGAGGTTGTGATTTATTACATAGTAGAGTTTTGTTAGGTAGCAAGATAACTTCTGATGGCCGAAAGATATATAAGAGATATAAAATGCAGAATGGCTTTGGGAAGAAAAGTGTTTCTGAAGAAGCCAAATTTGTTGACATCCAATATTAGTTTAAATGTTAGGAAGTCCTTTCTGAAAGCATTTGTCTGGAGTGTACGCCAAAGATTTTTCACACACTGTCCTAATATTCATCTGCAAGTCCCTGCAAAATTCTCCTATTGTGGGACGCATTGTTCAGGAGATAAGGATTGAGCTACATGGAAACATGAAGATATGGACTGTGGAGCAGAAGCGATGGACAAAGGCGGAAGGAGATGGACTGACAAGAAAACAAAAGAAGTTCTAATTTTGTAAATCTATCGGACCAAACTGCGTGGTCATCAGTCCGTAGCTGACAAACTACTTAAACTAAGGTAAACTAACCTAAGGACAACACACACACACACACACACACACACACACACACACACACACACACACACCCATGCCCTAGGGAGGACTCGAACCTCCATGGCGAGCAACCGCGCGCTCCGCAGCGAGACGCTTTAGACCGCTCGGCTACTCCACCGCGGCGACTGACAAGAGAACTGAATAAATATACAGCGGTCAAAGTCAGGAACTAACGCTATTCACTATCAATATACAGGAAAGACGCAACGTGGCTAAGCGCGACATCTTTGCTAAGCGTGACACCTTTAATTAAAATAAACTCAAATTATTATTTAAACATGAGGTGCGGTGAGATTTAAGGAAGTATGTATTTTCCTTATCCTTATTTATGCAAGTACAGCCGTATCGGGAAAACACCACCTAGAGACAAGGCCTCACAACAGCCCGTGCTACGTCATAGCGACCAGGTCGTGGTCGCTAGTTGAATGGCTGGCCGCTGGGACACGCCCACTGACTCTGAGCGGCCAGCTATTCAGCTGGCTGCCGCGGCCTGGTAGATGTGACGTAGCACGAGCTGTTGCAACTCCGTCTACATACAAGGCCTCACAACAAGCTCGTGTCACGTCACGCCAATATGCTGCCCTCGCAAGCTCACTGGCTGAAGCTACGAGGCAGCAGCTGTGCCCCTGCGGCCAGCCAGTAAGCTTGCGAGGGCAGCCTATCGGTGTGACGTGACACATCTTGTTGCGAGGCCTTGTATCTAGACGGTGTTGGCTGTTGTGTGTCCTTGTCTCTAGGTGGTGTTATCGGGCGTGGAAATTGTTATGTCGATTCCAGGATAGCTCCCTAGGACGGTAAACCACTTAACAGATACGTGTTCCTGACAGCCTACACCGAAGGCGTACCTCAATCTGTACACATCCTACTACAAAACCGTAAAGACGACAGCCATCTCCGGGTAGGCTAAGGAAGACACCACCAACATATCTCAAGTGCACTACTTCCTGCAGGTGGAGCTAAAGCCAGTGGACTCCATTAATGTAAGGACATCTTTGCTGCGGGACTCTATCCCTGAGAATCGTATACCAGACGCCCATCCCCCAGGTAAAGACACAGGGTACCGGCAAGTCTACTACCGGGCGAGCCCTAGGAATGGGACGCACCACGAGGTACTGTAACGGCCTGCCCCCTAAATCCCGGCGATCTGCTCAGGGACTCAACAACAGTTGACTCGTTGCGGGCGTCAAGAATCAGGCACCAATCACAGATGGTAGGGACTCAGGAGGACCTATATCACCCTGTAAAGCGAAGATCTTAATGAACAAAGTGCTTACTGAAACCCCAACCTCACTTGAAACTAGCGGAGCGCACTCAGGCGCTGGTACAGCACCCGTATCACAGGAGACATCACTGAAAAACAAAAACAAATAAAAAAGGCCAGAGAACACTACAAGACAGCACTCTAAGAAGAATCACTACACTAGCACAAGGATGCCTGAAGCAGGTATCCGGCCACCAAGCTGAAAATGAATTAAAAATTCGTGGCGCTCCCCATCGGAAATAGTGGAACTCAGTATGGTGTTGGCCTACCCTTAGCTTCCACTCTCGCAGACCTATGACCAATCAGGTGCTGGAAGGTTTCTTGGGGAATAGTAGCTCATTCCTCACGGGATGCGGCACTGAGAGAGGTATCTGTGTGTGTGGTGTCGCACAAGTCCAAAGTGCGTGCCACCTACTTTCGCCGCGCGCCGCCATGCACGCACGGCGCGGCGTTCTTACGACGACAGCCACGAGCGCCCTCTGCTGCAACCCCGCTCGTGGCCACCAGTGAACGACATCGGCACTTGGGACTGAGATAGCAACCAGTTAGGACCTTCGTAATCAGATAGGCACCAGTGAAGACTTGGCTATCAGTTAGGCACTAGGCAGGACTCTAGCTCAACTATGTATCAACATTCTGCAGTACTATGTAAAAGTTAAGTAATGTATAAATTCTGTGCAATATATATCTCATTCTAATTTACTCTAGTGTTTCTAGTTCTGGCTGCTCCCCTCCGTACCTGCACCAGCGTGCTGTCTGTATTCCTGTGTCGGTCTCATTCCACTCGGCCACCGACACCTACGACGGAAACGAGACACAAAAGCGGCGACGAGGCTGGGACACAAAAGTGGCGACGAGGAGTGATAGACGAGCCGTGGACCAGCCCGCTTGTAGCAGTCAGACAGCAGCAGTCGGAGCACGCAGAAATTGCTCCCGCCCACCCACCCTTATTATAAGAATTTTGGGGGAACGTTTTCAGTTACGTGTTTTGTGGACTTTTTTGTTGCAGAGCGTCCTCTTTCATATTGCATTTGTGTTTTGTTATAATTTACTTGTATGCGCGGCGCCTAATCGGTCAGCATGGCCACTACCCCGAACCCAAACTTAATGGAAATTATTCAGTTACAGACGGCGCAAATAACACAACTCCTGCAGGCTGTGGCCCAGCTCACAGCGCAAGCAGCTAACCAACAACAACAGCCGCCGCTTCAGCAGCCCACACCTGCCGCCGCAACGCTTCCTACGTTTCGCCAGTACAACGAACGTGAGGAAGAATGGAGCGACTACTTCGCACTGTTTCAAGAACTCGTCGCGGCTTATCAAATTACAGGTCAGAGAGTGAAGCATCTGCTATTATCTGTGGTTGGCACCAACACCTTCGTGTTACTGAAAAAACTTTTCCCCGACGTATCTCCTCGCGATGTAGACTATGAACAAATAGTAGAGGCACTAAATGCTCATTATGAGAGAAAAGTTCTCGTCGCTGCGGCACGGTACCGATTTTTCAGACTTAAAAAATTACCGCAGCAGTCACACCAAGAGTGGATTACGGAATTGAAGGGCTTAACCCGCAAATGTAAATTTACTTGCTCTTGTGGACTTTCGTATAGTGACGTGATGTTGAGGGATGCGATTACTCAGAACATTCAGGACCCCAGAATTAGGGCAGCAATTCTAAAATAGTCAGACCCTTCATTTGACAGTGTACTGCAGCTTATAGAAGCGCATGATACTTTTGACTTAGCAGATGTAGAAATGCAAAGCCACAGTGTTAATTCAGTGCGCCGTAACGGACGCTTTCCTAGCCGTAGTTCTCAGTGTAGCACTAGTGATTCTTACAATAGTACAGGCCGTGCTGAACAGACAGTGAACAGTAGCCAGTGTAAAAGTGCGACACAAAGGTCGCCCCGTCGTGTTAGAAACAGTGATTTGAATAACGGGCGCCAACGCTCATTTCAGAAAAATGTACGTAAATCTTGCCGTCAGTGTGTGTCTCGCCACAAGCGTGCTCATTGCCCTAGTCGCAACGCAACCTGTTATCAATGTGGCAAATCAGGACATGTACAGTCTGTGTGTATGCAAATTAAAAACTCAAAGAACGGTACCGTTAGAAACAGTGCTTCGCAGAGTGCGAGAACAGTTCATTCTGTAAATGTTATACGGGCTGTGGAATTGAACAGTGCTTTCCTTGGATCTCAATTGCAAGAAAGTAGTTCTGCGCCTATGGCAAAACTATATAGTGCACCACGTAGCAAGCGCCGACGAGCGCGTAAAACAGTGCAACGGAAAAGGGTTCGGGACAAGCAAAATGACTATGAACAGCGCATTCCTTTAGTGAAAATAGTGCCTTCTGCAACTGCTCCTTGTACTAGTGCCCAGTACTGTGTAGCTAGTGACAGTAGACATCAAGTAGCTACTCAAAAGTGTAGTGCAGTAGTTAGTACATCTGGAGTAGCTTCGCATGCTTGCGCGGACGCCGATCCGGCGGTAGTGCCATCTAGTGACAGTGTTGTTAATCCGCTGCGTGCCGAGTCCGCGCCGCTTACTTCACTACGCGGCCCGCGCAAGCGCAGTAAACAAACCGTAGCAGACGTTGCCCACATTCGCGCACCTGTCGAGCGCCGCAAGCAAAAACTGTTTGTGACTCTCTTCATAGAATTTCAGCTTGATACTGGTTCCGCTGTCACATTAATAAATAAAGATACTTATGAACTTCTGGGTTCGACAAAATTGTCGCCGTCACAGCAAGTGTTAACAGCTTATACAGGTCAAAATATTCCCGTGCTAGGAACGTTTAGCCTGCCCGCCTCTTTTCAAGGTGTAACAAAAACAGTTGTTTTTGTAGTTCTTCAGGCCAAATCGACACAGAACATTTTTGGACTAGATGCTTTTGACTTGTTTGGTTTATCAATTCAAAGAGATGTGCTTCAAATTTCGTCAATAGTGCCTCAGGATAAAATCAATGCATTGTGTGACAAATATAGTGACTTGTTTTCGCCGGAAATAGGTTGTGCAAAAGACTTCGTGGCACATGTAACTTTAAAAGAATCTGCAGTTCAAAAATTTCGTATAGCTAGACCAGTGCCTATCGCCTTGCGTGATACAGTTGCCGAAGAACTTAAACGTTGGCAAGATAGTGGGGTGATTTCTCCTGTTTCTGCGAGTCAGTGGGCCTCGCCTATAGTAATTATACCCAAGCCGTCAGGAAAACTTCGTCTCTGTGCGGACTTCAAATCAACAGTGAACAGTCAAACAATTGTAGACACTTATCCCCTGCCCAGACCTGACGAACTAATGGACAAATTAGGACAGTCTCGTATCTTTTCTAAGATTGATTTAGCAGAGGCATACTTACAGATTCCACTTGATGACGAGTCAAAAAAGTTTTTCGTCATTAATACTCACATGGGCCTTTTTCAATTTCAACGCCTACCCTTTGGCAGTTCTTCCGCCCCCGCTATTTTTCGGCGTTTTTTGGAACAGCTGACAGTTTCTGTACCGTGTTGTTCGAACTATTTAGATGATATTGTGGTATCCGGACGTACAGTTGAAGAACATTTAGCAAACCTGGAGTGCCTTTTCAAAGTTTTGACTGCAGCAGGTCTACGTTGCAATAAAGCAAAGTGTTCGTTTTTTCAAACTGAAATAGAGTACCTAGGCCATGTGATTAATGCCCAAGGAATACATCCCTTACAGTCACATCTTCGAGCAATCAAAGACTTGCCTCCTCCTAAGAATGTGCACGAATTGCAAGCAGTTATGGGAAAGCTGAACTATTATATCAGGTTTATTCCCAATGCCTCTCAGATTGCAGCTCCACTGCATCACTTACATAGGAAGAATGTTCCTTTTGTATGGTCCAAAGATTGACAGGTTGCCTTTGACAACTTAAAGTCTGCACTACTCAGTGATGCATGTTTGATTCCCTTTGACCCACAGAAGCCTGTAGTGCTAGCAGTTGATGCCTCGTCGTACAGTGTGGGTGCAGTTTTGTCACATCGTATTGGATGTCACGATCGTCCTATTGCCTTTGCATCCAAGCTACTGACGCCGACGCAACAGAATTACAGTCAGATAGAAAAGGAGGCCTTAGCAACATTTACGGCGTCACAAAGTTTCATCATTATCTCTATGGCAGAAAATTCTATTTGTTGACAGACCACAAGCCTCAGCTACGACGCCCGTCCCACCAGTAACGCCCCCGCCCAGGCCCTCCTCCCAGTGCCGTCGCCGTGGCCCTCAGCCCTACGCCACGACGGCGCGGCGGTTTGGGGGGGAGGGGTGTGGTGTCGCACAAGTCCAAAGTGCGCGCCACCTACTTTCGCCGCGCGCCGCCATGCACGCACGGAGCGGCGTTCTTACGACGACAGCCACGAGCGCCCTCTGCGACAACGCCGCTCGTGGCCACCACTGAACGACATCGTTCTCTTGGGACTGAGATAGCAACCAGTTAGGACCTTCGGAATCTGATAGGCCCCAGTGAAGACTTGGCTATCGTACAGGCACTAGGCAGGCCTCTAGCTCAACTATGTATCAGCCTTTTGCAGTACTATGTAAAAGTTAAGTATTGTATTAATTCTGTGCAATATATATCTCGTTCTAATTTACTCTAGTGTTTCTAGTTTCTGGCTGCTCCCCTCCGTACCTGCACCAGCGTGCTGTTTCTATTCCTGTGTCGGTCTCATTCCACTCGGCCACCGACACCTACGACGGAAACGAGACACAAAAGCGGCGACGAGGCTGGGACACAAAAGTGTGAGTCCGTGAAGTCTGGTATGAAGTCGGTGTTCCATAGGATTCAAGACCGTGGAAGCCAGTCCATTACAGGGATGTTACTGTCGTGTAACAACTCCTCCACAGGACGTGCATTACGAACAGGTACTCGATCGAGTTAAATGATGCAGTCGCCATCCCCGAATTGCTATGCAACAGCGGGAAGCAAGAAGGTGCTTTAATTTAGCCCCGTGCTGTGCCACGCAAAACAACACGGGGTGCAAGCCTCCTCTATGAAAAACACGACCACGCCGTAACATCACCACCTCTGAATTTCACTGTTGGCACAACGCACGCTGTCAGATGACGTTCACCGGGCATTCGGCATACCCACAACCTGCCATCGGATCGTCACAGTGTGTACCGTGATTCGTCATTCTACACAACGTTTTCCACTGTTCAATCGTCCAATGTTTACGCTCCTTACACCGAGCGAGGCGTCGTTTGGCATTGACCGGCGTGATGTGTGGCTCGATCCAGTACTATCGTCGTACTTGGGCTGGATCCTGATGCAGTTTGGAATTCCGGTTTGATGGTCTCCATAGATGTCTATTACAACTCGGCGATCTCTTCAGTCAACAGACGAGGTCGGACTGTACGCTTTCGTGCTGTACGTGTCCCTTCACGTTTTCACTTCACTATCACACCAGAAACGATGGACCTATGGATGCTTAGGAGTGTGGAAATCTTGCGTACTGACTTCTGACACAAGTAGTACCCAATCACCTGACCACGTTCGCAGTGAATGAGTTCCTCGGAGAGTCCCATTTTATTCTCTCACGATGTCTAATGACTACTGAGGTCGGTGATATGGAACAACTGGCAGTAGGTGGCGGCACAATGCACCTAAGGTGAAAAACGTATTTTTTTTTTTTTTTTTTGGTGTATCTAGATAAGCAACTGTATGCCAATTATGGGAAGACACACCTGCAGACCACTTGAAATCTTAGGTAAACGTATCTTAGGAGAACCTTTATTAACTGCTATTCCTTGGCCTCCATTAAATAAATTTAATCCTATACAGGAAAATGATATTAAAGAACAACTGATTAAAAACGCTGAACAATGAATCAGGAAGTATAACGAGCAAGCTAAGGTACCCTATTACCAGATTGGAGATTTGGTACTTGCTTTGTCTCATCCTAAGAGTCGTAAAGAAAACAAAGAATGCAAGAAGTTTTTCTTTTTATATGAAGGCCCTTATGTAGTATACAAAGTTCCTCATCCGAAGGCTGTAGTGTTGCAAGAGCCTTCAACAGGAGTAATAAAGGGACTTTATAATGTAAGTCAAATTAAGCCTTTCTTGCCCAAAGAGGGGTGAGAATGTTTAAGATAATAATGCGATCAGCCAACTGACCGACGAAAATTAGATTTTGACACAAGACGACGACTAAATGTTAAAGGAAGTCTGTTAAGTATAAGTAAGTTTTTATACAGCTCACCGAAGAGAGATCTTTTATTATGTATACAAAGGTAATATATATAGTACACTGTACTCTTCAGCGAATACACATAATGAATATGATGTGACTTATGTCGAAGTATAGAGAGTCTATCCATATTAGGAGATATTCTCTATAAAATGAATTTATTAAATTTTTGTTTTAGTCTTAAGCTATAATAAGACTACAGAGGTACATATGAGATTTTAGCAGTAAATGGCAAAGGAAACGCGGATTGTAGTCGTAATAGGAATGGATGTTAGTTTATATTAAATGAAATGTGGACCATGAGGCGTCCGAAGCTACGGCTTGCGAGAACTTAGTGATGTGTCTTATATATACGTTTGCATGGGCCAAACTTGACACTGTCACAGTTCTCATAGTTAGGTAATACTGCATCTATTATCCTAAAATACGTACGAAAGCCGAAAGGAAAGCGCCGTGCCGATGTTTCAACGACAATGCAAATTAATCTTCTTATGACCTCATGTAATTAAGAAATATAGAGAATAATTCTATTCAGAAGACTTAAGTTCTATTTATTTATTTATATATATATTTTGTATACATATGGTGAGGTAAGTACAAAGAGTGTACAACGGGTGACTGGAAAAATTTTACTTGAGGCGACGAAATGTCGAAAGCTTTGTGGTAGTGTTTTAGTCATATCTACCGATTATATAAGGAAGAAAATTAAGAATTGTTAAAGTATATGATATCTTATTAAGACTAGTTCACTATAATTGTGAATTTAAAGTACGAAAATAACAGAAGTAGGTATAATTTCGAGCAGTTGGCAACACGTCAGAGATGTTACGTTGACACAGCAACTGGTCGTATTATTTCGATAACGTCTATGATGAAGACGATTATTTACCGTTTTATCGATCGGTAGATATTACGAGGATTATTAAACTGAATAGACTTATAATTTTATCGGTTAAATATTTTATTTACGTGATAGTTACAGAAGACATAGTTTATGTACGGTGTGTTCACTATAATAATATGTGGTTAATCCTTTTATGACATAACCATATTTCAACAATAAGAAAGATTTTCCTAAATTTGTTTAGGGAATAAATTATATTTTTCGTATTTGAATTGAAATTAATTTAAACAAGCGCATTCTGATATGAAGGGAAGGAATTTATTCCATAGAATATCTAGATAATAACGTCATGAGAAAATATTTGACACTGATTTATTACCGTTTGGATATTATGTCAGACAATTATCGTATGCACATAATGTTTCATATATATATGTAGGTATATGTCCATAAACGTCAAACAAGATTTTAATGCATTATGAAGGCAAGCAAGAAATATGATGACTGTACAATAGTGGTGTATATAGAATACACAGACATTCAGAGTCTATACATAAATTTTTTTAAGAGAACAATAAACTATTTTCTTTTTTAAGATAAAAGTTATGTGACATTCAGAATATTACATGGATAATAAGAGCCATGACTAACTAAACCTGTTTGAAGTGACTCTCGTAGTGCTTATGTGGAAACTGTTTAATGAGTTAAAGCATGACTCTGATAATTATCACGCATAGCTTATGAAGCAGGACTTCTTATATTCTAAAAGATTAGCTAAAAGAATTTTATTTCATTCTGATTACCTGCTAAACTGAGCTTGCGGGTGGGGTATGTAGTGGGACGGATTATTGTCTCCGCTACATATCTCATGTCAGCTCAGTTTGTGCAGGATAACTTACTTATATTTGTGTTCTTAAATGATTTTTATGTAAATGTTTAATGTTATGATTCTTAAAGATTTTTTTGTATATTTTTTGTTTGTTTCATGTGCTGTGAGGCGAGTCAACCTACGAGGGCAACATCTTCGACGCCGATTCCAAGGAGTAAATATCCGGCCACATCAAGTCGCGGGTCGACGGCCACGAGGCGAGAAGATGTTGATCTCTGCGGTTGTCGTCGCGAGAGTTGACATTACTGTCGACATTTAATGTTAAAATAACAAATTTTAAAAGTCAGTTCCCTTTTGTCTGTCGATGACTACATCTGTAATGTCTTAGAAAGTAATAAATGTTATCGTGTTTAAACTTGACGAAAGTGTCAGAGTACATCATTTATGAAGAATTATTTTACGATGATAAATATATTAATGAAATGAGCAGATGATTTAATTTAAATATTCTTCAATCTGAAAGAAGATTCTTATGAATTTTCATTGGTGGGAAAGTTACGTCAAGAAGACTTCGATAAATGTTTTTGTTTATAACTTTGGTTAATCGATCATACACTTTGATCGATAATCATTGAAGAAATATTACTTTTTTTATCTGTGGCTATAGCAACGACCACAAACTGAAGAATTTCTTTTGACCGTCTTATCTATGAGAGAACTTAGAAATATTTTAACAAGAGTGACAGTTAAAGACTTCTTCCCTCGGCGCAAGAATCTGATTTTGAAATATTGCAACGTATAAAGATTTTACATGAACATATTTTTTTAAATTTTATATAAATTTTTTATGGGTGAGTGGAAACCTCAAGGATTACGAAGTCTGACACGACCACATTCAACCCTAATCATACAAGACGAGTGCTTTTGAAGATAAGGTTTTAGCACACGTTCCGCCGTATGAAGAGGTCGTTTCGCCGCATATGTCCTTTCGTCAAAATATTATTCTGTGACGACGTATATATATTATCTGAAACTGTAAGACTAATTTGTCGGATGATCGACTTCGGTTTATTGGGAGGATTTTGTAAAGGTGTGATCCATCTGTAAAGGAGACCGCATGGAGAACATTAATGTGATTTAAATACTGCTCAGGTGTTTGGGATCCCCCCTCCCACCTTCTCGCGGTGGAGTGTATGACCACCCTAAGGCACCTCGCTACGGAGCGCGCAGTTGCTCACCGTCGGAGGTTCGAGTCCTCCCTGGGTCATGGGTGTGTGTGTTGTCCTCGGTTAGTTTATCTTAGTTTAAGTAGTTTGTAAGCTACGGACTCATGACCGTGCAATTTGGCCCGATAGATTTACAAACATTTGAACATTTGAATTTGTGATACTCCAAAACGAACAGTTATACTGGGCATTGATGATCTGTGGTAGTTCCTGTTTCGAAAACAATTAGACTGCTCGCTCACAAGTGACTCTACTTACCTCGATTGCACGACAATGCGAAGGCGCATACAAAGCAAGCTGTGCTCTGTTCGGCCGATGGGACTGGGAAGCACTGCAACATTCATCATACTCCCCAGACTTAAGTTCTTGTGACATTGATTTGATTACGAAGATGAAGGAACCACTTCGTGGCATTCGCTTCAGCAGTAGACCGCTCCATTTGCAGCACCAACAGAACAAGCTCTCCTAACGATATACTACACCTTTCATATTACTGGCAATGGGTGCTACACAACGCTGGTGATTAATTTGAAGGACAGTAACAGGTGCAAACATGTAACTTACATCGGCTGTGAATTTATAGTTGCCAGTATTTAAGTTCCAACCCTCGTTGTTGTAAATTATGCTTCAGTCTTCTTTCGTAAATTATTCTTTTCGGTGGTGTAAATGAAAGCTCTGGTAGCGAGACAGATGCACACAAGAGCGCCACTATTTCCATCTGGTTGGTTCCGGAAATCTCAACACCGGGAACGAGATTTTTTTATTTATTTATTTATTTATTTATTTATTTTTTTTTTTTTTTTTGTGCAGCGTTAAGTACGCTCGGGCAGTATCCAGGGGAAGCCTGTGACACGAGGCGCGACCCCGCGCTCCCGTTAGTCAGCAGTGTTTGACCACGAGAGGCGCGGCGCCATCAAAGGCGGGGCGCGTATTTGCGCAGCGGGAATCCCGGCGCCAAACACGGATAAAACACGTCCGGCCCCGGCGGCGGCCGCGGGAGGCCGCTGTGTCGGATGAATGCGACAGTTGGCGCGATCGCAGCCGGCGCGCGCACAAAGAGCAAGCAGCACTGCGGCGAGCCCACAATGGCGGCGATCGGCCTGCCCTGCTTTGTGCGCGCCCCGGCCAATTACGGCGCAGCCAAATATTATCGCGGGGGCTGTGTCGCAGCCAGCGGCCATTGTGGGCCGCACGGCCCCCGCCGAGGGCGACAATGTCGCAGCGAGCGCCAAGACGCCTGTCACAACTTGGAGGGTCCATTTCCTGCTTTGATTAACATACTGCACACCAGCCGCTGTGAGAGTGCCTAAAAGCCCCTACACACGCTCCGATTTATCGTACAGCCAACAAGATGTCCAACGAACCAACCAAACCGCTGAACTCACAGCCATCTTGGAAGCTCTCAATTACTACCTTACGGTTCCGGAGACGCATATTGTCATATTTTCGGACTCTTAAATCTGCGATCATACTTCTTAAATATTTCCGTCGAGGGCATAAAAACCACCCAATAGCCTACGAGATAATCGTACAGCCAACAAGATGTCCAACGAACTAACCAAACATCTGAACTCACAGCCATCTTGGAAGCTCTCAAGTACTACCTTATGGTTCCGGAGGAGCATATTGTCATCTTTTTGGCCTCTCAAATCTGCGCTGATACTTCTTCAATATTTTCGCCGAGGGCATAAAAACCACCCAATAGCCTACGAGATAATCACCCCGTTTACATGGGCTCCCAAAACCGGATTTCGTAAACCGATTTTCCAATTCCGCTTTTAGTTGGCCATATAAACACTCCAAAATCGATTCTGGAAATCCGCTTCTCTAAAGCGGTTTTCCAGGTTCCACAATCGATTTTCGTGCCCATGTAAACGCAACCGTTTTTGAAGCGTTCTTGGCTTGTCAGGTTGTTTTTTCTTCTTAAGAATTTTCGGCACATATGGAAAGCGTGATATTTTCTGAACTGAAATAAAAGTATGAATGTTAGAGTAAGCCGGCCGCGGTGGCCGAGGTGACTGAGGCGCTCCAGTCACGGTCAGCACGGCCACTACGGTCGGGGGTTCGAATCCCCCCTCGGGCATGGATATTTGTGCCGTCCTAGTTCGTAAGTAGTTCATAAGTAGTTTGTAAGTTTAGGGACTGATGACCCCGTAGTTAAGTCCCATAAGCTTAACAAACATTTGAACATTGAACATTTGTTAGAGTAAACATACATTTGTGTATTTAAATAAATAAAAATAGCGAGTTTGCATACTAAATAAGGAACTGAATCAGCTGTTTTCCATCCGCCATGTTAAGTGAGCTAGGAAATCCGATTCAGGCCATGCCATGTAAACGCGACAGCGAAAAACGGTTTACGAAAATCGGTTTCGTCTTCCGGAAGATGTGTTGCATGTTAACGTAGTGAATGGCACACATAAACCACCTGGAAAGGAATGGACGCACTGTTTCCATGTGTTGGATTAAAGCACACAACAACGTTCAGGGGAACGAGATCGCTTACACACTTGCCAAGGAAGCGGTTACCACTGGTACGGAAGAATATACTCAGGTTCCAGCGGAAGATCTTTTACCTGTTTACAGAAGGAAAATTCTGACTGAATGGGACAAAGAATGGCAAGCTTCCCAGTCAACTAAAGGGAAATACTAAAATACTATACACAAATAACACCAGTGCTACCAACCAGACCTTGGTACAAGGGACTGAGGTGTACTCGGCAGCTGGCAGTCACCGTAGCGAGGCTGAAGTTCAACCACTGTCGAATTGCGCAGCACCTGCATCGCATCGGCATAGTGACATCTCCACTTTGCGGCGAAGCATCTTTGGATGCATGGACAGGTGGGAGTTCACATCAAAGTTGCTAAGTTATTTTGTGAGCAGGGACTATCAGTTACCAATATCTGTATCAACATTGTTAGCAGCCAAAGACTTTGGAGTGTACAGAGAACTTATCTCCTTTCTAACGGCGGCAAAGAAAGAGTTATGAACTGTTATGTAAAAGATAAATCCATGTTTAATCACTATATTGTGTCATATCTTTAATGTTTGTTATGTTCCTTCAAATTGATCTTTCTGTTTTTGTTTTCTGTCACACAGCCAACTTGCTTACATAACTGTACTAGAGGATATCCTTATCATTACTTATGTGAATGGCTGTAAGGGGACTACTCAAAGCCCCCCCCCCCAAAAAAAAAAAAAAAAAAAACCTAATTGGTAGCAGCCTACAAACGTTTCTACCAACTGTACGCAGCGCCACCCTCTTCTGGTGTCTCTCTGTCGAACTGCTTTTGTTTTCGCATGTTCGCTGTGCAGACGACCTCAGGCATGGAAGTTGGTCGGGAAGCACTACAAACGGTACACTTTGTCGGGTGAAGTGGTGGGGGAATCAGAGATCGGGTGGTCAGGCATAACCAACCGGCCGACAAGGAAAGTTAGTCAGGTAGCGCCTAAAACTGCCCAATTTATCGAGTGACCAACGAATTGGCCCAATAAATCGCATCGTGTCTAGGGTCCTTAGTGGTGTAGTTGATACTACTACCTCTGTGTTTACATGATGTTAAACGACAGTATTCCACAAATTCGAAATAACTAAAATCACTCCACTCCATATTTTTTGGCGCTGACACAGCAATCGTAATAGATATTTTGGTGAAAACCAGTTTTGTTTTCACAAAAGCTATGTTTAATTTATTTATACATGAGGCGTTTCGCCTCTTCTGGGCATCATCAGACGTTGAAAAAGGGGAGGGGAATTTAAAAACTTGTTTAGAAAAGGAAGTTAACTACAAAATTTGTAAAACATTCCCTAATCAAGAAACATTGAAGGTGCAAACTGATAAAACTGCTGGCCACATGACCACATTCATGTTTTGACGTGGGGGCAATGAAGATTGAACTAATAAATACCGCTAAAGAGCATAGTTTAACAAATAACATTACTTATCACTGATGTTGCAGAGCGTCAAATTATTAAATAAAATAAAATAGGACCTTTATAACAGATGTGTTAACTGTTTAAATTAGGTTTTACCATTGACTTCGTTGGCCCCCCATTCTTGAGCAACAGTTACCACATCTGTTGTAAAGGTTCTATTTTACTGAATTTAATAATTTGACGCTCTGCTATCTCAGTGATAAGTAATTTTATTTGTTAAACTATGCTCTTTACTGATATTTAGTAGTTCAATATTCATTGCCCCCACGCCAAAACGTGAATGTGACCACATTCACGTGGCCTGCAGTTTTATCACTCTGCACCTTCTTTACTAATAATATTTCTTGATTTTTTTAACCAAATTTTTAAATCCACCCTCCACGTTTCCAACGACTGATGAGCCCAGAAGAGGCGAAACGCGCCATGTGTGAATAAATGAAACGACGCTTTTGTGCAACCAAGATAGTTTTTACAAATTAGAAATATTTAAACGTCGCGACTGTTACAGGGCAATGTAGTAAATTCGATAGGCGAAAAAAAATTCACAGTGGCTTGTTTTACGGCCTATTTTAGGTTTTCATGTAGTTTTATGATTTTCTACAAACATTTCGGAGAAAAATAATAAAAATGTAAATGTTAAAAAATATATGAACGATACAATTACGACTCTTCTATTGTGATAACATCTATGCACTCAACGTAATATTCTACTTGCCCGTATTTCAACATACTGCCAAAATTATTTGATATTTCAGTTTAGCTTTGAGAAAGAAACTCCTTTATTTATTAAATTATTGCATCTTTACCTCATTAAATTATTGTTTTAATATCTCTCCCATACTTTCATTCTCTTTTTCCGTTAAAATCTCATCACCTAACTTGCCGTGGTAGTTTGTTCTCTTTTCCAAGTTTTGTTTCCCTGTGTTGGTTTACGTAAAATCAAGTGACAGTGTCAAATAGCCGCTATTTTTGCAAATAGCTCTGAAACGGTGCGCAATAATGACAAAGTTGTAGAGAATTTCGTCCCTTACAAATATGTTTATTGAATTTTCGTGTAAGATGAACGGTTAAGGCGTTGTTTGCAATTAACTGTCCTGCAGTGAAAAGGTCATCGGAAACTACCTATTTTTTGGTATTATTAACCTATTTTTTGTCCAAAACATTTGAAGAAAGGAAGTTCTGGTCGCTAGCAGCCAACAATTACGACCGTAAAATTTGGTGGCGGTCGGTTGAACGGACAGACAGACAGTGCCAAACCACCGTTATTTTTACAAATATCTCTGAAACGATGCGAGATACGAAAAAAGACGAGGGAACAAAATTTTACAGAATTTTCTCCTCTGCAAATTTCGTGACAGATGTACGATTACGCTGCGGAGCGCGCAGTTGCTCGCCGTCGAGGGTTCGAGTCCTCCCTGGGGCATCGGTGTGTGTGTGTGTGTTGCCTTAGGTTAGTTTACCTAGGTTTAAGTAGTTTGTAAGCTACGGACTGATGACCACGCAGTTTGGTCCGATAGATTTACAAACATTTGAACATTTGAATGTAGGATTACGCCTTCAGTTTCATTTTAATTTCGAACTGTCAAAACGCGATCGAAAAGGCCCACTTTTAGTGTTGCTACGGTACAAATTGTACTGGATTGTGGTTCGTTCCCAGATTTCCCGCTTGAAGCCAGCGGTAGCCTTACCCAATTAGGCAATCCATACACGCTGCTCGGATTGCCTAAATTCTAACGCACATTGCGAGTGTAGTGCCCCCAGCCCATTGATTAAAAAAATCAAATGTTTCAGTCCTTAATGGACTTCGGGGTCATCAGTCCCTAAACTTACAAAATACTTATGAACTACCCTATACTAAAGACGACACATTCATGCCCGAGGGGGGATTCGAAACTCCGATCGTAGCGGCCGTGCAGACTGTGACTGGCCCGCCGCAGACCGTTCGGCCACTGCGGTCGGCCCCCATTCATTCCTCTTGCAACTTTAGCTGTATTCGCGCAAGGAATAGGGGTTACATGTGCATCTGTAGAGAATTAAGTCCAGTGTCATTATGTTTGTCCGGAATGAACTCTGAAACTGCCGACCGCGGTGGCCGAGCGTACTGCGGCGCGCCAGTCACAGTCTGCACGGCCACTACGGTCGGGGGTTTGAATACCCCCTCGGGCATGGATATTTGTGTCGTCCTTAGTATAAGCTCGTTCATAAATAGTTTGTAAGTTTAGGGACTGATGACCCCGTAGTTAAGTCCCATAAGCTCTACAAACATTTGAACTTTTTTTTTTAACTCCGAAACTACTCAAGAGGTGAAACTTCCTGGTAGGTTAGAATTCTCAAACGTGGGACCTTAGCCTTTCGTGGGCAAGCGCTCTACCACAGATCTACCCCAACACGACTCATGGTGCCGCCCGACAAATTCAATTCTGCCAGTACCTCGCCTCCTACTTTCCAAACTTTCTACTCAAAAGGTATTAGTGAAATTTTGCACAGTGCGTGTAATTTCGTCCAACTTAAAAGTGGGATAGCTTTTATCTCGATTAATATCCTGAATATGTGTTTTATCTTGGTTGGGTGAGTAGTCAATAATTGGGTCTGTTTTTTCACTTGCCGTCTAGGCTAGTGCCAAAGTGCTGGGTTGGAGAGCAGTAGGTCACGGCTGCGAAACTCTTCCGACTTACGTTTTTCCTTTCACCTCGAGTTTTAACCTAAGCTTCATCTGTTAACGACGTGAAGAATCGCCAGAAACGACACTTGGTTCTGATTCCACGCTAAACTATAGGCCCCCTTTTCCAGGTTGTATATTTGGGGTATATATTAGGGTGACGTTAGGCTCCGAAGTGGTGTCGAATCGAAAGACTCGTACCAGATCACTGAGACACACGAAGTTTTATTATTATTGTATTAAATTTAGGACGTTTCCTTTAAGCTACAATGTACATTACACACTTCTTCCAAATTTACACAAGGGTTAACAGTGCTTTTTAAATTTTCCTCGTATTTCATAACATTCTAATTTTGCTGTGCATTAGGTATGCATATTAAAAAATCAATCGCTCCGCCGCGCAAGGATGGCCGTGTGGTCTGGGGCGCTATGTAATGCATGATTGTTCTCAAGTTTCAATTGTTGTGTATTAGTCGCCCAAAAACTTTGAAATGATTTCATCGATTTGAATAATACTTTATTTTGTTCTGAATGCTTTAAAACTGGGATGGTTTAGAACTGGAAATAGAGAAAACGTAAAGGAAATCGGAAAAAACAGCCGAAATTGATAATTTTGTAAGGAGGGCATCGCCACCTCAATTAAATTCGTACGCTATTCAAGTCAGACAGTGCTTTGGTGACGTCGCAGGAAATTATTCAAGTGATCGTAATATTTCGCACATTGTGTGAGATTTCAAAAATAAATAAATAAAATAAAATAAAAGTTCAAATGTTTGTAAAGCTTATGGGTCATCAGTCCCTAAACTTACAAACTACTTATGAACTAGCTTATACTAAAGACGGAAGAAACATCCATGCCCGAGGGGGGATTCGAACCCCCGACGGGGAACGGCCTCGCGCATCGTAGCATAACTCCTTCAATGAGATTTCGCCCAACTTAAAACGTGGATAGTTTTTATCTCGAGTAAGGATTTATTAGTCGCGATTAATTCATCTAGGGGTAGAACGCGGAACTTAACCTTTTTAGCAGTGTAGATTCGGTAACAATCCTATAGATGTCTCCGTGTTACGATTTCCGACCTTTCTGGATTCTACAATTTATTTCACTTTAGACGTTTTTCCAAATTTTACATACGACGTGACCGTGCTTAAAATTTTTAGTGTATTTCACTTTAATTATAAATGTGCTGTATATTTTTTTCAGTAAAATGGTCTGAAAAATCCCTACCTCAAGAATTCATGTATTAACTGGCACGACACAGACGTATTGAAAGAACTGTGCTTTGTCACTGAACGGCAGGAGTTAAAACGCATTTTATGAGTCCGCGACTGGTGCTTGACGTGTAGACGTTGGCAACGGCGAGATGGATGACGGGAGATGAAGGCGGCCAATGAGGATGATTAGGTAGTACTGCTGTGAAGTGTGGTCTATAATAAAAAATTTGCGACCTAACCAGCTTCACAGACAGCAGTACTACCTAATTATTTCATCATTACCACCTGCCTCCTCAACGACTTTAAGCCAATGAGGAGTCGCGTTTGTACGGCCAATAAGATTGCGTCTATGTAGTCTGGTAAATTTGGCGTCAGTTTTACAATTTGTTCGGGCATTTATGTGCAGCGTTTTTTGGCAACATAATTGATATTTCATTTTTAATTCGAACTAATTGTGTTTTTCTGCCGGTTTTTCCAATATATATAGAATATATATATAAGAAGAGAATATTGTGTCAAGTTGACTTTAGTATCCGGCTGAAGACCCGAGAAGATTACAAATATATAGAAGGAGCGATTGTGACGGAGTGATATACCGGACAACCGACAATTGACATGTAGTATTTTGGAGGACAGGGGTGAGCCATAGAGCAGGGACAGCATTAATGATTTAATTTCTAGTGAACAGAAAAGGTGCATCCTCTTTCAAAACTCATTGACAGAGAATTAGGGACCACCACGAAATAAATAATGCTGTTCCTGATCTGTGGTTGACAGGTTTTTGATCTACCCTTGTCTGATGAGTGTGTTAATTATCTTTAATTATATTTACAAACCATAAAGAACGGAGCTATTTCTTATTGGTCACCCGAACGCGACTCCTATTGGCTGGCTTCATCTCTCGTCATCCATCGCGCCATTGCCAACGTCTACACGTCAAGAACCAGTCGCGGACTCATAAGCTGCGCTTTAACCGCCGGAGGACTGATTGTGAAGAAATTTTGTGTGTGTGTGTGTTTGAGTTGATCCATGGATTGTTTGGATCCACAGTTGGATGAGGTTGCTGGCGCAGAAAAGTCGATATAATTGAAATTGATGATTTTGCTAACTTTGGAATAGATTCATATTTTATCGCTCCCAAACCTTTCATCTGACTAAATATAATTTTTCACACTTGATCTTCGAAACAAGAAATATGGCACATTAAACAACTGGTGGAGGATACTATTGAGCATACTTCGACACCACTCGACAGTTTCATTACGAAATTTTGCACACTTTACCGTCAAAACAAACGAAATATCGCTGTCTACATAAGGTTTCAACCAGTGCACGGGGGAAGTATCTTACTGTAGACTTCGACACTGTTTGACAGATCACCATGAATTTTGAGAGATATATGTAATTTTCCATGTAAAGGGAACGGAGGAGATAAATACAGGGGAGGAGGAAATTGGCAGCGAATGGAGCTAGGTAATGACAGTAGGAAGAATGGTGGATACAGGGGAAGGAGGAAGAGCAGGCAGGACGTTGATAGAGAGGGAGGAGGGAGTGAACAAAGGAGAGGGGAGACTGGAGGACAGAGAGAGAGAAGCGAAAAGCATAAGTACTTACAGAATACTGAAACGAGTAAATAAGTACCTGTGCACAGGACAGCAAGAATGCTGGAAGGACAGGGGACCCGCCTTCGCCCACCCCCCAACCCATCGAAATCTTTGGACTTACACTAGATTCATTGGAATTTTTCTGCTACTAATATGATTTGTTAATAATATTAATAATTATTAATAATAATCATTGTAAATAATATTCGTAATAATATTAATTCGTGATTTGTGATTAAACGTAAAGTCCAGAAGTGAAGTAAGAAAGTTATCTTAGGGTTTAACATCCCATCGACAGCTTGGTCATTAGAGACGGACTTAACGCTCGGAGTTTTGGAAAGAACCATCCCAGCATTTGCCTGGAGTGATTTAGGGAAATCACGGAAAACCTAAAACTGGATGGCCGGAGGTGGATTTGAACCACCATCCTCGAGAATGCGAGTTCAGTGCTGCAAAAGTGAAAAAGCTGAGAAACAGCAGCGAAAGATTCACGTTACTATAATGAAGCTTCAAATCTTGTAAGGAAGAGCAGATGGTGAAGAGTTTCATAACATGTCTAATCTGTTTTTCTATAAAGATTTCCGTGTAGTTGTATATAGATCACCCAAGGACAGGTCTGAGCTAATTAGCCTTAGTCTCGGAGCCATATTTGACCATCAAAGCAAAGATTTAGGTACAGTATGGCCGTGTTTGGGCTATTTTGCAACAGAAAAGAGTACTCTCAAGGTTAGTATCAGCTAAGTTCGCAAACAGTTTTTACAGTTTATTGTGACCGGTTTCGATCCACGCAGAGATGATCATCAGACCGAATTCGTCTCATCTTTGGTGCCGAGGCGATGGACGAATTTGATCTGATGGTGATCTCTGCGTAGATCTGAACCGGTCACAATGAATTGTAAAAACTATTTGCGAATTTGACATATTTTCGTGTCGAATCAGGCACCAGTTCGCTACCTTCCTAACAGGATATAATATTTTCCAAACTCGTTAGTATCTTTGTTCGTAAACTTGTGAAAGTTTTCCTTTCACGTAGGGGAAAAAAGCTACGAATGATTTTAACAAGAAGAGTGACAAAGAGTTTAGTAGACTCAGGGCCGGTTTAACACTAGAACCGCCGATGGCACATTTTTGTCCCGTGGCAATATTTAAATCCCTCCCCTTCGTTTAATTGTTTCAGGAGGTGGATGTGGCTTTATGACTTTTAATGTTTCTTATCAAAGTCCATTTCTAAATGAAATCTACTACTGTGAGTTACGTAATTTTCGAGAAAAAACAACAAATACCGAATACCGCCGATGGGACACTTTTGTCCCATTGTATAGCTATACTAAACGTTACCGATTTCTATGCACTGTTGATGCCTTTTTTGTTGTCTGCTGCTGCAATGCTGATGTGAAACAAGCTACAATGAATCCAAGTATGGAGTGGAAGTTGTTGACCAAATGGCCCACAAATACTCGGTGAAAGCTGGTGGATGTTTAGATTTAGCAGGCATCAATGGTTGGGTAATCTACAAAGAAGTGACGAACACAAAAATAACAAGACGTGATTTCCTTCTGAAGCTTGCAGATGAACTTGCCAAAGACTACACAGAAACCAGAGTCAGAGCTGTACGGTAGCAGCTCACGTTGAAGTATCAGAAGTAGGTGGCGGCCGCCGCCGTTGCCAGGATCGTAAATCTTGCAGAGAAGGAAAATGTACATAAAAATGTGCGTCGTGTGACAAACCAGTTTGCAAGAAATGTGTTGCTGTAGTTTCCTATGTCTGTGCAGATTGCAAAGTACAGTCTACAGACAGTGATGACCATTAGGTGTCTAAAAGGAATTAAATGGACTGTAAATTTATCTTTGGAAAATGTATCAAATTGCAGAATGACGTTGGACTATGGTAATATGTTGCTGGTGTATTATGTGTTGTTCTTACTTGTAGAAAATATCATTTTGAACTGAAACCTTCATGTTACGGCTGGATTTCTATTTAAAAAACTTGATTTCGTTATTAACTAATTAACAATTTTCAAGTATTTACTTACTTGATTTGTCTTAAAAAAAAAAAAAAAAAAAAAAAAAAAAAAAAAAAAAAAAAAAAAAAAGAAAAAAAGAAAAAAAAATTCATACTTACGTTGTTACATGAAACCGTTTTGAATTAAATTGTGTCTAGCACGTTTGTACTTTTAGAATAAAAACAACATAACAGACCATCAGAGTCAATATTTCTTAGAGAAATAGCGGTCCCTTAAAATTAAAAGGCTAGGAACAAACAGTAACGCATCGATCTTAAACGGGACACTTTTGTCCCGGTGGCGGTTTCAGGGTGTTAAAAACAATGGCGGTTCTAGTGTTAAGGGTTTGAGTAGAAATGCAGCTGCTTGTGGCACGAAGATTGCCGGGCGGGGGGGGGGGGGGGGGCACCGAGAGTGACAGAGTAGCGTCATTGAGGTGGGGGGGGGGGCGAAATTAAGAGGGGTCCCCTCAGTTGAGGGTGATCCGAGATTGATCACTGACAATATTTGACTTTTCCAAAAGAGCTCTCGAGTTTCTTAGTAAAACAATAAGAAACAAGAATTTTCACATGTTAATGCACAGCCGTCACATTAGTCTTGTCGTCGAAAGGATCAAACTGTTGATTTTCCATACACAAACATCTTGACGTCCAGTGAGGTAAGATGGCGGCGCCAGTCTTCAATAACAGTTCCGTCTTTGCCAGTGTAGTAACGCGTGTCTATGGCAATGCTGTCGATAGAACCTGGGTATATAAATCTTGTCTTCGAGCATAGATCTGCAGCGTGCCTGCTCAGTCATATTTTTCGTACACTTTTTTTCTGTGTTAGGATTTGACAAACGAATTTCTCTCACTTTGTACGTGACAAAGAATTGCTTGGTTGGTTTCTTGTATTGCACTTTACGTCAATATGCGGTGTAATGGCATTGTCTGGCAGCGGAATCGAATCGTATTTATTTCTTTAGTACTAATAAGGTTACTTAACAGTCATGTTTTAATTTGGAAAGAAACTGAATATGAACTTCTATGAGTGGCACGCTGAGACAACTGAAGTTCTACTTCCAGGTAATACGGAGATTATTTCGTCTATGGTAAATCCACAGAGTGGGTAATTAAATTTTCAAAGATTTCAGCAAATTATTGTTTCCTATAGAACCAATACGAAAAAAGATATTACAGTAAAATACTATGTAAAACTATTTAGAGTTGATAAAATATTTGTTAAATTAAATATAGACAATAAATAGATACAATTATTGTTCCAAGGAGAAACATAAATTTAAACATTTTAATCACGTCCTTTATATCACCGTTTGATTTGTAACATGGAGCTAAGAGTGAGAATGAAGACACTACAGGATACACTGATATTTGCCTTTACATAGTTCCTTGAATACAATTGTTCTGTGATGTCTGATGCAGAAAGGTGATTAAAGCAAGAAAGTAATAGTGTAGAATATCGACAAGTGTATTTTTGTTTATAAGGAATCATCAGTTTGAAAATAGAGAGGAGTAAGAGAGAGTGAGTGAGAAAGAGAGCAATTCTGAAAGAAAGGCTTCACTACAGGAAGCAGGGGGAAATGGATGTTATTTGTAACTGTTATGCAGAGGATGTTTGCACATGATAAATCAGGTACCTCGAAAACTGTCGTCTGATTATGATTAGATTAGTGCTTGTTCCATGTATCATGAATGCGACACTTCGTAATGATGTAGAACGTGTCAAGTTAATTAAAGGTGTCTTTACAAATTATTGCTTTGTACTAAATATTACATGACACAATTTTTTGGTATTTTGTTTATTTTTTTATTTTTGTTTTCAAATTTACTAATTTATATCTAAAAATTCATCTATAGTGTAGAAGGAGTTGCCATGCAGAAATTCTTTTAATTTATTGTTAAATGCTTCTTGGCTATCTGTCAGGCTTTTGATGCTGTTTGGTAAGTGACCAAAGACATTTGTGGCAGCATAATTCACCCCTCTCTGTGCCAAAGCTAGACTTAACCATGAATAATGAAGATAATTCTTTCTCCTGCTATTGCTTTTGAACTAATTTACTGAGCTGTATATTACCAAAATTTGCAATTACCCTAATAGCATAAGTTGCTGAACTCAAATGTTTTAACAGTTCTTCAATGTGTTTTTTTCCAGTTCAACCCCTCATCAATGACAAAATAACAGTGCAAACTTTAATAATAAAACGCAAGTAACAACTGAAATGTGTCTTCGTTAAAACCTTTGAAACATTTTATTTATAGAAAACGGTAAAATGGTCTGCACTGGAATAAAATTTAAAACATTGTGACTAATTCCATAATGTAATAGGAGGCAACTACTCCAAGTAATTAAAGATCTTCACCCAGATTGTTAGGCAGCAGTTAGAGTAGACGGTAATTTGCGTTGACGGTAGTTTCAGATGTAAGATACCAGAGTATATTGACAATGTTTACTGCCACGACAGTCTATCTCTATTTACAAATGTTTTAACAGCAGTAATACCTAGTGTGGGCCTAAAATGATATTTCTTACGTTTCAGTTGATAAATAAGCTATGTATTTATTCCGTTATTAGGCGTGGTGACGGTTTTAATTTGTAACTGCAGTACATTTAACGTTCAGCGTAGACTGATGCTGGTGGCATTATTCTGAAAACTTCCTTATCGAAACGAAATCTTCAAATTTGAAGTTTCGTAACGATACCTTATGTAAGAAGGAGAGTTGGAAAATAAATTTGCCCTGTCGACTGTGGTCAGATTGCGTATAAACGGGAAAAATAGAATGAGGCATTAAAGATAAGACATATCTTTATTTTTCTACGTAATTTCTAAGTACATTGAGACATTTGGCATGCCTCTTCATAAACTTCAAAAAGCGGACCAGGAATAATCATGGTGTTGCATACGGAAGAAGCGTTGAACGGCTTGTTTGACGTCTGCATTGCTTCCGAAGCGCTTTCCCCGAGAGTCTTCTTCAAAGCTGGAAACACATGGAGATCACTTGATGCGAGTCAGGACTGTATGCGCTGTGTAGGCGCTACCAACCAAGAGTTGCAATATGGTTTTGCGTTGTCGTCGGCAAGTGTGGTCTCGCATTGTCATCCAACAGCTGAACACCAGCTGTGAGAAGGACAGACCGCTTTTTCCGAATCACGTCTTTCAATTTCGACAGAGTGGCACAGTAGTATGCAGCATTGACCCTGCATCGTCCAAAATGTCCAACAACAAAACTCCTTGGGTGTCCCAGAAAACGGTGAATAGCACTTTGCCTGCAGACGGAGTGATTTTGAACTTCTTTCGGGTAGGTGATGACGGGTGTTTCCACTCCATGGATGCGGCATTAGATTCTGGCCTGTAATGGTGGACCCACGTTTATCCCCCGTCACAATCTGAAAGTCACTGCCATATTCGTGGTCGACCTCTAACCAATGGTGTATCGGTGTCTTGCACGTGCGTGTTCACTTGCTGTGTTGTCTTTCGCCCATAGCCGTTCAACGCTTCTTCCGTATGCAACGTCCTGGTTTTTTCCTGGACGCATTTTGAAGCTTATGTCGGCCAGACTGTTCGCATTATTGAACAGCGATGCATAGAACATGAAAGGTGTTTTCGATTACGCTATCCTGATAAGTCAGCTGTGGTGGAAGGTTCTTCGGAAAACGGACACTGAATTGCGTTCGACGAGACATCTATTGTTTTGTTTTGTTTGAGATAAACATCTGAAATAAAGATGAAATTGAAAATAATAAATGTATGATTACAGAGCTGTGTTACAATAACATTACTCCTAAATTCTATAGAGATACAATTTGGTAAGTATACAATTAATTAAAAATAGTTTTTAAAAATGAATTACATTTAAGTTATAACAAGAGATGGTACATATCAGTAGTAGGATAAAGATGTAATCACTTCTTATTTGTTTACGGTACATCACATAAGTATAAAAGTAATCTGAAAAGAGAGTCAACGTCTTCGAGTTGACCTGTCATCAGGTACGATAACATAGTTACAGTAGTGATTAACGAAGAATGATTACATAGAAAACGGATTAATTTAAATTGTTCAGAAATAATTTTCAAGACAATGTGTGGTAAAATTGCAGTGAAATCCTATTATTTGAACTAGGTATAAGCAATACAGAGTTGGTCTCAATAGAATATTAACATCTTGTAGTTGATTTTTAGTCAAGGATTGTTTACACGATTTTTGTATTGAAACCGTATATACATATATAGATACAGGATTCTGTCTGAGACGATAAGATTATAATCATGCAATAAAAGATTATATAATGGGCCCCTGGCGAAATTTTGAAAACACATTAAGAATGTAAAACAGGTGAAGTGAAGATTTACTTAACAGTCAGTTGTATATTAAAAAGACTAACAGCTTCTGGGACAGCGTAATAAACGAGGCAGTAGAGATCAAAATTTCTGAAAATACCCTCAATGAAGATAGCGGCTTGCAGGTCACTATGGCTTGGGATCTTGTAATTGCGGAGTTGAAGCGGACGCGTCGTACGCGCGACCAAAAAATTGCCCTATATGGTCATGGAACTGGGCACCAGTGACGTCACTGGCGGCGGCGCGGCTATATAAGCACGGCAGCGGCCGCGAAACGACAGTCATCCACTTGACAATGGCAGAGGAGTTCTCTGTCGAAAGCTCGTGGGCAGTAAACCGCTTGACGCGGGTTATAACCCGAGGAGATTCCATTAATAGCTTATAAAGCGGTTTGACTAATGTGTCAATGTACTTGGAAATTGTGTAGAAAAATAAAGATACGTCTTATTTTTAATGTCTCACTAGCTGAAAACCCGGCGTTGCCCGGGTATTTATTTATTTATTCCAGCCATTTTTCAGGTATATATTCATTTTTATAAGGTCTGTGTGGCTGTAAAGTCTTTTGGGAATACAATTAGTAGTAAAGAAGTAATAGATTAAAAATTGGCGCGTGATAGGGCAGTTTTCCATGGACGTTACTGTTTATGTGCTCGTATCTCATGAACTACATGTCATACTGTGATCCAATTAAGAAGGTACATTCAGCCATATGTGTGTATACTGTCTATATAATTTCCTGTCGCTACAATTTGTAGTGTTCAAATTATAAATTGAAACGTCATACCGAGAGCCGTAGTTTTACTCCATAAACAGCGGAAAAGTAGTAAGCGAGAAACTTTTTTTCCTTTCATTAATTTGCTATGGTTGTCAGCGAGAAAAAGTTTAGTAAAGGTTTGAAATTATGTTTAAAGTTTGTTGCAGGTCGCTAAGTACTGTCATTCTCATTCAGTGTGTTTCGAAAGTGTCGGCGCATTATATGGCATTTTTTTGCGATTTCTATTGGTTATGACGTAATATCTTTTGAACCATGTTCCGCATGTGATTCTTAACCATGCAGCAATTGTTACCTTACGGTAAGGAATGTGTGTACCAAATTTGGTTGAAATCGGTTCAATGGTTTAGCAGAAAATGAGCAGCATTTTCGCAAAATGCTGCAGTTTTTCGCGCATCTCATTGTTTATGACGTCATATCTCGTGAACTATATATCGTATGTCATTCTTACACTTACGGCGACCGTTCTCATGGATTGAAGCTTACTTGTATAAAACTTGTGAAAGATTGGATGAAAAATTGTAGATTTGTATGCAACACGTACACACATTGGGACACTCTGCTTTATATATTAGATTATAATTTTTCCTTTCATACGCAACTCTGCCCATACTCGACAAAGGAAAGTTATTTTCCAACTGCCCCTCGCCTTAGACGCACGACACGTTCAAACAAAATACTGCAAAGGTGTATTAACATTAGCAACGGCGTAACTAGGACTTGGGGACGGGGGGATAGATCTGCTTGACGAGCAAAATTTTAGTCAGTTTCCAGACAGACTACCATCTACCACTCCTGATGAAGAAAGTAATGAAAGATTATGGTAAAACACCACAAGTTTTCAATCTTTACCTTTACCAGATTGCTGTTATACGATTTATTTTCTTTCTTTTTCTTTTTTTTCGGGTTCTGGGGGGGGGGGGTCTGTCCCCCTCATCCCCCCCATAGTTACGCCACTGAACATTAGGGTGGTGTTCTGTGATAGATTTAGCTTTTATTGCTACGTGTTGTGAAGGTTTGTGTGTCGCATGTAATCCATTTGAGTGTTACACTATCCCACACAAAGACTGCCGCGAAGAGGATAGTGCAGACGCCAAATAACTCGAAAGCGCCGAAGTAGAAACCCCGCGCACGGTCCATTCGCCGGACGGGCGTTATCGCCGAGTATCGGCCGGACACTCTTCAACCCTTTCCCGTCCCAACAAAAGAGGCGATTCGCCGTTGAGTGGCAGACCACTCCGAACAAGCCGACCCATTCCCTTCCGAGGCACGGGGAGTCAATCACTTCGCAGCTAGCTAGAATGCCTGCCCCTCGCTCCTCATTCTCCCGCAACCTTCCGCTGCCAATAGTGCCTTCTCTCTTTGACACCAACACACACTCATTCACGCTTGCATGGGGAACACGGTAGGAGGCCGCACGCGGTAATTGGTTTATCTGCGGAAAAAGTTAAACCATTTTGGCCGTCCGCCCGGTGAATACAGTGGTTGGGGGAGGGGGGGGGGGGCTAGAGCGCTGGCAGCTCGACCAGACGCGCTGCTAAACGGCTTACGGCACAACCGGACCGCGGCCGCTCGGCGCAACCGCTTTGTGGCGCAGCCGGGAGATTCATTTCTTCCGTCGGATTAAGCCGCGGGCCAAAAAGGTAACGCGGATTGACAGCTGTATGTATACGGCCGGAATTCCTCGCGCGCCCGACACCTGAAAAGTATTAAAGAATAAACGCGTCCCCCCTGGGGCCGCGTCCGCGCGTTTTGAGGCGGCTCACTCGCACGGAAAGGGTTGTCCCGCGGCACAAAGCGCGCCGCCGACCGAGAGCGATGCGATGCGCGCCCGACACCCGACAGTCGACAGTCGACAGTGGACGGCGGACGCCCGTCAACAACCGACCTGGTGACAATGGGCCGCGCCGGCGCAGATGTGAGCGCCGCCCTAATTGTATTAAAGGTGTTTGTCGCCGCGCTCGGCCGGTTCACGCGAGCGGCAGAAACGGTGACTACTCCGACTGTCTCGCCTGCGGGTAAATCAGCAGCCAATCACAGCGAATGTGTCTGCGACGTCAACAGTCTACATCAGTGCTTTCTTAACTTTCCCTCATGGCGAGGCCCTTTTATAGCTTACACTTTCGCGCGACACCCTTTCACTAATATAAATACATATGATAGAATTCAGATGGAGATCATTCTAGCGGGGGGGGGGGGGGAGACGGAAATTTCGTATCCCTTAAATGTACAGTGGAACCCCCGATATCCGACCTTCACGGGACCGGGCCGTGGTCGGAACCGTCAAAAGATCGGATATACCGAGGAGCAACAAAACACGTTTTTTCGGGTCAAAATAGCCGTGTTGCTACACGCTAGTGTTAAGAGAATTGAACACAGTGAACTTCACACAAACAGCTTTATTTCGACACCTCCATCTTACAGTAGTGAAAACAGTCTGAAGTAAATTACAACACTTCCTGCTGAGTACAGCACTGTCAACACAAGTTACAAAACCGTCAGTAGATGGCGTAAATGTTCATTCTCAATCGTTCTCAACCTGCAACATCCTCCCCACCCTGGTCTATCTCCAGGGGAATGACCAGCTGAACCGGTCGACAGATCTTCGTTCCATCGGGCTGCCGGAGAATGATGCACCTGATCTTGTTGTCTCTGCCATGTCGCACTTCTTCCACTACTGCTCTCTTCCAGACATGTCGGGGTTTCATATCCTCCTGAAGAATAACAACCTCTCCTATTCTGGGTTCTGTTCTTGATGGGTAGCCTTTCACTTCATGGTAGTTCCTTAGTAGCAACAGGTATTCATTTTTCCATCTTCGCCAAAGGTCTTCATAAAATTTCTGTCTGCGTCGGAACTCCTTGGCCAGATTTTTTCTAACTGCTGGTTCTGGCCCATATGGAATAGTGACTAGTTTGTCACCATTTAGGACGTGAGCTGGTGTCAACGCCATGTCACTTTCTCCTTGGGTCATGGGTCTCGAGTTTATTGCGGCTTCTATTGAAATCAAAATGGTGTTCAGGCTTTCTTCATCAACTTGAGACCAACCAAATACCTTCCTCAAGCAGCGCTCCACCTGAACCAATGCCAGAGAGAAAAACACAAACATACCTGCATGTTAATATGATCAATGTCACTGAACCATTGTTCAACATTTTAAAATTCAGTTCATACTGGCGAGTACTACACGTAACGGCGAAAAGTCCCTGGTTCGATCCCGGGTTTCGACACCAAAATATTGCTACACGCTAGTATTAAGAGATTTGAACACAGTGAACTTCACACAAACAGATTTATTTCGACACCTCCATCTTACAGTAGTGAAAACAGTCTGAAGTAAATTACACTTCCTGCTGAGGGCAGCACTGTCAACACAAGTTACAAAACCGTCAGTAGATGGCGTAAATGTTCATTCTCAATCGTTCTCAACCTGCAACAAGCCGTATATTGCACTAAATTATAAGTATCGTAGAAAATACACACTCAATACACACAGTGCTGCTTAATCGTATTTACTGTGTTCAATAACAAATTATTTTACAGTATTGTGAGTCTATCCTTAGCTAGCTTTGTACGCAAAACAGACTCATTTTTAGCAGCAAGAGTAGGTTTCGGCAACATTTTATAGTTCAGTCCGGTCTCGTCTACGTTATGGACTTGTTCAACTACGAGATAACTATCCGACACCAACTTTTAAAACTTTTCTACAAAATCTTTTGCAGCATCGTCATCAGCAGACAACTTTTCGCCCGCAATAACAACATGTCTAATACCGTGGCGAAGCTTCCAGCGGCGAAACCAACCTTCGCTTGCCTGGAAAGTCTTAATATCTCCTCCAAATTTTTCAAACAGCTTTACGGCTTTTTCTTTCACAAGAGGCCCGGACAAAGGAGTCCCTTTGCGCCGTTCTTGACAAAACCAAACCCAAAGAGCTTCGTCTACAAGTTCTAGCTTAGGTTTTTTTTTTAACATTTGCCGATTTTTTAAAGCATCTTCCGTTTCAACAGTCATAGAATAACTTTCAAGGTCTTCACGGTTTTTTCTCCAGTCTTTTACAGTTGTCACGCTGACCCCTAGTAGCTCTGCAATTACTTTGACTAGTGACTCACCACGGTCCAAACGTTGAAGCACTTTCAAGTTTTTCTTGAAGGGAAACGCACACACGCGTACGTTTTTGAGAAGCCACAGCGAACTTTCACTAATCGCACAACACAGTTTATAACCAAAGATACAGTAATTACGAAAACAAAAAGCAATAAAGTAGAGCAACGTTCACGTCGACGATGAGAACACAACTGGCAGTTTATCAGAGAAACAATGCACAGCACTGTTGAGTGAGTTTGACTCTTCGCCGGCAGAAGACAGTCGGGCACATGGTCGGATATCCCGAGGAGTCGGATACCCCGAGGTCGGATATGAGGGGTTCTACTGCAGTTTGTAAATGAAACTGAAATCCTCGTACGCATTGACATGTTTAATGTTGATCCTGACTGCAGCAATTACGTACACTCATCGCAAGAAAAGGAAACATTAGGAACTACGGAGATGTACAACAGAATAATACCGCAGACAACATTGGCTAACTCACACAGTAATACTTCCTTCTTCTACATGCGACCCAACTTGCGAAACACGGAAACTGAATTTCGGAAACCGTTTTTCGCTGTCGTGTGTACATGTCAGTGCCAGATACGGTTTTTCTGGATCGATTGAAAACGGCATCTGGAAATTATCCGCTCAGATTTCTGATTTAGACAGCTCAGTGGCTGTTTCCTTTCAGATCAATATTATCACATTATTTTCAGAAATGAAGAGGATGTATTTATGATAAGTGATGAATTAATATTTAAGTTCTATTGTTAGGTTCTTGCTTCACCATGACCTCGGAAGTCCCGACATATTTGTAAAAAAAAAAAAAAAAAAAGAGAGAAAGAAATATTAACACATACTAGGGTTCGCACCAACGATCACTGCATTTACAATACTACTCTCGGTTAGTCACCCGGCCATACTCCCTACTAAACATCGCCACTGAATAGCTTTAGTCAGTGGACAATTGTGACTGCCGTTACAATCTGTGACAGTTTTTACAGCCACTGTGTCATTGATTGATATTTAATAGTAAGAAACGCTACCGAGGGTGATATGGCTTTGATATATAAAAAAAAAAAAAAAAAAAAAAAAAAAAAAAAAAAAAAAAAAAAAAAAAAAAAAGAGGAAAAAAAAACCGTCCAGGAGCAGCTTTTTGAGAAGGAAAGCAGACTACAGTGAAGGTTCGTTCGAGCAGCCGCCAGTTCCAGCAAACTCCGCACGGAAAGAGCTGTTACCGAGTGTCAGAAGCAGCTGTGCGCATGCGCAGTTTTCTGGAATCTTGCAACTGGCAACTGCTTGAACGAACCCTGAGTGGCTTCTGCTGCTGAAGCAGAGCTGCCGCCCAGCGGCTGACCACGCAATTGATGTGCACCGATCATTCCTTTAATACGCGATCTGTGGTGCACTGAATGAAGAGAAAGATGATTAGCTGCAGGCGAGTCTTCAGGGTAGTATGAAGAGAAAGATATTTCGTGTTATTTTATGACAAGTTTTTTTTTAAAGGGTCTAAATTTTTTAGTCTCGCGACACCCTCGATACTACTACGCGACACCCCAGGGTGTCGCGATACCCAGTTTGGAAAGCTCTGGTCTACATAGAGCCCCTAAATACCCAGGCAGAAACGTCCGCCATGTTTTCCCCAACATGGTTGGAATTGCGCTTCACCAACAGCATAGAGGCGCACGTCCTGCCATCTTTCACAAACGATTTCGCGAAAACTAATTAGTAGAAAAATATAATTTTTTCGGTAGTTAAATCTTCATATGTCAGCATTGCGACGAAATCGGCCATGGTTTGTAAGATACTGGCTTTAAAGTAAGAGACAGCGCTATGTTAGGAAAAGTTTGCAGTAAAAAAGAAGGGATGCTATGATATTCCGTTTGGTGCATGTTACACCATATGTTGCTGCGGATGAAATTTTCCTGACGTATTGAAATTTATTTTAAATTTAGCGGTAGATCTTTACCTTTCATTCAAATTGCTAAAATTTATTTTGTGTAGCGAACTCATTTCCGATGGCGATAAGGCCAGCATGAAATATAGTGCGTCTCATACACCGTCAGAGGTATCAAAATGATATTTTGGCAAATGGTAACATGCAAAGAGGAGCGTATTTTGCCATGTGTTTACTTCGTAAAACTTCATTAACTGCCGCAGTATTCAAGGAAATGTAGATTTTTTTAAACGAAAAAGAGTTAAGTTAGGGATTTATTAATCGGTGTATGGATATTTTTTTATCAGTCACAAATGTTTATTTCTTTGCTTGTTGTTCCAAAGTGTTCAGACCTACTACTCAATTTGCAAAAACTAGTAGGAGTTACATTTCCTTCAATTTAACGCCTAGCAGTAATAGAACGAAAGTTACTAAATCTAATGTGGATTTTATGCGAGAATACTAGAAAATGACAGATACCATGAATCTCTACACTACCTAATGAACTGACTTGTTATTTCCTCACGTCGTAAAGCACTCTGCATTAAGATATTTACAATGCCCTTTTCATATAACTGAAAAATTGAAATTAAATCTTACATAGAGACACAGCACTTTTGTAGTTTGCAACTATTAAACTTAACGGGTTAAGAAGTCAGTATCTTCAAGTATGGACATTATGCATTAACAACCTGTGCCTCATTATTAGTAGCCGTGGTGGAGTAGCCGAGCGGTCTAAAGCGTCTCGCTGCGGAGCGCGCGGTTGCTCGCCGTGGAAGTTCGAGTCCTCCCTGGGGCATGGGTGTGTGTGTGTTGTCCTTAGGTTAGTTTACCTAGGTTTAAGTAGTTTGTAAGCTACGGACTAATGACCACGCAGTTTGGTCCGATAGATTTACAAACATTTGAACATTTCATTATTAGTAGTTCTAATACTGAAGACGAGGTATTACTAGACTGGTGAGATGATCCCAATGCTGTATGTTTAACTGACATTATCTCAAGTTATACATTTCTCACACTGTTTCTGTTTGGAGAGGATGAAAATGTCATGTATTTTGAACATTGCCTTCACTTAATGTATTCATCTAACTTGAATAAAAAAAAAGTTCCTCGCATGTCGAAAATTCCGTAACGTCGTCAGTAAGTGCATGTTCGTAAATTTAATCCCCTTAATAAACTATTACCACAAATGAAACTAAAATGAAAATGTAGTGTAGTCCTTGACGAACATATTCATGAAAATTGCAGGTTCATACAGTGAGTAGTTTGCGAGTATGAACAAGTTGAATGAAACGCGAGACAACACGTGAGCTTCGTCCGGACTACTACAGCTTGGGGAAAAATGGTGGATAGTTCAGCTCGGGTTTATAGGAGTCTTAAGTCTACAGGTCGTGCCGAGTGTGGGGTTATAAATTTCCTACTTTCCTGCATACTTGGCATGCGTAGAAACAGGCGTTTATTTATTTTTTAATAAGGTAGGTGATCCAAATAAAGCCACGTTAACGTTTGCCATTACTTTTTATACAAAGGTGACTTTTGAATGAAAAAGAACAAAATAGCTTAAAATGATCTACATAAATACTCTGAAAGTCACAATGAAGTGCATACCAGGGGACTTATCGAACAGCTTTTACCATAATTCTCTACAGTTACATTCTCTAATAAGTCGCTGAATAGATTAGATTAGATTAATACTTGTTCATATATATATACTTGATCATATATACGACATTTCGTAATGATGTGGAACGTGTCAGTTTCGTGAATGTAGTCTACACTTGACAATCAATATTTTAAGGATTTTTTATTACATTTTTGTTGTTTTTTATTTTATTAATTTTTTAAAAGTTTTATCTAAGTTGCCATTCAGAAACTCTTTTAATTTCATTTTAAATGCTAGTTGGCTATCTGTCAGAATTTTGGAAGGTGACCAAAGACTTTTCAGCATAATTCACCCCTTTCTGAGCCAAAGTTACATTTAACCTTGAATAGTGAAATAATGCTTCCTCCTAGTGTTGTAGCTATGCACACTGCTATTATTTTTGAAATGGGTGTGATTGTTAACAAAAAATTTCATGAGTATATATATATATATTGTGAAGCTACAGTGAAGATCCCTAGATCCCTAAATAAATGTCTGCAGTATGATCTTGGGTGGGCTCCAACAATTATTCTGATTACACGCTATTTTGCAATGAATACTTTTTTACTCAATGTTGAATTGCCCCAGAATATGATCCCACATGAAAGCAGTGAATGAAATTTGGCGTAGTAAGCTAATTTACTGAGATGTATATCACCAAATTTTGCAATGAACTCTGATAGCATAAGTAGCTGAACTCAATCTTTTCAGTAGATCATCAAATGTTACTTCCAATTCAGTTTCTCGTTAATGCAAACACCTAAAAATTTTGAATATTCTTCCTTAGCTACAGATTTATGTTCAAAGTCTAAATTTATTAATAGTGTCATGCCATTTACTGTATGAAACTGTTTATACTGCGTTTTATCAAAGTTTAATGAGAGTCCATCTGTAGAGAACCACTTAATAACTTTCCGAAAGATATCATTTACAATTTCATCAGTTAATTCCTTTTTGTTAGGTGTGATAGCTATACTAATATCAGCAGCAAAAAGTACTAGCTTAGCATCTTCGTGAAAGTAGAATAGCAAGTCATTAATATATATTGTTATGGTCTTCAGTCAGGAGACTGGTTTGATGCAGCTCTCCACCCTACTCTATCCTGAGCAAGCGTTTTCATCTCCTCATAAGAATGGCAACACACATCCATTTGAATCTGCTTACTATATGCGTCTCTTGGTCTCCCTCTGCGATTTTTACCCCACACACTTCCCTCCAATGCTAAATTTACGATTCCTCGATATCTAAGAATGTGCCCTACCAAGCGATCCCTTCTTTTAGTCACGGTATACCAAAAATTTCTTTTCTCACCAATTCTGTTAAGTACCTCTTCATTAGTTATGCCATCTACCCACCTAATCTTCAGCAATCTTCTGTAGCACCACATTTCAAAAGCCTCTATTCTCTTCCTGTCCGCATTGTTTATCGTCCATGTTTCACTCCCGTACAAGGCAACACTCCACACAAATGCCTTCAGAAAAGACTTCCTTACACTTGAATTAATATTCGATGATAGCAAATTTCACTTTTTCAAAAATTCTTTTCTTCCCATTGCCATTCTGCATTTTATATCCTCTGTACTGCGACCATCATTTGTTATTTTACTACCCAAGTAACAAAACTCAATTACCACCTTCGTTGTTTCGTTACCTAATCGAATTCCTTCTGCATCGCCCGATTTTCTAAGACTGCATTCCATTATCTTTGTTTTGCTCTTTTTAATGTTCATTTTATACGTTCTCTTCAAAACACTGTCCATTCCATTCAAATGCTCTTCCAGGTCCTCTGCTGTCTCTGACAGAATTACAATGTCATCAGCAAAACGCAATGTTTTTATTTTTTCACCCTGAACTTTGATCCCTATTCCAAATTTTTCATTGCTTTCCTTCACCGCCTGCTCGACGTACATATCGGAGAAAGGCTACAACCCTGTCTTACTCCCTTTCCAACTAATGATTCCCTTTCATGCCCTTCGAGTCTAATAACTGCGGTCTGGCTTTTGTACAAGCTGTAAATAACTCTCCTTTCCCTGTATATATATTAACAACAGCAAAGGACCCAAGACCGAACCTAAATCTTTCCGTTTTCGATCTGATTTCTCTTATTTTATTATGATGATCATGTCTTCAAAGGGAGAAAAAAAATCCATCGGATTCAACTGCTTGGTCATTAGTCCGTACCTTACAAACTATTTAAACTAAGGTAAACAAATCCAAAGTCAAAACAAACACCCATGCTCGGGGGGGACTCGAATCCCCGACGGCGTACGGCGGCGCGCACCGCAGCACGGAGCCTCAGTGCGCACGGATAATCCGCCCCTTCGATCATGTCTTCCTTTGTTGGTGCGAGCCAACAAAATATGTTCGCATTCGGAACTGAAAGTTGGAGAAAGAAATTTCGCAAATAGATCTCGTCGCAAGAAATAACGCTATTCTTTTATTGATTTCCATCCCAACTCGTGCATGATTTCCGTTTCACTCTTTCCCCTATATCACGTTAATACAAAACGAGCTGCCCTTCTCTGAACCTTCTCTAAATCGTCTGTTAGTCCCACTTGGTGGGGATCCCATCATACTCCCAAATAGGACGCACAAATGTCGTGTAGGCAGTTTCTTTAGTAGAACTGTTACATTTTGTAAGTGTTCTGCCAACGAAGCGTAGTATTTGGTTCGCTTTCACTACAAGATTTTTTATGTGTTCTTTCCAATTTAAGTTGTTCGTTATTGTTACTCCTAGGTATTTAGTTGGATTTACGGCCTGTAGTTTTGACTTATTTATCGTGTAACTGAAATTTAACGGATTTATTTTAGTGCTCATATGGATGACTTCACACTTCTCATTATTAAGGCTCAATTGCCATTTTTTTGCACCAGGCTGATATCTTGTCTAAATCATTTTGCGGTTCTGGTGACTTTACTAAACGCTAAATGACAGCATCATCCGCGAACAGACTAAGAGAGCTACTCAGCTTGTCTCTTAAATCGTTTATAAAAATAACATTTCCCAACGCCAGATGTCACTTCTACTTCATGACTTACCGTCAACTACAACGTACTGTATCCTTTCTCACAGGAAATCACGAATCCAGTCGCACAAATGTGGAGATATTCCATACGCACGCAATTTGACTAGAAAACGCATGTAAAGTACAATGTCAAAAGTCATCTCGAAATCTAGAAATCTATTTGAGATCCCTTGTCGATAGCACTTATCACATCATATGAGTAAAGAGCTAGCTGCGTTTCACAAGAATGATACTTTGTGAATCCGTGTTGTCTATGTGTCAATAGATCGTTTTCTTCGAGAGAGTTCATGATAGTTATTGACAATACGCCATTCAATTTCACTAATATATTCTGTTCAGCGCCTCCTCATTATTACGCGAGCTACCCAACCAATCTTCATCATTCGTCTGTAGCACCTCATTTCAAAAGCTTCTATCATCTTTTTGTTCTTATCGTCCTCGTTTAACTCACAAACAATGTTACATTCCAGACAAACTTTTAAACTATATTGGCTGTCAACAAATTTCGCTTCTTCAGACACGCTTTTCTTACCATAGCCATTCTGAATTTTATATCTTATTTACTTCTGCCATCAGAAGTTATTTTGGTACCCGAATAACATAATTGATATACTACTTTTATTGTCTCGTTACCTATTCTTATTCCGTCAGAATCGACTGATTCTCTTGCACCGAATTCCATTACCCATGTTTTGCTCTTGCTAATATTCATCTTATAACCTCCTTTCAGACACTGTCCATTCCGTTCAATTGCTCTTCCATGTCCTTTGCCATCAGTGACAGAATCACAATGTCATTGGCAAACCGTCAAGGTATTATTGCTTCTTCCTGAACTTAAATTCCTTCTCCAAATTTCTCTTTGCACTTCTTTACAGACCACTCAATGTACAGATTGAATAACATTGGGGGAAACGCTACAAACTTTTCTTACTCCCTTCGCAATCACTGCGTTCCTTTCAAGCACTTCGACTCTTGTAATTGCGGTCTGATTTTTGTACTAGTTGTATATAACTTTTTGATTCCTATATTTTACCGCTGATACCTTCAAAATTTGAAAGAGCGTATTCCAGAAACATAATCAAAAGCCTTCTCTAATTTTACAAAAGCTAAAAATGTAGACTTGCCTTTCCTTTACATGTCTTATAGAATAAATCTTGCCGTATTGCCTCGCGTGTTCTGATACGTTTTCTAAATCCAAACTGATCTTCCCCAAGTTCTGAATCTATGTTTTTCCTCGTCAGTAAATAATTCAATTTAGTATTTTGCAACTACTGGTACTTCTGTAGTTTTCACACTTGTCTCCACTTGCTTTCTTTGCAATTGAAATTATTTTTCTTGAAGTCTGATGGTATTTCCAAATCTCATACATCTTGCACAAAAAGGCGGACAGTTTCTCCATAAATGTTTCTTCCAACGGTGTCAGCAATTCAAGGGGAATATCATCCACTCAATCGACTCAAATCTTTCAGTGCTACGTCGTATTCATCTCGCAGTATCGCATCTTCCATCTCTCTTCCATTTATACAATACTGCCTTCATTTCCTTTGCATAGACCTTCCATATATTCTTCCATCTTTCAGCTTTCTTTTCTTTGCTTAGTACTGGTTTTCATATGAGCTCTTGATATTCATGCGGCTGCTGTTCTTACCTCAAAACTTTTATTTTTCTGTAGGCGGCATCTATCTTCCCCTTGGTTATACAATCTTCTACGGATTTCCATTTCTCCTCTAGTGACTCCTGCTTAGCTACTCTACACTTTCTGTCAACCTCATTTTTTAGCCGCCCGTACCTCGCTTTTGCTTGCGCCACTTGCTGCGTATTTATATTTTGTGTGCTTCAACCGTAAGAAACAGCTGATTTTAAAATTATAGCTTCAAGAAAAAAAGTTTGTTTTTGTACTTGCAGTATACGCTACTTACATGCATGTGCAAGAAATAACAAAAAAAATCCTCGATGAAATTTTTGTTTTTGCACGTGTAGTATGCGCTAGTTACGTGCGTATGCAAAAAACAAAAACAAAATTTTCATCAAGCTATAATTTTAAAATCAGTTAGCTTTCTTACGGCTGAAGCGCAGACAAAAAGTTTGAAAATGGTCGAAATCTAATGAAACTAGTCACATCTTCCAAATAAATGTGCAGCGGCGGCTATGAAGAATATAAAAATAAAACATTATGATTAAAATTGTTGCGTTTAAAATTGGCCGTCTTAAATGAATTACCGAATAGGACCGGCGATATCACAGCCAAAATCATTTGGGAGATAGACGATGTACAAAGGTTACTTGATTGAAAATACAACCGCTCGTGAAACGTGCTTCCTATTTTGGAGTATTGCTAGGCATTGTGGGATCCCCACCAAGTGGGACTGACAGACGTCTTAGAGAAAGTTCATAAAAGGGCAGCTCATTTTGTACTGTCGCGATATAGGGGAGAGAGAGTCACAGAAATGATGCACGAGTTCGGGTGGAAATCATTAACAGAAACGCGTTATTTGTTGCGGTGAGATCTATTTGAGAAATTTTTCACCATCTTTCTCTTCACAATGCGAACATATATTGTTAGCACTCACTTGCATAGGAAGACATGATCATGAAAATAAAATAAGAGAAAACAGATCGAAACCGGAAATTTTTAGGTGTTCCTTTTTCCAGAGAACTATTAGAGAATGGAACAGTACAGAAACCTCATAATAGCGGTTCGATGAACCCTCTGCCATGCACTACAATATGGCTTGCATACCATAGATGAAGCGAATGATGAAGTCAGTACTGAGTGCTACGGTCATTACTGGCTGAACCGCTTCTGCACTCCTCGGTACTGAGTCAATGCCCTGGGTGTATTTGTGGGGTGTAGAAGTCATTGGTGCTACCACCACGTATTGCCAGAAATGATCTGTTGAAGCAGTTGGTTGTGATTCGTCGGTAAAAAACAAAGTAGTTCCGATCCAAATTCTGCCTGCACCACCACGATGGTCGGATTAGAGCCTGCAGCCACTGTTGATTTGGGATGGCATCAGATTCCACTGCGTGAGACGCAAGTATGCATTGCCGAAACACTAAACAGCCAGTTAGTACCATAACTATGATGGGCAGGTTTGTCCGTTTGTGCAATTACAAATAAGAGGCGACTTTTTATACCACACGCGTGTCGTTTTAATGATAGTATAACAACTTCAGTGGCTTGTAATCATATGTGGATCTAAACCAGTTCGTTAGAAAAACGTGTAAAGTACTGTTTGGTTACTTACGGAGATTTCTGGAGTTGGTTTTCACCTTATATTATGCAGTGCCGATTTGTTTTCTGCAGTACTGTAGATTCTTCTTTCCGATTCACTATTTTTCTCCTAATTTCCACTTTCACTGCTACACTGTCCATAATTACCTCTTTTCACACGTCAGGTGTATTTGCTTTGCAACTAAAATTTACTTTCTTTTTTTATACTTTATATTAAATTATGTTAAACTGTATTTATTTTTGATGTAAGTGATGTGGAATAGTGACGAAATTATAAATTTGTGCGATGAGTGTTTATTGGAAGTAGAGTGGCAGGGCAAAGATGAATGAATAGTGGTTGAAAGGAGTAAGTAGTGGAATGTAAAGTGAGATGGAAGACAAGAGTGAGGGGAAGGAAGTAGAGTGGTTTGGGAGTTGCCTAAGTAACAGTAATATTGCAATTATGAGTGGTGAGTGTTGAATAAGTAACAGTAATATTGGAATTCTAGGTGGTGAGTGTTTCTGTGTGGGGGAGAGGGTAGTGTGGTAATGTCTGGATAATTTGACATTAGGTGTAGAGTGATGAATAATAGGATGTGGAGTAATACATGGGAGAAGATTGAGAAAGTTAGTGGAAAGAAGTTGCAATGTTGGCAACATTGTGCATACTCACGCACGTTCAAAACAAATACGCCTGACGTGTGAAAAGAATAATGTACAGTGCAGCAGTGAAAGTGGAGACTTTTTATACCACATAGTGATTCGGAAAGAAAACTCTAAGGTACTGCAGAAAACAAATCGGCATTGCATGATGTAACGCGAAAAACAATACCAGAAATTTCCGTAAGTAATCAAACAGTACTTTAAATTTTTTTGCTAACAAACTGTTTTCGATTCACATATCAAAACAAACTGTAAATATCTATGATTACAGACCACTGAAGATGTTTTACTATAATTAAAACAAAACGCTGAGTTGGTTTACGTTATAGGAGGCGATCCACTTATAAAATTATAAAAAGATATAAAATAGCCAAGATCGCTTATCATCAGTTTTTATTAATGACGACCGGTTTCACTGAACTATGTCAGCATCATCAGGTCAAATAAAATATTTTACAAGGCCATAATCTTGTAATGTCAAATAGTTGTTATATAAAACAATTTACAGTGCATAGGTGCACTATGTCATTATAATAAAACGTAATTAGCACAGTGCTGTCTGAACTGTGAAAACAAAAAATAAATATGTCCCATAAGATCCATTGTTTGTCAGAGCATAAAGTAAGGTTAACGAACTATGCACAAAAACGTAATATCAGGGAATAGAGCATAATGTTATCTTGTGACAGAACAGCACAATTATAATGAACAGATGCAGAGATAGACTAAGGGATGGTATTACAACATAGCGTGCATAATAACATGTAGCGACACGTGTGTAAATGATCTAAAATTAACATATTATAATGAAGTCTAAAATAGCAGTGCATGAAATAGATAGACATTGGGCCATGAAACACAAGCGGTAAAGCGTAGGGATGACAGGGTGTGTTCAAATCAAATCAAATGTTTGTAAATGTATCGGACCAAACTGCGTGGTCATCAGTCCGTAGCTTACAAACTACTTAAACCTAGGTAAACTAACCTAAGGACAACACACACACACCCATGCTCCAGGGAGGACTCGAACCTCCACGGTGAACAATCGCGCGCTCCGCAGCGAGACGCTTTAGACCGCTCGGCTGCTCTACCGCGGCACAGGGTGTGTACAGTTATGTAGTGCAGGCTATATGAAGTTATATTAAATGTCGACAAAGCATACACAACGTACACTCATACAATTATGTTATTAACATAAGCTCATGAGTTACATGTTTTCATCGTTTAATCTATCAAATAATATCTCTGGTTCTTCTGGGTGTTTCATTTTGGACGACCAGCAATGTACGTAACAGTTTTAAACGTAGATGAAGAATGCATCGGATTCAGTTTCACAGTTATATTGGATCACATTCGACCAGTTTCGGAAACGGAGCCCATCGGCTGGCGAATAACCGTAAATCGTAAACGGTGAGGCTGCCGCGCTCTGCTAGCGTGCTCGCGGCTTTTAATTTACGGATATTCACATGGCGGTGGGCTTTGAACTGCCAGAAACTGGTCCTGTGTGATACAGTATATATCTCAAGAACCATAAGGTCTAGAAGGCTGCGATTTGATTTAAACTGTAGTGGAAACTTTGCTGTCTAAGTTGCTAGGACTTGCATAACAGTTGCGAGTCTTGTTTGAGTTGTGCCTGCGATATTGTTTCTGTAACGTTTGTGAGTTCTTCATTCATTTTACTGTTGTGCTAATGTACTCTTGATGCTGTGAGCTAATTTGACAATGACAAGAGTAAAAGAAGTTAAAAAAAACCAACAACATAAGAAGCAACCAAAAGTAACCTAGATGTTATGAAAAAGGCTGTGTGGGAAACCGTTTCATTTTCCATAATATATCAACAGATGACAATCCGATCCACAACCTTTGCTCAGGTGAGTGGTGTAAAAATAATAATAATAAAAAAAAAAACAAAAAAAAAAAAAAACCGAAGGAGCTGGAACTTTAGACACGTTTACTCACAAGAACTCTTTAACTGTGGCTGTCATGTTGGCTATAAAGCCAGTTCATAGAGATTTGGCAAGTCCAAAACTAATGAAGAAAGTCTGAAACGGAAAACACAAAATGTGAATGAGTCATTCGACATTGTTGAAAATCTTCAAATGTTTGTATAGCTTAAGGGACTTAACTACGGGGTCATCAGTCTCTAAAGTTATAAACTATTTATCAACTAGCTTATCCTAAGGACGGAACAAATATCCATGCTTGATGGGGGATTCGAACCCCCGACCGTAGTGGCCGTGCAGACTGTGACTGGAGCGCCTCAGTCCCCTCGGCCACTGCGGCTGGCTTCAACAATGTAGTGTGGACAAGAGTACCAAAAAATGTATTTGTAGGGTACCACACACTGAAGATTGGTGTGTTTGATGCTGTTATAACGCCGCGGCGGAATAGCCGCACGTGCCTTGAGCGCCGTGTTGCGGTGCGCGCGGTCGTCCGCCGTCGGGGGTTCGAATCCCCCCTCGGGCATGGATGTTTGTGTCGACTTTAGTATAAGGTAGTTCATAAGTAGTTTGTAAGTTTAGGGACTGATAACCCCGCAGTTAAGTCCCTTAAGATTTACTAACATTTGATGCTGCTGTAACATTTAATGATGATAATGCTGGTGGCCCAAAAGTCTTAGAGGAATTGGGAGTGACATACGCAAGACATACTACGGAACTGGACAAGCAGCGAGACAAGAATGCTGAGCTACAAGTCCAAAAACTGTCCAAGGAGGCAAGATCTTTGAACAGGAGGAAGAGGATGCATTCTGACAATATAGATGTTGATGAAGATTATAGGGCATATGCATTTTAGCTGTTGATTCTATTTAAAAGTGAGGTTTTTTTTTTCAAATTCAATCGCAATTTCTGATAAATAATTTTTTCAAAGACAAATGACCCGTTTTCTCAGCAAGTGTAAAAGATAGACTCTTCATTTTTTACAGTTAATTTGTAATACCCTTAGTGTACTATACCTGTAGAATATTAGAGATATCTTGCATATTTCCAGCAAAATGCAAATAAATGTATAAAAAACTGTATAACGGAGAAAAATTTCTGTCTTAACTTATACAATACATATTTCAATCACACCAGAGGAGTAAGTACTCAAAGCATTTTTAAGTAAACCACAAAAGTTTCATAATGTTGCATGAAATAGTTCTTTAGGAAATGGGTGATGCAGTTAGCAAATTTAACATTAGTGGGATAGGCCATTCATACTCCCCTTAACTGAGTATGAGTATGGGACGTCTTTGTGTTCTTTTTTACTAAAAATAAGTTTTATTTTCCCTGTGTGTGTGTAATCTCAAATGCTATCTGAGATTACACACACAGTATAGATTGATGTGTTTTGATGATTTGAGCATTGATAAATGTTTTTTGTGCTAGGGGTTTAATGGGAATGTGAAGAGAGTAGGCCTTTTCCTATTTCGTCTGTTAATGTAACAGTGAGTTGTGTGATATGTGAACCTGGTTATTCAGCAGGATTTTCTTTTCTGTTTTATTTGTTTTGTAGTGTTAGATGGGGCTTTCTGTTGTTTATTTTAATTATTTTCGTGTCTTCTTCTCTGGATGTTAGTTTTTGGTTGAGTGTACTTAGCACTTCAGCAAATATGGAGTAGTTTGTTCCATACGCTAATGTGTTCTTTATATCTGATTTCAATCGTTCTGCTTGTTTGCTGTTTATATTTCCCATCACAACTGTTTATAATCATGATTTTGTAGGCGTCAGGGACCTCAGTCATATAAAATTTTTTAAAAGAGCTGACCGCCATTTCGGCCTTAGGTCATTTTTAAGTGCTGTGATACAAGTTGTCAGATAGGTTTTTAAGGTCATGTTCATAATAATAAAAAGAATAATATATTCGGAGTTGAGTCCATGTCGGAATTATAAAATTAGTGACACATTTGTCACCACATCATAATTTAAAATAATAAAATAGATATGTGTTTATCACAAGATCACAATAAAATATTCGGAGTTGAGTCCATGTCGGAATTATGAAATTGGTGACACATTTGTCCCCGCATCTTAATTTAAAATAATAGTATGTGTTCACCATAACACAAAGGCCTTTGTGATCTTATGGTGAACACATACCTATTTTATTATTTTAAACTAAGATGCGGGGACAAATGTATCATCAATTTTACAATTCCAACATCGACTCCGAATATTTTATTGTTTTTATTATTATAACCATGACCTAAGGAAACCTATGTGACAACTTTCATCACAGCACTTGAAAAAGCCGAAACCAGGTAGTGTCAATAAACAAAATTTTCAGTCAAATGGCGGTCAGCCCTTAAAAAAGTGTTTATAATCAGTTGAGAGTACATCAGTAAACAAAAATATGTTTTCTAGATGTAGAATTCACTAATTATGCCGTAGAATACAGGCGAAACGCGTATGGAGGAAGTAAAAGGATTCCTGCTGTAACAGCTGTTTCATTTCCACAAACATATATTTCTTTACTTGCTGCAGAAGATGGCTACACAGACAGAATTGTTTTAACGGGCGCTGATGACCGCGGTGTTCAGCGCCCTAAAGCTCCAATAACAACAACAACAGAATTGTTTTAAATTCGCGAATCATGTTCTTCACTTCACATGGGGCTGTATTTTCAACCATGTGACCATTCCACAGCGTTATCTTCCAGATAAATTGGGCTGTGATGTGTACGGTGCTTCTTGTGTTGCAGTTCTGGAAGTCGAGCGGTATGTCCTCCATCGCTGTCACAGGCTGCCATGCGCTTAGTGGTGTGGTGTGGTGTGGTGTGGTGTGCAGTCAGGGGCAGTGGTAGACTTCCCTGTGTGACAGCCGCGACGAAGCCGGCCCGCTGCGTTAGCTCAGCTGCCACCGCAGGAGGATTACCGCCCGCGCTGGCTGGCTTCTCGGCAAACACTGTGCGCGTAACGGCCCGGCTTATTAAACGTCTGATTGCGAAGCCCCGCAACAGCACGCGGGCGTGACTCACACGTATGTGCAGGTGCAGCTGTCATGATGTAACGCCGGTGGACGAAATACATAAATATCAACCTTCATACGAGGTATGTCCACAAAGTAAGTTCCGTTTGCTTATATAAACCAAACGTGTACAGACACAGAAAAAATATTTATTGTATAAAAATCTACAACTGTTCCACTACTTTTCTACATAACTTCCGAAATTTTGTAGGCACTTGTCATAGCGTGGGACAAGTTTTTGTGTGCCTTCTTCATAGAAGGTTGCCGCCTGTGTATTCATCCATGGGGCAAACATGTTCTTTCAGCTCATCATCGTTGAAGTGTTGACCACCAAGGACAGAATTTAGGTGTAAAGAGAGGTGAAAGGAGTGTTTTTCTTCCCTTCACGTTGCCGCTCGACTTCACAAAGCGAATGTGACCAAACAACTCTTACAGGAATTTCACTGGGACGTGTTTGATCATCCTCCGTACAGTCTCGCTCCTAGCGACTTTCTTCTTACACCTAAAACCTGTCCATGGTGGTCAACACTTCAGCGATGATGACGAGCTGAAAGAATATGTTACCACATGGTTGAATACACAGGCGGCAATCTTCTACGAAGAAGACATACAAAGACTCCTGTCACGCTATGACAAATGCCTACAAAATTTCGGAAGCTATGTAGAAAGTAGTTTAACAGTTGTAGATTTTTGTACAATCAATATTTTTTCTGTATTTGTACACGTTTGTTTTATATAACCAAACGGAACTTACTTTGTTGACATACCTCGTATTTTATCGGCGTATCTCATTATAAATAATATTACAGATATTCAGCCGTAATTATTTATTTCTCATTGTTAATATTACGGCTGTGTATCGTTCAGCCGTCATCAGAGCAATACTAAAACAACTAGACTGTTGAGAGTGTGTTTTCGTCCACCTTCTATACTGTAAAAGCGTAGCAGATCGACGGCAAAGATGTATGAGGCTATAGTGCCCTCCATGTGCACAAAAATACTCAGTGGTTAACTGCGACGGCAGAGAAGTACGGCCGGCCGCGGTGGCCGAGGAGACTGAGGCGCTCCAGTCACGGTCTGCACGGCCACTACGGTCGGGGGTTCGAATCCCCCCTCGGGCATGGATATTTGTGTCGTCCTTAGTATTAGCTAGTTCATAAGTAGTTTATAAGCTTAAGGACTGATGACCCCGTAGTTAAGTCCCATAAGTTCTACAAACATTTGAACATTTTTTAGAGAAGTACGACGCCGTAATGCCGTCTATTAAGAGCATACGTAATCACATTCCCATTGATTGCGTACAATTGTGACTGCGGAGTTTCAAATTTTATCGAGAATAAAACCTTCAGCCCTATTAATTAAATTACTTCCCAGACCAATTTCAATGGCTTCTCTAAAAAACGAATCGCAGAAGACTGAGGTAGACGTTAATATCCGCACATTCTCATAATGCATATTATGGCCTGTTTGAATACAACGTTCAGCCACTTCTGAGTTATCGGTTTGTAGCAGACGAGTGTACGGTCAATGTTCCACACATCGTTCACCAACTAAATCAGCAGTGACTGAAGATTGTTGTTGCAGAAAGAAGGAATCTTAGGGTTTAAAGTCCCGTCGACAGTGTGATCATTAGAGATTGAGCTTTCGCTCGTATTTTCGGGGAAGGATGTGGGAGGAAATCGGCCGTGCCCTTTGAAAGGAACCATCCCGGCATTTGTCTGGAGCTATTTAGGAAAATCACGGAAAACCTAAATCAGGATGGCCGGAGGTGGATTTGAACCACTATCCTCCAGAATGCGAGGCCGCGGTGGCCGAGGGGACTGAGGTGCTCCAGTCACGGTCTGTACGGCCACTACGGTCGGGGGTTCGAATCCCCCCTCGGGCATGGATATTTGTGCCATCCTTAGTATTAGCTAGTTCATAAGTAGTTTGTAAGTTTAGGGACTGATGACCCCATAGTTAAGTCCCATGAGATATACAAACATTTGAACATTTTTGAAACCACTTATGTAATTCGTTTGGTCGAATAAACACAGGTCTACAGCAATCCACTCTGCGGCAACGTTCTGTTATTGCCAGTATCTCGGTTGCCGCAATGTTGTTGTGTACACGCCGTAGAACCGATAGAAAGACGTCGAATATTTTACTTCATTCTGCCCATGACAATACATCAGAATCTAGAGTCCTGCCCATTAAAATTGCTGCACCACGAAGATGACGTGCAGCAGACGCGAAATTTAACCGACAGGAAGAAGATGCTGTGATATGCAAATGATTAGCTTTTCTGAGCATTCACACGAGGATGGTGCCGGTGGCGACACCTACAACGTGCTGACATGAGGAAAGTTTCGATTTCTCATACACAAACAGCAGTTGACCGACGTTGCCTGGTGAAACGTTGTTGTGATGCTTCGTGTAAGGAGGAGAAATGCGTACAATCACGTTACTGACTTTGACAAACATGGGATTCTAGCCTATCGCAATTGCGACAGCGTGTTGGTCGCGATCCAATGACTGTTAGCAGAATGTGGAATCGGTGGGTTCGGGAGGACAATACGGAACGCCGTGCTGGATCCCAACGGTCTCGTATCGCTAGCAGTCGAGATGACAGGCATCTTCTCTGCATGGCTGTAACGGATTGTCCAGCCACGTCTCGATCCCTGAGTCAACAGATGGGGACGTTTGCAACACAACAACCATCTGCACGAACAGTTCGGCGACTTTTGCAGCAGCATCGTTCATCAGCTCGGAGACCATGACTGCGGTTACCCTTGACCAACATCACAGACAGGAGCGCCAGCGATGGTGTACGCTTCGACGAACCTGGGTGCACGAATGGCAAAACGTCATTTTTTCGGATGAATCCAGGTTCTGTTTATAGCATCATGATAGTCGCGTCCGTGATTGGCGACATCGCGGTGAACGCTCATTGGAAGCGTGTATTCGTCATCGCCATACTGGCGAATCACCCGGCGTGAACTGAAAACGTCTGGTCAATGGTGGCCGAGCAACTGGCTCGTCACATTACGCGAGTCACTACTGAAATGAAAAGTGGTATCGTGTTGAAGCTGCGTGGGCATTTGTACGTGTAAACGCCATCCAAGCTCTGTTTGACTCAGTTCCCAGGCATTTCGAGGCCGTTATTATGGCCAGAGGTGGTTGTTTTGGGTAACGATTTCTCAGGATCTATGCACCCAAATAACGTTAAAATGTCATCGCATGCCAGTTCTAATATATTTGACCAATGAATACCCGTTTAACATCTGAATTTCTTCTTGGTGTAGCAATTTTAATGGCCAGTAGTGTAGATATGCCAACTAATCCCCTAGTTGGGTTTTGAGCAGTGTAGTAAGAAATCCTACATTACAAGTTTCCTGTCAGTCCGTTACGGTATTGTAGATTCTGTGTGGAGACAGCGCGCAGCACGGGGCAGTGGCTGTGTTGTTGCAGCCGGAGAGCGGCTTGTGGCTGCGTTGGGTGCCAACAGCGTGGTAACTGGAGTGGGCGGCGTTTGGGCGGCGTTATCAGGTGACAACGCCAGCGCGGCCGTAAGCTTCTTATGGCGCCTACGCCGCCCCGCACCTGCAGCAGCAGCGGATCATCTGCGGCCGCCGCGCCGTGGGAAGCAGCCGCACCCGCGCTGCACCTGTCAGCCGCGGCTGGTCTCGCTCCCACCAAACTGCCGACCCTCACTCATTTACTGTCTGTGCAAACACCAAACAATCAAACTGTTGGCCACCCAAATTGCAAGACCTTAATGCCGCGATTACACTGAAGTTCAGAACAGGTTTTTGTTCGTAACATTGTTCCCAACCAATGTTGACAACATTGTTCGTAGTTCGTGACCGCGTCTACACTGGCGACGAACATATGTATTCATATCGTCTGCTACAGTGACCTTGTCCGTGTATTTGCGTTACTGAATTTTCAGAGCTAAACTATGTCAAGTGAGGAGGGAGAACATGTGGAATTCCACTATTATTGATCTATATATACAGGGTGTTACAAAAAGGTACGGCCAAACTTCCAGGAAACATTCCACAGACACAAGGAAAAAAAATATGTTATGTGTCCGGAAACGCTTAATTTCTATGTTGGAGCTCATTTTATTACTTCCCTTCAAATCACATTGAACATGGAATGGAAACACGCAGCAACAGAACGTACCAGCGTGACTTCAAATACTTAGTTACAGGAAATGTTCAAAATGTCCTCCGTTAGCGAGGACACATGCATCCACCCTTCGTCGCATGGAATCCCTGATGCGCTGATGCAGCCCTGCAGAATAGCGTATTTTATCACAGCCGTCCACAATACGAGCACGAAGAGTATCTACATTTGGTACCGGGGTTGCGTAGAGAAGAGCTTTCAAATACCCCCATAAATGAAAATCAAGAGGGTTGAGGTCAGGAGAGCGTGGAGGCCATGGAATTGGTCCGCCTCTACCAATCCATCGGTAATCGAATCTGTTGTTGAGAAGCGAACGAACACGTCGACTGAAATGTGCAGGAGCTCCATCGTGCATGAACCACATGTTGTGTCGTACCTATAAAGGCACATGTTCTAGCAGCACAGGGAGAGTATCCCTTATGAAATCATGATAACTTGCTCCAGTGACCGTAGGTGGAAGAACATGAGGCCCAATCAAGGCATCACCAACAATTCCTGCCCAAACGTTCACAGAAAATCTGTGTTGATGACGTGAATAGAGGAAGTACAGTACATACCAACGAAACGATTGGGTATTTTGACAATTGTCTGCACGAATTATTTCAATTTACATTTAAAGATAAATACTAAAATGAGCTCTAACATGGAAATTAATCTTTTCCGGACACATGTGCACATAAAATATTTTCTCTCTTTGTGAGTGAGGAATGTTTCCTGAAAGTTTGACCGTACCTTTTTGTAACACCCTGAATGTTTGTCTGTATGTCCTCTATGTTTTCATAAACCATTCATTCCATTGCAATGAAACTTTGGTCAAATGTTCACCGTACGTCCACGAAGATTCCTGACCCAAAAACAAAAGAGCACGACACATAGCTCAGGAGAAATGTCATAAATAATGGGAGGCCACCTCGTGAGAATACCCAGATTTATGTGTCAGTTATTGGAAAATAAGATTGCATGGAATTTCGGACGGACGTTTATGAAGCGTTTTGAAACTGACCCCCCCCCCCACACACACACAAAATGATGAAAAGAAGTCTACCGCTCACAACAGTTTCGCTATAGATACCGCAAAACTGTCGCATCAGGCATGAACTTGTATCAAAGTTAGCATTATAGATTTGCATGTTACTTTTATTTTGTCTGCAAGTCTCCTTCTCTTGCATCCAAAATTAAGCAATCTGTTTTCTTCATCTTTTGTTTATATAAAAGCGAAAGGACATTCACTCACTCACTGACTAAGCACGAAATCTGGAAAACTACTTCTCCTATGAAGCTGAAATTTGGCAGGTATATAGTTTACAGGTAGAAAACGTCGGCTAAAAAGGATTTTGTGATAGGTGCATGGCGGAGCATACTTCTCTTACAGACTCACGAATTCTACAGTTTCATTCCGATTTTCACGATAATTCGCGCGCTTGACCATCAAAACAAGAGGGACATAAACGTCTACCTTAAGTTGAATATGGTTCATGGGGGAGAGTGCAACATAAAAATGGATCGCTAAATACCTTGGTCGCGCCATAAACTGAGAACGGCTCGACCGATTTCACAGATCCGTTTTTTGTTGTTTCCGTTATTCTCAGAACAAGGGTTGTATGAAATTGGAATATTTTAGAACAACAAAGTGGATTTTTCAATGTGACCCTACGTTTTTATTGCAAAGAAATCTAAAGTTTTGTTCCGATATTCATGAGATTTTGCACACTGTACCTTAAAAACAAGAGAAATGTCCCTGTCTGTATAAAATTTCGTTCGGTGAGTGGTGGAGGGTACTTAACATACGGTATTTTACAAAATGCATAGTTTGGTCCAATCTTTATGAATTTTTGCACCCATAACCTTCGAACCAAGAGGAAGATAACTGGGAACATAGTTTGTATGGTACATGACAGAGGGTACCTTGCAGAAAACTTTGCCGAGATAGGGAAAGGAGGAAGCGAACAGAGATGGGAGAGAAAGACATGGATGCATAGAGAGGAGGGAAGGGGATGTGGACTAAGAGAGTGTAGATAAATAATCACCCGGGCAACGCCGAGTTTACAGCTAGTAGATCAATAAAAAAGAGAATCGGTGGTGGACCAAAACATAAAAGTAGTGACGGGAATGGTATGCTTTGTGAAATGAACTTGGAAACGGTTCTGGCTTTCGTAATTTTACAAAGATGTGGTCTTCAAATATTTAAATTATGCTAAATATTAAAGGGTTCGTTTCTTTTAAAAAAGACACGAATTTCAGGAGGCAATGCCTGTTAATCAAAGACTTCCTGTAACCCACCATTTTCTTGCAACAGAAAATTCGTACCAAAGTCTAGCATATTTATTTCATATTTCAAAGTCTGTTATAAAATGTCTAAAATAGTTCATGCGGTTTGTCAAGGTTTGTTTGAAGAATTGAAAGATTGTGTAAGGGTAATTCATTTATTTTATTATCATTGAAACATCGTGTTATGTACAACAGAAACACGAGATGCTCTGTATCTCTTATAGTTCAGAATATATTCTCTGCTTAACGTGCACAGTACAATGAAAAATAATATTCCCAATTACCAATAACCAAAAAACAAACAACTTCTTTGGATAGATTAAATAATTCCCTAGAAGCAAGTCTTCCTGATAATTATTTCTGACTCTTGTGTAAAGTAGAGGTTCCTCGAAGTTCGATGTCCTCTGCTTCGGGACCTCGGCAGGAAGCGGCAGCGGCAGTCGGTGGCCAGGCGTAGCGGAGACGCGGTTTCGGCGACGGTCCGGCTGCGGCTGCGGCGGTGCTCCCTCGTGGTCCGCGGTGACAGAAGACACCGGTCTCCGCCGTGGTGCGGATACTTAAGGCCGCGCCGGCTAGTGTCCTTGCGCCGCTATTTGCATGTCGCGACCGCTGATTGGCCGCTGAGACAGTCATACTGTCTTCGTGCGAGGTGCGAAGAGGTCCCTCGCGTCTGCGCGGTGAGCGGACCTGGAGACTTGGGGCGGTGCAGTGCCGCCTGCCGGAAGGAGCCGGGACTGGGTCGTGGCGCGCGGTTCGAACCGTTCGCCGCTGCCGATTTATCGGTGCGCGGCGTGTGCCTCTCTTGAGCTGGCGCGCGCAGGGCTGCGCTGCGGCGCCACGTCGTGGTTCTGCGGGGCGCGCCACGGCACATCGCACGTTCACAGCAATAAATGTGATCCCAGGTGAAAGATTACAGTGTTATTGTCCAAGAACTTCAAAATTTGTGTCTAAACCACTTTGGATTGTGTATAGAGGCCCCTCTCCCACTTCCAGATTTTTTACTCTCTCCTATTTTCCTTTCCTGCTATCGGTTTTGTGATTCAAGAGGTTTTATTTTCTTATCAATTTCACTGCTACTGGTACTCAGCTCCACAGATTCTTGTCTTATTATTTTATTTTTATTTATTTTGAAAGAATCATCTCTCTCTCTTTTTTTTTTTTTTTTTTTTTTTTTTTTTTTTTTTTTTTTTTTTTAACTACCGGGTCACCAGGCCCTAAACTTACAAACTACTTATCAGCTACCTTATACTAAGGTCGGCACAAATATCCACGCCCGAATGGGGATTCGAACCCCCGACCGTAGTGGCCGTGCAGACCGTGACTAATGCGCCTCAGTCCCCTCGGCCACCGCGGCCGGCAATCATGTCTCTCTCTCTCATGGTCTTGTACCTTGCAATATGCACGTTCCTCAACCTCTGCTTTTCCTCATATAATGATACAAGATGGTAAATTTTCTCCTTGCTACACTCTGAAATACTCCTCCCTGCGAGATTTGAATTTTAGCCACACATACAGATGGTGGAGAAATATAAATAAGAAAATGTTTAGCGCTTGAAAATTATGTTGCACGAAAGAATAAAGTCCGTTTGTGCATATCTGTGGATTCTTAAAATATTTCTTTCAAGAAACTTCTCATAAATTAATCTAAACACAGGAATGTTCATTAAAAGACAACCGTTAAATTATGAAACCGAGTACGTCAGATAATAAATATTTCCTTGGCGGTCCACGTAACATTACAACTCCATCTCACAGAATACCGAAACCCAAGACACACGACAGGCGACACATTACTCCTATCAGCAGCAAAATAAACACTAACGCTGCGTAGCGGCAGTTCGTGGCAACCGACACAGCCACGAAACACTGTTTCTGTGTTGGCAACATGTTGTGAACATCGACAGTCTAGTAGCAGCCACGAACAATGTTGTGAACAATGTTTCGAACTCAGTGTAAACAGGCCTTAAGCATTAAGGAAATTATCTAAATCGGATGAGCATGGAGATGCACATGGTTACAATTCAGTGCAGGCGAACATCTCTGTCGCCAGCACCGCCACCTGCAAGCGTTATTTAAAAAGGCCACGACGGCCATGTGCACGTGCTGGAATTGTTCTTTCGTGCGGTTGATTATGCATGTCTCGTTAACGACAGCTTCGGAGTTGGACTGACGATGTATAGTTGCCTATAGGGATTGTGAGTTCGGATGTAATAAAGCAACTGATATGCCGATCTCTAATAGGTGAGTGAAGGACGCAACGACGGACCGACGCAACGACGGACCGACGAGGCGGATTTCACTCACCTCACTGAAGCATGATGACAGGCAACTTCATGTAACCAGTTGGGGGATTCCATATCAGGACCAGGATTGGCTGACGGGAATAGACGACACGCTTCTGGTAGGATGACCAAATAAGGTCAAGAGAAGAAGCCAGCCTTCTTATTGGACGAAGGACTAGGACACACAGCACCAGATTTCGGAAGCTGCGCGTGTCGGGCATCATCGAAGGCGGTCATGCCAAGGATTTGCTCTGACGGAAGCCATCGTGGACGGCCGCTCTTACCATGTTAGGAAAATAAAGTACTGAGTAGGCTGAATAGACGAAACCGGGACACGTTGGCCGTATTATTTTATAGTAATTTATATATTTGTCAATTATTGTTACATTTTAGAGAGTCTTCACAGAATCTGGATGATAATTATTAAGCTTCAAAGTAAAAATATGGGTTAAAATATTTTTAAAAATTAATTTCGGCACATCGAGGGATACGGGGAAATGAACTAGCTGACACCTTGCTAAAAGTGCAGCTCGATAACGACAATCAATACGATACAACAAAATACCTGCAAGTGCCGTAAAGAAGAAACTTCGAGAAGAGTTTAGGAACAAATGGGCCATTGAGTGGAAAAAGAACAAAAACGGGGGAAGCACTAAACCGTATTATCCTTCGATCCGACAACGTTTAATGATTAAACTCCCAATATCTCCGAATTTTACAGCTATGTTAACAGGTAATGGGAAACTGAAAGCCTATTATCAGCGGTTTAGAATAATTGAAGACGGAACGAGCACATGTGATAGAGCTGTCCAAACTATTGACCACGTGCTTTTTGACTGCTGCTATTTACTGAAAGAGAGGTACAATCTCAGGGAAAAAAAAAAAAAAAAAAAAAAATAGCTGCCAAAGGAGGAGGATGGCCCGTCAGTAAATATGATTTCGTACGTAAATTCACTAGAGACTATTACAATTTTTGTAATTCAATAAGATTTCCTGATGTATAAAATCGTTTCTTTCTTTGTAAACCCTGTCAACTTATGCAAAAATGCCTGATGTAACCGCCTGAATCTAACCATCAAACATGTAATATTACTATGTAATGCGGCATGTGAAATAATAAATAAATAAAAAATTACTGGACATACTTCAAGTGGGCCAATCTGCCTCTACCTCGAGGTAAGATGTCCTAGAGGCTGAGACATGTGGACTCATGTAACCTTTTGACAAGTAAAACTACTATAACTTTAGGAAATAAAACTAAAACTAATTGTTGGCAAAAAACATACTTTTATGTACATAATACAAGTTGAATATTAAGTTAAATGGTTGATATTTTACTATAAGAAAGAGAAAGCTTAAACTTATTTGGATTTATAGTGTCTTAATACAAACCAGTCAAATTCAATCAGTTTTAACACTTATAAAAAAGTACACGGATTTCATTTTTCATGTCTGATGAGCCCAACACTTGCACTTTGTGCACTGAATACATTATGTTCTAGGTTGAGTTTTTGCAAAAGGTTTGACGCACCTTAAGCACAGTGGATTCTCCTCGTCATCATATCATCATCATGCCTTGGATTATTCATGCATTTTAGGTCTCCTGCAGTTGTCAGTAATTGCATTGTTTGCTATCTCTTTCTTCATGAAAAAGGTGCTTTTCTAGCCTGTGGTTTAATTTTTCTTTCCAATGCTTTTGCCTTCTTTTCGATCCAATGGCATGGTTGAGGTACAGTTTGTTTCCTGACTTTCAGTTGACTGTGTAGGATGACATGAGGTGTTTTTGTACTTATCACAGTACCTCCGTAACGTTTTTCTAGGACTCTCAAAGTCCTCGCTAATAGCTCTTACAGATCATTCCTTTCCTTTTACTTCTAAAACTGCTATTAATTTCGTATCTGCAGAAATCATTCCTATTTCACTTTATCTTTTATTGTTTCGGATCATTTTTATTTTGCTACAAATAAAACAAAGCTTTAAAGCAATGCTGGAACTTACATGTTCTACAAACAAGGAAGTGAATCAGATTCTGATTACTCGGATCACTATTTAAGATTAAAACAACACTTACAGGCAGGTGCTTTCTTTCAAAACGCTTTTTGTGTAGTGAATATGAGGATCTTTGATATCTGAAACGTATCAAAATAAAAATGTATAAATTATGTTAATAATTTAATAAACTCGACGGATTATAAATATTACTATCATTAAAAGTAAGAAACATTGCATTGAGTTAAAAAAAATATAGGACCTATGAGACGGGACAGGTTGTCCCAGGTGGCTGTCGTTCAAGTCCTCTCTGGGCCAGCCTGCCCCATCGCCATGTTTACAACAAATTCTGTTCGTCAGAAAAACCACTCAAGCAATTTAGATTGTATGCAGTATAAAAATATTCCTTAAACTACGACCTTCAATAATACTACCGACCTGTTGCGCCTAAAGTAAGCAAAAGTTAAATAACACACATTTAACCAACGAGTAGAATTTTACTGAAACACACACAAACTGCTACTGCTACTGCTTGTCCAAAACTGCTCTGCTGGTCATATTGTTCCTGTAGAGGGAGGGGACAGTGCCACCAACCTGCTGATTGATTCCTAGGACGATCTAGCGACTGTTGTATGACACCCATGGCCAACGTGCCCCGGTGTACCATAAATACGAAAAGCGTGGTATTTACCGCAAGGTGAATAGACGAGTAGAACCCAGGGGCGCCGACTCCATGGGTGCTCCGGGGCTCCTACAACCCCCAAGAATTTTTTGGGGGTGCTGAGCACCCACATAAAATTGAGGTGGAAAATAGAATTGTATAAATTTTTTTTTTTAAAAATCGGGAAAAATCAAAACCTGCCTTATAACTCAAGAGGCAATGCAAAACGTGACCATAGCGAGAGACGATATTTCATACGTGGAAGAAATGATCAGTTTTGTATGCGGGTCCCAGAACGAGTAGTAATGAGTGTCCGTGTTTCACCCACTATGCTAGTTTTATTCATCCTCAAGCACGTCGGTCCTTTTGACCTTTCATGTGTAGGCCTACGTATTTATGAACATTCAATTGTGTTCTTTCAGGAATTTAGCTGGAAGAATCTGATGCTAATGCTAAAGCTAATCGTTTTTCATTATCTTTGACACTTGTTATTAAAATTAGAGATTCAGTTGAAATTTGTAATATTTTTCTCTCAGGCTTAAAAAAAACCTTGGATTATATTAACACTGTCAGAGATTTCACGAAGTTATCTCGAAGTGATGAATGTTTCGATGAAGTATACGGCTCTTGCTTGGAACTGACTAAAAAAATTTGACGTCGGACTTCAAAATCTCAAAATATTACAAAGATTTCTTTAAACCTTGGTGACGGTGTTCTACCAAACGCTTTTGTCAGAAAGATTAGATTTGCACAAAAAGTGTAAGATCAGTGTACAGTGTAAAATTATTTCATTGGTCGTGTAGAAGTTTTGGGGTGTTACTTATATCGAACTATCCACTTCGCCGGCCGCGGTGGCCGAGGTGTCTGAGGCGCTCCAGTCACGGTCTGCACGGCCACTATGGTCGGGGGTTCGAATCCCCACTCGGGCATGGATATTTCTGCCGTCCTTAGTCTTAGTTAGTTCATAAGTAGTTTGTAAGTTTAGGGACTGATAACCCCGTAGGTAACTCCCATAGACTATACAAACATTTGAACAAAAACATTTGAAATATCCACTTCGGCTAATTAGATCGCTTTATTGTCGTGTCCTAATGTAGTCATGCTTTCCTTTTATTCCTCCTCCTTCTTCCTTCTACTGCCTATTTACTTTTATCAACTATTGCTCATTCAAAAATACATTTTTAGGAGGGTTGGTTTCGAACATTTGTGAACCGTGATATAGAGCACCCACACTGATTTTCAATAGTCGGCGCCTCTGGTAGTACCCAATTACCGCCTCATCCACCTATTCTGAACGAGCCAGCGACTGCAGCTTCTGGTTTTGTGAGGTGTTGGATTCTACTCCTACACCGCAGTACATTGAGCCAGTACACTTACCAGTCGGCGCTATATTTCTAAAGTGTGTGGAGCTCGTTGCCCTTCCATTCTTTTGTAGCTCACTACTGACCTTATACGCAACAGGATAGTGCATGATCACAAAGCGCACGGTGTGTTGAAGATTTCTTCGTCGCCCATGGGATATCTTGGCCTAAACTGTCTTCCGATGTCTCGCGTATCGAAGAAGTCTGGTCGTTGATTGCAGAACGACTGTTCCGGGACATCTCCCAAACTTTACCAGATCAACTTTGGCAATAATTGAAAGCACCAAGCATTTCTGTACCACAACATATCCAGAGCATTTTCCATTCAACGGCGAGGCTTGTAGCAGCGTTTATAGCCAGAAGTGTCGGCACCATTCAGCACTGATTTTGGCTGAGTAATCTCCAGTCCTTCTTGTTGTTGCATTTTTGATGGCGAGTAATGTACAACGGCAAACACCGTACTTAGGCAATATGCATGCGCTATGTTGACGAGAAATAACAGCAAAGAGATTGAAAAAACAAATATTATTGTCTTAAACTTTATGATAGGGGGTTGGTTGTATTAAAAAAAAAATGAACAATAGGAATGTTGAAATATTTGAAGGATAACACTAAAATTTATTACAAATTCACATGACAACAATATTACTAAATAAAATTAATAAAGATACTAACTAATGAATAAAGATGCCGACTAAAAGATGCCCAGTAAGCAGACTGACTAAATGCAAGTGGAGACACGTTAAGATACAGGTTCGTAATTTGGGGAGATACAACAAGATTCAGAACATTCTTACGTAAGTTACTGAATTTTCAACAACAGTTTTTCATAGGATTAACAAAGATTAAAACCGTTTAATGCAGCAGGTAGAATCGGTTTCAGAACCGCACTATAATTACAATCAGCTATCAAGACAAGTTAAAGCATTAAGCGTATTTCACTAAATCAGTCAAGATTATAACTGAATTAAAAACTTGACAGGTCCTTTAATTGGTGCAGATTCAAGATCCAAACATTCTTACGTAAGTTACCGAATTTTTAACAACAGTTTCACATTGGATTTGGAAAAAACTAACATTAAAATGGAACAGGTAGAACAGAAGACAGGTTGATAGTTATCATTATTAATAAAGAATAATTAGGCAGAGAGACAAGTACAGGGCCCAGAAGTCAATTGAAGCAGGAATGGCTCATTTAAATAAGAACCTGAACTCGATTATAAACAGCTTGGTAACAACGACCAGAGTTGATAAAATTCTCTCGGGCAGGAAACGTAAAGGTCACCAAAAGACAGCCAGACAGATTGCACATAAACGTAACCTATAAGTCAAAATAAAGAAAATGTACATCAACTATAAGTGCCAAAATACAACCACGGATTGGCAGGAACACCATTCAGAGAGAAAAACACACGGCCACTACGGTCGGGGGTTCGAATTCCCCCTCGGGCATGGATATTTGTGCTGTCCTTAGTATAAGGTAGTTGATAAGTAGTTTGTAAGTTTAGGAACTGATGACCCCGTAGTTAAGTCCCATAGACTATACAAATATTTGAACATTTGATTTTGAACACCATACAGAGAGAAAAACATACTGCCTGCAATAACACCTGTTCCCCGGGCAGGTATCGGAGCAACAAGCTGGCACACGTCAGATAAATTCCCCAGGCGCCCTCACTGAACGTTGATAGAGAATGAATTAATCATCGTCATCAGACATGAATAATGGCAGTGGCAAGGTAGAATCTCCCCTATCATAAGCAACAGGCAAATATTCAGGGCACCGAGACGAACAAGCACGACGCAAGACATTAGGCAATGCCAGCTGCTAGGGTTCAACTAACAAGCCTACTCAGCGAGACAAAACACAACGGAAACTCCATAACAAGACAAATGAAGGGGCGGAGCTGAGAATACCTAGGTAACGAGCAGCTAGCAAGCAACATCCAGATCTTAAGACAGCACGACCTGATACGATGCCATCATAAGCGCAGCTGAGTCACCACAAGAACGCTGCTTATCTTGAAAGGTGCCTGAGTTAATCAGAGCCGCTTCATAAGTGTCGACAGCTAAAGCAGCTCCACTTGGTGGTGACGCGAGTGGCGATAAACAGAACAGAGGACACGGCTATCCCGACGGATAACAACAGGCACGGAAGGCGGAACTTTCTCCTGCAGTGACCAATTCCAACTAGGAACGGAACATCCGACGCGTATAGCTGACTGTCACCACTCAACGACCGCAGAGACCAAACCCCGGCACCCGCGGCAAACAATCACAACAACAACGACAACAACAACAACAACAACCGATCCGGGTGACCCACTCACAAGCCGACGACCGACCGTTCACTTCTTCGATCGGGGCAGAACTCCTCGTCCCTCGCGCAAGCGTGCTAGATAAGATCGCCGATCGCGGCCAACGAGCTCAAATTTCATAGAGCGGCTAACACACGAGTTACTGCGCTCTTTGCGGCAACTTCTGTAAACTCGGTCGCCATATTTGTGGTGGTCAGTACACTTGAGATTAGTACGTCTATCGTACGTTGTTGTTGAGCTTGATGTGTTGTATTTATTTTGTGTTTATTTTGTATTTAGTGTGTACTGCCTATACAATTTTTGTTGATGAAACATGCCTAAATTGTGATCAGCATTTAAATGCACAAATAGAAGTGATAAAACGACAAGTACTTCGTCCAAGAACACCAAATGTTTTGCCTTGATCTCAGTCTGTCTATAATCCAACAAAATTCCTGACTGATGGCACTAAGCTGCCCCAAGAGTGAAGCTTCAGATGGCCTATCCAGCAATTCCCTTCAAGTACACGCCATAAAAATGATCAGTTTTCTACCTAGTGTACTTCAAGATGTTTCTTGTTTTGTCGCTCCTGTGGTTGACGAAACCACACTTTTGAGTGTCTACATCTTCTTTAAAAGTATTTTCATTTGTTGTTGACAATAGTTGATCGAGTATGCTTGACATGCAACCAGTGCAAAGTGTGAAAGCAGTAGCGACAGCCAGAATTTTTTCGCTTGTATATGTCTGTGTTCTTTGCAACAAATATGTACATATTTCAACATGGCAACAACGAAAGTTATCATTGATACGTTATTTCGGAGTGGAATGATTTCGACCCAGGCGCATTTTTATTGCAATATTCTTTTGTCACTTTCGTCTTTCTACTCAAATTTCACGCACCAAACGTTACTTATTTCAGCATAGCAACAAGGAAGCTTATTAACGACATCTTATTTTGACGTGGAATGTTTATGTGGCAGATGACCTAAGCGCATTTTTAACTGCTGTATTTTGTTGTCACTTTCGTTTTTGTACGCAAATTTCGTCCATCAAAGTTCACAACTAACTCTTTAACAGCAATTTTACAAGTTTGTAGACTTAATAGGTTTAGTAAACACAAGATAAATGTATACTAGACTTTATGAAAGCAGTTGTTACAACACATTAACAACAGATGCAAATCCATGGACATGATTGTTCGTCATAACAAGTACTACTCTCTTTATGTTTCGCAGCTCGTTTAGACCATGTACTTGCATTAAAATATTTTCACAGCGACACTTTCGTTGTTATTGCAAACCACATTTAACTGTTATATTTCGAACTGGAACTGTAATACTGACAGGTTCGTGATACTTCATTAGCGCATTTTTAGAAAATATACTACCATGATCGTCAATTCGCAGTTTCGAAAAAGTCTGACGAAACTTTATGCACATCCTAATCAATAGTCGATCTTTATCTAAAACTTGGAACTGTAAATAAGTACAATTCTCGAGTGGGTGTCGCATACGAGCTGTCAGCCGATACCCCAAATAACATGGCGGACGCCAGTTCAATTTGCTCCAAACATGACGGACCTATCGCCACTCTATGAAATTTAAGCTCGTTGATCGCGGCAAAGGGCTCCTGCAGCGAGACAAGCGACGAACGAAAACCAGGCGAGCCACCAACGGTGACGTAACGATGAGGTATCGATAAGAACTCACGCGGAGGGTGCGATAACGCCACAGAAGGGCCAACACGGCTCACTTTATTGCACTTTACTGACTGAAAAGTGTCAGGTTAGTATACAGGGTGTCCCAAAAAATAATGATCCGATGTCGACTTGTAATACTATTGAGACAAGTGTCACTAGATAACTGAAACAACGGTCTATTCACCGAGGCTGGGACGAAACATAAACAGTGTCACGTGAGCGACTACGCTCGTTTCCAGTGAAAGCATTCGGTGTTCACGTGATACGTAGGGGTGTGCAAAATCCTTGGCGCACAATTTGCAGCTGGCGGCGTTGAAGATTCAAAGCCGGTTACAATAATGTTAAAAGTTCCTTCTGTTGAAGCAGAATTATTTTCATTCAGGTTGTTAACAAAACGCTCTAATGAAACAAAGTAAATTTTTAATAACAATATCACTAACAATAATGTTAATGGACAACGAAACAAGGTTCACTCTGTCGAACTTGAACTCATGAAAGAATGGCCAATTATCTCTCAAGAGGTGATTGATAATCTGATACTGTCCATTCCACGCAGGTGTGCAAATGTACTGGCCGTCGGAGGTGATCCCATACCATATTGCAGAAATTGGAACATATGGAATACGAGGAGTAGCTCACAACGTGTTCACATCTTACTTTAATAATAGAAGGTAATTCTCCGCAGTGTAGAAAATGGCTATGACGTGCAATCGCAATGGGGCACAATTAAGTGTGGGTGCCCCAGGTGCCTGTTTTGGGACTGTTGCTGTTTCTTATTTATATGAATGATATGCCTTCGAGTATAACAGGTGACTGTAAAATATATTTGTTTGCTGATGATACCAGCTTGGTAGTGAAGGATGTTGCTCGTAATACTGACACGGTATCAAATAACGCAGTTCAGGATATAATTTCATGGCTTGTAGAAAACAAGTTGATGTTAAATCACAGTAAAACTCAGTTTTTACAATTTCCAACACATAATTTGACGAAAGCTGACATTATGATTACACATAATGGGCATGTGATAAGTGAGACTTAACAGTTCAAATTTCTAGGTGTTCATATAGACAGTAAGCTGTCATGGAAAGCCCATGTTCAGGATCTTGTTCCAAAACTAAATTCTGCTATATTTACCATTAGAACAATATCTGAGATAAGTGATTTTTCAACACGAAAAGTAGTCTATTTCGCTTACGTTCACTCACTTATGACGTACGGCATTGTTTTTTGGGGTAACTCGCCTGATGCAAAAAGGATATTTCTGGCTCAAAAACGGGCGGTTCGAGCAATATCTGGTGTAAGTTCGCGAACGTCATGTCGACCCCTTTTCAGTAGTCTGGGAATTTTGACTCTGGCATCACAATACGTTTTTTCTTTAATGTCGTTTGTTGTTAATAATATCAGCTTATTCCCACGAGTTAGTAGCTTTCACTCGGTGAATACTAGACAGATGTAGAATCTACATTTGCACCACAACACCTTAACACTTGTGCAGAAAGGGGTGCAGTATTCTGCGGCATCCATTTTCAATAAGCTGCCACAAGAACTAAAGAATCTTAGCAATAATCCACATGCTTTCAAATCTAAATTGAAGAGTTACCTCGTGGCTCACTCCTTTTATTCTGTCGAGGAACTCCTAGAAAAGTTAAACAATTAAGCTAATTCATTTTTTCTTTATTGATTCTTTTCACTTTGTCTTAAGATTGTCATGTGCATAGAACTACTTAAAAAATTTCTATTACCATTCTTGTGTAAAAATTAATGTATTGACTTGTTCCATGACCATGGAGTCTCACTCCTAAATTGGTTCCTATGGAATAGAAAACCATATTATTATTATTATTATTATTACAGGGCAACGAGACTGACTTTTTCATAATTGTGGTAGCTGCATGGTGCCTCGCTCTAAATAGCCATGTAACCCTCAAGTAAAGTCGATGTAGTTCCATCTTATAGTGGAACTGCGGCTGGTCTAGTACATACTTAATGATGAAGGTATCATGCTTACATATGGCGTTCTATTTTATATGATGATGAAGAGTGCTTATATTCTAGACTTCACTATGTCGAAAAAATCAAAATTCAATTTTCAATTTAGGTCTGTATTATAGTGATTTGTGGTCTAAGCCATTTGTATTCATCATAATCAGATCAAATTCATCATTATCTGAGGACCCATTGTTACACGCCCAGTGCTGGAGTAGTATTTTGAAGGATTTCACATTTACTTTACTTGATTATGCAGTGACATGTACCACATCAATTCTTACCACAATGATCACTCACTAATTTAATACTTATATACTGCCCTGAATAATACAATTTATCGTTACTTTCAACTACTGATTATACCAGTGATAATCTCCTACACCACTATTTGGTATATTTCACCCTATTATATTTTAAATGTTTTTGTACATATCTACTACTGCCTAAGATATCTTGGGACATAAACAGTCAGAAGAAATGTTATTTATTACACACAATCAACACCATTGCTTCTAGAAATAATATATTTCAGATACTTTGATTCTTATATTATTTATAAATGACATTTTATTTTAATACCTCTTTTATTATACCATCCATTAGGGGTTATTATATTGCTTCATTGCTGATTGTTGGGTCATTGGTACTTGTTGTTCTTTATATTTTATTTGACATTACAGAGCATGATGTTCCAGATACAATTTGTAACTTGTATAGAGACTGAAGGTAGAATTATTGTAATACCGAAACCGGTCATTCGATAAAACAACATAAACTTTAGGGCTGTTGGGGAATACATTAATGATTTGGAATTAAAACTGAAGTAGTTGTTGTAGTAGTAGTTAAGAGAGCAGTTTATCGTACTGTATCACACACAAATTACAATTGTAACCAATATCTCAATAAATGTATTACCATATGGATACTGTGTTTGATTTCACCTAATTCCCTAATTGTTTTGAGCGGTGTACGCAAACTAACCCATGCTAAGGACAACACAGACACACACATACACGGCGCCCCAGACCGCACGGTCATTCTCGCGTGGCTGCCAGCTGAAACATCTAATCGATTATGTCAACAAGGTCTGTAGAACTACATGAAAAGACCTGGATACACCGTTGGATACAAACCAGTATTTTAAAAAAATATAACTATAACTAAACTGAACGCTTAACATTGATTTTAAGCTCACAAATGCGTATGATGTACGTTACGACTGCATCCAACGCTTCCCGCTCAAGAACCTGCACACTGAGGATTGCTCCATTTCCTTGGGAGTCTGAAGCAATATCATTATATAAATACGCCAACACGTAAATTGTGGTACAGATTATTAATTTATTCGTACAAGAAGGCCAATGAAAGTTACATAATTCGAAAGATTGTTTGTCATAGATTTCACGAATATAAATATTATGTGTGCATTTAGCCATTAAAAGTGGTAAAAGGAAATATAAATTTTCCTATCTGCAGCTTGGATCAACTTCTACATTCTCCAACAATCAGCTCACTGATTGGCTATATGCCTCGACCAAAGACGCTGTAATGCAGCGCATCTGCAGTATTAAAATGACATATTAAAATAAGTGGATATCGAAACATGGAGTGCTTCGAACTCACTTTCTTGTGCCGTTCAAATGCTTCATTTTCGCAGCGATTAATAGTGGTTAAAGGAAATGTATGTTTTCATATGAATGCCGATATAAAGGATGATGCGCCGGGAGAGGCATCTAGTGGTGCTCGGGTGGAACTACGAAGTCGACATGTCAGCTCTGGAATTCTGAATATCGCAGTATCGAAATAACATTATTTCTTGGCGTTGTATAAATATACGAACACCGAAATTGTAGTTCCATATCTAATATTAGGCTAATGAAAGTTATATAATTCGAAAATGGCATGAGAAGTATATACTTTCATTTTTATTTGTTGCTATTGTGACAGGCATTTTCCTTAACACGTAAAAGATACCGTTTCATACCTCCCAGTGCCGGTTAAATTTTACCAAATATCCCAGCGGCCTGCTATGATAATGTTGGCAACAGATGCTGAATAGTGAGAATCCTGTGAGTCTTCATTTTAGACAATCGCTTGACAACGCTGATGTTTTCTCGTGGAATCTTCGCTTTAGGAGGGCAATTATTTTTACTGAGCGGACGAGGGTACATACAAGAACCTGTCAACCATGACGCAGGAACAGCATTATTTGTTTACTTCATGGTCTGTACGATACACTAATCGAGTCATTCTATGTGGTTCGAACAAATGGGCAAAGAGTTTCTATCGTGTTGTTGATGTTGCCAACATAATCACGCGAGGCCGCCGACATGATACGTAAAATTTTACCCCCAGTGACCATTGTAAACATAATTGGTCCATTTTCGACCACGGGCAATACTAGTATGAATAAATAGCCCTATTGCCATCATATTCTGGTCCAATCTATCTAATCAAATGTAGTGCCCTAGCTCCTACAATCAGCGCCTAACGAATATGTGACACCATCATCATGTGAATGCTGCACCTCCCAACCAGCAGTGGGAAAGTTCTATGCTCCAACCGAATCAATTTATCTAGCAGCTGAACAATCAGTGGCATCTTTTCCACGGTGATCGAACCGCAGCTTGCAATTAGGAACGGCTTGAGCAGAATAAACTTCTCGTTACTGGGATACAACACCGTTGATTTACCGACTGCAGTTCGCTTCGCGGAATTTCGATAAAGGGGGGGGGGGGGTGATACAAAGTATCGGAGGAGCAAACGGCTAAACCTGTCGAATATCGAATAGGGCGTTCGGCAACAGTAGAGGCATGCGGGGGGAATACTGGCACGAGAATGAAAGGCGAAGGTACAGACGTAGCCTGCTGCTGTATAACAAAAGCAGAGACGTGGAGAGGTGGGCACAGTAATAAGAAGCGCTTAACACTGATTTTAAGCTCACAAATGCGTATGTTGTACGTTACGACTGCATCCAACGCTTCCCGCTCAAGAACCTGCACACCGAGGATTGCTCCATTCCATTGGGAGACTGAAGCAAATGTTCAAAGTGTTCAAATGTTTGTAGAACTTATGGGATTTAACTACGGGATCATCAATCCCTAAGCTTACAAACTACTTATGAACTAGCTAAGACTGAGGACGGCACAAATATCCATGCGCGAGGGGTATTCGAACCGCTGACTGTAGTGGCCATGCAGACCATGACTGGAGCGCCTTAATCCTCTCGGCCACCGCGGCCGGCGAGACTGAAGAAATATGAATAAATACTCCTATTGCCACCATATTCTGGTCCAATTTATCAATTCAAATGTACTGCCCTAGTACCCAGAATCAGAATCAGCTCATCTTATGCCTAACGAATATGTGACATCACATCAATCATCATGTGAATTCCTGCACCTCCCAACCAGCAGTGGGAAAGTTCTATGCTCCAACCGAATCAATTTATCTAGCAGCCGAACAATCAGTGGCATCTTTTCCACAGTGGTCGAACCACAGCTTGCGATTAGGAATGGCTTGAGGAGAATAAACTTCTCGTTACAGGAATACAACACCGTTGATTTACCGACTGCAGTTCGCTTCCCGGAATTTCGATAGAGGCCGACACTCGCTAGGGTGGAGGGAGGGGGGTGATACAAAGTATCGGAGGAGCAAACGGCTAAACCTGTCGAATATCGAATAGGGCGTTCGGCAACAGTAGAGGCATGCGGGGGGAATACTGGCACGAGAATGAAAGGCGAAGGTACAGACGTAGCCTGCTGCTGTATAACAAAAGCAGAGACGTGGAGAGGTGGGCACAGTAACAAGAAGCGCTTAACACTGATTTTAAGCTCACAAATGCGTATGTTGTACGTTACGACTGCATCCAACACTTCCCGCTCAAGAACCTGCACACGGAGGATTGCTTCATTCCATTGGGAGACTGAAGCAAATGTTCAAAATGTCAAATGTTTGTAGAACTTATGGGATTTAACTATGGGATATTCAGTCCCTAAGCTTACAAACTACTTATGAACTAGCTAAGACTAAGGACGGCACAAATATCCATGCCCGAGGGGTATTCGAACCCCTGACCGTAGTGGCCGTGCAGACCGTGACTGGAGCGCCTCAGTCCTCTCGGCCACCGCGGCCGGCAAGACTGAAGCAATCTGTCTAATCAAATGTAGTGCCCTAGTTCCCAAAATCAGCGCAACTCTGGGGTTAACGAATATGTGACAACACATCGATCTTCATGTGAATGCTGCACCTCCCAACCAGCAGTGGGAAAGTTCTATGCTCCAACCGAATCAATTAATCTAGCAGCCGAACAATCAGTGGCATCTTTTCCACAGTGATCGAACCGCAGCTTGCGATTAGGAACGGCTTGAGGAGAATAAACTTCTCGTTACAGGAATACAACACCGTTGATTTACCGACTGCAGTTCGCTTCCCGGAATTTCGATAGAGGCCGACACTCGCTAGGGTGGAGGGAGGGGGGTGATACAAAGTATCGGAGGAGCAGACGGCTAAACCTGTCGAATGGGGCGTTCGGCAACAGTAGAGGCACGCGGAGGGAATACTGGCACGAGAATGAAAGGCGAACGTACAGACGTAGCCTGCTGCTGTATAACAAAAGCAGAGACGTGGAGAGGTGGGCACAGTAACAAGAAGCGCCGCTGCTCCATATGGGCGGGTATGGCGTTACGAGGAGGCGCATCGCGAGCCGTAGCAGGGGCGCAGAGACAAAACGGCGGCCCGTGATTGATGACCTTTTGATTGGTTGCTTATGCTAACGCTCTGAGAACGGGAACCCGCTGCTCCATTTGCAGCCCATTGTCTGGCTTGGTCCGCTCCCACCAGCCGGCTCAATTGCTCCCTCTCTGTCCCTCTCTCTCTCTCTCTCTCTGTATCCCCTTTTTTTCCTCGCCTTCGCTCTTGTGCCGCTCCCCGTACCTCGGCCGCGCCTCTTTTGTCCCGATTGTTATTCTTACAGAAGGGTTGTTATGACGCTTTCCAGATCAGTGCCGTCGGCAGCCAAACTACGGACCGCGCTCAGTCCAGTCTGCGACTTGCATCCTCCCTTCCCCCCCTCCCCTGCAGACCCTCTCTTTTTTCCACCCTCCGGTGGCCTCCCCTCTCCCCCCCTAGCCACGATTTAGACGTCGGCCTACCGCTTGCATACACAACGCTCTTCATGGGCGATTTGGTTTAACGACGTGGGCGCCGCTTCCCGCCACAATGCACGCTCGTTTTCGCCGGCCTCGCTTTCTATAGCGGCCGCATGCGTGTTTATATGTTGTCAGCGAGCGGCCCGCTCCATAAAGTTCGCACCCGGCGCTAAAATGTTGTGAACACTCGGTGGTTTACGATTCGACACACTATTATCGTTTTTTCAGCGCGTATCTCACTGCGTCAACCCTCTTAAGGATAATTCAAACAATGTAGTAACGCTGTAATGCGTTTTTAACGACTGTATCTTATAACATGCCTCCAAGATCTCTTCCTTCTAATTTAATTTAATAGTTTTTGATGTCGTTTGACGTCACAGGTGTTCATCCTAAGACAAAATAATTATGTATAATGCTAGACACAATTGGTGGTGCATACTTGCGATCTTACATTTTTATATAATACTATCTGAACACCCAGCATTTCCTAGGTATTCATTTATTCATTTTTGGAAACATTATTGTTTCACTTATGGGGAACAGCACTCTTATTTAAATTTATATATAAAGAACAGTCTAGAGGGCAAAACATGTTATTTTTTCGACTAGTTTCGGTCTTATCTTAGACCATCTTCAGGAAATTAAGCGCCATTGATGTGTTGTGAAGCTTAATTTCCTGAAGATGGTTTAAAATAAGACCAAAACCAGTCGAAAAAAATAACATTTTTTGCACTCTAGACTGTTCTTTATATTATCTCGTAGTCCTTTCCCCTTCTTTCTTTCTCCCCACCCATCTCTTCCTATCCTACCTCTCTGCACCTCTCCCACCTCTCCATTTCTTCCATTCTCCGCTCCACCATACCGCTTTTACATCTACATCTACAGACATACTCCGAAATCCACCCAAAGTTGCATGGCGGAGGGTATTCAGTACCACTACTAGTCACTTGCTTTCCTATTCCACTCCCATATAGAAGGGAGGTGTTTTTTTTATTATTATTTTCATTTCTTTCCATAAGGAGAAGGCGGGCCCATTTTCGAACAGTTCGAGTTCATTTAGGCCAGTGAAGCTTACTTGATTCTGTGTTGACACTTTTATTTAAAACAAAGGGGAATTAAAATATTTCCATGGCTAGTTTAGTTTCATAATTATTTTGTTTATAGGAGGTTATCCACTACAATTATCAACCTGAGGAAAAAACCTGCCTTTGAAAAATAATCTCAGAGCGGATGAATATTTCACTATAAAATTTTTAAAATAATTAGTTAAAATGGTTAAAATAATTTAAAATATTTATCCTTGTTGTACTTCTTGTAAATGATACAGTAAATCTTTCTCCTCTAAAATTACTTCTAAAACCTATTCTCCAGGATATGGTATATCGATAGCATGAACTATAGCGTTGGGCGGATACGGATACTTGAGTCGTGGGAGATTCATTCTAAACGGTGCTTGCTTAAAATTCTCAGTAGTTTTGGTATTATATTTTAATCTTGCAATTCCAAAATTTGCAGTTAGTCTTATTAATCTCTGCTCCAATGGTTTCAGATTAACTTCCTGGTGTAATTAATCCCTACTAGTGCTTCGGTTTAGTCTAGCTGCACGTCTTCAAATTTTTCTGTCTGTGCTGAAAATTTTTAAGGTATGAGTTGCAGATGTTAGCCAATTTGGAGCTGCATATTCTAATGTCTGTCTTATAAAACTGCAGTAAGTGTATATCAGAGCTGGCGTCGAAGCGGTGTGGAATCTCCCTTTCATTAATTTTAACAAGTTTAATCTGTTTCTTGCCTTTATTAATTCCGTTGTGGCTTGTCGATATGTCAAAGTATGCATCTGTACGAGCCCTAAAATTGAGGTGTTTGTGCCTATATTTCACTCTGCATTCAAAACTACACATCGCAAACGACATATAAAATTCTACGCGTGGATGTCAATATTTTGCTCTTCAGCTAAAACCACACAGTGGAGACGATGTGTTGTTATAGTACAAAGTCTCTCGTTGTACACCATAGCAGTTTCCTATCGATAGCTATAAGAGGGTGGAACATATAATGGTTGAAAGTCGTCAGCTTATATAAAATTCGAAGAACAGCGATGACTTTCGACACTATAGTAGCATGAGGTTATATACAGCGAAACGTGATGCACATTCTTCAGTTGTTTTTCTGCAACAACAATACGAATAAAGAAAAATTAGTGCATATTGCAGCTTGAAAAGTAAAACGAACAAAAAATATCTCAAAATCAAATTTTATTCATCTATTTATCCAAATACATTACAGATTATCGCTTTCGAAGTTAGTTTTACACTTTATATTGCAGTTACTTGCAACTGCTTTAATGATGTTTGTGGTAAATAGTGAGGGTTATGGCTTCGTGTATGAGACGTTAAGTGGGGATGTAATATCAAAACTGGTACTCTGTAACTTTTTTGGATAAATAAATGAATAAATCTGGATTTTGAGGTGGTTTAGCGATCTACAGCTAGAGATTCCTCCTTGTAAAATATTATATAACAATAAAAATAATAGAGGAAAAGTTGCTTTAAATCGGGGTAGACCTTAAAAAATGCAAGAAATGAGGTATCAAAAGAGTGTAGTGAAGCCGGAAAGCCTATATTGCGAGTGAATTAAATTTTAATTCAGAGAATGAGAAATACTAGAAAGGAGAACTTAAGGGAAATATTAGGGCCTCAAAACACAGCAGAAGTTTAGAAATTTCGAACTAATTCTGAAATATAACAAAATATCGAAAATATTCCAAATGTAATGAATAGGACATTTACTTCGAATGCAAGACAGTAGATTTACTAATAAGATTTATAATATCCATGGGGTAGAAAGACCCTGAAAAGGTGTTTCATTTAAGGAAAAAAGGGATTTAAAAAGGAACAACATAAAAACAGAATATATATTCGGGAAAAGTATTGAAAATGGATGGATTGCAAGATAGAGTGACTACAGTGACTGATGCAACTGTTCTGAAGATAGAGAGGAGGAAAATGGTTGACATATGAAAGCACACAGGAAGAAAAGAACAGGGAAAGGGTGAGGAACCGAAACTGGATCGTGTTCCTCACATGACCTATTCGCAGAAATAAAATAAGGAATTATAAAAGAAAAAGAACGCACCACGAGGGAATGTAGGAATGATACGGAAATCTTATACAAGTAATCAAAACCCTGAAGAAACGTAAGTGTTGCATTTCTACAATAGTTAACTATAAATCAGGTAATAAAACATCTATATCGATGTCCTCATAAGAAATTGGAAGAAGAAAGTCCACGAAAGTAGACAGCCGAAACTCAACTATCACCTAAATGTTATGCTGTATGCAGATGACGTATTGCATAATAAAGATTATAGCGCTCTACGAGCGAGTACGAGTGGGGAAGAAAACTTTACAATCTAACAATATCTGCCACTAAAAGTTATGGCCCACAATGGAAAAACTCCCTGTTCGATCTAAGATTCTTATCGAAACATAAGGAAATCGTAAGGTGTCAAATGGAGACCCAGAATTACCACTTTCAAACTCACATACTAATAACGAGGACCAACATGAATACGTATACCTGCGTATCCTTCACAGCGATAACTAAACATCTTATATACCTTACAAGCTTAGAAACCACTGTAAAGGAACATAATTAAAGTACTCAGAATGATATTTTCACTCTGCAGCAGAGTGAGCACTGATATGAAACTTCCTGGTATTTTTTTCACGCTCTGTAAGTTTCTTGCTTCTTAACGATACTGAATTTTAAGGAAGTATGTTGTAAACAGAACCGTAGTAGCATGCCCGGAAAACCATTTTTAGTATATAGAGGAATGTCCTAGAGATCCGGTCACGTTGTACATTTCATAGAAATGAGTAAAAAATATAGAGATTTACGGTATACGTTTACCTACGTGATCTGATTATGTGAAGTCGTTTTTTACACTATGAAAAGATACGCCGAACCGTCTATATCCTAACGACTTTTATTTATGTGAATAACTGGCAACAGCTGCTGTATTCGTATCTAGTTCTATCTTATGAAATAAATTACTCAGTATATACAACTTTTGGTGCTAAATAAATTGCAAACAAACAAAAAGTATTTATTTAATTACAGAGTTACACTAAAAATAATAAGTTAATTATTTTCGCTGTAGTTTTGCATGTTTCACGTCATTAAAGTCTTATGGTAAATAGAAATATATATTCAATTATGATAGTCACCAAAATAACTGTCCACTCTTTGAAAAATATATTAACATCAACAAGACATTAGAAGTAAAAAGTTTTTAATCACACGCCTAATAATATTTAATGATTGAAAAAATCTATAATGTACGTCTATATGTGCTTTGGACAACACATGGTATTACATAAAGACATATTTAGTCAGAACTTGTACTGTCTGTAAAAATTCATTTAGGTTCAAATGTGTAAATGTAAGGGACTTAAATACAGCGGTTTTCAGACCCAAAGTTTATACAGTACTTGAACTAACTTACGTTGACAACACACACACACACACACACACACACACACACACACACACACACACACACACACACACACACACACCCATTCTAGATTGAGGACGCGAACCTCCGACGGCGAGCCACCGCCCGCTCTGCAGCAACGTGCCTTAGAGCTCTCGACCACTCGACCACGGCCAGTTAGTTTTCCAGTATAAGTTGTAGTAATAGGTATAACATCAAAAGTAATACGTACATTTTGTTAACTGTTAATAGCCAGAATGTTGCCTTACACGCGAACATATCAGTTTAGCTATTTAAGCAACGTTTTAGAAGCCACGAGTCTAGCTAAGATCATTATTGTGATGGCCCAGCCCTACTGAGAAATATTGAGGATTCAACTCTATGGAAATAAATTCCCGGCTTTTAAGAAACAGTTACTAGGAAGATGGAAACGTTCATCAACCAAGCCTGATCGCGGAGGCACTTAATGCAAGCATAGAGCTTGCGACACATCTTCAGCAGTGAAAAAAAAAAAAAAATTACTAGAAATACCAACACCTATCTAATGAAAAAAGAAAATATATAAGCATTATAACAGCAGCAGTCGTATCAGCTGAATTCTGCCTTGATTAGATCCAAAATGTTCGTAGTGCCAATGAAACTCATTTAAGACGTGACACAGGATCAGATAAATTGCTACCGTAGACAAAACATGAAAAGTCATACGAGAACAATTCACAGAGGAGTATCACAGCTGCTGGAACTAGACTAAAATTGAATGCGAAGAAAGTCATGGGATTAAAATGGGGTGGTAATGCGTAGAATATGACTTGAAGTAAGTGAACGTCACTTAGCCTCTCCTACTCATTTCTTTTTTTTAAGTTATTGAACTCTTGAACTCCTGTAACTTGGGACATCATGTGGAAGATTGGTAAACAGGGTCAGGCTAGATTAGCGTGGAATAAATGGCGCTACTATAAAAACTTACTACTAAAAGTCTAGGAAATATATATATATATATATATATATATATGTGAAAATTGGATTATTAAACGTGCAGACATTAGAGACACTATGAACATTTAGAGCTCTTATTGGAACAGAGAAAAACCTGCAAGGTGTATATCATGACTTTCCAAGAGATAAGACGTACAGGATAGGCTATATTCCAGAAACAGCAGTGTATTATGTACTTCAAGGGCCACAGCAGTGAATACATACTTGATACTAGCCTAATGCATACTCCTTCGCTCGAGAAGATTGTATAACCTGCACAGTTTGTAAGGCTTACTCTCACGGTTCATCTGGTATCTGGAGTAGGATTAAAATAATAATAATAATAATAATAATAATAATAATAATAATAATAATAATTATCCTTCCTTTTGTGTTTTCTCATAGAAACTTCCGTCGCGAAACTGATTATTTATTTATTAACAGGAAAACAAATAAAAATGTTCATAGATTTATCTTCAAAATGTTTCCATAAAAACTATAAACATCTCTTTCTCCCCCTAGGGGAAGATGTTGAAACCACAAAGCTCTTTTTTATTTACTTCTAAACGAGAAGTCAAACGCCAATTTTCGTAGATGTAGTTTTGAAAAGGCTTCATTATTTCTTTGGTAATGATTCTTTAAAACAAAAGCTGCCATACACTATTTCACCTCCATACCTGTTGAATTTCCAAAAATGTTGAAACACTTTTTTTTATAATTCAAATGTTCAAATATTTGTAGAACTTATGAGACTTTTTATAATTGATGAGCAAGAAAACAAATTTCATAGTTCTAGCTTTAAAATTGGCTTAATAACGACTTTCAATGCCCATTAATGGAAGAATTTCGAAAAATTCCCATGCCTACAATATAAGATCAACACACTCTCCATATTTCGAGTTTCTATCTTTAGCGGTTTAAGAAAAGTAAAAAAGGAAGATTAGGGCTTAACGTATCGTCGACAACGTTATCATTGAAGACACTCGGATCGTTGTCGTTAGGAACGGGGAAGGATATACTTTAAGAAATAATGAAGGCTGCTTTCGTAATGAACTCAAGACCAATGGGTATGAATGGTATGATGAATAACATCAAGACGCAAAGAGAACGAAGAACAAAGCATGCAAAGCAAAGAAGCTTTTTCCAAAGGCAGTAGCAAGATAATGAATGACGCTAATTAAATCAGGAAATTCTACAGATAGGCCAATAACCATAGATGGGCTTTCAACAAGAAACATCACAAGGAAGGTCATGAATTATTAGGATTAGAGGGAATGTTTCATTGTTGGAAAGAGCACTTCAAGAAATTGATTGAACATGGGAAATAACGGAAAACCAAAAGGTGGAGGAAGATGAAACTGAGATGCCCTCAATGTTAGAGTCGGCTGGTGTAAATATATTCCATATGATTCGAATATGTGCTGTACATAAGAAAGGGTTTGTACTAGAATGAACAAACTATAGAGCAATTACGTTACTGAATACAGCATATAAAATTTCCTCGTCCCTGCTTGGTAGCCATGTAAAATATTTTGCAGAAAAAGCAGTCGGAAAATATCAACTAGGCTTTCATTTTGAAAATGGTCCAGTATTCACCGTGATGCAAAAACTGAACAAAAAGTTGAATCCAATGTAGAAGTACCTACTTATAAAAGAAATTGTCGATTTTAAAGCAACATATGATACCATAAAAAGTAATGAAGCCGTATTGCAACAGTTAAAACGCCTGTGACTGTGCAAGAAAGTAGTATGTAATGTGCGGAGGAAAGGAAATTATTTCAATCTAAGAATAACTGTGGACTGACGTAAGTATATGGACCCTCACGTATGTTATGTAATAAAAGAACATATAAAACAATAATGTTGGCTTTCGTTTCCACCCTGGGAAAAACTAAACAAAACAAACAATCCATGGAATACATAAATAAATATTTAGATAATTATTTGTTGATTTATAGTAGCGTATTATACCAGAAAAAAGAAATCTCACTGTAGGCACGAATGAACACTACATACTGTCTCAGTTAATACGTCTGTGACTATGGAAAAATTAGTGTTTGAAGAACAGAGAAAAGGAAATTACTTCAAGTTTTGAGAATAACTATGGGCTGACATAAGTTTATAGACTCACACGTTTTCTATTTAACATAGGAATAGATAAAACAATAATGTCGTCTCACATAATCACAAGAGGTACAGCATAGAATACAGTGATGCAGGTTCTGGCCTAAGCAGATAATGTAGATATTATTGCAAGGACAGAGCTATTGAAATTGAACACCAGTGAAAATAAATAAGATGACCAGAACTAAATACAATACTAGGAAATGACCAGACACAAAAAGAATCTGCGATCAGTAGTAACATTATAGAACGCTATTACTGTGAAAATAAAGTGACGCTTCCACCTAGCTAATAAATGCTATTACGATCAGACCCCAATATCTACCAGAAATATGTCCAGAACTAAGTGCCATCTGTTTAAAACGTCAATACGTCAAGTATTAACAAATGCTCAGAAACTTGGACATGAACACAATAGTATGAAGAACAAACAAAGTCAAGTGATAAGCAAAATCTAAGGAGCGACTGTAGAATGTGCCGTAGGCGATTTTATTTTGAATGTTACACAGTTTATGAAGATCTCGAAATTATAAAACTCATTAAAATTAACAGTTTCCCTGGAATTTGAGAAACCAGTAAAATGCTGCTGCTACAGAGGTAGTGAAAGACCACAACTTCGATGACTTCGAAAGTCAAGATCTAAAATTATTGATGTCGCAAGATCAAAAGCTCTCTGGAAGATATGGGAGTTCAAAGTTACTGACGTACACAAAATTCTACGTGTGGGTGTCAATATTTTGCTCTTCAGCAAAAAATCCACAATGGTTCCGAAAGAACAGACGTCACTTCTGATCCTGCAGTTGTTATTGTTTCATATTCATACAATATATGACATCAACTGCGAATGGGCAAAGTTGAAAATTTGTACTCAGGCGAGATTCGAACCCGTAACCGGGTCGCCTGCTTCCTAGTCAATTGCGCTGAGCCCTACGTCACATTTTTTTTTTTTTTTTTTTTTTTTTTTTTAGTTTTTTTTAAGATTTGTACTCTGCGACGTTTGTTTCGTTCGCTGAGCCCCCTGACCAGGCGCGCTGGGGGGACAGTGATCACCACACCTGCAAGGACTATCTAAGTACGTTTCCCGTCAGATACAAATTCCCAGTTTTAACCTGCCCACAGTACTCCAACTCGTGGTTATGAAACTAATTCCCGTAAGAGTAAGGGCCAAAAACTTGCCCACCCCTCCCCACTAACGAAAGGATCATTGCCCGTCATCGGCATATTATATACATGTGGCGTCGTTTCGAAAGAACAGACGTCACCAACAACTGCAGGATCACGTGGCCGGCGAGAGAGACAGGCCTGGGCACTCAGCCAGGTGACGTGGCAAGAGTAGTGCTGCGCCGACGCGATCGCAGATTTGTCTGGTTAGCCGCTAAGAGGCAGTGGGCCGTGCCCCAGCGGCTAACCAGTCAAATCTGCGATCGCGTCGGCGCAGCACTACACTTGCCACGTCACCTGGCTGAGTGCCCAGGCCTGTCTTTCTCGCCGGCCACGGCAGGATCAGAAGTGACGTCTGTTCTTTCGGAACAGACGCTAACCGCGATAGAGTAGCCGAGCGGTCTAAAGCGTCTCGCTGCGGAGCGCGCGGTTTCTCGCCGTGGAGGTTCGAGTCATCCCTGGGGCATGGGTGCTTGTGTTTGTCCGTAGGGTAGTTTACGTAGGTTGAAGTAGTTTTGTAAGCTACGGACTGATGACCACGCAGTTCGGTCCGATAGATTTACAAACATTTGAACATTTGAACAGAAACAACAACATGCACATATGAAAATAAATTAATTCTAAAATATCGGAAACAAGAACCCTTTGGTACGTGGAGGCACATGTAACATTACAAACCCTACAAGAAGCAGAGTAGAATGGGTTTGGGTTGCTGCTGTTATTCGCAGATGGAAAGGCTTGTGTAGAATAGGGTAGCGTGAAGAGATGCATCGAACAAGTCTTCGAACCGAAAACGACAACAGTGGCAAAAGAACCAAAGTCCAAGTGTACGACTGAACGTGTATAATCATTCCCATTCCATAATTCCATACACCCACGAATTGTCACGGCGCAGTATTTGCATGGCTCGGCCGTGCGTCTCCAGAAGTCTCCCACAGATCGACGAGCCGCCCTGGCGGAAGGATGTGTCGGGCCGTCAGGTTAGCGGCTTATTTGAAAGGCGACGGAATAATCGAGAACGCCCGCTCCGGCAGCCAGGTCGTCGTCGGCGCCGCCGCCGCCTGGGACGTGCTAAGCCGGTTGATGCCAGCCGCCCAGCCGCCACCCGCCTATCCGGCGTCGCTTTTTTCCTGTTGGCCGGCTAGCCCGCTCGCTTAATATACGGCACACACGGCCTGCCGGAAAAAGAGCCGCCGCGGAGCACGGCTCCATTCCTACGGTACTTACAGCTGCTTCGTCTGCACACTTAAATTTGATATACTGCCGCAATAGGAAGCTGTAATTTTCTGCCGCCTGTCTGTTTCCTGCATCTCGTACAAAATAAGCTACTGAAATTTTCTTCCCCGTTGTACTTATGCTCAAAGGTAGCGTTGTAAATATCGGATCGGATCAATTTATCGGCTTTGTGTCATAAATTAATAAAAAATCTTAATTAGGAATTTCAACACAAAATGCTATATATATTCTCACCGATTAAATATTAAATGCTCTGAATAACCGGACATCACCCGTTGGGTTTTTTTGTGATCTCTCCAAGGCTTTTGATTGTGTAAATCCTGGAATTATTCTAGATAAACTAAAGTATTGTGGTATGAATGGGACTGTGTACAAATGGTTTCAACCATACCTAACAGGAAGAGAGCAGAAAGTTGACAGACGTAATTCACATAATATGCAAAAAACAGCTGATTCCTCAAACTGTGGAACAATCAAAAATGGGGTGCCACAAGGTTCGGTCTTGGGCCCTTTGCTGTTCTTAAAATATATTAATGACTTGACGTTCTATATCCATAAAGAGAGGTTCTTTTTGCTGATGATACAAGTATAGTTATCACAACTGACAGACAAGAACTAACTGAAGAAATTGTAAACGACGTCTTTCAGAAAATCATTAAGTGCTTCTCAGGAAATGGACTATCATTAAATTTTGATAAAACACAGTACAGCAGTTCCGCACAGTAAATGGAGTGACAGCATTAATTAATATAGACTTTGATCAGAAATCTGTAGCAAAGGTAGAATATTCAAAATTTTTAGGTGTATGCGTTGATGTGGAGTTGAACTGGAAAAAAAAAGAAAAAAAAAAAACACGTTGAAGATACTGAAACGTTTAGTTCAGCTTCTTATGCTATTAGGGCAATTGCAAATTTTAATGATACACATCTCAGTAAATTAGATTACTATACCTATTTTCATTCTATGCTTTCGTGTGGCATCATTTTCTGGGGTAATTCATCATTCAGTAAAAAAGTATTCATTGCGCAAAAGCGTGTAATCAGAATAATTGCTGGAGCCCATCCAAGATCATCCTGCAGACACTTATTTAAAGAGCTAGGGATCTTCTCAGTAGCTTCACAGTATATTCCCCTATGAAATTTGTTGTTACCAATCCCACCGAATTCAAAAGCAATAGCAGTGTACATAACTACAACACTAGGAGAAAGAATGTTCTTCACTATTCAAGGTTAAATCTAGATTTGGCACAGAAAGGAGTGAATTATGCTGCCACAAAAGTCTTTGGTCACCAACCAAACAGCATCAAAAGCCTGACAGATAGCCAACTATCATTTAAAAATAAATTAAAAGAATTTCTGAATGACAACTCCTTCTACACTATAGATGACGTTTTAGATATAAGTGAGTAAATCTGAAAAAAAAAACTAAAAAGAAAAAAAAATAGTGTGTCATGTAATATTTGGTACCAAGTAATAATTTGTAAAGACACCTTTGATTAACCTGACACGTTCCACATCATTATGAAGTGTCGTATTCATGATCTATGGAACAAGTACTAATCTAATCTAATTTGTAATGGAAGGGCAGACGTAGGCCAAAATGCATACTGACATGAAATTTTGATACCTCCTACAATGTTATAGTTAACAAATTTAAAACTTGGCACTATTTTGTAGAATATAATGCAATTTTTGTTTGATCATGTTAATGGAATATTATTTTATAAGGAATTGAATTTTTAATTACTGGTGTACATACGAGTACCTTTCGTCATAAACAATTCAAGCATTAAAGCTGAAACTTTACAGTATATTTCGGCATTAAAGGCTATTGAAACGAGCGCAACAGATTTTTGTTTGAGGGCGTGGTTACTTTCAAAGTAATTTTTCAGTTTAATGTTAACTTAGGCTGCTCTATTTTCCTCATGCAGAAAAGAAGAACTATTCTCAGGCATAAGATAAAGTGCTGCACAGAATTGTTCAGTAAGTGATTTTTAAGAACTGTGCCAAATTTCAGGAGGTTAGATTTTATAATTCCTGAGAAAAGGTACATTATACCTCAATCAATTTACGGCAAATCTCATTTAAAGTTTTTATTTTAATTTTAACAATATTTTCATACCTTTATACTCTAATGCTGTCCATATCCATAATTTTCATTATCTTCGTCTTGTTGAAGTATTCTCTTTCCCCGTCTCCTTTGCCTAGCCATCTTTCGTATATTTTCCTCTGCTGCTTGTGCTCCGTCAAGCCGAGCTTCATCGATGCTTTGGAGTATCTTCAGTGCGAATGCACCTGGATGGAAGCCTAATATATGCAAGCGCTTGATCCTACCTAAGCGCTTAATCCTACCTAAATTTCCGCTGTTGAACACTAGACACGCATCACATGCAGCTATCTTCACAACATTTGAGGACACAAATACTGTTTTGGGACAACCCATCCACACAAAGTGATTGTAGCTCTCATTTGTATTTTTGTGTTTTCTCATGCACACATTTCTTCATAAGTTCAGGGTTGGCTAGATATCTGCAAGTCGGCTTTAAAACAGAAAATGGCAAATCATGTTTATGTGTATATGGCTTTCCACTGGCTTTTTCCTGAAGAGATTTACACCACGAGATGTTACAGATGGGGTGTTGAGGAGTCTCATCTGTGGAACGTTTGTGGAAGAATATTGCTCACACTGCTTGATGCATTGCTTTCACTCTGTGTACATTGCTCATGAAGGCTTTCCTACAATATATTTGTAGTGTGTGAATTTCTTTGCATGTCAGTCTGTTAACACCTCACATTAGCTTTCCATCTTCTAATTTTTTGCCCTACATTTCATTCTTCAGTCTTTGTCACAGCCTTCTAAATACTGCTGTTCGTTTCGAGTGTATGACCGAAAAATAAACACAAAAATATATCTAGTGTAAACAAGGAGTGGAGCACAGCACAGATAAAAGGGACGTGCGATGTGCAGACGGCCGAAGAAATGTCGCCCTTAAAAAAATTTCGATAACAAAACTTTGAGATGTCATTCTCAAAAGATCAACCTAATAAATTACGCAATAAAATAAAATTCGGATTTTTCACTATTTTTCTCTAAGTCTGCCCTTAAGCGGTAGTGTTTAATCGTATGCCCCTATAATCTTTAAAATCGTTTCATGAGCGTTTCATATCCTGGTTAACAGCCAGTTACATAATGTGATGGTAGCAGAGAGAGAGTGGCGACGAGAATAAATTACGAGTCCGGCACCTACATCTACGTACATCTACATGGATACTCTGCAAGTCACACTGAAGTGAATGTCAGAGGGTTCATCGAACCACTTTTATGATGTTTCTCTATAGTTCCATTCTCTAATAGCTCAGGGGAAAAAGAAACACTTAAATCTTTCTGTTTTCGATCTGATTTCTTCTATTTTATTATGATGATCGTGTCTCCTTCTGAAGGTGAATGCTAACAATATATGTTCAATTCTGAAGAGAAAGTTGGTGAAAGAGATTTCGCAAATAGAAGTCACATAAAAAAAAAAAAAAAAAAAAAAAGAAGCAAGCCTTACTTTTAATGATTTCCAACCCAACTCGTGCATCATTTACGTGAAATTCTCTTCCCTACATCGTGATAATACAAAACGACCTGCTCTTCTGTGAATTTTCTCTAAATCGTCCATCAGTCCCACCTGGTGTGAATGACACAATGCGCAGCAATACTCCAAAATAAGACGGAAATGTGTAGTGTAGGCAGTTCCTTTAGTAGAACTGTTGCATCTTCTAAATGTTCTGCCAACGAAACGTAGTCTTTGGTTCGCCTTCCCTACAATATTGTTCCTAATTGTTACTCTTAGTAATTTAGTACAACTGACTGGCTTTCGGTTTACTGAAGTTTAACGGATTTCTTTAAGAGGTCATATCGTCGACCTCTCACTTATCATTATTAAGGGTCAATTGCCAATTTTTGCACCATCCAAATATCTTATGTAAATCATTTTACAGTTGCTTTTGATCTTCTGGTGACTTTACTAACCGTCGAATAGTAACAGGTTCTACCTCGAGATTCTTAAACAACATTCACATGTGGTGATGATCTACTGTTGTCAATATGATTTTGTATGAGACAGATAGAAAAATTTAAACGTCTAGGTGCATAAAAATGGATTAATCCATACAGAAGACAAATACAGAATGCACCAAGGCAAAAAGGTGTTAGGGCGTTTGAATTCTTATTGGTGGGGGATCATCTCCAGCAGCAATAAGAAAAGAGTGGGTAAGATAATGGTGGTTGTGCTATGGATCTTAAACGGTTATACTAAAAGAAGATTACTAGCTGTGGAAATGGATTATTTATGTAGGGGTGCCAGAAAATCAAGGGGCATTTTATGGAATCTTCCGTTGGTTCTTGGTGGAACACATATTAAATAACTGTGATACACTAGATATTTGTTCCACAACAAAATTTATTTTGTTGTAAACTAGCTTTCGGATTCTTAGGCCATCTTCAGACAATACTGCATATTATCCAGATCACACCAGCTACTATGTTTGGAGTATAAGATTTTACACAGATATGTGTCCAGTTATAGACTATGTAACCTTTAAGTATTTTGCAAGAAACAGAGACGCTCAACCGTTAAGCAAAACAGTAACTAGGAAATAACTATAAATTAAATTTCAATAAATAAGCTGAAACGAACATTTGGCCCAGTGAGTGTACTGGTAAGTAAAGTTGTATCTTAAATTTACTAATATATACGAACAAAAGAAGGAGGGGGGGGGACAGGTGAGTGAGGAAGACATAAACAATAAAATTTGGGTGGGGGACAATTGCATATGTTTGAATTTGTGAATTTGGAACATAACCTATATGGAAATTCCTTCCTTGTGCTGCTCTTACCATTTTTATGATAACCGGTGAACTTTAATATAGGTTATAAGCTTTAATATGCTATTTTAGAACAAAATAAATATTATTATGGAACAAAAATGTTGTGTCTCATAGTTATTTCAAACCTAGAATAAAAAAAAAATAAAAATAATCCTTATGATGAAGTAAGAATGAAGGCAGAGGAAACAGTGATAGACAGAACTGAAAGTAATTAATCAAAGCCGTGGCAGAATAGCCGTGCGCACCGGGGCGCCTTGCAGTTGATGCCTAGCGTTGAAAGTGGAATAATGACACGTTTAAAAAAAGGGAATTAAAAACATTGTACATGTGATGTATCTTTTGTATATTGGTGATGACATTGAGTTGGTTTGACTTGATAATGGGCTCAAGTAAGCCCGAAACTAGTCGTCAATAAAAAGAACAAGCTGTGTGCAACTTTGGCTGTTTTTTGAAATTATTAATTTTTGAATTAATTAAAATTGTATGGACACATGTCGCAAATTCCAGATCAGCGATGGCCAAAGATAATCGATGAATGGAAACCAGCAGGCAGACGTAAACGAAGCAGACCACGATTTTCTTGGACGGACCACGTAAATGAAATAATGGGACGTCGCAGCATTCGCAAGGAAGACGCACTGGATAAAGAGACTAAGCGGAAGATAACAGGAATACAGGAACATGTTGTTATTAATTAATCCTTTGACAAAAAAAAGTTATTAGCTGTAGGGAGTTAGAACTTCACTGTATGAGTTGTAGATGTTCTGCCAAATGGGGATTTGTGCCGGACAGGAACTCAAACGCCTATTTTTAATTTGCTCTAGCGGCGCGTTAACCATTACACTTCCCGGACACTTTCCAGGACCGACCGAAACCCACATAAGCCATATTGACTATGTACAAGGCAGTCAGCTACATTCACCCCATAGCGCCAGCAGCCTATACTGCATTTCCGGAGCAGGGGAAAAAAAAGACATTATCTAGCGTTGTTATCGTCGTTATCTCGTTTCAGGCGTTTTTAATAATAATATATGCTGACAATCTAATGTGCTGGATATAATTCATTTATTCGCAATAGCGAATGTTTAACAACTTGATGGTTTTGTACATTGTCAGTGTTGCATATGGAAGTTTGGGTTGGTTCTTGATACGTGTTTGGATAGCGTGGTTAACTTGAGCGCTCGTGAAAATCGGGAAAACGGGTTCTAGTCCTCGTCCAGTAGAAAATTTCATATGCTACCATTTGAAAAAAGCAGTGGAGTTGAAAAAAAAAGTGCTATTGCCACAAAATGTTTTTATGAAATTAATCGTATGAGATTCTCTGCTTTATATACATTCTCCACCAGCGAGGCTAGTTTATAGGCAGAAATCATTGTGACGTGGTCTACTTTCGCATAAAACAAGCCGCTGTTGGTCAGTGTACAATTAATATTCAGACTGAATGAATATTCTGCTTTATTGCAAATCTATGGTTTCCAACTGTCACACTGATATCATAAGTGCATTGCATACGGTCACATATATACAAACAATACATTATATTGATAACTGCCCACTACAGTTTTATACGTACCATGTAGAACAGCACATGAAACTCAGAATTAAATGTATTGCACCACTTGTACATAGATGAATCTGTGAAATGGACTGATAACGAATGTGTAACCTTTAAATCCGTAGATTTTTATTAAAGCAGTCTTTCACTGAATTTGAACTTAAGCCGTTATTGCTAAGAACAATGTAAAGTAATATTACATGTTTGTTCAGTTTAGACACTGACAAATTAAAAAAGAAACCGAAATAAACTTTTACAGTAGGATTAAAAGTGCAAGGAGAGTAAATAAGAACAGCATAGCTCATCCAACGGGCAAACTGCAAGTAAGACGTTAAATGCAGTGTAGGACACCATCAGACAAAAAATAGGTTAAGAACAGACGGAACAAACGGAAAAGTGAGGAGGCTAGAATATAGTGTAATGTCGTAATTAGGATAACAGAGTTCAAGAAATAATTATTTTCTGTGTGCAAGAAGAACGTACAATATAGTCGAAATCAATGTTGATGTCAGAAAAAGATGACACGGAGGAACTTTCCTACAGCAGAAGAAGAGATAAAATATTCTCCCTACATGGGGAGAAGCCTATTAAGCTTACCTTACGGAACAATGTTTGGCAATATCGCATGAATCGTTGATAAATCGGGAAAGAAGAAACTTGGGATATGAAATGTGCTATTACAAAGTAAACATTCTAAAGTAAATCTTAAGTGGTAATAGAGAATAAGCGTGGAAATAAGTCTACCGTAAAACCCTACGGAAGAAGGTAACGGTTCGTAGAAAAGTACTAAAACACACGGAAAAAGAGCAACAGAGTTGAAAATATCATCACTGCAGAAGCTCTCGCTCTTGTTATCAATGTTGTTCTTCCTCCCCCACCGCAATTATTTTAAAAGTTCTTCGCTTTTGCTGTAAATGTTTTAATATTCAGAGTTTATTTCAAATTTTCTAAACACTGTGAAAACTCCATTAGTCAAAGAGCCCAAGCAGAAGTACTCGATGGAATTTTGCGGAGTTAAGATATCTATAATATGGTTTTGAGCTATGAAATCTGTGTAATTTTGTTGACATTTGTGTGATCATTGTTTCTCACCGTTTCTCGCTAAGAATAGCCTGAAAATTTAAGTTCGTAAATATACAATGGGGATATCTGACAGATTCTGATCGCTAGGAGACAAGAATATGTAAGACGACGAGAGGACAGGAACTTTTTCTACGATTAAAAAATCTACCGACTTCAAACATTAGAGGAGAAATAACGAATGTATCCCCTGTAACAGTAGGCTAACGTTTACGTTATAGTAATATGTGAAAATGAAAAATGTACATTGGGATAACAAAAACAGAAAAATACTTAAGTATTTTTAATTTGATATCACAGAAGATTTTAGAAGTTAATTTGAAATTTTAAATCTAATTTCAAATCTCTACAGAAAACTTACTTGAAAAGTATCATAGCCTCAGGTGAGCGAGAAGATTGTATTTGATAACGAAGATGAGAAAATGTAATATTGATTATCGCGAGCGCTGGTGTGAATGATACAGGCAGAGAAGGAACAGAAGAAATATAGCATAGCAGATACGTATGTGGAATTGAGAAAGGCAGCTAATCTATACTGATATTATAAATGAAGAGATAACTATTTTACGCTTTCTCGGTTAAACCGATGAAATTTGTTATGGTGATAGCCTGAACGCCGAGGAAAAACAGAATAATTTAAAATTGTGTATAGTTTAAAATTTTATTGATTTGAAGAGTATAACTAGAAATAATAACTCTTTGAGAAAGGTATTTTTCTTCGTCTTCTTATTTTCACAGTAATGGTGAAAAATGCTTTTAATGTTTGATACGTTCTACATAATACGATTCAACGTAACGAATCCAATGCTGATCCTCGACGCGTTTCATTCAACCTTATACGTCACTTATAACTTAATTTCTGAGATACTTGAAGTTTGGCAACGACAGCGTCTATTATACACTGTACGGCAAACAGTGAGACACTGTGCCTAAACAGATTACACGGACGAAGCTTCTAGTGAGGCTGCATTTGATTATGTTCCACTAACTGATTATGTTAGTCATTAGTAATCACCAGGAGAACGAATCAAAATTGTTGGCATTTTAATGCTCTGAAATCGAAGGAAGGAACGGTTGGTTTGAGTTGTGGCAAAAAACCTCGTTTCATTAATCTTTTTTTTTACACACTAATCTTCAAACGTGGTCGACGAATTATCACGAAGTTTTCACAGATAACTTGAGCATATTTTGGGACAACATAGAAGCTTAATTTCATCAACATCGGATCAGGGAAAAAAAAGGATATATAAAGTTCTGAGTGTCTACTCTCTTTAGTACTTTGTCTTACTACACCAAAATAGGAAAATATTGTTAATTTCACAGTATACCAAAGTACCAATAAATTGCGCTAATTCCCCCTTTTCTTAAAGATCACTGTCAATGCACATTAAAAACCTAACGAGATTTCTGAGATTCTTTCAATAGGTTTTATTTAGAACTTCCTTGGAAAAAGGAAGTGATTTTGCAAGTGTGCTGTTTTTACTGATTCAGGAACTGAAACTGAAAAATAGGTGTATGCATGTTCCAGACTTTTTAATTTCCGTTACAGTGCACGGGCGAACAGCTAGCATAAAAATAAAGCCTTGTTCAGGTGAGTTACAAAACCCGTATGAAATTCATCTCTATCAAAGTACAAGTGACCATAGGTTCTTCGTATCTAAACACTATAACCATCCCTGAACAGCCCATCTACCGTTAAACAGTAGAAAACGTAGCTCGTAGAGAAAAAAAACTCAATGGCCATTGACAATGAATTACTTGCTCTACAGAATTTTTGAAAACAGAATAGTTACTTGTCTTAAATTTAACAGTTTTACATGTTTTCTATTTTTTTTCTACAACGTAGTTGCAGAAAGAACTCTATAAATTTTGTACTACGATTCGAGAAAGCTAACCGCTATGTTTAATAATATGAATAGAACAAATGGTCGTAGCTGGTTCCTGGTTTTGTTCCAAATAGCGGTCATCTGTATGTCCAACTATATGCAGTCAGTATAACGAATTTTCGACATGATAATATTTTTGATATGATATATTTGCAATAACGATTAAAATTTTCATACTCAGTGTCGCTTAAGTTTTTATATATTTATTTATTTTATGAGTTGTTTCAGCTCCACTGAGATAGCTTCAGACCATTGAAATATTCTTGATTAGTAAAATGTTACAGTGCCAGAACAGAGAACTACAATGGTTTTAAAATAATGACAGCCATTCAGATACAGTTATTTTATTACTTTACTTACTCATTCTGTATGGATGTCATCATTAAAAAAATTCTATACGTTTTACGTTTAATGTAAATGCCTAACTGTTGAGTTTACTTCTTTTGCCTCAATAGCAACACGTTGGACTGTCAGACATAAACGTTAGATGAAAATTAAAACATTCGTGGCACCACCTGTGTACGCTCCAATGAGATATGACACCCAACATCAGAGGCTAGATAACAGGCTGAGGGAGTGGGGGCAACCCCACCACCACCACCACCACCAGAATTAAGGAGTGGTTTTAATTAACGAAAAAAGTTTTTTTAGTCGCTCATAATGTAAGCTGTTTAAACGGTGAAACAGCTTGACAGTTTGGCTGCACGTATTTTATATGCTGAAGCATATAAAATGCTGAGAGAAATTAATGTGTTCCTTTAGGTAACGTGCACTTACAACAGCGCAGCTGGTATCCCTGAGATTTCATGATTTATACTAATTTTTATAAACAATTTTGTGTATGAGCGGTTAAACATATGTAGTAGTATGGAGTTATTTTTATTAATGTCTTAATGCAAACAGGTCATAAAAAGTGTAATTCTAAACAGCATATAACTTTTGTCGATGTTTTGGCTACTCAGTTATTAAATACATAATTATGTTCATGTTATTTTAGCTACCAGTAAATTATGTAATTACGTAAGGCTCTCCCAGTTCGCGTGTAGTAGAACATTGTGAATGTCTTACAGCAAATAAAATCTCTTGCTATAATAAGAGGAATGTAGCCTTGCCCTGCAGATAGCATTCACAATTACATCAGGCGCCATTTAAATATTTAGCATTAAGTCTGCAATCAGATAAATAGAAATCTATGTATGTGCTAATAACTTCCGTCATCAGCTGAAATTTTACTATCCAATTACAGCAGTACATAAAACATTGATAAATAAATCTTCAAATGTTCAAATGTTTGTCAAGGTTAAGGGACTTAACTGCGGGGTCAACAGTCCCTAAACTTACAAACTACCTTATACTAAAGACGACACAAACATCCATGCTCGAGGGGGGGATTCGAACCCCCGACCGTAGCGGCAGTGCACACTGTGACTGGCGCGCCGCAGACCGCTCGGCTACTGCGGACGGCCAATATGTAATGCTAATCTCTGGATTAACAATTGCAAAGTATCCACAGTGCATAAATCATTCATCAGAGAAAACCTGATGCTACATGAAGCAGATATATGAGCTTAAAGGCTGCATCCGCCATTGCCATCAGAATACAGGTACCAGTTAACAGTAATTCTACAGTTATTTGTACTCGTGTACCGGACTACATAGTACGTTCGTTACTAACCAAGACTTCACCCTCATAATGTATACAATTTTTATAATCTAAAAACACCATAATGTGAATTTGTAATCGGAACGTGCTCCCAGGCATTGCATTGTTAAATACTAAGTGATAACACATCGTAAAAATCATAAACAAGGAATACGTGTTACAGAGTGTCTGTATTTAATCCTATAATCTTGCACCCACAATTATTTTAAAATTATTAATCCATTTAACAGTAATTTCCCACTTAGATAACAGAAATTCAAATCTGTATGTGCTCATTAAATTAAATTCGTAACAGGTATCTTGTTAACCAACACATGAACTTTCTACTCAGTTTAATTTTTACTTCCCTATTACAGTGGGGCATAAAACCACGTAACCTTTTTATTATGAGTCCTTAGACAATCTCCAAACAATAGGTAAGTGATGTCACATTGTAAACCTCTTTTCTTTGTTTTAAAAAAAGCATTCTATTACAACCTCTAAAATTTAAATTGGGCATAATGAAACAGTCTCGGAAAGTTGTAACCAAATAATAGATAGTGTTCGAAGACAGTAAATCTGCGGCAAAATTTCTTATATATATCAAAATCGAAACAATAACCGAAAAGGAGAGGAAGACATTAAATTCACTGAAGAAGGATGTTACTAAATTTTTAGGCGACAAAAGTGACTGACATTACTATTTTGTTGTACCCAACACGCTAAAAAAATTCAAGAATTTAAGCCGTTTTATGAGTCGCAAGATTCAAATTGTGTACAATTTTTCCCTTAAATCAGAGACGTTTTGGTGAGAAATATAGCACTGTTATCAGGGTATCAAATCCACAGATCGGACCTGCCTGAATACCTGTATGATGACTGTTAGTTGTTTCACCGAGAGTATCGGAAAAATAGTGGTATTAGTAAGAAAATCTAAACCAATTGACACATAATTCCTATGTTATTAAGAGATGTTTCATATTTATATTTCAATAAATTGTTTGATGAATTACATTACGTTTCGTTTCAAATACGTGTGGTATGCTAAAGTATCTTTAAACTACAACGATTATCACGAAGCTGTATGTTATAAAAAACACATGATACCAGATATGGATTCAATGTACAAAAAAAAAAAAAAAAAAAAAAAAAAAAAAAAACTGTACGGTATCACCTAACAAAAGTATATTTTGTTTGAGGAAATGCATACTGTAAACCATCAGCTGTTTATAATAAACAGCTGATGGTTTACAATACGCATTTCCTCAAATATCTTACGGCTGTTGAACCACATCTCAATAAAAATTTGTATATTTTGTTTCTATAGCCTGTGAGATTCGTTTAAAAATATTTAAGAGATGTTGATTATGCATTATTTCAGTCTTACAGAGTTGATCATCAGGCCTATTTTACAACTTGCTTTTGAAGTCCTTAATGTCATTGACAAAATTTTTTAACTATAATAGTTTCACCACATGAAACGGTTTTGATGTGTTGAATTACACTAAATAGTCTATTTTTCTGACATAAAATTCTGAATTTTATATAGTTCAACGAAGAACAGTTAGCGTGATATGGATCTCTTTGTATGTTTTGTGTTTCTATTCAGAATTTCCCTTTCCAAATGAAGAATGGAAGCTGTAGCCTTATGCTTATCTTTTTATTTACACTGACGTAGGGGTATTAGTAAAGATTTTGTTCAAACTGTTTCTCATTTATGAATGCTAGTTCAGTAGTAATATATTTTCATTACGCCGTCCTCTGCTTTCGTTCATGACTTAAAGATAATCATTCGTGCTATAAATTATTCAAAACACGTTCCACCTTTTCTTGGTTAAAATTTGTTTATCCTGGACAGTTAGAATACTTAGTGAAATATGATGTTAGTATTTTTACTTGTAGAGCAATTGCAGTATTATACTAATTATAGCAAATATTCTGAATGTAATGACAGTAAATATTCTCAAAATAATTTAGCATGTAGACTCCTACATCCGAACATCATCGTTTGCTTGTGCGTTTGGTTTCTTGATACTTCAATTGATTTTATGCACCTCATTACTTCTGGAGTGTTTGATATTAACAAATTACATTCCCATTGTAACTTCTGAAATCCTGTCGAAGCATTTACGAAAGGGTTTTTAAATTCAGCATATTCTATCAGTTTGCTGCTACCTCTCACTTTCCTCTATAGAAAACTGGACATTTCTGGAATGTCCTGCAAAGATTCCAAGAATTCCACAGACCCGAAATTATTATCTAACATTACAAGAGACGTACTAGGCAGGTAGCTCGCTAATTATCCGCAGATAACATTCGGAGATCCGCGCCGCTCATGATTTTATCCGTCAAGTAAAAATATTGAGGATCTTCGCATCCGCACAGACTTTTTATTGGAACAGCCAATTGTATTCAAAAGTAATGTCCTTCAGCTTGATCATGTTGGACTTCGACCCTAGCCATTCCAATAAACTCGAAATATAATTGAAGTTTGTTTTCAGTTAAAGAAAAAAAAATCTTCAAACGTTGCTTGCTAAGTTCTTCTGCAAGATAAGAGAAAACAAAATTGTTCAAAAGAAAGTTAAAGTTCGAAATTTGGTATATTCTCCCATAGAATTTTTTCAAATAAATAAATAAATAAAATATATAAAAATATAAATATAAATAAATAAATAAATAAAATCTTGTTGAAATTCACTCAAATGATTTGTAAACCACAGTTATTGTTCGTTGAATCAGTTGTAAAATATATCGATTCATAAAAAAATTTGAACTCACTGTCATCCAATTAATAAAATCGTTGCTGAGTCCCTAAAACATAAAATCGTAGAAATTCTGTAATACGTTCCTAAATACAGTTTCAGAACAATATATAAATATTCGTTCTTCTTAATACGTGAAGTAATTGGTTTTAACACATCGACATTTGAAGTAAAATTTCACTCTTCATTAGCGTAAGTCACAAATTCATATCATGCATAACACAAAGTGAGATTTTTCTCGAAAGGACTCAACATAAAGAAAGAAAATGTTTGTAACATTCAATTCCTAACAGAATTTATTACAATGTAATTCTTCTTTTTTTATTATTAATTTTATTGAAGGAGTTGGAAACGCAGGTTCTCCAACAGGATCTTCTCTGGCCGTGTGGCTGTCGACCAAGGACGATTTATTTGTCAGCTATATTATCTTTGGCTTGAGCAAAGAAGATGCTGTTCTTGTAGGTTGCTCCGTTCTCACCACAAATGAAACATAAGAAACAACAAATATTTTTTTTTTAAGAATCATAACATAAAATTTCTTAAGATTAAAATTATTAACAACAACATAATAATCATGTTTTTACCTGCAAAACCGAGCTTACGGGAAAAAACTAACGTAATTCACATATCAAGGGATATACAGTTTAAAAATGGCATACACGGGCCGAGCGAACTTTGTCGACTAACTGAGGGATAGCGCCACAGCGCGAATGACTGCAAATAACCGCACTGAGCATTTGAGCACAAATAACCAAGAAGAAGGGCTAGAGAATGTAACTGAAGAGGAGCTGATGGAGGAAAGCAGAACATTATGTTCAAGATGAGTGCAAAGCAAGGTACATAAGCACAAGCGCGAAAGAGTGAGATCGTTTGAGAAAATTAAAACGAATACACTAATTGCGTGGTGCGATAACAGGCAAGTGAAATCCAAGACAGAAGAAAAGAAGGATAGGGAAGCAGATCTACGAAAGTTAAATTTGCAAGACTCTGTCATGTTTCTCGTCAATTAATTGTTCTGCTGAGACCATATTCTGGTGTTTAAGGTAGGATGCACACCGTCTATCACCAACGTCCTGTTGATTTATTGGTTATTCGGAAGAAGTGGTATTTCTTTGACAGAATTCTTCCAGAGACTGATGGTGGCCATCGTTATTCTATAGAAAGGAATATAAATAGAGAGGCGGAATGTCTATAAAAATTTTACTGTCGTGACAGAGAGATGCACGGAAAGCCTAAAAACACACCAACCCAGAAGCAAGCAGTGCCAGACATACAGTATGTAAATGCCTTCTGCAACAGTAACAACAACAATTTGGCATTAGTGATTTTGAAAGTCGCCTGTCTGTAGCAGCAACCGTAACAGTTTCATTTACTATATAAGGAAATATGCAGCCCTACAACTTGCTTTATCTAGATTTCAACACCATCCGCGGGTGTCTTCATTAGATAAAAAACAATTATGATCCAGATGCTCTAAGTGTTAAAGTCTCAAGTGAGTCACAGAATTTGGACAAAATGTAATTATTTTAAGGCAGCTTGTCGGGATGCTTATTTCCTTATACAGTAAATTTGGAATTAGAGTTGTATCTTAAAAATGTCAGTGACTGCCTATGGCTACGGTAGATATTTATAGAAGGGGCTTTCACTCTTAATGGTATTAATTATCTGTTAAGTTAGCTTTCATCTTTAGAATTCTTAAAGGCATCTGCAGTATTGTATCAACTATTAAAATAGTTGCAGCAAAGAAAGAATATTTAAGGATACTTCTATATCACTACAAATAATATTTTCAAGAGTAATAAATTGGTTACCCATTTTTACTTCATCATGCGCTGGTTCATAAAGATGGAGTAGTGGAAAAATTCGAAAAAGGATGTTTATAGAAAATGAAATGTAAAATAATATTTAAAAATGCAAAAAAACTAGAATATGGAGGGAAAGAAGTTATTGCGCGACAACAAGATTAAAAATGAAGCGTAATTACATGTTCCAAAGACAGCTGGAGAATGCAAGTGAAAGGGAAATAGGTTGGCGAATAGAGTTAGTAGTACACGAGTAACAAGTTAAAACTTCACATCTGGTGTTGACGTTTTACTACACGAACAGCGAAAATATAGCAAGCAATAATTTTCCTTTCATCATTTTATGGAATTACCATTGTATTTTATTGTTTCTATTATTATTTTAAAAGATAAATTAGTAGAAAACTGTACTCATTATATATGATATTATTTGGATATTTCGATTATATGGATAATATGAAGGCAATATATATGTAGTATCTGTTCTTTCGGACATGTGTAATCCTGAAGGTTGTGTTAATGAAAACACAGAAGTAATTATAACTCCAGCGGCTGGTGGCGATATAAATGGACGGGGAAAGTTGAAAACTTGTGTTCAGTCGGGTTTGAATCCCAGCTGTTCACAAGTTACCAAATTTCCCCATCCATTAGTTCCGATACCCACTGGCAAATGGCATCATAAATACGTAAGTATGTACTTTGTATTTAGTGTATTTTCTTTTGTCTTAGGGACGATGCAAGTTGTAAAATACTTGTTGTTAACTGATAGACGTTCTGTCGTATGCCAAGCTGAAAGACTTGCACCAGAGACTGATCCACGCAAAATTATTATTATTTTATGTTGAATCGAGGAGGATGTGCTAAATTGTGGGTACTATTACATTTGAATTACACCCGTTTTGCACAGAAAATACGCACCTGATTCACAATATTACTATTTAACGTGAAATGAAACCTGCAAACCTCTTTGTAGCTGTTGCGTGAAGGAATCATCGCCGCAGTGGAATGGTCGAGCGTTCTAAGGCGCCTTGTTGCGGAGCGTGCGGTTGTTCGCCGTCGGAAGTTCGAGTCCTCCCTAGGCCACGGGTATGTGTGTGTATAGTTCTTAGCATAAGTTAGTTGAGTAGTTTGTACGCCTAGCGACTGATTACCGCAGCAGTTAAGTCCCTTAGATTTAAAAACATTTGAACATTTGAAGGAACGATCTAACTGTGACGAGCTGGCCTAGATGAGTGTATACTAGGTTTACTGAGCAATTTGGAGCTATTTAAATATACATTTGGGAGAGATAAAAGGTTAATCAGCAGGAAATGATGTATTCCGGCAGGCCCGCTTAGCCCTTTTGCTGCGTTCGCATCATTAGAGTGACGTTGCTGTACTGCCCGCTTTTACCGAGAGATGACGTTCCGTCCACTGTTAAATACGTCTCATCTGATTTACGAAAACTATTAAATGAAAAATCACTTTATTTTCACTCGATAAAGGTCTGAATTTATTTACGTCATTCGTCAGGGCTACTGTGCTGCTTTAGGATAAATAAATTATTGTGATTTTTTTTAAATATTCGTCCATGTAAAATTGCATTGCCTAGAAGTTTCGAATGTTAGATTTCAATTTATATTTTGCAATGTGCGAAAAGTAGATGTGACATCGATATCTGATTTAAAACTGAGAGCAGAACGATAACTCACATCTGGGGGTCTCGCTGACCATGGCAGTTGATGTACACATTAAGGAGCACGTTCGGTGGTACTGCATACATGTGGACGTTCACTGACCTGTTGAAAAAGGTGAATGTACGATAGCAAGACGGGTTGGTTTCAATGTACCTTGTAATGTTCAATGTTCCCCCGACCATCACCAGAGCGGTATGGCCAGTATTGATATGGCTCCCCACACTACGATACTGGGTGTCGTCCTCGTGTGCCTTTGTCGCGTACAATCCAGATTTTCGCCTTCTCCCACACGACGGCACACATGAATACGACCATCATTGGCTCTGAGGCGGAAGCGACTCTCATCTCTTGAAGACTACGTGTCTCCATTCGTCCTTCTGTAACCGCCAATCGCAACACCACTGCAGCCGGGCTGAACGATGTTCAGGCGTGACTGGTAGAAGCCCTAATGGCACGCAAGTTCGTGTTACAAGGTGTGGGGAGCCATATCCTACACTGACCGTTCTCCTCTGGTGATCGTCGAGGGAACATTGAACAGTGCACACTGCAATGAAACCATCATTCAACCTGTATTGCTATACGTTGATGCATCAGCAAGGTGATATGCTATTCCAAAAGGACAGTGCACGTCCGCATGTATCCCATACTATCCACGTGTTCTTCAACGTGTACGTCAACTATCCTGGCCGGCTAGATCCCCAGATCTGTCGTCCAGTGAGGATGTTTGGGACCGGATGTAACTTCATCTTGCGCAGTCTGCACGACAGGCACAAAACTGGCGCAACTGAAGTGGAAACTGCGTGGCAGGCCATTCCGCAGGACAATTCTCGACACCTCTACGATCACCTGCATAGGAGAATTTCAGATTGCAAAAGGAGGGTATACACGGTACTACCGTCGACATTGCGCATGTTCTGGTGACTATATTCACTTGAGTATGGCTACATCTACATCTACATGGGGAACTCTGCAAATCACATTTAAGTGCCTGGCAGACGGTTCATCGAACCACCTTTACACTATTTATCTCCCACTCCATTCTTGAATAGCGCGCGGGAAGAAAGAACACCTGAATCTCTCCGTTCGAGCTCTGATTTCTCGTGTTTTATTCTGATGATCATTTGTACCTATGTAAGTGGGAGTCAACAATATATTTTCGCATTCGGAGGAGAATCTTGGCGGTTGGAGTTTCGTACGTAGCCCACGCCGCAGCGATAAGCGCCGTTGTTCTAATGATTCCATCCCAGATCCTGTATCATTTCCGTAACGGTGTCTGCCCTGCATCGTGAGAATACGAAACGAACTGCCCTTCCTTGGACTCTTTCGATGTCCTCCGTCAAACCCGCCTGATAAGGATCCCACACTGGGCAGCAATACTCCAAAAAAGACGGACAAGCGTATTGTATGCAGTTTCTTTAGTAATTCTGTTGCATCTTTTAAGGGTTCTACCAATAAAACGCAGTCTCTGGTTCGCCTCTCCCACGACATTATCTATGTGTTCTTTCCAGTTTGAAGTAATAGTGAATCCTAGGTATTTTGTGGAGTTTACGGCCATCACTTTTGATTGATTTATTGTGTAAACAATAACGGATTTCTTTTAGTACTCAAGTGGACGACTTCACTCTTCTCATTATTTAGAGTCAATTGCCAATTTTTATACCGTAGTGGTATCTTATTCAGATCGTTCTGCACTTGGTGTGATCGTGTGTTGTATACATCCTCAAGAAAGTGTCAATAAAAATTTTCTCTGCCGTGTCGATGAATTCATAGTGTTCTCTTTTCATGTTCCATGTTTGTTAGCACCCACCTGCATCGGGAGACATTATCATCATAGTAAAATAAGAGAAATCAGATCGAAAACAGGAAGATTATGGCGTTTGTTTTTATTTTTTTTCCCGCGAGCTATTAGCGACTGGAACTATAGGAAAATATCATAAAAGTGGGTCGATGAACCCTGTGTCAGGCATTTCAATGTGACTTGCAGAGTATCCATGTGGATGAAGATTACGCGTTCCAAAAGCAAAAAACCAATTCATAATGTGTAGGCATTCACGGCCGGCGTCTTCAGTAATTAAAACTTTCGGCTAAGAGGCCGTGGTCGAACAGTAGAAATTCTTTCCCCTGATGTTTTGTTGCCGGCTGCGGGCAACATCTTCCGAGGTGAGTCGACGACTGGCTGCTGGGCCGTGGAGATCCTGCATATATAGAGGGCATAGAGGGCGCCACCACTCGTCACGTGATGTCAACAGTAAAACTATCTCTGGCTGGCATTATTAGTCTCGATCAAAGGTAATCGATTCTCACATCTTTGGTTTTTGAAAACGGTGACCACGAAATAAAATTTAGTGAACGAGCGTACTAGCTAAGACATCGCATTATTATGCACGTATATGTAGAAAGGCTTTAGAGATCTTTAAACACCACAATAATTTTGAAAGGAAGGAAAATGTTCAAATGTTTGTAAATCTATCGGACCAAACTGCATGGTCATCAGTTCGTAGCTTACAGCCGGCGGTGGTGGCCGAGGGGAATGAGGCGCTCCAGTCACGGTCTGCACGGCCACTACGGTCGGGGGTTCGAGCCCCCCTCGGGCATGGATATTTGTGCCGTCCTTAGTCTTAGCTAGTTCAGAAGTAGTTTGTAAGCGTAGGGACTGATGACCCCGTAGTTAAGTCCCATAAGTTCTACAAACATTTTAACTTTTTTTTTTCGTAGCTTACAAACTACTTAAACCTAGGCAAACTAAACTACGGACAAACACACACACACACACACACACACACACACAGCCATGTCCCAGGGAGGATTCGAACCTCTACGGCGAACAACCGCGCGCTCCGCAGCGAGACGCTTTAGACCGCTCGGCTACTCCACCGCGGCAAAAAGGAAGGAAGAAAGCTTGAAAGATAGGTAAGATATGGTGGTCGACTTTCTGCCAAATATGTGACAATCGATTACCTTTGATCGAGACTAATGACGCCAGGCAGAGATTGATTTACTGTTGACATCACGTGACGAGTGGTGGCGCCCTCTTTGCGTCCATATAAGCAGGACCTCCACGGCCCAGCAGCCTGTCGTCGACTCACCTCGGAAGATGTTGCCCGCAGCTGGCAACGAAACGTCAGGGGAAAGCATTGCTACTGTTAGACCACAGCCTCTCAGCCCGGAAGTTTTAATTACTGAAGAAACCAATTGTTGCAGTAATATGCGAAATTATAAGTAATTCTGTCACGAAAGGCTCAAAACCATGCTTGTAGCAGAACAGAAAAATTTAGGTGTTCCTTTTTCCTGCGAGGTATTAGGGAATGGCACTAAAGAGAAATATCATAAGAGTGGTTTAATGAACCGTCTGCCATGCACTTCAATGTGACTTTCAAAATATCCATGTAGATTTAGATGTAAACTAGCTGAAAACCCGGAGTTGCCCGGGTATTTATTTATTTATTCCTGCCATTTTTCAGGTCTATATTCATTTGTATGTCTGTAAAATCTCTTGGAAATACAATTCGTAGTAAAGAAGTAATAGATTAAAACTTGGTGCGTGATAGGGCGGTTTATCATGAACATTAGTGTTTATATGCTCATATCTCATCAACTATGTTTCGTACTGTGATACAATTTAGAACCTACATTCAACTATATGTATGTACACTATCTGTAAAATTTCCTGCGGCTACAATTTGTAGTGTACAAATTATAAATTGTAACGTCATACCGAATGCCGTAGTTTTACTCCATAAACAGCGGAAAAATAGTAAGGGAGAAACTTTTTTCCTTTTATCATTTTGCTATGGTTGTCAGCGAGAAAAAGTTCAATAAAGGTTTGAAATTATGTTTAAAGTTTGTTGCAAGTCGATAAGTACTCTCATTCTCATATAGCGTATTTATGAAGTCTCGCCGCATTATGTGGCAGTTTCATGCGATTCCTATAGATTTTGACGTTATATTTTCTGAACCATGTGTCGTATGTGATTCTTAATCCGGCAACAATTGTTACGTCACGGAAAGGAATGTATGTACCAAATTTGGTTGAATTCGGTCCAGTGGTTTAGGAGAAAATGAGCAGCATTGTCGCTAAACGCAGCAGTTTTTCGCGCATCTCATTGGTTATGATGTCCTATCTCGTGAGATATATATCGTACGTGCTTGTTACATTTACGGCGACCGTTCTCATGGATTGAAGATTACGTGTACAACATTTAATAAAGTTTGGAAGAAATTGTAGATTTATATGCAACACGTACATAGATAAGGACACTCTGTTTTATATATTAGATGTACCCATTCCAAAATCAAGAAACCAAGCCGGCCGCGGTGGCCGAGGGGACTGAGGCGCTTCAGTTACGGTCTGCACGGTCACTACGGTCGGGGGTTCGAATCCCCGCTCGGGCATGGATATTAGTGACGTCCTTAGCCTTAGTTAGTTCATAAGTAGTTTGTAAGCTTAGGGACTGATGACTCCGTAGTTAAGTCCCATAAGTTCTACAAACATTTGAACATTTTGGAACTGTGTGGGGTAAAAATCGCAGTGGTAGACCAAGAGACTCACACAGTAAGCAGATTCAAATGGTTGCCGTTCTTATGAGAAGATGAAAAGGCTTGCTAAGGATAGAGTAGGGTGGAGAGCTGCATCAAACCAGTCTCCGGACTGAAGACCATAACAACAACAACATATATAAAAATGAATATTTGTCTGTATGTCCTCTATGTGTTCATAAACCATTCATTGCATTGCAATGAAACTTTGGTTAATTGTTCACCATACGCCCACGAAGGTTCCTGACCCAAAAACAAAAGAGCACGACACAAAGCTCAGAAGATATACGTAATGAGAGGCCACATCGTGAGCCGGCCGCGGTGGCCGAGGGGACTGAGGCGCTTCAGTCACGGTCTGCACGGCCACTACGGTCGGGGGTTGGAATCCCCCCTCGGGCATGGATATTTGTGACGTCCTTAGCATTAGTTAGTTCATAAGTAGTTTGTAAGTTTAGGGACTGATGATCCCGTAGTTAAGTCCATAAGATTTGCAAACATACAACAAGAAACCAATTGTTGTAGTAATATAGGAAATTGTAATTCGGTACGAAAGGGTGAAAGGAACGCTTGTTGCAGAACTTCCTCCGAGTGGATCGTCGCCGAGGACTGCGAGCGGAGACGAGTGCGAGTGGAACCACCGCGCCGCGTCGGCCCGGTGCGTAGCGACACAAAGCGAGGCGCGCCGAGCCCCGCATTAAGACGTTAAGTGCGGGCCCGAGAGGACAGATTTATACGTTCCGCTCGAGAGCGCGCCGACCGCCGGCCGCGGCCGCAAATGAATCTCCCTTTGAGCCGCCAGCGCCCGGATTAAATTCATGCGAGTCGCGCCGGAGAAAAGGCAGAGGGGTGGTCGCGCAGGTACCCACCCCTCCCGCCGGGGGTGCGCACCCCTCGACTCGGCCGCGCGGCCGCGCTGACAGGCGTATTTCACGGCGGCCGCTGCGTGCCGTGTTGATGTTTTATTGATATGCATCCACTCCACTTCATTTGTACCTCGCTACCTCTTACAAACTCGCGGCCGCCCCTCGACGCAACCGTAGCGCGCGGGGTGTCGTCGCCTTATCTCGATCTGGGAACAACGGCCCGTGCCCCTGGCGTTTTTGCCGTTGAGCGCTAGTTGTGCTTCCCCCTCGTCTGCAAGATTCGCCCGGTAGTTCCGCTCACGTCCGCCGCTGTCGCCGCTGTGGTATCGTGCCATTCCTAAATGCCCCTACACACGTGTTGATTTGTCGGGACCAATTTATCAGCGGTCCGATAAATTGGACGTGTGGAAGCGATTCCCGACCAACTACCTGTCTGCGATCATCTGCTGTTTGCACAGGGAACTCGCGAGACAAAAAAAACTCGAATTTCTCTTCCTTAACACTTCTTCTATTAATCACCCCGTTTACATGGGCTCCCAAAACCGGATTTCGTAAACCGATTTCCCAATTCCGCTTTTGGTTGGTCATGTAAACACTCCAAAATCGATTCTGGAAATCCGCTTCTCTAAAGCGGTTTTCCAGATCCACAATCGATTTTCGTGCCCATGTAAACGCAACCGTTCTTGAAGCGTTCTTGGCTTGTCAGATTGTGTTTTTTTGGTAAGAATTTTCAGCGCATATGGACAGAGTGATATTTTCTAATGTGAAATAAAAGTATTAATATTAGAGTGAGCATGAATCTGTGTATTTAAGTAAAGAAAAATAGCGATTATGCTGAATAAATCGGGGACTGAATCAGCTATTTTTCAGCTGCCATCTTAAGTGGATTAGAAAATCCGATTCAGACTGTGCCATGTAAACACGACAGCGAAAAACTGTTTACGAAAATCGGTTTTCCGGTAGATGTGTTACATGTCAACGTAGTGAATTACTGAGGGTCTGTGTTGAATGTACAGTAGGATATACCAGCCATCAAATTTGCGTGCTAAACACACAACAAAATATAAAAAAAAGTAATTACAATCAATTTTTATGGTTCATGTCTGTATTTTTCGAGACAATTTCGAAGACGCTAACATACTATCAAGACGTTTTGAAATTCCTTGGGATTTAGGTTGTGTTGCACAAAATGAAAATGAACCGTGATAACTCGTTTGAGAATTACTGACGGCAACAAACCTAAATGTCGAATAATTTTTGTTACAAGAGATTGATGTTTAACATAGCCTTCATAAAATGGATATTTTTTCAGTGCTGCCATTCACATTCAACTCGATGATTTCTTCGTAAGCACTGTTTTCAGTAGCATATCAGCAGCTTTAAATATATAAGCAATTCCTTACAAATAAATATAGAAAACTGAGATATATGGAACGGCTTTAACAAGATACGAATTTTCAGTATTCACTCAGTACGTATTTCAAATTTATCATCTCCTTCATATCATTTAATGATTTTATATACTGTTTAAATTTTCAATCTTCTCACTTTTCAGGCGAGTACATATTACTTTCGTTACACTGACACAGTCCAATTGGACAGAAATACTGTTAAATTTTACTTATGGCCTCGGCCACATAGTGTTGTAACGTCGGCAACAAAATGTTCACTTTTACGAGGATATTTAATTTCCTGACCGGACGTAAATATATACAAGAATCTGTGAACCATAGAGCAGGAACATCATTAATTATTTATTTCACGATCAACACGAAAAATTATTCCCTCTCATTTTATGTGATTGAGTTTCCGGAGACAAAAGGTTGCTGCCAACAGCAGCACACTAGGCCGCTGAGGCTGTAAGCAAAATTTTCCAAGAATTGCCAGTTAGCATATATATTCGCCAGTGACTGCCAGTTGTTACGTGTCTGTGCATGAGTCATCTTGGAGTTGTATCTCCCGAGATTCATCGTAGAATTTGTAGAAATTGCGAAAAAAAAAATACATAATTGGTAAAGTCGGAAAGGATAAGTTGTGAATTCGTAAACTGCCATTTTAAACTGTGACAAAAGTCGCAGCTACCGAAAAGTAGGTTTCACGGAAATGACTGTTATCGGACAGTGACTGTTTAGGTCATCCCACAGACATATATTACTAGACTGACAAACATCCCTCTGTGACTGAAGCCTGACGCCGCCATCTTGCCTGACTTCACGTCAAAAAGCGTCCGTTCGGTACAAATGATCTTCTGATACGAAATGACGTTGTAATCTTTACTAGTTGATTTTGCGTTTGAGCTAAAACTTCCGCAATAATTTAACACACAGGGGTACATTGTCGAATCTTGTTATGAGAAGAACGTGTTAATTGCAGTTAAATTTTACCTAGCGTCCTGTCGGCCAGGCGTGAATATGTTGTCAGTCATTCGACGTTGGCACTAGCCAATCACGTGGCAAGGCAAATGTTTTGTCATCAAGTCTTCGTTTACGAGGGCAATTACATCTAATGAGTGAACCGATGGTACATACAAGAACTTGTCAACCATACAGCAGAAACAGCATTATTTATTTACTACATCTTCTGCACGAAACACTAAGTAACTTACTAGGTGTGGATTTCTAAGAATATTACCTTGTTGGGAGCTTTCTATCGTTTTGTTGATGTTGACAACATAATCATGCGAGACCGCCGGATTTTACCGTCACATACAGTTGTTATCTGAAAAACACTAGGAAGAATAAAGTTTTATGTTATCCACGACAAATAGCACATTTATGACGGTCATACTATTAAAAGGATGCCGACGTTGATCAAAACCAGTATGCGATTAATAAAAACAGGAAACGCGATTCTTTAGGGTACTGTATGTGTCAGAGAAGACTGTACAGTAGAACTCTCATAAGAAGAAGAATACGTGTTATCGACAATAAATAACACTTTTATGATGCGAATACTACTGAAAGAAAATCAGAAGTTGAATGAAATTCGTACAGATTAATAACAATAGCAAATCAATGTAACTCATTACACTATTTGTCAAAGCTTACTCCAGCTGAAAAAATTATAGCCATAAACAACACACGAATTTCCCGTATGTCAAAAATGTCAAAAGTCTGAAGACAGCGTAGTTACGTCAGTTCATAAATATTTTTACGACATTTTTCCGTAATAACATAAACAACTGCTTGCACGTTTGTAATATAGAAATATGGCGGGGAGACTTCACAATGTTATGTACGGTATTCCCAGTCTAGTAATATTTGTCTGTGGCGGCGATAGGTCCCCCATGTTTCAGGCAAATTAAACTGGCGTCCGCCATGTTATTTGAGGTGTCGGCTCACAGCTGGTACGCCACCCTCATTCGAGACTTTTAACCCATTTACTGTTCCACGCTTTAAATAAAAATTTACTATTGAATACGGATGTGCATCAAGTTCCACCAGACTTCATCGAAGCTGCAAATTAACGAACCTTGTGGTATATTTCCTAAAAATGCGGTAATGTAATATCACGAATCTGTCAGTTAATACAAAATGAGAATGAAACGTAATAACTCGTTTGAGAATTGCTGAAGTCAACGAAACTGAATGTCGAATAATTTTCGTTGAAAAAGATTTATGTATAGCATAGCCTACGTTCACGAGAAAGTCAGATATAGTTTACCAAATTAACGTAGTCCATTCATAAAATGGATATTTTTTTCAGTAATGCCATTCACATTCAACTCGATTTCTTCGTAGCACTGTTTTCATTTGCATATCAGCAGCTTTAAATATATAAGCAGTTTCTTACTAATAAATATAGAAAAAAGTAAAATACGGAAAGGTTTTACCAAGATACGAATTTTCACTATTCACTCAGTATGTATTTAAAATTTATCATCTCTTTCAAATCATTTAATGACTTTATATATTGCTTAAATTTTCAATCTGCATACTTTTCAGACGAGAATATATTACATTCGTTACACCGACACAGTCCATTTGGACAGAAATACTGTTAAATTTTACTTGTGGCCTCGGCCACAAAGTGTTGTAATGTTGGCAACAAAATGTTCACTTTTACGAGGATATTTAATTTGCTGACCGGACGTGAATGTATTCGAGAAACTGTGAACCATAGAGCAGGAACATCATTAAAATTTCACGGTCAACACGAAAAATTATTCCCTCTCATTCTATATGATTGCGTTTCCGTAGACAAAAGGTTGCTGTCAACAGCAGCACACTAGCCCGCTGAGGCTGTAAGTAAAATTTACCAAGAATTGTCAGTTAGAATATATATAACTACCAGTGACTGCCAGTTGTTACGTGTCTGTGTATGAGTCATCTTGGAGTTGTGTCTCCCGAGATTCGTCGTAGAATTCGTAGAAATTGAGAAAAAAACATGATTCTTAAAGTCGGAAAGGATAAGTTGTGAATTCGAAAACTGCCATTTTAACCCGTGACAGAAGTCCCCGCTTAAAAGTAGCATTCACGGAAATCACTGTTATCGGAAAGTGACTGTTTGCGTCATCCCACAGACACGTATTTCTAAACTGACAAACGCCCCTCTATGACTGAAGCCTGACGCCGCCATCTTGCCTGACTTCACGTCAAAAAGCTCCCGTTGGTACAACTATGATCTTCTGATACGAAATAACATTGTAAGCTTCACTAGTTGGTTTAAACATGATTTGCGTTTGAGCTAAAACTTCCGCAACAATTTGATTTAACACACAGGGGTACATTGACGAATCCTGTTATGAGAAGAACGTGTTACGTGCAGTTAAATTTTACTTAGCGTCCTGTCGGCCACGCGTGATTACGTTGTCAATCATGCGGCGTTGACACTAGCCTATCGCGTAACAAGGCAAATGTTTTGTCATCAAGTCCTCGTTTACGAGGGCAATTACTTCTACTTAGTGAACCGAGGGTACATACAAGAACCTGTCAACCATAGAGCAGAAACAGCATTATTTTTTTACTTCATCTTCTGTATGAAACACTAAGTAACTTACTATGTGTGGATTTTTAAGAATGTTACCTTGTTGAGAGTTTACTATCGTTTTGTTGATGTTGACAACATAATCACGCGAGACCGCTGGAACGGTAAGTAATATTTTACCGTCACATACAGTTTTAGTAGACTGTAGTTATCTGAAAAACACTAGGAATAATAAAGATATATGTTATCCACGACAAAGAGCACATTTATAACGGTCATACTATTAAAGGGAAAGCCGAAGTTGATCAAAACTAGTAAGCGATTAATAAAAACAGGAAACGCGACTCATTACGTATGTGTCAGAGAAGACTGTGCAGTAGAACTCTCATAAGAAGAAGAGTACGTGTTATCAACAATAAACATCACTTTTATGATGCCAATACTACTGAAAGAAAATCAGAAGTTGAATGAAATTCGTACAGATTAATAACAATAGCAAATCAATGCAACTCATTAATGTATTTGTCAAAGCTTACTCCAGCTGAAAAAATTATAGTCATATACAACACACGAACTTCCCGTATGTCAAAAGACTGAAGACAGCGAAGTTACGTCACTTCATCGATATTTATACGCCTGTTTTTCGTAATAACACAAACGACTGCTTGCACGTTTGTAATATAGAAATATGGCGGGATGACTTCATGGTGATACTGTATACGGTATTCCCAGTCTAGTAATATTTGTCTGTGGTGGCGATAGGTCCGCCATGTTTGAGGCAAATTGAACTGGTGTCCGTCATGTTATTTGGGGTATCGGCTGACAGTTGGTGCGCCACACTCACTTGAGACTTTTAACCTATTTACTGTTCCATGTTTTAAATAAAAATTTACTATTGAAAACGGATGTGCATTAAGTTCCATCAGACTTTATCGAAGCTGCAAATTAATGAATTTGGTGGTATATTTCCTAAAAATGCGGTAATGTAATATCACGAATCTGTCAGTAATACAGTTCCAGTTCGAAGAATAATAGTTAGGTCCGAGGTTTGCAATAACAACGGAACTGCAACTGCCGCTGTGAAAAGCGAGCTCCGAAACATACAGTGAACGGTAACTGTTACGACGAACTACGTATTATTACCATGGATTACCATACATTTATCTTGTGTTTACTAAACGTATTAAGTCTACAAACTTGTAAAATTGCTGTCTCAGGGTGGACGAAATTTGAGTACAAAGATGAAACGACAACAGAATATTACAATAAAAATACCGAAATAAGGTATCATTAATAACTTTCATTGTTGCCACGCTAAAATAAGTACATATACACAGACATATACAAGTAAAAGTCGTGTACAGTTTTGGGCATAAAATAAATTACGCCGGCCGCGGTGGCCGAGGGAACTGAGGCGCTCCAATCATGGTCTGCACGGACACTACGGTCGGGGGGTTCGAATCCCCCCTCGGGCATGGATATTTATGCCGTCCTTAGGATAAGCTAGTTGATAAGTAGTTTGTAAGTTTAGGGACAGATGACCCCGTAGTTAAGTCCATTAAGCTTAAGAAACATTTGAACATTTGAAAATAAATTACGGGACGATAACAGATTTTTTTTCAGGCGTTCTGTTTAGTGACGAAGTGTCATTCACAAACAGAGGTAACGTAAACCGGCATAATATGCACTATTGGGCAACGGAAAATTCACGGCGGCTGCGACAAGTGGAACATCAGCGACTTTGGCGGGTTAATGTATGGTGCGGCATTATGGGAGGAAGGCAATCTAAATGGTGCAATGTATGCTGACTTCTTACGGTAATGTTCTACCGATTTTACTACAAGATGTTTCACTGCATGACAGAATGACGATGTACTTTCAACATGATGGATATCCAGCACATGGTTCGCGTGCAGTTGAAGCGGTCTTAAATGGGATATTTAATGACAGGTGGTCGTAGAAGCACTCTACAAACCATGGCCCGCCGGATCTTACATCCCCGGATTTTTTCTGTGAGGTTAATTGAAGTATATTTGCTATCGTGATACACCGACAACGCCTGAAAATATGCGTCAGCGCATTGTCAATGTTTGCGTGAGCATTACTGAAGGCGAGCTATTCGCTGTTGAGAGGAATTTCGTTACGCGTATTGCCAAATGCATTGAAGTTGAAGGATCCGGCCGCGGTGGCCGAGGGGACTGAAGCGCTCCATTCACGGTCTGCACGGCCACTACTGTCGGGGGTTGGAATCCCCCCTCGGGCATGGATATTTGTGCCGTCCTAGTTCGTAAGTAGTTCATAAGTAGTTTGTAAGTTTAGGGACTGATGACCCCCAAGTTAAGTCCCATAAACTATACAAACATTTGAAACATTTGAAGTTGAAGGACATAATTTTGAGCATTTATTGAAGTCATGAGGTAATTACAGGTAATCACGCAGTAACAGCATGTATGATAATTTCACAAAACTACATGTATCACATTGGAACAACCGAAATAAAGTTCAAACTTACCTACGTTCTGTGTTTTAATTTAAAAAAACCTACCCGTCACCCACTGGTCGTCTAAAATTGTGAAAAATTGCGAATATTACAGAGCCGTCTATCACAAAACGAGAAAAGTGTTCCGAATAAAACATACATATTTATTTACGCACTAGACGAATATGTAATAAAAATGGGGGTACCTATTTAAAAGAAATGCAGTTTATATCCATTTAACCTATGGCAGCGCCATCTGGCGGGCCAACCATAGCGCCATCAGTTTCCCCCTTCAAGCTAGAAAAGTTTTGTTGTTTGTAGTTTTTTCGTTTGATGCTTATTTCGTGAAATCACTATCACTATCAATGGACCAGCCTGTATATACTTTTGTATATGCTCCCGCTTCCTGTGTGTGTCCGTCGGATAAAGCACCCTATATCTGTAGAATGAAATGGGTTATCGTTCTGATCTTACCCATTAACAGAATTTCGATATCTTAGCTACATTTCGTCCTCACTTTCTGTATGCTAAAATCAACCATACGCAAAGTCTACGCAATGCGATTTTTCGTCTGCGATCTGAAAGAGTGAATTGTTTGTAAATCTATGGGACTTAAGTACTTTCATTATCAGTTCCTAGGCTTACAAACTACTTTAACTAACTTAAACTAACCTAAAGACACATACACTCATGTCCGAAGGAGGACTCGAATCTCCGACAGTGAGCATCCTTGCACTCCGCAGCAAGGCGCCTTACAGCGTTCGGCCACTCCACCGCGGCCGTCTGCGAACTCTTAAAAGTTTTTGAGCACTAGCTTACTTAGTTTGCTGTAGCACAGTAACTGTAAAGAATACCGAATTGAAAGTCAGATCATTATCGAACGAATGTATGACAGTATAAGATGTGAAAAATTACTTTTTTTTATTGAATATTTTTGTGTAAAAATTCATTAAGATCGGAGCAAAATATGCATTTTGTCAAAGTCCGTAAGTAAAGTACCCTCCACCAAGGTCATGCCTGATACTACATTTTTACGGCATCTACAGGGAAACTGTTATGAGCGGTGGACTGGGGATTGGGGGGGGGGGGGGGTCAGTTACAAAGCGTTTCATAAACGTCTATCCCCTGAGCTATGTGTCGTGCTCTTTTGTTTTTTTGGGTCAGGAACCTTCGTGGAGGTACGGTGAACAGTTCAAATGTTCAAATGTTTGTATAGCTTATGGGACTTAACTACGGGGTCATCAGTCCCTAAACTTACAAACTACTTATGAACTAGCTAATCCTAAGGACGGCACAAACATCCATGCCCGAGGGGGGGATTCGAACCCCCGACTGTAGTGGCAGTGCAGACTGTCACTGGAGCGCCTCAGTCCCCTCGGCCACCGCGGCCGGCGGTGAACAGTTCACCAAAGTTTCATTGCAATCGAATGTTGTTTGTAATTCTTATGGGACTAAACTACTTTGGTCATAAGTCCCTTGACTTACAAACTACTTAAACTAAGTTAAAACTAACCTAAGTACAATATATATATATATATATATATATATATATATATATATATATGTGTGTGTGTGTGTGTGTGTGAGTGTGTTCCCAAGGAAAATAAACAATGATCAGAAATTTTTTTGAATAATATAATAATTGCAGCAGTCATCATCATCATCATTTTCCATCTCCAGTTTCCCGGGTGTGGCAACAAGTGCTCTCTATCTCGTCCGATCTTGATATAACATTTGGTCTGGACATCATCCCATTTATAACCGTTCTTCTCTATGTCTGATTTAACTGCCTCTATCCATCGTTTCCTTGGCCTTCCCCTTGGTCTTCTTCCTCCCACTTCCATTCAGAAGTATTTTTAGCTGTTCTTATGCTATCCATTCTCATTACATGGCCATACCACTGCAGTCTTCTTTTCCCCAAGATGTTCGCAATAGGGACCCTCATACCAGGTCTGTGTATCTCATTTTTGATCTTGTCTCTCCTGGTGCTTTGATTCATAGTCCTGATAAACCTCATTTCTGTTGCTTGGATTCTGCTGTAATCTTTTTTTAACAATTTACATGTTTCCATGCCAGTCTAGATCGGAAAGTGATGACCGGTTTCGATCAATCAAGATCATCCTCAGATCATGTCCCTGTTGAGCAGATGGCCTGTCTCTCGAGGAGCAAGACTGCTCGATCAATAAGGATCCTCCTCAGATCCTTGGTGAGGAGATGAACTGTCCCTCGAGAGACGGGCCAGTTACCAAGGACATGATCTGAGTATGATATTTATTGATCGAATTCGGTCATCATAATAACATAAAATCAGTATCATATTAAGGTCTAGACTGCGGCAATTATTATATTGCTCGAACGTCTTTGCGATCAGTGCGTAAGCAGCAGCGGGATAGGCCACTGGCGGCAGTCTGGCGTTACTTTCCCTATGAAGAGCTTTGGTCGTTGTTCCGGTATTCGTATCGCGCTCCGGAATCTCCGCAACCGCTGCAGAACAATTGAGACGCTCCTCCGATCCCCCCCCCCCCCCCCTGCCTGGCAGACATTGTGCCCGTCGCCCCCGGCACCCGGCAGAAGAGCAGCAACAATAACAGTTTCTTTTCCTCGCGCCGCCCCGCTCCGCCGCCCGTTGTCTTGGTTGTTTCCTCTCCCCGCTCCCTCTCCCCGCGCCATGGTCCGGTCGGTGATTATGTGAGCTGTCGGACAGGTCTGCCGGCGGCTGCTGCGGCGGCAGAAGACCCTGCCGGAAGCCGCTCCGCCCGCGGGCACCAACGGCGCTCATGTCCGCCTGCCGTGTTTGTTGTCCGGTCCGGCTCGCTGTTTATCAAAAGGGCCGGACAGTCGACAATTTGTATCCCGCGACCTGCTGCGAGGAGTTTGCCGCTGCCGATGGCGAAGCTTGCAAACAGGACACCACGTACACACACACACACACACACACACACACACACACACACACAGGCACAGACACAGACATACATTACTCGAAAAAGATCTCGGCTCTATCAAATAAAATCGTAGGAAGAAGAAAGAAAATACAGGCTGATCCTCCAGAAGAAGCATAAATCAACCAACCACTATCAAAACGCTATTTGTTGAAAAAATACCGGTTTCGAACCTAAAGGATCACCATCAGATGACTTTCCAAATACAATTAGAGGACCAGTTGAGACATCTGAGTTCTGAAGTATTCTCATCGGCAGAATGAACAAAAATGGCTTGGTTGTAAGGAGAGGAGACAACATTACCGCAACCGAGATTATTATATAAATACGTTAACACGAAAATTGTGGTACAGATTATTATTTATTATTATTTATTGTTTTTTTCTGTTCCATAGGACCCAATTGAGGAGTGAGACTCCATGGTCATGGAACAAGTCAATACATTAATTGTTACACAAGAATGGTAATAGAAAAAATTTTAAGTAGTCCTTTGCACACGACAATCTTAACACAAAGTGAAAAGAATGAATAAAGAAAAAATAAATTAGCTTAATTGTTTAACTTTTCTAGGAGTTCCTCGACAGAATAAAAGGAGTGATCCATGAGGTAACTCTTCAATTTAGATTTGAAAGCGTGTGGATTAGTGCTAAGATTCTTTAGTTCTTGTGGCAGCTTATTGAAAATGGATGCCGCAGAATACTGTACCCCTTTCTGCACAAGTGTTAAGGTGGTGTGATGCAAATGTAGATTAGACTTCTGTCTAATATTCACCGAGTGAAAGCTACTAACTCGTAGGAATAAGCTGATATTATTAACAACAAACGACATTAAAGAAAAAACGTATTGTGACGCCAGAATAAAAATTCCCAAACTACTGAAAAGGGGTCGACATGACGTTCGCGAACTTACACCAGATATTGCTCGAACCGCCCGTTTTTGAGCCAGAAATATCCTTTTTGCATCAGGCGAGTTACCCCAAAAAACAATGCCGTACGTCATAAGTGAGTGAAAGTAAGCGTAATAGACTACTTTTCGTGTTGAAAAATCACTTATCTCAGATATTGTTCTAATGGTAAATATAGCAGAATTTAGTTTTGGAACAAGATTCTGAACATGGGCTTTCCATGACAGCTTACTGTCTATATGAACACCTAGAAATTTGAACTGTTCAGTCTCACTTATCACATGCCCATTATGTGTAATCAGAATGTCAGCTTTCGTCAAATTATGTGTTAGAAATTGTAAAAACTGAGTTTTACTGTGATTTAACATCAAGTTGTTTTCTACTAGCCATGAACTTATCTCTTGAACTGCATTATTTGATACTGTGTCAATATTACGAGCAACATCCGTCACTACCAAGCTGGTATCATCAGCAAACAAAAATATTTTACAATCACCTGTTATACTCGAAGGCATATCATTTATATAAACAAGAAACAGCAACGGCCCCAAAACAGACCCCTGGGGCACCCCATACTTAATTGTGGGATTGCACGTCATAGCCATTTTCTACACTGCGGAGAATTACCTTCTGTTGTCTATTATTAAAGTAAGAGGTGAACCAGTTGTGGGCTACTCCCCGTATTCCATAATGTTCCAACTTCTGCAACAATATTTTGTGATCAACACAATCAAACGCTTTTGTTAAATCAAAGAAGACGCCTAATGTCCGTAGCCTCTTATTTAACCCATCAAGTGCCTCACAGAGAAACGAAAATATAGCGTTTTCAGTCGTTAAACCACTTCTAAAACCAAACTGTACGTTTGACAATAAATTATGTGAACTGAAATGATCAATTAATCTTGAATAATCAGCCTTTTCAATAACTTTAGAAAAAACCGATGGCATAGAAATAGGTCTATAGTTGTCTAAATTATCCTTTTCTCCTTTTTTATAAAGCGGTTTCACTACTGAGTACTTTAATCTGTTAGGAAACTGACCATTCTGAAAGGAAAAATTACAAATATGGCTTAGTACTGGGATAACAGTACTTTAGAATTCTGCTAGATACCCCATCATATCCACAAAAGTCCTTAGTCTTTAGTGATTTAATTATTGACTCAATCTCACCTATGGAAGTATCATGAAGGACCATTTTAGGTAACAGCCTCGGAAAGGAATTTTCTAAAAACGTTATATGATTACCTGTAGAAACTAGAGTTTTGTTCAGTTCCCCTACTATATTCAGAAAGTGATTATTGAATATTGCACATATATCTAACTTGTCAGTAACAGAAACATTCCTACTACGCACTGACGTTATATCTTCTACCTGCTGCTGCTGACCAGACACTTCCTTCACGACTGACAATTACTAATTACTAATTTATTCTTACAAGAAGGCCAATGAAAGTTACATAATTCGAAAGATTGTCGTAGATTTCACGAATATAAATATTGTGTGTGCATTTAGCCATTAAAAATGGTAAAAGGAAGTAGAAATTTTCCTATCTACAGCTTGGATCAAGTTCTGCATTCTCCAATAATCAGCTCACTGATTGGCTATTCGCCTCGACCAAAGACGCTGTACTGCAGCGCATCTGCAGTATTAATATAACGCATTAAAATAAGTGAATATCGAAACATGGAATGCACAAAAACTCACTTTCTTGTGCCGTTCAAATGCTTCATTTTCGCAGCGATTAAGAGTGGTTAAAGGAAATGGATGCCGATATAAAGGATGATGCGTCGGGAGAGGCATCTAGCGGTGCTCGGGTGGAACTACGAAGTCGAGAATGCCGATATAAATGATGATGCGCCGGGAGAGGCATGTAGCGGTGCTCGGGTGGAACTACGAAGTCGACATGTTGTCAGCTCTGGAATTCTGAATATCGCAGTTTCGAAATAACATTATTTCTTGGCGTTGTATAAATATACGAACACCGAAATGTAGTTCCATTTCAAATATTAGGCTAATGAAAGTTTTATAATTCGAAAATGGCATGAGAAGTATATACTTCCGTTTTTATTTGTTGTTATTGTGTCAGGCATTTTCCTTAACACGTAAAAGATACCGTTTCATACCTCCCAGTGCCGGTTAAATTTTACCAAATATCCCAGCGGCCTCCTATGATAATGTTCGCAACAGGTGCTGAATAGTGAGAATCCTGTGAGTCTTCATTTTAGCCAATCGCTTGACAACGCTGATGTTTTCCCATGGAATCTTCGCTTTACGAGGGCAATTATTTTTACTGAGTGGACTAGGGTACATACAAGAACCTGTCAACCATAAAGCAGGAACAGCATTATTTGTTTACTTCATGCCGCGGTGGAGTAGCCGACCAGTCTAAAGCACCTCGCTGCGGAGCACTCACTTGCTCGCCGTGGAGGTTCGAGTCCTCCCTGGGGCATGGGTGTGTGTGTGTTTGTCCGTAGGTTAGTTTACGTAGGTTTAAATAGTTTGTAAGCTACGGACTGATGACCACGCAGTTTTGTCCGATAGATTTACAAACATTTGAACATTTTTGTTTACTTCATGATCTGTACAATACACTAATCGAGTCATTCTATGTGGTTCGAACAAATGGGCGAAGATTTTCTATCATGTTGTTGATGTTGCCAACATAATAACGCGAGGCCGCCGAGATGATACGTAAAATTTGACCCCCAGTGACCATTGTAAACCCAATTGGTTGATTTTCGACCACAGGGAATACTAGTAGTGGTAATAACAGATAGCACTAATATTAGTAAATCACTCATAATTATACATTTTATATTATTTGACGAATAATGCAATATGGGATGTACTTATTGGTTTCTTCGGTCTATTATCTGAAGTCACTAACATAACCTACATGATGTATACTCTATGTTCATTTACTTTTGTAACTTATAGCTACAGTGTCAAGGCACTTTTTAATGCCGCGGCGGATTAGCCGTGCGCGCTGGGGCGCCGTGCTGCGGTGCGCGCGGCCGTTCGCCGTCGGGGGTTCGATTCTCCTCTCGGGCATGGGATCTTGTGTTGTCATTAGGTTAGTCTACCATTAGGTTAGTTTGTAAGCTACGGACTAATGATCCAGCAGTTGAGTCCAACAGATTTACAAATATGTGATCATTTGCACTTTATAATAACGCAGCTGCATTGTATTGCACATATAAATATGGGATTGCACTTTGAAACGTTGCATGGCACATGTTGCCGCGACGGAATAGCTGTGCGCACTGAGGTGCCCCGCTACGATGCGCGCGGCCATCCCGAGGTTCGGGTCCTCTCTCTGGCATAGGTGTTTGTGTTGTTCTTGGGATAAGTTAGTTTATTTTGACTGATTCTTCCGTCGCTTCTTGGTAGAACATAATCACATAAATTAAAAAGCGCAATTTTGTGTGTGTTCTAAGAGTTTACTTTACCGGTTTTCGGCTTATGAGGCCATCTTCAGAGTATTGACTGCTGTGTCAAAGAGGTTACAATGGTTTGATACAGTATTGGAAGAGATGACAAACGTCTACACTTAGATCGACATACATAGTAAAAACACTTCTTTGACATTGTGTTTTTACAGTTGGTAACTTAAGAACGAAACAGTAATCAATGAATATGTGTGGAGGATAAAACAAGGAATAAATTGGAACATAACCTGGGAACTGGAACTACCTACTATTCTGAACAAACTAATAATGCTAAAATATAGATAAAAATAAGTGCGTTGGTAATGGTTTTTGGAGATAATTTTAGATGGGTGTTACATATGATAGTTGCAAGGCCAGGTTTGCAGTGGAATAGAGAACTTAAAATGAACGACAATGTGAAATAGTTACCGGATGAGATCTGTTTTAGTTGACTCTAATCCAGTAAATATTCATTTCAAGTTCTCGATGCCACTCCAAGTCTGGCCTTACAACTGTCACATGTAACACCCATCTAAAATTATCTCCAAAAACCATTACCAACGCACTTATTTTTATCTATATTTTATCATTATCAATTTGTTCAGAATAGTAGGTAGTTCCAGTTCCCAGGTTATGTTCAAATTTATTCCTTGTTTTATCGTCCATATATTGTATATTCATTGATAACTGTTTAGTTCTTAAGTTGCCAACTGTAAATGTCAAAGAATTGTTTTTACTATGTATGTCGATCTAAGTTTCTCTTCCAATACTATATCAAAACATCGTAACCTCTTTGAAAAAATGTTCAAATGTTAGTGAAGCTTATGGGACTTAAGTGCGGCGTAATCAGTCCCTAAACTTACAAACTACTTATGAACTACCTTATACACAAACATCCATGCCCGAGCTGGGATTCGTACCCCCGACGGGGAACGGCCTCGCGCATCGCAGCATAGCGCCTCAATGCGCTCGGTCACTCCGCCGCGACTAACTTCTTTGATACAGCAGTCACTGCTCTGAAGATGGCCTCATAAGCCGAAAACTGATTAAGTAAACAAAAATAATCTCGTAGAACACGCACAAAATTATCTTTTTCACATTTATTAAAGTAGTTTGTAAGTTTAGGGACCGATGAGTACTGCAGTCAGTTCCCATAACGTTACAAACATGTTTCTACATTGTTTACATCACGACACATCCATGTGTCGCAGAGTAGACCAAATATTGTCATATACACTTCCCAGCTGCTCAAACTATATAGTCTTTCATATAAATATCCAATGTAATCATATTTGTAATCTTTGGTTTGAAATACTTATCATTATACGCTTACCAAAGTGTGATTCAGTCTTCAGTGGGTAGACACTGTGGATACACAACTGGCAAGTCAAGTATAATACGAGCTATTTATTTTCACCTTTTTCACTTTCAAGATTGTGTCATTGTAACCAATTGTTGAAGGTCTGTAAGTATCTTTACTCGGGAAAGTACTAGAGCTCCACGCGTTAATAGAAAGCACCGAAACACATGTTATAGGCAGTAAAAGTTGGCTCAAGCCGACGTTTTTGCAAAAGATCTGTGTTCAGAAAGGATAGATTAAACAAAATAGGTGGAGGCGGCAAAAGTAGTTATTCATGTAGCGAAGTTCAAGTTGATAGTTCCTGTGAGCTATTATGGGTGGAAGCTGTACCTGAAAATCATAAGAAGTTAATAATTGGTTTCTTTTACCGGCCTCCCGTCTCTGACGATAAAATAGAATAACGGTTCAAAAAAACCTGTGTCAAATAGTAAACACACACCCAACTCATACAATAGTAGTAGGCGGTGATTTCAATTTATCCTCAATCTGTTGGAAAAATTATATGTTCCAATCTATAGGTACGCATAAAACATCGTGCGAAATTGTACTCAACACATTCTCTGAGAATTACTTCGAACAATTAGTTCATGAGCCAACTAGAATTGCAAATTGATGTCAAAACACACTTGATCTCTTAGCAAAAAATAATTCTGATCTCAAAACGGATACAGGTATTAGTGAACACAGGGCTGTTGTAGCGAGATTGATTATACAAAGTTCCAAAGTTACCAAAAATAGACGAAAAGTAATTTGTTCTGAAAAGCAGATAGAAATACACTAAATTGCTTCTTGAAAGATAGTTTCGATTAATTCCAACCCTAAACGTAAGCGTAGCCATATGTGACCCCAATTCAAAGTAGTAGTATCGACAGCAATTGACAATTTTATACCAAATCAATTAATAAAATAAGGTGGTAATCCCCCTTGGTACACAAAACAGGTCAGCTCTCTTAAGTTGTTGGCAGATGACGCCGTCATTTACCTTCTAGTAAAGTCATCTGAAGATCAAAATCAACTGCAGAACGATTTAAATAAGATATCAGTATGGTGTAAAAATCGGCAATTGACTCTAAATAATGAGAAGTGTGAAGTCGTCCACATGCGTTCGAAAAGAAATCCGTTCATCTTTGTTTACAAGATAAATCAATCGAATGTGGAGGCTGTAAACTCCACTAAATACATAGGAATTACTATTACATCAGACTTAAACTGGAAAGAACACGTAGATAATGTCCTAAGAAAGGCGGACCAGAGACTACGTTTTATTGGCAGAACTTTTAAAAGATGCAACAGAACTACTAAAGAGAATGCATACACTACGCTTGTCCGTCCTCATTTGCTGCCCCGTGAGGGATCCTTTTCAGGAGGGTTTGACGAAGGACATCGAAGAGTCCAAAGAAGGGCAGCTCGTTTTGTATTGTCACGATACAGGGGAGACAGCGTCACGGAAATGATACATGAATGATGGGAATCATTACAACAACGGCGGTTATCGCTGCGGCGTGGTCTACTTGCGAAACTCCAATCACCAACAGACACGGATTTTTTTTTATACTCAGTTTAAAGAACACATTAGACATTCAAAAAACAACCAATCAAATTTTTTCCTTTACTTAAATGAACGTCAGCACACGGTTGATACCAGTGAACACGCACTGCATGTACTCCTTAAAATTTCGAAAGGCCCTTTTATGACTATCCTTGAGGAAATTGAAATCTATATACATATACGTAACAATCCACACACTGTACTAAATGAACAAACTGACCTTAAACGTCAAAATTATTTAAAAAATTTTATTGAATTTTCGTCAATGAAAAAAGTTAGCCCCTGTGTAATGAAAATCCAGAGATAACGTAAACCAACCGCCGAACATCTGTACCATACACTCTCTGGAAACAAATACACAGCTCACGAAAATCGATTATAGAAATAAACGATGAAACATATACGCAGCTTTCGAAAATCGATTATAGAAATAAACGGTAAAACATAAAATTTTGAGTATACAACATGGACTTCAAAACATGGCCATATTATAGCATGTATAATCTATTAACACAGATGTCAAATACGCCAAAGATATATCAAACCATAAAAACATAAATACCGGCTGTACGTCCTTTGTAAACTTATGATATCTTAGCTGTTACTGACAAAATACCTTTTCAAAATACGCAATATTATCAAAATCTTTTTGACAGTTAATATAAATATGCTTTAGATGTCTTATGTATGTCTGAACATCTAGACATACGTAAGTAGTTGTTAAGATCATTACTTTAATATTATAATACGACATACCATTGGTTTGATCTTAATGTTACCCATTTATACCGCAGGTCAATTGACAATGGCATTACAAGCCGAAACAGATCTCGTGAAAATAAAAAATCCTGAATAGCAATGAATTGGTTTTTTTATAAATGTCAGTTGCTGACGTTATTAACGCTGCAGGCTCTGTGGAACATAATTTTTTTCTTTTCAGTTGTTGCTGTGGTGTCTGTTCTTTCCTGACATGTCCGAATGAACAGACACCATTGGTTGACATTAATGGCCCGAAAATTTCGAATTCGAAGTACTGAAACATTCCGACCGTTTCAGTGCACTGGTGTAAATTCGACAGCGAAGCTGAAATTTGTGCTCGACCCGGGATTCGACCACTGATTTCCCGCTTCGGGCCAGCGGTTGCCTCAACCAGTTAACTATCCTATCCAGTCACGCTTCCCAATCAAACCAAATTCTCAACTTATAGCTCACTACGATGATAGTGCCCGATGCCCATTAGTTTCTCTTGCTCGCAGCCTGTAGTGGACTCCCGCAAGGTATAGAGCATATTAATGCGTCCGCATTGGAATTGTCAATTGCCTGTTGGGAGCATGTTTACAATTATTAATTCGGCCCGAAACCGGAAATCCGGGTCCGAATACCACTCCAGTACAAATTTTCAACTTCGCCGATGAATTTATTTAAGTACCCTGAAACGGTAGAAATTTCTAACTGGGAGGTGGCTGCAGCTGCTAGAGTGAGCCAAAGTGTAATTTCCAGGACGTTATTTCAGACAACAGCAACCGTTAAGGCAAGGCCAAGGTCGTTCACGCGTAACATCAGCAATAGATGACCGTTATCTCCAGTTAACAGCCCGTCGAAATAGGATGCCGAATGCAACTCAACTGCAACGCACCCTCCAGGCAGCAACAGGACGCGCAAAATCAGCACAAACAGACATCGTCTTCAGGAATGTTGCCCCTCCGTACGGTGGTTTATGGTGTATGTGTGCCACTAAAACCATAAAACCATGACCCGTGAGTGACCCGCAGAAACTGGGCGGAGGAACATCAGGACTGTCGTTCCCTCATCTGAACAATCCTGCTTATGTGCAAGAAAATCACCATATCATGGTGGCGGATGAATAGTGTGGGTAGTAGTCAGTATTGGTGGATGTACGGACCTGCATGTCGTTCAGAATGGCGCTTTGACAGCTCAGAGTTATAGAGACGAAATCCTTCGACCTTTTGTTGTGCCCTACACTGCTGCACTAGTAGATGGATTCCTTCTGGTAGACAATAACCCTCGTCCCTACAGAGTTGCACTGGTCGACAACATGCTTAAAGCTGAGGTAACTGTACGAATGGAGTATCCAGCTGTTCACCGGACTTAAACCCCATTGAGCATGTCTGAGATGCACTGGCAGACACATTGGTCAGATGAGCACGTCCCAAAACGGTTTCAGGGCTGGCTATTACATTCATGGAAGAATGGCCAATATCCCTCAAGATCTGACCGATAATCTCATACTGCCCATGTCATGCAGGTGTGCATCTGTACTGGCTGTCCGAATTGATCACACACCATATTGGAGGACAACCCGAATTACTTTTTCACAATGGTGTCTCGCTTAAAAAAAAAAATAAAAAAATAAAAAATAAACAGTCCAGACCAAAATATCGTACTATATCACACACAAATTACAATTATAACCAACATCTGAACAAATTATCATATCTAAATTGTGCATGGTATCTCACATGACCTCCTAATTTTTTGAACACTATTTATTTTAAAAAAAATAGACCCATTACTGGTTTAGAACCTAATGGATCATTATCAGATGACTGTTCACGTACAAATACTTCTGTTATTAAAATATGCTATTTGTGTTTTCTGCCGTCGCAGTTGCACATTTTTTGTCAGATTGTGCTAATAGTTTTTGAATCTTATTCAGTCAATTTTAGAATATCTGTTTTGTGCTTTAACCGTAATATACGCGAAATACTGCTAACAGGTATCTTGCCTTTAAAATTCAACGGAGACACTCGATGCCTGAAAATGTAGCAGCAGTTACATTTTTCACTCTTGAATTTAAAATACCAGATGCCTGTTGGCAAATTTCATTTCTAAAACCGTTAACGCATAGTTCAGGTGTTAGAAATTAGTCACTCACCATAAATAAAAATATGCATATTTTAAATACATTCCAGTTGTTGGTTTCAGTGTTGCATCTTATGATGAATATCCATATGTATTATCGTTTTCTAGATTCTAGCCCCTGGTGGCGAAATATTCTTGGAATTGTGGTGCCATCGAAAATCCTGCGCTATTTTGTAGCGTCTTTTGCTTCTGCTCACAAAATAATGCGTACTTTTTGAAGCTCTTATTTCAGTTACACAGAATAACACAGAGTGAAGCACCACACAAAAACCAAAAAGCTATTTTGATTTGTGTTTGGAGGGTGCGTCACTCTGTTATTCTGTGTAATTGAAATATTTAGTGAGCAGAAACAATAGATGCTAAAAAAATCATTTATACAACCTGACATGGTCAGGGAGAGAGAGAAGATAAACAATAATCTGTATTCTATTAGCACCACCTAGTAACCACTTCATTACAATAGCTTCAGTGTCGCGCTGAACTCAGTTTTGCATAACATGTCACGAGTGAAGTGTGTATCTTTATATCTGGTCTGCAGACATTAAAAGAATTATATGTAAAGTATGGGCTATTCCAACAGAGCAACGCAGAATTATGTGATCATGAGGTACTTACGGCTATCACTTATGATTCAAGCGTTGTCTGCAATTATATTTTGTGGATACTAACAACTTAATTATCATTTTTATGTCAGAACATGAGGCTAATAGCCTTTAAATGTAACGAACAGTTATCCATTTTGTGTCAATCTTCCAACTGTTCATAGTATATTATTTAGACTTTATAAACCTTGTAAAATGATTTTGAGAGGTGACATTAGATTTGTTATTTTACAGAGGTTAATTGGAAATGTAGATCTGAAAATGATGTAAAAAGTAGCATCAAAACCGGTCATCATTTATGCTCGTTGTAATTAATACAAGAATAAAAATTTGATTATGAAGTAATTAGCGATCTATTCCATACATTTTTTCGTGAAAAAAATTCGCTTTGTTTTTGGTTAAGGAGTGAAAAGGAAATCTCCTTCCCTCTGAAAGAAACCTTCCTAGCATCTGTGTGGAGTGATATAGGAAATTATGGATGTCTGGAAGCGGGTTGACTGCTGTCCTTCCGAATACGAGTCCAGTGTATTTGTTACCGCTGCGACACCTCGCTTCGGTATCAAAAACAACAAAAATAATGGACTAAAGTAGGATATATTTAGTACATCCAACGAAGTAGTCCCTGATTTTAGATATAAAAATTTCGAAAACTTACATGGGACTACGTGCAAGTTACGATCGCAGTTATTGTTAAAAACGTATTTAGTCGACATGTAAGGGTTTTACACGCATCGTAAGGAAGAGGAAGGTGATAGCGATTAAGATGAACACTATATTTATCCGTTACATGCACAGATAACAGCACATGTCCAAGAAGTTTCTGAGAGTCACGCAATAACAGAATGCAGCCAAAGGGACGTCGCAAGTCCTTGTTTTGCGAGCAATAGCAGGAAAGGTGTGTTCGGTTTACATGCGTTGATAATTATTGGGCTTTGCAGTTTATCGTATAACTCGATTGAGGTGAGCTATTTTTGCTCTTCCATCAATATTAGCCGCGGCGGAATAGCCGAGCGCACTAGAGTGCCATCCTACGGTGCACGCGGTCGATCCCCGTAGGAAGTTCAAGTCCTGACCAGGTCCTACTTTGCTGAATTTCTGAGTTTTTATGTTAACATCCAAAGTGACACAGATCTGATGCAAAAACCTTATCAGAAACCGGAACTGGTGACGGATGCAACCGTCGTCTATATTACATCAACAATGACAATATTACATAACATGGTCTGAAACTGTGACAAAGTAAAGTTACAAAAAAAAATTATAGAGTTTAGAAAAAACAAATACAGTAAAATAAAGTGATAAAACTGAAATAATAATTACAGCTAAAGAGATTTACATATAGAAGTTAACACATAATCGAATAAAACTATTTGATCGCAAAAATACTGATTTTCACAGCAATTAAGTGGTGTTTTTCACTGCTAACATTTACAAAGAATTAAGACTTCACGTACAATTAAATTACAAGGCTAGTCTTACAACAAAATATGCCCAAGTGACGAAAACTGAAATTTTCCCCTTCACTCCTAAATTATACGGAAAGGTAAAGTTCCTTAAGGATGGACCTACAAGTCAACAATGTTCTTATTTAAATATTATGCTAGTATTCGTCTTTGTAGCGTTAGAGAGGAAAAATATCACACCAAGAAATGTCTACTGGCTCGCAGTTTTTGGTTTCATTGTGAACATTTTACAGTAGAGACAATTGTGTGACAAGCCACGTTTCTATTCTTTCGAGATAAAGTGGTACTAATGTTTCAGCAAATAATCAAATATTGTAAATTAGAAAATTTTGTTGTCCATATGTAATACGTATCTCGGGTATTTTTTTACATGAGATATTTAAATATTTTAAACTACGTTATATAAAACGTATTTCTGTATAATTTATTTAGAATTATACGGAAAGGTAAAGTTCCTTAAGGATGGACCTACAAGTCAACAACGCTGCATAAAAGACAAAAATGAAAAACCATTAACGGGAGAACAGGAAACTGCAAATAGATGGGCAGAATTGTGAACTGTTGGATGGATATGTACCGAATAAAGTGTGTGAACAGGTAGAACGTGCTACAACAGATCCAGAATTCCTCTCTCCCTCAATTAATGAGATAAAGAAGAAAATTAAATATTTGAAAAGTGGAAAAACTGCAGGAGAGGCTGGCATATCGGCGGAACTACTTAAAGCTGGAGGATATATCCCTGTACAAAAGTTACACAAGCTGACAGAAGTTATTTGGAATAACCAAGAGCTCCGAAGTGATTGTAAAGTGGCTTTAGTATGTCCAATCCATAAAAAGATAGATAATTACAGAGGAATAGCTTTACTAGATGTGGTTCACAAAGTCTTTTTGAACTCTCTTCCAGCAAGAATCAAGCCCTTAGCCAATGAAGTTATAGGAGAATATCAAGGAGGTTTTCTATCAGGAAAATCAACAACTGACAATATATTTTTTTTTTAAGGCAGGTATCCGGAAAAGTTTATGAGTTGGACCAAGAATTACTCTTAATGTTTATTGATTTTCAAAAAGCCTACGACTAAATCCACACAGAAAGTTTACTGCATCTATTGGTCGAGTTTGGATTTCCGAAAAAAACTTGGTGCACTAACACGACTATGCATCTACGAAACAGAAGAAAAAATTAAAATTGAAAAAGAAAATAAAAAACCTAAGACATGGGAACGGATTATTACCTATTTTATTTAACATAGCCCTGGAAAGGTCGTGAGAGAGATCAACAACAAAAATCAGTGAGGTCTTTTGGTATGTGATAGGACTCGGCCTATGCTGATGATATCGTAATAATGTCCCAGTCCCAAGATGAACTCCAGGAACTTCAGAACATAATGCGAATGCTAGAAGCTGCAGCCGAAAAACTTGGCCTGAAAATAAATTCATCAAAAACTGAGTACATGGTGGTAGCAAGACACCGCTTACCAGATGTTTTACAAATACCAATAAATGGAACTAGTTACAAGAGAGTAAAGGAGTTCAAATATCTTGATGCATTTTTATCAGAAGAAACATCAAATAAAATATAAATAAAAGCAAGAATACAAGCTGGAAATAGGGTCCTTATTGCATTGAATAATGTCTTGAAGTTTTGGAATGTGTCAATACAACTAAAAATACGCTTTATAAGTAATTTAGTTTCCCTGTAGGTCTTTTTGGTTGCCAAAGCGGAGCACAAGTAAACAAAATCTAAATAAGTTATTAACATTTGAGAGGCGGGTGCTAAAAAAAGGGGGCCATTACGATTTAACAGGAGAGTGGTGAGAAGACATAATCAAGAACTGTATAAACTGTATACTGACCACAACATAGCAGGATTAGAATAAGATTGGGTCATTTTGAACGGATGAACGAGGACCACTATCCACAACTAGCTAGCTGCATGATCATGTGATCATGGAGGGAAGGAGAGCAAGAAGGAGATATAGGAAGAGATGGATGGACTACATAAGGGAGGATGTAAAGCAATTAGAGGCTTGGGATGACTGGAGAGAAAAGCCAAGAGAAGACAAGACTGGCGAGTCTTGGTTTTTACAGCATGCAGTCCTCTGGGCCTGATCCGTGTAAAGTAAGTATTAAAAACATATACTTTAAAGTAATTTGATAAGTTGCTTGGGTCTATGTTAAAGGAAAGGAAAGTAACATGTTTTAGACACAAACTTTTATTAACATTATAAGTGCTTACAAACGAGTGAATATTTACTTCCTTTGTTAAGTGACAATGTTATATTTCAAAAATAGTTTACCAATAAATTAAAATACTTATCCTGCACCTTCTCCATTATCTTTGTCAGTAACAGTAGCAGGAAGTAATAGCAATAAAAATGGTAGTAGAATGATGCAAAATAATAAACATCATTACCTCACTCAGTTTGGTTTTCTTAATTTTAACAGGTCTAAAGCATTTCGATATTACTGGCGTGGTACTTGTCTCCCATTCTTTCTTTGTAGATATCTCTTCAGCCTCGATGTTCATTCTGTTTTTCAGTTTCATAACCATTGGGTTGGTTTGTTGAGATCTGAAGCACACAGCCTCTGAGAATTCAAGCTAACACCACTAAAACACTCCTTCCTATTAGAATTAAGGAGCCCGTTTTCAGTCCTAATTTGTCAAAGAAATGCTTTCAGTTTCTGATGTTAATTTGCCCTAAGAATGTGCTAAATCTTCAGAGTGAGAAACAGCGTCACTGTCTTCATCACTGTTTCCCGTTGAAAAGTTCAGTTTTTTTCTAGAAGGCATCTTCATCGCATTCTGTCAAAAAAGTAACAACTTCCTGATATTCTGCAAAACTTAATTATTCATCACAAACCGGCTTTCGGCTTCTTAGGCTATCATCAGGTGACAACTGACTGTAGTATACATGCTTTCAAAGATATGTAAATCGTAACACGTCTGTAACATCTTTGAAAACGTGTATAGTACAGTCAGTTGTCACCTGATGATGGTCTAAGAAACCAGAAGCAGGTTTTTGACGAATAAATAAGTTTTACAGAACATCAGGAAGTTGTTCCTTTTTTGATACTATTATCATGTTCTGTCAAGCACCGACGGTAAATTCAATTAATTTCATCACATTCGTTTTGCTGCTTCACATTAACTTCCTGTTACGGATGACACGTTAGGCATTCGGACAAGAACATTTTATTAGTTTTTGTATTCATATATAGCCGGTATTTGCATACTGAATTATGGTTTCCTTTAAGTGTACAAATAATTATTTAATTTTATTTGCATTTTAATCTAGGGGTCAGATTACCCAGCATCCTGGGGCAAAGTGGTCACTGGCAGAATTTCAAATTAGTCTTATTAATATGAATGTGTTTATATTTATAAAAATTGGTAAATAATTATGTGAATTTATGCACAACAATAGTTGCAATGGTGAAGTCAGAGACGATAAGTTTCTTAATTACTCGCTTGAAATATTCTGCACTTTTTTGTACGTTATCCTAAATAATTTTAATTATATTTAACATTATATTCTTTTAGTTTAGTAGATTCAGGAGATGTATGTTATTACTCCATGCAAATTTAAATACTCTGCTCGAAGTTGTTTCTGAAATCTAACGAAAAATGCAACAGAAATTATTCATGTAAATTTTCTGGAACGGCTTATAAAGTTTCAGAAGACTGTAACGCAATATACGGTTAATTTTTCATTTTTAGTCACTCATAAGCACTCTGCACCATACTGAACATCATCCTCTTGAGCTTCTACCAAGTTGTTTTTCTTTTTTTCTTTCTGGGCTCCTTATTGGCCAATTGTGCTGCATACTCTGCTTTATCAATGCGAACCAAGTTCTCTGATGCAGTTTGCTCCAGGATTAATTCCCATATGCTGTAGAACTTTCACCCTACCAATGTTCCAATGTTGCCATTATTAAAAGCAGTAACAGCATCACTGACACCCCTCACCCCCACTTTAGTGTCTTCATTCCAACAGAAACACTTTCAGAATTTTCCTGTTTTGAGTACGAAATAGATTGCTTTCTTATAAACAAATTTGTGTTGTCATACGAAAGTCTCTTTAAGCTTATGCGGCGTCCTATTTGACGCAGTTAAATGGGTCAGCTTACGAAAGTGGAGTGTTAGAAAAACGTTTGGCGTAAAACTGAAGCTAATCGCACTTCATGCAGTTTAATAGTGACATCACCTGTAAGTCAAAGGACAATTCATTATTTAACTACGGTATTACTCTTGTTTCAGAATGAGCCAGAAAGAATGATGCATGACAAAAATTAATTGGCTTTGTTAAACAGGGACTGAGGTATACAGATTCTTATATAACAGCTGAACAATATGAGTTAAATGCCAACCGAGATACACCTCAAAAATACTTCCGTGTTAGTAACGAAACTGAAATCACAAAACAGTCATGCTTCGGATAAATTCTATTTATGTCCTCAGTGTTAGGAAGTCATTCATGAAGGCATTTGTTTGGAGTGCAGGATTGTACCGGACTGAAACGCGGACAGTGAGGAGTTCAGACAGAAAAAACGATAGAATATCTTGAAATTTGGCGAATGCTGACGGTGAGATGGGTAGATGGCGTAACTAATGAGGAGGTACTGAACAAAATTTGGGAGAAAAAAAAGCTTCTCGCATAACTAGGTTGGACACGTTATTAGACATCAAGGAATGGTCAATTTAGCACTGGAAGGATTGTGTGGGGCTAAATTCGCAGATGGAGACAGGCGAATAAAGAATAAGGATTCAGACGTAGGTTGCAGGCGTATTCAGAGACTAAGTGGCTTGCACAGGATACTATAGCGTGGAGAGCAGCATTTAACTGGACTTTGGACGAAGACCACCACAACAAGAACAACAACAATCTCTACAATTAATAGTCATGAATAGAGTCCGTATGTTTTAATAAGGCCTTTCTCACAACTAATACGGATGAAAAAAATATATTTATATGGTATCTTGTCAGTCACATCAAAAGAAGGAACCGTAGGTCGATATTTGAGAGACATTGTATTTTGTAGTGTTTCTGACAACTTGCACGCTTGTTGGTACTATACGCTCAAGACGTCACCGACGCATGCTACGTAGCTTCTAATGCCGCAGTAACTCAGACCGTGTCTGCCGGGTTGCCATCCCGACACAACGACAGGCGCCGCGTTGGGAAGGGCCTTGTACTCGGACAATCCAGCAGTATAGACCGACTGACCGAAAATTGGACCGATTTTACCAAAAGTGCTCCATGAGCTATTTCGTAACATATTCATTCATGTTAGAGTAATGAGTGCTTTTAAATTACGGGCAAATGTCGCCAAGTTTCCGTTGATGAAAAATGGTGCATTTTTGACCTACACTACATTAGTAATTTTGGTTCCTACTGGCGTCAGCTAACAAAGGTTAAAATTTCGTGACAATTTTTCTCAACCCTGTATAAAGATACGATGTGAACAAGTTGAGAGACAAAGCGTCCTATCATATAAATCAATGACGCAGTTCATTTATGGAAATCTCGGCTAAATACTAGGGGTAAAACTAGATAACACTAGGGTAAAACTAGATAACACTAGGGATGAAATTATGTAATTCGGTAAAAATGAAGTAGGTCATATCATCTGAGTGATTTTTTTCGAGAGACCATAATTAAATTTATTTATTTATTACGAAATAAAATACATATATAGAATCTAATAAGAAAATATCTTTCACTAAACATAAGTCAATGGCATTCTGTGAAAAACTTCAGTTGGAATAAGGATATTGAAAAGCGAATATTTTAAACTAATTTGAATGTAGAAATCGTATGAATATAAAGAATAAATGCCCATCATGTTGACCACATATGCCTGTATCTGTGGTACAATGTCAACAGAACTTTAAAGTATATAACACGGAAAGAGCCACAACTGAAATTTTATACGTCAGTGACTCTGCCAACTGTAATGTATGAATTTGAATAATGTGTACTGAAAAAATATCAAGAATAGAAAGGCATTTTTAAAAGTACTGAAGGAATATAAATCAGTATAAGCCTAGATACGAAATGTAGCACTCGTGAAAGAAAAAAGAAAATACGTGGAATGAATATTTACTAACAGAGACTACCGCGTCAGAAAAAGAGCTACAAAACGAAAGGGAAAGGAAGTCTTAGCAAATCGAAAATAAGGCGATAAGTGTAAAAGATGACGCTTGGCCTAACACGGAAAGTGCAGAAGGAGTACAGTGTTCGAGTGAACTAATATGAATGTGTGTTCATTATATTATCACTCATTTCACTAGTACGCAGTTTTTTAATAGCTTCTTGAAGATGCAGTGAATGTTTATTCGTTGACTGTCAATTTGATAGAAGTGTCAGTACGGCAGAACATTCTGATAAGGTAAAATACTTATATAGGGCCTTAGTCATAATTTTTCTTCCAGGGAATTTTTAGTTAAGCCTTTTTTGGTTGACAAATTGCAAAATCGAACATACTTTTACGCTGAACTGTTACACCCGTGATTCTTCAAATAATTGCTAGTTTCTATTTATTCTTCAGACAAGTCCAATTTAGTTACTTTTATTTGCATAGTATCTTATGATACTACTTTAGACCAATGTAACACTATCTGTTCTGGACTTCGAGATAAACTTTTCATCTGACCTGACACTACTTGATTTCTTCCTGTAAAAGGCGCTTGTTGATACAGAATAAGATCTCTTGCCAATTATTCTAGCTGCTTGTGACACTGTTCAAACGACAAAGGGAATTTTACAAAGGGGGCAAGAGAGCTTTGTACGACGATACCATGTCTGTATTGATCTTTTTTTTTAAATTGTACTGTAGACTCGATTTTTCTTTCTTTTTGTATCTTTAAGATCAAGTTACCTGCGCCGTTACAATTTCATTAACAAGGGAAATGAACTGGGGGTATCGGGGAGTATTAAATGGGAATTCTGTACGGCATTATCAGGGTTAGGAATTTTGGATCATTATCTTGAGCGCTGCGCCCAGTTATCTTGGAACCTGAATAGATTTTCACTTACTAGCTCATAGGATAAAAAATTAGTCACCCCTAAACACAATCATAATTTAGTACCATATAATTTCCATTCTGGAGTGATAAACGTCCAGATTCGATTAGGAAGTAAGCCCAAAATGCTGTGCAGATACGCGTCAAGCCAGTCGCGGACGACTTGGTCGCGTAATCTTCAGCATTATTCTGTAGCACCACACTTCATAAGCCTCTATCCTCTTCCTATTTCAACTATTTATTGTCCACGTTTCATTCCCGTACAAGGGTACACTCCAAACAAATACCTTCAGAAAGGACTTCGTAACACTTAGGTGTCAACAAATTTCTCTTCCCAATTCTTTTCCCATAGCCATTCTGCATTTTATATCATCTCTACTTCGACTTTCATAAGTTATTTTGCTACTCAAATAACAAAACTCATCTACTTCTTTTATTTACCTTGCCCTCTCTGTTCTATGTGATTGCTACCATGATGTTGCTTTTCTGCACACTACATTTGAATCCACAGTTTTGGATCTTATCATTTAGGATGTCTATTGTTGCTGTAGGCTACCTCCTTACTGCTTGTTCTCCACACAACGATAGAGTCAGCAAATAATGACAGATTTCTCTCCCTTCCTCTATGAGCTTCTTTTCTCTTTGACTATTTCATATGACAGTGTTCCCAGGGAAAAGGTATGGGCAACCTTGGAGAGAAAGGGAGTTGGAAAACAAACACTTGAAATCATCCAGGCAATGTGTGAAAAATCTGTAGTTGTGTCCAGACACAATTTTGAAGAACTGATTGGTTTAAGAATGTTTCAGGGTTGAGACAAGGAAGTGCGATAACACCATCACTATCAAGGGCATAGCCAAAGGGGGGGGGGGGGTCGGTCTTGGGGGTCCGGACCCCCCTATTACCTATAATGCTAAGGACAAAAACACACACACACACACACACACACACACACACACACACACACACACACACACATGCTCGACGGTGGACTCGAATCTCCGAAGGAACTAAATGAAATAAGACACGACCTAGCTACCGTGTAGTGAAACTGAATGATATTGTTATCAGTCATACGCCGGAAAAGGGATACGCACTATCCACAGTCAACAAAGTCATCTATAGATTTTAATTATCGATACATCGATAACAGCATCGGTTATTGCCCAGTCCTCCTTTAGCCGTTGTCCATTGTTGGCCTTACTCAATTATTGCTAAGTTAAGGACTACAGTTGAATGCTGCCGCTGCCGTTTATTTCTTTTGTGCTGTTAAGTTTCCAATTATGGGTAAGTTCATAACAAGAAAAAATAGAAAAACCGACTTTCATTTGTCCACTAGCGTTGTGGTAAGTTAAAATACGTACTAGTATAATAGTTTATTTATCTATTTACAGCAGTGGAGTCGTTATTTGGAGTGGCAATATTTCAGTATATCGTAAGGCACATCACTCAGTAAGTGTTAATTCTTTTTAAAGTTAGGTTTAAGAGTAATATTTTATCTAGAGGATGGATACGTTGCAATGCCAACAAGAGTAAAAGAACCAATGATCTTGGAAATAAAATTATAGACTTACGCTTCCTAAATTAATATGCCAGGTATTTATACTGAAGCAAAAATTAATGCAGATTTTGCGAAACACCAAGCTACAGTCGTGGCTGACAGGCAGCGAGCTTGGTGACCTGCAACCGTGTCGTTGCCAGTGTTCAAATACAAAGAAACACTTCTCATTCTGATAATTTGGCTTTGTTTGGAATAACAACTGAACGTTCTGCTGGCGTATGTTGAAACAATTTTTAAGAAATGTTTTCCTCAAATTTGAATATAAAATTTGCAGTATTTGTAAGAAGGTCTTACAAACGCAAACTATGTGCATAAAATATAAAACATATGTTAGCCTAAGTTTGTTTTTAGAATAAATGAAAAACATGAGTCTTTGTAAATTTTTCTTTAACCATTCGGATCCCCCCTCCCCTTTGACAATATCCTAGCTACGTCACTGTCACTATATACAATGCTGATGGATTAAATAGACAAGAGAATACTGGAACAAATAGAGGGGCATTCAAAACAGGAACAAGCCAGTGGCATAGTTTCAGATACCAGCACCTGTATGTTACATGTATTGACACTGGCTGTTGAGACACTTGCCCACTGACACAAGGCGGTGAATGGAATTTCTGGGTCTGCGATGTGAACCAGATCCGCATGTACAAAAAATGTTCAAATGTTTGTAAATCTATCGGACCAAACTGCGTGGTCATCAGTCCGTAACTTAAACTAAGGTAAACTAACCTAAGAACAACACACACACACCCATGCCCCAGGGAGGACTCGAACCTCCGACGGCGAGCAACCGCGCGCTCCGCAGCGAGGCGCCCGCATGTACAGCTGGACATCATCATCCGAGGAGAATCGTTTGCTCCTCAGGGCTTTTTAAGAGGGCCGAAAATGGCCTGAAACTGTATTGACGGTGGCTGATAACACCTCCCATTTGAATTTCTACAGGAATCTTTGCATTGTGGAACAAAATGACCCCACGGGTGAGATTGCCTGGTCGTTTTGATTTTATCTCTTGGCAAACGGTGCTCATGGTTTGCGAGTAACGCTGGGCGCTGTGAATTAGAAAGTGGCTATTCTGGTCAAAGAAGAATGTCGGCATAACCTTTACTGCATTCGTATGTATGGCTTTCGTGTTTTTTTTTTTTTTTTTTTTTTTTTTTTTTTTTTTTTTTTTTTTTTTTTTTTTCATACTTGTTCAAAATGATGACATCAGACATCTCCAGCCACTACTTGTGCTAGTAATGCATTTCCTTCCCGTGCGTAGACAGTGGGCCATTTGACACGCTTCTTGGACAAACTTTGCGCAGTCGTACCTTGGTGAAGGTGTGAACACTTCCGACGCTGTATCCGGGGGTCCTGCGTAATGAGTGCATTAACCGGCTGTACAATAACATCGGTGACGCAGTTTGGTGCTCCAGACCGTGCATCATCGGATAACGACTCCCGTGTTTTGTGTCTCGTTTCCGCCGGTTGTCCTGGGTGTAGGTGGCCGAGTATAGAGAGACCGACACAGGGAAATAGGATGCACTCGTGTGCCGGTACAGAGTCTGAGGTGACCAGCAGAAACTAGAAACACTAAGCTAGATTAGAACAAGATATATATTTAGCAGAAATCTTACAATACTTAACTTTTTTAACTGAAGACTACTGCAATGCAGATACACAGTTTAACCAGGTAGAGGCTTGCCTACTAAGGAGAGTCATAGTGCCTGTCTGAATCCCAAGTAACCGATGCAGTTCAGGGTGGCCACGAGCGGAGTTGCAGCAGAGGGCGCTCGTGGCTGACGTCGTAAGAACGCTGCGCCGTGCTTGCATGGCGGCGCGCGGCGAAAGTACGTGGCGCGCACTTCAGACTTGTGCGACACCACACCGTCCTTCCCTGAAGCGCTTGTTTCTCGCTTTGACTATTGCAAGGTACATGCAGAGTTCGCCGTACACTTGTGACATTCGTCGATGTCCATTTCCCCTACTCCTACCTCTGTCAGAAAACGAACAACTCTTTCCTATTTGATTTTTTAATTTTTATTTATTTATTTATTTATTTTTTTAGCCTCCATGTCACTCTTTTCCGAGCGAGGTGGCTTAGTGGTAACACACTGGACTAGCATTCGGAAGGATGGTGATTCAAATCCACCTTCGGCCATCCACATTGAGTGTTCCCGTGATTTTGAAAGGGCACGGCTGATATCCTTCCACATTACAAACATTCCGAGCGTAAGCTCCGTTTCTAATAACCACGCTGTCGACGGGACGTTAAAGTCCAAGCTTCCTGAATGAAACTTTCACTCTGCAGTGGAGTGTGCGCTGATATGAAACTTCCTGGCAGATTAAAATTGTGTGCCGGAACCGCGACTCGAAACTGGGACCTTTGCCTTTCGCGGGCAAGCACTCTACCTACTGAGCTATCCCGACACGACTCACGATGCCGCCCCACAACTTTACTTCCGCCAGTACCTCGCCTCCTACTTTCCAAACTTCACAGAAGCACTCCTGCGAACCTTGCAAGACTAGCACTCCTGGAAGAAAGGATATGGTGGAGACATGGCTTAGCGACAGCCTAACGGATTTTTCCAGAATGAAACTTTCACTCTGCAGCGGAGTGTGCGCAGAAAATGTTCAAATGTTTGTAAATCTATCGGACCAAACTGCGTGGTCATCAGTCCGTAGCTTACAAACTACTTAAACCTAGGTAAACTAAACTAAGGGCAACACACACACCCATGCCCCAGGGAAGACTCGAACTTCCACGGCGAGCAACCGCGCGCTCCGCAGCGAGACGCTTTGGACCGCTCGGCTACTTCACCGCGGCAGTGTGAGCAGAGAAGTTTGAAAAGTACGAGGCCAGGTACTGGCAGAAGTAAAGTTGTGGGGCGGCATCGTGAGTCGTGTCGGGATAGCTCAGTCGGTAGAGCGCCTGCCCGCGAAAGGCAAAGGTCCCAGGTTCGAATACCGGTTCCGGCACACAATCTGCCAAGAAGTTCCAAGCTTCCTTCCTTCACTGTTTTCATTGCGGCTGGCAGCGGTGGTTGTTTGTTGCATGGTGCTGCTAGCTTTGTATAGTGGTCCATGACGTGTACGTGTGCACTTTAAGCGTCGGCTGTGAACTTGCACGCGCCGGCCGCGGTGGCCGAGGGGACTGAGGCGCTCCAGTCACGGTCTGCACGGCCACTAAGGTCGGGGGTTCGAATCCCCCCTCGGGCATGGATATTTGTGCCGTCCTTAGTTTAAGGTAGTTGATAAGTAGTTTGTAAGTTCAGGGACTGATGACCCCGTAGTTAAGCCCCATAAGCTTAACAAACATTTGAACATTTTTTTGAACTTGCACGCTCTGGTCGGAACCACAGCTCGTTACACACGCCACGATATTACCCTCCTGTCACTGACTTGCGCATTCCAGACTCCGGCTGGTTTCTTTTTGAACGCCCCCTCATAAATATACGGACAAACACCGGGTTCTGAGGTAGTGAATAAATCGATCAAATAAAGCACTCCAGTATAAAAGAATCTACCGTGTTATTGATGACTGCTGAACCCTGCGCATAAAGTCAAACGTTAAGCGAAAGACCACGTACCTCAAGTGGCACGCTCCAGAAAAAGTTCTCCACAAAGGCCAGCAGCTGGTGTAGAGTTTTCATGTCAGGCAGGCAGGCTTGATGGGGTAATTGGTGGTGAGGAAACGGCAGTCGCGAATGGCGGCGCGGCGCGGCGTGCCTCTGCTAATTGTAACCGGCAGGAACCCGCCGCGCGCGGCCCACTGTGGGAAAGCGCGCGCCGCCCGCTGAGGCGGCAGGAAGGCGGGGGCGGCAGCGGCTGCGCGGGGGCGGCGAACGGGGGCGGCGCGGCGCGGCTTCCTGCGGCCGCCGGCTTGTGGCACGCCACTGCGTCAGGCGCCGCGCGTGGGAAGGCGCGCCGCAGCCGCCGCCGCCATGTTGCCCAGCCGAGACATTTGTTGTACCGTAAACTGACGTTACTTTGACCCAAGAAGTGAAACTTTATCTATACTTACAAGGAAAGTACTTGGGCTCGAACAAACACATATACATAAAATTCAAATGTTTGTTAAGCTTAAGGGACTTAACTACGGGGTCATCAGTCCCTAAACTTACAAACTACTTATGAACTACCTACAACTAAGGACGGCACAAATATCCATGCCCGAGGGGGGATGCGAAGCCCCGACCGTAGTGGCCGTGCAGACCGTGACTGAAGCGCCTCAGTTCCCTCGGCCACTGCGGCCGGCAAACACATATACATCAAAATCGCACTAGAGATAATGTAAAGACCCCTTATTGCACAAGTGATACTCCTGCATCAGCAAAATTCAAAATGCTCAAATGTTTGTAAATCTATCGGACCAAACTGCGTGGTCATCAGTCCGTAGCTTACAAACTACTTAAACCTAGGTAAACTAACCTAAGGACAAACACACACACACACCCATGCCCCAGGGAAGACTCGAACCTCCACGGCGAGCAACCGCGCGCTCCGCAGCGAGACGCTTCAGACCGCTCGGCTACTCCACCGCGGCAGCAAAACTCTGCAGTCGTCCGTTAGAGTCATCTGGGTGTGCCTTGCCACATTGCGCTTTCACCTGTTGGTTCGCCAGTAGGGACGGTACAGTGTGCCTCGGAAGTTGCGTTTTGTGACATTTGTGTGGTGAAGCGTCAGATGGGGCGACGATTGGTAATCAGTCCAGCTAAAGCATTGCGACTGATTTAGATGATGTTACGAAGAACCCTCCTTCGTGAAGATGGTATTAGTGTAGGAGATGAATCGTTCGCATGCTTTCTCGTATCTGTATCTCGGTACAGAAATATGAACATTAGTTAGATAGTGTTGTTACAAACTCATAATAATGATAATTGGTATGATAATGACGAAGAACTCATTGTTAGCGGTAGTGCAACGGTAAGTGCGGGAAGAGGCGATGGAAGCAGTGGCAATGAATACCAACAGTCTTTCGGGAAGAAGGTTAAAGTTGCAACTATCATCACAGCTTTTGATGACAATACGCTTGAGAACATGTATGACGATTATTACATAACTTATAGTTCAGATATCTGCATTACGTATGGCGTCTACAATTACATCTACAGCGCTATCTACAGCATGATTGCAAAGTTTTGCATAAAAACGACACCCACCAGCACATTGAGGTGTACGTAGAGATACTGTAACCAAACGTTCATACAGATATGTTTGTTCGAGCCCAAGTACTTTCCTTGTTAGTACACATGATAGCCTAAAACCATTAATTATGCCGTTATCCTAAACTTCTTTTCACTTGTGATATTTTTCTAGCACATTACGTCTACTTCTGATCAAATTTTATTTTTTGTATGTGAGTAAAAAAATTATTTAAATTTGGATCCAAGTAGCTCCAGAGTTTGTTAACATGAACCCATCCCTTATTATCCTTGTAAAAAGCAGTTTGAAGGTGCATCGGGTGCAAGTAGGATCTGGACTTTTGAAATAAAGACATATAAATGTATTTTGGCGTGAGGAATATTCTTTTAATTTGACATTTAATTGGAAAATATCCTAAAAATACATGAAAAACTGTGTTTGTTTGATAGAAACATATCAGCATTCGTTTACACTGTGCTGAATATTCATAATAATAAATTATGGTCCACAATAAAGTTAGTTTATGTTACAATTGAGAACAAACCCCTTCCAACTGAAGAGGGTGGGTTAACTATTTTTTCTAATTTCACACCACTTGTAGAATAAAACGTCCGTTTCTGAAGGCCAAGCCCAGGCCTTTCTTGTTGGTGTCATGCATTCAATAATGGCATACTGTCATTACTTGACCTGGAAATAAAACGTTATTCCAAGCCTCAAGAACAAAATCCTACTCCTGTAAGGAACCTTTTAGCATTTCTTTCTCTTCAACAGTGTACAAATCTTTTAACTAAATAAATTGACAAAACTTAATGATATACATTACTTTTCAGTGAAATTTAGAAGTGTGTAACTTAAATATAGCGCTTGGGGCTCCTTGAATCCACTTCTGCGCTGTAGTCCAAGTAACCCCCTTTTTAGGTTATAAACACACTGTTCCCTAAATATATTAATTTTACTGGGCATTCTTTATCTGTATAATTAGAACAATAGTTATTTTGTGAAGGAATGTACACAAAACGTAAATTTTACTTTACCTGGCATGCAGCTTCAGTGGGCAGCGTGGAGAAAGTAGACGTTTTCTGGTAGTGACGATATTTAGTTTCACTACACAACAGTGTAACGATAACTATGAGAAGACGCAAAAAGCAGATGCAATGCTAAGGGCACTAGGCACTAACTAGTACTTTTGTCTGTCGACGAAGTGGTCAATCAGCTGCATACGTGCATTACAGAACGCCCAGAACTGATTTAAAACATTTTTTCTCTTGGGTCCAAGTTAAACCCCTGGGCTCTAATATATAAAGCAGAGTGTCCGTATGTTTTTGTGTACGTGTTGCATACAAATGACAGTTTTGTTCCAATCATTATGAAATTTAGTACACGTGAGCTTCAATAAATGAGGACGGTCGCCGTAAGACTCACGTACGATACATAGTTAACAAGATATGACGTTATAAGCAATGAGATGCGCGAAAAACTGCTGCATTAAACGACAATGCTGCTCATTTAATTCTAAACCACTGGATCGTTGATAGATTTCAACCAAATTTGCTACACATATTCCTCACGTGAAGCAACAATTGATATAGGAGTGAGAAGCACATACGACTCTTGGTTCAGGAGATACAACGTCATAAACAATGCAGTTGCAAGAAAGTGCCACATAATGCGACTAGACTAAAGGCTGGAACAAATAAATTCCCGGCCAACGCCGGGTTTTCAGCTAGTATATAAATATTTACTTGCATTGCCTACGGATGCACAAACAGAACAAGAAAGACGTCTGTTACGTTTCATTTGTAAATATTGTACATGAACTAATACTTTCAGTTTGAGTAACGTTGTTAGTTTTCAGTCAAATACATCTAATGTTAATTGTTGCTATACACAAACGACCCGCTCCAGTTTCACACAGTTGGTATTTTTATTCTATATCTATAAAAATCTATGGTATTAATAACAAATCTTCAGCTTGGTGGTGTGATATAAAATATTTATTTTAAAATATCATGTATCGATCATTGAACATCATCTGTGCCATTTCGCGTCCTTATGACTCATGAACACCGCATAAAAACATTTGTACAGTCAAAATTGATAAAAAGTAACATGCAATTGACGGGTCTTTCTTACTTATATTTTTTATGGATTCTGACTGTAGAAAATTTTTATGCGCTGTACACGAGGCGCAAAAAGAAGTACGCCCCGAAAATCCCCTAGCCATCTAACTAGATATGACATATTCCATCTAAAACACGAAACTATAAATACAACACTTCTGCAAACTCAGATTATTTGACAAATATCTGTCTGATTTTCGGAAACACCACAGCACGAACTTACTGATAAAGGTAACCGATCTCCCGAAATTCGCCATGAAAAATAGCGATGTCTCTATATTGGCACTACTAGATTTCAGTGAAGCTTTTGATACTATCAGATTCAAATAAAATGCGGCGACTAAAGTTCTCAAACAGTGCAGTTGTAGTTTGAAAGGTGCTTAAAATAGACAGGAAAGTGCTGTCTATGAGAATCAAAAATGTTCTTCTGGAGTACCTCAAGGATTAGCTTTAGGGCCAATTTTGTTCTCATTGTACGTCAATGACATTTCATCGGTTTCGACGTTCTGTAAACATCACTTCTATGCAGACATACAGCTCTAAGTATCAGACCTGAAGATATAAACACTGCGATTGCCCAGATGAATTTTGCTCCACCTTCAATTGTAACATGGTCGAAAAACCTGAGACTAAAATTAAATGCAAAAACGTCGCAAGTAACCTGTCACCCATCAGAAATTGATCAGTTCAGAATTAAATCTGAATGTATCTCAATACCATTTCAGAAATCAGTTAAGAATTCGGGTGCAATTATGGACGATCATTTAAAATGGAAAGTTTAGTTAATACCGTCACCGTGTGCAGGAAGACTTCCGCCTGTTTCTACGCCCTCAAAAAGTTTCGTCTACATTTTCCACAAGAAGTAAAATGCAAACTGGTGCTTTCACTCGTTCAACCGAACGTTCACTATTGTGGTACGATTCAGCACGCTTCAAGTAACGAAAATACAACACGGTTAGACTTAACCATGAATGCATGTATGTGCAACATTCGACGGTATGACCATGTTAGTGCTTCATAAACCCAATTAGGGTAGCTACGACCTGACAAACTACGGGACTACCATACGCTGTGCCTTCTCCATCGATTGCTAAGTAAGCAAGCACCCCAGTACCTCGAATCAAGATTTAAACGTCTTTCGTGCTATAATAATATTAATATAAGATCCCACTTACCTACTTCTTTACTTGTAGGGCAGCGTTTTCTTTTTTTTTCTTTTTGTTGCTGTTGTTGTAAAATGGCATATTAACTATAGCTATTTATTTTTTAACCGAATGCTACGGTTTCGGCTAGTTTACCATTTTCAAATGCTAGCAGAGTTTAGCTAATAGCTTAACATATCATAATACAAAATTGTAAAATAAATATTTGTCATCATACTAATAATCTTATCGATATTTTTCCACTGGGAAAATATTGATGAGAAGTTTAGTATGATCACAAATATTTATTTTACAATTCTGTGTTATGATATGTTAAGCTATTAGCTAAACTCTGCCAGCGTTTGAAAATGGTAAATTAACCGAGACCGGTAGCACTAAGTTAAAAACATAAACAGCTATAGTCAATATGTCATTTTACAACTATCTTAAAGCTGTTAAACCCCACCTGTTCACCTTTATAATCAGCGTGTTTTTCTCACACGGTTTCAGATTCCCAGATACACTATTGAGTTGACAAAAGGAGAACCAAAATGCCTCTTTCAGTGGATAACCACATTACATTACAGAATACAGGATAGACATAACTGTAAGGATTTGTCAAATACCTTTCTTAGGTATAGATTATGAGACTTTGCTTCTTTATATGGCGCCATATCATGTCTGTCCACCATCTAATCTGTTAAATATCTGGTTACGCACATTTGTAAAGCCATGTGTTTCCTGTGCTGTGCCGCTTGAGTAAAGTATTTGACACTGTATACTTGATATTCTATAAGTTTGAAGGATTAGTTCATGAAGACAATGAACTATCATTAACAGGTTTTAGATCAAATGGTCTACCTATTACTATAGGGCGCCACCAGTTTTGTACAAGGCTCTTCTTTTTTCTAATGCACATCTATGGTCTACACAGTTGTTTGTCCTATAAATCATTAATATAAGCTGGCTCAATACTTTATCTGATCTCTATATAAATTAAGTGTTAAGAAAACGTCTGACAAGAATTGATATGTCAGCACAGTGCCTACACAAAAATATTGAAATTAAGCTTTTTTCTCCAAGGACTGAGTGGAAAAGTAAATGAGTGTGACTCTGTCAAACTACTCATCAGTTTCTTATTATGTTTTATTCCACTCTCAGTTATGGAATTATCCTACAAGGCAAGTCTCTTGATGTGAAAACAGTTTAGTGGCAAAAAACAAACAGTGATAACAGTAACAGGTATTTCAGGCCGAATGGCATATCCAATAAAATGACTAAAAATAATTTCTCTTTCCAACAAGTGAAGCTTGTCTCTCACTGAAAAAAGCAGCTGCGACTGAACTTTTGGAAATTCTCCCCACAGTTAACAAGGAACAAAATATATAGCAGATTAACTCTCAAAATTATTTAAATTATACTGCCTTTTAGTGCTGTGTACAGAATTCATTAATAATTACATTTTCCAGGTGGAATAATTCTATAGGTATCAGATAAATATTGCCCAGAGACATTACAGACATTAGAGATAATAAACTGAGTTAGAGGCATTTATGCTACTGCCGGGATTCGAACCCGGAACCTCCAGTTTACTTAGCAAACGCCGTAACCTTTAGGCCAACCAGACTTAAAGGTTGCAGTTACTGCACGCATAGCCCTAAGCCACACCTCCTCCACTACATAAAGTTCAAATTTGCCATTTGTACCGTTATAAATAGGTATCAAATTGCCAATGCTTTCAAAAAGCGGAATAGCACCACAGCAAAGAACGTTAACGTATATCCTGCCTTATCCTGAGGTACAAGACAGAGTAAACAGGAAGTCCCGGGTTCGAATCCCGCCGCGGCATAAACTTTAATTCAATGCCCTTTATGCAGTTTATGTCTTCAATTCTGTAAGTGTTGTATCCTAAACCTAACCTATAAAATCTGCATTCCAGTCTACGTATTAATGTAACAGATATTGCTGTTAATGTTCCGCCTGAGAGAGAGAGAGAGAGAGAGAGAGAGAGAGATAATCCTATTCTTCCTGTTCTGGGTAAATATTGTATTATAAATTAAGGAAGATTAACTTCGTTGTGTGCTAATTTTATATGTTGTAAAAAATTCTGCCATGAACCAAAATACAATCTGTAAATGTAATATGACAACAATAGAGGTAAAATGCCAGTTTTTCCCTATATCATGATTAATCACCTGTAATGCAAATAAACGAAGTTAGCACAACTTTCCTTAACGAAATAAGTATTCATTTGTGTATGAAGAACAATTTGAATTCCTAGTTTCACTGATTTGGATTTGTCAATGTTGTGAACTGACTACTAGTGACTAACTTGGCAGGTGTCACGTGGGGGAGAGAAGACAGCGCAGACAATGGGAGGAGGTGACGTCCATGGCAAAACACGCTCTACTGCAAGTACACGGTGCAGGCATCATAAAATGTCAGTTATCAGCTTCCACAAAAGCAGCAATGTGCATGACGGATTTATCTGCCAGTTATATACTCTGTATTATAGAAATAGAAGTTACTGTTCATATGAAAATGTATTAAAAATGAAAAATAGTGAAACAAGTCAGACAGTAATAGTGCACCTTAGTTGCAATAGTAATAGTACACTCCAAAGTTGGCAAGAAACATCTACAAATACGATAAATACAGTACGGCCTCCTGATTACTACTATCAGATCGACAGAGTCCACATGCCAAGTTATATTTCCCACCTAGTGCTCTGTAAAAATGCATCACGAGTAGTGCCATGAAGGCTAATTGAACTCGTTATACCTCTAAAATTTATTTATGCTCTTTCACATATACTATACAAGAGTCATGAAGTTACAGAACATCAGGCATAATCATACCTTAAAGTAGGCACACATCACTGAAGGTGTAAACACGAATGTGGAGTGCAATAAAAATTTAAATCCTTACGTTCACATCTTCAATATATACAAAATTTATTAAATCAAAATTCTCACGAGGCATTGCACTGGGCAGACAGATTATTTATTGTAATTAATATTTTTACAATAATGTAATTATAATAGGTCTCCCAAGTCGAGACATTGGCGAGTACAAATTTTTTTGATTCTGTCATCAGAAAGACGCATTTTTAAATGAATAGCACAGATAAATAATAAGGTATATAACATATTGCTAGTTATACGTTGTCAGATCAGAAAATTACTATTTTTGTTTAAAATTGAAGTATTAATTTCTATGAAGTGTTCAACAAGCCTTTAGTAAAAGACAGCTTAGCTGTTCAAATGTTTGAATAGCTTATGGGACTTAACTACGGGGTCATCAGTCCCTAAACTACTTATGAACTAGCTAATACTAAGGACGGCACAAATATTCATGCCCGAGGGAGCATTCGAACCCCCGACAGTAGTGACCGTGCAGACCGTGACTGGTGCGCCGCAGACCGCTTGGCCACCGCTTGGCCACCGCGCCCGGCGGTATGTTATGTGTTTTCATATGTATTGTGAACATTGTCGTTATTTGCCACAGTACCTTCAATTGTAGTCACCCCAAAACAAGCTTAGCTGTTGTCAGTGATTCAGTCAGATAGTGTATTCTAAGAGCTATGTACTCAAGTTGATGAAAGGTTTGCAGTTACTTTATTTTGTCACAGAATATAATGACAGCGAAGAAGTTACTACAGACGCTGATAGTTTATAGAAAAGTGTTCTAGCATCATACCACATTCTGTACTAATTCAACCTGATTAAGAAGGTTTTTGTATGAGTACAAAGGGTTAAATTTTAACTGTAGCAGTGGTGGTGATGTGCGATAATGTTGATAACGAAATGTTCACTTTATAAGGATAATTAATTTACTGACAAGACAAGAAGACTTCTGGGCCATACCACATGGCTCATTAGAACATTAGTCACAAAGTAATTTTAAGTAGAGTAAAATATTCCCAATATGGGGTATATTTTAAAGTTGTCCACCTCCGTATCTCAGTGGATAACAACACTATTTAAAATACAGGTGGCCCAGGATTAATTTCTGGCAGGGAGTGGCTGTTGTGTGTTCATTTCGTTAGGCACGCAAGTAGCCCATTTGGCGTCAAATGAAATGACAAGTACTAGGCGACTGAACGAGCGCAGATGCCGTCTCCCGGCCAATAATTCCACTGGATTATTTCATTTTAAATTTACAAGATAATCAAAAGCTTTCACTGTAACTGACATGACCAATACGCCCATTGTTCAAGTTCACTTGCGCAAAATAGCTTCTGTAACTATTCCAGGATCTATTTATAACAAAGAAACAATGTAAATCCTCTTAAAAAGTACCCGTTTTATTTCTCTTTTATTTTTGCACAGAAGTATGTTTATGTCAAAGCATCACAACACTACTGAAATATCTGCATAAAATGACCATAACTGAAGTGTTAGAATGGAAAAATTTACCAAGGCCTCTGAGTCACCGTTTCATCAATCACCTTAAACAGTTTAGGAAAACCTAGATCAGTATGAGTGAAGAGGGATGGGATCTGCTCAAATTTGCTCCAGTGCCCTTAATTTGTACAAAATGTGAGTAGAACACTCTGTACACATTACATTTAAAACTACACAGAATCAGTTATTTCACATTTAATAGCGATACGTAACATCAGCACTGTACTTTATTTAAATAACATTTTCAGTCTCACTTCATCATATGCTGCATATGCAATGTATCTGAAACAGGCTAAGCAGATTTCAGGGAGGGGGAATATTGTGTTCTGGTAGTGGCATTCCCCTCACTTCCCCTTCTATGATTTAGGTTTCTAATGAATTAGATACTTTTGTCAAGATTTACCGAATCCTATTTTGAAGAGGGTATGCTATACTGTGGTAAACGCTAGGTCTGTGGCATAACCTAAGGTCTACATTAGTCATGGCAATGTTACTTCGACGTTTGTTATATGCCATAACTTGTAAATCTTGCTTTATAAATAGTTCATTTACTTCTGATATTTAATACACTTACAATATGCAACCTTTGACAATAAAGTTCGGTGAATGAAATCAGAACGGTCTCTCAGGCAACGTCTACCCACCGTAGTTAGTTGAACATCGTGTGTGTTTCGTGTTAAACCTGTTGGACGAAGTGCTTGTTTAGTGCGTTGGTTAATAATTGAAAACAGGATAATAAACGAGCAAAGGATCAATTTAAAGTTTTGTTTTAAAATTGGCAAGACACCTAAAGAAACATATGCGATGCTGGTACGTGTTCATGGGGATAAAGCATTGTCCATGAAGTGCGTGTACGAGTGGTTCGCCCGTCTTCGTGGAGGCCAGGAAAGTGTTTTTGACAAAACCCGTAACGGATGACCGGCGACCGCCGTCAATGACGGAAACAATGTTACAGTGAGGACATCAGATACGAACGATGTCGATTAACAGTGCGCAAGACAGCGGATGAACGGCAGATTAACCGTGAATCCATGCGTGAAGCCCTTACCAGAAGTTAGGGAAGGGGAAAACGTGCTGTCGTCTTCTGCCACATCACTTGACTGACGATCAAAAACAGGCACGTTTAGAAGCTTCACAATATTTCGTCGAAACGGTTGATACGACACACAACCGTATTCTCACTTGGGTTAAAGCTTGGTGTCTCCAGTGCGAACCTGATACGAAACTGTAAAGCACGGAATGGCGTTCACCGACATCACCGCGTCGGAAAAAATCACGCATTAAAACGGTTCTCATTACCTTTTCCTATAGTGAAGGCATTATCAACAAGTAATTTCTATCTCATGGAACGACGTTGAACGCTGAAAGGTACGTTGATAATTTGATCCGCTTCATACTACGTCTGCGAGCCCAGTAAGCACTACAAAGTTTCTGGTTTTTTGTTCGCGACAACGCTCCCCCACACACAGCTAATATCGTCATAACGTGGCCGAAAATGTGGGTGGTGCGTACTGTAAATCCACCATATTTGCCCGATCCGAATCCTCGAAGCTTCTTCTTATTCAAACTCACTTTGAAAGGAAAGAGATTTGACGATATGCCCGCCATCCAACGAAACGTTACGACGCTTTTGAACATTATCCCAAAGGAAGACTTCGTCCAAAGTTTCCAGGACATGTATCGCAGAGTTCACCGGTGGATAGTTATGGGAGGTGACTATTTCAAAGAACAGTAAGGTAACAGTAGTTCATAGTTCATCCATTTAATGTTACAGGACTATTCACCGAAATTTATTGTCAGAGGTTGTACTTCATGTATTTGCATTGGCTGGGGGAAGGGGGTGAGGAAGGGGGTCGGGAGGGGGAGATTTGGAGAAGGGGAATGGAGGGTCGAAGAGAGGGGGGAGGGAGGCAGAGAAAGAGAAAAGATGACCACAACATCCTCCAACTCCATATACAACCTCGAGGTGTGGATTCTAAATGAATGATTTGGTAAGATACCACCTGTTGCATTGCGTCCACTTAACAATAGCACCATTTAAGGTAATATTATGAGAGATTAAGTCAGAAAAAAATACATAGGAGTTACAATTACGAACAACTTTGACTGGAGAGAACACATAGAAAATATTGTGGGGAAGGCGAATCAAAGGTTACGTTTCATTTGCAGAACGCTTCGAAGATGCACCAGCTCCACCAAAGAGACTGCCTACATCACACTTGTGCGTCCTCTCCTGGAGTGCTGTTGCCCCTTGTGGGACCCTCACCAGGTGGGACTGACGGAAGATATTGAGAAGGTTCAGAGAAGGGCAGCTCGTTTTGTTTTATCACGGGGGAGGGGGGAGCGTCACGGAAATGTTGCACGAATTGGGGTGGAAATCATCAAAAGAAAGACGTTATTCATTGCGGCGTGATCTGTTTGCGAAGTTTCAATCATCGACTTTTACTTCTGAATGTGAAAATATTTTGCTAGCACCCACCTACTTAGGGAGACATGACCATCCCAATAAAGTAAGAGAAATCAGATCGAAAACGGAACGATTTAGGTGTTCTTTCTTCCCGCGCGCTATTAGAGAATGGAACGGTAGAGAAAAGTTATGAAAGTGGTTAATGAACCCTCTGCCAGGCACTTAAATGTGATTTGCAATCTATGTAGATGTAGATCCAAAGCGTAGTTTAATGTCTTAAGTATATACACAACTAAAAATTCTCAGGGGGTAAGTGTTTCCAGAAAGTAATATTATCAAAAAAATAAATTTTTCAACGTAGAAAAATGGTAATTGTTGCCATTTTATTAGCCAAAGGCAGGGAGTGAAGTAGGCATAAATGATTTGCAAAACTTCGAAGTGCAGCTAAGATATTATACAGATTACACGACACACAGTTTCCAATAATTTTCAGTGAAAACAGTTTTGTCGTAAACCATGCTTCCTACTCTTACAAATGTGAAAGAAAAATTTCAAAAATATCTACACTTTAAGTGTAGATGACTCCATATGGAGCCCAGTGCAGAGCGACAACATTAAAATTATTAAAACTGGGTGAAACAGCTTTGGCAGCATTGAAACCTTTCTTTGAATTACAGATCGATGGTCAGACACTGAAAGAAATAGATTTGTAATTCAAATAAAGGTTTCAATGCGGCAAAAGCTGTTTCTCCCTGTTTTAATAAACTTTGTGTGGTCAGTACTGCTCCTAAACCGCCAGCATCAGAATTTTAAAAGTTTTCCCTATCCAACTATGATACTCAGCACTCATGCATAGTAATATAAGAACATATTATTAATCACTCTATTGCTTACCTGAAATAATTCGTACTTCAACATTCTTCGGTAGCTAAAAATATGGACGCCTTTCCACTAATTACTGAGAACTGTGTACACTCAAATAGGAAATCTAAACAAAGCAAGTGTCCGCTGATTTCCGTTAGTGATTTTCTTGATTAAAATACCATTTTCATGATTTGATATGCGTGAAATATATGTTGTATTTGTATAAAGTGTGGACGCCCTCTATACAAACTCAAAATCCGTTGCGCACCTACAATTCCTCAGATGTAGTTTGACTTTAAAATTTGTGTTGGCTTGAGTTAACCATATTAAAATGAAAACGTATTTTTATACTAGGGCCGGGAATAAATCAGTTTCAATTTATTTATATTTTGGGAATTGGAGATTTTACTCACACCCTTATTCTGCAGCACAATTTCCAAACAGTCAGTTCACATTGTTTCTCAGTAGTTAATTAGATTTCATACAGGGCTAAATGTGAATAAGGATAATCTTTTTGATTTTTGGTTGAACATAATCCCATTAAAATATTACATAATTATTTACCGATCATGGATTGTTATCATACCAGTCTACATGCTGTTGTCTTCTCGAGATAAGTGTCTGTAATTTCTTTCACACTCTGTTCACTGAGTTTAGTGTTCAGCTAGGAGGCATTATATTCAGTGTTCAGTAAGGTGGCTTTAAATTCAGTCTTCAGTTAGTTGGTTTAATATTCAGTGTTGAGTTAGGTGGCTTTAAATTCAGAAACGGTTCTCAGTATGATCTTGTTTTTCATCAGTTTTTTTAATTAACATTTTTGTCATTTCGTATTGATAATCAGCGACAGTCTTACAGCAAGCAATCTGTTCCATATTAGTTCAGATACACAACAATACAGTTTAAATCATTACACACACACACACACACACACACACACACACACACACACAAAGAAATATAAATAATATTCATTTTATTAGTAACTTTTAAGTTGAGATTTTGTAAATATTTAAGGAATACTCAATCACATCTATTCGTAAAATTCGCTAGTTTACTTGCATTAGTCCTGGAGCATATTTTGAACTAGCTATACAGGGTGAACCATATATAGCTTGCGTCGCAAATCAGTGGCGTTTATAAAAGGGGCCGGGAGGGGGGGGGGGAGGTTAAGGACAGGGGATCTAGGCACCCCGCCCCCTGAAATTATGAATATAAAGAGAACTTATGGTATCAGATTTTTATATATTTTTTAATTTTGTGCCATTTATTTATTTGTTAGGGACAGATTGTGTGCCTGTTGTGGAAACGCTATAGTCAAGCACGGATGAGCTCAGCCCCCCCGACCCCTAACAAAAAAAAAATCGTCTTGCACCCCTCTCCCCCTTCGCCCCCGAAAATTTATGCTATATTCACGACTGGTGCAAATATTGTGGAAATTATTAAGTACTGTTCATATGCGGTTCTTACAGAATGGACTGGAAGTCAGGGGCTTCCATTTTTAGCCAACAGATTTTAATATTACATAGAAAGTATATTTTTGTGAAAATAATTTATTTAACTCCTGCTGACATCAACAGACTAATAATTGGGTAATTTAGAATGTCAGTATACCTTACTCCGAAACGAACGTTACAGAATCAGGTTCGCACACTTTCCATTCTTTATGCTTCATTACCTAAATCTATAATAACGGTAATCTTACAGGATCACTTAGTCAATAAATTCATTTTTCCTACCCAAGAAGCCAAATATAAAACTTATCAAATGAAGACAAGAAAATTCAGTGTTAGTTTATATTCGTGAAAATAAGATAGTGTAATTAATTTTGTCACTAATGTAAACTTCCGAAAATATTTCCTTCATTGAGCTAAAAATACTCATATCACTTTTATGTCGGTTCTTATAGGGGTTATAAAGTTAAGAGCCTCATTTATCTCTTATATATATATATATATATATATATATATATATATATATATATATATATATATATATATATATATATATTGTTTTAATGATACAAAGCTAACGTGTTATCCCAAACGTCACTTAAGTTACTCGTGAAAAATGTACGTAAATTCGTCTAGTAGGTTCGAAGATTAATGTGTTAAGGCAAACAAACAGATAAACAAAACTGTTTTATATTAAACTGTAAATTATTTTTTTCCTTTGATGTTATTGTGATGAACTACGGTCACGTTACTTGGAGATAAATGTGTTTAACCAATCTAACGACAAACCCAATGATTTTCAAGTATTATTATTAGTACCGATGTGGATGTAGATGTATAAGTTTTAATAGTCGAAAATGACTTTCGATCCGTAAGTTGTAACTGAAGTAAACATCTGCCGTGATAGCCTCCATAACATTTTTAAACAAATTCAATTACATATTAATACGCAGATATTTTTTTCTATGAACCATCTATGCAACTGAAATAAAACAAATTCTTTTTCCACACGAGTTTTGCCTTTATTTACAAGGAATCTTCAGTGGACTGGAATATAGACATGATTATATTTTTCAATTTTCCTTTTTTATGTTTTTAGTAGTTTAGGTTATAAACAGTTCTGGCACGTTTTCTAATGATATTTTGATTTTATTAAAACTTACAGCTTTTTTAGATGCTGTTATACACGTGTTCTTTGTTGTCTCAGGTTGTTACTTTTCTTTCTTCCTTACCTGAAATGGATTTTTCATTCCAACAAACCAGAACTAGGAATAAGCCATTTTGCTTGTGTGGTGTTTTTGTTTCGAATGGTGTTGCCGGTTGTTGAATGTAATTTTGTTATCTACTGTTTGAATGTGTGTTTGTGCTATCTTTGCTTTATGTCAGCGTGTATGTGTGTTTTCGATGTAATCAAGAAGGTTAGACTATGGGGAGATGTCCTTAACGCCAGAGAAGTGAAACCATTGTTGCCATATTACGGAGCCAATAACATTTGTGGGAACGAGTGTGTATTCATTGCATTCTGAGTTGAAAGTGCTACTTGTCTAAAAAGAAAATTAACGTTACGTGCATTACTTGTCTATGTGCAAGCAGAACAAGAAAGTCATCTGCTGTTTTACACAGAAAAATTTTGTTCCTAAATTAATACATGCTATTTGTTACAGTGTTTTTTCCCTCAATTACTTCTAATTTTCATTTTAACGGGATACAGGTTCCCTTTAAATTTCAAAGACCTATTGATACGGAATTTTAGTTTAAATATTTAATGACGTGGAATCCGTAGAAAGAATTTTTGTATGTATTCAACATAAAAATCGTCTGTTCGGTACTGAACTTACAAAAATGATACAGCTTTGTCCTGTCATTATTAGAAAAATCTTGGTCTGCATTTCCTGTCAACTACTACAGATGGCAATTTCAGTTCTTGTAAAGTATTCCTGTATTGTCCCGATATGCAAAACATATCGAAGGAGGTTTTCCGTTAATAAAACATAGTTCAGCTAGCTGAAGGGTCTGTATTTGTCCGCAAAAGTATACTCAGAAATGATAGTAATTATGCGTATTTAAGTGATATGGCAAAAAACACCCAGTGCATTAATCTGAGAACACATTTCCTTGGCTCCGCAAGATGGCGGACTGGCTTCAATCGATAGCTCAGGTTTATACAGTAGCACGGCCTCCCTTTATTTTAACCTCCTTGGATGTAATAGTGTAAAATACTGAACGAGCAATATTTGACCATTATAATTAATTGTTTATTTACTTCACCCCTTTTTATTTATGTATGTGTGTATGTGTGTAAGAGAGAGAGAGAGAGAGAGAGAAAGAGAGGGAGGGAGAGAGGAGAAGGAAGAGAGATGTGAGATCGAGAATTGTGATGGTCTGAAGCGTGGTTACGTGTAATGAAATAGTATGTTTGTGTCTCATGTTTTCTAATTACTGTCTCATTTTTAATTACGTTTAGCAGTGAGTTTCCACTGATGTATCTCTCTCTCTCTCTTTTTCTTTTTTTTTTCTTTTAATTACTGTTTTGTATACCAGCCAACTGGTTGTGTAGTTTTAAGGTACTTGACCTAGGTTTCGTTGTCGCTAGGGACAACTTCATCAGAAGAAAAAAAAAAAAAAAAAAGCCCTTCACACCACACTGATTTTATTTGCATGGCAAGAATGCTAGGTTTTTTTAAATTACAATCGACTTGAGCAATTCTGCTTGTAATATTTTCATGTAACTGATTTTTTATTCTTCTGATAAAGTTTTCCCCAGCTACAACGAAACCTATGTCAAGTACCTTAAAACTACGCAACTTGTTGGCTGATATATAAAATTGTTAAAAATAATTGGATAACGGTGGCTGTTAACCAGCCACGTTCAAAGTTGTATCTCTCTGTTAGGTTATTAGCTGTTTGTTCTAGGGTATACGTTTCTGGGTATGGTAGCTTTCTTGTGTTTGTGTAAGGTGTTTGTTGTGATTGTTGTTATTATTTTCATGTCTTGGTTTATACTGGTTGGGTAATGGTTGTGTTTTATTTCAATTGCATAGACGGCTGACATAAATAAGTATCTGCATATTAATAAAAGGAGCAACAGAGGAAAACTGACAAAAAACAATGTTAAATGCAATTCCACACTGTTCATATCCAACGTTCGCCTTTTATCTATATCTATAAATGTGAATGTCTGTTCGGTGTACGTTTATCACGTTTGAACCACAAAACATAAAGACCTAAAAATTTGTACAGTTACTAATGTCTACCCGGGAAAGCCTTTAGGCGCGGTTTTATGGGGATCGGATAGCATATATATATATATATATATATATATATATATATATATATATATATATATATATATATATGAAGAATATAACGCGAAATGCGAATCAATAATTACTCTTTGAAAATTATATTTACTCTTTGAAAAGGGTTTTACTGCTTGCATTGTTGCTTGAGGGTTGATAATGAAAAAAGGGTGGAGTATATTGGGATGGAAAGTTATAGGTGTATGTAAAATCTACGCGCGCGCGCGCGTGTGTGTGTGTGTGTGTTAATATTTCGCTCTGCAGCGAAAACTACAGAACGCAAACGAATGGTCTGTGTGTAATTGTTGTTCGAAGTCTCCCGTTGTACACCATAGCAGTTCGATGCCGATAGCTATAAGGGAGTGGAAGATACGGTGGTTGAAAGTCGTCAAATTATAAAAAAAAAAATTCGGACCGAAGGCCACCGACGACGTTTGCGACTCTATAGCAAGGAGGTTACATACAGCGAAGCGTGATGCCACAGACCATATCTTTGGTCTATGCGTGCTACAATGTATTCAGCTCTTTCTCTGTAAGAATAAGCATACGAATAAGGAGATATAAGAATAATAAATAAATAAAGCAGTAAGAAAGAAATTTTTTTAATACATCTCTTTAAAAAAATCCATTTACAGCCCTCATGTTTTTCACATGGTCAATTATACGTCGCTTGCTCAAGGGTGGGCAACCCAAAAACAATACTACAAATAACGTAGTTTACCAGAATGCCCTAAAATGAAATAAAATGAATTTGGACATGACTCTCACCGTACGTGTTGAGATATTGCACCAAAGGCTATAACGAATAATGTATGTATTATTTATTGTAAATCATTAAGCACTTCACGTATTTTTTTTATTTGAATGTTGATTAAAAATGTTTGTTTCTAAAGAAGGTATTGTATTTCATTCCATTCTTCAAAACCAGTCTCATAGCACACTACTGAAAGATAGTTTAATATTACCATACAGCAAGAGCCGCATAAATAACATATTTTAAAGTCATTTGAAATATTAAATCAGATAAAAGTAATTAGGATAAATATTCAATTCATTTCTTTCTTCCTTGGAATCGATAGGCTACGTAAAAGATATACAAAGAAACTCTAATTATAATATTACTGTAACTAATTAAAATCTCTGACTTTTACTATAAAAGTAATAATCCCATCGTACTCGCTCTCTGTTCTATTGTCTGCTCTGTTCTGATTGTTCTGTTGTACTGATAAGATCTGTCACTACAATATGTTGAAACGAACATTATTAACTATTGATTATTGTTCTTATCTGATTGTACAAAATCTTCAGATATAAAATGGATACTCAGGTATGCAGTAATTGCTTTCTGTTGAAATTAATAAATCCCCTTATTTGAAGTTAACTTCAGTCAGTTGTTCAATTAGTAATTTATTTTTCCAGTCCCTCCATTTAGTGATCATGCTGTTTTCAGGTATAACTAACTATTACGACTTTGGATGGTTCGGTAATTAAACATGTTAAACTTACGTATCTCGTGTAGCTTGCCATAGTATCTTTGACTGTAATTAAACATTTTGCAATATTTATTGGTTTAGAACCTGCAATCACTTTTATGTAATGAACAGTTCGAAGTCTGATTAGCCATTAATCTGTATCAATTATTAATTTTAATTCATTAAATTACCTTCATTCAAAATTATGCTACACGGGGATTGAATCTTAATATTCCGAACCTCCATCCAATGTCGGCGGATAGTTACGCGGATTACAACCAATCTCACTACAGCTTATCAACGAGATCAACTACACCGCCGTTTAAGGTAACTATTCGTCGAATTCTGTAGGTTGCTTGCTCTGCAAGATGTTTTAAACTATTAAATGTTTGGCCATTTCACTTCATTTCATTTTTATTAATTAACAGTTCGTCTAAATTGAAGGCTTAGTCACTGATTATTATTTTAAAATAGTTCAACAACTTCTATACGGACAATTTTTCAAACCTAAATAGTCAGGCAAGCAATTACACTACAATAGCTTGTCTATCATAATCAACCAACACGCGAGCGGAGCCGCGGCTTTAAGCTAGTTAACACTAAATCTGTTACATATTCGAACATAATGCATCGATGCAACGGAAAAATTTTTCGTCGACATCTTGTTAGTGATGTATCATTTTGCACGTTTTACCCGACACAGCCGTTGTTCATCCCGCTGACAGACGGCGCCTCGGTTGATTGTCGACTCTGTGAGGGTCGATAGCGCCACCAGCGTCGATAGCTGAACCCTGCAGCTGTCGGCGGTCGGTCAATTAAGGGCTGATTGTGGCGCGCAATTAGCTGCCGCTAATGAGTCCACTTGTGCGGGGGCGGTGGCCTAAACGTAACGTAACGTAACGCGACGCGACGCGGCCGGCGTTAACGAACGCTGTCGTAAACAGACGAACGCGGGCCGCCGGCCCCCCAGCGCGCTGGGAAAAATATTTGGACCGTGCCGCCATGATCATTATTAATTAATTATTTTAATTTCATATTGTTAGCGGGCGTGAATTTCGCCCAGTCACTGTCCTTACGGGCACTTAATAGCTGCAAATTGGACTTCGTGGTACCGAAGTACATCTGAAGGCCCGACGCCGACTGTTTGTGTGCAGAGGGGTGGAAATAATAAAACGCTTTCTTAATTGAAACGGTAATTGCCCCTCGGATGCTTTGTTACTCTGACGAAGCAAGTTTCCTCTGGAGGGAGAAGTTGGTTTCTCGCCATCAGTTTCCGGCCCGCTTATTTCGGGGGTGGGGGATTACGAAATGGACCGAGGGGAAAAATAAAATACAGTCGTATGGCGTCTGCACGAACATTATGTGTACGAGATATAAATTTACAAAAAAATTGGTACTGTTTTGTTCACACACAAATTATTCGCCACCATACACCAGATGATAACTGATTCGATGTTGGTATGTAGAATCTAATGACAACAGTGACCTTTAGCGAAAGTGATAAGGAAAATTAGTTCTTAAAATTGTGAAATTGAAATAGCAACCTGACATAAATTTTGACATTATGGATAAAACATAATAAATAAAGAAGTGATGTTTAATTTCGATCTTGACCCACAGAACTTTTACCCAAATGATAGAGAACAGTTTGCTGTAGATGAAATAAAATTTCTGTAAAACTTGATATTATGAAATATTTTGAAAGCTCTATGAGTACCACTAGCATAACAAGTGGAAGCAGTGGGGTATTTGTAGCAAAACCCTGCATAAATTTGTTTCTTAGATTCTCAGTCGCTTTAAGAACTGGCCTTAACTTTCAGCTTATTGGTAGGTGTAAGAATCTCCAAACCACTTCATTGGCAGCCAACTCTTAATTCATTGTATTGATTTTGGTGGCGATATCTAGGCATAATTGCTTCTGTTAGGGCAGCCAAATTCCTGGTGAAGTACATGATTGTTCCATAATTAATTCTTTGTGCCTAAATTTCTCGCAGAGTTTTTTTAATATCCTCATAATTCAGTTATTTTGACCATTTGTACAGTGTCATTGCATGTGCTGTGTTATTCATCTTTACTAATTTTATATCGTTGCTACAGAAACCGTACGTCATTACTTCCTCCTATAGCGATAATGTGTTAAGATTCTTCAAGCGTATGTGTGTTTGCACTTGGACATTTGGGTAACGAGAGAGGCTAGTAAAGACACGTGCGAGAAAGGAATGTGGAGAGGAGAAATGATGAAATCGAGAAAAACGGAAAAAAGAAACAATAATGAAAAGTACAGGCATAAAGGATACATTACTTAGGTTCAACACATATTATGTAAAGGTTAATGTACGATGTGTGTCGAAATGAAAAGATATGCAAATACACTGTCGTTGATTTTTGGAATATTGTAACAAACTTACGTTCATTTTATCCCCAATTTCGTGTTTGCGCTTTTTCGAGTTTGTTTTACACTAAAAGTTACTGGAATACTTTTGCTGAGATTTTAGGGTTTCAAATTTAGTTTCACTCTATTTAGGATCCTGCCCGAAACAATATCTGCTCGTTCGCGCATTTGTAAGTTTAAAGTTTGCTCTTGCTGTCGATACAAGCTTGCGTTACGATCAATTTGAAATTCACAAATATTCTTGTTGAATATTTGATTTTTTTATTTTAAAGTTTTTTTTCTAAAAATTGATCCACATTATGATTGAGGTTTAAATATCTACACATTTCTACCAGTTTCTTTACAAACGGATAGATTATTTTTTCCTTCTCCTTATTGTGGTAAATGAGAGCTAACATTGAAATGAGACTATGAGGGCGAAGACTGCACTCAGCTGCTAGTTTTACTGCTTATTGTATAATTTCTAGTGATACCATAACAGTGGACTATTGCTAGGAAGTGTTATCGTTCAAGCTGGTATTCTTAATGTATTTTTCGCAGCAGAATGAAGTAGAAACTATTGTTATTCAACACACCTTAGCAAAGTCGTATCTACTGTCGTCAACCAAAAGAAAGACTTGAGGTAGCGGTTATATCTCATTTATTTCTTACATTTTGAGTAAAAATGATTATCAGTGACAGCGGAAGACTTACAGTATTAGGTGTAATGTTAAAAAATGTTCAAATGTTTGTTAAGGTTATGGGACTTAACTGCGGGCTCATCAGAGCCTAAACTTACAAACTACTTTAAACTAAGTTATACTAAAGACAACACAAACATCCATGCCCGAGGGAGGATTTGAACCCCCGACGGGGAATGGCCTTGCGCATCGGAGCATAGCGCCTCAATGCGCTCGGCCACTCAGCCGCGGATGCGTGTAATCGTCAATATACTATTATTAAATTTAAAGCATCAACATACAGCGTGCAATTATAATAGTAATGTTAGACGCAAAGGGAAAGAGTACAGTGAAGACTTCGACAAGAGAAGGGAACTCTGTGATCAGGTGATGGACTAAAAAATTTGAACCGAACGGAGTGGTATTCATATTTTTAAAAGTATTATCTCATCATCAATTTTGAAAAGACACTTCTGGCTACAATTGGTAGGTGTAACGAATGGCGAGAAAAATAGTAAACAGGGCGAAAACATCAAAATTCTAACGTGTGCAAGCTGAAAAATGTTTGACCTGGAGAAATATATTCAATAATGTCAAAGAATGAAATTCTTTGGCCACTCTTCCTTAGAACAGTCGTTTTGGCTCATACGTGTACCGTGATATGGTGCTTTTGGGTTCTTTACTGCTTTTTAATAGATATATATTTGTTGGTGATATAATACGCCAATGAAAAATTTAAGAACTGCACATATAACTTAACCAACAAGATTATATGATGATCTTGCAATTCGCAGATGTTCATGTATAAATTTCGAATAATGAAGATGAACTGCAGATTGCTATTCGAAAGATGACAGATAGTTAACATGTCAACATTAGCACACAAAACAAAAACCATGGCTTTCTGTGGGAAAAATCCCGTAAGACGAAAAGCAGAATATAGAACAAGCAGATAGATTCAAATTTCTAGTTACCGGGCTATCGTATAGGGGAAACCAAGATGAAAAAGACAAAATTTAGAAGTTTAATTTCTTAACTAATACTATCAGAGGATCTCTCGAAAGTACAGAATCAGGTATTAAATTTTATAAACTTATGTCGGTATCATGATTGCTGTATGGATGGACAAAACAAGGTTACAGACAAATGAAATGAAATTCCTCAGGAACATAGCAGGATACACATATCACAAAAGAAATACACATATTAGGAAGGAATTAGAAAGCCCTAAAACACCTCCACCAACACCAGGAATTAAAATGTTTTACGTAAATAGTGAGTTTGAAGAGCGCAACAAAAAGGGGTATTGCATCTGTATGGAAAAGAAGAATCAAGATTACCACTACCTTTTTGCCGACATAATCCGCGAGGTAAAAGATGCATTGAAAAAAGTGGAAGGACTAAATGTAGCTGAAACAGGCTGAGGAAGAGCCTAAAGCATGACACAAGAAGAACAATAAGAAACCCTTATGTTTCCCAATGTATTTATTTCCTCATGATTTGTTATAAACAATCCTGTCTACTGAAACTTCCTGGCAGATAAAAATTGTGTGCCGGAACCGAGACTCGGAACTGGGACCTTTGCCTTTCGCGGGCAAGCGCACTACCGACTGTGCTATCCCGACACGACTCACGATGCTGCCTCACAACTTTACTTCCGCCAGTACCTCGCCTCCTACTTTCCAAACTTCACAGAAGTTCTCCTGTGAAACTTGCAAGACTAGCACTCCTGGAAGAAAGGATATGGTGGAAACAAGGCTTAGCCACAGCCTAAGGGATGTTTCCAGGATGAAACTGTTTTACGAAAAGGTCACCGGTTCGAGTCCAAGTTCCGGCACACAATTTTAATCTGCCAGGTAGTTTCATTCTACGTTTTATTAACTCTCTACTTCAAGCTGAGTAACTTCTATTAAATTTACGTTTTACTGTGGTTTAAAAGAAAAAATACATTTTTTTTGTTTTTTCTAGAAAGCAAAAACGTTCCTTTATGCGTGTTTTTGTTATGCTCTTCAGTACGGCGACTGGTTTGATGCAGCTCTCCACCCTATTCAGAGCAAGCCTCTTCATCTCCTCATAAGAACGGCAACCCACATCCGTTTGAATCTGCTTACTATATGCGTCTCTTGGTCTCCCGCTGAGATTTTTTTTCTCACACACTTCCCTCCAATGCTAAATGTACGATTCCTCGATTTCTAAGCTACCAAGCGACCTCATCTTTTAGTCAAGGTATGCTAAAAAATTCCTTTTCTCCCCTTTTCTTCAGTACCTCTTCATTAGTTACGCGATCTACCCACCTAATCTTTAGCATTCTTCTGTAGCACCACATTTCTAAAATCTCTATGCTCTTCTTGTCTGAACTATTTATCGTCCAAGTTTCACTCCCGTTCAAGGTAACACTCCACACAAATACCTACATAAAAGACTTCCTTACTCTTAACAAAAATCAAATGTTTGTTAAGCTTATGGGACCTAACTACGGGGCCATCAGTCCCTAAACTTACAAACTACTTATGAACTACCTACAACTAAGGACGGCACAAATATCCATGCCCGAACCCCCGACCGTAGTGGCCGTGCAGCCGTGACTGAAGCGCCTCAGTCCCCTCGGCCACCGCGGCCGGCTTACTCTTAACATTCGATGTTAACAAATTTCCCTATTTCAAAAACGCTTCTCTTTCCATTGGCATGTCACCATGATATCCTTTCTTCCAGGAGTGCTAGTCATGCATGTTTCGCAGGAGAGCTTCTGTGAAGTTTGGAAAGTAGGAGGCGAGGTACTGGCGAAAGTAAAGTTGTGAGGCGGCATCGTGAGTCGTGTCGGGATAGCACAGTCGGTAGTGCGCTTGCCCGCGAAAGGCGATGCTCCCAGGTTCGAGTCCCGGTTCCGGCACACAATTTTTATCTGCCAGGTAGTTTCATATCAGCGCACACTCCGCTGCAGAGTGAAAGTATAATCCTGTGTACTGTTCAAAATGAACAGTGGCATACATTATTGCAGTACCTAAGGAAGAGAAAAATGACATTTAGAAAAACAGTGCTAGATTGCAATCCCTACACCCTAGTGGCCGGCCGCGGTGGCCGAGGTGACTGAGGCGCTCCAGTCACGGTCAGCACGGCCACCACGATCGGGGGTTCGAATCCCCCCTCGGACATGGATATTTGTGCCGCCCTAGTTCGTAAGTAGTAGATAAGTAGCTTGTAAGTTTAGGGACTGATGACCCCGTAGTTAAGTCCCATAAGCTTTACAAACATTTGAACATTTGAACACCATAATGCATTGCAGATTGGATTTGTGGGCTGTATCGCGTAATCCGTGCGAGTCCTTTGCGGACCTCGCAGTCGGTCACCGCTGCGCTAGTGGCAGCAGCAGCAACAGCAGGTGCTTGGCGGCAGACGGCCGGTTCCCAGGCGCCGCCGCTGCTGCCTCGAGTCTCGGCGGTGAGCGGTGAGCTTGCAGAAGTGTCGTAATAGCCGGCCGGCCGGCCTGTAATCAGGCGGCAGCACCGCCCTGTAATCCTGTGCACAATGCACACAGTCGCGGCGTTCGATACCCGCCATCGCCGGCGGTATGCGGGGGGCGCGCTGCACGCCGCTCCTACATCTGCACATTCACGGCAAAACTTCTCATTAACGGCGGGTTGGCCGTGCCTACTGGGGCGCCGTGCTGCAGTGCGCGCGCCCGATCGCCGCCGGGGGTTCAAGTCCCTCCTCGGGCGTGGGAATTGGTGTTGTCCTTAGGTTAGTTTACCTGTAACCTACGAACTAATGACCATCGCTCTTGCGAAACACAGCTTGTCCTTTATTCACATGAAGAGATAAGTGCCATCGACCACGGATCTCAAATCGATTCCATATTTCTGGATTTCCGGGAAAGCTTTTGACACTGTACCCCACAACCGGCTTGTAATGAAATTGCCTGCTTATGGAATATCTCCCCAATTGTGCGATTGGATTCACGATTTCCTATCAGGAAGGGCACAGTTCGTTGTAATTGATGGTAAGTCATCGAGTAATAAAAGAGAAGTGATATCTGGCGTTCCCCAGGGAATCATTATAGGTCCCCTACTTTTCCTTGTGTTTATAAACGATTTAGGAGACAATCCGAATAGCTTAGTCTGTTCGCGGATGATGCTGTCGTTTATCGGTTAGTGAAGTCAACAGAGGATCAAAAGGAGCTGCAAAGCGACTTAGACAAAATTTCTACATGTTGTGAAAATTGGCAATTGACACTAAATAAAGAAAAGTCTAAAGTAATACTCATGACCACTAAAAGAAATCCGCTGAACTTCAATTACGCGATAAATCAGTCATACCAACTGGGGCCGTGGCGGATTAGTCGTGCCTACTGGGGCGCCGTGCTGCGTTGCGCGCGGCCGATCGCCGCCGGGGGTTCGAGACCGCCTTCGGGCATGGGTGTTGGTATTGTCCTTAGCTTAGTTTACCTTAGTTGAAGTAGCCTGTAAGCTACGGACTAATGACCATCGCTCTTGCGAAACACAGCTTGCCCTTTATTCACATGAAGTGCCATCGACAAGGGATCTCAAATCGCTTCCGTATTTCTGGATTTCCGAAAGGCTTTTGACCCTGTACCCCACAATCGGCTTCTAATGAAATTGCATGCTTATGGAATATCTCCCCAATTGTGCGATTGGATTCACGATTTCCTATCAGAGAGGACACAGTTCGTTGTAATTGACTGTAAGTCTTTTTTTAAATGTATTTATTTCCGTCAACAGTTGCAATATAATTGTTTAATAACATGTTTCGATCACTTGGATCATCTTCAGATCTAAAAAACAAAAGTAAAATAGAAATGTACAGTTTGATAAATTTACTAAGGGTTAATTGAATTTTAGGGCTCAACCTATCCACTGCAATCCCTCCACCCCCCCCCCCCCCCCACCTACTCTTTCCGTCCCCACCACCACCTGCAACCAAATTAAAAATGCCTACATCGAACTGTAAAACGCAGTACCAATTAGTACTCAGCAAGACTAGTTGCAGACGCAACTATAAGGTAAAGAAAAATCTATCCATTTATGTATAAATTAACTATTGTTCAATTAACCCTTAGTAAATTTATCAAATTGTACATTTCTATTTTACTTTTGTTTTCTAGATCTGAAGATGATCCAAGTGATCGAAACATGTTATTAAACAATTATATTGCAACTGTTGACGGAAATAAACACATTTACAATAACATAGTGCAGTTGCGGTCACTCTCCAATCTACCATGTCGATTATAATTACTGTAAGTCATCGAGTAAGACAGATGTGATATCTGGCATTCTCCAGGGAAATGTTATAGGTCTCCTACTATTCCTTGTGTTTATAAACGATTTAGTAGGCAATCTAAATATATCCCTTAGACTGTTCGCGGATGATGCTGTCGTTTATCGATTAGTGAAGTCAACAGAGGATCAAAAGCAACTGCAAAGCGATTTAGACAAAATTTCTACATGGGAGAAGCAAGGTTACCTAAGAGACTCATGAACTCGTCAGTGGAGGGTAAGACGAGTCGAGGTAGACCAAGAAGAAAGTATTTAGATTCGGTACAGAATGATTTTGAAGTAAAAGGCATAACATCAGACGAGGCATCAATGTTAGCATTCAATAGGGGATCATGAAGGAATTTTATTACAGGTACTACGCTCCAGACTGAACGCTGAAAGGCATAATCAGTCTCTAATGATGATAATGATTATGATAATGATGATGGTGCGAAAATTGGCAATTGACACTAAGTAAAGAAAGTGTGAAGTAATACACATGACCACTAAAATAAATCCCCTGAACTTCAATTACGCGATAAATCAATCAAACCTTAAGGTCGTAAATTCTACTAAATACCTAGGAGTTACAATTGCGAACAACTTTGACTGGAGAGAACCCATACAAAATATTGTGGACAAGGCGAACCAAAGGTTAAGTTTCATTGGCAGAACGCTTCGAAGATGCACCAGCTCCATCAAAGAGACTGGCTACATCACACTTGTGCGTCCTCTCCTGGAGTACTGTTGCCCCTTGTGGGACCCTCACCAGGTGGGACTGGCGGAAGATATTGAGAAGGTTCAGAGAAGGGCAGCTCGTTTTGTTTTATCACATAACGGGGGGCAAAGAGTCACGGAAGTGTTGCACGAATTGGGATGGAAATGACAGCTTTCCCTTTATTCACACGAAGTGATAAGTGCCATCGACAAGGCATCTCATATCGATTCCATATTTCTGGATTTCCGCGAAGGCTTTTGACAGTCTACCCCATAAACGGCTTCTAACGAAATTGCCTGCTTATGGAATATCTCCCCAATTGTGCGATTTGATTCATGATTTCCTATCAGAAAGGACACAGTTCGTTGTAATTGACTGTAAGTCATCGAGTAAAACAGAAGTGATATCTGGCGTTCCCCAGGGAAGCGTTATAGGTCTCCTACTCTTCCTTGTGTTTATAAACGATTTAGGAGACAATCTCAATATGTCCCTTAGACTGTTCACGGATAATGCTGTCGTTTATCGATTAGTGAAGTGAACAGAGGATCAAAAGCAACTGCAAAGCGATTTAGATAAAATTTTTACATGGGAGAAGCAAGGTTACCTAAGAGACTCATGAGCTCGTCTGTGGAGGGTAAGAGGAGTCGAGGTAGACCAAGAAGAAAGTACTAAGATTCGGTGCAAAATGATTTTGACGTAAAAGGCATAACATCAGACGAGGCATCAATGTTAGCATTGGAGGAATTTCATTAGAGGTACTACGCTCCAGACTGAACGCTGAAAGGGATAATTAGTCTCTAATGATGATGATGATGATGATGATGATGATGATGCGAAAATTGGCAATTGACACTAAGTAAAGAAAAGTGTGAAGTAATACACATGACCACTAAAAGAAATCCCCTGAACTTCAATTCCGCGATAAATAAGTCAAACCTTAATGTCGTAAATTCTACTAAACATCTAGCAGTTACAATTACGAACAACTTAGACTGGAGAGAACACACAGAAAATACTGTGGGGAAGGCGAACTAAAGATTACGTTTCATGGGCAGAACGCTTCGAAGATGTACCAGCTCCACCAAAGGCACTGCCTACATCACACTTGTGCGTCCTCTCCTGGAGTACTATTGCCCATAATGACACCCTCACCAGGTGGGACTGGCGGAAGACATTGAGAAGGTCGTTTTATTTGATCACGTTAAGGGGGGGGGGGGAGCGTCACGGAAATGTTGCACGAATTGAGGTGGAAATCATTGAAAGAAAGACGTTATTCATTGCAACGTGATGTGTTTGCGAAGTTTCAATCACAGACATTTACTTCTGATCGTGAAAATATTTTGCTAGTACAGACATGGAGACATGACCATCCCAATAAAATAAGAGACATCAGATCGAAAACGGTACCATTTAGGTGTTCTTTCGTCCTCTAAAGGATCGAACGGTAGAGAAAAGTTATGAAAGTGGTTAATGAACACTCTGCCAGGCACTTAAATGTGATTTGCAGAGTGTCTATGTAGATGTAGATTTGAGTCCGATAGATTTACGAACAAACAACCCCCCCTTGAATAAATAAATAAATAAATAAATAAATAAAATAATGTCCGCTCTTAAGAAGTGTCCGTTGCTAAGAAAAGGATAACATACAAAACAGTAAACTACCGTTATCCAAACGATCGGGACGACGGCCGGTACGGATAACGAAAATCTCGGATGAACCAAGTCCCATGTTTTCACGCGTGAAACGCATCGAATTGCGTCAATGTCGCGAAGTATGATCTTAAAATGTGCGAATGCCACGCCACTTCTTGAACCGATCCAGCCAGCCACCATTTTCGAAGAATGTTTGCTCTTCCCTTCAATCAGTTCGTAAAAAAATTATCGCTCTTTGACGAAGTAGAGGACCTGAATCTCGAGCGCCTTTGGCTCTTATTTGTTCATGCCACAAAAAAATAAAGCCTCCTCTAACCTTTTCTCATTGTTTTTCGAGATTTCATTGTGCTGCCTGACGCTTGAATGGAACAAAATGTTTCAGTTTCTGATCGATTTGCTTTTCCAGTCAGTAATCCCAGCAATTTTCGCGGGTGGCTCGCCAACATCAATTTTCTGCAAAGCTTTTATTACAACTAGATCACATAATTTTTTTACGATTCGCTCCCGTAGTAACTTTCAAGCATACTTTTTTTCTTTTTTTCCCACCGAGCATGAAATTCCAAATAGAAAACACACACACGAACCCAATGATCTCTATATAACCTGGATACATATCTCTGGTGTCTGAGCATAGAACTGTAGCGTGCCTGCACAATCATATGTTTTGCACACGAATTTGAATCGTCCGCCATGTTGTAATTAGTAAAACGAATTTCCATCAGCCAGTAACTGACAAATAATAGCTAGAGTACCTCTGGGTTTGAAATTTATTTCAATATGTGAAGTAACAGACTCGTGTGAGTATGGAATCGAAACATATTTCCTCTTCGTTTTCTTGTAATACTTCATAGCAGCCAGGTTGTAATTAGTCAAGAAAAAGAATATGAACATCTTTGACTGGTACGCTCAAAAATCTGTAGTTCGGCATTCAGCTAGTATCGAGATCACTGGACGAACCGCAAGACATCGAGACGCATTAGACAAAGCTTTTGACTTTGAAACCAGGCTGTCGCAAACATTAAATGAAAGCATCGATACCTCTATCGCCTCTATCCCACCTAAGACCACGCGGCAACACGACAGTGCGTTTACTTTTAAACGTTTGGTTTCTGCTCATGTGTCGAATAGGCGGAAAGTTTTTCGCCGCATTCTAATTGTCGATTTTGACAGGGCTACGTCTGCACTGGATGGAGCAATACTGTACCTTCTGTACTTCCAAGATGTTCCATTATATGGCAATGCCATGAAACCCCGCAGTGCGAACAAGAAACACGCTAAAACTTGTACCAACACACGCTATAATTGACGAAACTCAGACTTTTGATAGGCACGAGTGCACTGATTCTTTCACGCTGTCCGTTATTTGGAATTTTTGATTGTTGTTACTGGACATATTACACTGTCCGCGTCCGTTGTTGAAAATGGCCACTATTCGGAATAATTTTAGCGTAAGAGCTAATGTATTTTTGCAGAGGCATTTTAAAATTGAGAGGAGTACGCTATTGGGAAGCGTCCGTTAAGGAAAGTATCGGTATACTTTGAAAATCACATTTAATCGCTTGGCAGAAGCTTGTGACGTTTTCGCCACAGTAAGAAAAAACAGAACGGTTTTATGCATGACGATCTTGGATAGATGATACACTGAAGTGCCAGAGAAACTGGTATGGGCATGCGTATGGCAACCTAGGCTTGAAAACACACCAGAGGACGGCGGTGAGCTCAACAACGCCTATACAACAATAGGTGCTCGGCGCGGGTGTCAGATCGGTTACTGCAGCTAAAGTGAGTTTGATCGTGGTTCTATAATCGGCGCACAAGAGATGGGACACAGCAAGTCCTAGAGAGCGATGAGGTGGGGTTACCTCCTACGACCATTTCACGAGTGCACCGTGAATGTCACGAATCAGATTAAAACATTAAATCTGGTTACAAGACTTTAATAGAACGCAGTACGTTGTTCTCGACGGCGAGTGTTCATCAGAGACGAGTATATCGTCAGGCGTGCCCCAGCTGAGTGTGATAGGACCGCTATTATTTTCTATCTATATAAATAATCTGATGCACAGAGTAACTTAAAATTTGCGGCTGTTTTCTGATGATGCTGTGGTGTACGGGTGTCGTTATCAATTGACTGTAATAGCATCCAGGATGACTTAGGCAAAATTTCTAGTTTGTGTGAAGAATGACAGCTAGCTCTAAATGCAGGAAAATGTAAGGTTATGCACATTAGGAAAAACAATCCCATAATGTTCGAATACAGCATTAGTAGTAGGATTCCTGATGCAGTCACGTCGTTAAAATATCTGGACGTAACATTGCAGAGCGATATGAAATGGAACGAACATCTAAGGACAGTTGTGAGTAAGGCGGACCGCCAACTTCGGTTTATTGGGACGATTTTGAGAAGATGTACTTCATCTGTAAAGGAGACCGCATATAAAACGCTTGTTCGGACACGTCTTGAGTACTGCTCAAGTGTTTGGGACCCGCAGAAGTTCAGTTTAAAGGAAGACATGGAAGCAGTTCAGAGGCGAGCAGCTAGATTTGTAAATGGTAGATTCGGTCAATGCGCGAGTGTCACGGAAATGCTCCGGGAACTTAAATGGGGATCGCTGGAGGAAAGACGACGTTCTTTTTGAGAAATTCTTTTGAGGAAATTTAGGGGGCCGGAACTTGAAGCTGAGTGTAGAACGATCTTCCTGCCGCCTACTTACATTTCGTGTGAAGATCACAAAGACAAAAAAAATAAAAAAAAAAAAAATAAATAAATAAATAAATAAATAAATAAAAAAGGCACACAGACAATCTTTTTCCCTTTTTCTATTTGGGATTGGAATAGGAAAGGAAATGCCTAGTAGTGGATTTCGGAGTATATTTGTAGATATACACATCACTGCGACCGGGGGACAAACGACGACTGAAGAGAAACTGATTCAGCGTGACAGAAATGCAACACTTCTTCAAATTACCGAGCGAGTTGGAGCAGTGGTAACACTCTGGTCTCGCATTCAGGAGGACGGTAGTTCACATCTACCTTCAACCATCCAGATTTAGGTTTTACGTTATTCCCCTGAATGACTCCAGGCAAATGCCGGGATGATTTCTTTGAAAGTGCACGGTCGATTTCCTTACCTATTCCTAACCAAACATCCGAGCGTGAGCTCCGTTTCTAATGACCACGTTGTCGGCGGGACGTTAAACCCGAAGCTTCCTCACTTTTTTCTACAGATTGCTGCGGATTTCAACGCTGGATCATCAGCAAGTGTCAGCGTGCGAACCATTGAACGAAACATAATCGAAATGTGTTTTCGGGGCCGAAAACCCACTCACCGGAAGCCCCTTGTTGCCTGCACGACATAAAACGCCTCGGTCGGGCCCGTCAGTACCGACATTGGACTGTTGATGACTTGAAACATGTTGCCTTGTCTGACGACTCACACTTCCAATTGTACTGAACGGATGGATGTGTACTGCTGTGGAAACAACCTTATACATCCCATCATGTCAGCTGGTGGAGGCACTGTAATGGTGTGAGGCGCGTGAAGTTAAAATGAGATGAGACCTCTGATTCGTTTAGATACGACTGACAGATGACAAGTACGTACGAATCCTAACTGATCTCCTGCACCCCTTTAGGTCCATTGTGCATTCCGAAGAACTTGGGCAGTGAACACAATCTAGAAGTTTCTAAAAGCCGCAGAAACTATATTCTGTATATATGTATCCAAATTATATTTCAGTGTTAATTTGCATACTGTTTTAAGTCAGCTTCAGAAATATAGCTGGGATTAATTTTAAAAAAAATTATCAGGGCTCAAAATTAAATAATGATAACATCCACAACAATTCTTTACGATAGGTTTCATCACGACGTAACAATAGGTTTAAAAGGTAAGTTTCGCTGTACGTCCAGTTTCCTCAGAAATTGTATGTCAAGTTACTACCAGGCTATTATCTGGCGGTCTGACAGCAGGTATAATTTTTACAAGAACGTATCAACTAGGGTCCGTCATTTTCTACTTGGCACCATGGAGACAGTCCAAATAATTGAAGATTTTCAAGCTTGTCGTTGGCTTGAGGATGTGGGAGGTGGGGAATATTGATACGAAAATAAGAGTAAGGATACTATGCAATTTTTATCAAAAATATCAGATATCACACCATGAAATGGAGAATAAATTACAATTTCAAATCACAATTGCGGCGCCAAAACAGAACGTTATCCGAAAAAAACTGGTTCATTTCCCAAAACCTGCAACTTTTTTTATTTTAAATCATTATAATTAAAGATGACAAAATTCTACGTCCCTAATTAATATTCATCCTTAAAATAAAATATATAATAGTTAAAATTTGTTACATATTGCCTTTACAAATCCTTTCAGCGATGTAATTATGGCATCTTAGATGTCTGGAACGGTACCTGAAATTGTTCGTTTTGAACCTCAAAAGGTTTAAGAGCTAATAAGGAAAAGTGGGGTGATAGCTAGGCGGACTGACCCTGGAAAGGTTTCCGTGAACTTATACTTTTGATTATTTTTGTCCAACCAGTTGCGAAGCGTTTAGAAATCGTCAGGGCACAATCTGGCAAAATTTCTAAAACTAATGCCATCTTCTAGTTTCAGTAAGAAGTTTCAAGCTGCAGTAAGCAGAAGATAAATTTCTCATCCAGCATCGTTTAGGTTTTCACATTTCTTATTAACAACATTAATTGTATGATCTGATCACGCGCTCCAAAAGGTAGATAAGCAGTTGTAGTGGAACGGCATTTAGTCTTTCAGAAGCACAGTTCACAACAACCGGATTGTCGTTAGTACACATCAACTTACCACAATACATCTCCACAACGCGTGATCGACGAGATGGGTAAAAAGCGACAGGTCAGTCCTAATGCCAGAGTTCAAATTCAAATGTTCGTAAAGCTAAGGGACCTAACTGCTTGGTTATTAGTCCCTAGCTTACAAACTACGTGGGGCTCCACACCGCCCGGCTACTCCCACGCGGCCGTTCTTAGAGCTTTTCTGCCTACACTGTTCGATTGGGTCTCTCACTGTTGTGTTCCTTTTCCCCTTCTGAAACGATATTGTTCTTCTCCAAGAGTTTCTTCCAATGTTCCGCGACCGACCGAGGTGGCGCAGCCGGCCGCGATGGCCGAGGGTACTGCGGTGCGTGAGTCACGGTCTGCACGACCACTACGGTCGGGGGTTCGAATCTCCTCTCGTGCATGGATATTTGTGTCGTCCTTAGTGTTAGCTAGTTCATAAGTAGTTTGTAAGTTTAGGGACTGATGACCCCGTAGTTAAGTCCCATAAGCTATACAAACATTTGAACATTTGATTTGAGGTGGCACAGTGGTAACACACTGGATTCGCATTCAGGAGTTTGGTGGTTCAAATCCACCTCCGGCCGTCCAGATTTAGGTTTTCCGTGATTTCCCTAAATCACTCCAGGCAAATGCCGGGATGGTTCCTTTCAAAGGGCACGGCTGATTTCCTTCCCCATCCTTACCCAAACAACCCAAACGTAAGCTCCGCCTCTAATGACTGCAGTTTAAAAGAGAAAATAGAACTGATTGAGACGGAAGTGCTTGATACGAGATTCTATGGAAGCACTGGTTTGTAGGAAAAGGTTAAGAGGTAGGAAGAGGTACAAGTTCCTAGATGACCTAAAGGTTAGTAGCAGGTCTGTGGTCCTGAACAAGTCAGTAGACAGGAATTCATGGAGAGGGCCGATGTGCGGAACACAAATGTAATTTTATCAGGCTTGAGTCAATTATGGCCTTTATGCTCAACGAATGTTTTTCGATTTGTAGTCGTAAATATTTTGTTTATTACCAGAGCTAGATTTCGATCTCTGTGGGATCATTATCAGTGCTTAAAACAAACAGATAAAACCTATAAAAATTTTCGAGTATTAACGTTACCGACAGCATGGAAGTCGAGAAGTTTTATATGTTTAACTGCTTGTTTTAAGCATTGATAATGATCACACAGTGATCGAAATCTAGATCTGACTGCTGATTATTTCCTACAAACAAAACACTAATAATGACGATGACTGCACTGTTGCAGTTCTTTATGCGTCTGATCCAAGTTTCACCGAAATTTCTTATTCGGCAGTCGCGAATGATGCGATAGCTACTTTCGTTCTTTAGTTTTGGACAATATATTTCACTGTGTTAAAAAGAAAATTATTTTAAAAATCACAGTGACTGTCTACATCTACCACGCAAATTATGGTTGATTGCGGAGTATATACGAGGGTAAGTCAGTAAATAAGTCGCAAACTAAAGTAGACACACCAGTATTGCGTTTACAAGCCTGAAAACTGCTTTACTTTTCAGCTGACTCCACCTGTAAATTTTAACACTCGCCCATCGTGCGAGAAGGCTTTAAAGGCCTGGAGCTTGGAATTTTTGTGACAGCGTTTGCATCCTGTATGTCTCGCTCTTGAGATGTAACTTTATTTGGTCCCTTAAACTGCTGCAACCCACAAGACGGATGTGTCGTAATGGTAGAGAAACACCCCTACACGGCGTGCAGTACTGGCGTGTCTACCTCATATCGCGACTTATTTGCTCACACCTGATGGAGAATTTCTAAACTAATGAGCAAAGGATGAAACCATTACGCGAAATAAATGGAAATCTCTGTTGGAGGGCGAAGACCTTGCGCCCGCTAGTCAAAATGATGTGCAAAACGTGGGCGGTAATGAGGCACTGTAAGTAGCAGTACGAATTCTTCCAAGAAGCTTACAATGAAGAGTTTCTTTGAACGTTGTACACCTCTTAGAGGCATAACGACTTTAATGGGGCATGCGTGATCTATAGAGTATCTGCAAGTACGTGACTTGCGAATCAGTTCAGTAATATGCTTTGTAGTTGACATTAATGAGTCATTCAGCCACCTTCTGTAAATGTCCAACGCAAGACGAGTGTCATTGAACTTACTGACAAATGACGACATTTACAGGTTTGGATTTTTGTTGTGAAACAATTATCAGTATATTTACTATCCACCAGGTGTCATCTTCAGTCATCAGATCAAACTCGACGTCGTCATTTCAGGTGTACTATTATTTTCAGAGCTTATACGATGACGTGCTGTTAAAGGCTTGTTAATTTTCTCTATAGTAAAGCGTACAGGCAACCCTTTTACTTCTTGTTATTTTTATTGTTATTGTTGTATTCATTCCGATGAATAATTTTATGCAGTTTTCCACCAAAACCAATGATAATGATGTCTGTTCATCTCTAAGAAACTTCTGCAACCTACCTTGATTTCAACCTACTTGTGGTAGTTAGCGTTTCTACAATACAATGTGTTATGAAACTAATAGTTTCTTGATACCTTCATACGTGCCATATGATCCGATCCCTTCTATTAGTCAAGTTATTCCGTAAATTTCCTTTCTCTCCAATTAGATGCAATATTTCTTTTTTAGTTATCTGCTCTACCCATTCAATAAGATTTCAAAAGCTTCTGAACTCTTTGTTATCAAAACACAACCAGCCACAAATTTAAACATTTTTTTTTTTTTGTTTTCTTCAAATTTTATTTCTCCATGGTACTAAATGTTTCTATAAGTTGTGCAATGTGCCATGCTGTAGAAATATATTAACTGTTAAATATTCATGAAGGACAGAAGATAAATGAGTCGATTATTCCACAAACCCAACAAGAGCCAAAAGTTGAGTTTTAAGAGAAATTTTTGTAAAAAAAAGTAAATATTTGGGAATTTGTAATGTTGTTGTGGTCCGCAGACTGGTTTGATGCAGCTCTCCACGTTGCCCTGTCCTGTGCAATTCTCTTCATCTGAGAATAAGTTCGGCAACCTTCATCCTTTTGAATCTGCTTACTGTAATCGTCCCTCGGTCTCCCTCTACGATTTTTACTCCACACGCTTCCTTCTACTGCTAAGTTGACAATTCCTTGATGTCTCAGAATGTGTCCAACCAATCTATCCCTTCTCTTAGTCAGGATATGCCAGAAACTACTTTTCTCCCCAATTCGGTTAAGCACCTCCTCATTAGTGAAGTGATTTACCCATCTAATTTTCATCATTTGTCTGTAGCACCACATTTCAAAAGCTTCTATCATCTTGTTATATAAACTCCTTATCGTCCACTTTTCACTCCCATACAATGCTACACTGCGGAGAAATGCTTTCAGAAAGGACTTCCTAGCATTTAAATTAATATTGGATGTTAACAAATTTTGCTTCTACAGAAACGCTTTTCTTCCCATGCCATTCTGCATTTTAAATCTTCTTTACTTCGGTAATCAAAATTTATTTTGCTACCCAAATAACAAGACTCATCTACTACTTTTACTGTCTTAATCTAATTCCTTCAGAATCGCTTGATTTTTCTGACATTCCATTACCCTCGTTTTACTCTTGTTAATGTTCATCTTATATGGTACTTTCAAGACACTGTTCATTCCATTCAATTGCTCTTCTAGATCCTTTGCAACTCTAACAAAATTACTATGTCATCGGCAACCGCAAAGTTTTTATTTCTTCTTCCTGAAATTCCCTCTCCAAATTTCTCCTTGAGTTCCTTCACTGCTTGCTCGATATACAGATTAAACAACACTGTGGAAAGGCTACAACCCTGTTTTACTCCCTTCCCAACCTCTGTCCCCTTTTCGTGTTCTTCGACTCTAATAACTGCCGTCTTGTTTTTATATAGGTTCAATATAACTCTTCCCTTCCTGTATTTTACGCCTGCTACATTCAGAATTTGATCGAGTGTATTCCAGTCGACATTGTCAAAAGCTTTCTCCAAATCTACAAATGATAAAAACGTAGGTTTGCATTTCATTAGCCTATCTTCTAAGATAAGTCGTAATGTGAGTATTGCCTCCCGTGTTCCTACATTTCTCTTAAATCCAAACTGATCTTCCCCGAGGTCGGATTCCACAAGTTTTTCCATTCGTCTGTAAATAATTCGTGTTTGTATTTTGCAACCAAGACTTGCTTTCTTTGGAATTGGAATTACAATATTCTTCTTCCCCTGTCTCATACGTCTTGCATACTAGGTGGAACAATTTTGTCATGATAGGCTCTCCTAACGATGTCAGCAGTTCAGACGGAATATCATCGACTCCAGGGGCCTTGTTTCGATTCGTATCCTTCAGCGATCTGTCAAATTCTTCTCGCAGTATCATATCTCCTATCTTATCTTCCTCCACTTCGTCTTCCATTTCTACAATACTGCTTTTAAGTTTATTTCCTTCGTATAGGACCTCTATAATTTCCTTGCACCCATATACAAAGAAGGAAAAACGAATACGTATATGCCTCTGTAAAGCTCTAATCTCCCTGATTTTATCCTTGTGGCCTTTATGCGAAATGTAGGTTGGCGGTAGTAGAATCGTTCTGCTGTCCGCTTCAAATACCGACCCTCTAAATTTCTTCAACGGTGCTTTTTGAAAAGAACGTCGCCTTGCCTCCAGCGACTCCCATTTGAGTTCCCGAAGCCTTTCATTAACAATCGCGCATTTTATCGAATCTACCAGTTACAAACCTAGCCGCCCGCCTCTGAACTGCCTCTATGTCCTCTTTTGGTGGGGATCCCAAACACTTGAGCAATATCCAGACGGGTTCGAACAAGCGTTTTATACGCGGTCTCCTTTACATACGAACCAGACCTTCCCCAAATTCTCCAAAGTCGACTATTTGCCTTCCCCACGACTGTCCTCATATGCTCGTTCCATTTCATATCGCTGTGCAGCGTTACGACTAGGTATTTAATTGACGCGACTCTGTCAAGCAGCACACTACTAATGGTGTATTCGACCATTACGGGATTATTTGTCCTACTCATCTGCATCACCGTACATTTTTCTCTGTTTAGCGATAGTTTCCATTCCTCACAGTACCTAGAAATTTGGTCCAAGTCACCCTGCATCCTACTACAGTCATTCAATGTCGTCACCATAGCGCCATCAGCAAACAGCCGCAGACAGCAGCTCACTCTGTCCCTCAGATCATTTATACAGATAGAAATTAATAGCGGTCCTGTCACATTTCCCCTATTTAATTATAATCAAATACGAATGTTGCAGTGGTGTGAGAGAAGTACATTTCAAAGCAAGGACAGTAATAAGCAATTACAACTAGAAATTTATAATATTATGATACATTTTATCTTAGCCTTTTATTTAATAATATAAAAGGGATTCGTAATTTTTAATCTCTCTAATCTGACATCATCTATTGTATTGAGAAGACGAAAGGAGAGAAATAATTGTAAATTTCGAGAACCTTCGCAGGATTGTTTTTCAAGAGTTACAGTGTTCTGGACTGTTACATTATTTATATGATTAGTAGCAGTTTGAAATAGAAATATTAATTCTGATTCCGTGTACGCTGAACTGCAGACGCTAGCCACCCTTCCGCGGCCAATTGAGAGTAATTATAATTTAATAGTTCAGGGACAGGAGTTCCAAAAGATTAAGACATTAACTACTTAATTTTCAGCATGGACAACGTACCTGGTTGGAGTTTGAATTAATTTCCACAACTTGTTATCTGCAGGGCCCACGGTGTTAGTGATTTCGTACGTCGTCATTTTAATAATAAGAACTATATAATTTCAACACTGTATATTCACTGTCCGTATTAGTTACACTATAAGCTTATTTCGACTTAAAAATCATCTTCAGGTGTTAGGCCACATTCTGTTAAGCTGTACATTTCGATCTTATTGTGACGTGATTTCTATTTTATATATATAATATTAATATCACGTAACTTATAATATTGTGTTGTCATGTCTCGCATGACAACACAGTATTATAAATTACGTGATATATATATATATATATATATATATATATATATATATATATATATATATATATATATATGCTTAACAGAATGTGGCGTAACACCTCAAGATGAGTTTTAAGTCGAAATAAGCTTACAGTATAACTAATACGAACAGGGAAAATACAGTGTTGAAATTATATAATTCTTCTTATTATTATTTTCATAAGTTTAATTGAGATATACGTAAGTAGGCTCACAGGTCAAAGAGAATGAAAGTGGCTGAGCTGCGAATAATTTTTTGCGAATATTCAAACTCTGTACTTAATTCTTGTGGGGAATAATGGAAGTGTGTTATACTGCGGCTTCCAATTTATCTTGAGTATGCAATAGACACACATATGCACACACACTTCGAAGCATATGCTCTGAGCAGGAAGTTCATTCTCGCTAGCTTCCCTCCTTCTTCAGTAAGTTCTCCGTGTGTCATGTTCAGCAGAGAACAGTTGTTCAATCGTGTATTTCATTAAACTAGCCCAGTCAGGCAAATTATTCAAACATGGAGTAGGCATCTACGTGTTCGGGAAGAACTGTACTATTGATATTTTACAAAAAATGTATTTTTCTGACGATGTTACAAAATTTTCGTCATCCGAGAAGTTTCTTTCGCTAATGATGTTGGGTTAATACAATTTGTGAACTAAATTTTAAGAATGCATCACATTTTCATCTATTTTAACGCGGGATGCTGGCAGAGCTTTCTACACGAGACCCGGTATTGCAGCAATATTTATTTTGTGATACAGACTGTGAAGTCCTGGGATGCACTTTATTTGGAATTAATTTCACAAGGCGTTATTAATAGACCCTTTTTAAAAAATATATAATATTATTTTGCTATGTAGCTACACTGTAAATATGCACTCCAAAGAAGTGGGTAAAACACGTAGCTGAATCTACTTCTGTACTCGTCTGACATCACACTCGTCACTATATAAAATGCTTGAAGTGCAAGGAGGTTAGAATCACTGGAGTGTCCTAACACCTAGAAAGTGAAGCCATACTGTAGTCGTTGAAATTTATGTTATACTGTATCTGTGTAAATACATCGATGTGACTACCGATTTAGTGGCTTTACGTACAGAGTGCAATACTGACACAGGATTTTAAGCGGTAAATCTTTGTTTTGGACACAAAAGCTTGGCCTCTTGGCTTCAATCAATACCTGTTCTTCTTCTGCCGCGGTGGAGTGGCCGAGCGATCTAAAGCGTCTTGCTGCGGAGCGCGCGGTTGCTCGCCATAGAGGTTCGAGTCCTCCCTGGGGCATGGGTGTGTGTGTGTGTGTGTGTGTTTGTCCTTAGGTTAGTTTACCTAGGTTTAGGTAATTTGTAAGCTATGGACTGATGACCACGCAGTTTGGTCCGATAGATTTACAAACATCTGAACATTTTTTGAATGCCTGTTCTCAGCATAGGTAACGCTTCCTCCCTTTATTCTAACCTCCTTGTTGGCGTCACGCCGGCCGCGGTGGCCGAGGTGACTGAGGCGCTCCAGTCACGGTCAGCACGGCCACTACGGTCGGGGGTTCGAATCCCCCCTCGGGCATGGATATTTGTGCCGTCCTAGTACGTAAGTAGTTCATAAGTAGTTTGTAAGTCTAGGGACTGATGACCCCGTAGTTAAGTCCCATAAGCTAAAAAAAAAAAAAAAAAAAAAAAAAAAAAAAAAAAAAAAAAAAAAAAAAGTTGGCGTCACGGTATGAGTTTTGTGGAGGAAACGACTCGTTAGCAAAATGTTTATATTTGCATATACTTTTTTAGTTATTCTCGTAGTTCATCAGACTACGTATAAAAGGATGGAATGCAGTCTTAGAAAATCAGGTGATGATGAAGTAATTAGATTAGGTAACGAAACAATAAAGGTGGTAGGTAAGTTTTGTTACTTGGGTAGTAAAATAACATATGACGGTCGTAGTACAGAGGATATAAAATGCAGAATGCCAATGGAAAGAGAAGCGTTTTTGAAAAAGAGAAATTTGCTAACATCGAATGTTAATTTAAGTGTAAGGAAGACTTTTATGAAGGCATTTGTCTGCAGTGTTGCCATGGACGAGAGTGAAACTTGGACGATAAATAGTTCAGACAAGAAGAGCATAGAGGTTTCTGAAATGTGGTGCTACAGAAGAATGCTAAAGATTAGATGGGTAGATCGCGTAACTAATGAAGAGGTACTGAAAAGAATTGGAGAGAAAAGGAATTTTTTGGCATACCTTGACTAAGAGATCGGTTGGTAGAACACATTCTTAGAAATCGAGGAATCGTACATTTAGCATTGTAGGGAAGTGTGTGGGAAAAAAGTCTCTGAGGGAGACCAAGAGACGCATATAGTAAGAAGATTCAAACGAATGTGGGTTGCCTTTCTTTTGAGGAGATGAAGAGGCTTGCTCCGAATAGGGTGGAGAGCTGCATCAAACCAGTCTCCGTACTGAAGAGCATAACAACAACACGCATAAATGAACGTTTTTGCTTTCTAGTAATAATTTTAAAAAATGTAATTTTTCTTATAAACCACAGTAAAACGTAAATTTAATAGAAGTTACTCAGCTTGAAGTAGAGAGTTAAGAAAAAGTAGAATGAAACTACCTGGCAGATTAAAATTGTGTGCCAGAACTTGGACTTGAACCGCTGACCTTTCCGTGAAAGTTTCATCCTGGAAACATCCCTTAGACTGTGGCTAAGCCTTGTCTCCACCATATCCTTTCTTACAGGAGTGCTAGTCTTGCAAGGTTCGCAGGAGAGCTTCTGTGAAGTTTGGAAAGTAGGAGACGACGAGATACTGGCATAAGTAAAGTTGCGAGGCGGCATCGCGAGTCGTGTCGGGATAGTTCAGTCGGTAGAGCGCATGCAAAGTCAAAGGTCCCAGGTTCGAGTTCCGGTTCCGGCACACAATTTTGCCAGGAAATTTCATATCAGCGCACACTCCGCTGCAGTGTGATAGTTTCATTCTGAAAACGTACAATGTTTTCCGGTCGTGAGAAACTTTTCTGTTTTTATTCAAACGAAATCGGAGAATTTTGTCTGTTTTGTGCAACTTCGTCCACGCCTTTACTCACTCTAAGACCATACTACTTCAACTGGGTATGGTCTGACTCGCGTTATGTTCTCTGGAATTCAGAGTAGGCTAAGGTAGTACAAATTCGATATAGGTTCATTTCCGATCTCAGCCAGTCTCGTAGTGTTGGCAGCACTTGTCTTTCTGTGGCGTTGTAGTGTAGCAGGTTTCTACAGGTCCACCTGTCTTTTCCAAGAATGCACCACATTGTGGTACGGAGATATAAATTTTTTCCTATTAAGAAGTACGTGAGATTACTTAGTCTAACGCACTTTTATAAATCAGTAGCTAGGGGAGACTGGAATCGCTGCCAAAAATTTGCAATGTTTCGTACCACGAAGTATGCGTTGGTGACCGAGGAAAAGAGTGCTTTTTATATGGAAGAAGCCAATGATCAACATTATGCCAGGAAGTGATCACAAATTGTACCTAGTGTGGTACATTTTCGATCGATTTTTCTCAATTCTGTAGTCTTTCTTTGTGTTTATACCAACATTTGTAATTGTATAATATTTGTGTTACGTATTCATTAATCATCCAAGAACAAGTGTCATAGTTAAAATTATTTCTTTTCTCAATATATTTCCAGTTATAATAACATTTGCCCGAAATGATCGAAATTGTACCACCTTACCGTATAAATCAGATACTCCGTTTTATTCTTACGGCGCATTGTCCCGTTCACTTGTGCCGAAGCAACGGCGAATTATAGTTATGCTACCATTTAATACACGTATTCTATTTCGTTTATCCGGTGCCGTGTTTACAGAAAAAGAAAGAAAGAAGAAAAAAAGAAGAAAAAAAGAAAATCCTCGGGGAGATGGCGGAACACTTTCCGGCAGAAATTGAGCGCTGTCCTTAGCAATAAACTCTACGTCAGATTACAATCGAACATTTTCGGCAATTCCGCCCGCCGCCAGAGGTTTCGAGACGAAGAAAAGGAAGCACTCTGTAGAAATTGCTAACACGCAACCGGCCGAACTGATTGCATTGAGGTTGAAAGCGAAAGGCATTTAATCCGGGTGAAAGGCGCGGGTGTTCTTGAACAAACAGCGGGCGGAACGCCGCACGCTCGCCTGTCCGCCCTCTGTTAAAGATGGCGACGCCGGAAGCGTCGCGCTGTTTGTAATGCTTGGCAGACGCCCGGCGTCGCCGGCGGCCATCTTGCGGCGCGCACACAATGGCCGACGCCCACGCAGGCGCGGAGGCGAGTGCGCTGCGCCGCCCGCAGAGCAGAAGCCCCGCAGAAAGAAAGCGGCGCCATTTCTGGGCCACGCGGCTAGTGGACACCCCTGCTGCATTACGCCGAGTTACAGTCACTGTACGACGGCTGTGAAGTTTGGAAAGTAGGAGGCGAGGTATTGGAGGAAGTAAAGTTGTGGGGCGGCATCGTCAGTCGTGTCGGGATAGCTCAGTCAGTAAATCGCTTGCCCACGAAAGGCAAAGGTCCCAGGTTCGAGTCCCGGTTCCGGTACACAATTTTAATCTGCCAGGACGTTTCATATCAGCGCACAGTCTGCTGCAGAGTGAAAGTTTCATTCTGGAAACATCTCTTACGCTGTAGCTAAGCAATGTCTCCACCATATCCTTTCTTCCAGGAGTGCTAGTAAATTTAATAGAAGTTACTCAGCTTGAAGTAGAGAGTTAAGAAAAAGTAGAATGAAACTACCTGGCAAATTAAAATTGTGTGCCAGAACTTGGACTTGAACCGGTGACCTTTCCGTGAAAGTTTCATCCTGGAAACATCCCTTAGACTGTGGCTAAGCCTTGTCTCCACCATATCCTTTCTTCCAGGAGTGCTAGTCTTGCATGTTTCGCAGGAGAGCTTCTGTGAAGTTTGGAAAGTAGGAAGCCAGGTACTGGCGGAAGTAAAGTTGTGAGGGGGCATCGTGATTTCGCTTGCCTGCGAAAGGCAAAGGTCCCAGGTCAGAGTCCCGGTTCCGGCATACCATTTTAATCTGCTAGGAGGATAATAAAATAAAATAAAATAAAATAAAATCTTCTGAGCCAGGCTGTATACCAGCTAGATCTGCTGATGCAATATACTAGGAGCAAAGCATAAACAATACTCTTACTGCGTGATAGTAATTTCGATCCTGCCGATTACAGCGCTACTAAAGCAGAGTTACTAAACATAGCTTTTACAAACTCATTCATCAAAGAAGACGAAACCAATATTCCAGATTTCGAATTACAAGCTGAGGCCGTAATGAGTAACGTAGAAGTAGATATCATCGGAGTAGTGAAGCAACTCAAATCATTTAACAAGAACAAGTATTCTAGGCCGGACTGTATACCCATCAGATTTCTATCTGATTATGATAAAGCGATATCTCCTTACTTAACAGCCATATACAACCCATCACTCAGCGAAAGATCCGTACCCTCCAATATTCAATAGAGGCAATAGAAGTGATCCCCAAAATTACAGACCCATCTCATTGATTTGCAGTAGGATTTTTGAACATTTACTTTGTTCGAACATTATGAACTACATCGAAGAGAACGAACTATTAACCAATAGTCAACAGGGATTCAGAAAGTATCGCTCTTGCGCAACACAACTTGCCCTTTATTCACATGAAGTGATAAGTGCCATCGACAAGGGATCTCAAATCGACTCCATATTTCCGGATTTCCGGAACGCTTTTTACACTGTTCCTCACAAGCGGCTTGTAATGAAATTGCGTGCTTATGGAATATCGCCCCAATTGTGCGACTGAATTAACGATTTCCTATCAGAAAGGACACAGTTCGTAGTAACTGACGGTAATTTATCGAGTAAAACAAATGTGATATCTGACGTTCCCCGCGGAAACGTTATAGGACCCTTTTTTTCCTTGTGTTTATAAACGATTTTAGAGACAATTTGAATAGCTGCGTTAGACTGTTGGGGGATGGTGGTCTCGTTTATCGGTTAGTGAAGTCAACAGAGGATCAAAAGCAACTGCAAAACGATTTAGACATAATTTATACATGGTGCGAAAATTGGTAATTAACACTAAATAATGAAAAGTGACCTCTAAAAGAAATACGCTCGACTTCAATTACACGATTTACAGAGTATCTATGTAAATGTAGAAACACACATTCACACCTAAATGCCCAAGGGAGTACTTGAACCTCCGACGGGGAGTAACCACGCGCTCCGCAGCAAGGCGCCTTAAGGGAGACCACATGGGTATCGGATTTTAGTATTTCTTTATTTTTATGGTACAGATTCTTTATGGTGTTCGATATTAACTGAAACCGAAAGACAAGAGTGTCAAGCAACTATTTCGACTGAAAATTCATATTTACGTGTTCAAATGTTAAAAATTATATGGGACTAAACTACTTTGATCTTAAGTTCCTAGACTTACAAACTGCTTAAACTAAGTTAAACTAACCTAAGGACAACACACACATCCATGACCGAGGGAGGATTCGAACCTCCGAGGCCGCGCGATCCGTAGCTTGGCGCTCTAGACCGCTTAGTTACTCCCGCGCGGCATTAACGTGTTCAGTCTCCTAAACTGAAGTGACGATGCCTTCCTGTGTTGTACCTAGTTGGAAGTCAGAATATAGAAGTTGCAAGGAGCTAAGACGTTTCTTGATTCACCTAAAGATGTAGAAAATTTTGAGCAATGGAAAAATGTTATTCTAAGAAAAGACAAAGCGCCAACGAGAAACTCGTGATCCTCACTTTACTTAAAATTTAATATTAGAAACCACAAATTCATTGTTGGTGGAACTGAAGTAGAACTGCCCAGAAATAATTGGCACTTGAAACCAAATTCAGTTCCTCGCATTTTCCCAAAGTTGCCCTCGTATTTGTCTACCCCGTTAAAGGCATGAAAATCTCCTACATAAAGTAAAGCTGCTTGCAAAATTTTCAATAAAATACCCAACAATTGTTTAAAAATTTGTGACAGTGATATCACTTCTGATTTAAGTAAAACCCAGTTGTTTGATAGGTCTAAATTTGTTGATCCATCTGTAGAACTGTAAGTATTGAAAGCGCAAATAAAAAAAGATGATAAAGTCGGTTGGCCAGGACAAAGAATAAACTGGAATCAGAGAAGGCTAGAGTAGTTGTGCTGCTATAGGCACACTCCATAAGACACTTCTGGGCAAGCGGGATTGTTGTCCGTTGTGAGATACAGGTATCGATGCGTTCTAGCTTGATTACCGGCCAAGAAAATATAAATTATGAGTCAAATTCTGGAAAGTAATGGTTGAAAAGTGTTGTGAAAGTGTTATATTTTGTAGTAGATTTCACGATTGTTATCTAGTTGGACTGCTGTAGGAATATGAAGTGACGCGGTAAGAAGAAATATTAGTGTTACCATAGAACATTCAATGATGCCTATTTTCTTACCACGGTCGAAAGTGTTAATACACTGCCGCGTTCTTTTGTTTTCCACCACAGAACAATTTGAAAAAAAGCAATTATCAGTATTGAGAGTGGGCTTAAATAATCTGGTCTGAACATAAATAGGAGACGGATATGAGAATCGTGACTTCATAACACGCAAAATAGAGGTACGAATGCGAAAGTTAACTTCACTGTCTGGGAGTGTGGCGCGTAAATCTCAGCTAGCGCCGTCAGTCGGCGAAATGGGTGTACTCCACAAGTGATCATACTTTCTACCTTCTATTCGTTATGCTAAGAGGAGGACTTAAATTGTTGCGTGTGAACAAGCAACGATGGCACTACAATGCTTGCTCGTTCTAAATGTATCTACAGTAGGCCGCAACTGCGATGTGCAATGCTTCTTCCAAATTACCTGTAAAATTTTAACGAGCCCCTGATTTAATTAAAAACAAGAATCAATTGAAACATTGAATATTTGCAGTCGAAATACGGTTTTTTCCGACATGTTGATGATGTTATGGGGCGGACGGTTGGAATCGCGTCATAAAATTGTGCCGACACTTCTGTGTATCAAAATGTTCAAATGTTTGTAAAGCTATGGGACAAACCTGCAGTGGTCATCAGTCGCTAGACTTACACACTACTTAACTGAATATCAGAAATAATGTCTCATTATACCACAGGTATTGAATATAAGGAGAAGCGTTGAATTCTAATTTGTGCTGTGGGCGGGATTCGAACCTGGGATCTTCCGCTTACGAGGCAGACACTTTAAACCACTCAGGTAACACAGCCTTACAGATAGTGCTGCTACGCGGAATCTCGCTCCACACCACATAATTCAATTCTGCCTCTATGTTTCCTGTAAAATTCGTATCAAATTTCCAGGGCTCTCCTAAATTGGAATAGCACCTCAGGAATTTGAAACGTACATTACAGGGAACATTGAGGCAGGGAGAAGTGCTTGAAACAGCCCGTGTAGCATCAGTATCCGTGAGGCTGTATTAGCTGAGAAGTTTAGAGCGTCTGCCTAGTAAGTGGGTTGGAATCCTGGCCACAGCACAAATTTTAATTCAGCACCTCTCCTTATCAATATCTTTTCTTAAACTAACTCATGCTAAGAACAACACACACACACACACATACACACATACACACACACCCCTATGTCGGAGGGAGGACTCGAACCTCCGCCGGGGAGCAAAAAATGTTCAAATGTTTGTAAATCTATCGGACCAAACTGCGTGGTCATCAGTCCGTAGACGGGGAGCAGCCGCGCACTCCGCAGCAAAGCGCATTAGAGCGCACGGCCATTCTCGCGCGGCTTCAGTGTATCGTTCGTCAAAACGTCGCATTGTCGTTACGAATATCCACGTCCCTATTACTTCCTCTACACAAATATTGTGGCTGCCTAACTCTGCGTCTTTCACTCTAACGCATTAGGCAAACGTAGACATATAATAAAGAAAGTAGAAAGACTTAGCTGTTCAAAACGAAATAATTTAAAATTAGGACCTTACCTTAATTTTCTGGTACCAGCAGATGACACAAAATTATTCTTTCTGGATAATACGTGAAATAACGACATCAAGAAGTAACTTTTCCGTTGCCGTGAAATATTGATTTCCTTTCCTGACAACACGGTTGACCTTGCAGTTCCTCCCATTCTACTGCTATCTTTACTGTCGTGCTAGACCTTTCGCGGCAGATCGTCGTGTAATACACCCTATTAACAGCTCCGTACACAAATGATTTTTGTTTTGTGCGCATCGGTGATAAATCTCAAATTATGTAAGCTTCATTAGCCTCATTGTATAATTAATATTGAAAAAGTTACTTCAATTTTCCTACTGATGTATTTACATAATGCCAATAAATACCGTTATTTCGCTAGATGAGTCTCGGGCTAGACCTGTTCCAGAGAAAGAGAGTGGCCGGTGCCCGCCATGATTTTACCAGACTGAAGGCAGGACGTGCTTCTTGATAGCGACCCAACCAAAAGTACAGTCACTGAAAGGTTATAATAAGCCATCAGTTTCACGTGTGAGACCGAAGCACATCTGTTAATTAATGAATTCTTCTCTGGTAATCAGCGGAAGATCTTCGCCAGAAGATGATGAGCACGAAGCTCATCGAAACGTTGCGACAAGACGCCATCAGTCGGTTGATTACCCGAGAAGACTTCATTAATGGAATACGCCGAGAAAGTCTACAATCGAAGCTCAGTACGAGGTTAGAGCAAATGCCATTCGTTTGTTTTTGTAATCTTAATAATATGTGAGCAAATGAAAGTCTCGAGAAGCAGTGTCTATGTCTGCAGAATCTTAATAGCCATATTTTACGATGTTCTGGTAACGTCGACAATTGACAGTTGATGACTAGTAAAAAGATATGTTTCATGCGATGTCTCTCGCAGAAAATGGTGCTACTCCAGATTTATCTAGAATGAAACTAGCTGGAAAAATATATTTTTCGCAGATCGTCATTACTTATTTCAATCTAGTGAACTGACTATTTTTTGTTTGTTTGTCCGTCTTATGCATAAACATAAATCAAAGACCAGAAGGTTTGCCGGGCGTCGTAGATAGGTGCCACAGTTAACACAACGTCATTGCGCAGATAGGTGCCAATAATCAGGGATGGCTACTGGAGAAATGTAGTACATATAGTAAAAGTTACAAATGCTTTCATGTTAGGAAAGTAATTCTTCTTGGAGAGGAAATTTTTTTTATTACGGGGCTCCAATTCCCTCCGCCCTCTCCCCAATTAATTCGAACCCTGCTTACCTGCGTACCCTTTGTTAGTCAGAAGTGAAAAATGTGGATAAAACTTGAACTGAAACAATTATATTATTCGTGTGACTTCCTTTCTAAACATACTTATTTAGAAGAGCTACAGCTTAGTAGACTATTGAAGCATCGAGATTATCATAACATTATGCGATATATAAACTTTGTAGTTGACAGCAAACATGACAATGTCACAAAGTCCATGAAAGAAGCTATGTAGACTAAGATGTCAACAAAAAATGCCTACTGATGATAGAACTAGATTTAGTGACTACAAGTTTTTTGATAGAGTTGGCAATAGCACTAACATAGTTTTTAATACTAAAGAACTTGAACTATTACAAAATGGCGTTAAGTATGCAATTAACAAAAACTTGGTCTGATGTTAAATTATTACTCACAGAAGAAAAAAATACAATCAAATATTGTAGAATTATATATATACATGTGGCGTCTGTTCGGAAAGAACAGACGTCACATTCTGATCCTGCAGCTGTTATTATTTAATATTCATAGAATATATGACTTCAACTGCTATTGGGCAAAGCTGAAAATGTGTACCCAGCCGGGATTCGAACCCGGGTCTCCTGCTTTCTAGGCAGTTGCGCTGACCCCTACACCACTGGGGACACAGTGATCACCGCACCTGCAAGGACTACCCATGCACGCCTCCCGTCAGATACAAATTCCCAGCTTCGCCCTGCCCATAGTACTCAAACTCGTAGTTTAACTAATTCCCGTAATTCCCGTAAGAGTAAGGGCTTCAAACTTGCCCACCCCTCCCCACTAACGATAGGATCATTGCCCGTCACCGGCATATTATATATATATATACATGTGGCGTCTGTTCGGAAAGAACAGACGTCACATTCTGATCCTGCAGCTGTTATTATTTAATATTCATAGAATATATGACTTCAACTGCTATTGGGCAAAGCTGAAAATGTGTACCCAGCCGGGATTCGAACCCGGGTCTCCTGCTTTCTAGGCAGTTGCGCTGACCCCTGCACCACTGGGGACACAGTGATCACCGCACCTGCAAGGACTACCCATGCACGCCTCCCGTCAGCTGGGAATTTGTATCTGACGGGAGGCGTGCATGGGTAGTCCTTGCAGGTGCGGTGATCACTGTGGCCCCAGTGGTGTAAGGGGCAGCGCAACTGCCTAGAAAGCAGGAGACCCGGGTTCGAATCCCAGCTGGGTACACATTTTCAGCTTTGCCCAATAGCAGTTGAAGTCATATATTCTATGAATATTAAATTGTAGAATTAGTAAGCCCAAACAATTAAGCCTTACTACCAATATTGCAGAAGCTACAATAAAAATAATAAGAATAACGTTAAAGACACTAATGATGAAGCCGCGAGGGAGTAGCCGAGCAGTCGAGTTTGTGACAGTTGCGGGAGTGACACCTGCGGGGAAAGAGAATGTGTAAGACACTTGCGGGGAGACCCGGACGCTGCAGGTAGTGAACAGGGTGTTCCAGAAGTAGGGATACACCACCCCTACTCCATGCCCTCCAGCCGCTACCTGTGCCGTATTCAGGGAAAGGCCCACCGGACCGGCCTCGCAATTTGTGACACAAATTACATGTTTGATAATATCAATTGAATGCATAGAAGTATGAAATCACATCAAGACTACTTCCTGCAAACATTTCGACAAAAAAAGTTGGCACTGAGTTTAGAAAAACAAAATTCTGGTATATTGGATTTTAACATTTTATCAAAAAATGAATGTTACTAGAAGAGATACAGCCATTCAAATTTACGGGCACCATAACGTTTTCCCTTCCTGAGTAAATGAGCTGCTTCTTGTAGTTTCAACATCACAGTAGCCTTTTTCTTGAATGTTCTGAATATAAATCTTCACACAGACTTCTAGGAGGAGAGTGATACAGATATCTGATCGTAAATCTTTTTGACTGTACTGAACAGGTGTTCCGCGTATTCCGTAATTTATATTTATACAGTTAACAGGCAATGCAATTTATAACCAACTATTGGCTGCCAATTTCGCTTCATTTTTCCTGGAAGTCTTGCAACTTGTTTCTCCCTGTTGGTTTATGCCAAGTTCGGAGTAAAAATGGTTCTATATGACGGTGATAGAAAATAGAATTTAACTTTAGCATTTTCCGGTGTGTGACATTCCCTTACACATTCCGTATTTCATACATTCATTAGATGTATTTGTAATTCAAATACAGTGAAATCGTTTTGGGGTCTCGAATAAACGCATGAAGTATGTAAAATACTCATTGACTTATTATTAACGTTTTTAATTGAAGGTTTATGGTTGCGTCTCCTATTAAAAAGCATAAGAGCTATTTTTTTTAAAGAGATGGAAGTTGCGTGATAGTAGGGTTAACTACATAGCGGTGCAGGATGCCTAATATGTTTATTGCTTGCGCAGGTGTCTTGATATGCTTAGTGTTCTGAATAATATGCTTTTAGGAGTTATGACTGTTGAAAGTCATCCTCTTGTAGTAGCAGAGAATGTCTTAATAACTCTCCAAAGATTATCACTGTTAAAATATCGTTTTATTTTCAGGAGGAACACTCAACGAATTAATATGTAGTTAGAACAAGTTTCATGTTATGTTGACGGTGCTACACTTCTTGGTGTGCCTGTACCAAGAAAAGCTATTAGCCGCCCCAAGGGCCCCGGGTTTCCCGCAAGTGTCACTCCCCGCAAGTGTCACTACCAGCAAGTCTCACTACCCGCAAGTGTTCCAACCCCGAGCAGTCTGGAGCGCCACTTTTCGGATCGCGCGGCCTCCCGCGTCGGAGGTTCGAATCCTCCCTCGGGCATGGATGTTTGTGTTGTCTTTAGTATAACTTAGTTCATAAGTAATTTATAAGTTTAGGGATTTATGACCCTGTAGTTAAGTCGCATAATCTTTACAAAAACTTCAACAGGTTTTTGAACTGATGATGAAGCCTTGTTTAATAGCATCAATAAGAAACTTAAATTACACGAAGCTTTAGTAGTAAAAGCTGACACAGGAAACACCTTGGTAATTTTATATATCAAAGACTGCATAGATAAAGTACACGATTTTTTAACAATAATGGGATTACCAAATTAGGTCATGACCCGACTAAATACATTTTTAAGAGATTAAAAATAGTTTGAAATCTACCTCCTTTTTATTTGAAGACAAAGTATGTAAATCCTCAGAAGTAATGAACCCTCACTCACCTGCCCTCAGAGCGCAACCAAAGGTACACAAGAACAACGTCCGAATAAGACCAATTGTCAATTATATTGGTAGCCCGCATACGAACAATGCAAACAGTTGAACAGAACACTTACTAATAACTACAGTTTCATCAAACTGTCAAGAATACATACCAATTAGTAGAGAATATTAAGAATGTTTAACATTCCAAGTAGGTATAGATGGATGTCATTAGACACTGTAAACCTGTATACTAATATTCCCATTAAAGAAACAATTGAACTCATTAAGGGAAATTTCATTAAACATGATCTGATGTCAGTAGGAGAAATAGGAAAATTTATAGCATTACCAGAAGTTGTACTTTCATACAAATACTTCTCTTTCAATGGTGACTTGTTCAAGCAGTATGAAGGTTTAGCAATGGGTTGTTGTTTATCTGGAACCATGGCTAACATTTTTACTAATCATCTTGAAAATGTCATGTTCACACAGTATCCAGAACGTAATGATCTCATTTTGTACTCTTATCGGTATGTAGACGACAAAATTTTATTATATAAAGATGATGACGATTGCTTGCAAAATATATTAACTATATTCAGTAGTTTACATGAGAAAATAGATTTCACATAAATAACAAAACAACAAAATAAGTTTCTTAGATATATCTATAACTAACGACAATGGAGCCCATAAATTTTCAATATACAGGAAGCCCACAACAACTGACGCTATCCTACCATTTATATTTTCACATTTTGACAGATACAAGACTTCATTTTTTGTAGTCATATCAGTAGATTGGTAAAGCTCCCTCTACAACATGATGCAATAAAACACGAAATAAATCTGCTTAAACGGTTTTGAAGACAGGTTAGTCGATCGAATACATACTAAAAGAATAAATAAGAATTCATATTTATTGAACGAGATATGCAATAAATAAAAAATTAAAAAAAAATAATTAAAAAAAATCAAGGAGCCACGATCCACAGCAACCATTTCCCTTCCCGTGTGTGTAACTGTGTGAGTGTGGCAGAAGTGGTGAGATGGCAGATAGAGGTTCGAAGTAGGATAGCCAACATTTGCTTACTAAGAGAACAGCAGAGATTTTCTTGTTGTACCAGAGGATGCTAGCCATCAGAAAGTGAGTCATGGAGAGTTGTCAGGTTGACGTTTGGTCCCGTTATGCCTTCAGCCAATGGGAGATTCCCGCCGAGCAACTTGAAACGGAGAGCGGTTAGGAGAGGTGTCGGCCATGATATAATTGGCTGAGACCTCGAACCGATCAAATGTTCAAATGTTTGTAGAGCTTATGGGACTGAACTACGGGGTCATCAGTACCTAAACTTAAAAACTACTTATGAACTAGCTAATACCAAGGACGGCACAAATATCCATGCCCGAGGGGGGATTTGAACCTCCGACAGTAGTGGCCGTGCAGAACGAGACTGGCGCGCCGCAGACCGCTCGGCCACCGCAGCCGGGTACCTCGAACCGAGCGGACGTATGTTAGGCCTGGTGTGAATATGTAAATGTGCCTTATCCTGTTGATTTTCTTTAATAATTCGATCGGTAACGTTGCATCTATCGTCATTCTAACGCGAGATCAGGTGTGGGTTGCTAATTTGTGTATTTTTAACGTAGAAATTCAGCCTAATGTGGGACGTTATATTGTAACGGTTTTTTGAGTGGAACTTGAGCCATCAGCTTCAGCCCTTCAATTTTAAGTGAATATGATGGAGTAATGATTCATTATCAAATGCGCGTGTTAGTATTTCTGAATAAATGACGATGTCCGTGGTAGGATCAACCCTGGTTCTTTGTAACGAGCGTGCTGAGCATGCGTTCCCGCCATTTCCTGATTACTATAATTTCGTGTCCTCAAGGCCCAGCAGCAGCTTCAGTGTGCTTCAATAACTCGTCTAAACTACCGTGCCGAAATAACTTTTGGAAATTTCTTGGTTTTTTAAATACAATGTTGACTATTTCCAACGCTATAAAGTTTTTTGAAACAGTCACGGGCTATCAGCTCCATCGACGCGCAGTAAAATATGTGGCTCAATAGCGAGGAACTATAGCGAACAGTATACCGCGCGCGTGCTAGTTACGAAAATACGTGTGATGCACGCGATATTATTGGATTCTTCGGGGTAGCCCACATGATTGACGTTGTTTCCCGCCATTAATCATTTCCAACAATGAGGGAATATACACGGCAAAATGCTAATGCAAATTTAGTGAGACCAGTAATATTAAATTTTATACCTAGCCAAACGTCAACATTATGAAACATTATTTTGTTCATTTTTATATGATTAGTGTCGACGTGCTAGTTTCAATAAAATTTACGTCTCTCCCCATCTTCTCTTTCATTCCATATCTCCGCCCATCCTTTAAGCCCTATTAAATAATGAATAAAGTTTATTTGTGTTATGGCGGCGATTCAAACTGCAAGTACCACAGTTCCAACAAAATTATAGCCATAGCCACAATTCTGAATGAGCATTATCCGTTGCGTAATAGAAGTTAAATTAACTAGTGGAGCATAGAGGCCACGTGATAAATCAGAGCTATCAGATTTAATAATTAAATGATTCCGAATGATGACTGCCGGTTAGGGAGGAAAAATTTGAACGCCCTGATACATTTACAGAGGGAAAATTAATATAAACGAGTTAAACTTGCACTCAGGGTGTTAAAGAACAAGTATTGTTGGCTTTCAAGACGCGGTCTCGTGCGAACAGTACGATGCAAGGCATGCCAGATGTGCTCAAAATGTTCAAGTCTGCGTAGTTTGGTGGCTATTGGAGCTGTCTAAATTCAGAAGAGTGTTCCTGGAGCGACCGTGTAGCATTTCTGGATCTGTGCAGTGTCGCATTGTCCTACTGGAATTGCCCAAGTAAATCGGAATGCACAACGGACATGAAATGATGCAGGAGCTCAGCTAGGTTGCGTTTGTAGATGTCACCTGTCATTGTCGTATCTAGACGTATCAGGGGTCCCACCTACACACGCTCCAGACCACTGCAGAGCCTCCACCAGCTTGACATGCAGAGCCCACGGTATCATGTCGTTGTCTCCATACCTGTACAATTCCATATGTTCAATACAACTGGCAATGAAACTCATTACACCAGGTAACATGTTTCCAGTCATCACCAGTCCAATGTCGGTGTTGACGGGTCCAGACGAGGCGAAAAGCCTTGTGCATTCAGCAAGAGTACGCGAGTGGGCCTTTAGCTCCCAAAGGCCATATCGATGATGGTTCGTTGAACTGTTCGCGCGATAACACTTCTTGATGGCCTAGCACTGAAATCCGCAGCAATTTGAATGATTCTCGTCACTCGTTGTTGGTCCTTTTGGCCCACTTTAGGTTACAGTAGTAACACTAAAAGTGGGCCTTTTGACAGCTCGAAATTTAAATGAAAATAACAGCTTAGCCGTTCATCTGACTCGACGATGGAATATATGACTTTCTTTACAGCTTTGCACTTTTTTTTCATATCTCTCATAGCTTCAGAGATATTTGCAAAAATATCGACTATTTTACTATGTCTGTCTCTGACCGACTGTCTGTCTGTCCGTAAGGTGTTCCCACTTTTTAAGTCGAACTGTTCAACCGATCAGCACCAAATTTCACAGACATAATGGTTAGTAACACTAAAAAAAGCCGTTTGTAATGTAATTGTAATTGAAAACAAATCGTTCATCTGATACGAAAATTGAATAACCGAATTTATGGAGGAGAAAATTCTCTCCATCTGTGTAGGAGATACAATATGAGAATAATGAGCACCCATTTCAAAGCTAAGACAAGCAAGAAAATAACGTGGATCAGCCCTGGAAACAGGATTGGGGAAAACCAGCTACATCATGTAGCAATCCGTGACAAGAATCACAGTGACATTATGAACACAAGAGTAAGGAAAAGTAGCAGGATGGAATCAGATCACTACCGTACTGAAATAAAATGCAGATGGATACCCAACAGAGCGAAGAAATGTAGGACCATAAATACTCACAGAATCGACCTAGATCTTCTGAAAAAAAAAAGGAAGCAGACTGGTTGAATTTTCAGAATGCGAGATGCGAGAAAAATTGTTGGCAAGACGATTCGAAACGACAACAGAAGTAGATGGAATGAGAAACTTAAGGAAGCAAACACAGCCTACAAAAAACACAAATCACTAGTCTTTTTCGGAGAAATGAAGAGCAAAATTAAGAGCTTCGAAGCAAGAGAACCATTCGTGATAGGACAAGATGGCACAATAAAGATTGGCGAGAAAGAGGTGTGCGAGGAAATGGCTAGAATGCCGAAGTACCGCCAGTAAAGTGGACACACTTAAGTTCTAGAGACGAAAGTCAGGATAGTCTAGAAAATACACCCACTACAGCAGAAGTAATAGAGGAAATTAAAAACCTCAAAAACAGTAAAGCATCAGGAAATGATGGTACCTTTACTGAAGAGATCAAGAGGGGTGGGCCTGAAATAGAAAGAAGTCTGTACGATATACACTATTGGCCATTCAAATTGCTACACGAAGAACAAATACAGATGATAAACGGGTATTCATTGGACAAATATATTATACTAGATCTGACATGTGATTACATTTTCACGTAATTTGGGTGCATAGATCCTGAGAAATCAGTACCAGAACAACCACCTCTGGCCGTAATAACGGTCTTGATATACCAGAGCTTGGATGGCGTGTACAGGTGCAGATACACATGCAATTTTAACACGTTACCACAGTTTATGTATAGTAGTGACTGGCGTATTGTGATGAGCCAGTTGCTCGGCCACCTATTGACCAGATGTTTTCAATTGGTGAGAGATCTGGAGAATGTGCTGGCCAGGGCAGCAGTCGAACATTTTCCGTATCCAGCAAGGCCCATACAGGACCTGCAACATGCAGTTCTGCATTGTCCTATTGAAATGTAGGGTTTCGCAGGTATCGACTGAAGGTTAGAGCAACGGGTCGTAACACATCTGTAACGGCCATTGTTCAAAGTGCCGTCGATGTGAGCAAGAGGTGACCGAGACGTGTAACCAATGTCACCCCATACCATCACGCCCGGTGATACGCCAGTATGGCAATGACGAATACACGCTTCCAATGTGCGTTCACCGCGATGTCGCCAAACACGGATGCGACCATCATGATTCTGTATACAGAACCTGTATTCATCAGAAAAAAATGACGTTTTGCCATTCGTGCACCCAGGCGCTCCTGTCTGTGACGCAGTGTCAAGGATAACCGCAGTCATGGTCTCCGAGCTGCGAGTCCATGCTGCTGTAAACGTCGTCGAACTGATCGTGCAGATGGTTGTTGTCTTGCAAACGTCCCCATCTGTTGACTGCGGGATCGAGACGTGGCTGCACGATCCATTACAGCCATGCGGATAAGATGCCTGTCATCTCGACTGCTAGTGATACGAGGCCGTTGGGATCCAGCACGGCGTTCCGTATTGCTCTTCTGAACCCACCGACTCCATATTCTGCTAACAGTCATTGGATCGCGACCAACGTGAGCAGCAATGTCGCGATACGATAAACCGCAATCGCGATAGGCTACAATCCGACCTTTATCGAAGTCGGAAACGTGATGGTACGCATTTCTCCTCCTTACACGAGGCATCACAACAATGTTACATCAGGCAACGCCGGTCAACTGCTGTTTGTGTGTGAGAAATCGGTTGGAAACTTCCCTCATGTCAGCACGTTGTAGGTGTCGCCACCGACGCCAACCTTTTGTGAATGCTCTGAAAAGCTAATCATTTGCATATCACAGCATTTTCTTCCTGTCGGTTGAATTCCGCGTCTGTAGCATGTCATCTTCTTAGTGTAGCAATTTTAATGGCCAGGAGTGTAATAACAGATATCTGGAGAAGTAAGAAAATACCAATAGTCGGGAAAGAAGCCATTATAATACCACTACACAAGAAAGGGGACAAGAAGATACTGGATAACTACAGGGGCATCTTTCTCTTAAACATAGGGTACAAGATAGTGTCTAAAATTTTACTGAAGAGAGTTGAAGAACGACTGGGGCCGACAATAGGAGAGTACCAGTGTGGCTTTTGAAAAGCGTGGAACTGCAGAACAGATATTTGGTATCAAAAGGATAATAGAGTACAGACACAGGAAAGGGAAAAAGACAATAGTGACCTTTATGGACTTCAAAAGGCATACGATTCAGTCGACAAAAGTAGTCTGCTCGATGTGTTGGAAGGCAGAGGACCGGATGTTACAACACATGCACTAATAAAGGAAACGTTGAGCGACACTACTGCCAGGATCAGACATCGCAGTACGCTGTCAGACAGTTTCAAAATAAAAATTGGAGTGCGACAAGGGGATGGACTGTCACTAATTTTAGTTAACCTGGTCTTGGATGAAGTAGTGAGACAATGGAGACAACTAAATAGTAATACGAAAATCAAAAGTGTACAAATAGGGTTCAAGTTCAAACATGATGGAAGTGTGGACTGCTTCGCATTCGCAGATGCAGATGGCACTGTTAAATGAAACAGAAGAAGAGGCAAGAGCAGCACTAAATATCTTGCTGAAGTACCAGAAAAGGTTGGACTAAAGATTTATATAAGAGACATTGAACACTGGGTCTGACTGGAAGATAGATGGCCAAGTGGTTGAGAAAGTCGAGAGGTTTCGTTATTGGGGAGCGAAGATAACTGGTGGAATACAGAGCAGCAGTAGCGCAGTAGACAGGGCACAGCTCGTGCAGAAGCTTCGGTACGCAGTGAAATCAACATATGGAAAGAAAAATCTGTCACGGAATGCCAAATTGCGACACTACACAGTAACTGTAACAAATGCTGCACTGTATGCATCAGAAACCATCATACTCGGTAAGAGAGCTTGTATACAGTTGGAAAAGAAGGAGCGAAAAATTTCAAGAGACATATGGGGCACTAAAAAAATGGGGGATATCTGGATACACAGAACGCGACAGGAACTGTACGAAAATTTTGAACGTATATCGAGTGAGATACGGACAAGGAGGCTACGATTTGTTGGGAACATCATGAGGATGGACGTTGAGAGGTTGACTAAGAAGATATGGAATGCAACGTCATACGGGAAACAACTGGATGAAGGAAGTCAGAGATGATTGGAAGACTGTAGGAATAAAAGAAAGGAATCTGCAGGCACTGGTGCAGGACAGGGAGAAGTATAAACGGTTGGTGGACGGTCACGGGTGGCCGGACACCAAAATCAAAGTCGTCTTAACCGAAGAAGAAAGAAGAATCGAGAGAATGAAGAGGTACTGGGAAGAAAGAATAAGTGCTAAACAAGCAACACGTGATCCTGAAGTGTCCTAACGATGCAGAAGAAGAATATGAAATATAATTTCCCATTTGTGTTAAATATAATTATTTGTAATTGGGCGTAGCTAGGCACTATCCCTATAGATATATCTGCTAATACTTCTGCATACGATCTTCTCCGTCCGTTCACCAGAATTCCACTTGACTGCAGTAATTAGCGCTGCAGGAAGGTCAGGACGGTAGTCGTTGATCAAATTCTCTCGGGCGTTACATGCGTCATGCATCGAGTTCTGTGTGCTGCTCTCGGTGGTGGAAGAGCAACAGTCTCCTAATCATTGGTCACCGAGGGCTGCTTATATATACTACCTGGCTGTGTACGCATGTCACAATGTAAGGCAGCCTCAAAACGAGGCCAAAATATTTTGTACGCTAAACAACCATAATAGATACCGCGACTTCGGTAGTCGTTTGATGCTTACCCGAAAATTATTCAAAATAGAAACACGCCAGGAAAACCTTCACTAGTCACATTAAAAATATACACGGCGAGGAGATGATTCAGCAAACAGATAGGATAAATTACGTGAGACACTCGCCAGGTTAATGTGATAATTCATTTGATTTGATGAAAACTATGTACCTCATTGAGATTCGAACAAGAGACCTTTGCCTTTCGCGGGCGAGCACAACCCGCTGCAGAGCGAAAATAGCATTCTGAAAACATCGTCTAGCCTGTGGCTGTGCCATGTCTATACCGTATCCATTCTTTCAGGAGTGGCAGCCGCGGTGGCCGAGCGGTCTGCGGCGTGTCAATCACGTTCTGCACGGCCACTACGGTCGGAGGTTAGAATCCCCCCTCGGGCATGGATATTTGGGCCATCCTTAGTATTAGCTAGTTCATAACTAGTTTGTAAGTTTAGGGACTGATGACTCCGTAGTTAAGTCCCATAAGCTATACAAACATTTGAACATTTGACTTTGAACTTCCAGGAGTGCTAGTCCTGCAAGATTCACAGGAGAACTTCCGTAAAGTTAGGAAATAGGAGGCGAGCTACTGGCGGAAGTAAAACTGTGAAGACGAGCCATGAACCGTGCCGGGATAGCTCAGTCAGCAGAACGCTTGCCGGCGAAAGGTTCGAATCCCGGTCCAGCACATCCATCGGAACTTTCGACCGAACGAGGTCGCGCTGTGATAACAAGTTATACATTCAAAATTTGGATTTGTATAAAACTGAAAGATTATTATTTACATTCCTTATCTTGGATGTACATGATTTTACCTAGCAAACTATTTTCTAAGACAAGACACATTCATAAGAAAAATACATAATATACTACTTGAATTCAAAATGTGGGGAAAGTTATTAGTTCTTGGAGCAGGACAAAAATAAGTCATATTTGTAACGTTTATATCAAGTAATTACACATAACCTTGTACTTAATAAATTACTTCTCCATTGTTGTTCCATATGTATCGGAAATAACATATATAATATCTGTTAGTTTCAAAATGCAGGCCTTTTGCTTCCCTTGGCAGAATTACTATGTCATCAGCCAACAGGAAAGTATTTATTTCTTCACCCTGAACTTTAAATTCCTCTCTAAACTTCTCCTTGCATTTCTTCACAGCTTTCCCTTTCATGCCCTATGACTATAATAACTGCTGTCTGGTTTTTGTACAAGTTAAATATAACTCTTTGCTCCCTATATTTTCTCCTGTTACCTTCAGCATTTGAAAGGGTGTATTCCAGTACACATTGTCAGAAGCTCCCTCCAGAATACAAATGCTAAAAACGTAGGTTTACCTTCTACATCTACATCTACATACATACTCCGCAATTCACCGTAAGGTGCGTGGCGGAGGGTACACTGTACCACTACTAGGCATTTCCTTTCCTATTCCACTCCCAAATAGAACGATGAAAAAAAGAATGCCTATATGCCTCCGTACGAGCCCTAATTTCTCTTATCTTGTCTTTGTGTTTTTTATGCGAAATGTAAGTAGGCGGCAGCAAGATCGTACTACACTCAGCTTCAAATTCCGGCCCTCTAAATTTACTTAACAGAAATTAAAGAAAAGAACGTCGTCTTTCTTCCAGCGATCCCCAATTGAGTTGCCGGAGCATTTCCGTGACACTCGCGCATTGGTCGAACCTACCGGTAACAAATCTAGCTGCTCGCCTCTGAACCGCCTCTGTGTCTTCCTTCAAACCGATCTGCTGCGGGTCCCAAACACTTGAGCAATACTCAAGACGTGGACGTACAAGCGTTTTATACGCGGTCTCCTTTACAGATGAAGTACATCTTCCCACAGTTCTCCCAATACACCGAAGTCGGCTGTCCGCCATACTCAAAACTGTCCTTATATGTTCGTTCCATTTCATATCGCTCTGCAATGTTACGCCTAGATATCTGAACGACGCGACAACATCAAGAAGCTCACTACTAATGCTGTATTCGAATATTATGGGATTGTTTTTCCTACTCATGCGCATCACCTTAGATTAAAATAGAAAAATAAATAAATAAAAATAAATAAATTAAAAAAAAAGTTTGTAAATCTATCGAACCAAACACTGCGTGGTCATCAGTCCGTAGCTTACAAACTACTTAAACCTAGGTAAACTAACCTAAGGACAACACACACACCCATGCCCCCCAGGGAGGACTCGAACCTCCAAGGCGAGCAAACGCGCGCTCTGCAGCTAGACGCTGTAGACCGCTCGACTACTCCACCGCGGCCACCTTGCATTTTTCTACATTGAGAGCTAGCTGCCATTCTCCGCACCAACTAGAAATTTTGTCTAAGTCATCTTGTATGCTATTACAGTCAGTTAAAGACGATACCTTCCCATACAGCACAGCATCATCAGCAAACAGCCGCAAATTAAAAGTTAGTCTGTCCATCAGATCATTTATATACAGGGTGTCCCAGCTATCTTGTCCACCCAAAATATCTCTGGAACAATAACAGCTATTGGAAAAAGACTTTCACCGGTATCAATGTATGGCTGGGACTCATGAATGTACGTATTTGGAAACATTCTAAAACGAAAGTAAATGTGTTTTTTAACGCAAACTTATGTTTTTTTTTAAATGGACATGCTATAGTTTTTCTTCAGCAATCCATAGCATGACAAATCACATAAACAATGGCGTTGATTGCATCGCAATATTCCAGTTACATCCCGAGATATTGCGACGCGAAGTTGACGCTTGAAATACGCGAAACGCGCGGCTAGCGCACGTCCTGAGAGTCAAGCAAGAACCCCATGCTGCTCAGGACGTGCGCTAGGCGCGCGTTTCGCGTATTTCAAGCGTCAAATTCGCGTCGCAATATCTCGGGATGTAATTGGAATATTGCGATGCAATCAACGTCATTGTTTATGTGATTTGTGATGCTGTGGATTGCTGAAGAAAAAATATAGGGTGTCCATTAAAAAAAAAACATAAGTTTGTCTTAAAAAACACATTTGCTTTCGTTTTAGAATGTTTCCAAATATGTACATTCATGGGCCCCAGCCGTACATTGATACCGGCGAAAGTCGTTTTCCAATAGCTGTTATTGTTCCAGAGAAGGGTGGACAAGATAGCTGGGACACCCTGTAGATAGAAAATAATAGCGGTCCTATCACACTACCCTGGGGCACGCCTGACGATACACTCGTCTCTGATGAACACTCGCCGTCGAGAACAACGTACTAGGGATGGCGGTTATCGCTGAAACAACCGGTTTTCGGTTATATCGGTTCTTTTCATCTCCAGTTTAACCGTACCGTAAAAATTGCTCAAGATAACCGATTTTTGAAATAACCGGTTTTCGGTTTTTATTGCTATTATTTACAGTAGAGTTCGAACGAAACATATTTTGTGGCCGAAACACAAACCGTAATCGTCGGTTCTTCTAGTTTCGGCCGAAACCGAAACTTACGAAATTTAGTTAAAATTTAGGTAAATTTACGTTATACGAATAATCACTAGTCTTTCCATATTTTGCAAGATCCCCTCCCAATACTACGTCTTCTTGAGTGTGTGTAAGCCTAGCCAGGAGTCTGTAGAAGACGATATACGAAGCATACAGATTTACTGGCCTAGTATTTCCATCCGGCAGTTGCGAATATTGAGCCAACCACTCCGTAAGTTGAACTTGTGAGCCAGCGCATACGAATATCTCGTTATACAAACAACATATATAAGTTACAGTCAGTAAATAAACGTCAGTCAGTGCTGCAGAAGTATTTCGAAAAATAAAGTGACAGTTCCGACTTACAGTATGATTGTTGTCAGTATAAATTTACGCAAATTGAAGTAGGAATACTCTGTACCACATGATCAAAGAATGTTCAAATGCGTGTGAGTTCTGATGAGACCTAAATACTTAGGTCATCGGTCTCTAGACTTACAAACTACTTAATCCAACTTAAACTAAGTTACACTAAGGACAACATATACATCCATGATCGAGGGAGGAGGGAGGACTCGAACCTCCTACTGGAGCAGCCGCGCAGTCCGTGACATGGAGCCTCAGACCGCACGGCTACCTCGCGACGCACCACATTATCAATGTTACCTAAACCCATATTGGCTATTAAAAAAGCCCCTCGCTTTCAAGGAATCACATTAATAAAACTTGTTAACTTAGCATAACAATACGATAATACATTAAAAGTTAGTATTCCAAGCTTAGAGTACATCACTTACATAATAGGTATATGAATCGAATTTACGTTCTCTTCCAAGGAAAATTTTGGGTGCTTTCTCCTTAAATGACATAGCATGTTTGTAGTACCTCCACCCGTTTTCAGCTTTTTAAAGCAAATAGAGCATTGTACCTCACTGCTCCCGTACTTCGTGAAGTACTTCCATACTCGGGATGGTGCCGTTTAAGACACAACCGATGTCTGGCGACGACAGCAAGGTACTGCCGCATGACCAGACGTAGGCAAGTCTCGTACACTGCCGGTGCACGCGCGTCGTCTAATAGGCCACGCCACACGGCAACAGGTGCATCGATGCCTCAATAGCTTCACCAGTTCTTAAGTTCTTATGCCACGCGTCTGTTGCACGATTCTGACTACCGGGATTGTTCTTAGATTACCACTGATCGCTTTTCTTAGTTACTGTGATGACCTAATATTTCACAGCAGTGGAAATTTTAGAAATAGCCCTAAATATTAGGGTCTACTAGTTTTAATTTTAAAAATTATTTACAAAAATAAATAAATAAATAAATAAAAATGTGAACCACTATTACAGGAAGTAGTCTTACCGGTTCTTTTACCCGGTTCTTGGCAATAACTAAAATAAACCGGTTACAACCGACAAAAAATAAATACCGAAAAAACCGGTTATTTAAAACTAAAATACCGGTATCGGTTTTTCCCATCCCTACAACGTACTATTACTTAGGAAGTCTTCCAGCCAGTCTCCCTGCAAGATGCAAGGGTGTCAGTTCCTTCCAGCACTACTTCAGACATTAGTCGTGTCCATACCACGTGTTGCGGTTTTTACAGGAGATCGAGGGGTCCTACTCGGTATTAGGCAGATGTACCAGTTACTCTGTGTCTTCAGTGTACGTAAGATTCGTGAGCAATCTGCGGCTGTAGTCCGGCGGCGCGTGCACTCTGTAGGAGCAGTCGGCGGGCAGCGGCGTGGTAACTGGAGCGGGTCTGGTCGGTGTCAGCAGCTGCCTGCTGGCTGCTGGCCCGCCGGTGTAAAGTGGCCGGCTTGTTCCGCGCAATTTGGCCGGACATGTGCGGCGCGGCGCGGCGCGGGGCGCTATGCTAATCGCCAGCGCGGCTACTGGCCACGCACAAAGCGGCGTGGCGCGCGCCGAGATGGCTATCTGCGCTGTCCAGCTGCCTGCGCCTTTGTCCGCCGCCTCCAGCCGCCGTGTCGTGTAAGCCGCGGGCTTACCACGCGGTTTCACAGCCTGACGCCCAAGGGACAGCCACTGGCTACTGTGCGCCGTCTGATAACTGGGGGTAGGCTAGTCTCTTATCTACAAGCGGCTCTGCTCGACCGCACGATAACTTTGTCGCCCCCAAAACAGCTGTAATCCTCAGGGGGCTCCGCGCATATCAGTCCTTAATTGTTGTCAGTGGCATTGTAGGAAATACTAGAAAATAGGATGCAACACGTCGGCTTTGACTAATGACGTCATAAGTAAGCGAAAAATGACACAGAACAAGCATATAAAAGAAGTACGGGATGGGCGGGAAGTACCTCCCTACAGGAAATAGCCGGCCGCGGTGGCCGAGGAGAGGCGCTTCAGTCACGGTCTGCACGGCCACTACGGTCGGGGGTTCGAATCCCCCCTCGGGCATAGATATTTGTGCCGTTTTTAGTATAAGGTAGCTGATAAGTAGTTTGTAAGTTTAGGGACTGATGACCCCGTAGTTAAGTCCCATAAGCTTAACAAACATTTGAAACATTACAGGAAATAACTTTTTTCTCCTACAAAAATGTAGGTGTGAATTTTTGGTACACGTTTCCTATATAGTGTGGCATGAGACTTACAAAAGTTACTGTACAGAAGGGATACGAGATGAATATTCCTGAAGAAATGGAAGTATGCCTACATGCAATTAAAAACACAAATAATTTGCTAAACGATCAAACGGATTTCAAGCACAAAAATTATTTCGATAATTTTATTCTTATTTTAGTGCATGACAACGGATAAATAATCCCACTGCCAATTATAGATAATAGTGCAACAAAATTATCAAAGATAAAATATCCCAACATATTTCGTTAAATTTTAAATAAAAGCTTTGCCTCATAGATAATGTAAGCATATTACATCTCTGTAACTTTTACATCTGTATAAAAAAGTAGGCAGCATAGTAGTAAATTTTATAAAAACTTATGTATTGCAGGCATAACACCTGAAGATGACTATTAAGTCGAAGTAAGCTTATCGTGTAAATAATAGGAATTAAATATACAGTGTTGAAATTATATAATTGTTATTATTAAAATGTCTATGTACGACATCACTAACACTGTGGGCCCTGCAGATAACAAGTTAAAGTTACAATAAATAGTTTCCATACTACCTTCATTCCCGCTGCTTCGCTACTTCTAAATATAAATTTTCATAGATTTAGATTTAATAATTCTTTCATAATCAAGTACTTTAATAAAACTTACCCCCCCCTATTGCTTAATTAATGGCAGAATTCAAAACGTCCCGAAACATTTTTTTTAAGTTCCAACTATGGTTCCAAATCAAAATTTTCGCATTTCTAGCGTCAAAATAGTCTTAGTAGCACGGTTAAAAGATTTTCTCTTATTGCACCCACTTAATCGTTGAATTTCCAGCCGGCCGCGGTGGTCAAGCGATCTGCGGCGCGCCAGTCGCGGTCTGCACGGCTACTACGGTCGAGTATTCGAGTCCCTCCTCGAGCATGGATATTTGTGCCGTCCTTAGTATTAGTTAGCTCATAAGTAGTTTGTAAGTTTATGGACTGATGACCCCGTAGTTTAGTCTCATAAGCTCTACAAACATTATTTGAACATTTGATTTGTTGAATTTCCAAAAATATCGAAGCATGCATTTTTAAAATTTTAATAAAAGGTCTAAATCCGAAGTTTTGTATTTCTTGCTACAAAATTACCTTAATAGCAACGTATTTTCAAAACGTTCATCCGCTATTTTACCCCCTTAGGCATAGGAATATCGAAAAATCACTGATGTCTACAGTATAACATAAACAACATTTGTCTGTAGATTCACTTTTCGCCGCCGTTTTCTTTTAGGAACGGATTGACAACTCGAAATTTCTTTCTTACGCTTTGGCATCTTTCTTGGTAGTTTTACTTTTCAAACTGCAATATGCACTTTTTTTCCTTTATTAGTACGCTTTTTGCAACTGAAAATTAGCATCACGTTTCGTTGTATATAACCTCTTTGCTATTATAGTGTCAAAAGTCATCACTGGTTTTCAGTCCGAATTTTATATAAGCTTTATATAACATCACTCTTACTTCTGAAGACCTCTCTCCAGTGAGAATGACATACTACATTCTTTTATCTAGGAACTCCTCAATCCAATCACACAGTTGGTCTGATAGACCATATGCTGTTACTTTGTTCATTAAACGTTTGTGGGGAACTGTATCAAACGCCTTGCGGAAGTCAAGAAACACAGCATCTACCTGAGAACCCGTGTCTATGGTCCTCTGAGTCTCTTGGACGAATAGCACGAGCTGCGTTTCTCACAATCGCCTTTTTTCGAAACCCATGCTGATTCCTTCAGAGCAGATTTCTAGTCTCCAGAAATGTCATTATACTCGAACATAATACGTGTTCCAAACTTCTACAACTGACCGGCGTTAGAGATATAGGCCTATAGTTCTGCAGCTTGTAATTGCGTAATGAATCTTCACCTCGCTTGAGTTTGGTCACACTATTGAATGATCTGTAACTAAAGAAAATGAAAACGAGTTAGAAAGAAATGTGTGCTCGTTTCGATAGTATCCGTGAATCCAAAGGGTTACTTTGAGACACGAGCGTCGTCGTAGATGAACCAGTGGAATAACTGTAGCAATGGAAAGGAAAGTGAGTGACATGTTTATTGGAACATCTGTAGTGTGTAGTGGGTGACAAATGTCCGCTGTAGATACATCTGGGACGGTATTAGGGGGGTGGGTGGGTGTGTGACGCGCGCCGGCACAATGACCAGAGCTGTAGATGGCCGCAGATAATGCTGCCACGCCACGCCGCCAGCTGCGGTCGACCAGAAACACGAGAGCTCGACACACCACACGGCCGCCGCACAGGGATGCGGCCGAGCGACGGCGCGGAGGGCGAGCCGCGGGGGAGTAGCCGTGCGCACTAAGCCTTCCTACAATGCGCGCGGCCGTTCCACGGCAGGGGTTCGAGTACTCCCTCGGGCATGTGTGTGTGTGTGTGTGTGTTGTTCTTAGGATAAATTAGTGTAAGCAGTTTGTAAGTTTAGGGACCGATCACCATTGCGATTAGGTCCCATAACTTTACCAACATTTGAACAATTACGGAGGGCGACACAAACTGTGCGGCGCCTTAGCATGCAGAGCTGAGTCAGTTCCTCAGCCTGCCAGCGTGCCACGGCTCAAACCAGACAACGTCGGAGTTTTTGGAGACAGTCTGTTCATCCTGAACGTCTTAGCCTCCAGCGAGCGCAGCAAGGCGGGCTTCCCTAATGTTCTGAGGTGGCATTTATGTCGGTACATCGTACGTCACTGGTGGTCGTAGAACTCAATACAACGGCTATACGGTACGTGGATCACATACTGCGATGTCCACTGTAGCCGCGTTAGAATGCTCGAGCGCTCTAAGGCGTCTTGCTGCGGAGCGAGCGGTTGTTCCCTGTCAGAGGTTCGAGTCCTCCTTCGGGAAGTGTGTGTGTGTGTGTGTGTGTGTGTGTGTGTGTGTGTGTGTCTGAGTGTTGTCCTTAGATTACTTTATTTATGTAGTTTGTAAGCATAGGGACTGATAACCTCAGTAGTTAATTCCCACGGATTTACAAACATTTGAACATACAGCGCAGCCGTACGAAATGGCTACGTGGTCTAATGCGTCGTGCTGTGGACTCACCGACCGCTACCGTCGGTGGTTCGAGTCCCCCCCTAGTGTGTGTGTGTGTGTGTGTGTGTGTGTGTGTGTGTGTTGTCCTTAGTGTAAGTTACTTTAAGTAGTTTGTAAGTCTAGGGACTAGTCAGCATAACAGTTTGATCGAATAGGTTCACAGACATTTGAACACGTGCAGTGCAACCGTATCAGTAGCATTTTCGGTGATGGTCTCTTCTTTATGGAGGACGTTACTCGGCCGGCCGCGGTGGCCGAGGGGACTGAGGCGCTCCAGTCACTGTCTGCACGGCCACTACGGTCGGGGGTTCGAATCCCCCCTGGGGCATGGATATTTGTGTCGTCCTAGTTCATGAGTAGTTCATAAGTAGTTTGTAAGTTTAGGGACTGATGACCCCGTAGTTAAGTCCCATAGACTTTACAAACAATTGAACATTTTGACGTTTCTCGCGCCCATAGTACATATCTAGCGTTGACCGTAGTGAGACGCAGTGCAGGCAATTTGAAATATGCTACAAAGCATATTCAATGAATTACATAACGATTTCCCAAATGGAATGTCCTATACGTCTAACGCCAGCCACCAATCCGGGTTCAAAAAAAGTCTTAATAGGGCATTTGACTGTTTTCGGTAATTGCCTTAAATGGTTAATTATCTCACCTCACGCTCATAACTTACTTTCCTCCAAAAATGTTTGTACAGCTTATGAGACTCAACTACGGGGTCATCAGTCCCTAAACTTACAAACTACTTACTAACTAGCTAGCACTAAGGACGGCACAAATATCCATGCCCGAGGGGGGATTCGAACCCCCGACCGTATTGGCCGTGCAGACCGTGACTGGAGCGCCTCAGTCCCCTCGGCCACCGCGGCCGGCTACTTTTCTCCTCTCATGAATTTCAGTAGGGGGAGAGAGAGAAACAGAATGAAATTCAAACAATTTGAATGCCCGCGAAAACGATATATTTGAGTCATTATTCTACACCTGATACACTAAAATTTCCTTCACACTTCCCGCCAATACTAAATTTTTGATGTCTCAGGATGTGTCCTACCAACTGATCCCTTCTGTTGGTCAAGATATGCCAGAAATTCCTTTTTCCGCCCAATTCTGTTCAGTACTTCTTCATTAGTTACGCGAACTACGCACCTAATCTTTAACATTCTTCTGTAGCACCACATTTAAAAAGTCTCTATCCTCATACTTACTGACCTAGTTATCATTCATGTTTCTTTCTCGTACAAGACCACACTGCACACAAATGCCTTCAGAAAATATTTCCTTGTGCTTAAATTAATATTCGATGTTAAAACATTTCTGTATTTTTCTTCCCATACCCATTCTGCTATTTGCATCCCCTGTACTGTGATTATCATATGTTATTTAACTGCCCAAGTAACGAAAATCATCTACCATCTTTATTGTTTCGCTACCTAATCTAATTGCTGCAGCATCGCATGACATGTTTAGAATCCATCAGCCTTGATTTGTTCTTGTTAATGTTCATCTTGTCTTTTCAACACACTGGACATTCTGTTGATTTTCTCCTGCAGGTTCTTTGCTGTCTCTGACAGAATTACAATGTCATCAGCAACATGCAATGTTTTGTTCACCCTGAACTTAAATTTATCTTCGAAATTTCTCCTTGCTTTCTTTCACAGCTTGCTCATAGAAGCCTGGGACCTACGAGTAATGTATCTACTAGGAAAGTTACATGATAAATCAGTGAAACCTACAGGCCATCAATTCCAATTACGAACAGCTTAAATGGGAAAGAACACGTAGAAAATATAATAGGGAAGGCGAAGACTACGTTCGTTGGCAGAACACTTAGAAGCAACAGTTCCAGTAAAAAAAACTGCCTACACTACAATTGTGCGTCCTATTTTGAAATATTGCTGAGCATTGCGGGATCCACACCAGGTGGGACTGACGGACGATTTTGAGAGAATTCAGATAAGGGCAGCTCGTTTTGTACTATCGCGATATGGTAGAGTGTCACGGAAATGATGCACGACTTGTGGTGGAAACCATTAAAAGAACGGCGTTATTTGTTACGGCGAGATCTATTTGTGAAATTCCTTTCATCTTCCCTTCAGAATGCGATCTTATATTGTTAGCACCCACCTACATAGGGAACATGATCATCATAATAAAATAAATCAAATGGGAAATAGAAGATTAAGGTGTTCGTTTTTCCCGCGAGCTATTAGAGTATGGAACTACAGAGAAATATCATGAAAGTGGTTCGACGAACCCTCTGCCATGCACTTCAATGTGACTTGCAGAGTATGCATGTAGATATAGGTGTGTGTTGGAATGACAGTGCAGACAGTCACGTTGACGACTGTTTGATTACAAGAGAGAGTACCAAATTTCAAAGTATTTGGAATTGAATAATTAGGTTTGAAAAGTACTGTGAGAGCGTTCTGTTCGGTTGTTTAACTACCGAATTGTCATCCTGTGGAAAGGGTTGTTACTTAATTTCGAGAAGTTATGCAATAGGAGATCGAGGTTTATAAAATGATAATGGTTGACTAGAATCGTGTTTTTTCGCTGCTCAGAAATTAGTGTAGGACTCTACACAGCCGGCCGCGGTGGCCGAGCGCTCTGCGACGCGCCAGTCACGTTCAGCACGGCCACTACGGTCGAGGGTTCGAATCCCCCCTCGGGCATGGAAATTTGTGCCGTCCTTAGTATTAGCTAGTTCATAAGTAGTTTGTAAGTTTAGGGACTGATGACCCCGTAGTTAAGTCCCATAAGCTCTACGAACATTTGAATTTTTGACTCTACACAGGGCAGTGTGAGATTCTGCTAAGAAACGTATCGATATACAGGGTAAATGTAAATTTGCGCACGGGCTTCGCAGTGCAATTCCTCACAAGCTAGCAATAAAAAATGCCTCTTTTCGGCAGTAAACGGTCATCGAAGATTGAGATGGATGTGTGTCCCATACGCCAGTGTGTTTCAGAATTACACTACTACACCAACAAACTTCTAGAGGATGTGGGAGGTATTTTGAAGAACAAAGTGAGCATAGAAACCCATGCCCGGAAACATCATCCAATGACGCTACAGAGCGTCGAAGTTGCTGGAGGAGATGTCTAGCGGCAGGAGCTGGTGCCTGTAACTTGGACTCTCCATAGCGTCGTTGAATGGCGTTTCCGGTCATGGGTTTACTTGCTCTTTTTTTTTTTTTTTTTTTTTTTTTTTTTTTTTTTTTTTTTTTTTTTTTTTTTGCTCAAGATGCCTAATACATCCCTTACAAATTTGTTGATGTAATTATGAAACACACTGATATGGAAGACACAGCCATCTCAGTCTTTGACGTCCATTTACTGGCGGGAAGATGCGCAGGATGAAATTTTGTGGGATACATTTTTCATTGTTCAAACAACTTACCCGTATGTTGCCGGGTGACGTCGTCGACAACCGCCGATATTTCGGCAGGAGGACATCCTGCAATTCTCAAGGCACAACTGCTCTTAAGGAAGCAATGTGTATTTAATACCTCGGTTTGCAAAGTGTAAACAAGGAAGGTAACACAACTACAAGTCACAGCAGAGTCGACACAACCAAAGATGACCAAACATAAAAAATATCGATGTGACTTAATCAACAGGTGAGGCGGCATTAAATTTGTTGATTAAGTCACTATCGATATTTTTTATGTTTGGTCATCTTTGGTTGTGTCGACTCTGCTGTGACTTGTAGTGTGTGTGTTATCTTCCTTGTTTACCCTTTGCAAACCGAGGTAGTAAATACGCTTGCACATTGCTTCCTTAAGTGGAGTTGTGCCTTGAGAATGGCAGGGTGTCCTCATGCCGAAATATCGGCGGTTGTCGACGACGTCACCCGGCAGCATACCCGTATGTTGTTTGAACATTCATTACGTCGGGAAAAGTTAAAGTCTCTCATTTTTCATTGATGGTAGGTGAGAAATCGCGCTGAGAAGCCCGAGTGCGCGAATTTAGATTAACTCTGTATACACAATTGTCTGTTACAAATATAAATTACGATATATAATCACGATAATAATTCTCGGGTATACGAGGAGCTTCAGAAAGAGTTAGACCATTCTTTAAGTTTTGATACACCCAGGGGGTGGGAAGCAATAGTCGCCCTGACGCCCATGCCATATGTTCAGATAGGTGGGTAGGGCAATTATCGCCTGACGATCGCGGAGGCAATTGTCACCCGGATGCCCATAGGACATGTTTAGATAGGGGGAACGCCCATTATATTGCTACTAGTAGGTACTCCAGTTGTCGTGAGATCACTGGATTACGATCACCACAGAAATCATCTTTTGGGACAGTGAGGCGGAATTTGTCGTTAGTGGGCTATGGCAGCAGACGAGCGACTTGAGTGCCAATTTCAGTTGGGAAGACAACTGGAATGTTGAAAAGTTGTTCATAAACTCCTTCTCTGATACTTCCTCATACTAAGATTACCTGACGTAGTCGGGGGTGGAGGCGATCTGATCGTTTTATAGTTTTCAAAATGAAATGCTAAGATCGCACATTAATAATTTATTCACTGACTAGCGGTTTCGGTGAACTGTGTAACCATCATCTGGTCAAATACATATTACAAGCTAGTCATCTTGTTAAAAAATTTGGTATAAAATAAGAAGTACAACAAAATACACAAGTTAAAAACATGGCAGCTTAAAAAAAATCATGTTTTTAACTTGTGTATTTTTATAGAGTGACTAAGTGCAATGTTTCACTTGTTATTTTATACCCAGTTTTTTAAGAAGATGACCAGCTTGTAATATGTATGTGACCAAGTGATGGTGACACAATTCATCGAAAGCGGTCGTCAGTGAATAAATTATTAATGCGCGATCTTGGCATTTCATTTTCAAAACTACTTCCTCATATATTTTTCGGCGAACAAAACTTACATCTCAATCTTCCTGGTGTGGTGGGCGTTGCGTGTTGTTAACCGGCAATTGAGAAAGCCGCACGTAGCTGACTTAATAACGGCGGACGGCAGCGGTGTTTTTAAACGGCGTGACATGTGCTTATCGGGAATGTACCGTGGAGGTAATTGTGTTAACAACGGAGGGAGCGGCTGAAATACTGCGCATCGGGCTAAAATATTCGGCCGCGCCGGCCATCGGGGCAATTAAGTGAGCAGCGGGCGCAACAGGGCGCTGCCTCCCCTGGCAACATAACATCTGCCGCGGCCGGCGTGGGTGGGCGGCGTGCGCATGCGCGGCGCCGATACCATCGCGCAGTAATTGCATTTAAATTTGTAATCTGCCGGCGGGCGACAGCGGCAAGCGCCGGCACTTGAGACGCGCCGCGCGGTGGTCACGCGCCGCGGACCAGCGCAGCGCGGCAGATGCTACTGGCGGCACGCACCCCACACACCGCAGACATCGCCGCGCCGGTGCGTAAGCGCCGCACGCGTCGCCCACGCACGCACAGCTGCGCAGACGCGCAGGATGCTGCACGCTTCTGACCCCTCCGTCGCGTCGCGTCGTACTGTATACGCAGGGACAGGAAAAAATCGGCGTTATTTTATGGCCAAAATCGGTGTTATTTTTTTACACCTGTCGGTGTTATTTATCGATGTTATTTTCTGGTAATCTTTTTCCATTTTCAGTGCTATATTTTTGTAATATTTAACAATTTTTCAATGGTATGTTGAAAATTACACTATTCATAAGATATGATGGGTCAAATTTGATAAAGATCTTGAAAAAATAATTTTAACAAAAATTATTGATGCAAATATGTGTCTAAATTTTGTTTATTTTTTTATACACTAAGTATTTTAAATACTGTGAAAAAATTGCCAATGATAGTATCCAGCAGGTTATTCCTTTCATTCAGGTCAACAAACTGTTTTTGACACAAGGATTTTTATTATTTTATTTATTTATTTTTTTGCCGTGTTAAGTATTTGTGTTATATTGTTCAAATGTTTGTACAGCTTATGGGACTTAACTACGGGGTCATCAGTCCCTGAAATTACAAACTACTTATGAACTACTTACGAACGAGGACGGCACAAATATCCATGCCCGAGGGGGGATTTGAGCCCCCGACCGTAGTGGCCGTGCAGACCGTGACTAAAGCGCCTCAGTCCCCTCGGTCACCGCGGCCGGCATGTTATATTGTCGCAATTTCTTAGAGAATACTAATATTGAAAAATGGAAGAATATATTTTAATGTAAATAAAAGTCTCTCCCCTTGCAGCGGTATTGTAAATAAATAAAAAGTCTTTGCTACAAGAGAAATTTTTATATGAAAATAGCAAAAAACCTGAAGGGTCACATTTTTTTAAAGTATTTCACAGGAACAAAATATTTTGAAATATGTAGAAAAGGTATTTAACTCGAGCTTAAAATGTGACAAAAATAAATTTTCGTAATATTTTTTAATGTTTAGTCACATCTGGCTTTGAAAGTAAGATTATAATATACGTTTTACTATAAGTTTGAGTTTTAAATTTTGTTTCCCGTCAGTAATACAAACATTTCATACAAAAAAAAATTCTTTTATAGTTCCCTTATTTTTTATAAGTAGTAAGGCTCAGTAAGGCTCTGCACTTTCTGGTGTTTTTCAGTGCCGGTTCTTTGACTCCGGGACACAAACTTTCTCCTCTCTGCCCCCACCCCCCTCCTGCTCGGCGTTCTTTTGTGGCGCCCACCTCGCTCAATAAATGCCATGTTTACAAATATCTGGACAAGTGGCGTAAAAACAAAACACAAATCCCTCTACAAACAAAACAAATTTTACGAACGGCAGCGGCGGCATTTCAGTAATGTTGGCAACGAAATGTTCGATTTCGAGGATAATTGACTGATCGGACAAAAAAACCTGTCGAGAATACAGCATGAACAGGATTATTTACTTCGGGTCAACACACTAAATATTATTCTCCTCATTCTGTGTGATTGACTTTTCGAAGAACATGATCACATTACAACGACGCTTTCGTAAATAAAAGTTTACCGACTAGGTTAAAATGGACAAAGTCCAGAAGATGATAAAATGAGCATTCACAAAAGAACGCGTTTGTTTAAATCCAGTTGCAGTGATTATAAGCCTGAAAGAAATCCAATATCAAGTCCGAAAATAGTAATCCATGTCGTCGCGAAACAGTAACGATAACAATCAAGGCAAACAATAACAGCGCAGTCAAAGAATATAATGACAAAACTGCTTAACTTTGTCGCTCTTCAAAGACCTTGTGAAGTCGCAGTTCTGCTAACCAAAGCTGCGCATGCGCAATACGCCGAATTTACAAACTGCCAGGTCAGCGTTCGATCACAGGAAATAATCACAAACTGTTTCAAAATGCTAGAAACATTTCGGCGAAGAAATCCATCGAAATGTGAAAACAATCACCTCAATATTAATCACCGTAGTATCTTCATAACTTAACACAGGTAGAGAAATAAGCTTGCCGACAGTTATCGATCGGAAATTGTAGTACTGTGAATATGCGCGTCTAACAATGTGTGGCACTGTCTTATTACAGTAAGTAAGGTAAAGCAGTCATCAGTCCGAAGATTGGTTTGAACACCACAGTGCTTTACTAGGCATGGTCCTGTTTGGAGGTGGTATGCCATTGCCTTCCTCCGACCTTCGAACTGACTTACCCAGCCAGTTATAGGGGGACCTACAGTTTAACGGGGGTTCCGAACCACGGTGCTACTCGGTATTTTTCACTTGAACAATACTGCCAGAGGTGAAAAAAGTGGAAAGTGACAGATAAAAATCCTAGGAGCTGGCGGGGATCGAACACGCGACCTTCGGATTTGTAGTCTGGCACTCTACCACTGTGCAACCGAGGCGCACTACCTTATTACAGTATGCATAAAAAAAATAGCACTACATTTGGATATGGAACATTTCTACATTAAATATATCATCGACGATATTTCTTATCCAGATGCAGCGTAATTTCGTTGAAAATTGCCGATTTCGCGTTAATTAAAAAGAAAAAAAATCGACGAATTCGCGTTAGTCGTCGCGTTATCGTTAAAACGATTTTTTCCTGTCCCTATGTATACGCTATTCCCCGCACATTGAGCAAGTAACGAACACGGCCGTGGCAGTGTTGCAGAAGCTCATAACGATTGGGCAGCAGAGGTTCTATGTGGAGCCAAAGCTTGTCAGGCTACTGCAAATCGGACTTAAAGTCCTGGAAGAGGTAGGCAGCCATTATTAATATGACAACACAAAGGAATCTAAAAAGCTGATTGGCTGCGGTAATGAAGGAGTTGTAGATGTTGTAAAATCCTTTATTTTTCTCTTTACGCTGACGCGTTTCGGGCCCAGCCCATCATCCCGGACAAACGGGGAGTTTTATGCTAGATACCGGGAACACGGTTATGCTACTAACAACGGTGCTTTACGAGATCACCTAAGGGAAAGAAACCATAAGCTACGAAATATAGAGGCAGATTTATCTATTTCGCATATTGGTACAAAGGGTATTACCTCAGATATCCTTGAAGAGTTAGAAATTTGGACTAGTTATCATAATAATAAAAAATGGTTAATAAATGACCAAATTTTTGGTTCCAGACACTGGTGTTTCGATCTGTTTCACAACCTAGATTTTCTTGAATGACCGATTTTTGTGCTCTCTTCCTGTGCTGAGGGCACTAAAGCATTGTATGCTCTGGGAAACCCAGACCAGCTCCTATATGCAAATTACCCACTTAAGTTGCTGATGCGCATGCCCACAGACCAGACAGTCGGGAAAGGCCCTGTTTAAAAGTCACATTGCAACTTGATTAGGGCATTAGTAGGCGGTGCATGCAAAGTAGAAGTGTTAGACTGCATTTCGCACAGTTAAGCCTGTTTGAGCGGGGCTAATCGTGGCATGAGAACCGCAAACTGGTCAATGTAGCATGTGATTTGCAAGGCCGATCTTTGGGGTGATCCGTCAGACGATGTTGGGAGCAGTTGGGACTGAGCGACTAATAAGACAACGAGGCGATAGGATCGAATGATCGTGTGTCAAGCGATTAGGAACAGTGGCTAGCTCCATAGAACAGGCATGTGAACAAATGATTGGATTGTTAACAACAATTACTTTCTCAAAAATTTTCCATACATCTGTCAGAAGAGAGATTGGACAATAGTTGTTGACATCCAACGTACCTCCTTTTTTATGCAATGGTTTAACAATGGCATATTTCAGTCTATTGGGGAAAACATCTTGCTTCAGATAGCTATTACATATGTGGCTGAGAATACTGTTTATCTGTGGGAAACAAGCTTTAAGTACCCTGCTGAAAATACCATAAGAGATTTTACTTCTCCGTGAGTTTATTATTTTACTGATTTCAGAGGGAGAGGTTGGTGGAATTACGGTTGCATCAAATTGTTTCCTGTTGTTATTCCCCATCCCTGTTTACCCTTCTCCCCCCTTAACCCGTCCAATAACTCAGCCTGAAGCTCAGCAATTCGCCCCTCCTGTCCACAATCTACCTATCTCTACTACACAGCCTACAGAATAACTGATGAGTCTCGCTCATTTTCCCAATTACCACGCCACTACATTCGCCCCAATGAAAAAAGTTACTACATCCATCACACCAGAACCCGGAGCTAACGATTCTACGGAACGTCGGGCATTTTACACTCAGGGTACAAATCGACAATAAAGTTACCGGAGAACAATGAAAATACGCGTACGAAAACTTAGGCCTACTCGCGACTATGTAAACAGTGGTTGTTCAGAAATTTGTTACTAGAATTACTTAAGCGATGATGATAATCTACAGATATAAAGTGGCAGCAAACGCATTTACGATACTAAACTATCAGAAATTGCACTTAAAATTGCGCTATAAAGTTTAATCTGAAAACTCAAAGTGCGGCCTAGCAGCAAGTATGTAAGGAAAACGACATTTACGTGATTACCCTGAAAATGCAGGATTAAAACAAAAACATTTAATGGTACGCTTGAAGAAACGACTAATTAACGTAATAAATTACTTAAAAGTGTTTTATACGAGAGCTGTGGCTCCGGGCGTCCGTGCTGCAAGCGCAGGGCTGCCTATGTTGGCTCCATAATGGCTTGGGTTTTTTTTTTTCTTTTTACATGGAATGGTCAGGGTCCTCTAAACCAGCTGAACCAACCAGTTACTGCAAGATTTTAGGCTCGGACGCCTGGAGACCATTTCAAGTTATCATGGAGCTCATGGTCCCAAACAACGATAGAATATTTGTAGAAAACAATATACCAAGACATCAGGTCACAACTGTTCGAACTGGGACATAACCAAGACGTCATTGATGTACGAAAATCTGCACGCAGACCACTTTTTAACACTTATGGATGGCTTAGAGTCAGCGTGGAACAGATTTCCTGCAAAAACGACTTGTTCATGCCACGTCGGCTTGCTGGACTTCGCTGTGCAAAAGGAGGTCCGAGACAGTATTAGGAGGTATCCCATGCCTTTATAACCTCGGTGTTGAAAGGATGGACTCCACTGTGCCTGCGGTCATGCCAATAATCCGGTCACAGGCTTGAGCTATATTTTAAAAAGTGCAGATCCCCAATGGTGTAAACAAAAAGTTTAATGACTCGTTGGGAAAGATCAGCATATAATCTTGAAGGATTAGTTGCAGGACTAAGCACATAGATCAGTGAATGTGTCACGCCATGTTACAGATCACAACATAGCCGTATCACAGATCTGCTGCCTCTTAGATAGAAAGTTGCGGTGTGCCTGGGAAGGCCTGCGACGTGTGCTGGTTCCCGCGGCGCGCAGACAATGGCCGGACACCTCCTGGAAGCGCATTGTCTCCCGCCGGCTGTCCGGGGCGCACAATTGGCGAGCTTTTGTGTCGCTCTTGTTGCCTCGTCAAGCTGGCGGCGTTTCCGCGTATCCGACTCCGCCCGCCAGGCGGCAGCACCCGTCATTAGGCTGCGCAATTAACGAGCACAGGTCGCCGAGTCGTGACAGCGCGGAATTCCGCCGCCTCACAATCGCTAACGGACAATTACACGTTTATTGTACTGCTGAATTGGGCACTAAGACAACGCGACACCATTTGAACATCTAGAGAAAGAAGTACTTTACAAAGCTATTGATCATTTGCACGTCACTCAAAATTTCCCATTCCAGATTCAACACATCACTGCGTATAAATATACTAGCTTCGTAGCCTGCCCACCACCGATGACCAGCTCCTTCGCCTTACCCAACTCCTTTCCCTCCATCTAAATTCTCAACGTACCGCCATCTTTGTGTTCTTAGACCTTGAACTGCCTACAGTCGCGTCTGGCATTCTGGCCTACTCTACATACCTACGCTCTTCCCATCAACCTCGTTCACGTCAATTTCTCCTTCCTCTCCAACCGCCCCACCTATGTTACCGTCCACAACACTGACTCCCGTCTTTTGTGCTGGCGTGCCCCAAGCCTTAGCTCCCACTCGCCTATTCAAACCGCCTCCTCCAATAAAACCTTGACCTTTTCACCACTGTCTATAAATCCTAGCAAACCCCAGGCTATCATTGTAGATCGTACCACTCCTTCCTTCCGTGCCCGCGATTTGTATCTCACCCTCCATCACCGTCCCATCCGCCTCACCCCTACCCTTAAAGTACCTAGGCCTCACTATTGATCGCACCAAATCCTGGACTCCACATCTCCACACCATCCAAGAAAAAGCTCACTCCTGCCTCCACCTCCTCAAACTCCTTATTGGCCGAACATGGGACCTAACCCTTCCACAATCCTCTGTACCTTCAAATCACTTACCCGCCCTATCCTCTGTGTAGCCCATCCAGCCTGGATCTCCGCTCCTTCATCCTTCTACAAATCCCTGGAGATATTTGGGCGCCATGCTCTTCGCCTCGCCTTCCGTACCCACCTTTATCCCCCCTCGCCCATGCGGATCCTCAACGATCTCATTCCTTTACCTCGCCTCGTCCTCTTTATTGAACATATTCGTTACCTAACCCGCAAATTAGACCCGCATAATCCTCTAGTATGGAGAAGGTACGATATCCGTGATGTCAAAACAAAACTGGCGTTCAATGAGATCTGTTATTTGCACTAATACTGAGACTGGGTGTTAAAAAATAATAAATAAAACTACCTGGAAAAGCTGAAATGTTTGTACAGTTTATGGCACTTAACTACGGGGTCATCAGTCCCTAAACCTACAAACTACTTATGAACTAGCTTATACTAAACACGGCACAAACATCCATGACCGATGGGGGATTCGAAACCCCGACGGGGAACGGCCTCGCGCATCGTAGCGTAGCTCCTCAATACGCTCGGCCGCTCCGCCGCGACCCCTGCCTTATTCATCAATATAATTACCGCTTACCTCTTCAGGCTTGTACAATCCTGAACCCTCCAGTGCTTTCAGAAACTAAAATTTATATGTAAGTCCAGATCGCCAGCTCCCAGTTTTCAGTCGCTAACGGCGAGCTGGCGACTATAAATTTCGCACCCTGGCCTAACCTTATCCGTAATCTATGCACTGTGTGTCAACCCACAAGCTTGCCATCCACGATCATTTACTTGCACCTTTAATCCACACCCACTGCCCTCGCCTGCTCTTCCCACGTTCCCCACTGCTCGGATGGCCGTGTTCTTCTCCCCACTCACGTACACAGCACGCCAAGATTTAACTGATTTTTCCTTTCCAGATACCAAAACGTCAGATCCACTGCCACCGTTACCACCACTGTCGTCAGAATGAGACATGCCATCGCCATCATCGCATCTGGGTCGAGAAGCGGAAGCACCACCAGCATCCAGAAAGCCTGCACGAGCGTCATGTGCTACAGCTGTGATATAGACTACCTCTGCATCATCTTCAACCACACCAGCTTCAGGTAAAAAGATGAAACACCGTACAGATTCATGTCCGTCTCTACAATCAACTTTCTCTCATACCTCACCCTGAAATGATCCCTGCATCCCACCTAGTACATCACTTTTTTCTCTGAAACCGAAATATCCTCACACCATACAGACGCACCAGATCCTAAGAACTCTACACTTTTATCCTATCTCATCCAGACGTTAAATCCCTCAGTCGTCGAATTCAAAACGTATCGTACCAACTTCAACATAAAACAGCTGATATCACGCAAAGATTCCATAAACATTAATCCTCCGAGTCCTATTTTCAAACACATCTGTTGCAAAGATTACTTCTCATAAGCCACGTCTCTCTTGTCCCACTCAGCCCACCGCATTCCAAACATCTCCAGCGTCCGCCAACTCTTACTGCTTTGATCAAAGGCGTTAACCCCAAGATCAGAGTTCTAGTGAGAGATCAATACTGATTACCGAATCCGAAAAGCCCTCACTCTGGTCCCACTTTCCACATCCATTTTTCTCGGAAGATCCACGTGTTGCAGATTGGAGCCTACATCTACCATCACAAAGTTGAACTTTTCCCTACCGCGTCGGAGGTTCGAATCCTCCCTCGGGCATGGATGTGTGTATTGTCTTTATTTTAAGTAGTTTGTAAGCTACAGACTGATAACGTAGCAGTTGAGTCCATTACGCTTACGAACATATGAACATTTTATTTTAGAACTTCCACGATCAAACACCCATCTGTATCCCGACTTGAAATCATAAAACCAACGGACCTATAGAAATTAGACTAGTGACGATAGAAGATGGTGTAGGGGACGTGCGCAATTACCAGCTCACTCTCGGGGATACCTAAAAAGACAGTAGATAAGGAAATTCAACTTTTGGACGAGGCTGATGCCGTATCTGGGGAGGAAGCTGCCGAGAAGCTGGAGAAGCATTAATTGGAGACACAATGGACGTGAAGGCATAATAATGGAAATCGTAATGGTCACAGGGAAACAACAGACACGATGATAGATTTAATAGGCGTAGAAGAGGAGGCGCGTACAGAGGGGAATCAAATGGACATGGTAGGAGAAGATATGATAAACTTGAAGCAAGAAACGAGGATAGCAGGAACGAAAGGAAAGAACTGATGACGAAAGGGAAAACTAATTATAGGTTCGCGTGGGATCCGGACGCGAACTCATGAAAACAACGCACCAATAGAAATTAGACGAGTGAAGATGGTGTAGGTGGCTTGCGGATTTACCGGCCCGGACCGTCCATCCGGGATTTGCTAATTAAGCTGATCCCTCTTTGAGACAGACTTGTGAGTCGACATGCAGGCGTTCCTCCTACCAGTTTTGTAGGAAACGCTCTCGCTCACGTAGTCCCTTCATGGCTAGACGGCGCACTAGAATACTGATGGAAGTACTATTAAGAGAGCGGTAGTACTAACTCGTTACGGATAGGTATTATGTCTAAATTAAATCCGGGATGCCAGTTATGGGGCTTTATTACTAGTTGCATCATAATATTACAAAACTATTTACGATTCGCATGCCCCCTACATCATTTTAATACATTTTAAAGATAGGTTTAGTCACTTGGAGAGGGTTATTGCATTCCACAAATGCCGCACATACGATGATCACCACACCCTGCATAGCAAAAACCTAGCCACCTGCAGCCTCCCCTCCTCACAAAAGGAACCATGTGTACAAACGCTGTCACAACCCAAGTATAATGCCTGCAACCAGTCCCATCCTACTGACTCCTACAAGTGCTCTACAAAACACCCTCTCACCAATCCTGAAGAGGCAGTCTCAAGCCGCGCTGTCGACACCCCGCTCCTCCAAACAACTGCCTACATCCTGCTCCCATGACTGAAGACATCATTCGCATCATCACCAAACATTCATCCGTTTGAGCACCCATATCATGTGTCAAGACACCCTACTTACCCTTGCAGTTTTCCAGTTAAATGCCACTACCGCATACTCTCAAAACTATTCCCACTTCCTTTCTTTCCGAGTAGGAATACTTACCGTGTAATACTTGCCCAGTCCGTCTTGAACAGCCCATCCAACCCCACATTACATAGTCACCTGAGCGGAGTGTGCGCTGATATGAAACTTCGTGGCAGATTGAAGTTGTGTGCCAGAACCGGGATTCGCACCTAGGACCTTTGCCTATCGCGGACAAGCGTTCTACCATCTGAGCTGACCCGGCTCGCTTCAAGTCCGTCCCCATAACCTTACTTCTGCCAGTACATCGCCTCCTACGCTCCAAACTTCACAGAAGTTCTCCTGCGAATCTTGCCCAGGAAAGGCATAGGTCCCAGGTTCGAATCCCGATTCCGGCACACAATTTTATATGTAAGGAAGTTTCATATCAGCGCACACTCTGCTGCAGAGTGAAAATTTCAATCTGGAAACATCCTTTAGGCTGTGACTAAGCCACGTCTCCATCATAAACTTTCTTCCAGAAGCGCTAGTCATGTAAGGTTCGCAGGAGAACGTCTTAGAAGTTTGGAAAGTAGGACGCGAGGTAATGGCAGAAGTAGGGATGTGAGGACGGACTGTGAAGTGTGTCGGGATAGCGCATACAGTAGACCGCTTGCCCGCAAAAGGTAAAGGTCTCATCTTTGAATCCCGATTCCGGCTCACAATTTTAATCTGCCAGGTAGTTTCATAGTTCTTTTTCGTCACCACAAGACTCTTCAAGTAACGCTCAACAACGTAAGTAGACGGGTCCAATATCAACTTCCACAACTAGCCGTACTGTTACATCGCCATATAGACATTGAAGACATTGAAGGCTCTATCTTGTACGTCGTTTTAATCTTGTTGAAACTGATGTTATTGAAATCGTAAACTGACGAACAGCTGCTGCTGCACCATCCTGCTCTGTAACAGGGAATGAAATGACAATATAGGGAAAAAAATTGATCTTCACTAAAAGTTGTGTATGCCGGTACACTTCGCATTAATTGTGAAAGAATATTCATGGACTCTTCCGTCGTTTCTTGATAGAACATAGATGTATTAAATAATTTGATACACTATATATTCGTTCCACGATAAAATTCATTGTAACCTGCTGTGCTATGTTCCATCAAGAACTGTCGGAAGAATCCAGAAATATTATTAAGCGTACTCAAATAGCACAATTGTCCGTCATGTACAGCCGCTTACAACTAAATAAATATTATCGTGGAACAAATATATAGTGTATCACAGTTATTTAATTCTGAATGAAGTTGATGTCAGTTTACACACGATGATCTGATACTACGTAAAGACGTTGACTTGTCTCCCACTAGACTCCGTCGCCGTAGGTCAGATTCTGGTCTGTACCTTTTTAATGCGAAGCCTTCTTTCTTGGTCTAACAGTCTCATTTTTCCCTTTTGTATCTTCTACATATTATTAATTATTACATGTCTTACTCTATAAATTACGCCTATTTTTTCAGAATTGCGAACATCTTGCACCATTTTACATTGTCGAACACTTCTTCTCAGTCTTGATTGTTCTTCAGTCTTTCTTCTGTTATCAAGCGTAATATCTGGACTGCCTCTTGTACAATTACCTTTTGTAAATCCAAACTGATCTTCATTCAACAGTTCCGCAATTTTCTTTTCCATTCTACTGTTGTCAGTAGTTTTTTTAGCTGATTGCGCGGTAGTTCTTGGTGAAAGGAGTTTCTAAAGAAAGATCTCGCCGCAACGAATAACCTTAGCTTGTGCATCATTTCCGTGACACTCTCCCCCCTGTATCGCGTTAATACAAAAGATGTACAGGGGAACTATGTAGGTGGAACCACACAGATAGAGTGGTATCGAGGAGCAGATGGACAAAGAGAGAGGGAAGAAGATGGGGATGGGGAGTGGAACAGGAAAGCAAGTAACTACTAGTGGTACTGAGTGCCCTCCGCCACGCACCTTTGGGTGGATTGCGGAGTATGTATGTAGATGTAAATTTAGATCAACAGGAAGAGGGGGAAGAAGAAATGGACTCGAATATGAGGAAATGCACAGTGACAGGAAGGATTTGTGAGATGCGGGGGGGGGGGGGGGGGGTGTTGGACGAAGAGATGGGAACGAGCAGATATACGTAGTTGTGGACAGAGAAAAGGGAAGCAGGGAGTGTAGGATGTGTATCCAGTTCCCATTTACAAAGTATTGTGAAATTACACCTATTAAAATGTGTGACTCATATTTTTTCATTTAATCTGCAACAAGGCATGGTCAGGTATAAATTAGTGACAGAATAACGCAGTTCCACAATTGGTTACCAGGTCCAGTTAATATATTTTGCCTCTTCCGCTATAATCATCATTGTGGTACAGCTATATAGTCACCTCTAGAGGTTTTTTTTTCCGTAAAGGTATGATTAGTTGAATATACAAAAATTTGTGGCTCAGATGTTTTGATTTGTCATTTCACTATCTAGATAAGTGAAAAGGTGAGGGTAAACAACGTTGATATATTTGGAGAATATCATTATGATTGGACAAAGTTGTTTCTTTATTGGCCTCAAGCTACCGGTCTCGGTTTTAAACCATTTTCAAGCGCTAGAAGAGCTTAAACAGTTGGTTGAAATGACATGTTACAATCTCGAAAGTGAAAATTTTGAAAATAAATATCTCTTATTATGCTTGATTTACCAGTGACTGCTCATCTAGATTATTTTGTGGCAGAATCTGGCTAGCCTTAAAATTCTATGGCCTAAGAATTTTACAGTGAAGTTTTTATCTATTTTAATTTCAATATGAACAGTATTTCGTCACTTGTACAGACAGTAATTGTGCTTTTGATATATTCGGTATATTAACTGGTTCGCTTGCGCTAACAATAAATAAATAAATGTAATTCATGTAATGTTATTTTTTAGTAAACTGACACATACTATATCATTATGGAATATCTTACTCATGATCTACGGAACAAGCATTAATGTAATCTACTGAACAGCGAGACTACATTTCATGTTTGCTCGTTCAAAAAATTTCTCTATGTATTCCAAATCGCTCAAAAGATGTTTTTAATGTTTATATTTTAAATGACACGAGGTAGTTAGTAATTTTAATGGCATTATTCTGAAAGTAAAAGAGTTGAGTTTCATTGACTACTGAAGCATCATATTTCCTTCCTGTGCAAACGTCTTCATTCAGAGTAGGACTTGCACCCAACGACCGAATGTACTTGCTGGAAGTATTCCAGTTAAGCTATTTTCTCCAGTCTTTGTCTTCACCTACAGTCCTTACCCTCTACTGCTTCAGTCTACTACCACGGTGCTATTTCCCGATGTCTTAACACATGTCCTGTCACTCCTTCTTGCCTGTTTTTTTCTGTGTATATATTTCTTCGACTATTCTACAGAGAACCTCCTCATTCGATACTTTATCAGTCCACCAAACATTCAATGGTAGCACCAAATCTCAAATGTTTCGATTATCTTCTGCTTCAGTTTCCCAAATCGCCATGTTTCACTTACATACAAAGCTGCTCCAAACATACAAAACTATTTCCTCACATTAGGCCCAAATAGACCTTCTACCTTCTATGTGCCTCCTTTCTTCGTTTGTCGTGTTATTTTAGTTCCAAGGGAACAGAATTAGTTAACTTCATCTACGTCTTTCTCGCTACCTTCATTTCCACTACTTATCATTACATTTTTCTTTTTTCGGTTTAATCTTTGTCCATAAACTCGCCGCAGTAGACAGTTTCATTCAAGATATCTAGTAATTATTCTTACTATCTTTGATATCTATCCAACTTGAATTTTGATCCCACTCCCGAATTTTTCTTTCGTTTGCGCCATGGCTTCTTCGATGTATATATTGAACAGTTGAAACGAAAGACTGCATGCCGTCCTCCACCGTTTTTGATCCTAGCACTTCGTCCTTGGAGTTTTATTACCCTCTTTTCCTTATACATATTATATGTTACCTTTTACTATAGGATACCACTATTTTTCGCAGAATTTTGAACATTTTACGAGGATATACGTTGGCGAACGCTTTTTCCAAGTCGGCGAATCCTACGCAATCCTTCTGTATTGCTTCTATTATCAGACCCAATGCCAAGACTGCCTCTTTGCCTTTCCTAATGCCAAAGATAGATTAAGGAAAGGCAAACCTACCTTTCTAGTTTTTGTAGATTTGGAGAAAGCTTTTGACAATGTTGATTGGAATACAGTATTTCACATTCTGAGGCAAGCAGGAGTCAATTATAGGGAACGGAAGGTTATTTACAACTCGCACCAAAACCAGATAGCAGTTATCAGAGTTGAAGGACATGAAAGGAATTCAGTGGTTGGAAAGGGAGTAAAACACGGTTGTAGTCTTTCTCCAAGGTTATTAAATTTGTACACTGAGCAAGCTATAAAGGAACGTAAGGAGAAATTTGGAGAAGGAATTAAAGTTCATGAGGAAGAAATAAACACATTGCGTTTCGCCGATGACATTCTGTCAGACACAGCAAAGGACCTGGAAGAGCAATTGAATGGAATAGACAGTGTGTTGGAAGGTGCGTATAAAATGAACATTGACAAGAGCAAAACAAGGGTAATGGAGTGTATTCTAAGAAAATCAGACGACGCTGAAGGAATTAGCTAACGAAACAATAAAGGTGGTAAGATGAGTTTTGTTACTTGGGTAGTAAAATAACATATGCTATTCACAGTTCAGAGGACATAAATGCGGAATGGGAATGGGGAAAAATCGTTTTTGAAAAAGACTGTTAACATTGAATATTAAGTTAAGCGTAAGGAAGTCCTTTCTGGAGGCATTTGTGTGGAGTGTTGCCTCTCTTGTACGGCAGTGAAACATGGACGATAAACAGTTCGGACAGGAAGATTCAAATGTTCAAATGTTTGTATAGTCTATGGGACTTAAGTACGGGGTCATCAGTCCCTATAATTACAAACTACTTACGAACTAGGACGGCACAAATATCCATGCTCGAGGGGGGATTCGAACCCCCGACCGTAGTGGCCGTGGAGACCGTGACTGGAGCGCCTTAGTCCCCTCGGCCACCGCGGCCGGACGGACAGGAAGAGGATAGAGTATTTTCAAATGTGGTGCTACAGAAGATTGCTGAAGATTAAGTGGGTGAAATGCGTAACTAATGAGGAGGTACTGAATTGGGAAGAACAGGAATTTCTGGCTTACCTTGACTAAAACAAGGGATCGACTAGAAGGACATAGACATCAAGGAATCGTGGATTTAGCGCTGGAGAGAAGTGTGTAGGGTAAAAATCGCAGAGACAAAGATAAGATACAGTAAGCAGATTCAAATGAATGTAGGTTGCTGTTCTTATGGGGGATGAAGAGGCTTGCTGAGGGTACAGTAGGGAGAAGAGCTGCATCAAATCAGTTTCCGGATTGAAGACGACAACAACAAAGCCAAACTGTCATCTATTTAAATTTTCTCTTCCATTCTTCTATATACGTATTTCGCCAGTAGCTTCGATGCAGGAGCTGTTATGCTGCTTTTGCAGTAGTTCCCTTTTATCTTCAGAATGGGTGAAGATAGTTGTCCGAATGTCAGATGGTACGACGGCTGTTGCAATTAATTGCTGTTAATTCTTCCTTATTTTATTTGAAGTTTTCCAGAGTTCTTTTAAATTATGACTCTAATGCCTAATCTATGTCTTCCTTATCAAGTTTTCCTCCTGATAAAGGGCTTCAGTGTACTCTTCAAAAACTACCCATTATCTCCTCTACTTTTAAAAGTGAAATTCGCATTGCACTCCTATTCTCTCCTCTGCTGTTTAAAGTGAAATTCGCATTGTACTCCTAATGTTGCCACCCTTGCATTTAATTTCATTGGTGTTTTCACATCCCACCCGCGAATGGAGCATGGAGAAAAATATTTTTAAATGCCTCGGTAGGCGGTGTAATTAATTTAATCACGAAACTTCCACGAAAATTAAAAATGTATGCCAGACCAGAACCTGAAATCAGGTCTTTTGACTGTAAAGGACAAGTGCTCTATATGTGGTTTTGTGTCCCAGCCTCGTCGCCGCTTTTGTGTCCCGTTCCGTCGTAGGTGTCGGTGGCCGAGTGGAATGAGACCGACACAGGAATAACGATAGCACGCTGGTGCAGGTACGGAGGGGAGCAGCCAGAAACTATAAACACTAGAGTAAATTAGAAAGAGATATATATTGCACAGAATGTAACAATACTTAACTTTTACATAGTACTGCAGAATGTTGATACATAGTTGTTAGAGGCCTGCCTAGTGCCTGTACGATAGCAAAGTCAACACTGGTGCCCATCTGATTACGAAGGTCCTAACTGGTTGCTATCTCAGTCCCAAGTGAACGATGTCTTTCCATGGTGGCCACGAGCGGGGTTGCAGCAGAGGGCGCTCGTGGCTGTCGTCGTGAGAACGCCGCGCCGTGCGTGCATGGCGGCGCGCGGCGAAAGTAGGTGGCGCGCACTTTGTACTTTTGCGACACCACACCCCTCCCCCCCAAACCGCCGCGCCGTCGTGGCGTAGGGCTGAGGGCCACGGCGACGGCATTGGGAGGAGGGCCTGGGCGGGGGCGTTACTGGTGGGACGGGCGTCGTAGCTGAGGCTGGGATCGAGACACCTTGCGATACGCTGGAAAACCCGCGAAAACCAGCGGAAGGGCGCCCGCCCCCGCCCAGAGGGAGCAGGTCATCTTCTTCGGGGTTGGAACACTTGCGCGGAGTGACGTGCGGAGTGACACTTGCGCGGAACCCGGGGCCCTTGGGGCAGCTAATGGCTTTTCCTGGGTACAGGCACACCAAGAAGTCTAGCACTGCTGTCTTCAAGTTTCCACACTGTCAACACGAAACTCAGTGAAATTGCACAACCCTTTGCAAGCTGAAGAGAAATATAGTAACTTGTTCTAACTACATATTAATCCGTTGAGTGTTCCTCCTGTAAACAAAAAGGTATTTTAATAGTGATAATGTTTGGAGAGTTAGTCTCTGCTACTACAAGACTATGACTTTCCACAGTCATACGTCCTAAAAGCATATTATTCAGAACACTAAGCATATCAAGACACCTGCGCAAGCAATAAATATATTAGGCATCCTGCACAGATACATTGATGTAATTGACCGCTATGTAGTTAACCCCACTATCACGCAACTTCCATCTCTTTAAAAATAGCTACTATGCTTTTTAATAGGAGATGCAACCTTAAACCTTCAATTAAAAAACGTTAATAATAAGTCAATGAGTATTTTACATACTTGAAGCGTTTATTCGTAAACCCCAAAACGATTTGGCTGTATTCGAATTGCAAATACATCTAAGAAATATATGAAATACGGAATGTGTAAGGGAATGTCACACACCGAAAAATGCTGAAGATAAATTATATTTTCCATCACCGTCATGTAGAACCATTTTTACTCCGAACTTGGCATAAACCAACAGGGAGAATCAAGTTGCAAGATTTCCAGGAAAAATGAAGCGAAATTGGCAGCCAATAGTTGGTTATAAATTACATTGCCTGTTAACTGTATGAATATAAATTACGGAATACGCGGAACTACTGTTCAGTACAGTCAAAAAGGTCTAAGGTAATAGGCAGTGCTTTACAATCAGATATCCGTATCACTCTCCTCCTCAAGAAGTTCAAATGTTCAAATGTTTGAAAATCTATCGGACCAAACTGCGTGGTCATCAGTCCGTAGCTTACAAACTACTTAAACCTAGGTAAATTAACCTAAGGACAACACAAACACCCATGCCCCAGGGAGGAATCGAACCTCCACGAGCAACCGCGCGCTCCGTAGCGAGGTGCTTTAGACCACTCGGCTACTCCACCGCGGCCCTCAAGAAGTCTGTGTGAAGATTTATATTCAGAACATTCAAGAAAAAGGTGTTGAAACTACAAGAAGCAGCTCATTTACTCAGGAAGGGAAAACGTTATGGTGCCCATAAATTTGAATGCCTGTATCTCTTGTAGTAACATTTAATTTTTGATAAAATGTTAAAATCCAATATACCAGAATTTTGTTTTTCTAAACTCAGTGCCAACTTTTTTTTGTCGAAATTTTTGCAGGAAGTAGTCTTGACGTGATTTCATACTTCTATGCATTAATATTATCGAACATGTAATTTGTGTCACAAATTGCGCGGCCGGTACGGTTGGAGGTTCGAGTCCTTCCTCGGACATAGGTATGTTTGTTTGTACTTTGCCTAAGTTATTTTAAGCAAGATTAAGTAGTGTGTAAGTCTAGCGATCAATGATCTAAGTAGTTTAGCCGCATAAGACTACACATATACACGTAATTTATTTATTTCATAACCACATTTAAGTACTAATAATTAAAGAAACTTAAAAGGGAAATTTGAAGTAAACACTGAAAACAAATGATTGATATTTCTCATAAGATGATTGCACACAACCGTTGACTTACGTCTTCTGTATGTACCTACAAATTCTGCCATATGAAAATTGTAGTGTGAGTCCCAAATATGTTTTTTCTGTAATAACATTAAAAACATATTAAAAATTCAGAACTCGAAAATCAGTGAAGTTTTGGACTTGAAGCGTTTTGTGTTGCTACATCTTTACATAGTAGACACGATTTTAAAATTTGGTTGCTATCGCCAAAGTAGACGAAACGTTAAATTTTTTGGTGTAATCTTCGCCGTGTAGACTTTATGTTGTAGAAGTCTACGTCGAACCTAATCATACCTCTGAGGAAAGAACGTTGTTTGCACTTCTCCTGCGCTTCCAGTCGGCTGTGCTGTGCTACGTAACGACATCGTACCGTTCCACTTTACCGAGAGCTATATATGTATTGGTGTGATGTCTGTTCTTTCGAAATAAGACATCACACCAATATATGTATCATTCTGGGTTCTGTTTTCATCGCTAACGCGATTAACAACGTTAGACCTCGTGTGTAAACAAAATGTTCAAATGTTTGTATAGTCTATGGGACTTAACTACGGGGTGATCAGTCCCTAAACTTACAAACTACTTACGAACTACGACGGCACAAATATCCATGCCCGAGGGGGGATTCGAACCCCCGACCGTAGTGGCCGTGCAGACCGTGACTGGAGCGCCTTAGTCTCCTCGGCCACCGCGGCCGGCGTGTGTAAACACTTAAAGAATATGAGTGCCACTGGAAAATGCATAAGTAACACCTGTTGTTTGAGACTTGAAGATGACCTGAAATTAGCCGATATCAGTATCTCATAATAAACATAAGGTGTAGCTGTCTATATTTCATAATGCTATTCCTAACATATTTAAAAGCTACTCAAAACCACCTACAAAAAACCTTTATAAAGAGATTGTATATAATTCCACGATCAAATTGTGTTTTAGTTATTTGTAGTAATACACCCAAAGATCTGCCCTTGCTTTTAGTGCCTTGATCAGCTGTTTATTTTTAGAGGTATTACTAGGGACAGGAAAAATTCGCATTTGCGATAAATGCGAATTCTGACTCAAAATGCAGTAAATCTGAAATTGTAGTTAGCAACGGTTGCGCTCAATTCCTCTACACATGGTGCTGTATTGTAAATCGAGTGATATTTGTATGACGGGTTATCTCCCTGTTGAATGAGGCTGTGATATCTCCGGGCCATTACTACAGCTCCACCTCGCTCGGTGGGCCTTTCCCTGAATACGGCACAAGTAGCGGCTGGAGGGCGAGGAGTAGGGGTGGTGTATCCCTACTTCTGGAACACCCTGTTCACTACCTGCAGCGTCCGGGTCTCCGCGCAAGTGTCTACACATTCCCTTCCCGCGCAAGTGTCACTCCCCGCAAGTGTCACAAACTCTCTTCTTCTGAGGTGCGTGGCCCAAGCGGGGGGGGGGGGGGGGGGGCGCACGGTCCCGGAGTCCCTCTCGGTGACGCTGTCATCTGCGGCGGCGACAGCGGCGGCGACGACTGCGTCGGAGGTACGTCGACGTCCATAGGGATCTCGTAGTCCGGGGACGAACGATGTGGCTGTGCTCCCTGGCGGTGAACTGGGTCTGGAATCAAGAAACCCGAGACAGGATCGCACGGCCTGTGCAGACGCAATTGGTTTGCGTGGCGCCGCAGCTCCGACCCTGTGGAAGAACGTACAACATACATATTGCGACCGAGCACACGCCGAATGATGCCCGGTAACCACGTCTTCTTGTTGCCAGAAAACACCCTGTACAGCACCGGCGTGGAAACCTGATAACGCGAAGCGCCATACGAACCGACTCGGTGCGTGGGAGGCTGCAGCAGGTGAAGGAGAGTGCGGTGACGGCGGCCGTGTAGCAGCTCGGCAGGAGACGGGCCGTCACGTGGCATGCACCGATACGTAGACAGGAAAATTTGAAGAGCTTGCTGCCTGGAGTGCTGACCTTTCATCTTTTCCATGTGAGACTTTAATGTTCGAACGAAACGTTCTGCTTCACCATTGGACTGAGGGTGAAAAGGTGCGGTGGTGATATGCTGAATGCCATTCACACGACAAAACTGTTGAAATTCCGCACTAACAAACTGAGGTCCATTGTCACTGACGATAGTTTCAAGCAAACCTTCGATGCAAAACACCGATGTTAAGGCACTGATTGTACTAGAAGCCGTCGTTGAGTTCATGGCAATCACAAAAGGAAACTTGCTGAAAGCGTCTACAACAATTAACCAGCGCGTATTCCAGAAAGGTCCGGCAAAGTCAATGTGTAAACGTTGCCATGGTCCCTTGGGGCGTGGCCAGTCTGAGAAACGTTGCGGAGGAGCCGCCTGATGCTCCGCACAAACAGCACACTGTGACGTCATGCTCTCTATCTGAGCGTCCATACCAACCCAGGTACAATGACGTCTGGCCAATTGCTTTGTCCTAACAATACCCCAATGTCCTTGATGCAGGAGGCGTAATACTTCTCGTTGCAGGGAACGAGGAACAATCACTCTTGCTTGGTCGTTGTCGGTATGCAACAACAGAACACCCTGACTTAAAGATAATGCATGACGTTGTGCAAAATAACGTCGAACCAGAGGCCGATCAATGTCTTTGGCTCTGGCAGGCCACCCTGAGCGAACAAAACGTGCTACCACACTTAGGTCTGCATCCGCAGCTGTTTCCTGTGCAACCCGACGAGAGTTCAAAGGAAAGTCTGCGACAGCGGAAGCATCTCTGGAGTCTATCTGACAACATGTCATTTCTGAAGAATCTTGGCCAACCTGAAGTCGGGAAAAGGTGTCCGCGTTGGCATGTTTAGTGGTAGGTCGGTACAAAATCTCATACTGATAATTTGACAATATCAAGGACCATCTCTGAAGCTTTTGTGCCGTTCGTGGCGGAATTGGCTTTGTGGGTGAGAACAACGACGTGAGAGGCTTGTGGTCCGTCAACAAATAGAATTTTCTGCCATAGAGATAATGATGAAACTTTGTGACGCCGTAAATGATTGCTAAGGCCTCCTTTTCTATCTTACTGTAATTCTGTTGCGTTGGCGTCAGTAGCTTGGATGCAAAGGCAATAGGACGATCGTGAGAACCAATACGATGCGACAAAACTGCACCCAGACCGTACGACGAGGTGTCAACTGCTAACACTACTGGCTTCTGAGAGTCAAAGGGAATCAAACATGCATCACTGAGTAGTGCAGACTTTAATTTGTCAAAGGCAACCTGGCAATCTTTAGACCATACAAAAGGAACATTCTTCCTACGTAAGCGATGCAGTGGAGCTGCAATCTGAGAGGCATTGGGAATAAATCTGAAAAAATAGTTAAGCTTTCCCATTACTGCTTGCAATTCGTGCACATTCTTAGGAGGAGGCAAGTCTTTGATTGCTCGAAGATGTGACTGTAAGGGATGAATTCCTTGGGCATTAATCACATGGCCTAGGTACTCTATTTCAGTTTGAAAAAACGAACACTTTGCTTTATTACAACGTAGACCTGCTGCAGTCAACACTTTGAAAAGGCACTCCAGGTTTGCTAAATGTTCTTCAACTGTACGTCCGGATACCACAATATCATCTAAATAGTTCGAACAACACGGTACAGAAACTGTCAGCTGTTCAAAAAGCGCTGAAAAATAGCGGGAGCGGAAGAACTGCCAAAGGGTAGGCGTTGAAATTGAAAAAGGCCCATGTGAGTATTAATGACGAAAAATTTTTTTGACTCGTCATCAAGCGGAATTTGTAAGTATGCCTCTGCTAAATCAATCTTAGAAAAGAAGCGAGACTGTCCTAATTTGTCCATTAGTTCGTCAGGTCTGGGCAGGGGGTAAGTGTCTACAATTGTTTGACTGTTGACAGTTGATTTGAAGTCCGCACAGAGACGAAGTTTTCCTGGCGGCTTGGGTATAATTACTATAGGCGAGGCCCACTGACTCGCAGAAACAGGAGAAATCACCCCACTATCTTGCCAACGTTTAAGTTCTTCGGCAACTGTATCACGCAAGGCGATAGGCACTGGTCTAGCTTTACGAAATTTTGGAACTGCAGATTCTTTTAAAGTTACATTTGCCACGAAGTCTTTTGCACAACCTAGTTCCAGCGAAAACAAGTCACTGTATTTTGCACACAATGCATTTATTTTGTCCTGAGGCACTACTGACGAAATTTGAAGCACATCTCTTTGAATCGATAAGCCAAACAAGTCGAATGCATCTAGTCCAAAAATATTCTGCGTAGATTTGGCCTGAAGCACAACAAAGGCAACTGTTTTCGTTACACCTTGAAAAGAAGCGGGTAGGCTACACGTTCCGAGCACGGGAATGTTTTCACCTGTGTAAGCTGTTAACACTTGCTGTGACGGCAACAATTTTGGCGAACCCAGAAGTTCATAAGTATCTTTATTTATTAATGTGACAGCGGAACCAGTATCAAGCTGAAATTGCACCGTCTTATTTTCTATGAAGAGAGTCACAAACAGTTTTTGCTTGCGGCGCTCGACAGGTGCGCGAATGTGGGCAACGTCTGCTACGGTTTGTTTACTGCGCTTGCGCGGGCCGCGTAGTGAAGTAAGCGGCGCAGACTCGGCACGCAGCGGATTAACAACACTGTCACTAGATGGCACTACCGCCGGATCGGCGACCGCACAAGCATGCGAAGCTACTCCAGATTTACTAACTACTGCACTACACTTTTGAGTAGCTACTTGATGTCTACTGTCACTAGCTACACAGTACTGGGCACTATTACAAGGAGCAGTTGCAGAAGGCACTATTTTCACTACAGGAATGCACTGTTCATAGTCATTTTTCTTGTCCCGAACCCTTTTCCGTTGCACTGTTTTACGCGCTCGTCGGCGCTTGCTACGTGGTGCACTATATAGTTTTGCCATAGGCGCAGAACTACTTTCTTGCAATTGAGATCCAAGGAAAGCACTGTTCAATTCCACAGCCCGTATAACATTTACAGAATGAACTGTTCTCGCACTCTGCGAAGCACTGTTTCTAACGGAACCGTTCTTTGAGTTTTTAATTTGCATACACACAGACTTTACATGTCCTGATTTGCCACATTGATAACAGGTTGCGTTGCGACTAGGGCAATGAGCACGCTTGTGGCGAGACACACACTGGGGGCAAGATTTACGTACATTTTTCTGAAATGAGCGTTGGCGCCCGTTATTCAAATCACTGTTTCTAACACGACGGGGCGACCTTTGTGTCGCACTTTTACACTGGCTACTGTTCACTGTCTGTTCAGCACGGCCTGTACTATTGTAAGAATCACTAGTGCTACACTGAGAACTACGGCTAGGAAAGCGTCCGTTACGGCGCACTGAATTTACACTGTGGCTTTGCATATCTACATCTGCTAAGTCAAAAGTATCATGCGCTTCTATAAGCTGCAGTACACTGTCAAATGAAGGGTCTGACTGTTTTAGAATTGCTGCCCTAATTCTGGGGTCCTGAATGTTCTGAGTAATCGCATCCCTCAACATCACGTCACTATACGAAAGTCCACAAGAGCAAGTAAATTTACATTTGCGGGTTAAGCCCTTCAATTCCGTAATCCACTCTTGGTGGGACTGCTGCGGTAATTTTTTAAGTCTGAAAAATCGGTACCGTGCAGCGGCTACAAGAACTTTTCTCTCATAATGAGCATTTAGTGCCTCTACTATTTGTTCAAAGTCTACATCACGAGGAGATACGTCGGGGAAAAGTTTTTTCAGTAACACGAAGGTGTTGGTGCCCACCACAGATAATAGCAGATGCTTCACTTTCTGACCTGTAATTTGATGACCCGCGACGAGTTCTTGAAACTGTGCGAAGTAGTCGCTCCATTCTTCCTCACGTTCGTTGTACTGGCGAAACGTAGGAAGCGTTACGGCGGCAGGTGTGGGCTGCTGAAGCGGCGGCTGTTGTTGTTGGTTAGCTGCTTGCGCTGTGAGCTGGGCCACAGCCTGCAGGAGTTGTGTTATTTGCGCCGTCTGTAACTGAATAATTTCCATTAAGTTTGGGTTCGGGGTAGTGGCCATGCTGACCGATTAGGCGCCGCGCATACAAGTAAATTATAACAAAACACAAATGCAATATGAAAGAGGACGCGCTGCAACAAAAAAAGTCCACAAAACACGTAACTGAATATGTTCCCCCAAAAATCTTATAATAAGGGTGGGTGGGCGGGAGCAATTTCTGCGTGCTCCGACTACTGCTGTCTGGCTGCTGCAAGCGGGATGGTCCAAGGTGCTATCACTCCTCGTCGCCACTTTTGTGTCCCAGCCTCGTCGCCGCTTTTGTGTCCCGTTCCGTCGTAGGTGTCGGTGGCCGAGTGGAATGAGACCGACACAGGAATAACGATAGCACGCTGGTGCAGGTACGGAGGGGAGCAGCCAGAAACTATAAACTCTAGAGTAAATTAGAAAGAGATATATATTGCACAGAATGTAACAATACTTAACTTTTACATAGTACTGCAGAATGTTGATACATAGTTGTTAGAGGCCTGCCTAGTGCCTGTACGATAGCAAAGTCTTCACTGGTGCCCATCTGATTACGAAGGTCCTAACTGGTTGCTATCTCAGTCCCAAGTGAACGATGTCTTTCCGTGGTGGCCACGAGCGGGGTTGCAGCAGAGGGCGCTCGTGGCTGTCGTCGTAAGAACGCCGCGCCGTGCGTGCATGGCGGCGCGCGGCGAAACTAGGTGGCGCGCACTTTGGACTTGTGCGACACCACAATTTCCATTTCTCTCTCATTGGTATCTGTAAGAGTAACCTCACTATGCCATCCCTCAGTTTGAGTCCAAATCTGAAGTGCGCGCCGCCATGCAAGCACCGGCACGGCGTTCTTAGGACGTCGGCCGCGAGCGTCCTCTGCTGCACTGAACTGCATCGGACACTTGGGAATCAGATAGGCACCAGTTACGATTTGGCTACCGGATAGGTACTAGGACTCATCAGTAGGCAGGCATCTACCTAGTACACTTAGTTGGCAGTCATGAACTTTGTAAAAAATAAGTATTATATTTCTACGAAATATACCACTTGTTCTAATCTAGCTTAGTGTTTCTAGTTTCTGCTGTCCCACTCGCTGATCATCTCAGACTCTGTTCAAATGTTTGTTAAGCTTGTGGGACTTAACTACGGGTCATCAGTCCCTAAACTTACAAACTACTCATGAACTACTTACAAACTAGGACGGCACAAATATCCATGCCCGAGGGGGGATTCGAACCCCCGACCATAGTGGCCGTACTGACCGTGACTGGAGCGCCTCAGTCACCTCGGCCACCGCGGCCGGCTCAGACTCTGTACCCGCACACGCGTGCATCCTATTTCCCTGTGTCGGTCTCTCGCTACTCGGCCACCGACACCCACGACAACCGGCGGAAACGAGACACAAAAGTGGCGACAAGGATGGGATACAAAAGTGGCGACGAGGATGGGATACGGGGATGGGATACAAAACTATAGATTGAGCTATCCGAGCATGATTTATGATCTCTCCTCCCCTGTATAGATACCTTGTACGACTATCTCTAGTGAAAAAAATATAATGCGAAGACCTACCTTAGCCACAACCTGGAGATCGTTGCAGGATGAAATTTGCACTCTGAAGCACAGGGTGTGATGACATGAAGCTTTATAACAGATCTGTGTACCACGATAGGACTCTAACCCAGGATCTTTGCGTTTCGCAACTCACCTGTTTATGCATGGCTTACCACTCATCCTAAAAGCTTTATCTCCACCAGTATCCTCATAGTATCTATGGAGATACAGAGAGTTTTTATTGTATTTCTAGAATAATTATTTAAAACTAGTTTTTCAAACTTTATAAGTTTTTTCAATTTTTATTTATTTTAATCTCACGAGACAAACAAATATTAGAATGAAACTTCATGGTAGATTAAAATTGTAATCCGGAACCGGGACTCGAACCTGCGACCTTTGCCTTTCGCGGGCAAGCGCTCTACCACTGAGCTATCCCGACACGACTCATGGTCACGCCCCACAACTTCAATACTGCCAGTAACTCGCCTTCTATTATCCAAACTTCCAATCTGCCAGTGCGGTGAGAAAGGATAAGGGTATGGTAAATCTGTAATTCAATTCCATACTGGAATGGTAAAGTACATATATAAATATTATTTAACTGAAAAATAATTCACTTTCGTTAAGTTTCAGTTAGTTGCTAGGTAGTTGTTGACTTGTAGTTTATTGTTCTTTAGCAACACCAACTGTTGAAAGTTAACCGTGAAATTTTTTATTGACTTCGTTCCGAAGTTTCCGTACCACAACAAGAATCAGAAAAAAGAAAATAAACTTTTTAATAGTTCTTGAATAAAATATCGGGTTCTTGTACGAGCAGGGACTGAAGAGTTGTTCTGTAACCGTTACTGAAATTGAACTCAAAGTGTAATACAGTCACTACGATTCGCTGTTGATAGCTTCAGCTTAGACATTAAATCACCGCCTGCTAAACTCAATGTTCCACATTCACACCCAATATAAGTTCTTGTGACAGTCGAATATAAGTCAATGTTAGACTCCACAATTATATTAAATCTTTTCTCAAATAAAGTAAAACTTCTCCATAAATCAGATTAGTATTGCAATAAATATGAATCAAACATTAAATAAATCTTCGTAACACACTCGAGATTCTTTTCAGTGTAATATACATTTGTTGTCGTCTGAAACAGTACAAGTCTAAATCAGTACTGCTCGTAAGAAACGTCTATTCAGTACGACAGATCATGAACAATTAACAAATATAACAAATAATCTTCTTTCTTTGAAAACGAACGACGCGCGGCAATAGAGAAGGCGCAGTCGGACTCGTAGCCCCCGTAGCCGTCGGTTAAATTCTGATAGTGGCCGCCTGGTGTAATGTTGGCTGCGGCGGCGACAACGCTGCCCTTGTTCATTGCGGCGCTTCGATCGTACATGAAACATACAGAGACAAATAAAAACATTTTAAGAATCACATTCGAACATGATAATATTTACATGAACAACAAATATATATAAAATTTTATACTAATTTATTGTAGTTTGTAGCAATGAAAGTTCCGGATTGCTGCTTATATTTTATTCAATACTGCTACAGCTGTTTCGACAATTTGTCATTCTCAAGCACCTGCGTACATAAGAATTACAGTAATTACAAATCAAACAATAGGAAAATATACATAAAATTTATGTTATAAATTTTTATGTATATTGTCTTATGTTTGATTTGTGATTACTGTAATTCTTTTGTACGCAGATGCTTGAGAATGACAAACTGTCGAAACAAACATCGTAACTTTCATTGCAATGTCTTTCTACGACATCTATGATGCTGCAGGCCCAACAATCAGGAAAGTAGTTTGTAGCCTTCAAAACAGGGCTCACATACGGAAGTGGAAAACGTCTATGTTCGTCCCACTACACCAGGAAGTTTCATATCAGCGCACACTCCGCTGCAGAGTGAATAGTTCCATTCTGGAAATATTAGAATATTCGTGGAGGGTTGCATGAATGATTTATAGGTAAGCAATCGTTGTATTCTAACAATAAACCAAAGCCTGTCCTGCGTTTTACCTATTTCTGAACGTATGTTACCCCTACAAATCGTTAAGCCAGCTGTTCGTACATTTTGTCCTAGAGATTTACTTTCATCAGGGATCAGTAGAACAAGAAAATAAAAATAAATAAATAAATGTGTTAAGAGAGTGCAGATAAAATAAACATTGGCAAAGTTATGACAATTTTTGTGGCCTAGTTGTTTAATCCTCAAAGCGAATCCTCGCCACGCGTTTAATTTTATTTTGTTAAAGAAGTGAATCGTTCCTTGGGAAATACGCCATAAAGGAAAGAAAGGTTGGAACCGCTGCATCTGGAAGAGAAAAATACCTAAAAATTATGGTCTAAAAGTCACCTCCTAACAAAGAGCGTTTCACGCAGTAGCAGATAAATGTGCTGTGAAGGCTTGTTTAGTGTCTTCCGTTCAATAGCTTGCTTAATAACAAATTCATGTGCCACGCATGATTCATGTTTGACAGAGCGGTGAATACGCGTAGCCCCTCCCCGGTTACGTACCCCTCTGCCGAAACCGGCTCGAACACAAGATGTGCCGTTTCGCGAATCGACACACGTGATGCTACACGGAAATATAAATCAAGCCTTTCGATACCCGTGACCGGGACTTCGCCGGCTGTTATTCACCTTTTTAGGCGTATGTATATACACGCACAATGCGGGAGCCAGGACTCTGGGGCGGGGTAGTCCCGCGTCGAACAGGGGGCTCGCGGAAACACAAAACCCCCGCGCCGCGCTGCGTCCAGGTGGAGATGGAAACATGGCAGACAAAAGAGCGCCGCTCCCGCTCTGCTATACCTGCTGCCGGTTCCCGGGCAGGTGTCGTCCCAAAACAAACTGATCACCGCCCAATAGATTCCTCCCTCCACCAGGAGCCATTCCAGAAACAGCTGCCGCGCGCAGCTCGGCAGTTTGAGGCTTCGTGGCTCGTCGACATCTTCATCAGCGGTGACGGCGACAAACGGTTCGTACCCTCCCGCGGTCACCGCTCGATTGAGCGCGCTGACGTGATGCCCGGATTAATGGCGGAACTGATACGAAATATGGCGACCGGGGCAGGACGCCGATGCGGTCTGCGGTCTCGGTTAAGCACGACCCACTGCGCCCGTCATCTGTTCCGCAGTGACTGGCGTACCTACCGCCATTATGCCGATAACTTATGCTCCACTTTCGCTATGCTACTAATTTTAAGGGTTGTTATTATTCACACATACGCCTACGTACAACGCATCAATCTTATGATCATCTGGTGATGGTGCAGATTTTCTTTCTTCCGTGCTTGCCATAGTAAACTGGAGAGGAAATTTCTCGTGCCATCTTCTGTGGGTTTATGCCTTTAATTTCGGAAATTGTTTTACATGTTACAGTTTATAGGATTGTATACACTTTGATAAATTGTTTTATTTGCTAATTACGTTGAATATGTTAGGATTACGTTAATTTACGTACGTACATGAAGTTATTGGCAGTATTTACATGCTGCGTTCATTAAACAATGACGAGTTTGTCTCCTTTTCATTTGCAACAGAGAAGGTTTTTATTTCCAAAACGGCCGACCGCGGTGGCCGAGGGGACTAAGGCGCTCCAGTCACGGTCTGCACGGCCACTACGGTCGGCGGTTCGAATCCCCCCTCGGGCATGGATATTTGTGCCGTCCTAGTTCGTAAGTAGTTCATAAGTAGTTTGTAAGTTTAGGGACTGATGACCCTGTAGTTAAGTCCCATAGACTATACAAACATTTGAACATTTGAACATTTTATTTCCAAAACGTACTGATTTACTGTACCGGGCGATCAAAAAATCAGTATAAATTTAAAAATTAATAAATACGGAATAATGTAGATAGAGAGGTAAAAATTGACACACAAATTCCAAAAATATTCGACAGATGGCGCTTCATCTGATCAGAAAAGCAATAATTAGCATAACAAATTAAGACAAAGCAAAGACGATGTTCTTTACAGGAAATGTTCAACATGTTCACCATCATTCCTCAACAATAGATTTAGTCGAGGAATAATGTTGTGAATAGCACTGTAAAGCATGTCCGGAGTAATGGTGAGCGGCCACTACGGTCGGGGGTTCGAATCCCCTCTCGGGCATGGATATTTGTGCCGTCCTAGTTCGTAAGTAGTTCATAAGTAGTTTGTAAGTTTAGGGACTGATGACCCCGTAGTTAAGTCCCATAGACTTTACAAACATTTGAACATTTGAGTAATGGTGAGGCATTGACGTCGGATGTTTTCTTTCAGCATCCCTAGAGATGTCGGTCGATCACGATACACTTGCGATTTCAGGTAACCCCAGAGCCAATAATTGGGGACCTGGGAGGCCAAGCTTGACGAAAGTGGCAGCTGAGCACGCGATTATCACCAAACGACGCGCGTAAGAGATCTTTCACGCGTCTGGCAATATAGGATGGAGCGCCATCCTGCATAACAATCCTACGTTCCAACAGGTGTTTATCAGCCAGGCTGGGGATGATGCGATTCTGTAATATATCGGCGTACCTCTCGCCCGTCACGGTAGCAGTTCCTCGAAGAAAAAAGGCCTGATAACGGTAGATTTTATTTTTTATTTTTATTTATTTATTTGTTCTTAGAAAACCCCATGACATTCGAAGCATGTGTGTCAATTTTTACCTCTCTATCTACATTATTCCGTGATTTATTAAGTTTTCAAATTTATACTGACTTTTTGATCACCCGGTACTTTCACTTGAGTTTTATAACGAAATATAGTTCTATGCTGTTATTTAGCGCATTAATTACTTTCGAGCTATGTTATTCTTCTCTGTTGTTTGTGTCGTGTAATTATATTTCTTGATGTTAGTTTCTTATCATCAGCAGTTTTTGTTAGAAACTAGCACTTTTTACGTCACCATTTGCTTCGTTGCGCTGACTGTATCGGATAATACGTTCGGCAACCTACACACACACACACACACATATATATATATATATATATATATATATATATATATATATATATATATATATATATATATATATATCTCCGAGGGTCGTCCACGAAGTAAGATACGTTTCTATTTCTATCCGCGGCAGCGCTACGATCGCAATTATGAGCAAGCGCGGCAGTTACTTTGACTCAAGGAGAAAACCGCCATTTTCAGATCGCTGCTGCCTACATGTGCTTTGTAGTGCTTCTTTATAATGTCAGCTGTAATTGAAAATCATATTTCTGATTCCTTTTCTCAATGCAAAGAACGTTATGCCAAAGTAAATTCATCGGCAGATCTGCGAGGTTTACAGACAAAATGCTGTAAGTGATTCAGTGGTTAGAAGATGGGTCAGACTGTTCAATGAAGGATGTGATCAAGTGCACGACGAAGAACGAAGTGGACGCGTGTCTGTGGTTACTGATGTAATGGTTCACATAATTGACTTGAAGATTATTCACAACGGTAAGCTTACACCTATTGTCCTTGCTATGGAAGTTTCGCTAACCTCACGATCACTAATTCATGAAACTGTTACTGAAAAACTGAAATTTCGGAAACTTTGCTCTTGTTGGGTACTCAAAATTCTTACTGAACAACACAAAGAACAACGGATGGGCAGTGCACTTCAGTTTTTGAATACAATGAAGAAGCCGATGGTTTTCTTTCTCAGATAGTCTCGAGTGATGAAAGTAACGTACGAGATCCCTGAAACACAACGGCAATCAGTAAAATGGAGGCACACTTGATCTCCAACAAAGATTAAGCTTAAGCAAATCTTGACACCTCGAAAAGTCATATATGTGCACCGCTTTTTGGGACAGAAAAGGCATTTTGCTGATTGATTTCATACCACGAAACCAAAAAATCAATGCACATGGTTGCTGCGGGATAATTAAGAAATTGCTTCGCGCAATACAAAACAAGCTCTGAAGATAACTGTGAAACTTTATTTTCCCACAATAAAGCCTGGACATCGCTCCTAGCGACTTTCATCTCTTCTTACACGTAAAATCTGTCAATGGTGGCCAGCTGAACTTTCTGTGAAGAAGGCATATAAAACTTGCACTACGCTATGACAAGTGCCTACAAAATTTCGGAAGCTATGTAGAAAAGTAGATTTTTGTACAATGAATATTTTTATGAATCTGTTCACGTTTGTTTTAAATAAACAAATGGGACTAACTTTGTGGATTTCGGTCTACCGATTCACTCGGATTTTTTTAAAAGTGTGGGGAAGGAAATTGGCCGTGCCGTTTCGAAGAAACCATCTTGGCCTGGAGTAATTTAGGGGAATATCGGAAAACCTTGTTTGGATGGCCGGGAAGGAAAGGAAGGGAGCTTAGGATTTAACGTCCCATCGACAGCTTGGTCATTAGAGACGGGGATGGCCGGGGTTGTATTTGATTCATAGTCAAGTGTTCAAATGTTTGTAAACCTATTGCACCAAACTGCTATAGTCACAAGCCCCTACACTTAAAACTAATTATACTAACTTACACTAAGGAAAACACGTACACCCATGACCGAGGGAGGACTCGAACCACCGGCAGGAACAGCCACCTAGTCCGTAGTATCACGCCTTAGACCACGCGGCAATCCCGCGCGGCTCACAGTCCTTTCTAATGCGAGTACGATCGTTACACCGTTGTTCTCTCAAGACCAAACATTAGGTACGATAGGATATTCAGAGATATCGAAATTCAGAACCACAGAAGCGGTTTCAGGAGAAAGGAAGAATAGCTTCAATTAAACTGACAGTGATAGATAACATAAATGGTACCAACTCTTCACTAAAAGCTCCGCAGCAGACTTCAGCGCGTCTCCGCGATCGTGGGCAGCGCTCTCATGACGTCACGAACCGAGTGAATACACAGAAACAATACAGCTTACTGATGTTCAAATGTCTGTAAATCTAACGGACCAAACTGCGTGGTCATCAGTCCGTAGCTTACAAACTACTTAAACCTAGGTAAACTAACCTAAGGACAACACACACAACCATGCCCCAGGGAGGACTCGAACCTCCACGGCGAGCAACGGCGAGCTCCGCAGCGAGGCGCTTTAGACCGCTCGGCTACTCCACCGCGGCACAGTTTACAGACCTGAGTTAAATGTGGACCAGCGTTTTGTATCTGCAAATCCTCTGAAGATGTCTTCATCGGCGGAAGACGAAACGTCACGCATGGGACCATGCAATGTGCCGCGTCCACCTTCCAAAAAAGCAGGGTGAGGTAGAGAAAATGGAGGGAGGCATGTTCACCACATGCACAGAGCCTAAAAGGACTAGAGAAGCCCCATTAAAAAAATTATGCTGGGTTTCCAAAGTTAGTTCGAAGTCTATTTCCAGTTAGGTCAGTGTTTCTTATCTTCTGGAGGCTGAAGATAGTGTTTAACTGGTGGTATTCCTTGTTCTCTCTAATCTTGGACAGGTTGTTTTGATTGAGTCTGCAGTCGGTTCTTGGTGGAAGATCATCATAATTTCGTGTATATTCCATTATTTTATTGTAATTTTAAAAATAATAATTTTCCAGTTTGGTGGTGTAATATAAAATATTTATTTGAAAATATCGTATATCGATTTCTATCAAATGATTGAACATCGTTGTGTAGATTCTAGTCATGAGGACTCATGGACACCGCATAAAACTTTTCAACAGTCAAATCCATAAAACAGAAACTTGTAACATGCACTGAAGAGGCCTTTTTATTTATATGTTGCATAGATTTGAAAAGTTTAAACTTTTTATATGCACTGGAGATGCCATATTTATTTATATGCTTTATGAATTTGACTTTGAAATGTTTTATGTGGTGTACATGGGTCCTCAGGACTAGAATTTGCACTGATGCTGTTCAATCATTTGAACGAAATCGATATTTTTAAATAAATATTTTATAACAAACAAATAAGCTGGAAATTTGTTCCTTTTGTTATAAAGGTGGTAGTCTGGCACACAATCCATTATGTAGACGACATACAAGATTATTTTTATTTGGTTAAATGGTCTTCGGCTCACAAGGCCTGTTGCAAAGTTTACTTTTTTGTCAAAGAGGTTACGTTGTATTGATAGAGACTTCGATTATATACTATTCGTCTAGAAGAATACAAGCCTGTATAAAAAAAATGTAACTTTTTTCACAAAACATTCAAATATGAAGATGGCCTTGTAAGTTGAAAACCGGTTAACCGAGTAAAAAAAATCAACTTGTAGAACAAACACAAAATTGGGATTTTAATTCATCTGTAGAGGTCGATTTTTCGACTGAAAGGAAAAATCTCCTCCCGGAATTAATCAGTGGGCAGATTGATAAACAAATGCGAGAATCTTCTTACACTGCCGAAGCTACACGGGTCAAAGTAGTTAGGTTCTCAGTTGAGATATTTAGATTCTGAATTACTTTCATCAGCAGAATGAACTAAAATTATTGGTCTTTCTGTCGGCTCTACGGACTGTAGACACCAACATTACGGCAGCCTAGGTAGTGACAACAAAATAAAGTTGCTGTAGAATGGATTGATGTTGACTTGTTGTTACTCTACCAGAGGTATTAGACAAGCAGTTAGGTTCATATAGTGTACAGGACAGGTGGTGCAATGCAAAAACAACGTGATTTACCCGAAGAGCCATAGGAAGGCTGGAAGCAGGACAGACACAAAGGGAGGTGGATGCAGCTATTGGAATGTCGAAAATTGTGATTTACAGTACCTGGACGCGATTTCAGATAACAGGGGCCGTTAAAAGAAAGCAAGCCCAAGGTTGTCTTCTGGTAACATCAGCAAGAGATGACTGTTATCTCCGGTTAATAGCCGTTGATATAGGAGGCTGAATACTACTCATCTGCAACAGGACTCACAATATCAACACAAACAAAACGCTTTCGGGAATGTGGCCTCTACTGACGGAGGTCTATAGAGCGTTTCCCATTAAATTCACAACATGGTTTAGCCCATAAAAACTGGGTGGAGGAACATCAGGATTGGAGTCGTAACGAATGGCGCCGGGTTCTATTCAGACACGAGTCAAAGTTTTGTGCTCAGCCGAACAATCATCGTTTCCTCATCTGGAGAGGACGTGGAAGTCGGAACAACCCGGCTTAAGTGCAGGAAAAGTTGTGGACGAATGGCGTCAGCAGCAGTTAGTACTGGCGGTCGTACGGACCTCTATGTCGTTCAGACTGGCGCTTGACTGCTCAGAGGTGTAGAGACAAGATCCTTCGATCTTTTCTTGTATCCTACGCTGGCGCCATAGGAGATGGGTTCTTTATGGTGGACGATAACGCTTGTCCCCATAGAGTTACACTGGTGGACAACTAGCTTGAACCCGCAAGGGGGCTCACGGTCCTTTCGAGCACAGGGCCCAGAGCTAATGCAGTCTTCCTTCCTTCTTTACTTTCCGGATTGCATTTCCTTTCCCCCTCCCTTCCTTTCGTATCCTCACTCCTTCCTCTCCCCACCGGGGGACTGATAACCTCAGTAGTTTAGTCCCCCTATCTCAACCAAACAACCCAACACAACTAGCTTGTAGCTGAAAGAATTGGACGAATAGAGTGGCCTTCTTGTTCACCAGACGTAAAGCCGATTGAGCATGTCTGGCAGACGCATTGCAGCCAAACCAGCACCTCCCACAATGTTGCACTCGTAGAAGAATGGCCAAATATTCCTCAAGAGCTGATTTATAACCTGATACTGTCCATGACACGCATGATGCATCTGGACGGGCCGTTCGATGTGATGAAACTCCATATTAGAGGGCAACGAGAATTACTTTTTCACTATTATGGAAACCCCATGGTGCCTCACCGTGAGTAAACGCCATGTAAACTTCAAATTTACACGAGACAGCAAAATATTCTACTGTATCATACAAAGTACAATAGTAATAAGTATCTGAACAGAATACGTTACCATATGTATATTGTGTATAATATCACGTCGGATTCCCTAATTGCCTAGAGCAGTGTAGTTATTGAATAATACAGGGTGTTACAAAAAGGTACGGCCAAACTTTCAGGAAACATTCCTCATGCACAAAGAAAGAAAATATGTTATGTGGACATGTGTCCGGAAACGCTTAATTTCCATGTTAGAGCTCATTTTATTACTTCTCTTCAAATCACATTAATCATGGAATGGAAACACACAGCAACCGAACGAACCAGCGTGACTTCAAACACTTTGTTACAGGAAATGTTCAAAATGTCATCCGTTAGCGAGGATACATGCATCCACCCTCCGTCGCATGGAATCCCTGATGCGCTGATGCAGCCCTGGAGAATGGCGTATTGTATCACAGCCGTGCACAATACGAGCACGAAGAGTCTCTACATTTGGTACGGGGGTTGCGTATACAAGAGCTTTCAAATGTCCCAATAATGAAAGTCAAGAGGGTTGAGGTCAGGACAGCGCGGAGGCCATGGAATTGGTCCGCCTCTATTCATCGATCACCGAATCTGTTGTTGAGAAGCGTACGAACACGTAGACTGAAATGTGCAGGAGCTCCATCGTGCATAAACCACATGTTGTGTCGTACTTGTAAAGCCACATGTTCTAGCAGCACAGGTAGGGTATCCCATATGAAATCATGATAACGTGCTCCAGTGATCGTGGGTGGAAGAACACGAGGCCCAATCAAGACATCACCAACAATTCCTGCCCAAACGTTCACAGAAAATCTGTATTGATGACGTGAATCCAGGAAGTACAGTACATACTAACGAAATAATTGGGTATTTTGACAATTGTTTGCACGAATTATTTAAATTTACATTTAAAGAGAAATACTAAAATGAGCTCGAACATGGAAATTAAACGTTTCCAGACACATGACCACATAACATATTTTCTTTCTTTGTGTGTGAGGAATGTTTCCTGAAAGTTTGGCCGTACATTTTTGTAACACCCTGAATGCTATACAGTGCCCTTTCCAAGATAATAAGTTTCATGAAGAGAATCCAATAATTTTTTTATTGCAAAAATGATAAGAGGTCTGCTGATTACTAGTTGGTGACCTCTTTTGTAACGTCTTGAGTTACACCCTTCTGTTCCGCGCCTTGCTCCAGTAGCCCTGACCCATTTTTCTTTCGACCTTATTTGGCGCACAAGCCCTTTCAGAGGCACGACAATGAGGGTGTAGCGCCAATACGGCGACCGCGAGCTCAACGGCCGGCCGCAGCACCTGGCGGAGGGTGCTTGCCGCACCATTAGCTGCGGCAGCGCGACGGCGCGGAAGACCTGTCTAATGGGTCGAGAGGACCGCAGGCCAGACCAGGGCACCAGGGCCAGCGCTGCTCTGCTCTGCCCGCCACCTGGGCTGCCGACAGGCGCGCTGCCTTTTCCTGCCCACCCTCCAGCAGACAACCCACCTCCCCCAAGTACACTCGCATCCTCGGGCCGGGGTATACGGGGAGCAGCCAAGACTGGAGGGAGTCATCTCTCTAGGGAAACTGGCCTCAGTATTCCAGGCCGAAATCACTGCCATCAGGGCGTGTGTGGAGGAGAATTTGCGTAGGTGCTACGAAGATCGTAGCATCTATATCTATTCAGACAGCCAGGCAGCCCTGAGATCACTGGCAGCTCGTGCAACAAGGTCTAAAATTGTTGCAGAATGCCACAGGGTTCTGGTGGACCTAGGGGAAAGCAATAGAGTAAACCTATTGTGGGTCCCTGGCCACTCGGGGATAACGAACATGCCGACAGATTAGCCAGGATGGGGGCAGAAACTCCATTTATTGGACCGAAACCTATCCTGACAATCACAAAGGCAATGATCAAATTCGAGCTACGTAACTGGCTCAGAAGCCAGCACGTAGAATATTGGACCAAAGTCCATCTACAAATACATGACAAGGTAATGATGCCAAAGCCATGTTGTAAAAGAAGCTCTGCAATCCTGGGTCTGAACAGGAGAAAGATTAGACTCATAGTTGGGTTGCTGACAGGCCATGGGAATTTCAAAAAACACCTACATACAATGGGAATAACAGAAGAGGACCCTAAACGTAGGATCTGTGATGATGGTGATGAAACTGCATCACATCTAATCTTCGAATGCATTGCATTGGAGAGTAAAAAGGCACAGAACATTTGGGACAACCAGACCAGAAGAAATTGTGTCTAATAAAGAACTGGTAAAGGGACTCCTTGCACTGCCGGCCACGGTGGCCGAGGGGAATGATGCGCTCTAGTGACGGTCTGCACGGCCACTACGGTCGGGGGTTCGAATCCCCCCTCGGGCATGGGTATTTGTGCCGTCCTAGTTCTTAAGTAGTTCATAAGTAGTTTCCAAGTTTAGGGACCCCGTAGTTAAGTCCCATAAGCTTAACAAACATTTGAACATTTTAACTCCTTGCACTGTTCAAGGGCATTGGTTGGCTTTACTAGATATACAGGGAGCGATACCGCACAATAAACTTAGTTTCGGTGCGGGCAATGGCGGGTTGGACCAAGACTGTTTTGGCTTCCCTGAGAAAATCAGATCAAATAAAATCAACACTCGCATCCAATTGAGGCATCGAGAAGCCAAGGGACGCAAATGACACTTTTCGCGTTCTGAGAAAATCAAGTTCAAAGCTTACAATTAAATCTGCATAAAAGTTTCATATGCAACTCTATTTTTCTATGAAGGCTTACTTGACCTAAATATCAATTTAAATACAAATTCAGATACTCTGAGACGGTTTTTCGTCTCAAACATGTCCAAGACATTAACGATAAATAAGAAGCAATACATTAAAATTTGTGATGCAGCCGGGAATCGAACCCGGACCTCCATGCTTATGAGGAATACGTCTTACCGTTAGACCACCGCACCTTGGTATAGTTTAAGTATGAATCCCCTCCACATCACAAACTTTAATTCAGCTTTCGTGTTCCATAGATATTTGCTACTGCTGCCAAGGCTCTCCATGCAGCGGAATAGCACCTCGGCAATGGACATATTGGAACATTTCTGTTAAGGTGATGTAATTATCAATTTAAATATAAATTCAGATACCCTTAACAGGAATGTCCCAATATGTCCATTGCTGAGGTGCTATTCCGCTGCATGGAGAGCCTTGGAAGCAGTGGCAATTATCTATGGAAGACAAAAGCTGAATTAAAGTTTGTGACGTGGTGGGAATTCGTACTGAGACTATTACAAGGCGCCTTAATCGTTAGTGGTGCAATAGTCTAAAGGCATTCCGCCGGCGGCGGCCGTGCTGTGCGGAAGTGTGGAGCGACCGTGTGTTTACATCGTCGCTGCGGGCGGCCGAGCGCTGTGAGGTGAGTGCGCGCTTCAGCGTTGCTATTGTAGAGGGATGCTAACCGAAAGAAATGGATAATCAACCTGAACGAATAGATACTTTGAAACTGAGTTTCGACCCGAATTTACCAAGACCGAAATCTTTCGAAGTTGAATTATTTCTGCGAGATGTTATGAAAATTACCATAGATGACATCATTGGCATCCATTTGTCAATTGTCAGTAGCACGGTGTACCTCAAGTTAGTCAGCCCGCCGAAATGCGAGCAGATAATAGAATCTTGTAGTGGTACATTAAAGTTTAAACATTCGAATGGTCATGTTGGTGAAGTACGAGTGTCATATGCTGGTTTTGGAATACGAACAGTCAGACTATTCGAACTTCCTTTTGAAGTAACTGCCGAGCAAATTAATGCGAAGCTGAAAGATTACGGGACCGTCATAAGTAACGTCGCCGAAAAATGGTCCGGGCAGCACATATTCCCGGTACTCAATGGTGTACGCCAGGTGAGAATTGAAATGATAAAACACATTCCATCTTACATTACGGTATGCGGTTATAGAGCTATTGTGATCTATGATGGCCAACCGCGAACTTGCTCGGCTTGCGGTTCCACAACGCACGTCCGCGCCCAGTGTGTACAGCGACGCGTGGTGCAAATACCGACAGGCGAGCGAGAGAGGCAGGGCCCAATGTCTACGCTGCCGATAACCTTCGCAGCTGCCGCTCGAGTAAACACCGAATCGGAGCCCAATATAGATGTCACACTAGAGTCTTACATGGAGCTAAAAGAACAACACACACCCATGGAGGCGGAAACTTCACCAGTCACTCCGCAAACTGCCCCGCAGGAAGTGGAGGAGAGTAGACAAGTGAGTCCAGAACAAGGGGACGGACTTTCCGAGGCAGTGCACGTTGCTAACTGCACACACATGAACGAACAATCTGGGTTCGAAGACGACAACGAACGGCAGGCCGAGACCACCTCTCCGAAGAAACACAACAAAAGACGGAAGGCACACGACGGAGCAGACGAAAACGCGCAAATACTGCGCGAAAAGGCAAAACAGATAAGCCAAAAACTGGCGGATACAACAACTCGGAATCATTCCGGCAATTCTCAGGCCCTAAAAAAGTCTCGGACTGAGAACCCCGAGTCTCTCCAGGGGAAACAGACCTCAACAGTACAAACGAAGATGGACACTGTGGACCAAGATGACAAAAGTAAACACCCAACAGAAAGAAAACCAGCATCAAGGAACCGCAACCCTACAGGCAATTGGGCCGACGAAATGGAAGACAGTACTCCAGATGAAGTGATGTCTGATCTACAGGAACGTATAAGAGGGACCTCACCAGGAGTCCGGAAGGCAGACGCCATCCGGCAACGGGAGTCCACGACCCTTGTTCCTGAAGCAGAGGACGACTCGGACTTTTTCTAAATGCTCCACCACTGTATTCACCCGGAAGGAGCATAGCACCTAACACACTTCTGGCAACATGACACCTCTGCAGGCGTACCGCATTGCAACGATAAATCTCAACAAGATCAGTAGCACATTTAACTTGAGAAATCTTCAAGATTTTCTATACGCGGCTGAGATAGACATCGCATTGTTGCAAGAAGTTGCAGAACTTAGCCTAGAACATATAGCAGGCTACAATGCGCTAATTAATCCCGGTAATGGCAGTGAACACGGGACTGCTATCCTGACCAGGGAAGGAATTATTGTCAGTAACGTGGAGAAACTAGCAAATAGCAGAGGTATTGCCGTTACATTCAATAACACGAGGATTATTAATGTTTATGCACCTTCCGGAACAGGAAAAAAGCGGCAGCGGGCGGAGTTCTTTAAAGGCGACATAGTGCCTCTCTTCGCATCGCAGACTGAACACATAATTTTTGGAGGCGATTTTAACTGCGTCATTAGCCGAAAAGACCAGACTCCCAATTTCAATACGTCCATGGAACTTCAGAACATAATCAGGGAACTCAATCTGGTAGACACATGGGAGTTGCAACATGGAGATGCGCCCGGTTTCACCTATGTAACCAATCATTCAGCCAGTCGCCTCGATAGGATGTACACAACATCGAACCTGCAACAACACATTCTGCAAGCAGAGAGATGGCCGACGGTGTTTTCAGACCACTCCGCGTACATCTGCACCATAAATTTAGAAAAACAGGGAACATATAGAGCAAGAGGATTGTGGAAACTGAACACATCACACCTGTCAGATGCAGGGTGTCATGCCATATTTCGCAATACATGGGCGGAGTGTGAAAGAAAGTTTCCGAAATACGATTCGGCACTTAAATGGTGGATAAAATGTGCAAAACCTTCATTAATAAAAGCTATGAAACAGCACTCCCGCGAGAAATACTCATGGCAGAAAAGAACCGTAGAATTTTACTTCCAGTGCTTGAGAGATTTATATAAAGAGGATGCAGCAGTTACGGACAACTTCGCACAGATCAAAAGAATCAAGGCCACGATTTTAACAATTAAACGGAAACAACTGGCAGGTTGCCAAGTTGGAACTCGCCTACAAAATGCCACACACGAAGAGACGACGTCAATGTATCACGTGATACAAGAACAAAAGAAACGAAACAGGAAAATATTGACCGCGCTAAAAACTACAGACGGAAGGTGTGTGACCACCCAATCTGATATACGAGAGGAAATTTACAACCATTTTCTCTACTGCTAGCAGACAAACCAGTAGACGAAACGGCACAACTCGCTCTTCTGGCTCGTTCGTCGACGAGATTAACTACTGCAGAAGCTGAAGAGCTGGCGACAGAGATCACCGAGTTAAGAAGTAACAGATGCCATACGAAACAGCCCAAAAAACAAATCGCCTGGCCCCGACGGACTGCCAGCTGAGTTCTACGACACCTTCAGACAACAGCTGGTTAGCAAGTTGACTCTCGTATGCAACGACATCATGACTCAGAAGAATGACTCCTTCAAGGAATTCTGCGAGGGAATCGTGGTGTTAGTGCCCAAAACACCAGGAGGGAAGACTGTAGACAATCTCAGGCCAATAACCTTATTAAATAGTGACTATAAAATCTTCGCGCGCATCCTCATGCAACGGTTTAATTCGGTGATTGACAAGGTTACAGGTGCCTATCAGACGAGTGTCGGCAAGAACAGGACAATAACCCAGACATTAAATGCATACCGCGACATCATAGCGACGGCTGAAGCATGCGACATCCAAAGCGCCATAGTGTCGCTTGATTTCGAAAAGGCTTTTGATAGAGTGAGCCACTGCTATCTCTTGCGGACCATGGAGACAATGCACTTCCCGAAGAAAATAATTGACACAGTGCATACACTTCTGACGAATGGCACTTCAAGAATCAGTGTGAATGGGCAATTAAGTAGACCGATCACCATCATGAGCTCAGTTCGGCAGGGCTGCCCTCTGTCGATGATTTTCTTCGCAATAGCCCTCGAACCTCTCTTGATCTCCCTGACTCAAACCTTGCCAGGATTGCAAATACACGGTCACAAAATCATATGCCAGGCATATGCGGATGACGTGAGCTTCCTGGTCACGGACGCCGAGCAGATAACAACAGCTTTCCAGATTATATCAACATACGAAGTCGCGTCTGGAGCGAAATTAAACCGAAATAAATCTGGGATTATGAACGTTGGTCGAGGAGTAGACCTTCCAACTGACGCACCAATCAAAAGCATAGCAACACTTAAATGTCTTGGCATAGAATTCACGTGTAACATCCGCCGCACGGCGGCCACTAATTATAGGAAACTATTGGCAAAAATACGGGCTGCAATACAGCAACATAGTTTGAGGAACTTAAACATCATTCAGAAAGTGGAACTAGCAAACATCTATATCACAGCGAAAGTAAACTACGTCGCTCAGGTCCTCCCACTGCCCAAGGTTATAGCTCAAAAAATATTAGCAGCTCTCGGTCACTTTGTCACTAGAGGCCAAATATTCAAAGTAAAATATGACACACTGACGTTACCAACAGAAAAAGGAGGCCTTCATCTCACAGACATCTACCTCAAAGCGAAAGCTCTTTTCGTCAGAAATATGTACAAACAATGGCGACGATCACCGGATACTCTCACGGCTCACCTCCTGAATGAAATAACACCGGCCACTATGGAACCACCTGTTGACGTCCATCACATACCGAACGCGCTCTGGCATCTCAGATATTTCTTTTTAGAACTCAGTTATATTATAATGAATACTCCTGAGAAAGATCGATACAGGGTAAAAACAATCTATAACAATATGATGGAATGCAAACAGGGTAACGTCGTAGAAAACAAATATAAAGGATATAACTGGCGTAACATCTGGCAGAATATACATGACCCACACTTACCATCCAATGTGCGGTCCACGTGGTATATGGCGGTAAATAGAAAAATACCGACCAATGTAAAGTTACAGGCGATTCATCTGGCAGACACACCAAATTGCAGCAACTGCAATCAAGTTGATACAGAGGAACACCGATTTACATGTGAGCCCGTCAAAGACATATGGCAACTCTGCACGGACAAACTCGCGTGTATATTACGCACGTCGCCCAGAACAATCACACCAACACGACTACTCAACCCAGAAGAAGTTCCCTATCCTAACGCCAAGAGAAAGGCAGTCAACTGGATAAAGGGACAGACAGTACACTATGTTTTCTCAGAAAGCGAAAAAAGTAAAAACGACTATTGGTTAACACTGCAGACCGAACATCAGAAGTTACAACGATTTGAAAATTACCGAGAAAAATATGCATGTTTTTTACATAGAACATTAATTTAAACGAAAAAAAAAACAACCTTTGCAGAATGTTTTGTTTGCTTCTCTTATTGCTTCAAAAACCAAATTATAATAACGTTTTACACAAATTCCTGGTGTCGGTAAGAACGGAGGTAACGGTGACAAGCACTTCGAAGTTAAATGAGAAGACGACTCAGTATCACGCTAACAACAACGAAGATATAGAAACGATAAATCACAGTAACTCTGCGTTAGTAAATCTTTTTGAGAAGACGAACTTTGAAGCAGCTAGAACACCGAGCCGTGCAGCTGCACACCAAGAAAAAAAACAGAGGAGGTACATTTACTTTCGTTTTCTAGAATGGAGTTTCTTTTGTTTTATTTTCTTTTCAAACAACAATTATGGAAGCTAACCGATGATGACATAATTGGGAAGGAAACAAAGGTGGTCACATCACACTGCAGCGGGCAGCTACCGCAGAAGAAGCAGTTTAATTTAAAAAAAAAAAAAAAAAAAAAAAAAAAAAAAAAGCATAAAAAAAAGGTAAGACGTGTGCCTACTAAGCGTGGAGGTCCGCGTTTGATTCCCGGCCGCATCAAAAATTTTAATTCACTGCTTCTTATTTATCATTAATGTCTTACTTGATCTCTTCCAAAAATGTAATGTTATTCAAGCAAAGGTATTGATGTTATCAGTATATTTCCTATAATATGCTGCACTTATCTCCATTGTCCTCTAAGGAGAAGTGTTGAATTTTGAGACACAGTCAACTCATCAATGTATTTTAGAAGAATTCTTACAATACTAATACATGAACAGGAAAGCTTAATCACAGTAATATATTTTATTAAATACTTACATCTAGATCTACATCTACATGGGATACTCTGCAAATCACATTTAAGTGCTTGTAAAAGGGTTCATCTACCATTCCATTCTCGAATAGCGCGCAGGAAGAAAGAACATTATAGTCTGATGATCATTTCTACCTATGTAGGAGGAAAATATTGGCGAGTGGAGTATCTTACGTAGACCACGCCGCAAGGATAAACGCCGTTGTTGTAATGATTCCCATCCCAGATCCTGTATAATTTCCGTGACGCTGTCTCCCCTGTATCGCGACAATACAAAACGGGCGGCCCTTCTTTGGACTCTTTCGATGGCTTCCGTCAAACCTATTTGATGAGGATCCCACATTGAACAGCAATACTCGAAATGAGGACGGATGCAATGTATGCAGTCTCTTTAGTAATTCTGTTGCATCTCTTAAGTGTTCTGCCAAAAAAACGCAGCCGGCCGCGGTGGCCGAGGGGACTAAGGCGCTCCAGTCACGGTCTTCACGGCCACTACGGTCGGGGGTTCGAATCCCCCCTCGGGCATGGATATTTGAGCCGTCCTAGTTCGTAAGTAGTTCATAAGTAGCTTGTAAGTTTAGGGACTGATGCCCCGTAGTTAAGTCCCATAGACTATACAAACATTTGAACATTGGAAAAAAACGCAGTCTTTGGTTCGCGTTTCCTACGACATTATCTACCTCTTATTTCCAGTTTAAGTCTGATGCAATAGTAATTCCTAGGTATTTAGTGGAGTTTACGGCCTTCACATTCGATTGATTTATCTTCTACACAAAGTTTAACGGGTTTCTTTTCGTACTCATGTGGACACTTCTCATTATTTAGAGTCAATTGCCAAATTTTACACCAAACTGATATCTTATTTAGATCGTTCTGCAGTTGGTTTTGATCTTCAGATGACTTTACTAGACAATAAATGACGGCTTCATCTGGAAACAACCTTAGAGAGCTACTTAGATTTTCCACTAAATCGTTTATGTAGATAAGAAACAGCAGAGGACCAATAACACCAACCTGTGGAACGCCGGATATCAACTCTGTTTTAGTCGATTTTTTTCTCTCTTTGTTTTCATACTTCAATTTTCTGCCGCTAGATATGAGCACCTGTTAAATTTTCACATAACATTTTTATGTACTTAAACTATAGGTTTCTATACTGAACTCGGAATATTTCTAAAAGTGCACATTTACAGTTATTGATATGGTGTCTGTGATTTCGGACATGCCCGAAGAGAACAATAACCCCATCAATAACTTTTTTCCTTGTTACATAGAATATTTTTTAGACAGAAACCTTTACAATGTCCACTACGTCACATTTCCACATCTCTCCTTTTCAACAAATTACGCCGACTGCCCTCTCTCCGTACAGATAAACGTACAGGTATCAACTAGCATCTCCGATCAAGTTAACGAGATTCTCTGTGGTCACAGATATTTGTTCAACGACAAAATGAAATGTCGCTACCCTTCAGCTTCTATGTCGTTGTAAAGATTAGCAGTAGGAACATTCTATCAATTGAAAGGAAGTAAAGCGAGACAGTTAGGGGAAAAGGTTGTACCTTGGGACGGTTTTACCTTTGGACACTCTTTAGTAAAGGCTGTGCACTCAAGTGGAAACTTTAAGAACTATGAAGTAAAGTTGTCAGGCCAATTTTCAGAGGGATTAGGAGGCCACGTTGTATCTGGATGATGTTTGAGATCTGAGGAGGAGTTTTACAAGTTTTCGTGTTTGAAAGTAAAATTTAGTCACTGCCCTTACAAGATATAAATACAGTGTTGTAGGACATGGTTTAAGTAAGCTATTGATACCATAAGTTATAAAGGTAAAATTTGTACATAGGTTAGGATACTGTTTTCTGTTATTGTGTATTTGGTTTTTCCTTTTTCTGGTTGCACCTTGGGACACCTGGAAGGTGTATGATTGTCACTGATTCGCCAGAAACACAAAGAATTGAAGAGGAAAAATAAAAAGAAAAGAAGAAAAAGAAGTATTTCCCAAAGAAAGAAGCTACTAAACGAACAAATGACGTTGCATCTTCCACTTATTTTGATGAAGAAATTCCCGAGCTTGGCAGTAGCTCTGGAGGTAGCATATTTGATTTGTCATCTGAAGAAGTGGATTTCTCATCCTTCTTTCTATCTAGAAAAGTAACACTTTCTTGTTCTCAAGGTAATTGGGTCTTGGTAAAATTTGACATCAGAGGCAGATCTCGTGTTTACTGTGCAGGAGTAGTTTTAGAAAGCATGGAAGAAGATGTAGGTGTGAAATTCTTAAGGAAGCAAAGGACCATTTTGTATTCCCTAATGTTGAGAACATCATCATTGTTTATCGCAGTAATATAGTGAAAGTAAATACCAGCTCCATTGGTGTTTTGTGAGTTTCATTCATTTAATATTTCATTTCCACCATCTCTTGTTTTAAGGTAAAATAGCTTTTGTATTTGGACTAATAAACATTTACTACCTAATTCCAATGCGATTTTTTCATTCATAAAACTAAGAAATTGGAATACATCACCGTATCCCAAGATAAAACCATCACTGTCCCAAGGTGAAACCATAGGCTGTACCTTGGGATAAGTGTCTCAAAAATTATAAATGTCTTTATTTCCGTCAACAGTTGCAATATAATTGTTTAATAACAAGTTTCGATCACTTGGATCATCTTCAGATCTTATAGTTGCGTCCGCAACTCGTCTGGCTGAGTACTAATTGGTACTGCAAAAATCTTTATTGGTGAGTAATTGTGTAAATATAGGAGCTAGCGTAAACTGATGTTCGTTCAATATTACCTAAAATTGATGCCTGTAATGGGGTAAATTTTCAAATTTCTTGTAAAAAATCATTGTAGGGTAAGTTGGTACAAATTCGATATAGGTACAATTCCGATCAACACAAGGTTTCGTGCCATTTGTCAGTCTCGTAGTGTTGGTAGCACTTGCCTTTGTGTGGCGTCGTAGTGTAGCAGGTTCCTACAGCTCATCCTGTGTTTTCCAAGAATACACCACTTTGTACTACGCAGATACAAAGTTTTTCCTGTTAAGAGGTAAGTGAAGCTACTTAGTCTAACGCGCTCTTATAAATCTTCTAGTTTCCACGCGCTTGCAAATTCTATATCAGTGAGGTTAGAATTGATTTGATTTGATTTTTTTCAGGGAAGCCAAAACAGTGTTGGTCCAACCCGCCACTGCCTGCACCGAAACGGAATTTATTGTGCGGTATCGCTCCCTGTATGTCTACTAAAGCCAACCAATGCCCTTGAACAGTGCAAGGAGTCCCTTTACCAGTTCTTTATTAGACACAATTTCTTCGGGTCTGGTTGTCCCAAATGTTCTGTGCCTTTTACTCTCCAATGCAATGCATTCGAAGATTAGATGTGATGCAGTTTCATCACCGTCATCACAGATTCTACATTTAGGGTCCTTCCCTTGTATGTAGGTGTTTTTTGAAATTCCCATGGCCTGTCAGCAACCCAACCATGAGTCTAATCTCTCTCCTGTTCAGACCCAGGATTGCAGAGCTTCTTTTAAAACATGGTTTTGGCATCATTACCTTGCCATGTTTTTGTTGATGGACTTTGGTCTAATATTCTACGTGCTGGCTTCTGAGCCAGTTTCGTAGCTCCAATTTGATTATTGCCTTGGTGATTGTCAGGACAGGTTCCGTTCCAATAAATGGTCTCTGTCCCCATCCTGGCTAATCTGTCGGCATGTTCGCTGCCACTGACCCCGAGTGGCCAGGGACCCACAATAGGTTTACTCTATTGCTTTCCCCTAGCTCCACTAGAACCCTGTGACATTCTGCAACAATTTTAGACCTTGTTGCAGGAGCTGCCAGTGATCTCAGGGCTGCCTGGCTGTCTGAATAGATATATATGCTACAATCTTTGTAGCACCTACGCAAATTCTCCTCCACACACGCCCTGATGACAGTGATTTCGGCCTGGAATACTGAGGCCAGTTTTCCTAGGGAGATGACGCCCTCCAGTCTTGGCTGCACCCCCTATACCCCAGCCCCAACACCTTGGTCTGATTTTGACCCGTCAGTGAACCAGAAAATATCCCCCGTACGGTGTCGAACTATTTTCTCCCACTGCTCCCTGCTTCCAATTGTTATATGGAAAGGCTTGTTGAAGCAGTATGGGGTTATAATATAGTCGGCTGGCATTTCCCCAACCTTTCCTATATTTACCTCACTCACTATTTTAGTGTGTGATTCTGGATATCCCAAAGAGTTCCAGTTGTTGCCAGATTTGAGTCTGTATGCACCAGCGGCTGCCTCCATCTTGACCCAAAGGTGTAATGGGGGCATATCCAGCATGGTTTCCACCCCAGCAGTTGGTGTGCTGCTAATTCCGCCTGTTATGGCTAAGCAGGCTAATCTCTCCACCTTACCAAGCTCCTTAGCAGCAACCTGCTGTTCTACCTTCTTCCACCACACGACCGCACCGTAGGTGATCCTGGGTCTAATCACTGTGGTGTATATCCAGTGCATACCCTTGGGGCTCAGGCCCCAATTTTTGCCACAAGCTATCCTGGTACTCACAAGAGTACCTTTTGCCTTGGAGCAAATATTCCTGATGTGAGGGGTCCATGTCAGTTTCTCATCTAGGGTAACCCCTAGATATTTCACTGTCCCCTTCACAGGTAGAGCTTCATTGAAAAGCTTTAGATTCCAACTTGAATGTTGTATATGCTTCTTTGTGAATGGTACAACAACAGTCTTCTTAGGACTAACCCCCAGATCCTGTTTTCTGCACCAGTCTTGCACAATGTCCAGTGCACCTTGTGCCATATTCTTCACTGTGTCAGCAAATTTGCCAAGTATTACTATGACAAGATCATCTGCGTATCCTTGGCAAAAGTACTGCCTAGAGTTTAATTCTCCAATGAGATCATTCACCACTAGATTCCACAAAAAAGTAGAAAGAACTCCTCCTTGCGGGCAACCCCTAATGGTGTTGATTACCATTTTTTCATCCACCATGGTAGCCTCTACCTTTCTTCCACTGAGCATGGCCGTAGTCCACCTACATATAGTGGTCCCTAGGTCATGCAACTCTGCTGCCCTAACCGTGGAATCGAAGTTCGTATTCCTAAAAGCCCCCTCAATGTCCAAGAAGATACAGAGGGCTATTTCCTGAAAGTGTAGTGCTTTCTCCACCTTCCCAACGAGAGCCTCACATGATTTACCTGGCTTATATGCATGTTGGTTTGAATGAAGAGGAGCCCTACTTAACCTCCTTTCTCCAACATGCACATTAACCAGCTTTTCCAATGTCTTAAGAATGAAGGAGGATAGGCTGATTGGTCTCATATCCTTGGCCTTGGTATGATCAATTCTCCCTGGCTTTGGAATGAAGACAACCTTCACTGCCCTCCAGGCATTGGGAATGATTCCTGCTGCTAGGCTAACCCTGAATAACCTGCATAGGAATCTAATAAGATTTTCTCCCGCTTGTTGCAGGAGAACTGGAAAGATTCCATCGGGGCCAGGTGACTTGAACGGTTGAAATGTTCCCACCGCCCATCAGACCTTACTGAAATCGACACACTCCTTGGCCAGATCCCAGTCCTCTTTGCGAAGACCTGAGAACCGTTGTCTCTCAGGAATCGCATTATGGTCTGAGTTATCCCCCAGAGTATATTGAGGAAAGTGAGTCTTGAGGAGCAGTTCCAGCGTTTCATGTGCTGTCTTTGTATACTCCCCATCCTCCTTCCTCAATGTTCCTCCTGGATTAGTTGGTTCACTAGTGAGGATTTTATGAAGTCTCGCTTGAGCAGCCGTGCCCTCCACTTCCTCACAGAATACCTTCCAGGATGCCTCCTTTGCCCGTCTGATGGCAAGGTTGTAATTGACAAGGGCCTCACGATACTTTGCCCATTGTCCTTTGCACCTTGCAAGGTTAAACAGTCTTCGTACCTGTTTCCTTTGCATTTCCAGGTTATTATTCCACCAAGGCACACTCCTATTTGTGCACTACTTGGTCATTGAGCAGTTGTCCTGGTATGAGGTCACTATAGCAGAGGTTATGGCCTCTGTTACTTCCTCAAACTCTCCTGGATTCCTTATCGAAGTTTTAATTTCCGATAGGCTGAAGTCAAGTTCTCTCCTATATGTCTCCCAGTCCGTTTTCCTGGGATTCCTATAGGCCATAGTCTGTCTGGTTCCCATTTCAACCTTGAATTTGATATACACGTGATCTGATGAGGTTGGCTCCAGGACCATCATCATGGAACCAAAAGTTATGTCAATTACTTCTTCCCTTCTACTATTCCTGAATGTAGGTTCATCACCCCTATTCAGGATCACCAAGTTGTTAGATAGGAGAAATTCAAGAAGGTGCACACGTCTACTGTTGGTGTCCTTGCTGCCCCACGATAGATTGTGGGCATTGGCATCACATCCCACCAACAGTTCATCACCTTGCCGATGGCAGGTTTCCGTCAACCTCCTCACTTCCAAAGAAGGAGGAGAGCTGTCTTCGTAAGGAAGGTATGCTGAGGCCAAAACAATTTCCTTCGTGATACATTCCTCACATTGCTGCTTCCTGATAGTCACCAGGTCCCTGGAACAAAAATCCATCATGAGGTTAGAAACTTGTTTTCCATTCGGGCGTGTTCTGAGGCTCCTACAGAGAAAGCGTCTGTGACATGTGCTGCCATCCCGTGGCAGAATTTTTCACTACTATTTACTCGTGAATTCAAATGTTCAAATGTTTGTAAATTTATCGGACCAAACTGCGTGGTCATCAGTCCGTAGCTTACAAACTACTTAAACCTAGGTAAACTAACGTAAGGACAAACACACACACCCATGCCCCAGGGAGGACTCGAACCTCCACGACGAGCAACCGCGCGCTCCGCAGCGAGACGCTTTAGACCGCTCAGCTATTCCACCGCGGCACTCGTGAATTCACTCAAGCCAGTAGTACATTTTCGATCTGAAAAATGGTACAATTTCGATACCCTAGTACAATTTCGATCAATTCAGTTCTTCAGTTTAGTCCGTCACGATTGGCTACCATAGACATATTATACACAATTATTGCAAATAAATTCTGTATATTTAAAGATTTTCCTACGCGATTTTTCAAGCCATCTCTTATTTTCTAGATGCCACGAAAACGAGCAGAAAATAAAATCTACAATAAATCGAGTCCAGCTGCATTAGATGAGGCAATAAAGAGTGTAATGAATTTACATTTGAACCTTCGAGCTGCTTCACAATTATATGACATTCATTTCAGCACTTTACATGGTAAAGTGCAAATTAAAAAGAAAATGCAAGCTGGATTAACTCCAACTAGTCCGACAGGATATAGAATTGGTCATCCAATGGTACTCAGTTCTGAAATGGAAAATGCTTTGGTCCAGAGAGCTTTATTTCTAGACCAGCGCGGTTTGGGTCTGTCGCCACTCCAGGTAGGAAAATAGCTGAGAAAAATAATTTGAAACATCCACGGAACTTAGAAAGCAAGGTTGCTGGAATCGACTGTTTTAGGGCATTTGTTAAGAGACACACTCACCTTAGCCTGAGAAAACCCGAGGGTCTTTCGCGAGCCAGAGCTGAAGGCTTAAATAAAGCAGAAGTAAGTAAATATTTTCAGAATTTAGAAAAAATCTTAAAGGATTATGATTTGTTTGATAAAACAGAGTGTATTTATAATATGAATGAATCCGGCTTTCCTCTTAACAACAGACCCATAAAAGTAGTAAGTCGTAAAGGCAAGCGAGAAGTTGTTTCATTAACTAAAGTGGAAAGAGGACAAAATGTGACTGTTGCTACATGCATGAATGCAAGTGGTGCGTATTTACCACTAATGATAATTTTTAAAGGAGTGAGAAAACGCCCTGAATTTCAAGATGGCTGGTTCCATTACGGTGATGAGTGAATCGGGATATATTAATGAAGAATTGTTCATGGTCTGGCTGCGACACTTCAACAAATACAAAACAATGGGTAGCCCTATTACACTTCTTATTGTTGACAAACATGGCAGGCACACCAGCTTAAATGCTGTAGAATATTGTCGGGAAAATGGGATAGAACTTTTGGCATTGCCTCCACACAGTACACATGTACTGCAATCATTAGATAGAACTTTCTTCAAGTCCCTAAAGGCTCAATATCACAGAAGTGCAACTAACTGGATTCATCTTAATCCCAATGAAAACATTACAAAACAACGATTCTGTACTATTTTCTGTGATGCCTGGGGCAAAGCTGCGTCCATCGTCTCGGAAGAGGAAAACACAGACATCAGGTAGACTCGCTTCAGATGAAAACCTGGATAACCTCCGCAGCAAGAGGAAACTTTTTCAACAGGGCACAAGGAAAACAATGAACAAATGCAACAAGAACAATAAACGGAAATGTACGTCTGTGAGTAATGATGAAAGAAGTTTACCAAGCTTCAATTCGCCAGCAAACAACGAAAATAATTGTGGATTTTGTTTATTGAATTATTATAGTGCAGAATAAGTAGCTAAGGGTGACTGGATTTGCTGCCAAAAATGCAATGTTTGGTACCACGAAGTATGTGTTGGTGCCGGAGGGAAAAAGTACTTTATATGTGGAAGATGCAAGTGATCAAAATTGTACCAGGAAGTGATCACAATTGTACCTAGTGAGGTACATTTTCCATCGATTCTTCTCAGTTCTGTAACCTGTTTTTTGTGTTTATACCAACTTTTGTAATTGTATAATATTTGTGTTACATATTCATTAAAAATCCAAGAACAAATGCCATAGTTAAAATTATTTCTTTTCTCGATATATTTCCAGTTACAATAATAAGTGTCCGAAATGATCGCAATTGTACCACCTTACCCGAGAAAATTAAAATTTAAGAAATGTCCCAAGGTACAACCCTTTCCCCTTTACCCTGGATACAAATCGTTTAATAATCTCTGTTAGGTTTGCTTCTGGAGTGCAAACGTCAATCACGGCTGTTGCTCTCGTTGTTGTCGACATGTGTGAATCACGTGCTGCGTGGCCCTCGTGCTGAGTAGGCACATCTTGAGCCTGTGGGCTGCGGCGTTCGTGCGCGCACACTCGCCCCCTGGCTTTGCTCGCTCTGTGAGGGGGAGGCAGCCCTAAAGTGTTCAGGCTGCCTTTCCGTTATAAAGGACAGCTTACGCGAGGCATCTTAGGCGTAAAGGCCCGACACGTGCTCGCCTCTTACAAGATAAATGTTGGTCTACTCCTGCGTTACACTGTTTATCGCGCTCTGCAGCTGAGTCACGTGCTTTACGAGCCTTCTCCTGCCGGTGTCTCAAGTTGGCTAAACAGGGGAAGCCGGGCTAAAGCGCCGTACGGCTTGCCTTTATCTGCATACCAGCAGCAGCTCTAGGCGTTTCCCGTGTGTGGATAGAGTATATTCTTCTTGTGGTAGTTCATCTGCGTCTTTTCACTCCGTTCATCGCCTTCTATCCAAATATCTGTCCCTTTAACTCAGTGACGTCATATATTCTGAACAACGTGTCCTGATAAGACACATAGTGGAACATTAGGAAACATCTACAAAATCTGTTGCGTATGTAAAGACGTGACGTGACGTGACGTGACGTGGCGGTTATGACGTCATATTTCCTAAGCTATGTGGCGCGCTACGAAATAATTTAGTAGCTACATACAGTATTGTATATCCATGTTGTCTGGAAACAAAAAAAGAAAAGAATAATGATGTAATTTCTAAGATTCAGTGGTATTGTGTACCCTGTCTCTAAAATATCTTTCGAAAACAGTTAATAGTACAGCAGTAGCGTCCTGTCCATTGTTCATGATGCAGCAGGGTTCATTCTTGAATACATTACATCTCCTGGACAATGTGTTATAGGTGGTTATTACCCCCCATTGAGATTGTCGTCTGATAGTAAAAAAAAGTAAAAAACTATACCAAGTTTAGGTAAAAATAAATAAACAAATAAAAGTTGGTATATCTAAGGATCTTAACTGCTGCGGTTATCAGTCCCTAGGCTTACAAAGTACGTAATCTAATTCATGTTTAACACACACACATGACCGAGGGAGAGCTCGAACCTCCGACGGGAAGCAACCGCGCAATTCGCAGTAACTCCCCTTAGAGCACTCCACTGCGACAATAATAAGCAATCACAATAATTAACAATCAATCAAAAATTCCCTATGTAATATTGCAAAATTTTAAGATTGTGTAGAGTGGTCAAAGTTTAGAAATCTGCCTAAGAATGGCTAGGACGGAAACTGCCACAGTGAAGTAAGATATTTGGACAGTGTGCTACAAAAACAATTTGTCTCCTCTTGGAAGAATCTTCATATCTCCCGTAGGAACTCTGAAAATGTAAGCAGGATGATATGCACCTCTTATCCTTTAATGAAGACTGTCTATTTTGCCAGTGACTTTACGTAAATATTGTGGAGTGTGGCCGCGGATGAGTGGCCGAGCTCTCTAAGGCTCCTTGCTGCGGAAAACGCGGTAGATCGCCGTCGGAGGTTCGAGTCCTCCCTAGAGCATGGGTGTGTGCGTGTTATCCTTGGCATAAGTTAAAGTAGTTTTAAGGCTAGGAACTAAGGACCGGAGCAGTTAAGTCCCTTAGATTTACAAACATATTTTGAACGTTTCTGTGCAACGTGAACGGTCAAACTCATGAAGGCTGGCTTGTTTATTTACTTTTTCATACTTTGTTTGTACAGCTGATAAATAGTTCAAATTTTGGTAAACCTAAGGAGGTTAGCTGCTGCGTTTATACTCCCTAGGATTACAAAAATAATTATACGAAGATCACACCCGTGCCCGAGGGAGGACTCGAAGCTGCGACGGCGAGCAACTGCGCGCTCCACAGCAAAGGTCTTTAGAGCGCTCGGCCACTCTACCGAGGCGCAAGTTTGACTGAAATCGGTCCAGTAGTTTTGGAGGATTGGTCGGTTGGTTTGTAAATTAAGGGTCCGAACTTCAAGAGTCATCGGCCCCACGTTCCGGAATTAGATTTACAGCAACAAAGAGAGCTACAGAAAGCCAACAGGATAACGAACAGCTCAGGAGAAGAGAGAGGCGCAAAGGAAATGTTCAAACGTTTGTATACCTTATGGGACTTAACTACGGGGTCATCAGTCCCTAAACTTACGAACTACTCATGAACTAGCTAAGACTAAGTACGGCACAAATATCCATACCCGAGGGAGGGGGATTCGAACCCCCGTCCGTAGTGGCCGTGCAGACCGTGACTGGCTCGCCGCAGTCCCCTCGGCCACCGCGGCCGGTGAGGCGCAAAGGAACAAGAGGTCGTGGGCAAAGTAACTGAGACCGTATAGCAGGTGAATGTGGTTTACTCTCATAAGGATGAAGTAGGATGCGCCAATCACTTCGCAACACACTAAAACCCTCAATCTAAAAGCTTAGGCTCGAGTCCAAACACAACTCAAAACCAAGTAATACAGATAACATGTTAAAAAGTGGGTAGGAGTGGAAAAACTTACTTCGGAAGCGATGTGGAACATGCCCACAGATACACATGCATACATACATTTTAATAAAATGTATAGATTAATACGATAAAAGCAAAATTGAAGTAGCAATGTTTAATATTAATTATATAATTACAGAATTGGGTACGCAGTTGGTAATGTGCCCTGTCGTTTTATTTATTTATCACCAGAAACAAAAAAAGAAAGGGCTATTGCAAAGGGCAAGCTTCGACACGGAAAGAGTACATCCGTGCAATCGTGGGTCGATCCTTTTATAGGTTAGCCGACGCTGTTTGGAGGTGTTAACTCAAGGAATAGCTGTAATATCTAAAGCTGTATTACGAGAAACAAAGGAATACTACACATGCATGTTAACTGATTGTAACTGGTTTTGTTCTTTTGGCATTGATAATGGTCACACAGCAAACGTAATCTAGATATGCAACAACAAATAAATATTTGTGACTGATTCAAATGTTCAAATGTTTGTAGAGCTTATGGGACTTAAGTACGGGGTCATCAGTCCCTAAACTTACTAACGACTTATGAACTAGCTAAGACTAAGGACAGCACAAATTTCCATGCCCAAGGGGGGATTCGAATCCCCGACAGCAGTGTCCGTGCAGACCGTGACTGGCGCGCTACAGACAACTCGGCCACCGCGGCCGCCTCGTTACGTTAAACAACTCGCTCACAAGTTTCTGTGTTTCCCTCAACTGTGCGACGTCGGTGACGTGGGACGGGCGAGTCCAATTGCTCGGAAGAACATGTGCTATCAGCGAAAATAGTAGATTCCATTTCATAGTATCTCCACAGCAGCGTTACCACTATTTAAGTTGCAAACCTTGTGTGAAATATCGAACAAAGGATTTTTTTATTTCTATTTATTTTATTTACTAATTTTTTCTTCTTTTGCTGTCAACCGGATTAGAGCTCGAAACCTTCTTTTTACGAAAACAGTAGGTACCCCTTAAGCCTTTCACAGCGAAAGGAATAATGTGTTGGTCTCCGTAAGTCACCCTTACGGTTCCCCCGCCGGCCGCGGTGGGCGAGCGGTCTGAGGCGTGCCAGTCACGGTCTGCGCGGCCGCTGCGTTCGGAGGTTCGAATCCCCCCTCGGTCATGGAAATTTGTGCCGTCTTTAATGTAAGCTAGTTCATAAGTAGTTTGTAAGTTTAGGGACTGATGACCCCGTCCCATAAGCTCTACAAACATTTCAACATTTTTTTTCCTTGGTTCCCGCCTTCTCGGTTAACTTTCACCGCTTACTATTTCCGTCTTTCTTCGTTCCTTGGGAACAGAAGCATCATATAGCTCCGGCTTTTTCAGTCAACAGCGGGGTAACCAGGAATTCTTCTTGACTGTCCTGAATGATTATGTAATGCACATTATTAGTTAAATCATCACTTGAAGCCAACTTTTTTGGTCTTTAGATTGCCGCGGAACTCTACAATTGTTGTCACAGACTGACCGACAGCACTTTTATTGATGTAAATTAAGTTACGTAAATAGAACCGAAAGGAAACCGTGCTACAGTGCAGCGGTGCGTACCGTATTACAACTTGAAAGTAACTGTACAGTGAAATCGCTGTCAGAAGTATCTTAATACTCTAAAGTACAGAACCTCGCACAGTAGCTATTCACACCTATGTAAAGCCCACAAGGCTCGATAAAGGCGCCCTGGACAGTCAGCCAATCAGCAGCGATGTCCCTCACAGCCATTCTCCCTATACAGACTCGGCGCTAGTTCGCCGGCTGGCAGCCTCGGCCGTGTTGTTTCACCTGGCGCCGCAGCCTCCGCCACCGGTCCAGCAGACAGCAGGCTGCCGACACCCCCGCTGTTTGGCCACGTGGTCTCTGCCGCTGCCACCACCGCTGCCGCAACCCTTTATGTCGCGCTCAACACGCCGCGCCGCCTCCCTCTGGAACCGGATAGCGCCCCACAAAAGCTGACCCCGACCTGCCCACAGCCTCCTACCGGCTGCGCGCCCCAACTCTCGCGTCTGTAGCAAGACCTCCAGATTAAAACTAGACTTGTTATTCTCTCGGTACAAAAACTGGTATAAGCGGCTATTTTTATTACAAAATGTTCAAATGTTTGTACAGCTTATGGGACTTAACTACGGGGTCATCAGTCCCTAAACTTATGAACTACTTAGCAACTACCTTATTCTAATATATCACAAATATCCATGCCCGAGGGGGGATTCGAACCCCCGACCGTAGCGGCCGTGCAGACCGTGACTGAAGCGCCTCAGTCCCCTCGGCCACCGCGGCCGGCTATTTTTATTACCCCATAGATTTTTGGCCCACTTTAGGTTAAGGTAAAAAAAAAAAAAAAAGGTAAAGCAGTCCACAATCCGAAGATTGGTTTGAACCCCACAGTGCTTTACTAGGCATGGTCCTGTATGGAGGTGGTATGCCGTTGCCTTCCTCCGACCTTCGAACTGACTTACCCAGCCAGTTATAGGGGGACCTACAGTTTAACGTGGGTTCCGAGCCACGGTGCTACTCGGTATTTTTCACATGAGCAATACTGCCAGAGGTGAAAGAAGTGGAAAGTGACAGATAAAAATCCTAGGACCTGACGGGTATCGAACCCGCATCCTTTGGATTTGTAGTCTGGCACGCTACCACTGTGCAACCGAGGCGCACTCAGTAATACTAAAAGTGGGCCTTTGCGATCGTCTTTTGACAGCTCGAAATTTAAATGAAAATAACGGCTTAACCATTCACCTAACACGAAAATTGAATAAACGAATTTTTAGAGGAGAAAATTCTCTACAACTTTGCTCTATTATGTTTTTTTTTTTTTTTTTTTTTTTTTTTTTTTTTTTTTTTTTTTTTTTTTTTTTCATATCTAGCATCGTTGCGGTTTGACGATGTCTGTCTGGCTGTAACGTGTTCCCACTTCTTAGGTCGAACCGTTCAACCGATCGGCACCAAATTTTACAGTCATAATTGCTGGATACCAGAGACCAGAACCTCACTTTTTGAAATATTTCGGCCCAAAAAACCGTTAGTAATACAAAAAAAGTAAATAAAAAAATACAAAAATTAATACAAAAAAGCCGTTTGTAATGTAATTTTAATTGCTAATAAACCGTTCATATGACACAAAAATTGAATAACCTAATTGTTAGAGGGGAAAATTCTCTACAACTTTGCTCTCTTATGTTTTTTTCATATGTCGTATCGTTTCAGAGATATTTTCAAAAATAACGGCGATTTTGGGATGTCCGTCTGTCTGTCCGTAACGTGTTCCCTGTTTTTAAGACGAACCGTTCAACCGATCAGCACCAAATTTTACAGACATAATTGTAGACCGCCAAAGACCAGAAACTCCCTTCTTCAAATTTTTCGGACAAAAATACGGTAGTAATACCAAAAAAAGCCGATTGTAATGTAATTGCAAACGAACCGTTCATCTGACACGAAAATTGAATTGCCTAATTGGTAGAGGGAAAAATTCTCTACAACTTTGCTCTATTATGTTTTCTTTTTTTTCATATCTTTTATCGTTGCACAGATATTTGCAAAAATAACGGCGATTTGACGATGTCTGGCTGGCTGTAACGTGTTCCCACTTTTTAGGTCGAACCGTTCAAGCGATTGGCACCAAATTTTACAGACATAATTGTTGGCTACCAGAGACCAGAACCTCGCTTTTTCAAATATTTCGGACAAGAAATACGTTTGTAATACCAAAAAAAAAAAAAAAAAATAAAAATAAAAATAAAAAAAAAAAATAAAAAAAAATAAATAAATAATAATGCCGTTCGTAATGTAATTTTAATTGCAAATAAACCTCTCGTCTGTCGCCAAAATTGAATAAACGAATTTGAGACATATTTGCAAAAAGAACGGAGTTCTGACACCCTCCATTGAATTAACGAAAACCAGCCGTTCGCAGATGTCACGTGACATTCTTCGCCCAGAACTGTCTGTGGCATACGCCATCTTGCGTTGCGTATTTGATTTTCTTATTGTAACTTACACGTTGTCATTTCAAAGCAATGGCGCACTGAAGAATTAACAAAAACTCGTCGTTCTTCGTACGAGAAATGATAATCTAGTGTCTACAAATGCCATATTAGTTAACAATGGCCATTAATAGTATGAGAATAAAGAACACAACTCAAAACTGTTAGTTGTAGCGTGGTAGGCAATGCGTTGGACTGTAACGCGGATGGTCACTGGTTCGGAACCCGGCACTACCTAATTCTTTTTTTTCTTTTTTTAGGGTTTCAGACACGGATGGTCACTGGATCGGAACCCGGCACTACCTAATTCTTTTTTTTAATAGGGTTTCAGATACTTTTATTAATTAATTTTTTATTATTTAGATTATTATTTTGGTCCAACTGTTTGCAAAATCTTGTAAAACTACAAATCTAAAGTGGGCCGTAAAACACGTCAGTGCGATTTTTTCTATGATGTTTTGTTTATGGTACTCCACTGCCGTTTTATATCTTGTTCATGGTTAATATTTCTACAATTATTGAAAGGACAGACATTATATTAGTAATTGTATACATGCCACCATCAGGCAGTTGTTTCAGTGCGGGCGCAATACGCTCGATCCCTTGCTGCAAGCAAGAGGACGTGATGGGCAAGGGCACTACTATCCCAGTGTCCTATCAGTTGAGAATTTGGGGTGGACGGAAAGCGTTCCTAGTCCGGAGCGGGAAATCCGGGTTCTAATCACGGTCCAGCACAAATTTTGAACTTTGCGGTTTGCCGATGAAGTAGTAATTCTGTCAGAGACCGGAAAAGATCTGAAAGAGCAATTGAATGGGATGGACAGTGTCTTGAAAGAAAGATATAAGATGAACATTAACAAGAGTAAAACGAAGGTAATGGAATGCAATGTCAGAAAATCAGGCGATGCTGAAGGAATTAGATTAGGTAATGAGACAATAAAAGTAGTAGATGAATTTTGTTATTTGGGTAGCAAGATAACTTCTGGTGGACGAAGTAAAGAAGATATAAAATGCAGAATGGCTATGGGAAGAAAAGCCTTTCTAACTTGTTAACATCCAATATTAATTTAAATGTTAGGAAGTCCTTTCTGAAAGCATTTGTCTGGAGTGTAGCATTGTATGGGAGTGAAACGTGGACGATTAGGAGTTCAGATAAAAAGATGATAGAAGCTTTTGAAATGTGGTGCTACACACGAATCACGAAAATTAGATGGGTAGATCACGTAACTAATGAGGAGGTGCTTAACCGAATCGGGGGGAAAAGGAGTGTGTGGCATATCCTGACTAAGAGAAGGGATAGATTGTTTGGACACAATCTGAGACATCAAGGACTTGTCAACTTGACATTAGAAGGAAGTGTGTGGGGTAAAAATCGTAGAGCGAGGGACGAATATAGTAAGCAGATTCAAAAGGATGTAGGTTGCCGAACGTATTCTCAGATGAAGAGACCTGCACAGGACAGGATAGCGTGGAGAGCTGCATCAAACCAGTCTGCGGACTGAAGATGTTCACAAAATGTTTGTATAGCTTATGTGACTTAACTACGGGGTCATCAGTCCCTAAACTTACAAACTACTTATGAACTAGCTAATCCTAAGGACGGCACAAAAATCCATGCCCGAGGGGGGATTAGAATCCCCGACCGTAGTGGCCGGGCAGACTGTGACTGAAGCACCTCAGTCCCCTCGGCCAGCGGACTGAAGACCAGAACAACAACAACATATTTCAATTCCCTGAAACCGACGAAATGTTTTAATATTTCTAATTCTTAATATTGCTGCCACATTTGTAAAATAATTTTACATTCAATGTTAAAATCCTTGCTGCGGAGAGCGCGGTGGCTTCCCTTCGGACGTTCGAATTTTCTCTCGGGTGTGGGTGCGTGAGTTTTCCTTAGGTTAGTTTAAGTGCAATTACAGACATAAAAATCGTTATGATGAATGAAATTAATTTAGCTTAAGTAGTTTGAAAGCCTAGGCTGCCTTAGGTTACTTAAAGTCCAATTACAGTCTTCAAAAAAAAAATAAATAAATAAATAAATAAATAAATAAATAAATAAATAATAAATAAATAAATAATAATAATAATAATAATAAAATCGTTATGATGAATAGAATTAACTTAGTGTAAGTAATTTGTAAACCTAGGTACTCATAACCACAGTAGTTAAGTCCCATACTCTTACAAACATTTCAACATTTTGAATGTTAAAATCTTGAACAAGGCTGATATCGGTAACTCTACAAATTATCACAATAATAAGCTTCCAGAAAATCAGTTGAATCTCATGGCCTAGGTTTCGACAATAAAGAGGGTATCTTCATCGGAAAGAACCTAAGCGAAATGAAACACAAGAGGTGTTCAAATGAAAAGGTACGAAACGTCTTAACAACCAAACAGGTTAAAATTTCAATATGCCGCTTTAGGATAAAGGACGTGAAACATGCGTTGCCAACTCCCCCATATATATATATATATATATATATATATATATATATATATATATATATATATATATATATATATATAGCCGTCTATGGTTGCTGTGATGCTCACCGTCCGAGGTCCGATACTCATGCAATTCCCCGAGCACGGAAAAACCACTAACAGTGACGTTTACTGTGAGACACTCCGTAGCCTACAAGTCCATCAAGAGCAAACGGCCTGGGCTGCTCAAGGAGGGAGTGATTCTGCTCCTTGGTAACGCGCGTCCACACGTCTGCAAGGTCACACAAAGTGTACCGGCCCATTTCAAATGGGGGCAGCTTGTTCATCCGCCTTACAGCCAGAACATGTAGCTCTGTGACTTCCATCTGTTTGATCCGCTAAAAATAAATAAATAAATAAATAAAAAAGAAAAGAAAAATCTCAAAGGGAAGCGCATCAACTCGCACTACAAACTGAAGGACACGGTAGAGGGCAGGCTTTGGTGACACACTACGTTTATATGCAACACATCTTCCGGAAGTATTTTATTTATTTCCTTACTTCGGACCAGCTGCCTTTGGGTATAAAGCTGGTCCATTTACATAGACAGTTGAGTTTAACAATTATTATTATTATTATTGGGATAGTTTAGGTAGCCATTTTCCTAAATATTTAAATTTTTACATCGTTGATTTTACCAAAATTTTTGAGTTACACTGTAAAAGATGGCCTATTGGAGGTCGTCAAAAAATGTCAAAAATGCGTAATGATATACTGTAGTAATAATAATTTCGTTATTGAATGTTGCAGCATATCACAACTGATGGGTCGCAACAACACTTTCGCAACGAAAGTTAAAATTTTGAATAAATAAAAAAAAACGAGATTAATTAACTTGAAACAGTCACTGTGGTAATTAATTAATCTTGGCCCTATCTGACTTAGCATTGACTACTGCCTCCAACTAGCACCTCTTACGATTCACGAACAGCGCAACTTCACTAATAATTGTGTCAGAATTCATGTAGTGGTGATGGCGTGTTCGTGTTATAATCAAAATCGTAATAGCTGATAGACTCTGATTGCAATGATAATAGCTCAGTACTGTGAAACTCCGTGGTGCAATGAGCTTCACAAATACTACAGTCAAAGTTCCCAATAATTTAGATAATATTGTTTAAAGCATTCAAGTTCCTTATAAAACTTTACGTGAACTTTTTTTTATTTTATTTTTTATTTTTTATTTTATTTTATTATTTTTTTTTTTTTTTTTAATTGGTTCCAAGGCCTGGGTAGCGTACGCGAGTAACTGGCTGAGCAGAGTCTGACATTTAACGTATTTCATAAAAATTACTTTTGTCAAGTCTGGTTAATCAACTATAATACTTTGACTACTGTTAGCCTGGTTACTTTCTATATAAATGAAACCAACTTTACTTTACCTGCAAACTCTCTTGCAAGTTAAAAGCTTTGGCATAATAATTGATCGCAAAACTTAGAACTGCACTGCACATTAATTACTAGTCTCTGTGGATGTAATACGTTTAGCAATTCTTTAACTCGTCTAGCAATTTCTTTAAAACTGATCGTAATTACTTTGAAAAATGATTGAACTTGTTAGTCAACGTACAGGCTTGCATAATCAACATAATCTAATAATGGTGATAATGGGGTGACTACAACTACTTACGCGCTAAAAACCTTGCTGTTGTGCGCCCAAAACATCCTATCCTATCCTACTTACAAAATTAAGACTGTTTTCAAAATAAGTCATATATAATTGAAACAAAATTCTGATTGGGTTGACACTACATTTACATGCATACAAAATAAAATGTTACAAAAGTACTCATCTGTTTTCGTCGTCTTCGTCGTGAAGTCCATACAAGACAGATATGATTACAATAGGTACTCTTACTTCTGGTTCAAAAATATTTTTATCGACAACTCTTTGTTCAGCTCGTCTGGCTGGAACCTCATTGCATTGATATCACCTCGATACACCTTCTAATCTCCGTAATTACAGCAACGATCACTCTCGGTGACAATAGACTTGATAACCAAACAATTACTTTTCTTGTACACATGAAAAAACATTACACTGATCACTTTCGAGTATAAATAAACTTGTTTCGCACTTCCTTCAATACATTAAACAATACGTCTCTCGGACTTATTGTAATTGCATTAAACTCGCGCCACACTGCGCCTACCGTGCTTCTGCACCATCAACAAAACATTTATGTGTTTATTTTGGCGAGTCCGCTCCGCGACTGCTTCAGCAGCGCGATACTCACAGCTACAACTTCTGTACCAAAGACAGTTTTTCCAGCAGGTTCAACATTTTCTCTGGCACATTGCCAACTTACACAAGAATGTCCGTACATTCATGCGGGTTTACACATACAGTACATATTTACACTAAATGATTCAATATAGGAAATGACGTTACATAATAAATATATCTAGCATACAAGAAACGAAAATAAGTGAAATGAACAAATTTAAGACAATATATACATTACGTTAAATCAAACTGTAAGATACAGCGACAGATGTACTCTTACAACACTTTATTATGCTTAAAGAAAAAATAATTGAAATTGATACTAAGGAATTGGGTATTTAAGAAGGTTGCAAAAAGATAGATAGGAAAGTTGGGGGTTGTAGAGAGGGGGTAGGCTGGACTGCGACCAGCCAGGATCAGAGGCCTCGGAATAAACCTCGAGCCCTGTGACCCTGGTAGGTCGCTGAGAGTAATCTGTTATGTTTATATTCTACTTTTGTATTACATACATTTTAGGTTTCTATAATACCATTAACATGGCGAATTTTACTTAACATTTACAATAATTAACGTTTACAATTCTACATCTTCCGGAAGACGAAAACCGAATTTCTACACTGTTTTAAGCTGTCGTGTTTAAATGGCATAGCATGAATCGGATTTCCTAGCCCACTTAATATGGCGGCTGAAAAACAGCTGATTCAATACCTGATTTAGTCAGCACAATCTCTATTTTTCTTTATTTAAATTCACAGGTTCATGCTGACTCTAATATTTAAACTTTTACTTCACATTAGAAAGTATCACTTTGTCGATATGTGCCAAAAATTCTTATTAAGAAAACACAATCTGACAAGAGAAGAACGCTTCAAAAACGGTTGCGTTTACATATGCACGAAAATCGATTGTGGAACTGTAAAACCGTTTTATAAAAGCGGATCTATTTTGGAGTGTATACATGACCAACCAAAAGCGCAACTGGGAAATCGGTTTCAGAATTACGGTTTTCAAAGCTCATGTAAACGGGATGACAGTCAGAGGAATTGTGAAAATAGGGAATACTTCGGCTCGTTAAACAGTGGAATAGTCCTGCTTCTGAAATGATTGTAAATCTAGCGGACCAAACTGCGTGGTCATCAGTCAGTAGCTTACAAACTACTTAAACTAAGGGACAACACACACACTCATGCCCCAGGGTGGACTTGAACCTCCGACGGCGAGCAACTGCGCGCTCCGCAGCGAGACGCTTTAGACTGCTCGGCTACTCTACCGCGACAGTTCTGCTTCTATTATACCAACAGTGCTGTATACTACCTTTTCATTTCAACACCCCCCCCCCCCGTATTATGAATTAATACAGGCTATTAAATAACAGTACAAAGAGGAAAAACTTTATACTGAACTATAACATGATCATCTTGTGATGATGCAGCTCCTGTATCGTCCGTGCTTGCTGTGTGTTTAAATCCGCCTTATGCAAGAGACCTTGTTTTGCTTTTTATACTCAAACATGTTTCGGCATTTATTGTGCCGTCTTCCGTGGGTTTTTGCTTTTATTTTCTAGAATACGAGTTACAGAATTTGGTTATACAGTGATTTGTACAAGTTATTTGATATATCTAACAAAGTTGTCAAATCAAATAACTTCGAATCACTGCATAACCAAAGTCTGTAACTCGTATTCTAGAAAATAAAAGCAAAAACCCACGGAAGATGGCACAGTAAGTGCCGAAACATGTTTGGGTATAAAAAGCAAGTCGACCGCGGTGGCCAAGCGGTCTGCGGCGCGCCAGTCACGGTCTGGACGGCCACTACGGTCGGGGGTTCGAATCCCTTCCCCTCAGCCATGGATATTTGTGCCGTCCTTAGTATTAGCTAGTTCATAAGTAGTTTGTAAGTTTAGGGACTGATGACCCCGTAATTAAGTCCCATAAGCTCTACAAACATTTGACCATTATAAAAAGCAAAACAAGGTGTCTTGCATAAGGAGGATTTAACCACTAATCTGAACTATAACAGTTTCACCTACTGAGATTACATGCACTGCGCTACAACGTATCGTTAATATGTTGCTCACTTCGTAAATTAAAAAGGAATGAAAATGATGGTTGCAAGGTCGCTTTGAGTAGTCGCTGTTTAGTTTTGGCTTTGAGGTCCTTGCTGCGGAAGACGGGTGTCAGGGCGTGGTCTTAATCTCACAAAAGTATTCATGAGAGGAATAACATAAAAGTACAGTCGGAGCACACCCTAGGGCGTACGGTTGAGGCCGGTCTCCCTGCACCCAGACACGGACTGTTTGCGCCACGAGTGTTGACGCGCCCCGGCTAGGGGCCAGTACGGCGGGCGGATAATCCTTCCCTCACCGGCGCAGCCGCTGACAGGCCAGATAACATCGCTTCCTGCCGTGCTCGCCGCTCCAACACAGGCCCTGCTATCACTGCCATCTCTGGAAACAGCTCGCTGTAGCCCGTGTAAACACTTCTTATGTAAGCCAGTGGCTAGATGAGTCCCAGATACGTGCAAAGCTGCCGTGATTTATGTCGAAAACAAGTATATATCATTTGTAGCAATTTTGTACACCTGTCACTTTTTTTGACACTACCTCTGATGAGGAACCCGTCCAGGGCCAAGACGGAAGTTCTAGTAACGCTCATTTGAAAATCTTGTGATAACTATTACAACACAAAAGGTATTCGCTGCTAATGACACCATCTACATCTAGAGGGCGACGGAAAATGAGGTGCCGAAACGAACTTTGAATGGGGAGTGTGTATTACACTTGATGAAATGCATATCGTTGACATCCAGAAAACGAAAGATTAGCTGGCAGAATGAAACATGGCACGATAGAGTGATCACGAAGGCTCACATCAAGATCGAAGACAGTTCCTTGGGAACTAGAAACCATAGTATACACTTTTAAAGAGTGCCTTGCTGTTGTTGTGGTCCTTATTTTCTTGCGATACAGCTCTCCACGCTACGCTATCCTGTTCATGACTCTTCATCTCCGAATAAGAACGTCAAGAGCGGCCACAGCATAGATGTTCAAATGTTTCTTGAGCTTATGGGACTTAACTACGGGATCACCAGTCCTTAAACTTGCAAACTACTTATTAACTAGCTAATACTAAGGACGGCACAAATATCCATACCCGAGGGGGGGGGGGATTCGAAACCCCGACCGTAGTGGCCGTGCAGAACGTGACTGGCGCGCCGCAGTCCCCTCGGCCACTGCGGCCGGCCACGACATAGACTAACACAAAGATGTATATACTAATTTTCAGAAGCACTTATGTAATTCAGTATCTCTGTCTCATGTCTATTGATTAATAACTATTGTAATATTAGTATACTTTTTTGTTGGAATTTAGATTTCCTATTGAGAAGAAGGATTATAAGAATTGTTGTTAATACTAAAAACGCTTCGAGATTGTTTTTCAGAAAATTTACAATTTGTATGTCCAATTTATGATTTTGATTAGAGAACTGAAGTATTTATAAGTTTTTTCATTTAGTAGAGCGGCATCCAAATGATTCCTTCAAGAACTTTTTGCAACAATTTATCTCCAACCACTGGAAATACCATTGTTGACGATGGACTGCAATATTCCGCCGGCCTGTTCAAATAAATAAATTTCAATAGCTCATGGAAGGGTATGAAAGGCAAAAAATTTCGAAAACTTTCTTTTTCAGGCATTTATGAAAATAACACTGGATTGTGGCTGAAAGTGGTACACATAAGTGCAAAAACTTGACGAACTGAAAATGATTAAAATAATTGTTAAATACAAGTGAATCTTTTAAATACACGAAGTGTGAAAGTAATATTATGCAGAGGATTCGTTAAAGTGACTCATATTGTTGCTCTCTGTTCTACTTGGGTGTGAGATAATTTATGGACTAACATTTGGTCTCATTTCCATCGATACGTTAACTGCATCTAGCTAAAGTACTTTGAAATCAATCATTTAAACAAATTAATTTGACATCTAATATTATGACAATTCATCACTGGGAATAGTATGTTACCGTTTTCAGATCAGTTTTCAGTATATGTGGAAAGACTGTAACAGTTTTTAAAGTACAATAGACTTTTGTTTAATCATCAGCTATAGTGACCCTTGTCAGAACCTTAGATAAAATATTTTGCTCCACTCGTGTACCCAATGAGTTCCTAGACAGCGATCACCGATTACTAACTGCTGGCCTAAAAGATGTTCATGTGTCCAAATTTAAACAAAAGAGAATGCCAAAAATTAGGACACAGAAAAGAAATGAAACTATGAAGCACATACAGCAACCAAACTACCAAAAAATGATAAACGTCGTGTAGAAGAAGAATGGTCTTTAATCAAACAAACCCTAGTTAAAGAAGCCACGGACATCTGTGGAAGAAACGAGTGCCACACCAAAACAGAAGGAAACACCTTGGTGCAATGATCAAGTGAAGACAGCAGTAAAGGATAGGAACATACTAAAAAGAAAATTAAACCATGAAAAACAGAAAATAGACGCTAGACGAAATGAGGTAACAATTGATCATCTAGCACAGGAATACCTTAGAAAGAAACTAGATGTGAAGAGAAGTAACCAGGAAGAAAAGAAAAAGTGCTGGGAGGACGTTACCATAAGGATAGAAAAGTACTAAAGAGCAAAGTAAATGAATATGTAAATATACTTGTACTGCAAACAGATGATGGTAACTTAATACAAACAGAGGAAGGGATCAGGGATGAAATGAAGAAGCACTTCAGCATACTGCTAAATGGAGATGGGCATCAGTTTCTGTAGAGTTATTAATGAAGCCCAAACCAATGGACACTAAAACGTTTTAATATATTTTAAGTAATTACATTTCATTCTACCACTTTCCAACATAATACTCATCTTTTCAACTTTACTTTGTATGGGGGTTCTGATAGCTGCAACATTATTCTCCTGGGGCGTCGTGGTAGAAATAAATACTCTATAAGTACAGTTTTTCACTACTTCTTTAATTTAAATCAAACTTCTTCTCCACCATAACATTACAACAAATTACCACAATAACACAGACTGACATGGATTCCAAAGTACTCGACAAAAGACAAAACTCGAACTCCCCCCAAGCAAGGCGGTGAGGCAAATATATAATATCGACAATAATGACGTTACATTATCCATTGTTCATAACAATTGAATATAGTAATTTACAATTACCAAACCCACAAATAAAACACTTCATGTACACAAAAATAATCACAATATAAAATGAAAACTATACATACAATAGTTTTAGATCGCAACTATATGTTTAAGTTTTAATCACGCTACTTTTTGTTTGACAACAAACCAAAATGTTAAATTTCAATTTATTAGTTAACGAGTACATCATACATGTTCCTAACATATACTGAATTATCAAATCTCATGGCCATTCACAAAATATACTCAAAATCTCATGTCAGTCAATATATACAAAGAATTCAATATTGATAATTAATGTAATAGTCGAAATAACACAATTAGCTGGTCAACACAACTTGTTTATGAGCCTAACATATATACAAAGCTATTTATTTTCATTTCTTTGTGTTTTACAAAAGTTTTTACCCTTCGTCTGCCTATTTATTAAAATTATGTACAATGACAAAAGTATTGTTCATAGAATTATCTGGAAACGTCTTATACAAATCTCTTAATTAATGAAATCTATCACTTGTTTTAATCACAGTATCACCGAGACACTGTCCTACACTGATTCCTAGGCTGGCTATTTCGTTTTTAACTTCACACGCAACGTATATCACTATTGAACCACACGATTCGGGGTCCGACGCAGACGGTATCGTACTGTAACATTGAGATGAGAGGACCAGGCAGACGGTATCGTACGATAACATTGAGATGAGAGGGCCAGCAGTATCGTCACAACACCCATTAACATGGTGTGAGGTAGAAATAGCATTAAAGAGCATGCGAAATGGAAAGTCAACAGGCTTTGATGAGCTCAGCTCAGACACGAACAACAGGCTTAAATTGGCTGCACAGAGTGTTATCAGTGAGTTGGGAAGAAAACAAAATCCCAGAAGATTGGACTAAAGGAGTCATCATCCCTCTGTTTAAAAAGGGCAATCGGCGAAAATGTGGAAACTACAGAGGCATCGCGCTGCTGTCCCACGCACTGAAGCTGCTAGAAAAGATCGTAGAAGCGAGACTTAGAAAGATAGGTGAACCCTTCTTGAGGAAGAACATGGATTCAGGAAAGACCGAGGTACTAACTTTCACCATGGACTTATTTCGATGCCCACTGGCAGCTTGCGACGTATTTTTTCATAATGTTTAAATGCAACATGTGCTCTAAACAACTACTTTGTCATTTACATAGGTCTGTTATTCGATGAATTACTCGCGGTGCTGCACAACGTGTTGATGAACTCAGGCGCTCACACCTGGCGCCTTCGCGCGCTGCCTGAGCAGAGAGCCAGACGTTGACGTACGACGGGCGGTGAGCCGCGACCGCAGGCAGCGGGCACGTTTTTTGCCTGCCACGCTCTCGACATGCGGTCCACCGCAAATTGCCTCCCCTGCTGTCGCTGATGGTTCATTAGCGGCTGCTTAGGCCGTCTGACAGCCGCCAGATGGAATGCCACCTCGCACCTCCAGCCTCCTACTTGTGGCTTACGTCTCTTTCTGCACCCGGCGACGAAGAATAGTCGGCTGCAAATGTTCAAATGTGTTTAAAGTCCTATGGGACCGGACTGCTACGGGGATCGGTCCCTAATCTTACAAGAAGAAAACATGGGTATCGAATTTTAGATTTTTTTACATATTTATAAATCGTGAATATCAGAACTCAAATAACAGCCAAAGTCATTCGGCGCAACTCTCAAAATTTTTCGAGAAAATCGATTTGAAGTTTTCCAACACTAGCGTCGACGGTTCGAATCCTGCAGCGGTTATATTACTATTATTATAATGTTGTTGATGTGTTAGAAAACTTACACAATTTTAATATCTAATGGTAATTTTTCCGAAAAGTGCTCTTATTTTTATTCTTTCGTAATTTTCTATATTTTATAGGTTGTTGATAATCATAGAACGATAGTTTCAATAACAAAAAAACTACTAAAAATAAAATAAAAGAACAATAATAATAATAAGTTAAATTTCTTAAAGTATTGGCTTCACTATTCGTTGACGACGGTAGTCTTTGATTGTTCAATTTGTGAAAAGCTACGACGCTATTTTTGGAAAGTAATCTCTATATCTACTAATCGCTTTCCAAGCAGCTGACTTACTCAACCATCGTTTTACGTGACGAGGTGTTTAGCACGTCTACATACACATAAACAGAAACTGACACAACCCATAGAATTATAGAGACCAAATGTTTTATATTACTCAATTCGAAAACGAAAAATTTGTCTTTCAGAGTGGGATTCGAACCACGGACTCTATAGTTGTGAGTCCAGAAAGCTATCACCTGAGCTGCACATACAGATGCTTTTACTCTTATACTTATTGGTACTTACACGTTCTTTGTAAAACTTCAAAGTCGATTTTTCTCGGGAGTTTTTGAGAATTGCGTCGAATGGCTTTTTCTGATTGTTATTTAAGAGCCGAGGCGGAGCGCATTGAGGCGCTATGCTACGATGCGCGACGCCGTTCCCCGTCGGGGGTTCGAATCCCCTCTCCGTCGTGGATTTTTGTGCCGTCTTTAGTACAGTAGTACAGTAGTTTGTAAGTTTAGGGACTCATGACCACGTAGTTAAGTCCCATAAGCTCTACAAACATTTGAACATTTTGTTATTTAAGATCTAAACTTCATGTACCATAAATAAAAAGATATTCTAAAGTCCGACACCCATGTGCTCTCCTTGTTAGACACTAGTCTTACTAACATATTCTAAGGACAACATTCGCACCTCTGCCCGAGGGTGTACTCGAACCTTCGGCGGGAGCAACCGCACGTTCCACGACACGGCACCTTAGACCGCACAACTACACAGGTGCAGCACAAGTAGTTGAAAAAACCTTTTGTTAATTGTACACTGGAGTGAAAACTAGTATTAGTTTTATTGAAGAAATATTCAATTTATTGGTGTTTACTTTTATGCAGCAGGTAAAAATTAAAAAAAAAAAAAAAAATATATATATATATATATATATATATATATATATATATATATATATATATATATATATATCAGAAATCTCCGCCATAAATTTGTTTCTTACAACAAAACGATGAAAATGCATACATTAAGAGCTCTGAGCGCTTGTTTAACTAAAGAGATGTATTTCACATTTTAAAAGATGAAAAAGTGTTTATACCACTTAATGTAAGCGGTTTAGTATGCAGGTTTCTAGACTATTGAGCAGAAGGGTCAATTTCTTCATGTCTGGCTGGCTCTCTTATCGATATCAGCAGTTCAGGTGGAATATAATCTACTCCAGTGGCATTGTTTCGGCTGAAATCATTCAGTGAGCCGCGGTGGTGTGGACGAGCATTCTAAGGCGCCTTGCTGAGGAGCGAGTGGTTGCTCGCCGTCGGAAGTTTGAGTCTTCCCTTGGGTATGTGTTTGAGTGTGTGTTTTCCTTAGATTAGAAGTTTGTAAATCTCGGGACTAATAGCCAAAGAAGTTAAGTCACATTGATTTACAAACATTTGAACATTTTATTCTTTCAATGCCCTGTCAAATTACTCTCGCAGTATAGTATCTCCTTCCTCATTTTCTTCTACTTTGTCTTCCATTTCTTGAATAGTAACTTCAAGTTTATTTCTTTTGTATATGCCCTCGATGTATTCTTTTCCTTCTTTACTTACTACTAGTTTTCCGTCTGAGTTCTTGATATTTTTGCAGCTGCTATTCTCCTCTTCAAATGTCTCTTTTCCTGCAGTCGGTATCTATCTTTCCCGTAGTTAAACATTCTTCTACGTCTTGCGTTTGTCCTCTAGCCACTCCTGCTGACCTAGTGTGAACTTCCTGTCAACCTCATTTTTCAGACGACTGAACTCCCTTTTGCTTGCTTCACTTGCTGCATTCTTGTATTTCCTCCTGTCATCAATTAAGTTCAGTATTTCCTGTGTTATCCAAGGATTTCCATTAGGCCTTGTCCTTCTGTCTATATGCTCAACTGCAGCTTTCACTACCCTATCTTCAGAGCTACCCATTCTTCTTCTACTGTATTACATTCCTCCGTTCCATCTAATCCGTGGCTAATTCTCTCTCTGAAACTCTCAAACACCTCTGGTTCCTTCAATGCATCCAGGTTCCCTCTCCTTAATTATTTACCTTTTTGCAGCCTCTTCAGTTTTATTCTAAAAAATCTATATCTGCTCCTGGATATGTCTTACAGTTTAAAACCTCGTTTGTAAACCTTTGCCTTGCCATTATAAAGTCAATCTGGAATCTTCCAGTGTCTCCTTGTCTCTTCCACGTACATAACCTTCGTTCATGATGATTAAACCAAGTGTTTGTGATGATTAAATTTTGCTCTGCACAAAATTCTACCAGGCGATCTCCTCTTTCATTCCTTTTCCCCAGTCCATATTCACCTACTACATTTCCTTCTATTCAAGTTCTATCGAGTTCCAGTCCCACAGAAAAATTAAGTTTTCTTTTCCTTTAACGGTTTGAATAATTTCTTTCATCTCCTTATACATTTCGTCAATTGCCTTATCATCAGCAGAGCTAGTTGGCATATAAAATTCTCCTTCTGTACCAGATGTTGGCTTCGTGTCTGTCTTTTCTACGATAATTCGTTCACTATGCTGTTCATAGTAACTTTACTTCGGCTATCAAAAGTTATCTTTCTGCCCAAATAACAGTAATCTACCACTTTCATTGTCTCACTACCTAATATAATGCCTTCCGAATCGCCTGATTTTCTGACACTACATTCAATTACTCTCGTTTTACTCTTGTTAATGTCCATCTTATGCCTTCCTTTCAAGACACTGCCCATTCCGTTTAATTGCTCTTCCAGGTCCTTTGCTGTCTCTGACATAATTGCTACGTCGTCAGAAAACCGCAAGGATTTTATTCCCTCTCCCTGGACATTAATTCCCCTCTCCAAATTTCTCCTTGCATTTCTTCATGACTTGATAAATGTACAGATTGAGCAACATTGGGGAAAGGCTACAACCCTGTCTTACGCCCTTCCCAACCGCTGCGACGCTTTCATGCCCTTCGACTCTAAAATTTGCTGTCTGGTTTTTGCACAAGTTGAACATAGCGCTTCGCTCCCTATATTTTACCCCTCCTACTTTCAGAATCTGAAAAAGTGTATGCAAGTCAACATTGTCAAAAACTTTCTCCAGATCCACAAATGCTAAAAACGTAGGTTTCCTTTCTTTAATAAAACTCTCACAAGGGAAGTACTTGGTCTCGAACAAACACATATACACCAAAATCGTATGAGAGATAATGTAAAGATCCATTATTGCACTAGTGATACTCCCGCATCTGCAAAACTCTGCAGTCTTCCATTAGAGGCCTCTGCGTGTGGCTTGCCACATTGCACTTTGATCTGTCGGTTCGCCAGTAGGGACGGTGCAGTGTGCCTCCGAAGTTGCGTTTTGTGACGTTATTTGTGTGGTGAAGCGCCAGATGGGGTGGCGATTGGTAATCAATGCTGCAAATGTATTGCGATTGGTTGAGATGAAATTACGAAGAACCCTTCTTCGCGAAGATGGAATTAGTGTAGAAGATGAATCATTCGTATGCTTTCTCGTTTCTGTTATGGTACAGAAATATGAGCATAAGTTAGATACTGTTGTAACACTAACTCATAATGATGATAATAGGGATGATAATGACGAACAAGTGCTAGTTCTACGGTAAGTGGCGGAAGAGGCGATGGAAGCAGTGGCAGTGAATACCAACAGTCGTCCGAGAAGAAGATTAAAGTTGCAACTATCATCACGGCTTTTGACGACAATACGCTAAAGAACATGTAAGATGATTATTACATAAGTTATAGTTAAGATTTCTGCATTGCGTATTGCGTCTACAATTACATCTACAGTGCTATCTACAGCAAGATTGCAGAGTTTTGCATAAAAACAACACCCGCGAGCACATTGAGGTGTACGTAGAGATCCTAGGTTCGTTCCAGCAGCTGCCAGACGGCTAATTTCAAGCGCTAAGAAACAGATATTACTGCGCATGCGCAGCTACTATGACGTAAAAGCCCTTGTTTGATACTGCTGGAACGCTTTTTACACTGTTTCTGGCTGCAGGCAAAGGTGAGTTTAAAGAAGTAATTAAAATACTTTCCTTCCTAGTAACAAAGAAGTGTAAACGAGAAATATCTGATCTCAAGTGGAATTGCAGTGACTTCGAAATAATCAAAAAACACGCTACAAACACAGACGTACCACGTGATGGCTACCCCCCCTCTCTAACTCAGACCTTTCTGCGCATGCGCAAATTGGCAGCTTGACCGCACCTGAAATAATTTTCCGGGTAGCTTCTGGCTGCATGCGGCAACTGCTGGAACACCAAACAGCCACACTCCAAGTAGCCAGAAGCAGGAGAAGGCGCTGCTGGAACACAATTTCAGCGTTGCGCATGCGCGTCAAGCAGTCTGGCAGCTGCAGGAACGAACCTCCTGTAACCAAACGTTCATACAGATATGTTTGTTCGAGCCCTTGTACTGTCCTTGTCAGAGCTACCCATACTTCTTCTGCTGTATTACGTTCCCCCTTTTCGGCTCCCTCTGAAACTCTCAGCCACCTCTGGTTCCTTAAATTTTTCCATTTTCCATCTCCTTAATTTTCTACTTTTTGGCAAAATTTTTACTCTACAGTTCACAACCATCTATGTCATGTGTTCAAATTGTTTGTCCACCCCCTGTAAATTTGTGTCATGCAGGCGTCCTCATAATACGGAATACATACAGTACACAGTAGTGCGTCACCCTGAGACCCTGCCCTATGAGTAACTTGGCGACCCTCAGGCCGCTGGCCAATGCGCCAGCCAGCCGTGTCTTCGTGGGCCCGGCTGCTCCTGGGAGCGACCTCAGGGTGAGGCGGTGACACCCATTGACACGGATCGATGGCAGCCGCGCGGCGCGGCGTTCCCATGTGAATCACGGCCAATTGACCCGCTGCGCATCTGCCCGGCCTGCCGTGTGAAGTCGTGACGCCCGGACCAGCGCCGCCTACTGCGCATGCGCCGTACGGTTCGCCGTCTGTTCTCAGGACCTCAACGACTAATACACCTAACAGAGAGGGTCACGCGCTTTTTCATATCCGAAAGGCGTGCGGACCCGTCCCCAATTTGCTTACTAAATGAAAGCGTCCTTCACCTTAAAAGCTGTGTACGTGTTGTTTGATGTTGAACCTATCGTTAAATCAGACAACAAATTGTTCATTAACACAGTAATTTGGTTTAATTGAAGGGGTGAAAATCGCAACGGTATAAGTAGCATACAGGTTATTCTGAGAAAAACGACCTTAAACATTTAAATGTTTATTTAAAGTCACAGGTTATACAAAATGAAATGAAACTTTAATACAATATTTTGCACTTGAGGTATATATATTTGGTAAGTATCTGAAGGTTCTGAGTGTAAGGTATCATTGTGTAAAATATTCATACGGTTTACTTGTACCATTATGCTTTCAAAACGTCTTCATAAAAAGATGAACACTTTTTGCTTACTCGCATATATTTGGTAAGTATCTGAAGGTTCTGAGTGTAAGGCATCATTGTGTAAAATATTCATACGGTTTACTTGTACCATTATGCTTTCAGAACGTCTTCATAAAATGTCACTTGTACCACTATGCTTTTAGAGAATGAACACTTTTTGCTTACTCGCTTTCATTCACTGCACCACTGTCACTGTCATCAGGGTAGGATTCTTCATCACTTGGCTGCGCAGTGTTAAGAGGAGAGTGTGAAAGATGATAGATTAAATTCTCAATTGAACACTTAACGGTAAACACACTCCTTCACTGGCAAAATGTTTTCTTCTTCACATTTCTCAGTATACAGCTTATACAATTCTGGCGACAGGTACTTCTTTTGGGGATTATCTTTACGAGAATAGTGACTTTTGTAATGAGGAAAGCTTTTTATGTGGTTCCTTAGGACAGCGAGGCGATCTTCTGGTATTTTATTTCCAGGAGCACGTTTATCAACAGGAGACAGACCATCCACACTTGGTTCGTTTAATACACCTGTGGTAAATCGGCGATTGCTTAGTGTCTTAAGGAACAATTGATTACACACTCATTTGCCACCCAGGAAAATTGCAGTACTTCGTTTTTTAGACTTGTTACAATTTCGTTTTGGACGTCTTGGTCCTCTACGGTCGGGGGTTCGAATCCCCCCTCGGGCATGGATATTTGTGCCGTCCTTAGTTGTAGGTAGTTCATAAGTAGTTTGTAAGTTTAGGGACTGATGACCCCGTAGTTAAGTCCCTTAAGCTTAACAAACATTTGAACATTTTGACGTCTTGGTTTAGTAGCTGAAACACATTTTACTTTTAAGGATGCTTGTTCTTGCCAGGAACCAGTTTTCCAATACTCTTCGTGGATAATTCTTCTCTTTTTTCTGTAAAAGTCTTGCCTTCATATGGGCAGATATGTTGAAATGGCTTGATAATTCTTGCAGGCGTAATTTTACCTGTTGTAGATGTGTATTCTTGTCCCAGGTTTCTTAGGCGTTTTCTTTTATTCGTTTTCCATGACTCCAAACTCCTCTTTTTCTTTTTCCTGAAACAATGTTTTCTCGAGTCTCTTCATGAGACGCTCTCAAGCACAATTCTTCAGCTGTATTTAGGATTTTTTGATTGTTAGGTTTCTTGTTATGATCTTCGTTTTCATCTGAAGATGATGCATCTGAATAGAAAAGGAAATATACCACTTAGGCACAGATATAAAGCAAAGATTCTTATAAAAGCCCTAAAAAATTGTCTTTCCCATGAATGTAATTGTCTCAAGTGAAAGCTAAGATGTTAAGCTTTTGAGTGGCATACCAGTACAAGTGAAAATATTTTCATGACTGTATTTTCCTTAAGGAATGTAATTTTTATTGACAATAAGGAGACGCTATTATTATAGTTTTAAGTGTGCTTTTGTACTAAAAAATAGTTTAAGTAGTTTTTCTCAGCCACAACACTCATTAAAAATTTGAAAGCTAACTTTACGTAATCACTAAAATGTTGCTCAGAATGCCTCAACTTTAGTTACCTTAAACAGGGGCATAGTCTTGATCTGCGACTGAATCATCATTTGATAAATCTTCGATATGCGATTTTGAGAAACACTGAATACTTTCAAAGGTAGAACTACTCATTTTTGATCGAGATTTCGTCAGTAATTGAGCAGCTAAATCGCTAATCTTTGGACCGTCCGCCATGTTGTTGTTCAAATGTTTGTATAGCTTATGGGACTTAACTACACGGCCATCAGTCCCTAAACTTACAAACTAGCTAATACTAAGGACGGCACAAATATCCATGCCCGAGGGGGATTCGAAGCCCCGACCGTAGTGGCCGTGCAGACCGTGACTGGAGCGCCTCAGTCCCCTCGGCCACCGCGGCTGGCCCATGTTGTTGCTTGTACCGTCCTGACACTGCATATCGATTGTGATTTGATAAATGTAGCTATACCAGAGCAGACGTTAACAGTAGGCACCTGGATTTTTGTGCCACTAACAAATATCCCTTGTTTCTAGGTGGAATGTACACTTAACTCAATTTTGCAACAAAAGCTCACTTATACCGTAATGGTTTTCAGCCCTTCAATTATGGCCCTCATATTGAAGAAAATATACTGTTAAATAAGAAACAGTGCATGAAACTGATTATGTGCGCAACGGATATTTTAACAAAACAACTGTGAGAAATAACCTGCATGAAACACACACTATACTCAAAAAATTTGACTGCGAGAAAGATATTAAAAAACACAAACCACTTTCTTAATGTTTGACTACGAGAATTTTATGCAGATCAGTACCCGATTATCAAAATTCAGTATCATAATCAATTATCTGCAGTGTTGCATAACAATCATTTACTACGGCACCAATAACGAAATCTGTTCAACAAGATTAACAAAATAAATCAATACTGCACTTTACAAATAACTAATTATCAAATAAAGGAAGTAGGTTAATCTTCTAACTACGTAAATGAAACAGGAAAGAAAGGTCAACTTTGTTACTTATTATTAATAATCACCATTACATTACCTACATAATACAACCTTTTCATGTGACATTAAATGCAATTACCTTCATTTCAGCGGTGGTACAACGTATCCATATTAATAAAAAATACAACATAAATATTCCAAATACAATCAAATCAACTTGCTGGCACAGCAGCCTCTGCTCTACACCGAAGCCATACACACAACTAAACCGCTCTCTAAGCGAGCTGAACCACAAGACCCACTCTCTCTGCGCGAGCTACAATGCTATGCGATACATAATCTTTGCCGAAGAAGAAATTTCACAGACTTAACTACACATATCGATACACACAGTAGAAGCATTATTATACATTTCTTGCAAACAAGTTACTCGACACAAAACAGGAGGCACAATATTAGACATTTTCTTACAAATTCTGAAATAAACATTTTCTATAGACACGTTTCAACCTCTTACTGCTCGCTATATGAATTCCTTTTGAAAAACTTTCTGTTTGCGTCGAAGTTGTCGTAAATGGTACTTAGATGCCGTGTAATTTTTTTCTTCAGATTTTTAATTTTATTTTTTAACCCTTTATTTGCCAATGCTGCAACAAGCAACATACTCAATGGAGAGAAGTCTTCCGAAGTAACAGTGATGTCAGGGGTGCCACAGGGGAGTGTCGTGAGTCCGTTGCTGTTCACGATATATACAGGGTGTTTCACTAAGTGTGTTTGCCTCTGTAACATATAAAATAATAGGTGACGGGAAATTTTAATGCGATAGGTCAACACAAGAAATGTTACACTTTCTGCGGAACTATGAACATAGTTTATTGTATCATTTTCCACAGAGTTAAAGAACAAAGATATAATTTTTTAATGGAACAATAGTTTTTTCTTTCGTGCATTGGATTCGTTGAAACCGGCTGCGTCCAAATCAATTTAAACTACATTCCTATCACTGTTAGTTTGGGAGCTACAACCCTTCAAAGTTTCAGGGGCAGATACCACACGCTGTACATAATACATGGATGTGTGGTGGATGATGGATGTTATGGCGGTGGGAAGTTGATTTACATGAGATGTTCAAATGTGTGTCCATGTTCCTCAATGCATAATGCAATGCGCCGTCGAAAGGGTCTGCGGACGAGATGTAACATCGCCAGTGTGACGGAGCGACATGCGTCCTCGATGCGCCGTTTTAGATCATCTGGGGATGTGGGCTCAGTGACATAAACACGATTCTTTAGATATCCCTACAAAATCTACTGGTGTTAAATCGGGCGCCCTTGAGGGCCATGAATGAGGACCATGGCGCCCCCAACCATCTTCCTGCAAACCTGTTGTTTAGTTCTTCCACAACAGCACGCGCAGAATGGGCTGGGTGACCATCGTGCTTCATCTACATATGGACTCTCGTGTGTAGGCACATCTGTTCAAGGAGACCACCCAAAATGTCGGCTATAAAAGCGCGATATAACTCACCTATCAGTGTACCTGGGAAGTAGTGTGGACCGATGATTTCATCCCCACAAGTTAATAGACCACCTACGTTGACGGTCGACAGGTCGTACCCACCGAGGATTGTCTGCAGCCCAGTAGTGCCTGTTATGGCGATTCACTGCACCATAATTTGTGAACGTGGACTCATCAGAGAACATAACACTTTGTAAAGACTCCAGCGTGAAATTACGCAGGGCCCACTCTCAGAATGTCACTCTTGCACGGAAATCGTTCCCATGCAGCTCCTGGGTCAGTGACAAGCGGTACGGGTGAAACCTGTGGCCGTGTACTATACGCCACACAGATGTGAGACTGACACCAGCAACTGCAGCAACGGCTCGTAAGCTGACATGAGGATCGTGGTGTAGTGCAGCTAAAACAAACACCTCCGTCTCCTTGCAGGTCTTCGTCTGTTACTGCAGCGCATTACCAAGCTGCCTGTTTCCGGAAGTCGTTGTTCGGCACGTAAGAACGTAATGGCTGCCGCGGCTCTTTGCCTAGGATATCTCACTGCATACGCCGTGGCTGCTTCAGTGGCATATTGTCGGCACTCGCCGAGCATCAGCAACGTACTCGTTGTTCGTGTATGCCATCGTCATCCGACGTCAGTAACTGTGGTATATTGAGCCCCGGTTGTTTGTGTGGCTCCAACTGTCGGGTATACGGCCGTGTGCGGCGACAGTCGGCAGTCTAACAGCGCATCGAGGAAGCTTCTCGCTCCGTGACACCGGCGACGTTACAACTCGGCCGAATCACATTTAGAAGGCGCATTGCATTATGCGCAGCGTTTGTGGTATCTGGCCCTGAAACTTTGAAGGGTTGTAGCTCCCAAACTGTGATAGGAATGTAGTTTAAATTGATTTGGACGCGGCTGGTTTCAACGAATCCAATGCACGATAGAAAAAAACTATTGTTCCATTTAAATAATTATATCTTTGTGCTGTAACTCTTTGGAAAATGATACAATAAACCATGTTCATAGCTCCGCAGAAAGTGTAACATTTCTTGTGTTGACCTACCGCATTAAAATTTCCCGCCACCTATTATTTTATAAGTTACAGAGGCAAACACACTTAGTGAAACACCCTGTATACATGACCTTGCGGATAACATCGGAAGTTCACTAAGGCTTTTTGCGGACTATACTGTAGTATATAGAGAATGGAAAATCGTATTGAAATGCAGGAGGATCTGCATCGAATTGACGCATGGTGCAGGGAATGGCAATTGAATCTCAACGTAGACAAGTGTAATGTGTTGCGAATACATAGATTGAAAAATCCTGTATCATTTATCTACACTATAGCAGGTCAGCAACTGCAGGCAGTTAATTCCATAAATTATCTGGGAGTAGGCATTAGGAGTGATTTAAAATGGAATAACCACATAAAATCAATCGTCGGTAAAGTAGATGCCAGACTTAGATTCATTGGAAGAATCCTAATGCAGTCCGAAAAGAAAGGAAGTAGGTCACAGTAAACTTGTTCGACCACAGCTTGAATACAGCTCACCGGTGACGGATCCGTACCAGGTGGGGTTGATAGAGGAAGTAGAGAAGATCCAACGGAGAGCAGCGTGCTTCGTTACCTGATCATTTGGTAATTGTGAAAGCGATACGGAGATGATCGATAAACTCCAGTCGGCCGCGGTGGCGAGGGGACTAAGGCGCTTCAGTCACGGTCAGCACGGCCACTACAGTCGGGGTTTCGAATCCCCCCTCGGGCATGGATATTTGTGCCGTCCTAGTTCGTAAGTAGTTCATAAGTAGTTTGTAAGTTTAGGGACTGATGACCCCTTAGTTAAGTTCCATAGACTATACAAACATTTGAACATTTTTTTTTATATAAACTCCAGTGGAAGACTCTCCAGGAGAGATGCTCTGTCGCTCGGTACGGGCTTTTGTCGAATTTTCGAGATCATACCTTTAGTATATTGCTTGCTTCTTCGTATATCTCGCGAAGAGATCATGAAGATAAAATCAGAGAGATTAGAACCCACACAGAGGCATACCAACAATCTTTCTTTCCGCGAACAATACTTGACTGGAATAGGAGGGAGAACCGATAGTGGTATTCAAGGTACGTACCATCCGCCACACACAGTCGGGTGGCTTGCAGAGTATGGATGTAGATGTAGAAAATTGTGCGTGGTTTTCTGAAAAATGTTTAACGTTTCATCCTTGGATGGGTAACAGTGCTTGAAACTAACATTTAAGCTCTTTTGCGAAAAGTTTAGCAATATACTGAATTTTAGCGGACATTACAAGCATACGTTATCGAGGTACATGTTAGTTTTAATTTTGTGACGATATTTATCGTGATACATGGAAAACTGCTTATAAAAGAGAAAGAGGAAGCCTTGAAGTTTAATTATTATGTAAAATTGTTGACGAGTTGTTATATGGGAGATGAAAATGGACTTACATTTACTGGGAACAGGAGGCCTGGTAGACCACTACAAAATAGGCATCTCCTGTACAAGTCAGTGATGTACGGAATGACAAATATGACAATATGTTGTCACTTGACAGATTACCGGCCAAATGGATTTTGCAAACTTTGTCTTCAGGGATACGTGACTGTAAAATGTGAAAATCATGGGACTGTTCTGAACTTTGCACAGAAAAGATTAGTTTCCACACGTTTCACATGAGGTAGTCAAAAATACATCAATTTCTATAGTCATAAGACGAACACTGTAATATTGATACTGTACCACCATGTGAAGTTTTGGGCAATGATACAAATTAAACTATATTTTGAAAATAATCATATAAATCTGTTCACATGGCCGTATGCATTTAGCGAATAGAGCGGTCTACTGCCAGTCGAATCTCTGAACCAGTTCTGAAGCGAATGCCACGGAGTGGTTCCTTCGTCTTCGGAACCAAATCAAAGTGACAAGGACTTAAGTCCGGGGATTGTGGTGGATAGTACAGTACTTCCCAGTTCCATCGACCGAACAGAGCAGCCACAGCTTGCACTGTACGCACCCGCGCATTGTAGTGCTAAATGATGGGTGGGCTGCGCAGAAAGTGTTGCCGCTTCTTTCGCAAAGCTGTTCGCAGGTGATGCTCCAAAACCGAACAGTAATACTTTGGATTGACGGTCTGCCGTGGAGGAACGTTATGCGTTAGGATAACACCAGTACAGTCGTACACCGAAATCACCATAACTTTCACCGAACTGGGACTCTGACGCAGTGTCGACTTTTGCAGCGACCCATAATGACTCCTTCGTTGTATTGTGGCCCATATCTCATTCAGTGTTACGATATGGCGTAAGAAAGCCTGTCCTTCGCGCCCGTATCGCTTCAGGTGCGGTTGAGCACCGTTGTAGGGCATTAATTTCTAAATTTCCGTCAATTCACGTGGAACCCATCCTGATGCAATTTTTCGCTTATCCAGGCGTTCCTTCAGGATGTGAAACACAGTCGTATGCGCTAATCCGGTTTCGTGGGCGAGCTCACGAATCATCTGGAGTCGATCAGTGTCCACTAACGCGGCAACAGTATGCACTTCTTCTTCAGAGACACTTGGACGACCTGCCCGATGCATGTATGCCAAAGTTTGCCTACTTTCGTTGAAGGCTTGTACCCAACGTGTCACAGTTTTGTACGGCAATGCCGATCCCCCTCACGCCTCTTGAAGACCTTGATGACACTGTCGTTCTGTACGACCTCTGGCACATACATTCTTGCTCCAGCCCCGTTGGTGCTAATTCGAAAAAGGAATTAAACCGTTAGGTTAAACCGCTTGCTCACAAGCTCCTCGATTGTACTCACGCAGGTGACGTGGGACGGGCGAGTCCATTTTCTCGGAGCTAAGATTAGTATTGAACAACGTGTGCCATTAGCATCAATAATAGATGCCATTGTCTAGTTTCTCCACGGCTGTGTTGCCACTATTTAAGTTCCAACCTTCGAATACAGATAAACACAAAAGCAAGCAAAACGATCGCCGCGACGGGCACGATAACAGCGTGGAAACTCCTCGGGTGAGAAACACTTCTGTTTACAGCGCTTGCGTAGCGAGGCAAGTAGTCCAAGCAACAGGGAGAAGTAGGTGCCAAAATTATTACCTGAAAACAAAAAAAATAACGTATAGGAAATTAAATTTCAAATATAGTTTCTGTTTCATGAAGGTCAAGCCGAGATGTCGAAATTTAACAAAAAAGTTTGCAAAGTTGCAAAAAACGCTTTTTCTTAAATAAATTAGAAACGATAACTCCGATGAGAAAATGTTAAATCAGAAAGTTATCGACCTTAAAATTATCTATCGATTCCTTTTTCTGTACGTAGCGGTGGCATTTTACGTATCGAGATTTTTCGAAACAACACTTAAAAACCTGTAAAACGTAGATTCCTTTAACTCGATAACATTCACAGGTTTTTAAGTGTTTGTTCTAAATATCTCGAAACGTAACAAAGCAAACGTTACGTACAAAAAAGGATTCGATAGATAATTGTATGGGCTATGACTTTCTCATTTAACATTTTCCCATCGGAGTTAAAAGACTACCGTTAATTGTAAAATTAATTCTAGCTTAAAAGAGCCAGTTAAGAGCTTACTTTCAACATATAACTCTGGCCGTAAGACCAGCTAAAGGATTCGCGTGAACTACTGACTACTTCCTGCAACAGAATCTTGTTCCCTGGGCCAGAATTTAGAACTGACTCAAACTTTACTTTAGCAGCAGGAAGTCAAAGAGACGGTGGCCAACATACGTCGTAGATGGCGAGAATTGCACACAATCATTAATACACAAGCCATCCCGAACTAAACATTTTCGTAAAGGTGGTTATGAGAACATTTATGGCGCAACGGAATTCAAAATATGATAATATGCGTCTGAATTTGTTCTCAGCACTGGTGGAAAACAACATTAAATAAAAAGGGAAGGTATTCGTTAACTAATATTCATAAGTAGGATAAAGTTTTACTGTCAATAAATTATTTATTCAGTTCAAACATGAGCAAATAGGGTAACCAAGTTTGTTAAACAATAAAAATACATCTCATTGAACTACTAACTTAAAAGTAATCTGAACTGAACATTGTCGGGGGAGGGATTTACAATCAACAAGCATTCATCCACTCACACGCGCGAAGCATAGCGAAACTCACTCAACTCATCGTGCTGATACGAAGCAGAAACAGGCGCCGCTATCGTAGGCGAAATTAAGCTTACCAGGATGTACCACATAACACAAGGAAAATAAACTTCGTAGGTGGCTATGGTATGTCTTTCTTTACTTGAAATGGTACGCAATTATAGCGAGATTAATTTCCACTTAAACCGTGAGTATGCAGACTTACTGAGACACACGGCACGTGTCTGCTACATTACATATTCGCAACCAGATGAAGGCGAAGTGCTTAAAGTTCGTATTCATATCAACAAAAATCAACGGAATCATAGATTAAGAAGCAAGAAATTTACAATGGTAAGGCACTGGTATGTGAGCAGTGACGAGAACCCAAGTGACTAGTTATAAACCCTTGAAGTCGGAGTTCGGAACCATGGGGTTCCGAAAACCAGTAAAAATACAAAAATTCAATTTCTGGAAAATAAAGAAAAATAGCTATGGATGTAACCCTTAGAATTGCGTAGGATATCATAACGAAGCTAAAGGAATACAGTTAGACGCGGGGTAGGTTTTACACAGATGGACGAAGTTCAATATTCAAAAATCAGAAAAGTGGCATAAATTCAAAGTCGGAATAAATCAACTAAGAAATACGGCATGCAGCCCCTAGGAATACGTAGTATTTCATAAGCAAGCTAATAAAGGGGGTCGTAAAGGCTAGAGGAAAATTTACTGGGGGAGTCTGACAGCAAAATACAAGTTTGGAAACGAAACAACAATTTAAAAATAGACGGAGAGAAGATCGCGACGTACTAATGGAAATCAGAAAGATATATGCATAATGTCTTGCATGAATGGCATAGAAACAGACACAGGGGTAGCTGAAGGCTTTGTTCTAAGAACACACTACGTGGAGTACATATCGCTTGCAGAGGGAGAAAATGGAAAGGATATTTCACATGCACTACACAGAATAGAAATATTCCTGCATATTAGTTGCATCACACAAAGCTAGAAAGAAATTAAACCGAGTTCGTACACTGCCAGCTAGTATCACAAAGGTTACCGATTCTCAGCTGTAATCAAACCGAACTGGTTACATATTCATCGCCTTTACATACGCAAAATCACGGAAATGAAATTGAATACACTTCCATTCATGATCGGAGAAACTTATTCCGAAAAATGAACCTAAGTTCTGCAATCTAACTTGAATACCAGATAAAGAATCGCTAGCATCTCAAGGGAGGAAAGAACGTCTTACAAGGTCGAAGCGCAGCCACAGAGCGTCCAAGTCGGCCAGCCAGTACCCGCCACCAGCGGCCGGAAATCGGTAAAAACCCAAGAAAAAACCGCGGTGGTTGGGGAGAGCCTAAACTCGCGCGTCCTGCCGAGACTCGCTACTGGGCGTTGCCAACCAAACTTGTAACCAAAGGGTGGATGAACCTCTTTGGTAGCATCATAATCAGAGGTTGGTAATGACTACCTATCGATACGAAGCCAGAGAAACACTAGTGCCGAGCAGTCAGCAGTCGACGATGAAAATTGTCATACATACACACAGACTCCCAGGCTAGAAGAGTCTCATACATGCATATACAGAATAAAGCAAGTACACGTTCTCACAGGGACAGTGGCGTCATGGAGAAACCGTTCATATTGCCACATTCATAGACACAATGATAAATTGTTAGCATAATAAAATCCCAACAATATTACAGAAACTAACATTTAAAAACATGAAATGAAATGTTTTTCCTCATGCCTCCGAACAAAGTTAAAAAACTAGGGAAGACGGCAGACTCTTTCAGAGTTATCTTTTTTTTATTTATTTAAGAAATTGCAACTTTGCAATTTTTTGTCGAATTTCGCCATCTCGACTCTATTTTAATTTTAATTAACTATACGGTCATAGAATGAAACTTTCACTCTGCGGCGGAGTGTGCGCTGATATGAAACTTCCTGACAGATTAAAATTGTGTGCCGGAACCGGGACTCGAACCCGGAACCTTTGCCTTTCCCGGGCAAGCGCACTACCGACTTTGGTATCCCGACACGATTCCGCCTCGCAACTTTACTTCCGCCAGTACCTCGCCTCCTACTTTCAAAACTTCACAGAAGTTCTCCTGCGAAACTTGCAAGACTAGCACTCATGGAAGAAAGGATATGGTGGAGACATGGCTTAGCCACAGCCTCAGCGATGTTTCCAGAATGAAACTTTCACTCTGCAGCGGAGTGTGCGCTGATTTGAAACTTCCTGGCAGGAGTACTTCTGTAAAGTTTGGGAAGTAGGAGGAGAGGTACTGGCGGAAGTAGAGTTGTGAGGCGGAATCGTGAGCCGTGTCGGAATAGCACAGTCAGTAGTACGCTTGCCCGCGAAAGGCAAAGGTCCCGGGTTCGAGACCCGGTTGTGGCACACAATTTTAATCTGCCAGTAAGTTTCATATACGGTCATAATTTTACTTTTCAGATAATATTTTTGCAAATTTTACGCCGCCACAGAATGCTTGGACTAAAGAGGGACCGTTGAGACTGGCTGTGTCGTGCCAGGCACCTCGCTGCCAGCTGGGCCTGCCAGACAGGTGACCGCGCCATCGGCCTGGCGGCCCGCCCGGAGCAGCGCCATACTGTGTGCCGGCCGCGGCCGCGGCGGCTGGTGAGTTAGTGCGCGGCGTCACGCGCGTGATCAGCCCCCCGCAGAGGCGCGCCGGCCACGCCTCGCCTCGCGTGTGACGCGGCCGCCTCCCGCCACCAGCGACACGCATCGCCCAGCCTCGCCTCACCCGCGGTGCCGCTTGATTTACCGACAGCGCCGTTACCGCCGTCTGCGCCTCGACACTCCTGTCCCGGCTCTGATCCTACGTGCGACGGACTAAACTCTCGACCGAGCAGAGCTCTTGGTAGCGGAAGAGGACTTCGCAGCACGAACCCTGCCAGAGCCCTACCCTCTACGGGGTGCCCCAGGGCTCCATTCTCTCGCCTCTCCTTTATCTCCTCTACTCAGCGGACAAGACGCAACACCACTCTCAGTACTCTGACACTCTCAGTACTCAGTGGACGTGTCGCAACACTATCTTCCCGTTTATCTCCTTCTCTGCGACACTGCCCCCTCAGTCCTGCCAGAGCCCTATAGGGACACCACCCTCTGCCGGGGTGCCCCAGGGCTCCATTCTCTCACCTCTCCTTTATCTCCTCTACTCAGCATCATGACGCAACACCACCTTCCCAATTATCTCCTCCAGTACTCTGACAACACTGCCCCCTCAACCCTGCCAGAGCCCTATAGGGAAACCACCCTCTGCGGGGGTGCCCCAGGGCTCCATTCTCTCACCTCTCCTTTATCTCCTCTACTCAGCGGACATGACGCAACACCACCTTCCCGTTTATCTCCTCCAGTACTCTGACGACACCGCCCCCTCAACCCTGCCAGAGCCCTATAGGGAAACCACCCTCTGCCGGGGTGCCCCAGGGCTCCATTCTCTCACCTCTCCTTTATCTCCTCTACTCAGCATCATGACGCAACACCACCTTCCCGTTTATCTCCTCCAGTACTCTGACAACACTGCCCCCTCAACCCTGCCAGAGCCCTATAGGGAAACCACCCTCTGCCGGGGTGCCCCAGGGCTCCATTCTCTCACCTGTCCTTTATCTCCTCTACTCAGCATCATGACGCAACACCACCTTCCCGTTTATCTCCTCCAGTACTCTGACAACACTGCCCCCTCAACCCTGCCAGAGCCATATAGGGACACCACCCTCTACCGGGGTGCCCCAGGGCTCCATTCTCTCACCTCTCCTTTATCTCCTCTACTCAGCATCATGACGCAACACCACCTTCCCGTTTATCTCCTCCAGTACTCTGACAACACTGCCCCCTCAACCCTGCCAGAGCCCTATAGGGAAACCACCCTCTGCGGGGGTGCCCCAGGGCTCCATTCTCTCACCTCTCCTTTATCTCCTCTACTCAGCGGACATGACGCAACACCACCTTCCCGTTTATCTCCTCCAGTACTCTGACGACACCGCCCCCTCAACCATGCCAGAGCCCTATAGGGAAACCACCCTCTGCGGGGGTGCCCCAGGGCTCCATTCTCTCACCTCTCCTTTATCTCCTCTACTCAGCGGACATGACGCAACACCACCTTCCCATTTATCTCCTCCAGTACTCTGACGACACCGTCCCCTCAACCCTGCCAGAGCCCTATAGGGACACTACACTCTGCTGGGTTGCCCCAGGGCTCCATTCTCTCACCTCTCCTTTATCTCCTCTACTCAGCGGACATGATGCAACACCACCTTCACGTTTATCTCCTCCAGTACTCTGACAACACTGCCCCCTCAACCCTGCCAGAGCCCTATAGGGAAACCACCCTCTGCGGGGGTGCCCCAGGGCTCCATTCTCTCACCTCTCCTTTATCTCCTCTACTCAGCGGATATGATGCAACACCACCTTCCCGTTTATCTCCTCCAGTACTCTGACAACACTGCCCCCTCAACCCTGCCAGAGCCCTATAGGGAAACCACCCTCTGCGGGGGTGCCCCAGGGCTCCATTCTCTCACCTCTCCTTTATCTCCTCTACTCAGCGGACATGATGCAACACCACCTTCACGTTTATCTCCTCCAGTACTCTGACAACACTGCCCCCTCAACCCTGCCAGAGCCCTATAGGGAAACCACCCTCTGCGGGGATGCCCCAGGGCTCCATTCTCTCACCTCTCCTTTATCTCCTCTACTCAGCGGACATGACGCAACACCACCTTCCCGTTTATCTCCTCCAGTACTCTGACGACACCGCCCCCTCAACCCTGCCAGAGCCCTATAGGGAAACCACCCTCTGCCGGGGTGCCCCAGGGCTCCATTCTCTCACCTCTCCTTTATCTCCTCTACTCAGCATCATGACGCAACACCACCTTCCCGTTTATCTCCTCCAGTACTCTGACAACACTGCCCCCTCAACCCTGCCAGAGCCCTATAGGGAAACCACCCTCTGCCGGGGTGCCCCAGGGCTCCATTCTCACCTCTCCTTTATCTCCTCTACTCAGCATCATGACGCAACACCACCTTCCCGTTTATCTCCTCCAGTACTCTGACAACACTGCCCCCTCAACCCTGCCAGAGCCCTATAGGGACACCACCCTCTACCGGGGTGCCCCAGGGCTCCATTCTCTCACCTCTCCTTTATCTCCTCTACTCAGCATCATGACGCAACACCACCTTCCCGTTTATCTCCTCCAGTACTCTGACAACACTGCCCCCTCAACCCTGCCAGAGCCCTATAGGGAAACCACCCTCTGCGGGGGTGCCCCAGGGCTCCATTCTCTCACCTCTCCTTTATCTCCTCTACTCAGCGGACATGACGCAACACCACCATCCCGTTTATCTCCTCCAGTACTCTGACGACACCGCCCCCTCAACCCTGCCAGAGCCCTATAGGGAAACCACCCTCTGCGGGGGTGCCCCAGGGCTCCATTCTCTCACCTCTCCTTTATCTCCTCTACTCAGCGGACATGACGCAACACCACCTTCCCATTTATCTCCTCCAGTACTCTGACGACACCGTCCCCTCAACCCTGCCAGAGCCCTATAGGGACACCACACTCTGCTGGGTTGCCCTAGGAATCCATTCTCTCACCTCTCCTTTATCTCCTCTACTCAGCGGACATGATGCAACACCACCTTCCCGTTTATCTCCTCCAGTACTCTGACAACACTGCCCCCTCAACCCTGCCAGAGCCATATAGGGAAACCACCCTCTGCGGGGGTGCCCCAGGGCTCCATTCTCTCACCTCTCCTTTATCTCCTCTACTCAGCGGATATGATGCAACACCACCTTCCCGTTTATCTCCTCCAGTACTCTGACAACACTGCCCCCTCAACCCTGCCAGAGCCCTATAGGGAAACCACCCTCTGCGGGGGTGCCCCAGGGCTCCATTCTCTCACCTCTCCTTTATCTCCTCTACTCAGCGGACATGATGCAACACCACCTTCCCGTTTATCTCCTCCAGTACTCTGACAACACTGCCCCCTCAACCTTGCCAGAGCCCTACAGGGAAACCACCCTCTGCCGGGGTGCCCCAGGGCTCCATTCTCTCACCTCTCCTTTATCTCCTATACTCAGCGGACATGACGCAACACCACCTTCCCGTTTATCTCCTCCAGTACTCTGACAACACCGCCCCCTCAACCCTGCCAGAGCCCTATAGGGAAACCACCCTCTGCCGGGGTGCCCCAGGGCTCCATTCTCTCACCTTTCCTTTATCTCCTCTAATCAGCTGACATGCCACACCACCACCTTCACGCTTCTCCGGTACTCTGACGACACCACCCCCTCCCTTGCTCGTTCCCTCCTCCAGTCTTAACTATCCGATTTCTCCAGTTGGTGTAACCAGTGGCTCCTCTTTGTCAACTCCACCAAATACCAGACAATCAGATCGTGTAGGGGATAGAGAGTATATAAATGTAATATGAAAAGTTAACGAGCGGTGAGTGAACTTGAATGCAGAAGTTGAACGTGGAAGCAGTGCTGTGTTGAAAGCAGGCGTGTGACTTAGAGCGGGACAAGCACATTTATGATTTCAGCAAATAAACTGGACCAGCTCGGCGAAGCTTCTGGTGACGCATGTTGGTGGGTGAGGGCGCCATACTGCGTAACAGCCAGACAGTTGTATTGCTTAAATGTGGCTGGGACATACTTGATCGGAAGTAGGAGACCGGTCAGGTGTAGCAAAGATCAGCTATGCCACATCAGTGAAACACAGGCCAACAGGGTCAACCTCGTCGTATAAATACAGGCAAAAAGGATAGGTTCGACAGAGAGAACCCCGGCAGAGAGAGAGAGGCAGCCACGGCTGGGTAGTCACCTGCCACCCGGACTGTGATTCTCGTCAACAACAACTGTTATCATTGTTATCGCAAACTTGAGTTTGTCGCAGGCTGGAAGCAGTTTGACGCAGAGCGACCAGCAATCGATCATCACGATCAACACGGCATCCCCGTCAAGAGATGGAGCCAGAGGAATAGTGGCGGCCCAGCATGACTCAACGGGCAGCGGGGGTCCCAGCCCCAACAGCAGCGCAACCGGGCGTCGAACCAACGCATGGTGTGGTAAGACTGCAGCGAGTTACTCACCTGGGGGCGTGATGTGGACGAAAGGACGCGGCCACACCTGAAGCGGTCCTGTGAACCGTTTGGAGGGCGAAGCAGAAGTAGCCGGAGATGGAGGACCTGGGTTCAACTCCCGGACAACGCCCAGCGCGGTACGACCTCAGCGGCGGCGGCAGCTGTACGGCGCGGTGCGATGAAAATACCTTGCCTTACGCAACACAGAGGCGTAGCGGCCGGCGGGCAGCCACACCAGCCACGTTAGCTACTCCGAGGATCGTGGCATCAGCTACCACCCATCCTTGGCATCATCCTTGACCGCACCCTCTCCTGGAAACCCAACCTTCAGAATGTCCGACAGAAAGCCATCTCAATCTTCTGAAGCTCCTCTGGCTGTACATGGGGACTTAGCCCTTCCACCATCCTTAATACCTACTACTCCTAGATGTGACTTCCATCCCACTTGGGTTTCCGCTCTCGCTGCCCACTACAGATCCCTGAACGCCTTCTCACTTACCGTATCCCCCCTCCTCACGCAGATCCTCTGTGACTTATCCCTCTTCCCCATGTCTTAAAGTTTACCATTTCCGGATCCTATACACCACTCGAAAATAGAGCAACGTAACCCTTTGGTTGCGCCCCTCCTCTTGAAACCCAGGCTTCTGTCACACAAACCAACATATCCCTCCCTCCGTCCACATCCACACGTTCCACGTCCTGTCCGAGGGCAACTTTCGCAATCTCTCCCTACTGAAATCTACCTCTCCTTCCAGCCCTTTCCACTCCCACTGTCCCTCCTCCCTCTCCCTCCCCCATCAGATTGGCTTCCCTTTCCTATGGAATCATTACACCTTCCTCCCCGCGCCTGCCCCCCTCCTTTCTCGTCCCCCACTTCCTGCTTCCTTTCCTACTCCTTTCCCCCTTGAGGCCCGCCCACGAAACTGGTAAGTTTTAACAAAATGCAACGGTTTGTGTTCTGTGCTCTTCAGTTTTTAACTTCACAACCTCTTAACAGGCAGGGTGAGTGTTGTGGTCATGTATTTTAACTGTCAATATTTTCTCGCAATTAAGAATTTTTATTAGCGTCACTTTATAAGGTATAGATGTTCTACCAAATGGTGACATATGAAAATTTGTGCCGGTCCGGGACTCGAACCCGGGTTTCCCGCTTTTCGCAAGAGCTCACCTAAATCAACAGGCTACCCGAACACGACTCCAGGACCGACATAAACTTCCATATGCCACACTGACTGCACATGTGAGTCGACCTGGTTCGAGTCCTGGCCTGGCACAAATTTTCATATGTCACATCTATATCTTATACAGTGAAGCTAATAGAAATTCGTAATTGCGAGAAAATATTGATAAATATATCAACACTGTAATTCTTCACAATACAGTAATATTTTAACTGTGTCCGTCAGGGTCTCCGCTAGTGTCGCCGTCTGGTTTTAATGACTCACGCCGCGACGGAGTGGCTGAGCGCATTGAGGCGCTATGCTGCGATGCGCGAGACCGTTCCCCGTCGGGGGTTCAAATCCCCCTGGGGCATGGATGTTTGTGCCGTCTTTAGTACAGTTTATAAGTAATTAGTAAGTTTAGGGACTGCTGACCCCACACTTAAGTCCCATGAGCTTTACAAATATTTGAACATCTTGAATGACTCAGAATGTATTTTATCCACCGTGGCACCGTTTTAATCTGACTGTGTGCATTTCATGCTCCAACTTTTTTAAAATCACCATTTTTGTCACCTCTTAATTTACTTAATCTTCATTCCAATTTTGTAACCGATCTCGGCTGCAGAAGCCGCTAATGGCACGCACAACAGGGCTTTAAAATATTAATAAGAAAAAAATAAAAGAAAAAACAGTGACACCAGAAATCAGTGGGTGCATAGCGGTATAGCGGAGCGTTCTGTGATTTATGCTGATATTCTTTGTGTGTCTTCAGTTATCAGCGCCAGTCAGATCACGTTGCGTATTTGCTGATATACTAACGTTTTCAGATGCTACAGACAAAACATATTAAACAGCAAGAAAAGATCCATAACAAGGTAAAAAGAGGTATTTTTCGGAGTACCGAGCATTCCGTCGATTCTAATATGAGAAAGCAGCTGTATGAATAGCGAGAGCTCAGATGGAAAACTAGTTATGAGAGGAAACCTCAAAGGTGGATGATGCGCTCTATAAATGAAATGAACTTCGAGACAATATTGTAGGAATTGAGGAAGATGAAATAGGAGATACTATTATGAGAGGGAAATTAGACAGAGCCTCAAAGACCGAGATCTAACCAGAGTCCTGGAGCAGACTACTTTCCCTTGAAACTACTGAATAATCTAAGACAGCCAGCATGATGCAACTATTTCACCTGGTGTCTGACATGTATGACACAGACTTCAAGAGACATGCAATAATTCCAATTCCAAAGAAAGGAAGTGCAGACAGATGTGAAAAATTACAGAAGTCATGGTCGCAAAATTTTAGTAAGAATTATTTTCAGTAGAATGCAGAAGCTGGTAGAAGCCGATCTCGGTGAAGTTAGATTTGGATTTAGGGGAAATGTAGGAACACGGGAGGCAATACTCAAATACTCACGATTTACAAGATAGGTTAAGAAAAGGCAAACATACATTTATAACTTTTGCAGATTTAGAGAAAGTTTTGTCAATAATAATTGGAATACAGATTTTCAGATTTTGAAATCATTAGGAGTAAAATACAGGGAACGGAATGTTATATGATCTTGTACAAAAACCAGATAGCAATTGTTAGAGTCGGAGGGCATGAATGCAAAAAAATGGTTCGGAAGGGAGTAAGGGTTGTAGTCCTTCCCCAGTGAAAGTAGTGTAGCCGCGCGGAGGACAGCGTGATTTAAGACATCTTGTTACTGCTGAAGGTTCGAGTCCTCCCTCGGGCATGTGTGTGTGTGCGTGTGTGTGTGTGTGTGTGTGTGTGTGTGTGTGTGTGTGTGTGTGTGTGTGTGTTGTGTTACCCTGAGTATAAGTTAGTTTAAGAACTTTTAAGTCTAGGGACGGATGATCGTAGTAGTTTGATACAATAGGTTTCCAAAGATTTGAACATTCGAATGTAGTGTAAGAAAATAATTTGATGCTGAAGGAATTAGGTTGACTATAAATAATAAAGGTTACTTGCGCAGGAAAATAACACTATGGACGTAGTACGGAGGATATAAAATGTAACAAGGCTATAGAAATCCAATCGTTTTTTCAAAAAAAAAAAAAATTTGTTAACATCGAATATTAATTTTAGGAAGTCTTTCCTGAACGCATTTGTCTACAGTGTTGTTTTGTATAGTAGAGGAATGTGGACGATAATGACTTCAAATGATAGAAGCATTTGAAATGTGGCGTTACTGACAAATCCCAAAAAATAAGGTGGGTATATCGCGTAACTAATGAGGAGATACTGAACAGAACTGGTGGGAAAAGAAAAGTTGGCACACTTTGACTAAAAGAAGAGATCGATGGGTAAGACACAATTTGTAGACATCAAGGAATCGTGAACTCAGTACTGGAGGGAAGTGTGTGAGGTAAGAATCGCAGACGCATACCAAGAAAGGATGCAGTAAGAAGATTGAAGTAGTTGTGGGTTGCCATTCATACGAGGAGATGAAGGGTCTTTCCCAGGATAGAGTTCGGTGGAGAGCTGCATCAAAGCAGTCTCAAAGCAGTGCATCAAAGACCACAACAACAGCAGCAGCTCAAAGCGGTACTGAGGTACGAGGTGAGGATCTACGCAGCGAAACACCCATATTATTCGTGGTGTAGCCTACACGAACGCAATTCAGACGCAGATTATGTCATCCATTTGATCATAGAGATCAAGAATACCGTCTTGGGATTCATTATGCAACACTGGCTTGAACGGTGCACGTATTTCTGCAAGAATTTTGGGTCATACGTGTTAGTTGTCTTCCCATCTTATCTCACACGTGTCCAACTGGAAACATGGCCGGAAATTGTTCTGGCCAGGGAAACGGCTGCACGTCTTGCAGAGCACGTTGAGAATCACGCGGTGTGTAGGGGAGTGTTATCCTGTTCGAACAAGACATTACCTTCCTGTTGCAAGATTAGCATCAGGACGGGTGTTACAACACTCTGCATGTACTGAGCGCTGGGCAGCGTTCCCATAAACACCAACGGTGAACGATTTGTAGTATACTGCACCCAAGACCGTAAGGCCTGAGCTGGGAAGTTTTTCTTGGATGAATGCACACTACGAGACAGTGTTCGCCAGGTGTACGTTGTACGCGCAACCAGCCGTCACCTACGCAGGCAGAATCTGCTTTAATAGTGAGCCGGATCGATGATCCCCATTAGCGATCGGCGAGTTTCGATCGACTCATTATCTTTGGCAGAGAGCCTAGTGAGACAAGTGGAAGGGTCTCTGGAGAGCGTGGCTAGGAGGTATGTGCTAGAGACGAGAGGGACACTACGCGAGGTATGGGGAGTAAACTGGATGTGTACGTTACGTCGCTGTCTGGGAAGTAGTCAGTGTCGACTGCGTTGCGCGACGTGTTAGTTGCAGCCATACCGAGCAATGGAACGGCTGGCCGAGCTGCCTTGATGTGTTGCGAAGGCTGTGGCGATGACTGTCGGTGTGTGATGCACACATTAAGTGTTGAACTAGCTGCCAACGCGTCTTCCAAGACAGCGGAGTCAGCAGTTTATGCTATGGTGAGACAGTGCTATTGTGAGTTTGACAGTTTAACTGTGCGTTTAGCCAGATTTGGGATTCTTCTGCTTGGTCAACGGTCTCGGTTGATAGCGATGTAATTGAATTGTCTCCTCGCCATCGTTGAACAGAGTGATGGCTCAATCCCCCCTCCTGCAGATCAAGTTGTTGTAGTGTTATGTTTTGCTCTCATGCTGTGTACATCTACTCGCAACTCGTGGTTAGCGAACGAGCTACTGTTACTAACGTGGTGATGCCTGCAGGCCATGGAAAATGACACGAAGTAGTGGCATGTATTGAAGTTAAATCTTCTGGAAGTCTGGAGCCTGGTACAAGACAGTTAGCTCGAATATGAAATTTTTTTTTTGGAAGATTTATTGTTTTATATCTTGGCTGTATTATTTAAGGTTTAACCAAAGATTCTTGTTTCGATGTTCACATATTAAACATCAGCCCTTAAGGTATAAGGTTTATATTAACTGTATTTTTTTAGGTCGCCCTTCAGGCATTTTTTTTTTATTTTTTTTTTTATTTGCAAGAATGTTTTAAATGAGCCCATCAGGCGTTTTGGTTGTTTAAAACCTCAAAATTTGCCATTATGACGTTGGATTGTTTCATTTTTTTATTAATTTAATCTGCAAATTCTATTTTATCTGTGTATTGCAGACTAAATAAATTGTGTGTAAACAGACCATCAATTATGTGCGAATGAATAAAAACCGGCTCAGTCTTTCCTTGATTCTTTGGTTACGTGGGGCCGTGATGGAGATCTGTCCCACGCTACAAATAGGTCATGGCCAGCCATTTCACCTTCCAATTGATCCTCTGACGGCACCCGCTGACCCGTGGACGTCGATGATGTGACGCGACTCGAAGAAGGGCTAGAGGCGTGCGAGCCCGTAGTTCCATTGCTAATTACCAACAGTTTTGTTCTGTGCTGCGGTAGCTGAAGCTACTGCTCTTACAATACAACGATCTTAGCAGGCGTGTATGCCGAGGACCTATTGTACAGGCGTGAGAATGCTCAAGCGGCCACTGCAACCTGCATCGTTGCACAACAGACGCAGGAACTTGTGTGCCAATTCTCCAAAAAAGTTATGTTGCCACTTGGAAGACCACAATTTGACCCGTTTTCAAATTCGCTCCGTTTCTGGGAAAGAACGTGTGCGTCTGATGTGGCCTGGCAGCTGTTTACTTCAGTTGTTCATATCACACAAAGATACAAACATTTCCTGTTATAGGCCTACAAACAGATGGCGCTCTGGTAGCTAGGTCACTGCGTTATTTGTTGGAGGAAGAAGTTGAAACCACCACATGGAAATGGCCGTGCGATCTAAGGCGCGTTGCTGCGGAGTGCGCCTGCTCCACGTCGGAGGTTCGAGTTCTCCTTCGGGCATGTGTGTGTGTGTATGTGTGTGTGTGTGTGTTCTTAGCGTAAGTTAGTTTAAATAGTTTTTAAGCCTAGGAACTGATGACCACTGCAGTTTATTATCTTACCTAAACAAACATTTTAACATTTGATTTGGAGTTGAGGGCTGGAACTTAAATAGTGGCAACTATTTATTTACAACAGATACAAAAGCGTTTATGTTTGCACCTGTTACTGTCCTTCAGAATAGTCACCAGCGTTGTGTAGAACTGTTGCTAGCTATATGGAAATCTTAGTATACCGTTAGCAGAGACTATTCTGTTGATGGTGCGAAAGGAGCGGTCTACTGCCTATCGTATCTCTGGAACCGAACTGAAGCGAATGCCGTGAAGTGGTTCCTTCATCGTCTCCAGAATCAAATCAAAGTCACCAGGTCTTATATCCGGAGAGTATGGCGGACAATACTTCCCACTTCCATCGACCGAACAGAGCAGCCACACCTTGAGCCGTATGCGCACGTGTATTGTCCTGCGAAATGATGGATGGGTTGCATAGAAAGTGTTGCCGCTTCTTTCGGAAAGCTGGTCGCAGGTGATGCTCCAAAAACGAACAGTAATACTGTGTATTGACGTAATGCGTTAGGATAACACCATCACAGTCGTGCACGAGAAAGTCACTGTTCTGTACGGCATTGCCGATTCCCTACACGCCACTTGATAACATTGTCGTGTTGTACGACCTCTGGAACATTAAATCTGCATCCATATCCGTTGTTCCTGTTTCGAAAACATATTGACACCGTTACGTTTGAGCACTCGCTCACAGGTGACTGTTTCCCTCCATTGTGCAGCGTCATGGAAATGATACAGGATCTGGGATGGGAATCATTACAACAACGGCGTGAGCTACTTACGAAACTCCCATCGCCAACATTCTCCTCAGAATGAGAAAATATATTGTTGACTCCCACTTACATAAGTAGAAATTATCATCAGAATAAAATACGAGAAATCAGAGAGATTCAGGTGTTCTTTCTTCCCGCGCGCTTATCGAGAATGGAATGGGAAATAAATAGTTCAACAGTGGTTCGATGAATCATCTGCCAGGCACTTAAATGTGATTTGGAGAGTATGCCATGTAGATATCGTAGCAAGGCTACCTAAGAGACGCATGGGGTCAGGAGCCGAGGGTAAGAGAAGTCGGTGAAGAATGACGTGGAAGTAATTGGCTTAACATCAGACGAGGCATCAATGTTAGCGTTGAACAGGGGATTATGCAGGGCCGCGGCGGAGTGGCCAAGCACATTGAGGCGCTATGCAACGATGCGCGAGGTCGTTCCTCGTCGGGCGTTCGAATCCCCCTCGGGCATGGATGTTTTTGCCGTCTTAAGTATGATGTAGTTCGTAAGTAGTTTGTAAATTTAGGGACTGATGACCCCGCAGGTAGGGCCCATATGATTTACAAACATGTGAACATATGTGATCATGGAGGATATTATGGGGGAAATGCTCCAGAATGAAGGCTGGAAGGCATAATCAACCTCTACTGATGATGATGATGGTGGTGGAAATCTATTTTCTCCCCCTCCTGTAGGTCACGCCACACTGGTGCTTGACCTGGCCGTGCTGCGATGCGACTGTATTCATGATTACTCCCATCTCTTATGGCGGATACAGCGATCTGTGTATTTGAATCGCGGCCTTGACTGTTATTTTATCCAAATACATTTCATCACAGATCGCTGCTCTTCCTGCGGACCATGCACCGCGGTTTGTATCGGCGGGCGACTGGAAACCGACCGGCGAGTATCAGCTCTTTGTGCAAGAAACGCCTGGCCGCCGATGGGTGTGGTCGGGCACACGGTAGGACGGTCGGTTACGGGGCGCCGGGGATGAAGACGTCTGCCGGGCGGGGCGACCGTAAATCAGGAAAGGGAAAACCGCGCCGACAGCCGGCGGCAAAAAGTGTTTGTCCACACGCGGCGGCGGCGCGGGAACCGTGAACGCGCATTCGGGGCCTCCTCCCCCTCCCCCAAAATATTGGCCGCCCTGCGGCGGCTCCTCTGATGCCGCGGAAATACATTGGGGTGCGGTGCGGCCGCGGGGTGGGAGGTCACGCCGGTGGTGCCCACTGTGTATCGACACCGGGGGCGAGGAGGCAGCCGGCGGAACGGCCAGGGCCGCGCTATATGGAAACATCGGCCGCGCTCGCCGTACAAATCCCAGTAATGAAAAGCCACCCCGAGGGCCATTCGTCTCGGGGACCCGCATCCATTAGGGCCTCCTCCTCCCTGGTGGCGTGCAGCGTGGGGCGGGCAGAGGAAACAGAGACATCTGCGGGACACCACAATGGCCGCGCCTCTCATTACTATCGATATTTATCGCGCGACCGGGACGAATTTTTAAGTCGCGCCACTGTCGGCGTCGCGCGCCTCGGCAGCTGAACAAACGTGCGCGCCGCTCGTTCTGCGCGATTAGTCGATTTGGAATCATCGATATTGTTCGATGTGAGCGGAAACCACGCCGGGAACAACGAGCGATACAAAGCTGTTCGAATGCGGCGTGCAGACGATTAGCGGAAGGGCGGTTTCAGACTGTGTGATTGCATTCGTGAGCACGTGTTGGGAAAACTGGAGAAACTAGAATTTATTTTGCCGCGCTGGGGTGGTAATGTTATCAAGGCCCCCATCAAGCATATGTTTGTGTTTTAAATATACTTCGTGCATTTTCTAAGTACTTATTTCTTCCTTTCTCTTTCGCTTTTTTGCGCATGCGGACGGATTTTGTATGGTTCATATTTTATGGGATGGCCCGATACCCTTCCTGCCGTCAAGCCGTTATTCCCCCCTGTACAAAATCTTCAAATATTCTAAGGGACTAATCTACTGCGGTTATCGGTTCCTATGCTTACAAACTACTTTCACTTAAACGATCTTACGCTAAGGACAACACACACACAAACACACACACACACACACACACACACACACACACACATGCCCGAGGGAGGACTCGAACCTCCGACGGCGAGCAACCGCGCGTGACGTATCAAGGCACCTTATAGTCCTCGCCCCCTCCCCCCTCCACGTACTGTAAGATATGTAATGCCTACAGAAGTAAGTAGAGCTGCATTGAGAGATGAAATAGTGAAGGCAGCGGAGGACAAAATAGGTAGAAAGGCAAGACCTACAAAAAATCCTTGGATATCACAGGAAATACTAAATTTAATTGATGAAAAGAGAAAATATAAAAATACAGTAAATGAAACAGGCAAAATGGAGTACAGACGTCTAAAAAATGAGATTGACAGGAAGTGCAAAATGGCTAAGCAAGAGTGGCTAGAAGCCAAATGTAAATCTGTAGAAGAATGTATAGCAAGGGGAAAAGTAGATACTGCCTACAGGAAAATAAAAGAGACATTTGGGGACAAGAAAAGCAACTCTACGAATATCAAGAACTCAGATGGGAAACCAGTTCTCAGCAAAGAAGCGAAAGCTGAAAGGTGGAAAGAGTACATAGAGCAGCTCTACAAAGGAAATGAACTTAGAGACGATGTTGTAGGAAGGGAAGAGGAAGTCGATCAAGATGAAATAGGAGATACTATACTGAGAGATGAATTTGACAGAGCCTTGAAAGACCTAGGTCGGAACAAGGCCCCAGGAGTAGATGAAATACCCTCAGAGCTACTAAAGTCTCTGGGAGAGCCAGCCATGACAAGACTATTTGAACTGGTGTGTAGGATGTATGAGACAGGCGAAATGCCCTCAGACTTTAAGAAAAATGTAATAATCCCCATTCCAAAGAAATCAGGCGCAGACAGGTGTGAAAATTACAGAACCATCAGTTTGATAAGTCATGGTTGCAAAATTTTAACACGAATTGTCTACAGGAGAATGGAAAAGCTGGTAGAAGCTGACCTCGGGGAAGATCAGTTTGGATTCAGGAGGAACGTAGGAACCCGGGAGGCAATACTCACTTTACGTCTAATCTTAGAAGACAGATTAAGGAAAGGCAAACCAACATTTTTAGCTTTTGTAGATTTGGAGAAAGCTTTTGACAATGTTGACTGGAATACACTCTTTCAAATTCTGAAGTCAGCAGGGGTAAAATACAGGGAAAGGAGAGTTATTTACAACTTGTACAAAAGCCAGACCGCAGTAATTAGACTCGAAGGGCATGAAAGGGAAGCATCAGTTGGGAAGGGAGTAAGACAGGGTTGTAGCCTTTCTCCAATGTTATTCAATTTGTACATCGAGCAGGCGGTGAAGGAAAGCAAGGAAAAATTTGGAATAGGGATTAAAGTTCAGGGGGAAGAAATAAAAACATTGCGTTTTGCTGATGACATTGTAATTCTGTCAGAGACAGCGAAGGTCCTGGAAGAACAGTTGAATGGAATGGAAAGCGTGTTGAAGAGAGCATATAAAATGAACATTAACAAGAGCAAAACAAAAATAATGGAATGCGGTCTTAGAAAATCAGGCGATGCTGAAGGAATTAGATTAGGTAACGAAACAATGAAGGTGGTAGATGAGTTTTGTTACTTGGGTAGTAAAATAACATGCGATGGTCGCAGTACAGAGGATATAAAATGCAGAATGGCAATGGGAAGAAAAGCATTTTTGAAAAAGAGAAATTTGCTAACATCGAATATTAATTTAAGGGTAAGGAAGTCTTTTCTGAAGGCATTTGTGTGGAGTGTTGCCTTGTATGGGAGTGAAACATGGACGATAAGCAGTGCTGACAGGAAGAGAATAGAGGCTTTTGAAATGTGGTGCTACAGAAGAATGCTGAAGATTAGGTGGGTAGATCACATAACTAATGAAGAGGTACTGAACAGAATTGGTGAGCGAAGGAATTTTTGGCATACCCTGACTAAAAGAAGGGATCGCTTGGTAGGACACATTCTTAGACATCGGGGAATCGTAAATTTAGCATTGGAGGGAAGTGTGTGGGGTAAAAATCGCAGAGGGAGACCAAGAGACGCGTATAGTAAGCAGATTCAAGTGGATGTGGGTTGCTGTTCTTATGAGGAGATGAAAAGGCTTGCTCAGGATAGAGTAGGGTGGAGAGCTGCATCAAACCAGTCTCCGGACTGAAGACCATAACAACAGAAGTAAGCAAAAAATTTCTGCCCCCATGTTCCTAGTTTGAATAGGAATACAGGACTACGACGATCTCTTGTATATATTCTGCGCACGAAATTTTAAAAGGCATTTGTTGCAGCGCTACCGCGAAGTAACGATACAGAGTGAGTCCGAAAAGTTCGCTGTATCATTTCAGAACCTACAAGAATCAAGAGTTACGAACAAAATATTTTCACAGGTATTTGAAGGAATTACACTTACCTACAAAACACTTTTGACACCGGCTGTAAAGCAGATAGACTGTCAGCAAACGCTCCTGACCGCGGACATGTCGGCAACCCATAGCGACAAGCCACCTTCATTTTATTTCTTCAATAGCTATTCTTTTTATAACTAACTTAAAACGACATGAGCACATTATGCTATAAATTTAAACGTCTCGTGTTATAGTTTTATTTTCTGATGAAGACACCAATACAAGTGTCGACTTCTAGAACAAAATCGTAATATGAATTGGCGCACCTAACTCCATTCGGCATTAGGACGTAGTGTCTGTAGGATTGTGTACAGGACTTTTTTTCCCTCTTATTGAGGTTGTAATACAGATACCAGAAAGGCCTATACGTTCCTTGCCTAAAATCGTAATATGGATTGGCGCATCTAACTCCGTTCGGCATTAGGACGTAGTGTCTGTAGGACTGTGGAAAGTCTCTTAGTAACTGTTCCAAGCCGGCAGCGGTGACCGAGGGGACTGAGGCGCTCCAGTCACGGTCTGCACGGCCACTACGGTCGGGGGTTCGAATCCCCCCTCGGGCATGGATATTTGTGCCGTCCTCAGTCTTAGCTAGTTCATAAGTAGTTTGTAAGTTTAGGGACATGACCCGTAGTTAACTCCCATAAGCTATACAAACATTTGAACATTTGAACTGTTCCAAATTAGGCTTATAAAACCACAGCTGTTCGAGTACAATAACAGCAGCCTCTAAATTGATCTTATTGCCATAGAATGTTATTGCCAGTTCGTCGAAGCGTGCTTGAGAATCAGGAACCAGTAAGGCAAGGCGAAGCTCATTGGGGTAGTCGTCCATCGTGGGTTAGTTATATTTGTATCCAATGAATTTTCAATTGGTGATGAAGCTTTGCTTTTACGCCTGGAATTGGTACATGCAGATTATCACATAGTTAATTGTTTGTCCGGTAAGCTGCAGATGGAATCTCCGACGTCGTCGGATATGGAGACTGAGAAGGAGGTCGTGGATGTTTCGTCGTCCGAGGACACTGAGCCGGATGAGGATGAAGCGGCGTCGTATAATGTATCGACGCCGGAAGAATATCAGTATGCCGATATTTGGACGGATGTGTAAATGGCGCATTGAATATACTCATAATGATTAATTAAGATTCGATTATGGCAAGATGGCAGACGTTGAGAAATATGAAGAAGTCGCAAAGAATTTTACTAAGATTCCTTTGTATAATATTGAGGATGAATTTAGGTTTTTTTTTTCGAATAAGTATAGTGCAGTAATTATTAATAAAGTTCTAACATATGTGTACAGGATTAATGTGAGAATTGAACGAGTAACATTAGATGATAGGACTGAAAAGAAGATCTTTGAAGGTCAAGGTGCGTTGTGAAAGGTTCGCATAGCGCGTACTAATAAAATGGCTGCATTTAATTGTAAGCCGGGGTTATCTACAGGAATTCCTTGGCGGAGGTATACAGGAAGAAATAGGTTTAAGTTCGTAACATATTGTAAGCTGCAAACTAGTATTGATATTGGTTCTGTTAAAAACTGGTCTGATTTGGAAGAGCAATATAAGTGTAAAAATAAGATGTTTCAAGGCAGTAATCCATTTTATTTAGGAGTACAAATTGCGGGTGATGAGCCCGAGAAAACAGATATTGTTCAATCAGAAACGAACTATGTAACGTATATTGTTTCGTAATCGTGTATATATGACATTCTGTAAAAGGAAAGGCAATATTACATTCTGAATAAAGGTATTTCTTTGCAGCACATGTCGGCTTTGGATTTCTTTTACAAGATCTGGGACCATATACGCAAGCCTAATTTGGAACAGTTAGTAAGAGACTTTACTGATATGGTTGCTGCTTCAGACAACCGACGTACAAAATCATAGGACAGCAGAGAGATGTTCGGAGACTAGCAACACGCGAGACGCCGCTTAGGTTGTTACAAAGCGCGCCCCTGTTTCCTCCGAAAACCCGACGAGGGAGAGAGAAGGGGGCCAACCAGCCCGCTATTTCGACCTAGTGAGCTGCAGTGATATATGGCGCATGAAACAGAAAGGCTGTGCAGTTTCAAAGGCAATGAAACTGCAACAAAATCTGTTGTATAACTGCTTTCAGTTCATGTCTTTTATTACGAGCGAGTTTTTAAAATACCGTTTCGAAATATTGCAGGGGTATTATTCGTCCTTGCTCTGTGTATGGCTCACTCTCTCTCTCAGTCTTTCTGCACCTCCCTCCCCCCCCCCCCCCCTCTCTCTCTCTCTCTCTCTCTCTCTCTCTCTCTCTCTCTCCCTCCCGCTGTCTCATATTTCTCTTTCTCTAGTCTATCCCATTAGTCTCTTTCAGTCAAACAATATAACGAAATCTATACGGTGTATTCGGCTAAAGAAAGGAATAGCGGGTCGCACCAAGCCACATATACTGACAACAATAGAAAATTAATAATCAGCCATCCAATTGCAATAATTGTTGTTTAATAAACTTGACCACAATTTCGACGAAAAGAAGCCCGTCTTTTTTCGGAAATGATGTTGTACCGATTGACAATGTGACATCATAAATTAAAAATTCATAATCATTATGTCTGAACTTTGCGTCATACCAAGCCTATTGTCTAAAACGTTGTGAAATACAGAATGAGAATAAAACTGTTACTTACTGTACTAACATCTTACATTGGTTGAACATCCCTATGATCTAGGGAATTTGGCTTAACCCATATAGAAGAAAGCATGGCTGAAGGCCGAAGTAACGAGCGTTTCGAAAGCACGTGGTGCAATCGGTCATAGGAGAGACGGAATCAAACCAGAAAGTCTGAGAAAAATTTAGCATACTCGCGGATACAGACACAACACAAAAACTTCAGTTAAGAAAAAAAAAGCAAAGAAATTCAAACATACTAATTTTACACAAAAGCTGAAGGCCATACACGTGTATTCTGACTTGAGAAAAACCTGACACAAAATCATCACCGGAATGAAAATGAAAATACTAAATTTACACCGAATTACTCCAGTACTGTGAATTAAGAAACCCTTCGCCTCGCATAGCAAGAATTACTCAAAGAAACTATCAGTGAAAAACCAAGGCTGCCTGATCAGAAAGAAAGCTAAGTCCTAACAGCCTGGCATCCCATCAGCATGATTCCACGATATACTCACTTCGGCCGGCAGAGCATGAGTGGCACCTAAGGCCACTCCAGAAGCCTTCCCACCACACACCGAAAGTAGGGCGTGCTAAAAGCGACCAGAGTGCGTTCAGAGCATACTGTCTACCAACCCTCGCTACCTGAGGAAGCTTTTTAGAGCTAAGTGATATCTGGCGTTCCACAGGGAAGCGTTATAGGTCCCCTACTCTTCCTCGTGTTTATAAACGATTTAGGAGACAATCTGAATAGCTCCCTTAGACTGTTCGCGGATGATGCTGTCGTTTATCGGTTAGTGAAGTCAACAGAGGATCAAAAGCAACTGCAAAGCGATTTAGACAAAATTTTTACTTGGTGCGAAGATTGGCAATTGACACTAAATAAAGAAAAGTGTGAAGTAATACACATGACCACTAAAAGAAATCCGCTGAACTTCAATTACGCGATAAATCAGTCAAACATTAAGGTCGTAAATTCTACCAAATACCTAGGAGTTACAATTACGAACAACTTTGACTGGAAAGAACACATAGAAAATATTGTGGGGAAGGCGAATCAAAGGTTACGTTTTATTGGCAGAACGCTTCGAAGATGCACCAGATCCACCAAAGAGACTGCCTAAATCACACTTGTGCGTCCTCTCCTGGAGTACTGTTGCCCCTTGTGGGACCCTAACCAGATGGGACTGACGGAAGACATTGAGAAGGTTCAGAGAATGGCAGCTCGTTTTGTTTTATCGCGTTACGGGGGAGAAAGCGTCACGAATTGGGGTGGAAATCATTAAAAGAAAGACGTTATTCATTGCGGCGTGATCTGTTTGCGAAATTTCAATCACCGACTTTTAGTTGTGAATGTGAAAATATTTTGATAGCACCCACCTAGTTAGGGAGACAAGACCATCCCAATAAAATAAGAGAAATCAGGTCGAAAACGGAACGATGTAGGTGTTCCTTCTTCCCGCGCGCTATTAGAGAATGGAACGGTAGAGAAAAGTTATGAAAGTGGTTAATGAACCCTCTGCCAGGAACTTAAATGTGATTTGCAGAGATGTAGATGTAACAAGTCGGCGGTTGCAGAGCACTGTTTGTCCGAAAATCACGAGATGGATTACCAAAGTACCAGGATCTTGGCACAGACTTCCAGATACTGGGACAGCGTTGTCAGAGAGGCCATCGAGATCCGTAGCAGGGATGGGCTCATTAGTCGAGACAGCGGCTACAACCTGAGCAAGGCGTGGGAACCTCCACTGAGTCTACTTAAGAAGAAGACAGTGAACAAAGAAAACGATCGAGCGACCAGAGAGGACGTGGCAAGTATATCGAAGCGGCCAGAGACGCCGACACCAGCGCCCGTCCGTGGGCGCGGACGGCGGAGTAAACGACTCGCAACCTTTTTTTTTTTTTTTTTTTTTTTTTTCTCCTGTAAATGGTTGTGGTTGCAGGACCGTCAGCTTTGCTGACTTCCGTGTAGGTCTGTATAGAGGTTTTTGCTGTTTGGTCACTTTTTATTCTCGTTCGAGGTCCTTGATCAGCCTCGGGCATTTGGTTTTGGGGGCTTGGACTATGTCCTGTTGTTGTTGGGTTTTAGGTTGTCCTCTCACTTCTTTGACTGTTGGTGACTTTTGTTCCTGATTTTGTAGCTTTTGGACTCTTCTTTTGCTGGCTATCTATTCTTTTGCTTTCTAGTATTCCTAATTTGTTTGGTTCAAGCTCTCTGACCAACAGCTGAGATGGGAGGAGTCATGTGGGTGCTTCTACCTTGCACCTTGTAACGATGCCACAGTCTGGGCTTGACTGTTCCTACGTCTTCCAGTTGCCTGGTGTTCTCTCGGATGTTGTCGAGTTTTTCGTACGTTTTTGTGGCGAAACGTTTTATGGTATCATTCAGCTTATCTACCTTCACCTCCCTATGCATTATGTCGGTGCTTGTCCAGGGTGGTACGTTTTGGATCCAGCGGTGTGCCCTATTTTGAACGATTTGGAGTTGCTTGAGGTTGGTGTTACTTGCCGTTCCCCAAGATGTGCAGCCGTAAGTGAGTGCTGGTAGGATTGTGGTTTTGAGCAATGTACGTTTTGTTTCTATGAACATTTCTCTGCTCATGAAAAATGGGATCAGAGAAATGTTCATATAAACCAAACGTACATTGCTCAAAAGCACAATCTTACCTCCACTCACCTATGGTTGCACATCTTGGGGAACGGCAAGTAAGACCAACCTAAACCACCTCCAAATAGTTCAAAATAGGGCCCTCCGCTGGATCCTAGACGTACCACCCTCTCAGCGACTGCCACTGGGCCCGCGGGTGCGGACCGCGGAGTGAACCCCTCGCGGGGGGCGGAGATATAAGACAGCCGCCTGTCCTCAAGAGCTCAGTTCGTCAATGCACCTGACGATGGCGACATGTCTGATCGCCGAAATATTGTGCCCGTTGTACACTAAGAACCGTCAGTACACCAGTGGACTATTTGAGCAACAAATACGCCGGGAGAAACTGAACTTTTTATGTTATTTATTTAGTTAATTTTTTTAGTGATGAGGTTTCTTCACGCGAGGGGGGGGGGGGGAATTGCTCAGACGTTGCAAGGTACCGTGGCGATTGTGAAAGCTCCCTTCTTTGCGTCAGCATATAAGATTTTCAGCGAGGGTGCGTTTTCTGGCATGTCGAGCGGACTGTTGACTGGATGGCGGGTTCACGCCCGCCCGCGCGCAGAGAAATGGCTTTGTTACCGGCTGGCGCTGCCCGCTGCCGGCTGCCCTGAGTGTGTCGTCGTGTTTTTCATCGCTCGGCTGGCAGTGGAGACGCGGCGATCGAGCCGGCCCGGCAGGCAGCCATAACTGGCGGCGGCGGCTGCGGCGGCGCGCATTACACGGAACCCCGCGGCTGGCGCTGATATATTTACGGCACATTGAAAATCACTGTGGCCATTGTGCGCCGCTGTCGCCGCCATTAGTCAAGCGGCAGCCTCACAGGCCGCCCCCCGTCGGCAGACGTGTTAATGCAGCCGCCAGGCCCGCTCACACCACTGTGCGACAACCGCAGGGCGCGCTTCGCACTTCGGAAGGCTTAATCTGTCGGACAGATTTTTATTTTATTTACTAGCGACCCGTCCGGTTTCGCAAGGGTGGAACTTATATTCTGCACTATGTGATCAAAAATATCTCGACACCTAGCTGAAAATGACTTACGAGTTCTACATCTACTCTGCAATCCATCGTAGGTGCGTGGCGGAGGGTACACTGTACCACTACTAGGCATTTCCTTTCCTATTCCCACTCCCAAATGGAACGAGGAAAAAAAAGAATGCCTATTTGCCTCCGTACGAGCCCTAATTTCTCTTATATTGTCTTTGTGCTCACTACGCGAAGTGTAAGTAGGCGGCAGCAAGATCGTACTACACTCAGCTTCATATTCCGGCCCTCTAAACTTCTTCAACAGAATTTCACGAAAAGAACGTCGTCTTTCCTCCAGCGATCCCCAATTGAGTTGCCGGAGCATTTCCGTGACACTCGCGCATTGGTCGAACCTACCAGTAACGAACCTAGCTGCTCGCCTCTGAACTGCTTTTATGTCTTCCTTTAAACTGATCTGCTGCGGCTCCCAAACACTTGAGCAATACTCAAGACGTGGTCGTACAAGCGTTATATACGCGGTCTCCTTTACATACGAAGCACATCTTCCCAAAATTCTCCCAATCAACTGAAGTCGGCTGTCCGCCTTACTCACAACTGTCCTTACATGTTCGTTCCATTTCATATCGCTCTGCAATGTTACGCCTAGATATTTGAACGATGCGACAACATCATAAAGCTCACTACTAATGCTGTATTCGAACATTATGGGATTGTTTTTCCTACTCATGCACATCGCCTTACATTTTCTTCATTGAGAGCTAGTTGCCATTCTTCGCACCAACTAGAAACTTTTTCTGAGTCAACCTGTATGCTACTACAGTCAGTTAAAGACGACACCGTCTCATACGCCACAGCATCATCAGCAAACAGCCGCATATTACAACATACTCTGTCCATCAGATCATTTATATAGACGGAAAATAATAGCTGTCCTATCACAGTCCCCTGGGGCACGCCTGACGATACACTCGTCTCTGATGAACACTCGTCGTCGAGAACAACGTACTGCGTTCTATTACTTGGGAAGTTCGTGGTGGCCTCCCTCGGGTAATGCTGAAATTCAGCGTGGTGTTGGCCCACCCTTCATCTACATCTACATGGGATACTCTGCAAGTCACATTTAAGTGCCTGGCAGAGGGTTCATCGAACCACCTTTATACTAGTTATCTTCCATTCCATACACGAATAGCGCGCGGGAAGGAAGAACACCTGAATCTCTCCGTTTTAGCTCTGATTTCTCTTTTTTATTCTGGTGACCATTTATACCAATGTAAGTTGGAGTCAACAATATATTTTCGCATTCGGAGGAGAAAGTTGGTGATTCGAGTTTCGTAAGTAGCACACGCCGCAGCGATAAGCGCCGTTGTAATGATTCCCATCCCACATCCTGTATCATTTCCGTAACACTGTCTCCCCTGTATCGTGACAGTGCAAAACGAGCTGCCCTTCTTTGGACTCTTTCGATGTCCTCCGTCAAACTCACACTGGACATCAATACTTCAAACATGGAAAGACGAGCGTAGTGTAAGCAGTTGCTTTAGTAGTTCTGTTGCATCTTTTAAGGGTTGTACCAATGAAACGCAGTCTCTGGTTCGCCTTTTCCACGACATTATCTACGTCTTCTTTCTAGTTTAAGACTGAAGTAATAGTAATTCCTAGGTATTATGTGGAGTTTACGGCCTTCACTTTTGATTGATTTATCTTGTAAACAAAGTTTAATGGATTTCTTTTCGTACTCATGTGGACAACTTCACATTTCTCATTATTTGGAGTCATTTGTCAATTTTTACACCATAATGATCTCTTACTCAGATCGTTCTGCAGTTGGTTTTGATCTTCAGATGATTTTACTAGGCGGTAAATGACGGCATCATCTGCAAACAACCTAAGAGAGCTACTTAGATTTCCCCCTAAATCGTTTATGTAAATAAGGAACAGCAGAGGACCAATAACACTACCCTGTTTCACTCGATGCCTTACTATCTATTACTGCGAACTGTGTCCTCTCTGAAAGGAAATCCCCTATCCAGTCGCAAATTTGGGGCGATATACCATAACCACGCAATTTGATTAAAAGCCGTTTGTGAGGTACGGTGTCAAAAGCCTTCTGGAAATCAAGAAATATGGAATCGATTTGCGAACCCTTTTCGTTAGCACTCATCACTTCGTGTGCGTAAAGAAGTAGTTGTGTTTCGCAAGGACGATATTTTCTAAATCCGTGTTGACCTTGGGTCAATAGATCGTTCTGTTCGAGATGATTCATAATATTTGAATACAGGATATGTTCCAAAACCCTGCTGCAAACTGACGTCAATGAAATAGGCCTGTAATTTAGGGGGTTAGCCTCGATGAGAGCTTCCACTCTCGCAGGCATACGTTCGATCAGGTTCTGGAAGGTTTCTTGGGGAATGGCGACCTATTCTTCACGTAGTGCTACACTGAGGAGAGGTGTCGATGTTATGTCAGTGTGGCCTGTCACGAAGTTGGCGTTTGTAAAACATCCCAAAGGCCTTCTATAAGATTCAAAACAGGGCGGTGTGCAGGCCAGTCCATTACAGGGATGTTATTGTGTGCCACAGGCTGTGCATTATGAACAGGTGCTCTATCGTGTTGAATGATGCAATCACTCTCGATTTGCTCTTCAATAGTGCGAAGCAAGAAGGTGCTTAAATATCAATGTAGGCCTCTCCTGTGATAGTGTCACGCAAAACAAGAAGGGCTTCAAGCCCCTGCCAGGAAAAACCTGACCACCCCATAACACCATCGCATCCGAATTTTACTGTTGGCGCTACACACGCAGGCAGATGACGTTCACCGGGCATTCGCCACACGCACACCCTGCCATCGGATCGCCACATTGTGTACCGTGATTCGTCACTCCACATAACGTTTGTCCATTGTTCAATCGTCCAATGTTTACGGACTTTACTCCAAGCGAGGCGTCGTTTGGCATTGACTTGCGTGATGTGTAGCTTATGGGCAGTCGCTCGACCATAAAATCCAAGTTTTCTCTCCTCCCTCCTGTCACAGTACTTGGAGTGGTTACGGTGCAGTTTGGATGTCCTGTGTGATGGTCTGGATAGATGCATTCCTATTACACTGTACGACCCTCTCCAACTGTCGGCGGTCTCGTGTCAGTCAGCAGACAAGGTCGGCCTGTACACTTTCGTGCTGTACTTGTTACTTCACTATCCACTTTACTATCACATCAGAAACATTGGCCCTAGGGATTAATATTACTAAAATTTTCCGGGCTATTATGCCGTGGTAAGATGTCTGTTTGTTCGAGATATTACTATTTTTCACCAATTTTCAACTCCTTTTTAGTTTTGCCGTTTACAGCGCCATCTATCATGAAAAAAAAATGTTTCTCACAAAACTTACATATTCTTCACCCATCTTCGGGGGTGGTGCAGGGGGGGTCGAGATTTATGTTAATTGGGGTCCCATTTCGATGTAGACAACTTTTATTGCGACTTTTTTTAAATCTGATTTCCATTATTCCAAATATTTCAAAAACCGTTTTAAGTGCCTCAAGCTGTATATGTATCGTATCTCTAAAATCATAAACAAAATCAACCATTTATGTATTTAAACTATTGATTTGCACTTGCTTTTTCCGTGGATGATTAGAAAAGGAATGTATAATGAAACAGACGAAACAGAAGTTTTTGCGCATTTATCTGAATAAGATAACACTTTTTCTCACATAAGCAACTGAATTGATTTCAGTTTGAGTGATACAATGGAAATAATAGATCAAATAAACATTTCCAGCTCGCCTTACAACAAAAATTGTGTGAAGAAATAGTAATATTATACCACATTAAAAATGCATAATTTCCAATCAACATAAGGAAAGGCCTGCAGAAACTGGAGCTTTTCCCTGCTACACACCTTAAGCCTGTTTCAGATTTGTTCTTTTGTGTATACGTGTTTATAACGGCGGTTTGTTTTCTTTTATACTGTATTTCTGTTTTGTATTTACGTCATTATGGACTGGAGGATTAAGACTAGCTCATCCCGTATCGAGCTGGGAGGGAGAGAATCGAGTGTTTACTAATATAGTTTTGACGGAATTAATGCGATCCACAATTACTTAGTTAGGCGAGCGTGCATTTTCTTCACTTTCAAATTACATATAATTTTTATTTTACTTCATTTCTCGTGCTGTCAGTGTATATACACTCCTGGAAAATGAAAAAAAAGTACACTATGAATTTGTTGACCCAGTAGGGGGAAATTTTATTGACAACTTCTTGATGATATATAGAACAAACGATCAACAGACTGAGCCATAGTGCGTGAAAAGTGTCACCAGAAAGTACGAAATGTCGGCCCTAGCACCATGTATATTGTCCTTTTTCAGCAATGAAAGCTGTAATTCTCCCATGTAGACGATCGTACAGGTGCCGAATGCAGACTTGTGGAATGGCCTGCCTTGCAGTTTTCACCTGGTGTCTCAGTTTGGTCAGATTTCGTGCCGGCCGTGCAGACCACGCAAGATGGCGTTCCTTCCGGTCCCAAAAATGCTCAATGGGGAACTGATCTGAGGATGGTGCTGGCCAAAGTAGCTGAAGTACACCTTGACGAGCAGGTTGTGTGATTCGTGATACATGTAGACGTGCATCGCCCTGTTCAAAAATTATATCGCATTGTTGATGCATGAGTGATTGCAAGACGGGTTGAATGATGGCTTCAATGTACCGTGCACTGTTCAATATTGCTTCGCCGATCACTAGAGAAGGAGGGCCAGTGTAGGATATGAATATCCACACCATGGAAAAACTGCAACTTGCATTGCTACAAAAGGAGGGTATACACTGTAGTAGCGTCGACATTATGCACGCTCTGGTCACTGTACTCACGTGCGTATGGCTCTGTCTGCGTAATTATCCTCAAGAATGTGTCAATAAAATTTCGCCCTATTGGGTCCACGAATTCATGCTGACCTTTTTCCATTTTCCAGGAGTTTATATGTATAGGTACTGGGCCTCGAAATTTTTTTCCAGGAAGGTTGTGGGTCCCAATATAAAAATTTGCAGGTAATCCGTGCGCTACCGGGAAGTTACTCTCTGAATTGTATTGTTCAAAATGTTCAAATGTTTGTTAAGCTTATGGGACTTAACTGCGGGGTCATCAGTCCCTAAACTTAGAAACTACTTATGAACTACCTGATCAACAAACATCCATGCCCGAGAGGGGATTCGAACTCCCGACTGGGAAACGGCCTCGTGCATCGTAACATACCGCCTCAATGCGCTCGGCCGCTCCGCCGCGGCAGTTGTATTGTTATGTAAGTGTTGTTATAAACTCAGATTAACGGAATCTATGACATTAACTGCGAATGGGTAAAGTTGAAAGGTGCCACAGCTAGTATTCGAAGCCGGGTCTCCAGCTTCCATGCAGTTGCGCTGACCACTACACCACTGGAAACTCAACGATCGCCACCTCTGCACGAATTACCTAAGTTCGCCTCCCGTCAGATACTAATTCTCGACTTTACCCTGCCCACTATTACTCAAACTCGTAGTATTTTTGTAAACTGATTCCCGTAAGAGTAAGGGCCTAGGATTGCCTCCACACAGAAGAAAGGGTCATCGTCCGTCAGAGGCATATTGTATAAGTTACATATATTCGGACATGCCTGAAAGAAAAACCACCACACACACACACACACACACACACACACACACACATACACACACACACACACCACACACAACGTGGTAATTTTGTATTTGTATTTGTACTGATACATGCAATATACATGAGCAATGTGAGGCGATGCATAAGACATTTTCAAAGATTGTGAAAACCGTATGAATCACAATGAAGAACGTGTTGATCAACTCATTCGTGTAGATCCTCGGATAAGATCAGAGAAATGGGTGCAAACCTAAATGCCGAGCGTAATGCAATGGTTAACATCTCAATGATCTCAAAACGTGAGACGGGTTCCGAGAAGCTTACAGAAGCACAAGAAATTCATAGAATGAAAATGTATTGAGACGTACTGGCCAATATTTTGCTGAAGATTACAACTGTCAAAATAGGATCGTCACCGGAGATGTGACGCAGTGTCACCACTGTAAGCTCTAACGAACTCCTTAATCACAGCTGATTCATATTATCACAAGTGTGTCATGCATACTCTGGGTCATTGTTGTCAAAAGTGCATAACAAATGGTAATAACGAAAAAAAAAATGTGGAAGAATGACAGTCTGTAGCTGATATATTGCTCTATTTAGCCATTCAGCTGTGCTCCTGTGATTTATGAGTCCTGTAATTTCCACCAATAAAGACTTTAGGCATTGCTACTTTCATAAACAAGGGACCCATTTAAACTTTTCACCCCATATATTTTTGGAACAATTATATATGTTGAATTACGACTATTACAAAAAATAAAAAATAAAGAAATAAATAAAAAATAAATAAAAATTGAAATACAAAAGATAAATAAATAAAAATAAATAAATCTAAGGACAAGACAAACTCCTATGCCCTAGGGGGGAATCGAACCCCCGACGGCGATCGGCCGCGCGCACCGCATCACGGCTCCCCCAGTGCCCACGGCTAATGCGCCGCTGCAGACTTTCACAGCCGTGAACTTACGACAGGGACTTATTAAAGTCATTACTATGAGGCACATTGAAACAGTGGACAGAACTATTCTTTTATTAGCAAAAATTCAAATTAATAATTTGTAATTAAATTTTATAAACATGAAAGTAACTTTTGACTGTATATCGTCACATTGATTTTATCTTGATGTTATATGTATATAAAACACATAAACCTTATGCACCATATCATATAGTTCTACCTAATAATGGCTTTTATATCCTACATCTATTACATGACAGTGATAAACATACATTGTATGATTAAAGTTCTTTTAAATATGCGTACTATATCAACATGAGCTAAACACTATGCAAATATTATCTGATTATACAACAGTCAACTTACAGTACAGGCTATTCATGGTATTGACAGCACTTTGCTATACAGTGTGTAATTATTATGAAAGGTTATACTATAAATTTGGTACTTCAAATATAGTAAAATAATTTACCAATGTTCGGTGCTCCAGTGATATGTGACTAATTTCTTGTAAAGTAAACATGTAGTACCATATGGGTAACTAATTTTTATATATGAGATTCCTCTTACAATTTTATAGATAATAGCAAACAATATGTAATTTTCTGTACGTGTATTATCACCTATGATGATTCATCTACTATGATCTTTCTTCAACATAGACATTAAAGTAACATCAATACAGACTCGTAGTGTGATGATTACATTAGTGTATTATACTCTGACTTATATTGCAAGGTTATATAAATATTTTGAGCAAGTGCATAGTGGAGCTTATCTGAATACAGTAATGTCCATGATTTTTCCGTCAATGAAGCTATTTATTCAACATAGACATAGAACATTATAGTACTGTGCAGCACAATGTAATACTTCATATTAGGATATCATATTAGATTTTAACATGATCTGTTAATGTGTAAGATTGGATAATTAAAAGTTGAAAAATGAATGTATGATTCCTAAATGTAATCAGTTTTATATGTATCTCTCTTTTCAACATTTCTGTGTGACGATATATAGAAAAATCTCGCTTATTAATGCCCAGCATACATTTTCTAATGAGACAACTTCTCATCATAGCTTGAGCAACGTACCATAAATTATTATATTACAAGTTGTCATGAATTGTAAAGTACACATGAAGTAGCAAATAATTTTAAATGTATCTCTCTTTTCAACATTTCTGTATGACAATATAAACTAGTACCTCACTTCTTGACTCCGTGGTTACAGTTTTTTAGTAACACTAAACCTCAGCATAGACCTTGAGAATTGTATCATACATTATTATACTACAATACTTTTCATTTTCTTACATCAATCGAAAGTATGACACCATAATTGGCGATTATAATCATGAACTGTACAATTAATACAACTGAGGTAAAAGTTGTTACAATACATATATATAATTCATAAAAATGAATTTTGCTATCAAAATTTAAACTGATAGGTGTTACGATGATTTATTGTACTTATAATCCAATCATCAGGATTTGTAAAAGAAAAACAAATGTAATATTGAATGCTACACATAATTACAATAATTATTTTATAATGGTTAGATATATAAAATAGACATAGAGCACTCTTTCAGCCGAGACCACAATTCATTACTTATGTACTACATTTGCAAAACTTTATCAACATAAATATATAATGAAAAAAATTACCTCGACTTGAACTCTAATATGAACTTTAATAGTTTACTTCTCTGAAGTCTGTTTTAGTCAACTGACAGCCATGTACATCATGCACAAATGTAATGTACACTCATTTAAATTTTATTCTTAGACACATTGTATGCCTTAATTTCATCTTTTTTACTTTTAACTGACAACTATGAATTTTATTTATATTTTACTATCATTGTCAGACGCCATTTGAATGTTAACTTTCTATGTTTTTGACATATCAGTTTTATCTTACTTAATGTTGTTATATATCATGTCTTTTTTAAAACAAAAGTGATCACCTAAGATACTATACAAACAAAATTAAGATCCTTCTGTTGATCCTTAACTTGAGTAAATATCTTAATTTTATCTATTATACTATTAACAAACAGTTATTTGTTTTATTCCATAACGCCATTTGAATTGTAAATTCTACGGACACACCATGAGATTAGATGACAACCGACTAACAAAGCAAATTTCGATGTACCTACAGAAACTAAAACCAACTACAGTCTGGATTAAACAAGTCCAAATTGTATTAAAAAATGCTAACATCACAACCACAGACACTGAAGATCAAAAAATCCTTCAGATATAAAATCCACAGTTGGGAAATTTTAGCAGAAGTTAAACCCATCACAATGAGGAGAAAATGGTCAGTAGAACGTAGTTGCAAACACAGCGAGATGATGAAAGTGTTCTGGATGAAGAAGAAGAAAAATAACAGCAACAGAACAGATTTTGATTTATGTGATCCCCTATCGGTCAAATCAATGTGAATAAATAATAATGGCATTATAATATTTATTCCTTAATTTTTGCTGCACAATTAATTTTATTTCCATGGTACTGAATGACGACGTGCCTCGTGTCGGTGATTCGCCATTCTCAAGCCTCCTATGCTGTCACAGTATACTCGTAATATCGTGGAGTGACAGAAAATGAGAGTTTGAATTGTGATTAAGCTACGTTTCTGTTATTTAAAAAGTATTTAAACGTAATTTTAATTGAAATATGACAGGAGTAACACTCTATAATGTTTTGTTGGCCCTTTTATACTATTAATAAATAGTTATGTGTTTTATTCCATGACGCCATTTGAATTGCAACTCGTTCTGTTTTTGACATTTCATTGCTAATATTTTACAATGTTACAACACAGTATATATTTTTTTATTATTTTTAATGACAACCTAAAGCATTATACAATAGATCATGCACTTTTCATATGTATATAAAATACATTCCCTTTGCCTTAACTTTATTACAATAGCATTGTAAAAAGTAAAATTAACCATTATTTTTACATTACTAAGAAAACAATAGCTTTACACAAATTTTAACGACTAGTGAACCATATCGTTTTTTTCAAGGTATCATATCCTGAATTGTTTTTCTATGTATCTTAAATAAATTTTATAGTTGATTTTTAATACCAGTAAATTTACATACAGCATTGCATAACCACTTATATAATATCTTTGACAATGTTGAAAAGAACGTATATAATTTATTGTCAGCATTTTAATGTTTTAATCTTTATTTTATACATCAAAAAGAATACTATAATTATTTTATCTTAGACATTGACAAAGAAATGTGTGGCTAATTATATTTTTATATTTTTTGGCTGGCAAAGTGGCAGAGCCTCAGCTATTTAATAGTAGTAAACCTTGCTCCCACTGTCATCATGGCGTGTGTGGAGGAGAATTTGCGTAGGTGCTACAAGGATCGTGGCATCTATATCTATTCAGACAGCCAGGCAGCCCTGAGATCACTGGCAGCTCCTGCAACAAGGTCTAAAATTGTTGCAGAATGTCACAGGGTTCTGGTGGAACTAGGGGAAAGCAATAGAGTAAACCTATTGTGGGTCCCTGGCCACTCGGGAAAGTGGCAACGAACATGCCGACAGATTAGCCAGGATGGAGGCAGAGACTCCATTTATTGGACCGGAACCTGTTCTGACAATCACCAAGGCAATGATCAAATTGGAGCAACGTAACTGGCTCAGAAGACAGCACGTAGAATATTGGACCAAAGTCTATCAACAGAAACATGGCAAGGTAATGATGGAAAAGCCATGTTTTAAAAGAAGCTCTGCAATCCTGGACCTGAACAGGAGAGAGATTAGACTCATGGCTGGATTACTGACAGGCCATGGGAATTCCAAAAAACACCTACATACAATGGGAATAAAAGACGAGGACCCTAAATGTAGGATCTGTGATGACGGTGATGAAACTGCATCACATCTAATCTTTGAATGCATTGCATTGGAGAGTAAAAGGCACAGAACATTTGGGACAAACAGACCCGAAGAAATTGTGTCTAATAAAGAACTGGTAAAGGGACTCCTTGCACAGTTCAAGGGCATTGGTTGGCTTTACAAGATATAGAGGGAGCGATACCGCACAATAAACTTAGTTTCGGTGCGGGCAGTGGCGGGTTGGACCAAGACTGCTTTGGCTTCCCTGAGAAAATCAAATCAAATCAAACCTTGCTCCAGCGAGCAGTGTCACACTAGAAGGCTCCCAGTAACCTGCCAGCTCCACAACATCGATGGGTATAACATCATTTTTCTTATCTTTATTAGCTTAGTTTAATTTTGAGACTAATCTACATAGGTCGAAAGTCCTCTAAATGTAACTATGATATATTTCAGAGTTAAAATTCCTGAAGATAGTTTGAAAGAAGACAGAAACTAGTTGAATAAAATAAATTATTGCACTCTAGACTGTTCTTTATATATAAATTTCAATAAGAGTGTTGTTGCCCCAAAAAAGTGAAACAAAAATGTTTCCAAAAATATGTAATATCACATATTCTTAGAAAACGGCAAAGCACTTTTGATAAGCTATACTGTAGATGTCTATTCTGATTGACAAAAGCACTTTATTATTATTTTTAAGAATATGTCTTGATGTTAAAGGATGTGTTTAGGGAGGAACCTGAGAGTACAGCTTAAATTGTTGCGACTGAAGAAGCAGCGATATCTGCAGTCTAACTTTTCAAAAGTACATCGCCCTTTTCTACAAACATCTGATATTAAACCTTACTATATGATACACCTTAGGCGAGAGACGCGTTACCAGTCGAAAACGGTTCTACGAATAAAGGCACGTGCTTCAGTGTAACCGGTTAGAGTGGCCGTCGTCATGGCCACTCGATACTCTTGCCTTCTGATGCACCGTAGACTTTCAGGAGTGGTAATATTAAGTTAATAATAATAATAATAATAATAGAAACGAGAAAAGAAACTGGCGTACTTGCTTTGTTACTTAATTCTACTGTTATGGTTTAGAATTTGTACGTGTTAAACTTGTTAAGTTAGTGAAGGCCTTATACCTTGTTTATCCAAACTAAAAACCCCACACTTAAATTCTGATTATCTCGGGCTTTGCTAAAGACGCTTTCTTATTGTTCTTGCGTATCTGCAAGATTGAATTAGAGCCATTGGTGGATCTATGCCTTGGTTTGCGTATGTGGTGTTTAATTTTTAATTTATTTTAATTGTTTGATGGTTAATGAAAGGATTATGTTATTGTTATTTCCTTCCATTAGCTTTTTTGTTCAGTGGTGTGATTGCAGCAAGACATCGCGGACGTATTCTTTTTGTGCCCTGTTCACAGGTGACGCAGATTCCCGGACGTTCAGCCTGGAAGAATGAGTACGTTGCGGCTGTAGGCAGAGCCACCGCCTGTCGTTTGGGGCTCGCGTTCACAACCTTACTTGAGTCTTCGTCGGTATTCTGGGGCCACGACTGGGGTGCTGCACGGCCAGAAACGCTCTCCTGGGTGTTGCCATGTCTTGGTAAAAGAAAGCATTGTAGTTGTCATTTCTATAATCGATGTTCCATTTTAAATTGATGTACACCTGAGGTATCATTTTGATTATTTCTTGATTAATTTACCTTTTAAGAGAGTTCAAGTATTTTAAATGGTTCTTGCTGTACTTAAAGCCTTCAATTTGCTGAGTTAAAGATTTCTGATAGTGTTATTAATTATTCACTGATTCACCTTAAAGTTTGTTATTGTATTTAATTTACTGCAAGTTGCTCATAGGTTTGCTGAAAACTAACTGTATTATTTGGCTGCAAACTGTACATTGCCAAGAGGTAACAATCAGTTGAGTGTAATCATATCAAGTTTCAAATTTTAATTTCCTTAAAATATTGCGGAAAGTAGTTTTTTCATGTAAAGAGTGTTATGGAATTAAATTTTACTGTTTTAGGAATTAATCAGGTACATGAAGTAAAGGAATTGTGTTTGTAGAATTATTGTACCTCTAATAAAGGTTTGTTAGTGAGAAATGAAGTAATCTATGACCCCAGTCTCCTTGGATTTTCGTTGTTCCAAGTTTGCTTCCTCTTTTAGGGTACAGATCACACTAGCACAAAAGAGTAGCTCCTGCCAGAGTAGGTAAGCGTTGCGGAAATGGATATGCTACATCGTCGTTAACTTTCCATTATATAGCTCCGTTGGTGGCTGTGACGTCACTAGAGCTAGCTTCCTCTTCATATATGGAAATAGATGTAGCTCCATGACACAAGTCCACATAACATATTTTCTTTCTTTGTGTGTGAGGAATGTTTCCTGAAAGTTTGGCCGTACCTTTTTGTAACACCCTGTATACACTCTCGTGTTCATCTATGTTACGGCTATTACGAGTTCTAAATATTTTTCGTTTATATTTTATGTTTATATTTTTTGTTTATATTTTTCGTTTATATTTTTCGTTTTCCTTTTCGTATTTCGGTGACTGTCAGCGGTACAGAACTAAGGTAAGTACTTACCAGCCAATCTATCTCTTTCTGAATATATTAGCATCTCAGTGGAGAATTTTCATCAGTAATCGAATTTCTATAATCTTTAATACCTTCTTGAGCAATATTAAATGTGCTGTAAGTAATAATATCATGATCGTTCAAACCAATCTTTGTAGCTTCCATAATTTATTAAAATGTTGTTGTTGTTGCTGTGGTCTTCTTATTTTTGTTAGCATGTTGATGTTGTTGTAGTCTTCAGTCCGCAGACTGGTTTGATGCAGCTCTCCACGCTACCCTGTCCTGTGCAAGTCTCTTCATCTGAGGATATGTTCGGCAACCTACATCCTTTTGAATCTGTTTACTGTATTCGTCCCTTGGTCTCCCTCTACGGTTTTTACCCCACACACTTCCTTCTAATGCTAAGTTGACAATTCATTGATGTCTCAGAATCTGTACTACCAATCTATCCCTTCTGTTAGGATACGCCAGAATCTCCTTTTCTCCCCGATTCGGTTAAGCACCTCCTCATTAGTCACGTGATCTACCCATCTAATCTTCATCATTCGTCTGTAGCACCACATTTCAAAAGCTTCTATAATATTTTTGTCTGAACTCCTTATCGTCCACGTTTCACTCCCCTACAAGGCTACACTCCAGACAAATGCTTTCAGAAAGGACTTCCTAACACTTAAATTAATATTGGATGTTAACAAGTTTCGCTTCTTTAAAAACGCTTTTCTCCCCATAGCCATTCTACATTTTATATCTGCCTTACTTCGGCCATCAGAAGTTATCTTGCTACCCAAATAACAAAATTCATCTACTACTTTTATTGTCTCATTACCTAATCTAATTCTTTCAGCATCGCCTGATTTTCTGACATTGCATTCCATTACCTTCGTTTTACTCTTGCTACTGTTCATCTTATATCTTCCTTTCAAGACACTGTCAATTCCAGTCAATCGCTCTTCCAGATCCTTTGCAGTCTCTGACAAAATTACTATGTCATCGGCCAACCGCAAACTTTTAATTTCCTCTCCATGAACTTTAATTCCCTCTCCAAATTTCTCCTTCCACTCTTTCACTGCTTTCTCAATGTATAGATTGAACATCATTGGGGAAAGGCTACAACCATGTCTTACTTCCTTCCCAACCTCTGCGCGCCTTTCCTGCCCTTCGACTCTAATAACCGCTGTCTGGTTTTTGTATAGGTTGAATATAATTCTCCGCTCCCTATATTTTACCCCTGCTACCTTCAAAATTTAGAAGAGTGTATGCCAGTCGACATTGTCAAAAGCTTTCTCCAAATCTACAAACGTCAAAAACGTAGGCTTGCCCTTCCTTAGACTATCTTCTAAGATAAGTCGTAATGTGAGTATTGCCTCCCGTGTTCCTACATTTCTCCTAAATCCAAAGAGATCTTTCGCAAGGTCAGGTCCCATAAGTTTTCCCATTCTTCTGTAAATAATTCGTGTTAGTATTTTGCAACCATGATAGTTCTGTAATTTTCACATTTATCAGCACCTGCTTTCTTTGGAATTGGAATTACGATATTGTTCTTGAAGTCGGAGGGTATTTCCCATGTCTCATACGTCTTGCATACCAGATGGTACAATTTTATCACGACTGGCTCTTCTAACGAAATCAGCAGTTAAGACGGAATATCATCTACTCCAGGGGCCTTGTTTCGACTCAAGTCCTTCAGCTCTCTGTCAAATTATTCTCGCAGTATCGTATCTCCTATCTCATCTTTCTTCACTTGGTCTTCCCTTTCTAGAATACTGCCTTCAAGTTTATTTCCTTTGTATAGGCCCTCTATATATTCCTTCGCCGGTCGTGGTGGCCGAGGGGACTGAGGCGCTCCAGTCGCGGTCTGCACTGCCACCGTGGTTGGGGGTTCGAATCCCCCCTCGGGCATGGATATTTGTGCAGTCTTTAGTATTAGTTAGTTTATAATTAGTTTGTAAGTTTAGGGACTGATGACCCCGTAGTTAAGTCCCACACGCTATACAAACATTTGAACATTTATTCCTTCCACAGTTCAGTCTTCCCCTCTTTGGCCAGTACTGGTTTTCCGTCTGAGTTCTAGATATTCATACAGCTGCTTTTCTTGTCTCCAAATACCTCATTTTTCTTCCTGTAGGCGGTACCTATCTTTCCCCTAGTTATGCATTCTTCTACGGTTCTGCATTTGTCCTGTAGCCACTACTGCTTAGCCAGTCTGCACTTGCTGTCAATCTCATTTTTCAGCCGTCTGTACTTCCTTTTTCCTGCTTCACCCGCTGAATTTTTATATTTCCTCCTCTCATCAATTAAGTTCAGTATATCATTTATTATCCAGGGATTTCTATTAGGCCTTTTCCTTCTGCCTATATGGTCCTCTGCTGCCTTCACTACCCTATCTCTCAGAGCTACCCATTCTTCTTCTACTGTATTACTTTCCCCTGTTTCAGCCAATCCTTGCGTAATGCTTCCTCTGAAACACTCAACCACCTCTGGTTCCTTCAATTTGTCCGGGTTCAATCTCCTAATCTTTCTGCAATCTCTTAAGTTTTAATCTGCAGTTCATAACCAATAAGTTATGGTCAGAGTCTATATCTGCCCCTGAATATGTCTTACTGTTTAGAAACTGGTTTCTAAATCTATTGCTTACTATTAAAAGTCAATCTGGTACCTTCCAGTGTCTCCTGGTCTCTTCCACGTATACAGCCTTCTTTCATGATGATTAAACGAAGTGTTGTTGATCATTAAATTGTGCTCTTTCATTCCTTTTTCCCAGTCCATATTCACCGACTACATTTCCTTCTCTTCCCTTTCCTACTGCCGAGTTCCAGTCCCCCATCACAATCAAGTTTTCATCTCCCTTAACTTTCTGAATTATTTCTTGTATCTCCTCATACATTTTTTGGATATCCTTATCATTGGCCGTGCTAATTGGCATATAAACTTGCACTACTGTGGTCGGTGTTGGCTTCTTGTCTGTCATTACTATGATAAAGCGTTCACTATGCTTTTCATAGTAACTTACCCGCATTCCTACTTTCTTATTCATTATCAGACCTACTCCTGCGTTAGCACCAACTGATTTTGTATTGGTAACCATGTACTCACCTGACCAGAAATCCTGTTCATCCTGCCACTTCACTAATTCCTACCATATCTATCTTTAACGTATCCATTTCTCTTTTCAAATTTTGTAGCTTACCTACGCGATTAAGGGTTAGAACATTCCACGCTCCGACCCGTAGAATGCCTGTTTTGTTTTTCTTGATGACGACATCCTCCTGAGTAGTCCCCGCCCGGAGATCCGAATGGGGGACTATTTTACCTCCGGAATATTTTACCCAAGAAGACGCCATCATCATATAGTCATACAGTAGAGATGCATGTCCTCGGGAGAAGTAATGACTGTAGTTTCCCCTTGCTTTCAGCCGTTCGCAGCAACTTCAGCAAAGCCATGTTAGCTGATGTTACAAGGCCAGCTCAGTCAATCATCCAGACTGATGCCCCTGTAACTACTGAAAAGGCTGCTGCCCCTCTTCAGGAACCACACGTTTGTCTGGCCTCTCCACAGATGCCCCTCCACTGTGGTTGCACCTATGGTACGGCTATTTGCATCGTTGAGGCACGCAAGCCACCCCACCTCAGCAATGTCTGTGGTTCATGGGGGGTGGATTTAAAATGACACTTTCGTAATATTCACACCTGTCGGTACTCATTCCTCACACCAGCGCGTATGTTTCACAATGACGTGGAGCGTGTAGAGAGAAACAGCATTTCTTGAATGGGAACAGGGCAAGCAGAGAGTTCTGAATTCACGTCAAAGCAAACAGCAAGGGACAGCGCGCTGTTGTCGGCCGTACCTTTTATACACAACGCGTGATTGTCGCTGCGGCCAGCAGTAATAGGTGACCACACGAGAACGGCGCTGCTTTTTGAGAGCACAGTGAGACCTCATATTTCTGCGGAAACTGCGGCGGTCAGCAGTCGTTATAGCAGTCCGGCGCGAGGCGGGTGCGCTACGGGGCGTGTGTGGGACTCTGCGGACAGCTGGGAGGCAGTGGCAGCGGCAGCGCGGCAACCCGACACCGCACAGTGCTGTGGCCTGCCCTGTTCTGTTCTGCGGTGTTGTGCCGGCCGTGTTGTGTGGCGGGGATTAGGGCGGCCACAATGGCGCCGAGTGTTGGGCCTTATTAGCGGCGGTAGACACCCGACACCTCGCGCCGAGGTTTGAGGCCGCGCGAGGACGTCTGTCAAAAGACGGCCGCCACCGCCACGCTACGCCCAGGAGTCGAGGCTGCGCTGCGGTGGCTCCCCTCCCCCTCCAGCATGCCAATGAGTCTAGAACTCACAGTTTTCGCTACCGGTGTACTCGGGTAAAACGTAATGCATCAAAAACATGAAATTTACAAAAGTGCATTTCTCCCAAGGCATTCTTTTGTGATCTCGTGTAATACCAAGTCGGTTACACAAGGTGCATTCCAGACGTGGACGTAGCCATAGAGGAGACTAACTTGTAAATTGCGGCTGTTTGCTGACGATTCTGTGGTGTGTGGGAGGGTGTCGTCTGTAACTGACTGTAATAGCATACAGGTTGACTTACAAGGAAAGAACATGGGCTCGAACAAACATATCTGTATGAACGTTTGGTTACAGGATCTCTACGTACACCTCAATGTGCTGGTGGGTGTCGTGTTTCTGCAAAGCTCTGCAACCATGCTCTAGATAGCACTGTAGATGTAATTGTAGACACCATTCGTAATGCAGATAACTTAACTATAACTTATGTAATAATCATCGTGCATGTTCTCTAGCGAATTGTCATCAAAAGCCATGATGATAGTTGCAACTTTAATCTTATTCACGAAAGACTGTTGGTATTCATTGCCACTGCTTCCATCGCCTCTTCCCGCACTTACCATAGCACTACCGCTTGCAATGAGTTGTTCGTCATTATCATCCCTATTATCACTATTATGCGTTTGTAACAACAGATACGAGAAAACATGCGAATGATTCATCTTCTACACTAATACCATCTTCAGGAAGAAGGGTTCTTCGTAACTTCATCTCGACTAATCTCAATACATTAGCAGGATTGATTGCCAATCGCCGCCCCATTTTACGCTTCACCACGCAAATAATAGCACAAAACGCAACTTCGGAAGAATGACAATCGGTTCCTCTCTGCTAAGAATGTTGGTAATACCAGAGATACTGTCGTAGCCGACGTCACGTGATGTCTTGTGCTGCTCTCTTCATCGCCTATTTATACGGCGCTCCTTCAAGTTCTTATCGCAGTTCGCCTCTCTTCCTCTGAAGATGTCTTCCGCAGCCAAAGATGAAACGTTTGGGGAAAGTTTTACAAATCGACCACGGCTTATGAGCCCGGAAGTTTTAAATAAAGTTGACGCCGTCCGTGAATGCTTACATTGTGTGATCAACTTAGGTTAAGTTAGTTGCAGATAATTTAGTTACTTAGGTTAGAACAAAATTGGGGATAACCATTCCTGGGGTGACGTTATTGGCCTGCCCAGTGCCAGGGACGCGCTCGCCGGTTTTAGCTCGGCGAGTTGGCCGCCGAAACTGCAGGTTTACATCCATGCTGACACAACTGTAACACTGCAGCATGTATACTGGGGTAAGTAACTAACTGTAGTTGGAAGATTAATAGTTAAAGTAATTGGCTATGGATTCCTTGTTGATAACAATAGTCACTAACATCATTGGAAACTATTAGGACCCATTTAGTCATTGGGGATGAGTTATGTTGTATGAGATTGTAATAAAGAAATTAAAAAAAAAAAAAATACTAAACACACGCAAACTCTGTAACATCTCTCAGTTCTCAGCGTAATCTCCCTGCAGCTGTAAATATTGTACACCACGCATAAACTTACAGCAATATATGGTCAAATAGGCCGGAAAGCAATTGAAAAAAAATTATTTTACGAGGGGGAGTTGGAAAATAAGTTTCCCCTGTCGACTGAGGACGGAGTTGTCTATGAAAGGAAAAATAAATGAATGAATAAATAGAATGAGACATTAAAGATAAGACATATCTTTATTTTTCTACTTGATTTCCAAGTACATTGACACATTTGTCGTACCACCTTTGGCGAATATTGACATGGTGTGAAGTTTTTTGCACACAGGATTAATGGGGACTTTTCACAATTTCATTGTAACAGTATTCCAAATGTTAAGCAAATTTTCAGCTTCTGAGAATTAATGAAAGGATGAATGTTTATTTTGACTGGGATACCATGTATAGCAATTAATTTGCTACATTTCTTTATTTGCTGTTTGGAATTTTCTTATCCATCTTCCTTTGAACCCCATAGAGAAACCTACACCAACCGCCACTGAGCAGGACAAAGATTTCTATAAATCCAAGAGATAATTGAATAAGTAGAGGGCAAGTGCTATCCTGACACGGTGAGGTTGTGCAGGCGAGCTATTCGTGACAGGCCCTATCAAGTCAGCCATCAGCTGAATACCCGATATAATGACGTGGAGGTTATGATATGTACAGATTTTACTGATATTTCTATTGTTGTTGTATTGTGTTCATGTCCTTGTTATTAGTTACTAGCTGATATAAGTCAAACAGGACGCTTATTCCTCATACACCAGAGTTTAGTTTTATAATGATAAGAAAATAACTTGCATCAACAGCTTTCAGTATAAGCCACATGTATGTGTGTGTGTGTGTGTGTGTGTGTGTGTGTGTGTATGTGTGTGTGTGTGTGTGTGTGTGTGTGTGCATGTTTGTATGTGTATTTTGTCAAGTAAACCACAAACCAACGGTTGACAGTCGGACTGAGGGTTACTCTGCAGCCGCCCTGGCGGAGTGGCTGAGCGAATTGAGTCGCTATGCTCCGATGCACGAAGTCGTTCCCCGACGGGGGTTCAAATCCTCCTTCGGGCATGGATGTTTGTGCTGTCTTTAGTATAAGTTAGTTTAAAAGTAGTTTGTAAGTTTAGTGTCTGACGACCCGGCAGTTAAATCCAATAAGCTTAAAAAACATTTGAATATTTACTCTGTAGCCGCGTGGGAATAGCCGCGCGATCTAAGGACCAAATCACTGGCTGCGCGGCCGCTCCCGTCGGAACTTCGAGACGTCCCTGGAGCATGAGTGTATGTGTTCTCCTTAGCATAAGTATATATATTATCACATAGTGATAGGATCAAAGGTGTTAACTTTTGTATTATTTATTTTAATGTTTCTCAACACTTTATCTGTGTAAACAGAAATGATAAATTGTTTCCTGATGATGGCCTAATAAGTCGAAAACTAGTTCGAAGAGAATAAAAGTCAGTAGAACAAAAACAGTTTATTTGTGTTAAACCGACATATGGAATTGTTCTACCAAGAAGCGACAGAATAATCCACACTAAGATGAACTAAGTTCTTTGTGAAAACTTAAGTACCGTGCTGTTCCAGTCTTTAATTTGATTATTTTTAAGTTATTGGATTAACGTTATGAGAAACTCTCACATTTCAATGGTGATATAATTCTTGCATATCTCAGCGGTGTGAAAAGCATCTCCATTTTTTGTAAAAAAAAAGAAATAACATGGAACAGCTTGTAATGTGTTGTTGAGACCGCTACTATTGAATTTCTTTTTTACTGTTTGTTTGTCCTCGTCTTAGCCCTCTAGTGATATATCATCTTCGCATGTTAGCGTGTTGTTGTTGTTGTTGTCTTCAGTCCGCAGACTGGTTTGATCCAGCTCTCCACGCTACCATGTCCTGTGCAAGTCTCTTCATCTGAGAATAAGTTCGACAACCTACATCCTTTTGGATCTGCTTACGGTCTCAGTCTACGATTTTTACCCCACTCACTTCCTTCTGATGCTCAGTTGACAATTCCTTGATGTCTTAGAATGTGTCCTACCAATCAATCCCTTCTCTCAGTCTGGATATGCCAGAAACTCCTTTTCTCCCCAATTCGGTTAAGCACCTCCTCATTAGTTACGTGATCGACCCATCAAATTTTCATCATTCGTCTGTGGCACTACATTTCAAAAGCTTCTATCATCTATCATGTTAGCATACAGTTTCACAACTTTAACTTACAAACTTGATAATATATGATTTTTATTATATACAGAGAGAGTCACGTAACACATAACACAGTTTTATTTTGTGAACGGATCTAGATATCGAAATCACGTTTACGGAAAAATGATTGTGACCTACGGGACATGCAATTTGGTACTTTTTATAAATTAGCTAATAATGTATCCAGTGATTAAATTTACAAGTACCCTTGTAAATCGTACTAGTACTGTTCAGTTGCAATTTTTTTTAAATAGTTTTTAGACAGACAGATCTATAACTTCTTACGTAATTTTGGAAAGCTACTGTTTAAAGTCAGGCAAGCTGTAGTGTCTTAGGCGATTTTAACAACAATGAAATACGGCACGTCGATAAACGAGCCGTTGCCTAGTAACATTGCGATTCTGAATCGTGCTTTCGTAAGTTGTCGTGAGTGCTTGCTAACCTCTACAAAGTCGAATTAGAGAGTTTCCAGCCTACATCTTTGAACTTTTGTGCTTGTTGAGAGTCTTCTGAACAACTAAGAAGAGCTTCAACCCCGAGCGCTGCGTAGAACAGGTCGAGGAACCGTAAGTAGCCAACCAACATTTTGTCTGGGTCATCACTTGCCCATGTTAGAATCCTTTTATGTTGCAACTACTTTAAACTGTGAGACACTTTCCAAGAATGGTTTCCTATCGAATCTATGGGTCCCAAACTATATACTTTGAACGTGCTGTTATATATTGCCCAGGTGATTTTGCTGGCGCTAGTTAAGTTTGATAACGAAAAACCGTACGATATCGTTGTGGTTGTATCAGTGAATGAAAACTTTGGCTTCGATTCAGGATAGGGTTATTTCCAAGAATGCTTGCAATCGAAGTAACTCGGGCTGAAATGATATATATCGAACATGCAAATCTAAATCGATTACACAGTTACTGACAACGCAACTTATGGGAACGTAATTTATTGGTTTGTATGCTCGTGAGTGACGGTGAAGTTTTATTTTATTTTATTTGATGTGACTTAAAAGAATTTGCAGTCATAGCTACACAAAGGATAACTGTCATAACCGTATAGTGACTGGTTCTCGATTTAGAGTTGCACGTTCGATACGTATCGTTTCAAGCCGAGCTACGTCGATTGTAAGCATTTTTTGAAATTATCCAGGACAATCACACACTCCAAAATTTAATTCGTTGTTTACGTAGTGTGGGTCTTGTTCGAAATGTTGTAGGAAATTCGAATTGCTTCCTGTTTTATAGTCCTAGTTCACTAACGACGGGATAAAACTTCAGTCTCTCTTATGAAGTACCAAGTGTACCCATGCACGAAAACGATCGCAAATGGCTGTAAATCATACTGCAAGGCGTTGAACACAGAAGCTGTTGTAGATGAATTTGTAAATCATTCTGTTGAAAGTTTGGTAATTTGGAAGGATCGTTGTATATCGCTTCGGACGGCCTGCTATCGATAATGACGGACTATCGATAGTTGCGTGTGTCAATTTGTATGGAACATGCGATCATCAAAATGCTATCGTAGTTTGTTTACTCGCAAGCGTAGGCGAAATCAGTTGCCTTTATGATCTAGGAGAAAATTGTTTAGCCTAGACCACGATAATACCTTTCTGAACCAGAGATTCACGTACTAAAAAAACATTAAATAAAAATATTTGTTTAACCTAAACCTAACCTTCTTAAGGCTACGCTACAGATAAGTTTTTTAAGTGAAATTGCATAGCCCATGATAGCACGTTTATGAACCGAAGATTTCGTACATATCATAAAATAAATAAAACATGCTATACCTGCTCTATGGTTGACAGGTTCTTGTATGTACCCTTGTTCGCTCAGTAAAACTAATTGCCCTCGTAAAAGGGAGATTCTGAATCACTTGATCACTGTTTCGTACAGATCATAAAATAAATAAAACATGCTACACCTGCTCTATGGTTGTACAGGTTCTTGTATGTACCCTTGTCCGGTCAGGAAAAGTAAACCATACAGTACCAACAGCATTAATTATTAAATTTGTTTATATACGTCGAAATTAATGTCTGTTTTAATTTGTCCGCCAACATTTGTTTCTTACGAAATAGCGACGTTCGTGTGTTCGATATATGACACTGCGATACTCGCGTCTTCGATTCTGATCGATAGTACGCCGTCCGAAGCGATATACAACGGTCCTTCCAAATTACCGAATTTTTTTATCATCCTACGCTCTGTCTGTTCACACGCAGAACATCGACAACATGTGTGAAACGTTGAAATCTTTTATTCATAGAGAAGGATAATCAGGATACATTGGGGGGGAGGGGTGGGGGTAATCTTTAATCTTTCCAATACCTGCACTTCCACAACATGGGGCTGCTTGTAAAACTGATACCTCAGCAAACACTACACAGACTGACAGAATTGTGCTTGTACGAAGGGGAGGAAACACTTTGTAACGCTGATCTGTAGCACATCTCTGTCAAAACCGTATAGTGACTGGATGCAGATATGACGCTTTCCATGCACTTTATAGAAGCTTGGACGAAAGAAAATGGTAATTATATCTCAGACAGGTAGAAATCTACATTAACATGCGTTTGCCTATTCTTGGATAGCTCGATTACTGCCAGACCACCGAGACATATCTGTGAAAGTCTTGGCGGCAGTCTCTGAAGCTATGTTGCAGTCTTATGCAGAATCGGCGTTTCCTCGTATAGAATCAGCTGTAGGTATTACAAGGGAATTCCTAAAGGAAATTTTTTAATTTGAGTTGTATCTATGTCTTGATCAGAGTCAGATACTTTACTTTTAAGTATAATTTATTTACTTGTGTAAAATTTTACGACGGTTCTTAGTGCTTAGGTTGGCAACAGATGAACAATGAAGTGTAGAATTGCGTTAATATTTTTTCACGAGCTACAGAGTAATACTGTACCTGCTCTATGTTTGACAGGTTCTTGTATGTACCGTTGTCCGTTCAGAAAACATAATTTTCGTTTAAATTGAAGTTGTCACAAAAAACATTTATTGGTCATCTGAGTTGCTGTCATTACCATTGGTGCCAACATAACCACTGCAGCCCGGTGAGAAGTGTCGTACAATTTAACCCTTTTCTCATCAGAAGCAACTAAGATCTTGTATATTTTCTTTTCTTTGATAAACCGAAGAATTATCACTACATTTCTGTGGAAATCAATGAGGTTGATATAATATATTTTGCAGCTATATTTAATAAACCGGCATTAGTGTATGGCTATCCTTATTTGGTGATTATGTTCAAACAGCGATTAAGACACGTATAAGTTATGCTGCAGGAAGACAAGAAAAGCTAACCATAAAATGTTGACATTAAAGAGAGTTGTTGTTACTTTGGTAAAAATGAATCCTACGTGGCGTCTTCCATCACCAACGAATTCATGAAAATCGTGAACGGATGTCTATCTTACAAAAGCTGAAACGGAGTAAACGAAAGACAGTTCTGAGCAGAGAGTTCACTGGAGTTATACGTAAAACATTTTGTGTTATTTAAGTTTTACATTAACACGTTTTCCTTATTTCTTTCCTTTTTAAAAGTAAATCGTGGAAAACATTAATTGGAAAGACTGATTCAGAGTATTTATAAGATTTGGTGCGATGACTTCGATGTGCCGTCGCTAAACTGTTCTTACATTAGAAGTGGAAATGTTGGACATGAATATTATAACCTTCTGAACGGAATTACACACCGGCCAGCAGCTTTTCTACTAAACGGATATTTTGTAAATGGAAACAGCATGACGAAGCAAGCCTTAGCCTTTCAGAAAGTTACCAACTGCTAGGGTCCACTGTGATGCCCAAACAACTGCCTGTTATTTGAGTTGTATCCGAAGAGATTTGCGCTTCATTAGTGCTCGACTATACACATAATTTTCGATTCTTAGTATTGGCAACTACGTGTGACGTTTACTGTTGTGTTGCTAATGTCTTGTAATTCAGCATCAACAATTTCTGTAGCTCTTTTATTCATTAAATATCATGTTTTGGAACTGATACAGCATACGATGTATCATTGGCTTTCTTATCAGTCAACATCGATTATATGTAACTTTCCTGTTATTTTAAAAATTACCCCTCTCTATCGCTGTTTTCCGCATATTTCACATAATGCACTAACCTTGTAAGTGCACGCAAGTCTCACGTTTGAGTGAGTGAATACCAAACCGAAATGTCTCCTATTCTAACCATTATTAATGCATATGGATATTACTGAGTCATCGTCAGAAACAACGGGGCCTTCTGAAATCACCACATCACTTTTTTGTCTGTTCTGAAGCTGGAAAGAAAAGGACTCCAAATTTTTACAAGTCCTGGATGTCTTAGTGAATTTATAATGGAAAAACATTTTGATCTACTGTAATGTGTTATTCAAGCTTCTGTTGCTCCTAAAGCAAACTTCCAACATTTTACACCAGTCACATGCTTGTCACTGCTCTCATACGTAACACCTTACATCTACACATCATCGTCATTTGAAGACGTGTTGAAAGAAACTGATTCACTTATTTAATAGGTAAATATTAAATTTATGGGGAAATCACATATTAGATACTAGTATTTCCTGATTAAATTTACAAACATTCAGTTGCAATGCTTTATGACGGTTTATGTATGGACAGATCACATATTACGTATGGTATTGGTAACTAACCTACGCGAAAGACAGACGAGCAGGTATTCCTATTTTCCTCGACGGCCAGGCAATATGAACAACAATGAAATATCGTCCGCCATGACCCGAGCCGTTGCGTAGTAACATTGCGATCCTGAATCGTGCTTTCGTAAGTTGTCGTGAGTGCTTGCTTGCCTTTGTGAAGTTGAATTAGAGAGTTTCCAACCTACATCTTTGGACTTTATTGCTTGTTGTGAGTCTTCTGCACAGCTAAGAAGAGCTTCAACACCGAGCGCTGCGTGGAACGGTTCAAGGAACCGTAAGTAGACAATCAACATTTCCCCCAGCTTTGCTGTTGATCTACTATACACTACGAGGCACTTTCGAAGAACAGTTGCCTATCAAAACGGTTGCCCCAAATTGTGAAGGAAGCTTGCACAGGCGCCCGTTTCGATAAGCCTCGAATGCGCGACCGCACTTCGATATTTGGTGCATTTCGATATGTTCCAAGATAGCGCGAATTATTTACAGGTCAAATTGTGTTGCCAACATGTTTCGGTTTATTAAAAAAAAAAAAAACTCATGGGATGCAGACAGATCTATCTTTTACTGCAGTCACAGGATTGCCCAGATTAATGTAATTTCAACCGCTAATGAAAATGCTATGTACGCGCTTTTGCGCGTGCGTTTAAATACGATATGAATCTTCATGTTTCAGTATATATTTTAAAACATCTCACGGGATGCAGACAGATCTATCTTTTACTGCAGTCATAGGATTGCCAATACAAGCATTTTAAGACAAGGTATGTTGAGATAAAGTACCTAGAAGTGACATTTACATACAGAACAATTTAACCCTCCCGCCATCTTGGAACATATCGAAATGCACCACATATCGAAATGTTGTCGCGCGTTCCAGATTTATCGAAACGGGCGCCTGTGCAAGCGTCCTTCACAATTACCATATTGACAAGCGACTATGCTTCCACTAGTTACAATAAGTATTTAGTGTCTTGCCAAGGAAACAGTGTTTCATTTACGTTTGTGAATAGCATTGAGTGGTAGCGTTGTTTCCGAATAAGGGTAGTCTCAGTGTGCGAAATTTAATTCCTTGTTTAAGTAGTGTAACAATGTGTTCGAAATCTTGTAGGAAATTCAGATTGCTTCCTGCTTTGTAGTTCTAGTTTATTCACGGGCGGGTGAAACTTCAGTGTCTCTGATGAAGCACTAAATCTTCCCAGGCATGAAATAAATCACAGACAGATTTAAGTCATACTGCAAGACGTTGAACTCAGAAGGTATAAAAGATGAAATCGTAAATCATGGTTGAAATTTTAGTCATCGTACGATCGATCTGTTCACACACAGAACATCTATCGCTTGTGTCGAGACAGATTGTAGAATGGTGCACGTACAAAGGCGAGAAAAATCTCGGTAATGTTGAGATGTAGTAGAGCCCTCCATTCTTAACCAGATCCAGACGTGAGGCTTTCTAAACGTTTTATGAATGCAAAGACGAAATATGGTAGTAATTATATCTCAGACAGGTAGCAAAGAAAGCACAGTAATATCCGCTTTACTATTCATGGGTATTTCGATTACTCCCTTACCAACCAGAAATATCTCTGAAATCCTTAAGCGGGAACTATTCGATTCACGTTGCACTATTTTGAACAACACGATAGAATGAGCTGTCGGTCATACTAGATGATTCTTAATGGCAGTTTTTAAATTCAAGTTATATTTCTGTCATGATGCATGTAGTTATTTCATTTGAAGTGAAACTTATTTACTCGTGTATATAACTGGCTGGGTAAAAGTCAGCCGACTGCGGTGGCCGAGGAGACTGCGGCGCGTCAGTCTGCACGGCCACTACGGTCGGGGGTTCGAATCCCCCCTCGGGCATGGATATTTGTGCCGTCCTTAGTATTAGCTAGTTCATAAGTAGTTTGTAAGTTTAGGGACTGATGACCCCGTAGTTAAGTCCCATAAGCTATACAAACATTTGAACATTTTTGAACTTCCGTGTGTGCCAAATAAAGGGTTAATCTAGAGTTCATAACCAATAAGTTGTGGGTTGAGTCTATGTCTTTTATCCTTAAAAGGGAATATTTATGAAGATTTCTATTTTTTTTTTTTTTTTTCCCTCACCCTCAACATACAGAACAAGGGGTTCGTTCAAGGAGCTGCAGGGCTGCAGGTTCCTGCAGCAGCAAAGCAGGCACTACCGCGCATGCGCCGTACCGATGACGTCAGTCAGGCTGCAGGAGGAAATTTTCCCTGCAGCTCATGCAGCCTGGAAGTTGCAGGACGCTGGAGCCGGGAGTTTCCTTGAACAGCCGGTAGGCTGCAGCATGCTGCAGGATTGCTCTTTGAACACGAATTTCCGTACTGCGCATGCGCGGTAGCTGCCCTGCAGCTCTTTGAACGAACCGAAGGTGTTTTCTGCCGTATGTCCTCTGTCACAGTTGATGTAAATTAACTTTGCTAGTGTAGACAGATGATGTATGGACCTGAATTTTTATCTGTCGCTTTCCACTTCTTTCACCTCTGGCAGTGTTGCTCATGTGAAAAATACCGAGTAGCACCGTGGTTCGGAACCCACGTTAAACTGTAGGTCCCCGTATAACTTGGATGGGTAAGTCAGTTCGAAGGTCGGAGGAAGGCAACGGCATACCACCTCCAAACAGCACCACGCCTAGTAAAGCACTGTGGTGTTCAAACCAATCTTCGGATTGTTGACTGCTTTACCTTACCTTCCTCACCAGAAACAACAAAACCGTGGAATGATATTCTATTCATTAGTGAACAAGATTTTTCTCGCAATATTAACGAGCTTGATGTAATACATTTTGCAACCATCTCTGTTAGACCATCTCTGTTTGGTAATGATGTTCCAATAGCGATTAAGCCAATACAAGTTATGCTGCAGTAATAGAAGATAAGCTAAGCATAAAATTCACAGAGACTGGTTTTTTGTAACTTTATTATAAAAAAATAAAATAAAATAAAAAACTAATTTCTCGTCAGCATGGAAGAATGATTATTTGACAAAGGTTGATCTGGAGTAAACGGAATACAGTTCTGAGGAGTAATTTCAATAGAAGTTATACTTAAAAGTGCTGTTATTACTGAAATTTTCCATTAATTAAGAAATAAGTTTTTCTTATTTTTCCTTTGTTTCCATGAAAGTATGCAAAACATTAATTTGAAACATTGATTCAGAAAATTTTTAAGATTTGTGTGACGACTTCGATGCATCGCCCTTAAATTTATCTTACACTAAAACTAGGCATGGTAGAGATGAATATTGTACACTTTTGAAAGGTATAATTCAATGACTAGCAGTTGCACCACTCAACGGATATTTCGTTGATTGAAACCGAGTGATGCAGCAAACCTCAGCCTGCCAGAAAATTACTTTTAGCTAAGAGCCACTGTCTTAATCAAACAACTGCCTATTGAGTTTGTTGCAGTGCAAAAAATTGAAGGTTTATGATATTTTCACTATACACATATTTTTGATTGTATTACAAAGTACATGTTACGTTTACTGTTTTGTTGCAAATGTTTTACAATTACGCTTCAACAAATTCTGCAGTTCTTTTCTCTTTATTTTGAAACGAATGTTTTCATTAATTCACCAGATCTCACGTTTTCGAACGGTATAGCACACGATAATCACACACTTTCCCACCAATCAATATCGATTGTATTTAACTTCCCCATTAATATTAGAAATATTACCCAGTCTCTTCCTGTTTTCCGTATATTTCACGTACAGCACTGGCTCTGGAAGCCGGCGCAGGACCTCGCGTTTGTATGAGTTGCGTAATACGACATAATACGGAGCGAGGTGACGAAGTGGTCTACTACATCTACATGGGATACTCTGCAAATCACATTTAAGGGTTCATCGAACCACCGATATACTATTTTATCTCCCATTCCATTCTCGAATAGCGCGCGGGAAATATCTCCGTTAGAGCTCTGATTTATCGTATTTTATTCTGATGGTCATTTCTACCTACGTAAGTGGAAGTCAGCAATATACAGGTACAAAAAGATACGGCCAAACTTTCAGGAAACATTCCTCACACACAAAGAAAGAAGATATGTGGACATGTGTCCGGAAACGCTTAATTTCCATGTTAGAGCTCATTTTAGTATTTCTCTTTAAATGTAAATTGAAATAATTCCTGCAGACAATTGTCAAAATACCCAATTGTTTCGTTAGTATCTACTGTACTTCCTCGATTCACTGCTAGTTGGCCCAATTTAAGGAAGGTAATGTTGACTTCCGTACTTCTGTTGACTGGCGACGGGTGAGGCTTCATTCCAAGGTGATCAAATTGTAAATTTTCACAATGAACATGTGTGGGCTGACGAGAATCCGCACGAAATTGTGCAATTACGTCATCAACACAAATTTTCTGTGAACGTTTGGGCAGGAATTGTTGGTAATGTCGTGATTGGGCCTCATGTTCTTCCACCTACGCTCACTGGAGCACGTTATCATGATTTCATACGGGATACTCTACCTGTGCTGCTAGAACATGTGCCTTTACAAGTACGACACAACATGTGGTTCATGCACAATGGAGCTCCTGCATATTTCAGTCGATGTGTTCGTACGCTTCTCAACAACAGATTCGGTGACCGATGGATTGGTAGAGGCGGACCAATTCCATGGCCTTCATGCTCTCCTGACGTCAAACTTAACTTTCATTTATGGGGGCATTTGAAAGCTCTAGTCTACGCAACCCCGGTACCAAATGTAGAGACTCTTCGTGCTCGTATTGTGGACGACTATGATACAATACGCCGTTCTCCAGGGCTGCATCAGTGCATCAGGGATTCCATCCGACGGAGGGTGGATGCATGTATCCACGCTAACGGAGGACATTTTGAACATTTCCTGTAACAAAGTGTTTGAAGTCACGCTGGTACGTTCTGTTGCTGTGTGTTTCCATTCCATGATTACTGTGAGTTGAAGAGAAGTAATAAAATAAGCTCTAACATGGAAATTAAGCGTTTCCGGACATATGTCCACATATTTTCTTTCTTTGTGTGTGAGGAATGTTTCCTGAAAGTTTGGCTGTACCTTTTTGTAACACCCTGTATTTTTGCGTTCGGTGAAGAATGTTGGCGATTGGAGTTTCGTAAGCATCCCACGCCGATGTGGTCATAGAATCTGATCACTGATGTCCTTTCATCCTGAATTTTTATGGCAGTCCAGAAACTTTCGTTTCATTTGCGTCATTGCTTCTTCTCCATATACGTATATTGAACAGTAGCACTAAAAGAATGAATCTCTGTCTTATCCTATCTAATCCAATCATTTCGCCCGTGGGTGACAGTTTTATTATTCACGCTTGATACTGTCTACTATATAATTACTCGTCTTTTCACACAGCCTACTCCTACTTTTCTAACAATTTCTAATATCTTGCACCGTTTTACATTGTGAAAACTTTTCCTAGTTTGAAAGCTCCTCCAAACCTGTCTGGATTTGCCTTCAATCCTGCTTCAATATCTACAACAATGTCAGCAATGGCACTCTCATGCCTCTGCCTGTCCTAAGGCCAAATAATCTCCATCCAACAGCCTCTCAATTCTTCAGTTGTTCTGTATATTACTCCCATTAGTAACTTGGCTACAACAGCTACTCAGCTGACTGTGTGACAGTTCTCCCAGTTATCTGCCCTTTCTGTCTTCGTAATTGTGTTCCTGATATTTCTTCGAAAGACTAATAGAACGTTGCCAGGCTAATACACAGTATTCACCAAACTTTAACAGACGTTTCGTTATTACTTCCTCCAGTTATGATATCTATACTTGAGGATCATTTTATAACAAGTCTTTCAAGGATCTTTAAAATTCTGACTGCAATACTGAAACTCCTCGGTCTCCCTCCTTGGCCCAAATTCATCCTTCTCAAAAGTCGTCAGGCGAGAGGTCTTCAATGTGCATTTTACGAACGCGTGCTCTGTAATCTGCCTTTAACAGTAGAATTCCAACTGTAATCTTTATGCCAATCCCACTCCTTTTAGTTTCAGTGAAGACTGCTTTGATTTTTCTGTATACTGAATTAGTCCTTCCAATAACCACTTTCTTTGGATTTTGGTTCATTATTCCTGCAAAAACTTCGCCTTAGCTTCGTTATATTTTCTATTTGTTTTATTCCTAAGGAATTTATATTGTACATCGGTCACTCAGTGAAAATTTTTGCATTTTCATTCTTTCGTCAATTAACGGAAGTAATTCTTCTGTTAACCGAGGCATCTTTCTATGTTTATGTATTTATTTGACCACCATTTGTGATGTGCACTCCTCTTCAACTGAACTGCATATTTTGCTATTCCATATTGAAGCATCAACGCCCTAAGCAAACTTCAGACACGAAAGTCTGTCTGACGATCTACATCTACGTCTAGAGCTACAGACATATTGTGCAAGCCACCTAGCTGTGTAGCGGAGAGAACTAGTGCACTACTGTCATTCCCTCCTTTTCTTTATTCAGTCACGTATGGTTGGCAAGAAAAGCAACTTCATATAAGCCTCCGCGTATACTGTATTCTCTTTAATTTCATCTTCACGGTCTTTCCCTGAGACATACTCATGGGGATAAACGATTTTGGGCGCTTCTTCTAGACGCGTATGATCTCGAAACTTTGGCAGCAGCCTCCGTTGCTGTGTCTGGCACAAAAGATAGCCTATCTACTCCTTGACGCTTTACTGCTTGCTAAATGAACCTGAAAAGCACCTCTTCTATCAATCCTACGGTATCCCACACTAACGAGCAATATTCAAGTACTGCTCTAACAAATATTTTTAAGTTACTTCATTTTTTTGATGAACTACATTTCCTGAGAATTTTTTCAATTCTGTCATTCGCTTTTCTCACGAACAAACCTATGAATTCTTTCCAATTTAAATAATATCTAATGCTCGCCAGCATACATTTTATGGAAGTATCTGCCGCAAAGAATGTTCTGTAATTTTATAGTCATACAGTGAAGAAATATTCCTTGATTTATATTCGCATTGCATTAAAATTGTTTACGTTGATGGTTAGTTGCCATTCCCTACACCATACGTTGATACGCAGCATATCATCCAGATTTCGCTACAATTTTGCAGCGTAGAAAATTCTTTGTATATTACAGCATCTTTCACGAAAATCCTCGATAAACTTTCGACTTTATCCTCAAGCTCATTTATACATACGGTACTAGTTAAACTTTACCAAATTACGCTTTGTCGCTTTGGCTCAAGTCTGATATGAAGCGAATGGGAAAGTAAATAAAAGAATACTTTCGATCAAAGAATGATTGATAAAATATAAATCAGACGCCAATAGTCTGCTGTTAGTTGTTGTAGCTATGTGGACTGAACAGAAAATTGGGAAAAATGTATTTTATCAGAAAATAACTATTTAATCCAGTAAAATTTAGAATGACTGAAAATTTTATTTGTTACTATTTTCTTCCTTCCGGATGTTCACATCCGTCCATCTTCATCTTAAATAATTGGATCCGCAACAGTTGTTAATTTTTATATTTTATTGTATGCACTACCCGAGTTTCGAGACCTATATCTCATCATCAAGTGCATCTGAAAATTGCAAACAAATAAAATTTTATTGTAATAAAATTAGATAAAAAAGGCTACCATACATCTTTACTAAAATTATTCAGTATAAAGGGTGTATAAGTACTTAGTTGGTCCGTATAACTGTTACACGTAGGAACATTAAAATAGTGACTCTCTGGTCAGGCAACAAGCAGGGAGGCACTGTAAGCAACTTGGGAACGACATAGTTAATCACAAGGCATGGTCTGCATGTAAAACATTAAGTCCCATGATTAAGAAGTGTAACATAAAAAAGATAGAAAATCGGCAATGTTAAAAACAGAAAAGAGTGTGTACATACCGCGCCTAACCATAGCGAACCAAAATGTAAGCGGCATGTAGAAATGCAAAGGGGAGTGTAATACATGTCACACGTGCGTTTAAGCTCAAATACTTAACTTGCGATACCCTTGAAATTATATGCATGCATGATTAAGAGCTACGTGCTGAGTTCCCTCTCGACCGTTGCTTGCCATTCTCGTATTTCTTTTACGCTAGCGCTGAGTTTAACAATATGAGATGCCTTCCGGACTTCATTCTGGACGCCGATCACTAATGGCCACGTGAATTGTGCATTGGTAAAGCAAAAGTGTGACTTTTGCTGTGTCGGCACCTTCATGGTTTGGGGCATCTCGTAGGCAGCAGAGACATCTGCACTGTGACATACTTCTCGTGGTGTGACAAAATACTTTTATGCGTGGAGTACGAAGCATTTATAAGTAGTCGATATAACATCTATCGATAGCCGACCTATCTCTTACTCTTCTATTTGTCACTCAAAATACCACTCGTATAGTCTTCCATATGACACGGTCGCCTTCGGATAACTGAATGGATGGTTTGAAAAACCCGCTAGTCGGTTTCCTCTATCCACTCAAATGCATAGGACTTCATTTCTTCTTGCAGGGACGAAATAACCTTGGAAAAAACACTTCGAACTGAGACTACAATTAATTCAAGCCTTTTTTCATCTTAAGACGTGTATTATAACATTAATTCTTTCCCACAATGTTGAATGCGTAAATACATAATGAGTAATTAAAGTTCAGAACTGGTTTCCGTCGGACTTTCACAGTATGTCCCTTAATACTAATAAAACAAAAAAACAACGTAAAAGAAATTACATAATTTCTCTTGCAATGTCGGTGCAGAGTCTTAATTATTCGTAGGCGGCGCACTGTTATTCACTGTGCGTCGCCTCCGTTTCCAAAGTCATCGCTTGGATTCTTCTTTTAACATTTTTTTGCACCCTGTAAACAGTATTACGGGCGCACAGTTTTCTGTGTCGTTGATAATGGTTGATAGCAACTATCTTCTATCGGGAATCTATAACTTATGTGACGACCATTCCATCTTGTTATATCTCGGGCCCACGGTGCTAGAAATGTCGTATATTGACATAATGTGAAAGTATTGTCCAAACACTGTAATTATTTATTTATTTATTTCTCACACAAGATATCTTTCGGCATTTAATTCCATCGTCAGGTGTTTCAGCAAAAACATTTTCTTATATGAGTATGTATCCAAATGCAACATCAATAAATTTTCGTAAATAACATTTTACAAATTTCATTTACAAATATATATTTATAAGTGAAATTTGTAAAATGTTATTTACGAAAATTTATTGATGTTGCATTTGGATACATACTCATATAAGCAAATGTTTTTGCAGAAACACCTGACGATGGCATTAAAGGCCGAAAGATATCTTGTGTGAGAAATAAATAAATAATTAATTACAGTGTTTGGACAATACTTTCACATTATGTCAATATAAGACCATTCCATCGTTACATTATCAACACTACAATAATCCAGAAGCTATAATCATGAAACATAATACTAAAATAGATATATCTTCCTGAACGTTAAAACGTCCAACCATAACCTCACTGGCTTCCACAACACAAAACATAATAAAACAATAATGAACCAGTAACTGTAAAATGCTGCCGAAACGCGTCGTGCTAATAAAACTATTAGCAAAAAGTGATTGCTGCAGTATAAATTATTTCAAAAAATTACATTCTTACCAATTATTATGCAACACTGGTATCGGGAGGTTCAGTAATGCAAGCAGATGGACATAAATCCCAAAATGCGTCATTACACAGTCTATATTGACTTTGCAAATATACTTTTCAGAAAAATCCTGAACTACTAGTAATTTTGACGATTCTAGTACTTTAAGCTGTGCACTGTTTACTGGAAGAAGTCCCTAAAACAACACACGCCCTACTCTCATTCCATGTTTTCTTATTGGCCAGAAGTCGACAATGGCCGCACTTTCATTCTGCTGGACTAATGTGTAACCTCAGATTAGTGTTTGACATGATTTTGTTTTCTCTCCACAGATGTTCCGCAAGCTTTTCGCTTGCTGCCTCAGGCAGACGAGTGAGGCAGACGACGATCTGATTGGCAAACCTAAGGTAAGAAACGCCGGATGTACTGGAAAATAGAACCTATATCAGGCTTCAGGGCAGCTATTTTCTACACAATAAGAGAATCAACTGTACATCACATTACAAATTACTGTAAGGTCTTTCGGATTTAGCAGAGCAATTGTCTTTACTCACAGTTGTAAAGAGGCAATCATGGAATAACGAACTTTTTGTGCTTACGCGTAATCTTATTTGCAGCGTCATTACAGAGACATAATGATCGATTGTCTACACGTTCTTGAAAGGGGAGCAATGTAACTCACGATCGGGTAAAACTGCTCTTCATATAGGAAAATATTAGCGTTAATGAAAAGAGATTCTGAACATTTACAGTCAGAAGGACGGATTATTTCAGGCTCTTCGTGTTTTATTGACCTTTAGGAACTCTGGTCAACAACTGTACAAGTATTTCTAGGGCAATCGTGGCAATTTTACTCAGTCTTGCTGGCGCATGATGAGGATTCGTTGCCATTTGCTTGAACGTATTGACTAGGAACATTACGACGATCTCTTTCGTCACACAGATTTTGCAGGAAGGTAGAAAGTTCGGAATACGTAATTCTCCTTAATGCCTTTGCTTCGTGAGCAGACTCAACGTCAAGATTGAGTGGAGGAAAAAGAGAGAGAGGGAGAGAGAACGAACTGCCGCAGTGGTTGATACAACGTAATAGCGTGAGGTTCACACCTTTTTAGGAAAATCCGATTTAGTATTCCCGTGATTACGTCAAATCGCACAACGCGCATGTCCACCATGTTCTTTGATGAAGGACACGGTTGATCCCATCACTCCTGCTTCCCCAAACGTACCTTGAACTCCACCTATAACGAACATTTAATAAACGCAACATTTAACCCAAAATTTTCTTCCGTCCTTTCTTACATAAAATACTCCAGTTTACAAACTTTTCCTACGATATTGGAAAATTAAGATAAGAATTTATACAGAAAAGAGCTAAGATCAGGGAAACACTTCTAGAAAACCTCACGACCTACATCGAAAGTCACAACAATCTATGGCATCCGTGAAATACAACCGTCTCGTGCGCAAGTTGTTCACACTTGCACACATCCACGTCTGTTCCACGTGGAGTAGCAAGGCTTTTTACGCTGAATCGCAGGTAAATAACAGCATCGTATAGAGAACACTAACCGATGTCACCATCTCTTGTACTTTCGTGTGTGTTCTCCTTGTTGATTGCAATATTATGCTTTTAGCGTGATTTGTTGACTATAAAGCTCTAAGCGCTGTTTTCACATCTCCAGCTATAGATACATGATTTTATATTGTAATTGTAGAATTTCTTAGACCAAAATATCAGAGGGAGTAATTCGATATTGGTAGAAAACACTATAGTGAGTAAGTTAGTGCTTTCCAATCGATGGCCGCATCGGAATGTAGTTTAATTGCTACACGTCAGTTATGAAGGGCGTTGGAGAACACCGCAACGACGTGCAGCTAAAGCTATTTGCTTTGTCCGAAAGAACAGAGAGCACATATTTGCAAATTAAGCGATGTCTGCTAGTGCAGATGAAAACCACGCTGCAACTCTTCACGGAATCTGCGAAATGCTCCGAGTAAATATGACAATGGAGAAAGTCACTTCCTCAGTAGCGTGTGTGGGCAAGTTGAGATTTTGGTCTGAAGTGGGTCTACTGGTCTAGTCCGTACAGATGTGGTGACTGTTAGGTCCGGATGATGTACCAATCCGTGCAATTGTCATGTAAGCGCGGACTGCCGAGTATTTACTTTGCCCATTGATGCAATCCAGTGTACAATGACCGCGAATGGTCTGTGTAAACTGCCTAGTAAACTGAAGAGCCCAGTCAGCTCAAGTTTTCAACTCTTGTTAACTTCTCCCGTTGCCCGAAATACGGTGCCCGATGACATCTCCTTTGCGTCGATAAAAGAGTAGATTTAGATTTTGTTGTTGTTATGGTCTTCAGTCCGGAGACTGGTTTGATGCAGCTCTATCCTGAGCAAGCCTTTTCATCTCCTCAAAAGAACGGCAACCCACATCCACTTGAATCTGCTTACTATACGCGTCTCTTGGTCTCTCTCTGCGATTTTTACTCCACATGCTTTCCTCCAATGCTAAATTTACGATTCCTCGATGTCTAAGAATGTGTCCCACCAAGCGATCCCTTCATTTAGTCAGGGCATGCCAAAAATTCCTTTTCTCGCCAAGTCTGATCAGTACCTCTTCATTAGTTATGCGATCTACCCACCTAATCAACATTCTTCTGTAGCACCACATTTCAAAAGCCTCTATTCTCTTCCTGTTGATCGTCCATGTTTCACTCCCGTACAAGACAACACTCCACGCAAATGCCTTCAGAAAGGACTTCCTTACGCTTAAATTAATATTCGATGTTTGCAATTTTTTTTTTTTTCAAAAATGCTTTTCTACCATTTGCTATTCTGCATTTTATATCTTCTTTACTTCGGCCAACAGAAGTTATCTTGCTACCCAAATAACAAAATTCATCTACTACTTTTATTGTCTCATTACCTAATCTAATTCCTTCAGCATCACCTGATTTTCTAAGACCGCATTCCATTATTTTTGTTTTACTCTTGTTAATGTTCATTTTATTGGCCTACCCTCTCTTCAACACACTGTCCATTCCATTCAACTGCTCTTCCATGTCCTTTGCTGTCTCTGACAGAATTACAATGTCATCAGCAGAACGCAATGTTTTTATTTCTTCCCCCTCAACTTTAATCCCTATTCCAAAATTTTTCCTTACATTCCTTCACCGCCTGCTCGATGTGCAAATTGAATAACATCGGAGAAAGGCTACAACCCTGTCTTACTCCCTTCCCGCCTAATGCTTCCCTTTCATTCCCTTCGAGTCTAATAACTGCGGTCTGGCTTTTGTACAAGTTGTAAATAACTCTCCTTTCCCTGTATTTTACCCCTGCTGACTTCAGAATTTGAAAGAGTGTATTCCAGTCGACATTGTCAAACGCTTTCTCCAAATCTACAAAAGCTAAACATGTAGGTTTGTCTTTCCTTAATCTATCTTTTAAGGTAAGACGTAAAGTGAGTATTGTCTCCTGGATTTCTACGATCCTCCTGAATCCAAACTGATCTTCCCCGAGGTCAGCTTCTACCAGCTTTTCCATTCTCCTGTAGATTATTCGTGTTAAAATTTTGCAATCATGACTTATCAAACTGATGGTTCTGTGATTTTCACACCTATCTGCACCTGAATTCTTTTGAATAGGGATTATTATATTTTTCTTAAATAAACTAACAATTGAACGAGAATGTGACGCTGGTAAAAATTTCCTGCAGAACATGTCCGAGGCGCGTTGGCGGGCTCGCTTTCTTGAGGACGAACTGGTGCCGGTGGCAGCACAGGCGCAGAACGCCCCTCCGTCGCCGCCTTCTCTTGATGACGTCTACGGCGAGCTCGTCGGGAAGGTAAGGCGTCATTACTGTTACGTCACACTGCATAGATCACTGGTAGACTCCTAGGTGGTGTTCGCTAAAGTACATGTTCCTACGAAATGCTTCGTTGGATGTAATACCTCCTCAATCTCTACACGATCAAAAATGTTCAAATGTTTGTATAGTCTATGGGACTTAACTACGGGGTCATCCGTCCCTAAACTTACAAACTACTTATGAACTACTTACGAACTAGGACGGCACAAATATCCATGCCCGAGGGGGGATTCGAACCCCCGACCGTAGTGGCCGTGCAGACCGTGACTGGAGCCCCTTAGTCCCCTCGGCTACCGCGGCCGGCTCTACACGATAATGCGACATTTGGTGAACATGATTACTTTTGTAGTGAGCTGTCAGAAAATGGAAACCGGATCCGTCCGCGATGTTAGTTCACGAACTTCCTGCAGCTTGCGTTTCGCAAGCTTAATTCTTCCATCTTGGATTTGTTGTTAATAACATAGAACCTTTGGATGGGGCTGACTAATTCTAGGAGGAGAAAAAAATATTTTCACCTCTTGTCGATGTGAGTTGTCCTGTAGTATCAGTCCGGAGATCCTGTGCTAATCTCATCATCTATGAATAACAACGTCAACTTCAAATGTTTGTAAATCTATCGGACCAAACAGCGTGCTCATCAGTCCATAGCTTACAAACTACTTAAACTAAGGTAAACTAACCTAAGGACAACACACACACCCATGCCCCAGGGAGGACTCGAAACTTCGACAGCAAGCAACCGCGCTCTCCGCAGCGAGGCGCCTTAGACCACTCGGCTACTCCACCGCGGCCAACGTCAATTTGAACCTACTGACTGTACTCGTATCATGGTCTTCCACTCCCGATTTTTACCCTCGCCCGTTCCTTGTAATACTAAACTGATTACTCTTTGATGTCTCATAACGTGCCTTTTCAGTCGATCACTTCTTTCACTGAATATATGCTACAAATTTCTTTCCTCCACAATTTTGTTCAGAGCCACCTCATTATTTACGCTGTTTATTCATAATTTTCCTGTAGTAGCACAATTCTACCCTCCTCTTGTATGAACTGTTTACAGTTCACGTTCCGCTCCCGCACCAGGCTACAATCCTGATGAATACCTGCAGAAGACTTCGTAACACTTAAATTTATATTTCATAGTAGCAAATTTCACTTCTGCAGAAATTGCTTGTCTTCCCATTGGCAGTCAGCATTTCATATCTTCTGTTCTCCGGACATCACGAGTTATTTTATTGACCAAATAACAAATCTCAGCTGTAATGAGATAGTCTTGTTTCCTAGTCAAACCCCTTCGTCTTCGCCTGATTAAATCGACTATATTCCATTAGCCTTGTTTTGCCTCTTGTTAATATTTATCTTATATCCTCCGTTCAGGACAATGTCCATTCGGTTCGTTCCTGTCTGACATAATTACAACCTTATCAGCAAACGATTGTACCGAAGGATGTATCCTATTCAGCAGCTTTCATTTCCATTGGCCTTTAAGTATTCAAATTTTGAGGGATAGCTCGCAGTTTTTCGAATATCAGATGAAAGACGCCTTTTTACATATTTTCACAATTGTATCTTGCATTAATTTACATCAATGAATACTGCTGAAAGAAAGCGTATTCCACTCAATATTTCTTCAGGTCCACAGATTCTAAAAAAACAGGTTTGCCTTTCCTTAACCTATCTTTTAAGGACAGTCTTAATGTGAGTATTGCCTCGCATGTTCCTACATTTCTCCTAAATTCAAATTGACCTTCCCTAAGGTCGGATTCCACCAGTTTTTCCATTACTCTGTAAATAACTCGTGTTAGCATTTCGCAACCATGACTTTTTTGATAGTTACGTAATTTTCACATTTGTCTGCTGTTGCTTTATCAGGAATTGGAATCACTATATTTTTCTTGAAGTCTGAGGGTCTTTCTACTGTCTCATACATCTTGCGTACCAGGTGGAACAATTTCTTCATGACTGGCTCTCCTAACGATGATAGCAGTTCGGACGGAATGTCATCTACTTCAGGGGCCTCGTTTCTACTCAAATCTCGTAGTGCTCTGTCAAATTCTTCTAGCAGTATAGTCATCGTTCTCTACTTCGTCTTCCATTTGTAGAATACTGCCTTCAAGTTTATTTCCTTTGTACAGGCCTTCTATATATTCCTTCCATCTTTCAGCTTTCCCTTCTTATCTTAGTACTGGTTTTCCATCTGAGATCTTGATATTCATACCGTTGTTTTTCTTGTCTCCGAATGTCTCTTTCATTTTCCCGTAGGAGGTATCTATTTTCCCCCTAGATATACATTATTTTACTGTCTTGCATTTCTCCTCAAGCCACTCCTGCTTAGCCAGTATGCACATCCTGTCGACCTCATATTTCAGATGTCTGTGCTCCGTTTTGCCTGTTTCACTTGATGCAGTTTTATATTTTCTCCTTTCATCAATTAAGTTCAGTATCTCCTATGTCATCCAAAGATTTCTATGAGGCCTTGTCCATCTGCGTATATGATCCTCTGCGGCCTTCACTACTCTGAGACCTACCCATTCTTCTTCTACTGTATTACTTTCCCCCATTTCAGACAATCCTTGCCTAATGCTCCCTCTAAGACTCTCAACCACCTAGGGGTCCTTAAATTTGTGCAGATACCATCTTCTTAATTTTCTACTTTCTTTGTACTCTCTTAAGTTTTAACCCTTTATTTGGCAATGTTGCTCTCAAGCAATATCAAAATGGCAACTGGTTTTTTGAAACATGTTTAAAGTTTTATCATTGGATGGGCAACAGTGCTTGAAACTAACATTTAAGCTCTCCAATAAAGTGATGTTTCGTTGTCTTTTGCGAAAAGTTTAGCAATAAACTGAATCTTTAGCGGACACTCCAAGCATAAGTTACCGAGGCACATGTTTGTTTCAATTTTGTGACGATATTTTTCGTGATACATGGAAAACTGCTTATAAAAGCGAAAGTGGAAGGCTTGAAGTTGATTTATTATGGAAATTTGTTGACGAGTTCTTATATGGGAGACTGAAAATGGAGTTACTTTTATTGGGAAGAGGAGGGCAAGTAGACCACAACAAAATGGACAGTAAGTCCAAAAGAATAACGAAACAGGGTCTGCTGTACCTGTCAATGATGTACGGTATGACAGATATGACTATATGTTGTCACTTGACAAATTACGGGCCAAAAGGCGTTTGCAAGTTTTGCCTTCAGAGGTACTTGATTGTAAAATGTGGAAATCATGGGACTGTTCTGAACTTTGCACCAAAAACGACTTGTTTTCACACGTTTCACATGAAGTAGTCCAAGGTACTATAATTTCTGCAGTCGTAAGAACAACACTATTGTATTGATACAGGACCACCATGCGGAATTTTTGGGCAATGTTACTTACAAACCAGGAACTATATTTTAAAAAGTCGTATAAATCTGTTCACATGGCCCTACACATTTAACTCTACACTGCATGGCGTTGCCGTTTGGCAACGCAAATTTTTGTTACTTTTTCAGACATATTTCTTGTTGACAGATAGCAACACCATGCATACCGTATACATTGGAGTTTGTTCTAAGCATTTAGTTGATCGTTTCCTCCAAAGAAGGGAGCGCAGTCATGAATTGAGGAGAAATGCAACAAAGAGCATCTTACAGACATCTAATCGGAGTAGAAAACATGTTAGATACCAATATTTTTCTGCAACAGGTAAATAATGACTTTCACATTGTTAAATGAGCTAGATATTTTTTCAATATTTTTCCCCCGCATAGGTGAACATTTTCTACAATATATATATATACTTTTTTTCGCTCCAAAATAAAAATTTATGCAGTGTAGGGTTAAGTAACATAATACTTTTTCTTCTCGTGATTTTTGTGTGTGCCAAATAAAGGGTTATTCTAGAGTTCATAACCAATAAGTTGTGGGCTGAGTCTTTTATCCATAATAGGGAATATTTATGAAGATTTCTATTTATTTATTTATTTTCCCCTCGCCCTCAACATACAGAACAAAGTGTTTACTGCCTTATGTCCTCTGTCACAGTTGATGTAAATAAACTTTGCTAGTGTAGACAGATTATGTACGAGCTGAACAGTTATCCTTTTGTGTGCAGGTCAACGACGCGCAGGTCATCCTCACTGCAGCCCTGGTCCACGAGCCCCCCGCGACCGCGACCGCGACCGCGGCTGAGCAGGAGGCCCTCCCGGCCTCACGCAGCCGCTACTGCAGGGTGTGTCGCCGCCACTGGGCCGAGGGCATGGCCGCCAGGACCACCTGCCGCCCCCGCGCTGGTCGTGGATTCCGCCCCGGCCGCCGCTAGGCCACAATTCCACTACCAACCAAGTTCTTCCAGTGTGCAAAAATTGACGGTGGACAGAACAGTGAACTTTGGCGGTGCATCAAAAAAGTTCTGTGCATTACAAGATTTGTGCATCTGACAGTCCAACTAGAGGAATGTCGGGCAAAATCTGTTGTATAACAGCATACTGCATGGGAAGCATGAACAGAATTATAAAATTTATGGTCAACTTCAGCAAGTTCAGAACTGTGTATCCTGACAGTGCTTGGTGGACAGAAATGTCGTGAAACACATTGGGCTGCATGAAGAACACACTGGAAGAAAATATTTGTGCATATGATGTTTCTTCTCGAGGAACATTGGGGAAATATACCTCACATTGCATGGGGGGCATGAACAGACATTCTGAAATTTATGGTGAAGTTCGGCGGTTTCAGAACTATGCACCCTCACAGTGATAGGTGCATGTCGTGAAACACACTGCCTTGCATGAAGAGTGCATTGGAAGAAAATGCTTGTGTATCTGATGGTCCTTCTCGAGCAACGTCGAGGAAAGACTGTTATATAACTGCATGTTGTTTGGGTGCATGAACAGACATTCCGAAATTTATGATGAAGTTCAATGTTTTCAGAACTGTGCATATTGTCAGTGCTTGCTGAATAGATCAGTCGTGAAACAATTCGGCTTATATGAGGAGTGCACTAAAATAAAATGCGTGTTCATCTGTTGGTCCCTCTGAAGGAACGTCGGAGAAAGACTACTGTATAACCATACGTTGTATGGGAGCATGAACAGACATTCTCAAATTTATGGTGACGTTCAGCGTATTCAGAACTGTGCACACTGTGCACAAAGATATTGTGAAACACGTGCTTGCATGAAAAATGCATTGGAAGAAATTATTTGTGCAAATGATGGTCTTTATTGAGGAACGTAGAGGGAAGACTGTGGTGTAGCCGCTAGTTGGATGAGGCCATGAACAGGCATTCTGACGTTTCTGGTGAAGTCCACCGTTTTCAGAACTGTGCTTGGTGTAAAAGGAAGACGTGAAACACCTCGACATGCATGAAGAATGCGCCTCAAGTAAATGCTGGCGCATCTGATGGTCGTTCTAGAGGAACGACGGGGAAGGACTATTGTATAACCACTTATTGGTTGGAGATATTAACAAACTTTCTAAAGTTTCTGATGAAGATCACCGTTTCAAAACTGTACATCCTGATGGTGATTGGTGCAAAAGTATGACGTGAAACACGTCAACATGCATGAAGAGTGCATCTGAAGAAAATGTTTGTGCATGTGATGCTCCTAGAGGAAAGATGGCGACAGACAGTTGTACAGCCACACGTTGGTTGAGGCTACGGACTTTCTTAAGCTTTGGTGAAGTTCACCGTTTCAAAACTATGCACCGTGACAGTGCTTGGTGCTAAAGGATGGCGTGAAACACACAAAACTGCATGAAGAATGCATTGGAACAAAACGCTGGAATCAAAATTCCTGTCTATGTCTTGTGCAAATACTGAACATATCAATGAAGAAAAGGACTCTTGCCGTTGATAGACGAAATTGAGCCTGAAGTTCGTGAAGTTTCAATAAAAAGTTTAAAAAGTGAAGCTGACAGTGTTTAGTGAAGAAACATAACGTGATGACCCAATATCTGTGTGTGAATGCATTGGAACAAAATGTTTGAGACGTGAATCCTACTAATCACTTATGGAAATACTGAACTTATAAATTTTCTGAGTCTGGTCGTAACTTAGAAAGCTTACGCATCTCTTTCCAAATAAATTGTGAATCCTACTAATCACTTATGCAAATACTGAACTTATAAATTTTCTGAGTCTGGTCGTAACTTAGAAAGCTTACGCATCTCTTTCCAAATAAATTGTAACGTTGTAAGGTGTGCGTGATCAATAAAATTTAATAAAGTGAAGCTCATTGTGTTTTTAATTAGTCTTCGTGTTTTATTCAGTTATGGCATCCATACATATTATAATATTGCATGTATGTGTGTATGTTTCAGCTTTTTTATAAATCCCTGGACCGAGTTCAATCGAAGTTGATACGGATAGCACTTACCACCTGACAAGAATCGCAGTGGAGGTAAGAGTCTCCTATGACACGTAGGTCACGAGATATTTTATAAACCATGAAACTCGCAAAGAACCGCCGCATCACGAGGCGAGTGAGTAGCGAAACTGTCATCGAACGCTGTTTCAGAACAAAAGCTCTTAGTGTCGTAAAACAACGTTACACAATTTCAAATCTGCAAAAATCCTATGTCTCTGCCAAAACTAACGCTGACAAATCTTAGTAACCACACACATCACTGAATGTGCTTTATAAATTATATCACCGTACCAATCACAGTTTATGATATATATATGAGGTCATCGACAAAAAATCGCCCCAACGGAGATCATGCAGCCCCGGGCATCACTCGTAGTTGTTTCATAGTACGGTACATCGTTCAAGAGATGGGATGTCATAAACACCGCAATGCAACAAAAACGGCCTCGTCATGCATGAGGTTGTAATTTATTACTTCTTCTGCTACTAGTTCCATTCAGTTTTCTGATGGCTCTCTCTTAAATACCTAGAAAATTATGTTATCGTAAGACACATCATAAGGATTTAGCTGCGTGGAAACAACAGTGAGATGAACTGCGAGTGGACCAGAAGAGATGGCCAAATGGAGAAGAAGAATCACAATTACCTCGTGCTGGTGTAACATTCAACATACAGAACTCAGTTATGACGAGCAAGGAATCGTAGGGCCTCAAAAACAAAAACAGAACACAGCGTAGTAATACTTATACTGGGAAAAAAGGCACACATTCAGTACACGTATAGAATCTCTAGCAAATCGACACAACTGCTATTAGATGAAGTCACATTCATCATCATCATTTATTGCATTAACAGGACTTTAAGGTCTACAGCAAAGAACACAAGCAAAAATTCACATTACAGAAGGCAAAGACATAAAAAAAGAAAAAAAGAAAGGAAATTACAAAGAGCACAGTACAGAGCAAAAAATTAAAAACATGTCACTATACAAAAAAATCTTACAGAGGGAACGTTAAAAAAGGGAAAAAAATACAATAATAGGAGCGTCAGACATTCACAAATCAGATGGTAGTCCATCTTTGCTAGACTGCCGAATGAGATTTCCACTTTTTTAAGGATCGATTGGTTCTTCTTCCGACCCCCTCTTCAGGCGATTCGATTACAGAAATGTTCAATGAAAGCTTGGAACAAATTTAAAAAAAAAATGTACCCAAATCATAAAATTTTAATTGGTGCCGACTTCAATGTACCCTAGAAATGGTGGCAAAAAAAAGATGTTTAAAATCTGAGGAAAACGTAAAATATTGTTCGAAATTGTATTTCATGAACATAGTAAATGTTTGTGAAAATATATTTGACGTCTTAGGAACAAATAAGTGGGAGCTAATGAAGAGACTCAAAAAAGATACAGGGATTAATGAACACAGAGTTGTCGTAGCGAGATTGAATATCTAATTCCCAAATCCACCAATAGCAACGATTAGTATATTTATTAAAAATATATATATTTCAAATTTAAACAGACACAAAATCCCCACGCCTGGCAATCTTTTACAGACACTCAAAATTTAGCTCGAACTTCATTATGATATCCTTATAATAGTTCAACGAAATCTTGTCACTAAATTTGGTAGAGAATCCTAAGATATTCTGGTCGGAAGCAAAGTATACTAGCGGCAAAACACAATACCTTCACTAAGTTATAGCAATAGTGGTGCTACTGATGACAGTTCTGCTAAAACATAATTGCTTAACACAGCTTTCCGAGATTCCTTCACCAAAGACGACGAAGTAAATACCCAAGATTTCGTATCAGGAACAGCTGCCAGCACGCGTAATTTCCATGTAAATAGCCCTGGAGCATTAGAACAACTTAATTCAATTAACAAAATTAAGTCTTCCGGTCCCGATTGTATATCAGTTAGGTCTCTTTCAGAGTTTGATGATGCAATAGCCCCACACATAGCTATCTTGTACAAGCCATCGTTGAGTGAAAGATTCGTACCCAAAGACTGGAAAATTGCACAGGTCACTCCAATATTCAAGAAACGCAACAGGAATGAGCTGCAAAATAACAGGCCTATATCATTGACGTCAGTTTGCAGTGGGATTTTAGAACATATACTTTCCTCAGATATTATGAACTAATTATACAATTTTTCCTACTCTGGCTGTTATTCTTTAGTTGGTCTATGCTTTTGCAACACATGAAAATTTGTGCCGGACCGGGACTCGAACCCGGGTCTCCCGCTTATCGCGAGCGGTCGCCTTAACCAGTTGGTCACCCGAACGCAACGGCCGTGCTGACCGTGACTGGCTCGCCTCAGACCGCTCGGTCACCGCGGCCGGCCCACTTTTATGATATACTAGCGAACCTGGCAGTGTTTCTTAATTGATACTATGTGTCGTATGAAAGTTATTCCTTGGCTACTTCCACATTATAAAATAATGCTGTCAAACTCGTAATAAAATTCATCATAAACTCCGCCATATGCAATTAAATATGATAATTAACAACCATTAAATACTCATCTTTTCTTCCGTCGAGTAGCTGAGAGTAATCTACTTGTTTTTGCTAGAAATTATATCCCCAGTGTTAGTAGAGGTGATTGTCTTCAGTAGAACACATAAATCCATTCAATTTGACTTTTATTAACTCGCAGCAATATCTACAAATAACTTCTCAAATATATTCCACGTCAGGTATCGACTGAAAAATCAACTACACAGATTAAATGTCTCAAATCAACATCGCAGATTCAATGTCGGAAAAAAAAAATAAATAAACTGTCGACGTGCCACAACACACCCGCATATATACATTACCAAACAATACTGTCCTATATATCCACTAATACAAAGTCTCCAAAATGTTGACCATAATTACATAATATTTTGCCAAACAAAACTGATTACATAAGTGGGTACAAATGTCTGTTATAAAGTAGTGACGATTTTGATGGTATTTTTCCAGTTGTTTGTATAACATACCGATTTCTCAAAAGAAACAGTGTCAATTAAACTAGATATATTGGTTAAGAAACATGATGGTAACATTAATACACAGGTTATTCACATAGAGCTACAAAATGTTAGTGCTAACTATTTACAACTGTTAATACTTACAAAGATATGAAACTTTATACATTAATGATCATACATTACGTAGCGGATACATCAACAAATACAATCTCTCTGGTCAAAGAATCCCTTCCCTAGGTCTTCATTTATCTCAAATTTCCATATTCTGTCAATATTGCCTTTCAAACTATAGAACTTTCTAGAAAACTTCGCAAATTTAATTGTGGACTTTACTAATTAACAATTACAGTCCTGCCTGTCGGTATTAACTTGAATATGAGTCTGAATTTATATTATTCCTGCCATTCCAAACATTATCCTAACATTTTAATACACGGCAATTGTTAAGCCTGAGAAATTCTTGTCTTGTCGTTAGTATTGATAATTAATTAATGTATATTAGCTCATCAATAAACCTCGACACTAACTCTCGCGAGTTCTGGAGTAAATGTGACGAAATGTAAATAGGCACCATGCGGTATCGAATACTTCAGAGAAGTTTGTGGCGGTATCCCAAGCTACAGTAACAGCTCCTCCACAGACGGAAAAGTTGATTTTAGGATAAGGGGGCTAGTCCTATTACAATGGGAACTGGGCAATACTTGATTTTCCAAGACCACCCGTCTTTGACCCATGACGCCAGGCACAACGTCATTACGATAACCAACATTCATATTTCAATGCGAATGCAATGAGGCGTCTGTAACAACATGCATTAAGCAACTACACTAATATAAGTGTAAGCGAAAAGAAAACAGAAAGAAATAGTAAGAGATTTTAACGGGACTACCGCAGGAATTAAGGGATTTTGGGTGAGGAGATTTTAAATAGAAAAACAATAGAAAGAGCAATATTGATATAAAAATGAAACATAAAAAAGTGCAATTATAACGTTTCACTGTATGTAAATAGCACTTCCGGACAATGTCGGACATAAAATCACCCTGAAAACGGTCGTTTATTCAAGTTCTTGAATACGATGTAGTAGCAGGAGCACTATTTTTCGTAATAATGATGTACAATTACGAAACTGGTGAAATACGGCAATAGTGAAGTTACGTTTTGCGATTTTCTTTTGTTAACCAATGAAGCCGAGGGGAACGCACTCTATTTAATGAAAAAAATGCTTCCAAAAATGTAACGCACGCGCTTTCGTGCGGGCGTTTAAGTGCGACATGAATCTTCATGTTTCAGTTTATTATAAAGGTGTCTGCATCCTGTGATTTGCATTTAGACTGTCGTCATTTTACCTATAAAACCATAAATTTGATAGAAGTTCAACCTGTTCGAAAAATGATACGTACGCGCTTTCGTGCGAGCGTTTTAGTGCGTCATTGTTGTTGTTGTTGTTTAGAGGGGACTAGACTGCACGGTCATCAGTCCCCTAAGTGCGTCATAGCACGTCATGTTTCAGCTTATAAAAAAAATCTTAAGGGATGCAGACAGAACTTTATTTTACTGCAGTCACACAATCAATGCTAATAATAAATTCTAAACAAGAAACACTTCAGTCCTTAAAAATATAACTGGGGTCATTTTTAAATATTTCCTATCGCTGTAGTAATTGTTTAACACAAAACGAGTAGGTAAATGAATAAATACATTCTAATAAATATTACTTTTGACACAATATTTTATTAAGCAAAAACGAAACGCGGAAACAAATAAATGCATTCTTGTAGATATTATCTCTGACATATTTACAACACAATCAGCGACTTGTAGTAAACAAATAGAAACACATGTATGACAAAATGGCGTAATACATGACGCAATTGTTCAAAGCCGACGGGTGGTATTGGACAGTCAAGGTGAGCCGAGAATTAGATATACCCCCTAATCTCCTCTTTCTAACCCTCTCCTCGCCCCCCACCCCCGTCTATTTGTTCATCCACACCCCCTGACTTTGTCCATCACCTTCACCCACTCCCTGTACGTCTCTTACCCCGCGTTCCCATTATTTCCTCCTCCCCGTCTATCTGCCTCCGCCTTCGCCTTCGCCTTCCTCCTTATGATATAAACAATGATACGTATAATTCACAGTAACATTTGTGGCATTATGTGCTTATTCAAATCTTCCATCCTCCTCTCTTCTACGTTCACCTACTCTTCTTCTCTTTCTATGCCCATCACTTTTAGCCCATTGTCTCTGGATCTCTCTTCCTCCCCCTCTCTATCTCCTTCTGTCCGCTATCTATTGTGCATTACAAACACCTGCCAACTTTCGTGCTCGGTGATCATACCGTGTCGAAGCCTATTGCAAGTAAACCTCCGCCTTGCACCCTACAGCGGCTTACAGAGGGAAGAAATCTGACATGTATGTGTCAAGTTTCAAGGTGACAGGTAAAACAGAGTGTAGTATTACATTAAAATTTTTTATTCGATAAATAATTTATTTGTGATGCTTATCGCTGACCACAGCTTTCTCTGGCAACTAATTACGCTCTTCATATAGTTTTGATGTTCATCTATTTTTTATGAGATGCCCAGAACGCAGTTGTGAACTTCGTCTTTCATGTTTCCTATCTCATTGAGAACAGTCGCACGTCAGGGACTTCTCCACTATTAATTGTAAGCGTGTGTGAGATCGTTTTTCTTATGAAGTATGGTGAAAATATATTTAGTTACATATGAGTCTTTTACTTATTTCAGGTGAACCACCTTTAATAATTCATGAAGTGATTTTATTTTTCCAGCAGTACTCTTAATTATGTAATATGATGCTTGGAGCCATTGTTACACTTGTATCTATAATTTACTAGAAACTTTTATGAAAGCGACTTGATAGTAATGCCTGCAAGGAAATCTTCGGAATTAATCGAAATCCGATCGATCTAAACATTCTTTCGTCACAAAAGATAATTTAATATTTTTCTTCACGGTCATTGAGTTAGTACAATCTGCTCCAAGCCAGACAAGCATCATTTTACCCAATGCAGCAAAAGAGTTTTTACAGCTTCATCTGCTACATCCAGTCAACTTAACATAATCATGGTTAGAAAAGTCATACCGGAATGTGCTAGTTTCTTTGTGTAATATTGTGCTCAGGTGTTGCATTCCAAATTACTACTGCCACTAAACTTTAAAGTCAGGTTCCGCCTCCTTTTTTGAGTATTCTATTTATAATGTTACCTAAATGTGTCAGATCCACCAAATTATTTTCCTGTAATATTGTAACGTTAGTGAACTTTAATAGCGGCTACTAACAGTAACTACTACTCAACACCTGATCGGAAGAAAGAAAGCGCAATATTACAAGAGAAGACAAGTTAAATAGTGCCAAAGTCTATTGCAGGGCACCCTTCACCTTGCACCACTCGGCGGGTCGCGGAATAAAAAACTTCCTCGATAAAAAAAAAAAATACAGAAACGTTCGAAATTTGATGGAGATCGTTCAAACCAAATATGTCATTCCTGTCGTCAGCTCTGATAGAGAGTACATAAATATTATGATGTCTGCAGTTTGTTCGAATTTCCGACTTTACTTTTTAATTATCCCGAATTCTGTTTTCTGAAAGCTTTTCGAGGACTATAACGCACAAAACTAAAAAAGTATTGCCCTCTCCATCATCCGATTCCTGAGTTATAGTATTGAATGGAAGGATAGATGCCAAGATCGCATTTTTTTATTTTATTTATTCATAACGATCGGTTTCGACACTCTATGGTGTCATCATCAGGTCTAATTGACGAAAAAGTGCTTATAATAAGGCTCCACATAAAATCTGGTAGGTGTACTGGTTGATTTTTATTTATGAAACCAAGTGCTGGTGGATAGTTGGAAATAAAATAGACTGCTGGTCAAAACAATAAAATATACATAAAATAATAACCACCATAGTGCACATGTCTGGTTGAGCACCAATATATGTAGGTAGTTTTCTATTCAGTTGTTCAACGAATATAAACTAAATGTTCTTCAAATGTTTTCAGCTTGACGAATCGAAGCGACTAATCAGAAAATATTACAAGACATATGTAAACAATATCGTTGAAGAGTCCTTAACTACTCTTCTAATGAGTGAAATAAAGTAATTGGCTTGACAATAATTACAGGTTTTCTTTGAAAGCTAAGAAGTTAAGAAAGAGATGACTAGGGAGTATATCGTTGTTGTTTTGAGATTTTAAGGCGTGATTCGGAGTGCGGCAGCCGGAGATGACGATTGTGTGACGGTGTGATAGCGTGAATGTTCTATTTTCTAAAGAAGGCCATGGAGGATAGCTGAAGTGTTGTATGTGTGTGTCTTTTCTATGTGCCTGTCGCAGCTCAAATAAAAAATTGTTCAAATGTTTGTAATTCAATGGGACCAAACTACGTTGGTCATCTGTCCCTCAAACTACTTAAAATAAGGTAAAATAACCTAAGGATAATACACACATCCATGCCCGAGGGAGGTTTCGTACCTCCGACGCAGGAAGCCGCGCGATCGTTAACGTGGCGCTCCAGACAGCTCGGATACTCCGGAGCGGCTGTCGCAGCTCGTCGTCACGTTATTGCGGTGAGTTTAAACTGTCCTTATTACTATATAGTTAACTAGGTTATATGCCCGTGCTTCGCAACGTTCGTTGAAGAAGAGCCTGTATGTATCATGGCTTTTTAGCGTTCCGGGCCTCAGACAGTAAAAATAGAATCCTTGTTGGATCGGTCTGTCAATAAACTCATAATCAGTTCTCCTAGCCAAGATGTCAAATGTAAGTAAAAGTCATGGTCCGAAACAATGTATCTTCATAAAGATATCAAATGTAAGTAAAAGTCATTGTCCGAAACAATGTATCTTCATAATGTTTTTGATACAAAAGGGGAAACAGGCGAAAATAAGCAAAGAAATGTTGTTAAGTGTTTAATATACAAAACGAAATTAGTAACACTATGTTCAATGTTTGTTGGTATTCGTAGACAAAAGATTGCTTAATTCTGTCACAGACGTTCGCTTCCTTGTTGTACTACCCCATACTCATTATGCAGCAGCGGTGTTTATTAGTTCTTTTGTGCACTATTGCTTGTTTGCTGTACTACGCAATCCATACTTCAAGCATAACCTACATCTAAAACAATTTCCCTGATTCCACTTTTATGAAACGAAGTTGCTCTATGCAAATCCGTGAAGTAGTTTAGGAGATTAGGTATTTCTAATAGATGAACAGACAGTTACTGAATACACTTAAGGTTGCGATGTATCTTTTATCTGTGATCGGATTTCGATGAAATCTTGCCTATATGTTGCCCCATTCTAAGCTCAAATTTCCTGTGAAAACCGCATGAAAATGTCAGTTGGTTTATTTAATACATTTGGGAAACATGTTAGAAATAGGCATAACTTCATGAATATGATGTAGCTTACATCATACATCAGTTATATTCGCCATTTAAAACATTTATTTCATGATCATTCATATCTCTGGACAATGGGCTGACGCATGGAAAGCTGAAATATAATAAGTATTTCCTTAATGAAGTAGAAATATCACTGAAAACAATTATCATTCTTACGGCTGTCTCTCTTTCCGTTAGTTGCGCTATCGTCGCTCCAAGCGTGAGACTTAAACTCCCATAGCAGTTGTACATATACGTTAGACTGTGATATCAGTATGTAAATATATGGATTAAACTCAGCGAGGATTGTAGCAGTTTTATATTCAATGCGGTGAATTACATTTTATACAACATAGGAACCAAGAAAACGATTTCAGAAATATGGTAAATTTGAAAAGTCAAAGAGTAAATGTATCTTCAAAGGGTAATAATCCAATCGCTGCCCCGAACTTCACACGAACATCCGCAGTGCTATCTATTAGTTCTTTGCCGCATTACGCCGTTCTTTCCAAGCATGAAAAAGACCTAAAACTTCAAATTACGATATCTTTTACTTTCCTGATCCGATTGTGGTAAAATGAAGCCTGTATGTTACCCCAGGATATTCTCTATTTATCGGTGATACCCCCATGAATATTCATTTCGTACTTTTGGAAATAGCTCTCTACAAATAGAAACATGCGATTGTTTTCAGAGAAATGTTTAAATGGTGATATCTTACTTTTTCTGATCAGATTTTGTGAAATGAAGCGTTTCTGTAACCACAAGATACCCTCACGTGAAAGAGAAAGATAGCCACGATGGTTGTCGATGAAAAACGTAAAAAATTGAGATGTTCTCTTTTCCGTGTTCCGATTTTTGAGAAACTAAGTCTATATGTTGTCCCAAGGTACGCTGAAGTTACCTGTGAAAACCCCGTGCGAATTCGTGAAGTAGTTTTGGAGAAATGGTTTCTAATAGATGAACAGACAGACACGACATGATTCTATTTTGATGAAATCATGCCTAGATTCTGAAGCAATCTTCGCTCATGTTTCCTGTGAATACCGCATGGTAATTCGTCCTGTAGTTTTGAAGATTGAAGCGAACAGCGACAGGCCTACATTTACAGAATAATTATTAGTATAGATATGTTGTACAATTGTATTATTTTGCAGGAATATATTGATATGTATAAGTGCTGTATGTTGGTAAAATCTGTTTCTAATACGGTTAGTAGTAAAGAAGTAATAGATTAAACCGTGACGCTTGATGGGGCTGTTTTCCATGAACGTTACTCTTTACGTCCTCATATCTCATGAACTACGTGTCGTACTGTCATACAATCTGGAAGGCACATTCATCTGTATATGTATCTACTGTCTGTAAAATTTCCTGCGGCTAAAGTTTGTAGTGTACAAATTATAAATTGTACCGTCATACCGAATGCCGTAGTTTTACTCCATAAACAGCGGAAAAGTAGTAAGCTAGGAACTTTTTTCCTTTCATCATTTCGCTATGGTTGTCAGTGAGGAAAAGTTTAATAAAGGTTTGAAATTATGTTTAAAGTTTGTTGTAAGTCGCTAAGTACTCTCAGTCTCATATAGTGTATTCATAAAGTCTTGTCGCATAATGTGGCAGTTTCTTGCCAATCTTATTGTTTATGATGTTATATCTCCTGAACCATATGTCGTATGTGGTTCGTACTCCTACAGCAATTTTTATCTCACATAAGGAATATGTGTACCAAATTCGGTTGAATCGGTCTAGTGGTTTAGAAGGAAATGTGCAGCATTGTCGTTTGACGCGGCGGTTTTTCGCGCACTTCATTGTTTATGACGTCATATCTCCTTACGTATGTGCCGTAGGTGATTCTTGCCCCGACATCGATTGTTGTCTGATATTAAGGAACTTGTGTACCACGTTTGGTTGAAATCGGTCCAGTAGTTTAGGAGGAGATGTGAACATACATACATACATACATACACACATACAGTCTGGTTTATAAGATGTATGATTAATTCCGACCTGGACTTTCCATTGTTAAATTATAAAAATTACTGGCTTTCAGTTGAAAGAAAGGAAATGAAGCTATCGTCTGAAATACTGATTAAAATGACTGTGATAGAAAAAACATAAATTGCAGATCTGATTTTGATTATTATTATTATTATAACTATTCGAGTGACAATCGCATTATATTAAAAATACAAGAATTAAGTTACCTTATGAAATCATGCGTTAAAGATTTCATGTTGAATGTCGATATCTAGAATCAATACAATATGTGAAACATTCCGTAACCTCTACCTCAGCACAAAATATGTTCCACATTTCCTCTCTTCAACAAACAGAACCAGACTCTAAGTCTTACTCCTAAGAACTCCATACTACTACTCGCTGCAGACACTAACAGCTACAACAGACACTGGCCACCGCCGTCTCCCAGTCTCTGACAACAACTATGCCTGACCAAAATCAATGACAATAGTAAAATTAAGTGTTGCCACCTTTCACTATTTTCAAGTATTGCTGCACATTGTGGGATTCACACCAGGTGCAACTGATAGACGATTTAGAGAAAGTGCAGAGAAGAGCAGCTCGTTTTGTCCAAGAGTTGGAACTTAAATAGAGACAACACTGTTGTGGAGACACTATGCAGTGAAATCTACTATTGTCTCTGTTAGCACAAATTGTTGACATACCTACCTCATCTCCGAGAAAATGGACTCGCTCGTCCCACGTCACCGGCGTGCGCACAATCTATGGAAAAACAGTCACTTGTGAGCGAGCGGTTTAACGCAACGGTGTCAGTATGTTTTCGAAACAGGAACAACGGAAATGGATCAAGATTGAATGCCAGAGGTCTTACAGCACAACAGTCTCATCAAGGTCTTCAAGAAACGTGCGGGGAATTGGCATTGCTTTACTGAACAGTGGCTCGTTGGGTAAAAGTTTTCAACAAAGGTCGGAAAACCGTGGCAGACATGCATCGGGCAGGCCTTCCTAGCGTCTGTGAAGAGAAGTGCATACTGTTGCCACGTTACTGGACAGTATCGAAAGTGCGTCAGAGTCCCAGTTTGGTGAAAGTTATGTGATTCTCGGGTACGACAGTGATGGTTTTATCCTAACGCATTATGTTTCTCTACGGCAGATCGTCAGTGCACGGTATAAGTGTTTCTTTTTGGAGCATCACTTGCGACCAGCTTTGCGAAAAAAGCGACAACACTTTCTACGGAACCCACTCATTTTGCACGCCAATGCACGGGTGCATACAGCTCAAGCTGTGGCTGCTCTGTTCGGTCGATGGCAGTGGGAAGTACTGTATCATCCAACACACTCCTCAGACTTAAGTCCTTGTGACTTTAATTAGATTCCGAAGATGAAGGAATCACTTCGCGGCATTCACTTCAGAGCTGTTCGAGAGATTCGACAGGCAGTAGACCGCCCCACTCGCACCATCAACAGAACAGGCTCTGCTAACGGTATACTACGCCTTCCACATCGCTGGCAACGGGTTCCACACAACGCTGGTGACTATTTTGAAGGACAGTAACAGATGCAAACATGTGACGCCTTTGTACCGGTTGTGAATAAATAGTTGCCACTGTTTAAGTTGAAACCCTCGTATTATCGCGATATAGGGGAGAGAATGTCACGGAAATGATGCTCGAGTTGGGTTGGAAATCATTAAAGGAATGGCTCTTTTCGTTGCAGCGAGATTTATTTGCAAAAGTTCTTTGACCAACTATATCTTCCGAATGCGAACATATTTCGTTAGCACCCACCTACGTAAGGGGACAAGATCATGTAATAAAAGAAAAAAGAAAAATAAATCAGATCGAAAAGAGAAAGATTTGTATGCTCCTTTTTCCCACGCGCTGTTAGAGAACGGAACGGTAGAGAAGTGTCATAAAAGTAGTTCGATGAGCCCCCTGCAATGCATTTAAGTGCGATTAGCGTAGTATTTATGTTGATAGATGTACACAGCTAAGATTTGAAAGGTAATGATGGAAACGGATCTCGGTGAAGATTTTTTTTTTAACAGGAGTGGAGCCTATCCATGCTCACACTAGCATGGTGAGTAACTCAATAAGTCTACTAAGTCACACCTCTACATGTGTTAGTATTTCTAATGTAGGAGCCACAGGAGAGAGAACTGTGATGTTTGCCGTACGTGTGGGTCCATCGGGTGATAGCCTAGTAAGTGGTCGAAAGCTTTTTCAAACAAGAGCGGTTTTAAGAGCAGAGGGAAAAAGTGCCAAGTTGCCAAGGGTGAAAAGAAACCTTCTGCGACACTCATGGGCGGGTAGTAAGAGCAGTAGCGGATTTCTTGCTATCTGCGACAGATCGTGCAAGGATTTGGGTTATGTTAGTTACTGGGTATCGTGCAAGGTCGGTACCATTTTCATTGCGTGTTTGGCATAAATTTGTCAGTCCGATCTGATGAGTCGTCCGACTGCATCTGGCGCTGGGATGTCTCCTGAGGCACCAAGAGTGGTCACTGGCTGCAACAAACAAGATTGACAGATAAGTGGTCGATTTTGGTATCAACCTCTGCGTGTGTAGGTTGCGTGTGGGATTTGTTTGTGTTCCATGCTGTCGCCAGTTAGTCGGCTGTATTAGCTCATCTGGCATAGCCAATCAGCTTCCTGAGGTGCAGGGGTTCGGCGGACAATGATTTCGTTTGTGTTGGTTTGCCTTACCATAGGTTCTTATCTGTCCCTGAGAAATAGTGTTTTAAGTCGATTGTGCTTCCACCTATGGTTGTGATCGTAGTTGCCCAGATTAGGGGTGAAGGGGTAGGTCGAGTGTCTAGAGCTATTGTGTAGTCGTGCGGCGTGTTTTTTGAATACCTCCGTAAGGGTATCAAGGCGGTATTCATCTATATCTAAATACATACTCCGCAATCCACCGTAAGGTGCGTGGCGGAGGGTACACTGTAGCACTAATAGGCGTTTCCTTTCCTATTCCACTCCCTAACAGAACAAGGAAAAAAGAATGCCTATATGCCTCCGTACGAGCCCTAATTTCTCTTATCTTGTCTTTGTGATCACTACGCGAAATGTAAGTAGGTGGCAGCAAGATCGTACTACACTCAGCTTCAAATTCCAGCCCTCTAAATTTTCTCAACAGAAATTCATGAAAAGAACGTCGTCTTTCTTCCAGCGATCCCCAATTGAGTTCCCGGAGTATTTCCGCGACACTCGTGCATTGGTCGAACCTACCAGTAATAAACTTAGCTGTTCGCCTCTGAAATCCTCCCATGACTTCCTTTAGTTATCTCCCAATAAACTGAATTCGGCTGTCCGCCATACTCACAACTGTCCTTACATGTTCGTTCCATTTCATGTCGCTCTGAATTGTTACGCCTAGACATTTGAACGACGCGACTGCATCAAGAAGCTCGCTACTAATACTGTATTCGTACATTACATGATTGTTTTTCCTACTCATGCGCATCACCTTACGTTTTTCTACATTGAGAGCTAGCTTCCATTCTTCGCACCAACCAGAAACTTTGTCCACGTCATCCGGTATGCTATTACAGTCAGTTAAAGATGACACCCTCCCATACACCACGGCATCATCAGAAAACAGCCGCAAATTACAAGTTACTCAGTCCATTAGATCGTTTATATACAGGGTGTCCCAGCTATCCTGTCAACCCAAAATATCTCTGGAACAATAACAGCTATTGGAAAACGACTTTCACCGGTATCAATGGACGGCTGGGGCCCATGAATGTACATATTTGGAAACATTCTATAACGAAAGCAAATGTGTTTTTTAACAAAAACTTATGTTTTTTTTTTAAATGGACACCCTATATTTTTTCTTCAGCAATCCATAACATGACAAATCACATAAACAATGGCGTTGATTTCATCACAATATTCCAATTACATCCCCTATTGCGACGCAAAGTTGACGCTTGAAATACGCGAAACGCGCGGCTAGCGCACGTCCTGAGCAGCATGGGTTTCTCGCCTGAGTCTCAGGCCGTGCTAGTTTGTGTTAAAAAACACATTTTCTTTCGTTTTAGAATGTTTACAAATATGTACATTCATGGGCCCCAGCCGTACATTGATACCGGTGAAAGTCGTTTTCCAATAGCTGTTATTGTTCCAGAGATATTTTGGGTGGACAAGATAGCTGGGACACTCTGTAGATTAAAAAAATAAATAAAATAAAATAAAATAAAAAAATAAAAATAGCGGTCCTATCACACTCCCCTAGGGCACGCCTGACGATACACTTGTCTCTGATGAACACTTGCCGTCGAAAACAACTGTGAAGGTTCGCTGTGCGCACGTATCTTGGGGCAATGCTTATGATACGTAGCACCTTGTTCTGTATGAGCTGCAGCGGCACAACCTTTTCGGCGCTGCGTAAGCCCGGCAGGGAGTAGCATGCGTCATCAGAGGTGTCACATGTGTCGTGTACATGTTTCTCGATACACGCCTGGACAATCAAGAAGCTCACTACTAATGCTGTATTCGAACATTACAGGATTGTTTTTCCTACTCATGCGGATCACCTTACGTTTTTCTACATTGTGAGCTAGCTTCCATTCTTCGCACCAACCAGAAACTTTGTCGAAGTCATCTTGTATGCTATTACAGTCAGTTAAAGACGACACCCTCCCATACACCACAGCATCATCAGAAAACAGCCGCAAATTACAAGTTACCCTGTCCATCAGATCATTTATATAGATGGAAAATAATAGCAGTCTTACCACACTCCCCTGGGGCACGCCTGGCGATACACTCGTCTCTGATGAACACTCGCCGTCGAAAACAACGGCGAAGGTCCGCTGTGCGCACGTATCTTGGTAGTACCTTGTTCTGTATGAGCTGTAAGCGGAGCAGCCATGTCGGTGCTTCGTAAGCCTAGCACGGAGCATCATACGTCAACAGAGGTCTCACAAGTGTGCTGTACATGTTCCTATTCAATTTGCTTTGCCTGTTGAGAATTGGGTACAGTTGTTTGAGCCTCGCGTTTTCCCGGTTGGTCATGTGTTGTATGTGGTCCAGCCAGACACTGAGGTACTTGACTTTCGCAGAGAGACGTATTGGGCGTGTGTATAACGTTACTGGTCTGCAGCGTTGGTGTTTGCACGGTTGGGTGAAGATGGTGCGAATACCCGCTTATGGGCTGGTCGCTGGGCAGAGCGCCCGCGCAGCTGACAGGAAGCAGACGGCGGCCTCTGTCAGTAGGGGGCGTGGCCCCGGCTGCCTGCCTGCCTCGCTTCTCCTCGCCTTGTTGTGGCGACACTCGACACCCGCGCCGCCCACTCGCCGACAAACAGCTGACACCGGCGGCCGTAATTGGACGCAGGTCTGTCCTGCCTGGTCGCTTTCTTGTAGGCAACCCTGCTCTCTCTCATGCAACCGGCCGTATCTGCTGAGTGACCTCGTTATTCGCCTATCCGCTACCCTTTTTAACTAGCGTAATGCACGAGAAACCGATTACAACTCATTTTTTTACCTTTCTTCTTCTTTATCTATAAACTAGCTAGAAACCCTGTGTCGCCCGGGTGTTTAAAAAAATGTTCAAATGTTTGTATTGATTATGGGACTTAACTAAGTGGTTATCAGTCCCTAAACTTACAAACTACTTATGAACTAGCTTATACCAAGGACGTAACAAATATCCATGCCCGAGGAGGGATTCGAACCCCCGACCGTAGTGGTCGTGCAGACCGTGACTGGAGCGCCTCAATCCCCTCGACCACCGCGGCCGGCCAGGGTATTTATTTATTCTTGCCTTGAGTTACTACTTCTCCAATCCCTTCTCTCTCTGTCCATCTAGTTTTATAAAATAAATAAATAAATAAATAAATAAATAAAAATAAAAAAAAATAAAAAAAATTTTAAAAAATGTTATGTTTATCGGATAATATATCTATATTAATAAAAATGAATTTCCACATGTATGAAAGCGCATCACTTGAGAATTACGAACAGAACAAAGAAAAGATCAGCCAAATCGGTGAGATTTGGCTGATCTTTTCTTTGTTCTGTTCGTAATTCTCTGGACAAGGTTTGTATGAAACACCTTTTTTGGAAAATCTACCGGAAAATATCAGAATTGGCGAAAAACTGGAAGGACGTTTCCAGTTCGGATCATTTTCTAGATTCTCCAACAATCAGCTGATTCATTCGCTACTCGACTAGCGACTAAATAGGCTGTTACAGATTGAACAAATACGCCAAGAAGCTCGGAATAAAAGGAGATAGCGTTATGCATACAAGCTTAAAACAGCCACAAGTCTCTTTGTAATACTCTTACCTCGATTGTGTTATCGGTGATCATATATTTGGAGCGTTGCAAAGATAGAATTATTGTCATTTCGTGGTATTTTTTGTGTTGCAAACAAATTGAGTACGGATCATGGTTTATTTTTCTAATGTCTTCATTGTGGCGTCGTAATATCGGTAGGCGTACATGTGACGCAATCCTACTACGTGATCGTAGAGTCAATGAGCGCGTGAGAGTTTTATCAAGGAGGTTAGAATATCCTCCTTGGTTTATATGCCTAAATTTATAATCATACCTGTTCGTAGAATAAAACCATTAAAAGTGCGACCATTAAAGCAGCTCGAAAGGTATCTACAATAACCCGTTTCCAGCTCATTTACCCATCCATTTTGACTTCTATTCCTAATCAGGATCCCGATATCAATATCAATAAATGATATCAGGGGGAGCAGGAAGAGGAGATAGAGAATGGGCGAATGAAATTGATTTAAAACTGGGAGATGATGTAGACGCAGAGAGGAGGGTGGAGGAGATGGTTATGGTTTGGGATAAAAGGGAATGATGTAAAGGTGTTGGAAAAAGATGGAAGAGGAGATGGGGAAATAGAGGGGGCAGGAAGGGATAGACATAAGGAAAAGATGAGAAGAGATTAGGATATATATCCCAAACACATTAGCTACTGCGAAGCGTTGCCGGGTTTGCTAGTGAGAAATAAATCTGTCTTGCATAATGAACAAAATTATACGTGCAGTATCCAAACAAAGAAAGATAGCAATGACATATAAAATTCGCATAATCTCATATTTATTGAGTTATATGTTGAACGATTGTATAATTTTTCAGGTATATATTCATTAGTGTAAGTGCTGTATGTCTGAAAAATCTGTTACGAATACAGTTAGTAGTAAAGAAGTAATAGATTAAAACTTGGTGCGTGATAGGGCCGTTTACTATGAACGTTACTGTTTCTGTGCTCATATCTTATGAACTACGTGTCGTACTGTGATACAATTCAGCTATATGTGTGTATACTGTCTGTAAAATTTCCTGCGGCTACAGTTTGTAGTGTAGAAATTTTAAAATGTAACGTCATACCGAATGCCGTACTTTTAGTCCATAAACAGCGGAAACTTTTCCTTTCACAATTTTGCTATGGTTTTCAGCGAGAAAAAATTCAATAAAGGTTTGAAATTATGTTTAAAGTTGGTTACAAGTCGCTAAGTACTGTCATTTTCATACAGTGTGTGACTAAAATCTCGTCGAGTTATGTGGCAGTTTCTTGCAATTATATCATTAATGACGTTGTATCTCCTGAACCCTGTGTCGTATGTGGTTCTTACCCCGACAGCATTGTTACCTCACGGTAAAAGAAATCTAGTGGTTTAGAAGGAAATGTGCAACACTGTCCTTTGATGCAACAGTTTTTCGCGCATCGCATTGTGTATGACGTCAAATCTCGTGAACGATGTGTTGTACGTGATCCTACCACATGCGGCGACCATCCTCATGGATTGAAGCTTACGTGTGCAAAAGTTCATAAACATTGGAAGAGAACTGTAGATTTGTATACAACACGTACACACAAACACACAAACGGACACTGTACTTTATATATAAAGATTATAGTGTCCGTTTTTCTGTGTTTGCATGTACGTATTGCATACAAATGATACTTTGCACACTTGATCTTGAAACCATGAGGACCATCGCAAGTGTAAGGATGATGTACAAAATACAGTTCATGAGATCTGACGTCATAAACAATGAGATGCGTGAAAAACTGCTGCCCCACGTATCAGTTTGCACATTTCCTGCTAAACCACTGCGCCGTTTCCAACCAAATTTGGGACATATTCCTTACTGAAGCCGACCTCGGGGAAGAAGTTTGAATTCAGGAGAAATGTACGAACACGGAAAGTAATACTCACTTTACGCCTTATCTTAGGCGGTAGATTAAGGAAAGCCAAACCTATATTTCGAGCTCTTGCAGATTCCGAAAAAAACTTTTGACAATATCGATTGGAATAGACTCTTTCAGAGTCTGAAATCAGTAACAGTAAAATATAGGGAACGGTAGATTATTTACAAGTTGTACAAAAACCAGACAGCAGTTATCAGAGTGGAAGAGCATGAAAGGGAAGCAGTGTTTGGAAGGGAGTAAGGGTTGTAACCTGAGCAAGCTGTAAAGGAAATCAATGAGAAATTTGGAGAAGGAATTGAAGTTCAGGGTGAAAAAATAAAAACTTTGCGTTTTGCCGATTACATTGCAATTCTGTCAGAGACAGCAAAGGACCTGGAGGAGCAACTGAACGTAATGAGTGTTGAAAGGTGCATACAAGATGAAACTTAACAGGAGCATAACAGCGGTAATGGAGTGCACTCTAAGAAAATCAGGCGATCCTGAAGGAATTTGTTTAGTTAACGAAACAATAAAGTTGGTAGATGAGTTGTTACTTGTGCAGTAAAATAACACACGATTGTCGCAGTACAGAGGATATAAAATGCAGATTGGCAATGGGGAGAAAAGTATTTTTGAAGAAGAGAAATTTGTTAACATCGAATATTAATTTAAATGTAAGGAAGTCCTTTCTGAAGGCATTTGTGTGGAGTGTTGCCTTGTATAGGATGAGAAATTGACGATGAACAGTGTGGACAGGAAGAGGATAAAGACTTTCAAAATTTGGTGCTACAGAAGAAAACTGAAGATTAGGTGGGTGGATCCCGTAACTAATGATGAGGTACTGAACAGAATTGGGGCAAAAGAAATTTCTGGCATACATTGACTAAAAGAAGGTCTCGATTGATAGGTCACATTCTTAGACATCAACGAATCGTGCATTTAGCTTTGGAGGAAGACCAAAAGATGAATACAGTAAACAAATTCAAATGGATGGAGGTTGCCGTTATTATGAGGAGATGAAGAGACATGCTCAGGATAGAGTTGGGCAGAGAGCTTCTCAAACCAGTCTCCGGACTGAAGTTCACAACAATTGCTGTAGGGGTAAGAATCACAGACGATACATAGTTCAGCAGATATAACGTCATAAACAATAGGAGTTGCAAAAACTGCCACATATTAAGTTATTAATCAATTGTATGGGAATGAATGTACTTAGCGTCTTGCAGCAAACTTTAAACATAAATTCAAACCTTTGTTATACCTTTTATCGCTGACAACCACGACGAATTAATGATAGGACAAAGTTTCTCGTGGCCGGCCGCGGTGGCTGAGGAGACTGAGGCGCTCCAGTCACGGTCTGCACTGCCACTACGATTGGGGGTTCGAATCCCCCCTCGGGCATGGATATTTGTGCCGTCCTTAGGATTAGCTAGTTCACAAGTAGTTTGTAAGTTTAGGGACTGATAACCTCGTAGTTAAATCCCATAAGCTATACAAACATTTGAACGTTTGAAAGTTTCTCGTATACTACCTTTCCGCTGTTCAAGGAGTAAAACTGCTGCATTTCCACACTACAAGTCGTACTCGCAGGAAATTTAACAGAGAGTATACACGCATACAACTGAATGCACCTTCTAAATTGTATCATAGTACAGTAAGAGGACATAAACAGTAACGTTCATGGAGAACCGTCCCAGAAGGCATTATGTTTAATCTATTACTCCTTTACTAGTTGTTGTATTCACAACAGACATACAGCACTTATGAAGATCTATGTACTCGTATATAACTGAAAACTCTGTAAAGTTGCACAATTTTACAACATGTAACTCAAGAAATATGAGATCATATTTACCGCGATGGGTAAAAACCTTTCACATCATCGCCCATCTTTTAATCCGTTTCTTACATACTGCTAATACACTCGTGTATTTTAGTCAGCTTAAGGAAATTCCTGAAGCTGACAGTGCTGTTTACAACTGTGAAGCGCACACGGCTGCAGGATAAAGCAATAAATAGACTTCGATACAGCTACAAGGGAAGGAATAGAATGAAGCAATGTACATCAATGAATGCCCATTGTATCCGTTAGATTTAACTTTTAACTTCAAGAGACTGCGGTTTCCAGTGAGACTTGCATCTTCTATTACGATTAATAAATCATTGGCCAATTTCTTAAGTACTTCATAATGGATTAGACATCACCGTGTTTCTCACAAGGACACACAAAGTTTGCAGAGCATTCGAAAATTAATGGGATTAATGTGGGAAGCGTTATAGTCGAAAAAAAATGACAATTTGAACCATGTGAAAATAAATTAGACAACTGATGTTTGATAATTATATTGACTATCAAATAAACTTATCCTATTTCAAACAGTTTGTAAACTCTATACTTGTTATACGGAGGAATTTATAACTTTGTACTTGCAAATTATTAAGCAAACAGAGAAGGAAAGCAAGGAGAAATTTGGAGAAGGCATTAAAGTTCAATGTGAAAAAAAAAGAGGTAAAGCAGTGAAAAATCCGAAGATTGATCTGAGAATCAAAGTATTGTACTAGGCATAGTCCTTGTTGGAGCTGGTATGCCGTTGCCTTCCTTCGAACTTTGAACTGACTTACCCAGCCAGTTGTAGGGGGATCTACAGTTTAATGTGGATTCCGAATTACGGTGCTACTCGATATTTTTCACATGAGCAACATTGCTAGATGTGAAAGAAGTGGAATGTCACAGTTTAAAGTATTAGGACCCGGCGGGAATCGAACCGCGAACTTTGGATTCGTAGTCCGGCACGCTACCACTCTCCTTCCGAGCATTTTGCTGTTTACATTTAAGGCTGTCTGAGACACAAAAAACCTGGGAAAGCAAATGAACGGAATGGACAGTGTCTTGAAAGCGGGGGTGTAAGATGAACATGTGCAATAGCAAAACGAGGGTAATGGAATGTAGTCTAACAAAATCAGGCGATGCTGAAGGAATTAGATTAGGTAACGAAATAATAAAGGTGGTAGTTTACTTTTGTTACTTCGCAAGCAAAATAACATACTACGGTCGCAAACAGAGGATATAAAATGCAGAATGGCAACGGGAAGAAAAGGGTGACTGAAAAAGAGAAATTTTCCAACATCAAATGTTAAATGTACGAAAGTCTTTTCTGAACGCGTTTGTGTGGACTAATGCTTTGTACGGTTGTGAAACAGGAAGATAAATGTAGTGCTACAGAAGAATTCTGTAGATTAGGTGGGTAGATCGGATAACTAATAAAGGGGTACTGAACAGAATTGGGGAGAAAAGGAATTTTTGGAATGCCTTGACTAAGGGAAGATATCGATTCGTAGGGCACATTCTGAGCCATCAAGGAATCATGAATCATGTATCATTGGAGGGAAGTGTATGGTATAAAATTCGCAACTGAGACTAAGAGACGAATATAGTAAGTAGATTCATATTGATGTGGGTTGCCGTTCTTATGAAGAGATGAAGTAATTTGCTCAGGATAGAATAGGGTGGTGAGCGGCATCAAACCAGTTTTCGCATTGAAGACCACAACAACAACAACTAGAAAATAAACAGGTTATACCTTTGTTTCTACTGTTAGCCCCTCGGTATAGTACCTTTTACCATAGGTCTATCAATCCCTAGGAGATGGTCCATCTAATCCGACTACCTCCGGCGTAGATGAACCACTGATTAATAATAACAATAGTAAAAATAATATAAACACATAACTTCAATTACGATCATTGTAACAGCCGAAGAGGAGCCTACAAGTGCTTAAGGTCATATATACTTATTAGAATACTGTAAACCGGAACCTGAATATTGCAAAAATAACTATAAAAGATTTTGAATGTTGTTGTTGTGGTCTTCAGTCCGCAGACTGATTTGATGCAGCTCTCCACGCCACCCTGTCCTGTGCAAGTCTCTTCATCTAAGAATGTGATCGGCAACCTAGATCCTTTTGCATCTGCTTTTTCCCTCAGTCTCCCTCTACGATTTTTATCCCACATTCTTTCCTCTAATGCTAAGTTGACAATTCCTTGATGTCTCAGAATGTGTCCCACTAATTTATACCTTCTCCTGCTCAGGATATGCCAGAAACTCCTTTTCTACACAATTCGGTTAAGCACCTCCCCATTAGTTACGTGATCTACCCATCTAATTTTCATCATTCGTCTATAGCACCATATTTCAAAAGCTTCTATCGTCTTTTTGTCTGAACTCCTTATCGTCCTCGTTTCACTCCGATACAATTCTACACTCCAAACTAATGCTTTAAGAAAGGACTTCCTAACATTTAAATTAATATGGATGTTAACTAGTTTCGCTTCTTCAGAAACGCTTTACTTCCCATAGCCATTCTGCATTTTATATCTTCTTTACTTCGTCCATCTGAAGTTATCTTGCTACCCAAATATCAAAACTCATCTGCAACATTTATTGTCTCATTACCTAATCTAATTCCTTCAGCATCAGCTGATTTTCTGACATTCCATTCCATTATATTGCTCTTGGTAATGTCCATGTTATATCTTCCTTTCAAGACAGAGTCCATTCCATTCAATTGCTCTTCCAGATCGTTTGTAGTCTCTGACAAAATTACTGCGTCATCGCCAAAACCGCAAACTTATTATTTCTTCTCCCTGAACTTTAATTCACTCTACTAATCTCTCCTTGCATTCCTTCATTGCTTGTTCATTGTACAGATTGAACAACATTGGGAAAAGGCTACAACCTCTGGGTCCCTTTCTAGCCCTTCGACTCTAATAACAGCTATCTGGTTCTTTGTATAGGATGATTATCACTCTTCGCTGCCTATATTTTATCCTTGCTACCTTCAGAATTTAAAAGAATGTATTCCAGTCGACATTGTCTCCAAATATACAAATGCTAAAAACTGGTTTGCCTTTCCTTAGCCTATCTTCCAGGGTAAGTCGTACTGTTGATATTGCCTCCCGTGTTCCTACGTTAATCAGTTAACCCAAACTGATCATCCCCGAGGTTGGATTCCACAAGTTTTTCCATTCGTCTGTAAATAGTTCGTGTTAGTATTTTGCAACCGTGACTCATTAAAGTGATAGTTCTGTAAAAAAAAAAAAAAAAAAAAAAAAAAAATGTATGTGTAGCTTATGGGACTTCACTACGGGGTCATCAGTCCCTAAACTTACAAACTACTTTTGAACTACTTACGAACTAGGACGGCACAAATATCCATGCCCGACGGGGGATCCGAACCCCCAACCGTAGTGGCCGTGCAGATCGTGACTGGAGCGCCTCAGTCCCCTCCGCCACCGCGGCCGGCATTAGTTCAGTAATTTACACATTTGTCCGCCTTGCTTTCTTTGGAATTATATTCTTCTTGAAGTCTGAGGGTATTTCCCCTGTCTCATACATATTGCATACCAGGTGGGAAAATTTTTTCATGACTGGCCCTCCTAACGATATCAGCAGTTCACACGGAATATTATCTACTCCAGGGGCCTTGTTTCGACTCGGATCTTTCAGCACTCTCTCAAATTCTTTCTCCAGTATCATATCTCCTATCTCATCTTCCTCCACTTCGTCCTCCATTTCTAGAATACTGCCTTCAAGTTTATTTCCTTTGTATAGTCTCTCTATATATTCGTTCCACAGTTCAGCTTTCCCCTCTTTGCTTAGTACTGTTTTTTTTCTGAGTTTTTGATATTCGTACAGCTGCTTTTCTTGTCTCCAAATATCTCTTGTACTTTCCTGTAGGCGGTATCTATCTCTCCCCTAGTTATACATTCTTCTATGGTTCTGCATTTGTCCTCTAGCCACTCCTGCTTAGCCAGTCTACACTTCCTGTCAACCTTGTTTTTCAGGTGTTTGTAGTCGGCCGCAGTGGCCGAGCGGTCTGCGGCGCGCAAGTCACGTCCTGCACGGCGTCTACTGTCGGGGGATCGAATCCTCCCTCGGGCATGGATATTTGTGCCATCTTTAGTATTAGCTAGTACGTAAGTTAAGGGACTGATGACCCTGTAGTTAAGTCCCATAAGCTCTACATTTGATTTTGACGTTTGTACTCCCTTTTGCCTGCTTCACTTGCAGAATTTTTATATTTTCTCTGTGGTGTCGCACAAGTACAAAGTGCGCGCCACCTACTTTCGCCGCGCGTCGCCATGCACGCACGGCGCGGCGATCTGAGGACGACAGCCACGAGCGCCCTCTGCGACAACTCCGCTCGTGGCCACCACTGAAGGACATCGGTCACTTCGGACGGAGATAGCAACCAGTTAGGACCTTCGTAATCAGATAGGCACCATTGAAGACTTTGCTATCGTACAGGCACTAGGCAGGCCTCTAACAACTATGTATCAACATTCTGCAGTACTATGTAAAAGTTAAGTATTGTTACATTCTGTGCAATATATCACATTCTAATTTACTCGAGTGTTTATAGTTTCTGGCTGCTCCCCTCCGTACCTGCACCAGCGTGCTGTCTTTGTTCCTGTGTCGGTCTCGTTTCACTCGGCCACCGACACCTACGACGAGGCTGGGACACAAAAGCGGCGACGAAGTTGGGATACAAAAGTGGCGACGAGGAGTGATAGAACCTTGGACCAGCCCGCTTGCAGCAGCCAGACAGCAGCAGTCGGAGCACGCAAAAATTGCTCCCGCCCACCCACCCTTATTATAAGATTTTTGGGGGAACATATTCTGTTACGTGTTTTGTGGACTTTTTTGTTGCAGAGCGAGTCCTCTTTCATATTGCATTTGTGTTTTGTTATAAGTTACTTGTATACGCGGCGCCTAATCGGTCAGCATGGCCACTACCCCGAACCCAAACCTAATGGAAATTATTCAGTTACAGACGGCGCAAATAACACAACTTCTCCAGGCTGTGGCCCAGCTCACGGCGCAAGCAGCTAACCAACAACAACAGCCGCCGCTTCAGCAGCCCACACCTGCCGCCGCACCGCTTCCGACGTTCCGCCAGTACAACGAACGTGAGGAAGAATGGAGCGACTATTTCGCACAGTTTCAAGAACTCGTCGCGGCTCATCAACTTACAGGTCAGACTGTTAAGCATCTTTTATTGTCCGTGGTGGGCCCCAAAACTTTTGTGTTACTGCAGAAACTGTTCCCGCAAGCATCTCCTAGTGATGTAGACTTTGAACAAATAGTAGAGGCACTAAATGCTCATTATGAGAGAAAAGTTCTCGTACCTGCGGCACGGTACCGATTTTTCAGACTTAAAAAATTACCGCAGCAGTCACACCAAGAGTGGATTACGGAATTGAAGGGCTTAACCCGCAAATGTAAATTTACTTGTTCTTGTGGACTTTCTTATAGTGACGTGATGTTGAGGGATGCGATTACACAGAACATCCAGGATCCCAGAATTAGAGCAGCAATTCTGAAACAGTCTGACCCCTCATTAGACAGTGTACTGCAGCTTATAGATGCGCATGATACTTTTGACTTAGCAGATGTAGAAATGCAAAGCCACAGTGTTAATTCAGTGCGCCGCAACGGTCGCTTTCCTAGCCGTAGTTCTCAGTGTAGCACTAGTGATTCTTACAATAGTTCTTCTGCGCCTACGGCAAAACTATGTAGTGAGCCACGTCGCAAGCGCCGACGAGCGCGTAAAACAGTGCAACGGAAAAGGGTTCGGGACAAGCAAAATGACTATGAACAGTGTATTCCTGTAGTGAAAATAGTGCCTTCTGCAACTGCTCCTTGTAATAGTGCCCAGTACTGTGTAGCTAGTGACAGTAGACACCAAGTAGCTACTCAAAAGTGTAGTGCAGTAGTTAGTACATCTGGAGTAGCTTCGCATTGCGCGGACGCCGATCCGGCGGTAGTGTCATCTAGTGACTGTGGTTAATCCGCTGCGTGCCGAGTCTGCGCCGCTTACTTCACTACACGGCCCGCGCAGACGCAGCAAACAAACCGTAGCAGACGTTGCCCACATTCGCGCACCTGTCGAGCGCCGCAAGCAAAAACTGTTTGTGACTCTCTTCATAGAAAATAAGACGGTGCAATTTCAGCTTGATACTGGTTCCGCTGTCACATTAATAAATAAAGATACTTATGAACTTCCGGGTTCGCCAAAATTGTCGCCGTCACAGCAAGTGTTAACAGCTTATACAGGTGAAAATATTCCCGTGCTAGGAACGTGTAGCCTGCCCGCCTCTTTTCAAGGTGTAACAAAAACAGTTGCTTTTGTAGTTCTTCAGGCCAAATCTACACAGAACATTTTTGGACTAGATGCTTTTGACTTGTTTGGTTTATCAATTCAAAGAGATGTGCTTCAAATTTCGTCAATAGTGCCTCAGGATAAAATCAATGCATTGTGTGACAAATATAGTGACCTGTTTTCGCCGGAACTAGGTTGTGCAAAAGACTTCGTGGCACATGTAACTTTAAAAGACTCTGCAGTTCCAAAATTTCGTAAAGCTAGACCAGTGCCTATCGCATTGCGTGATACAGTTGCCGAAGAACTTAAACGTTGGCAAGATAGTGGGATGATTTCTCCTGTTTCTGCGAGTCAGTGGGCCTCGCCTATAGTAATTATACCCAAGCCGTCAGGAAAACTTCGTCTCTGTGTGGACTTCAAATCAACAGTAAACAGTCAAACAATTGTAGACACTTATCCCCTGCCCAGACCTGAGGAACTTATGGACAAATTAGGACAGTCTCGCTTCTTTTCCAAGATTGATTTAGCAGAGGCATACTTACAGATTCCACTTGATGACGAGTCAAAAAAGTTTTTCGTCATTAATACTCACATGGGCCTTTTTCAATTTCAGCGCCTACCCTTTGGCAGTTCTTCCGCTCCCGCTATTTTTCAGCGTTTTTTGGAACAGCTGACAGTTTCTGTACCGTGTTGCTCGAACTACTTAGATGATATTGTGGTATCCGGACGTACAGTTGAAGAGCATTTAGCAAACCTGGAGTGTCTTTTCAAAGTGTTGACTGCAGCAGGTCTACGTTGTAATAAAGCAAAGTGTTCGTTTTTTGAAACTGAAATAGTGTACCTAGGCCATGTGATTAATGCCCAAGGAATCCATCCTTTACAGTCACATCTTCGAGCAATCAAAGACTTGCCTCCTCCTAAGAATGTGCATGAATTGCAAGCAGTAATGGGAAAGCTTAACTATTATTTCAGGTTTATTCCCAATGCCTCTCAGATTGCAGCTCCACTGCATCACTTACGTAGGAAGAATGTTCCTTTTGTATGGTCTAAAGATTGTCAGGTTGCCTTTGACAAACTAAAGTCTGCACTACTCAGTGATGCATGTTTGATTCCCTTTGACCCACAGAAGCCTGTAGTGTTAGCAGTTGACGCCTCGTCGTACGGTCTGGGCGCTGTAATCTCACATCGTATTGGATGTCACGATCGTCCTATTGCCTTTGCATCCAAGCTACTGACGCCGACGCAACAGAATTACAGTCAGATAGAAAAGGAGGCCTTAGCAATCATTTACGGCGTCACAAAGTTTCATCATTATCTCTATGGCAGAAAGTTCTATTTGTTGACAGACCACAAGCCTCTCACGTCGTTGTTCTCACCCACAAAGCCGATTCCGCCACGAACGGCACAAAAGCTTCAAAGATGGTCCTTGATATTGTCTAATTATCAGTATGAGATTTTGTACCGACCTACCACTAAACATGCTAACGCGGACACACTTTCCCGACTTCCGGTTGGCCAGGATGTGTCGTTTGATTCTTCAGAAATGGCATGTTGTCAGATAGACTCCAGAGATGCTTCCGCTGTCGCAGATTTCCCTTTGAACTCTCGTCGGGTTGCACAGGAAACAGCTGCGGATGTAGACTTAAGTGTGGTAGCACGTTTTGTTCGCACAGGGTGGCCTGCCAGAACCAAAGACATTGATCGGCCTCTGGTTCGAGGTTATTTTGCACAACGTCATGCATTGTCTTTAAGTCAGGGTGTACTGTTGTTGCATACCGACAACGACCAAGCAAGAGTGATTGTTCCTCGTTCCCTGCAACGAGAAGTGTTACGCCTCCTGCATCAAGGACATTGGGGTATTGTTAGGACAAAGCAACTGGCCAGACGTCATTGTACCTGGGTTGGTATGGACGCTCAGATAGAGAACATGACGTCACAGTGTACGGTTTGTGCGGAGCATCAGGCGGCTCCTCCGCAACGTTTCTCAGACTGGCCACGCCCCAAGGGACCATGGCAACGTTTACATATTGACTTTGCCGGACCTTTCTGGAATACGCGCTGGTTAATTGTTGTAGACGCTTTCAGCAAGTTTCCTTTTGTGATTGCCATGAACTCAACGACAGCTTCTAGTACAATCAGTGCCTTAACATCAGTGTTTTGCATCGAAGGCTTGCCTGAAACTATCGTCAGTGACAATGGACCTCAGTTTGTTAGTGCGGAATTTCAACAGTTTTGTCGTGTGAATGGCATTCAGCATATCACCACCGCACCTTTTCACCCTCAGTCCAATGGTGAAGCAGAACGTTTCGTTCGAACATTCAAGTCTCACATGGAGAAGATGAAAGGTCAGCATTCCAGGCAGCAAGCTCTTCAAATTTTCCTGTCTACGTATCGGTGCATGCCACGTGAGGGCCCGTCTCCTGCCGAGCTGCTACACGGCCGCCGTCACCGCACTCTCCTTCACCTGCTGCAGCCTCCCACGCACCGAGTCGGTTCGTATGGCGCTACGCGTTTTCAGGTTTCTACGCCGGTGCTGTACAGGGTGTTTGCTGGAAACAAGAAGACATGGTTGCCGGGCACCATTCAACGCGTGCTTGGTCGCAATATGTATGTTGTACGTTCTTCCACAGGGTCGGAGCTGCGGCGCCACGCAAACCAATTGCGCCTGCATAGGCCTCGCGATCCTGTCTCCGGTTTCTTGATTCCAGACCCAGTTCACCGCCAGGGAGCACAACCACATCGTTCGTCCCCGGACTACGAGATCGTACCCATGGAGGTGGACGCACCTCCGACGCAGTCGTCGCCGCCGCTGTCGCCGCCGCAGATGACAGCGTCACCGAGAGGGACTCCGGGACCGTGCGGGCCCCTCCAGCTTGGGCTACGCACCTCAGAAGAAGATGACCTGGTCAATCTGGGCGGAAGCGTGCGCCCTTCCCCAGGTTTCGGCGGGTTTCCTGGAGGATCTCAAGGCGGATGCCGGGGCGCGGACGGCGTCTCGATCCCGGCCTCAGCTACGACGCCCGTCCCACCAGTAACGCCCCGCCCAGGCCCTCCTCCCAGTGCCGTCGCCGTGGCCCTCAGCCCTACGCCACGACGGCGCGGCGGTTTGGGGGGGAGGGGTGTGGTGTCGCACAAGTACAAAGTGCGCGCCACCTACTTTCGCCGCGCGTCGCCATGCTCGCACGGCGCGGCGATCTGAGGACGACAGCCACGAGCGCCCTCTGCGACAACTCCGCTCGTGGCCACCACTGAAGGACATCGGTCACTTCGGACGGAGATAGCAACCAGTTAGGACCTTCGTAATCAGATAGGCACCATTGAAGACTTTGCTATCGTACAGGCACTAGGCAGGCCTCTAACAACTATGTATCAACATTCTGCAGTACTATGTAAAAGTTAAGTATTGTTACATTCTGTGCAATATATCACATTCTAATTTACTCGAGTGTTTATAGTTTCTGGCTGCTCCCCTCCGTACCTGCACCAGCGTGCTGTCTTTGTTCCTGTGTCGGTCTCGTTTCACTCGGTCACCGACACCTACGACGAGGCTGGGACACAAAAGCGGCGACGAAGTTGGGATACAAAATTCTCCTCTCATCAATTAAGTTCAGTATGTCCTGTATTATCCAGGGATTTCTATTAGGCCATGTCCTTCTGCTTATATGATCCTCTGCGGCCTTAACTACCCCATCTCTCAGAGCTACCGCTTCTTGTTCTACTGTTTTACTTTCCTCTGTTTCAGTTTCAGCGAATCCTTGCTTAATGCTCCCTCTGAAACTCTCAAGTACCTCTGGTTCCTTCAATTTGTCAATCTTCCATCTCCTAACGTTTCTACCTTTCTGCAGTCTCTTAAGTTTTAAACTGCTGTTCATAATCAATAAGTTATGGTCAGAGTCTATATCTACCCCTGGATATGTCTTACAGTTTAGAACTTGGTTTCTAAATCTATTCCTTACCATTATAAAGTCAATCTGGTACCTTCCAGTGTCTCCTGGTCTCTTCCACGTATACAGCCTTCTTTCATGATGATTAAGTGTTGGTGATCATTAAATTGTGCTCCGCACAAAATTCTACCATGCGATCTCCTCTTTCTTTCCTTTTTTCCAGTCCATTTTCACCTACTACATTTCCTTCTCTTTCCCTTCCTACTGCCGAGTTCCAGTCCCCCATCAGAATCAAGTTTTCGTCTCCCTAAACTTGCTGAATGATTTCTTTCATATCCTCATACATTGTTTCGATATCCTCATAATCGGCTGTGTTAGTTGGCAAATAAACTTTCACTACTGTGGTCTGTGTTGATTTTGTGTCTATCTTTGCTGCGATAATGGGTTCACAATGCTGTTCGTAATAACTTGCCCGCATTCCTATTTTCTTATTCATTATCGGACCTTCTCCTGCATTACACCAACTGATTTTGTATTTATAACTCTGTACTCACCTCACCAGAAATCCTGTTCATCATGCCACCGGACTTCACTAATCCCTACCATATCTAACTTTGACCTATCCATTTCTCTTTGCAAATTTCTAACTTACCTAAGCGATTAAGGGTTAGAACATTCCACGCTTCGATCCGTAGAATGCCTTTTTTTGTTTTTCTTGATGACGACATCCTCCTGAGTAGTCGTCGCCCTGAGATACGAATGGGGAACTATTTTAGCTCCGGAATATTTTACCCAATCAGACGCCACCATCATATATTCATACAGTAGAGCTGCATGTCCTCGGGAAAAGGAACGACTGTAGTTTCCCCTTGCTTTCAGGCGTTCGCAGTAACTGCATGGCTAAGCCATGTTAGTTGATGTTACAAAGCCAGCTCAGTCGATCATCCAGACTGTTGCCCCTGTGTTCTTGTGGTCTTCAGTCCGCAGACTGCTTTGATTGAGCTCTCCACGCTACCCTGTCCTGTGCAAATCTCTTCATCTGAGAATATGTTCGGCAACCTACATCATTTTGAATCTGCTTACTGCATTCGTCCCTCGGTCTCCCTCTGCGATTTTTACCCCACACACTTCTTTATAATGCTACGTTTTTAAGTATACCAGGGCACAGTGCAAATGGGGAAAGAAAATTTCACTAATTGCCACAGAGTGGACTGAGGTCTGAAATAGATTGACGGTCCAACACAATTAAAAAAAAAAAAAAATAAAAAAAATAAAAAATAAAATAAAATTCATGTGTTTCTTTTTACAACTATCTGCTAAGCAACTCTAAACTTATGCCTAATTTGGATTTTCATACAGGTATCAATAATTTCTAAGGAACCAAGAATCAAGGCACAAAGTACGCCCCCACCCCTTTTGGTAATACACGTGAAAATGGTTTGGTATTGTGAGGGTTAAACCCGAGACCAAAAGTTGGTCACCCTAGTATAAAGGCGGCCAACTTTTTCTAAAGTCAATGCGGGACATTTCGAGGATGTGGAGGAGGACTAAGATCACGTGTCTAATGGTGCCAGTTATTATGAAACCAGGAAAGAAATTTACGCGAGCAGAGTAGCCACCTCATTTACTTTTAAAGTAACGTATCTGTGTGTCATTTTATTCTTAATTTTCAATCTATATTTACAGTTCATAAAAAAATTTTAATTTTAGAGTCTGACAATTTTTACATATTCTATCTCCGTTACGTTTTTCCGATCACCTTCGTTGCCTGTACTACTTTTACTTGTTCTAGCTCTTAGAGCATTGTGCTCCATACATTGTGATAAGTAGCTTACTCCGCCCAAAGAATTATGTTTTGCAATAACCTGGAATCAAAATTTGATAAAAATAACTTTTTAAAACCATTTGAACTACTCTATTATAGTAGTTATTTCGATGAAGTGCAGAGTTTAATTGTGCTTACTACATGCAATGCTCACTAACTTTCGTTGTCGCATTTTCAGAATTTCACCACCTTTTTATTCCTGGAGGAAGTAAGATGAAAGCTGATATTGTATTTGCATGTCAGATATATAAAAAAAGTTTATACAGACTGTGGTAAATATTCCATTACACTTATTGAAATGTACTTAAGAAGATACACAAAATATGTCACAAACAGATTTTTTTAATAAGTCATCTGATCACGAAATGCAGTACCAGCTTAAAACAAAAACAAAGTCCACTGCTAGCGAATTTGTCATTTTGAAATAGATGATGTGTATCTCTTCTTTCTTCTGTTGTATTTAACGTGAGATAACTGTCATTTATTCGTAGATGATGCATTGTGAAGTTGACTTGTAAGCACTATGACATAGCTTACCGTACAAAAATAGTTTCGGCATGTATTCTTAGACCAACAGTTTCAAAATTACTGGAATGCGGGATGCTTTTGCCGTTTTGCAGGACATTTTCATTACACACTGCCGGCCGGGCCGAGCCGAGCCGGGATGTGCCGAACCGACTGGCGCCTAGTTGCCACACGCCGACAGCATGGGTGTTCGCACTGCGCGCCAGGCCGGGCCGACCCGAAAAAGAGGGGGAAAATCAACTTTTCCGATTTTCAAGTTGCAAAAAAATTTGACGGTATATGCGACCATGCCACAACGTTTCATCGACTTATTTTTTCCTTGAAAGCTTTGCCTTGCCTGTAAAAAAATAATAAGTCTACTTTTCATTCAGCAAGAGTTTTTAGTTTCGTAACGCTCCTCACTCGATTTTGATGAAAGTATTCGGTTAAAAAATCTGATGTTTGGACACAGTGTATTACAACATCTTAGCTTTCGAATAAAACATTCACCTTTTTGAAATTCGTAACAGTAGTTTTCAAATGATGCTTTTTGTCAAGTATGCGCACTCGATTTACAAATCGTGTATTGAAAAAGTTCGATAGCGGGCAGCTTACTGTTGTATCCAGTTTATTATTATTACAGCGAATGAAATGGAGCTAAAAATATGGAAAAGTTTTTGAAATAGTAGTCGCACCTATATCTGCCTCCTTTCACAAGTAATTACGAGTTATGTGAGCGGCGTCATGCCGCGATCGCAAGCCTACGAACTTGGCGGCTGTTGCGCGTAGCGTGAAGCACTGCAGTTCCGAAACATTTGATTTGCTGCTCACGTGTGTAGGTCCCTCGTGATGTGTTAATGATTCATAACCAGAAAACAATTATGAAGTAATTTTTTTGGGGTGGCGACCGATTACATTGAACAACGATCGGCTGTGGCTTTACATCAGGTCATACTTGTCTTTCTGAGAGCCATGCAACTCGTTTTTTCTCCACACCAGACAATTAATGAAATATATATTTCACGTTTGGAACTAGAAGAGAAGAAAACATTAATGTGGACTGCGACTTTACTGTTGATTGACTGAATTTTTTTTTTTTTTTTCTGAAATTACATTTAATGGTTTTCTAGTTGGAGATGGTAAAAGAAGAAGCCCAAAAATACACTTATATTTATAGATGTATCTACACCTAATACAAAATGTATACCTTCTTTGTTTTTGCTTTCCTAGCTCTCAAAAATGTTGTAACACAACATGAAAAGAATTGTATACAGTGTGTCCCACAAAAAAGCGATCCCCGCAGTCCAAGATTAAAATAAAAATTTTGCAAGTGGTGGTTACAGGTATACATGCGATGTGCCGGTTTTATATGCGTCATTCTGTACTATATTTCAGTGCACCTGCACCTTCAAGGAACTCTACACAGGTCCCAGATTATTTTTTCTTTTTTTTTCTGATCTTCTCTGAGGGGAACTAAGTTGCTATGAATATTTTGCTGAATCATCTGATGACAATTTTCTTTGTCTGGATCCTTCGAGTTTCACAGTTTAACTGAAAGAGAAATACACAGTGTAGTTTAGCCTCAGACTCTGCAGGAGAGGTCAGTAAAAGATAGACGCGTTTGTCAACTTTTATTTTTTTTTTTTTATTGGTAGGCTTGTCCCCAGCAACAAGGAATCCCCACCCACTGTCAGCATAAGATCGAAGGAAACACAGGTGTGTAAAGCAAAACTTTCTCATTGCCGCCTTCTTCGAGCCAGCTAATTGATTTTGTTACTTTAATACCGTTGTTCTTACACTGTAGTGACTCGTCAAATTTTAATCACACAAGAAATTGGTGGTAATGGACTCATCCCATGTATTTCGAGTGAAATGTAGGACAGTTTTTCCTTACGTGAATGAATAAATAAGAAAGAAAAACGTTCATATTACAGAACTGATAGTAATTCAATTACAAATAAACAACACATTTTCATAACAGTATAGTTGAAAATAAATATCGTGCAGAAGCTTCCCTTGAAAGCAGAAAGCGCTTCAGTCACGGTCTGCACGGCCACTACGGTCGGGGGTTCGAATCCCCCCTTGGGCATAGATATTTGTGCCGTCTTTAGTATAAGGTAGTTCATAAGTAGTTTGTGAGTTTAGGTACTGATGACTCCGTAGTTAAGTCCCATAAGCTTAACAAACATCTTTTTCTTTTCTCTCTCTCTCTCTCTCTCTCTCTCTCTCTTTTTATATATATATATATATATATATATATATATATATATATATATATATATATATATACTGTGCTGCAGAAGCAACACCGTAGCCCAATCGGCTCGCGCCGGAAATATTAAACATTTGGAATGTCGTCGGCTCGGCGTGAGCCGGCTGAAGCGGAGTTCTCTCGGCCCGGCCGGCAGTGTGAACAGTGCAACTAGAAACAATGTGTTTAATCTCTCGGCTCGGCCCGGCCGGCAGTGTGAACACGGCCTAATTATTCCAATGAGGGACAACGAGTCCAAATGCGGGACTGTCCCGCAGAATCAGGAACGGTTGGCTGCCTTACCCTAGTATAGGCAGATTCTGGATCCGTAGGTACAGACAATGTCGGTCCATTCCACGTTGCCTGTCGGACTTCCACGCATGTCGGTGTTTACCGTAATCATCGCCATTGTAAGCCTAACACTGGGAGGCCGTAGGGCCATCTTTCACGACCATCAGGGCGTCCGCCGCTGCCCCCGGAGGCCGCAACAGAAGTCAAGCACTTCTGGAGCCGGTCGGGCGCGCCGACTGTGACGACTGCGTTACCTGAGCAGACAATGCGAGTCACGACTGCCGTCACTAATGTTGCCAGCAAGCCGGCCAAATTTCCGAGCGGGTGATTTTTCTGCGGCACCGCCTGCACAAAGGCTGCCCAGCCAGGGCTTCAGGGCTTCCGGCGGGCGCCGCTTTGACGACTGCCGGCTGCCGCTGCCGCTGCAGGCCGAAGGGAATTTGTTACGGCTGTTGGCGGCCCCTCAAAGGACACGTCCCGGCCCAGCCAGGCACAAACAGGAGCGCGCCGCGCCACAAGCTGTTGTGCGGGCCCTTTCACTGTGGACAAACTCACCGCCGTACAGCGGGCGCACCCTCCCCCTCTGTTACGGAATATAAACCGGAAGCATCGCCGAACATCGGCCCACACGGAGGATATCACAATATGACGTCGTCCTTGGGTGATCCCGCATGGCTCCGGAGGGTAGACGTGGGAATAATGACGCGTACGTTTCGAGGCTCTTCTTTACGGGTATGCTGAGAGTGACACTGACATCACCTTCTCCCGTGGACATCGCAGAAACACCAACAAAATAAATCGCAAAGCAAGTAGCAGTAAGCAACGGGTATGCAGCCCCAACAATAAATTACTGCAAAAAATTAAGAAATAACAGCAACGAAAATAAACCATGGAAGTAAGATAGTACGTGTACAGGAAGACAAGAAAATCGTGTACATTGAAATACTCCTCCTTGCGAGATTTCAAATTAGCCACACACACAGATGGTGGAGAAATATAAATAAAAAAAATATTTAGCACCTGAAAATTATGTTCAGCGATATAATGAATGCAAATGAAATTACGGCGCTGAAATCACAACAGGGAAAAATATTTCAACATGGGTTACGCCGAACCTTTGTAACTGAAAGTAGTGCCGAAAGACTTGAAGAATCTGAAAAAGAATTTCATTAAAAAAAAAAAAAAAAAAAAAAAAAAAAAAAAAAAAAAAAAAAACCTCTTGTCAGAGAATATTAATTTATGTTGGCGCACCCTATACTGTTTCATTTGGTATTCAGCTCGCCACGAACCTCTACACAAAAATTAACTGTTGGACTACACATTGACAATGCCGATTTATCGTATCACCACGGCTAGCCAAATGAAATAAATTGAAAATTAATAAACCGGCAGAAATCTCAGGGACGCTTTTGCAGAACATAAAATTCTGAAAACTGTTAGTTGAAGTATCGTAGAATCGTGCGTTGTCCAACAATTAATTTTATGTAGGCCGTGTAATGGCGACTGTTGGTATCTGAAAAAGAGATTTGCACATATAAAATACTTTTATATTATAAGGTAGGAATGAGCTGGCTATTAATGATCAAATACATGATTACGAGATAATTATCCATATTCTGAAATGGTAGAGTATTCACTTACACTGACTTAACAAAGATCCAAGTGAAATCAAATGATCAATTAAAGTCATACAATTTACAATTACGTCCGTTCAGGTCAAGAGCTAACAGTAGAAGATGAAATCGAACCCTGATGCTCCTTCTCCCTTAGTTAAAAAAAATGAAGAGCGTAATTATGTTTTTTTTTTTTTTTTTTTTTTTTTTTTTTTTTTTTTTTTTTTTTTTTTTTTTTTTTACAGTGCATAAAGTTCATTTGTGCATATCTATGGATTCTTAAAATATTTCTTTGAAAAAACTTCTCATAAATTAATCTAAACACAGGAATGTTCGTTAAAAGACAACTGTTAAATTATGAAACCGAGTACATCAGATAATAAATATTTCCTGGTCGGTCCACGTAACATTACAGCACGCCAGGGAGTTATGAAGGAAAAGTTTCAGAAGTTATTGCTAGACAATTTCAAAATACCAATTAGCGTGTTGGTTTTAAGACCAATGACATTTTCGCTTCAGGCTGAGGAAACGCATGAATAAGAAAGTCTCGAAATTCACAGCAGCAGGTGTTTATAAACTAGAATGTGGAGGAAGTCCAAAAATGTATGTACGTCAGACAGGTAGAACTTTCGAAATACATTTCAAAGTGCACGCTTCAGTTCATAATAATAAATCAGCATTTGGAGAACATCCTTTAACATCGAAGGTAAACTTCTTCAGTTATGTTGAACTTTGTCAAACTAAAGTCTGTTAACCTTACAATCAAATTACTATAAAAAAAGTGGCTAAATATCGAGATATACAGGATGTCCGACTAAAACTTTTTCATTCGACTGCACCCCCGAAGAGATGTCGGCAACAATAACGGTGTAGGATGGTTGGCTCATGGCCATAGGTATTGAGTTGCTAAGAAATTTCATAGCTTGTAGAACATGTCTTAGGTGTAATGGGTGGGAAAAGATGACATATGGTGTAACATATCGCATTCCCGTGAAAAATTGACTAGATGTATTTTGATTGTCTGCCCCCCCCCCTCTGTATGAGATCCCCTCTATGATGTTTTAATTATAAATATTAGATAAACTATTGTACATAACGTAACGTGATTTTCTGTAATTAATGTGTTTACATGAAACTTCATTAAGGTATGTTTCGTTTGTATAATTATGCTAGAGTTAATAAAAACAATGGAATATAGAAGCTATAGAAATGCGCTTCGCGCCAAAATTAATGGTAGGTGGGACGGAGGAGAATTGCCCATTCGGACTCAGTCCAGAACAGAAGGCTCTCGCGTGAACAGCTATGACACTCGAGATCTTAAAATAGTCCGTCAGGCAGTTCAAACTTAATATTTTGCAACTACTGTAATTAGATTTCAAGTGTACGAAGATCATGGATAGTAGTACATACATCGCCTATTGTTTCACGACATATAAATAAATATATGAAACAGCTGGCATACCTTCTTATTAGAAAAGTAGCCACAGTTTTAAAAGTTCCGCAGCGCTTCACTTCAAGATAGAAGGATCGACGACCTGTGCGCTGCTTCTGCGTGGGGACAACAACGGAAAAGTAGAAGCCAGGTTAGTGACCAGAAACTTTGAGTGTGCGCATTGACGATGCACGATGCAGTGCTACGTAATTAAATTTTGCTACATTGGCACGAGTGTAGTGGTAACACCTATAACATCAATAATTATTTTCTTTCTCTACCACTGTGCATTCAAATATAATCTCTGCCCCTGATCAAAGAATACTGTCATTCTGTTTATTCTTTGGAAGCTTAGTTTTTCGAGGTACAAAAAAAAGGAAAGAGTACTTCTATATTAGAATTCGATGACATATTACATCTTGAGCAGATATCTAACTTGCTTCTGAATTATCTTTAAGGTTTGCTAAATAATTCAGTTTATTTATATATTTATATATAAATATATTTATATAAACCAGTTCCGAGATCGCGAACTGGAATAAATATATCTGCTGAAAAGATATGCCTGTCTCTTTAGTAATTTGGATCCATCGATCAATTTTGGAGGGATCAGTGTGTGTGACAAAAAACATCTTGGGAACTTCAGTGGATATACACGCGAACCTGCTCCTACACGATCAAGACTTTAATAACAGTTAAATTTGTGTTAACTTTGTGCTCTGTATACCACTGAAGGAAAGACTTTGCTTATTTCAACAAGAAAAGCATCAGTCATCCCAACATTGTTCACCGAGCATAACAAAATAACAAGATTAGGTTAATATTTCTAGACGCGACGATCGGCGAATGTATGAAGCCGACCTGTTTGCAGTTGCTGCAGCAACGGAACCAGCACTTCTCAACAGACGCCGTATCCAGATATAACATTTTAAATTACATTTTTATTACATTTTTAATTAACATTACATTTTTAATTAATAAGATTTATTTATCAATTCACTGACATGACATTACTAACCTGCTGCACAATATAATTAACACTCAAATATTAAATGTCTAACGAATCCTGAACTTGACCGCTGATTTTACGAGATTGATTCGATATGATTTTTAATATGTTAATGTTATACACCTCTGAGGGAAAGTGCTAGAGAAGGTGTTAGAGAGGCAGATAACTTACAAAACACTTTCCGATCACTGTTATCAAACTCTCCATCCACCTTTTATCTATGACCCCGCCGTGAAAGACACAAAATCAGGTAAAACCCCGGCTCAGATAACATCCTCCCAGAATTTCTTTTCAAGTCTGGCATATTTACGAAGATATGATTAGCAAAGTTCTGCAGACAGGAAACATACCCCAAGAAACAAGTGCCAAGACAATCTCCCTCCTAAACCCAAGTAAACCGGGAATTCTCCCACAAAACAATAGGCCCATTGCACTGCTTAACATGGTGTACAGACTTCGGGAACGAATACAACATAACAGGATCGGTCAGACAATACTCACGACTATCCCAATATAATAAGCCGACTTTCGTCCAAACCGAAGCTGTGCAGACCAAGTCCTGGCTCTTACAATACATAATGAAGTGGGCTTCCAAAGGAAATTAAAAACATCTGTGGCCTTTATCGAACTGTCAGCAGCCTATGATACTGCAAAAAGAACGTGACTTACCTGAAGCCATGGAGAGCCATTAGAAGGTTGGAAGCGGGACAGACACAGAGGAGGATGGTTGCAGCTATTGGAGTGACCCAAAGTGTAATTATCAGAACTTGGGTGCGATTTTACAGAACAGGAACCATTAAAACAATGCAAGACCAAGGTCGTCCAGGTGTAACATCAGCAAGAGATGACCATTATCTCTGGTTAACTGCCTGTCTTGAGAAGAGGCTGAATGCACTCTCCGGGCAGCAACAGGACGAGCAATATCAACAAAGACAGTCCGAAATCGCCTTAGATCATGACCTTTATGCACGAGTCCTATGGTGTGTGTCCCATTAAAACCACGACACAGTTTCGCCAGCAAAAACTGGGCGGAGAAACATCAGAACTGGAGTCGTAACGAATAGTGCCGGGTTCTGTCAACAGATGAGTCAAGATTTTGTCTTCAGCCGAACAATCAGCGTTCCCTCATCTGGAAAGAACGTTCAATTCGGAACATCATGGTGGTGGACGAATGGTATGGATAGCAGTTTCTATTAGAGAACGTACGGATCTCTACGTCGTTGGAATGGCACTCTAATTTCTCAGGGGTAGGGAGACGAGATACTTCGACCTTTTGTTGTCCCCTACCCTTGTGCCATAGGAGATGGGTTCCTTCTGGTGGAAGATGTCGTTCGTCCCCACAGAGCTGCACTAGTGGACAATATGTCTGAATCTGAGAGATTTGAACGAATGGAGTGACGAGCATCTTCACCGGACTTAAGCCCGATCAAGGGTTAAGCCAGAGCAGCATCTGGCTATTGCACTCATGGTCGAATGGCCAAATATCCATCAAGAGCCGATTGATAACCTCATAATGTGCATGACACTTAGGTGTGCAATTATATTGGCCGTCCGAGGTGATCATACAGCATCTTAAAGGGCAAAGAGAATGACTTGTTGACCATAATGGTAGCCCCAGAGTGCCTCGCTCTAAAGTAAACGTTATGGAAACCTCAAGTACAGAGTTAAGAAAAGAAAATATCGTACTGTATCACATACAAGTTACAATTGTAACCAATATACGAGTAGAATACCATATGTACGAGGGTTGGAACTTAAATAGCGGCAACGCTGCTGTGGAGACACTATGCAATGGAATCTACTATTGTCGCTGATAACACACATTGTTGACATGCCTGTCTTACCTCAGAGCAAATGGAGTCGACCGTCCCACGTTACCGGCGTTCGCACAGTCGAGGAAAACACAGTCACTTGTGAGCCAGCGGTGTAACGCAACGGTGTCGCTATTCGAAACAAGAACAACGGAGTTGGATGAAGATTGAATGTGCCATAGGTCGTGCAGCACGACATTGTGAAAAAGGCCTTCAAGAGCCGTGCGGGGAATCGGCTTTGCTGTACAGAAAAGTAGCACCTTGGGTAGCAGCTTTCAACGATGTCGGCAAACTGTAGTAGATATGCATCGAACAGGTAATCGTAGAGTCTCTGAAGAAGAAGTGCATACTGTGAAAGTTATGGTGATTTTTGTGCACGAGTGTGATGGTGTTATCCTAACTCATGCCTTCACGGCAGACCGTCAATGCACAGGACGACTGTTCGTTTATGGAGCATCACCTGCGACCAGCTTTGCGAAAGAAGCGCCAACACTTTCTGCGCGACTCAAGATTTATTTAGTTAGACGGCTTGTGAATATGTTTTCATTAGTGCACAGTGGTAGATTGTCAGACTATGAATCCAAAGGTCTGCTTGCGGGAACGATTCCCGCCACGTCCTAGAATTTTTATCTCTCACTTTGCACTTCTTTCAGCTCTGGCAATGTTGCTGATATGAAAAATACCGATTACCACCGTAGTTCGGAACCCACGCTAACCCTCGAGCGGCAGCGCTGGTGCAAATATGATACCACTTTTCTTTAAATGCTCACTGATGTCGCAATAATGGAGATGCCATATTTCAGCTTTAGCTATTCCTCAGTTTAGCCTCAACAATGATGTTTGTGAAGGTTCTGAGTTTCTAGTGCACGGCTGTGTCCAACCAAAAAATGTTTTCTTAGGGAGTGCATCGCTGGTAGCAGATTTGCACCACGCTGCCTGTCATGTAAGTAGATTTGAATTGTATTGTGTTATGTCTAGTTTTTCTTGCAAATGGATTTGTGGCAGTTTGTAGTAAATGTTTGTTGTATATATTTTCCCCTTCATATTAGAATACTCAAAAATTTAAATTTATTTTCTAAATACAACTCTGGATAAGTTGTCCAATAGTTTCTCCTGATTAGCCATGCTGCAGTTTTCGTCAATCTCATTTTTTAACCCTTTTTAAGCTTTACACAATGCGAAAATGAGTGTTATTACACTACATAATTGAATCTTCAGGTCTCGTAGACGTGGTATGGGTCTAACAGATGAGGAAATAAACTTCTTTCGACAAGTAATTAAGATCTTAGTGATTTTTGTCTAGATTCCTCATCAGATCATGAACAGCACACTATCATTCAAATGTAAGTCCTAGTTCCGAGTTCGAACAAGATTTGAGACGCAATGAGTCTGATATTGAAGACGGTACCATTCTGTGGAGTAAAACGCCATACAAGCAGCACACCAAAACACTGAAAAAGAATCTTCCCTGGTTCAAAAGGAAAGCACGGGACGTGAGGTCAGACACGCAAGCTTCCTCATTCAGGATAGGTGATAACATAATTGATGAGGTAATTATGTGTACTAAGTTCGACATAATACAGAAAACAGTTGACACTAATTACTCAAGAGCAAGAAACTTCAGGGAAGTAACGAAAGAGGAAATGGTAGTACTGCTGGGTCTATTACACATGATTGTTGTCCGCTTTCGGAATAATCTTACATTTGTTACATTTATCCGCCGAAAGTAATTGATATACTAATTCAGATTTCAGATATTAACAAACCTGATATTTCTACCTGTACATGAAACTATTTTTGTCATTACGATCACTTAGTAGCTAAATGTTCAAATGTTTGTATAGTCTATGGGACTTAACTACGGGGTCATCAGTCCCTAAACTTACAAACTACTTATGATCTACTTACGAAGTAGGACGGCACAAATATCCATGCCCGAGGGGGGATTCGATTCCCCGACCGTAGTGGCCGTGCAGACCGTGACTGGAGCGCCTTACTCCCCAAGGCCACCGCGGCCGGCGCCACTTAGTAGCTATTTACTAGGTTAGTAACACGGACTACACAGTGGTAGCAAATCTGCTCCGCGTTGGTACTGAAGTTATAATAACTGGCGCTGCGGCCCGAGGGTTAAACTGTAGGTCCCCCATAACTGGCTGGGTGAGGTAGTTCGAAGGTCGGAGGAAGGTGACAGCATACCACCTCCAAACAGGACCATACCTGTGGTGTTGAAACCAATGTTCGGATTGTTGACTGCTTTACCTTACTGATAAAAGCGACCTAGACAAATTATTTTTTTTAAAGAAGTGTTTAAGATCCAATCTCTCTGTCAGAGTCAAAAAAATATCCTTACAAACAAACACGTATAGCTCCCGCGTTGCATTGTCGACGTCTTCATCAGTGACCGCGCCGCTTCCTTTGTGCAGCAGGCAGCAGGAAGCCCCGGCTGGCGTCCCTTGTGCGGCAGATAAAGAGTGCGGCAAGTGCGGCAGCCAGGCCGCCTGCTACTGTGCAGTGTGCAGCTGGCCGCGTCTAAATTGTCGCCCGCGGCGCGGCGCGTTTGAAGGCAGAAGCCGGCAGAGGCGTGGGCGGGCACGGCGTCTGCCGCGGCCGCCGGTCAGCCGTCCTGACGAGCGGGCGGACGTTGACGAATGGTCGCAGGCGGCCGAGGTGTCCGCCTCTGCAGGGGCACAGTAAGCCGGCAGCTGCCGAACACCCAGCAGTCGCCGAAAGCCACTAACAATCTTTATTAATCGATGCCGGCGACTGCCGCGTTGTTAGCCAGCTTTCCGAAATTATCCCAAAATACATTGGCAGAAATAAAAATTAGTACACTCGCAAGATTTATGTTGTACATGAAGTGGCTATATTTACAGATCGACAGCACAAGTGGTACTGAGGTAAGTGTCGATCCAAGCTGAAACATCCAATTCGCGGAGTAATCTCCACGAGCGGCAATGAAGGCTCTGACTGATGCATCTGTTGGCTCATAAAGATGGAGAATACTGTCTTGGGATACATTATTTAGTGCCTGCTTGACCTGTCTGCGTAGTTCTGGAAGGCTGATAAGTCGCACGAGTCAGCTGTCATCGTATGATATCCAACATGTGCTCGATTGCAAGCTGGAAGATCTGGAGGACACTGAATCGTATGAGAACAGGCGTAGCACCAGTCAAAGCAAATATAGTCAAATGGTGTTTCAAAGAAGGAGAAAACAATTGCGACTGCGGTAAAGTTCAACACATGGAACATCTTCTACAGTGTTCAATCTGTCCCACGAGGTGTACCCTTGACGAACTGTGACTTGAGAAGGGAGAAGCATGCTAACCAGTGAAGTTCCTAAACGTCTTGCAGAGCCCGTTCAGTTTCAAGCGCAGTTTGTGTGCGTTTGACGCGGTGCCACACTGCACTATATGTTCAAATGTTTGTAGAACTTATGGGACTTAACTACGGGGTCATCAGTCCCTAAGCTTACAAACTACTTATGAACTAGCTAAATCTAAGGACGGCACAAACATCCATGCCCGAGGGAGGATTCGAACCCCCGACCGTAGTGGCCGTGCAGACCGTGACTGGAGCGCCTCAATCCCCTCGGCCACCGCGGCCGGCCACACTGCACTCTGCAACGAAGATACGAGCATATGGAACAGGTCCACAGATTTGTGACTGGCTGGAAGACTTCCTTAGTAATAGAACGCAGTACGTTGTTCTCGACGGCGAGTGTTCGTCAGAGACGAGTGTATCGTCAGGCGTGCTCCAGGGGAGTGTGATAGGACCGCTATTATTTTCTATCTATATAAATTATCTGATGGACAGAGTAACTTGTAATTTGAGTCTGTTTGCTGATGATACTGTGGTGTATAGGAGGGTGTCCTCTTTGACTGTAATAGCATACAGTATGAGTTAGACAAAATTTCTAGTTGGTGAGAAGAATGGCAGCTAGCTCTAAATGTAGAATAATGAAATGTGATGCACATGAGTAGGAAAAACTATCCCATATTGTTCGAATACAGCATTAGTAGTAAGCTTCTTGATTTAGGTGCGAAATAGATTACATTTTAACCATTCAAAGATTTAAAAACAGCATCAGGACGTGTAAAACTTTCCCTGGAGCAGATGTGAATACAGATCACAGCTTGCTTGTAGCAAAGAGCTAGGCTGAAACATATGAAAAAGAAACAACTTGTAAAGCAGTGGACTCTGTCAAAACTGAAAAATGAAGATAGCAGGCCATTTACAAATAGTATGGAAGGGAAGCTGGGAGAGGTAAGACCGAGTCTGGATGTAACAGAAAAATGGGTTACCATCACAGATGCAACACTGGAAAATTTAGACTAAGAAGTTGCAAAAGTGAAGAAGGAGGAATATTGGATAACAAAGAGTGTAATATTAGCAAACACGGAATCCTAAACAAGCAAGGAAAGATAACAAAGATTACCGATGGAAATAAGATGTTTGGAAGGCATACATAGAATAACTGTATGATTCTGCAGCTGACGAACGAGAAAATGACAAAAAGCAATGGGGACCAATAATAGAAAAATGGGAGGTGGAAAAGGCGATCGAGGATTTCAAGGAAAGGAAAGCAATGGACTGTGAACAAACATCGGTAGAAGCACTGAAGGCCTTAGGGAACTGGTCTATAACCAGAATTACAAATCTGATCAACAGAACATATCATACAGGTATCTCGCCTGCAGACCTTCTAAAGACGATAATGGTTCCCTTACCAAAGAAATGCAATGTCAAACAATGCAAAGTTTATAGAGCAATTAGTTCTATATACAATGTTACCAAAACTGTGACCATACTAGTGCTGAGAAGAATAGACAAGAAAATAGAGGAGACTATAGGAGAAGATCAGTTTGGATTTAGAAAAGGACCAGAGATGCAGGTCGATGTCTGTTAGCAGAAGGGTTTTTAGAAGTATATAGAGAAATATGTTTTGTCCACTGGGAAAAAGTCGAAACAAGACGGAATTGACTGGTGTATGCTGCTGAAGATTATGAAAGATAATGGTACTGATTGGAAGGATAGAAGGCTTATAAAAGAACTCCATGTGGAGCAGAAAATAGTGGTGCGAATAGATGAAGATGAAACTGAAGAGGTGGCTATTGGAAGAGGTGTGAGACAGGGTTGTTGTATGTCACCAGCACTTTTTAATATATATGCTGAAAAACTAATTAACAAGGCCATAGAGAAAACAAAAGGACTTGTTCTAGGAGGAGCAAGAATAAAAACTATAAAGTATGCGGATGATATGACTGTTCTAGCAGAATCAGAAGAAGAGCTCCAGGTAATGATATTGTAAGGGTGGGGAAAGAATTGGGAATGAAAGTGTACATTGATACGAGCAAAGTGGTGAAAATTGGAAAAGAAATCGACACAATCAATATATCACTCCAGGTAATAAAACTGCAACAGGTCAATCACTTCAGTATCTAGGGAGCTTGATAATTTCCAATGGAAGTTGTACAGAAGAAGTGTAACGCAGAATGAACATGGGAAAGAAAGCGTTTGGGAGAGTGAAAGATTTACTGACAGCAAGGAGCATACCCATTAACCTCCGGAAGAGGTGCGCCAAATGTTTTGTGTGGAGCGCGGTGTCTTACCGATCTGAAACTTGGACAGTTAGAAAAAAAGAACAACAATATTTAGAGGGTTTTGAAATGTGGCTATGGAGAAGAATGGAGAAAGTGAAATGGACTGGCACAGTGAGAAATGAGGAGGTACTGAGCAGGGTAAAAGAGGAAAGGAACTTCATGAGGATGATACAGAAGAGGATAATATTTTGAATAGGACACATATTACGCAGAATAATTGAGGGAAAGTAAAAGAAAAAAGAGAAGGGAGAGGAAGAAGAAAGTCTGGTATGCTAACAGATGTGAAGAAAGAAGTTACTAGCAAATGAAGGAGGATGCCCAGGACAGAAAGACATGGAGAATGTCTAGTTGATACATGTCTGAAGACAGATTTACTGAAAGAAGTAGAAGACTCCATTACGAGTTGTGTGCACAAACCACCACAATATTTTTATTATTAATAATAACAGAAATTTTAGCTTCGTGGTTGTATTTAAAAATTGCCGCAGGCATATCGATTTCACTCATTGAATGGCCATAATCACTGCAGTTTTAAGTTCAGGGGAATCATGTACACCACTTAATTTTTTTTAATTATTATTTTTTTTAACAGCGATGTGTATGAGTTCCCACTGAAATTTAAAATGCACTGAAGATGTTCATTCAGTGAACGAAATCAATATGCTATATTTTAAATAAATATTTTATGTCACAACTACCACTCTGAATTTTCATTATAATTCTTTAGATTTCAGAAAGCCAACATAAGTTACATTTACTTGAAGGGGAAATGATGAGCTTCATTCCTGTCTAAGAAAAACCTTATTACTGAATCTGTACCAAAGGGACAAAGGTAACGAGCCGGCAATGAGTGAAGAAGATTGGGAAAACTGGGCTGACACTGAGGTGCGCAGATCTGAATATATGGCTGGCACTCGGAGCGTAGAACGCATCTACTGGGGATCACCGAAACCTGAGCAGCAGTTTTGAGTGGCTCATACAAGTGGTCTATAACAGGTTTCCTTTATAGTCGAAAAACAGCTTTTGAAATTATCCATTAAAATCCAATTCGACTATCCGCCTTCCCCACAACTGTATATACAATTTGTACCATTTCATACTATCCTGCGTCGTTACGCCTATATATGCAATCGACGTCAATGTATGAAGCAGCAGACTACAAATAGTTTTTTCAAACTTCGTGGGATCTTTTTTCTGTTCGTCAGCATAACCCACTTTTTCTACATTTAGAGCTATCAGACGTTGTTTACGTCGACCTAAAATGTCCGTAAGAACAGACACCACACCAATCTACACTCCTGGCCATTAAAATTGCTACACCATGAAGAAGACGTGCTACAGACGCGAAATTTAAACGACAGGAAGAAGATGCTGTGATATGCAAATGATTAGTTTTTCAGAGCATTTCGCCGGTGGCGACACCTGCAACGTGCTAACATGAGGGAAGTTTCCAACCGATTTCTTATGCACAAACAGCAGTTGACCGGCGTTGCCTGGTGAAAAGTTGTTTCGATGCCTCTTGTAAGGAGGAGAAATGCGTACCATCACGTTTCCTACTTTGATAAAGGTCGGATTGTAGCCTATCGCGATTGCGGTTTATCGTATCGCGACATTGCTGCTCGCGTTGGTCGCGATCCAATGACTGTTAGCAGAATATGGAATCGGTGAGTTCAGGGGCGCAATACGGAACGCCGTACCGGATCCCAAAGGCCTCGTATCACTAGCAGTCGAGATGACAGGCATCTTATCCGCATGGCTGTAACGGATCGTGCAGCCACGTCTCGATCCCTGAGTGAACAAATGGGGACGTTTGCAAGACAACAACCATCTGCACGAACAGTTCGACGACGTTTGCAGCAGCACCGATATCAGCTTGGAGACTATGGCTTCGGTTACCCTTGACGCTGAATCACAGACAGGAGCGCCTGTGATGGTGTACGCAACGACGAACCTGGGTGCACGAGTAACAAAACGACATTTTTTTTCCGAATACATCCAAGCTCTGTTTACACCGTCCTGTTCGGGCCTTTCTGGATGCGGAAAATGTTACACTGCTGCCCTGGTCAGCACATTCTCTAGATCTCTCAGCAATTGAAAACATCTGTTCAATGATGACCGAGCAACTGGCTCGTCACAATACGTCAGTCAGTACTCTTGATAAACTATTGTGTTAAGCTGCATCCAAGCTCTGTTTGAGTCAATGCCCAGGCGTATCAAGGCCATTATTACGGTCAGAGGTGGTTCTTCTGGGTACTGATTTCTCAGGATCTATGCACCCAAATTGCGTGAAAATGTAATCGCGTGTCAGTTCTAGAATGAATACCTGTTTATCATCTGCATTTCTTCTTGTTGCAGCAGTTTTAATGGCTAGTAGTGTACGTGTGTTAATACACGATGACGGCATTAGGTTCATGTACTTCACCGCAGATGCAGTAATAACGTCCGAACTCGTCCGGGAATCATAAATCCGATATAATTCGTATAAGACAGCCTTGACGTTGGGGGCAAAATGTCCGTACCGTGCGACTTACGGGACTTTGAGGTGGACGGGAGCTGTGCGCTGGAAGGCAAGTGCTTAAGGCTAAGAGGTCCGGAAGTTTGCCGATACTGACTCCTCCTCAACACCAAAAATGTTCAAATGTTTGTAGAGTTTATGGGACTTAACTTCAGGGTCATCAGTCCCTAAACTTACAAACTACTTATGAACTAGCTAATACTAAGGACGTCACAAATATCCATGCCCGAATGGTGATTCGAACCCCTGACCATAGTAGCCGTGCAGACTGTGACTGGCGCGTTGCAGAACGCCTTGGCCACCGTGGCCGGCTCCTCTACACCATTCGCCCACCACCTTGATATGGTGATGTTTCCTGCACAGAAGCGGGATTGTTCTACGTTGTTTGCAGATGAGAGAACGACGATTCTCCGCCCTGAATATAAAATTTTGACTCATCTGTGAACAGAACCTGGCGCTATTCGTTACGACTACAATCCTGATCTTCCTTCGTCCACTTCCTGCGGGCCAAATCTTGATTCACCTGTGAACTGAACCCGGTGCCACTCGTTACGACTGCATTTCTGATGTTTCTCCCACCAGTTTCTGCGGGATAAACGGTGTCGTGCTTTTAACAGAACGCATACCATAGGCGTCGATGCCACATTCCCGAAGGCGATTTTGGACTGTTTGATATTGCTCTTCCCGTTGCTGCCTGGAGGGTGCGCTGCAGATGAATTGGAATCAGTCTCCTGTCTCTACGGGCTGTTAACAGAGACAACGGTCATCTTTTGCTGATGTGACCTGTGGACGACCTTGGACTTGGCTTCTTTGAACGGTTCCAGTTGTCTGAAATCGCGTCTAGGTCCTGGAAGTTATACTTGGTGACAATCCAAATCATATCCCCCTGTGTGTCCTGCTTTCAACCTTCTTTAGATCTCCATGCCCTAGCTTCGGGTAAGTCACGTTGTTGAATTGCACTACCTGCCCACTACACTATCTAAACCCAGTTCAACACCTACCCCATCTTTAGCAACTTCATGTTGTTACAACTATCTCGGTTGCCGTAATGTTGTTATCTCCACACTGTAGAACCGACAGAACGACGTCGAAGCATTTTAGTTCGTTCTGCCGAGGACAATACTGCAGAGCTCAGATACCTAAACAAATCCACGTATTGTTTTTACAAGTGTAGATTTAACTCAGGGGTAATCAACCACAAAAACGTCGCAATCAATTATTTCATAGCACCGTATCAAAGTAACCTATATATTTTAAACATACAGAAATTGCTATATTTTGTATTTTCCATACTGTGGTATAACATATCTAACAAACTTGCTCTTTTTAACTATTTGTTGAAAACATAAATATTTTTTTCCTAATATTTCAAATGTTCAAATGTTTGTATAGCTTATGGGACTTAACTACGGGGTCATCAGTCCCTAAACTTACAAACTACTTATGAACTAACTAATACTAAGAACGTCACAAATATCCATGCCCGAGGGGGGATTCGAACCCCCGACCGCAGTGCCCGTGAAGACCGTGACTGGAGCGCCTCAGTCCCTTCGGCCACCGCGGCCGGCTTTCCTAATATTTAAAGATATTATCTTACATTTAATGTGAAACATAAGTAGATGTTCTATTAACAGTGTTTTACTATTGTCGACCGTACTTCTCATAACATAGATGAGACGGGTTGCAGTCGCAACGACAAGCTTCTTAAGATGATCCACAAGGACTGAAACATGTTAATGAAAAGAAACAATTAGCAACAGTTGGCTGATGATCAGATAATAAACAGGAAATAATTTGTTTCAAAGTGTGTAGCTTGTAATACTTAGTCGAATACAGGAGATCAAGTGTTCGTCACTTAAATATGTTCTGTGTTTATTTTTAACAAAACTTATAGCTGAAAATAATGATTCATACAGGTAAGTAGAACAAACTAGTCCTCTATTCTGATTGCAACATTGTCTCTTACAGGGTATTTCCTATGAGGAATTATATACCCACAGTTTCTACACTGTTCCAAACTTACGAGTATCAAACAACTTTTAATGATATTTCAAGTCCAAAAGCCGTCCTGTCTACGCCAAAAACAGTTTCAGTGGAAGAAAATGTGTTCATAGTTAGAGGTTAAGCCATGCCACAGAAGTATTTTGAAAATCTGAAAACCGGTCATCTAAATCATCCCTCAAAGTGGCACTGAAGAAGTTGATACGAATCTCCTTGAACAGTACGAGGCACGAAACTCACTGTCTTTTCAGATACGTACCGAACCAATACTACACGAAGATGAATGAAAATAGTGTTGCAACGAGCGGCGCTCAAGTAGCTACTGATACGAGAAAAGAGTTTTATATGGTCAAGTTAGCTGTTGCTTCCTGTACTACGCGTATGCTAATAAAGAAAACAAATCTGTTTCAAAGAAGGTAACATTGTCACCGCTACGAAAAACAATTGTCTATTTTATTCAATAATTTTTTTCTGCACTCTCAGTACTCAAGCGACCTACCTAATTAGTAATGGCGATCTACCAGCAGATCGCACAAAAAAAAAAAAAAAAAAAAAAAAAAAAAAAAAAAAAAAACTATGTTTGAAAAGCTTATGGCAGTTAACTGCTGGGTCATCAGTCCCTAAGCTTACAAACTACTTGTGAGCTTATACTAAAGACAGCAGAAACATCCATGCCCGAGGGGGGATTCGAACCCCTGACAGGGAATGGACTCGCGCATCATAGCATAGCGCCTCAATGCGCTCGGCCACACCGCCGCGGCGCAGCAAATCGCAATCGACGTGTTAAAGACCCTTGATTTCCCCCGTCTTGATTATTGTCTCTCTAACGTTGCTGAAGGCAGCTGCTTGCTTAAGTCCTCTTTTGTACTTTGACAGCTGAAAAGAGAACTAACAGTACGTCAGTAGGAGTAGAGATCCTGTACAGGGAGAGAGTGGCCATGCGTTATACCGCTCCTGATTGGCTGACAGCTCAGTACGCCATGTTTTTACCAGCTTTGGCGAGCTTTATATACGTGTGGCTACAGTGTGCGTTTCAGTACTGTGGAGTGTCTTAAAGGCTTATGACAGTGATTTCACTGTACCGTTATACACAGGTTGTATTACAGTAGACACTGCTCCACTTTTGCACTCTTCTGTCGGTTCTATTTACGTAAACTAACGTGGACGTTAGCCTTAGAACTTCGCGGCAATTACTAAAATTAAATGTTGATTTGAAATGATTTACTTAATGGAATTAACACAGTGTATTAGATAATCATTCAGGACAGTCAGGAGAAATGCCACGTTGTTGCTGTGATGGCTGTAGAAACCGAATTGAAGATTGTTAGCCGTGCGGTGTAAGGCGGCTCGCTGCAGAGCACGCGGTTGCTCGCCGTCGGAGGTTCGAGTCCTGGGGCATGGATGTGTGTATTGTCCTTAGGATAGTTTACATTAGTTTAAGTAGTTTGTAAGCTATGGACTGCTGACCAAGCAGTTCAGTCCGATAGATTTACAAACATTTGAACATTTTGAAAATTGTCATATGATGCTTGTGTTTGTAAGGAATGAGGAAATACGGAAACAGTGGGCGGTGAAATTAGCCGAGAAACCGCGAACCGCAAAGGCGACTTATGGAAACCAACGAATTATTCGTGTCTGAGGAAGTACTATTGCATCTGAAATTCCCGCGTGTTGTAGTGGTTGCTTACTGTACTCACCCTGTGAAGGCTGCAAATTCGTATCCGGCAAGTGGTAAAATTTTTGAACAGTATTTTCTAATTGTTTGTTCATGGTTTCAGTTACCCACAAGTCGTGTTACAACTCATGTTTTAACGCGCCAACGGCAACTCACGCATTGGCTGTGTATTATTTGGTACTAGCTTAAACCCGCGGCTCCGCTTGCATGTCGGTTGATTATGATAGGTAATGCGCGAAACGTCAAATCGATTTTTTTTAAACAAATATATTAAAAGGAATTTCTCTTTTACTGCTTTACTTATTTATTCTTATATTTCCTTATTCGTATAAGACATCGTAGCACGCCTAGACCAAAGTTATGGTCTGTGGCATCACGTTTCGTTGTATGTAACCTCCTTGCTATAAAGTCGCAAACATCATCGTTGGCCTTCAGTCCAATTTCTTTAAAAATAATTTGACGACTTTCAACCATTATATCTTTCATCCCCTTATTGCTATCGGCGTGGAACTGCTATGGTGTACAATGGGAGACTTCCGACAACAATTACACACAGACTATTTGTTTGCGTTCTGTAGTTTTTTTTCTGCGGAGAGAAATATTAACACACACACATAGAATTTTATATACACCGATAACTTTCCATCCCAATATACTCCACCCTTTTATCATTGTCAACCGTCAAGCAACAATACATCCAATAAAACCATTTTCAAAGAGTAAATATCATTTTCAAAGAGTTATTATTGTTCCGCATTTCGCGTTATATTCTACAAATTCCTAAATATCTATCAGATCGCTATAAAACCGTGCCTAAAACCTTCCTCAGGTCTAAATTAGTAACTGTACAAATATTTACGTCTGTGCGTCTTGTTGTTCGGACGTGATAAGCGTACACCGAACAAACATTGACATTAATATATATAGATAAATAGGTATCCTATCGCCATAAAACCGTGGCTAAAGCCTTCCCCGGGTAGACATTATAGTAACTGTACAAATTTTTAGCTCTGTATGTCTTGTGGTTCAGACGTGATAAACGTACACCGAACAGACATTCACATTTATAGATATAGATAGATTCACAATCCTATAATTTGGATGGGGAAAGTATGGCGGGACTATTGACTGGTTGTAGATCTTCGTTGAGTCTGTTTCTGATGTTTCAGTAGGTATAGTATCGGTAATTTTCCGATTTTGTGTGGTATTGTATTCCTAACTGTAGGTACAGAATGAGGTTTTTGGTATTTCCCAATGTAGGAAAATAAGATCAACACAAAATGCATTATATGAAGGCGGAAAGTGATAATAGATTACTAATTTCAGCGATGGGTATAGAGGCAGAAAAAATCTTAAATATCATCACTTTCATTGAGATACATAACATGAAATACAGGTACGTCTGTTTGTTATTAACCCAGATAGCGCGGAATTATTTTTGGTTAAATTTTTATCTCAGAAACTATTAATTACCTTCATATGACTGCACTAGATCGTTGTAAGTGATTTTTTTTTCACACCCACGCCATTAATTTTGCAATACTACATTCAAACATTGTTAAGTTTCCCTAACATTTTAATTGTGCTAAGAAAAATACTTACTACTTCTAAATTAGTTCGCTTTAATATTCACTCCTAGGCCAAAATAATCTGTGAAAAGAAATATATTTTCATGGAGTCTTCACCGAGGTCATATCAGTTATTTATTCAGTTTGGTTAAAAAACAGTTACGAGGTTTCCATAATTTTATTTCCCAATTACAGATTGGAAAAAAGCCACGACACTTTTGATGTTACTTTTAAATGTAATATATTTTGTAACGTAGCTTAGTTTCTGGATAAAGCGTTCCAAAACTAATTTATTTCCATATTTTGCACGTATTAGTCAACATATGGAAATTAGTGCAATAGTGAAACCTAAATTTTGCCGCGCGAAGCTTTGTTTACTCACGTACGAGCCGCTCCCTGCTGCAACCGCGGATCAACATCTGTTGTAAAGGTTCTATTTTATTGAATTTAATAATTTGACGCTCTGCAACTTCAGAAATAAGTAATTTTATTTGTTAAACTATGCTCGAAACGTGAATGTGGTCATGTGGACTGCAGTTTTATCAGCACCTTTGCTATTTCTAATATTTCTTGCTTAGGAAAGATTTTACGTATTTTAGTTCAGTTTTTAAACACGTTTGTAATTTTTTTCTCTCTTTCAGCTTCTGATGATGCCCAGAAGAGGAGAAACGTGTCATGTACAAATAAGTGAAACATCAATTTTGTGCAACTGTTTTTTATCATAATAAATTTTATGTTACAAATTGTTTACTTCACAGTGCAAGACTTCTTTTTAGTGGAAACTATCTTAAATTTATGAAGGTCTTGTTTGCTGTTACAGACATCTCAGACAAATAAGTCGTATAAATAATCTTGAAATAGCATTTGTTGAGCATCACGTAAAAAACAGAAGAAACAAAAATTAAATAATTTTTATAAACACTGAAACAATATTGGTACTTATGGCCAAAGTTTCAATTTTTCTTGTTGTTCAGTTGCGGGGGGGGGGGGGGAGGGGCAAAAATGGGGCCGGCACCGGGTGGCAGAAATCCATGCTACGCCACTGATCTGATGAAACATTATTATTAAACCAACATTTAAGATGAAATATATACATATAAAAGTCTCAAAAATTTAAGAAACTCCAAACCCAACTACGAGGATGTCTTCAGTATCTTCTGTATGAACCTCAACTTCGCAGCTGTATCCAACCACTTTGCAATCGAAAATACAAGATCAAATTGATCTGCAATGGGAGTAGGAGATTCAAAGAAATAAAATATGACACTCTACACGAATTCTTACAGATAATAAAAAAGTATCTGCCGTTCTCGTCCTTCTGGAACTGCCGTTGTAAAATATGGTATTAACATTAGACATAGACTCTGCTTCATGAGACTTATTTGCTCACAAATTTATTATATCTAAATCTACATCTACAACCATACTCCGCAAGCCATCTGACGGTGTGTGGCGTAGGGTACCTTGAGTACCACTATCGATTTTCCCTCCTATTCCAGTCACGTATTGTTCGCGGAAAGAAGGATTGTCAGTATGCCTCTGTGTGGGCTCTAATCTCTCTGATTTTATTCTCACGATCTCATCGCGAGATATACGTAGGAGGGAGCAATAGACTGCTAGACTCCTCAGTATAGGTCAATTCTCGAAACTTCGACAAAATCCCGTACCGAGCTACAAAGCATCTCTCTTGCAGAGTCTTCCACTGCAGTTTAGCGATCGTCTCCGTAACGCTTTCACGATTACCAAATGATCCTGTAACGAAGCGCGCTGCTCTCCGTTGGATCTTCTGCACTTCCTCTATCAATCCCACCTGGTACGGATCCCACAACGGTGAGCAGTATTCAAGCTGTGGGCGAACAAGTGTACTGTAACCTACTTCCCTTGTTTTCGGACTGCATTTCCTTAGAATTCTCCCAATGAATCTGAGTCTAGCATCAGCTTTACCGACGATTGATTTTATATGGTCGTTCCATTTTAAATCCCTCCTAATGACTACGCCCAGATATTTTATGGAATTAACTGCTTCCAGTTGCTGACCTGCTATAGTGTAGCTAAATGATAAAGGATCTTTCTTTCTGTGTATTCGCAGCACATTACACTTGTCTACATTGAGCTTTAATTGCCATTTCCTGCACCATGCATCAAGTCGATGCAGATCCTCCTGCATCTCAATACAATTTTCCATTGTTACAACCTCTCTACATAATACCGCATCATCCGAAAAAAGCCCCAGTGAACTTCCAATGTTATCCGCAAGGTCATTTATATATATATCGCGAACGGCAACGGACCCACGACACTCCCCTGTGGCACACCTGACATAACTCCTACTTCGGAAGACTTCTCCCCATTGAGAATGACCTACTGCTTTCTGTTATCTAGGAATTCCTCAATCCAATCACACAATTGGTCTGATAGACCATATGCTCTTACTTTGTTCATTCAACGTTTGTGGGGAACTGTATCAAACGTCTTGCGGAAGTCGAGAAACACAGCATCTACTGAGAACCCGTGTCTATGGCCCTCTGAGTCTCGCGGGCGAATAGCGCGAGCTGGGTTTCACAGGAACGCCTTTTTCGAAACCCGTGCTGATTCCTACAGAGCAGATTCCTAGTCTCGAGAAATGTCATTATGGCATTTCTTTAATCACGTACTGATTAGTAAGCTAGAAGCTGTGCTTTGGTCTCACGCCTTACTTCAGTGTTTAAGTGGCCTGGGTCGCTGTGTAAGTGCACGTTCCGCGCGTACTCTGGTAAAAATATGGCGGACATCAGTCGGTTAGCCACTCTCTCCCTATACAGGTTCTCTAAGTAGGACGAGTTTAGGGCGTGCTCTGTAGGCAAGCCCCGAAAGGTACGCCGGGTGCCGTCCTCTTCCAGGAAACGTCCATTTGCCAAAAAGGGCCGTCAGACAGTAGACGGCAGCCGGCAGAGCGGGAGTAATAAATACATCTGGCAGTGTTTGCCGCGGTGTTGGCGCGCCGGCCGGACAGGTACTGATGGGGAGGCGTGCGGCCCCGGCAGGGATTTGGGCTGCTTTGGGCCGCCGCCGCCACTGTTCTGCGCACGACAGACAAATGGGCGGCGCGCCGCCCACCGGCGCCCCACGGCGTTAACCACGGCCGCTTCAGGCCCGGCGGGCGGCGGGCGGCGCGGCACTTCCGAAAAGCGCACGACGTGTCCCCAGCTACCGGCCAGGTAGCGCACCCACAAAGCCGGCAATCCGTAACTCTGACACCGCGCCACACTTACCTCGTTCAGGCACGACCGGCATTTACTTTATGGACACTGAAAGGATGGCAACCGAGCAAGATGCTGAAAAGAGTCGGAATTCCACGTACATCTACAACAAGGTAGTGAGACGGTATGGTTTCACTGCAGGGAGTACAGACAAGCAGTCTTGGAAACTACTGTTGAGCACTTTTTCAGGAAAAGTCCTCAGTACGACTGCGGTGCATTGCGTCAGACAATAGACCAAATTAAAACTTCCTGGCACATTAAAATTGTGTGCCGGAACCGGTACTCGAACCTGGGACCTTTGCCCGCGAAAGGCAGAGGTCCAAGGTTCGAGTCCCGGTTCCGGCACACAATTTTAATGTGCCACGAAGTTTCATACCAGCGCACACTCCGCTGCAGAGTGAAAGTTTCATTCTGGAAACATAACATCCCTTAGGGGCTTAGGCTGTGGCTAAGCCATGTCTCCACCATATCCTTTCTTCCAGGAGTGCTAGTCTTGCATCGTTCGCAGAAGAGCTGCTGTGAAGTTTGGAAAGTAGGAGGCGAGGTACTGACGGAAGTGAAGTTGTGAGGCGGCATTGTGAGTCGTGTCGGGATAGCACAGTCGGTAGTGCGCTTGCCCGCGAAAGGCAAAGGTCCCAGGTTCGAGTCCCGGTTCCGACACACAATTTTAATCTGCCAGGAAGTTTCATATCAGTGCACACTCCGCTGCAGAGTGAAAGTTTCATTCTTAATAGATCATATTGTGTATGACTGCAACATCAGGTCTTACCCTAGTCCAAAAACAGACCTGTATAAAGTGACAGATGATGCAGCTTCATGGATGGCTGGTTTAGACATTAATATATAAGGACCATGTTCGCTGTTTATCTTTCTTAATTCAGTTAATATAAATCGTCTAAATTTACTGCTCATTTCATTGTTGTTTTTCTTATTACTTATTTTAGTTTCCTAACTTAATATTCTTTTATTAGTGTTGATTTATTTGTTCATTTTAGTGTACGAAGTAATATATGTTTCATAAATTTTTATTAATATTTCATAAATATTTTTTTCCAAATTCTTATGCATCACACATAGTAATGGACTTTTTACTGCATACCTGTATACTTCTCTGTAATCAATACACTTAAATTTTGATATAAGCTGTTTGTTGTCTCTGCTTCCCACCTGGGGAAATGTCATTGTGTAATGTATCTTATATGTCCAAGTGTTTATGTCATACGATAAATAAATAAATTTCAGAACACTGCTTTGAGCAGCTAAATCATCTGCTCACACGCAGTGCAAATAGTTTAGGAATTCTAACTAGAAAATGATCATGATGTCATAGCGACAATGGTCACCAAAGTTAATACATCGGTCAAAAGGGCTAGGAGAGTGTTTGCTAGAAAGAGCAAATAAGGAATTGTTAGCGTCCCACTTACGGAATGAATGAACAACGTTTAGTTCCGGTACAGGGGACTTACAAGGAAAGTACTTGGGCTCGAACAAACACATATACACCAAAATCATATGAGATATAATGTAAAGTTCCCTTCTTGTACTAGTGATACTCCCGCATTTGCAAAACTCTGCAGTCGTCCGTTAGAGGCCTCTGCGTGTGCCTTGCCACATTGCACTTTGACCTGTCGTTTCGCCAGTAGGGACGATGCAGTGTGCCTCCGAAGTTGTGTTTTGTCACATGTGTGTGGTGAAGCGGCGATTGATAATCAATCCTGCTAAAGTAACCATTCTTCGTGAAGATTGTATTAGTGTAGCAGATGAATCATTCGCATGCTTTCTCGTATCTGTTAAGGTACAGAAATATGAGCATAAGTTAGATACTGTTGTTACAAACTCATAATAATGATAATAGGGATGATAATGCCGAACAACTCATTGCAAGCCGTAGTGCTACGGTAAGTGCCGGAAGAGGCGATGGAAGCAGTGGCAGTGAATACCAACAGTCTTTCGGGAAAAAGGTTAAAGTTGCAACTATAATCTCGGCTTTTGATGACAATTCGCTAGAGAACATGTACGATGATTATTACATAAATTATAGTTAAGCTATCTGCATTAAGTATGGCGTCTACAATTACACCTACAGTGCTATCTAGAACATGGTTGCAGAGATTTGCAGAAAAACGACACCCACCAGCACATTGAGGTGTACGTAGAGATCCTGTAACCAAAAACGTTCATACAGATATGTTTGTTCGAGCCCATGTACTTTCCTTGTTAGAGGAATTGTAGTGGTCTTCAGTTCGCAGACTGGTTTGATGCAGCGCTACCCTGTCCTGTGCAAGCCTTTTCTTCACCCTTTTTGAATCTGCTTACTGTATTCGTTCTTCGCTCTCCCTATACAATTTTTTCTCCACACACTTCATTCTAATGCTAAGTTGACGATTGCTTGACGTCTCAGAATGTGTCCCACCAACCCTATCCCTTCTCTTAGTCAGGATGTGCCAGACACTCCTTTTCTTCCCAATTCTGTTGAGCACCTCCTCATTCCTTAAGTGATCTACCCATCTAATCATTCGTCTGTAGTACCACATTTCGAAAGCTCCTATCAACTTTTAGTCTGACCCCTTATTTTTCACGTTTCACCCCACACAATTCTACAATCGAGACAAATGTTTTCAGTGAGGACTTCCTAACAAACTGATATCGGATATCAACAAATTTCGCTTCTTCTGCTCATTCTGCATTTTATATCTTCTGTACTTCGACCATCAGAAGTTATGTTATTATCCAAATAACGAAACTGTGTACTACTTTTATTACCTCCTTGCCTAATCTAATTTCTTCAACATCGCCTGATTTTCTGACGCTACATTCCTTTATCGATGTTTTGTTACATTCCGATATCCATGTTTTGTTAATGTTCATCTTATACTTTCCTATCAAGGCAACGTCCATTCCACTCAATTCCTCTTCCAGATTCTTTGCGGTGTCTGACAGAATTACTTCTCATCGGTAAACCGAAAGGTTTTTATTCTCTCTCCCTGAACTTTAATTCCCTCTCCAAATTTTTCCTTGCATTCCTTCACTGCTTGCTCAATGTACAGATTGAACAACATTGGGGAAAGGCTACAACGCTGTCTGTTTCCTTCCCAACCTCTGCGCCCATTTCTTGCTTTTCGACTCATAACTGCTGTGTGATTTTTGTGTAGGTTGAATATAACTCTTCGCTCCCTATATTTTACCCCCTGCTACCTTCAGAATATGAAAGAGTGTATTCCAAACGACATCGTGAAAAGCTTATTTCCAAATCTACAAATGCTAAAAACGTAGTTTTGCCTTTCCTTTGCCTACCTTCTAAGATAAGTCGTAATTTGAGTACTGCCTCCCGTGTTCCTACATTTCTTCTAAATCCAAACTGATCTTACTTCAAGTCGGAATCCACAAATTTTTCCATACGCCTGTAAATAATTCATGTGAGTATTTTGCAACCATGACTTATTAAATCAATAGTTATGTAATTTTCACATTTGTCTGCACTTACGCTCTTTGCAATTGGAATTACTACATTCTTCTTAAAGCCGGAGGGCATTTTCCCTGTCTCACACATCTTGCATACCAGGTGCAACAATTTCTTCATGACTGACACTCCAAACGATATCAGCAGTATTAAGTCATTAATTGACCGGATCCTGAGACATGAGCCTACTTAATGTCAATATCATCTGTTATGACCATAACAGTGTGAAGCGTTGAATTGAAATTTGTGCTTATACCGGCATTCGAACACGGGTAACCGGCTCAGTAGGCACTTGATTAAACCACTTTCTTCTGGGTAGATCGGTTCCTTGCGGGCGTACTGGGTGTTTTCAAATGAAAAGGTACGAAACAACACTGTTGGTATCGTTGAAGTATTTATTCAAAAGAAATCACCAATGACCTGAGCACAACCAACCCACTGTTTAATGAGCTGAAGGGTTCCCTGTTCCAAGTATTCCTGTGACTGTGACAATAGCCAGTCCTCTACTGTCTCCTTTATTTCATCGCCAGAGTTGATGCGCTTCCTTGGTGATATCTTTTAGCGGACCAGACAGATGGAAGTCACAGGGCGACTTGTCCGGGCTATAGGGAGGATGCTGAAGCTGCTCCCACTTAAATTTGGCCAGTACACTTTGTGTGACCCTGAAGGCGTATGGACGAGTGTCATCAAGTAGCAGAATCACTCCCTCCGTGAGCAGCCCAGGCCGTTTGCTCTCGATGGACTTGCGTAGGCTACGGAGTGTCTCACAGTACACGTCACTGTTAATGGTTTTTCCGTGCTCGGGGAATTCGATGAGTATCGGGCCTCGCACGTCTAAAAAGACGGTGAGCATCTCTTCGCCTGCTCAGGACACAGCCTTGAGTTTTGTAGGGGGAGGTGATGACGCATGATTCGCGTCCTTAGATGTCGCACCACGTTATCCCAAAGCGGCATATTCAAATTTCAACCGTTTTGGTTGTTAAACGTTTCGTACCTTTTCATTTGAACACTCCTCGTAGTATCGTGCTTGTTCTATGTCGATTGTTCAATTCATGCCTTAGTTTCTTTTTACTAGAAAATGTTCTGGAACTCTCTGCACATGTGACTAATGCAGGTCAAGCAACCACCGCTATATGTCTCCTAGTGAAAATTCTGACTTCACTTCTCACGTAGTTGGATAAATGACCGGATCCTGAGATATATTCCGTCTTATTAACATTTATGAAAATATGATAATAATATAATCCTATATTAAATTATTGTATTTGTCGTGGTCTTCAGTCCGAAAACTGGTTTGATTCAGCTTTCCGTCCTATTCTATCCTATACAAGTCTTTTCATCTATGAATACGTTCGGCAACCTACATTTTAACCTGCTTACTGTCCTCGTCTCTTCCTCTGGGATTTCCCCCCTCCCACCAAACACACAAAACACACACACACACACACACACAGACACACACACACACACACACACACACACACACACACACACACACACACACATGCTTACATACACACTACCCTCCAATACTAAATTGACGATTCCTTGATTTCTCAGAATGTGTCCTACCAAATGCTTTCTTCTTTTAGTTAACATATTTGTTTTGTCCTCAATTCTGTACAGTACCTGTACGCTAATTTTCTGCATTATGCAAGACAGCTTTATTTCTTATATATTCTCCCATAAATAAAACATATTTTTAGAGACAAAGAGCGTGACAGAAGGGACAGGAACAGTACTAATTGAGGGCTTCAATATATAAATAAATTCCCGAGCAACGCTGTGTTATCAGCAACTAATGTATATTATCTTCATCATCGTTGTTGTTGTGGTCTTCAGTCCGGAAACTGTTTTGATGTAGCTCTCCACCCTACTGTATCCTGAGGAAGAACGGCAACCTACATCCATTTCAATCTGCTTACTATGTCTCTTGGTCTCACTCTGCGATTTTTACCCCATACACTTCCCTCCTATGATAAATTTACGATTCCTTGATGCCTAAGAATGTTTTCTACCAATCGATCCCTTATTTTAGTCAAGGAATTCCAAAACTTCCTTTTGTCCCCAATTCTGTTCAGTACATCTTCATTAGTTATGCGATTTATCCACCTAATCTTCAGCGTTCTTCTGTAGCACCACATTTTAAAAGCCTCTATCCTATTCCTGTCTATACTATTTATCGTCCAATTTTCACTTCCCTATATGGTAAAACTGCACACAAACGCCTTTAGAAAGGAGTTCCTTACACTTAAATTAATATTTGATGTTAGTAAATTTCTCTCATTCGAAAACGCTTTTCTTCCCATTGGCATTCTGCATTTTACTGCATCTGTACTGTGACGTCATATGTTATCTGACTAACCAAAAAACAAGTCTCTTTTACCACCTCTATTGTTTCGTTACCTTATCTTATTTTCTAAGACTGCATTCCATTACCCCTGTTTTTCTCTTGTTAAGTCTCGTCTTCTACGCTCCTTTCAACACCTATCCATTCCGTTCAGTTGCTCATCGAGGTCCTTTGCTGTCTCTGACAGTATTATAATGTTATCAGTAAAACGCAATATTTTTATTTCTTCACCCTGAACTCAATTCCTTCTCCAAATTTCTCTTTGCTTTACCTCACAGCGTGCTGCATGTACAAATTGATTAACATTGGAGAAAGGCTACAATTGTCTCACTCTCATCCCAACCACTTCGTCCCTCTCATGCCGTTCAACTCTAATAACAACTGTTTGGTTAATGTACAAGTTGTAAATAACTTTCCGTTCCCTATATTTGACCCCTGTTGATTTCAGAATTTGAAAGAGTGTATTCTAATTAAGATAGTCAAAAGCTTTATCCAAATCTGCAAAAGCTAGAAATGTAGGCTTGCCTTTCCTTAATGTTCGAAGATAAGTCGTATGGTGAATATGCCTCCCGTGTTCCAACATTCGTCCTGAATCCGAATAGATCTTCCCTGGGTCAGCCTTCTGTAAATAAATCATGTTAAATTTTTGAAACCTTCGTCATATGTGATTATTATATATAGTGTAAGTAAGTGTTCTGCTGTGCGCTAGTCTCGCTAAGACAGCCTGAGTGATTTGACTAACTTTCTTGTTTTTTTTTTTTTTTTTTTTTTTTTTTGTTTTTTTGTTTTTTTTTTTGTTTTTTTTTTTTCACTGTAATACAGGAGTGGTTTGGAGGAAAAAACTCGCACTGACGTGTTCAAAGGCCCACTTTAGATTTGTAGTGTTTGCAAACGTTTTTGGACCAGAATAATAATCTAAATAATAAAAAACTAAATAATAAGATTGTCTGAAACCCTTTTAGTAAAAAAAAAAAAAATTAGGTCTTTGTGGGTCCCGAACCACTGATCTTCAGTATCACAGTCCAACGCATTGCACCCTACGCTACAGCTAACACCTAGAATTTATGATGTGTAATCTCATACTATTGATAGCCGTTGTTAACTGTTGCTAATATGGCATTTGTAGACACTAGATCATCATTTATCTTATGAAGAACCGCGTGTTTTTGTTACTTCTTTAGTGCGAAATTGCTTTGAAATGACAACGTGTAAGTTACAATAAGAAAATCGTCAAATACGCGACGCAAGATGGCGTATGGCAGAGAGAGTTCTGGGCGAGGAAGGTCACGTGACATCTGCGAACGGCTGGTTTTCGTTAATTCAATTAAGGGTGTCAAAAGTCCATTATTTTTGCAAATATCTCTCAAACTATACGAGATATGGGAAAAACATAAGAGAACAAAGTTGTAGAGAATTTTCTCCTCTACAAATTCGTTTATTCAATTTTCGCGTCAGATGAACGGTTTACTTGCAATTAAAATTATATTACAAAAGAATTTTTTTGGTATTACTAACGTATTTCATGTCGGAAATATTTCAAAAAGCGAGGTTCTGGTCTCTGGTAGCCAACAATTATGTCTGTAAAATTTGATGCCGATCGATTGAACGGTTCGACCTAAAAAGTGGGAACACGTTACAGCTTGACAGACATCGTCAAATCGCCGCTATTTTTGCAAATATCTCTGCAACGATGCAAGATATGGAAAAAAAACATAATATAGATAATATAGCGTAGTTGTAGAGAATTTCCCCCTACCAATTAGGCTATTCAATTTTTGTGTCAGATGAACGGTTCATTTGCAGTTACAATTATATTACAAACGGCTTTTCTAGGTATTACTACCGTATTTTTTGTCCGAAAATTTTGAAAAAGGGAGATTCTCGTCTCTGGCGGCCTACAATTATGTCTGTAAAATTTGGTGCTGATCGGTTGAACGGTTCGTCTTAAAAACAGGGAACACGTTACGGACAGAAAGACAGACGGATAGACAGACAGACATACATCCCAAAATCGCCGTTATTTTTGCAAATATCTCTGAAACGAAACGAGATATGATAAAAACACGAGAGCAAAGTTGCAGAGAATTTTCTCCTCTACAAATTAGGTTATTCAATTTTCGTGTCAGATGAACGGTTAAACCATTATTTTGATTTAAATTTCGAGCTGTCAAAAGACGATCGCAAAGGCCCACTTTTAGTGTTACTACCGTAACCTAAAGTGGGCCAAAAATTCATGTGGAAAACAAGAAGTACAATTCTTCTGTGTCGGCATTACCCCCTCGGATTACATTTGCATATTTATGTGCTGCTACACCGTTCATTCGATTGCAATAAAATTTTGCCCACAAGACCTTCAAAACAGGGGAACAGCACTGTCTACATATGTAGGGTGCCTGGCGGAGGGTACCTCAATCCTGACTTTGCCCCCATTTGACCGACCGCCGTGTATTTCGTCAGATATTTGTAGTTTTTCATATACAAGAGAGGGAGGAGATGAATGCAGTGCGACAGTGGTGTGGTTACAGAGTAGAGGGGGAGGGGAGGGGAGAAAATACGTACACGGAGAGAGAGGAGGGAGAAGGCGATAAAAAGATACAGGAGGTGGACATGGATTAACTAAATATTGGAATAAATATACACCAAAGTAATGAATGGTTTTGAGCTAGCTAGTATAGGGAGAGGCCTAAGAGAACAAAGAGTAAGCAATAGGCATAGAGATGGGTATAATGTTGTGCAGAGAGATTAAGGGATGCATATGAAATTCCCATACTTTGCCATGTTCTCTCGTTCTATAATATACTGTACATTAGTTGCTGATAACCCAGCGTTGCCCGGGTATTTATTTATTTATTCAAGCCTTGACTTAGTACTTCTCCTATCCCTTCTGACTCAGTCCTTGTTTCTAAAAAAAAAAAAAAAAAAAAAAAAAAAAAAAAAAAAAAAATTATTTATGGGAGAATACATAAGAAATAAAGCTGTCTTGCGTAAAGGACAAATTATAAGAGCAGTATCCAAACAAAAAAAGGTAGTAATCGAAATACAAATTATATGTAACATTCATAGAGTCATTTTAATTCATAACCTGATTATAAACAATACTTCTTGGTACATCTACACGATGTCAAAAAATTTCAAATGTTTGTAGAGTCTATGGGACTTAACTACGGGGTCATCAGTCCCTAAACTTACAAACTACTTATGAACTACTTACAACTAAGGACGGCACAAATATCCATGCCCGAGGGGGGATTCGAACCCCCGACCGTAGTGGCCGTGCAGTCCGTGACTGGAGCGCCTCAGTCCCCTCGGCCACCGCGGCCGGCTCTCCACGATGTAATATGAATAAATTCTTTGGTGAGTCCACCCCTGAGCAAGCGATACAACTTGGTCCGTGTGACAAACATGGATATGTCACATCCACTCTGCGGTATTTAACAGATTGCCTTGTGATTTAATAATCATAATAGAAGATGCAAGTCTCACTGGAAACTGCAGTCTCTTGAAGTGAAAAGGTAGTTATGTCGGAAATAATGGACACTTGTCGGATATAAACTGTTTCATTCTCTTCCTTAACTTGTACCGCTATAGAAGTTTATTTATTGGTTTCGCCTGCAGCGGTGTGCGCTTCACAGTAAAAAGTCGGTTCAGATCTGTCAACAGCACTGTCAGCTTTTAGGAGTTTGCTTAAGCTGAACTTGAATACGGGAGTGTATTAATGTATCAAAACGTGGCGCATGGCGTGACAGTTTTTACCTCCCCCCCCCCCCCCCGGCATATATTATCTCATATTTATTTAATTATATGTTGTACAACTGTATAATTTTGCAAGTATATATTCACTTTTATAAGTGCTGTAATTTCTGTAAAATCTGTTGCGAATACATTAGTAGTCAAGAAATAATAGAATTGAAGCCTGATGCGTGACAGAGCGGTTTTCTATGAACGTTACTGTTTATGTCCTCATATTTCATTAACTACGTGTCGTAGTGTGATACAATTTCGAAGGTACGTTCATATTTATGTGTCTATACTATCTCTTAAATTTCCTACGAGAACAATATGTAGTGTAGAAATTATAAATTGCAATGTCATACCGAATGCCATAGTTTTACTCCAGGAAGAACGGAAAAGTAGTAAGCGAGGAACACGTTTTTCCTTTTATCATTTCGATGTGGTTGTCAGCGAGAAAAAGTTCAATAAAGGTTTAAAATTGTGTTTAAAGTTTGTTGCAAGTCTCTAAGTACTCTCATTCTCATACAATGTTTTTAGAAATTCTCGTCGAATAATGTGGCAGTTTGTTGCACCTCCTCTTGTTTATGTCGTTATATCTCGTGAATCATGTGTTGTATGCAATTGGGACGAAAAAGTGTACCAAATTTGCTTGAAATCGGTCCAGGGGTTTAGGGAAGAGATGTTCAACAACCTCGTGTAATACAGCAGTTTTTCACGCATCTCATTGTTTATGACGTCATATCTCGTGAACTATATGTTATACGTGATTCTTACAATTACGGCAACCGTACTCATGCTTCGAAGGACAAGTATGCAAAATTTCATCAAGATTTTCAACGAAACTGTAGATTTGTATGCAATACATACACACAAACAAACATACTGACACTCTGCTTTATGTATAAAGAAGATATTACGCTTCACCCTATGATGATTATCTTAAACTGAAAGGAAATATACCTCATGAATCAGTCTTTCATTGATTTAAACATAGGATGTTAAATATATAAGGGCAAATATTTGACGAGGTGACTGTTGATAAGTGGACCGGACCAAATTATATCCTGGAGTTTTGTCATTTGGACAGTATTAAATGCAGGTATTACAAGTCCAGTGTTTTGAGGTCAGGTAGCATCTCGACGTATGTGTATCGCCAGGACGCCTACATTCTCCAAGATCAGGGGTAACGCTTTGCGGTAGGCTTCGGATGACTGGAAAACTGTATGACTAGATGTCGGTCACTTGCAGCTGAGGTACGGTAAAACAGAAAACATTAGGTTGTTACGTTTTTGTTTCTTCCGAGAAACGACTCTTTAAATCAGAGAAAAACAGAACCAACATACTCATAATTGTATTATTAAGATTATACAAATGAAAATATTTGCATTTGTACATGTTAACACACTGTAACAACTACGACTGAGCTACAGGTAGATTGCCTCCATTTAGTTCAGTGCTGGAGAGAGATTCCAGTGTTGGACAGCCACGACAGTACTGAAACAAATTAAAAATGGGAATATCAAGGTGGGCTCAGGCGGAATGAAAATTTGTGTTGGAGAGGGAGGCGTCCCAGGGTAGTCACTGCGGCTGCATTATCCAGTGTGGCTCTGTGGTTAAAGTAACTAGCTAGTGAGTGGGAGACCTGGGTTCGAATCCCAGCTTTGGCAAAAATTACAATTCAGTGGTTCTCCGTGAAAAAGTACTAGTTAATACATTGTCTGATAGCCACTAAATAACAGCCGACAACTGCTACAGATGACCCGACAATTAATAGGAAAACGTAATGCGATGGGCGGCGTTTGTTAACTGCGGAGAAGCGTGTCCACGAACGCCGTCTCTGATGATCATGCTGTCGACGGGGTGTGTTAAACCTCAATGTCCCTTCGTTTCTTCCTTGTCAGTTCATACATCTGTCAGGTAATCGAGTGCAGTGTTTGACAAATGGCCTTGTCGAACTGATTAACCCTGTCCTGACAGCCCGACGAGACTGGTAAGTCCCTGCCCATTTCCTGGGCCATAAAACAAAGTGGAAGCTAATATTTGACTTGCGTTTGTGATGAGACGTTAGTGTTCCCCTGATATACCAAATTCGCTGATCGAGATTGTTTAATATCTCTACTCACAGAGAGCATTAAACAACAAAATGTGCCGGCCGCGGTGGCCGCGGGGACTGAGGCGCTCCAGTCACGGTCTGCACGGCCACTACGGTCGGGGGTTCGAATCCCCCCTCGGGTATGGATATTTGTGCCGTCCTTAGTATAAGGTAGTTCGTAAGTAGTTTGTAAGTTTAGGGACTGATGACCCCGTAGTTAAGTCCCATAAGCTTAACAAACATTTGAACAACAAAATGTCTTTGTGTGCTCTGTTTCATCAGATGAGTTTAGCGGATGGTTGTAAAATAAATAAATAAGAAAGGCGATCTTATTATTTTTATGGCGTTCAAAACTGAGTGGGACTCTTTGGTGCCGACAGTCCGTCAAAGGCATTATTGTGTATGTTACTTTAGTAGCCATCTTTGTAGTTAGGCGATGGTAATAAGTGGCCAGTACGGAATATGAATATGATTCATGCAGTTTTTCTTTTTGATTAATGGCCTCCGTAATGACCAAGCAGTCGACGGGACGTTAAACCCTAAGATCCCTTCTTAAGATTCCTAAGATTAATGACTAAAGTGGCATTTCGATGTAAAAGTTCTGCCATCAGTTTCTGACTGTTAAATTCTTATTTAAATAGACCTAAGCGTTTTATGTCTACTAATAGCATTATATCACGTTGGAACTTTCAGATCCTTTGTTTTTTTTTACACAAAATTACTAAATAAAAATGTGTGAATACACTATGTGCTGCTGTGTGTGCTGCTGTGTGTTCCCAGCTTTAGGTCAGGATGAGGCGTGGAACCCAGTGGAGCGCCAAGGGACGCTAATGAAACAGAATTATAGTTGACACATTTTATTCCTAACTTACGTAAGTTTGATGAAGGCGCTAGCTCGACAGGCGCTAGAGCAGTAGGTGGCGTTGCCTGCGAGCTGCAACCTTGATGTTTCGTATGTTGCTAGTGCCCGCGCCGCGCCGCGATGCCGGGAAGCGATGCAAAGACTGTTCTTGTGAAGTGCTCTGTCCCTTCACCAGGCTATGCAGCGGCCAGTGGAGCCACGCAGGGACCCCTCTGAACTCGGATGTCATGCTGGTTCCCGACTCGGGACACCGGCTGGCCGGATTAGCACCAAAGTGCTAACTCGACGACTGGACCATTGGCCTTTAGTAACCAACCACTGAAGACTGCGCTAGCCTCAGGCAGCCACCATAGATGTGTGAAGTCGTCAGCACAGCGGATCACCATCTTCCCAGATGCTGTTTAGTGTGAAGTATGGCCTCGACCAGACTCCATCTCTTAGCTGCCTCTAGAAGCTACCCGTATGTACTGCTATCTGTGACACTGAGCACAACGATTAGGTCAGTGCATTGACGACTACCTCCTGGGCATTGTCGATTCAGAAGACCAAGTGACTGCTGCTTCTAAATGTGGGAGTATTTATACATAGAATTGGCTGAAGCTATGACGTATGAAACGGTTTGAATGTGTTCCCTTTGAAAATGCAGTGTTCGCCCACTGTGTCTTTACCGCTGACGCATCCGCGGTCTTATTGACTCTTGTGACAGTGTTACGTGTAGTTATGAAATGTTTACTAGCTGCGTCTCTGTCTGACAGCCATTTCACTCACACACCGTTCGCTGACGGTAGGCTTTCCAACTTGCCGACGCAGCGGCTGCAGTCATCACGCAAGGCGGGTGAGCATTTTCTGCTGCCGGCTGCTGACCTTATTCCGTCTTGCTAAAGTGTGAAAACCGTTCTTAATACATTTCCCTGTCACAATGTTTGCGGCGTAACAGTGCTTTAATCCCCTTTGTTTGCAAAATAACCAAATATGATGTTATATGGTCGAATATTAGATAGCTTTAGCAGGGAATAGTTGATACAACAATCTGTGTGTTACGGCAGCGTGTACGAACTGTTGGGCGACTCGAAGTCAGTCTATGTGTCACTGCTGTGACCTTAGTTGAAATGTTCAAATGTTTGTAGAACGTATGGGACTTAACTACGGGGTCATCAGTCCCTAAGCTTACAAACTACTTATGAACTAGCTATGACTAAGGACGGCACACATATCCATGCCCGAGGGGGGATTCGAACCCCCGACCGTAGTGGCAGTGCAGACCGTGACTGGAGCGCCTCAGTCCCCTCGGCCGACGTGACCTTAGTAACGGGTAAACAGAAAAGTGGCGTCTCGCCATTAAAAAGACCACTGAAGGTGGAAATGCTATACGAAAGCCCACCGGTGATCTTAGACAAACCACCTCATCAAAGAAGCAAAGCGTTTTCCTGATTGCCAAAACGAAAAATCGTCTCACTCAAGGTATACATGTCTCTGGCGTCTATGTCGGGTTGGTTTGTGTTCTCGGAAGCCTGTTAAGTCACTTACTTTTGGCAATCCATCAACGAGAAAGATTTCGTCGATGTACGGAGCATGTAGGTCGTGCTCAGGAACGATGTTGAGACGTGCCAATGGTGCTAAGTGGCCTAGGCGTTACGACCGAGCGATGTGGTACAGTGGAAACTACACTGGACACACATTAAGGAGGACTGCAGGTCATTTCCGTCTCCGACCATCCATATCTGGTGTTTTCGTGATTTCCCTGAGTCTTATAGAAGGATAGGGGTAATTTAACACGTTCTTAACGAAGAACAATTCGAGCTTGTTCTCAGTGACTAACACTGGCGCAGCCTCGGGGGAGGGAGGTGGACTAATGGGGCAGAAGCCCCTGTCTGGCACCTCCCAAAGATTTTTAATTTTTATTTATTTATTTATTTTAAACAGGTCGGCAGAGGAAACTTGAAATACCTGTAGTACACGTGTCATAAATCACAACGTAACTATAATTTGCCAAGCACAAGTGAACGTGACAATGAGTCGCCAACTTGATGCCGCCACTGAGAACGTGAGCTGCTGTTACTGTGAGCGGTCTTAATGCCGCCGCGACCAGCTCTGATGCTGCCGCTGTTTCTACTGCTATGCTGAAATTACGAGCCGATTGTTCATATGCGGCGAACCGCGGCTTCACAGGTCAGCGGCGCCACGGAGTGGAATCCTATTGACAATAGTGTTATTTTAGTTCAATTTTTACACATACATTCTCGTGTTAATTAAACTGATAAGACCTTTCTCTTTCGCTAGTAACATAGAGGCCTCTTAATTATTTTACGAGCCGATTATATACACTCCACTTCCACCACGTCGCTTCTCTCCCAATTTAAAATTAATGCGAGCCTACTCATTTTCTTTTTTGTACAATTGTTTTCGTAGTATAGAGGAAAGTTTGGTAAGATAGCGACATTAAGGTATATTATACTTTTCTGGTCGTTACGTTAAAATCAGAATATGGAAAAACGATTACTTAATGCATCTCCTCTGTAATAAAGCTCTTAAACGTTTCCTAAGATTGACGATTTTGTAGCCAGACCTGTTTTTGTTAATGATAGAACTACTCGTCAAATTGCCCTATAGGTAGGGTGAAATGACGAAATTAATATTTTATTTAGAAAACAAAGACCTTTGTTAATGTTTATCTACTTAACAAAAGAGACACAAAGGAAACATTTCTCATTTGCATGCCAGTTATTTAAGCTAAGCCCGCACACTGAGCTACTTCATCATGTTTATTATTATTTTTTTTTTTTTTTACTTAGTGTCCTAAAGTAGCTACAGGGAAGTTGAACTTCCTAGCGGCGCGTTTAGTAGGCTTACCATTTCTTACAGACTGCATTGCCTCTTTCAGTGATTCCCTGCTCGATTTCTGTCACCCAGTCTCCCTTATGAACTGCATAATTCGTCATCTTAACCACAGTCCACATTTTGGATTCAGACTTATACATGCACACATTCTTACTCAATAAATTCATTAAACCGTTTTTAAAACATCGGTAAATCCATCTGGTTCCACAGTGTGACATTTCAAGCCCTGGCCAGACTTTTTAATTTTTTTCACAATTTATTTATTGTTTTCTTCTTCAGATAGATCGACGATTTGGGGTCATTTGTTCATGTTCATTCCGGGTTGTTCGTTGAGTATTTGGCTCAGTTATTTTCTTGCAGAAGGCGTTGAGACGTCTAACCGAGCGCGACTGCGATGGGAAAGTCGCTCATGTTTACGAGTATACAAACTACAGCATGAAAACACGAAAACTTTAATGACTGTTAAGTCAAATCAGTAAAAAAAAAAATGCGTGTCTGTAGACGATGTTTCGACGTATGGCATTGAAAACACTATTATCCATCATCGAATTTGACCTTAACTTTTTTTTCATTATCTACTGTCTAGCAAAACCCGAAACACGTGTCTCTTTAAGTTAAATATCTACATCTACATAGATACTCTGCAAATCACATTCAAGTGCCTGGCAGATGGTTCATTAACCACTTTCATAACTTTTCTCTACCGTTCCATTCTCTAATAGCACGCGGGATGAAAGAACACCTAAATCGTTCTGTTTTCGATCTGATTTCTCTTATTTTATTGAGATGATCATGTCTCCCTAAGTAGGTGGGTGCTAGCAAAATATTTTCACATTCAGAAGTAAAAGTCGGTGATTATAACTTCGCAAACAGATCACGCAGCAATGAATAACGTCTTTCTTTTAATGATTTCCACCCCAATTCGTGCAACATTTCCCTAAAGCTTCCCCCTTCCGTAACGTGATAAAACAAAACGAGCTGCCCTTCTCTGAACCTTCTCAATGTCTTCCGTCAATCCCACCTGGTGAGGGTCCCACACCGGCCAACAGTACTCCAGGAGAGGACGCACAAGTGTGATGTAGCCAGTCTCTTTGGTGGAGTTGGTGCATCTTCGAAGCGTTCTGCCGATGAAACGTAACCTTTGGTTCGCCTTCCCCACAATATTTTCTGTGTGTTCTCTCCAGTCAAAGTTGTTCGTAATTGTAACTCCTAGGTATTTGGTAGAATCTACGACCTTAAGGTTTGACTGATTTATCGCGTAACTGAAGTGCAGCGGATTTCTTTTAGTGGTCATGTATATTACTTCACACTTTTCTTTATTTAGTGTCAACTGCCAATTTTCGCACCATGCAGAAATTTTGTCTAAATCGCTTTGCAGTTGCTTTTGATCCTCTGTTGACTTCACTAGCCGATAAACGACAGCATCATCCGCGAACAGTCTAAGGGATCTATTCAGATTGTCTCCTAAATCGTTTATAAACACGAGGAAGAGTAGGGGACCTATAACGCTTCCCTGTGGAACACCAGATAGCACTTCTGTTTTACTCGATGACTTACCGTCAGTTACAACGAACTGTGTTCTTTCTGATAGGAAATCGTGAATCCAACCGCACAATTGGGGAGATATTCCATAAGCAGGCAATTTCATAAGAAGCCGCTTGTGGGGTGCAGTGTCCAAAGCCTTCCTGAAATCCAGAAATATGGAATCGATTTGAGATCCCTTGTCGATGGCACTTAACACTTCATGTGAATAAAGGGCAAGCTGTGTTTCGCAAGAGTGATATTTTCTGAATCCGTGTTGACTTCTAGTTAATAGGTCTTTCTCTTCGAGGTAGTTCCATAATACTCGACGTCAATGAGATAGGCCTGTAATTTTGGGGATCACTCCTATTGCCTTTCTTGAATATTGGAGTAACTTGGGCAACTTTCCAGTTTTTGGCTATGGATCTTTCGCTGAGTTCAAAATGTTCAAATGTTTGTTAAGCTTATGAGACTTAACTACGGGGTCATCAGTCCCTAAACTTACAAAATACTAATCAACTACCTTATACTAAAGACGGCACAAAAATCCATGCCCGAGGGGGGATTCAAACTCCCGACCGTAGTGGCCGTGCAGACCGTGACTGGAGCGCCTCAGTCTCCTCGGCCACCGCGGCCGGCTTTCGCTGAATGATCGATTGTAAATGATAGCTAAGTACGGAGCTATTGCATCAGCATACTCTGAGAGGATATAGAACAACAATGGACAATTAGATCGTAATCGGTGACCCACCTGTCAGACCGTCTCCTTGCAGCGTCTCCAGGAGCACTTCTGAAGATGTCTAGTACAGCTCTGGACTGAACGTCAGGCTCAGAAATGTTTGAGGGACGACGGCCATACAAGCCGGAAGATCCATCGGCGACAGTAACAGGAGTTATTTCGACATCGGGAGACAGTCGTGTTTTCAGCGGGGCGGCCCATCGATCACACGGCGATGGTAGCCCCGTTACGCGACAGGTGCGCCTGATGGACTGCTGCGCGGCGCTCCATCTGGGCCCATCGAGGGCCGCGGCCACCTGCGCAGCTGTCCGCCAGCAAGACGGATGCCCGTCCCCTGGGCCAGGCAACAGTAGCGAGGTGTACGCCTCCCGGCTACAAGCACGCGGCGACAAACACAAGCGCGACTCCATCCGTCTCCCCTGGCTGGACGCGCCTCACATTCCGTCACCGTTCAGGTTTGGTTTCTACACCTACGCACGTTCTAATCTCAAAGAACTTTGTATGACGGGCAATCACAGCTAAAATATATATACACAATTAAGAAACTTTCACACAGTTAAAAATTAGGTGTTAAAATTGTAACAGTCTGAATGAAAGTCCTCGGTCCACTTGAGCTATTATTTTATTGGAGTCGTGGAGACCCTCACAACCGGTTTCGCAACCTACAGTTGCATCTTCAGGTGCTTTTTTAAAAGTTGTCCATATAAGTCATTTGTGATGGATAACGGGGTTAATGGTGAGGTGGTACCGCAAGCACCTTTGCTCTTTTAGTCAAAAACATTATTCATTTTCGCTAAAATAAATCTGTGTTCACTAATCCCTGTATCTGTTTTGATGCTCTTTATTAGCTCCAGATTATTTGTTGCTAATAGGTCAAGTATATTTTCACAACCATTTACAAATTTTCGGAGAATGCGTTCAGTACGATTTCGATGTTCTATGCTTGCCTTCAGTTTTAAACATATATGGTTGGGGAACGTTTTTAAAATTTGGCCCACGCTTTTAGAACATTTCTACAATCGAGTCAGGGGGTCGGTATAAAGAACCAATTATTAATTTATATTTGTTATCAGAAATAACCTCTACCCGTACCAAGCCACAGGAACTACGTACTTCAATTACGCCGCAAGATAAACGGCTTGTGACAGCAATAAATACGCCACCACCTGTTTTATTCAATTTATCCTTTCTGAACAGCATTTGCCCCTTAGTAAAAATTTCAGCTGAACTTATCTGAGGCTTTAGCCACCTTTCGGTACCTATAATGATTTGAGATTCTGTACTTTCTACTAGCTCTGGTTTTTAGATATGTGTTCGTCCTATCTTTGACCTGTACAATTTGAAGCTGAAACCCTTCCTGTTAAAAAAAAAAAAGTCCAGTCCACGCCACACAGCTCCTGCTACCCATCTAGACGCTTCCAGTGTGTTGTAGACTCTTGGCCTATTCATCGGAACTCGTAACCCTTCCACCCGATGGCGCAAGTCGAGGAATCTTCAGCCTAACGGTCGCAGAACGGTCTGAGCCTCTGATTCAGCCCCTCCACTCGGCTCCTTACGCGATCTACTCACCTAATCTGCAGCAATCTTCTGCAGCACAACTTTCTTAGATTGCAATCCATTGCCCTTGTTTGGTTCTTGTTAATGTTCATCTTATATGCTATTTTCAACACACTTTCCATTCCATCTCATGAGGAGATGAAAAGACTTGATCAGGATAGAGTATGTTGGAGAGCTGCACCAAACCAGTCCCCAGACTGAAGACAACAGCAGCAACCCATTCCGTTCAACTGCTCTTCGAGATACTATGCTGTCTCTGACAGAATTACAATATTTATTATTATTCAACAGTGTCGGTATGGAGAGCGATCCTGAAATATTTTTTTTAAATGTGAGGACTTCGATAAGAGGACAAAGCCTCGCATGTATGAATTCCTCATTTACTGTATATCATTACAAGTTTCGACAAGCTATGTTGCCATTATTAAATGATCAAACGTTACTTCATCAAACTAATAAAATACTTATTGCAAAATGCAAGAATAGTTTGATGTTGATGTTCGATCTAGAGGTAAATTTACCGCAGAAAAATACCTTATCATAAAAAAAACATGAATTACAATGATTCATGATTACTGGGTTTCCTTATTTTTGAATGCAGCCTCCAAACAGGCCTACATGAATGTTTGCTGTAATTGAATCTCTTCGAAAAGGTCTTCTAAACTGGCCGAAAAGTAAATGAAGTTATAAAAGTCACAACTGATTTTTTGCCAAGTAAGCTTCTTTTACTGTAAGGTCTGATTTCGGTATTCACGGGCATTCATCATCTGATCTCACAATCACCTTTTACAGAATACATGTCATGTAGTCCGGCAATGAAATAGTTTTTTTCCGTAGAATTTAAAATACATACGTAGAGCCACTTTTGTGTGATGTGTAAACTCTTCATGATCTTCATATTCCATATAGGTCATCTACAAAGATTATGAATATCGTGTTGTATGCTTTCAGATTCGAAGATAATGGCGGCCAATCGAGACCCACGCCAGTTGTCCCTGGGTATTTCAAAGCTAGAATGCGATCCCCAAACAATTTTTTCTGGACACAAAACACTGTCCTGCTTCGATGGGGTCAAGCTACTCTTGCATCAACCACATCTTGTCGGAATCAGGGTCACTTTGGTTACTGGGGATGAAATAAACACCTTCTCGTGCCGTTCGGTGGTCAACGTGCCCTCAATATCGCACCTATTATTTCATGGCTGGAAGAAAAAACAGGCGAAGAGACTTCCGATCGAGGAAAACTACAAAAGTGTCACTCTCTGATTTTTCTGAAATTTGGTTATGTTATAATACATGAAAAACTAAGAGACATGTAATTTTTCTGACGGTAAAACAAATTTAAGGGATGTAACGGTCCCCCCAAAATTGGCGCTACAATGGAAAATTCCGATAACTCAGAGGTTAGTGAAGTGACTTTTGTAATGAAAGTAGATTTTGATAAAAGACGAAAAAATCCTATGTATATTTAAGGGGAAATGAAAATGTGGGGGCCAACTACCCCGAATGCTTTGAGTTAATAGAAATAAAATTTATTAAAACTGAACAAAGATGGCTATTTTTTTGTTTCTTTATATGTAAATATTTGACGGGTAAGCAACCTTTATAATGCCAAGCTCGTTTGATACTGCCCACGAAACACCATGATTTTTGAAGTGTTCAAGTGCTGAATCCAGCATAGCGGACGAAAACTCGAAAAATGGTTGAATAGACATTAACTCGACATGCGACTTGTAAATTAGTGTAAAATCCAGACTGAATTCTAACAATCTGATTTCAGATTCGGTTTCAGCGACTTTAAATACTAGCATATGAAAGAGATGAAACAGTTCAAAAATATAGATTCACAAAGAGTTTCATGCTCACTGTCGAACGAGCGCGGCAATAATAAGGGTTGCTAACCAATTAGCCCTCCTTTTGAAGTTCTAAAAGAGTACCTCTATTAAATGAAAATAAATGATTGTAGCAAAAAGTTGGCCTCTTTCTGGCTCTCTAATTTTTACTCTCCCAAATTTCAGAACTATCGGAGAGTGACACTTGCGTAGGTTTACTTGTAAGAGAAGTTGACGTGTTAATCACAAGTCGAAATAGCTGCAACGGTTACCACTGTGAAACGGAGCAGAGAGGAATAGTCACAGTCTATTGCATAAAGTCGCGACACTCCACTGATTTTTGTTAGATCACAGCAGCGCTCCAAGAGTTGGCAAGAGTTGGCTCCAAGAACGGCAAGCTACGTTTCTGAATACAGTATTGGATGAATGCGAATAGTATAGTTTATATTAACATACTTTTTACATTAGGGAACGTCTGTAGTACCATAAAAATAGGTAATAACATAAATAGCTGCACATTTGTCTTTCTTGGGTTTCTTACGATCCCTGACAAGGTACGAAACGATACAAGACAGTTCATTTACAGTTGTCTTGTTACCCACAGGCTTTTACTGAATAATTTCATTTTCTATTAAAAATTAAAAATGGATATAAAACACCAGAAGACGTGCCCTTTGGTAGAAAGGCGTAATTTTTCAATTCAGGAACGTTAAGGTTTCTTCACTACAGTTCCAGTAAAATTGGCGAGGGTAAAAGGTAGGAAACGTAGGTAGAATGCAGTAACTACAGTATTTAACGTACCAAATTAGGCACCACAATTATAACAGAGGGATGAACGTCTCAAATGTGGCAATAAAACGACAAAAATAATCAAACTGTTTTCCAGTAAAGAAGAACCCAGTTCCATAATTGTTGCTACAATTGAACCAAAAACGGCAAGTAACTTCAAAACATTTGCCTTTTAAGCTAAAGTAATCACACACAAAAGAATATGCGCGTATAAGAAAGATGAGTGAAATGTAAAAATGTGCGAATCATTAGACTCCTCACCGAATTGATACACGTCAATAAACTACATGTCATAGTAAAAACAGACCATAATAGAAATTTATGTTTCTCTTATGTTTCTATTCTACTTCCTTTCGGCGGAATAAGCTATAAATATACACATATTCTTGAGTATTTGTTCATGATGAAGTTGTTCTTTATACCACTGGATCGGTTGAATTCGACTGTTTTTACATTAATTTCCGTATTATGTATTTCTCTTGATATTTTACTAATTCTTGTAACACAAAATTTACACTGTTTCGTTGATTACGCGCCATAATAACTGGAAACAAACGCAACTCTATCGGCGGCTTACCCACCGCTAGGAGCGCTAGTGTTGTCGAAACTGTCAGTTGGTATAAATTTTCACAACAGTGAGAGTCATGACTGTATATGTCAGACTGTGGTATTAGGGATTGCAATCCAGCACTGTTTACAGTATCACATGAATGAAGTTTAAGTTAGCTAATTGTCTTAATTTTCTTACTAAAACAAACAGTAAAAAAGGTTATTATTTTATAAATATAAAAAGAAGTCAATTCTCGTTTTGGAAATATGACCCCAAGAAACAAATAATGTCAGTAGTTTTATCTCCGAATCCACTTCTTATAGAACTACATATGTCGCCAGCGGCGGGAAAGGCTCTTTCTGCCTCCACACTTGTTCGTTTGATTGTTAATAAATAGTTATGAAACAAAGTCAAATACTTCCCTTTTACTCCATCAGTTTCAAATGCTGACATTTCTTTTTTTTATTTTTAAAAAATATTTTTTCGTAGTCTTTCTCCGTTCCAGTTCAGATCTGTTTAGTGTAACCTTCATTGTCTTGTTTAAGCTGCATTTCTAATTCCTCTGGTGAAGTTAAATTATGTTTTAGAGACTGTTCACTACTATCTGTATCATCTCCAATTTTAACATTTTCAATATCATCTTTAATGACTCGTTGTAAAATGTTTTTCATTTATTGTTGTAACTTATTCTTCTTCGGCATTACAAATGTAAGATTGGGCGTGCTCTATTCGTAGTCATATATTCTGATGCTGCAAGTAAATGAACATACTACTAACTTCACTACGCCTTTCTTTCACTCGTGCACGTAGCACCTCGGATAGCTCATTGCTTAAAATTGTCTCTCGCTTCTCCAGCTTCTCTAAAATAAATCGAAACGTTGTGACTGCAGTTATTCGGGTAGACTGTCTGCTGCACAATGTTTCGACACCAAATTTACAAGGCTGCAAGCTGTCAATGAAATTTTTGATTTTGTACCATTCTTCGTCAGTAAAATTTATGTCAGATGCAACGTCGATGAGAGCTTTCTCAGTGCAAACTTTGAGACTGTAAAACCTGTCCAACTTATATAGCAAGCTGTTCCAGCGAGTGCGGCAATCTAGAATTATGCTTAATTCCTTGCTTATTTCTTTGTTTACATATTTTTGCAAATGAATGTCTATTTTAGTTGGCCATCCTTGGAAACTCTTTACCATCTTTGGAACTTTATGGATAACATCACTGTAGATGGGATTCACTTCAGCTGATTTCCTATCAATGATTACGGCCAAACATTGTTCATCATTTATTTCCTCCATATCTTCGTCATCGTCATCACCTTTATCCTATTTTATTGCGACTTGTGAACTCAATGCTAAGTGGCCGTCTGATCAAGATCTATCTCGGCAACACAGAAAGTGGGTTTAGACAGCTTCACGATGGCCTCCCCCAGGGTTCGGTTCTTGCTCCCATTCTTTTTAATGTTTACACCGCTGATATTCCAGCTACGCAATCTAGAAAATGCATTTATGCCGATGATATTGCCATAGCGTCACAACACAGAGACATCCATGTGACGGAAACTACTTTAACATCTGACCTAACTCTCCTCAGAAATTACTTCGCAATGTGGAAACTAAAGCCAAACCCAAATAAAACGGAAGTAGCTTGTTTCCATCTCAATAATAGGATGGCCGACTATAAACTTAATATCTCGTTTGATGGTGTTCAACTTGAACATAATGAACATCCAAAATACCTTGGAGTCATCTTGGATAGATCTCTTACTTTTAAGTACCACCTTCATAAAACAGCAGACAAAGTTAAAACTAGGAATAACATATTGCAGCACTTAGCAGGATCATCTTGGGAAGCCAGTGCTAAGGTTTTGCGTACAACAGCTTTGTCCCTAGTTTACTCTGCAGCTGAATACTGTTCTCCTGTCTGGCTCAACAGTGCTCATGTGAGAGACATTGATGTACAATTAAATAGAGCAATGAGATTGATCAGTGGCACTCTGATGGCTACACCACTTCAATGGCTCCCAATATTATGCAACATCGTTCCCCTAGATCTAAGACGGAAGGAAGCCTTAATGAGAGAGTATTATAAGATCTTGTCCACTCCTGAGCTTCCTATCCTGCAAGACCTTCCACCACCGGTAAGCTGGCTGAAATCACGTAAATCACCTCTTAAAACAGCTGTGCAACTACATGAGAGTGGCTTTTCGCCTAAATCAAACTGGGCAAGAATTTGGGATTCGTGTAATGGAAAAAACAGCATCTGGATAGACGATACCTCTAAGTAGCTCCAAGGAATGGACCTTCCCAGGAGAGAATGGTCTTTGATCAACCGTTTCCGAACTGGTGTTGGTCGCTGTAACTATTGGAAATTCAAATGGGGACAGACAGACGACCAGTCATGTGACTGTGGAGCAGACATACAAATGATGACCCACATAATTACTAATTGCCCATTACGATCATTCTCAGGAGGGATGACCGAACTCCATATAGTCAGTCAGGAAGCTGTCCAGTGGTTAAAGGAGTTGGACTTGGCTCTGTGACAGAGATATGTTTTATCTTATTAATTAGACACTAGTATATCTTATTAAAGTATTATATGTAGCTGACATTATACCATACGATATATATATATATATATATATATATATATATATATATATATATATATATATATATATAATCACCTATATCCAAATCAGTCGACGTGCAATTCAAAATAAGACAAACGACTGGACAGCAATGTCGAATTTAAGACAACGTGCTGCGAAGTAAATCTAAGGCGGCAAATTTAAAAGGATTTGCGCGATTTTATACAGGGTGTCTCACGAAAGACGCCTGCCAGGCGTCTGCGGATCGCGCAGTACGGCTCCCGGCCGCCGCCACTGCATACCCCGGCCACGGCAGCGCCCGAGCCTCGGACTCTATTGTGCCGCTGACGCATACACTGACTTAAAGTCTAAAAAAACAGCGCCATCTGAGTAACCTAAGCTTACCTTTATTTACAGTAAATGTTCAAAATGATGTACCTCTATGGAAAGAGCGCCCTGACATCTCTTGAACACATTTGCGAACACTCCACGAATTTCGGCTGCCGAAATCTGGGAAATGACTAGTCGAATCCTGTCTTCCAACTCTTCGAGTGTATGGGGATTGGTTGCACACACCTTGTCTTTTAACATTCCCCAAAGATAAAAGTCACAGGTAATTAAATCTGGAGAACGAGGAGGCCAGTCAACTATCCTATCATCAAAAACACTTAGTATTGCTGCCATAGAAGCATTGGCAATGTGTGGTCTTGCATTGTCCTGCATGAAGTAACCGTACAGCTTTTCGTTTGGTGATAGTTCTTGAAAACAAAAACATGAATGCAGGATATTGTTCACATACTTGTCAGAATTTATTGTTTTGTGAAAAAAGATTGGCTCGATTATTCGTATGGCACTAATTGCACGTCTGACTCCAGTGTTCAAGTCATGAAGAGGTTGTTGATTTAATTCATATGGATTGTCTCAGCTCCAACGTCGATTGTTCTGCGAATTTACGTAGCCTGACAAATGCAGCCATCAGAAAAATAAAGCAATCCCAATACACTTGAAGAGTTGTAAGACAGGATTCGAATAGTCATTTCCCAGATTTCGGCAGCCTAAATTCGTCGAGTGTTCGCAAAGAGGTTTCATGCCGCTCTTTCCATAGAGGGACATCATTTTGAACATCTGCTGTAAATAAAGGTAAGCTTAGGTTATCAGATGGCAACGTTTTTTAGACTTTAACTCAGTGTATGCGCCCGCGGCACAATAGAGTCCAAGAATCGGGCGCTGCCGTGGCCCGTGGATGCGGCGGCAGCGGCCGGGAGCCGTACCGCGCGATCCGCGTCTTTCGTGAGACACCCTGTACTTGCGGATCCGGTTGCAAATCCGCAGGCTGTTGCGCGATTCCGCAGCTCCTAAAAATTATGCTGGATCCCGCCGGATTCCGGGATCCCACTTTACTGGACTGGCAATCTTTTACTGAAACCTAGCGCGGACTTCAATGTGACAAGCCTATAGTAGTAACCACAACGAAATCCTGTCTCGTAATCTTGCAGAAAATCCAAAGAAATTCTGGTCATATGTAAAGTACACTCGCGGCAAAACACAAACAATACCTTCACTACGCCATAGCAATGATAATACTGCTAAGGCAGAATTACTAAACACAGCTTTCCGAAATTCGTTCACCAAAGAAGACAAGTGAACATCACAGTATTCAATCCAAGAACAGCTGCCAGCATGCGAAACTTAGAAGTAGATGTTCCTGGAGTAGTAAAACAACTTCATTCACTGAACAAAAATAAATCTTCCGGGCCAGACTGTATACCAACTACATTCCTCTCAGAGTAGGCTGATGCAATAGCTCCGTACTTAGCTATAATTTACAACCGATCACTCAGCGAAAGATCTGTACCCAAAGACTGGAAAGTTGCCCAAGTTACTCCAATATTCAAGAAAGACAATAGAAGTGATCCCCAAAATTACAGGCCTATCTCATTGACTTCGATTTGCAGTAGGATTTTGGAACATATACTTTGTTCGAATATTATGAACTACCTCGAAGAGAACGACCTATTAACCAATAGTCAACACGGATTTAGAAAGTATCGCTCTTGCGAAACACAGCTTTCCCTTTATTCACATGAAGTGTTAAGTGCCATCGACAAGGGATCTCAAATCGATTCCATATTTCTGGATTTCCGGAAGGCTTTTGACACTGTACCCCACAAGCGGCTTCTAATGAAATTGCGTGCTTATGGAATATCTCCCCAATAGTGCGATTGGATTCACGATTTCCTATCAGAAAGGACACAGTTCGTTGTAATTGACGATAAGTCATTGAGTAAAACAGAAGTGATATCTGGCGTGCCATAGGGAAGCGTTATAGGTCCCCTACTCTTCCTCGTGTTTATAAACGATTTAGGAGACAATCTGAATAGCTCCCTTAGACTGTTCGCGGATGATGCTGTCGTTTATCGGTTAGTGAAGTCAACAGCGGATGAAAAGCAACTGCAAAGCGATTTAGACAAAATTTCTACATGGTGCGAAAATTAACAATTGACACTAACTAAAGAAAATTGTGAAGTAATACACATGACCACTAAAAGAAATCCGCTGAACTTCAATTACGCGATAAATCAGTCAAACCTTAAGGTCGTAAATTCTACCAAATACCTAGGAGTTACAATTACGAACAACTTTGACTGGAGAGACCACATGGAAAATATTGTGGGGAAGGCAAACCCAAGGTTACGTTTCATTGGCAGAACGCTTCGAAGATGCACCAGCTCCACCAAAGAAACTGCCTACATCTTACTTATCCGTCCTGTCCTGGAGTACTGTTGCCCCTTGTGGGACCCTCACCAGGTGGGACTGACGGAAGACATTGAGAAGGTTCAGAGAAGGGCAGCTCGTTTTGTTTTATCACGTTACGGGGAGGGGGGGTGTCACGTAAATGTTGCACGAATTGGGGTAGAAATCATTAAAAGAAAGACGTTATTCATTGCTGCGTTATCTGTTTGCGAAGTTTCAATCACCGACTTTTACTTCTGAATGTGAAAATATTTTGCTAGCACCCACCTACTTAGGGAGACATGAACATCCCAAATAAGATCGAAAACGGAACGATTTAGGTGTTCTTTCTTCCCGCGCGCTATTTGAGAATGGAACGGTAGAGAAAAGTTATGAAAGTGGTAAATGAACAAAAATGTTCAAATGTTTGTAGAACTTATGGGTCTTAACTACGGGGTCATCAGTCCGTAAGCTTACAAACTACTTATGTACTAGCTAAGACTAAGGACGGCAGAAATATCCATGCCCGAGGGGGGATTCGAACCGCCGTGCAGACCGTGATTGGAGCGCCTAAGTCCCCTCGGCCACCGCGGCCGGCGGTTAATGAACCCTCTGCCATGCACTTAAATGTGATTTGTAGAGTATCTATGTAGATTGCAATGCCTATGTGGTACAGTGGTGTGTGGCTGTTGACCCGGGCGGCCGGCGCAGCGCCTGAGTGACGCCTCCGCGGGACGCCGGCTCTGGGTGACACTGAGCGAGCGTGGGCCAACAGGTGGATGGATCCCCGAGGGGCGCGAGAATAGCGAGAATAGCGGCCAGCCGCCTAAACGCCGGCGAGACAAAGCGGCATTCTCCGCGCTTCCGTTGTCCCGCGAGCCAGCGAGCCAGCCGAGCCGCACAAACAGTGCATTCAGCACGCGACCCGCGCCCCCCGGGGAACGGCCGCTCCGTGCGTGTGGTCCGCGCGCGGGCTCTCGCCGCAGCACTTGCAGGAGACGGGGAGAGAGACAGCCAATGCAGGAAACCCGGCATCGCCAGGACGCTTATTTATTCCAGTCTTTACTTAGTCCATCTCTCCTTCCCCGTTCTACAACTATTCAGATTTGTACCAGAAGATTGGAAAGTTGCACAGGTCACACCTATAATCAAGAAAGGCAGTAGGAGAAACCCACTAAACTACAAGCCTATTTCACTGACGTCAATTTGCAGCAGGGTTTTGGAACATATCCTGTATTCAAATATTATGAATTATCTCGAACAGAACGATCGAAAATAGACCCAAGGTCATGCGAAACACAACTAGCTCTTTACTCAAACGATGAGTGCTATGGACAAGGGTTCGCAAATCAATTCCGTATTTCTTGATTTCCTGTAACCTTTTGACACCGTACCTCACAAACAGCTTTTAATCAAATTGCGTGGTTACGGTATATCGCCTCAAATTTGCGTATGGTAGCGGATTTCTTGTCAGGGAGGACACAGTTCGTAGTAATCGATGGTAAGGCATCGACTAAAACAGAGCTGATATCGGGCGTTCCACAGGGTAGTATTATTGGTCCTCTGTTGTTCCTTATTTACATAAACGATTTAGGGGAAAATCTAAGTAGCTCTCTTAGGTTGTGTGCAGATGACGCCGTCATTTACCGTCTAGTAAAATCATCTGAAGATCAAAACCTACTGCAGAACGATGTGAATAACATATCACTATGGTGTAAAAATTGTCAATTGACTCTAAATAATGAGAAGTGTGAAGCCATCCACATGACTACGAAAAATAATCCGTTAAACTTTGTTTACAAGATAAATCAATCAAAAGTGAAGGCCGTAAACTCTACAAAATACCTAGGAATTACTATTACTTCAGACATAAATTGGTAAGAACACGTAGATAACATCGTGAAAAAGGCGAACCAGAGACTGCGTTTTATTGGCAGAACCCTTAAAACATGCAACAGAACTACAAAAGAAACTGCATACACTACGCTTGACCGTCCATTTTTGTAGTATTGCTGCCCAGTGTGGGATCCTTATCAGGTGAATTTAACGGACGACATCGAAAGAATCCAAAAAAGGGCAGCTCGTTTCGTATTGCCACGATACAGGGGAGACAGCCTTACGGAAATGATGCAGGGTCTGGGATGGGAATCATTACAACAACGGCGCTTATCGCTGCGGCGTGGACTACTTACGAAACTCCAATGGCCAACATTCTCTTCCGAATGCGAAAATATATTTTTGGCTCCCACTTACATAGGTGGAAATGATCATCAGAATAAAATACGAGAAATCGGAGCTCGAACAGAGAGATTCAGGTGTTCCTTCTTCCCGCGCGCTCAGCCAGACACTTAAATGTGATCTGCAGAGTATCCCATGTAGATGTAGAACTTCTTTACCTTATCTGCCCATCTCTTCCTCTACTCCCTTCTTCTACATCTACATCTACATAGATACTCCGCAGTCCACCGTGGGCGCAGCCCCGAATCCTCTCGCGGTCAGAAAAATAGCACCGAATCCTCCCAAGCCCGCAAGTCTCTGAAAGACGATGGAACCGAACCCTCCCGTTTCAAACAGGTAGCAATTCTAAACGTTATGCATACTCCAATCAGGCAATGGAAAGCGTATGAAGTTACAGTAGAAGATGTAAAAAAATTTAGTATGTATTACTGCATGCACTTCGCGATGAGGTTGCATGTTTAAAAGTTTTATCTTATTAAGATATTTATTTTAGAAACAGGAATCATTTATAGCCTTGATTTCTTCATAATTAATTTATTAAAATAGCAAATCATGATTTCGCAACACATTTTCTATCTCAGTCTTCATTTTATGAATTATGGTTACATATCCAACAAATCTGTACCTACAACAAATAGACGCAATAGACGGCAAAAAGTATTTTTATAATTTCTTCTGCGTGCCTGTTTGCACTCGCATTATGCAAAAAGTAATGGACGAAGTTGGGTGTTGTTTTGACATATTGTTGTGGGTGTAATGTAAAATCTGGTATATATTTGTTGTTTATAATCAGCCTAGAAGCAGAGTTATAACTGTTTTAGCTTTAGACCGCGCTGATGCCAGTGTCGTAGCCAAGGGGTGACACTTGGCACCACCAGCCAGCACGCCGCTGGGGCACAACCACAGAATTATTGCGGGCTGAACACGATGTTGCAAAAAGCATAAATGTTGACCTTGTAATTAATAAAAGCCCGAAAATTGTAGGCCTACTTTTAAGATATTTTAATTAATGAACTTGTATTATATAAATTAAATAAACTTTTGTATTGTTTTTCTTCCTAGGAAATCAGTTTTGTCTCTTTTTTTTTGGGGGGGGGGGGGGAGGCACAATTTTCAGATCAGCTTCATATAAAATTACACGATAGCAACGAATAGAAATTGCCAGAAATTTCTCTTTAAACTGCTAGACTTAATAACGTGTGTCCCCTGACGCTATGTGCGGCAGTTATTAAGCTTTAGACACATATATTAGTGTTAAGTCTAGAGTTACAGATTACTCAGTTACCTAAAGAAAATGACCTTTCTTTTCTGCTCTAGTCAGAGAACCATGATCCAAATTTAGAATGAATGTCTCCTTACTATGAATTTCATGAAAGCTCCTAGTTCTTGGAAATAAGCGTTAAAGAAAATGCATGTGGAAAAAAAACATTACGTTTAGCGCTACACAGGGTGCAACACGAGGAGCTGCGATCATTAGCGCAGACTACGGTTTGTCGCATAGTGTCCTTTTGGGAGCATTCGGTCCTGTTATCTTTTTACCTTCTTCATTTCGGGAGGATTCAGGTCTGCGCCCTCCGCCGTAAGGTGCGTGGCGGAGGGTACACTGTACCACTACTAGGTATTTTCTTTCCTATTCCACTCCCAAATAGAACGAGGAAAAAAAGAATGCCTTTATGCCTCCGAACGAACCCTAATTTCTCTTATCTTGTCATTGTGATCACTACGCGAAATGTAAGTAGGTGACAGCAAGACAGTACTACACTTGTGACACAACAACACAGTGATTAACGGTGCTTTCCAGTCATGTGTGCGTACATGGTGGTATATAAAACGATGCTTTATGTATTTTTCCTCATTATTTGTATTTTTTGTAATTTATTATGTATTTGTATATTTTGTTTCTGTGATATATTTGCATTGTCCTGCTAATTTCCATATATGTCCAAAATATTGTAAATGTAGTAGACACGCTGGGTTAGCAAGGGCTTTGCTATTGTATAGAATCATCTTTGAGTAGGGAGTTTTTTTTATCGCTGGTAACGCAGAGGCGCACAGCGAGAAGGAGTCGTTGTTGAGAAGTAGCGGCGGAAAGACGGATTCGTGTACGGCAAAAGTACGTGAAGGAGAATGCATGATGGATTGGCACTAGTGGAGGAGACGGCGAAGAGGCAATAATATTTATTCATACGGCCACAGCTTAAATAATTAATAAATGCATCAAGAGGAATGCTGTGGGCCCTAAATTGTAATTAACATTCGTCGCCAAGAAGAGCCTGTGTTTGCCAATTGTTAAGTGCCAACAGTCTCCAATCAGCAGCAACACGTCGCACACCAAATTCAGTAAGATCTGTCCAGTTTGTCTTAGCATGTACAGCTAACCAGCGTATTAGTGATGATTGTTCAATAGCGAACACTGTTATTTGTGAACCTGTGTTTAAAAATCATTACCCATAGTCATTGTCCAGACAGGTTCCTTCCTCATCCATTGTTTTTCGAGGATATCCACAAAGTCATAGAAAACTAAAAATCAGAGTCATTAAAGACAATGTGACAGTCGGTAATAAAAAATGTGTTCAGAAAAGTATTACTAAACGTAGCTTATGTCAGTGTTGCTGATCAATAGGTTTGCTAAGTTGAACGAAACTGCTAGATTAACTTTCAATTTCAAAAGATATTTCAATAACAGTGTAAAAGATTAATTGTTTTCCACTGCATATTATTTTGAGGAAATGTTTGTTTTAACTTGCAAGTACTGTCTAGTGAGAATAGTAATTGTTTACAAGTGTTTGAATGCTAATAATTCCTGGTTAAAGATAGAGCAAAAGTTAATCAGAAGGTTAAATGGTTCTTTTCTAAATATTCAGTGTTATCACGACAAGTCATTAATTAATTTTTGAGCTTGCGATTAGTACAGTTAATAGTTCAGTTACAACTTGATTATTGTTAAAGCGCATGGTATACTCGCTGTAGAATAATTTCTGGTACTTATATAAACAATTAATTATTTGAAGCTGTAAATAGTAAGTATTAAGGTGAGAGTTTTGCATGATTTGCTGCATGTTGCATTTGCGCGGCTATGGCTTGCATTACGCTGTCTTACAATGAACCCTGTGTTAGTAAACTATTTCTCAGTAATTAGTATATTGTCAGTGTCTTTTGTACTGAATTTGACTCGCACACTCTGATTTTCTGCCCACCCCAAATTTTACGTAATACTTCACGTTGTTAATTATCTTTTCTATTATTGACATCCCACCAAATTATTTGCTCGTACATCGAGCTGGCGACCGTAAATCAATAAATTATTCACTTTTTCCAAATTAATCCCCGTGTCCCGTTTTTTCCGCATTTTTTCATTTAAACATTGATCATTTTTATTCCAAATTTTACTTTCCACTTTCTTTATTCCTATCGATCGTTGTTGTCTACTAAAGATGTACAGCAACGTTCCGGTTATAGCCTCCACTACATAATCGGCTTCATTACCGATAGCTTTTCCACCAAATTAAGATAATTAGGCACACGGGTCATTTTTCTAATTATCTTATTACTAACCGGTGTTGTAGGACGGGTAGGGTTATACATTCAGCTTCAAATTTCGGCCCTCTAAATTTCCTCAACAGAAATTCACGAAAAGAACGTCGTCTTTCCTCCAGCGATCATCCCCAATTGAGATGCCTGGGCATTATCGTGTCACTCGCGCATTGGTCGAACCTACCAGTAACAAACCTGGCTGCTCGCCTCTGAACTGCTTCTATGTCTTCCTTTAAACTGGCCTGCTGCGGGTCCCAAACACTGGAGAAATACTCAATACGTCGTCGTACAAGCGTTTTATACGCGGTCTCCTTTACAGATGACCTACATCTTCCCAAAATTATTCCAATAAACCGAAGTCGGCTATTCGCTTTACTCACAACTGTCCTTACATGTTCGTTCCATTTCATATCGCTCTGCATTGTTACGCCCAGATATTTGAACGACGCGACTGCATCAAGAAGTTCACTACTAATCCTGTATTCGAACATTATCGGATTGTTTTTCCTATTCATGCGCATAACCTTATATTTTTCTACATTGAGAGCTAGCTGCCATTCTTTGCACCACACCCTCCATACACCACAGCATCATCAGCAAACAGCCGCAAATTACAACTTACTCTGTCCATCAGATCATTTATATAGATAGAAAATAATAGCGGCCCTATCACATTCCCCTGGGGCACGCCTGACGATACACTCGTCTCTAGTGAACACTCGCCGTCGAGAACGTACTGCGTTCTTTTACTTAGGAAGTCTTCCAGCCAGTCACAAATCTGTGAACCTATTCCATAAGCTCGTATCATCGTTAGCACTCTGCAGTGTGGCACCGCGTCAAACGCCTTTTTGAAGTAGAGAAGCCGGTCGCGGTGGCCGAGGGGACTGCGGCGCGCCAGTCACGGTCTGCACGCTCATTACGGTCGGGGGTTCGAATCCCCCCTCGGGCATGGATATTTGTGCCGTTCTTAGTCTTTGCTAGTTAATAAGTAGTTTGTAAGTTTAGGGATTGATGACCCCGTAGTTAAGTCCCATAAGCTCTACAAACATTTGAAATTTGAACATTTGAAGTCGAGAAGAAGACAATTCGCTTGTTGCCCTTCATCCATGGCTCGCAAGATGTCATGTGAGAAAAGGGCAAGCTGAGTTTCACATGAACGATGTTTCCTGAACTCGTTCTGGTTCGTAGAAAGAAGCTATTCCGTCTCAAGGAAATTTACTATATTCGAACTGAGTATATGCTCCAAAATTCTACAGAAATTCTACAGGAAACTGTTCATTATATATGCCTTCACTAACCAAATATTAAATGTTCTGAATAACTGAACATCACCCGTTGGGAGTTTTTGTGATGTCTCAAAGGCTTTAGGTTCTATAAATCCTGGAATTCTTATACATACGCCGCCATTGGCGTCGCTGCATTTTATCTTCGATTCAAAATCTGTTTTAGAATTATGTGTTATCATTATCAACTGCCAATAGACGGCGGTTATTTGTTAGATACTCAATTTCTTTTTACTGTTAAATGCTTTCTATTTATCTAGTGGACAGCGTCATGGTTTGCCACGCAGAGGGCCGGGTTCGATTCCGGTCCGGTCGGAGATTTCCTCCGCTCGGGGAGTGAGTGTTGTGTCGTCCTCACCATCGTTTCATCGACATTGACACGCCAAGTCCCCGAAATGGCGTCAGCGTAACTTACTTGCTTCATGCAAGCAGAACACGACCACAGGCTAATGGCTATACGGAGTGTTACAAAAAGGTACGGCCAAACTTTCAGGAAACATTCCTCACACACAAAGAAAGAAAATATGTTACGTGGACATGTGTCCGGAAACGCTTACTTTCCATGTTACAGCTCATTTTATTACTTCTCTTCAAATCACATTAATCATGGAATGGAAACACGCAGCAACAGACCGTACCAGCGTGACATCAAACACTTTGTTACAGGAAATGTTCAAAATGTCCTCCGTTAGCGAGGATACATGCATCCAACCTCCGTCGCATGGAATCCCTGATGCACTGATGCAGACCTGGAGAATGGCGTAGTGTATCACAGCCGTCCACAAAACGAGCACGGTCTCTACATTTAGTACCGGGGTTGCGTAGACAAGAGCTTTCAAATGCCCCCATAAATGAAAGTCAAGAGGGTTGAGGTCAGGAGAGCGTGCATGCCATGGAATTGGTCCGCCTCTACCAATCCATCGGTCACCGAATCTGTTGTTGAAAAGCGTAGGAATGCGTCGACTGCAATGCGCAGGAGCTCCATCGTGCATGAACCACATGTTGTGTCGTACTTGTAAAGGCACATGTTCTAGCAGCACAGGTAGAGTATTCGGTATGAAATCATAATAACGTGCTCCAGCGAGCGTAGGTGGAAGAGCATGAGGCCCAATCAAGACATCACCAACAATTCCTGCCCAAACGTTCACAGAAATCTTTGTTGATGACGTGAATCGAGGAAGTACAGTACATACTACCGAAACAATTGGCTATTTTGACAATTGTCTGCACGAATTATTTCAATTTACATTTAAAGAGAAATACTAAAATGAGCTCTAACATGGAAATCAAGCGTTTCCGGGCACATGTCCATACAACATTTTTTCCTTCTTTGTGTGAGGAATGTTTCCTGACAGTTTGGCGGAACCTTTTTGTAACACCCTTTAAATGCCACACAAAATCATAATCGGTATATTAATTATATAAATTATTAATACGGCCATATCCGGAAGAATAGCCAGTAATTATTGACATGGCCATAAATGTATGAAATCGAAATATTGCAACATTTCGAGCGTTTCGAGGTGTTGAAATAAATCCAACAACAAAGTTGAACACTGGCCAGCGGTCGCCTTAACCAATTAGCCTATCCAGGCCCGCTTCCTTCCCAACCCAAATTCTCAAATTAAGGGACCGAGCGTGTGAATGCGTCCCCATTGAAATTGTTATTGCCTGTAGTGGGCATATTTGCAATTATTGATATGGTGTCGTGGGGTTTCCTATCGTGTGGTTTCCTACTGGCCCAGTCCGGCATAATAAATGGAGGATCCCCTTGCCCCCCCCCCCCCCCCACTTTCCATCAAACCCTCACACATAGGAGTTCTCCGAGAGAGTCAAACAAGTTACAAGGTATAACGCAGTTTTACGGCGGTAACACTGAAATTGACTGTTCCCTTATATGACAGCAATCATTACTTAATTTCTGTTGTTCGACTCTGTTATACATATTTCGCAACTAAGTCGCCATAGAGCGAGCGGCGTGGACCCCCCTAAGGTGCTGACCACAATGAAATAAAGATTTACGCAATAACGGGCGTGTTCGCCTAAAAGAAATTACAGAATGTTTTGTTACGGTTAGATAAGGCGAATGAAGTCTAGAGAACTAGAGTGTTGTTCTTGATGTCTATAGACGATAAAATTTGTTGCTTAATATAGAGGAGTCCACCCAAGTTCATCTAGTTGGAATTTCATCTTTATAAAATGAACTATATAATAATTATGTATGAGCTTTGAAGAAGTAACTTTTGGATTGTAATACTTAAGCTGAAAAACCAAGTCACTGGCAACCACTTCATTGCACATATGTGCTTCTTTTTTTGTACTGTACTTACAGCACTTCTGTGTAGGTAGTACAGCTATCAAGAAAGTTTCACGTAGAATACTTGAGTCTAACAGAAAACTGGTAATTATTCGAGACTATTTAATTTTCACTCAAAGCTTTACAAACATTTTTCAAATTCTGAACACATCCACAGACGTCATGACGTGATAATAGGGACGTAGGTAGGTATGTTATTTTCCATAGGTATGGGGCCATGAACTTCAGACTGCGTCCTGTTAGTAACTTTCGTTGATCAGTGCTACACATTAAAGCGTTTTGGTAATACAAACGCCAGATTTTCAGCTGCTAGTTAAAAGGCTACAGAAATACGGTATCAGGGCACTCAACTTTGTTGGAGATAACACTGGGATTATTGAAACGGCAGTCAATAGCTGTTTATTTGCATTATGACGGGAGAATCTCCGTCATCAACCTGGATAACAAATTCGTCACCAGCTGAGCAACAGCTAGTAACTACAAAGGTATACCAGTGTGTTACAATATTTTATTATGGACAATTGAACTTAGGTATTAATTATGAAAGAACCAGCAGATCAATCGCAAAACCATTATTATTTAATTATGCGTAAGTCTATATTAGAAAATATTAAATTACGCTTCAATAATTGTTTTTTGTTATGTTAATACTACGAATTAACAGTGGTTTGGTTGTCTTCGCCAGGAACTTCTCATTTTATAACTCCATATAATTAAACATATTTGTCTGATGCCTTTAAAAAGCTTTATTTTCAATGTCATAATAATCCTCAGGAAGACGTATTTAACTAATTACATTCTAGAGAAATATCAAGTAAAAGAGCTCTAGTTGGTGACAGGCACACCTGTGGTGTTCAAGAGTTTCGATTCCCACTTGATACTCTGTATCTTGTAAAATAGTTCAGACATACAAAAGTTTCGTGCAGTTTTCAGCCATCTGGATCTTTCAATTTACGTCCGCATCTACTTGTTCCTCTGGCAATGTTAGCAACTTAGGTTGGAAGCTGCACAGTACGAGAAACCTTGTTATGTAAGAAATTTACCAAGTAAAATTTCAGTTTTGTTGAGTTAAGCAGTCAGTAAAGAGCAGATTTCGTATTAGAACTTTAGAAATACTGCAAAAAGCGTACTTTTGTGAATGAGACCTGCCAAATACAAATAATTAGTAACGTATGACACACATGGCGAAACTTCGGAATCGGTTAGTTTACTTTGTGAAATGATTGATTCTGATAAAATGTGTACTGTATCTACACAACCGTTTTTAAAACAACTTTATTGCTAAGGACCACAGAAAATGTTTCACACAGAACATCACGGTAAATTTTTTTATCGTCCAACTTTTCTAATCTCTAGACTCATCCGTGGTGACGCTCGTACTTTCGACTACAAATAAATATCGTAACTGTGAACTTTCCCCCTGACAGAAATAAGAAGATCCCATCAAATTTTATCCAGGCTTAGGACCTGCTATGCGCGTAATACATAGGCATGTTCACATGTATTTCTTTGTTGTTGTTTTTTTCATCCTATTTATTTTTGTTGTTCAAATTTAAAGTAGAAAATTGATAACTTTTTTTCTTATTTTATGAACCAAGATTTCTTATTCAATTTTTTGTAAAAAGGTTAGAGATTTTAAACACCTTTTTAAATATCCAGAGTCTTCATATGTTTGTATAATGTCTTTTAATCTTTTACCAAGAACTATTTACCTTTTCTTTCTTCTTTCAAGAGGTAGGCCAACGGAATATTTTTTAATTTCAAAAATAGCATTTACTGCCTCCTTCTTCAGCTTTTGCATCAGAAAGTACACGTTTGGGTGTTCCTCATTTATAGAGGAGTTCAGTTTTCTATGCCAGCCTTCGACAGCGTTCGTCTTTCTGCGACGTTGGTTAAAAACATTCCAAATTTCGATAGGTATATTAGGATTTACCACCCACTGATCCACCATAATATAGTCTACAAATGTTGTGATCTTCTCGCTTCCTCGAGAGTGTTATGTGGAATATGCGCCATTGCATCAAACAATCGGACTTCCTCCCTCTCCCTGTAATCTTCCGTAATGCCAGTTCTTGTATCTTCTTCCCCACACACTGGTTGAAGTGAAAATTACAACCGGAAAGCTGTGTTCCAGGGAATACTGTGTTCATTGCTTTAATTGTAGCCATTTCAAAATCTAACACTGCAGCTTTTGGGGATCACCCAGGCATGTTACTTTTCAATCTCGAATAAAGTCTTTCGAATGAATTTTAACTTTTGTCTGGGAGCAAAGGCACTGTACTTCCGATGTCAACATGGATTTCTTAGAACAAGTGTCAAATGTTCTATCGATAAGCACAGGTTCATTTTCGCAAAGGATCTTATCTGCTTCTTCACAAACAAAGACCAGAATTGTCTTTCCTGGAACAGACACATCTATGTTCAAAAATCTATTATCTTCAGTTAATTTTAAAAGGTCTTCACTAAATCGAATTTCCGAACTAAAGCCACGGTTGAGGGTTGTCCCAATAGCTCCCCTTCTCGCCTTACACAATTGAGCTTTGGAGCTATCGTAGTTCGGAATATTTGCAACGAATTCCAATCCTTTATATTTTAGACCTTGAAATTCCTGCTTAAAAATATGGGATACAGACACTGCCGTTTCTTCACGAATTCTTTTTCTGCTATTATGCATTCTTTTCTTAATCCTCATATCTGTTTTGTCAGAAGGACTAGAATGTTGCTGTTGGGCAACGATTTCACCATTTGCGATTTTTAGACGGTCTTTGCACATACTCCGTTCGTAATTGACGAAAATCCGATTCGTATCTTCTTCATTTTTTTAAATAAATACGGTAGCGATGACCATCCTTGACAAGACACGGCCTCCATTTCGTTGTTGTTATCACTTCCATCGTCTACAATGAACAGAACAGAAATCGCATACGAAAATGCATTGAGCGAAATCTGTCGGTGACGACATTGTCACCCCGTTTACATGAGCTCCCAAAACCAGAATTCTTAAGCGGATTTGCCAGAACTCCTTTTGAAATTGTTCAAATGTTTGTAAATCTATCGGACCAAACTGCGTGCTCATCAGTCCGTAGCTTACAAACTACTTAAACTAAGGTAATCTAACCTAAGGACAACACACACATCCCCGTGCAGAAAATCGATTGTGGATCTGGAAAACCGCTTTACAGAAGTGGATTTCCAGAATCGATTTTGGAGTGTTTACATCAACAACCAAAAGCAGATCGCCGCGGTGGAGTACCCGAGCGGTCTAAGGCGCCTCGGTGCGGAGCGCGCGGTTGCTCGCTGTCGGATGTTCGAGTCCCCCCTGGCTCATGGGTGTGTGTCTTTGTCCTTAGGTTAGTTTACCTTAGTTTAAGTAGTAAGCTACGGACTGATGACCACGCCGTTTGGTCCGATAGATTTACAAACATTTTTTTAACTAATTAGGCTATCCATGCACTAATTGCTTAAGGAGACTGCTTGCCCGAAGCGAGAAATCCGGGTTGGAATCCCGTCCCAGCATAAATTTTCAGCTTTGTCGTTGAATTTATTTCAGCCCCCGAAACGATTGAAATGTTTCAATTATTCGATTTCCGAATGAAATAAATCGCAATTTCCAATCAATTATGGCTTCACTGAACTAGGTTTAGATGAAATACCAAAGTACGGCGAATGAAAATTCGTGCCAGGCCGGGATTCGAACCCGGAATCTCCTGCTTACTAGGCAGACGCGTTCACCACTCCGCCACCGAGGACACAGTGACCAGCCTGACTGCAAAGGACTCTTCCCTGCACTTCTCCCGACACACACAAATCTCCATTCGCCACCCTGTCTCCTATTACCACAGTCTATTTTTTCCGTAAAGCTCGCAGCCTGAAACCTGTATTCCCGCATCAGGGGGAACAGACCATGAGGTATCGACACAATTGTCGTCAGGATCCCAGCCTCGGCTTGTATACAATTATATATTTTTGACGACGATACAGCGTTCAATGAATGAAATGAATCGCAATTTTTAATCTGTTATGGCTTCACTGTACTAGGTTTAGATGGAATACCAAAGTCGGTCCAATAAAAATTTGTGCCCGGCCGGGATTCGAACCCGGGATCTTCTGCTTACTAGGCAGACTAGTTGAGCACTCCGCCACCGAGGACACAGTGACGAGCCCGACTGCAGAGGACTCTCCCCTGCACGTCTCCCGCCACACCCAAATCTCCATTCGCCACGCTGTCTCTTTCCTATAAAATATATATTTGTATACAAGCCGAGGCTGGGCTCCTGACGACAACTGTGTCTAGATACCTCGTGGTCTGTTCTCCCTGACGCGGGAATACATGTTTCAGGCTGCGAGCATTACAGAACAAATAGGCTGTGGTAATAGGAAAGAGACAACGTGGCGAATGGAGATTTGGGTGTGGCGGGAGACGTGCAGGGAAGAGTCCTCTGCAGTCGGGCTGGTCACTGTGTCGTCGGTGGCGGAGTGGTCAACGCATCTGCATAGTAAGCAGGAGATCCGGGATTCGAATCCCGGCCGGGCACGAATTTTCATTCGCCGCACTTTGGTATTCCATCTAAAACTAGCACAGTAAAGCCATAACTGATTACAAATTGCGATTTATTTCATTCATTGAACGCTGTAACGTCGTGAAAAAAATTTAATTTCCCATCATATAATTGGCGGCTCATTTACACGCAGACGCGAGAGGCGCAAGCATTTCGAGTAGTCGATTTTCAGTACAAACTCGCTCGTGTAAGACAGGCTTAATGTTTCACACCGGTAGACTTCTCTTGGCCACAATTGCCCTCTTTACCTGTACTAGGCTAGTTATTACACCATCCTTCCTTCATCCTTCGTGGGTTACTGTCCTTCCAACCACCTTAGCATTGCATATGCGATAGGAGACTATTGTGAACGGGGCGATCGCTTCTGCTCTTTGTTTTGCGCCACCGCGGGCCCTTTCCTGTTATCGCGGTGGGCAGGTAGTCTGGTAGGCCGGTGCACGCGCGGCCCCATTGTAGCGCTAGGGAATGCGGTGGGCGTTGCGGCCGCAGCCGCCCTGTGATCAGCGCGCCGCTCGTTAGGCGGCCGATATGCAAACACCTGCCGCCCGCCACGGCGCCTCATTACAGCGGCAGAGGCAGAGGCGCCAGCATTGTGCGCCGGCCACCAATTACCGGACAGCTGATCACTGACTCAAGGCAAGCCGCGCCGCGCCGACAAGCGCGCAAACCCACCGACTCACTCTGTGGACTCACCGAGAGCACCGGCCGGCCTCTCAGAGCCAACCGCTGCCTCTTACCTTTTAGGTCAGAACTGTGAACCGGGCCCAGTGTCGCAATCGGAACCTTGACATTGAAATACGACCGTCTGTCGTCTCCCATATATTTTTTATAAAATTTTAATTTATTTGATGTCGCAAGATTAGCATTTTGTTAAAACTAGAACCCCACTCTTTTCAAGGCATGAGGAATAGCATTTTTATTACATGTTTAAAAATATTAGTTTCTGAAATGTTAGTTAATATTGCTAGGATTTTGTTATTTTAATAATTTATTATTGTCCCCATGATAATATGTACTTGTTTTACTTTTAAGTGGATGTGCGAGAATCTAATGGCTGTCTGAATGTGAGTAGTGATAGCTCGCTTTGTGTGGTTCTCTCTGGCTCAGAGTCGATAGTTAGTTGTTACCAACCCCTGATTCTGATGCGACCAAAGAGGTTTCTACACCCTTTGGTTACAAGCTAGTCAACGAGCCTTCTTCAGGGCGAGTCTTACGATCTTCTCTCCCCACCACCGCTGTTATCGTGAGTTTTGCCCTGTATCCGGTAGCATCCCCGTCTCCTGGCCACTAGAACTTCACTTTGTGCTCGGACTGCGGTGAAGTAAGGTTGGTTCTGCTCTTGTGCCTGTGCAGATGGTAGCAATTCGTTGTCTAGCATGTTTAAGTTAGACTCTAGAACTTAGATTCATTTTTTGGAATATTCCTTCCAATCCTGCGCGGAAATGTGTTCTAGTTTTTCAATCCAGTGATTTTCAACAGATAAACGTGGTGTATGTGTTACTATTTGCAGCTTGATAATGGCCTGGTATATTCAAACCTTTTGTGATTATGTGGCGATGTACGAACTCGGAGTAAATACTCTCGAGCTTTGTGGGGCCCAATTTCTAACAGACGATATGTTCATTTTTGTACAGTGCACATAAAATCTTTCTTATCGTTTCCTTCCGTGAGTGATATGTGTTGCACGTGGTTGGTTCTTAGAACAAAGCCTTCATCTTCCACTATTCTTCGTACCATGCCCATCAGGCAAGTAACTATTTCTGTATCCCTTTGATTTCCACAAACATTTCGTGATCTTCTCTCCCCGCCTATTTTACTTTTGCTGTTTCTTCACCAAACTTGTAGTATGCACTCAGTCTTCGTGAGTGATTCTCTCTGAGCCTTGCACAACCTGCTTCAACAGCTTGCTTTTGAAATTCTATGTATTTCTAAGGGTTGCATGCTGTAGTTTTTATTATCACTCATCCGTCTTTGTAATTATTTCACTTTTCTGGGTTTTCAGACCAGACCTCATCTGTCTCTGTAATCGCCCCCTATTGCGTGTAGCTGTGTTTCGTTCGCTTCTTTATGTAATTCTAAACATTTCTACATTTCTAGGGGTTGCATGCTGTAGTTTATATTTTTTGGAAATTGAATTTATACTTTTCGGAACCATGTGGGTCCGAACTCTGTCTTCAGGGGTCAGCAGCTAGTCACCTGAATTCACGCCACTTCTCGTGAAACCTGTTCCTAGATAGTTTACTCTCAGGTTGCAACTTAAGAGACAGCCGTGATTTTGTGCAATGAATCCGCTTTTTAACCACTTCACCTTCAGTGGAGTGCGATCATGTAAAGTAGCCGTGTGTTGCCGTTAACGTGTTTGCTCGCGGTCTAATCTAGATGCAACTTAACTTTGCTATACTCACGCACCATCTCAAATCAGACACAGGCACGACAGACCAGAGCCATCTTCGCAGTTTTATTGTACATTGTGTTGTGTGGTACCTCTGGTTTTGCTGAATTTCGCCTACGATATCGGCGCCTGCTTCTGCCTCGTTTCAGGACGCTGATTTTGGTGAGTTTCACTGTTGCATTGCGTGTGTATGAGCGAGTGAGTGTTGTTTGTAAATCCTCCCCCCCCCTCCCCAAGTAGCGTTAAGTTCTGTGTAATTTGTGAAATTCGATCTTGGGCTCTGCCAGTATTAGAACATGTACATGGGATGCTTTTTATTGTATTAAGAAAATTGTTTCCCCATTTTGCTTGCGTAAACCTGAATAGACAAGTTATGTATAATTTTGACTTGCCTACAGATTGTAGTTTTCGAGCACCTTCCCTCTTTTTATTTAATATTGTTTTTCACCAGTGTTGAGAATAAGCACAGATTCAATTTTTATGTTTAAGTTACGTTGCGCCATAATTTTTTTTTTCTTTGGCCACCTTTATGAAATAACTTTAATTGTGGTGGCTTGTTTATTAATGCCTGTGTGTAATTTAGTGTGAGCTGCTACGTATATTGACCACTGTATCGTTAACTTCCTGTTATTAGAGTAATTTGAACCAAGTCTCAATTTGGGCCAGGGAACGAGGTTTTGCAGCCGGGAGTAGCCGGTAGTTCACATGGATCTTTTGCTAATTTTACTGCTAAAATTAAGTGTTTATTTTTGTTTGTTTGTTTTTACAACAGCCAACTCTTATCTGGGTACCTCCTACAAGAATTGAGCTTTTATTACTTACAGTGGCCTACTTTTAACATTCGCGGACCAAGATCTTAACGATTCGGTTATCCAGGCATGAGCACCCTCCTGTCTGTAACTAACCAGCAGACCTTCCGGTCTTGGAAATTGAGATGAGACCTCGCGATTTAGTACAAGGTGTTTTTAAATGTATATCCGGGTTTTAATGCTCTATAATATTTAATATAATAAACTTGCAATTATAAATGAAATGTCAAATGAAAAACTCAAACTGTTTTACCAAGAACCTTGTAAATGTTCAATGTGAGCACCATTTGTCACACAGCACACATAAAGACTAAAGCCGATTTCTTCCCAATCGCTGACAAGTGTGTCTTCAATGATTGAAGCAACAGATGCTTTAATCCTTTGATGCATGGGTGGTACGATTCGCAAAAATGCATGAGAGGGGTCTTGGAGACCCCTACCCAGTAACATATAGAAAACGTTAGTTATTAAAACAATAATTTGGAATATGGATGGGTTTGGTGACAGTGAATGAATAACATAATATCTTTAATGATATCATGACCTTTATTTTAGTACAAAGAATACAATAGCATAAATCACTTTAATATTTACACTGTGCTCTTTTCAAATAGTTTTTTGGTGATTTTCCAGTCTCTGCAATGTGCGGCTGTCGGCAGGTAACTCCGCAACGTACCATGGCTTGTAGAACATTCTTCCGAAGGCGTTGACTATTTCCCATGTGAGGGCACATCATTTCTTCTCATAAATCCTTGAGAAACATTCTTTTTTATATGGGATCTGCCTTTCTGCTACTTCCATAATGTTTATCTATAAGACGAATGGCCATCTTCTCTCCTGAGGACAAACAATCTCTGAAGCACTGTCATCTTCTTCATGAAACAGAGCTTCAAGCCATTCAGAAAGGGCTGATTTGAAATTTCTATCAGTTGTTCCGACTTCAAAATGTTCAAATGTTTGTAATCTATCGGACCAAACTGCTTAGGTGAACTAACCTAAGGACAACACACACATCCATGCCCTAGGGAGGACTCGAACCTCCGACGGCGCGCAACCGCGCGCTCCGCAGCGAGGCGCCTTAGACCGCTCGGCTACTCCACTGCGGCTTTTCCGACTTCAGATGATGTTCTTTTACTTCGAACAGATGATAGGGCATCCATACTGAAAGTAAAGAATGAAAGTTTACTGTATAACTATTCTATTTATAAAACTGAAATTACGGCTCATATAAAACGCTGCAGCGTAAATACATAGACGTACCTTTCTAAAGAAGTTTCAGCTGCAGCGTCCAGTGTTTCAGACTCCTCAGTAATGACCATAACAGCGACGAAGCTCTAATTATTGTCAGTAATGCTGCCAACAAAACGTGCCATTCAGATAAAAGGTAAGTAAACTATTCAAAAATGTTTTGTTCACTAAGGGGGCAAAAAGCCCCCTATATGCATTAGCTGTGTAATATCACAAAATTAAAGAAGAAAAGAAAGGTCAATAATTTTATTTCGACCAAATGAAGTTTTGTCTAAAGAAAGACAACAGTATTTTGAAGGATTACACAGAACCTAATGAAACATAATCAACTTTAAAGGAAATTTATGGATAAAATAAAAGGTTGCCAGGTCCAAAAGACCCCTGTTATGCATCCAAGGGTTAATCTTGCTTCTTAATTCAGGGAGGTCATCTGGTAGCGGAGGTACGTACACTTGATCCTTGATGAAGCCGTACAGGAAACATTCGCAATGGCGTTGGGTGAAAGTGGAGGCCACGCAAAGCAAGCCTTGTCTTTGGACCCCTGGCGGCCTATCCAGCGCTTGGGTCCAGTGACGTTCAACCAGTCGCGTACTTCTCTATGCCAGTGATGTGGCACACAGTCTTGCTGGAAAATAAAGTTCTCTGGCGCATCTTCTTCCAACAGGGAAGAGCCATTGCTCTAGTGAATCAAGATGCCAGTTACAGTAGGTTCACAAAAAAATAAAGGCTCATAAAAATTCCGCGGGGATACTGCACAAAAAACAGTCACTTTAGAGGAATGTCTTGCATTTGTAGTATCTCGTGAGGATTTTCTGAGCTCCAGATGCGCACATATGTTACATGTTCATGAAGGTGAAAGGTCGATTCATCACTGAAGACAATATTATCCAGAAAATCGTCATCGTCATGAAATAACACGTCGTTTGCGAAGTTGGCACGTAATCCATGGTTTGTCGGCTTTAGAGCCTGTAATAAATGTAAATGGTAAGGACGTAGTTTTACGCGTTTTCTTAAAATTTTGTAAACAGTCGACACAGGAACTTGTCATTCACGACTAGCCTTCCGGACTGATTCCTTTGGGCTACGAGTGAACGATCTCTCACTCGCTCAACAATCACTATCTCTTGGCCGTCCCGTGTTGTTTCTTTTACAAAGGCAGACGGTATTTTGAAATTGATGATACCATCTACGAATATTATGATCACTTGCAGGCTCAGAACCGAACTTCAGTCGGAACGCACGTTGCACAGTAACAACAGATTCGGGCTTTACAAACTGCAAAACGCGTTCCGTTCACTAGTCGCCATCTTTGCTACTGTCGCTGTCTAGCGGATCGCGGCGGAAACAATGTGCGCTGTGCATACGCACTGGTACCAACCAAGACAGTTGCTCTTTTATTTGATATTTTATAACTGTGAGTTTAATATAATAAGTATTATAAAGCGTTAAAACCTCGATGTTCATTTATAAACTCACAATAGTATACGTGAAGGGTGTCAGTCATAAAAGCTTTAAAGCTTCCAGAAAATTTTGAGAAAAATTGCTCTAAAGTTTAAAGCAAACAGCGCTTTACATCTTATATTCTAATCAGAGAGTGACATGTAAGGGGGGGGGGGGGGGGAGTAGCGCAGGCGGTATCTTGCCTGACTGTCATGCACATGATCAGGGTTCGATGCTACCTGCGGGAAAGATTCAATTTTTATAATTTGTTTCAAAAATTTGTTACTGTCTGCCTGTTTGTATAGATACAAGGGGTCGACAGCTAAACTCCGCTTTTCCGTGAAGAAACTGGTTCCTCGAATTAACTACGACTATTTATAATGTTTCCACAGCTTATAACATCGCGAAAATACGTAATGAAATTGTAAAGACAGTAACGAATTGGTAGCGCTGCGAAAAGCTGGTTAGGTAAATTTTTTCTTTTTTCCTTGCAAGCCACACTTCACGTACTGTGCGACTACAGTGACGCGTTTCGGAAATACCATACTGGAATAACACTATATAATTCGAAAGATAATTTACCATATATGTCCACAAAACAATAAACATGCGTGTATGTAGCTGTTAAAAGCAGTTCAAAAATGTTCAAATGTTTGTAGAGCTTAAGGGGCTTAACTACGGGGTCATCAGTCCCTAAACTTACAAACTACTTATGAACTAACTAATTCTACGGACGGCACAAATATCCATGCCCTAGGGGGGATTCGAACCCCCGACCGTAATGGCCGTGCAGACCGTGACTGGAGCGCCTCAGTCCCCTCGGCCACCGCGGCCGGCTTAAAAGCAGTAAAAGGAAGTAGATGTAGCCATATCTCTAATTATGGTGGTTCCTATCGCGCATTAAAAAGTCCGTCTTAACAAGTGAAAATCGAATACTGCATACCGATGAGGCTCTGAGATAAAAATTACACGAAAACGCTTATTTGCTGATTTGCAATTTAAACGTGCATTGAGCAGCTACAATTCCACAGCAGCTATGTCGAAGATGATGACGACACTTGTAACGAAATGTGTAAATTAGAGAGCTGGGCATCTGACTAAATCACACCGTCTTCCTTTTATGTATGAGAAAATTTGTGGCAATGCTCTGCCGTTGTCAACAAAGTTTGAAGTAAGTTCCTAATCTTTATTTATTTATTTACTTAATTTTTCGTTTAGAATAGCTGTAGCGAAGGAAAGAGAAAACTGATGGAGGAAGCTAGGAAGGTGGATGGAGAGAGGGAAGAGGAGACGGAAGAGGAGGAGTAGGATAATCAGTACGGTCTGGCTATTTGTTGTTGTTGTTGTTTAGAAGGGACTAGACTGGCTATCTGTGTCGCTGAGGAACATAAGCCAAATCACCAGTGACTGATGAGGTTGGGGAAAACATGTAATGAGTACACACTGGTGAGATGGCGGAAGCACCGTTTTATTTCCACGTAAACTGTTTAGTTAAACTAGCTAGTGCTTAACGCCGATGCGGAATAGCCGTGCGCAATTTGGCCATTCACTTTAGCGACTTCAAGAAATTAGCTGTCTAGGTTTTGTTTTTAATCGCAATATATTGATACTATGTCATTTGCACTCTGTAACACAAAGCACAGAGGCGGCACAGAGCTGTTCATGATGCTCATCGCCATCGACGAGATGCCGGTGTCAGGGTGCACCTGTTTCAGCACCTTGTAAATGTAAATGGCATAACTCTCCTTCCTTTAGCGCTTCTTCTGAAGTAATGGGGTCATCAGTCCCTACGCTTAAAAGCTAAAGTAATCTAAGAACAACAGACACGCCCATGTCCGAGGGAGTACTCGAACCTCCGACGGGGAGCAACCTCGCTCTTCGAAGCAAGGTGCTGTCATCGTTGCTTTCCCGTTTCTTCGGTTTTTGAGAGTTCGTACTCGATGAGAAACTGTCGCGTGACAGTAGAAACATTTTCAACGGTTTTTGTAGTCCAGTAGACAAGTGCAAAGACATGGATTGTCTTGATAGTTGTTTTTAATAATTCGAATATTGGCGAAAAGGTACAACGTAGCCTTTGGAACATACCGAACGTTGCCTAAGGATCGAGAAGGCAAGCCAATGCTTTTCTGTCCGTTCGCTGATGAAGATTTTGGTTTATCGAGCCACATTTTTCGCCCATTTGCTACGAAAAAAAAGTCCTCTAACCACAATGAAGAAAATTTACAACTGTAAGCATATAAAAACTCGTCGTACGGTAGAATGGACATATGGTATACTGCCGAATAAGTAGCATATTTTCCAAAGACCTCTCGATGTCACCATGGGTTTCTGCAATTCGATGATCAAAACATGTTGTGTACACCACAATTACATGCGCAGAAGACATGGCATCAGCTTTACAAATGTAGCTTACGGATGTTCACTGCAGAGTATAGACAGAGAACCTCGAGAAGCTGTCGATACACACAACTATTTTAACAATTTTGCATTCTATTTTACGTCCCCTAAAGAATCTATACCGTGGGAGTACGAATGACATTTGAAACCTTAACTTTTCTATCCACAAAACATTTTTGAGAGGTGTAATATAATAACAATATTAAAAATTAATAAATGAAAGCAGCTTGTAAAATAAAAATTTATCTGCTTTCTTTTTAATTTTTATATATTTTTTCCCCACGATAACACAGCTTTCTCCCCACAGTTTGCTTTTCAAATTAGCGTCAGCATAATATTTTAAAGTTTACTTGAACATTACCGACCTTCTTTGTACTTCATTCATAGCCGATTCACTATCGACGTCTTCATCCCTCACAACAGTCATTTTAGAAACTTGTGAACTGTGGACGACAGAGACAGTGTCGTCCGTGTGCGCGCGCACGAAATAAACTGCGGCACGGGAGAGTGGACGGAAACAGTTCCGCCGCCCTTCTGTCAGCGGCCGCAGCAGCTCAAGACTTGTGTCCAGTGCTGCCGAAAATATTTTATGCGAAATCTATGTGTAAAAATGCCACAACTTTGCTATCAGTTACGAAAAATGATGGGACACAATACTAACGCTAAAAATAATCTCCATAACAGGAAAAATTATTATTTATAACTATCCGCCATTATAATTTAATAAATAAATGAAGGATACTAAAATTTTGTCTCTCCATGAACGTACTATTTATTTGTTGAAGTTCCTGATATTTTTAAGTATAATATCGGTTGAGAGCATTTTCATAATTAAAATACTGGGTGATCAAAAAGTCAGTATAAATTTGAAAACTTAATAAATCACTGAATAATACACATAGAGAGCTAAAAATTGCACACATGCTTGGAATGACATGGGTTTTTATTAGAAGGAAAAAAAAGTTCAAAAAATGTCCTACAGATGGCGGTTTATCTGATCAGAAAAGCAATAATAAGCATAACAAATTAAGACAAAGCAAAGATAATGTTCTTTACAGGAAATGCTGAATATGTTCACCATCAATCCTCAACAATAGCTGCAGTCGTGGAATAATGTTGTGAACAGCACTGTAAAGCATGTCCGAAGTTATGGTAAGGCAGTGGCGTCGGATGTTGTCTTTCAGCATCCCTAGAGATGTCAGTCGATCAAGATACACTTGCGACTTCAGGTAACTCCAAAGCCAATAATCGCACGGACTGAGGTCTGGGGATCTGGGAGGCCAAGCACACGATCATCACCAAATGACGCGCGCAAGAGATCTTCCACGCGCCTAGCAATATGGGGTGGAGCGCAATCCTGCATAAAATCGTACGTTCCAGCAGGTGTTTGTTTGTTTGTAATTCTATCGGACCGAACTGCGTGGTCATCATCCGTAGCTTACAAACTACTTAAACTAAACTAACCTAAGGACAACACACACACCCATGCACCCATGCCCCAGGGAGGACTCGAACCTCCACGGCGAGCAACCGCGCGCTCCGCAGCGAGACGCTTTAGACCGCTCGGCTACTCCACCGCGGCAGCAGGTGTTTATCAGCCAGGCTGGGGATGACGCGGTTCTGTAACATATCGGTGTACCTCTCACCCGTCACGGTAGCAGTTACAAAACCAGAATCACGCAGTTCCTCGAAGAAAAAAGGCCCGATAACGGTAGATGTCGTTCTAATAAAACCCCATGTCTTTCCAAGCATGTGTGTCAATTTTTACCTCTCTATCTACATTATTCCATGATTTAATTTTCAAATTTATACTGACTTTTTGATCACCCGGTACAAAACAAAATGATTTTTCAATATGCAAGTTCAAAAATGTTCAAATGTTTGTTAAGCTTAAGGAACTTAACTGCTGGGTTCAAAATGTTCAAATGTTTTTATAGTCTATGTGACTTAACTACGGGGTCATCAGTACCTAAACTTACAAACTATTTATGAACTACTTACGAACTAGGACGGCACAAATATCCATGCCCGAGGGGGGATACGAACCCCCGACCGTAGTGGTCGTGCAGACAGTGACTTGAGCGCCTTAGTCCTCTCGGCCACCGCGGCCGGCAACTGCTGGGTCATCAGCCTCTAAACTTACAAACTACTTATGAACTACCTTATACTAAAGATGACATAAACATCCATGCCCGAGGGGGGATTCGAACCCCGACCGTAGCAGCCGCGCAGCCGTGCAGACTGTGACTGGCGCGTCGCAGACCGCTCGGCCACTGCTACTGACAAAATAAATAAATAAATAAAATGCTATATGCCAATCTGGATTTTTTCACTTGAAAACATGCAAAATTTAGACAATAACATGCTAATTTGGAAATAACGCTTGTGCCGGTTTCGTGTCGCTCTGTATGCGCTCTTAAATATGACTGTAGAGACTGTGAAAAAGACATTTGCGCGACAGAAATTCTCCCATGTGCACCTGCCCTGTTAAAGCGTTCTGCCATTCCAGCAGGGCGTAATCAGAATAAATGGCAAGTTTGGAGATGGGCGAGGAGGGCGAAGGAAACATAAAAATGAGAAAGGGGGAGAGAGAGGGGTGGGGAAAATGCGCAGACAAATGAGAGACGGACGTGGACAATGGATGAGGGAGGAGAAAACGGACAGAAGGAAGCGGACAACTTGTACGTCCCATTCCCTGGAAGCGCTGGTGGGTTCGCCAGTAATGAAGAAAAGAACAGCCAGTACAACAGTACTGTCGCAACACCACAGGAAGATGGAGAGTCGCTCGTCAGAAGGCGACGTCTGCCTCCTGAGGCTCGACAAAGACACTGGCAGGAGGATTTACTGGTTACACGGCCCGGAGACACGCCTTCGTGCTGGGAGTCGCGCGTGGGCGGCTGCATTGTCTCGCGGCCGGCTAAACGTCTCCCTCGGCCATTGTCGCCAGCCAGTAACGCGCGTATCCCGCAGCGCCGCGACAACAATGGCCCCTCCACGGGTAGCGGACGCGTGCGCATTGTGGTCGCTCTGTTCCCGAGGACCCACGTCATTAGCATCAGCTCTCTCCGCGCAAACAAAGTCTCACGCCTTTGTGAAGCAGATGTTCCCCTGCTCTCCGGGAGGCGCAAGGCTCCCTTGTGTTCCGTAATGTCCTCTGAAGATGGTGCATATTTGTGGACCCATTGTCGAGGCTGCTTCATCTGAAGATATGATCCCATAAGCACTCGATTAACTGTTCCTCTCCTCTGGACCATTTTCACTTTAGCAACATTAAGGTGGCCAACCGTCCCGGATTCTGCGGGACCGTCCCGTATTCTGACGTACCGTCCCGCATTGGAAAACTTCATAAAAGACGTCCCGCAAAATGCCTTACTTGTCCCGCAAGTCCCACATCCCGGTAATTTTTCACATTCCACTGAATGCAGATTATTCCCTCGTACCGTAAGCATTACGAATCAGGATAGGAAGATTTATGACAGTGATTATGTGCAGTGATTTTGTTGTCTAGAAAAGAAAATAAATTTTCATTCGCCGCACTTGGGTTTTCCATCTAAACCTAATACAGTGAAGCCATTACTGACCGCAAATTGCGGTTTATTTCATTAGATGAACGCTGTAAAGTTCCTGTAAAGAACACATTGAAATTCTTGGCAGAGAACTTTCCTCCAGAAACAGTAAAGCTGTTCCGCCTTGTGATCTACATCTACATCTACAAAGATACTCTGAAAATCACATTTATGTGCCTGGCAGAGGGTTCATTAACCACTTTCATAGCTTTTCTCTACCGTTACATTCTCTAATAGCGCGCGGGAATAAAGAACACCTAAATCGTTCCGTTTTCGATCTGATTTCTCTTATTTTATTGGGATGGTCATGTCTCCCTAAGTAGGTGGGTGCTAGCAAAATATTTTTATATTCAGAAGTAAAAGTTGGTGATTGAAACTTTGCAAACAGATCACGCCTAAGTCGCCAAAAATATTATATATATTTATATATATTACGACTAGGTGGAAAACCTGTAGCTGTTAGCGCGGGGTGACCACTCTTAATTCTCTGAGATTCATAACGATCTCAATAACAATAGGTTCCAAACGAAACGTTCCGGGAGATGCCGAAGAACAACGGACGGTTTTTTAGGTTGCAAGTTAGTCCGCGCGGAGACTCGACATTGTTGATTTGTGTTTGCGTGCTTCGCCGGGTTCTGTGAACAAATTTATATGTTTTACTTGGTAATGCCACAGAATATTACAAAAATGAAAAAAAAATTGTCAACTGACCAAGGACTTGCAAAATGGGTTACCTTTTTTTACAGAAGTATACACCACCTTCAGAAGTGCGGTGCAAAACGTTTAATGAGGTGTCCTCAGTTTCTCACGGCAGTCAACATTTCATTTAACATCTGACAAAAACAAAAGGGCTCAGACCGCCACAGATACATCATCACTCTCAACTTATTTCTGCCAGTAAAACTTCGCTAAGATCTACTTGTAAGAACCGAAGGTTTGTGGGCTTTCCACAATCTAAGTCGCTATCAGACTTTTATATAGATGGAATTGATTCCAAAAGTGTTTCAAAAGTAGCTTAGTTGCGGGAAAAACTAAGTGCGAAGCAGAAATAAAGAATGTGAATGCTTCTTTTTCTTTAGCTAACCTTCAGACAGAACTTCAGAACAAAAGACTTTCCATTTATCAGTATCTGTACAGATATTTCAAATCACAAAGACATTAAAATATATCCAATATTAGTGCAGTACTTTCACCCAAAGACTGGAATTAATGTACAAATATTAGATATCCTGAATTTCCCTGGTGAAACTGCAGTTATTGTTTATAAATCAATGGGGGAAAGAGAAAGTTGTGGTAATTCGTGCAGACAGTGCCAATAGAAATTTTGGCGGAGTTCAACGTGAATGACAATGCAAAGCTTTCTTCAAACTTCATGGGGGGAAAGAGTTGGCGTGGGGTGGACAGTGCATATTGCGCACAGCTCTACACAAGCGGTGGACGTCGAATATATTCTTATGAAGATTTATTCGTACTTTTACACAGTGCGTGTAGAAAATCTCAAATTCTTTGCGAACACAGAAATGCAATACAAAAGAATTCTGGGATATAGTGAAACACGATGGCTTGCACTTTTGCCTGCATTAGAGGCAGGCGTGTCGCGTGTTCATAGTACCCATACACATCCTCGAAACGTCCCGCATTGGGATTTGAAAATGGTGGCCGCCTTAAGCAACATCCTTCAGACGTGTACGAGTGCATTGGTAGTACATAGTCGTCTTATGTACCAAAACCCGTGTGCTATTCAACTGCATGCTAGTGCGACCTCGTGCATGCTTCATATGTACCCCACCCCACTTAACTAAGTGGTTCCAAACCTGTGGTCTGCGAATCTCAAATGAGGGGTACACGAAATGAAGGGGCTCATTGACATTTTTTCCAAAATTCTGATCTCTCTACCACATGTTGCCGTCAGTGTGGACTTCAATAAGGACTGTTATTATGAGAAAAGGAATTCCTTGTGTAGAAAATGTCAAAAGAAAAAAATTCCAACCAGGGAAAGAAAGGCCCATCGGCATTCTCCAGATAATAAATAATAAAATTCCTGAGCTCGTTTCGTATTGTCACGATACAGGGGAGACAGCGTTACGGAAATGATACAGAATCTGGGATGGCAATCATTACAACAACGGCCTTATCGCTGCGACGTGGGGTACTTAACGAAACTCCAATCGCCAACATTCTCCTCCGAATGCGGAAATATATTGTTGACTCCCACCTACATAGAAAAAATCATCAGAATAAAATACAAGAAATCAGAGCTCTAACGGAGAGTCAGATGTTCTTTCTTCCCGCGTGCTATTTCAGAATGGAATGGGAGATGAATAGTATAAAGGCGGTTCGATGAACCCTCTGCCAGAGGCTTAAATGTGTTTTGCAGAGTATCCCATGCAGATGTAGATCTTACATAGAGAGACATGAATAGTTTCTAAAACAGAGGTTCTACATGAAAATAAATGTTTAAATGCTTTTCCTGAAAAATTTCTAAGATCTCGATGACCCCTTCTAGATGTATACACTTCAAATATTTCTCCTGAAAAATTTGGAAATTGTCGGTGTGCCCTTTCTTGCCATCTGTCCTTCAAATGGTCTGCAAGAGCTAAAACATAGAAAATATGTAAAATTTCATTCTTCTTACAACTACGTCTACAGTCCGATGCCTCCGTGCAGGCGTGCAGCCCATAGTGGCTAAATTAAAAAAATTCTTTTTAAACTTCAGCTATACAGGTGAATAGTATATTTTAGTATGTGACTTGTTTTGTTTTATATTTTCTGATGAAGGCAATCTTAGTCATTGCCGAAGCCGGGTCAAATAATTTTTAATTTGCGACCGAGGGATGCTTGTTTATCCATTGACGTTGTAACGGTCGCTGACAATAGTTGCTATGTTTAAAAATTTTAACATCTACATAAATACTCCGGTAATAACATTAAAGCTCGTTTTGTATGGTTCATCGAACCGCATTTAAGAGTATATCTCTAGCGTTCCATTCTCTAATAGCGGGATCGAAAGTGGAACACCTGACTCAATCTTTCTGTTTTCGATCTGATTTCTCTTATTTTATCGAGATGATCATATTGGCCTATGCAGGTGGGTGCTAACAAAATCATATTCGGAAGAGAAAGTTGGGGACAGAAATTTCGTAAATAAATCTCGCCACAACGAATAACTCCTTTCTTTTAATGATTTCCACCCTAACTCGTGCATTATTTCTGTAACTCTCTCTCCCCTATATCGCGGTAATACGAAACGAATTGCCCTTCTCTGAACTTTCTCTATATCATCCGTCAGTCTCACTTGTTGGAGATCCCACCATGGGCAACAATACTCAGAAATAGGATGCTCAAGTATGGTGTAGGCAAATTCTTTAGTAGAACTGTTGCATCTTCTAAGTGTTCTGACAATGAAATGTAGCCCTTGCTTCGCCTTCCCTACAATACTTTCTATGTGTTCTTTCCAGATTAAGTAGTTCGTAATTGCAATTCCTTGGTACTTAGTTGAATTTACGGCCTTTAGATTTGACTGATTTATCCTGTAAATCAAGTTTTAAAGCATTAAATCCTTTACGTGGTCAGTGAATGATACTGTGTGACCAAGAAACATTTATACTGGTGATGACCGAATATCGTTACCATTTGAAATATGGGCCTACTCAATTCTCTACTACTGCTGTGAACGCATGTTGAATTCCGAAATTATATAAATTGTAAGAATACATCTGAATCCACCCACTTGTAAAAAGGAAAATATTAAATTGCCTTTAATTATCTTACGTTTTTTTCCACGACTTACTTAGTTACTTAGGTAAACAAGGATTTCCTGCTTAAAAACAAATCCGATTTCGATTGAAAGTTACAGGTCATTTACGTGTAGTAGTGAGCAAAAACATTAGCACCGAAATTTCCGTACTAGAAAACAAACTGAATGCTGTAAAATCAAATTGTTTCCAACAGAATAACGAATTTAAAGAAAAAATAGCTTATTTTTATGATTTACTGTCAATAATAGAAAGCTTGATCTCAGTAATGTAAAAGAGGCTTCCGCTCAAATTATCCTCCTAATATCATAATCGAAACTGATACTAAATATCATTGGGTGTATACTCAAAATTACTTTACTTGCCTTAAGATTAATCTTGCCCTCTCTCCGCCCTAAAAAAATGCATATATGCTAATTCGCTACTGTCTGCAAACAGAATTTAATATTCTAATTCTAATATAGACTTTAATATTCTAGTATTATTGAATAATCGTACTTTCAATATACAGAGTACGTTAGTAGCAAAGATACATGCTTTGAAGGGTGATACTAATGTTGATTCTAAACAAAAAACTTCTAATAAATACATGCCCTCTTCTTAACCGTCTCTGAGGAAACCATTGAAAACTACTGAAAACAGCTACGAACGGGAAAATTTTTGCGTCGTCTTTACTAACGGTGTCCGCCCCATGTGGTTCAGGCCCGGGTTCGATTCCCTGACGGGGACTGGCTGTTGTCCTCATCATTATGTTCATCATCATCGACGTACAAGTCGCCGAAATGGCGTCAAGTAAAAAGACTTCCATTAGGCGGCCGAACAATCCCACGCGAGATCTCTCGGCCAAAAATGCCTTTTCCACTTTTACTAACCGTGTCAGTGCACAGTTCACTTGCGAATGGTACCTTTGTTTACCTCACATCTTAGTACGATAGTGCTTGTCGTATTGTACAGTATTACAGTCTTGTTACGGTTTAGTCCATTGAAAATTACACCTATCTTCACTCATGTAGAGTATGGTGACATGTTGTTTGTCTCTGGTTTGTCCAAAGTTAATTCCACAGCTGCTGTGCCAGAATACCAGCAACGGTTTCCGCATCACGGAGTGACGGATGGCAGGGTGTTAGGCAAGGTGTTTCACGGATTGCGTGAGCGAGGTAAGCATCCCAGCGTAAATGTTGGCTCTGAACGTCCCGTATAACAAACTCCTAATGATGTTGAGAACATTCTTCAAGAAGTGAAACGCAGCCCTACTAGAAGAATTTCTGCTCAACTTTGTATTCCACAAACGCGAGTGATACGTACAGTATACGAGCATAATCTGCAGCCATTTCATCGGCAGAATGTACAGCTTCTGCCTGAAGGAGATGCTGACGCCTAGAAGTCCCCAAAATGTCCTTTTTCTCTGTAAAGTGTTCCACATTAAATAAAAACTTGCGATGTAAAAAAAAATAAATAGAGGTATAATTTTAATTACGGCAGCGGCAGCGTAGCGTGCTGACGTTGCCAACGACCGAGGAATTCTCTTTGAAAGCCCAATAACATAGAATGAGAGGAATAATCTTTTGTGTAGACCATAAAATGAATAATTAATGTTGTTGGTGCTCTGTGATTGTCATGTGCTCTGTGGTTGTCATGTACTTCACTTCTGCGAAATGTTTATCTTTGCTGTTGTTTGTAACATAATCGTTACTCCACATTGTTAGAGGCAGCAATTAAATGTCCTATATTCTTATCACTTTTTGAAAAAAAAAAAAAAATCCTTTGTCCCTTACTGAAAAATATTTGTCAAAATATCTCACAATATGGGACAAATCCTACGGGTTGGCATAACCGCAGCCCTGCAAGAATTCTGACATTGGATTATTGCCAGTGATCGATTAATTCCATGTGTTCTATTGTTCACTGATGATTTAACATTTACAGGCAACGGAATCAACAACACGTGCAACTGTCACTTAGGGGCAGATGAAAATGCGCACGCTACTGTGAAAACGAATTTCCAACGTGGCTTTTGGCATTACGGTACCGTTAATTCTATCCTGTGACGTTTTTCATTATTAAGTACCTATGTTTTTCACTCAACTGCTGCACTGTACAAGTATTTGAAGAAATTTTCAAATGCTCTGAAAAATTTTTATCTGTTGTATTCAGCCATCTTAAGTAAGGAAATGAAGGTTTTACAACTTTTTGCACTTAAATGTTTTCTACGATTTCTTTAGAATTTCAATTATAAAAATAATAAAACAATTTCAGAAATTACTGCACTCAAATTTTTTCTATGGTTTCTTTAAAATTGTTATTTTCTCTTCTCGTGTTCCTCTTCTCACTTCCCTAAGGCTCGAAATTTAGCTAATATTCCTTTCAGTGACCTGTATAGTACTTTTTTATTCACTGCCACCTTTTATTATTCCTTCGTATTTATTTTACTATATAAATACCTAAATACTTAAAAATCATGCCACCAACGTCAACTTTTGTTTTCCTCTCTCTTCATTACAGCCGCCGTTCCTCCTCTTATTGGAATTACCCAGTACGCCACTGGCTACTCTATTTTTGTGTTTTTATTTCTTTTCGCGCTTTGTATTCCTTGCATACCCACAGACAAAAATCCCATATTCAGTGTCACTGATGACCATTATGTGCCTAAAGCGATTATACTGCTTCAAAAATGTTCCATACACATTATGTATTATCGACAGGTATTAAGTACAGACGTTTCGATATATAAGAATGAAGTACACGACCTCGCAGAAAATCCACTATGAAGGGTAACTGAGTTAGCAATGAGGCTCATTCAGTGAACCTTTTGAGGTAGTCTATCATGAAAATGCTTTCATTACTTGTGTGTACGACTATGTTAATTTAGAAGCTTTAGCAATGTGCTTATGCCATTATCCCTGGAATTAACTTCGTCAGCGAACAGTATTAATTAGTTAATATGAATAAATAATCCCTGAGACGAATTTTCGTCTCAAACATGTCAAAGACATTATTTGATAGATATGAAGCATTGAATTAAAATTTGTAGTGCGGCCGGGAATCGAACCCGGACCTCCATGCTTACTAGGCAGACGTCTTAACCGTTAGACTACCACACCACTAACGATTAAGGCGCCTTGGAATAGTCTATGTACGATTTCCCTCCACAACACAAACTTTTAATTCAGCTTCTTTGTTCCAGAGATAATTGCCACTACGGCCAAGGCTCTCCATGCAGCGGAATAGCACCTCAGCAATGGACATGGTGGAACAATCCTGTTATGGTGATATAAATATCAATTAATATGAATAAATAATCCCTGAGACGGATTTTCGTCTCAAACATGTCAAAGACATTATTTGATAGATATGAAGCATTGAATTAAAATTTGTAGTGCGGCCGGGAATCGAACCCGGACCTCCATGCTTACTAGGCAGACGTCTTAACCGTTAGACTACCACACCACTAACGATTAAGGCGCCTTGGAATAGTCTATGTACGATTTCCCTCCACAACACAAACTTTTAATTCAGCTTCTTTGTTCCAGAGATAATTGCCACTACGGCCAAGGCTCTCCATGCAGCGGAATAGCACCTCAGCAATGGACATGGTGGAACAATCCTGTTATGGTGATATAAATATCAATTAATATGAATAAATAATCCCTGAGACGGATTTTCGTCTCAAACATGTCAAAGACATTATTTGATAGATATGAAGCATTGAATTAAAATTTGTAGTGCGGCTGGGAATCGAACCCGGACCTCCATGCTTACTAGGCAGACGTCTTAACCGTTAGACTACCACACCACTAACGATTAAGTCGCCTTGGAATAGTCTATGTACGATTTCCCTCCACAACACAAACTTTTAATTCAGCTTCTTTGTTCCAGAGATAATTGCCACTACGGCCAAGGCTCTCCATGCAGCGGAATAGCACCTCAGCAATGGACATGGTGGAACAATCCTGTTATAGTGATATAAATATCAATTAATATGAATAAATAATCCCTGAGACGGATTTTCGTCTCAAACATGTCAAAGACATTATTTGATAGATATGAAGCATTGAATTAAAATTTGTAGTGCGGCCGGGAATCGAACCCGGACCTCCATGCTTACTAGGCAGACGTCTTAACCGTTTTTTTTTTGTTTTTTTTTTTTTTTTTATCGGGTCTCCTTCCTCCCCTTCAACCCGTCCTTCCGCTCGCCAACATCGCCTTCATCGGCGTCGGCTTCATCTGCCTTTAATAAGGAAAGTGGCTGCTGTCGGATACTTAAAAATAAAAGACTTCCCATGTGTGCTTCTATGACAGCAGAGAAAAAGAAAATGCACAAGTCGACGTATTTCCGTCTTGAAAATAAGGGATTTTTTTTGTTTGCCTCAGTCTCCTTTTTTTACTTTATGTTTTTATTTTCTTAAGTAAATAAATGTCTTCTTTCAAGAAAAAAAAAACTAGTTCTGCCTCCATGTAAATGTTGACCTGAAAGGTCTTATGGCTCCATTGCCGTTTATAACTTAAAAACTTTTCTCTTGGTAATGTTGCCATTTAACTGTTCAAAATAAACCACCAGAAATTAAAATCATGTCCTATCTTTCGGTAAATCGTGGGGACCATCCTGTCCTCAATCTTAAAACATAATACTTTGACCCCTGAACTGAAGGAATGGTAAAACAAAGGCGATATATAAATTTGGCTTCGAAACAAACATATAAGGAATTTTGTGTAAATAAAAATTTCCTTCCTTCCTTGTTATGGTAATGTGTTTAGTAAGAAATTAGCGAAATGTTTCTTGTAATGTCTTGTTTTCATCAGCTTGTGATGCTCCGCAGTAAGGTATACCCAGAAATCTTCCAATTTCATGTCCGTGTTTGAAAAAATGTAGTGGACCGATGCCCCCTTTAGCCAGTTGATGGCGTTTCTTTTTGTTTTGGGGAACGGTACGTCTTCTGGGAAAAGAAAATCGGAAGCTGTTATGTAGTTTGGCGACGTTCTGCTGATGGATGCCAATTTCCGTCGTATATACATCCATATTTCTTTGATTTTGTCGCACCCGAATCGGTGTTCTTCCGTATCTAATACGTTGCACGTGACACAATCTGGTGAGTTTGCCAGGTGGATGTTGTAAAGTTTAGAGTTAGTTGCAATTTTGCGATTTACAACTAAGTACCACGTAGTCTTCATCGTGGAAGGTAAGTTACGACAATGTATATTTTTCCAAATCATCTTCCAGTTGTGAGATCTGTATTTGTCTTCTATGGTGTTTTTCTTTTTATCTTTCATTAATTCACGGTATATATCTTTAACTTTCTTCTTTCTGACATCGGGGATTCGTGCTTGTAAATAGCTATACTCTAATAGAAAGTATTTCAAGTGATAAAGTCCGTTCGGGACATGTTGTACACTGATGGGTGGACTGAGGTCAGCCGGAGCTATTTCTTCCAACAAGTGTGCAACAAGACTGTTGGTACAAGTCTTCCATAGTTCAGAAGTTTTAGCGATGTATAACGCCTGTGCCTTCTTACCAATGTCTGTGAGATTGAGACCCCCACTTATTGGCGGAAGCGTTAGGGTGTCATAATGCACTTTGAAAATGTGACCGCGACTGACAAAGTGGCCAAGTGCGGACATGAATTGTTTTGTCATAGTTGAAGGTATGGGCAGGACTTGAGCGACATAATTAAGTTTTGCAGTTAGGCAGATGTTGGCTACTGTTACTTTCTGGATTTCATTGAGTTTCCTGATGCTGTATGTCTGTGCACAGGCGCGTAGTTTATTTAACAGTCCCTTGTAGTTTGCTGCTATGGTACGACGGATAGTATTGTGAAAGTCAATACCTAGGCACTTGAAAACCGTCAGCTCACGTAGATGTCCAGAAGTTTGTGGCCCTAAACCACGGCCGATATTAAAAATTCCAGATTTTGTCCTGTTGAGCAGCGCGCCAGATGCACGTTCATACTGTTGTACGATTTGCAAAGCAGTCTCTATTTCAGGTCTGTTAATGACAAGGAAACCCACATCATCCGCATAGGCCTTGCAAACTATTTTGTTTCCGTGTATTTGTAATCCTTGTAGACGTTGCATCAGCGTGGCAAGCAGGGGCTCGATTGCGATGGAAAAGAGCGCCATAGAAACTGGACAACCCTGTCTCACAGAGCTGGATACTTCTATTTTCCTGGTAGGGTGTCCATTGATGATGATTTGGGATGTATTGTTCGTTATCATATGTTGCAAAATGGTTACGAACCGAGGCGGAAAACCCATCGCATGCATAGTACGGAGGAGATACTGGTGATTGACCCTGTCAAAGGCTTTGTCAAAGTCTAATGATATTATGGCACATTGAAGTTTACAGACCTCAGCCGTTGATATGAGGTCGCGGTAGTCGCACAGGGTGTGGAAGAGTCTCCTATCTTGGCCCACACCCGTCTGGTAGGGTCCAGTTACGCTGTTAATTGTCGATTTAAGCCTGTGTGCTAAAAGTCGAGCAAAGATTTTGTAATCACTGTTTAGAAGAGTGATAGGTCTCAAATTGTCAATTTTTTTACTAACAGGATTTTTTGGAATCAAAACTATGATGCCTTTGCGAAATTCTTGTGGGATCCCATTTGTGGGCTCCAACAGTTCGTTACAGAGGAGTGTAATTTTTGTTTTGATCTGATCCCAGAACACTTGGTAGAATTCCGCTGGGATTCCATCCGCTCCTGGAGATTTATTTTTGGCACTTGCCCGAACGGCGTATTCCACGTCTTCTTCGGTCGCCTGTGCTACGAGTTTCTCTACTTCCGTGTGGTTGACTCTGCCTTGCACATTTTGCAATAGAACATTTTGTGCTTCTTCGTCCACTTCTTTATGAGACATCAAGGCTGTGAAATGGCTTAGAATTGCTTCCTTTATTTGTCTATGTGTGGACAAAGTTGTACCATCTGCCGCTGTTAGTTCTGTCAGTATCTTGCTGTGTCCACGTTTCCTTTCTTGTATGACATGATAAATGGAGGTATTTTCTTGTTGTGCCATGGTTTGGACCCGTGATCGAACTATGTATCCTTCTAGTTGTTTGCGACGCAGGGCCAAAATTTTGGCCTGTATTCTTTTGATTCGTTCGTAGTAACCAGTAGCCGAAGTGCCTAGCATGTAGATTTCTCTTAAACAGTGAAAATAAAATTCTATTGTTTTTTTGTGCCATGAATATTTATCTTTAGAGTAGTTAATAAAACATCTCCTTATTTTAGGTTTTGCACACTTTAGCCACCATTCTATTGCCGAAGTATAAGAGGCGAATCTGTGCTCGCACTCCCTCCAGGTGTTGAGGAATGCCTCTTGACATGCCGGGTCTTGTAGGTGTGAAACATTTAATTTCCACAGGCCTCTGTATCTGCATGTGCCTTGTCGTTCCATATTTACGGTACATAAATATGCTGCGTGATCTGAAAAGGCCACTGGCCAAACTTCAGACTGCAGAATATGAGTGCTCAAGGCAGACGTGACATAGATCCTGTCCAAACGGCTTGCTGAATGATTGGTGATGTAGGTAAAACCAGGTGCCACTCCATGTTTGTACTCCCACGAGTCAATGAATCGCAGGTCTCGGACTATGCGCTCCAGCTCAATAGATTTGTTCATGTTGGGAATTTGATCTTTAGCGCTGAGGACGCAATTAAAGTCACCTCCGAAGATGACGTGTTCGTTGTTAGTACCAAACAGGGGAACAATGTCTTCCTTAAAGAATTCTGCTCGTAATCGTCTATTACTGGACCCAGATGGAGCATAGATATTTATTAGTCTGATGTTATGGAAGGTGCCAGCAATACCTCTACTATTGGGTAATTTCGTAACATCCTTGATAATGATGCCTTCCTTCACAAGTAAGGCTGTACCCATTTCAGAACCCATACCAGGATTAATGAAGGCATTATAGCCTGGTATGCAGTCAAGCCTGATTTCTGTTACTTCTTGCAGGAATGCTATGTCAACGTCTGCAGCATGTAAGAAGTCTTTTAGATGTTGTAATTTCAGCTCACTACGTATCTTATTAAGATTTACCGTTGCGAGCCTATAGGCCTGTAGTGAAATGATGGGTGGCTATACTCAAATTAAGCTTAGAAAAAGTGATCGTGATACTAACCATGAAGTGGTACTAACCGTGAAGTTTCTAAACGCATATAGAAAGATGCTTGTGCAAAAATCTACCACCAGGTACATCAAGAGCTGTTTAATAGTATTCGTCATTAGGGAATGGATCTGTAGAGCCATCGTGGAGGGATTGACAGTCGCCGTCCGTTTGGAGTGGACCTGCGGGGGTCTCGGTTACAGCGGTATCCATCTCCTCTTCCGTACTAGACCCCATTTCTTCGGCCCAGGTAGGTGGTACTAAATTTTCCGACGTGCTGAGTACCTTGTCAGGAGAACGTTCGGCGACAGTCTGGTCATCAAGTCCGGAATCGGTGTGTGAGGTGTATTCAGTATTGAATATCACAGAAGTCGTGGCCTTTTCCATTGTTCCTGACACATTGGTGGACGTGTGTTCTGAGTTCCTAAGTTGAGCACCTATCTGCTTTGCCTTTTCCCGTAAGGGCGGTGCAGTGATCTCCGCTCCCTGACGCGCAAGCCTCCGTTTCCGTCTTCTCTTGGGAGATGAACCTCTTGGCGGACTTTGGTCATTTCCAAGCGGAGCTTCTGTCGGTGTAGGAGTCTCTGCTAGTGGGTGCTCTACAGTGTTTGGGACAAAGAGCTGTTCCTTAATACTCTCAAGAGGTGTTAGTTGTTCCAAAACTGACGGTGCGGGTTGTACAAACGTTGGAGTAATTTCCATAGGGGCCTCTGGTGGGACGTCGGAGGTTGTCGATTCCGTCGCTTGTATTGCAGGGGCCTGTTCTTGTACGACTACAGCAGGTAGCGGTGGCTGAGAAGTCTGAGGGAGGGTCTGCGCAGTTGGTTCAGTCGTCATCTCTGCCTCAGGCACGTCAAGACAAGCATTGACTTCGGAGCCCGCAGAAGCAGGGAGACCGCGCGCCGCGGCCGCAAACGTCACCGGCAGAGTCGACAACACGGGCGGCCTGGCCGCCTCGCCGGCCGGCAGCTGCGCCACGCGCCGCTGCATGCACTCGGCTCTTACGTGGCCCGTAGAGTTGCACGCGGCACACGTCTTAGGCTGGTCATCATACATCACAATTGCTCGGTATCCGCAGACCTGAATGTATGACGGAATGTGCTTATGCAAGTCGACTTTCAGCTGTCGTACCCCGTTTAGTACCGGAAAGCGATGAGCAGTAGACCACCTTTCAGCAATATTACTAATGACTCTACCGTATGGCGAGATCACTGCGTCTATATCGGCACTTGTTATCTCAAAAGGCAGTTCAAAAATGCGCACAGTTCTTATTCCAAGGCCTGCATGAGACACGAAAACCTTTCCAACATTGCCATCACTGTATTTATACTTCATAACTCCACCACAGGATTCGACTATTTTGGCACACATATCGGATCTAGCGAGTTTCACAAAAACCACGCTGCTAACAATCGATAGATGGATGCCAATAATATCCTCGATTCCTATTTTAACGCATTGTTCTAGCCATTCCTCAATTTCAAAAGATTTCGGTCGGGCAAATTCTCTTTCAAAAGTAAACTTCAGGGTATCCTTTCTATTCCTATCAGTCATCACTGTTCCGTATTCATCTTCTACAACTGAACACGAATAATTGCAAGTCGCAACAGCAAGCGCAGAGACTTACCACGCGGAAGCAGCAAGCAGCGCAGCGCACAGCACGGCGTGTGTTGCCTCCACGCTGTCCGCCACTAGACTAACCGTTAGGCTACCACACCACTAACGATTAAGGCGCCTTGGAATAGTCTATGTACGATTTCCCTCCACAACACAAACTTTTAATTCAGCTTCTTTGTTCCAGAGATAATTGCCACTACGGCCAAGGCTCTCCATGCAGCGGAATAGCACCTCAGCAATGGACATGGTGGAACAATCCTGTTATGGTGATATAAATATCAATTAATATGAATAAATAATCCCTGAGACGGATTTTCGTCTCAAACATGTCAAAGACATTATTTGATAGATATGAAGCATTGAATTAAAATTTGTAGGTCGGCCGGGAATCGAACCCGGACCTCCATGCTTACTAGGCAGACGTCTTAACCGTTAGACTACCACACCACTAACGATTAAGGCGCCTTGGAATAGTCTATGTACGATTTCCCTCCACAACACAAACTTTTAATTCAGCTTCTTTGTTCCAGAGATAATTGCCACTACGGCCAAGGCTCTCCATGCAGCGGAATAGCACCTCAGCAATGGACATGGTGGAACAATCCTGTTATGGTGATATAAATATCAATTAATATGAATAAATAATCCCTGAGACGGATTTTCGTCTCAAACATGTCAAAGACATTATTTGATAGATATGAAGCATTGAATTAAAATTTGTAGTGCGGCCGGGAATCGAACCCGGACCTCCATGCTTACTAGGCAGACGTCTTAACCGTTAGACTACCACACCACTAACGATTAAGGCGCCTTGGAATAGTCTATGTACGATTTCCCTCCACAACACAAACTTTTAATTCAGCTTCTTTGTTCCAGAGATAATTGCCACTATGGAGAGCCTTGGCCGTAGTGGCAATTATCTCTGGAACAAAGAAGCTGAATTAAAAGTTTGTGTTGTGGAGGGAAATCGTACATAGACTATTCCAAGGCTTCAACTTGAGCGACACCTTTTTGGTAAGCACGAGTGAAATCTCCTGATGTACTTGCTCTGTACCGGTAGCTCTTTACGGAAACAGCTAAGGCATTATCGTAAGTTTGCATTCAACAAACACGTTAACATATTACAGGTAAATGCACGGTCTTAATTTACGTTCTTTCAAGATCAGCTAGACTCAACTGGGGTCTGCGGGCTACAGCACTGCAAACTATTTATAAAGGAGCAATACTGCCTATATTATCGTACAGCTCACCGATGTGGATAGACGCTCTGGAGCGATAATACAACCGTACTAAAATTAATAAACGGTTAATCAATTCAAAAATGGTCAAAGCTTACAGAACGACATCCAGTGAAGCAATCTGTGTTTGCATCGCCGTAGAGTATAGAAGCTGGGCATGCCCGGCAGACTTCACGAGGATAGCTTAGAAGGACGCAAACAATTGCTACCCTGTTGAATTGTGCACAGACGGAAGCAAGTCAGACGACGGAGTGGGTTCGGGAATAGCAATATTTGTTAATAAGAAGCTTATTTACCAGATACAGTTTAAATTTTCTAACGAATGCTCAAAACAATTTGCCATTCTTAATGCCTTTTAGTTAATAACCAATATGTCTAATATTGATTCAACACCGATAGCAGGATTACTTTAGACTCGTTAAGAAATCCAAAGAACTTCTTGATTGAAGAAGATTGCAGACACACAACTGGCAAGTGCATTTCGAATAGGTTACAGCACATCGAGGGATATGGGAAAATGAACTAGCTGACAATCTTGCTAAAAGAGCAGCTCGATATTGACAATCGATACGCTACAACAAAATGCCTACAAGTGCGGTGAAGAACAAACTTCGAGAGGATTTTAGGAACAAATGGGACATGGAGTGGCAAAGAACAAAAAACGGGAAAAGCACTAAATCGTATTTTTCTATTATCCGACAACGTTCAATGATTAAACTCCAAATATTTCCGAATTTTACAGCATTGTTAACGGGTCATGGGAAACTGAAAGCATATTATCAACGGTTCAGAATAATTGAAGACGGAAAGTTCACATTAACGGACATGTCCAAACTATTGACCGCCTGCTATTCGACTGTTGCAACTTATTGAAAGAGAGGGACCATCTCAGGAAAAAAGTAGCTGTCAAAGGAGGAGGATGGCACGTCAGTAAATTTGAATTAGTACATACAGACTTTTACAACTTCTGTAATTCAATAATCGTTTGGTTTCTTTATGTAAAGCGATAAAGCCAAAATGCTTTCTTTTATAAATCCTTTCTTCTTATGTCCTGTATCTGTGTTTCTAAAGTACCTGATGTAACCGCCTGAATTTAACTATCAAAAATGTAATATTACTACGTAATGTCAAATAACTAATTTAAAAAAAAGAAGCATTAACAGTACCATGCTTCTCTATTCAGGGCGTATAGTGTACCAAGGTTTGCAGTGTTAGTTCTGTTATAAAAGGAAAACAGAAAAAAAACACTCAGTCAGCAGAAGCGTTAGTGCTCTTTGTCTGTTGCAGAGAATCACGTGCGAAAAACGAAAAAATTGTGCGTCCACAATAATAAATCAATGTTATTATTAAGTAGTTGTTATCCATTTACTTCAATCGGAGTTAATCCTTTTGAAATGAGATAACTGATTTTGAATAATGTCGTTATCTCTGCCCTACTGTTGTTAACACAAATGTATACTGACAATAATCAAAATATTCTGAATTCTTACACAAAAACAAAGAAAAAGTAATAATCTCATCGCACTTTTACTCAGATAAGCTGAGACATATTCAGCTGAGCGATGAATTCGCCGATAGGTTTGAAAGATGACTCAAAAGTATGTAACCAAAGTTTGTTTTCATCTAATTCAACATTCCTACGTGTGTGTGTGTGTGTGTGTGCGTGCGTGCGAGCACGCAGTTGTGTAAATGTGTGTGTTTTACTTTCCTTTCCGGTTTTACAGACGTATGGCTGAGTCCGCCCATATATGCAAAGAAAGAGAACGAGTTTAAACAAAACGAGTGCTCGCGAAATGACCGCCAAGTGTTCGCTTACAGATGGCTGGGCCTGCAAGTGTTGGCTACAAATGGCACTGACCAATTAGATAGAGAACAGCAGATAAGATCTAAATGGCGAATGCAGCATTCTAACAAGCGCACATTAATGTATGCACACAAAAATGACACGCAAAGCCCAAGAAAAATGAAAGCGCGAGAGAGCCGTAATATTTCATAGTCAGCCAGGTGCACATGCTCTCTTTAATTGACCTTAGGCAGTAGTTATCGCGGACTTGACTACTACAGTTGCGTAGAACCTTTGTTTGTAAAAGAGAAGTAATGAAATTCTTTTCAATGTTAGCTCAAATGTTTGTAAATCTATCGGACCAAGCTGCGTGGTCATCAGCCCGTACCTTACAAACTACTTAAACTAAGTTAAACTAACCTAAGGACAACACAACACCCATGCCCCAGGGAGGACTCGAACCTCCGACGGCGAGCAACCGCGCGCTCCGCAGCGAGGCGCCTTAGACCGCTCGGCTACTCCACCGCGGCTTTTCGACTTCAGATGATGTTCTTTTACTTCGAATAGATGATAGGGCATCCATACTGAAAGTAGGGTTACTCCACCCCGGCAATTCTTTTCAGTCTACTACCTTTTTTTCATCCACTAACATATATCAAACGAAATTTGTGTTTGGTTTGAGTAACTATTTCAACTTCTTATTTTCTTAATCAATTTCATATTCGATTATTTTCTTTGTACCAATTAAACTAATTTAGGGTATCAGTCCATAAATAAGTCTTAAGATGGTGTCACTTTCCATTCTCTTTCCCTGTCTTGCTTGACGTCCATATCTTTTTAGATGCACTACACACAACTGTTTTACTCTTCTTAAAACTCTCCTGTTGTCCGTATTTTATTTCAGGGAACTGCCATGCAGCGAAGCAAACTGAGATTCCTTTCATTGTCTACTCATAGCCAATTGATCATTGGCTCTGTCATGCTGAAAGTCGCAGAACTGAATCATTAATTGTTCTACACTAATCTGAACCTTACGTTAAAAACGTCGAAATTCATCTTTCTGCAGACGATTTTATTCTGGTTAAGCTGCCAGAACCAATAGCTAACCAGACATTACTTAGACGAATATAAGTGCTGGTATCCTTCCCTGTCCTTTCCCTTTTCATTCTTGCTTTTTTGCAACTGAGTCCTTAGTATCACGTAAAGTAGAATTTGAATTTTAACGCAGAGTTTGTTCATGCGAAAGAAGTGAGTGTGTTTTTATTCCTCCATCACTGTCTGCTATTTGGGAATCTTTTTCCGTCGAAACCCAGTAAATTTGTAATTTTCTGACTGAATATCAGCGCTTTAAATTTGACAACAGATGTTTTTGTATTTGTTTTTATGTGTTCTCGCTAATAATCTTATTATTAAGAATGAGTGAATCTGATGGGTTACCGTAATTAGGTTAAGTCGTTCTATATGTCCCACGAGTTGGATTCTATAATGTATGGCTTTAAATTTAGAATTCTGCACTACGGTTTCGGTGTAATCCATCCCTTATTCTCGACGCTAAAATTTTTCTCATAATTTTATTGTACTTTTATCTCTGAATGTTCTTTTAATATATGTATATATTGTAATTTTATGGTGTTTTTTCTCTTAGAATAATGTTTCTCATATTTTCAGGAAACGATTTTTTTTGTGAATGAATCTTGGTTCTATTTTATTTATTTCCTTTTCAATTTTTCAGCGAAACTTTCGTATAAGTTTTTAAATTCTTAATATCACGTTATTTATTCCTGCTATCTTAGAGTTCAACAGAGATATTTTGATAGAAGGATAGGTTTTCTGATAAAAGTATATTTTAGGTGTTGAGTCTAGTAATATTTACAGTCTTATTTTGCTTTGCATCATTGTTATCTTTGATAGTTAACAGTACGTTATATCCAAGGGGTACGTAATCTTATTCTAAACTTCTGAGTTTAGGCCCTAGTTGGTGAGTTTCACCTCCTGCTTTTCTCTTTTCTCTTTCAAGTATTATAGGCAACAGCTGAACTGTAATAAGTATAGGTCAGTGATGTAGCTATTTTAAATTCTTTGCTTTCCCCTAGATACCTGTTCTCCGCTATGATATTTCTGAACTGTTACTTCAATTAAATCAATAAGTGTTCCAAAAAAAAAGCGTATCGGTGCATACATTTTTTTGTTAATAGATGTCATAACGGTTTCGTTGTTTGCTACGTTGTGGAAACTTTTGTTTGGTTTCTTCAGGTTAAGAATTACGTCTCTGCACGATTACCCTTTTATAAATCAGTGTGTTCTTCTCCTCATTATTTACGTTTTGATTTTCTTTATCCTTCATCAATGCATTTCGGACTTCATCTACTGAACTCTACCTAAAAACTGCATTCTCTTGCAATATTTTTGATACATTGTTGTATTACGCAAGTTTTTAATGTTATTATTTTGGCAACCTCCTCAATTATTTTTGTATCCTCCCCCTGATAATGCAGAATGACTGGATACATTTTAATGCGTCTTTAACCATGTAGATTTATTCATTGTTACACCAGTGTCTTTCAATTTTCTTTCGTGTGCCCACAATATGGTATTTACTTTAAATTTATGAAAGTAAAAGAAAGTACATATTTTCATGATGTAACAATCTAATGCAGTTTGTTTCATCATAAAAAACATAGTGATCTTTAATGAAATGTATTTATTAATTGGCTTACTCCCCAGACTTAAAATTGTTCATCACGACATATATTTACCTTAATATATTTCGTTTTTCTCCCATATTTGGAAATCGTTGTCCGTCTGAGTAGTTTTAATGTATTCCCTCGTAGGACATTGCTAATTTCTGCTTGGTCTCTGCTTGTTTTACAACTATATCCCTTTTCTTGACGATAAATACGATACATAACTGTTTTAGTGACGGCATTTTCCATTTGTAAATTAAAATTCAAAGTGCAAACACTTACGCAGTAGCACTGTAGGTAATTTTGCGACTTTTTTGGTATTCTAAAAGTGTTTCTCTTAAACATCTACTTGTACATTTTTAGTTTCTTGTAAAATGAAAGAAATTTTTCTTAGAATGAATATTACGTGTATAGTGAATACGTTCAACACCCAACACACCTCTTTTAAAAGATGGCAATATACATCTGATGCGTCAGTAATTTTAATAACGCTGTGACCAGTCCAAGGACTGGTTTGGTGCAGCTCTCCACGCAAATCCTGTGCAAAACTGTACATCTACATATGGACCTCCTTACTGAATTCGTCTTGTGGCCTCCCTCTGCGATTTTTACGCCACACATTTTTTCTGTAATGCTCAAATGACTATTCCTTCACGTGCTATTTCAATCGATCCCTTCTTTTAGTCGACTTATGCTAGTAAAGTCTTTTCTCCACACTTCTCTTTACTACATCTTAATTACACGATGTAATTTTCAGCATTATAATATAGCACCACTTTCCGAAAGATTCCATTATTGTCTGAACTACCATGCTACACTTCTGTATAAGGCTAAACTGCAGAAAAGACTTCGTAGCAAATTTATATTCGATATTGACAGAAATGCTTCATGTTCCATTGGCATTGTACATTTTATATTCTTTTCACTTTCGCCATCGTAAGCAATTTTCCTGCGTAAATAACAAAACTCATCTACTGCTTTTCGTGTCTCATTTCCTACTCTAATTTCCCCAGCAACGCCTCCCTTAATTCAGCTACATTCCATTGCCTTTTGTTGTTGTTTTTAATGTAATCTTACACCTTGCCCTCAACGCACAGTCTATATCATTTAACTGCTTTTCCAAGCCCTTTAGCATCTCTGTCAGAATTACAATGTCATCAGTAAGCCTCAAAATTTTCATTTCTTATCCGTAAACTTTAAATCTACAAATTTCTCTTTACTTTTTTTCATAGCTTGCTCAATTTACAGAATGAATAAATAATTACTGAATCCTTTCTCTCTAATTTCCCGTTAATTGCTCTGCTTTCGGTGCTTTCTTCTATTTATAACTGTCATCTCGTTTCTACACAAACTACAATACCCTTTCGTTCCCTGTAAGTTGGTTCACCTTTTCTTTGTCTTTTAGGGTAAGATGTAGGGTTAGTATTGTTTTACGTCTTCCAACATTTCTTCGGAGCCCAAACTAGTCTTCTTCGAAGTCGTCTTGTACCAATTTTTCCATTCTTCTGCCAATAATACGCATCATTATTTAGCACTTACGATTTATTAAATTATTAAAATATCCACACTTTTCAGCACTTACATTCCTTGGAAATTATATTCTTCTTGAAGTTCGACGGTGTTTCCTCTGTCTTGCACACTTGGTGGTATAGTTTGTTCACGACTTGCTTTGCCGGATATTCGCAGTCGTAAGGGAATGCTATATACGTGACTGAGTATAAAGGTAACAGAAATAAGTATATATTAGGGACATATTATTGTAAAAGACACAATTAATTGATTTTTTAATTTGTAAAGGCAATATATTTCCTTTATTAAGGATTCTTCTTTTAGCTATCAATAACGATCCATTACAGTAAGTTGCGTTCTACTTATTTAAACAAACAATTGTCAGTGGTAACAAAATTACATTTACTGCTTACGCCTTTTTTGTGTCCGAACATTATTTTCTTTCCTCACGCCAGATTCCTTTTCCTTATAGAAATTGCCTTCTCCACCTGTGATATTTTCTTGTCAAAACACTTATTGCGAAAAGTTGTCACTTCATAAACACGAAAGCAAATTTATTAATTGCGTACGAAGAATTCAAAAAGCAGGAAACAATCTTAATTACTACAGCAGATAGCTGTAATAATCATCGAGGACTTACATCGCTCCAGGTTTCGACACCCTAACTTGACAAAAAAGAAGTTTCGTTAATGGATTGGGGAATAAAGTGAACTAAAAATTGTAAATTCCGTCCTCATTAACTGATTGTTAATTAGTATTGGTTATAAGTTTTTTTTAAGTTACCAAGGGAGCTTCAATAACTTCTTGGCTTCAAATGGACGCAAACACTTACAGATAATTTCCAGTCGGACAGCAGAAACGAAAAATGTCCTTTCTTTCTTCGTTATACGTGCAGTTACGGGAGTAGTGAGTTTAGACCGCCGTTTATTAGGTGCTCTAAGTTTCACTCTCCCTTCCTGTCCCGTTGTCAGTTTTTATAGTCTCCGTGCACAAGCAGGCCGGAAGTACGTGCACTCTCATCCGTGGTGGGAAGTGCCTTTCAAAAGGCCTACCGAGGAACTTCCTTCTCCGCCTTCAAACTGACAACTCGGAGAGCATTGTCCTAAACTGCTCGAAGCTACTCAACTGTCTGCAAAAGCACGCAGAAAGAGGTCGTTTGTTCCTTTCTTCTCTCTCTGTGGTAATCTTTTCTGCTGCGAAATCTCTTTCTTCTCGTGGAACACTTGTGAGATAGGCGAACAATGATCAGCCCACCTACAGTTCAAGTGAGTCTAATTAGAAACTGCTTCATCACCAAGAAATGCGAACGAACTCCTGCTTCCGTTTCAGAGAAGTAACAGTCCCCGTTGCTTTAAAAACCTACCTTTCTCCAGAGAGTACGTGCTTGTTAACTCTTATATTTTACGATCTCTTTGAACAGCTAGAACATTTTTAAACTTCCTACATTAGCATTTTATTACATACTGTTTAGAAAGAAAATAGGAAGATTAAACGTTCCATCGTTATTATTATAATTATATATAAGAATGGGGGAGGAAATCGGCCGTGTTCTTTCAAAGGAACCGTCGTGGCATTTGCCTGAGGTGATTAAGGAAAATCGCAGAAAACCCAAATTTGCATGGCTGGAGGCGGATTTGAATCACCGTCATACAAATATTCCAATATTTGTTCAGCTTAAGGGACGTAACTGCGGGGTCATCAGTCGCTTACAAACTACGTATGAACTACCTTATCCTAAAGACGACACAAACACCCATGCTCAAAGGGGGATTCGAACCCCCGACAGGGAACGGCCTCGCGCATCGGAGCATAGCGCCTCAATGCGCTCGGCCCCTCCGCCGCGTCCATCGTAACAATGATACGATGCCATTTCGCTCTGTGTGTTAAGAAAGTGCTATTATTTCAGATTAACACTTCCGTATTGGACTGAACGACTGCCGAGAATTTTTTTTTTTTTTTTCGGGAACCGATATGGCAACAGCATGTTTTTTGTGACGACGTTTACAGGACACATTTATCTTTCAGCTTTTTCTCAGCTCAATTGTTTGATGGGTGAATTTGTTTAAGAAACAAATGAAGGATATTGTAAGACAAGAGGCGACAAGAGTTATGTATGTATGGGACATCGACAAGTTTCCCAGTTTATAATGTTTCAATAGGGTTAGCGTAACATTTATTCCTCAAGTTATAGCGATACGTAGGCTCTTTTGTCTGAATAGTCAATTTGGAAAAATCCGCGAAATTACATGTGTAAAACATGAATGAATATTGAGTGAAAAATGTTATATAAATAGCAAATAACGTCAATTTTGATAAAGAAAAGGCTGAAACGGCAAAGTAAATGAAATGACAGACAAGCTCAAAATATCACTATAGAAAGTAGCAAGCAATTTTCTCAAAATGGCTCATAGACTCGCTTGCCGCTGTATTTGCTAGAAAATAGCTGTAACTTTGATAGATTATTCTATTTATGTTAACTTCTTACCGTAGATAATATGCGTAGGACTGCACAAAAATTTTGTCATGATACGAAAAAGTTATGAATTGTCGGACTTAGAAAGATTGTTTAAGAGGCTCCACGTTATTTCACTAGAGAAATGAAATGAGCTGTGAAGTTAGACAGTGGGCATTAATGATTTCTTGAAGGGCAAAATAAAGCGTAATGGCGCCAAAACTTCGTTCTATGTTCATAAATGCAATATTGAAAAACAGTATTTAAATAATATTCAGAATAATGGAGAGGGATCATGAATTAAACTCAGTACAAAGATTTGAAAAATAATTGTGAAAACGGGGGGGGGGGGGGGTGGAGATATTATTTATTTGCTCATACATGATTATGTTAGGTCTCAAGGAAACATCGACATAAAAAATGTTCAAATGTTTGTAAATCTATCGGACTCAATTACTTGGTCATTAGTCTGTAGCTTACAAACTACTTAAACTAAGGTAAACTAACCTAAGGACAACACAAACACCCATGCCCGAGGGGGATTCGAACCCCCGACGGGAAACGCCCGCGCGCACCGCAAAACAGCGTTCCAGTGCGCACTGCTAATCCGCCACGGCGAACATCGGCATCGCAGCTCATCAGAAACTGCACAAGGAAAAACGACTTCTGCTCGTTCTCCTTCCGAGTAGTGGGTGGAAGTTGAGAGACGAAAACAAAAACTGGACAGAGGTTTATTTTGAAAGGACAACGAAGTCGAAAGGGGAAAGCACCGCATTTTGAAAAATCTGCTGTATCGCTGTAAAGTCTCTTTACCTTTTACGGCAGAGTTAATTATATTGTACAGTTTCACAATTCATACCTCTTCGTACACTCTAAGACAAAAATAATAAATAAAAAAGAAATAAACTGCAAATAATAATATTCATGCAGGTATCGACGCAAAATAAACTTGTATAAACTTTGGCGGCCGATGGACTAATTAGTGGCGCTTCAGCGCAATTTCATTGCTAAGTTTTTAAGAATGTTTAACAGGGCACATAGCGAGACCAGAAGATGATATCTTTGCGAACTTCATTAATATTTTGGTCAGGTTCCTTTTATAGCCTTTGTGTGTTTAAAAATGCATTTTTTCATCAGCTATATAGAGTGTTCAAAAATAGTGTCCAATACTTTGAGAAGTACTCATCAAAACAAGAAGATAAACCCAATAAACAAAGATACGCATACCACGCATATTTTCTATGATAAACACATGTTTATAGAAAGGGCTACGCGACGCTTCGTTGAAGGTATTAGCATAGTCGTAGCATTGGCACTCCGTCTATTTTCAGAAGGGTTTGATGATGTCTTTCTCACTGTACTATATTTTCTATTAGTTAATTTGTGAGAATCGACTCGTGCTGTAGGCTGTGTTAGATTTCGTCGTGTTTGTGTGCCTTTATTCTACAGTACCGTCATCCCTGGGTGTAAACAGTGTGTCCAGAGAAGAAGGCCTTAATTTCATAATTAAATACACTAATGGCCATTAAAATTGCTACACCAAGAAGAAATGCAGATGAAAAACGGTTATTCATTGGACAAATATATTATACTAGAACTGACATGTGATTACATTTTCACGCAATTTGGGTGCATAGATCCTGAGAAATCTGTAACCATAACAACCACCTGTGGCAGGAATAACGGCCTTGATATGCCTGGGCATTGAGACAAACAGAGCTTGCATGGCGTGTACAGGTACAGATGACCATGCAGCCTCAATACGGTAGCACAGTTCATCGAGAGTAGTGACGGCGTATTGTGACGAACCGGATGCTCTGCCACCATTGACCAGACGTTTTCAGTTGGAGAGAGATCTGGAGAATGTGCTGGTCAGGACAGCAGTCGAACATTTTTCGTATCCAGAAAGGCCCGTACAGGACCTGCAACATGCGGTCGTGCATTATCCAGCTGAAATGTAGGGTTTCGAAGAGATCGAATGAAGGATAGATCCACGTGTCGTAACACATATGAAATGTGCCGTCGATGCAAACAAGAGTTGGCCGAGGCGTGTAACCAATGGCACACCATACCATCATGCCGGGTGATACGCCAGTATGGCGGTGACGAATGCACGCTGCCAATGTGTGTTCAGCGCGATGTCGCTAAACACGGATGCGACCATCATGATACTGTAACCAGAACTTAGATTCATCCAAAAACACGACGTTTTGCCATTCGTGCACCCAGGTTCGTCGTTGCGTACACCATCGCAGGCACTCCTGTCTGTGATGCAGCGTCAAGGGTAACCGCTGCCATGGCCTCCGAGCTGATAGAGTCCATGCTACTGCAAACGTCGTCGAACTGTTCGTGCAGATGGTTGTTGTCTTGCAAATGTTCCCGTCTGTTCACTCAGAGATCGAGACTTGGCTGCACGATCCGTTACAGCCATGCGGATAAGATGCCTGTCATCTCGACTGCTAATGATACGAGGCCGTTGCGATCCAGCACTGTGTTCCGTATTACCCCCCTGAAACCACCGATTCCATATTCTGCTAACAGTCATTGGATCGCGACCAACGCGAGTAGCAATGTCACGATACGATAAACCGCAATTTCTATAGGCTACGATCCGATGTTCAAATGTTTGTCAAACTTGAGGGCCTTGACTGCGGGGTTATCAGTCTCTAAACTTACAAACTACTTATGAACTACCTTACACTAAAGACGACACAAACATCCATGCCCGAGGGGGGGTTCGAGCTCCGACCGTAGCGGCCGTGTAGACTGTGACTGGCGCGCCGCAGACCGCTCGGCCACTTACAATTCGACCTTTATCAAAGTCGGAAACGTGATGGTACGCATTTCTCCTCCTTACACGAGGCATCACAACAACGTTTCACCAGGCAACGCCGGTCAACTTTCCTCATGTCAGCACGTTGCAGATGTCGCCACCGGCGCCAACCTTGTGTGAAAAGCTAATCATTTGCATATCACAGAATCTTCTTCCTGTCTGTTAAATTTCGCGTCTATAGCACGTTAACTTCGTGGTGTAGCAATTTTAATATCCAGGAGTGTACCTCTAACACGAAGATCCATTGACGAGTGCATGAAAAAGTGTGTATTGTGAAAGCTGTAAGCATTGTTTACCGAAGTTAAAAAATAAATAAATAAAAGGTCGAAAGTATTCGACATGCTGGTAACAGATGGAGCTCTACACAGCGCATTTCGTACAGTATCGGCATGCATAATGAAATTGGTCTGTTGCATACCGTCTTTGCAGTCACTCCTTACTCTTTTCAAAATTCTCACAGCCCGGCGTACGCAGGAGGCGCAAACAAACAATAAAATTTGCATCACATCCTATTTGTCGGCCGTGGTGGCCGAGCGGTCTGCGGCGTGCTATCACAGTCTGCTCGGCCGCTAGGCCAGGGGTTCGAATCCCCCACTCCTCGGGCATGGATGTTTGTGTCGTCTTTAGTATAAGGTAGTTCATAAGTAGTTCGTAAGTTTAGGTACTGATGACCCCGCAGTTAAGTCCTTTAAGTTTAACGAACATTTAACATGTGAACATTTGAACATCCTGTATTGTCTCAATGGAAATGAAGTCGGATGCCTCGCAGATCGTCCAGCGTCGTGGGATGGTTCTGGTAGACAGTGTCTTCAGTGTAACTCACAGTAAGTAGTCACACGTAATCAGTTCTGGAGAATATGTAAGCCAATCTATCCCTACGCTTGTAAATTTGCAATAACCTATTGCCAAAGCATTCATCAAGAAAGCGAAACACTTGTTTAGTGCAATTTCAGTGTGGAATAATCCTGCATGAAATACCCGCTGGCCCGTCAGTCCACTAACATTACCCCTGTGATGTCAGTTTGTTCTAAAATTGTAATGTAATGTGAAAAAGACCCAATAGTGACTCTGCTGCATACTACAGCTCACACAGTAACTTTGGAAGTATACTTTACAAAAATGAGGATTTTCAGAACCCGAAAAGCGTCAGTTTTGCTTATTCAAGGTGGAAGTATGCCCCATCTTTTAACCACATACAGCAATCATCAAATCCTTCATTATTAACCATTATGTTAATCTGGTTAGCAAAGGCAGATCTATGCCGCAGTGCTCATATATGTATGCCTGGTAACGCTGGATTTTCAATGGGAACAAGTGTAGATTCTTTATCTCTCTCTCTCTCTCTCTTTTTTTTTTTTTTTTTTTTTTTTTTTTTTTTTTTTTTTTTTTTTTTTTTTTTTTTTGCCTGTTGGAACGCTTCAAACCAGCTTCTGCCACAATTCTTTGGCCGGAGTTTCTTGGTTTTAGCTGAATATAGGAACCTTGGCGTCATTTCCTGGAGTAAGTACAGTTTGCCTGGGCCAACATTCCCTGCCAGCGACGCTGCCTGTTTGTTGGAATTTGGCGAAGGGTTTACGAATTGTTTTCGCAATTATTCATTTTGTGACGTTGAACCATGTTAAAATTGTGATTCCTTAACTTCTCCTGGCGAATAACAACTTCGAAAAAGTTACGAGTATGCAGCCAGGTGTGAAATTCAACGTCGACCGATATTTCGGCAGGAGACCACCCTGCCATTTTCAAGGCGAAACTGCAGTGTGGAAGCAATGTGCAACGATGTTTAAAACCTCGGTTTTCAATGAGTAAACAGGAAAGACAACACGCACCTAGCAAGCAAGCACACATCGCCGACACGACTAAAGATGAAAACGGTCATAATATCGATAATAAACATCAGTTCTCGACGGTTGAGGTCGAATTAATTTTGTAACTCTGTTTTTTTGACAAGTGAGAGAGCAGGATTCCATGCGGAATGATTAAAATTGTGTGGGTAGATCACGTAAATAATGAGGAGGTGCTTAACCGAATTGGAGAGAAAAGGAGTTTCTGGCATACCCTAAGAGACGGGATAGATGACACATTCTGAGACATCAAGGAATCGTCAACTTAGCATTAGAGGGAGGTGTGTGTGGTAAAAATTGTAGAGGGAGACCGAGGGACGAATACAGTAAGCAGATTCAAAAGAATGTAGGTTTCCGAACTTATTCTTAGATGAAGAGGCTTGCACAGGATAGGGTAACGTGCAGAGCTGCATCAAACCTGTCTGCGGACTGAAGACCAAAGCAACAACATCTTGATAAGATTTGTAAGTGGTTCAAAAGCACGTGTACCACGTGGAATAACGTGGGAGGTGGCAATTAGATCTCACGGAAACTAGACAAATATGCTCAATAAATATGGATCCCGAAACACACACTTCTGAGATAAACACGTGTTTATAGAAAGGGCTGTAGATGATTACAGTACACAACCTGCTATTAAGTAGTTAGTTGGGTGGTGTGAGTAGTGTTGCTGCTACGTTAGATTTCCAGTGTTTATGTCCCGTAGGCCTAGTGTACAGTACTGTCAACCCTGAGTATGTATCATGGTCTTTTACCTTATCAGATTCACTTATGTGATTATAGATGCTGTCTTGTTTATACGTACAAATGGTACAGTACATTCACATTTTCTTTCTTCTACTACTTATTAATAACGAAATCGTGCTGCTCGACATATCAAATGGACGATATGATATTCTGCTATGGTTTATCAAGCCTGCGCCCTCTAGGCTGAATAAATATATACAGCGCAGACTGCCTTGTAGGCCTCGCGAAAATGGCTCTGTGGTCTGGACCGCCACGTTACGGATCGCGTCGTCGTTCGCATCGGAGGTTCGAGTCCTCCCTCGGGCATGCGTGTTGTTCTTAGCATTAAGTTAGTTCGGGTAGTTTGTAAGTCTAGGGGCTAATGGCCACTGCAGTTTGGCCCTATAGCTTACAAACATTTGCTTTTGAAAACAATATGTAGTATCCGCGGTATGAATTATTAAAGTCACACAAAAGTCAAACTAGGTGGCAAATTTTATTTTACGGTGACTTGTTTCGAACATTCAGATGGCCATCCTCAGACCCATAGTGACTGCCACAGGCTGTGCTGAATTGGAGCTGCCTGTTAGATGATCAATCTACATCTATCGTTCTGGCAGCTCTAACTTAGCACAACCTGTGGCCATCACTATCGTTGTAGTGATGTGAGGATGACCATTTGAATGGCGGAAACCAGTCACCCTAAAGTACAATTGCGTTTTAGACTGACGTTTGTATGAACTGGAATATTTGATTGTATACCTAAGCTGACTACTTCGATTCCGGCTTCCCCATCTCACGTTTTACAGTCATGTTAAATTTTTTCACATTTATTCGGAAACACAATGTATTTTCTAATACAAATTGCTGAATAATATTGTCGGAAAAGAAAAGCTACATTTCCCGAATCTTCCTCCCTTCTTTTAAACCTTTATATCATTACTGTGAAGCCGATCAGCACTATCCTTAGGTAGAGCACGAGGAGTCATCTTAAACTTCAACAATCAGAAGATGAAGAGAGCAGACCTCCAAGTAAGAACAATGTAAGTTTAAGAACATAAAAAAAGACATTGCCATAATGCAATAAACTCAAAGAATAGGAATCGGGAGTAGTCCAGGTATGAAAATTAAAAGCACAATTTCGTGTTTGTTCTACAGGTTTTTTTATTATGTGAATCGATTTTCGGCTTCTTAGCCATCATCAACAGTTACAGTAGTCAAAGAACATGCAATGTTAACAAACTGGAAGAGATGTTACATGCAGAGAAATAAACTATCATCTTTAATGGAGCAGTTACAATGTAAATAAATGTGTGTGTAAATTAATAGTAGTGCAAGAAGGAAACATTAACAGTATACCTCGAGAAACAGGTGCATACATAAAGATTTCATGGCAACCACTACAGTCAATAAAATTAAACAAGAATCTATAGTTTGAAGGATTGTTCAAAACACAAGGTGTCATAAAACATACGATAAGTACAAAATGTGTTAGAAACCTGGAACACTATTACAACTAAGTAAACAAATAGACACAATTAGAGGGATGGGATGGGTGGGTATAGGTGGGATGCATTGGAGAATTGTGAGGCTTAACAAATAAGAGATATGCACTCGAACTGAAAAAATAGTAAAAAAAAAACACATATTCTGTTTTAGTGATAACAATTAAATAAAGAATTAATGAAAGCACAGAATAAAGAATAATTTGAAATATTAGTGACAAGGATGATACAAAACAGGTAAGAAACAGTGGAAAGCTGGGCTGGCATTAACACAGAAAGCAGGTAAAGAGTGGCTGTACCAAATTTAAATTAGATTTGCAACTTCATACCAGTAAAGTAATGGTAAAGTACTTAAACATATTAGAAACAGATGCTGACTCGAAAAACAGAGTCAAGTAAAATAATGAGATACAAAAATTGGAGGAATAAATTGGAACAGGCCTGATGAGTTGCAATGGAAATTCTGAGTATTAGGGTGAGTTCAGAAGTTGTGATGCATTAAAGAATGTTTGATCATTTACTTTAAGCCTGGACTGTGAGGCAGATGTTTGTTTATTTCTAAGGCCTCTAAGAGATTGAATTCCTGGCCTTTGTTAGCTAAAAGGAGTACATGGGACTGTGGATGGTATCTGTGGCCCTCAATAAGAACATGTTCAGCAAAAGTGGACTCATGATTTTGCTACCTCCAAGTGCGTTCATGCTCTCTTAATCCAGTTGCTATTTCCCTGCCTGATTTGCCAGTGTAAAACTTATCACAATCTGGGCAAATAAGCTTGTATATCCCACTAGTGGCTAATAGCTGCGACTGTCTTTACTACTGAAAATAAACCGGGCAGTTGTGTTTACTGACATAGTAGTAAACCCTGTAGTTGTAGGATTTCAGAGTTTTGGCTAGAATCTGTGATGCCACTCCCTTGGGCATGGGCGTGTGTTTTGTCTTTAGTATTAGTTTCGCCCTTTATAGGACAAACTTTTATTCAGAAAATTTGCGTACCATTTGACTTATATAGGCATGTAATATACTCACAATTATTTTATTTTCATTTATCTTGAAAGTGAAAGGAAGAAATAGGTGGCTGTTGTACACACCACTATCCATTTTCTGAGGGAACTGAAATACCAACAGCAGTATGTATAATAAAATATTTATTGTATCACAACCAGTTTCGGCATTCCACGAAGCCATCTTCAGGTCCCTACATCGGAGCATAATATACAAAAGTAGGGATAATAAAACTGAATTCGTGGACTTCTCTTAGTGCTGTTCTTTCCCACTAAGAGAAGTCCACGAATCCAGTTATATTATCCCTACTTTTGGATATTGTGCTCCGATGTAGGGACCTGAAGATGGCACAGTGGAATGCCGAAACTGGTTGTGATACAATAAATATTTTATTATACATACGGCTGTTGGTATCTCAGTGCCCTCAGACTCTTGACCAGCCGCTGTCCCGTTTCCATCACCAATGATGGATTCAATAAGACTATCAATTTGGTTGGCGCTTAGACTACTGTGGATGGTGGTCATTTGAAAGATCGCCTTCTTATATCTGGAATAGATAACTAAAAAATTGCATTTGGAATGCAAAGAAGATACAATTTATTAACTAATTTACGGAATCACAAAATTTGAATACATTACAATATTCAAACAATAGAACATTACTGAACACTATGAAATATTACAAATTCTAGTAGGAAACTTCTTATTTCGAAAGAAACGGGTGAAAACAAGGGAGACAAAGCGCAACTTTAAAACTTACACTGTTTCGCAGTTATGGTAGGCGGGCAATATATCGACCACCGTCCTATAAAGGTTGAAGTTAGTTTGGTTTCTTCGTTACACAAGCTTTGAAATTTCATTCCTCTTTCATCTTGGGAGATTTTCCACTGATATGCAATTCATGATCACCATTAACATGTCTGACCACAGCAAAAATGTTTCTAAATCTATCGGACTCAACTGCTGGGTTATTAGTCCGTAGCTTACAAATAAATTAAATTTAAGTAACAATGGCTGTCCCATGTCACCAACATTATTCAAAATCTATATAGATATTTGTCTTAGAACGTGGTCACAGAAATGTAATAGTATGGGATTAGAAATAAGCGATGGAGTTTATCTACATCATTTATTATTTGCTGATGATCAAGTTGTCATAGCACAAGACGGGGAAGATGCAAACTATATGTGCAATCAACTAGCAATAACATACAAAAATTGGGATCTGAAGATTAATTATCAAAAAACGGAATACTTAACTAATGATCCACATGAACTATACATAGAGAGAAAGAAAATAAAAAAAAAAACACTTTCTGTTTTTTGGGGCCCATTTTACAAACTGAGGGAAAATCCGACTCAGAAATTAATAAAAGAATTAGCAGTGGATGAAAGGTCATTGGGATGCCCAACTTAGTCCTATGGAGCAGAAATATAATGAACAGAAAAAAAAAAAAAAAAAAAAAAAAAAAAAAAAAAAAAAAAAAAAAAAACATATCTACATCTATATTTGAGAGTGTAGTTCTGTATGGAGCGGAAACCTGGAACCTTAACCAGAAGCACACTAAGAAACTAGAAGCTTTAGAGACTGATTTCGGGAGAAGATCGGCCAGAATTTCCAGGAAAGAAAAAGAAGAAACGCCGAAGTAATAAAGAGGATGGAAATTAAAGAAAGAATAGATGAGGTGATGGATTAGAAAGAAATTGCGGTGGTACGGACATGTACGAAGAATGGAGGACACCAGAATACCGAAACTGGTACTGGAGTGGCAACCTGAGGGGAAAAGAAGAAGAGGACGACCTGTGACCACATGGATCCAAAATGTGCAGCTCACAATGAATAAACTGGGCGCAGAAGAAGAGGACACACAAGACAGAGACACCTGGAGAAATATAGTGAATAATTAGTGTAAAACCTTATGTACTGGGTTTACTCATTTCTGGGCTAATTATTATGTTGGAGGTAAACCTCTGTAATGAGGAAAATCTCAATAATAATTAAAAAAATTTAAGTAACCTAATGACAACACAAACACCCGTGCCCGAGGAGGGACTCGAACCCCCGACGGCGAACGGCATCGCGCACCACAGCATGGCGCCCGAGTACGCACGGCTAATCGACCACAGCAGAAATTAGGAAAATTGAAAGGTTCGGACGTGGTACTGTCCGTTCTCGATTGAAACTCAGCAAACGACGCTGTGCCTCGTGCCATGTACGATCTTCTTCATCGTGTGTTACTGCCCGCTCACTCCTCGACTCGTCATTAGCACCACGTCTGTAAAATGTAGACGACGCAGCTACCGCAGTATCGCAGCAGCACACAGTGTCATTTTGTTTTAAAGAAACGTTGTCAGTATTCGTTAGGTTTCGTCTGCTATGTCGTCCGAACGGTGTACGTGAAAAACGGAAACGAAAAACTGAATTAAGAGCTGCTGGTATACCAGGAATGCGACGAAAAGCGACGAGGAGTCGACGGTGTTTGTGTGTGTGTGCGTGTGTGTGTGTGTGTGTGTGTGTGTGTGTGTGCCCGCGACGGATTCGGCGCTGACGCCGCCGAGCGGCCGGACAAAAAGACGGGAGGTGGTGTGCGGAGGAGGGTGCTGTTTACGGCGGGCGCCGGGCCCAAACAGCGGCCGACGAATGAGGGCGTCGGTCGGCGCGGCGCGGCGCGAATGCCCGGTTTATCTTCTCCGTTTGCCACACGCGCGCCACAAATACAAACCGAGCAGGTTCCCGCTTGGCTAAATAGCGCGCCAAATTTACTAACATTTCGTTGCGCCGAGCGAACCACTGACGTCTGTTATTTTCCCGGGCAGAGTTTTTGGTGCCGAGGAAACAGTGTCCGGCTGCAGACGAAACGCAGGCGGCGCGGATGTGGCGCGTTCGCGCGGCTGACATTCGTCGGTGCTGTTCTTCTACCCACTACGATAGAAAATAAAACTTCGAACAGAACGATCTATTGACCCAAGGTCAACACGGATTTAGAAAATATTGTTCATGCGAAACACAACTAGCTCTTTATTCACACGAAGTGATGGGTGCTATCGACAAGGGTTCGCAAATCGATTCCGTATTTCTTGATTTCCAGAAGGCGTTTCACACCGTACCTCACAAATGGCTTTTAATTAAATCTCGTGATTATGGTATATCACCCCAAATTTGCGATTGGATAGGGGATTTCCTACACAGTTCGTAGTAATCGATGGTAAGGCATCGACTAAAACATAGGTGACATCGTGCGTCCCACAGGTAGTGTTATTGGTCCTCTGATGTTCCTTATTTACATAAACGGTTTGGGGGAAAATCTAAATAGCTCTCTTAGGTTGTTTGTAGATGACGCCGTCATTTACCGTCTAGTAAAATCATCTGAAGATCAACACCAACTGCAGAACGGTCTAAATAAGATATCAGTGTGGTGTAAAAATTGGCAATTGACTCTAAATAATGAGAAGTTTGAAGTCGTCTACATGAGTACGAAAAGAAATCCGTTTAACTTTGTTACAAGAAAAATCAATCAAAAGTGAAGGCCGTAAACTACACAAAATACTTAGGAATTACTATTACTTCAGACTTAAATTGGAAAGAACACGTCGATAATGTCGTCGGAAAGTCGAACCAGAGATTGCGTTTTATTGGAAGAACCCTTAAAAGATGCAACAGAACTACAAAAGAAACTGCATACACTACGCTTGTCCGTCCATTTTTGGAGTATTGCTGTCCAGTGTGGGATCCTTATCAGCTGGGTTTGACGGAGGACATCGAAAGAGTCCAGAGAAGGGCAGCTCGTTTCGTATTGTCACGGTAAAGAGGAGACAGCGTTACGGAAATGATACAGGATCTGGGCTGGAAATCATTACAACACCGGCGCTTATCGCTGCGGCGTGGACTACTTACGAAAGTACAATCGCTAACATTCTCCTCCGAATGCGAAAATATGTTGTTGACTCCCACTTACAAAGGTAGAAATGATCATCAGAATAAAATACGTGAAATCAGAGCCCGAACGGAGAGATTCAGGTGTTCATTCTTCACCTGTGCTATTCGAGAATGCAATGGGAGATAAAATAGTATAACGGTGGTTCGATGAACCCTCTGCCAGGCACTTAAATGTGATTTATCCCATGTAGATGTAGACCTTGTCGCGGGGTGGTGCCTGTGTCAGTTGCAACACCACATTGCGACCATAGCATTAGAATCACCATATTCCAACATTTTTCATCGTTACGTGATTTTAATTATTTGTTTAGAGGCAGAAATTTCTCAATTTTTCAAAATTTTTAGTAAATACAAATTAGATCAGAGTCATTCAGAATAACAAAAAATGTTCAAATGTTTGTATAGTTTATGGGAATTAACTACGGGGTCATCAGTCCCTAAACTTACAAACTACTTATCAACTACTTACGAACTAGGACGGCACAAATATCCATGCCCGAGGGGGGATTCGAACCCCCGACCATAGTGGCCGTGCAGACCGTGACTGGAGCGCCTCAGTCTCCTCGGCCACCGCGGCCGGCTCAGAATAACATTATCCATGGAATATGTAGGTCAAAACACCTCGTATATAAAAGATCATTTGTCATGTTGCTATTATAAATAGTACCCGCAGTTGAATTATTCTCTCTCACTAGATCTGTATTGACGTAGAGGATACTGTGCTCACGGGTGCGGTTCCGTTAGGGTAATGCTTGTCCTCTGTTGGTCGAGTTGATCTCTCCGAGTTTACGAGAGTAACTCGGGCGTCCGATCCTTGATTGTCGTGAGTGCACTCGTGCTCTCCCGATAATTCATTTGTAGTCTGGGGCAACGTCCCAGAGATAAATTAAATGGGTCCCAATCCCCCGGTTCCGACCAAGGTTTTCGGGAGGTTTTCCTTGGTTGTAAGGCGTGTGCCGGAACTGGTACGTCCCTCCCACTAATTTCCAATTGGGATGTCCTTTGCCCCACTATCAGCTTGTCTGATAATTGGCTGAATAGAACCGCGACTCTTTATGGGTCGGATCTCAAACAGCCCGCTTTACTCCTCGGAATGGAGAATGAAAAGAATAAGTTGTCGAGATCTCTATGTGATAGCTCTCCGTGATTAGTTTCGAAGTATTATACGCAGTTTATTTCGAAGATAGGAAGGAACCGAGAAAAAGTATTTATTTATTAATATAAACTTTCATATAGTGATCATACGCGAATGCGTACATTATCTTTGGAGTTTGATCAAGATAGGCTAGGACGGAGGATTTAGAAACTTCTGCCTCCCGTAATAAACTGATTAACATTCGTGATTTTGGAATTTGAACTTATTGTCAAGTTTAATGAAATAACTTAAAAAAAAACGTAACTGGAAGAGTTGAAGTATGTAAGCAATGTAATAGGATCCAGAGACTTTAATATAAATTAGACTTTGACGAAAATAACCACGCATTGTGAACTCATAAAGTGTTTTCTGTGAAAGTGATTTTGTTATAAATATTAAATTCAAAATAGAGAATCTGTGAAACTTAATCAAGTCTTAAACAATTATTTAAGTATTTAGTTCCCTAATATTGTCCAAGAAGGTTCTAAAAGTGAACATATATCTGTGAAATTCGCAATGAATCAGTTAATATGTGAAAGAAAATATGTAACAGTTTTGATTAGAAGAAACTTCTAATGAAATTTTTTCTAAAGAATAAATCGATAGAATGGAATCAGGTACAAATAATATCTTTTGTGACGGGTTTCAAACTGTCTGAACTACCGAGACTCAATGATTCAATTTTTTCGGTTTATTAAATATCAGCCCCTCAGAAATGGAATTTCATGCTCAAACATTATAAAAAGTCTTTAATTTTAATTGATACGCAGAACCAATATTTACAGTATGAAAAATTCAACAAAGTTATAAATTTTATTAATTAAGAAGAAGTACCAGGTCCACCAACTTAAATTTCATACTGAGGTGACAAATAAAATTTTGAACCCATCCATCCACTACAACTGTGAAAGTCAAGCCGAATCTACAGCTTACAAGTCACAAGCTAAAACCAAAATACAAGACAACCAACGTGAAGCCCCTCGACGAGTCACACAGTGTGGACGAACACTAAGACCTTGGCGGGAATGCAAGACCTTTTGCGAGCCTTGGAGTACAGTGATCTTAGGGGGAGGACAAATGATAGTTTGGTTTTGACAGGGTGCTTGGATAGTCTTTGCAGGTGTGTTAATCACATATGCCTGGTCTGGCGTAGATGCTTAGCGCAACTGCAGAATAACTATGAGTTCGTGGGTTCGAATCCTAGCCCCAGCACAAATTTTCATATGTCCATGCTGTATCATTAAAATGACTACTAACACAGCATTACACATGAGACTAAAGAAAAAAAAGTTAAATGTATACAAATTACTAAGAACCGACCGAATATTCGATTTCAGTTACGGCCAGTTTCGGTTTCGCCGAGAAATCAGCCGAATATTCGGCTTGGCCGAAATTATAAGGCGGCCAACTTTTTCAAATCCCAATGCGGGACGTCTCGAGGATGTGTATGGGTACTGTGAACACGCGACTCAGTGTCAGGACTCTCTCTAATGCAGGCAAAAGTGCAAGCCATCGTGTTTTACTGTGTCCCAGGATTCTTTTGTATTGCATTTCTGTGTTCGCAAAAATTTTTGAGACCTCCTACATGCACTGTGTAAAAGTACGAATAAATCTTCGTAACAATATATTCGACGACCACTGGAAACAAATCTGCTGTTGTTTCTGTAGTGCTATGTGCAATATACGCTGCGCACCCCACGCCAACTCTATTTCTCCCTCATGAAGTTTGAAGAAAGCTTTTTCATTGTCATTCACGTTGAACTCCGCCAAAATTTCTATTGGCACTACCTGCACGAATTACCATGACTTTCTCTTCCCCCCATTAATTTTCCAGTATGTCCATTGAAGATCGATATATAATAACTGCAGTTTAACCAGGGAAATTCAGGATGTTTAAAATTTTAAAATTAATTTCAGTCTTTAGATGAAAGTACCGCACTAATATTGGATATATTTTGAGGTCTTTGTGATTTGAAATCTCTGTACAGATACTGATAAATGGAAAGTCTTTTGTTCTGAAGTTCTGTCTGAAGGTTAGCTAAAGAAAAAGATGCTTTCACATTCTCTATTACTGCTTCGCACTTAGTTTTCCCGCAACAAAACTTATTTCGAAATACTTTTTGAATCAATTCCATCGATATAAAAGTCTGATATGGGCTTACATTGTGGAAAGCCCACAAACCTTCGGTTCTTACAAGTTCTTCTTAGTCAGCAAAGGTTTCCTGAGATAAGTAATTTGAGAGTGATGGTGTATCTGTGGCGGTTTGAGCCCTTTTGTTTTTGTCAGATGTTAAATGATATGTTTACTGCCGTGAGCAACTATAGAAACCTCATTACACGTTTTGCACCGCACTTCTGAAGGTAGTGCACACTTCTATAAAAAAAAAAAAAAAAACCTCTTTTGCAAGTCCTTGGTCAGTTGACAATTTTCTTTTCATTTACGTAATAGTCGGCGGCATTACTAAGTAAAACAAACAAATTTGTTCACGGAACCCGGTGAAACACGCAAACAGAAATCAACAGTATCGAGTCTCCGCGCGGACTAACTCGCCACCTAAAAACCGTTCGTTGTACTTCGGCATCTCCCGGGACGTTTCGTTTGGAACCTATTGTTATTGAGATCGTTATCAATCTCAGAGAATTAAGAGTGGTCACCCCGTGCTAAGAGCTACAGGTTTTTCACCTAGTCGTACTAAATATTTATTTCTTTTCTAGACAACAAAAGTACTGCACATAATCACTGTCATAAATCTTGATATCCTGATTCGCAATGCTTACGATACGTGGAAATAATCTGCAGTCGATGGAATGTGAAAAATTACCGGGATACGGGACTTGCGGGATAAATTATGCATTTTGCGGGACACTTTTATGAAGTTTTCGAATGCGGACGGTGCGCCAGAATCCGGGAAGGTTGGCCGCCTTACGAAATTAGCTTTCCTGAACTTACTGATGCAGTCTGGTGGCATTCCGCATGAATTCAGACAACAATAACGCTTTACGTCATTTGACAGCGCGCCGTTTTACTGCTAGCAGGCTCTCCTACTCGTACAAATTGTGGGTATTTTGTTTTTAAGGACAGTATAACGCAATCTATCTTATAGTGATATACAATGTTAGTAACAGTTTAACTCTTCACTATTGTACGTAATGGAACTCGTTATAGTATTGTTACGCTGTAAAGTTTTATTGATGAGTTCCCTTGAAAGCGAAGAGACTTTTTTTAATAACTAGTATGGGTTAAAAAAAAAAAAAAAAAAAAAAAAAAAAAAAAAAAAAAAAAAAAAGTTCAAATGTTTGTAGAGTCTATGGGACTTAACTACGGGGTCATCAGTCCCTAAACTTACAAACTACTTATGAACGAGCCACCACGGCCGGCTACATCAGGTTGAAACCTGTTAATTGAAACTGTTAATTTCTATTATCAAGACTGTTTTCTGTATATTGATCATACCAAATAGATCGCTGTTTTTCTCCTAAATGTTGTCAAAATTAATGAAATGTTCAAATGTTTGTTAAGTTTATGGGACTTAACTACGGGGTCATCAGTCCCTAAACTTACAAACTACTTATCAACTAACTTATACTAAGGACGGCACAAATATCCATGCCCGAGGGGGGATTCGAACCCCCGAGCGTAATGGCCGTGCAGACCGTGACTGCAGCGCCTCAGTCCCCTCGGCCACCGCGGCCGGCTTTTCTGTTCAGTTTGCGTAAATTTATACTAACAACAATCGTACTGTTAGTCGTAACTGTGACTTTGTTTCTCGAAATATTTTCTGGCCAAAAAGGAGATATATAAAGTTGTATGTCGATGAAAATACTAAAAAATAAAAAAAATAAATTGAATATGTCAATATAAAACTAGAGCTCTCCGGAACAAAATCGTAAAGGCTACTTATGGAAGCAAGGAAATGATTACTTTCTGCCTATTATATACTGTGCTAATCAAGTTGATGCAATGGCATTTCGTAATATCTATTTGGCATGTTTGTTGTGTACTTAAAAGCTAAAGACTATCTTCCTACAAGTAAGTATGCAGGATTGTGGAATTTGTGGTAGCTATAAAGTAGTCTCGTTAGTTAGAGGTGAACGGGACCGGGCCAGGTATTACTCCTTGACTTTCCATACCGTGTCTTTTCTCACAGTAAAGTTGTACAACTGTGGCGAAATTGCGTAAGCTCGCAATTTGATCAGAAAAAGATTGTCAGGTACAGTGTCAAAAACCTTCCGGAAATCTAAAAACATGGAATCAATTTAACATCCATTGTCGATAGCACTCATCTCTTCGTGTTTCACAAGAACGCTACTTTCTGAATCAGCGCTGACTATTGTTCCCCGAGGTAGTTCATATTGTTTAAGGAAAGTATATTTTCTAAAATCCTGTTGCAAACCGAGGTCAATGATATAGGCCAGTAATTTTCCTTGCGGATCACTCCTATTGCCTTTCTTGAATATTGGAGTGACCTGTCGAACTTTCCAGTCTTTGGGTGCAGATTTTTCGCTCAGCGAGCGGTTGTATGTGTTACCCAGATATGAAGCTATTGCATCAGAATACTCTGAAGGGAACCTAATTGATATAGAATTTGGACCGAGAGACTTGCTTTTTTTTTTTTTTTTTTTTTTTTTTTTTTTTTTTTTTTTTTTTACTGATTTAAGTTGCTGTAATACTGAGAGAGATCAACTTCTAAATTACGCATGCTGATATCTGTTCCTGATTCCAATTCTGGAGTACGTGCTTCGTCTTCTTTGGTGAAGGAATTCCTGTTTTACAGTTCTCCTTTAGCTGAAGTGTCATCAGTAGTATTACCACTTATATCGCATAGTGAAAGTATGATCTTGTATTGCCGCTAATATACTTTACCTACGACCAGAACTTTTTTTTGGGTTTTCTATCAAATTACGTGGCAGGGTTTGGTTGTGAAAACTGTTATAAGTGCTGAAAACCGAGTTTCTTTAAAAGATTGCCAGGCTTGAGGATTTACTGTCTGAATTTGGCATGCTTTTTATTTGTTTATTTTGCAAGATCCATCTAATTTGTTTCGTGTACCATGATGGGTCAGGAGCCTCTTTTGTTAATGTAAAGCCACATCTACACTCATTGTTAGGTTATAAAGACTGTAGATTCTCACTCAAGAAAGCATTAATCGAATTTTTATCTGCTTCATTGAATAAATTTATTTTTCATTTAAGTTTGGTGGATTTGGAAATTTCGATATTGAGTGCGCTGCAACTCTGTGTTCTCTAATCCTGGTGTCTGTTTTGATGGTCTTTATCAGTTCTGGGTTTCTTGTTGCTAGGAGGTCAAGTACGTTATTTTAGTGGTTTCATCAATTGCTCGAAATAGTTTTCGGAGAATTCAGTCAGTACAATTTCGAGTGAAGTTTTATGTTTCCCTTCTGTTCTGAACAAGTATGTCAACCAATTGGGGGCAAGTTAAGGTCACCACAAATTAAGATTGTGTGCTTTGGGTATATTTTTGAAATCAGATCCAAGCTTTCTTTCAACAATTCTGCAATCGAATCGATTGAGTCAAGGGATCGATAAAAAACTTATTAGTTTATTCCTGTTGTCAAGTATAACCTCTATCCATATTCAATTTGTATACAGGATAAAGCGCTAGTGGCATCACCCATTTTACTCGATACATCCTTTCCGAACACCATTTTTCCTGTGTAAAAATTATTTGAGGTGAACTGTCATGAGTACATGCTCCCCAGAGTTGAAATATAAATTTGAGGAAAGAATGCTATCGGTCGTCAAAGCCAAGCGAAAAGCTATATTACAGCAATAGTTTCTATAATATGCACCACCTTGCAAGTGTTTTATGCCCTACATAATCTGATGATCCCGTAAACCAGCGGTCGGCAACTGGCGGACCGCGGTCCAGGTCCGGACCGCGGGAGGCCAAAGACTGGACCGCCAAAAATATTTTGAAACTATTAGTTACATACTAAAATCATTACAAAAAACTTTTTTTCTGTGGTTAACAGTTCGTCTGAGAGCCACCCTTATAATTTTTATAGTATTTTACAGCTATCTGCTGAATAATTAGAACCCTTAATGATTACTATAGGTAGATTAAATAAATGGTTATCATGATGTGCGACGCTGGAAAGTAAGTTGATAGGCGGAAAAAGGAAGCAAGCTCACCGGTGATCCGCATAAAAGCTCTGTACACACGAATGCAGCACGAGAATTTTATCCAGCGAACAAGGAAGTTCTATAGACAGACTTCATACTCTGTTTAAGCGGCCTGATCATATACACTTAAGCACCATTTTTGTGCTCTTAAAAATCACCTTTTGAGGTTTCTCCAACAGCAGAACGGACGGCTATGGCTGCTAAGTTGTTCCACCTTTCAAAGTCTTTACTCCAAATGGAGATAACAGACTTGCAGGACGACATTTCCTTGCAAACATATAAAAATGAATCCACTGACGAATTGTGGAGTCAACATGTTCCGGAAAAATTTGAAAATTGCAAAACATTAGCCATGTAGTTGGCTACTATATTTGACTCCACATATATTTGTCAAATTTCATTAAAAAAACTAATTCGTTGAAGAATCGCTCAAGGTAAACGGCAGCTAAACTTTGAGACACTATTCGCTTAAGCTGCTCCGCATGTGAACCTAACTTTAAGAAACTGGCTGAAGACCACAAATGAAATTTCTTGCATCGATTTTTTTAACACAAATAGGTACAGTTCGTTGTATTTCATAATTTTTTAGTGAAAATTAAGACAAAAATAGTATGTTTAATGTATGACCTGTTACTGGATTTTTCAATAGAAGTGTGACTACACACTTTATTTACTACTTTTAGTCAGTGAAAATAAAAATAAATAGCAAATAATATACGTTTTACTGGAGTGTAACACATTTTTTGTATTTCATATTAGATTGAGTGTGAAAATTAAAATGAAAAATTTATAAGGAATATGTAGCTTTTACTTCTGGACCTCAATAAAAATTTTCAAAAATATCCGGACCCCATCTAAAATTACTTGCCGACCTCTGCCCTAAACGGTCGAACGTGAGCATTTCAGCAACCGCGACTGCATTCTTTCAACAAATCCACAACAGGTTGCAGCAGCAGTCGTCAGCATTAAAGTAGTAAAATTATGAGGATTTTTATTTACGTACTACTAACTGAAAACTCGGCGTCGCCCGGGTAATTATTTCACCCAGTCTTTTGTTAGTCCAGCTCCTCCTTTACTTCTGCCTGTTTACCCACTCCTCCTCCCGTCTCCCCCTGTCCCTTTCTCCGTCCATTTCCTCCTCCGCCTCCCTCTGTTCATCTCCTTTCACCTGTTTGTCACCATCTCCCCTCTTTCATTCTCCTCGTCTTCCCTCTCTCTATACGTCTTCTCTTCTACCCTCTCTCTGTCCGTCTCCTCCCTCACCTTTCTGTCCGTCTCCTCCTCTCTCTCCTATTTATGAAAACATTCAAATATGCGCCAAGTTTTATGGTGACTAGTCAAACGGTGTCAAAGTCGAAGGATCCTCAACGCCATATTAAATTCACTGGCTTGCAGATTATAAAAATGTGCTTCACGAAAACATACATTTACGTGATGACTTTTATGGTGACCATTCAAACAATTTGGATGTTTGTTGTAACGTACCCTCCGCCATGCACCTACCGAGGCTTACGAAAGGTAGTACCTGTATTAATTTGGGATATAAACTATCTTAATTCCACATTCGTTTATTTCCGTCCAGCTGTTTCAGTATGAAGAGACATAAATGTATTAACGCATTGAAAGGTACCGTCCACCATGTACCGTACGATAGCACATGTATTTATGCAGGGTGCAAGCTATACCCATTCCAACTTTCATTCATCCCTTTCAACATGAAGGAGTAGCAAACATTAACACATTGCAAGGTACCCTCCGCCACGCACCATCCGGTGGCTTACGGACGGTAGTCCATGTATTAATGAGAGTATAAGCTACCTCTCTTCTAAACTGCGTTCATATCCGTCCAACCATTGCAGCGTGAAGAAGCGAATTAAATAATTGTAAAGCATCCCTCGCAATGCACCGTGAGAAGTTGATTTTAGTATGCCTGTAACCTTAGCGCGAAAGCATGCCATGAGTTGACAAAGTTTTCTCGCAGCTGGATGTAGGGTATGGCCATACATAAATAACGAACAAAAAGGTTTGGCGTATAAACTGGTCTCCAGTGGACAGAAGTCATCTTTGTGATCTATTGTCGTAATTACTATGTCTGCGATACGTTTATCTCGTTATCCACTGGATTAGGTCTGTGTCCGCGTGCGGCTTTCTGATGGCCTTTGTGCGGCGAGACAGTGAGTAAAATCTGCAGTGAACTCTGTTTTCCTTACCATGAGGAAGTAAAGACTTCCATTACGTTAGCACAAAATCTCAGTGTTGATACTGTATGCACTAATCAAATTTCGCCTAATGTCAACTTGCTTCATCCAAATTGTTGGACGCCACAGCGTTTCCTGTTTCCTGGATTATTTCTATTTTTGTCTGGGCAACAGTAAGTATAAAATTTTCCAAATTCATCGAAATCTCAATCCCTACCGTAAAGTTAAAAAAAAAAAAACAAAAAACAAAAAAAAAAAAAAAAAACACAAAAAACAAAAAAAACGGCGAAAGTCGAGTGTTTAATGAAGACTGGACATACAATATTTCTTTGTTGATATCGGAAATAAAGCAGCATGTTTACTGTTTCGTGAAACAATAGCCGTGTGTAAGGAATTTAGTCAGAATCGACGTCAGGAAGAAAGAAATCAGCGACTTGACGGCAAATTTTCCAATGTTCCAGGCAATTTTTGTTATTCGCTTTTAATAGGAAAACAAAGAATCGTCAGGTATTTCTGCTAACATCACTTAACAAGTTCGGGGGACAAAGTTCACAAATCTATTTCAGATTTTAAGTAAATTCAGCCGTATTTCAGTTTGCCATCTTATGCCATCACTGTTGATATATATACAGGGTGTTTCACTAAGTGTGTTTGCCTCTGTAACTTATAAAATAATAGGTGACGGGAAATTTTAATGCGGCAGGTCAATACAAGAAATGTTACACTTTCTGCGGAGCTATGAACATAGTTTATTGTATCATTTTCCAAAAAGTTACAGCACAAAGATATATTTTTTTAAAATGGAACAATAATTTTTTCTATCGTGCTTTGGATTCGTTGAAACCAGCTGCGTCCAAATCAATTTAAGCTACATTCCTATCACTGTTAGCTTGGGAGCTACAGCCCTTCAAAGTTTAGGGGGCGGAGGCAACGACAGCGTAGCTGACTGGCTGGTGGTCATGAGACAGTGGGCCGTGCCCCAGGGGATAGCCACTCGGCCAGTCAGCTACGCTATCGCAGCCTCCGCCCCCGGAACTTTGAAGGGTTGTAGCTTCCAAACTAACAATGTAGTTTAAATTGATTTGGACGCAGCTGGTTTAAACGAATCCAATACACGATAGAAAAACTATTGTTCCATTTAAAAAATTATATCTTTGTGGTGTAACTCTTCGGAAAATGATACAATAAACTATTTTCATAGCTCCGCAGAAAGTGTAACATTTCTTGTGTTGACCTACCGCATTAAAATTTCCCGTCACCTATTATTTTATAAGTTACAGGGGCAAACACCTTTCGAACTTTAGGACTTTTGATCCTGCAGTTATTATGTATTCATATTCACGGAATGTATGACATTAACTGCGAATGGGTAAAGTTGAAAATGTGTACCCAGCTGGGACTGTAACATGAACAGACTCCACATATGTATAACTTGTATAAATACCGATGACAGGCAATAACCCTTTCTTCGGTGCGGAGGCACTCCTTTCGGACAAGAACAGACGGGACATATATAAAACTTGTATAAATGCTGATGACGGGCAGTGATACTTTCTCCAGTGCGCAGGCACTGCTAGGCCATTATTCTTACGAGAATTTGTTTACAATAACTAGGAGTTCGAGTTATAGTAAGTGGGGTAAAGTTGAGAATTTGTATGTGACGGGAGGCGTACACCTTGCAGGTGTGGTGATTGTATGACCCCAGTGGTGTTAAAGTCAGTGCAAATGCCTAGAAAGCGGGAGACCCGGGTTCCAGTCCCGGATGGGTACACACTTTCAACTTTACCCATTCGCAGTTAATTCATACATTCCGTGAATATGAACTATTGATATCCACGTAGCGTCGAGAAGCTGTAGCTTGACTTTTGGAACGCATGCAGATCGCACGGCGAAACAACACTCTTCACTGATTTAAGAAAACAAAAACAAAAAACAAAAAATGTACAAAAGTGTGGTAGGATACATTTACCTCAATAAACTGGCTCTGAAATGAAAGGGGGCTTGTAGATACAGAATCTGAATAAAATTGTCTTATATTCATTGATGTTTATAGTGCAACTAGCTGTAAACCCGGCGTTGCCCGTGTGTTTATTTATCCTACACTCTCGTAGTCCACATCCACTTCCCCCCTCTCTCTGCATCCACCCCTCTCTCTCCCATCTCTCGGCAAAGTTTTCTGCAAGGTACCCTCTGTCATGTACCATACAAAAATTTATGTACCCAGTGATCTTACTATTGCTTTAAAGGTCATGCGTGCAAAAATTCAAAAAAATTCAAATGTTTGTAGAGTCTATGGGACTTAACTACGGGGTCATCAGTTCCTAAACTTACAAACTATTTATGAACTACTTACAACTACGGACGGAACAAATATCCATGCCCGAGGGGGGATTCGAACCCCCGACCGTAGTGGCCGTGCAGACCGTGACTGAAGCGCCTCAATCCCCTCGGCCACCGCGGCCGACTGCAAAAATTCATAAAAATTGGAGCAAAACTATGCATTTTGTAAAATTACGTAAGTTAAGTACCCTCCACCACGCACCGAACTAAATTTTATACAGTGACAGTCCTCTTGTTTTTAAGGTAGAGTGTTCAAAATAACATCAATATCGGAACAAAACTATAGGTTTCTATGCAATAGAAACGCAGGGCGCATTGAAAAACGCACTTTGTTGTTCTCAAATATTCCAGTTTTATTTCACACAACCCATGTTCTGAGAATAACAGAAACAACAAAAAAAGGATCTGTGAAATCGGTCGAGCCGTTCTTAAGTTATGGCGGGACCAAGGTATTTAGGGATTCATTTTTATGTTGCAAAGTCCCCTCCCCCATGCACCGTATGAAACTTAAGGTAGACGGTGACGTTCCTCTTGTTTCGAAGGTCAGGCGTGCGAAATTTCGTGAAAATTGAAATGAAACTGTAGATTTTGTGAGTCTGTAGGAAATGTACGCGGTGGCCGAGGGGACTGCGGCGCGCCAGTCACGGTCTGCACGGCCACTTCGGTCGGGGGTTCGAATCCCTCCTCGGGCATGGATATTTGTGCCGTCCTTAGTGTTAGCTAGTTCGTAAGTAGTGTGTAAGTTTAGGGACTAATGACCCCGTAGTTAAGTCCCATAAGCTATACAAACATTTGAACATTTTTGAAAAGTATGCTCCGCCATCCATCTATCATAAAATACTTTCTTAACTGACGTTTTATGCCTATAAACTATATTCCTGCCAAATTTCAGCTTCATTGGTGAAGTAGTTTTGAGATTTTGTGTTTAGTCAGTGCGTGAGTGAGTGTCCTTTCGCTTTTATATAGAAAGAGATTAAGAAAACAGATTGCTTAATTTTGGATGCAAGAGAATTAAGGGAGACTCGCAGACAAAAGTAAATAGTAACATGCAAATCTGTAATGCTAACTTTATTTGATCCAATGTCTTGCCTGATGCGACAGTTTTACGGCATCTACAACGAAGCTGTTGTGAGCGGTAGGCCTCTTTTTGTTTCATCATTTTGTGTGTGTGTGTTGGGGGGGGGGGGGTAGTCAGCTACAAAACGCTTCATAAACGTCCGAAATGTATTGCAAACTTTGTTGCAGGTCTCTAACTCTCTAACTACTCCCATTTTCCAATAATTGACGCAAAAAATCTGGATATTCTCATGACGTCATACCTCCTGAGCTATGTGCCGTGCTCTCTTGTTTTTGGGTCACGTACCTTCTTCGGCGTACGGTGAACAGTTCACCAAAGTTTCACTGCAATCGAATGAATGGTTTATGAACACATAGAGAACATACAGACAAACATTAATATACATACTAGCTGAAAATCCGGCGTTGCCCGGGTATTTATCTATTTATTCCTTTTCTCAGGTATATATTCATTTGTATAAGCTCTGTATAACTGTAAAATCTCTTGAGAATACAATTAATAGTAAAGAAGTAATAGATTAAAACTTGGTGCGTGATGGAGCAGTTTTCCGTGAAAGTTACTGTTTATGTGCTCATATCTCATTAATTACGTGTCGTACTTAGATACAATTTACAAGGTAGACTCAACTATATGCTTGTATACTGTCTGTAAAATTTCCTGCAGCTACAATTTTTAGTGTAAAAATTATAAACGTCATACCGAGAGCCGTAGTTTTACTCCATAAAATGCGGAAAAGTAGTAAGCGAGAAACGTTTTTCCTTTCATCATTTTACTATGGTTGCCAGCGAGAAAAAGTTTAACAAAGGTTTGAAATTATGTTTAAAGTTTGTTGCAAGTCGCTAAGTACTGTCATTCTCATGCAGTGTTTTTCGAAAGTCTCGCCGCATTATATGGCTTTTTTGCGATTTGTATTGGTTATGACGTTATATCTTTTGAACCATGAGTCGTATATGATTCTTAACCCTGCAGCAATTGTACCTCACGGCAAGGAATGTGTGTAGCAAATTTGGTTGAAATCGGTCCAGTGGTTTAGGAGAAATTGAGCAGCATTGTCGCTTAGGGCAGCAGTTTTCCGCGCATCTCATTGTTTATGACGTCATATCTCGTGAACTATGAATCGTACGTGATTCTTACAGTTACGGCGACCGTTCTCGTAGATTGAAGCTTACGTGTGCAAAATTTTATAAAGATTGGAACAAAATTGTAGATTTCTATGCAACACGTACAAATATACGAACACTCTGCTTTATAAAGGTTAGTTTACACGACGACACTACGTTTCATGAATCTGCGCTGCTGACCAGTGCGCATGCGTGGCAGGTGTTCGCGTATCTCGTTGACGAAACTAAACAGTTTCGGCACCTTCCAACTTTGACGAAACTGATTGCGCGTGTTTTTAGGTTAGGTGATAACCAATACAGAACAAAACACAACATAAAGGGGGGAAAGGAAGAAATAATTCGGTTTTTGAACATATATGCGATGCATTGGTGTTGTGCCATGAAAATTTCAGTTATAAGCAGTGCCCTTAGTGCTCTAGAACCAATTATTCGTGAATTAAATATTGATGAGTTGATGATTAGTGAATTTCAGATTAAAGTGCATTCAATTCCAAATACCTATACAAATGAACTATGGCAATTGTGGATTCGGGAACACGTTACAAGTACTGTAGAGACGAATATTTGACAAGAAAAGTAATGCAATTTGTAATTTCAGTTCTGGTAACGATGCTTCACGCATAACAGTATCTTGTTTCTTTATTGCATTACTAACTCTGTTTAAAAGAAACGTAAACTGCTTTGGTGACATTCTGGATTAAAATAACTTCTAGGGTCTTCGATCACAATTTGCCGGCCGCAATGGCCGAGGGACTGAGGCGCTCCAGTCACGGTCTGCACGGCCACTACGGTCGGGGGTTCGAATCCCCCCTCGGGCATGGATATTTGTGCCGTCTTTAGTATTAGCTAGTTCTTAAGTAGTTTTTAAGTTTAGGGACTGATGACCCCGTAGTTAAGTCCCATAAGCTATACAAACATTTGAACAGTTTTGATCAGAACTTCTTTCAGCAATGTTGCTGAGCAACCGAGCTAATGTCTTTTTTTAATCCAGTCACAAACGCAAATACGTTTCTTATTATGTTTAGTCTTATGCAGCGACTTCACACAGAGAAGCAATAGCTCCGCCACAACTCTTACAGCTACCAAAACGTTCATTCTACGGCGACTACGGCACTTACAAAACAACGAAACTGAAGTGTATAGTATTGGCGCCGTGTCTACAGACATACACGAAACGAGTTGCGCGCAACTCATTTCATCCAACGTGTGTCGCAACCTAGTGTCGTCGTGTAGACTAGCCTTTGGATATAGATAATTACCACTTCTAAAAGTGAAGCAGAATAATGAATTCAATCGTAAAAAGTGCAGCCCTCCGTCAGCTTCAGCTTGTACAAAAGTGGCCCACCCCTGGTCTAGTTGAACACACTTTTCAGTATTTTCGAGCTTTTCCTCCAGTTTAGACACGGCCCTTATCTGTTGAGCCGCGCGGCTGATTGGCATACTTGAGCGGGCAGTAGCGGAACCGATGGCCATTGTGTGGCGGTGGCGGCGCCTGTGACTTGGGCGGCGTAGCGAACGGCAGTTCTGTGGCCCGTTGTCCGGCATTGTGCACGTCCTCGGGGGTGGCCACGGTCCTGTTAGCCCTGTGTGTCTGCCGCCGGTGGCAGCGGCTACTGGTGCGACGCCCCGCGGCGCTAGGACCCTCCGGGACCAGGAGCTGCCGGCGCTTTGAGCTTGCCGCGACAACACCCGTTACACGCACCCTGCCGGCTGTCACCTAATGGACCCGTGTCACGGCACGCGTACCGCGGCTACTGTCCCCAAGGCACACGAGCACCGCTAAGGCCGCGACACCCTAAAATGCATTCTGGCTGTTGAGATGCACCTAGTTTCACAGAAGGAAATATAAGTGACTGCGGTGACGCTAACTGCTGTCATTAGTTTGTATGTGCAGCGCCGGCGCAAGCCTAACTGCCGCCCCTTTCTAGTTGCAATATTGCCCCCAATCACAAAAAAAAAAAAAAAAAAAAAAAAAATGCTAACGTTAAGGGGGGACGTAGATGAAAAACACGCATTTTCTGAAAAATGCACTAAAATCATAGTTTTGGAGATATGACAACGAAATTTTGTACCACGCTTTACATGAAAGTAACAAATCTAGATATAAAATCATTCGATTATATATATTCAATGTTTTCTTTCTTTTTTTTTAAATTTTTTATTGGAATTTGAAGTTTCCATTTTCAAAAAATTTTGTATGTACCTTTTTCTCATAAAGTATTCAAGACATTTCTACAAAAAATTCTCTGTTTCATCTATATCTATAAATGTGAATGTCTGTTCGGTATACGTCGATCACGTCTAAACCACAAGACATAATTTGTGCAGCTACGTCTACCCGGGGAAGGCTTTAAGCACGGTTTTATGGCGATCGGATAGCTATTTATCTATATATATTAATGTGTATGTCTGTTCGGTGTATGCTTATCATGACCGAACGACAAGAGGCAGAGGCTTAAATATTTGTACAGTTACTAATTTATACCTGAGGAATGTTTTAGGCACGGTTTTATAGCGATCTGATATATTTAGTAATTTGAAGAATATAACACGAAATGCGGAACAATAATTACTCTTTGAAAGTTATATTTACTCTTTGAAAATGGTTATATTGGTTGCATTGTTGCTTGAGGGTTGATAATGATAAAACGGTGGAGTATGTTGTGACGGAAAGTTATCAGTGTATATAAAATTCTACGTGTGTGTGTGTGTATGTTAATATTTCGCTCTGCAGTGAAAAGTGCAGAACGCAAACGAATGGTCTGTGTGTAATTGTTGTCCAAAGTCTCCCGTTGCACACCATAGCAGTTCCATGCCGATAGCTGTAAGGGCGTGGAATATATGGTGGTTCAAAGTCGTCAAATTATAAAAAAAATTCGGACTGAAGGCCAGCGATGACGTTTCGACTCTATAGCAAGGAGGTTACATACAGCGAAACGTGATGCCACAGACCATATCTTTGGTCTATGCGTGCTACAATGTCTTCAGCTCTTTCTCTGTAAGGATAAGCATACGAAAAATTTTATTTTTTTACTTGAATGTTAATTAAAAATGTTTGTTCTAAAGAAGGTATTGTATTTCATTTCATCCTTCAAAACCAGTCTCATAGCACACTACTGAAAGATAGCTTATCTATCATAATCAACCAACACGCGAGCGGAGCCGCGGGTTTAAGCTAGTCTCTTTATATGTTGTTACTAAGTTTTTCTTCGATTCGTGTTGTGGATATTTTCTAAAGCTTTGCGTAGTGATTGTGTATATGTGAACAGTATATAATTTGCTTGTTTTACCGTTCTTAGACCTCTATACAGAGCTGCGCTTCCTCTGTTACTTGGTTTACGTTGGATCTGACGGCGGGACAGTCAAGCTGGACTGTAGAATGGAATGTAGGAAGTAATGTGAACGATGTTTCACCAGACCATACCATATACTTCCAGCCTTCGAGTGTCCGGGTTTTATGGTCGTGGTATCACTTCCCCTGCAGCTGTGCCTCGGCTTCCGTTATAATAGCGAGGATATTGTCGCTAATAAAACGTTAAACAACGCAGCCGTTTCCGTTATAGATGCCCCCACCAACTCTTCAGTATCGAGTTGGCCCCACTTGTAAGTCTGAGAGATCACCCATTTTGCCGGTTATTTGTGTTGATCGTCACAGAACAAAACATATAATACAGTGGAGAGTAACGTCCAACATTTCGTACGTCAACTGTGCTCAGCCGTCGCATCTCGGTGTTAACACGTACGTTCGCAGTGATGCCAGCTTCTAACAAGATGTTGTATACTGCATGGTGCTCATATAATTTTGTCTACCCCTCTGTACATGGAATGCGAAAGGGTTATTTCACACGCGGAAACTACACATTGTAAAATGAGTATCGAAATGCGCTAAACTGACGCCTGTCACCAAACTCACTAGAGGGCTGTGATTATTTATGAAACCGAATCACGTCATACGGGCTCTTCTGTCAGGGGCTGATGCTGAAAGAATGGGATCGCATCTATAGTCAGGAAGCATATGGCCCAATATACTGACCCACACAGACCAACCAACGAGTGAATACTGAACCTCACACTACAAATCATATGAATTACACACCTTGCCATTAAAACTGCTACACCACGAAGATGATGTGCTACAGACGCGAAATTTAACCGACAGGAAGAAGATACTGTTATATGCAAATGATTAGCTTTTCAGAACATTCACACAACGTTGGTGCCGGTGGCGACACCTACAACGTGCTGACAGGAGGAAAGTTTCCAACCAATTTCTCATACAAAAAAAAAAAGCAGTTGACCGGCGTTGTTTGGTGAAACGTTGTTGTGATGCCTCATGTAAGGAGGAGAAATGCGTACCATCACGTTTCCGTCTTTGATAAAGGTCGGACTGTAGCCTATCGCGAATGCGGTTTATCGTATCTAGTTAACTATCGTATCGCGACATAGCAGAATATGGAATCGGTGGGTTCAGGAGGGCAGTGCGGAACACCGTGATGGATCCCAACGGCCTCGTATCACTAGCAGTCGAGATGGCAGATAGCTTATCCGCATGGCTGTAACGGATCGTGCAGCCACTTCTCGATCCTCGAGTCAACAGATGGGGACGTTTGCAAGACAACAACCAGCTGCACGAACAGCTCGACGACGTTTGCAGTAGCATGGACCACCAGCTCGGAGACCATTGCTGCGGTTACCCTTGACGCTGCAGTACAGACAGGAGCGCCTGAGATGGTGTACGCAACGACGAACCCGGCTGCACGAATGGCAAAACATTTTTTCGGATGAATCCAGGTTCTGTTTACAGCATTATGATGGTCGCATCCGTGATTGGCGACATCGCGGTGAAGGCACATTGGAAGCGTGTATTCGTCATCGCCATATTGGCCTATCACTCGGTGTGATGGTATGCTGTGCTATTGGTTACACGTCTCTGTCATCTCTTGTTCGCATCGACGGCACTTTGAACAGTGGCCGTTACATTTCAGATGTGTTACGACCCGAAGCTCTAGCCTTCATTTGATCCCTGCGAAACCCTTCATTTCAGCATGTTGCAGGTCCTGTACGGGCCTTTCTGGATACGGAAAAAGTTCTACTGCTGCCCTGGCCAGCCCATTCTCCAGATCTCTCACCAATTAAGAACGTCTGGTCAGTGGTGCCGAGACACTGGCTCGTCACAATACGCTAGTCACTACTCTTGATGAACTGTGGTATAGTGTTTACTACATTATGCATGCTTGGAAATTACGATTGTCAGACAGTTTCGATCTTTGATATTTGGGAAAGGTATGGTATGCAGGACATTGGCGGTCACCTCTCCACCAGGCAGTCTGAGCAGCGATCTCTCAGGGCAAGAAGGCCGTTCCTCACGCTCTTGGTGTCCAAAGCCGGTATGTATGGAGCTTCCTTCTTTGCTAACTAGGCTGCTTTAAATCACGTTGGCAAATGAAACTACTGATATAATCTTCGATGGTGCCTCACTACATATAAGGATTTTAGATAGAGTAGTTGCAACTAAAAAGAACAAATTTCCGACATAAATTGCCTATCTCACCTGACACAGGGCTTTGAAAGGTATCAACAGCCATTAACAGAAAATTTTTGTCGGTCTAGATCTCGAACCCGGATTTCCTTCTTAACGCTAGCGGAAGGTCAGGTCTCAAATACTTTCACAGCATAATAAAAAAAAAGGCGTGGGAGTCAGGCCAGGTTCTATCTGACTGGATAAGAGCGACAATCACGCCAATTTTCAAACATGGAAACAGAAAAGATTGTAACGACTATTGAGGTAGTTCTTTAATCAGCGTTGTGGGAAAATTATTCTCAGGTATTGTTCAAAGGAGAGTACGAGTATTAGTTGAAGACAAGCTGGATGAAAATCAGTGTGGGTTTAGGCCTCTGAGAGGCTGTCAGGACCACATCCCTAGCTTACGGCAGATAATGGAGAAGTGCTATGAATGGAACAAGGAATTGTATCTATGTGTTATAGATCTAGAAAAGATTTATGGCAGTGTCCCTAGGAGGAAGCTGCTGACAGTTCTGCAAGATTATGGAATAGGAGGCAAACTTCTCTAGGCAATTAAAGGTCTTTACGTAGACTGTCAGGCAGCAGTTAGAGTAGACGGCAAATTAAGTTCATGGTTTAGGGTAGTTTCAGGGTAAGACAAAGCTGTAACATGTCACCATTGTTGTTCATACTATTCATGGATTATATGTTGAAAACAGTAGACTGGTAGGGCGGGATGAAAATAGGTTAAAATAAAATAAGCAGTCTTGCATAGGGTAAGGTGGTACAATTTCGATCATTGCGGACAAATATAATTGTAACTGCAAATATATTGAGAAAAGAAATAATTTTAACTATGGCACTTGTTCTTCAATGTTTAATGAATGTGTAACACAAATATTAGACAATTACAAATGTTGGTATGAACACAAAAAAGGTTACAGAATTGAGAAAAATCGATAGGAAATGTACCACACTAGGTACAATTATGATCACTTCCTCGTACAATTTTGATAACTGTCTTTTTCCACATAAAAAGCACTTTTTTCTTCGGGCACCAGCACATACTTCGCGGTACCAAACGTTGCACAATAATGAATTTACAAGCGCGTGGAAACTAGAGAAATTATAAGAGCGCGTTTGACGAAGTAGCTCCACGTCCATCTTAACAGGAAGAGATTCATATCTCCGTAGCACAAAGTGGTGTATTCTTGGAAAAGTCAGGAGCAGCTGTAGAAACCTGCTACACTACAACGCCACACAAAGGCGAGTGCTACGAGTGAAAAATGGCGCAAAAACGTATGTTGATCGGAATTGTACCTATATCGAATTTGTACCACCTTACCCTATGCAGATGGCTTAGTTATGATGGCAGATTCAGTTGACAGGTTGCACTCTAATGTTTCAGAGCTCTATCAGAGGTGTAAGGGTTACGATATGAAGATCAGAATCTCCAATACGAAGGTAATGTCTCTGGGAAAGAGATTTCAACAGATTCAGTGCCAAATAAGAGGAAAAAAGTTAGAACAGGTAGACAGTTTCAAGTACCTGGGGTTAATTTTTACACAGGATGGCAACATAGTGAAAGAACTTGAATCAAGGTGTAGCAAAGCTAATGAAGTGAGTGCCCAGCTAAGATCTACTCTCTTCTGCAAGAAGGAAGTCAGTACCAAGACTAAGTTAGCAGTGCACCGTTCTATATTTCGACCAACTTTGTTGTATGGGAGTGAAAGCTGGGTGGGTACAGATTGCCATATTCATAAGGCTGAGGTTACAGATATGAAAGTAGCAAGAATGATTGCAGGAGCTAATAGATGGGAACAATTGCAGGAGGGTGTCCATAACGAGGAAATCAAAGACAAATTGGGAGTGAACACCATAGATGAAGCAGTTAGAGCGAACAGGCTGATATGGTGGGGTCATGTTACACGCATGGGAGATGCAAGGTTATCTAAGAAACTCATGGGCTCGGCAGCGAAGGATAAGAGGAGTCGAGGTAGACCAAGGCGAAGAATGAAGTGAAAGGTGTAACATTAGACGAGGCATAAATGTTAGCATTGAGTAGGGGATCATGGAGGAATTTTATTAGTTGGACTATGCGCCAAACTGAACGCTGAAAGGCATAATCAGTCTCTAATGATGATGATGATGATGATGAACGCGAGCTGTGCCTTGCCATTTCGACCATCTGGACATGCGTTATATCCGAGACAGTTTCAGAACTGCCACAACTGCCACAAACGCTAATGATGCGTCCTTCCTCTCCTATCCCACTTAATCGCAGCTTAAGCTCTGTAATCCCATAATTGTTCGGTGGTTGTTTGTGCATCTGCACTGAAATGGTTGATTTCTGTCCAAGTATTGAATCGTAGACAAATATACGTAAGGTGTCTTGCTCCCATAAATATCAAATGAACGAAGTGTGTTTATTCCAGACAAGGAATCACCAAAGTAAATCCTGAACGTCTGGCAGCTCAAACAAAAAGGGCAAAGGAATTGAAAGGCGGTGAAATTAAAACGAAAGAAGAAAGATGAAAACTCTTTATTTAAAAAGTAACACATATAGCCCACTGTGAGACAAACCGTCAATTTCTTCACGGAAATCTTTCCTACATAACCACAATTGAACGCAGGCACGTAACCCTTCGTCCGAAGCAAATCGACAACCATGAATATCTTCCTTGAGCGCTCTAAAATCATGGCAATCCCGTGAGAAGAGATCGAGTGTGCATGGAGGATGAGTGTGGGGCTTGCAGTGAAACGTATGCGTAGGGTAGAAACAACTGTGGCAACATACAGGTGGGTACTGTCTTCCTACAGTGATCAACTCCTCTCTGTAATAAAAAGACAGTTTGCTGAACACTAAATAACCAAACTGCCTGCTCAAAATAAAAATAAAATAACATAAAGGCTATACACATCATGAAAGGTAGCACAGTCACTAGAGTACACTAGTGTCGATGGTTTTCCCATTGATACTAGTCGCCGAGTGCACCTACCTCGGTCAAAGAGCAAGATCACCGAGTTCACCGAGTGTTCTAAAAAAAAAAAAAAAAAAAAAAAAAAAAAAAAAAAAAAAAAAAAAAAAAAAAAAAAAAAACGGGCAACTGTTAACCATGGTTAAAACGTCTCTGCGGTGCACCAACATACATTAAATGCTGTCAGTCAGCAAACCATCGTCAGCCAACCGTATATTTGATCGCGGTATAGTCCGGTCCGTGTAGCGCAATGGAAAGCACCCAAGCAATGCAAAGGTGTTAATTGAGATGTGTATTTCTCGACAATCTTACTTTCTCTGATCCGTGTCTGTGAAATGAAGCGTTTCTGTAACCGCAAGATACCCACACGTTTCCTGTGAAAACCCCCTGAAAATTCGTCTATTAGTTTGAGAAAGACGGACATGACGGTTACCGATGAAAAACTAAATTGTGATGGTCTTTTTTCTGTGATCCGATTTTTATGAAAATAAGTCTAGTTTTGGAGAAGTGGTTTCTAATAGATGCACAGATAGACACGACGGTCTGTGAAAACACTTAGTGATTTTATTTTGATGAAATCATGCCTAGATCCTGAACCAGCCACATCAGGAAAATAAAAGATATCGTAATTTGAAGATTTAGGTGTATTTCATACTTGGAAACAACGGCGTAATGCAGCAAAGAACTAATAGATAACGCTGCGTGTGTTCGTGTAAAGTTCGGGGCAGCGATCTGATTATTACCCTTTGAAAATACTACTTACTCTTTGACTTTTGAAATTTACCATATTTCTGAAAATCTTGGTTGCTATGTTCTACGAAATATGATTGAACGCAATGAATATGAAACTGATGCAATCCTCGTCGTGTTCAATCCATATATTTACATACTAATGTCACAGTCTAACGTATATGTACAACTGCTATGGAAGTTTAAGTCTCACGCTTGGAGCGACAAAAGCTCATCTAACGGAAAGAGAGCCAACCATAAGAATAATAATTGTTTTCAGTGATATTTCTACTTCATTAAGGAAACACTTATTATATTTCAGCTTTCCATTCCTCAGCTCATTGTCCAGAAATATGAATGATCATAAATGTTTTAAATGGCGAATATAACTGATGAATGATGTAAGCTACATCATATTCGTGAAGATATGCCTCTTTCTAACACGTTTTGCAAACGTATTAAAAAGAAACTACTGGCATATTTTCATGCGGATTTCACAGGAAAATTGAGCTAAGATTGTGACAACATATAGGCATGATTTCATCAAAATCAGATCATGGGAAAAAGATACATCGCAATCGTGTTTTCAGTAACTATCTGTTCACCTATTAGAAATACCCGATCTCCTAAACTACTTCACGGATTTGCATGGAGCAACTTCGTTTCATATAAGTGGAATAAGGGAAATTGTTTTAGATGTAAATGCTTGAAGTATGAATTGCGTAGTACAGCAAACAAGCGATAGAGGCGTTGCAGTGCACCAAAGAACTAATAGACACCGCTGATGCATAATAAGTATGGAGTAGTACAACAAGGAAGCGAACGTCTGTAACAGAATTAAGCAATCTTATCTCTGCGAATACCACAAACATTGAACATAGTGTTACTGATTTCGCTTTGTGTATGAAATACTTAACTACATTTCTTTGCCTCTTTTGGACGTTTCACCTTTTTTTATCAAAAACTTTATATAGATACATCGTTTTGGACTATGACGTTTACTTACATTTGACATCTTGGCTAGGACAACGGACTTTATTGACAGAACGATCCAACACGGATTCTATTTTTACTGACTGAGGTTTGGAACCGTAAAAAGTCATGATACTCACAGACCCTCCTTCAACAACCGTTGCGAAGCACGGGCGTATAAGCTAGTAAATAAAAAAATAAATAAAAAAATGCAGTAAACCAACCATAAATTGTCGAATGGATTTCAGAAATAAAAATGGAAAATTTTAGGATTCGTACAAGTTGCGATCATAAGCGTCGATTCGTTGAGAATGCCCTTTCGCACAGTTCCGACTAGTCTGAACCGGGACAGAGAAAATGCTTCTTACCCACTGCAAAGCGGTTAAAATCCTTGCTCCAAAGAGCTAAGCCACTACATATGCAAAGTCTTCTGCATGCAATATTGTTGCCTGTTCTTTGAAGAAAGCAAGTGGGAAATTGCGGCAATTCTTTTAAAAATTCAAGAGACAGTACATTGTAACATTTTCACTTAATTTCCATTGATTTAATCGTGTAATATTGCACGAGTTACGTGCGTTTTCATGCTTAGCACGACACGTATTGAGAACGACTCTGTCAAGATAAAATATTTACCGTAAATATTATGCTTACTTAACCGTCTTTTTCGCACTGTAGTCAGTTTAAAATTATAAAATAGTGTGTCGTAACACTACTAGGCACTAAAATAGAAGCAAATTTTAATCTCTTTGACCAATGCTTCTTCAACCGTTGGTAACGCTGCCAGTTTTGCTTCTTACGGCGGTAAACGCTTGGTTCCGTCTTTCCACGCAGCTCCATTGTCCGAATTTTGTATTGGTTTTCGCGTGATAAAAGTCTGCATTTAATTCCCAGCAGCAAAAAAAAAAAAAAAAAAAAAAAAAAAAAAAAAAAAAAAAAAAAAAAAAAATTGTTCAAATGTTTGTTAAGCTTAACGGACTTAATTAACTACGGGCTCATCAGTCCCTAGACTTACAAACAACTTATGAACTACCTACAACTAAGGACGGCATAAATATCCATGCCCGAGGGGGGATTCGAACCCCCGACCGTAGTGGCCGTGCAGACCGTGACTGAAGCGCCTCAGTCCCCTCGGCCACCGCGGCCGGCTTCCCAGCAGCAACAAACTTTCTTATTGTCTTCTGGAACGCCACGCCTGATTAGTTACGATAAGATGTCGTCGTCCAAAGCCGATTTGTGGTATCCTCATCTATTTCTATAAATGTGAATGTCTGTTCGGTGTACGTTTATCACGTTTGAACCACAAGACATAAAGAACTAAAAATTTGTACAGTTACTAATGTCAACCGGGGGAAGGCTTTAGGCACTGTTTTATGACGATCGAATAGCTATTTATCTATATACATTAATGTGAATGTCTGTTCGGTGTTCGCTCTTCACGTCCGAACGACAAGACGCAGAGACTTAAATATTTGTAGCTACTAATTTATACTTGAGGAAGGTTTTAGTCACGGTTTTATAGCGATAACGCGAAATGCGGAACAATAATTACTCTTTGAAAATTATATTTACTGTTTGAAAATGGTTTTATTGGTTGTATTGTTGCTTGAGGGTTGATAATGATAAAAGGTTGGAGTATATTGGATGGAAAGTTATCGGTGTATATAAAATTCTACGTGTGTGTGTGTGTGGGTGTGGGTGTGTTAATATTTTGCTCTGCAGTGAAAACTACAGAACGCAAACGAATGGTCTGTGTGTAATTGTTGTCCGAAGTCTCCCGTTGTATACCACAGCAGTTCCATGTCGATAGCTATAAGGGGGTGGAAGATATGGTGGTTAATTAAAAAAAAAAAAAAAAAAAAAAATTCATACTGAAGGTCAGCGATGACGTTTGCGACTCTATAGGAAGGAGGTTACATACAGCGAAACGTGATGCCACAGAGCATATCTTTGGTCTATGCGTGCTACAATGTCTTCAGCTCTTTCTCTGTAAGGATAAGGATACTTATAAGGAAATATAAGAATAAATAAATAAAGCAGTAAAATGAAATTAAAATGAATTTGGACATTGCTTTTACCATACGTGTTGAGATATTGCAACACAGGCTATAAGGAATAATGTATGTATTATTGTAAATCATTAAGCACTTCACATAATTTCTTTTTTATTTGAATGTTGATTAAAAATTTTTGTTTCTAAAGAAGGTATTCTATTTCATTTCATCCTTCAAAACCAGTCTCATAGCACACTACTTAAAGATAGATAAGCTATCATAATCAAGCAACACGCGAGCGGAGCCTCGGGTTTAAGCTAGTCTACACTAAACCCTTGAATACAATAAAAATGAGTTTCAAATCAGTAAAGTATAGCAATATTTTGTTCGAGTTTTCACATGCCTAAATCTTTACTTTCTTGATTTTCTGAAAATGTCCATTTGACTGTGGCATGAGCAGAGTATCGGCTTAAAGATTTTTTCCGCCGAGCAGAGTACCGCCTAAATCATATTTTCCACCTAAAGTACTGCCCCTGCCTATTAATCGCCGCAGTGCATTTCTGTCAGACGGAGGACTGGTGGCGTAGGATAGTCGCACATCACCCGATCTGGCCCCAATCGAGTTCTTTCTTTGGAAGACTGTGAAAGGTAGTCTTGTGTAGTTCGCGAACGAACTAGTTCGGAAGAACGCTCCCACAGGCGAACTTCGCGAACTAGTTCGCAGATCCCTCGCCTCTTAGTTCGTCCGTTCCTTTTCCGAAGACTGACGGGTAACAGCGAGAGGACGCGAGAGCGCGCAGAATCGCTTGATTCCCTTCTGTCAGTTGCCGTCATTTCGAGCAGCTCAGCTGTAGTTTTAGTAGCGATAGCAAAAGCGGCAGCAAAAGCCAAAACGAGCGGACGAACTAAAAAGAGCGACCTACTTCGCGGCAGAGCTGCGAACTAAAAGGAGAGCTACCGGTCGCGAACTAAAACACGCGCGATAGGTCGCGAACTGAAACATTCGCGATAGGCCGCGAACTAAAATATGCGCGATAGGTCGCGAACTATAATTTGCGTGATAGGTCGCGAACTAAAATATGCGCGATAGGTCGCGAACTAAAACATGCATGATAGGGCGCGAACTAAAATATGCATGATAGGTCGCGAACTAAAACATGCGCTATAGGTTGCGAATAAAATATGCGTGATAGGTCGCGAACAGAATTAAATATCACGTGTTTGCCTTCTGCTGATGAGAGCCATATTGAGGTTAGCGTCTGCCTGCTAGATTACATAGTTCAGTGCTAGAAAATTTCTGCTTTGTAGTATTCTGAACTCTGCAATATCTAACTAATAAATTCCAAAATGTCAAGGTATAGAGATCAAACTTAAACGCGAGAAATTATCCACAAACTGTTTCTTTTGCTTTGCGTGATATCGTTAAAGCGGCTCAAGCAGCAAGCGCATGAAGCAGCTAGGTGGGGGAACTTCTCCCTCCACCTGCAAGCGCAGACCACGCCGCTCAGCCGTCACTGGGAGCGGACAAACTAAAAGAACGAACTAGTTCGCGGCAGAGCCGCGTACTAAAGTGAGCGCTTCCGATCGCGAAACTATTATGCGCAAGTCTAGTGAAAGACCCTTGTCTGAAATAGCTGCTTCACGCCATAAGGCCTAGTGGGTAGGATAACTTCGTGCATCAGGTATCTATGAGAGGGTCTAGCGGCTATGTCAGGGGTGTCTCGATGCATCTGCACAAAATGTTGAGCGTCTGATGTCGTGGTCGTTTATTTGCAGCATATTACTAAATAACTGCAGCGCCATTTAGTAGGCATGACTGGCTTTTCCGACCATCAGGTATTACGCGATTCGTCGGTATTGTATGCTGATGTGCCGTGACATTTTGTAAACTTAATCACCCTGTGTAAGTCCTATTGCCAAGTGAAAGCTGTGCTGGAAAATGCTCTTTCGCTGAAACTAGCCCGCTTCCTTGGCGAAATCGCTGTTTTTAACATAGGCGTTGGTGACCCACATACCTGCTCCTCTTAGGAGCCACAAGTCTTTGGCGATACTGGAATAATGGCTCATCTGACAGTAGTAGACGTGCACTAAAATGTAGTCGGTTACTTCCTTGATCAATTGCATGTACTGTGAAGTGAAAAACTATTTATTATCTGGACTAGACCTGTTGCTCTTAACGCTGATGCATCGGAACAGTACTCCTTTTCACACATATTCCAACAATACGTCTTTATTCCAGAGATAATGAGACTAACAAATCACCCGCCCACTCTTATGGCCTAGTGAGCAGCACCATCCAATGGAAACTTCTATTTCTCTCATTGCTGTATCGCCTTATGTTCATCCAAGCTGTTATTCTTAAACTGTACCTTTTGTACAACTCTGTCTCATGGCGATGTTCCAAAGGTGCGTCAATTCTGAGCGCTGACAGGCATTTCTTTTATCGATACTTTGTGGAGAGTCAGCAAGAGACAATCACATGTGACAGGAAATACGTATAGTGGCGGTAAAGGCTGATACGCATTAGTTGTAGAGCTCAAAAATGTTCAAATGTTTGTAAATCTATCGGACTCCGTAGCTTAAAAAGTATTTAAGGTAAAGTAGCTAAGGACAACACAAACACCAATGCCGAGGGGGGGACTCACACCCGACAGCGAATGGCCGCGCGCACCGCAGCACGGCGTCCCAGTTGTAGAGCTGCTCCATTTGGCACAGCGACAAATGGGCACCAAACTTTTCATTCTGGTTTTATATCTTTGAACTGAAACAGTTTAGTCTAATATGCAGTCTCGCGGGAGTAGCCGAGAGGTCTGCAGCGCCACGTTACGGTCGTACGGCCTCATGTTTCTTGATCTTCTGTTTCAAAGCCGCGGCGTAGTGGCCAACCGCATTGAGGCGCTTTGCTCCGATGTGCGAGGCCGTTCCCCGTCGGGGGTTCGAATCCACCCCCCCTCCCTCGGGCGTGGATGTTTGTGTCGTCTTTAGTATAAGGCGGTTCATAAGCAGTTTGTAAGTTTAGGGACTGATGACCCCGCAGTTAAATCCCGTAAGCTTAACAAACATTTGAAATTTTTCTTAAATTGTTCACTATAGGCAGCGAAAAAAATATTTTCGTGTTTCGAAAGCGACATGATCACACACATCAGTTTCGAAACACTCAATTTTATAAACTTACCTCGTAATCTATATGCAGAACGTATCTCGCAACTTGGGTATCACGACGTTAAAATAGCTGTCCTGGTATTCTACAGTTTTACTGCGCATCGAATAAACATGATACCGCCAAACAGTAATAATTTCAGTAAATGCCGTATATCGAAAGAAAATAATATTTACCTTTTATTGTTCACAGGTTCTTAAAAATATGTCTTAGTTGAGGATACACCAAATTGTTTCTACTTTTCCAAATTCATTGTATGTCACAGATACAACAAGAAACCCAAAGCTTTCAAATGTTATCATTGTAATAAATTGCTTGTTATCGCAACGTGAAAATATTAACTTCATGGCAGGTATCAATAAGTTTTGCTGATGTAGCCTTAATTGATCCAAGGACTTTGTTTAAAGAACCTGATTGAATATTTATGTTTTCTATGTATAAAGTGGTGAATGAAATGTCAAAGAAAAATTATTTCTCCTCGGATAAGCAAAGGCATTTTCCATGTGGTCATAGCTCCGCTTTTGAGGGCTTTTATTCAGTAAAGACTGTTTTGTCCTCAAGTGAAACAATCAGTCGTAATCTCCTTACTTACGCTTTCATCTTTTAGATATTTTGAAAGCAATGCCCTGTTTGCTTTGTTCGTAGCTGGAATATTTTGTTCTTATAAAGTGTTTATATTCTTCACACCTTGCGTTTTGTTTATTACACCGGGTTTCAGGAAGAATTTCTCAGGTATGAAACTTTCACTCTGCAGCGGAGTGTGCGCTGATATGAAACTTCCTGGCAGATTAAAATTGTGTGCCGGAACCGGGACTCGAACCTGGGACCTTTGCCTTTCGCGGGCAAGCGCTCTACCGACTGAGCTACCCCGGCACGACTCACGATGCCGCCTCACAACTCTACTTCCGCCAGTACCTCGCCTCCTACTTTCCAAACTTCACAGAAGCTCTCTTGCAAACACGCAAGACTAGCACTCCTGGAAGAAAGGATATGGTGGAGACACGGCTTAGCGACAGCCTAAGGTCCCAGGTTCGAGTCCGGGTTCCGGCACACAATTTTAATGTGCCAGGAAGTTTCATATCAGCGCACACTCCGCTGCAGAGTGAAAGTTTCATTCTGGAAACATCCCTTAGGCTGTGGCTAAGCCGTGTCTCCACCATATCCTTTCTTCCAGGAGTGCTAGTCTTGCGTGTTTGCAAGAGAGCTTCTGTGAAGTTTGGAAAGTAGGAGGCGAGGTACTGGCGGAAGTAGAGTTGTGAGGCGGCATCGTGAGTCGTGTCGGGGTAGCTCAGTCGGTAGAGCGCTTTCCCGCGAAAGGCAAAGGTCCCAGGTTCGAGTCCCGGTTCCGGCACACAATTTTAATCTGCCAGGAAGTTTAATTTCTCAGATAATTGTCTTATTCAGTTTTCTTGGGAGATAAATATTTCAGTGCTTTAAGAGTCCTGTACCTCAGTGCAATGATAAATGCGGTGTTCTCATTTTGAACGCTGTATGTATTTGCAGTAGCAGTTTTTTTTTTTTTTTTTTTTTTTTTTTTTTTTTTTTTTTTTTTTTTTTTCCTCCGTTAAAGGTCGGTTAAAGACTAGATTGCATTTGACTTCGGCAACATTTTGTAGGCAGACCTAAACAACCCATCTTGCATGCCCCATTTGTAACCCAGTGGACTAAAACGGTCGTAACATGTCCTTACATTTTCAATATTCACCTAGTCTTCACGTTTACAACTAGATTTTCACGTTGGTTTTCTAAGTCCACAGGGAAACGATGGTAAACAACGCCCTTGGTTCTATGTTCATTGTAACATCAGGACAATTCGATATGCTTTGGGTCCTTTTACTGACAAAATGACGTGAACAACTGACAATATTACAAAACAGTAATAGTGACGAACTACGCAAAATATGCAATCGCACGACGTCAGAAATGACCGCGTGTTCTGAAGAAAGTATACGTAGCTGCTCTTCAACATAACGATTCTCCACACGGGGTGCCGGCGAGCACATGGGAAACCGTAACACCCTCAACAGGTAGAAGTTGCGGAATTCGTGTGTTCCATTTGAAGACTGAGTTAGGAGAATTGCCTAGTTCGAGTGTTTGGTTTTGCCGCTGCATGTAGATGCTGGCGAGTTCGTGTGAGCCGGGTTAAAGTGGACATTCATGGCGAAGAGAACAGAGGTGGTTAATTTGAAGGAGGACTTTCTGAGAATGAACGTTTCCAGGACAGCGTTGTAAGTTAGTGAATCGCGGATAGTGGGTAAACTAGAAGAGAAAAGGCAATCGAGGCGTTTGAACGGCGAAGAATAGAACATTTTAAATAACGGAATCCATAACAGTTATTAATTTTTTTTAAATTATTTACTACCCGAGTTTCGAGACCTCGGGTAGTGCCTAAAATAGAAAGTTTAAAATTAACAGCTTTGTATGGTGCAGATGGAGGTGGCACCACTGAAAACAGTTCAGGAAATAAGGAACTTAAGGACAGGATTGCAAAATGGTAAACTCAACGAATCTCATGCACACAGCTATATTAACAGTAAATAAAATCACTTAAGAGGACTTCTTGACTTCTTTAAAGAAACCACTCCAACAATTTAAACCAATGGGGAACGTACAGCAATTAAGTACAACCACTGGATCACATAATATCACACTTGATTATAAACTATGCTTCCGAAGCAGGTAACAAACTGGCATATGTTCATTAGTTCCAAAAGTGGGTGTTACCACAAAATTTAAAGTCAGTTCTTATTGCAAATCTCTCACAGAACCACACAAATAAAGTTAACTTCCTAAAAACAGAAATTTAAACTTTCGACCATCAAGGACAATGCACGTTGGTAGCCATGTTGATACATGCAGGACCGGAAAGGAGGAGAAGGGTCACTTAAGTGAACGAAGCGAAACAGTCCAGCTCTTACGGGGGACCCACACGCTCGTAATCGGAAATCACCACAACTTCCTCCTCCGTTGCGGTTCCGCCGGGCCAGCCCCAATAATGCAAATCTGCAACATAAATTCCAGAAACAGTATCCGGCGCCAAATTACGTCGACACATACACCACCAAAACGCTTTAAATGATTAAAACATTACATAAACAAGTGCCAAAATACCAAACTTCCTTAACAATCACCTTACAATTGGAGAAATGCAAGGCACTCCACCTAACGACAACGGTTTTGTTAAGTTCGAACTGGTAACATAATTTTGGCATCGTTATCAAGGCACAAAATAAAACTTAGTAAAATATTAAATATCAAGTTCAACCACTTAAACTTTCTTTGCAGAAACTATAACGGTTAGTAAAATATGCACAAGCCACAGAACTCGTAATATTGAAGGCATGAAACAATTGCATTAGACTTTAATGTCTAATGGCAAACCACTACTGTCTGCGAGAGATCAGCCCAGTAACTTTCCTAACCGACCCACTCCCACGACTCGGAGTCGACGGTGTTCCAACACGAAGCCAGAGGTGCGCCCAGAACCACCAGCGGGCACAGTGCAGACCTCCACAATCAAGCAAGACTGCCAATCAGAATAACGACACCCATCCCGGGGCGCACACCAGACTGAATAAGAAACCATAAGAACCATAAGAAACGTCAGGCACAACCCACAATTCAAAATAAACAATTCAGAAGAAAACACCCTACTCTTGACGAACTTCAAAAGCACACAACAGACTATTGCATAATCAACGCAAGGTGTGTAGCAGAGACCAACAAGGAAGGACACCGAGAATAAAAGCATTCCGGCACTCGTAGCAAGTCTAGCAGGACAGCACGTACACTCGGGAGCAGACGAAAGTGAACTTGCTTGACTAAGTGACACACGCGGCACAGCACACTGCAGCTCACATTAAGCTCTCGTCTCCAGCTACCTGTCCCGCTGCCCAAGCATTCAGCTGCAAAATACTTCAGGACCAAACAGCGACTCCGCCTCTAGGAACGCTAAGTTCAGCGCTCACGTCGGCCCGCACGACGGTAACAACATCACCACCAAAGCTCTATACAGAGCTTTACATCACCACAGCAACCCAGGCGACTAGAACTGTTACTCCATCGCTCCACGCTGGCGGCGGCGGGGTTGGAACACTTGCGCGGAGTGACACTTGCGCGGAGTGACACTTGCGCGGGACCCGGGACCCTTGGGGCGGCTAATGGCTTTTCCTGGGTACAGGCACACCAAGAAGTCTAGCACTGCTGTTGTCAAGTTTCCACACTGTCAACATAACACGAAACTCAGTGAAATTGCACAACCCTTTCAAAGCTGAAGAGCAATATAGTAACTTGTTCTAACTACATATTAATTCGTTGAGTGTTCCTCCTGAAAACAAAAAGGTATTTTAATAGTGATAATGTTTGGAGAGTTATTAAGACATTCTTTGCTACTACAAGACGATGACTTTCCACAGTCATACCTCCTAAAAGCATATTATTCAGAACATTAAGCATATCAAGACACCTGCGCAAGCAATAAATATATTAGGCATCCTGTACAGATACGTTGATGTAATTGACCGCTATGTAGTTAACCCCACTATCACGCAACTTCCATCTCTTTAAAAATAGCTACTAATAGGATACGCAACCTTAAACCTTCAATTAAAAAACGTTAATAATAAGTCAATGAGTATTTTACATACTTGAAGCGTTTATTCGTAGACCCCAAAACGATTTGGCTGTATTCGAATTAGAAATACATCTAAGAAATGTATGAAATACGGAATGTGTAAGGGAATGTCACACACCGAAAAATGCTAAAGATAAATTCTATTTTCCATCACCGTCATATAGAACCATTTTTACTCCGAACTTGGCATAAACCAACAGGGAGAAACAAGTTCAAAGACTTCCAGGAAAAATGAAGCGAAATTGACAGCAAATAGTTGGTTATAAATTACATTGCCTGTTAACTGTATAAATATAAATTACGGAATACGCGGAACTCCTGTTCAGTACAGTCAAAAAGGTCTAAGGTAATAGGCAGTGGTTTACAATCAGATATCCGTATCACTCTCCTCCTCAAGAAGTCTGTGTGAAGATTTATATTCAGAACATTCAAGAAAAAGGTGTTGAAACTATAAGAAGCAGCTCATTTACTCAGGAAGGAAATACATTATGGTACCCGTAAATTTGAATGGCTGTATCTCTTGTAGTAACATTCATTTTTGATAAAATGTTAAAATCCAATATACCAGAATTTTGTTTTTCTAAACTCATTGCCAACTTTTTTGTCGAAATTTTTGCAGGAAGTAGTCTTGACGTGATTTCATACTTCTATGCATTAATATTATCAAACATGTAATTTGTGCCACAAATTGCGCGGCCGGTCCGGTCGGATGTTCGAGTCCTTCCTAGGACATGGGTATGTTTGTACTTTGCCTACGTTATTTTAAGTAAGATTAAGTAGTGTAAGTCTAGCGACCGATGACCTAAGTAGTCTGGCCGCATAAGACTACACATATATACGTAATTTATTTATTTCATCACCACATTTAAGTATTAATAATTGAAGAAACTTAAATGTAGAAATTTGAAATAAACACTGAAAACAAATGATTGGTATTTCTCATAAAATGAATGCACAGAACCGTTGAATTATGTCTTGTGAATGTACCTACAAAATCTGCCATATGAAAATTGTAGTGTGAGTTCCAAATTTGTTTTTTATGTAATAACATATTAAAAATTGAGAACTCAAAAACCAGTGAAGTTATGGACTTGAAGCGTTTTGTGTTGCTAAATCTTTACATAGTAGACACGATTTTAAAATTTGGTTGCTATCGCCAAAGTAGACGAAACGTTAAATTTTTTTGGTGTAATCTTCGCCGTGTAGACTGTATGTTGTAGAAGTCTACGTCGAACCTAATTAGAATCATACCTCTGAGGAGAGGACGTTGTTTGCACTTCTCCTGCGTTTCCAGTCACCGTGCTGTGCTACGTAACGACATCGTACCCTTCCACTTTACCGAGAGCTATATATGTATTGGTGTGATGTTTGTTCTTTCGAAATAAGACATCACACCAATATATGTATCAGTTAGACGCAAAGATTCTGGGTTCTGTTTTCATCGCTAACGCGACTAACAACGTTAGACCTCGTGTGTAAACAGTTAAAGGTTATGAGTGCCACTGGAAAAATGCATAAGTAACACCTGTTGTTTGAGACTTGAAGATGACCTGAAATTAGCCGAAATCGATATCTCATAATAAACATAATGTGTAGTTGTCTATATTTCATAATGCTATTCCTTACATATTTAAAAGCTGCTCAAAACCACCTACAAAAAACTTTTACAATGAGATTGTATATAATTCCACGATCAAACTGTGTTTTAGTTATTTGTAGTAATACACCCAAAGATCTGCCCTTGCTTTTAGTGCCTTGATCAGCTGTTTATTTTTAGAGGTATTACTAGGGACAGGAAAAATTCGCATTTGCGATAAATGCGAATATAGATGCGAATTCTGACTCAAAATGCAGTAAATCCGAAATTGTAGTTAGCGACGGTTGCGCTCAATTCTGATTTCATCACATTCCTCTTCACATGGTGCTGTATTGTAAATCGAGTGATATTTGTATGACGTGTTATCTCCCTGTTGAATGAGGCTGTGATATCTCCGAGCGGTTACTACAGCTCCACCTCGCTCGGTGGGCCTTTCCCTGAATACGGCACAGGTAGCGGCTGGAGGGCGTGGAGTAGGGGTGGTGTATCCCTACTTCTGGAACACCCTGTTCACTACCTGCAGCGTCCGGGTCTCCGCGCAAGTGTCTACAAATTCCCTTTCCGCGCAAGTGTCACTCCCCGCAAGTGTCACAAACTCGGAGGCGGCCCACAAGTCGGTGACACTTCCAGGCGACTAGCGCTATATGAATGCCAATCCGTTACCTCCCGTGCGTCACGCGCCTCCAGCTACCCATCGGCCAACGATGGCACATTGAAAACAACTGCCTTGCGGCAGATCAAAGCGCCTCCTGAGGCGAAACTCATCACTGCTACCGATATAGACTCTCGAAACGTGCGAGCGCCGTAACACAACTATTGCGGATCCCAGTATTTAAAATGATGATTGACGGTTGTGGATATCCCGAAGGAAGAAAAGAATAAATGAACGTATGGAAAACATGCAGTAAAATTATTCAAGTTGTAGCCATAATGTCAGTCTTTAAAACTGTCCAACTCTTCGGCTACTAGCCTGTCCGACAAAAACCCAGAAGAAGGACTCTTGCCAACAGTGGCCGAAACGTCGGGCAGACTCTTGAAGATTTGGAGGCCCTAGAACGAGAAGTCGAGGGTGGTCAATCAATAAATAAATTAACTAAAAAATAAATTAAATAGAGCTTTCGATGTTTTTGGAGGTCTCCCCCCCCCAATTAGTCTGCCACTGCAGTAAGATACACAGAGAAAGGCAGCATGAATGATCACAGGTTCGTTTAAACCGTGAGAGATTCTCACAAGATTTGCTGAGAAACTGAACCTGCTAACACATAATGGTGGAGGTTAACTATGCCAGGAAAATGCTTCGTTAATAAGCTTCAAGTACCGACTTCACACAATAAGTCTAGGAATATAGTGCAACCCTCAACTCACTGCTCATGTAGGCATCTTGTAGATCAGATGAATTACAGAATTACAGCAATCAGAAAAACATTTAAACAATCACTCTTTCCGCGCTCCATGCGTGGATCGTTCATAATAATCATAATAATTCGTACAATGATACATACCTTCCGCCATGCACCTCACAGTGATTTGTATTCATCTCTCCAAATCCTTTGCCGGCCGCGGTGGCCGAGGAGACTGAGGCGCTCCAGTCACGGTCTGCGCGGCCACTACGGTCGGGGGTTCGAATCCCCCCTCGGGCATGGATATTTGTGCCGTCCTTAGTCTTAGCTAGTTCATTAGTAGTTTGTAAGCTTAGGGACTGATGACCCCGTAGTTAAGTCCCATAGACTATACAAACATTTGAACATTTATCCAAATCCTTTAATCACACGATACTAGCGGTCTAAGGCACCATGCTACGGGTTCGGTGATCGCTTCCGTTGGAGGTTCGAGTCCTCCCTTGGGCATGAGCGTGTTATCTTGTCTGTAGTGTTAGTATTTTGTAAGTCTACCAACCGATGGTCCTAGCAGTTTGAACCCATAGTCTTACAAAATGTGAACACTTTTGACGTTATTTTGTCAAATAACTGCAACGATGCTAGCGCTCAAAGTGGTGATATTTCGCATTGCAGTGAACAGAAAAGAAACGATTTTATGATCAGATCTGCGGCGAATCCCTAGAATTGATAGTATTTCTTTGATGAAAGACGAGAGATGTCAAAGTTCCCCATTACACTACTAAGTTTCTTTGACATAAATGACAGAGAAATATGATCGTGTAATACCGACCTTAGAAACGACAGCGTAAATTGGTATTTCTTTAAAACATCGTTTGCTACAGTAGAATCTCTTTTATTCATATTATTGAAAGGATTTCTCTTGAAACCGTATGTGTTACAAAAGTGCCGCCATGACGAAAAGTAGATCGCGTCGTATAGGGTTCAACGGATTTCTAAAGTGTAAGATTACTTACATTTATACATTAAGTGTTTATTCAAATGTTCAAAGTTTGTTAATCTATCGGACCAAACTGCGTGGTCATCAGTCCGTAGCTTACAAACTACTTAAACTAACCTACGGACAAACACACACACCCATGCCCCAGGGAGGACTCGAACCTCCTATGGCGAGTAACGGCGCGCTCCGCAGCGAGGTGCCTTAGACCGCTCGGCTACTCCACCGCGGCAACGGTTTATTCCATCATTGTTTATATATACGTATTATTTCTTAAGAAATATGTAAATATAGCAACTATGGCAAATCTCACGAGAAGTAATACGGCACGCAAGTATAACAACAACTCAAAAACTTGGCCGGACGCGGTGTCCGAGAGGACTGCGGCGTGCCAGTCACGGACTGCACGGCCACTACGGTCAGGGGTTCGAATCCCCCCTCGGGCATGGATATTTGTGCTGTCGTTAGTAGTAGCTAGTTCATAAGTAGTTTGTAGGTTTAGGGACTGATGACCCCGTAGTTAAGTCCCATAGGCTTTACAAACATTTAAACAAAAACATGTATCTTCGGTTATATACAACACCTTTGTGATATAAAAGTAGAAAACCCTTATAGCTGTAAAATTTCGACATTTTGTGATATAAAAATTTGCTGCGAACAAAAAAACTCGGTATGATGTTTATTCGTATCGAAAAATGAACTATGAAGCAAACAGTGTATTTATTTCTTCTGCTGTACCATAGGAGTTTATTCAACACTGTATTCAGTAAGTTTATTTTCAATTTCCTTTATTCTGTTAACTTACACCTATTTGTAATGTACAAAATTGTTACTTTTCATATTTGGTGTTGATAGCACAGGATCACTTAAAAGAGAATGAAAAAAGCTCAATAAGGACCTTAAGATAAGCCACGAGGACTCGAAATACATCGCGTCGTTAATTAATCACGATTGTGACTGATGGCGAGTGTTTTTCATTTAAGATTAGCTGTTTAGCTACAACTCTTCCTTTAGAATGTCTCTCGTATAAATAACGCTAGTCAGAGGCGCCGACTTTTGAAAATCAGTATGGGTGCTCTATATCACGGTTCACAAATGTTCAAAACCAACCGTCCTGAAAATCGTGTTCATGCATTTTTGAATGAGCAATACTTGATATAAGTAAATACGCTATTGTTTGGCCTTTTAAAGATAGAAGGTAGAAGGAGGAGGAAGGAAAGGAATGCATTGCTGCATTAGGACACTACAATAAAGCTATCTAATTGGCCGAAGTGGATATTTCGATATGAGTAACACCCCAGAAACTTCTACACGACCAATGAAATAATATTTCACTGTACACTAATCTAGATTTTTTTTGTACAAAGCTAGTCTTTCTGACAAAAGCGTTTGGTAGATCACCAAGGTTTAAAGAAATTTTTGAAATATTTTTTGAGATTTTGAAGTCCGACATTAAATTATTTTGGTCAGTTCCAAGTCAGAGCTGTATACTTCATCGAAACTTTCATCACTTCATGACATCTCTGACAGTATTAATATAGTCTAAGGTTTTTTTTAAGCCTGAGAGAAAAGCATTACAAATTTCAACTGAATCTATGATTTTAATAAATGATAAACATAAATGAAAAACGATTAACTTTAGCATGAGCATCAGATTCTTCAAGCTACATTCCTGAAAGAACACAATTGAATGTTCATAAATGCGTACTCCTGAAAGGTCAAAAGGACCGACGTGCTTCAGGATGAATAAAGCTCGCATAGCGGGTAAAACGCGGACACTCATTACTTACTCGCTTGGGGACCCGCGTACAAAACTGATAATTTCTTTCACGTATGAAATATCGCCTCTCGCTATGGTCACGTTTTGCATTGCCTCTTGAGTCATAAGGTAGGATTTGATTTTTCCCGATTTTTTTTTTAATTTATACAATTTTATTTTCCACCTCAATTTTATATGGGTACTCAGCACCCCCAAAAAATTCTTGGGGGGTGCACGAGCCCTGGAGCACCCACGGAGTCGGTAAATGACAAAGATAAATGAAAAACGATTAACTTTATCATCAGCATCAGATTCTTCAAGCTAAATTCCTGAAAGAACATAATTGAATGTTCATAAATATGTACACGTGAAACGTCAAAAGGCCCGACGTGCTTCAGGATGAATAAAGCTAGCATAGTGGGTAAAACGCGGACACTCATTACTACTAGCTTGGGGACCCGCGTACAAAACTGATCATTTCTTTCACGTATGAAATATCGTCTGTCGCTGTGGTCACGTTTTGCATTACCTCTTGAGTCATAAGGTAGGATTTGATTTTTCCTGATTTTTTAAAAACTTATACAATTTTATTTTCCACCTCGATTTTATATGGGTGCTCAGCACCCCCAAAAAATTCTTGCGGGGTGCACGAGCCCCGGAACACCCACGGAGTCGGCGCCCCTGACGCTAGCTGTGTTCCACATGATTTTAAGTCGAGTAGAGTTCCCACTGAACGAATGGTACAGTTATGGAGGAGACCATTGCACGTTTTGTTTCTCTCCGCTGCGCGGCGGCCGCGCGTTACGAAACAATGGACTACGCCTCCCATGCTGACAGCTGGGCGGCGCGCCCAGGAGTGAGCCGGCCGGCCAGGTGCGCGGGAGTCCAGCGCGGGCCACGCCCCCGCCCGCGCTGCCATTGGCCGGCGGCGCGCGGTGGGCGGGGCCGGCAGGTGACGCGGCGACACGTGGCGCCTGGTGGGGGGCGGGCGCGCCGCCGCACCGGCCCTGATTTGTGATCGCTGTCCGGCGCACGAGGCAGTTCTGAATGCGCCCTTTGTGCTCTCGCAGGACACACGCATTTCTGGCGCGCACTAATAAACCGACGAGGCCGCGCGACGGGTAGAGCACGGGCGCTGATTGGAAATGAATTAAGTGCCGCCTTAATACTCGCCTTTGTGTAATCCCGCGCGGATCCCAGGCAGGAGTGTGACTCGCGTGGCGCATTCAGTGTTTATTCGTTTCACGATTTGCGTCAAGTTCCATTAGTTTTCCTGTCATTTTAAAGAGCTACGCGCACATCTTTATGTTCACGTATTTCATTGCTTATCAACTTCTTCTTTTTATAGTCTCACGATTGTGAAGCGATTTTTTACACTACACTAAAACTGCTCGTAAAATATCACTTATCGTCCCCTTTTAAATTAATACATTTGACAATGATGTCTCTTGTCTGTGACTGTATGAATGAAATGGCAAATTTTCTACTAAATTTAGACAATAAGTGAATTTTACCCGTAATCTATATCTATAAATGTGAATGTCAGTTCGGTGTACGTTTATCACTTCTGAACCACAAGACGTAAATAGCTAAAAATTTGTACAGTTACTAATGTCTACCCGGGGAAGGCTTTAGGCACTGTTTTATGGCGATCGGATAGCTATTTATCTATACATATTAATGCGAATGTCTGTTCGGTGTACGTTTACACACCCGAACGACAAGACGCACAGACTTAAATATTTGTACAGTTACTAATTTATACCTGAGGAAGGTTTTAGGGACGGTTTTATAGAGATCTGATAGATATTTAGTAATTTGAAAAATATAACGCGAAATGCGGAACAATAATTACTTTTTGAAAATTATATATACTCTTTGAAAATCGTTTTATTGGTTGCATTGTTGCCTGAGGGTTGATAATGATAAAAGTGTGGGAGGGGTTATATTGGGATGGAAAGTTATAGTGTATAAAAAATTCTACGTGTGTGTGTGTTAATATTTCGCTCTGCAGCGAAAACTACAGAACGCAAACGAATGGTCTGTGTGTAATTGTTGTCCGAAGTCTCCTGTTCTACACCATAGTAGTATTATGCCGATAGCTATAAGAGGGTGGAAGATATGGAGGTTGAAAGTCGTCAAATAATAAAAAAAATTCGGACTGAAGGCCAGCGATGACGTTTGCGACTCTATAGCAAGGAGGTTACATACAGCGAAACGTGGTGCCACAGACCATATCTTTGGTCTATGCGTGCTACAATGTCATTAGCTCTTTCTCTGTAAGGATAAGCATATGAATAAGGAAATATAAGAATAAATAAATAGCACACTGATGAAAGGTAGCTTATCTATCATAATCAACCAACACACGAGCGAAGCCGCGGGTTTAAGTTAGAAGATTCAATAAAACTCTGTGACTACGTCATTTATAGGATGGAGAATGATTTCCACGACAGGTCACAACAGAAAACGTTTTATTTATCGTACGACCGGTTTCTGGCTTGTGCCCATCGTCAGGTGGTCATACATTATTTCACCAAAACAGCAGAAGTCAAATAATACATTGTATGTTGTTCCTCGTGTGCCAAAATTTCATTCAAACTGTTGACATGGAATTTTTAAGTTACGATACAGTGACGAAGAAGAAGAGAACCCATAAACAACGATGTATTTGTGGAAAGAAGGTGACAAATGTACATTACTACAATGGATACCTCTGTTATATTGCACTCAAGCGTGGAGACATGTAAATGAACGTTTGACACCTGCAAAATACGCCCAAGCTGGAAATCGGTCTTGGGATGTATAAAACCTTTTCTGTTGAGGCACGTAGGGGAAATATTTCCAAGCAATAATCACACTACAGTCAGGCGTGTTACAGGCTCACACCTAAGGTCTTTTGAAATCTTGTGCTTGATAGGACTACATTATTATATATTCTCTGTAGTACTGGTATATTAATACTGTCAAAAACTTTAATAATTACTCCTCGCTCTCACATAAAAATGGAGATGCTCTCGAGGATTTAAAATATAAATAAAAACAAGAAATAATTTCAGGGGTTAAACATATTTCACAGCAGCAGTAACAAGTGTGTATTAATGCCCATATTCGATTGCCGCGTTGTGGCAATATTTCGATTCAGTCGGTAAATAAATTTTCTGGGATCTTCGATCTAGATAAAACGAACAGAAAAAGTTAATGTTTTTAATCGCAAACCTCCGAAAATTCTAGCTGATTGCTTTGTTGGTACGACGAAGCATTGGAATACACCAGTAGTATTATATAGGACTACTTGAAAAAAAAAAAAAAAAAAAAAAAAAAAAAAGAGTTTGCGAAATGCGTAGCAAATAGCTTTAGTAAGGAAGGAATGAAACAAAATGCCTTGCAGGCTTTCACGCATAACAGTGTTAATGATATATGACTAAAGTGGCATTCAGTGATATAAGTGAACATGTATGCAAACTATGTCGTAGATTCAGTTAACACTAAGGAAGCAATGCGTAACAACATGCTGTCTGAAACAGTTGATGGATAAATGTGGGTATTTTAGCGCGGTGGCAGATAAGAACTGAACTATGTGTCGTACTCTTTCGGGGGACACGAACAAATCACACATGTTTCATCGCATACAGAAGATTGGTTCAGGAACACACAGAGGACATACAAATATTAATTATATAGACACGCGTTGCTTCCCGTCGTTGGCTGCGTGTGTATTTATTCATTCTTTTCTGATGTTTCTATATCTCCTGAAATATGTGCCGTACTGTGATATAATTTCAAGGATACATTATGTGGTATGTGAGTAACCTGACTGTAACATATCTTGCGAATATGATTACTAGTGTAGAAGTAACAAATTGTAAAGTCAAGCCGAACCCCGTAGTTTTACTGCAAGAAGAACGCAAAAGTAGACCTACTATGCAACAAACTAGTTTCCTTTCATAATTTTGTAGGGGTAGTCAGCGAGAAGAAGTTTCGTAAAGGTTTGATATTACCTGTAAAGTTAGTTGCAAGTTTCTTATATCCTCTAATTCTCAAATAGTAGATAATGAAGCCTCATTATTCACGCGTCGCATGGTGGGCACTTTTCATTTTTTATGAAGTCATTTCTCCCGAAATAGCTCTGACAACTAGTTTTTCGCTCCACATCGTTTTATGACTTTGCGGATTATTTGTACTAAGTTTTGTTGAAATCAGTCTATTTGCATAGGAGTAGATGTGGAAAATTCTCACATGATGTGGCAGTTATCGCGAATTTCATTGTTTATTGAGCCATGTCTCCTGAAGTATGTACCGTAGGTGGTTCTTCACTGAAACATAAATTGTTGTCTAATGGTAAGGAATATTATACCAAGTTTTTTTGAAATCGGCCAGTGGTTTAGCAGGGGACATAGATACAAACATACATATCTTTGTATAATATGTGGTTTACACTATATATTTGACATATTAACTGGCAAGACCGCTTGGCAGTCAATATTCCAAGTCATACCAGATCGCCTCAAGATACTGTTTTAAGTTGTACCGATATATATTTTCTTGTTGCTGTAATATATATTGTTTCTTGAAGCCCCACAACGCAAATTAGACAAAATGAAAAACAAATGCGTATGGTTCATGTATTCTACAAATACATTTATAACGAAACGCTGAAGTTAAAGTCCGTGGCAGAACAGCCGTGGGCACTAAGGCTCTCAGTTGCGGTGCGCGTAGCCGTTCGCCGTCGGGGGTTCGTGTCCTCCCTCGAGCATAGGTGTTTGTGTTGTCCTTAGCTTGAGTTACTTTAAGTTAGTGTAAGTAGTTTGTAAGCTTACGGACTAATGACGACCGTAGTTGAGTCACTTAGGTTTACAAACATTTGAACATTTCTTTTTTTACTTTATTATTATTCTCTCTCTTTATTATTATTATTATTATTGAAGAGAAAGTTGTCACCAGATTCGTCTCCCGAACAACTTCGTGGCCCGTAATCTCTGTCGTCATCTCAGCTACCACCATTTTCCTTAAATGAAATGTCCAGATCTTCACTTTCCCGGAGGCCGCGGTCGTCAAATCTGCAGTAGGCCTACGCGCTTTCAGAGTATTGTGACGTTACAGTGCTCGCTGAGAGAGAATTGCAGCGCAGCGCACGCCAAGTACAATAATTCAGATGTTCCACGTGCTATGATCACAAATATCCACAAACATCTGGTGCTCTGTAAACGTCTATCGATGCTGCATCTACTGAATAAAATACGAACTGCTATATTACAGCCCGCACACGTGATCAAATGTTCAGATGTTTGTAAAACTACTGGACCAAACTGCCATGGTCATCAGTCCCTAGACATACAAACTACTTAAACTAACTTACACTAAAGTCATTGCATACCCCTCCCCCCCGCCCGAAGGAGGAATCGAACCTCCGTTGGGAACGACTGCCCAGTCTGCAGCATGACGCCTTAGACCACGCGGCCATTCCACGCGGTACACACACGTGTAGCATAAAGGAAAACACATTTCCACGAATGCAACAAGCTGCGGCATACGGACTTAACGGGCGGTACGCAGGGCCTACGTGAGCGAATGACGGACGGACACCGAGCGGAGTGTTAAGCGTTGCACATATTCACTTAATGAGTTTCTTAATTAAGTTACGAGGAAGCTAAAAGGTATAGAGATCGACTAAATGTCTTAGCGAAAGAGCTAAGTTGTCGTATCAAAGAATCTCACAAGGAAAGTACTCGGGCTCGAACAAACACAAATATACCAAAATCGTCTGAGAGATAATGTAGAGGTCCCTTATTCTACTAGCGATACTCTCGCATCTGCGAAACTTTGCTGGTATTTATTATAGTGCAGAAATATGAGCATAGATTAGAAACACTATAGTATATACCAGGTAACATGCGAATGATTCATCTTCTACACCAATACCATCTTCACGAAGAAGGGTTCTTCCTAACTTCATCTCAACTAATCGCAATACATTATCAGGATTGATTAGCAATCGCCGCCCCATTCCACGCTTCACTACACAAATAACGTCACAAAACGCATCTTCAGAGGCACACTGCACCGTCACTACTGGTGTACCGGCAGCTCAAGGTGCAGTGCGGCGTGGCACACGCAGAGGCCTCTAATGGGCGACTGCAGAGTTTTGCAGATGAGGGAATATCACTAGTGCAATAAGGGATCTTTATATTATCTCTCACACGATTTTCGTGTATTTATATTCGTTCGAGTCCAAGTACTTTCCTTGTCAGACGAGTTACAAACCAACAAACGGCTCATGCATACAATAATGATCTACACAAGGACTTAAAACCTCTTACTTTAGTTCAAAAAGGGGTCCACTACTAAGGAACAGATATTTTCAATAACTTACCAACAACCATAAAAAATAGCTATAAATATAGATCAGTTTAAGAGGAGCCTGAAAGACTTTCTAGTGACCAACTTCTACTCCACTGACGAATTCTTAAATGATGCACGTATCTGTTTTCATACTATTATTATAGGCCTATTATTATATTATCAGCTTGTAAAAAGTGTATGTACCTGTATTAGTAATATTATATTATCAACTTATAAAAAACATTGAAATTAAATGAAAAAATTGACATGTTGCACATCCACGAGGATTACGTCAACACAGATCTATGGAACGAACCAACTAATCAAATAAAAACAAATTCTTAAGTTGAACATTAGGCCTACTCTCCAACTTTAGAATAGCAGATGAATTTGACATATGCCCCCTCCGTCGTTCATAGGAAAGAGCGAGAGACTCCGATACGTGTGAGTCTAACATGAAAATTGTTGCGAATTTTGTAATAAATAAAACCCCTCATAGCAGTCCCGCCTCGACGGAATGGCAGAGAGCATTGAGGCGCTATGCTCCGATGCGCGAGGCCGCTTTCCGTCGGGGGTTCCAATACCCCCCGGGCATGGATGTTTGTGTTGTCTTTAGTATAAGTTAGTTTATAAGTAGTTTGTAAGTTCAGGCACTGATGACGCCTCAATTAAGACCCATAAGCTTTTGAACATTAGTTAAGTCCCCTCAGATTTAGTGGTTCAAATCTATGGATCTCACCTACATGGTTATTTGTCCGTAGCTTACATACTGCTTAAACTAAGGTAAACTAACCTAAGGACAACACAAACACCCATGCCCGAGAAGAGACTCGAACCCTCCCCCCCCCCCCCCCCACGGCGAACGGCTGTGCGCACCGCAACACGGCGCTCCAGTGCGCACGGCTAATCCGCCGCGGCAGAGTTAGTGGTAAGATGACACAGTGGATAGCTCGTCAAAAACTGAAGAAAATTGAAGTATTAAAACAGGAAGAAGGTATTCAGAACTGCGACAGAAGAAAAATAGAAACACGTAAATGATTGGTGGAAAAATGTTCAAATGTTTTTACAACTTATGGGACTTAACTACGGGGTCATCAGTCCCTAAGCTTACAAACTACTTATGAACTAGTTAAGACTAAAGACGGCACAAATATCCATGCCCGAGGGGGGATTCGAACCCCCGACCGTAGTGGCCGTGCAGACCGTGACTGGAGCGCCTCAGTCCCCTCGGCCACCACGGCCGGCTGATTGGTGGATAAGAGACGACGTGGTCACGAGAAAAGCGTGTTGCACTGCGAAGGATTCAAATCTATCTCGTGTATTTGTTCTTTTTTGTATACAAAATTTGAACATTCCATATGGTCATTGACATGTCTGTTTTCTTTCCTGGAAACTGTCACACAATACATTGCCATAAGTTTCTAGAGTTGTAATTAGCCTTTCGTAACGTTAATACGAGGAACAACTGTCTTTCAAACAAATGACAGTTCGTACGGAGGCAAACAAGTCCTCTTCCCCCACACCTCCCCTAAAAAAGAAAAAAAAAAAAAAAAAAAAAGAGAAAATGAGAAAACAATCGAGAATCACATTGCCGTGGGCGGAGCTTGTGTAGTACGCATTCCTGCCGCTAGGCGTGTAGGGCGCAGCTCATTGCCAGTTCAGTGGCGCTTGCGTTGTCGGCCTGGCGTGTTCTGTTCGTCTGCACTAATTAATTTGGCTAGCGCTGCTTTGTTCCTTTTCTGTTTTTGAAGTGACTAGTTCAAGCGAACTACAATGCGCAATTGTGAAATTTTGTCGCTGGCTGAAGACTGTTCACACACTACTACAGCGGACCTTCACACGCAGCCATCTCCGTTATTTATTTTATTTATTTTTCTAAAAATTACATGGTTCCGCTGTCCCAAGCACCTTACTCGGCTGACATGCGACTTTTTCTTATTTCCACGTATGAAACGACACCATCGAATAAAAAAACGAGGGAGGATCTTTTAACCATTTATAAAGATTTTTACAAAAACACCGGTGGGTGAAATGTATTTGTTGTAGCGGAGAGTATTTTGAAGGGGTTAAGATTGTTTTGAAACCAATTTGAAAATATGTATCTTTAAAAAAGTTTCGGTTTCTTTATTTATTTCTTTTGCGTACTCCCTCGTACAGATAGTACTCCTAGTTCTGTTTTATTTTCTTTCTTTCCTTTTTTTGCCATTTTCCCCGACATACTCACTTTTTTATGATCCCAAGTTACTTTTTTATTAACACTTTTAGGCCTACAACTGAAAAGTCCCTTTGCTGGAACGTTCAATAGTGGAACTGTAAGTTAAAACCAGAAAAGATGTAAAGAACAGAAATTACAGTATAGGGAAGTTGCCTCTGATCGCAAGGGTTACATCTTCTTCGTAATGATCCACAAGTAAGAAGAAGGAGGAAACACAAACCAACCTCCTCTAAAGGGTCCGAAATTAAATGTATTCAAGGAGAAAGAAGGAGGGAAAGAAATAGTATTTATGATTTTTATCCCTCCACAGTATACCAGTCGAAGACACAGGGTTTATATATATATATATTTTTTCCCACGTGTCACTACAATATTGCCACATAGGCTGTCGACTACCTCTTAGTTTTATAAGCGAAATAAACACGGAGGATCACTTTTCATAATAACTGTTAAAATAAATATGTAGCGCGTGGCAACGTCATAAGTGCGGGGATATCTGGTGTTCGATGGCTGATTTTAAGCGTCCAATGACTGAACTGCAGCAAGCGACGCCATTTTTAGTCGTGAATTTCAATTGATGTCCTAACCTAACCACACGTGATCTACAATGAATCCGACATAACGGTGGTCAACAATCGATAGCAGAACTAATATCACGATCGCCTCGTTAACGGCAATTAAATCGCACCTCTACTTGCAAAGACAGAAAAATTTCAGATAGCCTACAGCGCTACATGCGTACTGTAATTTCTTGTTATCATTGGGTTCCTGAAAATTTCCTCACAGCTGCTAAGGGACTACACGACATGCCGTGTTATGAATCAATAGCCGTCCTGCTTGGCACTTAGTTATAGGTTATAAGCGACACAGAAAAATTACAGTCGAAAAAAGACTCATAGGAGCAAAAGAAACACTAAGTACTATTATGAAAACAACGCAACAAAGTATTAGAATTAAATAATTCTCAGTCTCTGTTGTAGTGTTCTTTATTACTCCAATTACGCGTTTCGCGCTGTTAGCGCATCATCAGACTGGAAACAGACAAATGTTTCATTACAGTCCGAGTACCTGGCGCGTAGCGAATCTAATATGGCTAAGGTGAGTGATTTTGAAAAGTCAGGCTTACTTGGGCGGAGATGGAGCCACAAGTAAGTCTGACTTTTCAAAATCACTTACCTTAGCCACTTTAGATTCGCTGCCCACCAGGTACAAGGACTGTAATATAAAACATTTGTCTGTTTCCAGTCGGATGATGCGCTAACAGCGCGAAAATCGTGATCTGAGTAATACTGCAACAGAGACAGAATTATTTAATTATTCAACACTGTTGGTGCACCAGCCGCCACCACCATCATGGAATGGAATGAAATGTACAGTATTAGAAAACGGAAAAATTCAACAAAACCAGTAACCTTGAAAACGAAAAAATGATCAGTTTGATTGATTTTATCTACAAATGAATAATATTTTAACCCACGACAAGCTTCAATCCCTCGAACTTATACACATAAACGTTTACGTGGGAAGCGTTTTTTTTTTTTTTTTTTTTTTTTTTTTTTTTTTTTTTTTTTTTTTTTTTTTTTTACTAGTGAAGCCGAACTTTTACCCTTGACAGTGAGGAATAGAACGAGTCAGTTTGAGGCTGGTGTGAAGACAAAATGGTCAATGTCACTGAACTGCTCCCTCAAAACCTACCATCTAGATCCGACATACTTCGCAATCCACCGTGTAGCGGAAAGTACCTCGTACCACTATTACTCATTTGGGTTTCTGTTCCACTGTCAAACAGAACAAGGGAAAAACGAATACCTGTACGTCTCTATACGAGTCCTAAATTTTCTTATCTTATCCCGGTGGTCTTCATGCAACATGTAAGTTGGGGGCAGTAGAATCGTTCTGCAGTCAGCTTCAAATTTACTCCCTCTACACTTCCTCAATACTGTTTTCTCAAAATAAATATCGCCTTTCCTGCGGCGATTTCCATTTGAATTCTCAAAGCATCACTGTAACATTAACGCGTTGCTCTAAGCTAGAAGTTACATGGTTCCAGTTACTTTTTCTTTATTTGTTATTTCTTTTTAATTTTTAACATTTTGGGGAAACTGCGTGCTCTTAACCACTACACTGCATGACCAAACTGGTCATTCTCCTCATGACTATAGGCACCCAGTATCAACAATGAGTCTACTTTTGTAAGAATTCGGATAACAGTAAAAATGGAGGGTTACTAGTTTAGGGAAGGTTCTCTACACACATTTACAATGGAGAATAAATTAAGAAAACCACTGGTATAGTTTGTTTAATTTAAATGTTTTACTAGAAGTTTGCATCATTATTTTTTCAATTTCTGTGCTATTTTCTACAAAACAGACTTTCCGTACAATATTTTGCCCATTTCCGTGATATTCTTTTCAGATTTGGAAGTTATGTTTTGCCGAAATCGGTGTTGTAGTTTTCTGAATTTGGAGTTATTTCTTTACTAATTTCGTTGGTAGTTTTTCCAAATTCTGTGAAGTTTTTGGCAAGTACGGAGCCTTTTTTGTTGTTGCCAAATATGGACGATGATACTCTCAAAGCCTGTTGCCTTTTTTCCCAGTTGGGCTAATCGTTTGCTCTAACTTCTTGGCTGTACGCCACGTAACTTTCCACTTTGCACGGATGTCATAAAGTTTCATTCTTATAGTCTCTGCTGCTGCACAACTGAGTGCACAGACATAAACAAATTAAATATTAATTTCTACTCCCCTACAAAGCCAAGTGCAGCAAAGTTTATTTACTTATTTATTCTATTTTTTCCACACTACGGAGAAAATTAATTAAAAGTTCACAGACTTTGTTTTATCTTTGGTACAACAATATTCGTAACCAGATAACTCTCAATCGTTTTATACTATTCGTCCATCATGTTTACATCATGTTACAGCAAAAACCTGAGCTGCACGGTCAAACTTTCGGAGGTTGTTTCTCAATAAACTATATTTGCTTTGTGCACTTATTTCAAATTTTATCGCTATAAAATTGCTTGATTCACTTCGGGGGGGATACAATAAAATAAATAAAAAAACAGGCATAAGTATGTTGTACGAAAGAGAAGAATAGACATCACATATATACATGCAATTGTTGTGGTCTTCAGTCCGCAGACTGGTTTGATTCAGCTCTCCACGCTACCCTGTCCTGTGCAAGCCTCTTCATCTAAGAATACGACCAGCAACCTACATCCTTTTGAATCTGCTTACTGTATTCGTCCCTCGGTCTCCCTTTACAATTTTTACTCCACACACCTCCTTCTAATGCTAAGTTCACGATTCCTTATCTCAGCATGTGTCTCACCAACCAAAATGTTCAAATGTTTGTAGAGTCTATCGGACTTAACTACGGTTCATCAGTCCCTAAACTTACAAACTACTTATGAACTACTTACAACTAAAGACGGCACAAATATGCATGCCCGAGGGGGGATTCGAACCCCCGACCGTAGTGGCCGTGCGGACCGTGACTGGAGCGCCTCAGTCCCCTCGGCCACCGCGGCCGGCAATCTCACCAATCTATTCGTTTAGTCACTCAAGGAAAATCTGAGTATGCAGTTGTTCATCTGATGGCGGCGTGTTATGCTTATTTTCGTCAGACTTAGGTGTTGAAAACGCGCTGAACCGATCGCGGCAACGACTCTATTTGCATCTGTTCGTACTTCTGACTTCCAAAGAGAAATATAAGCAACAAGGGCAAATAACCAGCATATCTATTTACATAAAAAGTAGTCGCGCTAAAACTCAGATATGGCTCCACGTTTAACGGATTTGATAATTTGTTTTGTTTTGTTCACGTTCACATTCACTCAAAAAGAAGTTGAAACCGACAGAACAGCTGCAAAATGGAAATCGGTAATTTTGTATGTGCAACTCCACTTAGAATTAGATTTGTATTTTATGTGCAGCCATGCCCTTTCATCCGATTGCGAAAATATTTTGCACACTTGACCTTAGAAACAAGCGAACGGTACTGTCTAGATCAAGGTGCGAAAATTACAGTCGACAGGTCTCCAATGACGACCGAAAACTGGCAGCTGGCGACTTGGCTTCGATATAAATTTTATTTTCTGAAAAGACAGGAGCTTGGTTAAGAATTGTACAAGCAGTAATTATATTGATGAATCAGGCAGGCCTACATTTCCAGGTAGGAAATCATCCTTTCTCAGTATTAGTTCAGACAACAGATCCTTCTGTTATCTGCGCCTCATCCTGCTTCTGTCTGCACGAGGTGTGGTTGTTTCCTGTATAAGCAATGACAGCAAGAAACCTGATTCACAGACTCTACTCAGAATTTTTATCTGGCGCTCCCAAGTTGCCAGATTCGCGAATCCGCAAAGCTGTCGACGTTGGAGTGGAGCTAGACACGTGTGATTCGTGTTTTTATTTGTGGAAGGTTTTTAAAACTCTTGAAAACTATTGCAGTTTCCGCGTTCGACTATTTTATATTTATGTTTCATAGCTAACTGTAAGTATTTTATTTAATCCTTAGACACACCTTTACACACCCTCAGTTGACTCATGCACCAGAATTCAACCAGAAATGGCGCGAAAAACTATTAGCAGAGCAAGCACCAAATACTAAACACTAAAAGCAGCGTATAGGACATGGCTGAAAACAGATACACAGTAGAATTTCCTCACAATATCTTGAATGGGTCTCCTCTGTCTGAGACAACGGTACACAATAATGAAGTACTAGACTGCTGGACTATGGTACTGGTATGCATTTTTATATTAAACAATTTGATATGTTATTATGCGTAAAGATACTGTTCGAACAGTAACAGGGAGGAGAAAGGTGAATTATTTCGTATTCAGTACTTGCGTTGTGGCGGCCGAAGTTGTTAGACTGGCTGATCGCTTCAGAACTGAAATTTTATGCACTGTTCTACATTATTCATACATCAATCTACAGTTTTAATCCGATCTTGATGAAATTTTACACACCCGACCTTCGGAAAAAAAAGGAGAAACTCCACAAGTATTTTCGTATGGTGCATGGTGGAGTGAGCATAACTCTAGACTTCTACACAGTTTGGCCGAAAACCATGAAATTTGACAGACACATGTAATTTTTCATATAGAGGGGAGCAGAGGTACCCCCCTTACCTGCGAGATACGCCTCCCTACCCATATAGGAGGTACTTGGATTCCTAGTTTATTACCTAATAAATATGGTTTTGCCATTTAATATTAAAATAAAATATTTTTTATTTCATGTTTTGTAAATTGTTTTATAAAGCCCTCCCCGTGGCTGGCCAAAGTACTAATTTTTAACTTTCAATGACGCAGTTTGCGTTGTAACCCCCCCCCCCCCCTCGCCGCCCCCTGTGGGCACCTTTGGATGGAGAGTGGCTTAGCTCCATCCCCCCCCCCCGCCCCCAAATTCCGTAAGTAATGACAGTGACGGGGTGATGGATGGGTGGATAGAGGAACAAGAAGGAGCAGGAAGGGGAGGAGAATGGAGAAGGACGAGTAGAAGTTGTGCGTCGGCAGCGGAGTGGGAGAAGTGGTAGGCGGAGGTCGGTAGAGAGAGGATGGAGGGGGAGATGGACTATATATTGGAGTAATTAAATACCCGACCAGGGTCGGGTTTTCAGCTAATTATTACAGGGAAAAGCCTCAGTGGTCAAAGAGGAGAGTAAGAAATATGCATGTACAAATGTTTGTAAATCTAAGGGCCTTAACTACGATGGTCATCAGTCCCTAGGTTACAAACAACTTACACTAACTTAAAGTAACTTATGCTAAGGAGAACACAAACAACCATGCCCGAGGAAGGCCACGAACCCTCGTCGGCGAACGACCACGTGCACTACAGTAGGTAGCCTTAGTGCGCAGGGCTATTCTGTAGCGGCGAAAAATGTATGGAAACTGGTGAAGTGATGAACACAGAAATTAAGGAAAGGATGTTCAATTGTTTTTAAACGTTTAGGTCTTCGGGCCCTCGACTTACACACTACTTATTCTAACAACAACACGCACATCCATGCCCGAAGAAGGAATCGAACCTCCGGGGGGGGGGTGGCCGCTCAGTCCGTGACATGGCGCCTCAAACCGCGCGCCGGAAGTACACTACTGGCCATTAAAATTGCTACACCAAAAAGAAACGCAGATGATAAACGGGTATTCATTGAACAAATATATTATACTAGAACTGACATGTGATTACATTTTCACGCAATTTGCGTGCATAGATTCTGACACATCAGTACCCAGAACACCCACATCTGGCCGTAATAACGGCCTTGATACGACTGGGCATTGAGTCAAACAGAGCTTGAATGGCGTGTACAGATGTCCATGCAGGTTCAACACGATACCACAGTTCATCAAGGGTACTGACTGACGTAATGTGACGAGCCAGTTTCTCGGCGACCATTGGCCAGACGTTTTCAATTGGTGAGAGATCTGGAGAATGTGCTGGCCAGGGCAGCAGTCGAACATTTTCCGTATCCAGAGAGGCCCATGCGGGACCTGCAACAAGCGGTCGTGCATTATCCTGCTGAAATGAACGGGTTCGCAGGGATCGAATGAAGGGTACAGGGTCGTAACACATCTGAAATGTAACGGCCACTGTTCAAAGTACCGTCGTTGCGAACAAGAGGTGACAGAGATATGTAACCAATGGCACCTCGTACTATTACGCACGGTGATACGCGATGACGAATACACCGTTCCAATGTGCGTTCACCGCGATGTCGCGAAACACGGATGCGATGTCGTCGAACTGTTCGTGCAGATGGTTATTGTTTTGTAAACGTCTCCATCTCTCGACTCATGGATCGAGTCGTGGCTGCACGATCCATTACAGCCATGCGGATAAGATGCCTGTCATCTCGACTGTTAGTGATACGAGGCCGTTGGAATCCAGCACGACGTTCCGTATTGCCCTCCTGAACCCACCGATTCCATATTCAGCTAACAGTCATTTGATCGCGACCAACGCGAAGAGCGATGTCGCAATACGATAAACCGTAATCGCGATAGGCTTCATTCCGACCTTTATCAAAGTAGGAAACGTGATGATACGCATTTCTCCTCCTTACACGCATTACAACAACGTTTCACCAGGCAACGCCGGATAACTGCTGTTTGTGTATGAGAAATCGGTTGGAAATTTTTCTCGTGTCAGTACGTCGTAGGTGTCGCCACCGGCGCCAACCTTGTGTGAATGCTCTGAAAAACTAATCATTTGCATAACACAGCATCTTCTTCCTGTTGCTTAAATTTCGCGTCTGTAGCAAGTCATCTTCGTGGTGTAGCAATTTTAATGGCCAGGAGTGTAGTTGCTTAGCATTTAAGAAGCATTCCCGAGTCGCACATATACATGCGCTTACATCCTGGATTACACTTGCGAAAGGAAGTGGTATGCAGTCCTTATTCCCTTCGAATGATGAATGTCATATCGCTTTTCTCTGTTTTCCATTCCAAATGTCACTACAAACTCTGACAACAAAATTCGGTAAAAGAGGTCAGAACGGTCGATCGGGCAACACAGAGGAATCACAAGGCTGCACCTGCGGGCGGCCGGTGTCGACAACCTGCCCCATAAAAGAGCCCGTCTGTGGGACGGGGAGGCGCGCCGGACCGGGCTCCAATCCACCCGGCGGATTAACGAGGGGGAAGTTGTTTCGAGCTGCCTGATTGTGGGTATTCCACATCCTACTAATTATTCGAGTCTCCCCTCAGTTACAACATTCACGAACATTCACAAAACGTTTACAGCCTTTATCATGTATAACACTGTACGAATACAGTTGGGAATACATATTTTCTCAATGTTTGTAATGGGGAAGTGCACTGGCGGCTTGTGCTTCAGAAGACTGGGGGGTTCACTAGTTTGTAGATACGCCCCCCCCCCCTCCCTGCTCTGTGCGGGTATGTTTGGGCGCCTCCCCCTTCCCTTTAAGTCCTTTCTATACGAGACATGCACCACGCACAAGGAAGTCATTTTCAGCTGCAGCGCCCCTAGCGATAGACCGTCGAACTACAAAGAAGCGTTCAAACGGTACGCATTTGTTGAGTCGTCTGCTTCACGCGTCTACTTCGTTTGTTGTCAACTTACAGCAAATGAAACGCCGCGTTAACATCTCTTTTCGAAACTGTGTCATAATAATAATAATTTCGTGTGGCTCATTGGCCTGGTTGCAAGTCTTTCAATTGGACGCCACTTCGGCGACTTGCGTGTCCCTAGCCTACCCCAGTATCCAACCGGGGAAGGGGGACCTACAGCTTAACGTGCAATCCGAACCACGTGTCGTTTCTGGCGACTCCTCACATCGCTGAGAGGTTAAGGATGGGTTAAAGTACAGACTGAAAAAATCCGAGGTCCGACCGGGTTTCAAACCCGCGACCCTTCGGTTTCCAGTTGAGCACTTTACCCCAAGACCACTTTTTTTTCTTTTTTTTTTTTTTTGTGTGTGTGTGTGTGTGTCTATGATTCGCGCGGTCGTTTCTTCAGTTCGTTCGTGTTTGTTCGCTCAGCGGTTGGCTCAGCTGTTTTTTTTTTTTATTACAGAGGGCGTTTAGCCCTTTGACCGGGCGCGCTGAGCCACGGCGCCCGGCAGACCACCGGGCCCCAAAAACTGTGTGATATATTGTGATGATTGAAACATTTATTTGTGTTTTAGACTGCCACTGTGAAACTGTAATTGTTTTTGTGCTGTTCATTCATAACTACGAAGCTCACGTGTGTTAACGTCCTCATTATAAAATGTGATTACATACTTCCAGTCCCTGCGGTTTGAGGCGCCTATGTGTATGATGAACAAGCTCAGGTGTCTACACATAGACCTTTCACTTCGATAAAGCTTCAAGTAATGCTCACCAAAAACAAATATTTCATCTGTTAACTACAGCATGTTTCAGGAAAAATAGCAAATATTTTAGAAGATGGTAATAAAGACGATTTGCAGTTAAAATTTCATATAACGTGTGCCCAATTTTTATTGGGTACAGAGATACAGTTCTTGGTATTTACAACATACTGTTTTGGATATTTTGACTCATTCTTTCGTCGGTTGTTGGTAGATCACAATATTGACTTTGATTTAAATAACCGGTTTTCGACGTAGTTTAAAGTCTGAATATGTCCTAGTAAGAAGAAAACCGGGTAACTAAGTGGAAATGAACGTGTAGAAGATACCCAAAATTCTACTTTTAAGTAAGTGTGATGTTGTACAACTAAGAACCGACTAAATCAGTGAAAATTTCTTGATTTACATTTCTCTCCGTTTGTTTGCATTTCATATTTACATCTATCTGTCTGTATTCAATAAAAATTGTACACGTGTTATATTAAATTTTTAATGCAATTCCTATATAGTATCGCCTCCTAAAATACTTACGACTGAGTCGAGAAACTACGTTCCTCTGAACAAGAGACAAGTACACATTCTCAAACAATTCCCGAATTGGCTTCGTTCGTCAGCTGGGTTCCCCAATCGGTCGTCTGCGCTTGCGCGAAGCACTTCCATACGCATGAGAATAGGATCCCTCCTATTCCGTCTACTAGCGATCGTATGCATGGATGCTGTGCAAGTGGACGCGTCTACACTGTACGCGGACGGCGTGACCGGTGCATCATTGGTAATCTCGTAAGCTCTCACTTCCCGTGTAGAAAGGGCTTTAGATATGTGTACGTTAAAAGATGTGCAGAAAGTGTTACCTCGGCTTGTTTCCGCTTGATTCAACTCGAGAGCTGAGACGTCGGTCTACCAAGCTTCGTTATTTCACACTTCTCTTCCAAGCTGAGTCATTTGTTTCTAAAAGATAAAGAACGTTGTTCATTTTTCTTTAATAATAAACACAAAGAACATATGAATGTACAAATGACACTAAAACACAGTAAGTATCTGATTACAATGTTTGTAAGAAAATGGATCTGTTACGACGAAGAGAAAAGCTACCTTCGGGTCACGTGACACTGTCAGCAGCACCCTCTCCTAACCTTACGCGTGTGCAAACAGTTAAATATTTGTTACAACGAAGAGTATAAATGTTATTTACCCTCAAAATCGCAAAACATTTGCAAAAACGTCCAAAGTATATGTGGAAAGTAGCAAAAGTCATTGTTTGCGTATCTGTTAAAAATAAGATTGAGCTTAAAAAAATGCTTGTAGTCGATCTCGAACCCACTACCTTCGACAGCACATAGCGATGCCTCTAACCACACGATTATTCTTACTAGGTGGAAAGTAGTGAGTTCATTATTGTTGGTATCTTCCGAAGGCTTTTACAGTTGATGTGTCTTTAATTTATACTTATACTAGATAACCCGATGAACTTCGCATCACTTACCTCTTAATATGAACCATATTCATTTAAATCATATGTATTTCAGACCCAGTATCTTTCTGAAGGCATCAACAGATATCTAAGTATCGGCTCGGTAGAGGGCGGAAAGAGTGGGCAAATCACGCACACATGTCCAGGATAATGTTCATGTCACATTCGTGGAAGGTTTAAATTGTGATAAAATATGGAAAAATTGCGAGAAAAATTTAGATTTAAAACATGTAAAATAATGACTTCGTTGTTTTACTCAAACCTTCCTCTCGCTCTGAACGTCGAATGTGCAAAATTTTGGCGCAATCAGACGAATGATATTGATATCCCATTGAAAAAAGCTCTTTCAGTTTCTCGCGAATTTTCAAAATTTTAGTAACTTTCCCAAATTTTTAGTTCATAAGAATGTTCATCTTTCGTTGAACGTCTCACGATAAAATTTTTATCGCAATCAGATGAACGATTCTCAACTGACAGTGTTGAGTACATTTAGAAACACACTGAAAAAGGAACTTGGTTTAGAATTTTGCGACTTTCCTTTTTAACTGACTTTTTTACTGAAAACTTTTCCAAGACCATAATCAAAAACAAAAAAGAATTACCCCTCTCCGTCGTGCGAATAGTCAGTTATAGTGCTGAATTCAATCACAAACACATCGAAAAACGCACTTTCAGTTTTTCTCAAATTTTCCAATTTTCCGGTAGATTTTCCAAAAAAACGTATTTCACACAAACCTTGTCCTGTCGGGCCGTACTCAAGTGATGCTTTACAACCATGTGGCAGTTGAATCTTATTCATAGAAAAAAATCATGTGGCAATATTGTTATTTATAGAAAAAAATCGCTTTGGGTTTTTCCTAAATTTTCCTACTTTCCGCGCGACTTTTCCACATTTTTATTTGATGCGAACTTTCCCCTTGCTTTCAACATGAAATGTACAAAATTTTATCGGTATTGATAGCTCACTGGAAAAGCTGTTTCAGTTTTCCTGATTTTCCTCTTTTCCCGGCAACTTTTCCATATTTTATCACCATTTAAACCTTCCCTGGCCTTATACGAATATTTCAAGACTAAAATTAGCCAAATCGGTTCAGTCGTTCTCGAGTTTTAGCGAAGCTAACGAATTAGTGTATATATATATATATATATATGCGTATGGCGAAGTGTACAGTAGCTCCATTGCCTTTGCTTCGGAACCATTCGTGCGTAACCGCCAGAGCTCGAGTAGCCAGGAGCTGGCGTCTCTACCAGCTCCAACGCCAATGTTAAAAGCTGCGTTTCCCCTCGCCCCTTCCTGCCGCGGAAGCGCCCATATGCCGCCTCCAGGGGGTTCAGAAGAGGATTTGAATCTCAGCCGCGTATGCGCATTGCAACGCTGCGACCACTGCCGTGTATATTAAGCGGCCGCGCCGAGACTCGTATATGTGCTGTCTCCGCGACGTAAAACGTTTCTCATGCCATAAAAATATATTGAATGTGCATATAAAACGATCTGATAGAAGAACGAAACGACTAATGATTATTTATTTACTTTTTTTCACGACGAGGTTGTCTCCGGGGTTCACTGAACCAGTGAACACCATATGACGTGTCGCAACTGGGGAAGTGCATCCGAACATCTCTTAAAAGTAACCTTACGAAGAACGAGACTAACCATCGGCGACATTGCAGGATTAAAGCAAACGATAAAGAAGTAGCAGTTTGGGACGCACTAGACACTCTTGAAATATCTCAAAACACTACCCGTAGTTTGAGAAACATGGGGACAGTTTTCAAACATGCGCGTTGCTTAGCTCAGTGTTAATCCCTTCACTGCAACACTAGTTCATGGAGCAGATTCCAACTGTATACTTCCGCCTGTAGTAAAAACTTAAATCTCTAATACTAATTTTCTACAACAGCTAGTATTTAGATAAATTTCAACTACTTCAACTCAACCAAACGATGGCCCGTGCATCCGATTCGACGAGGCAGTTCTGTGAAGTGACGTGAAATTAAATTAGGCGCCATTAAATTTGTAGAAAAAAAAAACTACGGCGGGAGTATTCCTGTTTGAAATCGCAGGTGGGATTTCCTGTACGCTTTAATGAAGCTGTAGACGGAAGCCAGCGGCAGCCCGTAGTGGGCCTACTTGCGAACGACCGAGTTTACAGATCTGTAGCTGCCCCACAGTGAACCGGTTGCTGGCTTAGGGGCCTGGTATTAACATTTATATCGTGACGTCCGCAGGCTCCAAATGCTCCTGTGTTACTGAAGCAAGTCGGATCATCTAGAGGGATATTACCGCCAGTTAATCCTTTTAAACGAATGTCGAAAGCATTTCTACGTTTATGAGTTGTAAATTGACTACCTAATGGCTTAAATGAGTCGAATTTGACTGCTACGAAGCAAACGGACAGGTGAAATGACGTGCTTACCTAGAGCATAAACCAAAGACAGTCAGTGGTAACGAGAGCGAGAACGCGAAGTCAAAGAGGAAGCGTCCTTATTTCGCAAACCTGTGTTACGCACGGACGTTAGAAAGCTGCTGTACTTGCATTATTTGTTAAACATACGTGGTACAAGTCAAAGCGCTGGGGAGGAGGAAGATGGGCGACGCTTTGATGCTAAAGAGAAGCTTACACTCGTAGTCCACATGTATACAGTGCTAAGCACAGTACTTTACATCGTGCGTGAAAGCTACTTGGTGCAAATATTTTCAGCTTTTTTAGCTCTTACGTTCGCACACGGAGCGATAGAAAACTATTTATTTATACCCTGTGGTGAAAGTTCTGTCTGTCGGTAATTCGACGTTCGATGGACTCAGCCAGCCTTCGGAAATCCCCCTCGGGATTTTGAGCCATGCTGCATCTATAGCCCTCAATAAATGCGAAAGTGTTGTCAGTATAGGATTTTGTCCGGAATGTTCTTTAAGGGGGGACACTAATGAAAAACACACACTATTTCAAAAATGCACCAAATTCACAGTTCATCAGTTCATCTTTTTTAAATGAGATTTAAAGTTTTATTTAAAAAAAATGTATGTTCCTTTTTCTCAGAAAGTATTCAAAAGATTTCCACAAAAATTCATTTGATTCATCTCTTTATAGGTTGTAAGCTTCTCTTATGAGGTTTTTGAATAGGTCAAATAGGAGAATTTTCATAATTTTTTAAACTGTAATTCCACAAGTATATTTTTAAATTCATGCAAAATTCCTAGCACTTTGCCGCATATCTCAGCTTGCAATCATAATTTCAAAATTTGCTCTTGCGACAACTTTTATTAGGTTTACAGAAATATTTGTACAAAATTTCATAGTTCTAACATTCATAGAATCTGAGGAAAAAGTACATAAACTTTAAAAAACTTTTCAGGAAACGCAATTTAAAGTTCAACCTAATTTTTTCCTTAAGTAACTTGTTCAGAAGGCATCACATTTGCAGAGACGCGGTGTGAATATATTTTTCTCAGGATCTCTTGAGAAAAATTTCTTATGTGGAAGCCCATTGTTTCTAATACCTTCAGCCTACCGACCTTCCCATTATTAAATACAAGAACTGCATCATAAGTTGCAATTCCGAAAACTGTAGCAGATGCAAATGTGGTTTTAGGGCACTATTTCCATATGAGTGAATTTAGAGACTTTTTGGATTCTGGGTTTTGCCTTGAACACACTTCTTGAGAAGTGCAGTTTCAACACTGTAGCATGCACCATTCATCTCACTAATTTTTCGCATGGAGCGGACAGACGTGTTCACATTTTCAGCTGATGTTATTACTTCGGACGTAGCGCCATTGCTGGTTTGTCGTTGTTTCTCACGTTTTCCATTCACTAATTTATTCAAAAGCAGTTTATCCAGATTTTATACACTGTAATCGTGGCATAACTGAATGAATAAATCTGCGTCACTATCACATGGTAAAAAAAAGAAGTGCTTTGTTATAGACGATGCAGCTAATTTGTTATTGTTTATAAGATACGGAACAGAGTCAAAGTTGATCTGTAAAACCAAAGAGTGTGTTTCACGGCCTTCTAGATGTATCCCGCACATGTTTGGTTGAAAGTAATACACAGAATCGTTGTTCACTGAGCTGGTATTGAAGTGCTACTTCGAAACGTGGGTGTGTCAGGGAAGCCGTGTCACAATTTTAATTAATTTTCAGGCTCTTCGGATGCGATTTCAGCATTGAAACGTTACGGACTTATTGTCCATGAGTTGTACTAACGGAAAAAAATTATCAAAAATAGACATTTCCGTCAATTTCCTCAACGTTCCACCTTAAGCCGATCGCGAACTACTGCGAACTGCGGACATGCTGGATTGTCATCCACATAAATTTTACTGATGGGAACTTGTATTCCATGAATACAGTGGTCTCCAGTCGTACCAGTGGACCTTAAAAGCCCACAGCAACTTGCACAGTGCCTTCTTGACAATTTTGTTCTATGGCTTGAGAAGGCTTGGGGCCAAACTCGATCCCTATCAGCAACGTTTACAGCTGAAATACTCATCTGACCAAACCACAGCGTTCCAGTCATCTAGGGTCACGAGTCAGGAAATGTGCCACTAGCGTTCGGGTCGGTCGTCTGCTGGCATAGCTCATTAACGCCACATTGAGCCGCATTGATACGTTCACCGTTCCACATTGATTTCTGCGGTTAATTCAGGCAATTTGCTTCTCTTTTATCGCTGACAGCACAATACTACTGGATCGATAAATATTTAAGCAACGAGAAAAATTTTTGATACTGACTATGACCACAACAGTTACACACTAAAATTTCAATATTAACAAGTCAGAAAATTTGGTAGTTTGGTGTACACTTTAACACGTAGAGGCTTGTAAACCTACAAAAAATTTCCATTTGGCCAACGATGATATTGTAGAACTTGGTAGAACTTGGTTTCCAGTGAGACTTGCGTTTTCTATTACGTTGAAAAAAACCACAGGGAAATCTATTCATTACTGTGGAGTAGAGTGTTTCGCACACGGACAACTCTATATCACTTGCATAGGGGTGGCCTCACCAAAGAAATTATTAATATTAGATCCTGGACAAGTAACAAGAAATATTGTTTATGCTAAAGTTGTGAATTATATTATGAATTTACATATTATTTGTAAATTCTCAGAAATTCTCTAATAAACATGATGTGTTTTAAGTTGAAATGGAGATGCTCAGATAGAGACGGGGTAGAAGTACCAAGTGAAAGCTTGAATAAATAAATAAATACACGGGCAACGCCAGGTTTTCAGCCAGTAATAACTATAAAAATTAATTATTTGCTAGCAATTCATCTGGAAATTATGGAAAATTGATCAAATTCAGAAAACAGGATATTTCTCAGCTCTTATTCGAAGTATGGGAGCGAAAGATTCGTACCCAAAGACTGGAAAGTTGGCCAGTTTACTCCAATATTCAAGAAAGTCAGTAGGAGTGAACTCCAAAATTAGAGGCCCATCTCATTGAGTTGATTTGCCGTAGGATTTTGGAACATATACTTTGTTCGAATATTATGAACTACCTCGAAGAGAACGATCTATTAACCAATAGTCAACACAGATCCAGAAGTATCGCTCTTGCGAAATGCAGCTTGCCCTTTATTCACATGAAGTGATAAGTGCCATCGACAAGAGTTCTCAAATCGATTCCATGTTTCTGGATTTCCGAAAGGCTTTTGACACTGTACCTCACAAGCAGCTTCTAATGAAATTGCGTGCTTATGGAATATCGCCCCAATTGTGTGATTGGATTCACGATTTCCTATCAGAAAGGTCATAGTTCGTAGTAATTGACGGTAAGTGATCGAGTAAAACAGAAGGGATATCTTGCGTTCCCCAGGGAAGTGTTATAGGTCCCCTACTCTTCGTTGTGTTTATTATCGATTTAGGAGACAGTCAGAATAGCTCCCTTAGACTGTTCGCGGCGGATGCTGTCGTTTATCGGTTAGTGAAGTCAACAGAGGATCAAAAGCAAATTGCAAAGCGATTTAGACAAAATTTCTAAATTGTGCGAAAATTGCCTATTAACACCAAATAATGTAAAGTGTGAAGTAATACATATTACCACTAAAAAGAAATTCGATGAACTTCAATTAGTCAAGCCTTAATGTTCTTCTACCAGATACCTAGGAGTTACAATTACGAACAACTTTGACTGTAGAGAACACACAGAAAATTATTGTGGGGAAGGCGAACCAAAGGTTACGTTTCATTGGCAGAACGCTTCGAAGATGCAACAGCTCAACCAAAGAGACTGCCTACATCACACTTGTGCGTCCTGTCCTGGAGTATTGTGACCCAGTATGGGACCCTCAGCAGGTGGGACTGACGGAAGACATTGAGAAGGTTCAGAGAAGGGCAGCTCGTTTTATCACATTACAAGGGGAAACCGTCACGGAAATGTTACACAATTTGAGGTGTAAATCTTTAAAAGAAAGGCGTTATTCGTTGTGGCGAGATCTATTTGCGAAATTTCAATCACCGACTTTTACTTCTGAATGTGAAAATATGTTACTAGCATCCGCCTACTTAGGGAGACATGACCATCCTAATAAAATAAGGGAAATCAAATCGAAAACGGAACGATTTAGGTGTTCTTTCTTCCAGCAAGCTATTAGAGATTTGAACGGTAGAGAAAAGTTATGAAAGTGGTTAATGAACCCTCTGCCAGGTACTTAAATGTATTTGCAGAGTATCTTTGTAGATGTACATAAACATGGTTAAGTGCGACAGGTAAAAATAATAATAATAATAATAATAATAATAAAATAAAAAAAACAACCCTGTTTTTAAGTATTTAATTTGCGTCAAATGAAACTTGTTGGAATGAGTGGACACTATTTTGAAACCATTTTAGTCTGTATTAACGGAGGAGGAAAAGACTAGAGTTACTTCCAACAGGCAATTGCCCATTCAGAGGGCCGAACCTTGGAGCACATTTGCTCAATCTTCACGCCTGACAGAGCTGTTAGCAGAGGTCGAGGCGGGTCGCGACCCCAGGTCACGTGATCTGCCAGTGTGCGAGTTCTGAACCCTCAAGTCTAACTGCAGCGACCTTCATAGTCTCCGAGAAGTACAGCAGGACACTTCGGGTGAGCTGGCAGAAATTCCAGCAGCGCAGTTTCCACCCGTCTTCAGCAACGTGCTGACCAGGACCCAAAAGCGCCCACAGAGGAACTTTTTACATCTGCCATAGTCGAGGCAGTATTGAGATGTCATGTTACGGATTTCACAGTTGTTCACGTCGGAGGTTCGGGTCCTCCCTCGTTCATGGGTATCTATGTTGTACTTAACATATTTTCAGTTAGGTTAAGCAGTTTGTAAGTCTAAGGACAGTTACTATGTATGAATATTATTTATATTTTTCGTGTTCTGCAAGATCCAATCAAGAGGCAAGTCTGCAGACTTGGAACGAGTCAGTTTATGCCTAGGCATTAGTAAACACAATCAACAACGGTAACAGAGAAATTAGCTTTTTTTAATTTTATTTTTTCCAGGAGTTGCTCGACAGATTGATTGATGACGAAACTCTTCAGTTTAGACTTGGAAGTGCGTCGATTACTACAAATATTTTTGAATTATTGTGGCATCTTATTGAAAATGCATCAGAATACTGCACGCCTTGTTTAAGGAGGTGTAATCCAAATGCAGATTTGACTTTTGTCTACTATTAACTGTGCGAAAGCTGCTCACTGTAGGGAGTTACACTATTAACAGCAAACGATAAAAAAACTCATTGAGATGACAATGCCAGAATACCTGAATTTGTACAGTGATCGAAAAGAAGTTGCCATGCTTCCACCACAAATAGCTGGGAACCCCTTTTCCTGTGCCACAAATACGCTTTTCCAACCAACTGTGTTTCCTTGTACCCTGGTACTCTGTTATCCGTGGTACTTCAATTTGCCCCAACTGCAGAAGAAAATGAAGTAACTGAGACGGTTAACAGATACTAAAAAACGGACAGGGATGTTGATTAAGCCACAAACAGAAAGGAAACACCAAGAAAACAACATTCCAGTAGTGAATAGAGTTCTAAAAGACGTGTAGGCTTGAATGACCAAGAGAATTCTAGGGGAAATGAAAAGCGAAGAAATATAAATGTCACCAACATTATTTAATATCTGTATAGATATTTGCCTTAGTACGTGACCCCGTAAATGTGGGGTTAGAAATTAAAGATGGACTTTATCTACATACTCTAATGTTTGCTGACGATCAAGTAGCCTAGTCATAGAACAAGAAGTAGAGGCAAAAAATTAGGATCTGAAGAATATATATACAGACTGAGAAATCAGAAACAGGATTAGTAGTGGACGGAAGGTCATTGGGATGCTCAACTCAGCCGTATGGAGTAGGAATGTAATGAACACCCCTAAAGAAAATAAGGTATAAATTATATTAGATATTGTGTAGTGGGACGGATTATTGTCTCCGCTACATATCTCATGTCAGCTCAGTTTGTGCTTGCTTATATTTGTGCCCTTAAATGATTTTTATGTAAATTTTGAATGTTATATGATTCTTAAAGAAGTTTTAGGTATGTTTTTATTTTATGTTTCATGTGCTGTGACGCGATTCAACCTACGAGGGCAACATCTTCGACGCCGATTACAAGGAGTAAATATCCGGCCACATCAAGTAGCGGGTCGACGACCACGAGGCAAGAAGATGTTGATCTCTGTGATTGTCGTCGCAAGACTTGACATTATTATCGAAGTTTTTTTTTTAAACAACAAATTTTAAAAGTCAGTTCCCTTTTGTCTGTCAATGACTACATATATAAAATTCTATTTTTTTTTTTTTTTTTTTTTTTTTTTTTTAGAACTTTGGTTATTCGATCATACACATCGATCGACAATCATTGAAGAAATATTATTTATTATGTGTGGCTATAGCATAGACCACAAACAAGAATTTCTTTTGACAGGCTTATCTATGAAATAATATTTTAACAAGAGTGACTGTTAAAGACTTCTTCCCTCGGCGCAAGAATCTGATTTTGAAATATTGCAACGTATAAAGATTTTACATAAACATATATTTTTTTTATTTTATATAAATTTTTATGGGCGAGTGGACACCTCAAGGATTACGAAGTCTGACACGGCCACATTCAACCCTAATCATACAAAACGAGTGCTTTTGAAGATAAGGTTTTGGCACACGTTCCGCCGCACTAAGAGGTAGTTCCGCTGCAAGTGTAGCGGAAACCAGGACCATTAACGTAAAACGCATTCAGAAACTACAAGCTTTAGAGGTGGATTTCTGGAGAAGATCGGCAAGAATTTCTAGGAAAGAAAAAATAAGGAAAACCGAAGTCATAAAGAGAGAATAGAAATAAAAGAATAGATGTAGTGGTGGATAGAAATTACAGTGACACGGGCATGTATGAAGAATGGAGGACGCCAGAATACCGAAATTAGTACTGAAATGGGAAGCTGATGGGAGAAGAAGAGGATTACCAGTGACTACCTGGCTTTAATGAGAAAACTAGGCACAGAAGGACACAGACGTTAGAGACACGTAGAGAAATATATTGAATATTTAGTTTAAGACCTTATGTAGTACTCGGTGTACTCATTTCCGAGTTAATTATTATGTTGCATGTAAACCTTTGTAATGAGGAAAAAGTCAGTAAATAAAACAATAAATATAAACTACATTATATAAAGGAGTCCAGGAAAGCGTATTGAAAAGAATATACAAGAGATGATGGAATACAAATAAGATTGTAAGAAGGTTTTCCTGGAACGAAAGGTATTAAAAGATTGAACCAAAAAGGAGAAGCAGGTAATAAATAGCCGCAAGAAACCGAAGTGGCTCATGCAAACAGAATTAAATCGTAGTCGGTACACAAATAGAGTATTTAATTACTTATGCTCAAGCTGATCCGTTATAGACACTACGAATGAAAATAATGTGGACGAACCGGAAATAAAGTAATACGGAACAGGATGTAGGAGTTGTTCTGTTTTTGGAAACCTTTGTGTTGGGGAACAAAAGACAGGCAATTAAGGACGTGGAGAACGGAGAGACAAAGATGTAGTCGAAACAGACAGCAGCGACTGTATTTCCGAGTGGATAACAAGACACACAGCGAGAAACTAAATCTCCTCCACTTCGGCATGCAGGCCGCCGCGACTGAATAATTCCGCAGGTCAGCGCGGGAGACCAGGCCGTTACGGCCGTATTCTGTCGGCCCCGCTACAAACTGCTAAAAACAGTGCCACGTGCAAGTGGCGCCACACACGGCCGGCCGCTCAAACATTCGCTGTGTTTACCGCCGCGACAAAGGCAGCCCTGGCGGAGGGACTTCCCCGCCGGCGCCGGCCAATGGCACGCACGCTCTCAATAATGGACGCGGGCCATCGACCGCCCCCCCTCCCCCTGGCCACACCCCCTCCGGACTCTTGTGTAACGCCGGCTCTCATTAGCGGGACGGGCTCTGTCGGCCCGGCACAAAGTGCTACTTGCGGTAGACCAAAGGCCTTCCTGAATTAATCCGTTGAATTACGGAGACGGCGGATAAGTACCGCGCGCCGGCAGAGGTGTCATTCTTCGGACGGTTACGGTCTCCGGCGTCTGCCGCCGGCTTCTTCCGCGTCTTTTATGTGTGCCTCGATACCACAAAGAGGACAATAAAACAACAACGGGGTGCTATTCGTTTCGTTTTACTGTACCATCCTAAGTATGGACGACGTGGACCCACCTAGGAGGACGAGTCCAAATGCTCTCCCTCCGCAACAAAACATTACAAAAGTGCATGATCATAAGCTTAGCGTATATATCACGTGGGCATGGGTAGCGTCGCGGTTCGTCAGTAGCAGTGTTAGGTTGGCAACATAGTACATTTCGAATAGCCTGTGGTAGGGTTACCATACGTCCTCATTTTCCCGGACACGTCCTCTTTTTCAGGCAAGAAAATTTGTCCGGCCGGAATTTATAAAATTTTACGAAATGTCCTCTTTTTTTGGGTTCCGAAAAGGAAAAAAATTTTGTGTCATTTGCGACAACGGGTTCTTTCACACTTGCAGTTCCAAATTGTTTGTAACTATTAAGCACATTGCCGTTCACAATTTGGCTCTCCGCATGAATCTGATAGTTGCAAACGATTCGAAACTTCTCTGTAAGGTGACCCGGTTGTCTATCCTGTATCAAACAGTGTATTCTTCATTATGTTCTTTGGTGTTGCTTTTGATATACTTTGTGGCTGTATTGTGTGAGCGAGATTGTAAGTAGCCTTTTGCTTCAAAATAAATTATGAAGTTAAATACAAAATACCGAAAGCAAAGTCACTGTTAAATGATGTGCTCTTGGAGAAATACAGTGAAAGATTATTAAAAAATGATTAATTAATAAAATAAATTGAACATACCAGCAGCTGAAGTGTGGTGTGCATATTTCAATCACTCGTATAGTGTTGTTAGTTATGCTGAATCGCAAAAATTTGTAGAATGCTTTTTTTATATATACCTAGTCATAATGCCAACACAGAACGTGTTTTCTCTGGTGAACACACAGTAGACAAAAGGCAGGAATAGATTTAAAATAGAAAATATAAAAGCTACTGCATATGTACAATATAATTTCAAACACTTGAAATGCTTGAGCTTCCAACTATACTTGCTGAAATGTAAAAAGTCTTGAGAGAGATTTCGTCGTCCTCCAAAAATTGGCCTAGTTGGTTCAAATGTGAAAAAAAAAAAAAAAAAAAAAACAAGAATGAGACAATTATGATGAATAAACTATCAAGGTTCATAATATTTTGTTTTACAACAACCACACAATATTTCTGTTTTAGTTTGTAGTGGTCTTAAGTTGTTCATTAATAAAGTTATAAATTACGTTATGTTAACAGTAAAGTGTCCTCTTTTATGATGATGAACATATGGTAACCGTAGCCTGTGGCATGTATGATAATTACTAACTGTACAAGGATACATCGATAAATATTATTAATTTTTACAAATATGTCATGATTTTAAGGGTTGTGGTTAGGCAGCAACCTAAGAGTACAGCTTAAATTGTTGTGAGCGAATGTTTGATTTTTACGAGTATGTCGTGATATTAAAGGAAGTGGTTATAGTCGGGCCGCCGAAAGAACGACCCTGACAGTTCGCGCACGTGGGCCGCAGAAGATGGGGGGGGGGGGGGAGGGGGGACACTCAACCACCAACCTGAGCTCCGGAATTGGTAAACGTTGCCAGGGTAACGGTGCCGCGTTGCCACCCAGCCACTCAAGGTCGCGCGAGGTGGCATGCTTCAGTCGCTGAAAAGCATCTGTCGCGTGTTCATCGTTACCGGTTTTGTTCCTGCCGAGTTAAGTGTCGTTAATTTCAGACGTGTGTGAGATGGCTTCGTCCTCTAACCGTAAGAAAGTCACTTCTGTGACCAATAGACTGGCTGTCGAAACTGATCTGATGATATTACTCGGACACTATACTATGGCAGTCGACAACGACCGTAAACGAATGATGCAAAAAATAAAATAAAATAAAATAAAAATAAAAAAACGCTATTTTACTACTTGTAAAGTGGTTGTCCTTATTTGTTTACCCTCTCGGCAGACTGCGACAATACAGTGTCCGAGTAATAACACAGAGTTTGTGGAAAATGGCAGTTGTTGTGGTCTTCAGTCCGGAGACTGGTTTGATGCAGCTCTCCACAATACCCTATCCTGAGCAACCCTCTTCATCTCCACATAAGAACGGCAACCTACATGTGTCTGAATCTGCTTACTGTATCCATCTCTTGGTCTTTCTCTGCGGTTTTTACCCCACACGCTTCCCTCCAACGCTAAATTCACAATTCCTTGATGTCTAAGAATGTGTCCTACCAATCTATCCCTTCTTTTAGTCAAGGTATGCCAGAAATTTCTTTTCTCCCCAATTCTGTTCAGTACCTCCTCACTAGTTACGCGATCCACCCACCTAATCTTCAGCATTCTTCTGTTGCACCACATTTCAAAAGCCTCTATCCTCTTTCTGTCCACACTGTTTATCGTCCATGTTTCACTATAGAAGATGAAATATATAAACAAAATTCTTCAACTAGCGACCTTTGGCTGAAGACTAAATTATACATTATATTTAATGGAATACTGGAACATATGAAGCTTTACTTTAACTCGACATATATTTCTAAACCTTTCTTTTTAACTGAAAAAGAGTGTTTTTTATTACTTCGTGATTGTTCTCGTTCGATCACGCTTTATTAGTACATAGCAACGGTTCAAAAATATTCGTATGCCGGCGACCGACACGGCGTGACAACAAACAGCCGCGTAGCAGCATTGGCAACATAGCCGCTAGCTGCCAGAGTCGTTCTTTCGGCGGCTCGACTATAGGCAGGAACCGAAGAGTACAGCTTCAATTGTTGTGAGCGAATGTTATGATTTTTACGAATCTATATCATGATATTAAAGGAAGTAGTTAGGCAGGTAGCGAAGAGTACAGATTAAATTGTTGCAAGTGTTTTACCAAATTATTAACATTGAAAAAATTATTGTAATTCGTATCATTTGAGAGATAGACACACACGTATTTCGATTTACATAACAATAAAGTCTTACATCTGAATTGAAAGACAGTGCATGTGGAGAAACGTATTTTTGTAGTGAGCGATCAAATTCGAACGCTGTGATTCATTTCGAAAATAAAGTCGTTCAAACGTGATGTTAACACATTCATTTTCACATCTTGTAAACATTGTGTGCCGCCATTCATCCCAGCATACACAGCGACTGTTGCCAACACTGCCACTTCACGTCACATAAATACATTAGGCCATGCCACTGATCGAGACTTTTACCTATCACCTGCATGCAGTTACATGTATTGATTCAGCATATGCATCAAAAAATTCAGAACACCTAGAATTTTATTTTTATATTATTTTTATTATTTAAATAGTAATGTTTAAATGACATTTTTAGTTTTGTAAACCTGCATGCAGTAGCATGTATTGATTCAGCATCTGCATAAATAAATTCAGAACACCTAGAATTTTATTTTTATATTATTTTTATTATTTAAATAGTAATGTTTAAATGACATTTTTAGTTTTGTAAGAAAGGAAACGAAGGGGATATGTTTTCTCTATCCGTGTGAATATTATTAAGTACTGCTGATCAAATGTCCAATACTCAGAAGAGTTTTATCAACAACTAGCTTAAACCGCGGCTCCGCTCGGGTGTTGGTAGATCAAATCACACGTAAAAATGCACTCGTTTCGAAGAATCCAATCACGTAATTCAACAATAATGATTGTAATAATATCACAGTTGATCACGTGATGTAATGCGCGAAAAGTCAAATCGACTTTTTTAAAGAGAGGTATTAAAATAAATTTCTTTTTCATTGCTTTATTTATTTATTTTTATATTTCCTTATTCGTATGCTTATCCTTACAGAGAAAAAGCTGAAGACATTGTAGCACGCATAGACTAAAGATATGGTCTGTAGCAACACGTTTCGTTGTATGTAACCTCCTTGCTATAGGGTCCAAACGTCATCGCTGGCCTTCAGTCCGATTTTTTTATATATATAATTTGACGACTTTCAACCACCATATCTTCCACCCCCTTATAGCTATCGGCATGGAACTGCTATAGTGTACAACGGGAGACTTCGGACAACAATTACACATAGACCATTCGTTTGCGTTCTGTAGTTTTCGCTGCAGAGCGAAATATTAACGCACACGGATAATTTTATATTCCCCCTTAACTTTCATCCCAATATAATCCACCCTTTTATCATTATGAACCCTCAAGCAACAATGCAACAAATAAAACCATTTTCAAAGAGTAAATATAATTTTCAAAGAGTAATTATTGCTCCGCATTTCACGTTATATTCTTCAAATTACTAAATATCTATCAGATCGCTGTAAAACCATACCTAAAACCTTCCTCAGGTATAGATTAGTAACTGTACAAATATTTAAGTCTCTGCGTCTTGCCGTTCGGACGTGATAAACGTACACCGAAAATACATTCACATTTATAGATATACATGACAACGGCCGCGGAAGCCTTCGTTTACAAATGTTCAAAAGTTTGTAAATCTGTGAGTCTTAACTACTATGGTTATCAGTACCTACGCTAACAGACTACTTAAACTCAATTAACCGTCCTAACCTGTTCGGGTCTATTTTGAGCCAAAAGGATTTTTGACCGAATGTAATTTTGAATATATTTGGTTTTAATAAATCGTCTTCATTGAAATTGTTTGTCTCTTAATAGAGTACATTCTGCCAGAAAAAAAAGAAAAAAATTGAAAAATTGGAGCTTTAGTTTTGCATCCACTAAAATAGTACTTTTCAAATTGTTCGGTTTTTTTTAGACCCTGCGTATTTTAACCTTCATTATTGCAGCAAATTCTGATAATATTCAATTCACCTACAATAGAACATGTATCGGTGCGGCAAGGCGGGTATAAAGAAGTGATATTTTGAGCGATGGAAGGCCCATTTTTGTGGAAAGGAGGGAAGTGGGAATTATTGTGTTTTCCTGTAATCAGAACAGTTTGTAAAGTGATTTACGTCTGCTTAGGACACTGGGGTACCTAAACAGTCCATATTTATAAGTTTTTTTTTTACTGAAGATAATGGCTTATTTGCAAAATGATAAAATAACAGACGTACTGATGAACATATGTGACAGTAGTTCTGGAGGATAAAAAATACAGCTCTTCATCTTCAGTAAAAGGTGCAAACAGTAAGCAGTGCAGTAACGATCTCAACGGATAAATCAGTTGAATGGAAGATATACATGTGTTACACAAGGCAAATGATGTCCATTGGAATCCAAACCCCTACAAAGAAGAAACCTATTCATAGAAACTCTTGGCGAACAACTTAACTGATGGGTACCTAAGAAACTGTAGTGAGACCATCACTTGCGTCTGCACGCCCCACATGTGAAGAAAATGATCCTAGAATCAAAAAGAGAAGCAGATGTCATGCCTGTGAAAAAAAAATCAATAAAAATTCAGTGAAAAGTGTTGTGTGACAGATTCTTGCAAGAAACATCTGACACACACAAGTTAAAAACTGTTTGCAACAATTTGCAAAATTAGGCATGGTGTCGTAAAATCAACACATAATTAGAATATTTCATTATTGAATTTTTTTATAACATTATATCGCGCAGTTTTGTGATTAATAGATTAAGCTACCTACATTATAACTTTATTTATGATTTCAATACACAAATGTGTAAATGTATCCCTACATGATACAGAAAAAAGCCGGGTCTTTTTTGACTCGAACATCTTAAATGTGTGAGCGAAATAAACACTGCAGCAGAGTTGAGTTAATCTAAGGACAGCACACACACACACACACACACACACACAAACACACATACACTTAAGACCGAGGGAGAACACAAACCACCGACGGAAAGCAATGTTCACCAATAAGATCTTGAAAGGAAAACTCAAACGCTCCTTCCGATTATTAAATACGCTTTCTTTCTTCACCCACAGCTAGTAATGTTTGCAACATTTATTGAGTATATGCATCGTTAGCAGAATCATATCTCATTAGGGGCTGTTGAAGCACCGAAATCTTGCTGCACCCATGAAATACCAAGCTCATTACAATCAACCGTTTAATTAAGTATAGATACTGATTTAATATTCACTTAAACCTTTATTCATTATAATTAAATGAAGGAAAATACTTCGTGCACACACTGTGACACGGCTCGAAAGAAGGTTTTCTTAAAAAAATATGAAAATTAAGTAAAATGTTTCCATTAATTATCACTGTTTACCAAAAGTCTTCGCCATCACAGATAGTGTAATGTAATATGTTAAACATATTCAAATTATACACAGAATCGGGCAAAAATTTAATTTTCGCCCAAAAGAGAGAGAGAGAGAGAGAGAGAGAGGAAAAGGAAAAACAATAAGTAAATAAAAAAAATAAGCACGTACTTAACCGACTAAAATTTAGCATATGTCTTTCTATTTTGACAATTCCAAAAGAACAGACGCCGCAATTCTTAAACATAAAGGAGACTTTAGTCATCAATAACGTATTCTTCTTCATTATTACAACAATCTACCAAACTTTTTTTCCCCTTTAGACCATGCGGTATAAATCAACCCGATTTTTTAACTTTCCCCATCGCATGTAAATGTCTCCCGAAAGATTGCACATATTTCCAGTTCTCGACTACAGCCGAGTGCATCAATTATCATCAAACCCTGAGTCACTAAGGTCAAAATAATCTTCCTTACAACAAGAAAACCCATTTATTGTCATGCTCAGTCCAATGACATTATCCTGATACATGGCGCAAATATTCTGACTGCCTCCGTTACTGTCACCCTCTACAGAAAAATATATGAATATGATAGAAGTCTGTCAATCCACAAAAGGGTCAAAATGTTATATTTTAGGATTTAATTTCTTTGATTTGAAAATGAACTAATAGGTCCGAAAACATACAATAATAACAATAAAAAATAAACAGAAAATAAAAAAGGCAACTTGTTTCCACTAAGATGCTATAATATCAATATATATAACGACTACTATCATCATCATCTGGCGGAAGGAACAATCTCGTAATGACGGCCACCTCAAACGCTGAGAAGTTTAGGCACAGTCTAACATATACAGTCGCGACACTCACTGCTGTGAAAGTTGTTACCAACTGACAGTTGCAACAACACTAGCGCTCCAAGCGGTGGGCAAGCCGCCGAAAGAATGATGTTTGTTTATAATTATTTGTGTACGTGATTAACGAAATAGTTAGTATGTATTTTGCGTTACAAGCATTAGTAACATATCAAGAGACATACATAATACGCAATTTAATGTAAAAACAGTCGAACTTAACTGATTCAGTGGTATAACGAAGAACTTCGTCGTGAACCAATACGAATATGTGTATATTTGCAGCTTATTCCGCTGAAAGTAAGTAGAATATAAACATAAGAGAAACATAAATTGCTATTATGGTCTGTTACTACTTTGACAAAGAGTTTTTTGACACATATCAATGCGGTATGGGGTCTAATGATTCGCACATTTTTAGGCTTCATTCGTCTTTGTTATAAGCGCATATTCTTTTTTAAGTATGATTACTTTAGCTTAAGAAGACAATGTCTAGAAGATTCTTGTCGTTTGCGGTTCACCTGTATCAACAACCGTGCAATTGGGTTCTCCTTTGTTGAATACAGATTGATTGCTTTATCATTTTTCTTGCAACGTCTGTGATGTTTTTCCTTCAGCAACAATTGTGGTGGCTGATTTGGTACGTTAAATACTGTAGTTATTGCATTCCATATTCATTTCCTACGTTCCACCCTCACCGATTTCACTGGAGTTGGAGTGAAGAAACGTTAACGTTCTTCAGAAGAAAAAAGACGTCTTTCTGCCAAAGGGCAGGTATTTTGGTGTTTCCTAGCCATTTTTCTGTTTTTGATATTAAATTAAATTATTCAGTAAAGGCTTTAGGTTACAAGATGACAGTAAATAAAGTGTTCTGCAATGTACCATTTCCTAACTTGTCAGGGTTCTTAGGAAACCTAAGAAAGATAAAGATGGAGCTTTTTTAAATTATCACCTATTTCATGATACTACGCATGTTCGTTAATGCAAAACATGTGTTAAAATCAATATAAACGATACTATTCGCACTCATCCACTATCGCATTCATAAAAATAGCTTGCCGGCAGCTTGGAGCGCTGTTGTCGCGGTGTATAACAAAAGACTGGGGGAGTGTCGTGACTGTATATGTTAGACTGTGGTATAGGCCTACATATTCATGTAATTTTATTTTGTTATAAAATGTCTAAATTAGCTTAGATTGTAAAATGAAATGTTGTTGTTATGGTCTTCAGTCCGGAGACTGGTTTGATGCAGCTCTCCACCCTACTCTATGCTGAGCAAGCCTTTTCATCTCCTTATAAGAACGGCAACCCACATCCACTTGAATCTGCTTACTATACGCGTCTCTTGGTCTCCCTCTGCGATTTTTACCCCACACACTTCCCTCCAATGCTAAATTTACGATACCCCGATGTCTAAGAATGTGTCCGACCAAGCGATCCCTTCTTTTAGTCAGGGTATGCCAAACATTCATTTTCTCACCAATTCTGTTCAGTACTTCTTCATTAGTTATGCGATCTACCCACCTAATCTAGAGCATTCTTCTGTAACACCACATTTCAAAAGCCTCTATTCTCTTCCTGTCCGCATTGCTTATCGTCCATGTTTCACTCCCGTACAAGGCAACACTCCACACAAATGCCTTCAGAAAAGACTTCCTTACACTTAAATTAATATTCGATGTTAGCAAATTTCTCTTTTTCAAAAATGCTTTTCTTCCCATTGGCATTCTGCATTTTATATCATCTGTACTGCGACCATCACATGTTATTTTACTACCCAAGTAACAAAACTCATCTACCATCTTCATTGTCGTTACCTAATCTAATTCCTTCAGCATCGCCTGATTTTCTAAGACCGCATTCCATTATTTTTGTTTTGCTCTTGTTAATGTTCTTTTTATACGCTCTCTTCAACACACTGTCCATTCCATTCAACTGCTCTCCCAGATCCTTTGCTGTCTCTGACAGAATTACAATGTCATCAGCAAAACGCAATGTTTTTATTTCTTCCCCCTGAACTTTAATCCCTATTCCAAATTTTTCCTTGCTTTCCTTCATCGCCTGCTCGATGTACAAATTGAATAACATCGGAGAAAGGCTACAACCCTGTCTTACTCCCTTCCCAACTGATGCTTCCCTTTCATGCCCTTCGAGTCTAATAACTGCGGTCTGGCTTTTGTACAAGTTATAAATAACTCTCCTTTCCCTATATTTTACCCCTGCTGACTTCAGAATTTGAAAGAGTGTATTCCAGTCAACATTGTCAAATGCTTTCTCCAAATCTACAAAAGCTAAAAATGTAGATTTGCCTTTCCTTAATCTATCTTCCAAGATAAGACGTAAAGTGAGTATTGCCTCCCGGGTTCCTATGTTCCTCCTGAATCCAAACTGAACTTCCCCGAGGTCAGCTTCTACCAGCTTTTCCATTCTCCTGTAGATAATTCGTGTTAAAATTTTGCAACCATGACTTATCAAACTGATGGTTCTGTAATTTTCGCACCTGTCTGCGCCTGATTTCTTTGGAATGGGGATTATTACATTTTTCTTAAAGTCTGAGGGTATTTCGCCTGTCTCATACATCCTACACACCAGTTTAAATAGTTGTGTCATGGCTGGCTCTCCCAGAGACTTTAGTAGCTCTGAGGGTATGTCATCTACTCCTGGGGCCTTGTTCCGTCCTAGGTCTTTCAAGGCCCTGTCAAATTCATCTCTCAGTATAGTATCTCCTATTTCATCTTGATCTACTTCCTCTTCCCTTCCTACAACATCGTCTCTAATTTCATTTGTATAGCTGCTCTATGTACTCTTTCCACCTTTCAGCTTTTCCTTCTTTGCTGAGAACTGGTTTCCCATCTGAGTTCTTGATATTCGTAGAGTTGCTTTTCTTGTCCCCAAATGTCTCTTTTATTTTCCTGTAGGCGGTATCTACTTTTCCCCTTCTTATACATTCTTCTACAGATTTGCATTTGGCTTCGAGCCACTCCTGCTTAGCCATTTTGCACTTCCTGTCAATCTCATTTTTCAGTCGTCTGTACTCCATTTTGCCTGTTTCATTTACTGCATTTTTATATTTTCTCCTTTCATCAATTAAATTTAGTATTTCCTGTGATATCCAAGGATTTTTTGTAGGTCTTGCCTTTCTACCTATTTTGTCCTCTGCTGCCTTCACTATTTCATCTCTCAATGCTACCCATTCCTCTTCTACTGTTTTATTTCCTCCTGTTTCTGTCAATTGTTGCCTAAATCTCCCTCTGAAATTCTCCAGAACTTCACTTTCCTTCAATTTATCTAAGTCCCATCTCCTTATTTTCCTACCTCTCTGCAGTTTTTTCAGTTTCAGCCTACAGTTCATGACTAACAAGTTATGGTCAGAGTCTATATCTGCCCCTGGGTATGTCTTGCAGTTTATCACCTGGTTTCGGAATCTATGTCTTACCATTATAAAATCTATCTGATACCTTCCGGTGTCTCCTGGTCTCTTCCATGTATACAACCTTCTTTTGTGATTCTTAAACCAGGTGTTTGTTACGATTAAATCATGTTCTGTGCAAAATTCTACCAGGCGACTTCCTCTTTCATTCCTCCTGCCCAATCCATATTCACCTACTATTTTTCCTTCTCTTCCTTTTCCTACTACCGAATTGCAGTCTCCCATCACAATTAAGTTTTCCTCTCCCTTAACTGTCTGAATAATTTCCTTTAGCTCCTCATATATTTCTTCGATCTCCTCATCATCGGCAGAGCTAGTTGGCATATAAACCTGTACTACTGTTGTCGGTGTTGGCTTCGTATCTATCTTTACAATGATAATGCGATCACTGTGCTGCTCATAGTAGTTTACCCGCATTCCTATTTTCTTATTCATTATCAGTTCTACTCCTGTGATACCTCCAACTGATTTTGTATTTATAATCCTGTACTCACCTGACCAGAAATCCTGTTCATCCTGCCACCGAACTTCACTAATCCCCACTCTATCTAACTTCAACCTATCCATTTCCCTTTTCAAATTTTCTAATTTTCCTACCCGATTAAGGGATCTAACATTCCACGCTCCGATCCGTAGAATGCCAGTATTGTCTTTCCTGATGACAACATCCTCCTGAGTAGTCCCCGCCCGGAGATCCGAATGGGGGACTATTTTACCTCCGGAATATTTTACCCGAGAGGATGCCATCATCATATTTCCATACAGTAGAGCTGCATGTCCTCGGGAAAAGTAACGGCTGTAGTTTCCCCTTGCTTTCAGCCGTTCGCAGTAGCTGTGTGGCAAAGGCACATTAGCTGATGCTACAAGGCGAGCTCAGTCAATCATCCAGACTGTTGCCCCTGTAACTACTGAAAAGGCTGTTGCCCCTCTTCAGGAACCACACGTTTGTCTGGCCTCTCCACAGATACCCCTCCGCTGTGGTTGCACCTACGGTACGGCTATCTGCATCATTGAGGCACGCAAGCCACCCCACCTCGGCAATGTCATGGTTCATGAAATAGGAATATCTTTAAATCAGTTTTGGTTACAACTATTTTAAGCTCTATTCTTTTTTTCTACTCTTTCGTCACCTCTTATTCCTGAATAAAACGATATTCATAGGGACGGGTCTATTCTGAAGTGCTCCCCCCCAAGGGGGCTCACGACTCTTTTGTCAAGACGTGCTTGGTGAGCTTGGGGCCCCGAGCTAATGCAGTCTTTGTTCCTTCTCTCCTCCCAGGACTGCATTTCCAGTCCCCCTCCTTTCCTATCCTCCCTGCTTCCCTTCGCCAACCTCAGTAATTTGGTTCCCCTGTCCCAAACGAACAAACAAACAACCAATATCAATAAAATAGATGAAAAATACAAACGTAATCGTGTTATGTAGCATATAGCTAGCACAAATCATGGGACTACAAAATAGTAAAGGTACAGTTTAACAATAATTAATTCGTACGGAAATTGCTTACTCAAATTGAAGCAACACAAATAATACTTTTACTGGAATAGCAAACACATATTTTGTGGTATTTACCAGGAAGTCTGTTTCAGATGACACTGTTTCCGGAAATTACAATTTCTGCCTCTGTAAGTGGAGAAATTACAACACATCAAGCAAAGAATAGCTGAAAATATAGTATAGTATACCACGTGAAACCTTAGATAGACAAAACGCACATGTTTACAAGCACTTTAGCGGTACACCTACCTCCGACACAAACTTAAAAATTTACTGTTGAAAATGTACCTACAAAATAAACCAAAGAATGGCAGTGTGATGAACAACATTCAATTAGTTTGGTGTGGTATGAAGGAATACAGGGCAATCGAGTGTGGCTAGCTACTGAAATATGCCAACATAAAATCTACGTACTGTAATCTCAAGTATGTGACCTACTTTGCAGACACCTTGCATCAAGTTTGTGAAACACTAAAACATGAATATTCATAGAAAATGTTAAAAAGTAACTTCTTAGTGTACGTGGTTATTCTTTTCTGGGAACTGCCTTTACAAAATTAGAACAGCAATATCCCTCGAAATAAGAATGTTTAGCAGTTTTGAAGAATGTGAAGGAAGCATTGGAAGGCACTGCACAGCAGGTGCTAGAACAAACCTTAGCCAAAAACCCTGATTTGAATTTGTTGCAATCAGCAGGGATTTCAAGCATCGACTGCTTGCATCTGTTGACGGCGAACAAATCATTTTTAAGTATTTACATGGCAATTCGAGATAAAGCTTCACTGAAAGATAACATAGAAATGCTGTGTTTTAACAGTGATTCAAAAATATTGAGTTCTTGGACTTACTTTGTGTACATTGTAATACACGATGAATGAGAGAATTTAATCTCATATATGATAAACTACTTGTCATGAGATTTACCATACATAATTTGCACCTTTTTTCAACTAAATTATGGCACCTTTTTCCATCTTTCTTTGTACCTATAATTCCTAGCTCTAATAATAACAGCCTTCTCCCTGTCGGAAGTAAAAAAAAAAAAGTTCCTTTTGTATTAAAATGCCTTTATCTTTAACAGTTTCTGTTTGCACACCATCGTCTCCCAGTGACACCCTTCAGATCTCATACGGCTTTCTACATATCTCTCATTATTTTTAAAGTGTTTTAAACTCTATAGACATTAAAAAATCGCAGAATCCAAATATAGTTTGTTGTCAATTTCTAAGTCCTCTACCGCCTTAATTAATGAAATTTGTTACCTCCCCAACTGAAGCTTTATTTGAAATTCCACATTCTTTCTGTATTCATTTTTTTATCTCACCAATGTTGTAGTATCTAGCCACGTTACTGCCTCGTTTGTCTATCTCTCTTAACATTCATATTCTGTGATTCCAGTGTAACATTCATTTTGCTTGATTCCGTAGTAAATATATTCATTATTTAATGCAGCATAAGTCCCTGATTTTAAATACATTCTCTAATTTCGCTCTTTTTCGAGGTTCTTAGCGCTGCAGGAATGTGCGCAGGGAACGGATCCTGTAGCGCAGGTTGCCGACCGCTAAGGCGTTGTACCACGCGGACACCAAACGCGAGAGGGACTGTCACAAAAACTTGAAACGCTGCTTTTCTCCTGTTACTCCCGAGGGAATGATATGTCTGCCTCGGCGTTTGTCTCCATATTTCACAATTGTTGTTCATTGGTCTTCATAGGTTTTCAATATTTAATAAGTTCCTTCTTTTACCATTTCGAAAAACTTTCGCGGCCGTCTACTATCACCTTCGAGCTGTCTGAAAGTTCTGGCTTCATTTTACCCAATTATCAACAATAAATAAATTCTTTTTTTATGTGCATGTCGGAATAATTGTTTTACTGTTTAAAAAAAGGTGTAAATAACTCATCGTCACAATTTTCCGCAGACTCTGTGTGTGTGTGTTTATGTGTGTGTGTGTGTGTGTGTGTGTGTGTGTGTGTGTGTGTGTGTGTGTGCGCGCGCGCGCGCGCGAGCGTGTGTACTTGCGTGTGTGGTGAGTCGTTGTGAAATATACGTCTACTAGGGAACTCAACAAGTTTCGGTACATCTATGTCTCATTCAATACTTCCGCTACAGGGAGGCTACTGTGAGCTATATCGTAAAAATGCTTTCTCTCCCGGAGGATAGCGTAAAACCATGTCACCGATTATTGTCGAAAGCAAGTTCGTGTCCCATTATGAAAACACCTGGTTGAAGCTAATCAGAAAATGAAGGAGGACTTGTTTTTATTATTATTGTCGGTTCAGAAACTGACAAGTAGTGACAGACAATATGGAAAAGAAGAAGAAATAAAGGTTAGAGTTTAACCCCGTCGAAATCAAAGTCATTAGAGACGGAGTACACACTCGGATTGTTTTGTCAAAGACTTGGAGGGAATCGAACACGCCGCGGCGGAATAGCCGTGCGCACTAAGGCTGTGTTCACGGTGGCACCGACAAACCATCGTCTGACACCATCGCCCGAGTTTGACTGGAAACATCGACCGACAGCGTGGTCACACTGCATGCGATAGTTTTTGTCACTTGGTCAGGTGAAGGAAAAGGTTAGGTTGGGTTAGAATCTATTCTGTGTCTGAAGTAAATTAGATTTCGATATCCTGTGGTGCAATGGATTGCGCCGACATTTTAAAGCTTGGAAATGCGGCTTTTGATATCAATAAAGACATCGAATGCATATTAAAGAGCTACATCTGTCTCGAAAGAATGGCGAGGATTGTGTACTGTACTGAGTTATTGCTATTACCAGACAAGTTCTACGAATATGTGAGGTACCCGTAAAAGGAAAAATTTCCATTACATACTCGAAATATTTCTTGTGTCATTGACAAAAAATATTACAGTTTTGCTGAATGTGTTTGAATTTATGCAGACACATACCAGTTAACATCCATTATTTAAATAGTGAAAAACTACACCATTTAGGTAAGTTTATTGCTTATCACAACGAGTCTCGAGAATTTATTCGCATCTTCAAGTGCATTTGTTTACATAAGTACGGAACTTTTTTCACGTTTGAATGTATCATTTTCTGGCACTCTTGCACTGCAATTGTGTTTTTTAGGTTACTGAAGTTTGTAAAATCGGACAGAATAAATCTTGTGGTGTGTATTTTATCTTAATGTTAGAAACAATAATTTTTTCTGTCTGTTTAAAGGTATTTTGCCTCTTCTATTATTTAGATTATCAAACATAATACTCATGACTTACGCCTTCATTTATGGAAAAACCAGTGTAAGTGACGATTTTTGTGTTGTGAGATCCAGTGTAATGGGGCAGACAATACTTGCAATTACAGACAGAAGTACTACTTAGTATGTTGAAAACTTACCAATATTTATTATGTACGATTTCCTTCATTTTAGTAACCTCAAAAAGACTACACCTGTGCAAGATCTGCATAAAATCACACATGGAAACGTCACGATTATGTAAACAAATGCACTAAAGGCGAGAAAAAATTCTTGGAATGCGTTATGCTAAGCTTAAAAATACATAATGGGTGTAGTTTTTCAGAATTTAAATCCATAAATAACACAATTATAGGCTACCCAGACACATCCGATTATGACGAACGGAATGAAGTTACGTTGATGTTCGGTGACTCTCATTCAACAGACAAGTGTGAAGTTAAGAATAATTTTGAACATGGAAACCACTGAAAAGCTGAAGCATACGTGCACCACATTCACAAGTCACTTCATAGAACACAAACACTATCTTGTTAAAGAACGTCAGAACCAGTAAGAATAGTTTGTAGACAACTAGTAATAATAATTTCGTGTGGCTCATTGGCCTGGTGCAAGTTTTTCAATTGGACGCCACTTCGGCGACTTGCGTGTCCCTAGCCTACCCCAGTTATCAGACCGGGGAAAGGGTACCTACTGCTTAACGTGGAATCCGAACCACGAGTCGTTTCTGGCGACTCCTCACATCGTTGAGAGTTGAAGAATGGGTTAAAGTGTAGACTGAAAAAATCCGAGGCCCGACCGGATTTCGAACCCACGACCTTTCGATTTCCAGTCGAGCACTGTACCGCAAGACCACCAGGCCCGACAGACAGCTAATACCTGATTATCACAAAGCAAAACAACGTAAGAGAGTCACTACAATAACATTAAGATACGCCACATTTCGGAATTAAACACATTTTTGAGGTTATAATTTACGCCTAAAATTTGTGATAAAGGATTTAACCAACACGCGGTTTCCAAATAAACTCTAATATCAGACCATATATTCCAAACTATATCCCGATTGTGATAGTTGCCGTATTCTGGGTGCCACATCTCTTTATTTCTTTCAATAATCGTATCAGTTTCTCACTATCCATATCTACTGTGGGAGAACGTCGGTCGATTTGACCGAAGAAAAGAAACTGATTTGAATTACACCGACTGTCTTCCGAACTCTTTACGTTCGGGCGATGAGGTCGGCTACAGTGTGACCGTGCCCGTAGTAGAGAACTGATTTGAAACAATCGGTCGTCTTCCACAGATGCCGGTCTTCGTAACACCCACCGATATCGGAGCCACTGTGAACACAGCCTAAGGCGCCTTGCTACGGCGAGCGCGGCCATCCACGTCGGGGGTTCGAGTTCTCCCTTGGGTGTGGGTGCTTTTTTGTGTGTTTTTCTTAGAGTAAGTTAGTTTAAATAGTTTGTAAGTTCAAGGACCGATAACCACTGCAGTTAGGTCCCATAACTTTACAAATATTTGAACATTTGAAATCGAACATGCTCCTTGAAAGGAAGCAACCCTGTATCTGCCTGTACTGATTTAGGTAAATCACGGAAAACTTAAATCTTGAAGGCCGGAGGCGGGTTTGAATCTTCTTCTTACGGAATACGAGACAATGTTTCGGAAGAGACTGTGCAGGCAGTTCAAGTCGCATTTGTGAGGTCTCCAAAAGGAACCCAACAGACAAACTTCTCGGGAATTATAATGTCAAAGAGTAAAGTACATTAACTGGTTCGCAATTGTTGTTTATTGTATGCGAACAGGATCCAAATTATTCGGACATTACAACCAGAAGATCGAGCAAAACGTTGCGATGGACTTGCTAAACCGTTTAGATGAGGATAATTCCTTGAAGCGTGTGCGTTTCTGCAATGAAGCGGCAATTCATGTTTTTTACTTCGTTAACGGCCAACATGTTCGGATCAAAAAATCATCATTTGGTACAATAACAAGTTCAAGACAGTTATTTAGCGTGTTACATGGGATAAACATGTTGAAATGATTTAAACGTTGAAATGTATTATCTGTATTAAATGTTTATATAAGGTTGAAAATTATATGAATATAAGTATGTGGGGTGTAATTCATGTTTCATTTACTATATCCTATACAAAGTTACATTTTCCTTCTGACTTGATACCGCTGTTCGATAGTTGGTCAAGGTTTTGAAATACCGATGTGTGACAAAATACTCTTGCACTAAAAATGGACTGTTTCCGATGGAGTATTGACAGCTCGAAATTTAATTGCGAATAACACCTTAACCGTCAATCTGAGACGTTAATTGAATGAATATTTGTAGAGGAGAAAATTCTCCTCATCGCTGTTCTCTTATGTTTTTATCATAGCACTGTTTCAGAAATATTTGTAAAAATAAGGGTGATCTGACCCTGTGTGTGTGTGTGTGTGTGTGTTTATAATGTATTCCCACTTGTTAGGTTCCACTGTTCAACCGGCCGGCACCAAAGTTTACCGAAGTTACTGGCGACCAGGCAACAGATGTTCCCTCTATCAAATTTTTTCCTATATACAATGAAAAATATAAATACTATGAAAATTAAGGTATTTGTATGATTTTATTGAATATTTTATTATTTTATACATATTCAATACATATTCTTTACTTTTTTTATTACTTTCTTGTCCGAAATATTTGCAAAAACCACAAAACTATAGGAAAACCTGAAGTTGGCCGTAAAACAAGTCAGTTCGATTTTTTCTTTTTTGTTTTTATTTTTTACTTACATATGAAATTTTCATATTGTGGCATTTCCTCCTAATTGAAGTTTTCCTGAGCGCTCAAAAGACATTGCTGCATAAACATTTATTAGCACAAAAGTATACACGGAAGTGACTAATCGCCGCGGCGGAGTGACCGAGCGCTTTGAGGCGCTATGCTCCGATGCGCAAGGCCGTTTCCCGTCGGATGTTCGAATCCTCCCTCGTGCATGAATGTTTGTGCTGTCCTTAGTATAAGTTAGTTTATAAGTAGTTTGTACGTTTTGGGACTGATGACCCCGCACTTAAGTCCCATAAACTTAAAAAATTTTGAACACACTAATCATAAGCAGGTCTACCAAAAATAATAAGAGGTATCACTAATAAACGTGAGGTAGTATGAAGTTGGTTACGGGTAAATAATCTGCGAGAAAATTCAATTTATTTGCAACATTAATTTTACTGATGGAGATAACCCGAAGAATAGAAAAGTCACATGTTCGTTTTACTGATAATCATGGAAAACTCTACATAAGAAAATATTTTTATCCCTTTAAATTTTCTTTAAGGTTACTTATTATTTGCAGTAATACTTACGATGTAGACATCAAAGACACAAGAAGAAATGTTAGTATGGCTTAACATAAGTCAGTTGTTGGTCAGCATTAGCACATGTCTTATCCTACTTGTATTGTCCAATAGTAATGAATAAATATTTTCAAGTGTAGGCCTAAATGATCATGTGTTCAGTTTTATCCAGTGATATAATTACGAAATTAATGATTTTTCACTGAAATGATTACAAAGGTTAGAAAGCTACTGAGAAAGCTAAAATTGTTGCACTCTCGGTTTAAAAAAGAACAAACAAATGATGACAGGCAAAAGTTAGTAGAGATTCGTGCGTCTATAAAAAGATCGATGCGCGAATCATACAATAATTACCACAGCCATACCTTAGCAAAAGACTTTTCCGAGAACCCGAAAAACTTTTGGTCCTATGTAAAATCGATAAGCCCACTATCCAGTCACTTGTTGATCATTCCGGGGCAGTAGTAGAAGAAAGCAAACGGAAAGCTGAAGTTCTAAATTTAACTTTAAGAAATCTTTCACGCAGAAGGATCGCACAAATATGCCATCATTTGATCAACGTACCAATTCCGAAATGGAGAACATAGTAATAGGTATTTCCGGTGTAGAGGAGCAGCTGAGAGAGCTAAATACGAAAAAGTCTGCTGGTCCGGATGGAATACCAATTCGGTTTTACATAGAGTATTCTGCGGCATTGGCCCCTTACGTAGCTTGCATTTATCGCGAATCTTTAATTCACCGCAAAGGTCCTAGTGATTGGAAGAAAAAGCGCAGATGACTCCCATATATAGGAAAGGAGAGAATACTACACCCAGCGCTGTACAATGGATTGCTACAAAGTGTATCGTGATGCCGTGATGCATTCACGCATCACTTCACTGACCGCTGTTTTGTTGCTTCGCTCTAAATCTTATATATTAATAGAATCTACGAAAACGTAGGTCCGTCGGCCAGACCAAACTATCCGGCCTATTTCTTTCATTTTTTTGTTTTAAACAAAAGGTATTCATCCACAGATTTGTCAGAAATTATCAGAATTTACATAACTCTCGCCATCCTTTTTCTATACTCAAACGCGATGTCCTTCTGTATATTTCTTATGGGTATGCCCTTGCCATAAACTAAAGCCAGTCGGTCAGACCGTTCTATCCCACTGATTTCCTTCCTTTTTATTTTAAACGAACATTCAACTTTATTTCCAGTTTTTGTCATTCAACTAACGGCGCAAGTATTTTCACGGGTCCTCTCGTTCATAAGATTAAAAAAAATGTTTGGAGATGGAGAGGGATGGAAGGAGGGAGAGAAACAGAACTACATTACGTTTAATTGCGTTAATCGTCATCTGACACCATTCGCCAGCCGCTGATCGCCTTAAAATATCGCACACTCACGACGCCTGTGACATTAAGAAATGTCTTCATGGTGGTGAACAGACTTCTATTCTCACCGCATGTAATCTTCGAAATAGGACGGTAAAGAGAACAATGGCTGTAGTGCAGTCTGTAGCGTGCGCACACGCTATCATTTTGGGATTGACAGGTGTAGATGTACTGGAGAAAATGAGCCGGCCGGCCTCCGGTATTTCATTACTGAGAGAGGGCCGCGTGTCAGCAAGCGACGCCTCCGTTGCCGGCTTGCAGAGCTGTCTGCTTTGTTTGCTCTCGGCTGACGCGCCGCGGCCGTCCCAGAGGCACGAAGCCGTCTGGCTTCAAAGTGACTGACAGCACAGCCGGCCACGCGACGGCCGCACTGCTTTTAGCGCAATGGATTCTCTGTCCTTAACGCGCCAGGACAATGACTGAATAGAGTACGAGATGTCTTACAGACCCGATATCTGAGCAGACAGGAGAGTTGGAGGGCGGGTCTACCTTGCTAACGGGTAAGCAAATCAAAAGTGGTGTACCTCTACAACGACACACTGCTGGATGTCTCGAGAACGTGTTCACGTATCAGGACGAATAGTGAAACGAAACTCAGTGCTTTAGTTAATGAAACTGTCGAACTGTAGAATGCAAAAATGTAATACGTCCACATAGTAGTTTCCTGAAAAACGAGTGACACCCCAGCCACCTGTAATAAGCGCTCTACCAACTGAAGGATATAGTACTAAGTGTATGAATTTTTACATATAAATTAGTGATTTTACAAAAGAAAAAATAATAAAAAAATATAAAAAAATTGTGTTTAATGTAATGTGTTTTTTTTTTAATTTTTTTTTTTTTTTTTTTTTTTTTTTTCTTTACTAACGTGACACGTTCCACATCATTACAAAATGTCGTATTTCTGATTTGTGCAACAAGTATCAATCAAATTTTATAAATTGACGCAGTCGTTATATAGTTTGAAGAATTTTATTGACAGTGTCAACGGCCTCAGAAGCCTACCCCTCATTGTTTGATAGGTGGTGTATTTCCAGAGACTAACTATCTAATAAAAAGTATATGGACAGCTATTAGTAGCCATTAATTTCCGGCGTGTCCAGGACGCGTGGGAATTTTATCTAACCAAATGCAAATTAGGCGTGGAATAATCCATCATAGTATTCGCCATTGAATGACCCAGTATAGGCCAAAATCAGTGACAGTATTGCCGATGGTACGTACTGTGGGTCTTTCTACATGGTACCTCAGTACCACTAAAGCTACTGATCTATAAAATGTTATCATTTCAACTACTGAATACGCACTGTTTTAACAATAAATATTCGGTAAATTGGGAAACTCTAAGAGAGGCATACAGTGTTATAATGTGAGAGTGAGTTAACATTATCTAATTGTTTGCAAATCGCGCGACTGAAGTGGGATTAGTATACCAGGCCGGTATTCGCTTAGTGGGGAACCACCTCTAACTTTCAGTTATTAGACAGTGTTATTACAGACGCTGTAGGAATATAAAGGACATAGGTGGTGATGCGGCTATTCATTCATTCAAATCAAATGTTTGTATAGTCTATGGGACTTAACTACGGGCTCATCAGTTCCTAAACTTACGAACTACTTATGAACTTCTTACGAACTAGGACGGCACAAATATCCATGCCCGAGGGGGGATTCGAACCCCAGACCGTAGTGGGCGTGCAGACCGTGACTGGAGCGCCTTAGTCTCCTCGGCCACCGCGGCCGGCATTCATTCATTAACGCGTTTCGAAACACAGTCATCACATTATAACCAACAGTTAGCATGGCGTTACAAAAAAGATAATTATTAAAAAATATAATACTCTGTAAACACAGGGAGTCAAGTAGATACCTATGCCTGGGGTAAATTTTTACACTAATCGTATATCGTCATGGCCCTGCTGAACTATACTAAATCAAAATAGCAGGTAAAAAATATGCCGCCAGGTGGCAGTAGCATACCTAATAAAGAATGTAAAAGTACGAACCATATAAAAAGCAATAAAATAACATTCTAAAGCTGTATGCATTCAGCAGAATTTTACTCTTTTGTAAACCTATTAATGAAAGTAGGCATTTTATTCCCACTTATTAATCTGCTTAGTGAAAGTTGTACATGATTTTATTCATCATACTTTCTTTTTTAATTTCCGTTCGCTTCTGACATTTATGCATTAAGTTGATCCTCACTCTTTTGTAAGCCTAGAAATGAACGAAGGCACTTTTTATACTGACAGCCTTTGATTGATAGTTGACAAACTTCACTAATTTGTGCCCATTTGAATACCGTCGTGTCTCTCGGCATCTCATCCTCTCCGTGCGCCGTGCCATTGGTCACGGACAGATACATGCCTCCAACAGTGGAAGCTGCATGCAATAATATTTTCCCTGATATACTGAAATATGCTGTCGTTACATAAAATAGGGAATACCTCTGATGTCAACAACTACCGCCGTATCTCATTTCTGACAGCTTTATCCAAAATTTTCGAAAAAGTTATGTATTCTCGATTAGCTTCACATATTAGTAAAAATAAAGTTCTAAAAACTGTCAGTTTGCTTTTCAGAAAAGCTTTTCATCAGAAAATGCTGTAGTTCACTAATGAACTATTAAATGTTCTGAATAACCGGACATCACCCGTTGGGATTTTTGTGATCCCTCAAAGGCTTCTGATTTTGTAAATCATGGAATTCTTCTGAATCAGCTTAAGTATAGTGGTATGAGTGGAAAAGTGTACGACTGGTTTCAATCATACTTAACTGGAAGAGTGCAGAAAGTTAATGTAAGTAGCTCACATAATATGCAAGAAACAGCTAATTCCTCTTACTGGGGAGCTGTCAAAAATGGGGTCCCACAAGGTTCGGTCTTAGGTTCCTTGATGTTCTTAAAACATATTATTGACTTGCAATTCTATATTCATGAAGATGATAACCTAGTTCTTTTTCCGGACGATAAAAGTATAGCTATCACGCCTGACAAACAGGAATTAATTGATGAAATTGAAAATGATGTGTTTCAGAAAATTATTAAATGGTTAATGGTTCTCTACAAATGGACTCTCATTAGAATTAAAAAAAGAAAAACCAGTATATACAGTTTCATACAGTAAATGGCATAACATCATCAATAAATACAGATTTTCAACAGAAATCTGTAGCTTAGGTATAATATTCGAAATTTTTAGGTGTTTGCATTGATGGGGGATAGAATTGGAAGAAACACATTGAAAATCTGGTGAAACGTTGGAGTTCAGCTAGTTATGATATCAGAGTCACTGCAAAATTTGATAGTATACATCTCAATAAAATAGCTTACTATGCCTATTTTCATTCACTGCTTTCATATGGGATCATTGCACAAAAGCGTGTAATCAGAATAATTCCTGGAGCCCACCCAAGATCATCCTGCAGACATTTATTTAAGGATCTTGCGATCTTCACTGTAGCTTCACAATATATTTATGTATTCACTTTTTTTAATTTGTTATTAACAATCTCACCCAATTGAAAAGTAATAGCAGTGTGGATACCTACAACAGTAGGTGAAAGGTTCACTATTCGCGGTTAACTCTAACTTTGGCACAGAAAGAAGTGATTTACGCTGGGCCGGCCGCAGTGGCCGAGCGGTCTGCGGCGCGCCAGTCACATTCTGCACGGCCGCTACGGTCGGGTGTTCGAATCCCCCCTCGGGCATGGATATTTGTGCCGTCCTTAGTCTTAGTTCATAAGTCGTTTGTAAGTTTAGGGATTGATGACCCCGTAGTTAAGTCCCATAGACTTACAAACATTTGAACATTTTTTGTCGTCTTTAGTATAAGTTAGTTCATAAGTAGTTTGTAAGTTTAGGGACTAGTGACTCCGCAGTTAATTCCTTTAAGCTTAACTAACATTTGAACATTTTGATTTATGCTGCCACTTACCAAGTAGCATGAAAAGTACGACAGATAGCAAACTAGTATTCAAAAAGAAATTAAAGTAATTCATAAATGGCAACTCCTTCTACAGTTTAGATGAATTTTTACGTAAAATCTAGCAATTTAGCAAAAAATTAAATAAATAAATAAAATAACAAAATAATAAAAAATAAAAAAATAAAAAAGCAAAGAAAAACACCTTATTTATTGTTATTTCTATTGCTTTTTAAATGGTTGCTTCTTTTATATTCCTTACCATGTATACTAGTGCCACCTGGCGCCATCTTTCGATTACCAGAACGATGATGTCAGCTACTTTTAGTATAGTTCACCAGGACCATGACGATGTTGTATTAGTTTATTAGGCGCTCTGCTATCCAGATCGGTTTGGATTTTTCTAATTACAATGTTTTTCTTAAACTATTACGGTAAGTATACTATTACCTAATAGCTTTCCCAGTAACATACCACACAAAAGTCCCGAATTGCCCTCTTCATCGCCTACAGAATGTTTCGTTATCTCTGACAGTTCTCGCTATACATCTCCGCCCTCGCAGCCTGCCAGGCAATCGCATTAATTCGCCGTCGCTCTCCTCCGCGGCGGGTCAGTTCGGCATAATGCGAGAGGTCTCGCGGCGTTCCCGGAATTTAATTAGCGCGTTAAACAGTCGCTGGCAGCGGGCAGAGATGGCATCTGCGCCCGCGGCCGCAGTCACGTTCGCCGCCTCGCGATTCAGCAGAGGGCTGTGTCGGCGCGGGCCACTTTGCATCCGCTTTGCATCTGTAAACATTCTGCTGCGTCACCTGCTACTCCCCCGCGGGCGGCGCCTTTGTGTGTGGAGATGGGGAGCTGTGTTTTATCGCGCCTCTCACAGCTCTGCTCCTCCTGAATGCGCCCCTCTCCACAGATACTGGGCGTGCGGCTGAAGCTGACAGTCGGGCCTCAAGGCGAGACCAGGGAAGTTCCGATACGATCAAAGTAGCGATACTTACTCAAACGAGTAGTGCTCGGATTTTCTTGTGATACTTTTTAATTTCTTATGCAAATGAATAAATAGTGATAAGCGTAACTCCCCATCTCTCCCTCCTCAGACATGTAGCTCTATACTATCTAGGAGTGCGAGATTGCAGCTGGTTAAAGTTGTGATTCAAAAAATTTGTGTTCCAACTGCCGTACGTTTTGACTCTATTTTATTTTGCTAGCAGTGTCAGCTTCAGACTCAATCTGTGACATTCAATATTGAGGCTATATTTCACCGAAATTTGCACGCCGGCCGCGGTGGCCGAGGAGACTAAGGCGCTCCAGTCACGGTCTGCACGGCCACTACGGTCGAGGGTTCGAATCCCCCCTCGGGAATGGATATTTGTGCCGTCCTAGTTCGTAAGTAGTTCATAAGTAGTTTGTAAGTTTAGGGACTAATGACCCCGTAGTTAAGTCCCATAAACTTTACAAACATTTGAACTTTTTTTTTTTTTTTTGAAATTTGCACGAGTCATAACATCATGATTCTGTGATCAAAGTGGTGAATTGCGACGATCGAGATCCTTGCTCAAATCTCCTTTGTGGTAAGAAGGAAACTCTCCCAGCGGGACAAATAAGTATAAGGAATAGAAATCTAATAACTTACCCAAACCACAGACCTGTAGGTAGACACAAGAAAACACAAATAAAAACATACACAAAGACTCAAGCTTTCGCAACTGTTGGCCTCTTCATCAGGAAAAGAGCAAGGAAGGAGGGGAAAAAAGGGAAGGATGTGGGTTTTAAGGGAGTGGAAGGCGAGTCATTCCAATCCCGGGAGTGGAAGGACTTACCTTAGGGGGAAAAAGGAAAGGTAAACAAGTACCCATATACACACATTCACATGCAAACACACCAGAGCATATATATGTATCCACTATGTGTTCAAAAACCATTCATTCGACTGCAGAGAAACTTTGGTTCCTGATACAAAATAAATATATAAATAAAATAAAATAAAAAAGAGCACGTCACGTAGCTCAGGAGATATGATGTCGTAATGAGAGGCCACCACATTGGAATATTCCCAGATTTGTGAGATCAATTATTAGGTAATGGGACCTGCAACAAAGTTTGCATGTAATTTCGGACGTTTATGACATGTTTTGTAACTCCCTTGCTGACGGGTGAGCAAAGCAAAAGCGGTGTACCTCTACAACGACTCACTACTGGATGTCTTGAGAACGAATTCACGCATCAGGACGAATAGTGACACGAAATTCACGAAATTCAGTGCGCTATTGAATGAAACTGTCGAAATGTACAATGCCAAAATATATAGTACATGTTGGAGGCCCGTGAACGCAACATCTATTTTAACATATTTTAAATTTCAATGTAATCATGTTTTAACAGTGGACAACGTACAGATTTTATCAGTCATTTGTTTCATGCAACAACCATATCTGCATTGTGCGGCTCCATAGCACAGTGGTAGAGTGCTGACTCTGAATCCGAAGGTCTCGGGTTCGATGCCCCTCTAGGTCCTAGGATTTTCATCTGTCACTTTCCACTTCTTTCACCTCCTGCAGTATTGCTCATGTAAAAAATGTCTAGTAGCACCGTGGTTCGAAACCCACGTTAAACTGTAGGTCCCCATATAACTGGCTGGGTAAGTCAATTCGAAGGTCGGAGGAAGGCAACCGCATACCACCTCCAAAAAGGACCATGCCTATTAAAGCAGTGTCGGATTGTTGACTACTTTATGTTTTTATCTGCATGGTGCAAAAATTGGCGATTTACCCTTAATAATGAGATGTGTGAGGTTATCTATTTGCGAAATTTCTTTCAAAAAATTCCTCTTGAGAGTGCGAACATATATTGTTAGCACCCACCTACATAGAGACTCAGGATTATAACAATAAAATAAAAGAAATCAGATAGAAAATGGAAAAATTTAGGTGTTCCTTTTTTCCGCCAACTATTAGAGAATGGAACTATAGAGAAACATCATAAAAGCGGTTCGATAAACCCTCTGCCATGCACTTCAATGTCAATTGCTGAGTAGAAAACAGGACCGAGAAGTTAGGGAAGAGTAAAACGTGTTGTTTTCTGCCACAACACTTAACTGACGATCAGAAACAGGCACGTTTGGTGACTTCACAGGACTTTGTCGAAACGGTGGATGCGATACGCTGAGGATGATACCTGGTGTCTCGGTACGACCCTTAAACGAAACGACAAAATGCAGAATGGCGTTCTCCGACATTACTTCAAAAAGGTCACAGCCGAAAAATCACGCATCAAAACGACGCTCATCACCTTTTTGGATAAGGTATTATCCATAAGAAGTTCCTACCTGACGGAACGACGTTGAATTATGCAAGATACGTTTAATTTTTGACCCGTTTAATGCAACGTCTATGCAGGTATGACCACATTACGCACAACAAGGTTCCTGTTTCTTTTTCTAACGACAACGCTCACCTACATACAGCCAATATCGTCAAGCAGTTCATGGCAAAGCATGGGGTGGTGCAACTTGAATATTCACCTTACTTGCGGGATCTCTGTCCTCCTCCTAATCCTCTTGACTCAAACTCGTTTTCAAAGGAAAGAGATTTGACAATATTCCTGAGACCCAACGAAACGTGACGAGGCTTTTGAAAACCACCCAAAGGAAAATGTATAAACCTCGTGAAAAGTTTCCAGGACATGTATCGCAAAGTTGTTTTCGAAGGACAGTAAGATAATTGTAGTTCATAGTTCTGCTGGTATAATAGCGGCAAAAGACAATCAAACCTTTATTACGCTATAGTAATGGTGATGGTAAAGCATGATTGCTTGACACCGCTTTCCGAAATTCCTTCATCACAGAAGACGTAGCAAATACTCCAGAACTGGTATCAAGAACAGCTGCCGACATAGTAATTTAAAAGTAGATACGCATGGAGTTTTGTAGCAACTTAAATCACTTAACAAAAGTAAATCTCCCGGTCCCGACTGTATTCCAATTAGGTTCCTCTCAGAGTATGCTGATGCCATACCTCCATACCTGGTTACCATATACAATAGCTCACTCAGTGAAAGATCTGTACCCTAAGACTGGAAAGTTGCACAGATCACTCCAATATCCAAGGAAGACAATAGGAGTGATTCGCAACATTACAGGCCTATATCATTGACGTCGGTTTAATACTTTGACAAATGTTATGAACTACGTCGAAGAGAACTACTTAGTGACCTGTAGTGAACACGGATTCAGAAGGTATTGTTCTTGTAAAACACAGCTAGGTCTTTACTCACATGATATGATGAGTGATATCGACAAGGGCTGTCAAATAGATTCCGTGTTTCTAGATTTCCGAAAGGAGTTTAACACTGTACCTCACAAGTGTCTATTAATCAAATTGTTTCGTTATGGAATATCGCCAAAATTGTGCGGTTAGATTCGTGATGTACTGTCAGGAAGGATACCGTATCTTGTAAATGACGGAAAGTCATGGGGTAGAACTGATATCTGGCGTTCCGCAGAGATCTGTTATAGGGCCCCTACTGTTCTTCATTTTTATAAACGATTTAGGAGACAATCTGAATAGCTCTCTTTGACTGTTCGTAAATTATGCTGTCATTTATCGGTTTGTAAAGTTACCACAAGGTCAAAAGCAACTGCAAAATTATTTAGATAAGGTATCAGCACGGTGCGAAGAATTGCTCCTGAATAATGAACAGTGTGAAGTCATTCTTATGCCCACTAAAAGAAATTCGTTAAACTTCGTTTACACGCTAAATCAGTGAAAGCCACAGGCCGTAAATTCAACTAAACACCTAGAAATAACAATTACAAACAACTTAAATTCGACAGAACACATAGAAATTACAGTAGTGAAGGCAAACCAAAGACTACGTTTCATTGGTAGAAGAGAAGGAAGGAAGGAAGGAAGATTAACGCCCCGTCGACAGCGTGGTCATTAGAGGCGGAGCTTACGCTCGGGTTGTTTGGGTAAGGATGGGGAAGGAAATTGGCCGTGCCCTTTGAAAGGAACCATCCCGGCATTTGCCTGGAGTGATTTAGGGAAATCACGGAAAACCTAAATGCGGATGGCCGGAGGTGTATTTGAACCATCATCCTCCCGAATGCGAGTCCAGTGTGTTACCACTGCGCCACCTCGCTTGGTTTGGTTGAAGGGAAAATGCAACAGTTTTTTTTTTTTTTTTTTTTTTTTTTTTTTTTTTTGGTGTATTACTGAGCATTGTGAGGTCCACACCTAGTGATACTGACGGACGATTTAGACAATGTTCAGAGAAGGGCAGTTTGTTTTGTATTATCGCGATATAGGCGAGAGAGAGCGTCACGGAAATGATGCACGAGTAAGGATGGAAATTGAATCAAAGGCGTTATTTGTTGCGACGAAATTTGTGAAATTTCTTACATCAACTCTCTCTTCTGAATGCCAACCTATTTTGTTAGCACCCACGTACATAGGGAGACATGATCATCATCATAAAATATGATATATCAAATAGAAAACTGAAAGATTTAGGAGGTTTTTTTCCCGTGAAGTATTAGCGGTTTGAACGGTAGAGAAATATCAAGATAGCGGTTTGATAAACGCTCTGCAATGCACTTCAATGTGAGTTGCAGAATATTTATGTAGATGTACGTTAATTTCAGGACTATTCACCGAATAGATGTACGTCAATTACAGGACTATTGACCGAATTGTCAGAGGTTGTTGTACTGTCTCTAAAATACATGGTGAAATCCAGAATGAAACTTTCACTCTGCAGCGGAGTGTGCACTGATATGAAACTTCCTGGTAGATCAACCCTTAACCGGAATCGTTATTTTCATGAACATAACTGGGATCGTGGATACATATGGACCCTCGAATAAAAAAGCCACACAATTCATATAAAAGGTAAAATTAATGCCTAAATTCATAAGGAAGGTATTACAACAAACTTTATTTCAAATATAAATCAACTTGTAAATTTTACATTATGTTACATTCTATCCTTTCGTCCTAGGTCACATATTTGAGAATAACTTTTAGTACCTTACTTCGATATGCTATGATTACAAAAATTGATTACATTAAAACTCCTAAATATGGTACAGGCTTTATCATAATTTCCCCTAAGCATAAATCGGGGAGTTTCTATACCATCAGTCGGAAACAAAAGTAATGACAACGAAACAGGGAAAGGTCCCAAATGTTGTCAATATCGGCACCTAGTTGGTTCATAAGTAGACCAATTGAATAGATGTTTACCTAAATACTATGTACTACCTAACAGCTGGCTGTCTCCCTCTACTTAGTCATCACACGAAGAATTACTTGAGTCAGAAGAAATTTCTTGATGTGTATTTTCATCCTCGCCTAATTTCTCTCATCGCAGGTTGAAAATAGCTTAAAGATTTTATGACTGAATAATTTTCGTCTAATAATAGTTCACAGATTTCTTTTTCAGAGAAAGCCCGCTACATTGTTCTTAAACACTACAACATAAGTCGGTATACATAGACTAAAGAGAATCCCTTATCCTACTTTCCAAACTTGCAAGACTAGCACTCCTGGAAGAAAGGAATGGTGGAGCCATGGCTTAGCCACAGCGTAAGGGATATTTCCAGAATGAAACTTTCACTCTGCAGCGGCGTGTGCGCTGATATGAAACTTCCTGGCAGATTAAAATTGTATGCCGGAACCGGGACTCGAAGTTTGGGAAGTAGGAGGCGAAGTACTAGCGGAAGTAAAGTTGTGAGGCGGAATCGTTAGTCGTGTTGGGATAGCTCAGTCGGTAGAGGGCTTGCCCGCGAATGGCATAGGTCCCAGGTTCGAGTCCCGGTTCCGGCACACAATTTTAATCTGCAAGGAAGTATTATGTTCAAATGTTTGTAAATCTATCGGACCAAACTGCGTTGTCATCAGTCCGTAGCTTACAAACTACTTAAACCTAGGTAAACTAATCTACGGACAAACACACACACCCATGCCCCAGGGAGGACTCGAACCTCCACGGTGAGCAACCGCGCGCTCCGCAGCGAAACGCCTTAGAACGCTCGGCTACACCACCGCGGCGAAGTATTATGGATAATATCGTTAGTACGCGTAGTAAAGAATCAATAAGTTAAAAAAAGATGGCATAGGGCATGATTAGCTATTTAAACAGCTTTTTTCCTCACAGGTACCTACTTCCACCGACAGAAGCCAAACCACCCCCATAAACACCAGTGGTCTATAATAAATGGTTTTGGATGCACCGTCCTTTCCTATGGCTTCGCAATTCTGTGGAAAGCAGTAGCAGGCGCTGGCACAGTTTGTGGTGTCGCACAAGTACAAAGTGCGCGCCACTTACTTTCGCCGCGCGCCGCCATGCACGCACGGCGCGGCGTTCTCATGACGACAGCCACGAGCGCCCTCTGCTGCAACCCCGCTCGTGGCCACCACGGAAAGACACCGGTCACTTCGGACTGAGATAGCAACGAGTTAGGACCTTCGTAATCAGATAGGCACCATTGAAGACTTTGCTATCGTACAGGCACTAGGCAGGCCTCTAACCATTCTATCAACATTCTGCAGTACTATGTAAAAGTTAAGTATTGTTACATTCTGTGCAATATATATATCTTTCTGATTTCCTCTAGTGTTTATAGTTTCTGGCTGCTCCCCTCCACCGACACCTACGACGAGGCTGGGACACAAAAGCGGCGACGAAGTTGGGATACAAAAGTGGCGACGAGGAGTGATAGAACCTTGGACCAGCCCGCTTGCAGCAGCCAGACAGCAGCAGTCGGAGCACGCAAAAATTGCTCCCGCCCACCCACCCTTATTATAAGATTTTTGGGGGAACATATTCTGTTACGTATTGTGTGGACTTTTTTGTTGCAGAGCGTCCTCTTTCGTATTGCATTTGTGTTTTGTTATAAGTTACTTGTATGCGCGGCGCCTAATCGGTCAGCATGGCCGCTAACCCGAACCCAAACTTAATGGAAATTATTCAGTTACAGACGGCGCAAATAACGCAACTCCTCCAAGCGGTGTCCCAGCTCACAGCGCAGGCAGCTAACCAACAACAACAGCCGCCGCTTCAGCAGCCCACACCTGCCGCTGCACCTCTTCCTACGTTTCGCCAGTACAACGAACGTGAGGAAGAATGGAGTGACTACTTCGCACAGTTTCAAGAACTCGTCGCGGCTCATCAAATTACAGGTCAGAGAGTGAAGAACCTTTTCTTATCGATTGTGGGCCCCCAGACCTTCGTATTACTGCAGAAACTATTCCCGCAAGCATCTCCTCGTGATGTAGACTTTCAACAAATAGTAGAGGCACTAAATGCTCATTATGAGAGAAAAGTTCTTGTAGCCGCTGCACGATACCGATTTTTCAGACTTAAAAAATTACCGCAGCAGTCACACCAAGAGTGGATTACGGAATTGAAGGGCTTAACCCGGCAATGTAAATTTACTTGCTCTTGTGGACTTTCTTATAGTGACGTTATGTTAAGAGATGCGATTACGCAGAACATTCAGGACCCCAGAATTAGAGCAGCAATTCTGAAACAGTCTGACCCCTCATTAGACAGTGTACTGCAGCTTATAGAAGCGCATGATACTTTTGACTTAGCAGATGTAGAAATGCAAAGCCACAGTGTAAATTCAGTGCGCCGCAACGGACGCTTTCCTAGCCGTAGTTCTCAGTGTAGCACTAGTGATTCTTACAATAGTACAGGCCGTGCTGAACAGACAGTGAACAGTAGCCAGTGTAAAAGTGCGACACAAAGGTCGCCCCGTCGTGTTAGAAACAGTAATTTGCATAACGGGCGCCAACGCTTATTTCAGAAAAATGTACGTAAATCTTGCCCCCAGTGTGTATCTCGCCACAAACGTGCACAGTGCCCAAGCCGCAACGCAACCTGTTATCAATGTGGCAAATCGGGACATGTACAGTCTGTGTGTATGCAAATTAAAAACTCAAAGAACGGTACCGTTAGAAACAGTGCTTCGCAGAGTGCGAGAACAGTTCATTCTGTAAATGTTATACGGGCTGTGGAATTGAACAGTGCTTTCCTTGGATCACAATTGCAAGAAAGTAGTTCTGCGCCTATGGCAAAACTATATAGTGCACCACGTAGCAAGCGCCGACGAGCGCGTAAAAATGTGCAACGGAAAAGGGTTCGGGACAAGCAAAATGACTATGAACAGTGCATTCCTGTAGTGAAAATAGTGCCTTCTGCAACTGCTCCTTGTAATAGTGCCCAGTACTGTGTAGCTAGTGACAGTAGACTTGTTGTAGATACTGAAAGTAATTTTAGTGCAGTAGCCTCGCATTGCGCGGACGCCGATCCGGCGGTAGTGTCATCTAGTGACAGTGTTGTTAATCCCCTGCGTGCCGAGTCTGAGCCGCTTCCTTCACTACGCGGCCCGCGAATACGCAGCACACAAACCGTAGCAGACGTTGCCCACATTCGCGCACCTGTCGTGCGCCAGAAGCACAAACTTTTTGTAAATCTCTCCATAGAAAATAAGACTGTGCAATTTCAGCTCGACACTGGTTCCGCTGTTACCTTAATTAATAAAGATACTTATGAACTTCTGGGTTCTCCAAAATTATCGCTGTGTCAACAAGTGCTAACAGCTTATACCGGTCAAAATATTCCCGTGCTAGGAACGTGTAGCCTGCCCGCCTCTTTTCAAGGTGTAACAAAAACAGTTGCTTTTGTAGTTCTTCAGGCCAAATCGACACAGAATATTTTTGGACTAGATGCTTTTGACTTGTTTGGTTTATCAATTCAAAGAGATGTGCTTCAAATTTCGTCAATAGTGCCTCAGGATAAAATCAATGCATTGTGTGACAAATATAGTGACCTGTTTTCGCCGGAACTAGGTTGTGCAAAAGACTTCGTGGCACATGTAACTTTAAAAGAATCTGCAGTTCCAAAATTTCGTAAAGCTAGACCAGTGCCTATCGCCTTGCGTGATACAGTTGCCGAAGAACTTAAACGTTGGCAAGATAGTGGGGTGATTTCTCCTGTTTCTGCGAGTCAGTGGGCCTCGCCTATAGTAATTATACCCAAGCCGACAGGAAAACTTCGTCTCTGTGCGGACTTCAAATCTACAGTGAACAGTCAAACAATTGTAGACACTTATCCCCTGCCCAGACCTGACGAACTAATGGACAAATTAGGACAGTCTCGTTTCTTTTCTAAGATTGATTTAGCAGAGGCATACTTACAGATTCCACTTGATGACGAGTCAAAAAAGTTTTTCGTCATTAATACTCACATGGGCCTTTTTCAATTTCAACGCCTACCCTTTGGCAGTTCTTCCGCTCCCGCTATTTTTCAGCGTTTTTTGGAACAGCTGACAGTTTCTGTACCGTGTTGTTCGAACTATTTAGATGATATTGTGGTATCCGGACGTACAGTTGAAGAACATTTAGCAAACCTGGAGTGCCTTTTCAAAGTTTTGACTGCAGCAGGTCTACGTTGCAATAAAGCAAAGTGTTCGTTTTTTCAAACTGAAATAGAGTACCTAGGCCATGTGATTAATGCCCAAGGAATTCATCCCTTACAGTCACATCTTAGAGCAATCAAAGACTTGCCTCCTCCTAAGAATGTGCATGAATTGCAAGCAGTAATGGGAAAGCTTAACTATTATTTCAGGTTTATTCCCAATGCCTCTCAGATTGCAGCTCCACTGCATCACTTACGTAGGAAGAATGTTCCTTTTGTATGGTCCAAAGATTGTCAGGTTGCCTTTGACAAATTAAAGTCTGCACTACTCAGTGATGCATGTTTGATTCCCTTTGACCCACAGAAGCCTGTAGTGTTAGCAGTTGACGCCTCGTCGTACGGTCTGGGCGCGGTAATCTCACATCGCATTGGATCTCACGATCGTCCTATTGCCTTTGCATCCAAGCTACTGACGCCGACGCAACAGAATTAGTCAGATAGAAAAGGAGGCCTTAGCAATCATTTACGGCGTCACAAAGTTTCATCATTATCTCTATGGCAGAAAATTCTATTTGTTGACAGACCACAAGCCTCTCACGTCGTTGTTCTCACCCACAAAGCCGATTCCGCCACGTACGGCACAAAAGCTTCAGAGATGGTCCTTGATATTGTCTAATTATCAGTATGAGATTTTGTACCGACCTACCACTAAACATGCCAACGCGGACACACTTTCCCGACTTCCGGTTGGCCAGGATGTATCATTTGATTCTTCAGAAATGGCATGTTGTCAGATAGACTCCAGAGATGCTTCCGCTGTCGCAGACTTTCCTTTGAACTCTCGTCGGGTTGCACAGGAAACAGCTGCGGATGCAGACCTAAGTGTGGTAGCACGTTTTGTTCGCTCAGGGTGGCCTGCCAGAGCCAAAGACATTGATCGGCCTCTGGTTCGACGTTATTTTGCACAACGTCATGCATTATCTTTAAGTCAGGGTGTACTGTTGTTGCATACCGACAACGACCAAGCAAGAGTGATTGTTCCTCGTTCCCTGCAACGAGAAGTGTTACGCCTCCTGCATCAAGGACATTGGGGCATTGTTAGGACAAAGCAACTGGCCAGACGTCATTGTACCTGGGTTGGTATGGACGCTCAGATAGAGAGCATGACATCACAGTGTACAGTTTGTGCGGAGCATCAGGCGGCTCCTCCGCAACGTTTCTCAGACTGGCCACGCCCCAAGGGACCATGGCAACGTTTACATATTGACTTTGCCGGACCTTTCTGGAATACGCGCTGGTTAATTGTTGTAGACGCTTTCAGCAAGTTTCCTTTTGTGATTGCCATGAACTCAACGACGGCGTCTAGTACAATCAGTGCCTTAACATCACTGTTTTGCATCGAAGGTTTGCCTGAAACTATCGTCAGTGACAATGGACCTCAGTTTGTGAGTGCGGAATTTCAAAAGTTTTGTCGTGTGAATGGCATTCAGCATATTACCACTGCACCTTTTCACCCTCAGTCCAATGGTGAAGCAGAACGTTTCGTTCGAACATTCAAGTCTCACATGGAGAAGATGAAAGGTCAGCACTCCAGGCAGCAAGCTCTTCAAATTTTCCTGTCTACGTATCGATGCATGCCACGTGACGGCCCGTCTCCTGCCGAGCTGCTACACGGCCGCCGTCACCGCACTCTCCTTCACCTGCTGCAGCCTCCCACGCACCGAGTCGGTTCGTATGGCGCTACGCGTTTTCAGGTTTCTACGCCGGTGCTGTACAGGGTGTTTGCTGGAAACAAGAAGAAATGGATGCCGGGCATCATTCAGCGCGTGCTCGGGCGCAATATGTTTGTTGTACGTTCTTCCACAGGGTCGGAGCTGCGGCGCCACGCAAACCAATTGCGCCTGCACAGGCCGCGCGATCCTGTCTCCGGTTTCTTGATTCCAGACCCAGTTCACCGCCAGGGAGCACAGCCACATCGTTCGTCCCCGGACTACGAGATCGTCCCGATCGAGATCGACGCGCCTCCGTCGCCGCCGCAGATGACAGCGTCACCGAGAGGGACTCCGGGACCGTGCGGGCCCCCTCAGCTTGGGCCACGCACCTCAGAAGAAGATGACCTGCTCCCTCTGGGCGGGGGCGGGCGCCCTTCCCCAGGTTTCGGCGGGTTCCCTGGAGGATCTCAAGGCAGATGCCGGGGCGCGTACGGCGTCTCGATCCCGGCCTCAGCTACGACGCCCGTCCCACCAGTAACGCCCCCGCCCAGGCCCTCCTCCCAGTGCCGTCGCCGTGGCCCTCAGCCCTACGCCACGACGGCGCGGCGGTTTGGGGGGGAGGGGTGTGGTGTCGCACAAGTACAAAGTGCGCGCCACTTACTTTCGCCGCGCGCCGCCATGCACGCACGGCGCGGCGTTCTCATGACGACAGCCACGAGCGCTCTCTGCTGCAACCCCGCTCGTGGCCACCACGGAAAGACACCGGTCACTTCGGACTGAGATAGCAACGAGTTAGGACCTTCGTAATCAGATAGGCACCATTGAAGACTTTGCTATCGTACAGGCACTAGGCAGGCCTCTAACCACTATGTATCAACATTCTGCAGTACTATGTAAAAGTTAAGTATTGTTACATTCTGTGCAATATATATATCTTTCTAATTTCCTCTAGTGTTTATAGTTTCTGGCTGCTCCCCTCCACCGACATCTACGACGAGGCTGGGACACAAAAGCGGCGACGAAGTTGGGATACAAAACAGTTTTCACTTGCTGCTGCTGAGGGCAGGGCAGCCAGCAGCGCGCCCCTCACACCCCTGGACCACTACCCGCGCCAGCCTTCCGCCTGACGTGACGTGGCGGCTGAGCGAGCGCGCGGCCTCCGCATTGTGCGGCTATTATAAGTGGCGCAGCGCCTGGAATGCGAGGCCGGCCCGTGGTGCTCCGGCATCCAGGCAGAGCCGCAACGCGTTCCTCCCCCTCACGTGGCTACTCAGGGTGAGCTTAGAGACAAGCTAGGCAAGCGTCGGCCTGACGTCATCAGGAGCTGAATGCGATACATCGACCTGTCGACACGAGTCCTTATTTCGACATGCAGAAATTGTCTTTGGCCAATGAGAACTCGCTTGCTGTCAGCCAGTGAGCTACGCCATAATAGTCAAACATATGCCACGAGACGACGATGTTCTGAGTATGCTGTATACTTTTGCAAGCCGGCCGCGGTGGTCGAGGGGACTGAGGCGCTCCAGTCACGGTCTGCACGGCCACTACGGTCGGGGGTTCGAATCTCCCCTCGGGCATGGATATTCGTGCCGTCCTTAGTAGTAGCTAGGTCATAAGTAGTTTGTAAGTTTAGGGACTGATGACCCCGTAATTAAGCCCCATAAGCTATACAAACATTTGAACATTTTTGAACATTTACAAAAGAAAATTATCATCTTAGGATCACTGTTAACCACATACCCCATGATCGTGACACATTCATAAATAAATTGTCAAATATTGGTGACAAGTAAGGAATATCAATAAAACCACATTCTCGAAAATCTCCACGTATTTGAAATTAAGCAGCAAAGTACTGGGACAAACAAACAATATTACGAGATATTACAAAATAAACAGCCAAATGTTTCTGAATAGCGAATAGTGTGAATGTCAAATACTTATTTCATTTAGGCCTACCAGCAACTTAAGCGTTTCCCATACGTTTGTCACTTACCATTTTCTCGGAAATCGTAACATATTTGGAACAAAAGTCAAATATTTTTGTGAAGGAAAAACAGAAATATCTTTGTAGTCTTATCACTTGCAGCAGTTTCATTCTCCATTTTTTAGTCACACAAAAATTTCCAAATCGATGACACAGCATTTTGTTACAATTACCATCGAGTACTGTGTAACATACTACTGTTATATGAATAAGAAAATCCCACAATATGAATAAGTAACTTCTAAAATATGATACAAACAATATTGGTGGCAGAGATTTGAACCCCATACCTCTCAATTGGTGTCCTACTTTTCTATCCACTACGCTACTTTTTTTTATTTTTTTTCTTCGGCTTCCAAACCTCCCCTTCTATGGCTCAATTGGCTATAGTACACCTCAGTAGGTGTTTTTATTGTTAATGTGTGTTTTTATTTACATTTAGTTATAGAAAATTGATCTGCATACGATTTTCTTATACATCTGTGACGCGCTGTTAGCCTGAAACACCTTACTGCGAGTTATAAAACCAAGATGGCTTCTGTTGACATGAAAAGAACAAGTGGAAATTTTTGTGTCCCAACTTCGACGTCGCTTTTGTGTCCCAGCCTCGTCGTAGGTGTCGGTGGCCGAGTGGAACGAGACCGACACAGGAACAAAGACCGCACGCTGGCGCAGGTACGGAGGGGAGCAGCCAGAAACTATAAACACTAGAGTAAATTAGAAAGATATATATTGCACAGAATGTAACAATACTTAACTCTTACATAGTACTGCAGAATGTTGATACATAGTTGTTAGAGGCCTGCCTAGTGCCTGTACAATAGCAAAGTCTTCACTGGTGCCTATCTGATTACGAAGGTCCTAACTCGTTGCTATCTCAGTCCGAAGTGACCGAAGTCCTTCAGTGGTGGCCACGAGCGGTGTTGTCTCAGAGGGCGCTCGTGGCTGTCGTCGTGAGAACGCCGCGCCGTGCGTGCATGGCGGCGCGCGGCGAAAGTAAGTGGCGCGCACTTTGTACTTGTGCGACACCACAGAAATCTCTTACGTTTGGTATAGGTTAAACAAGGAATTTTTTTTATAGTACGTGAGGGTGCGTAGCGTACGAATCTCCGGTTAAGGAAACACACAACATCACATTGGTCGCAGACAATTTCTGCGTGTCGAAATAAGGACTCGTTTGTTCTATAGCTACAAAGATCGATAGCGCCCGGTCGTGGCCACAGTCGAGTTTGTTTGCGAGTTGTGACTGTGACTTCAGCAAGACGCTTGCGTAGCGTGTCACTAAGCTCACCCGGCTACTCACTCTCTTCCGCAGAACCACTTTCCCTCCAACACTCGCTACACAAATACACTAATTACACGCCACCAGTGGCGTCTGGTGCTTCAGATGACTCCCCGGGGGGTCACTTTTTAGACTGCCGGATCTTGATAGTGGCAGCACCCCCTCCCCGCCCCCTCTCGGTACACCAGCCTCTCCCCTCTCCCCCCACACCCCGCCACGCCCTCGCTCGGCGTCCAAAAACATAATTTGGCGCACCTCTGCGAGTGGCGCCGGGGGAAAGCGCCCTGGTTTGCCCCCACCCCCTTTAGATATATTTTAGTTAAAAGAGAAAATATCTGCAGAATGTCTTACTTCGGCCTTGTTTGAACTTGCTCAAACTCGAGCAGAGGCGACGGACTACCAATCTTCTTTATTTCACACTTTTGTTCCAAGATCAAAGCTGAGTGTTTCTAAAACTTTCTGAACGTTGTCAATAAAATTCTTCACGGGTTTTGGCCGCATTGTCAATTTATAAAATCCGACGTTTCTGCCACTGTTGCAAGTGGCCTTTGTCAAGGTGTTTGGCTGACTGCTGAATGCAAGGGATTGCTGGTATTTATATAATAGTGGGAGTAGCTGTTAGCAAAGTATTAGGCGTTCTTTATTGGTCTTTACATTACGGTCTGCGATTGGAGGGAATAGAGGTACTGCATTGGTGTTTGCGTTGTTTATTCCTATTGGTGGAAACTGGCGAATGACAGGTGAGCGGAGGTTATGACGTGACGCTGTTTCTTGCTTCCGCGCTCGTGAGTTGGTTCGCGCGCCGTCGTCCCGAAGAGTTTCCACTGCTAGGAAAAATATAACGTAGAGCGGACAACAAGCCTATTTCCAAAAGTAACAACAAAGGAAAAGACGTTCTTCGTTCAAGGAAAGACGCTGTCGACATGTCGAATACTGCCGGAGTTTACGAAGTCAGGCGTGAGTGTGGACAAGTATATAGGCCTACAGACGAAAAGGGACGACTTATCAAGACGAGACTATCAGAACACGAAACATACTTTCGTTTGGGACAACACACAAAGTCAGCGGTGGTAGAACACCAGCAGGAGTGCGGCAAAGAAATAATGTTTAGAGAAGCACGTGTACTGGCGAAACAGGCATTTCAAACGACGAGGAAGATCAGAGAGTCCATTGATATTGCAAAGCGACCCACCAACCTGAACAGAGAGAATGGATACAGGATACCGGTTTCCAGCAATCCCTTGCATTCAGCAGTCAGCCATACACCTTGAAAAAGGCCACTTGCAACAGTGGCCGAAACGTCGGATTTTATAAATTGACAATGCGGCCAAAAACCCTGAAGAATTTTATCGACAGTGACAACGGCCGCGGAAGCGTTCGTTTACATACTGAACGTTGTTCAGTTTTCTTTCATAATAAACCACAAGGACATATCAATATGCACATGAACACTAAAACACAGTAAGTAACTGATTACACTGTTAATGAAACTGTTACGATAAAGAGACAAGCTACCTTACGCAAGTGCAAAGACCCCCCCCCCCCCATATATATTTTCAAACAGTTAAATATTTGTTACAACGAAGGGTATAAATGTCATTTATCCTCAAAATCGCGACACATTTGCTAAAACGTCCAAAGACATGTGGCAGGTAACAATACAAAAGCCAATTTTGCTCCAGTATGTTAAAAAGAAGACAGGGTTTAGAAAAACTGTTTGTTGTCAGTCTCGAACCCACTACCTTCGACGGCGCAACGCGATGGCGCTAGAGCCACACGGTTATTCTTGCTAGCTACAGAGTAATGACTTCATTATTATTTACGTTCGGATCTTCTGAAGGCTTTCACAGTTGATGCGTCTTTCATTTATTTTATAATATATTTGGCCAAATATAACGTGTTTTTTATGAATATTCAATGCGCCAAAACAAATATGAAGGGCGGATGTTGCCTTAATGGAGGATTAGCCGATACGCAAGGCATGGGGCGCAGTCCCTCCGTTGTCTTGCTTCAGGAATATTCGTGCGTAACCGCCAGAGCACGAGTAGCCAGGAGCTGGCGTCTCTACCAGCGTCAACGCCAATGTTAAAAGCAGCGTTTCGCCTCGCCCCTCCCTCCCGCGGAAGCGACCCTATGCTGCCTCCATGGGGTTCAGAAATGGAACCTCGGCCGCGCATGCGCTATGCAACGCTGTGGTCACTGCCGCGTATATTAGGCGGCTGCGATGCAAAACGTTTCTCATGCCATTTGAATGTACATATAAAATAATCTGATAGAAGAACGAAACGCATCGTAGCATAGCGCCACAATGCGCTCGGCTGCTCCGCCGCTGAGGGTTCACTGAACCAGTCAACACATAGGTCATGCCGTCACTGCACTCCACATCACTGTACCCACTTCTTCGAACCATTCAAATCAAGTGAAATTTACAGGATGTGTATGCGGAAAGATGCACCTGAAAATCGTTTCAGTTCCAACTTACGGGTACTGGCGGTTGACGTCGTCGATCACCGCCGATATTTCAACAGGAGCACACGCTGCCATTCTAAAGGCACAACTGAACAAGCGTCACACACGCTTCCAACAGCCGAGCAAATCCGCTGTTGCAGATCATTGTCTTCGCACCGGTCGTCCTATAGAATGCAACAACGCAGAGAGTCTGGCATGCGGTCTTATAAACAGGGGTGGTAGTTTTTGTTTAAATTCTGTTTGTAATCCTGCCCTGTCTCTCGCAAAAAGAAAAAAAAAAGGATGGGACATAATTCTGTCTCACCTGTTGATTGATAGTCACTACCGATTTTTCTGAGATTGGTCATCTTTGGTTGTGTTGACTCTGCGGTTACTTGTACTGTGCGTGTTGTCTTCCATGTTTACCTTTTGAAAACCGAGATATCGAGCTATTAAATTCGCTTGCACATTGATTCTTGAGTGCAGTTGTGGCATCAGAATGGCAGGATGTCCTCCTGTCGAAATGTAGGCGGTGGTCGGCAACGTCACTCGACAGCATACCCATAACGCCGCGAAAGTTAAGGTATCACATTGTTTACTTTTATGGGGAGGAAATGTGTCGGTGTTTACGGAAGTTGCATAAACTCCACAGCAGGTTGCAAAGTGCTTCGTCCTATTTGTTGAAGTGTCGAAATCATAATATTTTTTCAACGTTTGCTAAGGTTGTCCATTATATTAATTCTCCTGCCGCTAATCGTATCAAGCAACGTGCTGGCTCAGTTCTTGTTCGTGAAACGATCAATTATACTCGCTGCCAATTAGATTTTGTTTTCAGAGAGTGTTAAAGCTTCATTTAATGATTGCTGCTGATGTTTCTGAATTTTCTTGTGATTGACTGGTCGGTGCCTGCTGGTCACAGTCTGATTGGGAATTTCAATGTGCAGCTCCTCGGCATTCGGCGAAATTTGAATGTTTCCTTAGCTCGGAGTCTGATTCTAGTTTTATTTCACAACAGTCTGTGATCAATCTCATGGATAAAACTTTTGACGACGAAGCTTTCTCCTTGTTGGGGAAAGGTTAGAATTTTGCACCGACGCCTAAGCGTTACCGGTCGTTGATTTTATAAGTTGGGGAAAGGTTAGAATTTTGCACCGACGCCTAAGCGTTACCGGTCGTTGATTTTATAAGTTATATTGAACTGACTGTCTCTAAACTGCCATCAGACACTGCTGAAGACGCTAGAAGGGAAGCTTGTCGTGTGTTGACTGGGGCCCTTCCACCAAAGTGTAATATAACAGCAGCAGAGGCAACTGCTTTACGTTAACTTAAAATGAATCTCTATATTGTTATTTTGCCTGCAGACAAGAAAAACAAAATGTTCAAATGTTTGTAAATCTATGAGACTTAACTACTCTGGTCATCAGTCCCTAGGCTGACAAACTACTTTAGCTAACTTATGCTAAGGACATAACAATGCCTGAGGGATGACTCGAACCTCCGACGGCGAGCAACGGCGAGCTAGGTGCTTTGGAACACTCGGCCACTCCACCGCGGCAAAAAAGATACACGCCACAGTTTTGTTGAAAAAGGACGATTACGTTGAAAAGATGTAATGTCTACTTTATGACTCGGCACGTCGTAGAATCGGTGCTGACCCTACAAAGAGTTTTGAGAGAAAGACTAATAACTTTCTGAAGAAAAGCCCCTTGCCACTGTGCTGTACCACAAAGATTGTATGGCCTTCCTTAGATCCACAAAGAAAATGTTCCCTTGAGGCCTATAGTATCTAACATTGGTGTTCCGACAGATCGTGTAGCTGAACATCTTGCTAGTCTAATAGTAGGTATGTGTGTTTCTCACGTCGATTTCAGGAATTTGCGTTTGAGTGTCACTGAGTTTTTATGCGGTAACTCGCGTTCCTCTGATTCATTGCAGTTAATTGAAGTTAGTTTGGTGTCCAGTTAACAAATCTATTTCGATAAGTGCTGACTTCCACTTATGTTTTATTCAATGGTCAGTACTACGAACAGATTGATGGAGTTGCAGTTTATAGGAAGCCTACCCACACAGATTTGTACCTGTGAGCCGATGGTTGTCACCATCCAATTCAGCGTGAAGGAGAAGTTCGTACCTTGGTTCACATGTCATTTCAGACCTGAAAGTTTGTCAGTTTAGTTGTCTAATCTTGAGGTCACCTTTCGTCAGAATAGTTATAGTGAGAGGCAGATAAAACGTATGTTGCGCCATCAGCCTACTGTGCAACATGTGAGTGACGATAGTAACGACTTGACACCTAAATATGACCTTTTTGCCTTACACAGGATGCATTTCTTACAGAATTGTTCGTATTTTGCGGAAATATGAAGTGAAATGTGGTTTTCGAACACTTTCTAAGATAAAGGCCCTGCCTAGACACTGTTCACCCTATGGAATAGACCCCATAAGAACACTAATTCTGAAATGCTCTGGTTATTATCGGGTTTGTGTTATTAAGGAAACAGTGAAATTGTTCAAATATTCATATGTTTGTTAAGCTTACGGGTCTTAACTGCGGGGTCATCAGTCCCTGAACTTAGAAACTACTTACACTGTTCAACTGTTTGTAAATCTATCGGACCAAACTGCGCGGTCATCAGTCCGTAGTTTACAAACTATCTAAACTAAGGTAAACTAACGTAAGGACAAACACACACACACACACACACACACACACACACACACACACACACACACACACATGCCCCAGGGAGGGCTCGAACCTCCGAAGGCGAGCAACCGCGCGCTCCGCAGTAAGGCGCCTTAGACCGCTCGGCTACTCCACTGCGGCAACTACTTATAAACTAACGTATACTAACGACAGCCCAAACATCCATGCCCGAGGGAGATATCGAAGCCTCGACGGGGAACGGCTTCCGCATCGGAGCATAGCGCCTCAATGCGCTCTGCCACTCCGCCGCGGCAGGAAACAGCGAAAACAAACTATCGAGTGACCTTATAAATATAGATTTAGACTTTTGTTTAAGTTGTGCATGGAATTCAACTCTCTTATCAAAACACAGATGGATAGATTTATTGTCGTCTCACCCGCTTATCGCCGGGCCCGGTGGTCTTCGGATAAAGTGCTCGACTGGAAACCGAAGGGTCGCGGGTTCGAAACCCGGTAGGACCTCGAATTTTTTAGTCTGCACTTTAATCCATCCTTCACACCTCAATGATGTGAGGAGTCGCCAGAAACGACACCTGGTTCGGATTGCACGTTATGCTGTAGGTCCCCTTTCCCCTGTTGGATAACTGGGGTAGACTAGGGACGCGCAAGTCGCCGAAGTGGCGTCCAATTGAAAGACTTGCACCAGGACAATGAGCCACACGAAAATATATTATCATCACTATCGACACTTCTGACATTTATCGTCTTTGTGTGATGGCGCTGTTGCTTATTTGTTAGTTGTGTGGCATCTGTCGTACTCTCATTGAAAACAGAGGTCTTAAATGTCCATGTACATTGTTTCTTCTTTGCATTCCCTTATAAAAGTCTTACGAATACGCCAGGAGAGTCTCAAGTTTCACAATGTTTTATTTATCTTTCAACTTCCATTCATACTCAGTTTAAAAGGATTGTTATTTTAAATGATTGTTAATGAAAGAAAGAAAAAAATTGTCGCGGCGGACAAGCGCATTGAGGTTCTATGCTCCGATGTGCGAGACCGCTTCCCGTTGGAGATTCGAATCCCCCCACGGGCATGGATGTTTGTGCTGTCTTTAGTATAAGCTAGTTTATAAGTCGTTTGTAAGTTTAGGGACTGATGACTCCGCAGTTAAGTACAAATAGCTTCACAAACATTGGAAAAAAGAAGTTAAAATTGCAGTATGTACTGTCTGTTTCACGAACAGGTCAATAATTTGCAGTAAGTGAAAGGAAATGAATTGTACTCCCTGACTCGTAGCTGACAGTAAATTCCCAGTAGGAGTGCAGTACATGAGGTCATCCTCACTGAAAGAGACATCATACTCGACAAGGTGGATTACAATTAAGAATTGCGGCCTCTGTTCTTTCGGACATATCCTGAAGATCAGACACCGTCCACATGACTACGACTGGAAGGCGATCTAAGTGCAGCACTCCCCTTGCGCAAAACATTCGCCGCGGCTGCCGGGCTGTTCGCCCCCTGTCACTGAACGCGAATGGCAGCTGCGGTGGAATAGATACGTGATCGCTGTCCAGAGATGTACCTGCCCGCGACCCGGGAGGCAGCACGCGTCCGATAATCGCTTCGCCTCTGTTTGCTACAAAGAGGCCAAACAGAAGCTGGCGAATGAGACGGCGATAAGACGGCCTCTCCGTGCCGACCGGCGGCGCCGCATCTGTCCGGCAGTTGTGAGGGCGCTGGGAAAGCCCCGCAGCGACGGATCGGATTCTCGCGAGGGCCATTGTCCGCAGTCGGCGAATCTGATGGCGAGATAGGCCGCCCGAGACGAGGCGGAGCGAGGCGATGCGATACGATATGGTGCCCGACGCCGATGCCTGCAGTTCCGGCTGCTGGGTGTCGCCCGGTTGGCAGGCAGCGTAAACCGACCGTCTTCTGTTCCCACGGCAGGCGCCCCGCTGTCCGAGTCAAACCGCGCCGCCGAGCTGGGCGTTTGCTGATACCGCTCTCTGGCCGTCATCATTAGCCGACAATTCACGGTTTATCTCATCAGATTGCAGCTCTATCGAGCACAGTCAAAGCTGTAGGAGTATATTCGTGACTAGCATACCCGGCAACGCTTCGCAGTAACTAATGTGTATGGGCTATATAACTCTATTTTCCCTATGTCCATCTCTTCCTCTCTCCTCTAATCCCCCCTGCCTTTGTCCAGCTCCCCCTCCCCCTAGCATTTTCCGTCACCTTCACACCTCTCCCTCTTATCCCACACCACATGCATCTCCTACCCCGTCCTCTCTGCGTCTATATCATCCTAATAGCTTCCATAATCCATTTTTGAAAAAATCATAAAAATTTCATAAAGACAGGACTCTAAATTGATACTATAGCTCTCCCACTTTAAATTTAGTCCTTGAAACAAGTAACTGAAAGTAGCAAGTTTTCCTGGATGTACATTGTCTACATTAACACCCACATGTTTTCCCTGTGGGGAAAAAAAGTAGATTTTTTAAGAGAAAAAAGCCATAGCTTACAGTCACTTTTGAATTCTACACTTGAGATTAAAATCCCTTGCAGATATATGTAAATATATGGTCAATGATTATAGACACACTATCGCTCAATTTAAAATTAATTAACACTCTTATTACCCTGCATACCATTAAAATATTTTACATTTAAAATCATTAACAGATATCAAAAAATAAACAGAAAAAGCATTGCCTCTTTTCCTAAAACATTCATTACAAAAGATGCATCTGATTTGTTTCCAAATTATTTATGTCCTCGAACACTAGATTAGTAAATCGTAAGGCATAAAAAGAAACTATGATTTGTATGGCACATGAAGTACACGAACCAGCCCCTGAGTATGTACCACTGCAATGCTGATGTAGTACAAGAAAAACATTTACGCATAATGCAATGCCTTTTCATTATTTGTACAAATAATATATATATATATATATATATATATATATATATATATATATATATATATGACAGATTTTTTTTTACATTAATTGTCTCTCTCCAGTAAGCCAGGATACTTTGGTGTTGATTACACATCATATATTCACATCACAAGCCTTTTAAGTGCACCAAGCAAGTTCATTGTTGCTATTCACTTCCAAGAACTCACTTATCACCAATCACATTACCAACTTTCAGTATTAGTATTTTCAAAGGAGATTTTTCCCCAACCGTTGCTGTACATCACAACATCAACACATTTCCTGCCGACACAAGAGTCTGTACACACTGTACCTAAAACTGATGTTACTCAATAGCAACTTCTTTGTAAAAATATATGTTTTGTACATTAGTTTGTCTCATTTCCAAACTTACAACCTTGTGATAAAGGTTAATCACAGCCATGTCTTCATTTTCATGCCTATGAAGATCAATTTATTGATCATATTATAGCTGACAAAAATCAGCATGTTATGATGGGATGTAATATCAGCAAACTAAAGAAAGCTCACTCAATTTTTTGTTGGCAATAAAGATCCTTTAACTGTTTCAGTTCATCTATGAGGGCCTTGTTTTGATTTTCTAGCACATGTAGATGTAGATCCGTCCTTTTTAATTCCATTTCATTCTTCCATTTTCTATCTCTTCCTCCCCCGCTCTCTGATCTTATTTATTGTTACTGCAATCGGAACCTTGATTGGGAACACAAGTCAAAATGGATGGTTAAATAAATTGGAAAGGGGTTATTAGACAGATCTATCTGTGAGGTTAGTAGCGTTAATAGCCGTACTTTAAATGTCGACTACTGTACAAAACAAGAGCTTTCTTTTATCACTCAAATTAGCAAATAAGGTCCGTGTGAACTACCGGTTACTCCCTGCTACAAAGCCTTGTTCCCTGGCCCAAACTGAGAACTGACTCGTTTCAAATCACTTCAATAACAGGAAGTTAATACTACAGTGATCCACATACATAGCAGCTCACACGTTATTACACACAGACATTAATAAGCAAGCTACCACAATTAAAACAAAAATTAATGCTCCGAGTGCGAGACCGCTCCCCGTCGGGTATTCCAATCCCCCTGCGGGCATGGATGTATGTGCTGTCTTTAGTATAAGCTAGTTTATAAGTAGTTTGTAAGTTTAGGGACTGATGACTCCGCAGTTAAGTCCGAATAGCTTCACAAACATAGGAAAAAAAGTAAAATTGCAGTATGTACTGTCTGTTTCACGAACACGGGTTAGGTCAATAATTTGCAGTAAGTGAAAGGAAATGAATTGTACTCAATATTATTCAATATTGCAACAGAGACTGAATATTTTTTAATAACGCCACAATTAAAGCTATCTTAGAAAGGAGGCTAAGAAAACATTTATGGCGCAACGGAATTTACACTTAAAAATTGCATCTGAGCTTGTTCTCAGCACTTGTGAAGAACAACATGAAATAAAATAGGGAAGGGAAACTACAATTTATAGGAAACTTACGGATTATACTGAAACTTGTTTATTCAGAAAGAAAACAAGCAAAATGGGGAACCAATTTCGTTAACACAATAAAAATGCATCTCTTACATGGATTAATGCGGACGGTGGCCAGCCTAAATTATACTTGATTTAACGCTACTGGGGGGAAGGATTCACAAACAACACTCATTCGCTCACACACACACAATGCCACAGTGAAACTCATCAAAAACAGCGTGCTGGGACGTGGCGGAAGCAGGCGAGGCTATCGTAGGCGAAATTCAGCAAGTCGGAGGTAGCAAAAAACACAATATACAAAGACACTTTGAAGCTGGCTCTGGTCTGTCGTGCCTACCGGCAAGACCTTTTAAGTGTTTTTATGACATGACTGATAAAAATGTTTTAAGCAGAGCACATAGGTCATCATTACTTGCAATTCTGCACTGATCCCATCATAGGGACGAAATCGATATGTTTTTAAGTTTAATAAAATAAACATCTCACATCGCCTACCAAGCGGAAACCTTTTATTTCATTAAAATTAAGAATTACAGCATGCAACCCACAGAAATGTTTAGAATTACATAAGGAAGCTATTGAAGGAGGTTGTACAAGACTCAGAGTGAATTACTGGCAGAGTGCGTACTTCAAGTTGGAGAAGAACAACAAAACTAAAATAAGCGGGGAAAGAAGATTGCGAAATATTTGTGGAAATCAGAAGAATACCCACATAGTTACTTACCTGATGGGCATGGAACAAATCAGAGTGGAAGCTGAAGGCTTTATTCTATTAACCAACCATGTGGAACACATATCACTCACGGAAGGAAACGATGAGAAGCTTTTTACAAGCACTGAATAAAAATGAACATATCACCTATTAGAAATCGGGCCCCACAAAGCTAGAAAGTATTTACACAGAGTTCATACACCGCCACATGATCACAAAGGTTTTAACATACCAGGCCGTTATCAAGCTGCGACTATAATCTCACATACCGCGTTTATCTATTGGAAATCACTGAACTGATAAACGAGAACACATTTCCACATACGATCGGAGAAAATATTACAAAAAATGATTCTAAATTCACGAATCTAAGTAAAACGTGCTAGTCAATGAAACGCTACCACTCCCAGAAACAAGAGCAGAACCAACCTTACCTCACCAGACGACCAGCCCAGAATGATCAGCCGAGCGGCCACCTGGTCGCGGGAAGCCACGGGAAGCCCCCGGAAGCTGAAAATCCAAGAAAACAGCGGTGGTGGGGACGGGACAGCCAGACTCGTGCTTGATGGCTCGCTAACTAGACAGTAACCAAAGGGAGTATAAACCTCTTTGGTAGCTTCAGCTGCTATCGACCCTGAACCAGAGAGAATGATGCAAAGTGTACTATCACTCCCCACATTCAGACAGCCATAGATTCTCACACCCACTTAAAAGTAAAACAACTGCACATTCTCACAGGAACATTGGCGTGGCGGAGAAGCCGTACTTATGCCACATTAATTAACATAATAATAAATTATTAACATATCAAAATAAGAAAAACCTAGCAATATTAACTAGTATTTTAACACATGAAAAAAAAAACTATTCCTCAAGCCTTGAAAAGAGTGGGATTCAAGTTTTAACAAAATGATAATCTAGTGACATTAAATAAATTATAACTTTATATAGGTAAAAAAAATATACAAAAAGTATATGGAAGACTACAGGCGGTCGTCTTCCAATATATTCTTAAGAGTTTTTGAATTGAAAACAATTATAGCATGATCATATTTTAATGATAAATATTCCATATGAAACGGAACAATTAATTGAAATACAATAAGTGGAGTGGAAATACAACGTTAGGAAAGTCTTTGTTTTGTGTTCCTTGTGCAGTTGGTATACCAAACCTCGAACACGTCATGTACAATGGCCCATGGAAAAAACACGTCGATTCAAGATTTTTTCCACTTCCAACGACAGGCCTTCCGCTCTATTAATTGTCATTGCGTTTGCAAGACGAACGGGAAACTGGAGACGCTTAAATTGAAACGGCAAGTCGATTGGAATCAGTGGTATTCTTGGAATAAGAACATCCTCTTCTTTGAAGTGTCCTGTGATTATCGTTGCTTCAATCACATTGTTCATCAGCTTCTACACACATGCGTGGTATAGCTATGCTGGCAACAGTTGTTGGATCGGGGGAATCAAACCGACCAGTCGTGGCAAAGCTTGAAATAGCCAATGAAATTTTCGATGGCGACAGTTGTATTCTCTTCGTAGTAAACAATATTATTTTGATAATCCGCATAATAATTTAGTTTGAGACACATTAAACTTACTGAGGAATATGTGTTTCATGTATAAGAGTAAAAGGGACGCCTCTTATGGAAATAGTTTTACAAATGGTAATCATTTATGAGCACCACAGTGCTTTACTAGGCATGGTCCTATTTGGAGGTGGTATGCCGTTGCTTTCCTCCGACCTTCGAACTGACTTACCTAGCCAGTTATAGGGGGACCTACAGTTTAACGGGGGTTCCGAACCACGGTGCTACTCGGTATTTTTCACATGAGCAATACTGCCAGAGGTGAAAGAAGTGGAAAGCGACAGATAAAAATCCCAGGAACTGGCGGGGATCGAACCCGCGACCTTCGGATTTGTAGTCTGGCACTCTACCACTGTGCAACCGAGGTTACTTTTTAATCATCTATGAGCACGAGAACAATCAATCGTGTTTCTATGAACGAAATCTGCAAAACATCATATTCTATACGATTAGACGTTTGACTAACAGCGACGTTACGCAATTTCCGGCAATCATCGACTCTTGCCAACATTGCCCGCTAGGTCTGTATCGCGGATTTAACATTAAACACGACATACCAGTTAATGAAGTAATCATTCACCTGTTACTGCATTAATTATGCGTAAATATGAAGACATTTGTGTTACGCCGCAATGAAGGCAATGTTCTAAAAAACTAAACTACGATCTGTAATCAAATTGTTGCTAACACTAAAAATACCACGAACTGACATGAATTCTATCTTTGCAATGCTTCAAAGATCTGATCACCATAGAAGTAAGAATAATATGGAGGGGCTTCTAAAGGAACGTTTCATGTTAAATCTGTCTGGCTGTTTTAACCTTGTGTGCATAACGCCATGTCCCTTTATTCTAACCTCCTCGGCATATTTATTCGCTCGCTTATAGCGTATTTGGTCACTAAACGAGTAGCGAATAAATAAGCTGATTGTCGGAGAATCTAGAATATGATCCGAGCTGGAAGCGTACATTCAGTTTTTCTGAAATTCTGGTATTTTTTGGTAGATTTTTTATCACACAAACCTTCTCCCAAAAATTACGTAAAAAAAAAAAAAAAAAAAAAAAAAAGATCAGCCAAATCGATAAAGCCATTCTCAAGCGATGCGCTTTCATACATGCGGCAATTCATTTTTATTAACATCGATTTACGGTTGCGTCAGAATTCGTAGTATTCAAGGGATGTAAACATCTACATGCTGATTTTCTTTTCCTTTATTTAGTTTTGAAATCGCCATGTAAACAGTGCTGTTTCACAGCAAAAATCGCACTGAAGACAATAACACATAAAAATACGCCACAAACAAACAAGCAGTAACACCACAGCTCAAAAATGACAGGCTATCAAACTTGTCATTCCACAATTAATGCACAGGCAAATCCTGCGAATGACACAATAAAATAAACACCAGAAACCCACAGCAGATGGCACAATAAGAGCCGAAACTAGTTTGGGTATTAAAACAAAAATGTGTCTTGCATAAGGCGAAATCAACCACAAATCTAATACTGCAAACACGGAAGACACAAGAGTTGCACCATCACAAGGTGATAATTTATAATGCATGTTTCATAAAAGTATAAAATATATTTGGGTATTAAAACAAAAATGTGTCTTGAATAAGGCGGAATCAACCACAAATCTAATACTGCAAACACGGAAGACACAAGAGTTGCACCATATATATATATGTGTGTGTGTGTGTGTGTGTGTGTGTGTGTTCTAGCTTTAAACACAAGAGATAAATTGAATTGTCCCATTTTTCGGTTACTCAGCATACTCAGTACTTCGAATTATTAAACACAGGGAGAAAATCTAGAGGTTTCTGGTGGTTTTTAATAAGCTTTTTAAGTGGAAAATCCCATTTCACTGTTGGCAACACTGTCCGTTAAACATATCAAGTTCGGTTCTTGTCCCCATTCTCTCATTCATTGATCCATGTGATTCAATAATGGTCGTGTGTATAATACCGTTGGAAAACACGCCGTACGTCAGAAAGTTTCTCACGGAAGTGGCCGATGTGGAACTAATTCAGTCCACTGTTAATACTTCGAGTACAATTTAATAGTCTGCCACCTCCTGAACAAGCTCCGAGGCGTGAAAAATAGTGCACATACTGGCGTTTCTCGAGGACACACACGCTAGATTTAACAAATAATGTTCGCGCCGTGTACGCGACGAGCTCACGCCTCGTTTATCGCCAAGAAAGGAGGAATTTGCATCCGCTGTGCCGGCTAACGCGGCCCGGCCCGGTCCGTTAACAAGGCGTCTTGAGCGGCTGGGGGAGCGGCTGCTCGAGAGGCACTCGTGGGCCAGTTTGAGGCAAATCATGGAGCGGGAGGGTGGCGGGCGCAGCCGAGCGAGCCAACACTCGAGCACGACCCACCCCGCGCCGCTGTCCGCCGCAACCCTTTGCCGAGGGGTGGTGCCCAGCTGTCGTCTCTAATGGCTCGAGGAGCGCTTCGTTTCCTCGCGAAGGCCCGCGGTGTGGTAGTGTGTGCGCAGTTAGGGCATAGACGCAGTTAGGGCATAGAAGAGTGAGAAGCGACGACCTCGTGTGGCGGGGCGGGGGGGGGGGAGGGGTGAGAACCGTCCACTTGATCGAAGTAATACGTTATCGTTTACGGTAAGGAAAGGGAAACTTTGGACTGTCAGACTGGAAAGGGACCAAAACACCAAAGTACATGTCTCACAAGCAAAGTACTTGGGCTCGAACAAACACATATACACCAAAATCGTATGAGAGGTAATGTAAAGATCCCTAATGTAAAGGGATCTCAAATCGATTCCATATTTTTGGATTTCGGGAAGGCTTTTGACACTGTACCCCACAAGCGACTTCTTATGAAATTGCGTGCTTATGTAATATCTCCCCAATTGTGCGATTGGATTCACGATTTTCTATCAGAAATAACACAGTTCGTTGTAATTGACGATAAATCATCGAGTAAAACAGAAGTGATATCTGACGTTCCACAGGGAAGCGTTATAGGTCCCCTACTCTTCCTCGTGTTTATAAACGATTTAGGAGACAATCTGAATAGCTCCCTTAGACTGTTCGCGGATGCTGCTGTCGTTTATCGGTTAGTGAAGTCAACAGAGGATCAAAAGCAACTGCAAAGCGATTTAGACAAAATTTCTGCATGGTGCGAAAATTGGCAATTGACACTAAATAAAGAAAACTGTGAAGTAATATACATGACCACTAAAAGAAATCCGCTGAACTTTAATTACGCGATAGATCAGTCAAACCTTAAGGTCGTAGATTCTACCAAATACCTAGGAGTTACAATTACGAATAACTTTGACTGGAGAGAACACACAGAAAATATTGTGGGGAAGGCGAACCAAAGGTTACGTTTCATCGGCAGAACGCTTCGAAGATGCACCAGCACCACCAAAGAGACTGCCTACATCACACTTGTGCGTCCTCTCATGGAGTACTGTTGCCCCTTGTGGGACCCTCACCAGGTGGGATTGACGGAAAGACATTGAGAAGCTTCAGAGAAGGGCAGCTCGTTTTGTTTCATCACGTTACTGGGAAATGTTGCATATTGGGGTGGAAATCATTAAGAGAAAGACGTTATTCATTGCGGCATGATCTGTTTGCGAAGTTTCAATCACCGACTTTTAGTTCTGAATGTGAAAATATTTTGCTAGCACCCACCTACTTAGGGAGACATGACCATCCCAATAAAATAAGAGAAATCAGATCGAAAACGGAACGATTTAAGTGTTCTTTCTTCCCGCGCGCTATTAGAGAATGGAACGGTAGAGAAAAGTTATGAAAGTGGTTAATGAACCCTCTGCCAGGCACTTGAATGTGATTTGCAGAGTATCTATGTAGATGTAGATATTGCACCAGTGTTACTCCCGCATCTGCAAAACTCTGCAGTCGTCCGTTAGAGGCCCCTGCATATGCCTTGCCTCATTATACTTTGACCTGTCGGTTCGCCAGTTACGAAGAACCCTTCTTCGTGAAGATGGTATTAGTGTAGAAGATGATTCATTCGCACGCTTTCTCGTATCTGTTATGGTACAGTAATATGAGCATAAGTTAGATGCTGTGGTAACACCAACACAGAATGATGATAAAAGGGATGATAATGACGAACAACTCATTGCAAGTGGTAGTGCTACGGTAAGTGCGGGAAGAGGTGGTGGAAGCAGTGGCAGTGAATACCAGGTCTTCCGAGAAGAAGTTTAAAGTTGCAACTATCATCACGGTTTTTGATGACAATTCGCTAGAGAACATGTTCGATGATTATTAAATAAGTTATAGTTAAGATATTTGCATTACGTATGACGTCTACAATTACATCTACAGTGCCATCTAGAGCATCATTGATGAGTTTTGTATAAAAACGACACCCACCAGCACATTGAAGTGTACGTAGAGATCCTGTAACCAAACGTTCATACAGATGTGTTTGTTCGAGCCCATGTACTTTCCTTGTCAGTACGAGGTTTTCTAGTTCCACACATTCTCTTTGAGATATCGTTTAAAGATTTTATTTTTGTTCCATAGAAAATTTAGTCGCAAACCATGACGCGAAAACAGTTAAAAAAACATGTAACACAGATCTTAACAACATATACCTCAGTTGTCAAACAATGCATTGTTAGCCACATGCACTAGAAAACAATTTTTCAAACAACTGAAACAGGTTTGCATCTCCTCTGTTCACTGAATATCAGAAATAAATAAGTAATTTTTCTGAAAACAGAACGAAAGACGAAATGTAGTGAAACCTTCACTTTTGCAACACACACAAAATTTTAAAAGATTAAAAAAATTACCGTATCATTAAAAAAAGTATTCATCTTTTCTTTTGAATTTATCGTTACTTAAACGAAGAACATACCCAAGAATGCAGACTAAGCCAGTAATGTACCTTAACAATGCCTTTGTCTTTTGAAGTACCTTCAAAAAATAAAAATCATTCACATCTTCATATTTTCCACATAAAAATGATATCACATCTCTTTTGCCAAATTTTGTAAGCCAAATAACAAACGTAATATGTGTTATAACTCAAGCTAGCGAACAGCCACCACAGTGCAACTATTACTAAAGTCCTATTACGACTCTAGTGCAAACACTACTACTCTTTGGCGTAACAATTTCTCTTGCCATCTCCGCGTTACGAGAGGTATTATTCCACTGTTTCCAAAGATACAACCTTCCCCAAAGATGTGCCACCCTTCAGCTGCTTTCCCTAATATCTCTGGCCTCTCTTTACATAAGTTAGCTGAAATCTATTCCAATATTCAGTTAGTACATGTAGGCCTCCATCCTCCGGTCTCCGTCAGTACCTGTAAGGGAAAGCTACATATGTCAGCCAAATTTCATGGTGATGGGTTTAACAGTGTCGAAATCTGTAGCAAGGCTCAATACGTATTCTTATGTAGACAATGATGTTTCTCTTGTTTTGAATATCGAATATGAAAGATTTCATTTACATTGGAATGGAACTGGAGATTAGTCTATAAGTCTGTCGTAAAGTACCTTGCGCCAGGCATCGCACGAAATCTTACGTAGATAATGCGGTTCCACTTTATCAAAACTGGATATTCTTTGCAGGGGCAAGGGTCTAACTGACTTGGAATAAGCAACTAAAATAAAGGTGGCATGAATAAATGACGTTATAAATAAAGTGTTTGGAGGTATACAGGGTGTCCCATTGTAATCTATATCAGCCCATATCTCTGAAGCTGCACAATTATGCAAAAAAAGTTTTACTATAAGTTGTAAGCTTTGAAGAGGGTCATGTAATGACTATCCCTAAATGACATTGAACCCTTTGGCGAAGGTCAAACAAAGGTCGAGATTATTGTATCAAATGGTTGGGTTGGGTTGTTTGTTTGGGATAGGGGGACTAAACTACTGAGGTTATCAGTTCCCCGGTGGGGAGGGGAAGGAGTGAGGGTAGGAAACGAGGAGAGGGGGAAAGGAAATGCAGTCCGGGAAGTAAAGAAGGAAGGAAGATTGCATTAGTTCGGTGCCCCGTGCTCGCCACGCATGTACTCACGAAAGAACCGTGAGCCCCCTGGTAACTTCTATTTTATTCCATATTCGTATTCTACGTGAAAAAAATACTCATTTGTTGCAGAGAACACTGTTTTCGAAGACCACTGGTATATTACCAGGGTGCACTAAATTGAAAGTTTTCAGTTTACCAATATCTCGAGAACGACAGGAGATCTGGAAAAACATTCAGTAAAAATCTTGTATGGTTCCTGAATACTGACCACTGATGAAATTTTCATGAACATGAAATGACCTTGGAAGGTTTTCCCGATCTCGCTTCGTTCTTGAGGTACTGCTAACCCGAGAAACACAATGAAGGGCCCCCCTGGCGAAAAACATTTCAGTAAGTTTGGAAAATGTAGTTACCTATTGGAAAGTAAGCGCACTGGTATATGTTTCAGAATGAAGAAAAGTCATGTTTGAAAACGTGACTTACTTTCATTCTGAAAAACAATTCGTTTAACAAAAAATTCTCTACAAATTATGTGTACTTTTTCACTTAATATACGCCAGAGGTGAAAGAAGTGGAAAGTGCCGTGGATTAAAAAAAAAAAAAAAAAAGAAAAAAAAGAAAAAGGTCCGTGGCGGATTAGCCGTGCGCAATAGGGCGCCGTGCTGCGGTGCGCGTGGCCGTTCGCCGTCGGAGGTTCAAGTCCCCCGTCGGGCATGCGTGTTTGTGTTGTCCGTAGGTTAGTTTACCTTAGTTTAAGTAGTTTGTAAGCTACGGACTAATAACCAAGCAGTTGAGCCCGACAGATTTACAAACATTTGAACATTTACAAAAAATAGGGGTAACCGTTTGAAAAAAAATTGATCTTGGTTTGACCTTCAAAACAAGATTCAAGGTCATTTCGATGTAACCACTCCATAACCCCCCTTCGAACCTTACAACTGTCACTGGATTTTATTTTATTTTATTTTATTTTTTTTTTATTCTTTTTATTTTTCTTTTTTTTTCAGAATTACGCCACTCCACAGATATTGGGCGGTATGGATTAAAATGGGATACCAGGTACACGGCATTTTCCATAACATAAGTTACACATTTATAGATATTGTGCAGGGGACTCGGTGGATTAACCCGCAAGAACTCGCGCCTTTAAAAGTTACGCGATCGATCGCGTGTATAGCATCTTTCTGGTAGTAAAAGAAAACTTTGTAATGTACTTAATATGTCTAAATAAGTAATTCTAATTGCGTTTATAATAAAACACAAATATTTTACTATTTAAAATTGGTAAAATGCCGATTGTTTTAAAATTGCTGCGAGAAAACTGCTTAGGCGCGAGTCCTCGTGGGTTAAATTTTTCATGAGAACCCATGTCCGAAAATGTCGTTCAGAGAGTCTATGAACAAATATTCATCTTGGATACCGCGAAACAAATCTCTCCAAGCTATTCGCTTTCTATATTATTGGAGGAGGTATAATCGTCAAAAATTCTCCGGTAAATGTGGCCTTCAAAATGCATACCGTAAGATTTATGCGCAGTTCTTCGTATTCGACACTGTGAAACACATATCTTCTGCTGGTCAAGTTCGCATAGCTCATAAGGAATGCTGTTTCACGAAGATATTCCCTTTAGGAGAGTGTAACACAAATTGTGCAGCATTCTGCATACCATCTCATTACAAGTGAACCCTCTTTACCCAGCGCTTGTAGGTGGCGCCAACAGTGACCTTGATGTGCGCTTGCGCTGAAATGCTGATCATAAGCGTGTACTGAAAATTTCACCTGATATGCATACTTCCTTCAGGGTGCTGATATTTCTGTGGCCACCAGTGTAGTAATTCACATTTTTATTGCTCAATGACTCCCTCTCTTTTAGCAATACAGGTCTAGGCATGCTCAATCTATAGTCCTGATTTTATTGCGGATGTTTTTTTTCCATATATTGTATTGAAATATTTTGCATGTCATTTTTCATATTTATTGACATTGTCAGATTCATAGCTTATTAAACCCTAAAAAATAAGAGCTGCAATTTATTCAAGTGAGGAATCATCTATTGCTGTTTTAGAGACTGGGAGGGATGATAATATTCATCTCGGGTATGCAGCAGGATACGGTAGTCAACTAAACACGATATTTCGGCAGACCAACTGGCTGTCATCTTCAGGTAAGTGGGCTGATACACTTACTCGCCGGAAAGTAAGTGTATCAGCGCACTCACCTGAAGATGAAAGCCAGTTGGTCTGCCGAAATATCATGTTCAGTTGAAACGGTATCCGGCTGCACACCCAAGATGAATATTATCAGTTATTACGCCGGGAAGTGTACGCAACCACACTGGGCGGGATGTTTCGCATGAAGAGCAATGGTTTTAATTTTCTTTATTGACAGAGGAACGCTATCCTCTCCTTTTTCCTAATTTATATAGATTATCCACAGTTGTTTGTAGCTTATCCTTACTTTCCACGACAACTGTTAAATCACCTGCAAACATATGGACATCAAGATACTGATTTCTATTACTCTGTATTGATTTATTTCCTCCTTGCAGTTCTTAGAAAATCATTTATATTCCCATTAAATAACAATGACGACAGGCTAGAGAGTTCATTAAGTCCCTTAATGGGTGGTTTCTTCAGCTATTATGTTTCCAACCTTTATTGTAAAATTTGTGTACTTACATAACCATTTTACAACTTCATAATATGTGTAGTTTATCCAACTTTATTCATCAGGTCCCGTAGTTCTTCTGACTGTATTCTCTAAACCTGTTTCGAAGTCACGAAAGTTATATTTCTAAACTGTCTTCTCGTAGTTTATCTAAAAATCTTTTAACACAAATATGTCATCACTTTACGAACCACCTTCCAGCAATTTTTTCTTACTTCTAATAGAAGAGACTCCGGTGTAATTTTTAAGCGATTTTTACTTTGCTAATATTTTATTCATTGTGTATAAGCAAAATTCGTCTCTAATTTTCACACTTGTTCCTTTGGTTGTTTATTAAAATTGCTACCACTTCTGGAATTTAAAACATTTCTTTGTTGTACACCGGCAAGGACATTAATAAATTAAATGTAGTTTAACAACCTAAAATCACAAATAATATTGGCAAATTTTTAAAATACAGTGTTAATGATTACCTGCTCACGTTGTAGTGTAACATTGGATACTACTGGTTACTAACTCGACCCAAGATATTCAAATAGTTTGTTTTATAAGGGATTTGGCACTGTGTGAGCAAATAGTGCCAGACGGAATTTATTTACGCAGGTTTTGGTGTTTAAATATGGACTCATTTGCATGGAGTAAAATGACTGCTAAGTACCAAAGAAGAAAGAAGCTCTATAACCGCTGTGATTGTCATTTGTTTTATATGTAGTAGTTATAATCATTATTAATGGAGATTCCATCCGAAATACATCAGAACGATTAAAGTCAAGCTAATGGAGTAGCTAGTTCTGAAGTTAATAAAGTTCAGTATAATCTCAAAGAAGACTCTTCTTTTATCAGTAAAACTACGAAGTAAATTTCCAGATGTTCTAATAACTTCATGAAGAAAGGAACATCTTAACTTCTGTATACTGATAACAAAGGATTCATCACACTGAAGGATATTGTATCGAAATATTTAAGAAAAAACACAGTAACAGTACAACGTGATGTTCTGTTCTTCACTTTCTAATTAAGTACTTGCATTTTTTCTGTGCAGCGTAGGAAACTCTTTTCTTCGGCAGTCCAGAACGTATATATAAACAAATAATTAAATAAATAACCGTGTAATACCAGCCACATGAATCCAGCTATCGATAAGTTATACTTCATGCGTTATTGAAAATCGGACTAATTCTGCCGTCACATGATTCAAATATGCGCTGTGTGACCCTGAGTGTGGACATCCAGCAAGATCAATGAAAAAACACTGACCTTTTGGCTATTGTTCAAAGAGAATTTGGAACAAAGAAAAGTACTTTGGAAATGTTTAATGCGTGTTTTCCGATACCGTGTCTAAAAAGAATTAAAGTTGGGATTTCTTTGAATTATTCTGTAGATCAATTTTCTTTTGAAGCTGGAATAATGACAGATCACTAACTTATTAAAAAGACGCCACCTTCGACTACGGAATTTTCGTGCCCTAAAGTAAAACTTCTGAGTTGGGGGGACAGGGCGGTTGTCCATAAAACAAGCGGACGCTATTTGCTATTAATAAAGCGCTTCTGTTCGATATCAAACTCGCAGTATCCCTGTTATACGAGTCCCCGAAGATCACAACTGCTACGGCATTTTTAATGAAACTTTCTGTTTCTGAAGAGGGACTGCTTGTCGGTCCTTTTCTGTCGAACAGCTCACGGAGGGTTGTCTGAGCTGACTACGGGGACATTTTGGTCGCTGGCAAAGAGGACGGGAGAAATGTTTGTTGCCACCGTGCACCGGAAATTGTCGCGAGTGAAACAATTACTTAATTACGTTTCCACTGCAGACAATTAGTGGATGCGATAGAGGCCTGCGAATTACAGCGCGCAGCGGTAAAAAGCCTACAGCACATTACGTGAAGTTTATTGCAACGTAAGAGTCGTTACTTTGTCAAGCGCGTTTGTGTGGGAGTACTGAGTCATGTCAACACATTTTAAAAAGAACATTTCTTTATTGGAGTATTTCAAATCGATAATGTTGCAACTTCATACCTTAACTACAAACAAATTTTAAATGTCTAAGTTAGGAAAGGGGCCATAATTGATTCTGATCAATATTTGACACAGATGAAAATAAAACTTCAACATCAAAAATTCTTCAAAACGAAAAACGATGTCTCAAAATTTCACACTGACAACTTTACCAAGCACATTAGACAAAAAAACAATAAAAAATTGGCGAAGTCTAAAAGAAGAGTTCATCAAAACAAAAACTAAAACACCCTTGCTGCTATGAGGATTTTAAAACAACAGGTAAGACATGAGGCATTCAAAAACTGGAACAGTGACAGAACTGAAAGTAGACCTATCTAGTTCTAAGAAAAGGAACATCTAAATTAATACGATATTCTAAAAGATACTAAGAAATTGCCCACTTTTTAGAAATCGGAAAGTCTTACAATAAACAACATCAGAAACTTTTATAGAAAGTGGAAATAAAATTAACCGGTTGCCAACCTAGAAGTCTTTGCTTAAAAAATGAAAAAATGACAATTTGGCTCTTAACAAGCAGGAAAATTGTAAGGTGATCGCTAATTATTTTCAAAAATTTATTAAATTGTACAGAACCAGGGATTAAATTAGCAATCACAGAAAATTCCAAACACCGATATTAATCGAAATAGCTAAAAAAAATTAAGAGACTTATCAATAATAAAACATCTGGAGAAGGTATAATGCAGAACTGCTAAAATAGTCTTGTCCTAACAACATAATAGAGATCACTCAACTAATAGCACATATCTGGTAAACATCCGCTCATTCGCCCTTTACATAAAAAAAAGATATAACCGATGTTTCTAAATACCAAGGAATCTCTCTTAGCTATTCACCCAAAAAATTCTCTCGCAACGTTTACTTGATCGATTCCACGGACAATTGGAACAAAAAACTGGTGAATACCAAGTAGACTGTAGACCAAAGATCCTTTTCGGAACTAATTCTTCAGTAAAAACTAATCGTTTGGCACCATATTATCTCTAGTAACAATGTTGTGCGCACGTTTGGGGATTTTAACACATTGACTGCCGTACTGAATTTTGTACCATGCGTTGCTATGCGACATTGAAACATTGAATATTACTTGCGAAGCCAAATTGATTTATTGCATGAAATGTCTTTTTTGGACTATTAGAACTAAGTTACTTGATAAAACATCAATTTATGACTGATCTGACCACAATAGGTATAAAAACTTTTGATACAAATCATCGAAAATACCGTTTACATTTCCATTTAATCACGGAGATTTTTGAGCACACTGTTTGCTTTCTTTTCAGTTTTGCAGTTATTACAGTTAGTGAGTAGCCTTTGCTACTCCAAAGAGTGCCAACAAGATTGGGATAGTAATCATTAGTTATGTAGCCAATGATACACTACTGTATCAATTGTTACAAATACAATGTCCTCCCATTGTACAATAAAGGGTCAAGTAACTGCATAGCTACTTTGCCACGTACATCAGAGGAGCCACCACTTTTAAACCCCTACCTGTGAGCCCTATGGGACTCACGAGGCCCCTAAACACAACTTTGCACGTGAGCTAGTTCTGAATCACGCGGCTCACTGTACAGTGTATGCGTGAACTGAATGTGGCACACGTGGCGTCATAACTAGACCTCGGACTTTTAGGTTCTAAAAATCTTAAATTAGGTACCTAAAACAAGTTCTATCACTTAAAAATCATAAAATAGGCGACCAAACTCTGTAATTTTATTGTCTAGAAAGATAAACAGATTGATAAAAATCCACATTATTTTATTGTTCATTTCCGTAATTGCAGTCACAATAACACTTTCTCCATATTTTCCGTTGAGAAACGACATCTCTTGTCGGTTAATAGCATATTATATGCTACGAATGAGCGTTCCACGTCAACGGATGTCACTGGAGCATATTTAAATTACGGTATAAGGCGCATCGGGACCGCGAACTCATGTTCTGTTGTTGATTTACCTGATAAGATGTCAGACACTGTGCAGAGGGTGGCCAGTCCTGGTTGTTTCTTTCTTTTTTCTTTTCTTTTTTTTCCCTATCTTAGTTTCTCACTAACTTTCATACCAACAGAACCTGGGACCAAGAAGATTTTTTCTGTCACCTCTTCTATCAATCGCAGTTGCATGTAGACTGGTTTCCTTGTACACTCTAGAGATTTAATAATGGAGACCAAAAATGCATAGTGAGATTTTATGTACGCATTGTCGTTGGATATTGTCTTTTAGAACATCTTTAGCTGAATTAATACTCACCGCCTCTTCCGGCAATTTAAGAACAATTATTTTTATTGTCTTGATTTTTAAAAATTAGATACAGTTGAGTTCCAATATGAAATTAGGTACTTTAGGTAGTATGAAATTACAAGTTTTGAAAAATTATTTGCATAATTCCTAGCTGGGAATACACGAGAGAATTTTTGGAATAAAAAATTTATTCGATTTTTAAAGTTTAGGTACAATCAGGTACTAACCTAAAATTAGGTATTTTTAGGTGCTATAAAATTAGCGTTCCCGATCATAAATTTGCATAATTCGTGTATGTACAGCTTTTATTGCCTTTTTTTAATGAGGAACAAAATAAGTTTTTATCTAAAATCCAAGCTCTAGTCATAACCCTTGTAACTGTAAGCCAACATTGGCTGACGTTGCATTCTGTGTGTTAAAAAGGCTTACGACGCAGTTTATCGTTAATATCTTTTCCGAATTTAAAAGGAAGGCATGATAGGCAATGAAACTCAAACATTGATTACGGAAACGTTAAACGACTTTATTTCTAAAGTTAAATTAATGGAAGAAATTTCGGAACCATTTGATATAATGACTGGATATCTATTCTTCCCGCTACTGTTTAACTGTGTTTTGGAGAAGGTAATTACAGAATGGCGATGAAAAAAGAGTCAAAATAAAGATCAGTCAATCAAGTTAAGTATAAGTAATATTAGATTGTCTCGCCTTTGCAGATGATAAGGTAATTTTAAGTAAGGGTGTTACGACAGCTCAATAAGAAACTGATAGTTCTTAAAAGAAGTTGCGGGAAAAGTAGAACTAGGAAATCATTCGATAGAACGGAATACACGACATGCAACAAATAAACGCCAAAGTTTTTCAACACAAAATAAGGAAATATATAAAGGGTTCCTCAATTTAAGTGGTATAAGAAAACGTCCTGGAAACATCTGTAGCCTAAACAAAGTTCCCTGTCAAAACATGGAAACTGTATTAAGATTAAAATAAAAATAATTATAATTAAAGATCGCTTTCTAAATTCAGTAAAAGTAGGCATTACAATACTGTAATCAAACCTGAATGCCTTTGCGCAGTAGAAACTTTAATTATAAATAGAAAAACGGTATTGAAGAAATTCAAAAGAAAAAAACAGTAATTATTAGGAAAACGTTAGGCCCCAAAATTACTGATAATGTACAGGCTGATAAGAAATAAGATAATAGAAGAATATTTTAAATGATTTATTGTTTTATTATCAGACTACATGTAACGATAAACAATGAAAGTAATATTTTTTGTCGATCAGCGACGCTTGTCGCCGTGGTTCCCCTCTTCTCGTAATATTTTATCTGTTCGTTTCTCTCGTCTTTCGTTTCTTCCGGCGAGTCGAGAGGACGGAACCGCGATCACACTCTCTCCTGTTTGAGGCTGTTAAGTGTGGATGTGTCGGCACACTGCTCTGTGATATGATGCAAGTGTGAGTGCTGTTACATTTTATTTTCAAATATACGCTCTTTTGTTAAGAGCAATGTCTCCACCCAGTTTTCATTTAATAATGTCCTGTCCTTTCTTAATTGCTCATTTTCTTTGAGGTTTTCAACTCCTCGACATTCCGCCGTAACATAATGTTCACACTTCATCACTTTCGCTTCGCGTATTTCCATGATTAAATTCCGATCAGTTACTTTATATCATTACCTTTTTTCCTTTCAGAACCTGCATTCGTATTAAGGGTTTCGCAAAATCCTACAGATTTTTCTGTTTGTTATTTGCTTTAGCAATCTTTAGGACACGGTCCGGCAACAATGACTAGCGAGGTTTATTGCCGAAAATATCATAAAATATATCTAAGCCATTCAACTGCTTAACAGTTTCAGCTGCTGTGATCAACATTTCCTGAAAGAAGCTTCAATGGGTACTTTCCAAAAGTTTTCTCTATAACGTTATTTTTTGTGTGTTGCTTCAAGCAGAATCTGTATTCCGCTATTTCATTCTATTCATTCATTTCGTGTATTAATTTCATCCAGTCATGTCTAACCTATTTGCTAAGATTTTTATTCGATTTTAACAAAAATCCTTAATCTTTTTATCGCGGAGACTAACATTAATTCGTACTTTTTATTTATTTGCACGTTTCGATCCATTAGGATCATCTTCAGAATCTTTGCAGTCGCAACTGCAACACGTCTCGTCTACGTTATGACACAGTAATTGGCATATCATAGACGAGACGTGTTGCTGTCACAACAACGAAGATTCTGAAGATAATCCTGATGGATCGAAACATGAAAAAATTAATTAATAAATTAATTAAAAACATCACCTTGCAACTGTTGCCTGGTAATCAGATAGTAAATCATTTCAAATATTGCCGCGAACCACCACGTAAACCGAGTGCCGGCGTGGCGCAGAGGTAATGTCACGGTGCGACATTGTCCACAAATGACAACTGCATACCATCCTCAGACAAATGGTCTTACGGAACGTTTTAACAAGACGTTAGCCGATATGCTGTCGATGTACGTCGATGTTGAGCAGAAGGATTGGGATACAATTCTGCAAGTCGTGACATTTGCTTACAATACCGCAAGACAAGACACCACAGGCCTCACGCCGTTTTTTCCTGGTCCATGGCCTCGAAGCTGTGACGACAATGGATACGCTGTTTCCCGTTCCAACCGGACGAAACTCAGAATGACTATGTTGAACAGCTCATCACCAGGGTCGAAGAAGCAAAACAGCTGGCTCGCATACGGACACTGGACGCCCAGTATAACGACAAGCACCGACTTGTTGTGTACAGCCCAGGAGATATGGTATGGATTTTTACCCCTGTACGTAAGGTTGGACTGTCAGAAAATTTATTGAAGCGATACTTTGGTCCGTATCGTGTCATACGCCGCCAGTCAGACGTCACATACGAAGTTGAGGATTATGAGCCGTCGTTGAAACGACAAAAACGAAGAGACATTGTTCACGTCCTGCGCATGAAGCCTTACTACGATCCTGAAGAGCAGGTAGGCGACATTGGCTTCTTGTTCAAGGACTCTAAGGACGGTAATGTTACGACGGGAACGTCTGACGTCGATAATCGTGGAGAAGGGAAGGATTCTCCGGAACTGCCATACAGAGGTCCCATGACAAGACCAAGATCCAGGACATTGCACCTGGCTCCACAGGGAACTAACAGCGGGTCGCTGTTTTTCCAGGAGAGGGAGAAATGCCGCAAGACACCACGTAAACCGAGTGCTGGCGTGGTGCATGGTATAGCGTCACCGACTGCGGTGCGGAAGGTCGCCAGTTCAATCCCGTCCACCGAAAAATGTATTTGATTGTAATTAACAATTCCAGAATGTTCTACTTGTAATTTCTACTTGTTTCTTATGTCAACTATTCTTTTAATTTCTGGTACATTCTGGAGCACTCTGCCCCAGAGGCAGTTAGTGCTGCGTGTATGTTAAGTTCGTAATAAACCTGCTTTCAGTATAAGTGCTGTGTTCATTTGCCTTCGAAGTCAAGCCTGCTTCCATTTCAACGTGACAGTATCATTGTAGTTGCTGACTCTCGCAAGTCAATTATGTCGAATATAATATTAATAGGAGAATATATAGACAGACATGGTAAGATGGGACGCAGAGGATACCGTGCTCACAGGTGCGGTTCCTTTAGAGGGATGCTTGTCCCACTGTTGGACGAGCTGATCTCTACGAGTTTACGAGAGTAACTCGGGCGTCCGATCCTTGATTGTCGTGAGTGCACTCGAGCTCTCACGATAATCCATTTGTAGACTGGGGCAACGTCCCAGAATCGGTTCCGACTAAGGTTTTCGGGAGGTTTTCCTTGGTTGTAAGGCGTATGCCGGAACTGGTAAGCCCCTCCCAATAATTACCAATTGGGAATCCCCCTTTGCCCCACTATCAGCATGTCTGATAATTGGCTGAATAGAACCGCGACTCTTTATGGGCCGGATCTCAAACAGCCCGCTCCACTCCTCGAAGTGGAGAATGAAAAGAACTTTTTATTTTTATTTATTTATTTATTTATTTATTTTTTTGCATACATGGTAAGATGAACATTAACAAGAGTAAAACTAAGGTAATGGAATGCAATGTCAGAAAATCAGACGATGCTGAAGGAATTAGATTAGGTAATGAGACAATAAAAGTAGTAGATGAATTTTGTTTTTTGGGTAGCAAGATAACTTCTGATGGCCGAAGTAAGAAGATATAAAATGCAGAATGGTTATGGAAAGAAAAGCGTTTCTAAAGAAACGAAACATGTTAACATCCAATATTGATTCAAGTGTTAGGGAGTCCTTTCTGAAAGCATTTGTCTGGAGTGTAGCTGTGTATATGAGTGAAACGTGGACGATAAGGAGTTCAGATAAAAAGATGATAGAAGCTTTTGAAATGTGGTGATACAGACGAATTATGAAAATTAGATGGGTAGATCACGTAACTAATGAGGAGGTGCATAACCGAATCGGGGAGAAAATGAGTTTTTGGCATATCCTGACTAAGAGAAGGGATAGATTGGTTGGACACATTCTGAGACATCAAGGAATTGTCAACTTAGCATTAGAAGGAAGCGTGTGGGGTAAAATTCGTAGAGGGAGACCGAGGGAGGAATACAGTAAGCAGATTCAAAAGGATGTAGGTTGCCAAACGTATTCTCAGATGAAGAGACTTGCACAGAACAGGGTAGCGTGGAAGCTGCATCAAACCATTATACGGACTGAATACCACAACAACAACATGGTAACATGGGGAAAAGAAGTTATGAGAGGTGGAGATTTCGAAGGAAAGTAGGGTAACTATAGTTCATAGTTGATCTACGTTGAGCTACAGAACTATTCACCGAACTCTATTGTCAGATGCTGTAATTATTCGACCCAAAATAATTATAATAATAATAAAATAATAAAAAAAGGGGAATTGATTCAGCATTGACCATATTCGTATCCATGGTCAGTGAATTGTCTTACATGAAACATTTTGCGATCGCTACCTGCGGATGACTCTAGTCTTGTAGTTCGCGAACGAAATAGTTCAGAAGAGCGCTCCCACAGGCGAACTATGCGAACTAGTTCACAGATCCCTCGCCTCTTAGTCCGTCCGCTCCTTTTCCGAAGACTAACGGGTAACATCGAGACGACGCGAGAGCCGCAGAATCGCGTGATTCCCTTCTGCGAGTTGCCGCCATTTCGCGCTGAGATGCAGCTCAGCTGTAGTTTTAGTAGAGGTAGCAAAAGCCAAAACGAGCGGACGAACTAAAAAGATCGACCTACTTCGCGGCCGAGCTGCGAACTAAAAGGAGAGCCACTGGTCGCGAATTAAAATTGTGGTGTCGCACAAGTATGAAGTGCGCGCCACTTACTTTCGCCGCGCGCCGCCATGCACGCACGGCGCGGCGTTCTTACGACGTCAGCCACGAGCGCCCTCTGCTGCTATCCCGCACGTGGCCACCACTGAACGACATCGTTCACTTGGGACTGAGATAGGAACCAGTTAAGACTTCGGAATCAGATAGGCACTAGGACTCATCACTAGGCAGGCCTGTGGCTCAACTATGTATCAGCACTCAGCAGTACTGAGCTATGTAAAAATTAAGTATTACTAAGTCTCTAAGAAATATATATGTCGTTCTAATTTACTCTAGTGTTTCTAGTTTCTGCTGTCCCACTGGCTGCTCACCTCCTACCTGCACAAGCGTGCATCCTTTATTCCTGTGTCGGTCTTTCTACTCGGCCACCGACACCTACGACGGAAACGAGACACAAAAGCGGCGACGAGGCTGGGACACAAAAGTGGCGACGAGGCTGGGACTAAAAAAAAAAAAAAATAAAAATAAAAAATGCGCGATAGGTCGCGAACTAAAATATGCGTAATAGGTCGCGAACTAAAATATACGCGATAGGTCGCGAACTAAAATATTCGCGATAGCTAGCGAACAAAAATATGCGCGATAGGTCGCGAACTAAAAGATGCGCGATAGGTCGCGAACAAAAAGATGCACGATAGTTCGCGAACAAAAAGATGCGTCATAGGTCGCGAACTAAAATATGCGATATAGGTCGGGAACAGAATTAAAAATCACATGTTTGCCTTCTGCTGATGAGAGCCATTTCGAGGTTAGCGTCTGACTGCTAGATTACATAGTTCAGTGCTACAAAATTTCTGTTTTGTTCTGCACTCTGCAATATCTGACTAATAAATTCCATAATGCCAAGATTTAGAGATAACTTTAAACTTAAACGCGAGAAATTATCCACAAACTGTTTCTTTTGGTTTGCGTGATATAGTTAGCGACTCAAGCAGCATGCACATGAAGCAGCTAGGTGGGGGAACTTCTACCTCCACTTGCATGCGCAGACCACGCCGCTTAGCCGTCCCTGGGAGCCAACGAACTAGTTCGCGGCTCAGCCGCGAACTAAAGTGAGCGATCCCGAGCGCGAACTGTTATGCGCAAGTCTAAACTGTAGTATTAATAGGAGAATACACAGACATACATGGTAACATGAGAAAACGAAGTTATGAGAGGTGGAGATTTCGAAGGACAGTAAGGTAACTAGTTCATAGTTAAAACTTTTATCCATTGTAAAGTCGTAATGTGTGTGAAGTGTTTGTTAATTTCACCACTTGAAAGTCATGGGAGGTGCTGTAGTGTGTTGATGGAAGAGAAGTGTAGTGAAATCCAATCCAAAAGCGGACCAAATATGGACAAATTAAATATGAAGCGCATAGCTGTAAGTAATGTCTTTGAAGACAGACTTATATTGTATTTATTCAGTATAGCATACAAAAATTAGTGTTTACCTTTTTTCTCGTTTCCTGCCCTGCCACAGATACAAATGTAATTTTCAATAAATGTATACCACCTGATGATGAGCTGCTAGGCAGCTTGAAACCGGTAATGGTTTAAATAAATCTTCATTCAGAAGAAACAAAAGGCAACTGGTTGCAGTAATTTCTGAAACCTAGTTCATAGTTAATCTACGTTAAAATTACAGAACTATTCGCCGAACTCTATTGTCAGATGCTGTAATTATTCGATCCAAAATAATAATAATAATAAGATATTAAAAAAAGGGAATTGCTTCGGCATTGACCACATTCGTATCCAAGATCAGTCAATTGCCTTACATGAAACATTTTGCGATCGCTGCCTGCGGCTGACTGCCTCGTGAGAAGGAAGACCTGGTGTGCCGTGCGTAGGGCGGAGAGAACCCGCCTGGTTGCCTGTTGACCGGCGCGGCGGTTGATCCGCGGCTGCGGCCGGTAATGGATAATCCATGGCGCCGCCGCTGCCACCGCCGGCTGAAACTTTGATGCTCCCCGTGGGAGCGGCCGCACACGCGCGCATCACGCACGGCTGCGGTGGGTCGCGCCCCGTGCTCTGCCCTGCTGCAGTGTGCTGTCGCCCCACCCGACGACTCTGTTGCTCAAACTCGTGTCGCCCGCTCGTCTCCCGCGCACGCTTTGTGCCGGGGAGAGAGAACAACTATTAAGCGAATCAGCACCGCAGCCGAAGCCATTCAAGTTTAATGGCGCGCGAGTAACGCCGATCTGTGGCATCGCTCTTCAACGCTCCGAACTCCATACACGAGTAACCGTTTAAATGTCGTCCGTTTAATGTACACCGACATGAGAATGACGAATGTCAGCGTATTCACTCTGAATCACAATACGTGGTGCGTCAGAGGACAATATTTTCTGCCGCCAGCCTTTCATCTTTTCATTATTTTTATGCAGTCCACCACAAATATTTATCATTCGTCAACCTCTTCATTTCACAAGGATCTCTTTTTAACCCTTGACATTTGAACAGTGTATTGTATGTTACCGATATGTCGACAGTTCGACAATTACACATTTTGCAGATGACACTGCATTCACGGCTACCAGTACATGCATGACCGAAGCCATCACCAGACACCAACGTGAAAATTGGCTATACCAAAATCTTAAACGCCTACAAAACCATGGCGGTAACGTTCACCCGGCGACGACCTGATGTACGAGACAATCTGTACATAAACAACACAAATAATCCTTGATCTCAACACGTTCGATACCTAGGAATGCGACTGGGTAATAAATTGACGCTTAAACAACACACTTTACTTAAGAAAGCAAGATTTTACCCTCCGTATATCCTGCAAAACCCCGTTTTAGTATTTGTTCTGTTAAAAAAAGAAAAAAAATCGCACTGACTTGTTTTACGGCCCACTTTAGATTTGTAGTTTTATAATTTTTTGCAAACATTTCGGACAACAATAATAATGTAAATAATAAAAAATTATAGTAATATGATTACGACATATCTATGCACCAAACACGCAACCCTTGTAGGAAAAAAGGAGAAAAAAACGTTTTGGTAGCTTCGGGTTCCGAACCACCGACCGTGTGTTTCACAATCCAACGTGCTGTCCACTACACTACAGCGTACAGCTACGAATTTCGTCTTATATTTTCGTACTATTCATGGCAGTTGCTAACATGCTAATAAGGCATTTTAGACACTAGATTATCATTTATCATACGAAGAACGACGTGTTTTTGTTAATTATTCAGTGCGCCGATGCTTTGAAATAACAACGTGTAAGTTATAATAAGAAAATCATCAAATAAGCAACGCAAGATGGCGTATGCCAGAGAGAGTTCTGGGCGTGGAACGTCACGTGGCATCTGCGAACAGCTGGTTTTCGTATAATCAATGGACGGTGTCAAATCGCCGTTATTTTTGCAAATATCTCTCAAACGATACGAGATATGAAAAATAGGAAAAAAGTTAGGGAGCAAAATTGTAGAGAATTTTCTCCTCTACAAATTCGATTATTCAATTTTCGTGTCTGATGAACGGTTCGTTAGCAAGTATAATTACATTAGAAACTACTTTTGTAGTGTTACTGACGTATTTTTAGTCCGAAAAAATTGAAAAATGGAGGTTCTAGTCTCTGACGGACTACAAGTACGTCTGTAAAATTTGGTGCTGATTGGTTGAACGGTTCGGCTTAAAAAGTCGGAACACGTTACGGACAGACAGCGGACGGACAGACGTCGTAAAATCGCCGTTACTTTTGCTAATAACTGTGAAACGATATATATATATATATATATATATATATATATATATGTTGTTGTTGTGGTCTTCAGTCCGGAGACTGGTTTGATGCAGCTCTCCACAATACCCTATCCTGAGCAAGCCTCTTCATCTCCACATAAGAACGGCAACCTACATCTGTCTGAATCTGCTTACTGTATCCATCTCTTGGTCTTCTCCTGCGATTTTTTCCCCACACACTTCCCTCCAACGCTAAATTCACAATTCCTTGATGTCTAAGAATGTGTCCTACCAATCTATCCCTTCTTTTAGTCAAGGTATGCCAGAAATTCCTTTTCTCCCCAATTCTGTTCAGTACCTCCTCATTAGTTACGCGATCCACCCACCTAATCTTCAGCATTCTTCTGTAGCACCATATTTCAAAAGCCTCAATCCTCTTCCTGTCCGCACTGTTTATCGTCCATGTCTCACTCCCATACAAGGCAACACTCCATACAAATGCCCTCAGAAAGGACTTCCTTAGGCCTAAATTAATATTCGATGTTAACAAATGTCTCTTTTTCAAAAACGCTTTTCTACCCATTGCCATTCTGCATTTTATATCCTCTGTACTGCGACCATCATTTATTATTTTACTGCCCAAGTAACAAAACTCATCTACCTCCTTTATTGCTTCGTTTCCCAATCTAATTCCTTCAGCATCACCTGAATTTCTTACACTGCACTCCATTACCCTAGTTTTGCTCTTGTTAATGTTCATCTTATATGCACCTTTCATATATATATATATATATATATATATATATATATATATATATATATATATATATATATATATATAAGAGCAAAGTTGTAGGGAAATTTCTCCTCTAAAAACACATGTATTCAGTTTTCGTGTCAGATGAATGGTTAAGGCGTTATTTTCATTTAAATTTCGAGCTGTCAAAAGACGAATGCAAAGGCCCACGTTTAGTGTTACTACCGTAACCTATCGTCGGATATCTTCTTGTAATCACTGTCTTCCTCACGTTCCTTTCCCGTGCAGAGTGACCACGTAGTCTATGGCATCGTGCCACGAGCTTGGGCGGCGGCCCTTCCTCCCTCGAGCATATATATGTGTGTGTGTGTTTGTGTGTGTGTGTGTGTGTGTGTGTGTGTGCTGTCCTTAGTGTAAATTCGTTTAAGGAGTTTGTAAGTGTAGGGACTGATGACCGTAGCAGTTTGGTCTAATAGGTTGACAAACAGTTGAACACGTTCCATTTTTCCATTTTTTTCTTTGTTGATTTGCGTCGCAAAACTACTATGGTAGCGCTCGTTAGTCCCCGTAGTCCCTGCCTATTGCACGGATAACCGCCTCATCTATTATACTCCAGGTCTACCTAATATTCAACATTTTAACCGCTCGATTCTCTTAATTTTCTGTTTTACTATAATTTGCTAATCACTTTTATAGCACACCGTCTAGGGTTAATTATAAGATTTTTTTTTCCAATTTCGCACTACTTATTCCAAAACTAAGAGGGCTGTACATGACGGAGTAGTGGGGAGAGCTCATCAAAGCATTCCTCCAACTCAAAACTGCAATATCAACCATAACTTAATGATGAGATACGAGTATGAAAATTTCTGCCCGATCGGGTCTCGCTTCCGGATTTACCGCATGTCACGAGCGGCTCCTTACATCTGCATCTACATATATACACTGCAAATCACATTTAAGTGCCTGGCAGAGGGTTCATTAACCACTTTCATAACCTTTCTCTACCGTTCCATTCTCTAATAGCGGAAAGAAAGAACACCTGAATCGTTCCGTTTTCGATCTGATTTCCCTTATTTTATTGGGATGGTCACGCCTCCCTATGTAGGTGGGTACTAGCGAAATATTTTCACATTCAGAAGTCGGTGTTTGAAATTTCGTAAATAGAGCTCTCCGCAACGAATAACGTCTTTCTTTTAATGATTTCCACCTCAAATCGTGCAACATTTCTGTGACATTTTCCCCCCTGTAACGTGTTAAATAAAAGGAGCTGCCCTTGTCTGAACCTTCTCAATGTCTTCCGTCAGTCCCAACTGGTAAGCAGTGGCGGCGATTGGACGTTTGAAGTGGGGGGGGGGGGGCAAAATAAAATATAAAACTAAAAATGGCATTGTAAGAAATTGTTTCATGTTATAGTTTGATTTTTACACCTACAGGCCTATAATACCAAATGCGAGGAAAAACAAAAGACAATATACAATTGTAATTGCCATAAGTTGTTTAATTAAGTTGTCTAGTAAAATACAACTGTTACAAACAAAGGAACATTAGTTTAATTATAAACAAAAATAACGGACAATTGCGTAATTTAACATTATACGTCTTGTCAAAGCATAATTGCTTTAAAACAAAGCTATGTGCCTTGGTTTCCGCCTGGCATAAATTTCTACACATTCTTCTAATTTGATGTTTTTAGCCGCATCTTTTTCTATGGATAGTATAGCTAAATGTGTTACACGTTCTTGAAGCATAGAATTCCACAGTAGTTTTTGATCCGTTTGAGGACATTGAAAGATCGTTCTGCCGTTGCAGTGGACACCGGGATAGTCAAAAACAGTTGCAGTAGCTTGAACAAATTAGCGAATACATACTGGTTGTGAACATTATCAGACTTACATTGTGAAACCAAATTTGGCACAAGATGACGATATATGCTTCTTTCTTGAAAATACATCGATTTGTGAGACTAAATTTACATTTACAAAACAAATGCGGAATTCACACCAAACATGCTTTTTTGATACGGTCGTTACAAATTGAGTTGTTCTTCTCGAAGCCGTCAGCAGTAGTTCCACGTTGCAGAGTAGAGACAGCTGTTTTTTTTTTTTTTTTTTTTTTTTTTTTTTTTTTTTTTTAATCGTGACCTAATGTTCTCACTGAGTGTATCTAACAGAGGGTAGTAATTTTTTTTAAAAGTAGGCTTCAGGAGAATCACATTCAGGATTAACATCTCCTCCTCCTATTTTTTGTGGAAGTTTTCTTTTGCGTTGAACTGTTGGCCCCTCAAAGCCATGTCTTTCACAAAAATCAATTGCTTAAGTAAAAAACTTTTGGAACTCTTCATTTCTCAAACAATTTATGGACATAACTACGCTGTCAGCCACCTGGACTACTTCATGAATGGATACATCATGAATCTGTATGTACTTTGAAAGAATGTTAGTTTTTTTCAAAAAAAAGTACTTCATAGTATTCAATACAAAAATAAACTCAAATTTGGTAATACATGTGATCAATCCGTGAGCATCTCCACCAGTTTTGGAGTCAGTAGCTTCAATACAAGACACAAAAATGCGTACACAAAGACAACGGCATTCGATTTGACCAGAACTACGACAAACACAGAGGACAACCTTTGAGCTGGAACAGTACTATCCGCCAACTGTAACCTGGCTTGCGGGCCACCTCTCGGAAACTCTCAGCAGCAGTCGGTAGATTTCGTGGCGTAGCGAGGTGCAGATGTTCGTTACCAATTGTGCAGCGTAGACTGCATTTGTCGTTTCCCTTGTTGCTTAGCCGTGCTGTTGCTGTCAGTGTTTAGTTGCTGCGTTTACAAGAAAAGAAAGCTTGATACTGTAGAGGTTGTTGTTGTGGTCTTCAGTCCGAAGACTGGTTTGATGCAGCTCTCCATGCTGCTCTATCCTGTGCAAGCCTTTTCATTTCAGAATAACTACTGCAACCTACATCCTTTTGGACCTGCTTACTATACTGATCGCATGGTCTCCCTCTTAGAGTTTTTACCCCCACACTTACTTCCAGTAATAAACTGGTGATACCTTGATGTCTCAGAATGTGTCATGTCAATTGCTCCCTCCTTTTAGTCAAGTTATGCCATAATGTTCTTTTATCCCCAATTCTATTCAGAAACTGTTATCTAAATTTCAGCATTCTTCTGTAACAACCACATTTCAAAAGCTTCTATTCGGTTCTTATATTTACTATTTATCGTCCACGTTTCGCTTCCATACAAGACTACACTCCAAATACCTTCAAAAAAGATTTTCTAAAACTTAAATCTATATTTGATGTGAACAAATTTCTCTTCTACAGAAATGCATTTCTTGCCATTCCGTGTCTATATTTTCTATCCTGCCTATTTCGGCCATCGTACCTGTAGAGGTATAGCTCCGTAATGCACCGCACAGAAAATCCAGTCGGCATATGCTTTCTTTTTAATGGGATAGTTCCAACTCTGGAATCATTTGACGACGATGAGGTAGTGGAATTTCAGTTAAGGGTTATGCAAATTGTTTCTGAAATTAAGAAATGTAAAATGTCAGGGATAAAATTAATACTGCCGCTCACCCTAGTACATCACGTGCATATGCTTCATGTTTAACCCTTTATCACTAACAAGCTATTTACAAATGCAAAGGAAAAATAATCTCTCACTCGCTACCGACACAAAGCGTTACAAACGAGCAGTGGAGCAATTTTCAGGGACATGTTCCAGAACCTCCATGCCATCACAAATCTCTGAAAATTCACGTATTGGGTCGTTCGATTTTTAACCTATGTTTTACTTCTTTTAATATGATTTGAAAAATGTACATTCCTTAGAATAACAAATCTTTTTAAAATTTTAACTATTGGTTTTTCCACTCATCGGATTGTAATTGCTAACATCTGTATAGGCTGGAAACATTCCCAGAAGGATGTGTTGCTGTGCTGAATGGAACTCTTCATTCGTGCATGTAGTCATCAAAAGTCCATAAACTCATCCGAAAATAATTAAAAACTTATCTCCCCTTTGTTCCTCAAAAAGTACAGATAATGCATCCACTTCGTCTATTCTCGTACTGAGTGGATAAACTCAATGCAACCTTCTTCTTCTTCTTCTCTTCAAACGTGTGTACAAGACAAGCCACGCTAATAACTGATGGTGCTCCATTTGCAGTCTGGGAAGGCAACTGCTGACGGAAGGCTGTCACGACACGGCACGGCATGCCGTGTAGCTGTTGGGTGGCTGTGAAGAGGCGTGGATCTCGTGTCGGCCCGGCAAGAATGCCGGCTTGTCGGCTGCCGGGTTGATGTGAGTAAGCCGACCACCCACTCACCAGAAGCCAAGTTACAGTTTGCGTATAGTACTGGCGCGCAGAGAGATATTTACGATGAGGCAGTGCACATGTCACTGGGTTTGGCTACGATCGTCAACTGTCGTCAGAAGTCGTGTGCGAAGGCGGAGCCTGCTTCTCTATTACAATGTCGCGCCGAGCATTTATACCACCATAATTCCCACTTATAGCTATGTTAAAGGAAAAGCAGTCAACAATCCGAAGATTGGTTTGAACACCACAGTGCTTTACTAGGCATGGTCCTGTTTGGAGGTGGTATGCCGTTGCCTTCCTCCGACCTTCGAACTGACTTACCCAGCCAGTTATAGGGGGACCTACAGTTTAACGTGGGTTCCGAACCACGGTGTTACTCGGTATTTTTCACATGAGCAATACTGCCAGAGGTGAAAGAAGTGGAAAGTGATAGCTATGTTACAATTGTGCAAATCAGTTTTAAAAGTATACAAGTGTTACTACGCTTTAAAAAAGTGAATAATTTAATCATATTTTTCCCAGAAAGTGGGGGGGGGGGGCAACTGCCCCCCCTGGCCCCCCCTAATCGCCGCCACTGCTGGTAAGGGTCCCACACTGGCCAACAGTACTCCAGGAGAGGACGCACAAGTGTGATGTAGGCAGTTGGTTTGGTGGATCTGTTGCATATTCGAAGCGTTCTGCCAATGAGACGTAACCTCTGGTTAGCCTTACACACAATATTTTCTAAGTGTTCGCTCCAGTCTAAGTTGTTCGTAATTGTAACTCCTAGGTATTTGGTTCAAATGTTCAAATGTTTGTTAAGCTTAAGGGACTTAACTACGGGTTCATCAGTCCCTAAACTTACAAACTACTTATGAACTACCTACAACTAAGGACGGCAAAAATATCCATGTCCGAGGGGGGATTCGAACCCCCGACCGTAGTGGCCGTGCAGACCGTGACTGAAGCGCTTGGTGTTTGGTAGAATTTAAGACCTTAAAGTCTATCTGATTTATCGCGTAATTGAAGTTCAGCAGATTTCTTTTAGTATTCATATGTATTACTTCACACTTTTCTTTATTTAGTGTTAATTACCAATTTCGCATCATGTAGAAATGTTATCTAAATCGCTTTGCAGTTGGTTTTGATCCTCTGTTGACTTCACTAACCGATAAACGACAGTATCATTCGCTATTCAGATTGTCTCCTAAATCGTTTATAAACACAAGGAAGAGTAGGCGACCTATAACGCTTTCCTGGGGAACGCCAGATATCACTTCTGTTTTACTCGATGACTTACCGTCAATTACAACGAACTGTGTCCTTTCGGATAGGAAATCATGAATCCAATCGCACAATTGGGGAGATATTTCATAAGCACGCAATTTCATTAGAAGCCGCTTGTGGGGTACAGTGTCAAAAGCCTTCCGGAAATCCAGAAACATGGAATCGATTTGAGATCTCTTGTCGATGGCATTTATCACTTCATGTGAATAAAGGGCAAGCTGTGTTTCGCAAGAGCGATACTTTCTGAATCCGTGTTGACTATTGGTTAATAGGTCGTTCTCTTCGATGTAGTTCATAATGTTCGAACAAAGTATATGTTCCAAAATTCTACTGCAGATCGACATCAGTGAGATGGGCCTGTAACTTTGGGGACCACTCCTGTGCCTTTCTTGAATATTGGAGTGACCTGGGTAACTTTCCAGTCTTTGGGTACGTACCTTTCGCTGATTGACCTGTTGTATATGATAGCTAAGTATGGAGCTATTGCATCAGCATACTCTGAGAGGAATCTAATTAGCATACAATCTGGCCCGCACTATCCACACGTGCCTTCCGCAGCGGCCCAAACTCCCATTTGCCACACACAGCCTACTACCAATGACCGCATGTACATTTCACTAACAAGGAGATATTGCCGTCTCGAAAATTCAGCTCGCGGTGGGACTTGGCAGGATAGTAGTATACCGCAACGGTGCCCACTGTTGGAAGTCGTCCCAAAGCACACTATCCACAAGCGAAATCTGCTCTCCATCCCGGTTGTACAGCTATTTCCGTGCACGGTGGCCAGCACTCTCGGTCAGAGGGCTCAACGTTCTCTGTAATAAAAAACACAGCCTAATACTCAAATACTAAATAACGAATTTTTAAAATCGAATTCCAAAATTTTGTCTGAATTATCTTTTATACAACATCACGCCATAGTTTTAATAAGGTACTTCGAAGGAATTTAACATTTACGTAATCTAACAAAATATTACCTAATGACATTCTGCACTGAGCTAATGTTAATATTTGGAGCACACGTGTAATGTCAAACTCTAGGAACACAAGACATCTAAAATGTTGTGCCAATGGATGTGAAACCTCCATTTGGTCTATACAAAAGGCTCTGAAGAGGTCCTTGTTTTAAGGCCGAAACTAGTAGCCAAATAAAGTAAAATTTGAAAGCTGTCGATAAAAAGAGGTGCAAAATATATTTGTATCCTACTGGACCAAACTGCTATGGTCATCAGTCCCCAGTCTTATAAACTACTTAAACTAACATTAAAAGCGATACGCACACACACACACACACACACACACACATACACACTGGTGGGCAGTATCAAAAAATGGCGACAAAAGGGTTGTTTACTCCTCAAATATATTACTTCTTAAGAATCCTTCCTTTGAAGTTTTAATAGATTCTGCTTCGATTACATGAAAACATATATATTACATGAAAAACACACACACACACACACACACACATTACTTCTTAACAATCCTTCCTTTGATGTTTTAATAGATTCTGCTTCGATTACATGAAAACATATTTTTATAGAAAAAAAAAAAAAAAAAAAAAAAAAAAAAAAAAAAAAAAAAAAAGCAGCTCTGCTTCGGGATAGTTGGTCCTCTAATTTTCATTCCCCCCCCCCTTTCCCTCCAACATATTCAGGCCGATTTTCCTCTTTTATCAAAAGGTACATTCATAACAAAAATTATTAAAACCCCTTCATTAATCTCAAAGTTACCATAAGTTATCGATTTTAGCCTCTAATATGGAGGGACCGTTTCTTCCCTGATATGTTTTAAAGCCACTAAAAAAATAGAATTTCTTTAGCTTTTCATTGTATTATAATACGTCAAAATTTTAGAAAAAGCGGGGAGTGACACTTCGTTAGGTTTACTTGTTATTGTCGAAATAATATAACAATAAAATATTTACAATTCAGCACACTACGGACCAGGTTTTTATTCGTGAGATGTATCCAACTTGTGGATCCTCAGCAAAGTAAATTATTATAATTATATTCCAGATTTTCCTTGCGTCTCAAAGTTTGTTACGTCATATGTATGGAACTATGCAACTTCCAATGATGTAATTTTGAAGGTACTTTCAGTGGGATAACAACATACTGTATACAAACTGAGATGCGATTACAGTCAGTACGGTGTGAGGTCCCGCTGTTGTTATCACACTGGACTCGCATTCGAGAGAATGGCGTCTCAGACCACCTTCCGGCCATCATAATGAAATTCAAATCTGTGGGACTTGACTACTGTGGTTATCAGTCCCTAGACTTACAAACTACTTAAACTAACTTACAATAAAGACAACACACACACACACACACACACACACACACACACACACACACACGCACGCACGCACACACACTGCTCGACGGAGGACTTAAATCTCCAAGGGGGAACAACCGCAGGCCCCGCAGCAATACGCCTTAAAGCGTTCGGCCATTCCACCGTGGCCCTCCAGCCATCCAGAAAAGCGAAATCCATGATGATTCCTTCCAAAGGGCACGGACAATTTCATTGTCCATAAGAAAACAGTCCGAGATTGTGTTACGTATCTAATGACCAGGCTGTCGACGGGACTTTAAAACCTAATCTACCTTCCTTTTACAGTCGGTAATAAAGCGGTAATAAATTTAATTCAAGTGCCTGATGCCACATTTACTCTGGTTCAAAATGTTCAAATGTTTGTAAAGCTTATGGGACTTAACTGCGGGGTTATTAGTCCCTAAACTTACAAACTACTTATGAACTAACTTATACTAAAGACGACACAAACATCCATGCCCAAGGGCGGATTCCAACCCCCGACGGGGAACGGCCTCGCGTATCGTAGCAAAGCGCCTACTTGCGCTCGGCCGCTCCGTCGAGGCTGGATACTCTGAAAATCGCATTTAAGTGCCTGGAAGAGGGTTCATGAACCACCTTTATACTATTTCATTTCATTCTCGAATAGCGCGCGAGAAGAAAGTACACCTGAATCATTCCGTTCGAGCTCTGATCTCTCGTATTTCAGTCTGATGATCATTTCTACCTATGTAAGTGGGAGTCAGCAACATATTTTCGCATTCGGAGGAGAATGTTGGCGATGGGAGATTCGTAAGTAGCCCACGCCGCAGCGATAAACGCCGTTGTTGTAGTGATTCCCATATCAGATCTCGTATCATTTCCGTGACGCTAACTCCTCTTTATCGTGACGCTATCTCCTCTGTACCGTGACAATACAATGCTGATCATTTACTGGATGAATATCGAAAATATATTGAGGGGAAACTTTTTCTTCGTTTAATAATTCTGTGTGGGGTGTCGGAGGGTAAAAGTACGGCAAAGGTTTGAAACTGCGGGTAAAGTTCTTTGTAAATCGCTTTGAATCTCAAATGCTGCATCAATAAATTACACGTTGCTGCGCACCATCAGTGACGTATCCTCAAACAAAACTCGCAGCTGTTAATTTAAGACTTGACTTATTGTGTTAAAATTTTTATGTAAAATTAAATAATTAATTAACAGAATATGATACCATTTAAGATATTTAATTAATTAATTAGGAGAATATGACACCATTTAAGATTTTTAATTTTTTATGTTAATCAAAGTAACTGTTTTCCGACTAGAAGCGGTTTGGTGGGTTGCTTGCAACATGTCGGGACCGCGTTTCAGGTTCCGTACACAGTTGTTTAGTAATAAACACTATGTAAGGGAAAAAGGTTGTCCTAATTATGCACAAGCAGAGTCAAATAGTTATGTTAAGTGTAAAAAACCTACTGCAGTTGAAGCAGTATTTTCTGCAGAAACGTATAATACTTTAGTAGGAAAATTAGATCAATCTCGAAAAGTTTATATGAGAGGTGATAGTGAAAGTGTAACATTAATTCACAGTGGTATATCATTTGAATCTGGAACAGGAATAGCAACTAGCATAAATGCAGGTCTTACTTGCCATTCTACATTCACGAAGATCCTAAGCTGGTACTTTTTGCTGATGATACAAGTATAGCTATCACACCTGACAAACATGAATTAACTGATGAAATTGTAAATGATATCTTCCAGAAAGTTATTAAGTAGTTCTCTACAAATGGACTCTCATTAAACTTTGATAAAACCCAGTATCTACAGTTTCATACAGTAAATGGCATGACACCATTAATAAATTTAGACTTTGACCATAAATCTGTAGCTAAGGTAGAATATTCAAAATTCTTAGGTGTTTGCATTGACGAGGGACTGAATTGGAAGAAACATATTGAAGATCTCCTGAAATGTCTGAGTTCAGCTACTTATGCTATCAGAATCATTGCAAAATTTGGTGATACACATCTCAGTAAATTAGCTTACTACGCCTATTTTCATTCACTGCTTTCATATGGGATCATATTCTGGGGCAATTCAACATTGAGTAAAAAAGTATTCATTGCACAAAAGCGTGTAATCAGAATAATTGCTGGAGCTCACCCAAGAGCATCCTGGAGACATTTATTTAGGGATCTTCACTGTAGCTTCACAATATATTCACTCATGAAATTTGTTATTAACAATCCGACCCCATTCAAAAGTAATAGCAGTGTGCATAGCTACAACACTAGGAGAAAGGATGATCACTATTCAAGGTTAAATCTAATTTTGGCTCAGAAAGGGGTGTATTATGCTGCCACAAAAGTCTTTGGTCACTTACCAAGTAGCATCAAAAGTCTGACAGATAGCCACCTAGTATTTAAAAAGAAATTAAAGGAATTTCTGAATGGCAACTCCTTCTACAATGTAGATTAATTTTTAGATAAAACTTAAAAAAAAATCCTTAAAATATTGATTGTCAAGTATAGAAAACATTTACTAAACTGACACGTTACACATCATTACGAAATGTCGTATATATGATCTATGGAACAAGTATTAATCTAATCTAAGTGATAATATTATATGAGATGTAGCAAAGAGGAAGAGACAATTAAATATAAATAAAGATTAATTAATTAAACCGTCTAAGTTCACGTTATTTTCGGCAAAAAAAAAAAAAAAAAAAAAAAAAAAAAAAAAAAAAAAAAAATCTGCTGTGTCCAGATATAGTCACAATACAGACTGCTGTGCTGCTTCTAACATGGGGAGGCCACGACGTTTGGAACGCGGATGTACTGCAAACTTCGTACACTCGTACATTTGGAGACCACGACGTTTGGGAGGCGGATGTACTGCAAACTTCGTACACTCGTAGTACTCCACGAGGACAACAAACTGTGTAGACAGTAGCGCGTACTTCTCAAGCGTTATTGAGAAAATCGCAAGATAATTTCGGTCGCTCGTCAAACATGAACCACATGTTCCTGTGCGTGGCCGTTTTTGTCAAGAAGCGCCGGCAGCCGAGTTGCTAGCGTCCCGTATTCGGTGGTTGGTCACTGTATCGCGTGCGTCCCTTTCGTCACTTTTTCCCTCCGACACATATTCGTTAATATTTATATTACGACAGATATAAAGGTAAAAATACGTGTAATCAGAAGTACTTTTATTAAATTTACAATGTTATTTGGCAGTCTACAAATATATTTGATCTTATCTAATAGAAAGAGAAAGAGAAGTTGCTTCTCGTGAAGACGCTTTTAAAATACACTCGATACTGCATGACCAATTATCAGCGCCGATATTTAAGGAAATGCTGCCTTATGCATAGGTTGCTTCCAAATTATGGGATGAAAAAGAGGTTTTTAAAATGTTAGCGAGTTTTGTTTTTCCATGGTAAACCTCAAAAGACCTTTCGTATGCTAAACATGGCATTCATTTAAGGTAGCCGGTGCCGTTTATGTTTTCCATGTTTTTACGAAAAATACCATCCTGCAACTTGTAATGTCGAAAGCGACGATTAGTTGTACATCTGTCGAAAGCCGTCTGTGTCGGTCAAAACGTGCAGGTAACAAGTAGTTTCGGACTCCTTCCAGGAATAAGGGATGTCGCAAATCACGGACAAGCAAACATTTTGCTAGTGTCACTTTATGCGTTTGGTCGTTTACTAGTCGGTAGTTATGAATATTATATTATTTGTGATAATAAAAAACTTTGTAGACTGCCAAATAAGATTCTAAATTTCATAAAAGTCCACCAGACCACGTATTTTTCCCGTTATATAAATTGTAATATAAATAGTAACGAATATAAATGTGTTGGGAAAAAAAGGTGACGAACAGGACTCGATCCACCGACCAACGAGCACGGGCGCTAACCACTCAGCTGCCGCCGCTTCATAACGAAAAGGCCACGCACAGGTACATATGGCAATATTTGACGACCGACCGAAATTATCTTGCGATTTTCTCAATACCGCTTGAGAAGTACGCGCTACTGCCTACACATTTTGTTTTCCTCATGGAGTACTACGAGTATACGAAGTTTGCTGTAAATCCGCGTTCCAAACGTAGTGGTTTCCCCTTTTAAGATATCTGTGAAGATCGATAACTTGAAAGACGGCTGTCTGCCGTCGTCCCTAGGTTTTTAACTTTGTAATTTATCTAAGTTCACTAGACGGTTTTTCTTGCTAAACGAGAACTTCTTTCGTTCGGAGACATGAGGAATAGCAATTCATTTCATTTTTTTAAATGTTAGTTTCTGTAATACTGTGTTAATCTTGCTGGGATTTTATTATGCTAATAACTTATCATTGTGTTCATATTTTTAAATGTTAGTTTCTGTAATATTGCTGGGATTTTAGTATGCTAATAATTTATCATTGTGTCAATGAATATGGCAATATGAACGGTTTCTCCGTGACGCCACTATCCCTGTGAGAATGAGTACTTGCTTTATTCTGTATGTGCATGTATTAGAATCTTCTAGCATGGGAGTCTGAGTGTATGTATGACAATTCTCGTCGTCGGCTGATGGCAGCTCGCTACTAGTGTTTCTCTGGCTATGTATCGATAGGTAGTCGTTAGAAACCTCTGCGTTTGATGCTACCAAAGAGGTTCCCCCACCCTTTGGTTACAAGTTGGGTTGGCAATGCCCACTAGTGAGCCTCGGCTCTCCCCACCACCCTGGTTTCCTTGGGCCTTTACCGATTTCCGGTCGCTGGTGGCAGGTTCGCTGGCCGTCTGGGCATTCTGTGGCTGTGCTACAACCTGGTAAGATGTTCTGATTTTCTTTCCTCTCTTGAGATGTTAGCGATTCTTTGTCTGGTGTTCAAATTAGACCTCAGAATTTAGGTTCATTTTTCGGTATAAGTTTCTTCGATCATGTACGGAAGTGTATTCAATTTCATTTCGGTGATTTTGTATATGTAAACACGGTGAATATGTAACTAATTCGGTTTGATAATGGTTGAGAATCAGTAACCTTTATGAGTCTAGCAACAAACTGTTTAATATTTCATTCTTGCTTGATGGGGTGCAGCTAATGTGCGGAAATATTTTTATTCTGTGTAGTGCATGTGAAATATTCTTTTCTGTTTTCTCCTTCCACAAGTGATATTTACTCCAGCTACCCTTCAGCTATCCCTGTGTCTGTTTCTATGCCTTTCAGGCATGTATCCTTATGATTTCCCCTGCTTCATATCAGCATGCTGAGTTGGGTAAGTTTCGCTTTGCTTTGTGTGTGTGAGTGGTTGAATGCTTGTTGATTGTAAATCCCTCCTCCAACGATGTTCAATTCAGATTACTTTAAGTTATTTTTAAAAAGGGATGCATTTTTATTGTTTAACAAAATTTGTTCCCGCATTTGATCATGTTTGAAGTGAATAAATAATTTATTGGCAGTGAATTCGATTCTTATTATGAATATTAGTTTATGAATACCCTCCCTTTTTTATTTAATATTGTTTTCACCAGTGCTGAGAACAAACTCAGATGCAAATTATCATGTTTTAATTCCGTTCGCCTTACATGTTCTCACAGTGACCTTCATGAAACGGTTTAGTTCGGGTGGCTTGTATATTAATGATTGTGTGTAATTCTCGTGATCTACGACGTATGTGGGCCACCGTCTCTTTGTCTTCCTGATGATAACGTAAAGTTTGAGTCAGTTCTAAATTCTGGGCCAGGGAACAAGATTCTGTTGCAGGAAGTAGTCAGTAGTTCACGAGAATCCTTTAGCTGGCTTTACGGCCAGAGTTATATGTCTAAAGTAAGCTTTTAACTGGCTCCTTTCAGCTAGAATTAATTTTACAATTATCGGTGTTCTTACAAACTGAAAGCAATCGCCATAGTAATCTATAGTGTCTACCAAATACATGCAGGCAGCTATCATGACACCAATGACTCCACGGAAACGGCGTCCTTGGCGGCACCAACCGACGCCAGAAAATGGCGACCGCAGACAGCCATCATACACTAATGTCTCTATGGAAACGATAACCCTGGCGATACCAACCGACGCCAGCAGATGGAGACGCAAATGTAGCCTGCTATGCTCCTTTAGTTTGTGGACGTCGAATGGAATCGGCATGGCTACATATGAAGTCTACCAAATACCTCTCTGACTGCAAGGAGCCATGTCATCATGGAAACGGCGTCCCTGGCGTTATCATCCGAGAACAGCAGACGGCGATAACATCTGCTTTTCTTTTAAATGTTTGTAATTGTTTTATATCTCTGTTTGTAACATTTTACAACTTTTTGTTTTACACAATTAATGTAAAAATGATAATACATACTTCTTTTAAAATTTATTCGTTAATTTTCCATTAGCTGCCGCTGAAGTCAAGAAGCTAACTGCGCCCGCTTTTAGGCTATTGATGGCAGCTCAGCCACCAGCAGCAGTTTGTCGACTGCGACCAAGTCGCTGCTCTAGACCATCAGCAACAGCCTGATGGGAAATGACTAGCTTTTTATGTTTTTTTGTATATAAAAAAAGTTCAAGAAATGTCCGACAGAAGGCGCTTTATCTGATCAGAAAAGCAATAATTTGCATAACAAATTAAGACAAAGCAAAGATGATGTTCTTTACAGGAAATGCTCAATATGTTCACCATCATTCCTCAACAAAAGCTGTAGTCGAGGAATAATGTTGTGAACAGCACTGTAAAACATGTCTGGAATTATGGTGAGGCATTGGCGTCGGATGTTTTGTCTTTCAGCACCCCTAGAGATGTCGGTCGATCACGATACACAATGCGACTTCAAGTAACCCCAAAGCCAATAATCGGACTGAGGTCTGGGGACCTGGGAGGCCAAGCAGGACGAAAGTGGCGGCTGAGCACACGATCATCACCAAACGACGCGCGCAAGAGATCTTTTACGCGTCTAGCAATAAGGGGTGGAGCGCCATCCTGCACAAAAATCGTACGTTCTAGCAGGTGTTTATCAGCCAGGCTGGGGATGATGCGATTCTGTAACATATCGGCGTACCTCTCACCCGTCACGGTAGCAGTTACAAAACCAGAATCACGCAGTTCCTCGAAGAAAAAAGACCCGATAACGGTAGACGTGACATTCTCGTCGTGCAATGGAGCCCAAATTCTGCAGTTGTGGGCGTTGACAGACCCTTGGAGCATGAAAGGAGCTTCGTCCGTCCACAACACGTTACTCAACCAATCGTCATCTTCCGCCATCTTTTGAAAATCCCAAACCACAAATGCCCTACGTTTCACTAAATCGCCAGGTAACACTTCATGACGCCGATGGATTTTGTAAGGATATCATCGGAGGGTATGCCTAAGTGCCAACCAAACAGTAGTGTATGGAATGCCGGTGCGACATGCGACGGCACGAGCGCTGATTTCCCCGTGCATAGACAAACCCGCTACAGTCTCAATTTCTTTCTGAACTGTCTCAGCGGCATTACGCCTTGTTCTCTGACGGCTACTACAGTGTCTATTGTCTAAACAACCCGTGGCTTCGATCTTCGAAATCATTCTCGCCACAGCTGCATTTGTCAACGGACATTTACCCGTTCGAATCCCCTTCCGATGGAGATAGGGTCGTAACGCTGAACTAGCACATTACCCGTTCTGATAATACAGCTTCACTAATGCGCCTTCTCAGGTAACGTCAACATGCTGCGACTGCTGGTGCCTCTGATTCTCTCGTCATTATAGCTCCTTTTGCGCAGGCACTGACGTTTTGCTGCCCAGCGCCATATGTCGGACTTTTTTTGTTGTTGTATAAAACCCCATGTCATTCCAAGCATGTGTGTCAATTTTTACCTCTCAATCTACATTATTCCGTGATGTATTAAGTTTTCGAATTTATACTGACTTTTTGATCACCCGGTATTTACAATGGATTGTATCCGAAGATGGCGACTGCAGACAGGCTGTTCGAATGTTTGTTAAGCTTAAGGGACTTAACTGCGGGGTCATCAGTCCCTCACAAACTACTTATGAACTACCTCATACTAAAGACGGCACAGACATCCGTGCCCGAGGGGGATTCGAACCCCCAACGGGAAGCGGCCTCGCGCATCGTAGCATAGTGCCTCAATGCGCTCCTTCATACATCATGACGCGGTACAACACCCAGAAAACTTTTATGTCATCTGACTCTGGCCGCGGAAGCCTACGTAATTATATGATTCTCCTTGTTTCACTGTGCCCCTCTTTCTCGTACCCCACACGGTCAGTGCAAGCCGGTTCCAGTTTCGGCGTAGCTATGGAGTACTGAGGAGCAGTGGCTGTCACCGCCTGCTGCCGTGTCGTGTACGTCGGCCCCGCTCCACCTGTTCCGCGTGCGGCGCGCCCCGCCCCCGCATGAGGCGTGTATAATGGATGGCGGCCGTGGGAGGCGGCAGATGGCGCGCGCGGCTACTGATTTGCCCGCCGTGCATTATGCAGCGCCGCGTAATGACGGCTCGCATCCTCCGTCCCCGGGGAGCGGCCGGACAACTCATCATTTAACCGCGACGCGACGCGACGCGCCGTAATCCTGTTGTCTTTTGTTTCTGCGCGACTTGCGCGGAACGAGGCGACCGCAAGGCGGAGGCAAGTAGTAGTTCTGAGTCATCCGGTATGTACGAGCGGCCCCACGCGAGGGCCCACTTTGTGCGCTCGGCGGTAAATTTTGTGTGGCGGACGCGACGCGGCGTGATGTGCCCACAGACGGAACTCCGCAAACGGAGACTCTCACTGCTGTTGTACGCCACGTATTATCGACAGCATAAGCAGCGTATTCATGCATACTTCAAAAAATGCTTCGCCCGTAATCACTTTGTGTCGAAAGGACATTGGCATTAAAAGCTTAGGGTAAACTAGCCGCATAATGTCCTACTGAAGACAAGATTCGCTGGTATACTATGTCACAAGCAAAGAGTAAAGTACCCTAAGGGCAAATGAATGGCTTCCAAATAAGCACCACACACAGTCTGTAAATGACCAACTGAAAATTGCTCCTGTCTAAGTCCACCACGAGTACGATGTTAGTGATGGCACTTCAGTCTCCCTGCATAACTCCTCTCACATAATCACAGCCCAACCAAATGTCAAAGGGGTTTTTTGAAAATTGAAGCTTCACACGTGCAAGTTGTCATCATCCTTGCAACGGAATGTGTACTTATAACCAGTGGCGGAACGTCCTATGTGTTCACTGGTTCAGTGAACCCCAGAAAAAAAATCGTCGTGAAAATAATAATAATAATAATAATAATAATAAATAAGATAAAAAGTGTTTTTATACTATCTTTTGTGTTTCGTTTCCGTCGTAGGTGTCGGTGGCCGAGTGGAATGAGACCGACACAGGAATAAAGATAGTACGCTGGTGCAGGTACGGAGGGGAGCAGCCAGAAACTAGAAACACTAGAGTAAATTAGAACGCGATATATATTACACAGAATTTATACAATACTTAACTTTTACATAGCTCAGTACTGCAGAATGCTGATACATAGTTGAGCTAGAGGTCTGCCTAGTGCCTATACGATAGCCAAGTCTTCACTGGTGCCTATCTGATTCAGAAGTCTTTACTGGTTCCTATCTCAGTCCCAAGTGAACGATGTCGTTCAGCGGTGGCCACGAGCGGAGTTGCCGCAGAGGGCGCTCGTGGCTGTCGTCGTAAGAACGCCGCTCTGTGCGTGCATGGCGGCGCGCGGCGAAAGTAGGTGGCGCGCACTTTGTACTTGTGCGACACCACACCCCTCCCCCCCCCCCCCCAAACCGCCGCGCCGTCGTGGCGTAGGGCTGAGGGCCACGGCGACGGCACTGGGAGGAGGGCCTGGGCGGGGGCGTTACTGGTGGGACGGGCGTCGTAGCTGAGGCTGGGATCGAGACGCCGTCCGCACCCCGGCATCCGCCTTGCGATCCCCCGGAAAACCCGCCAAAACGAGGGGAAGGGCGCACGCTTCCGCCCAGATTGAGCAGGTCATCTTCTTCTGAGGTGCGTGGCCCAAGCTGGGGGGGGGGGGGGGCGCACGGTCCCGGAGACCCTCTCGGTGACGCTGTCAGCTGAGGCGGCGACGGAGGCGGAGGGGCCGACTGCGTAGGAGGCGCGTCGACATCCATCGGGATCTCGTAGCCCGGGGAAGCTGTACCCGGCGGCGAGCGATGTGGCTGTGCTCCCTGGCGGTGAACTGGGTCTGGAATCAAGAAACCGGAGACAGGATCGCGCGGCCTCTGCAAGCGTAATTGGTTTGCGTGGCGCCGCAGCTCCGACCCTGTGGAAGAACGTACAACATACATATTGCGACCGAGCACACGCTGAATGGTGCCCGGCATCCATAGTTTCTTCTTGTTGCCAGCAAACATCCTGTCCAGCACTGGCGTGGAAACCTGAAAACGCGAAGCGCCATACGAACCGACTCGGTGCGTGGGAGGCTGCAGCAGGTGAAGGAGAGTGCGGTGACGGCGGCCGTGTAGCAGCTCGGCAGGAGAAGGGCCGTCACGTGGCATGCACCGATACGTAGACAGGAAAATTTGAAGAGCTTGCTGCCTGGAGTGCTGACCTTTCATCTTCTCCATGTGTGACTTGAATGTTCGAACGAAACGTTCTGCTTCACCATTGGACTGAGGGTGAAAAGGTGCGGTGGTGATATGCTGAATGCCATTCACACGACAAAACTGTTGAAATTCCGCACTAACAAACTGAGGTCCATTGTCACTGACGATAGTTTCAGGCAAGCCTTCGATGCAAAACACTGATGTTAAGGCACTGATTGTACTAGACGCCGTCGTTGAGTTCATGGCAATCACAAAAGGAAACTTGCTGAAAGCGTCTACAACGATTAACCAGAGCGTATTCCAGAATGGTCCGGCAAAGTCAATGTGTAAACGTTGCCATGGTCCCTTGGAGCGTGGCCAGTCTGAGAAACGTTGCGGAGGAGCCGCCTGATGCTCCGCACAAACTGTACACTGTGACGTCATGCTCTCTATCTGAGCGTCCATACCAACCCAGGTACAATGACGTCTGGCCAGTTGCTTTGTCCTAACAATACCCCAATGTCCTTGATGCAGAAGGCGTAACACTTCTCGTTGCAGGGAACGGGGAACAATCACTCTTGTTTGGTCGTTGTCGGTATGTAACAACAGAACACCCTGACTTAAAGATAATGCATGACGTTGTGCAAAATAACGTCGAACCAGAGGCCGTTGAATGTCTTTGGCTCTGGCAGGCCAACCTGAGCGAACAAAACGTGCTACCACACTTAGGTCTGCATCCGCAGCTGTTTCCTGTGCAACCCGACGAGAGTTTAAAGGATAGTCTGCGACAGCGGAAGCATCTCTGGAGTCTATCTGACAACATGCCATTTCTGAAGAATCAAATGACACATCCTGGCCAACCGGAAGACGGGAAAGTGTGTCCGCGTTGGCGTGTTTAGTGGTAGGTCGGTACAAAATGTCATACTGATAATTAGACAATATCAAGGACCATCTCTGAAGCTTTTGTGCCGTACGTGGCGGAATTGGCTTTGTGGGTGAAAACAACGACGTGAGAGGCTTGTGGTCTGTCAACAAATAGAATTTTCTGCCATAGAGATAATGATGAAACTGTGACGCCGTAAATGATTGCTAAGGCCTCCTTTTCTATCTGACTATAATTCTGTTGCGTTGGCGTCAGTAGCTTGGATGCAGGGGCAATAGGACGATCGTGAGATCCAATACGATGTGACAAAACTGCACCCAGACCGTACGACGAGGCATCAACTGCTGGCATTACAGGCTTCTGTGGGTCAAAGGGAATCAAACATGCCTCACTGAGTAGTGCAGACTTTAGTTTGTCAAAGGCAACCTGACAATCTTTAGACCATACAAAAGGAACATTCTTCCTACGTAAGTGATGCAGTGGAGCTGGGAATAAATCTGAAATAATAGTTAAGCTTTCCCATTACTGCTTGCAATTCATGCACATTCTTAGGAGGAGGCAAGTCTTTGATTGCTCTAAGATGTGGCTGTAAGGGATGAATTCCTTGGGCATTTATCACGTGGCCTAGGTACTCTATTTCAGTTTGGAAAAACGAACACTTTGCTTTATTACAACGTAGACCTGCTGCAGTCAACACTTTGAAAAGGCACTCCAGGTTTGCTAAATGTTCTTCAACTGTACGTCCGGATACCACAATGTCATCTAAGTAGTTCGAGCAACACGGTACAGAAACTGTCAGCTGTTCCAAAAAGCGCTGAAAAATAGCGGGGGCGGAAGAACTGCCAAAGGGTAGGCGTTGAAATTGAAAAAGGCCCATGTGAGTATTAATGACGAAAAACTTTTTTGACTCGTCATCAAGTGGGATCTGTAATTATGCCTCTGCTAAATCAATCTTTGAAAAATAGCGAGACTGTCCTAATTTGTCCTTCAGTTCCTCAGGTCTGGGCAGAGGGTATGTGTCTACAATTGTTTGACTGTTCACTGTTGATTTAAAGTCCGCACAGAGACGAAGTTTTCCTGACGGCTTGGGTATAATTACTAAAGGCGAGGCCCACTGACTCGCAGAAACAGGAGAAATCACACCACTATCTTGCCAACGTTTAAGTTCGTCGGCAACTGTATCATGCATTGCGGTAGGCACCGGTCTAGCTTTACGAAATTTTGGCACTGCAGATTCTTTCAAAGTTACATGTGCCACGAAGTCTTTTGCACAACGTAGTTCCGGCGAAAAAGTTCATACGTCTCTTTATTCATTAATGTGACAGCGGAACCAGTATCAAGCTGAAATTGCACAGTCTTATTGTCAATGGAAAGAGTCACAAACAGTTTTTGCTTGTGGCGCTCGACAGGTGCGTCTGCTACGGCTTGTTTGATGCGCTTGCACATGCGCGGGCTGTGTAGTGAAGGAAGCGGCGCAAGATCGGCACATAGATTAATATCACTGTCACTAGATGGCACTACCGCCGGATCGGCGTCCGCGCAAGCTTGTGAAGCTAATCCAGATTCACTAACTACTGCACTAAAGTTTTGAGTAGCTACACTAAGTCTACTGTCACTAGCTACACAGTACTGGGCACTTTTAAAAGGAGAAGTCGCAGAAGGCATTAGGTTCACTACAGGATTGCACTGTACATTGTCACTTTGCATGTCCCGAACCCGTTCCCGTTGCACAGATTTACGCGCTCGTCGGCGCTTGCGGCGTGGCTCACTACATAGTTTTGCAATAGGTGCAGAAAAATTTTCTTGCATTTGAGACCCAAGAATAGCACTGTTCAAATCCATAGCGTGTATGACATTGACTGCATGAACTGTTCTCGCATTTCGCGAAGCACTGTTCCCAACGGCATCGTTCTTTGAGTTTTTAATTTGCATACACACAGACTGTACATGTCCCGATTTGCCACATTGATAACAGATGGCGTAGCGACTTGGGCACAGTGCACGTTTGTGGCGAGATACACACTGGGGGCAAGATTTACGAACATTTTTCTGAAATGAGCGTCGGCGCCCGTTATTCAAATTACTTTTTCTAACACAACGGGGCGACCTTTGTGTCGCACTTTTACACTGGCTACTGTTCACTGTCTGTTCAGCACGGCCTGTACAATTGTAAGAATCACTAGTGCTACACTGAGAACTACGGCTAGGAAAGCGTCCGTTGTGGCGCACTGAATTAACACTGTGGCTTTGCATTTCTACATCTGCTAAGTCAAAAGTATCATGCGCTTCTATAAGCTGCAGTACAGTATCTAACGAGGGGTCAGACTGTTTCAGAATTGCTGCCCTAATTCTGGGGTCCTGAATGTTCTGCGTAATCGTATCTCTCAACATCACATCACTATAAGAAAGTCCACAAGAGCAAGTAAATTTACATTTGCGGGTTAAGCCCTTCAACTCAGTGATCCACTCTTGGTGTGACTGTTGCGGTAATTTTTTCAGTCTGAAAAATCGGTACCGCGCCGCAGCTACGAGAACTTTTCTCTCATAATGAGCATTCAGTGCCTCTACTATTTGTTCAAAGTCTACATCACGAGGAGATGCTTGCGGGAACAGTTTCTGCAGTAACACGAAAGTCTTGGTGCCAACTACGGCGAGAAAGAAATGTTTAACTGTCTGACCTGTTATTTGATGAGCCGCGACGAGTTCTTGAAACTGTGCGAAATAGTCGCTCCATTCTTCCTCACGTTCGTTGTACTGCCGAAACGTAGAAAGCGTTGCGGCGGCAGGTGTGGGCTGCTGAAGCGGCGGCTGTTGTTGGGTAGCTGCTTGCGCTGTCAGCTGGGCCACTGCTTGCAGGAGTTGTGTGATTTGCGCCGTCTGTAACTGAATAATTTCCATTAAGTTTGGGTTCGGGGTAGTGGCCATGCTGACCGATTAGGCGTCGCGTATACAAGTAACTTATAACAGAACACAAATGCAATATGAAAGAGGACGCTCTGCAACAAAAAAGTCCACAAAACATGTAACTGAATATGTCCCCCCAAAAATTCTTATATTAAGGGTGGGTGGGCGGGAGCAATTTCTGCATGCTCCGACTGCTGCTGTCTGGCTGCTGCAAGCGGACTGGTCCAAGGTTCGTCTATCACTCCTCGTAGCCACTTTTGTGTCTCGTTTCCGTCGTAGGTGTCGGTGGCCTAGTGGAATGAGACCGATACAGGAATAAAGATAGCACGCTGGTGCAGGTACGGAGGGGAGCAGCCAGAAACTAGAAACACTAGAGTAAATTAGAACGAGATATATATTGCACAGAATTTATACAATACTTAACTTTTACATAGCTCAGTACTGCAGAATGCTGATACATAGTTGAGCTAGAGGTCTGCCTAGTGCCTATACGATAGCCAAGTCTTCACTGGTGCTTATCTGATTCAGAAGTCTTTACTGGTTCCTATCTCAGTCCCAAGTGAACGATGTCGTTCAGCGGTGGTCACGAGCGGAGTTGCCGCAGAGGGCGCTCGTGGCTGACGTCTAAGAACGCCGCGCCGTGCGTGCATGGCGGCGCGCGGCGAAAGTAGGTGGCGCGCATTTTGTACTTGTGCGACACCACACTATCATTCTTCGTTCTTCTATCAGATTATTTTATATACATATTCAAAGTATTTTTATCACATGAGAAACGTTTTACGTCGCGGGGACAGCACGTATACGAGGCGTAGCGCGGCCGCTTAATATAGGCGATAGTGGCCGCAGCGTTGCATTTTCTTCTGAACCCCATGGAGGCAGCATATAGGCGATCCCGCAACAGGGAGGCGAGGGGAAACGCCGCTTTTAAAATTGGCGTTGGATCTTTTAGAGACGACACCTCCAGGGTTGCAAACTTGGGGGTTTTCCCCCATATTTAGGAGAGAAAATTTTTTTCGGGGTTGAATTTAGGGGGAAAGAAATGTTAGAATGATTTTCATGGGGAAAAAGAAGTTTTTCATCAAATGTGTGTCTAGCAATCGGAAGACGTGTTGCCGTACTGATTGCAGACGTTCATTGCCAACCGTGCAGCGTACTGTCAGCATGTGTTGATTACATTGTCGCTCTTCTGACACTATTGTCGCGCTGTTTTCATTGTTTCTTCAGTTCGTGTTGCCTGCACTGTTTAATTACAGCGCACGGAGGCGGCGCATATTTTCCCTCTCTCCACCCCCATCCTGTCGCTCAACAATACCAGATTTTTCTCTGTCGTAGTTAATAGACTGGTATTTTCCGAGGACACTGCACTGAAATACCGCTAAGTGACGTGCTAAGATCGGCAATTGAGTGCGTTAGCTATTATTGTGTTGTATTGGTGATCCATCATTATTTTTATTTTAATGACCAGCTCAAGTTGTGATGTAAATGCGTTGTTTTATTGGTCAAAATGGCTACCAAAAATAAGAGAAAGTATGTACGAAAGTATGCGACGATCTGGGAAACCGGCCCTTTGCTGAATGGTAAGGTTGTAATTATTTCTTATTATGAGCTGTCTTTCGGTATTGCACCCCTACGTTCGTGCCTGGTGGTCATGGCTCTTAATTTTTAATATATGGCGGGAGAGAGAGAGAGAGAGAAGACTCAAAAACAAGAACTTTCGTTTTTTTCTTATCGTAAAGTAGTCAGGCTGCAGCTCGTAGCCGCCACCCCCTATCCTTCCCCCGTTTGCTTTTTTAAGGGGATTTATTCCGATTTAGGGGGATTTTACAGTAAATTTAGAGGGAATCTTTGAGGCAGTTGGCAACTCTGGCCACCTCCTGGCCACTCGAGTTCTGGCGGTTAAATCATGAATGGTCCCGAAGCAAAGACAGTGGAGCTACTGCGCACCTCGCCTTGCGCATCGGCAAATCCTCCAATAAGGCAACATACACCCTTCATTTTTCTTTTTGGCGCATTGAAGATTTATCAAAAACACACCATATCCGATAAAATATCATATAAAAATCAATTAAACACGCATCAACTGTAAAAGCCTTCAGAAGAGCCGATCGTCAATAATAACGAAGTCACCAGCCTCCGCATAGCAAGAATAGTCGTGTAGTTAGCGACATCGCATTTTGCCGTCGAAGGTAGTGGGTTCGAAACCGACTTCAAGCAATTTCTTAAAACCCAGATACGGGAATAATAATGACTTTTGTGTTGTTATTCGCCTCATACCTTTATACGTCTTAGCAAAGGAGTCGCGATTTTGAGAATAAATAATATGTATACTCTTCGTTTTAACAATTATTTAACTGTTTGGAAACATGTGAGGGAGAGCAGCCTTTGCGTATGCTTAAGGTTAGGAGGGGGCGCTACTTAACAGTGTTCGTAACTCGAAAGTAGCTTTTTCAACATCTTAACACCCCAGGCCATTTTTTACAGTCACTTAACAGTGTAATCAGTTCCTTACTGTGTTTTAGTGTTAATGCGCATTTTCATATGATCTTGGTGTTTATTATCAAAGAAAAATGAACAACGTTCAGTATCTTTTAGAAACAAATTACTCAGCTTTAAGCTTGGAAGAAAAATTTGAAATAAAGAAGCTTGGTAGCTTGACACCTCAAATCGAGTAGAAGCAAGCGTAAAGAAGCCGAGTTAAGACATTCTGCCGATCTTGTAACGAAAATATATCTTCTGGGGGCGGGGGGGGGGGGTGGCAAACCGGGGCGCTTTTCACCGGTGCCACTGGCAGAGGTGCACCGAATTGTCTGTTTGGACGCCAAGCGGAGGGAGGGGAGGGGGCGGCGAAACGCGCCGTGGACATCTGAAGCACCAGCCGCCACTGCTTCCAAGTGAGCACCACTCTGAAAATGACCAGCTGAAAAATGCTCCTGACCAATTCCACTACGAGTATAATGTTAGTGATGGCACTTCCGTCACACTGCATAACTCCTCTCACATAATCACAGCCAGACCAAATGTTAAGGGACTTTTTTCAAAATCATTGTGTAGCTGATTAGCTAATTACCTTATTTTTCCCATTATATCTGAAACTGATCAAAACTTTATCACAAATTCATTTGTAGCTGCTTGTATATATAGTGTTACATATGCAAGTAGCTCGTCCTAGAAGCGTTACTGAATCAGACTGTTAGCCTGTTAGCATTGAGAGGACTCGAACCTCCGATGGCGAGCAACCGAGCGCTCCGCAGCGAGGCGCCTTAGACCGCTCGGCTAGTCCACCGCGGCTCGTATGTTGTAACTTATCAGTAAAAACATGTGGTTCATACTAAAATTAGTATTGTGATGAAACAGGACGGGTAGGTGTGGCAACCGTTACGTCTGCATCTGTAGATATAAATACCACCACGAATTTGATATGATGGATGCAAATAATAAGGGCTCCACGAAAACATTGCAAGTAACTTTCGTCCTAATGCAACTATGTAACGCAACATCTTTATTACATTCTCTAAACTAGGAAAACCCAGCATTTGATGACTGCACTATATGTATTTCATGAAAGCATAATACCATCTGAAGATGAAGCTTGAAGATTCGAAAGGGGTAACGGTAAGTTTGAATAAACTAAAGTAAAATAATTGTGACTGGGTGTTCTTCATCAACGAGATATTAATTTTTCTTTACATTCAGAAGCAGTTTGTGTTACTTTTTCAGACATGGACCACGTGATGGTAATGGTGGTACTTACAGTAAATTTCCTGGAGTCACATGCATATTGGTTTTTCTGGAAAATTCTTGTATTCGCATATTTATGATACATCGCAGTTTTCTCAGTTCTATTTAAGTTGAAATAGGAGCATATTTTGTTAGTCCAGGCAGTTCAACTTTTTCTGTACAATCATGTTTGTTCTAAAACGTGTTTATAGAATATGTTTTTGTCTACTAGTTTTGACGCTGCTCCTGAAACTGGTACATTATCCAGGACTTCTCTTGACACATTTAAATACCTTATGGAGGTCGGAACTGTAAAATCGTAGCTCATGCCACTTCTCTATGACAATGTTTATGATTTTTAAACTGTTCACTGTTCGTAATTTCACTCATACTTTATCTGATTAGGAAAGAAAAGACGCAGCGGAAGGGGTAAATTAAGTTTCACTGGCTTAGAAGGTTCGTACTGTTGTTATAACGATTACAAAATATAATAAATAAGGAAATTCTTGGCGGGAAGGGTGTCACGAAGAAGTTATACACTATCCTGAAGTAATGGACTCTATGGTCCAACTTAATTGATTGCTGACTGTAATTGGTTGTGGAGAAGATTTGTGGCTATTCATCGACTTCATGTTTTCAAACAACGATATAAATATTATGCTGACACTGCGCCAAGTCCACCGGTAACAAATGTTCGCGACTGTTTCGAACAACACTTTAGTCACTTACAAAAACGATTTGGCCAACCAGATAGACCGAAATGAATCCCAATGTACGCAAGTTTATGAAACATAGTCGTTAGGTCACATTCTACGTAGCATCCTACACCAGCAACACTTTCACAGTTACGGACAGCTGGAGAGGCAACATGGCTAATTTTTCCTACAGTTGCCTTTCAACTTTATTTGGGTAATGCCACATCCAGCTACTGTACTTCTCCGAGAAAATGAACACATTGTTAGGTGGTATCCCATGACTTTTACACATCAGTGTAATGCTACAGTATCGACACCACTTTCAGTCTCTGGGAGAGCAAACCATGACAAAACTATTTCACCTGGTGTGTAAGATGTAAGAGACAGGAGAACTACAGACTTTAAGAAAAATGTAATAATACCCAGCCGCAGACAGGTGTTAAAATTACAGAATCATCACTTTAATGAATCGTGGTTGCAAAATACAAAGACGAAATATTTACAGAAAGATGGAAAAGCCGGTAGAAGCCGACCTCAGGGAAGATCATTTTGGATTCAAGAGGAATGTAGGAACACGGGAGGCAATATTCAATTTATGGCTTATCTTAGAACATAGATTAAGGAAAGGCAAATCTACATTTTTAGCTTTTGTAGAGTTGGAGAAAGCTTTAAGTGGTTCGCATCAAATCGTCTATCATTAAATTTTGATAAAACACAGTACATAGAGTTCCATACAGGAAATGGAATGACACCATTAATAAATATAGACTTTGATCAGAAATCTATAGTGACGGTAGAACATTCAAAAATTTTAGGTTTATGCATTGATGAGGGATTGAACTGGAGAGAACACATTGAAATCTGCTGAAACGTTTGAGTTCAGCTACTTATGCTACTAGGGTAAGTGCATTTTTTGGTGATGTACATCTCAGTAAAGTAGCTTACTGTGCTCATTTTCATTCACTGCTTTCGTATGGCATCATTTTCTGGGGTAATTCATCATTGGTTAAAAATAGTATTCACTGCACAAAAACGTGCAATCAGAATAATTGCTGGAGCCCATCAAAGTTCATCCTGCAGACACTTATTTAAAGAGCTAGGGATCTTCACAGTATATATATTCACTTATGAAATTTGTTATTACCAATCCCACCGAATTCAAAAGCAATAGCAGTGTACATAACTACAACACTAGGTGAAAGAATGATCTTCACTATTCAAGGTTAAATCTAGCTTCGGTGCAGAAAGGAGTGAATTATGCTGCCACAAAAGTCTTTGGTCACCTACCAAATAGCATCAAAAGCGTGAAAGATAGCCAACTAGCATTTAAAAATATATTAAAAGAATTTCTGACTGGAAACTCCTTCTACACTGTAGATGAATTTTTAGATATAAATGAGTAAATCTGAAAAAAATAATAAAATTAAAAATTAAAAAATATTGTGTTATGTAATATTTAATATAAAGTATTATTTGTAAAGACACCTTTCATTAACCTGACACATTCCACATCATTACGCAGTGTCGTATTCATGATCTATGGAACAAGTACTAATCTAATCTAATCTAAACTACAGACTTGTATTTGCTTTCTAGCCACTCCTGATAGCTATTTTGCAGTTCCTGTCAATCTCATTTCTTAGTCGTCTGTTCTCCATTTTGCCTGTTTCATTTAATGCTTTTTTTTATTTTCTCCTTTCATCTATTAAATTTAGTATTTTCTGTGATATCCAAGGCTTTAAATAAAATCTACACTTTTACTCCTATCTTGATGAAATTCTACACATTTGACCTTCGAAACAAGAAGGTAGCTTAAAAGAGACTTAGCCACCGTTTTACTAATTATTAGGAAGTTCGCTAATGTATGGATATTTTGACGGAGATGTTTCTCATAAATCGCAACTCAGGGTACGGTGCATGAAAAGGGTACCTTGTAAAAAACTTTGACAATTTTTCACTGATCACAACAAATATGTATGTGAGTTTCCCGAGAAAGGGTGGAGGAGGAGATGTACTAAAGAGGCAGAATGAACACGGAATGGTTGAGAAGATGGAGGGGGTGTGTCGGAAAACATGGGCCAAGAAAGGACGAGATGAGTAGTGAGATGGGAGAAGAGATACAGAGAGAGGATTCGAGAGGAGATAGAAATAATTAAATATACAGCCAGCGCTGTGTTTTATTTAACTTTTCTAATGTTCGTTATATATCAATTGACATCAAATTTGTAATTGGTGAGCGTATTGGTATGCAAATTTGTGCCAATATTTCAAAGCAATCGGTCGAGAATAATCGGAGATCAGCGGTTTTGCAGAAACAAACGTATACTTTTTTATTAATACAGATGTAAGGTACATAATCCTATAAAAGAAGGAAGAAAGCTTAATGTTCAACGTCCCGTCGACAGCTGGTCATTAGAGACGGAGTTGACTCACGGCTTTAATGATGGGGAAGGAAATCGAACGCGCCCTTTCAAAGGAATTATGCTGGGATTTGACTGGAGTGATTCAGGGAAATCACGGAAAACATAAATTTGGATGCCCGGAAGTGGATCTGGGTCGTTGTACTGCGTCGACGCGCTCGGTTACTTCTACAGATGTGAATTACTTGCCAAGCCACTTGATAAATATTACCAGACAATATTTCAATAAGACGGGCCACGGTCGAATTACTTTAGCAGAACAGTGTTTAACACTATAGTGCACTAGGTTTAGATGTGTTTACCGACACACAGCTTCATCCGTTAATGATGTGAATCCCTTATTACTAGTTTCGGTAACTCATTGTTAGCATCTTTTGACCCTTTAAAACGCAACAATAATGACATATAACAAGGTACGTACGTAAAACACAAGATTAAATTACATACGCAATATAGGGGAAGGTCTGATAAGCTGACGAGAAGTCTAAGATGTGGAACTTTGAATTTCTCCGATAAATCTACCGATTGTTTAATGTGTATTATGGTACCACTTCCTTAGCACGCTCTGCAGTTGTGTCTTTTGTAATAGAACTGGTGGGTCATTTTGTTTTGTTGAAAACAGAGGCTAGAAAGTGGATGCTGTTTTTGTAACAATTTTCCCTGCGATTTAAATAAGTTTCATGCAATGAATACTTTTTTATTAGTGAATATCAGTTGATTCATCTTAAACCACGCGGATTAACAGATGTTTTAATAACGGTTTAACGAATTTATTGTGTAAGACTGTGTGCATGTGTAAGTCTGAATACAAAATGTTGACTGCGGTTAAATGACGAATTATGCAGTTCATAAGGAAGACAGGGTGACAGAAATGGAGCAAGGAATCATTGAAAGAGGTAATGTAGCGTGTAAAAAATGGTAAGCTTGTTAAAGGCGCCGCTAGGAATTTCAACTTCCCTGAAGCTACATTAGGTCACTATGTAAAAATAAATAAATAAAAATAAAAATAATAAAAAAACATATGTCGATGAACTAGGCTCTGCTCAGTGTACGGGCATAAATTACAGGGATGCAAATGAGAAATGTTGTGTCTGTGTCTTTTTGATAAGTAGATAAGCATCAATAAAAATCTAGTTTTCTAAATAAAATATTCATTTCGTCATCTTACCCTACCTGTAGGGCAAGTCGACAAAAACAGGTCTACCTAAAAAAATCTTTAGTCTTAGGAAACGTTTAAAAGCTTTATTACAAAGGAGATACATTAAGAAATCGTTTTTCCATAAATAAAATATCTGATTTCAACGCAAGAGCCAAAAAAATATACGTTAATGTTGCCATCTTACCCGACTTTCCCTTACATGATAATTGTGGAGTATTGACACTAATGTCAGCATACATCCACCCAGAAGTTCTATTTCAAAAGACATAACTGCAGAGCGTGCTAAGGAAGCGGTACCACAGTGCAAATTAAACAATCTGTAGGTTTATCGGAGAAATTCAAAATTCGACATTTTAGACTTCCCACCAACTTACCAGACTTTCCCCTATAATTGCGTATGTAATTTAAGACAACAATAATGACACATATCCGTACCTGAGTGTATAAAACAGAAGGTTCAATTAGATACGCAATATATATGGTCCCTATAGTGAATTGACACTAATGTCAGTTTATGTGCATGGGTGCAATAAATCGGGAACTGATGTCATGGTGACTATAATGAAGCACTTATACAATATCATCTAATATTAACAAAATGTGTGGGATGCTAAATCTCATGTTACAGTTCCTCATTTAATTAGATAACATTAAGAACAAGCAGAGTGAACGTCTACATATCGCCATTAGGGCACACTAGTAGCTACCATGTCTGTAGTACAAGCAAAATGGACCCCTGTATCACACGTAACAAACATCCACTAGGTACAGCTCTTGTTCATAAAATAACGTAACGAGAAAGTCTTCCTGTCTATCAAATATCAACAGTTTACATAGTGTGTTTTATCCTTGATGGATGTGTTTGAATTATGTTACTGTTCTTAATATAGGGTTGAGAATAAAATCCGCTACCAGTTACGTTAAAGTTCGTATTATTTATTTATTGCACGACCGGTTTCGGGCTTGTGCCCATCTTCAGGTGATTAAAACATTCAGAATATTACATGTGTAACGTGTTGGTGGAGTTTACTGTTTGCAGGTAGCGAGATGACACGAACAAAAACAATGTTTATACATACATTTAAGTTTTATCCAAATCACGATTGTCCATGTGACGCACTTTTTACGCACTTTTGCGAACACACATTCTTTTGTTAACCTCCTTACATTTATTACTATACTGTTTTCCCTTTTTTAGTAGTATTTATCACCATCAATGCACATAAATGTGAACTCACACCATACACTTTGTTTACTTTTGGATACAGAGTTGCCGGCCGGAGTGGCCGAGCGGTCTGCGCCGTGCCAGTCACGGTCTGCACGGCCGCTGCGGTCGGGGGTTCGAATCCCCCTCGGGAATGGATGTTTGTGCCGTCTTTAGTATAAGCTAGTTCATAAGTAGTTTGTAAGTTTAGGGACTGATGACCCCGTACTTAAGTCCCATAAGCTATACAAACATTTGAACATTTTTCATACAGAGTTTATGGTCAAAGAGTTTATATCTAATGTTATCACATTAAGAACACACCGCAAACAAGCAAGCAGCAACACCACCGCTCGAATGTAAGTAAGCCGCTAAACAGCCACATAGATCTACTATTCAACATAACTTCTAGGCGAATGTACAATAGTTTTCGTAAAAAAAAAGTAGTTTGCAATTGATAAGCTGTATAAACTAGTCATTCTTCAGTTAAAGCAGAGGCAAATCCTGCGAATGACACAATGTAAGTTTCGTAAATGAAGTAGGCCTAATATATCTGACAGAGTTGTCAAATCTAACAAACCGCTGTACAAATCAAAATGTGTAACATTTTATTCTAGGAAATAAAAGGCGAAAACTCACGGAAGATGGCACAATAAGTGCCGAAACACGTTTGTGTGTTAAAACAAAACAAGGGGTCTTGCATAAGGCAGATTTAACCACAAATCTTTTACAGCAAGCACGGAAGATACATGAGATACACCACCACTAGAAGATTAAAGTTTTACAAGGAGAGGAAGCCTACTAGTCATCGCCGGATTCGTCCAAATTTATGGTACATGTGGTGAGATATGAAAGTGCACCAAGTGGGAACTCCAGATCTACATACATACTCCGCAATTCACCGTAAGGTGCGTGGCGGAGGGTACACTGTACCACTACTAGGCATTTCCTTTCCTATTCCACTCCCAAATTGAACGAGGAAAAAAAGAATGCCTATATGCCTCCGTACGAGCCCTAATTTCTCTTATCTTGTCTTTGTGATCTTTACGCGAAATGTAAGTAGGCGGCAGCAAGATCGTACTACACTCAGCTTCAAATTCCGGCCCTCTAAATTTACTTAACAGAAATTCACGAAAAGAACGTCGTCTTTCTTCCAGCGATCCCCAATTGAGTTGCCGGAGCATTTCCGTGACACTCGCGCATTGGTCGAACCTACCGGTAACAAATCTAGCTGCTCGCCTCTGAACCGCCTCTATGTCTTCCTTCAAAACGATATGCTGCGGGTCCCAAATACTTGAGCAATACTCAAGACGTGGTCGTACAAGCGTTTTATACGCGGTCTCCTTTACAGGTGAAGTACATCTTCCCAAAATTCTCCCAATAAACCGAAGTCTGCTGTCCGCCTTACTCACAACTGTCCTTACATGCTCGTTCCATTTCATATCGCTCTGCAATGTTACGCCTAGATATTTGAACGACGCGACAGCATCAAGAAGCTCACTACTGATGCTGTATTCGAACATTATAGGATTGTTTTTTCTACTCATGCGCATCACCTTACATTTTTCTACATTGAGAGCTAGCTGCCATTCTTCGCACCAACTAGAAATTTTGTCTAAGTCAACCTGTATGCTATTACAGTCAGTTACAGACGACACCCTCCCATACACCACAGCATCATCAGCAAACAGCCGCAAATTACAACTTACTCTGTCCATCAGATCATTTATATAGATAGAAAATAATAGCGGTCCTATCACACTCCCCTGGGGCACGCCTCACGATACACTCGTCTCTGATGAACATTCGCCGTCGAGAACAACGTACTGCGTTCTATTACTTAGGAAGTCTTCCAGCCAGTCACAAATCTGTGAACCTATTCCATAAGCTCGTATCTTCGTTAGCAGTCTGCAGTGTGGCACCGTGTCGAACGCCTTTTTGAAGTCGAGAAAAACACAATCCGCCTGTTGCCCTTCGTCCATGGCTCGCAAGATGTCATGTGAGAAAAGGGCAAGCTGAGTTTCACATGAACGATGTTTCCTAAACCCGTGCTGATTCATGGAAAGAAGCTTTTCCGTTTCAAGGAAATTTACTATGTTCGAACTGAGAATATGCTCCAAAATTCTACATGAAACTGATGTCAACGATATTGGCCTGTAATTGTATGGGTCAGTTCTCTTTCCTTTCTTATACACGGGAGTCACCTGCGCTTTCTTCCAATCACTAGGAACTTTGCGCTGAATTAAAGACTCGCTATAAATGCAAGCTAAGGAGGGGGCCAATGCCGCAGAATAGTCTTTGTAAAACCGAACTGGTATTCCATCCGGACCAGCAGACGTTTTCGTATTTAGCTCTCTCAGCTGCTTCTCTACACCGGAAATACCTATTGCTATGTCCCCCATTTCGGAATTAGTACGTTGATCAAATGATGGTATATTTGTGCGGTCCTCCTGCGTGAAAGATTTCTTAAAGGTTAAATTTAGAACTTCAGCTTTCCGTTTGCTTTCTTCTATTACTGCCCCGGAATGATCAACTAGCGACTGGACAGTGGGCTTTGACCCGCTTATCGATTTTACATAGGACCAGAATTTTTTCGGGTTCTCGGAAAGATCTTTTGCTAAGGTATGGCTGTGATAATTATTGTATGCTTCACGCATCGATCTTTTTATAGACGCACGAATCTCTACTAACTTTTGCCTGTCATCATTTGCGTGTTCTTTTTTGAATCGAGAGTGCAACAGCCTTTGCTTTCTCAGCAGCTTTCTAACATTATTATTATACCACGGTGGATCTTTTCCATCCTTAATCGTCTTTACTGGCACATATTTCTCTAACCCTTCATTAACAATGCATTTAAATTTAGTCCACAAGTCCTCTACATCCATAGTCCCAGAATTAAACGATGCCCATTCATTTTCTAAGTGCGATCGTAACATTTGCTTGTCGGCTTTTCCCAACAAATACACGCTCCTAGCCTTCTTGACTGGTTTATGAACTTTGGTCACCATCGACGCTATGATGATATCATGATCACTAATTCCTGTCTCTACACAGACATCGTTAATAAGGTCAGGCCTGTTTGTGGCTATAAGGTCTAGAATATTTCCATTGCGCGTGGGTTGCCGGTTTAACTGCTCAAGACAGTTTTCGGAGAATGTGTCCAAAAGTAGCTCGCAAGACTGCTTGTCTGTACCGCCTGAAATGTAACTAGCGAGGTCCCAATCTATACTCTTAAGGTTGAAGTCACCTCCGACTAATATTGCATGGCCCGGATACCTATGCACTACCTGGTGTAGACTTTCCTTGAATGATTCTAAAACTGCTACAGCAGCACTGGAGGGCCGGTAAAAACAACCAACTATTAACTTTACTTCTTTTAGACCTGTTATACGTGCCCAGATAACTTCACAGTTACTTTCAACCTCGATCTCAGTAGAAACAATATCTTTGTCCACAGCGATGAACACTCCTCCTCCAGTTGTATCAGATCTACCTTTCCGATATACATTCCACGCTTCGCTAAATATCTCTGAACTTGCCACATCATCATTTAGCCAGCTTTCGGTGCCTAAAACTATCTGAGCGCAATAACTTCCATGCAGCGCTGCAAATTCGGGAACTTTGTTTCTAATACTCTGTAAGTTCGCGGCTAATATTTTTATGTTCGAATTTTTGTTCCGAACGTGGCCTGAATTCGCTGTTTGAATGCTGCCAGGCGAGTGCTCATCAGAGTTAGCGCCTAGCCTAAAAAAAAACCATGTGCACTCCACAAGTACTCTGCTACCCGAGTAGCCGCTTCCTTAGTGTAGTGCACCCCTGATCTATCTAGGGGCACCCTACAATTCCCCACCCGATAACGCAGATCCAGAAATCTGCAGCCATGACTGTCACAGAGTCGGCGAAGCCTCTGGTTCAGACCCTCCACTCGGCTCCAAACCAAAGGACCCCGATCAACCCTGGGAACAATGCTGCAAATCGACAGCTCTGCTTGCACCCCGCGTGCGAAGGCAGCAGCCTTCACCAATAGTGCCAGCCGCTCGTAGGACCTGAGGATGTCCTCAGAACCCAAGCGACAAGCGTCATTGGTGCCGACGTGAGCTACGACTTGCAGTCGACTGCACCCCGCACCGTCGATAGCCGCCGGCAAGGCCGCCTCCACATCTCGGATGAGGCCCCCCGGCAAACGCACCGAGATGGCTAAGCGTTTAGGAAATGAAAGGAAGTTTGATACAGATCTATTACCAAATGCACCTTATCAACTGCACCCGAGAGAGTCTGTTTAGAGTCGGCCGCGGTGTCCGAGTGGTCTGCGGCGCGCCAGTCATAGTCTGCACAGCCACTACGGTCGGGGGTTCGAATTCCCCGACGGGCTTGGATATTTGTGCCGTCCCTAGTATTAGCTAGTTCATAAGTAGTTTGTAAGTTTAGGGACTGATGACACCGTAGTTAAGTCCCATAAGCTCTACAAGCATTTGAATATTTTTAGTCTGTTTAGAAAGTGGTGTTTGGCTCAGCGATAAACGTCCTCTGTACTAAAAAAAGCTGAGCCAAATATTCAACGAATAGTCAAGAACGAACTGACCCGACGACCGCAATGCATAGATCTACAAAAAAGAAAAAAAAAGGAAAAAAAAAAAAAGGATCGGACTTTCATTGAAAGGTTCGCAGGTTCGATTCCGTCCGGCAGCTAATATTATTTGATTTCAGAACATCACTCAAGTTTGTTTGTCTGTGAAGACATTAAGAAAACCATGGAAGTGCAAAAGAGTAGCGTTGATAATATGCTCAAGATGCTGTGAAAATCATTGCTTCCCATGTTTCTTCAATGAATATCATCCCGGTACGTGTAATTGATCAATTGGAAAATAATGGAAGTATCGATTTACATACACGACGTCCCCAAGTACGCGTTAACTACAGTCCCTTTTTAAATGTTTGTAGTCCCGAATTTCATTCAATGCCCTTTCTCTTTTTGCTTATATAAATGACGTTGCGGTTAATTGTGACGTCAGTCTACATCTTCATCAATACTCTGCAAACCACTGTGAAGTGCATGGCAGAGAGTACGTCCCACTGTACAAGTTATTAGGGTTTTTCCCCCATTAGATTCACGTATTGAGCATGGGAAGAATGATTGCTTAAATGTGAGCTGTAATTAATCTAATCTTGTCCTCATGATCCCTACGGGAACAATATGTACGTGTACGCAGGAACAATATGTACGTGTACGCATCGCCACGGAACAGAAAAAAATTTGTCGACAGGTGGAGTTCAACCCGCGACCTTCTCAATATGAATTCGATCTCTTACCGATATTTTATTTATTTTTATTTATTGATTGTTCTTCATGTAGATCTATGATTTGCGGTCGTCTTCATTATTCGTACTTGGTCGATCGTTGAGATTTGGCTCAGCTTTTATTTTATTTTATTTTTTTTTTTTTTTTTTTTTTTTTTTTTTTTTTTTTTTTAATTACAGATGACGTTCAGCCCCCTGCCCGGGCGCGCTGAGCCAAACACCGCTTCCTAATCACGCCCTGACAGAGACAGTTGATTAAATGGATATGGTGACAGATCCGTATCAAACTTCCTTTTATTTCCTAAACGCTTAGCCATCTGGAGGTTCCACTAGGGCACTTTCGTGTCTCACCACGCGCTAAATGTATATCTATAATTGTGAATGTCTGTTCGGTGTACGTTTATCACGTCTGAACCACAAGATATAAAGAGCTAAAAATCTGTACAGTTACTAATGTCTACCCGGGGAAGGCTTTAGGCACGGTTTTATGGCGATCGGATAGTTAATTATCTATATATATTAATGTGAATGTCTGCCCGGTGTACGCTTATCACGTCCGAACGACAAGACGCAGAGACTTGAATATTTGTACAGTTACTAATTTATACCTGAGGAAGGTTTCTTAGGCACGGTTTTATAGCGATCTGGTAGATATTTAGTAATTTGAAGAATATAACATGAAATTGAAAATTATATTTACTCTTTGAAAATGGTTTTATTGGTTGCATTGTTGCTTGAGGGTTGATAATGATAAAAGGGTGGAGTATATTGGGACGGGAAGTTATCGGTGTATATAAAATTGTACGTGTGTGTGTGTTAATATTTCGCTCTGCAGCGAAAACTACAGAAGGCAAACGAATGGTCTGTGTGTAATTGTTGTCCGAAGTCTTCCATTGTACACCATAGCAGTTCCCTGCCGATAGCTATAAGGGGGTGGAAGATATCGTGGTTGAAAGTCGTCAAATTATAAAAGAAATCGGACTGAAGGCTAGCGATAACGTTTGCGATTCTATAGCAAGGAGGTTACATTCAGCGAAAGGTGATGCCACTGACCATATCTTTGGTCTATGCGTGCTATAATGTCGTCAGCTCTTTCTCTGTAAGGATAAGCATACGAATAACGAAGTATAAGAATAAATAAAGCAGTAAAAAAGAAATTTCTTTTAATACATCTCTTAAAAAATCGATTTGACGTTTCGCGCATTATCTATCATAATCAACCAACCACGCGAGCGGAGCCGCGGGTTTAAGCTAGTGTACTATAAATTTGGACGAATTCGGCGATGACGAGGAGGCGTCCTCTCCTTGTTAGAGGTGGTCGAAAATTAAAAGTTATGTGTTTGTCTATTCTACGTGCCTGTCTGGAGCTGTACGATTCTCTTTACGTTGAGTTGCAACCTCATATTATATACTGTAATTAGTTCTTCACGGAGAGAGGAAAGGTTGGAAAGGGGGTGGGGCACCCAATTCCTTCGATGCGCCCCTATGGAGAGGAAAGTCCTTTCTAGCGGGAGTGCGGAACGGTTCGAGCCGCCGCCGCCAGGAGATCCAACTGTTTACCCGGGCCCGCGGTCCCGGCGCGGCGTTCGGGCACGTTAAGTGTTGTGCTCACGCGCCGTCGCCCGCGCTCTCGGACAACAATAACAACAGAGCAGACAACGGCGCCGCCTTTTGTCTGCCTGCGGATGTCGGCCGGAGTTTGCTTTAGGCGGCCCGCTCGACCAAAACAGTAACCGGAGCCGGCGCGGAGAATCGTGAGGTGAAACACAAGCCCCGGCGGCCGCCGCCGATGGGAACCACACCACAGCAGACCAGAGCAGGGCGCGGTACCGCGTGGCAACCACTGTGCGCTCAAACCCTTGTATCGCTCGCGCTCATCGCCCCGGTAGCGCCTCGACAGCGAAACCCGATAGCAATATTAGAACTCCTTCTTTCCGAGCCGATACTTCATCGGAGAAGACTGACGCCTGCTCCCCGGAAGGAATGTTACCCGGTCACGCGTGAGACTCTATAGCACCGGTCTCGAGCGGCTGGTGCGCATCGGCTACTGTGCAAAGTATCGTGCCCCGTCGGCATGATATTCTATCTCCTTCCTCAGCGCAGCCTTCACTTAACTATTCCTTCCCTCCCCACCCCCCTTCCTCATTGCGTTATCTTTTACAAAGGTGCCTCCTCTTTGTCGGCGCAACCACTTCAAAGCATTCCCTTGCCAGACAGCCGTTAACCGCGACTGAAATTCGACGCTGAAAAGGAAAAGTGCAATTTTTCCTTATTCTTTCTACGCTTCACTACGCCCCGAAAGAGCTGTATAACACCTGGCGCTTTCTCGCAACGCTTCTTTAATTTTCTTCTGCAATAACGTCTAATAACACGTCAATGGAGAGCCCTCCATTTTATTACTTTGTGCCCCGTCTGTAATTGAATTACAGGAATGCTGTCTGATCCTTGATTTTCTGTCTGATTCGTTCACTTCTTTGATTCCTCCTGTAATTACGATCTTCCAACTCTGGACAGCTATTCGAAGCAGCTGGAGATTTGGTCACACGAGTTAATAAAGAAGCATATTTTCCCACTCTTCTGATGGAGCTCCCGCGTTTCCTGCCATTTACGCAATAGCGTATTCTAAATACTTCCAGGGATCAGCACAGAAATATCGGTGTTAATTTCATTCTTTCTTTCCAAAGAGCACTTGTTTCTGATTAAAGGAGAAGACACCGCTGTGACGAAGAGTTCATTTCTTTGACTGCTGTTCAGAGTGAATATTTCAAAAATGCTGTTACCGTTCTCACACGGTACGTCACTCACATTGCGCACTGCTATTATAGATGTTAAAGCACGCGGTCGGACGCCATTCGGTCTCATCAAACGAGGCGAATGTAACGTTGCTTTAAATAGAACAATGTATTTATTTCTATAGCGGTTTAATCTCTTGACAACAGGAAGACGTTATAACTGACACGACACAAGCTCACACGAAAATTCCGTAAAGGTTTTGAACAAAAAGAGAAAAACTTTAACTGCAGGTTCGATTTTACAAAAAGATTAAAAAATAATTACTTTCCCTTTCAAATTATTTAGTTTAAATAATTGTTATAAAATGTTACTAGTACGTATTATGAATCAGCATGGCGTCACACAATCTCCAGAGATTCTATGGTAAAAACTACTGAGGATTAAATCAATTTAAATAAAATAAAGAAATCATTAAAGTATAAATTCATATTTTTATTATTTCTTACAAAAGTATTCACACTCACATACCGTAATAAGAATCCAATGAGAACAGCCAGTTCAATTAATCGTTTTAATCCTACTACCAAGACCAAAAGGCATACATCGAAGAACAAAAGCCGATTGATAACAAGCAATGCATTCTCCTTCCTTTTACAATAGAGAAAATGTGACGATCGGTCACGGATAAGAAAGAAGGCCTGCACGGAAACTGTCTACGGAATGCCGTCAAAGACCGCTTGTAATGCTTTAGTTACCATCTTGTCGACAGCATGGTCATTACAGACGGAGCTAACGCTCAGAATTTTGGGTAAGGATGGAGAAGGAGGTCGACCGTGCCCTCTGAAAGGAACTATCATCGAATTATCCTTGAGTGATTTAGGGATATCACGGAAATCCTAAATCTGGGAGGCCAGTGGAAGATTTGAATCACCGTCCTGTGTGTTACCACTGTACCACTTTTCTCGGTCACCACCATATGGCGGATGGCAGAGGAAACCTTTCAAAGATCTCTTAAAATATTAAAGTGATTGGTGAATGAATGTGTGATTCAGCTATTTTGTATGTGTATTAGTGTGTGATTGAAGAACCCAGCCTAAAATACGAAACTGTGAGCAAATATATTTATCAAATGTTTCGTTAACCTTCGCAACGGTGTCTGGACACTTGCCACGCCGGATACTTGCCACGCCGGACATTTGTCACACTTTTACCTGCTCCGAAGGTTCGGGTGCTCCTGTCTCCTCCTCCCCTCTCCCCCCCCCCCCCCTCCCCCGTACACCCGGCCCGAGAACTCCGTGGACGGTGTCCCGACATATGCACACTTGTCGCTTCCGCATTTCGTAGTACGACCGTCAGTATGGAAGTTATGACAAAGGCCAAGGGCAGGCCTTTTGCCCACTACAATGCTTACGCGATAATAAGGCGTGGATGGCTTTTGAAATATGGTGTTACAGAAGAATGCTGAAGATTAGGTGGGTGGATCGCGTAACTAATGAGGAGGTATTGAACAGAATTGGAGAGAAAAGAAATTTCTGGCATACCTTGACTAAAAGAAGGGATAGATTGGTAGGACACATTCTTAGACATAAAGGAATTGTGAATTTAGCATTGGAGGGAAGTGTGTGGGGTAAAAATCGCAGAGGAAGACCAAGAGATGGATACAGTAAGCAGATTCAGACAGATGTAGGTTGCCGTTCTTATGTGGAGATGAAGAGGCTTGCTCAGGATAGGGTATTGTGGAGAGCTGCATCAAACCAGTCTCCGGACTGAAGACCACAACAACAAGGCGTGGATGTCCTTACTCCGAAAACAGGACCATTGCAAGGAAAGCTGCTTTCGAAGAACGTAGACATAATGAACGTAGAGAACACCTGTGAGAACCACCTAACGATGAGACCTTTATAAGATGTAAAAATAAAAAGAGTGTATCAGACCTCAGTATCCTTAAAAATCTTAATGATGAAGTTAGCTGGTCACAGTTCGGTTCACTACCGTTTCATCAATACGCGGTAACATTTGACTCAACGAAGCAAATACAAAACATCACTCAAATGATCCTCCACCGCTTTTCAATTTGCAATTTCCTAATTAGGTAAAAGCTCCTATAGTTGACACGTTAGGAGAACTTTTTTCCACCTTCTAATATTATGGCCATACCGTCAAAGATTATGAGTTCTAAAATTATTCCTGTAACTTCAGAGCCGCAATTAGCTCCTGAAAATATCATTTTTGTTGAATGATAAGGTACACTTTAGGTTTTAAAAAGAATTTGAACTTTAGAATTGCACCTAAAATACACACCCTAAACCAGATCTGCTCTTAAGATGGACAAGTTCCGCAGCTATGGTGTTGAAATAATTCCCATATTTCCAAAATTAGACAAAGATAGAAATAACTTTACAGTAGACGTAGATCTCATGAAGTATATTTAGCTGTAGTCCTTAAAAATTAAAGTTTCTCACCATGTTGTTGATTATCTTTAATCAGGCCAGTAAAAGCAATGGAAACAAGGCAAGGAGCTTACTATTGAAAAAATAACTGTTACAAAAGAATATAAAAAAGTATTAGGCGTATTTTTCTTATGCATTAAAAACTTTTGAAAACATAGTTTATCATTTCGTCTGCAACATCACTTACTTGATAGGGTGATTTGCTTTGCATCACCAAGAGCATTTATTTTTATGTAATGTTTGCAGCAGTTCCCATTTCGAATTGTAAAATATTTATTTCATCTTATTTTATGAAAGAATTTCAGAAAACTGCATTTAATAAATCTGCTTTAGTTGCACTGCGTTCAGTGACATTAACGTTGCTATCGCGCAATAAAGGCATTCACTTAGTCTTTCCTCTGCTGTAGATAACATAGGACCAGAATCTCTTTGGATTTTCCGCCACATTTCAACAAAGAGTTTCCTTGTGAAAAATATTAAACGAATGTCGCATTGAGGGCCGCGCTAAATTTCGAGCTTCAGTAAAACATCTTGGGAATTTTGAATTCGTCTAAATTTTCTGCAAAAGCTTTCTGTTTTGTTTTATGTACCATGGGGGACCAGTTCAGTCTTTTATGAATTTATTTGGTAGGAATCCCTCCAATACTGTTGATACTATGTCTTTGAATGTAAGCCACATGTGGTCTTCACTTACATAGTTAATTTAGAAAAAATTGGAGACTGTCTCCTAGGAAAATGTCAACCGAATTTTTATCTTTTTTTCTTTTTTTAATAGACGTATTTAGCGTTTAGTGTTGGTGAATATCTTTGTTACAAATTTGAGCTCGCTATAACTTTTGTTCACTTACAATGCATCCGTCGTGATGCTCAGGAGTATTTGTGACTAAGAGTTCAATTGTGTTTACGAAACCATTTACAATTTTAATGGGCTCGTGAATTAATTGTTAAAATAATTTTTAAAAAAGCATTTAGATCAATATCGGAAGATTTAACTGCCACCCTGTCAGAAGGTGTATTTTTGTCAACATACGGATGGTAGATTTAAGTCACCGCCAACTATAATTGTATGACTAGTGTACCAATTTGTGTTGAGACTCAAGTTTTCTGTGAACTGTTCAGCGGCTGCATCATGAGAGTAATTAAAATGTTCAAATGTTTCAAATGTTCAAATGTTTGTTAAGCTTATGGGACTTAACTACGGGGTCATCAGTCCCTAAACTTACAAACTACTTATCAACTACCTTATACTAAAGACGGCACAAATATCCATGCCCGAGGGGGGATTCGAACCCCCGACCGTAGTGGCCGTGCTGACCGTGACTGGAGCGCCTCAGTCAACTCGGCCACCGCGGCCGGCTTCAAATGTTTGTCAAGGGACTTAACTGCGGGGTCATCAGTCCTTAAACTTATAAACTACTTATGAACTACCTTATACTAAAGACGACACAAACATCCATGCCCGATGGGGGATTCGAACCCCCGACGGGGAACGGCCTCGCGCATCGCAGCATAGCGCCTCCGTGCCCTTGGCCGCTCCACCGTGGCGGTTATTAATTTATTCGGTAGTCGAGGGTAACATCTGCTCACACTAACTGATAGGAACTATCAACTTCAGTTTTGCTTGTGAGCTACTACACACATTACATTGTGCTTTTTGTTTCTTTTGATGTGCAGATCATAGAAATTATGGCATTTCCATTAAAAAAATAGGGTGTTTCCTCTACGATTCAGCTAATGTAGAACAACAGTGTACTTTGCAAGCATAGCATTCTATATTCCTTCATTTCTTTATTTGAAATTTATATGTCGACTTTAGGTGATCTGTCAAACATAGTCACTCTTATCTATATTTTGTAAACGTATTTTCTGTCATTGATTTGAACATTATCCCAATTCACTTTATTAACTAATATTTCGGCGCAAAAGAGAAAATTTATGAAGTGTATCGTTCTTCTTTCCTCCTTTTTCTTTTCAGGCAGTTTTAGCAATTAATATACATATGTACAAATGCAGTGATCAAACTTGAATGATAAGAAAACATTCCAATTGTCTTTATATCGTTCCTTTTATGTTCTGCCGGCCGCGGTGGAAAGTTGGGTGGATACAAGTTACCTTATTCATAAGGTAGAGGTTACAGATATGAAAATAGCAAGAATGATTGCAGGTACTAATAGATGGGCCGACCGCGGTGGCCGAGGGGACTGAGGCGCTCCAGTCACGGTCTGCACGGCCACTACGGTCGGGGGTTCGAATCCCCCCTCGGGCATGGATATTTGTGCCGTCCTTAGTATAAGGTAGTTCGTAAGTAGTTTTAAGTTTAGGGACTGATGACCCCGTAGTTAAGTCCCATAAGCTTAACAAACATTTGAACGTTTTTCGAACATTACTAGCCTAGCAAACTTGTCTGTGTGACAGATGCCTGCCAGCACCATCTTGCTGTACCTCACGTCGAAAACATTTCGTAAGGCATTACTAAGATTACCTGACATGAAATGACATCACATCCTTCAGAAGATAGTTCGAAAATGTTATGCGTCTGGGCTAATACTTCCCTGGTAGTTAAATTTAACATATACATTGTAGAATCGCGTTGTGAGGACATTTTACATTAAGTTACAAAAGACTATTTATCGCAGATAACACTCTGAAGAATAAAGATACGTGGTGTCACGACAAGCGGAACATTTTAACGGTCATGCTATTGAAAGATAGATCCGAAGTTGCTCGAAACTGGAAACAGATTAACAAAAACCGCAAATTAATGGGTCTCATTACTGTATGTATCAAACTAGACTTTAGGTTTCGAAAGAATGCTCAAAAGAATAAAGGTAGGTAACAAATGGCTCTTTTGTAGCGAGCATACTACTGAAAAAAAATCCCAAGTGGAATGAAACTGGCAATATACTAATAGAAACGGCAAATCAATGCTACTCGTTACTGTATATATCTTTCGTTTGCTGTACGGAAAATTACAGCTATATACAACACACGAATTGACTATTATGTCAAAAATCTAAAGACAGCGTAGTTACGTGGGATCCGTATTCTTACGATTGTTTTCTGTTATTCCACATACGACTACTAATCGCGTTTATACAAGAAGGTTTCTAAATTTCTTGCGTTTGTAGTACAGAAATATGGCGGCGAGACTTCAGCGGCACTGATGATACGGTACATGGCATTGTTAGTCTAGTAATATACGTCTGTGTTGCAGACATTGTTTGTTCAGTTAAGAGGGTCTCTTGGAAAATAGTATTTATACAATAGCTCTTCCGCAACATAATACACAGTACACACTGTACGAAATCCGAAAGAAAAAAATTCTTTTTTTTTAGTCTGTTAGTTTCATAAAAAATGTCACCTTTGTTCAAGAGACGTTACACATCTCTGCCAAAGAGTGCCCAGCAAACCAAACATTCAACAGTCACGAAATTCCACCTAATTTGGTTTCTAATACACGCATTTCACGTTGCCGTAAACTTCGATACCCACACAGTAATAGTTTGTGTCCTGTAAGGCGGCTTGCCATGGATTGCGCAGCCGTTCCTCGTCGGGGGTTCGGCTCCTCACTTGGACGTAAGTGTGCGTGTCGTTCATAGTGTGTGTTGTTGTGGTCTTCAGTCTGGATATTGGTTTGATGCAGCTCTCCACCCTAGTTTACCCTGAGCAAGCCTCCTCATCTCCTCGTAAGAACGTCAACCCACATCCATCTGAATGTGTTTACTGTGTTCGTCTCTTGGTATCCCTCTGCGAATTCTTCCCAACATATACATCTACTTGAGATACTCTGCAAATCACATTTAAATGCCTGGCAGAGGGTTCATCGAACCACCTTTATACCATTTATCTACCATTCCATTCTCGAATGGCGTACGCGAGGAAAGACCAACTGAATCTCTTTGTTCCAACTCTAATCTCGTATTTTATTCTGATGATCATTTCTACCTATGCAGGTGGGAGTCAAGAATACATTTTCGCAATCGAAGGAGAATGTTGGCGAATGGAGTTTGTTAAGTACACCACACCGCAGCTATAGACGCCGTTGTTGTAATGATTCCCATCCCAGATCCTGTATCATTTTCGTGACGCTGTCTATCCTATATCGCGACAATACAAAACGAGCTGCCCTTCTTTCGAAAGCTTCCGTCAAACCCAGTTGATAAGGATCCCACACTGGGCAGCAATATTCCAAATGAGGACGGACAAGTGTAGTGTATGCAGTCTCTTTAGTACTTCCGTTGCATCTTTTAAGTGTTCTGCCAATAAAACGCAGTCTTCGGTACGCCTTTCCAAGACATTATCTACGTGTTGTTTCCAGTTTAAGTCTGATGTAATAGTAATTCCTAGGTATTTAGTGGAGTTTACGGCCTTCACATTTGATTGATTTATGTTGTAAACAAAATTTAACGGCTTTATTTTCGTGCTCATATGGACGACTTCACACTTCTCATTACTTAGAGTCAATTGCCAATTTTACAGCATACTGATATCTTATTTAGATCGTTCCCTCCAATGCTAAATTCACATTTCCTTGATGTCTAAGAATGTGTCCTACCAATTGAGCCCTGCTTTTAGTCAAGGTATGCCAAAAATACCTTTCTCCCCAATTCTGTTCAGAAAGGACACAGTTCGTTTTAATTGACGGTAAGTCATGAAGTAAAACAGCAGTGATATCTGGCGTTCCCCAGGAAAGCGTTATAGGTCCCCTACTCTTCCTTGTGTTTATAAACGATTTAGGAGACAATCTGAATAGCTCCCTTAGACTGTTCGTCGATGATGCTGTCGTTCATCGGTTAGTAAAGTCAACAGAGGATCAAAAGCAACTGAAAAAAAAAAAAGAAATAATAATAATAAAATTCTACATGGTGCGAAAATTGGCAATTGACACTAAATAAAGAAAAGTAATACACATGACCACTAAAAGACATCCGCTGAACTTCAATTACGCGATAAATCAGTCAAACCTTAAGGTCGTAGATTCTACCAAATACCTAGGAGTTACAATTTCGAACAACTTAGACTGTAGAGAACACACAGAAAATATTGTGGGGAAGGCGAACCAAAGATTACGTTTCATTGGCAGAACGCTTCGAAGATGCACTAGCTCCACCAAAGAGACTGCCTACATCACACTTGTGTGTCCTCTCCTGGAGTACTGTTGACCATTGTGGGACCCTCACCAGGTGGGACGATATAGAGAAGGTTCAGAGAAGGGCAGCTCGTTTTGTTTTATCACGTTACGGGGGGGAAAGCGTCACGGAAATGTTGCACGAATTGGGGTGGAAATCATTAAAAGAAAGACGTTATTCATTGCGGCGTGATCTGTTTGCGAATTTTCAATCACCGACTTTTACTTCTGAATGTGAAAATTTCGCTAGCACCCACCTACTTAGGGAGACATGACCATCCCAAAAAATAAGAGAAATCAGATCAAAAAAGGACCGATTTAGGTGTTCCCTTTTCCCGCGCGCTATTAGAGACTGGAACGGTAGAGGATATTTACGAAAGTGGTTCATGAACCCTCTGCCAGGAACTTAAATGTGATTTGCAGAGTATCTATGTAGATGTACCTTTTCAATAGTTACGCGATCTACCCACGTAATATTCAGCATTCTTTCATAGAATAAGTTAGTCTAAGCACTAAGTCTAGCGACCGATAACCGCTGCTGTATGGTACCTTATCTTTACAAACATTTGAACATTTTTTTTCTAACTTAGATATCGTTCTACCGATAACGATTAAAGGTGACAGATATACATAACTTCTTACAAACAAGGGGGGGGGGGGGGGAGGCAATGGACGGAAGGCGTAAGAGAAAATGAATAGAGGATGGACGGGCAGGTCAGCAGAGGAAGGGGTAGGCCAAGATGAAAAGAGATGGGAGGGAAGGAGATGAACAGAGGGGGAAAGAAGAATGACTAAAAATAAATTCACTAATAAGTAAACACTAGGTGTAGTTATCAAGTGATGAAAAGGAAAACATTGGTGGCATGTTAAAAGCGGAGGTGATGGGAAATTATAACATTTGAGAGAGATTCGGGGGGCGGGTGACACGGCGAGCCGCCCCCAGCGTCTACCTGTTGGACACGGTTACGCCTTCTCACGAGTCAGCAAACACTGGACAGGGCCGTTTAGGGCCGTCCGGGTGGCAGCCGCGGCTCTGTTCGCCGCCCATTGTCTCGGCGTGTGCTGCGGGGGCGGCCGGCTGTTTTGACTGCGCGCCGCCCCGCCGGCAGGGGTGGTAACGGGACGCGCGGCGGACCACCGCGACCACCCACGCTCCGACCGCGACATGCAGAGCAGGCGCGGCGCGGCGCGCGCTTTGGCGGGGTGAGGCCGCGCTCGACGGGGGCTCAATGCCCGCGTACCCCCCACTCTCACAAACATACCTCGGGACACTGGCTGCAGTCTAGTGGGTCCTCCAAAAGCCTGGGTAATAAAAAAAAAGGACTCTGAACCTAAAATTGGTGAATACCAAGTAGGTTTTAGACCAGTAAGAAAAAAAATCTGTTCCATAACAAATTAATATGCACTAAAAAGTAAGAAATAAATAATTGCATATTCTTCTACAGATTAATAGTCAACTTACTTTTTCTACTCATCAATATCTAGGTACGATCTATATGTTTCTCTCGCAAGAAGATAGGTAGGTACTAGAGCCGATCATGTCAGCCTTCAGGCTCGCTCGTCCCCGCCTTGCGCCAGACTCGCAGTCACTATGCCGCAATGGGGCACTGCGAGTCAGCCACGGCCAAGCTGTGCTTTCACTGCGCTCGTGAGACGCGTAGACCCGTAACGCTCGTAGATACTCGAACGCTCGTAAAACTCGCACACTCGTAACGCCCATAGGAACTAGCAGCGCCGTTTCTTACAATGACGACGAAAAAGTAGGTTATGCGAATGTTGGCAGGTGGGATGTACGTTCTGCTGGGCAGTCCCGGAACAAGCCGCGGTAGTTCCTGCTGGAAACATTAATTACATTAGAAATTTGTGTCATTTCATGTTAGATAAAAGTGGTGCCCACGTTAATATATCCGATTTTTTGGAAGTTTATTTCCATAGCCATTTTAAACAAGAGCGCTGAAGATTTATTTTCATATTAGTTACCTTATAAACAGTTACACACTAAACTTGCGGTAATTTTGATACTTAAGCATTCAGTTTGTTTGAAAATGTTGTTACAGATGCGACGTTGCGCGTCCGTAACGGATATTCTTTACGAGTAAGAGATTCTAAACAGAAATATTGAGTTATTTTGCCGTCTTTGGAATAAATTTTTCCCACGCGCTCATCTATATCTACAGCCACGTATGTACATACTCCGCAGTCCACCGTAAGCTGCGTGGTGGAGGGTTCCTCGTCCCACTAAAAGTCACTGCCTTATATATACCACTCGCAAATGAGCCCAACACACACACACACACACACACACACACACACACACAAAGACACACACCGGACATCGTACATAAATGTTCCTATTGTAATTCTAAATGATTTTCCAGTCTTTCTTGCTACATTTAGATTTTATAAAAGGCCAACACTGAACTGTTGTCCTTTGGATATTAGCGGTTCTTGTGGTCGTATTTAAGTGAAAATGTGTTGGTGGCATTCAGAAATGAGTGACTCATTATGCCAACTTCGGCCTTTGAGCCGGAGCGTCACGACTCGGTGCTGTAGTCGGATGCGAAAGGACACACCCGGAAGCAACGATCACCGAAGCGACGCAAACGGAGGCGTAAGTCTTCCGCAGAAAAGATGGAGGACGAGACGCAGGAGGATGAGGACTCGACTCACAACGACGACACTCCCTCGGTGGCGACCGCCGCTGACATGGTGATACAAGATACGGATCAACTTGCTTCACAGATGCCAGCAGTAGAACGCCTGAACGACGAGACTAGGGATGGACGCGGCTCCACCGGTGCAGGAGAGAGCGCGCCCAATCTGTGCCCTGAGGACGCAATGGACGAAGACCCTCAGTTCCGAATTGCAAACAAAGTTATACGTACGTGTCTTATGACTAATTAAAACCGAAACCTCTAATTTTATACAACCTAAAATAACCTATCCCCATGCTAACACCTATTTGCGACGTATTTATTGTATTTTGAAAAGAGCTGTCTTTTTTCGACATTTGTGTTCAGTGCGTGGCACAGGGGATCAGTTTCGATTTCGAGAGACTGCATTTGTCTAGCTCGTGAAATCGAAGCGCTATCGATACCTTGGGTCTCGCTCGCTACCGGCCGAGTTGGATCACGTGGGAGGTGAGAGAGGAGAGTGTGATGTTGAAAGCGGTGGTGCGCTGGCTGTTGCTGTCGTGACCACACTCGGAGTTGAGGTGTGTGCAGTGGAGCTATGTGCACACGACTCCCAATTTCGACTTTGAGTGGAGGTGTTACATCCTGGTGTGTGGACCGTAGCTTCTTGATGGTGTGTTGATGCTGACTGTTCACGTTGGCTCGGGTCGCGGCGCATCCTTCAATCTTCATCATAGCCAGTCGATGTGGGACGGCAATCTAGATGGTTAAATTACTTATTGGTTATTATAAGTTCCTTAGTAAGTCTTGGACGCTGTGTTGAATAAAGTTATTGTATATAAGACGAAGTTATTGTATATATGACGATATTATTGTATTTACGACATCACGCTTGTTTCTTAAAGTATGAAATAGTGTTGAATTATGTGTTGTACAGCCTGGTGATAATCACTGTGTGTTTTAGGTTCCGTATAAGGGCCTATAGTCGTAATTTGTGTGAAAATGTGTTTATGTTAAAGTTGTTGGTCTTATTCAGACGAGCGTTGATGAGCTCATGAGCAGTTCAAAAGAAATTAATTGTGGCGGAGCTCGCAAGCTGTTCCGAGGAAATTAAACGACACCTAGCTTCGCATTAATTGTAAGAAGTAGACGCAGCTTGAAGTTAAGTACTTACAACTGGTACTGAGGACTCTCCGTACAACGCGACTTTCAGTTACTTCCATTACTTGTGTAACAAGGCTGCGGCATGCCTAAGGGTCTTTTACCGTGGAGACATTAATTTATTCTGTACTGTTATTGTGGCCCACTTTAATTGGTTCGCCTGCTGGTCTTTAACGTTTATTATATGTGTATTTAACAAGAGCCAAAAGAGGGTAATGGAGTGCAGTCTTAGAAAATCAGGCGACTCTGAAGGAATTGGATTCGGTAACGGGACAGTAAAGGTGGTAGATGAGTTTTATTACTCGAGCAGTAAAATAACATGCGACGATCGCAGTACAGAAGATGTAAAATGCAGAATAGCAATGGCAAGAAAAGAGGAATTTAGTAATATCAATTTAAGTCTGAAGAAGTGTTTTCTAAAACCCTGTGCATGTAGTGTTACCCTTTTACGGGAGTAATACTTCGACGATAAATAGCTCAGACCGGAAGAGGATAGAGGCTTTTGATATATGGTGCTACAGGAGAATGACAAAGATTAGGTGGTCAGATCTCATAACGAATGAGGAGATAGCGAACAGAATTGGAGAGAAAAGGAATTTTTTGTATACCTTGACTAAAAGAAGGGATCACGATTGGTAGGACACGTTCTTAAGCATAAACGAATCGTGAATTTAGATTTGGAGGGAAGTGTGAGGAGTAAAAATAGCAGAGGGAGACCTAGAGACGAATAAAATAAAATAAACAGATTCAAATGGATGTGGGTTGCCATTCTTATGAGGAGATGAAGAGGCTTGCTCAGGATAGTGTAATGTGGTGAGCTGCATCAAACCAGTTTCCGGACTGAGGACCACAACAACAATACTTTCTATAACCTATTTTAGATTTTATTTGGTAGAGGTAAGAAGCCTATTTTAGGCTCCTAAGTTGCACTTTTTATAACCTAAAACACCGCGATCTAATGATTACATAACATTCTTCACGTGTCTCGATTTTGATCCGTGTAGGTTCCCTTCTTTTCCGAATGTTTAACTCTACATCGCCTTAGACAAATGCCTCTAAATCTATCTTGTCGGTCTATTTTAGGATCTCCATCCTCCCTTCGTGACTCATCTCTCTCTCTCTCTCTCTCTACTTTTCTTATTCCTTTTCGCAGAAACGATCGTATAGTCTCAGTACTGCATCCCATATGTGGCGCAGTCTGATCAGTAGTGCGTTATACTTATCTATAGTGGATATCTGTTTAGATTTTATTATTGAAATCCGATGTCATTAAGGTTTTTAATGCGTATTCACATTTTACCACTGTGGAGGGTTCTACAACGCAATTGCTTGTTTGGGAAACAAGTAAGAGCCGCTTATATCTAGTCGTATTTTTTCACGCAGTAAGGAATATCGTAAAGTATGTCTTACGTAAACCACGGCGACACTTAGGTTTCACGCAAACACAGCAATAACAAGTTAGGTTCCTTTTCCTCACGGAAACGTGATTTATACTCATATTTGGCGTATAACTGCTTAAGTTCATAATCATGCAGTGAAGGCAGATTTCACGGGAAACGGTCATGTCAACACAGCCTCTTCGTAGCGATTACTCAAATTATCGGACGCAGTAGATGTCCTGTACGTGCTCAGCGTGCAAGCCACTCGGCTGAGTCACCGCGCGACAGGTTCTGCAAAGTGAATTACGAGACTGCTAACGAAGCGTGTTATTAGGCAACGGTCGTTCACCCCTCCACTTACTGCTTCTCTGCTTTCTCGTTTTGTAGCAGGGACAGAAAATTATTTCAATCAAATTCTTCTGTGGTGGTAACTGCATTTTGAATGATAGTATTCTTTCTTCTTCCGCGTCAAAAATAACACTGCTATGTGCACTTGTTATACATAGATGCAGACTCTTAATTTATGGAATAAAAATTGATATGTATGTCAAGAGGATAGAGGTCGATACTGCTTTCAAGCGATTGTGTCTATGGATGCACTTATAATCATTAATAACACTGATGTCCAATGTGACGTGGTATATTGGAAGTGGTGAGCATTGTATAAAATATCCACGAAATGAATAATAATACAAAATTTCAAAAAGGTTCTCCCAGATAAAGCACTCATTACAATATGAAACGATGTTCATTCATCGTGACCATACCGGATGGCTCCTAGACGACTGAAAAATCGTGGCTTATTCGGATGAGTCTGTTCCATTAAAGTCCGATTAAAATTACTCGCTGAAGCTGTTTTCCTCCTATCTGAGTGCTCAACGTCACGGCCGCGGTGGAGTAGCCGAGCGGTCTAAAGCACCTCGCTGCGGAGCGCGCGGTTGCTCGCCGTGGAGGTTCGAATCCTCCCTGCGGCATGGGTGTGTGTGTTTGTCCTTAGGTTAGCTTACCTAGGTTTAAGTAGTTTGTAAGCTACGGACTGATGACCGCACAGTTTGGTCCGATAGATTTACAAACATTTGATTTTTTTCAACGTCACGCCTGAACCGTTCACCGATGCCAAACTTCCACAACAACTGGTCAGTTCATTTCCATTTCCTTGTCTGGCTCTTTTTTGATTTGTTTCGATCCCCATTCCTTATGTTGCCCTTTTCATTTTGTATTTCATCAGTTATGATAACCACATAAAAAACTAAACATGGACAACGTTGCTAGTGAAATACGTACTCACACACCACTAACTACACGCTACTGAATCTTTTCGTACAAGGTACGAGTAAACGTCATCATTACATTAGATGAGCTTCGTATGATAAACATGAAACAAAACTCTCCGAAGGCAAGATCAATGTTGTTGCTGTATGCGTAACGTCACACAGACAGGTAGATGAATGTGGTTGGTTGGCAAAGTGGCAAGTGTGGAAAGACGTGGGTTCATATCTCATCGTCTGCAATAATTATTTCTAAATCAACATTACCTTGACTGTTGTGTTTATTACACTAATTTGTTTTGCTGAAATTTTTGTTCTAATACCATGTTACATCTATTTCGTATTGACTTTTGTATTCATTCTTTTTTTCTTTAAATGATTCTTTTTTGGATTGTAATCTGCTAATGTCGGTAATGACCTGTAGTCACGCACCCTACATTCTACCCCTGTTGACTTCATTATGTGAAAGAGTGTAATCCACATTACATTGTCAAAAGTTTTCTCCGAATCTACAAAAGCTAGAAGTGTAGGTTTGCCTTTCCTTAATCTATCTTATACGATTAGTCGAAAGGTTACAACTGCCCCACCCAACCCCGTCGTGTGTCTACATTTTTCCTAAATCTACATCTACATCTACATAGATACTCTGCAAATCACATTTATGTCAGAGGGTTCATTAACCACTTTCATAACCTTAATCTGCCGTTTCATTTTCTTATAGCGCGCGGGAAGAAAGAACACCTAAATCGTTCCGTTTTCGATCTGATTTCTCTTATTTTATTGGGATGGTCATGTCTGCCTAAGTAGGTGGGTGCTAGCAAAATATTTTCACATTCAGAACTAAAAGTCGGTGATTGAAACTTCACAAACAGATCACGCCGCAATGAATAACGTCTTTCTTTTAATGATTTCCACCCCCATTCGTGCAACATTTCCGTGACGCTTTCCCCCCCGTAACGTGATAAAACAAAACGAGCTGCCCTTCTCTGAACCTTCTCAATGTCTTCCATCAGTCCCACCAGGTGAGGGCCCCACACTGGGCAACAGTACTCCAGGAGAGGTCGCACAAGTGTGATGTAGACAGTCTCTTTGGTGGAGCTGTTGCATCTTCGAAGCGTTCTGCCAATGAAACGTAACCTTTGGTTCCCGATGTCAGCTTCTACCTGATTTTCCATTCTTCTGTAAATAATTAGTGTTAAAATCTTTCAACCATGACTTGGTTCTATAATTTTCACGCCTGTCTGCACCTGCTTGTTTTGTTACATTTTTCTTAAAGTTTGTTCATCTTAACTAACGTAATTGTGTTTATCAAAATCTGGTAGTAGTATAAGGGAGCATTTACAAGATGCTCCATTATTTTAACTTGCCCTTATGCCGTCCTCTCATGGTATTTGGAAACGCACGTGGTTGAGGAACTGGTAACGTTAAAGTGCGGAATTCCACGTTCCACTACCCTGCGAAGCGTGAAACGAAGGATCTGGCAAGTTAAATTTTTGCTTCCTGGAGTGGAACCTGGCCGATGATATGTTACCTGTTTTGCATGAGACATGCAGAAGTTTTGAACCGTCATATTGCAAACTGAACACCGTATTTCGTATCATTTTTCATTTTATCATACTATCTATATCTACATAAGTACTCTGCAAGTCACATTGGGAGAATCTATATAAGCTGTTTTAAACGTCATAAAATTGAGGAACTTTCCTAAAAGTGTTAAGTTTTCAACTCTATACATAAAACACTTTATTTAAATTTTTAGTTAACAGAAAACTAAGTTTTATGATACACGACTTTCGAGTAGAGCAGGGATTCCCAAACTTTTTTTGTCTCGTAGACCCCTTGCCAACTTCTGTCGTGAGTAGACTCCTTGCTGTTTGTGTATTAATTTTTTACAAATGCCCAACTTCAAATGTGTTTTCGCGCCTCATATAGTGATACTAACTTTGATAACTGTAACTATAAAACACCCAACTGTTGGTTGCAAGGAATAAATAAATACCTCGTGGAACTTGGACTCACAGAAATGGACGTGATGAATAGGGACAGTCACAGAAAGGCAGCAACTTAATTCGAGGTTTTTCAGGAGGCCCCAAGAAAGAAGACCAACAGGAAGCTGACAGCTGAACATCTGTCAAAAATGGCAGCAGGCAGAAGAGCAGCCTTAGAGAAGAGAAAGAATGAATATGAGATAAAATTTGTAGCCCGGTCATTAGTTGGCCAATTTGTGTAAATAAATAAATAAAATAAAATAAAAAATCTATGGGCCTACACCAGGAGACCTCCTCACTCTCGCTAGGTCAATGAAGCGAACAGTAACATAAAAAAGATCAGACTTCAGCATTGACAGAACAATACTGAATTTTCGTTGCGACCTTCCTAAATGTGAACCACAATCGTCGACCCATTTGCAACAAATAGAACCCCAAATTATTTTCCGGTGACATGGACCCCTTGCAGGTTGGAATGGACCTCTGGGGGTCTATATAGACCACTTTGGGAACCACTGGTATAGAGGAATAAACCTTAAATTAGTACATTTCTGTAATGGCTTGGTTGACTCAGGAATGGCCGCAAAGTACAACATGACAAGCAGCTGACCTATGGTAAAACCCTAGTTTTTATATCCAGCGATTGGCTGCGGATGCAAATTACGATGAGAAGCACGTTGTGTTCCGTGGGATGTAGCAGGTCGTTTCAGAACGTGCAGTAGCTAGCTAGCTACATAGACAGCATTAAAGCCGTCCTCACACGGGACGTGTTGTCCCACCGTGGCGCAGGCCAGACGTGCTGTCTACCTAGCTACAGCACGCTCTGAAACGACCTGCTACTCGTACATCCCACGGAACGTGCTGCTCATTGTGATTTGTAACCGCAGTGCTCTTCAGCGCAACGTTGAGGGCTGGCGCATAGATCATTGTCTTTACAAAGATGGGTGTGCGTAAAATTGCACGGAATCTGTTAGCGAACGCCAAAAGACTGAACACTATGGCTTTCTTATGCTTGGACGTTGCATGCAATAATCTTCCAGAAATTGTATTTTTTTCTTCAGGAAACACAAAGACGGTACATTAACTGAAAGCTTTTGATAATGATAACAAAATGTACGACTCAATCATTTTTTGCAAAATATCATAAGAAACTGTAAACGGTGAAATCATCTGCGCCAGCTCCACTTGTCTTGCTCTCTTACATTGCTATTTTTCACAATGCACATATTCTGCAAATCCAAATGTTTACTTTGGCATTTCTTCGAAGATAATAAGTTCTGACTGATACAGTCTATTTGTTCATACACGCGGGACAACGCCTCAGTTCGAAAATGTTCGTTGTGATAAATTTTGCTTTGAGTATTGTACGTAAACACTTTTGCTCCTTTACATCATCTGCTTCCATAACCACACTCTGTCTCTGCACTGTGAAACTGAACTATTCCAGCAATGTTCTGAACTCGAACAGAATTCAAACACCGTGGCGAAAACCGAATGACGTTGGGTACTTTCTCGAAATTTATTTGTACCTCTGCCCTTGCACGAAATATTCAACAAGTTCTCTCGTGGGCAGAGTTCGCTCATGTTTGTAGTAAATAATGTCGAAAATTTGTTATTATAATTGTATTAAATTAACAAATAAATTACATAAACCGTAATTAAACTAAATCGTTGAAAAAATATCTCCAAGAGTGTAGATGCAAACCTGTTATTTACAAATGTTCAAATATTTGTAGAACTTATGGGACTTAACTACGGGGTCATCAGTCCCTAAGCTTACAAACTACTTATCAACTAGCAAAGACTAAGGACGGCACAAATATCCATGCCCGAGGGGGGATTCGAACCTCCGACCGCTGTTATTTACATCTCTTTTCCTCCATAGCTCGTAACGCTAACCACCACGCTAATCCGTCGTCTTAAAAAGAAATAACAACGAATATCGGATATTACACTTGAATTAATAAGAAAGAACTAGAAACATTAAGGAAACAAAAAAGGAAAAAATAAAACATTTTAGAACTATGGGGTCGCGAACCCCGCTCATCATCCCAGCGCGCTACTAACTACGCTATTTCTCTTCCAGAGTGAGTGGGCTGTATTTGTGATATATTATGCACCTGAAACATGTTGCAATAACTTATTTATCTATGACAAAGTACCATAAAAACGCTTCTTTGGTAGAATGGCATTGACCCGTAGCATGGGAACGATATTCTTTCACGGTAAACAAATTATAACACTGACTAACGTTAAATACGATATCCTTTAAAGCTATGAATATATAGTTTCCGGTAATTTTTTGTAACAAATCATGCCTAAAATGATGCATTTCAAAAGTTCTTCAATTTTTTGTGCTTTATATAGATTATATTTATATATCGTACGCTGAAACGAAAGAGGGTACGAAATACTGAGTTCCGTTTGCAATATGGCGGATCAAAAGTTCTGCTTGTCACGTGAAAACCGGGTCGCTTGTCATTGGCCACGTACCACTCTTCGAAGCAAACATCTAACATGCTGGATCCTCCATTCCACACTTCGCAGAGCAGTGGAACGTGGAATCCCACGCTGCGATGGCACCACGTCCTCCTCCACGTTAAAGCTCTGTATAGGGAAAGTATGGCCATCCTTTTCCGCGTCGCTTGCCACCGTCTGCAGCTCGTGATTGGCTGAAATCGAGTCACGTGGTTCTTTCCGCCATCTATACGTTACTTCGCTGCCATCAGAAGCCTTGTGAATATTCCTATGCTTTGGTTTGAATAATGCCACAGTGTTGTACTTTTGGGTGTTTTTAAGAAGCGAAGAAGGGAGGTAAACATTATAGTACTTCAATTAGGTATCAGAATACAGGAAGATGAACAGTGTGGCTGATGAAAGTCGTCAGAGAAAACTAGAAGCGAACTTCGATTCTTCTGCTGTGATGATTTTAATTCATAATGTAAAGTAATAGATTAAAGATTCACTGACGTATGGTTCACGCAGCAGATACCTATATATTTTTAACTTGAATAAATTTGTGAAGAAAATTCCTGCACAATGGCGCGAGGTTAAATCATTCACGCGTCGTTGATCTGCAGGTAGTTGCCGAAAATACACAATTTTTTGACATATTAGTGAGTCAACTGGATTCGCGTTTAGATATGAAATTAATATACAGTTCCTGAAACACGCTTTTCTCATTTGTTTTTATGTGTTACACTGTATCATTACAGGGGAGAAAAACAATTGAAACCAGGCATGTATTAGACATTCAAATGTAATTGGTGTTGTAAAGGCACCTTTAATTTCTGTTTCTGGTAAAAGTCATGTAGTGGGTATCTCCTTGCACTTTTTTGTAGTTCATGTGAGATATAAGTACATGGTTTGAACACCACAGTGCTTTACTAGGCATGGTCCTGTTTGGAGGTGGTATGCCGTTGCCTTCCTCCGACCTTCGAACTGACTTACCCAGCCAGTTATAGGGGGACCTACAGTTTAACGTGGGTTCCGAACCACGGTGCTACTCGGTATTTTTCACATGAGCATTACTGCCAGAGGTGAAAGAAGTGGAAAGTGACAGATAAAAATCCCAGGACCTGGCGGGGATCGAACCCGCGACCTTTGGATTTGTAATCTGGCACTCTACCACTGTGCAACTTTTTTTTTTTTTGTTTTTTTTTTTTTACATCCATGTCCGAGGTGGGATTCGAACCCCCGACCGCAGCGGCCGCGCAGACCGCGACCGGAGCGCCTCAGTCTCCTTTTTTTTTTTTTGCTTATTTTTTTTTTAGCTTTTTTTATTCTTTTTTTTATTTTTTTATTTTTGGGCCTCCCTTCTCCCCTTACAGCCCATCCATGCTCTCACCTTTTTTGCCTTCTTCGGCGAGCTTCTTTGCTATGATTTGTTACCAAATATGTATGTTAAATAAAGAAATGCCTCTTCAATGGCTAACGGAACAAAACAAAATTTCTCAACTGTTGATTCATAAAAAAAAGAAAAAAGAAGTTCCTCAAACGTCAATGTAGTAATTTCTACTGATACCTAATTTCCAAATATTTTATCTTTCAATCTTAATGTATTTTCCTGAGCCTAATACTTGATCCGACATTTTGTCGACAAATTGAGTTGCTCGTCATGTGTTTATGTCACGTTTTTCGGTAGCAGCATTGCCGTTTCAGGGTTCTGCTGAGGCCTTCACGGCTACCGTAGCGGCCGCGGGGCCCATGACGTCCCCACCGTACTTCACCCTCAGCAGCTGTCCCCTACTTTAGCATGCATTCATTATTTTACCTTATCCCACACCCTGTCTCTCAAACAATGCTTTTAATCTATTTCCAAAGCGTTTTTGATGGCTTTTCCTCTTACGTTCTTTGTAATAGTCTGTATGTAAATACTGTTCATATTCCAGAATATTATCGTCGCCTCTGTTGTGAATGACATAATTTATGTAATGGCCAGTCAGCCATACAATAGCATTATTCTTCTGTTCGGGAGAAGAGACATTTTGTGGTATAAGTACATCATTTATTGTGATTTCTCTACCATCGGTGCCTTTTATAAAGGCAATCTGTTTCTTTACATCATCCCAAATATTTTTGTTTCCTCCACAGACAAAACAGTGTTTTATGGTGTCTGCTGCTGGACATTTCTGACAGACGTTGGTATTGGTTTTCCCAATATTACACAGTCTGTCATTTGTACAGATGATATTGTTTACGACCTTATACCATGCTGTCTGCACATCTGAAGGCAATATTTTATTATGAATGTTTTTCCAAATGGACTTCCAATTTTGATTTGGATTCATTTGTTCCATTTTATTTCGATTTTCTTTCGTTTTAAGATGGTCCATTATGTACTTGCAGGTTCGATTACGTTTATCTTCCATGATACTATGCAGGTAACTTGTCTCTTGGTAGAAGCACCGAATGTGCTTCAACTTATAATGTATCCTATTTATATTGACAGGTGGTTGCAAGCTTTTGGGTTTTACGGCATTAAATAGGCCGGATGTGACACTGTTTGGATAAGCTTCTATAATCTGAAGAGTTCGTTTAATGAAAAGTGCTGTAGCCTTACGACGGATGTCAGTGAGTCCTAGGCCTCCATCTTCAGGCTTCAGTGTTATCGTAGTGACGGCCACCCTAAAGATCTCACCTTGCCAAATATATCGGCAAAGTGTAGTCATGATATTTTTCGAAATGTCTATAGTTATGGGGAATATTTGTCCCACGTATATTGCCTTCGAGAGAACAGCACAGTTTATGATTTTAATTTTCTGAATCAGGTTTAAATGTCTAATTCGGTTTAGTATTAGTGCACCTCGAATATTTGCTGATGTCTTCCTCCAATTTATAGTTATGGTCTTTAAAGGATCTCTGTAAAATGTGATACCTAAGGTTGTGTGATGGTCCACTGATGGCGCCCACTCTAGTCTAACATTTGTAAATCCGTTAAGATTTAAGAACGAGCTCTTTGTCTCATTTATTTTGGCTCCTGTAGCACTGCAATAGAGCCGAACGAGTTCCGTCAGTATTTCTACATCCTCTGAACTTCTTACAAGTACGCCAACATCATCAGCGTAAGCATTAGTTGCACGACTTTCGCCTAATATAGTTATACCCTCTAGCTCATTGTTAAGCCGTCGTAATAAGGGTTCCAGGGCAACAATGTATAATAGCATTGACAACGGACTGCCTTGAGGGACGCCATTTTTTATCTCTATTGGTCTGCTATAATGGCCATTAATTAAAATTTTTGTTTTTATTCCTTTCAAAATATTTCGTAAAACAACCAAGTAATTTTCTTGAAAACCCATGTATTTCATTGTTTGGAATAAATATTCGTGGTTCACCCTGTCGAAGGCTTTCGAAAAATCTATAAAAGCTATGCCTGCTCTGGCCAAGGTTGTAGAAAAAATCCCGATGATGTCCCTGTACTCGGACACAGTCTTAAAAATACTCCTACCAGGAAGACATGTTTGATGTTGTCCAATTATTTTATCCAGGACAGGTCGAAGTCTTTCTTTCATTACCCTAGCTATGATTTTGTAATCAGAGTTCATTAAACAAATTGGCCTCATTTGTGTCAGTTCTTTTACTTCTCTGTTCCTTCCTTTAGGCAATAGTACAGTAACGCTCTCTTTCATTTCGTCAGGAACATGCGCTCCATTTAATGCATCATTAATGACATCTGTGAATTTGTTGCCTATGATGTGCCAATAAGTTAGATAAAACTCTAAGGGTAAACCATCTGGGCCTGGCGATTTTTTGACAGGTGCAGTTTTGAGTATGTCTAGAACCTCGTCGCACGTTGTTTCACTTTTGAGACATCTATTTTGTTCCTCAGTTACGCTGTTCTCGATGCCACTGTCTCTGAATAATTCCGTTGCGTCGGACGGAGTATAGTGGTCTTCACTGTATAACAAGTTGTAAAATCGGTGAGCCTCGTTTAAAATATCTTTTTGTTGCTCTAAAATCGCATGGTCTTCAGTGCGGAGTTTCTCTATAAAAGTTCTCCTTCTATTCTTTTCGTGTTGAATTAGGTGGTAAAGCGATGCAGTTTCTTCTTCCACCGTAGTTCGCACACACGATTTTATTCGAAGTCCTTCCATTTGTTTCCTTTTGAGACTGATCAGGGTAGCCTTTACTTTATTGATGTTGATTCTGACTGCCTCTGACATTGGCATTTCATAGAGATCCCTCAAACAAGAGTAATGAAATTCTACAGTGTCTCTAAACCACCTAGCCCTTTCGCGTCCGTATGACATTAGAGTTGATCTTAGTTTCCGTTTTGCACAAAGCGTCCACCAATCTATAGTGGACCGATATTTGCGAATTTGTCTTAAAGATGTCTGCCAAGCTTCGTCTATTTGCTCAGCTAAAGCAGTTTCGGGAAGCATGTCAATGTTTAGTTTCCATAAAGGCCGGCCCCAGTATGTCTTCTGCTTCGTGAGTCCGATGCTACACCTCACCGCTAGATGATTGGAAAATGTGGTGGGTATTACTTCGACTGCACTGATACTAGTCCCAAAATTTGATGAAACATATATCTGATCAATCCTGCTTTGCGCTTTGTTGCTGAAGTACGTAAATTTGACAGACGTTGGGTGTTTTAATTCCCATACGTCCTTCCACTGCAAATTCTCCACGAGGCTCATTAGTTCTTTGGAGACATTGAAATTCGGTTGTTGATCCTTTCTGTTTATGACACAGTTCCAATCTCCGCCAATGATAACTTCGGCAGGATTGTCTTTCAGTAAAAATACGATATCATTTTTTAAGAAATTGATCCTATCCTGGCGAGCATTGGTTCCGGATGGTAAGTATACATTGATGACAGTAATATTTAAAATCTTGCACCTTATGCCTCTCCCGGAGTCTAAAAAGCAGGTATCGGTGACCTCGATTCCATCCTTGACTAGTACGGCGGTGCCACATGATCTTTCTGGGGCTACATTTAAAATTTCTTTGTATCCCGCGATGTCTAAGCGGGTAAAAAGTACTTCCTGTAATAACGCAACATCTGTATCCGATTGGTAAAGGAAGTCTTTAAGGGCAGCGATTTTGGTATTACTTCGGATCCGGTTCACATTTAAGGTCGTAATGTGATAAGTTTGCTGCATTTTAAGTATCGGTTGTGACAATCTGGCTATATTCTAGGAGTACTGCTATTCCGGTTTCTCTTGTCTCTGAAATTGTCACATACTTCCATCTTTGTACTATTTTAATTGGTCTTTTCATTTATTGCTTCCGCAAGGAAATCATCTTGTTCCCTGTCGTCTGCCCAAGAGAGACATGCGGGAGAACGAGTATCTATATTAAAGGATGAATTGTCCGTTCCTGTTGGTCCTTGTCTGGTCGCGTCGGCGTCTTCGAGTACTCTGGTATCCACGTTCAGTCTGTCGTCGATTCTCTCCAGTGAATCTCCCTCACCCGCCTTTTCGTTTGCTCTGATGGTACGTAGCCTCTCCCTTAACGGAGGAGCCAAGGTTTCTGCATTTTGATGAGCCAGTCTCCGCTTTTTGTTGCGTTTCCGAGATTTCCTGGGCGACCTGGAACGCTCTGGAGATGTATCTGGCGACTTTTCGGAAGAATCCGGTGATGAAACCACTGCCAGAGGATTTTCCTTTAATTCGGTATAATCACTGAATTCGGTTGTGGCACACTGTGCCATTTGTGTACTAATCTCTTGAGCACGTGATGGGGTGTCCCATCTGTCGTCCGCTATTTGGTTGTCAATGGTGCTGCTGTTCGCATTACTGTCATCATGTTCTTCGTCATTCAAATGACACTCTGGAACTTCTGAGTGTCCCCCATTTCCTAATCCTTCTTTTTCATGAATGGAAATTACTGTGGACTGAGGGGCAGATGTTCCAAAATTATCGCTTGCAGATTTCACCTGTGTAGAAGAAACAGGGGAAACATTCGGTTCATTTACCGGGAGTGTGGATAGACCTGCTTCGAAAACAGTTTCGTTTTCGTTATGATGTTCTACAGTTACTTTATTTGCGACCTGTGGGGGAACTATTTGTTTCTGCACAGCATCGCACACATCCATGTTGCTTGAGCTACTGTCCTGGACCACAGATGAGTCTCCCTGTTCTACTAGTTCCTGAGCCATCGGTCTTCTTTGCGAAGCGGCAGCAGCGTATGTTAACTTCATCTGTACTACAGGCCCTGTAGTGGTACCCTCGGCATTTGATAGTTGCGGGACTCTCCGCCTACTGCATTCAGCACGAATGTGCTCAGTGGAGTTACACAGCGCGCATGTCCTCGGCTGACCGTCATAGATAACGAGGGCCCTATACCCACAAATGTTTACGAAAGATGGAATGTGTCTCTGCAGCTCTATTTTAATCTGGCGGACACCATTCAAAACCGGAAACATGTGTGATTCAGACCACTTTTCCTCAACATTTGATATTATTCTACCATACGCCTGAAGGACTCTGTTTATTTCAGCAGCCGGTATCTCGAAAGGAAGTTCGAATACACGAACGGTCCGTATTCCCATTCCAGCAAATGATACGATAACGTCACTAATTGCGCCGTTAGAATGGTGAAACTTCATTGTTCCTCCACATTTTTCGACAATTGACGCACATAAATCACAGCTCGAGAGCTTTACATAAGCAGCAGGACTCACAATCGACAAATGTACACCTACAATATCATCTGGATTTATCATCACTTTTTCAGAAAGCCACGTTCTAACCTCCATAGCCTTAGGACGAATGAAACTTCGGTCAAATATGAATTTCACTGTGTCTTTTCTTTGGTAAGTTTGAGTACTCATGTTGTCTTTCAAATCACAAAGCAAATAGTATAATGTTAGCGCGCTGGCAGCAGCGACTAACCTGGAGCGCACGTTCGTCCGGGGCCGCCACACGTCCGTCCCGCTAGGCGGAAAACTCACGACTAAAAGTTAGATAGTGGCGGGTGTGCAACCGAGGCGGAATACGCAAGAAAATAGTCATCAAAGACTTATCCATAATCTCAATTGTTTTCTTCATTTACACTATGCTCCGATGACGACATGTTCACGGTCTATTCGAATATTTGGCTACGGTACAGGTCAACGTGAATTTATAGGTGAACCCTTTATATCTGGAGCCACAAACCAAGCAGTTTTCTTAAAATCGGACGAAAAGTATTCCTTAGAGCAGCCAGGTCCGCATGAACAGAAGTACGCGAAGTTCCCACATCTGTCCGTCGGATATAACACCCTGTATCTCGAGAATGAAACGAGTTATCGTCCTGCTCTCAACCCTAAATAAAATTTTGATATCTTACCTACATTTCGTCCGCAGCATTGTATATGTTAAAATCAACCGTACGCAAAGTCTACGCAATGCGATTTTTCCTCTGTAAACTCTTCAAAATTTTGCGCAGTAGTTTACTTAATTTGATGTAGCACGGAAATTTTAAGTATTAATGAACAGAAATTGATATCATTATCGAGCTAATATATCACACTATAACATGTAAAAAAAATTATTTCATCGAATAGTTTTCTCAAAATCGGCTGATAAGTACTGTTAAGCGCTGGGAACATTGCAGCGGTCGGTGTGAAAGCAACAGCGGAATAGGCGCAGCATGGCTGCCGCTGGCAGGCTGGCCATACTTTCCTCTGTTGTTGTTATGGTCTTCAGTCTGGAAACTGGTTTGATGCAGCTCTCCACCCTACTCTATCCTGAGCGAGCCTTTTCATCTCCTCATAATAACGGCAACACACATCCACTTTAATCTGCTTACTATACGCGTCTCTTGGTCTCCCTCTGCGATTTTTACCCCGCACACTTCCCTCCAATGCTAAATTTACGATTCCCCCATGTCTAAGAATGTGTCCTGCCAAGCGATCCCTTCTTTTAGTCAGGATATGCCAAAAATTCCTTTTCTCACCAATTCTGTTCAGTACCTCTTCATTAGTTATGAGGTCTACCCACCTATCTTCAGCATTCTTCTGTAGCACCACATTTCAAAAGCCTCTATTCTCTTCCTGTCCGCACTGCTCATCGTCCATGTTTCACTCCCGTACAAGGCAACACTCCACACAAATGCCTTCAGAAAAGACTTCCTTACCCTTAAATTAATATTCGATGTTAGCAAATTTCTCTTTTTCAATAATGCTTTTCTTCCCATTGCCATTCTGCATTTTATATCCTCTGTACTGCGACCATCGCAAGTTATTTTATTACCCAAATAACAAAACTCATCTACCACCTTCATTGTTTCGTTACCTAATCTAATTCCTTCAGCATCGCCTGATTTTCTAAGACCGCATTCCATTATTTTTGTTTTGCTCTTGTTAATGTTCTTTTTATACGCTGTCTTCAACACACTGTCCATTCCATTCAACTGCTCTTCCAGATCCTTTGCTGTCTCTGACAAAATTACAATGTCATCAGCAAAACGCAATGTTTTTATTTCTTCCCCCTGAACTTTAATCCCTATTCTATATTTTTCCTTGCTTTCCTTCACCGCCTGCTCGATGTACAAATTGAATAACACCGGAGAAAGGCTACAACCCTGTCTTACTCCCTTCCCAACCGATGCTTCCCTTTCATGCCCTTCGAGTCTAATAACTGCGGTATGGCTTTTGTACAAGTTGTAAATAACTCTCCTTTCCCTATATTTTACCCCTGCTGACTTCAGAATTTGAAAGAGTGTATACAGAGCTTTTACTCCACGTACGTTTCCAAGCCCCGTGAGAGGGCGGCATAACGTGCGCCACGTAGAACAGCGCGTTCTGTGTGAGGACGGCTTTACCGAGCCTAGGTCAACATTCCCGTAAATTTTTTGAAAGTTCTCTGCAGGTGGGGGAGGGCTGCGTCTAGCTTGTATGCACAACGGGTACCAGCGTGAGGCCGGCGGCAGCGTGGTGGCTATTGAGGCGGCGGCAGAGGGCGTTCTCTTCCCACGGCTGGGACAGAGCGTGTTGGGGGCGGCTGTGGCGGCGGCCATTGTCCATGCGGTCGCCTGTCACAGCAGACGAGGGACAGTCACTGCCCTGGGCTTTCTCCAAGGCCCCGGGGACATGCCGTCGCCCCCGTACAAGGCCGCAGGCACAGAGTAACATATTTGTCTGTGCCGCAGGGACGAGCCCTCATTAATGTCCAGACCCAACAAGCTACCTGCTCGTGCCAGGATAACGGGGTCACCGCTCCACTCCAAGGACCTCACCACCAGCCGTACCGTCCTTGATGACGTCTGTCTACTGCCATACATTAACATACACAGTGCGTCCGCAAAGTCTCTCCGCGTGGCTATGTCTATAACGTTGCCTTTGCTTCGTATGATACCATAATTGTTAAAGTAGATTCCGCGATTATATTTTTGGACAAGGAATTGATGGTACCGAATTTTTGAATTTGAAATAAGTTAGTTAAAGTACAGCACAAAATGAACATTACAGCAAATAAACCGCGGGTTGCATATTAAAGTCGGGCACCATACAAGCAACTTACGGAAAGTATCTAGCTGGATCCTGCGCTTCGTATTGTAGAAGCTGGAAATGATAACTTTAAATATTTAATACGTGATCGTTCGAGATACTTTCCGTAGGAGATCAATGTTCAGACTGTTCACTTCGCTTTTCATTGTTGTGTGACCGTGGGTGGAACATGAAGTTACCGGTAATGATGGATAAATAATAATAAAAGAAATGTTCGGACTTCGTGAAATTACAAAAGAATTGACTACAGGTTCTAAAATGAAGCAAAGCATTGTATAAGGATGATTGACTGTGATTGAAATTTTGCAGACAATGCGAAGCGATTGTAATGACGTCTGAATATTAAACTACTACGAATGCGAAGGAGCTGAAAACATTAAGAAATTAAATATTTGACGTGGAGGAGTTGGATTTAAATGAAAACCAAGGAGAGGGAACGCTTTAAAATTTAAATAATATATTTTCAGTGACAGCTTGCATTTTTCTTACTTACATGACTGGATACAGGTATGAAAGACGTGTTGTCACATCAGATACAGACCAGAGAGTGAGTCAAACTACTATCACGGTTCCGTCTTCTCGCTTGTTCGGAAGTTAAAAATGACGAATGAAATTAAATTAGTTGCATTGCCAGTCAGACGAAACCGGAGGCGATAAGCATCGCTGATCAAAGATAAACAAAAAAACAAAAAATAAAAACAAAAAAATGTGTATCGTTACATGTCCGCGTGTCTCGCGTTGCGGGGCGTGTAAGGTTGGCAGAACAGACAAAGCGCACCTGCGCGTTTTCCGTGGACCTGCAATGGTAGCTAGACTTGCGCAGAATAGTCCGCGATCAGGAGCGCTCACTTTAGTACGCGGCTCTGCCGTGAACTAGTTCGCTCTTTTAGTTCGTCCGCTCCCAGTGACGGCTGAGCGGCCTGGTCTGAGCATGAAGATGGAGAGAGAAGTTCCCCCACCTAGCTACCTCATGCGCTTGCTGCTTGAGCCACTAACGACATCACGAAAACCAAAAGAAACAGTTTGTGGATAATTGCTCGCGTTTAAGTTTAGAGTTATCTCTATATCTTGGCATTATGGAATTTATTTGTCAGATAATGCAGAGTGCAGAATACTTCAAAGCAGAAATTTTGTAGCACTGAACTATGTAATCTAGAAGGCAAACGCTAACCTCGAAATGGCTCTCATCAGCAGAAGGCAAACACGTGATTTTAATTCTGTTCGCGACGTAACCGCGCATATTTTAGTTCGCGACCTATCCAGCACATTTTAGTTCGCGACCTATCGTGCATATTTTAGTTCGCGACATATCTCGCACATTTTAGTTCGCAACCTATCGCGCACATTTTAGTTCGCGACCTATCGCGCATATTTTAGTTCGCGACCGATAGCTCTCCTTTTAGTTAGCAGCTCGGCGTCGAAGTAGGTCGCTCTTTTTAGATCGTCCGCTCGTTTTGGCTTTTGCTACCGCTAACTACAGCTGAGCTGCATCTCAGCTCGAATTCCTGGGATTACAGCTTGATAATAAATTTAGTTGGGAGGAGCACACCACAGAACTGCAGAAACGACTCAACATATCTGTATTTTCAATATGAGTGTTATCAGACATAGGAGACATAAAAATAACAAAGCTTGCATACTTCGCTTACTTTCATTCCTTAATGTCATATGGTATAATATTTTGGGGTAACTCTTCAAGTCAGTCAAAAGTCTTCAGGGTCCAAAAACGTGTAATACGTATTATTTGTGGAGTAAATTCACGGACGTCTTGTAGAAGCCTCTTCAAAGAACTGGGTATATTAACTACTGCCTCTCAGTATATTTATTCCTTAATGAAATTTGTCATAAATAATATATCCCTTTTCACAACAAACAGCTCAGTTCATACGTATAATACTAGAAATAAAAATGATCTACACAAGGACTTAAAAGCACTTTAGTTCAAAAACGGGTCGACTACTCAGGAATACACATTTTCAATAATTTACCATCAAGTATAAAAAATTTAGCTACAAATAAAGATCAGTTTAAGAGGAACCTAAAAGACTTTCTAGTGGCCAACTCCTTCTACTCCATTAGTGAATTTCTAAATTGTACCAAATGATGCATGCACTCATACTGTATTAGTATTATTATATTAGAGATTAAAAAAATCATGTATCTGTATTTATATTATAAGTGTATGTATTTGTATTTATATTATTAGTATTATCTATTATTCAACTTGTAAATTTTGTTTCTTGACATGTTCCACATCCACGAGGATCCCCTCAACATGGATCTACGGAACAAATAACTAATCTAATCTAATCTAAAGCAGAATTTTATGTCGAGGCACCTAACTCACTTAACCTTGAGAAAAGTTTTCTTTTATATTAGTCCTGTATTTGACTTTGACGTCGGACAAGTATCAGCAAGAATTCAATTTTTGCATATCCAAATTTGCGATACTGTGAAAAGTTAGAGATTCATCAATTACAGAAAATATCTGTTGCAGAATGACGCTACAGTTCAGTGTTCTTCAACCTGTTGGCCCCACGGGGAAAGCAAAGTCTTGTTCGGAGGGTCGCCGTTCAGGTGTAAATACAGTAGTTACCCCCATAAAACAACCAGACCAGTGCTTGTCTGTATACTAGGGGTTGCGTAATGCAAAAACAAATGCCTAAGAAAAGTGAAACTATTTTATATTAAAATTTCGCAATTCCTTGTTGATCAACAATTCTCCCTTGAATATAACAAACATTGTTTTATAATAAATACACCGTGTTAACACGGAGTGAACGAAATGCCTGTAAACTGTTTTCAGGTAGCAGACGATAATTAAATTTTCGAGATACGATCAGTGATTTTGAGAAATTCTATTGTTTACAAATTGCCTATTCTTGGGACCTTGCTAAACGAGCATAATTCGCTTTACATCCAATGCGAAATCTCGTTATATAACATATATTTTTCGTCATATTCATGGAATGAACGACATTAACTGCGATTGAGTAAAGTTGAAAATATCTACCCAGGTGCTTCCTAGGCAGTCGTGCTGACCCGTACACCACTAGGAGCGCAACAATCACCACCCGTGAACGGAATTACTCAAGTACATCTCCCGTCAGATACAAATTCTAAACTTTACCCTGCCCACTAGAACTCGAACTCGTATTTATTGTAATCAAATTTCCGCAAGAGTAAGGGCCTAGGAGTGCCTCCGCACTGAAGAAAGCATTATTGCCCGTCATGGGCATATTGTATAAGTTATAGGATGTGGTATTTTCAGAAAAATGGATAAAAAGTTATCGTATAATGTACAATATTTTTTTATTTTTTTACAATAAAGTTGTAGCAACAGAAGAAAATTAAATTCGTTGTCTTTGAATTTACGCTCATAGTTGTGTTAAGGTTCGGGAAGGAGGTAAGGGTCGCCAAAATATTTTTAGTTGGAAGGGGGCCACGTTTTAAAAAAGGCTATAGTTTATCAATAACCGTTACGTAATGAGCTACATTCGTCCTCTGTTTATGAGCGTAGAACTTAGGTGAAATTCGTTATTACGGAATTATGACTCGCTACGACTTTGTGTTCACTAATAACTGTCTGTCGTGATGCTCAGGATATTTGTGGGTAATAGGTCAACTGCTTTTTTATAATTATTTCCTTTTTGAATGGGCTCGTGAACTATTTGTTAAAAATAAATTTTTTTAAACATTTATAACAATTTCGATAGATTTTTTTCTGCCTACCACAAGACCTGAAGATCTATTTTTGTCAATACTGTACGATAATATTCTTCTCAGGTGTACAGCCGGATAACATCGACAACTAGACGCAATATTTCGGCAGACCATCTGGTTGTTATCTTCAGGAGAAGACACCGAATGCACTTACTCCGGCGAGTAAGTGAATTCGTCATACTCACCTGAAGATAGCAACCAGATAGTCTGCCGAAATATTGCCTCTAGTTTGCGAAGTTATCCGGCTGCAGACCCGAGAAGAATATTAAAATCTATTACCTGGGGAAAGTCTATGCAACCTTATAATTGTATGGGTAGGGTATCAATTTCTGATGCGCGGGAATGACCCTGCGATTATAGGCGCCATGTCAGGAACCGCGCGGCTGCTCCTACCAGAGGTTCGAGTTCTCCCTCGAGTATGAGTGTGCATGTTGTCCTTAGGATATGTTTAATTTAAGTAGTTTGTAATTCTAGGGACTGATGACCACAGTAGTTTCCTCCCATCAGTTTACAAATGTTTTATAAGTTTGGAAAACATAATTTCCTTATTTGGAACACAGCGAACTGGTAATGCAGTCGCACGCTCAATTTGTCAGTAAACGCTATCACACTGCTCCAAGACGCAGACGACTGAGGACGTAAACGAAATGGGGATACGTTGGTAAAAACAAAGTCGCTCCACTCGAACACGATCGCCCTATTAGATGCCAGAGATTGTTCCGATGGCAACGCCCTACAGCTCGTACAGCCGGTATCGTTGTTTGGGGCGGTATCATATTACATTTCCACACCCCCATTGCACGCTTTGCGTGTTCACTGAGCAGTCAGTGTAGCTTATGTGAAGTGTTCTTCGAGCCTGTGGCCTCCCATACCTTCGGAGCCAAGGAGGTTAGAATAAAGAGAGGTGGCATTGTCTATGCAGAGCACATACGTCAGTTGAAGCCTATCCATCATCTTGGTGAGTGCTGATTGCTATTTCTCCATTAAAACTATGCGTTAAGCCGACCCTCTTACTGTTAATGCACTGGACTGACAGTCACTGCGAAGTATGTACTTTCAAACAACATATTTTCTTGAATAAATAGTAATAAATACGCAGCATATTATATTTGAAAACTTAATTTTTAACGGCTAATTTGCACTCGTTTAACACGTTGTACATCAAGGCAAAACCTTCGAACGGTTTATTTCTGTTTTAGGTGACAAGTAACATTAGCTCTACAATACGAACACTTCTCCAAAACTTAGCAATATGGCGGAGGCAGGCTTCAATTTTTCAGCCTGAAGGCGTCTCCCTGTATTCTAACCTCCTTGTTCGGAGCTTTCCGAGGGCTACGTTGCACAGGACAATGCGTAAGCAAATGTGGAACGCTATGTTGAAGACTTAGTCGCCTTCCAAATAACATTGCTTGCTGCCTTGGTCTCCCAAGTCTCCCGGTTTCTCAGATATCACCCCCCTCCCTCTTCCACAGACACACACACACACACACACACACACACACAAAACACATACACACGAGATATTATGTCCTGTTTTGCCATTTAATATTGACATTAAATATCTTTTATCACTTTTTGTAAATTGTTTTATGAAGTCCCCCCCCCCCAGGCTGGCCAAAAGTACTACTTTTTCAACCCGCCTCCCCATTGTGGGCACCGCTGGTTTTGGTGATATGTGGAAATAGCGTGGACTGTTATGCTCCATGAACACATCCAGAACCTCTTGCATTAAATGAGCTGAGTAGCAACGGTTTTAGCCAGAAAAGTGGCAAAAATTCATTGCTTATTTCATCACCTGCTTGATTTCTTAAGGGGTTGTATTTCGAGTCGTATATTTGTCCAACGTGTCATCCCTCAACTAAATTTGGTTGAGATGTCTCCCGTTCTTCTACGTGTCGCAGTTTGGATGACCACTGGGCAGAGTGACTCACAACGTTCGCCGTGGTGGTCGGCGGCATCTGTGGAAGAAGATGTTTCCAAGGGCATAAACACTCCTCCCACCCTGCCTCGTGACAAAGAATGCCCGTCTATAGCGGCAGTGTGTGGCGAGGGAAACCCGTTGGTTGCCAGGTAACGGGCCGCGCCGCAGGTGTGTACGGCCGGCTCGGTCCAGCTCCCAGCTCCTTGTTTACTCAGCAAACAGGCGACCGCGGCTCCCGTGCCCCACAATGGACACCCCAGGCCAGGGGGTGCGGGCGCCAGACCACCCCACCCCCCACGCCCCGGATCAGGACCTCTAGGGGCGGCGGTTGAGGGCGCTCGGCGCGTGGCCCCGACTCCCGTTGCTGCAGTCGCCGGCTCTGTCCTCGAGCGTGCTAGGCTTCACGGAACATCAGCGTTTCGTAAGAAGTGCAACGCGGCAGTCTTTCGCGACGGTAATCCACACGGCTTTTTGACGTTTCAGTGTCACATGACGCAGAATTCCAATTCAGGGTAAAATACGCCGACCATGCTACCAGGAGGGGGGGCGGGGACTTACCGTCAGCTTGCTGGCGAAATCCGCTGCCCTCCTGGACCAGGGGAATCCGGTGGACAACAAATGAAGACGTAGGCTGATATAAGTTAGAATTAAGTAACATACTATCCTCCTTGCGCACCAACTTTTGCACCTTCAGTGAGAAACGGCCAGCCCAGTGCGAGGGACACGTCTGTTGGTTTTCGCTCGGCAGACACTGGCCGCAAAGTAGGATCAGGGCCGGCCACAGGGATTTTGCCGTCCCGTGCATAAATTTCAAACGTCGCCCCCCCCCCCCCGCGGACATTTTTCGACTTCGTCAGCTTTACTCATTTAGGACGTCTTATTTTCACATATCACACTCATACGTCTCTTCGTCGTGAATATGTATTTAAGATCATAGCAGCGTCAGTGTTCCATTTTAAGCCATAACTTTAAAATTAATATGTCCATTTTATATAATGTATTTCGTATTTAATTAATATTTTACTATTACAAATGAGAAAATTCTTTCGTTACAGACTCTAACAATTATTCATATGTCTAGGAGGCCGTAATATACAGTTTTCATTACTAGAAATCAGTGTAAGTTTTCTGGCCGCAGTAAATACTACAATTCTGTTCCTTTATGATTATGCTTATATCGCACCTGTTTTCTTAAATTAATGTTAAACGCAACAGTGCCGAAGTTGCACGCAAGAATACGCATCGCCGTTCTACCGCTTCTTACGATCGACAGTGACACGCGGAAGCGTCCGAACACGGCTCAAGCTAGAGCACTGTATAGTACAAGTAGAACAATCCGCCATTTTGAATCCCACATTGAAGGTGCACATTTAAAGGCTACGGCACACTTATGCTTTTTAATATGCTCTTAAGACCATTAAATATACTTTTCTAGTGCAGAAATATTACAGCACAGTAAATTTATTGGCTTACATTTGACTGTAAGAGGTAAGCAACTTGAAGTTAGTGATTATAGGGATGTTTAGAGATAGGATCCATTCATTTACATTCCATATTAAAGCATATGTTGCCGTTTTAAATATGTACCAAATGTAGTTAAAATACGTTACAATTATCGTATTTTCTAGTTTAGAAGTAGTACATCCACATACGTTTACGGTAACTAAGAGTTGCAAACGAAAACAGTTACGGAATAACGTTAAATTGCATTACTGTACTTCCCGTATTGCCCCCTTCTAATGTCTCCGTATTTCACGGAAGATTTTACGTCTTTCCTGTTCCCATTCTTTGCGAAGTTCAATTTATAATTTTTCTTTTTCAGACATCCTGTTCACAGCTTTACTTAGGCCTACATATTCCAGTGTTGAGAGTCATATTTAATTTAAACAATATACTAATGTGAAATAATATAATTTAAAAACCAATAACTGGGTAAAGGCAGCTGCACTCATGCATCACTTAAAAATACGATTAATAGACCTTAGAATAAGTACCTAGTTGGTCTGAATAATATCAAGAAAAGCAACTTTAAACACACTGTGTGTCGTGTTATATTAACAATCTATCAAAATTAAAATAAACCACTGCTGACAGGTATAGGCCTATATTTTCTTTACTACCTCTCTGTCAGCATAACTAGTTTAACACAAATAAAAGAAGGTTTAATTCTTAACGTAAACAGATAGTTTCTCGATTTTTGCGTCCATACTTGGCATCTGGAATTTACAAGCCACCTTTTACGCCGATCTGTGTTTCAAGAAATTCGATAAAACTTGTAGCGACCATGTCTGCTATTATTTGAGCAGCTTGGAGACATACAACCAACCATTTCACACTGTGAAACAATAAAATCACAAACTGTTGGCTGATTCACTTAGCTGCGCCAGGCAAAGCATACAACTGTGTCGTCGGATTGGGATTCAAAATGACGGATTGTTCAGCTCGGTATATCTAGCGCTTTAGCTCAAGCTTCTACGTAGTAACCTATCATGTTTATATTGCCTGTAGGATAACGCAATATCACTGTTGTCTGTATCAATGTGTATCAATCTGTAAAAATTTGTAACTCATTTTCACATTTCTACACCACACTTCCACTTTTCATTGTCTTGTTCAATTTAAGCTATCGGAACTACGTAAGAATTCAGGAATTGTCGTCCCCAAAAGTGTGCCGCCCTGGGCGACGGCACGGCCCGCACCTCCGTAGAGCCAGCCCTGAGTAGGGTTGTACAACACTGGTACACCTGCCACACTGCAGGAATTGCTAAACTAGCTTATGCTCCCCGTAGTTATTTAGGAAACTGTAGAATATGGTAGTCACATTAGCAAAAAATGTGTAACATTTACAACAAATACCCATAACAACTCACGAAACAATGTAGTCGCATAAATTGGCACATTAATGTATCAGGTGATGGGTCACATTGATGATTGTTAATAAAAAATTATTTTTTTATTGTTATACAGGGTGAGGAGGCTGCAACATGTCCAAGTAGGAATATCCAGTGACAGTGCTCTCGGCGAAGAATGTCCCGTACTGTTTTAGACGTGACAAGGCACAAAAAACGTTAACATTTGAGAAATCACACTCAAATTCATCTACATCTACATAGACCCTCTGCACGTCAAATCGAAAAGCATGGCAGAGGGTTCATCGACCGCTTTTATGATTTTTTTTTTTTTTTCCAACAGTCCCATTTCATAAACGGATGGTTACGTCATACGTGCAGCCACTATTAAATCTGCACGGACTCGAGTAGAAACGAAAGCAAGGGTAAAGCAGCTATGGCTACCCGTATGAATGGTCTCTCTTACGCCTTTAACTGTCCCTGATATATTTTATTTAAAGTATTTTTTTACAAAAATAAATAAATAAATGCTACACGGCCCCCTTGAAGGGGGCATAAAAACGTTTACAATTATTTATGAAGTGGTAAACAAGAACATAACTTTACTTTACATAAATGTTTGGTTAAGAAAATTTGTTTCATTGTAAAAAAATTTAGTTCAATTGAGAGAATTATATCTCGAAATAGCCTTTTCTTTGTCTGGTTTACACAACAGTTGTTTTATTAAAAACAGGCCAACCGCTCGATACCAGAACCTTCAGACCATGCATCATGTTTCCAGTCATGAGCAGACCTGTGTCGGTATCGACGTGCCTAGGCGAGACGTAAAGTTCCGAAAGTCATTCTCGGTAATGTTTCGTTCACTGGTTCGCACGCTGACACTTGTTGGTGGCCCAACACTGAAATCCGCAGCCATCTTCGGATGGGTTGCATTTCTCTTACACTGAACGATTCTTTTCAGTAGTCGTTCGTCTCGCTCTCTCAGGATCTTTTCCGGCCGCAGCGATATCGAAGATTTGATGATTTACGAATTTCCGGAATCCATGGTGCATTTCATGATTCAGTGGCTACTTGGAGACTTTATGTTCCCAAATTTACTGGTTGACAATAGTTGATGAATCGTATGAAAGTATTCTGGAAAACTCCAGTTGTTTGAACACCCATATCTCCCGACATGAATTCCATCGGGATAATCTGGAGCCTGTGCAAAAATTGACAGCCGCAGAGGTAGCATAGTGCAATATTCCCACAGAGGACTGACCATAACATGTTGAGGGTGCCGTGTTAGGGTTGCTGCATCTCGGCGGGGAAAGGACGTTCAAATGTTCAAATGTTTGTATAGCTTATTAGACTTAAATACGAGGTCATCAGTCCCTAAACTTACAAACTACTTATGAACTAGCTAACACTAAGGACGGCACAAATATCCATGCCCGAGGGGGGATTCGAACCCCCGACCGTTTAAGGTGGAATATCTGGTATTTTACTAGAGCATTTTGTAAGCCCACAGCCGGCCGCGGTGGCCGCGGGGACTGAGGCCCTCCAGTCACGGTCTGCACAGCCACTACGGTCGGGGATTCGAATCCCCCTCGGGCATGGATATTTGTGCCGTCCTTAGTATAAAGTAGTTCGTAAGTAGTTTGTAAGTTTAGGGACCGATGACCCCGTAGTTAAGTCGCATAAGCTTAACAAACATTTGAACATTTTGTAAGCCTACAAAAAATTAAGTGCTTAAGTACCTCGTCTTGCCCCGCTCTCCCCTACGCCTCAGGTGTATCGTGTAATACGGCCTTAAGTAAGAGGGACTCGTGACACTTGTCACGCCACTGTACTTACCGGCTGTCACTCCTCGCCTGAGATGCTGACTGCTCCTCAACAGCCGCGGGCCGTTGACGTCAGGGTCGTCAGCGCCTCGTGCGGGGCCGAGGCGGATGTGACGCGATGCGAGCGGCGGCCGTCCGGCGTGACGCCGCGACGCGCGCGCGGCCGCATGCGGCGGAAGTCCTTTGAGTGCCAGCAAGGGCATAATGGCCAAACAATAAATAAAAGAGCGGGGCTGAATGGAGGCGATGCGCCGGGCGCGGCCACAATCTTACAGTTAGCGGCGCGGCCCGCATTGTGCCGCCTGTTTGCTGATCGCCACTCTGCCCCCGCCGCGCCGCCGCCATTGTCGTCAATTAAGAGGCGCGCCGACCGCCGCCCGCACCCAGTCCCACGAGGCTCGCCAGCTGCTTAAACTGTGCCAGCCACTTTCTTCTGTCTGCTCGCGATGACTCAGGCTGCCACAGCGTTCCTGTCCTTTAAACGTGCCCTACACTGAGGTGGAAAAAGTCACCAGTTATCTCCTACATCTACATCTACATGGGATACTCTGCAAATCACATTTAAGTGCCTGGCAGAGGGTTCATCGAACCACAATTATACTATTTATCTCCCATTCCATTCTCGAATAGCGCGCGGGAAGAAAGAACACCTGAATCTCTCTGTTCGAGCTCTGATTTCTCTTATTTTATTCTGATGATCATTTCTACCTATGTAAGTGGGAGTCAACAATATATTGACATCGTACCTCCTTTGCCGGGGGTGGTACAGGTATTCCATGTACGACGGACTCAGCAAGCCACTGTAAGTCTCCAACAGGAATACTGAGGTGCATATATATGTAGGGTGTTTCACTAAGTGTGTTTGCCTCTGTAACTTATAAAATAATAGGTGACGGGAAATTTTAATGCGGTAGGTCAACACAAGAAATGTTACACTTTCTGCGGAGCTGTAAACATTATTGTATCATTTTCCAAAGAGTTACACATGGAACAATAGTTTTTTCTACCGTGTATTGGATTCGTTTAAACCAGCTGCGTCCAAATCAATTTGAACTACATTCCTATCACTGTTAGTTTGGGAGCTACAACCCTTCAAAGTTTAGGGGGCGGAGGCTAAGACAGCGTAGCTGACTGGCTGGTGGAACAGACAAATATATACAGACGGGAAACCTCCGTAAGGGCCCGGTCCTACGCTCAGGGGTGCAGGGAGGGAGGGTTTTCAGCAGTTCCGTAAGATGTCCCATGATGGCGCTGCGGTCGGAAGCAGCTCTTTAAACTGGCCAGAGCAGGCGGCAGGTAGCGGCTGCCCCCACCACCACCTCCCCTCAAACGCCGGCAAGCCGGACACAGCCGTGGCCTCGTGGCAGGCGGCACAAGCTCTCCCCTCAGCCTCCCCTCCACGCTACCCTCAGACGTGCGAGAGGCACCCTAAAGGCGGTATTACACGACGATCCGCCGCGAAAGGTATAGGTCTAGCGCGACAGCCATCTAGCGGCGAAACACGTGGAACTACCGCGGAACCGTGATTATTAGCAGACACTTTATCCGCGCGCCTGAATAGGGATCAGTTCTAAACTCCCGTGAATCCGTGCATGCGCTCTAGGCAGCGCTAACTTGCGCATGCGCAGAAGCGGATACTGCAGGAAGCTTTCTGCTTGTCATTTGGGTATGACATTCGTAGTTAGAACTGATTTGTGATTTCAGACTTCCGTGTTGCGGTTTCTTCCCGCTTTTTCAGTTAGTAAATTTTCATAAATACATTAATTAAACAAGAAACATGTTTGTCAGCAGACCTTTATACTGGGTGTTTAAGAAAATGCGTTTTTACATTGGATGCTTCATACTTATAGAAATGAAACGGAACAGCGAGCCGTTGAGACATTATTCTGGCGTACTGGGAGGAAAGTTGTTTGTATAACCCACACGATCCCTTTGTCATAAGTTACGTCAGCAATTGTTTACTCCTCAATGATATGCGTAGAACTTTACAAACAGCAGCTTTTCAAAACAGGTCACTTCTTCATCACGAAGTTCCAAATTTTTTGCGAATTTCCGGGACTCAGTTCTTTTATTAGCTGTAAGTATATTCTCCTACCTTCCTTCTTTCCGGCCACAGTCGAACCCAACGTCTGGTTCTCGTCATTATTGTGTCCTTTGTACGAAATGCTATATAAAAGTAAATTTAGACAATATACATTTTCAACGTACTGTAGTGTCGTAATATAAAGCTGTCGCGCGGTCTGAGGCTCCTTGTCACGAATTGCGCGGCCGCTCCCGCCGAAGTTAACGAGTCCTCCCTCAAGCATTTGTGTGTATGTTGTCATCGGCGTAGTCTAGGAACCGATAACCTAAGTAGTTTGGCCATTACGTACACAAACTTAGAACTCTTATATAAAACGAAAGTGTTGAGCCTGTAATTCAAAGCAATAGTGACACAATTCTGTGCTAACTACATAAGAAAAAAAGAAATACTTAATAAAAAATGACAACTTCACATTAAATAGGAACCGTAAGCTCACAGAAATTATTTAATGAATGAGGTTCCAGGAAATCACAGCTTTCCTCGGGTTCTTGTGTGGTATGAATGAACGATTAGACGAGCTCTGTTTTCTTCGTGTTTCATGCGCGTTATTGCTGTCTACTGCGCATGGTCGGATTCGCGCGAAGAAATATCCGCCGTGCATCGTGTAATAGGTTTACGTGAAGCAGTAGGTAGTTCCAGATAATCACACTTGTGGCCCTGGTGTATAGGCGTGCGCCTCAGGTGTATCGTGTAATAGGGCCTTAAGCCAGAGATTCGCCTGACACCTGCTAGCATCTTACAGAACTACGAGGGGAGCGTAGGACAGTGGTTTAGGGGGGGGGGGGGGGGCTGCTCCTCTGTGCTGGTGGTCATGAGACAGGGGGCCATGCCCCAGGGGATAGCCACTCGGCCAGTTAGCTACGCTATCGCACCCTCCGCCCCCGGAACTTGAAGGGTTGTAGCTCCCAAACTAACAGTGATAGGAATGTAGTTTGAATTGATTTGGGCGCAGCTGGTTTAAACGAATTCAATACATGGTAGAAAAAACTATTGTTCCATTTTAAAAAATTATATCTTTGTAGTGTAAGTAAAGTACCTTCCACCATGCACTGAACTAAAGTTTATGTAGACAGTGGCCTTCCGCTTGTTTTGAAGGTCAATTGTGCAAAATTTCATCAACATCAGTGTGAAGATATAGATTTACACGGACACAATGAAAACGCACTTTACGGTTGGTTTTCCAAAAAAAATGGAACGAAACCTGTTTAAGAACCTTCCCCATGTAATTGTGTGTACGTATACCAAAGTTCACATTATTTGGTTGTCAGGATCTTGAGTTATAAGAGGACAGACTACAAATGCGTTTTATAAGTATACAGATGTTGAGGTGTTTGTGCCTACATTTCACCCTGAGGCCAAAACCACACATCGTAAACGATTTGTGTCTGTATGCGGTAGTAGGAATCAGTCTCCCATTGTGCACTAGGATGGTAAAGAGCTGATAACGATAAGCGGGTGGAAGATACGGGAGTTGAAAGTTACTGAGTTCTATAAAATTATACGTGTGGGTGGCAATATTTTGCTCTTCAGCAAAAACTACACAATGGAGACGAACGATCTCTCTGTGTGTTGTAATACAAAGTCTACCGTTGTACCATAGCAGTTCCGTGTCGATAGCTATAAGCAGAAGGAAGATATAGTAGTTGAAAGTTGTCAGCTTATATAAAATTCGGACTGAAGACCAGCGATGACTTTCAACACTAAAATAACAAAATGATTATATACAGCGAAACGTGATGCACATTCTTCAGTTATTTTTCTGCAACAAGCGTACGAATAAAGAAAAATAAGTGCATATTGAATTTGAAAAGTAAAACTACCAAGAAAGATGCCAAAGCATATGAATGAACAGAAAACGTCGCTGAAAAGTGAATCTACAGACGATGGAAACTTGAAACTTGTAGACACCGTGGGCATCAGCGATTTTTTGATATTCCCATCCGTTAGGGAGTGAAATAAGAGATGAACGGTTTTGTGAAAATACGTTGCTATTCAGACCATATTGAAGCAAAAAACAAAACTTCAGATTTAGTTTTTTATTCCACTTTTAAAAACACATGTTTTGATAATTTTGTAAAATCAACCATTAAGTGGTTGAAATAAGGAAAAAAATCTTTTGAGTGTGCTACTGAGTCTATTTTGATTCCAAAAATGCGAACATTTGGTTTTGGTACCATGGTTATAATTTAGAAAAAAAAGTATTTCGGGATGTTTTGAATTCTGCCATCAATGGTGCAATAGAGGGTGGCAAGTCGTTTCAAAATACTTGATTAGGAAAGCATTTTTAAAGCTAAATCTATGAAAATTTAGATTTAGATTGAAAGACGACTGTCTGCCGTCTTCCCTAGGTTTTTAACCTTGTTAATTATCTAAGCTCATTAGACGGCCTTTTTTACTAAACGAGAACTCCTACCGTTCGGAGGCATGAGGAATGGCATTTCATTTCATGTTTTTAAATGTTAGTTTCTGTAATATTGCTGGGATTTTATTATGCTAATAATTTATCATTGTGATCATGTTTGTAAATGTTCGTTTCTGTAATATTGCTGGGATTTTATTATACTAATAATTTATCATTGTGTTAATGAATGTGGCAATGTGAACGGTTCTCTGTGACGCGACTGTCCTTGTGAGAATGTGTACTTGCTTTATTCTGTATGTGCATGTATGAGAATCTTCTAGCATGGGAGTCTCAGTGTATGTATGAGAATTTTCGTCGTCAGCTGCTGGCTGCTTGCTACTAGTGTTCTCTGACCTTTTATTGATATGTAGTTGTTACCAGACTCTGCCTTTGAGACTACCAAAGAGGTTCCTCCATCTTTTGGTTACAAGTAGGGTTGGCAATGCCTAGTTAGTGAGCCTTGACAGGACGCGTGAGATTCAGCTCTCCCGACCACCTCAGTTTTTCAAGGGGTTGCTACCGATTTCTGGTGGATTTCTGGTGGTGGAGGGGGCTGGTTGGCCGATCTGGACATTTGGTGGCTGCGCTTCAACCTGGTAAGATGTTCTGACTTTCTTTCCTCTCTTGAGATGGTAGCGATTCGTTGTCCGGTTTGTTAGACTTCAGATCTTAGGTTCATTTTTCGGGATAAGTTTCTCCGATCATGTACGGAAATGTATTAAATTTCATTTCGGTGATTTTGCATAGGTAAGTGCGATGAACATGCAACTAATTCGATTTGATAACGGCTGGGAATTGGTAACCTGCGTAAGACTAGCTGGCGGTATATGAACTCTGTTTAATTTCTTTCTAGCTTTGTGGAACTCAAGTAATATGCGGGAACATTTTTATTCTGTGTAGTGCATGTGAAATATACTTTTCCGTTTTCTCTTTCCGCGGGTGATATGAACTCCACATTGTGTGTTCTTAGAACAAAGCCTTCAGCTACCCCTGTGTCTGTTCTTATGCCCTTCAGAGAAGAAATTATGCAAGTATCTTTCTGATTTCCATTAGTACTTCGCGATCTCCTCTCCGTCTATTTTTAAACTGTTGTTTCGTTTCCAAACTTGTACTTTGCATTCAGACTCCGCCAGTAAATTCTCTTCTAGCCTTGTACGACCCCCTTTATTAGCTTGCTTATGAGATACTACGTATTTCTAGGCGCTGCATGCCGTATTTCTTAGTTGATTTACTCAGACTTTGAATTTATTCCACTTTTCTGATTTGTGAAGACTGGACTTCGTCCATCCATGTAAAACCTTCCTAGTCGCGTCTAACTGTATTTCTTTAGCTTCCTTATGGTATCATACGTATTTTTAATGGTTGCATGCCTTATCTGTTTTTCAGAAACTGAATTTTTGTATTCTTAGTGGTTTTCAGAACCACTTGGCTCAGAACTCCGACTTCAAGGGTTTATAGTTAGTCACTCGAGTTCTCGCCACTGCTCACACACCAGCGCTTTCCTATTTTGTATTCTTGCTGCGAAATCTGTGTTTCCGTTGGTTTTTGTTGAAATGAATACAATCTTTAAGCACTTCGCCTTCAGTGGGATGCGAATATGGAATGACACGTGCTACATTTGCACCGTATAGAAAAACAGATGAAGAGAGAGTGACACAATAAAATTGTTTTAAAAGAGAACAACCTTATAGAACACATTGCGAGGAATGTTGTCGTTGTTGTTTGAGATTTTTAAGGGCACTAACTAACCAGCGGGGTCATGAGTCTGCTGTTCCTAACTGAGACAAAACAACAAATATGAGGCACAAAGGAATAATTAATTTAGCACTGGAAGTAAGTTTATGGAGGGAGGGGTAAATAATGGTAAGGGAAACAACGCGCCGCGGCGAAGTGATCGAGCGCATTGAGACGCTGCGCTCCGATGCGCGAGGCCGTTCCCCATCAGGGGTTCGAATCCCTCCTCGGGCATTGATGTTTGTGTTGCCTTTAGTATAAATTAGTTGATACGTAGTTTGTACGTTTAGGGACTGATGACACTGCAGTTAGGTCCTGTAAGCTTAACAAACATTTCACCATTTTTGGAAACAAGGGAAGAATACATTAAACTAGTTCAAGTGTTACATGTCTATCACAGGATAGACTCCGTAGGAAGCAGCATGAAATAAGTCTTCTGATAACAAAACAACAACTTACTTTGGATAAGTCATACAGGTCATGCAACAGACACAGTGGATGCTTTCGAGCGTCTCACAAAACATTTTATTTTACTGGTGATAGAGTGAAGGCTTTCACGATCGGTTGACATTGTGGGTACTATATCTTCTAGGTTGTAAGGCCGTGTTCTTAGAATCTTGCTGATTCCTAACGTTTCGTCCGTCATTGAAGACTCAACAGACGGACAACCTCTGAAGAATTCCGACGCAGCATCGGACGAAACGTTAGGAAGCAGTAAGTTCCTAAGAACGCTGCCTTACAACCCAGAAGATATAATACCTACAATATTATTTTACTGTTTTTAATTTCGCGCTGCAGAGGAAACGTTGAGCGCTTGCGTCACAGGAAACGTGATCCCAATGCTGGATAAACGAACCTTGATCTGGTGCAGCAACCAGCTAGTGTCAAACAGGTTCCTCCTCTCATCCTCGAATATACACTGCACAAACAGTTGAAACTTGAAAATAGACAGAACGTAAACTAAAACAAATCGCAGATGATTACATGTCATTCATCGCCCCAGGAGAGGCATCGTGCTACAAAAACAGCTGCCAACTCTTCCATGACGAAGTACATCTGGAGTTATGGATGCTGGATAACACGAGAGAAAACTTGATTTTCAATGCTACTCTATTGTAATCAGAATATTTCTAAATAATTAATGTATTAGTTTTGTTTCATAAATATATTATATATAGACAAGACATCGTATACGATTGTTACCAAATATTTCGAGAAGTACTTGATCGATTTCATTCAAATTTTACATGATACTGAATTGCACATTCAGATTGACTTTGGTTATTTATTTTTGAATATAGATAATTTATAAATGTATATATAGAATATAAAGAGTGGAATCGTTGTCACAAAAGTCTCGTAAACTGCTTGAGCGATTGACTTTAAATTCTTGCACGATACTGCAATCAACATTCGGACGGATATTGGCTATAAATTATAAATATATGTAATATATGTGATATATAGCGGGGAAAGTTGTTAACGAAAAAGTCTAATGAGCTCGTAACCGATTTAGTTTGATATTAAATAATAAACATTTCGACGGACATAGACTACACATTTAAAATTTGTGATATATATATATATATATATATATATATATATATATATATATATATATATAAACACATAAACCCCATCTTATCAGGACCCAAGCCCAAGTAGTAACATCTTGTTACTAAATCCTAGGTTCGCCTGGTCCGGATGATCGTAAATTGTAGCGGCCTCTTTTCATGGTGCGACGGAGACCTCAAGGGCAACAACAGCGGAAGAGATGGACTCTGGTACGGTGAAGCTGGTGGAAGAGGCTGCCTTATCCAGTCTGGAAAGGAAGGTAAATCCAGATACATCTGTTCACTATGCGAGGTGCGACTGTCTTTTATAATACAGTTTTTCGTGAATCGGAACACACTGATGCGGGTAAAATTAAATCTAAACAATTAAGTTGTAGAGCAACATTAAACGTCTAATCTTTATCAAAGTTTAAAAACCTAAAACAACAACAGATTTCTTCGATAAAAAGAACATAATGATTAGAGCTGTACAGAAAACATATTCCATAGACAACGAATTGAATCAAATAACCAAGTCCGGCAATAAGGTCCTAAAAGGTGCACACATTTTCGGCATTGATTCCATTGTCCCCCCTCCTCCCCTTAAAAAAAAGTAGTAGCTGTTGATCCAATTGACGAAAGAACATCCTCTCTAACATCTAAATTTGCGAACAACGTGTATACCATGTCCATGCTCCAACAAGAGATAAAACCTGACGTAATGTAGATGAATATTTGAAGAAAACTGACAACTGCATCAGTAAAACAGCATATCGAAACACACCAGTTTTCTACTGGGCAACTTCAATGTGCACAAACGTAAGAACAGAAACGTGTAAGAACTGATAGAACTCTGTGATAACCACAACAAAGTTGTGAAGTCCTGTGAAAGAAAACCTAAGAAGCTAATGACGAGGGGTTTACCGAATACAATAAATGGGGAAAAACAACTAAACCACATAGCAAAAGGCAGGAAGTCACCTAAGGAAACAATTAATGTTTGAGTTACAAATATCGACTCGGATAATTACTTCTTTTTGGTTACTAAGCTTAGGATTGCGCAAAAAACCTAGCAGATGAACTACAATCCTAAACTAGGACCGTGATAAACTGGAGATGGAAAAGGCAGAACTTCAAAAACCAGGCCTTTCAAACTTGGAATGATCTTAGAAATTGCAGTAATCAGAACGGTACCACCTACCAAATGATAAATAAATAAATAAAAAAATAAAAACAGACACGCTAGGACGATCAATGTTTCAATCTTCTACAATTCTACAGAAGTCATGGGATAACTGGAGTGCTAAAAAAAAGTTGAAAGAAGATAAGACCTCCTGCAAAAGAGAAGTCACTATAATTTAAAGAAGCATGACCTATATCAATTCAATAAAGTTTTCGAAGGCATATGACGAGAATTATTACTATCTGTTTATGAAATAACTGATCAAATTTATATTGCCAACATTACAACTAGTGAGTCCAAAAACAAACCAAATGGCACATTCTAAACAGAATAACTGTGACAAGACAGAACTATTTGAAGATTTACACAATTATCATATAACTGTAACCAAAATAAATTCTAGTGAAAACTAAAAATAACAATTCAACAGACCCGGATTTAAAAGAAGGGAAAAATATGCTCCATGAAAAATAATAAGGCAGCCGGTGAGGTTGGAATTAAGAAGAAGCCGTGGAAAGCTGTAGATGACATCATTCTTAAACCTAAAAATATAAAAGACCAAACCTGAGAGAAATAAGAAATACTGGAAGACGAAAACTGGGATACACACCTCCTACAATATATCACAATAGTTATGAAGGGGGGCGGGGGGGGGTATAAATTCTGACAGTGACATATAAAATCCTAGCTAAAGCGTTATTCGAACGGGTTATCTAGACCCACAGATAAGGGAATACCAAAGTGAATTTCGGAAAAACAGATCATGCATTGAACAGATCTGGAATCCTGGAAATGAGGAAACTTATAAACATATACATAATTGTAACTTACATTTACAGAGAATCCTTTTATCAGTATTATAAAGGAGTTTTCCTTGGATCCAAAAACTACAAACATTATCAAAGACGTATTGAGAGAGAAACTTCATCTGAAGTCAAGTTTTGTGGAGTCTTCTTAAAAAGTTTTGAAATGAAAACATGAGTCAGGGAGACGGATTGTTGCCTATACTTTTTAATTACGTCCTGGAGAAAGTGATTAGAGATTGGAAAAATCCGATACGAAAGATAACAAATTAGGAAACCAAAGAATAAATTATATGTAGATTGCTTGTCAATCACAATGTCTTTACCTTGATCACAGACACGTCGGAGAATGTGAGAATCTAAATAGAAAACCAAATTTAGCAAGCAAGAAAAGGCGATTTAAATACAAATTTTATTCACAAGGTCAGAATTCATAACAAATGTAGAAAGTTGTCCAGAGAAACTACTCGTATAGTATCAGTACAAAGCCAATTCAGTAAAATATTTACGTGAGTGATTATCCATAATCGGTAATAAGAACGAAACCATAAAAATGAGATAACTAACACAGTCCAAACCACCAGGACAGAATTCATAACAAATGTAAAAAGTTGCCCAGAGAAACTACTCATATATCAGTACATAGCCAATTCAGTAAAATATTTACGTGAGTGATTATCCATAATCGGTAATAAGAACGAAACCATAGAAATGAGATGACTAACACAGTCCAAACCACCAAAACATATACAAGAAGACGACATTACATAGTACATTACAATACCGTGGTGAGAACAGAGGCTGTGTACGCTTCCATATTACCCTCTTCATACGTTTCTTGTTCACTCACATTGCTACTTGTGCTATCACTTCATTTTGAATCACTCTTGTTTACCAAAGCCACCAGCAACTCGCCATTTCTGTGGCTTGGTGATATGCGTGTAACTTTTGTTATGTTTTGATCGTTTTTCTTTGGTGGTTCTCACTGTGAGTTGTGTTCATGTTTTGTTTCTGTCAAAATGGGCGTCTGCAATCTGTGTATGTAATTCTGACTATATTATGAGTGCTTATAAATATGATTTTAGTTCAACTAGCGAAGGTCTGTTTGTCTTCTTGTGTATTTGTATTTGTCTGTGAGAGAGATTAATGGGTCTGGTATATTCTGATTTTTTGTAGGTATATTTGTGTGTTTGCCTTTAGTTTTTTGTTTATGTTGTCATATTATGGGGTGGGTTTGGGGGTGGAGGAAATTTGACTTGGTCTACTCATGTTTTATTTGTTCAAATAACGTTTTGTTTCTGGTGTTTACTTGGTTATTTCACATATCTTTTTTTTCCATTGTTACTTTTTGAATTTGGAAATTCTCCTGGAGCGTTAGGAGATGTTTCTTACTGTCGAATCTGACTGTTTTCATGTCTGTTTTTATGGTGGTTTTCTTGCCTAAGGTGTTCCGCAAATGTGAATATGATTCACGACGATATAAAATATTTTAGTATGTTATTCTAAAAGTAAAACTAAAGAAAAAAGTTGATATAAATATTGATCCGCGAATATTTAGTTACGACTAATAAAATATTTTGCCTAAAATCAAGAAACTCGCTAATATGAAGCTATCGTAAAGCTATACGAGGTTTCAGTAAAGCACTATTTCCATTTATCTTGTTACTGATCTGGTGAATCTAATCTAACATGTCCTAGACGTGTATCTGCAGTAGTTTTCCAGAAATTTCAGAGAAGCAAAGAAATAATTTGGAGAAATTTGTAATTTATGAACAACGTGGCTTTTTTTTTTTTTTTTTTTAATTCCAAACAACTGCACAAAGTTTTTATAGGAAGGTTTAGAGAATTTTATTTTGGAAATTGTATGTACACTGTACAACTTCCTTAAAATTGAGCTTTGTCTTTTACGCTTTAACATGAATTCATGTGTGCTACGTTACTAATAAAAACAGATTATCTGGTATTTTCATGGAGTTTTAGTTAACTTTATTGCCATCATTGGCCGAAAATAAGTTCTCTACAGCTTCTGTTGAAAACTTTGTGCAGCTGTCTTGAATTAAAAAACTTGGACCATGTATTCAATTTAATTTCCGATTTGCCCAAATTATTTCTTTGCTTCTCTAGAGTTTCTGGAAAACCACTGTACATATACGTCTGGGACACGTTTTATTAGATTCATGAGGTCAATAAAAAGATAAATGGAAATCGTGCTTTACTTTAACCTCGTACAGTTTTACGATGGCTTCAGATTAGCGAGATACCTAAATTACAGGCAGAAACTTTTATTAACCGTGCCTAAACATTTGAAGACCTATGTCTATGTGAACTTTTTTCTTCAGTTTTACTTGTAGAATAACATATTAAAATATTTAAATATCTATGAGAATCAGCCTGTATAGCAATTGCGAAGCATTGTCTGGCTCTCTAGTACAGTACACTGTCATCAGTCACGCAATTTTCCCTGCTGTTGCATCCCTTTTTACCGCAGATGGCTTCTCAGATTTCCTTCCCTAATCTGATTCGTATCACTACTGGACTCTCCTCGTGTTACCATAGTCTTCGTCCAGCTCTGATCGAACATTGTGACCAGTCAAACCGCAAAGAGTCTATAAAGATTTCTGTGTGGAGATACGTTCTTTTCTGGACAGTAATCGAAACAGTATACAGGAGATAACTGATCTTAAAAAGCGGCGCTCTGTGGTGTCGCTTGCCGAAGCTTTCAGCGGATGTTTTGTGCCCGCCTGTTTTTAGCCGGTCATTCAGCTAATGCTCTCGTGGGGAGACACGGCGATACCATCTGAAGCCGCATCGAATTACGTCAGCTGCTACCCCTCTGCAGCGGAGGGTCGCTTTGTGAATTAGCCGCCGCCATGCAAACGCAACCGTGTCATTTTGGCACAGTTTCTTCTTGCTGATAGTCCTCTGTTGTCAGTGGAAATGCCGCGTCTAGCCATATCACGTTCTAACTAAAGTTTCTTTTGACTGATACAAAATTTTGAGAATAATTATATACCAAGAGCTATAGGAAACAGTGTATAACAATTCAGGATGAAATGGAATAACGTTGTTAGATCTAATGAAGAGAAATACTTTCTACTGTTGCGAGAACATCTCATATAACGTAAAAGTTTTCTGAGTGTTGTACCGCGTCATGTTGTAAGAAGCCTATTACTTTAAAAACCGACATTTCGGCCAACGTTACAGTGGCCTTCAGCTGGGTATACTGATGTGAGCTGGATGTTACTATATTTTATATTTACTGTCAACTTGACATTACGCATATGCGAACATGAACGCTACATTCGATTAGGCCAACACAATAAATCTGCGGTAGCCGAACACCAGCAAGATTGCAGCAAAAAGATAAAATTTAACGATGCCCGAGTACTTGCTAAGCAACCAGGGATGATTAAACGCAAGATAAGGGAAGCCATAGAAATTTTAAAACGTCGTAACAACATGAACAGAGAAGATGGGCTCAGGCTTGCACATTCTTGGCTACCAGCCATCACAGCGAAATAGGCCGCATTGACAACACAACACGCGAGCGTCAGTAGTAAGCAACTGCCGCCGCGCGGCCCACGGCCAGCAGGAGAGAAACGGAAGCCCTCACCCCATTCGCCGATGAACACCAATTATGTCTCACTATGCAAGAAGCAATAGACAACGGCTAAACCCTACTCCCGCCAAAAACACCAATAACATCGTTGATTTTAAAAATTATGACGTCATGTCAAGTTGACAGTAAATATAAAATATAGTAACATCCAGCTCACATAAGTATACCCTGATGAAGGCCACTGTAACGTTGGCCGAAACGTCGGTTATTAAAGTAATAGCCTTCTTACATCATGACGCGATACAACACCCAGAAAACTTTTATATCTGCTCTGGCCGCGGAAGCCTACGCAATTATATCATCTCATTTGTTTAAGTGTGGATGAAAAGTAGGACTTGCAATAAATATACCAGGTATTTTGTAGGGAACATATTCATATATCCTGTATTCCTGATCAGCATGTATGCAATGTACCTGATAGCACGAAAGAAGGTTGTCTTCTGTTAATAATTATCATTACAGACATCTATATAAGTTATAGTGGTTCACATTTGGGAAGATCGCAACCACAAATCAGAATTATTCTCACAATGCTGAAGCTTGATCGTCTATGTTCGCTTCATTGACTAAGGGAGAGATTGGAGGAATTCTGTATTTTCGGTCTCCTGCTGCAAGCCCGTAAGGAAGGGTTTTTTTTTCTTTCTTTTTTTTTCAGGTATGGGGGAATCACATGATTATGATGTATATATTCTAACTTGTAAAGCATTTTTTTCGCTCCGCCCTTTCACAGTTAAAGTTATCAATGTTAGCAACACCATATCAGGCGCGAAAACACATTTTAAGTTACGAATTCGCAAAAAAAAAATAATTACACAAAAGGCAGGGGAGTCTACACAGGGCAGAAAATTTGGCAAGGGGTCTACGAGACAAAAAGTTTGGGAACACCAGTTAAAAAGCATTAAAAGATATTATAAAATAGAAAAGCAGTGTAATCATAAATTTACACGCCTTACCATGTGCTACTGCTACTTAATAAGAGTATTATCTTCATCAGACGAGAGATCAATGTTAGCAGTGAATAAGGCATCATCATGCAATAATTTTATAAGGAATATTATGCATCAGAGTGAACGCTAAAGGTCATAAAGTCTCTAATGATGATGATACTGAAAAATGTCAAAATTTCGCTTTCTGGGCGATAGTCGTAAGATTTTACTCATTTTTTTAAAAAAATATTGTGGAAAATTGAAGACAACTGAGATTTCCGCAAAAGACATCGTAATCATTTGTGATTAACACACACACACACACACACACACACACACACACACACATATATATATATATATATATATATATATATATATATTAAAAAGTTCAGTTGACGTAGCTGGTTACAGTCATAATAAATATTCCACTTTCATGTTTGCTACCAATCTCTTTCTTAGCTTCTTATCTTTAAAGAAAACCTGTAATTATCACAAATTAAACTGCCTTCCTGCACTTATCTCAACACCATCTAAAATTACAAATTTTAAAATACATGTAAACTTAACGGATCAAACTGCTGGGCTGTTCGGTCCCTAGGCTCCTACATCTACATACATTTTCCGGAAGCCTCCCAAAGGTGCGTGGCGGATGCCACTCAGTAGTTATTTACTTTTCTGTTCCACTCCAATATAGTGTTGCAAGAACTTTATATTGAAGACAGGCAAGGTTTCAAAAATTTCGTCAGAATGACTATTGCAAAATTCGAAGAACTCTTGAGACTAGTAGCACCTCACATTCATCGGAAAGAGAAATTTTAGAGCAGAGCAACTTCTTGTAGCCCTTCGTTTTTTGGTAACATGTGACAGTTACACAAGTGTAATGTATTCTCAGCGAATATCACTGGCCAAGATTAGTGAAACTGTGCCTCGAGTGTGCTGGATTATCGTGAATGTACTCAAGAATTTTGTGAAAAGCGGTGTTGTTGTACACGGTAAAATTCTACTTACGGTGGGATTGGAGTCGTGTGCTGATGCTGGCAACGACCGTGGAATGCTCTTTGAAAACCCATTAATGTAGAATTAGGGGAAAATACTGTGGGTTGACCATGAAATAAACAATAATGTTGCTGCCCTATGACTGATAGGTTCTTGTATGTACTCCTATCCGTTCTGAAAATTCATTGCAAAAATTAGCTCACCACTCCACTGCTTCAAGTAAAATTTAACTCTATACATTCTTAAAACACAGTATATGACACATACTAAATTATCCAATCCTTCACACGCCTCCCTCCACCCTTATTTTTCTTATATTTTCAAGATATTCCCACCTACTATTCCTGAACTTACATTCACTTTGATAGAAATACCTCATATACCTCTGGCTTATTACCTGACTCTAAAATATTACGATTTTTTAATATAAATAAATATTTTGCAAACCAAAAATACTATTAAACTTCACATTTAAAATAACTGCAGTTTCAATAAACAAGAAATCACTTTTTCTGTTGTTATAGGATTTTAGTCCATGTCATGGTGTGTTCTGCCATTGGACATCTCATACTTCAATGTAACAATAATTTTACTTACAAAGTAATGAGCAAATATGATGGAAAGTTGAGTGGTGAAGAGAAAAAAAATCTACTACAAAGTAAACTAAACATTACAACCGTATGCCTTAACTGATTTAATGAAAACTGACTTATTTTGGGCTTCTGTACAGGTGAGTAAGTAGGAAATATATTTGGTTCTAAATTTCTGCCGGACTTCAAGAATATATACACTGAATTCAAGGATGGTTCACAGATCTACCTGCTAGCTCTAGTACTGTCTGCTAACAAGTGTGGAGCAGGAAGTTGTAGGTGGAGGCAGTGTTGCAAATAAATGTATACACAATAGCAGAAAATCTTCATTTCAACAGTAAATAAAATAAGGGAAAACATAATCACCTACATTGGACTGAAGTGTTGTGCACAGGGAAGATTTAACAAATGCCAGCTTTTAAGCACTAGCCGATTTTTTTTATTATTTTATTAATTATTATTATTATTTTGTAAGCTGTCATGTTTTTAACATGTTTATAACTTATGTATTTTTATACAGTGACTAAGTGCAATGTTGCACTTGTTATTTTATACCCATTTTTTTAACAAGATGACCAGATCAGAACATATATGTGACCAGATGATGGTGAGACAGTGCATCGAAACCGGTCGTCATTTAATAAATTGTTAGTGTGCGATCTCGGCTTGTCATTTTGAAAACTATTAGACGCATCAATTTAACAAATTTAATTTAGTAACGAAAGATAACAGGTGGTGTAAAAAAAAGCGAGTATACGAGAAAACATAGATGAAAGTTTGTATGTGGGTTTCGCGATGCAATATTTGCATTTCCATACGTGTCTTTCGGCTGACGACTAGGGTACAGTGGTAGTAATAGATGAAGACCATACTAATTCATAAAATATAAGAAATTATAGATCTATGAACAACATGCTTGATCGTGTGAGTTAGGCAAAGTATCTGAACATAGTGAAACACGTGAAACAGAATTTTTTTATCTTCGTAATGTGGTAGCACACTGTTAAAATTTCGCACGAGCCGCCACTTCGCATAGATTTGTATATACAGGGTAACAACTAATGAACTATATGAAATAAAATAGCCATAACTTCTGAAGAGCTTGCGTTAGGATGTTCAAACTGCACGGGTAGTCGCGGGGCACGGTGGGAATTAGTAAGCTGTTTAGCGAAGAGATACACTTTAATTTTGACGGGTCCGTCAATAAACTTTGGAGGACGGCCGCGGAGGAGTGGCCGAGCGCTCTAAGGCGCCTTGCTGGGAGCGCGATAATGCTCGCCGTCAGAGGTTCGAGTCCTCCAATGGTGATGGGTGTGTGTTGTCCTTAGCCTAAGTTGTAGTTTAAGTAGTTTGGAAGCCTATGGACTGATAGCAGCAGCTGTAAGTCCTGTAGATTTACAAACATTTGAATTTCACCCTTTATTCGGCACACACAGAAATCACGAGAAGGAAAAGTATTTTGTTACTTAAAGTAAATGTGTAGGGTCATGTGAACAGATTTATACGTTTTTGTCTTTCAAAATACAGTTTCTGGTTTGTAAGTAACAATGCCCAAGAACTTCGCATGGTGGTACAGTACCAATACTACAGTGTTGTTCTCATGACTGTAGAAATTATTGTGTTATGGACTATTTCATGTGACACGTGTGAAAACAAGTCGTTTTTGGTGCAAAGTTCAGAACAGTCCCATGATTTCCACATTTTACAGTCAAGTATCCCTGAAGACAAAACTTGCAAATTCCTTTTGGCCCGTAATCTGCCAAGTGACAACATATTGTCATACCTGTCATACCGTACATCATTGGCTGGTACACTAGATGCTGCCCATTTTGTAGTGGTCTACCAAGCCTCCTGTTCCCAATAAATATCAGTCCATTTTCGGTCTTTCATATAAGAACTCGTAAAAAAATTGTCCATAATAAATCAACTTCAAGGCTACTTCTTCTTTCCCTTTTATAAGCAGTTTTCCATGTATCACAAAAAATATCGTCACAAAATTGGAACAAATATATACCCCGGTAACTAGTGTTTGGAGTGTCCTCTAAAAATTCAGTTTATTGCTAAACGTTACGCAAAAAATAACGAAACATCTGAAACTTCCTGGCCGATTAAAATTGTGTGCTGGAACCGGAACTCGAGCCTGGAACCTTTGCCACACAATTTTAATTTGCCAGAAAGTTTCATATCAGTGCACACTTCGCTGCAGAGTGAAAGTTTCATTAACGAAACATCTCTTTATTGGAGAGTTTAAATGTTAAGTTTCAATCACTGTTGCGCATCCATGGATGAAACTTGGAACATGTTTCATAAAACCACGCGCAATTTTGATGTTGCTTGAGAGCTACATTGCCAACTAAAGGGTTAAGGAAGGTGGAAAATTTTCATTTCCTGATTGGGTGCTCTCTTCATCCACAACGGGTGACTGTGTGCTACGTCATGTCTATTTACAGAACAATCAGTACGATATTTCTTGATAGTACGGTGGCGACCAAATGATACGTGCAAGTATTGGAAGACGTTTTTATCCCCATTTATCTCGTATGAACCTGATTTTGAGAAGACGTGGTACCTGCTAGACGGAACTCGACCCATTCGAAGCAGAAGAATGTTTGATGTCCTGTAGGGGCACTTTGGGGACCGCATTGTGGCTCTGCGGTACACACAGGACACTGGTATGGGCTTTGATTGGACGTCATATTCTCCAGATGCGAACACTAGCTACTCCTTGTCTATTGCAACCTCTGACAATAAAGTTCAGTAATGAAGTCAGAACGGTCGATCGGCCAACACAGGCGAATCAGAACGGTGCACCTTCGTTGCGTGTTGACAACCTGCCCCACCGTAGTTCAGATGAGCAGCGTGTGTGTTCCGTGCTACACCTGTTGGACGAAGTGCTTGTTTTTAAGGCGTTGGTTCTGTAGTGAGAACAGGACAATGAAGAAGCAATTTCAATTTTTGTTTAAAACTTGGTATGACACCTAAGGGAATGCATCCGATGCTAGTACGTGTTTATGAGAATCAAGCACTGTCCATGAAGTGTGTGTACGAGGGGGTCGTCTGTTTTCTAGGAGGCCGGGGAAGTGATTCTGACAGTCCTCGTAGCGAACGATCAGTGACCGCCGTTAGTGACGATAACATTTAGAAAGTATATACCTATAAAATAAAGGAACAAAAACGCATACATGTTATTAGCACCTGTAAGTTCTTAGCACATACTTATAATAATTCGAAGGATTATACAAACTCTAATTACGTAAATATGACGAAGCGTGGAATGTTGGATCCCTTAATCGGGTATGAAAGTTAGAAAATTTAAAAAGGGAAATGAATAGGCTGAAGTTAGATATAGAAGGGATTAGTGAAGTTCGATGGAAAGAGGAACAGGATTTCTGGTCAGGCGAGTACAGGATTATAAATACAAAATCAATTGGGGGTATTACAGGAGTAGGTCTGATAATGAAAAAGAAAATAAGAATGCGGGTAAACTACTATCAGCCAACAAAGCCAACACCTACCACAGTAGTACAAGTTTATATGCCAACTAGCTCTGCCGACGATGAGAAGATCGAAGAAATATATGAGGAGGTAAAGGAAATTATTCAGACAATTAGGGGAGAGGAAAACTTAATTGTGATGGGAGACTGGAATTCGGTAGTAGGAAAAGGAAGGGAAGGTAAAATAGTAGGTGAATATGGACTGGGCAAAAGGAATGAAAGAGGAGATCGTCTGGTAGAATTTTGCACGGAACATAACTTAATCATAACAATCACCTGGTTTAAGGATCACGAAAGAAAGTTGTATCCGTGGAAGAGAGCAGGTAAGACATAGATTCCGGAACCAGGTTTTAAACTGTAAAACATACCCAGGGGTAGATATAGACTCTGACCGTAACTTGTTGGTCATGAACTTGTAGGCTGAAACTGAAAAAGCTGCAAGAAGGTAGGAAAATAAGGAGATGGGACCTGGATAAATTGAAGTAACCTGAAGTTCTTGAGAATTTCAGATGGAGCTTTAGGCAACAATTGACAGAAACGGGGAAACATAAATCAGTAGAAGAAAATGGGTAACATTGAGAAATGAAATAGCAGCAGAGGACAAAATAGATAGAAAAGCAAGACCTGCCAAAAATCTTTGGATATCACAGGAAATACTAAATTTAATTGATGAAAGGAGAAAATATAAAAATGCAGTAAATGAAACAGGCAAAATGGAGTACAGGCGAAGAAATGAGATTCACAGGAAGTTTAAAATAGCTAAGCAGGAGTGGCTGGAAGACAAATGCAAGTCAGTAGAAGAATGTATAAATAGGTGAAGTATAGATACCGCCTACAGGAAAATAAAAGACACATTTGGAGACAAGAAAAGCAGCTGTATGAATATAAAGAACTCAGATGGAAAACCAGTTCTCAGCAAAGAAGGGAAAGCTGAAAGGTGGAAAGAATATATAGAGGGACTATACAAAGGAAAGGAACTTAGAGACAATATTTTAGGAAGGGAAGAGGATGTATATGAAGATGAAATAGGAGATACTATACTGAGAGAAGAATTTGACAGAGCACTGAAAGACCTAAGTCGAAACAAGAACCCTGGAGTGGACGACATTCCCGCAGAACTACTGAAGTCTCTGGGAGAGCCAGCCATGACAAAACTATTTCACCTGGTGCGTAAGATGTAAGAGACAGGGGAAATACCCTCAGACTTTAAGAAAAATGCAATAATCCCCATTCCAAAGAAAGCAGGTGCAGACAGGTGTGAAAATTACAGAACCATTAGTTTAATAAGTATTGGTTGCAAAATTTTAACACGAATTATTTACAGAAGGATGGAAAAGTAGGTAGAAGCCGACCTTGGGGAAGATCAGTTTGGATTCAGGAGAAATGTAGGAACTCGGGAGGCAGTCCTGACTTTACGGCTTATCTTAGAAGATAGATTAAGAAAAAGCAAACCTACCTTTCTAGCTTTTGTAGTTTTGGAGAAAGCTTTTGATAATGTAGATTGGAATACACTCTTTCAGATATTGAAATCAGCAGGAGTAAAATATAGGGAACGGAAGGTTATTTACAACTTGTACAAAAACCAGACAGCAGTAATCAGAGTTGAAGGGCACGATAGAGATGCAGAGGTTTAGAAGGGTGTAAGACAGGGTTTTAGCCTTTCTCCAATGATTTTCAATTTGTACATAGAGCAAGCTGTAAAGGAAAGCAAGGAGAAATTTGGAGAAGGAATTAAAGTTCAGGGTGAAGAAATAAAAACATTACGTTTTGCCGATGACATTGTAATTCTGTCAGAGACAGCAAAGGACCTGGAGGAGCAATTGAACGGAATGGACAGTGTGTTGAAAGGAGCGTATAATATGAACATTAACAAGAGCAAAACAAGGGTAATGGAGTGCAGCCTAAGAAAATCAGGTGATGCTGAAGGAATTAGATTAGGTAACGAAACAATAAAGGAGGTAGATGAGTTTTGTTACTTGGGCAGTAAAATAACAAATGATGGTCGTAGTACAGAGGTTATAAAATGCAGAATGGCAATGGGAAGAAAAGCGTTTCTGAAAAAGAGAAATTTGTTAACATCGAACACTAGTTTAAGCATAAGAAGTCCCTTCTGAAGGCATTTGTGTGGAGTGTTGCTTTGTATGGTAGTGAAACATGGACGATAAACAGTGCAGACAGGAAGAGGATAGAGGCTTTTGAAATGTGGTGTTACAGAAGAATTCTAAAAATTAGGTGGGTGGGTCGTGTAACTAATGAGGAAGTACTGAACAGAATTGGGGAGAAAAGGAATTTTTGGCATACCTTGCCTAAAAGAAGGGATCGATCGGTAGGACACATTCTTAGACATCAAGGAATTGTGAATTTAGCGTTGGAGGGAAGTGTGTGGGGTAAAAATCGCAGAGGGAGACCAAGAGATGGATATAGTAAGAAAATTCAAATGGATATAGGTTGCCGTTCTTATGAGAAGATAAAGAGGCTTGCTCAGGATAGATTAGGTTGGAGAGCTGCATCAAACCAGTCTCCGGACTGAAAACAACAAACAACGACGTTTACATGCTTCGTAAACATACGAAATCATACCTTCCACCGTCAAAATACGAAATCCGCATTAAAATTACCAACCAGTTTTGACAATATACATTGGCCTACGCCTTAGCCAGCCGCAGTAGCCGAGCGGTCTGCGGAGTGCCAGTGACGGTCTGCATGGCCGCTGCGATCGGGGGTTTGAATCCCTCCTCGGGCATGGATGTTTTTGCCGTCTTTAGTATAAACTAATTCATAAGTAGTTTGTAAGTTTATGGACTGATGACGACGTAGTTAAGTCCCATGAGCTCTACAAACATTTGAATATACGCCTTAGATGTCCTATGTATGTCATACCATCTAGACATATATGTAAGTGAATGTTAAGCTCTACATTCTAATATTATGGTATAATTTAATAATTTATTCGACCTAAATGCCACGCACTTTGTACCGCAAGTCACTTGATAATAGCAGTTTAAGCCGAAACGAGACAAAATTGTTCAAATGTTTGTAAATCTGACGTACCAAACTGCGTGGTCATCAGTCCGTAGCTTACAAACTACTTAAACTAAGGTAAACTAACCTAAGGAAAAACACACACACACACCCATGACCCAGGGAGGACTCGAACCTCCGACGGCGAGCAACCGCGCGCCCCGCAGCGAGGCGTCTTAGACCACTAGGCTATTCCACCACGGCTGAAATGCGACCGTCGTGTACAAATAAATAATATTAAATAGTAGCGATTTGGTTAATCATCATCATATATATTATTTTTGTGTGTACGCCATATCTCCCGTATTACTTACCCGAAATTAATGATTGAGGTATCATTTTCAAGGTTTCGTTCTCCACTAATGATGAAAATTACACATAATTTAAACTTATTGTTTTCACACACACAAAAACCTGAATTAAAAAAAGTACTTGTACTGTTCGAACAATCGAAACTGATACCCGGCGAACGATCGTAAATGAAATATGTATTTACGGTTGCTTCCATCAACTTAGATTGCGCGGTCGATATAAAAGTAATGTAGAAGGTGCCATCTATTGACAATCTGTTTATCTAACATTAACGACAGCTGTTGCATTTGTTTAGATTCTTTATGCAAGCCAAAGACCTTCTTTGATGCAAGCATAGTTTATCACACGATTTCGGTTTTAAACGTCGATGTAATGACGAAAGATAAACAAACAACGTAATTCAACAAACAGTCACCACAGTTCTTGTATTTGTTTAGTTTCTTCACGCAAGCGCAGTTTATCACGAGATTTCTGTTTCACACGTCTATGAACTTCGTTCAAGCAAGCTTTGTGTACTACGCGAATGAACTGAATTACCTGAACGTTCATCACAGGTAAGTACCGCTTACTATTATAACTTCTAATAGTTTATTTAACTTTTAATTTCCCGCCACTTTACAGTACGTGCAACGTTACGTGCTGGGAGGTATTATTTCTTATAAGTTATATCTTTATTGCAGTTTTCCCAAGATGCCACGGAGCACAACATGCAGGCCGAGAAAGAGACCTCCAACCGAAGGACGTTCCACACCATTGGAACGTGTCACAGAACGCAGGAGAACTGCCACACAAAGTGACGAAACACGACAACTTCGATTACCCTACAGCCGAAGAGAGAAGCACAGCATAACCGTACAGAACACGAATTCATTGCACAACTGCCACATCTTTGTGTCACCAATTCATTTACTTAACCTCCAGCAAAATATCAGTGTCAGAATACAACTTTCCAAAAACATATTGCTGTGCCTGTCCATCCATTAAGGACAATGAAATCGAAACACACTGCGTACATTGGTTTGCGAGTTGTTTGCAAGTGAGTTCAGTGACAATTCAGCTACCAAGGTGTCGTGACTGATCAGGATAGAGTGAGAATTATTCGCACGGGTCAACTGGTTATTGTTATTAAGGGGATGCGGAATCGCCTATCCCCGCAATGTTTAAATATGCCTACTATAGGGAAGATTTTCTCACAAGGTACTGGAGATATAGAAGTAAAATTTTTACTGTATATGGATTAATTTGTTATAACAACAAAGAAACAACAGTTTATTGTCAAAGTACTTTCTTACAGAGATATTTTACATTTATTTTAAAGTAAAAATTATCCATCACTTTTTACTGGATTATCATCACTAAGTCTTTTGTAAATCAAGTAATAACAAAATCGATGTTTCAGTATGTAAAAGAAACCAATGTGACTAAGACATAAAAATTTCAGACTTCTAGGTTCACCAGTACCTGAGATAATGTTTCTAAGAGAAGTAAAAAAGTAAACTTATGGGAAACCAGGAAAGACTGTTAAACATTAATACATGGTTAATACCCATATCACTGTCTTCATAATCATCTTCAAGTCTTATTTTGCAACCCTCTGTACCTGTCTTACTTTTTTCACTGATGTCTTGATTATACTGTCAGCATGCCTTAGTCCGTGCCGATTTAAAGTCAACATAGCACGTACTGTGTGGGATCCAACACGCAAACCCAACTTTTCAAGAATCTGACATTTAGTTATATTCCCAAGACTGAAGGTTGCGACAGCATCATACACACCAAAATGTAATGTATTAATTTCGACAAACACTGTTTTTGGGAGACGATGCCAGATCACACTATTCAACCTCCCGTTGGGGTTTTGCGTTTTTCCGTGAAGACGTTTCATCAGAAAATTTCTATAGCAAGATCTCTGAAAATGGCTTTATTTCTTCCATGATGGCTAATGGTAGTTTGTGGTGGTGCATGTATTTCTGTCCAGTTGTTAGTCCCCTACTGTATTTACACCAGCTCTCTTCAACTTTGGGGCAGAAACCATGTTCTGAATGCTCATCTGTGGATGCGGTGTGACAATACAAGGCCAATATAGATTTCCTCATGTCTTCAAGATTGCCTGTATTTTGCCTGACTGCAAGGCCATAGCAATTTTGAATGTGGTTTATCATTGACTCACAAGGAAAGTACTTGGGCTCTAACAAACATATCTGTATGAACGTTTGGTTACAGTATCTCTACGTACGCCTCAATGTGCTAGTGGGTGTCGTTTTTATGCAAAACTTTGCTATCATGCTCTAGATAGCACTGTAGATGTAATTGTACGCCATACGTAATGCAGATATCTGAACTATAACTTATGTAATAATCGTCGTACATGTTCTCTAGCGTATTGTCATCAAAAACCCTGATGATAGTTGCAACTTTAACCTTCTTCTCGGAATACTGTTGGTATTCACTCCCACTGCTTCCATCGCCTCTTCCCACACTTACCGTAGCACTACCGCTAGCAATGAGTTCTTCGTCATTATCATCCCTATTATCATCATTATATGTTAGTGTTACAACAGTATCTAACTTATGCTCATATTTCTGTACCATAACAGATACGAGAAAGCATGCGAATGATTCATCTTCTACACTAATACCATCTTCACGAAGAATGGTTCTTCGTAACTTCATCTCAACCAATCGCAATACTTTAGCAGGATTGATTTTCAATCGCCGCCCCATCTGACGCTTCACCACACAAATAACGTCACAAAACGCAACTTGGGAGGCACACTGCATCGTCCCTACTGGCGAACCGACAGGTCAAAGTGCAATGCGGCATGGCACACGCAGAGGCCTCTAACGGACGACTGCAGAGTTTTGCAGATGCGGGAGTGTCACTAGTGCAATAAGGGATCCTTACATTATCTCTCGTATTATTTTGATGTATATGTGTTTGTTCGAGCCCAAGTACTTTCCTTGTCAGTTAATCTCCCTTTGCCATCCAACGTTTTCTCGTCATCTTGTTTTTCCCTTTCATTTAGCACACTATTTACAAACATTCCCAACGCACAAAGTCAAAGATTAACTTGACGAAACCATAGACAAACATTTTCACACAAAATATAAAGTCGCTGGAAATCGGGATATTTGAATTCATGCCAAACGAATATCGCGGGTTCGATCCCCGTCAGCTCCTAGGATTTTTATCTGTTACTTTCCACTTCTTTCACCTCTGGCAGTATTGCTCATGTGAAAAATACCGAGTAGCACCGTGGTTCGGAACCCACGTTAAACTGTAGGTCCCCCTAAAACTGGCTGGGTAAGTCAGTTCGAAGGTCGGAGGAAGGCAACGGCATGCCACCTCCAAAAATGACCATGCCTAGTAAAGCACAATCTTCGGATTGTTGACTGCTTTACCTTTTAAATGTACTGCTAAATCGTTTATGGTCAGCTATTTGAAAAACGTACAACTAAAGCGCAATACCCGATCTCACAAATCTATAGAAATAAAATAGTTATAATCTTAGTACAGTTATGTAGGATACGTCATTTTAAAGAAAACTTGGCGGAATATAATTAGGCAATAAAACGAAAATAGATTTTTAACCCAAAATGCGTCTCCGTATCCCCTTTTAATTTACGTTCCGTTTCACGTGGCCGTATGTGGACAGTGCACCGCTGGCGAGGTATGAGCCGCGGCCGGCGCAGTTTGCATACCCGCGGCGCGAGGCGCGGACCGCGAGCAGCGGGGAGCCCCCCGGTAACCCGCCGGCTGGCCGCGTCACATTCCATCCGCCGCATTCTCCGGGCATAACTCCCCCTCCCACGCCATCCCTCTTTCTCTCACTTGGCTCTTTCTCCGCTTGACATGTCCCGCCGATGGGATGTTTTAATTCGAGCGAGCTTTGTCGGCCCCGAGGCGGCGGGACGGCTTTGTCGGCTGGCCTTCCTATCGCCCCCCCCTCCCCTCCCCTTCGCCTCAATCCCCACTCCCCCCGTACTGCTATATCCCTGAACTTGGTCCAGCCTGCTTCAGGTGCACCATTCCCAGCGGTAAGCGAGAGCTACACGACCAGTGGACAGGCACTTACTGAATGTTTTCAGATCCAGTTGTATTTTTTTATTATTTTTGGATTTGTTTATAAATAACAATCCTGCTAACAAATAGAAATAATCTCCATTGCAAATTGACATAAACAAATTATAGGCAAGGTCATTAAGAAAAACAATGGGCCCAAACAATTTGGTATAGCTTTTGTTGTGCACAAATCAATTACAGACTCAATAACAGACTTTCAGTCAACATCAGTCATCATGTATTCAAGACGAACGTCCCATAGTTGTAAGTATTAAAAACTAACCAAATGTTAGTTTGGTTTTCAGAAAGACTCTTCAACAGAACATGCTATATATGCCTTCACTAGTCAAATATTAAATGCTCTGAATAACCGGACATCACCCATTGGTATTTTTTGTGATCACTCAAAGGCCTTTGATTGTATAAATCATTGAATTCTTCTAATAAGCTCAATCATTACCGTTTGAGTGGGGCATTGCACAAATTGTTTAATTTATACTTAAAGGAAGAATGCAAAATGTTGAAATAAGTGGTTCATGTAATGGCAAAACATCAGCTGATTCCTCATAGGGGGCAATTAGGGTTTGGTATTAGGCCCTTTACTGTTCCTAACATACATTAATGACTTGTCATTCTACATTGATGAATATGCAAAGTTAGTTCCTTTTTTTTAAATAATGATGCAAGTACAGTAATCATATAAAAAAAAAACAAAAAAAAAAAAACAAAAAAAAAAAAAACAAAACGAAGTGATTAAATCGTAAATAATGTTTTCACAAAATTATTAAGTGGTTCTCAGCAAACGGACTCTCATTAAATTTTGATAAAACACAGTATATACAGTTCTGTACAGTAAATGGCACAACTGCAGTAATAGATGTAGAGTTTGAACAGAAGTCTATAGCTAAGGTACAAATCACAATTTTTTATGTTTGTGCATTGATGGGAGATTAAACTGGAAGCAACACATTGATGGTCTGCTGAAACGTTTGAGTTCCGTTACGTTTGCTATTAGGGTTAATGCAAATTTTGGCGATAAAAATATCAGTAAATTAGCTAACTTTGCCTAGTTTCAATCACTGCTTTCGTATGGCATCATATTCTGGGGTAATTCATCACTGAGTAAAAAAGAATTGATTGCACAAAAGCGTGTAATCAGAATAATTGCTGGAGCCTGCCCATGATCCTGCAGACATCTACTTCGGGATTTAGGTATCCTCACAGTAACTTCTTTGAAATTTGTTGTTAATAATCCAACCCAGTTTAAAAGGAATAGCAGTGTGCATAGCTAGAACGCCATGAGAAAGGATATGCAGGTTTAAATCTGACTTTGGCACAGAAAGGATTGTGATGCATTGTCACAAAAGTCTTCGGTCACCTACCAAACAGCATCAAAATCCTGACAGATAGCCAACTAGCAATTAAAAATAATTTAAAAGAACCTCTGAATGACAATTCATTGGATGAATTTTTAAATATAAATAAGTAAATATAAAAAAATTAAAAAAATACTTAAAAATAAAAATAAAAAACAATAAAAAATATATTTGTGTCATGTAATATTTTGTGTAATGTAATATCTTGTACAGACACGTTTTATTAACCTGACACGTTCCACATTATTACGAAATGTCGTATTCATGATCGATGGAACAAGTATTAATCTAATCTAATCAGAAAGAATGTGCAATATCAGTAAAATCTGGAAACAAGGCAAACACTGATAAATGCACATGCTCCCGCAAACGACTACAGTAGGAAAGATGCACAGGTAATAGATGACTTCTGAGAGTTACTGGAGGATAGCACAAAATCCCCCAGATTCGTGTAAAATCGTTTTAGGAGATTTCAATGAACAACTTGGTAAAGAGAAAAAATTCAGAAAACGAACATGAATCCACACAGCCCACAAAAGAACAAATTAAAACAACGAGAGACTAATAAATTTCTGTAAATATTTTAAAACCACGTCAACAAAAGTCCTTAAACCCGCAAAAACACTTACAACCCGGAAATCACCAAATTTGACCTCAGGTGAGTTTCAGAGAGACCATGTTACTATATCCAACACGAATACCAAAGAAGTACTAAATGTAAGAACAAAAGAGTTTTTTAAATTTTTTGTCACATCACCGTCTAGTTCAAATAAAAATTAGATTTCAGCATAACAGGAAAAACCACAGTTGAACAAAATATTCAGAACTGATCCAGAATACCTCGAAATAAACAAGAGAGAAATTCTCGAAAAAATTAATGAATCAGAAGCAACGAATTGGATGGAATTCGCAGAAGTACTAAAAAATACTGAGACTGGACAAACCCGCAAGTAACAGAAAACAGAGGTGGTGGAACAGTAACTGTTTTCAAGAAACAGAAGAGAGAATACAAGCATGGAGAACTTCCACTAGCAACAAAACTCCAGAGAAGTGGCAGGAATTTTTAAAAATATAGAACTGACTAGGCAAACCTGCACAAAGAGAGAAACGCAAATTTGATATAAACCGACTTAAAAAATTGAATGTGAATTTATTAAGAACAGCACCAGAAATTTTTAGAACATTTTCCGGGAAAACCTAACAGGTTGCAACCTGTGTTTTCGCCGCCAGGACGGATAAGTAGAAACCAACAGCAGAAACAACTGTCAAATTTTAGCCAAGTATTTTCAGTCACTCTACAATTGCGAGAGCCTCATAGAACAACTAGGTTATGAAAAACCCCTATCCAATCCTGATTCAAAACCACTAACTTTAAAGGAAGTAAAGTAAATAACAAATTCTTTGAAAAACAACAAACCTCCTGGGAAAGATGGAATAATAGATGACATTAAATGCGAGACAACTCACACAAGCAACCCACAGAATTACAGCAAACATTTGGGAAAGTGAACAGCTAGTGGAAATATGCATGAATTCATCATCTCCATAAAAAAAGGTAACAAAAATGACCCCAACGATTGCCGGGGAACTTTTCTGCCCCCAGTAGTATTCAAAATCCTTTCAGCTCATAGGTTGGCTGGAAGAAGAGGCAGACTCGTTAACAGAATAATATCAGGCAGGATTTCGCAAAGGTCGATCTTGTATAGAACAGATATGGAACCTAAAGACAGTTTCACAAATAAGAAGGTGCCGAAATACTGTGGCTGCTTTCGTGGACTTTAAAAACGCTTATGATTTCATTGATAGACAAACACTATTCCATATTTTAGAGGAATTCAAGATTGATAGAAAGACATTAACAGATACAGTAACTAAACTTAAATTCATGGGAGGAACGTCAGAAGCATTTCATATAGATAACGGTGTTCACCAAGGAGTTGGGCTCTCTCCCCTTTTATTTTTACATGGTTCTGGACAAAATTGTGAAGGTATTGGAAAAGAAAATGACGGGAATTCAACTACGGATTAAAAAAGCGTGAAGAGTCTGCATTTCGCAGACGATCTTGCCATCCTAACAAACAATAGAGGAGAAGCCAAACATACACTGGAAAAGCTGCACGAAACATCGCAGAAACTTGGTATACAAATTTCATATGCCAACACTAAGTACATGGAAAGCAAGGTAGCAAGGTACAAACCCGGTACCTGAAAGTGGCATTAGTTATACAGTTCAAATATCTATCAGGACTGAACACAACAGCCAATCAAGTCAGAATCTCCAAATTACAAAAAGCGTATATGCTCACTTGAAATCACTACAGTAGAAGACCTATTTCTGTCAACGCAAAAATAAGACATTACAAACCGTAGTTCTACGCGAAGCACACTACGCCGCAGAAACTACGGTGAATCATGGTCACACGAAAATAAGAGAAACTGAAAAGCAGGAAAGGAAAATTATAAGGAAAATACTCGAACCAGTTTCTCGTGAAGGATTTTGGATAAAGAGACCGACAAGAGAGATTTACAAATACATTGACACAATAAGTAACATCTTTGGAAAGAGAAAGTTGAGATTTTTGGACATATTATCAGATGGGCAAGAACAGGTTTACAAGACAAATTTTGAGATAGCTAAAACTAACAAACACACGACCAAATGGATAACTGAAACAGAAGAAGACATTAAAGAACTGGCAATCACACAGGACAATAAAAATAAACGAGAGCAGTTAAGAAACATCATAAATATGCATATATTCAAACAAACACACCTAAAAAAGTACAGAAAATAGAGTCAGAAGAGCGCAAGAAAAAAACATAGCGAGTGTATGAAGAGAATTTGGGAAGGAAGGAGGAAAAAAAAATCTTGACTACTCAAGTTAAATCGCTCTCTTAATATGAAATAGTCGATAATAATAAATGGCGCTGAAATCATTCAATAACTACTGAATGACTGTGGTTGATGAATACAACAAAATATTAAATGGGCACTTGTTTCCTTCAATGTGCTATGTAAAGTTGCACGAAACACGAAGATAATTCTACAGACCAGTAGAGGATAGTCAGCCATTCACAAGGGAGGAAGATTAGAGTTCAGTGTCCCGTCGTTAAATTCGAATGGCTGAAATGTTCGCTTAAAATCGTTAGTTACCACCGGTTTCGGCTGATACGTGCTGACGTCATTAGATCTTGCACGTATTAACAGAAGTTCACGATTTTGAAAGTCACGCAATCAATTTCGGTTAATATGTGCAAGATCCGATGCTGAAATTATCTTAGGCAAGCAAATCTTTTCGAGTTATTGGAACAAATGTTACCATATTACATCGGACATCATGGCAGAAAAATCAACGTTACGAGTAGTTTGAAAGTAAATCCGAAAGCATGCGATAGTAATAACTCAAAAACTTACATAAATGTAAGAACATACGAGAGCATGCGATAGAAATTAGTCAACACTCTGCTTAAACGTAAATCAGTCAACAATCCGCAGATTGATTTGAACACCACTGTGCTATACCAGGCATAGTCCTATTAGGCGGTGGTATGCCATTGCCTTCCTCCGACCTTTGAACTGACTCGCCCATCCACGGTGCAACGAAGCATTTTTCATATCAATAGTATTGCCAGAGGTCAAGGACGGCGAAAGTGAAAGATAAAAATTGTAGAACTATGCGGTGATCGAACCCACGACGTTTGGATTCATGGTCTCAAACTCTACCACTGTTTTACTATTCTTATTAGAATTACCCTTCAGGTAGATCGATTCTTTGCTGACATTGTATCGTGAGTGTTATTCGATTTATTCTAGGTACAAATTTATGGAGAACAGGCGGCCCACTCAACGAACCACCAAACGCGCAGTACTACCGCGCCGGTGCCACTTTACTACCGAGTTGCTGCTTACATCTTAAAAACCAATGTCACAACACGGTACACATGAGAAACGAAGTAAATATTTTAAACCAATTGGCTAAAGGAAGAATTATAAATATACACACTCATGGGAAAAAATTCCGAACAGCATGCTAAATGAACAAACAGACCTAAAACACAAGACCTACTTAGACCTACTTCGACAGCGATAATGGCTAAAACATATTAAATCACAGGTAGACATACTAAAGTATTTTGCGGTAAATAATATGCCCCATACTACACTTTTTTTTTTTCAAATAAATCTGCAGCGATGCAAGATATGAAAAAAACATACTAGAGCGAAGTTGTAGAGAATTTTCCTCTCTACCAATTAGGTTATTTAATTTTCGTGTCAGATGAACCGTTCGTTTGCAATTACAATTATATTACAAACGGCCTTTTTTTGGCTTTACTACCGTATTTTTTGGGCGAAAAATTTGAAAAATGGAGGTCCGGTCTCTGTCGGCCTACAATTATGTCTGCAAAATTTGGTGCTGATCGATTGAACAGTTCGTCTTAAAAACGGGAACACGTTACGGACAGACAGACATACATACATCCCAAAATCGCCGTTATTTTTGCAAATATCTCTGAAACCATACGACATATGAAAAAAAACACAAAAACAAAAAACATAAGAGAGCAAAGTTGTAGAGAATTTTCTCCTCTACAAATTCGGTTATTCAATTTTTGTGTCAGGTGAATGGTTAAGCCGTTATTTTTATTTAAATTTCGAGCTGTCAAAAAACGATCGCAAAGGCCCACTTTTAGTGTTACTACCGTAACCTATAGTGGGCCAAAAGTAAGTAAATTTTTGGCAGGACACGGCCAGGACGTACATCAGTGATGAATGGACAGGCAGTGCACCCAACAGAAAAGGATGGAAGAGTCTCATGGAACAGGCGTATCGGCGATAAGGCCCTTCCAAACGAAAAGTAAAAAAATAATATTTTCACAGCTTACATGTAATTCTTGAATCCCAAAGATAAAACATACGTAAAAATTTAAGACCTATGAACCCATTTGTGAAAATGCTGTCTCTTATCACAAAAAGTTTATCACAATCATTCTTTGCACGGCACTGCATGGCATTAAGAAACTTCATGTCCGAAATTGCGCGTCTTCAGGCGCCTATATCTCAGGTTCTGTTGATCACAGAGATAAGAGGTAAGTTGTTTTGGATAGCCCTTGGCCTGGTGACGATTTGTATACCTATCAGGAATACTGGCAGTGCCATAATACACAGTGAGATGTCCTCAAGCCCAAGCAAATTGACCAAATCGGTTGGCTTTTACACAGTACGTGTGGTCTATGGTGGTCTCTATACGGCTTATGAAAGTACTATTGTTTCATGAGTCGTTTCTAAAACAGCTACAAAAAACTATGATTTTATGATACAAAAAATCCAAATTGTGAGGATGATCACTACTAAACTTTTTATTCACTACATATCGTCTTTTCACTAGTGTTCTTAAGAAAATATTCTGAAATCACTTATAATTTTTGTGTTACATCTTCATCAATTACCGAAATCCAATGGTTCAAAGATACCGCAATTACGAGCAAAATTTAAAAAATCTGTTTTCAGCCGTTCTTGTGCCGTGGATCGAAGTATCTAAATAAGTGACCATAGCAAAAAAAAAAAAAAAAGTTCAAATGTTTGTTATACTTATGTGACTTAACTGCGGGGTCATCAGTTCCGAAAGTTACAAATTACTTATAAACTAACTTATACAAAAGACAGCATAAACATTAATGCCCGAGGGAGGATTCGAACCCCCAACGGAAAACGGCCTCGCGCACCGGAGCATAGCGCAATGTCTCAAAGTCTGCATATTTTGGCTATTTCCATTCAGTGATGTGCTATGGAATAATCTTTTGGGGCAACTCACCACTTTCAAAAAAAATTTTTTGTAATCCAGGAAAAAGTAGTCAGAATTCTATGTGGTGTTCCTCCAAGAACCTCATGTCGCAATCTTTTAAAACAGTTAGGTATATTAACCACTACTTCACAATATCTTCTCTCATTCATGGATTTCACACTTCGCAATTCTTCTGAATATGAAACAAATGAGGCATACCATCATTATAACACAAGACGGAAAGGTGATACGCACTGTGAACGGAAAAATCTGTCTCTGGTACAAAAAGGAGTAAAGTATGCAAGTACAAAATCTTTAACTCACTCCCGAGTAAGATAAAGTGTCTAAAAGGAAACAAAACAATATTAAAAAAACTAAAGGAATGCCTACTGGAAAAATGTTTCTACTCTTTAAATGAATTCTTCAACAGAGATAATCAGTAGTAATTCAGATTTATGGATTTTATTTGTGATCACAACTAATTTGCACTAAAACCTCTGTTTTTGCAGCTCCTTATGTGTTTGTATTTTTGCTTAGTTATTGCATCTGTCTTGTTTTTTTATCTCTATTGGTATTTTTGTAATGTATTGTTTTCTATTTTAATTGGTACTTTTGTATTGTTTTTTGTCTCTATTGTATCTTTGTATTGTATCCACTTGTAATCATTTCAATCCCATGTACAACATGTCTTAATGGGTTACATTGTATGATATACATTTGTATATAAATTTGACTCGTTCCACATCCATGCGTATTCACGCCATACTGGATCTATGGAATATGTATCTCAAATAAATAAATTAAATAAATGCGCTCGGCCACTCTGCCGCGGCTGACCATAACAAATGACTCAAAATTTTCAAATATATTCTGTTGACATTTAGATCTAGAAACGATATTTTTAAATTCCTTATTCGTTATGAAGGTAAAGCCAGAAAACCATATGTTGGTACTACCGAAAGTTTCAATTACTCACAGAAGACAGCGTTCGGGCCTCTATGAAACAAATCCGATTTCAAGAATTCTACTCGGCGACAATATGTTACGCTTTGGTATCTTTGCCCTATAAGGGTTCGATTTTATTTTCGTTATTCGTTACAGTTACCTCACATTACCAAATTATGTACCACGTCGAAATATATTTTGAAGATATTGCAGAGATAAAAAAAAATTCCATTTCGGTAGTCACTGCTTCTGGTTGATTTAAGGTCATACATAGCAGAGGAAGTAAGGAAATTTTATTTGAAATTGGGAGCACTACAAAACATCATTGTGTTTTCAAGATACGGGTTTCATATCCGACGGGTGAACCCACACGGTTTACTCACTTCCGTCCGAGCTGATTATGTGGCAATGAGGAAATATTTATCATTGCATTTTCAGATAACTATTCTGTGAAGAAATTAAATTTTTTACTTAGTAGAGGCTTATTCAAGGGTTGAAACTTATCAGTGACAACCATTTATTCACAACCGATACAAAATCGTTACATCTTTGCACCTGTTACTGTCCTTCAAAGTAGTCTTCCAACATTGTGTAGAATACGTTGCCAGTGATGTGAAAGGCATAGTATACCGTTAGCAGAGCCTGTTCTGTTGATGGTGCGAATGGAGCGGTCTACTATCTGTTGAATCTCTGGAAAAGTTCTGAAATGAATTTCACGAAGTGGTTCCTTCATCTTCGGAATCAAATCTAAGTCACAAGGACTAAGTCCGAGGAGTATGGTCGATGGTACAGTACTTCTCAGTCCCATAGACAGAACAGAGCAGCCACAGCTTGCACTATATGCACCCGCGCATTATCGTGCAAAATGATGGGTGGGCTGCGCAAAAAGTGTTGCCGTTTCTTTCGCAAAGCTGGTCGCAGGTGATGCTCCAAAAACGAACAGAGATATTGAGCACTGACGATCTGCCGAGAAGGAACGTAATGCGTTAGGATAACACCATCACAGTCGTACACGAGAATCACCATGACTTTCACCATACTGGGGCTCTGGCGCAGTTTTTACTTTCGCGCCGATCCATAGTTAAATTACGCCATTCGTTGGATTGGCGTTTCAGTTTTGGCTCGTACGATGTGGCCCATGTCTCATCCAGTGTTACGTGGCACTGTTTGTACTGCAATGCCGATTCCTCGCACGCCTTTTGAAGACATTGATGACACTGTCGTGCTATACGAGCTCTGGTACATTCAATCTTAATCCAACACCGTTGTTCCTCTTTCGAAAACATAGTGACACCGTTACGTTAAACCACTTGCCGCGGTGGAGTAGCTGAGCGGTCTAAAGCGTCTCGCTGCGGGGCGCGCGTTTGCTCGCCGTGGAGGTTCGAGTCCTCCCTGGGGCATGGATGTGTGTGTTGTCCTTAGGTTAGTAGTTTACCTAGGTTTAAGTAGTTTGTTAGCTACGGACTGATGACCACGCAGTTTGGTCCGATAGATTTACAAACATTTGAACATTTAGACCACTCGCTCACAAGTGACTGTGTTTCCCTCGATTGTGCGCACGCCAGTGACATGGGTCGGGCGAGTCCATTTGCTCGGAGGTAAGGTAGGTATGTCAACAACGTGTGCTATTAGCTATTATAGTAGATTCCATTGCATAGTGTCTCCACAGCAGAGTTGCCACTATTTAAGTTCCAATCATCGGATAGAGCTTAGGTCTTATGAATATGTGCCATTTCAAAGAAAGTCAAATTAATTGAGTAAATTGAGGTTCTCTCGAAAACCGGTCGTTACCATCTGCTGTAATAAAATGACTGGGAATAATGATTTTCACATTGTTAAATGAGTTATATAATTTTTTCAAATTTTTCCCCTGTATAGGTGAACATTTTCTACCACATATATATATATATATATATATATATATATATATATATATATATATGCAGTTTAGGGTTAATGCTTGAATAGTTTGCGAGGAAAGGTACATTACATGTATAGCAGTAATTAAAAGTTCAAATCCCTGTAAAATGAAATTTGATGAACAAGATCAAACAAAAATTGCACAGAATATTGTGCAGTATATACTACACAATATTGCCGATAGTGCAGATATCAAATTTTAAATGCCAGTATGGCTGCCCTTAAGCGCGGGCAGCCCGGCGCGCGGTCGGCCCTGGGAACCAACCTCTGCCGCTGGTGCCGGATGACTCGGCTGTTGGCGGCTGTCATTGGGGAATCCCCGGCGTGGCGCTGGAATGCATCCGGCGCCGCGCCGCCCTCTCATTCGCCCACCACTGGAATGTCGGCGCAGTGCGCTAACGCACACCTGCTCCTGACGCCGCCCAGTATTAGACTCACGGGCAGTGTAGTTCAGTCAGACGTACTGGAAGCCAAATGTTATAAGCATTACAAAGAAAAGGCAAGGAAGAACACGACAACATACAAATTTCCAGAACTTAAAGATATGGTGTGTGTTGTTTCGAACGTGTCCGAAAGGACAGACAGCATTGGTTGACATTAACACTTTGACTGCCAATCACGTCAATTGGCGGGTTTCGAAACTTCTATAGAATGCCAATTACGTCATTTGACGTGATCTTTGTTTTCGTACTTTTAAACACAAAATTAAGTTTATTGACGGGCTAGATCCACCTTAAATGCCTTACTTGATAAGTGTCTAAAACAGCGTATAGATCTTGTAAATTTAGCTTCTAAATCGGCCGACTGGTCGCATCCCAATACGAAACGGGACAGGTAGGAAGTGGTGCCCGCTTTCTCAGTAGGTGAATGAACGGACATGGCTTCACGCTCCCTTACGCTGGACGAAATTTTGCATGAATTTGAGAAACATTTTATTGATAATGACAGTAAGGACTACGAAATCGACAATTCAGATGATGATCCAGTCTTTATGCAACAAGAACTGCGTGAAATTATTTCGAGTTTGATGATTTTCAACCGATTGTTTTATAAGGACAGAGAACCTTAATGCTCATTTTAAAGAACAAACAATTTTGTTATGCCAGACAGAAGATAAGGAAACCAAGTGCAGCTCGGCTTACTCCCGCAAGCAGAATGTCTGGCATTCTAAGTTATGGAATGGTTTACATGGCCGGCAGTCAAGGTGTTAACAGCCCTAAATTTATGAAACAGAAATATTAAAACATCTCAGCTGTATCAGAGCACTGACTTACTTCCAGTGGCGAAGCTGAAAATTTGTGCCGGACCGGGAATCGAACCTGTGTTTCCCCCTTGTAAAAACTGCTTTATTTTGCAGATCTAGATGTCGGAAAGTAACTTGCGATACTCAATGCTAAATGCTAAAATTACAAGAATTTCATCGTCACTATGAATACATTACGTAACACCGGGTGATCTAAAAGTCAGTATAAATTTGAAAGGTTAATGACTCACAGACTAATGTAGATAGAGAGATAAAATCGCACTGACGAGTTTTTCGGCCCACTTTAGATTTGTAGTTTTATAAGTTTTTCCAAACATTTTGGACCAAAATAATAATCTAAATAATGAAAAAAATTAATTAATAAGAGTCTCTGAAGCCCTTTTAGGAAAAAAAAATTAAGTAGTGCCGGGTTCTGACCCACCGGCCTTTGGCGTCATAGGCCAATGCCTTGCCCACTACGCTACGGCTATTATTCAAAATATGAGTCCTTAATGTCTTACTATTCATGGCCGTTGTTAACCAATGCTAGCTAATATGGCCTTTGTAGACACTAGATTATCAATTATCATACGAAGAACGAGGTGTTTCTGTTAATTCTTCAGTGTGCCATTGCTTTGAAATGACAACATGTAAGATACAATAAGAAAATCATCAAATACGCAACGCGAGATGGCGTATGCCAGGGACAGTTCTGGGCGAATAATGTCACGTGACATCTCCGAACGGCTGGGTTTCGTAAATTCAATGGAGGGTGTCAGATCTTCGTTATTTTTGCAAATATGTCTCAAACAATACGAGATATGAAAAAAATAAGGGAGCTAAGTTGTAGAGAATTTTCTCCTCTACCAATTACATTATTCAATTTTCGTGTCCGATGAACGGTTCGTTTGCAACTACAATTATATTACAAACGGCTTTTTTTGGTATTACTACCGTATTTTTTATCCGAAAATTTTTAAAAAGGGACGTTCTGGTGTCTGGCGGCCCGTAATCATGTCTGTAAAATTTGGTGCTGATCGCTTGAACGGTTCGCCTTAAAAACAGGGAACACGTTACGGACAGACACACATCCCAAAATCGCCGTTATTTTTGCAAATATCTTTGAAACGCTACGAGATACGAAAAAAAAGACATAAGAGAGCATAGTTGCAGGGAATTTTCTCCTCTACAAATTCGGTTATTCAATTTTCGTGTCAGATGAATAGTTAAGCCGTTATTTTCATTTAAATTTCGAGCTGTCAAAAGACGATCGCAAAAGCCCACTTTTAGTGTTACTACCGTTACCTAAAGTGGGCCAAAATTTAAGGAAGAACACGACAACATACAAATTCCCAGTACTTAATGATATAAATATCAACAAATAATACAATTTCTTGAGACAACATTGTCTCGTTATACCAAAGGTATTAAACATAAGGAGAGGCACAGAATGAAAATTTGTGCTGTGGCCGGGATTCGAACCCGGGACCTGCTACTTACTAGGTAGGCGCTTCAGACCACTCAGCTAACACAGCCTTTCAGCAAATTTGATACGCATTTCACAGGGAACATGAGGTAGAATTAAAGTATATGGTTTGGAGGGAGACGTGCTTTAAGACAGTCCGTGTAGTCGCTTCTGTTTAATACTTAAAGATATGGTGTGTGTTGTTTCGAACGTGTCCAAAAGGACAGACAGCATTTGTTGACATTAACAGCCCTAAATTTATGAAATGGGAATATTGAAACATCTGTACCAGGGCACTGACTTACTTTCAGTGGCAAAGCTGAAAATTTGTGCCGGACCGGGAATCGAATCCGTGTTTCCCCCTCTGGAGGCCAGCGGTCGCCAAAGAATTTTTTTCTTACTTTTTTACATTTTCTTCTCCCCTGGGGAATCTGCAAAAAAAGGAGGAGAGTTCCAAACAGGTATTTTTTGCAGTCAGACGTTCTTCTCGTAAAAACTGCTTTATTTTGCAGATCTAGGTTTCGGGAAGTAACTTGTCATTCTCAGGGCTACAATTACAAGAAGTTCACCGTCAGAATGAATACATTACATAATATATAACACTGACAAATTAGATGTGAAGTACATAGATCTATTTTACGTACCATACATTTTTATATCCATTCTAGCTTAAGCCCGCGGCTCCGCTCCCGTGTTGGTTGATTATGATAGATAAGCTTTCAGTAGTGTGCTATGAGACTGGTTTTGAAGGATGGAATGAAATACAATACCTTCTTTAGAAACAAACATTTTTAATCAACATTCAAATAAAAAATAAAATCATGTATTAAAAGAAATTTCTTTTTTTACTGCTTTATTTATTTACTCTTATATTTCCTTATTCGTATGCTTATCCTTACAGAGAATGAGCTGAAGACATTGTAGCAGGCATAGACCAAAGATATGGTCTGTGGCATCACGTTTCGCTGTATGTAACTTCCTTGTAATAGAGTCGCAAATGACATCGCTGGCCTTCAGTCCGAATTTTTTTTTTAATAATTTGACGACTTTCAACCACCATATCTTCCACCCCGTTATAGCTATAGGCATGAAACTGCTATAGTGTACAACCGGAGACTTAGGACAACAATTACACACAGACCATTCGTTTGCGTTCTGTAGTTTTCGATGCAGAGCGAAATATTAACATACACGTAGAATTTTATATACACCGATAACTTTCCATCTCGATACACTCCACCCTTTTATCATTATCAACTCTCAAGCAACAATGCAACCAATAAAGCCATTTAGAAAGAGTAATTACTGTTCCGCACTTCGCATTACATACTTTCAAATTACTAAATATCTATCAGATCGCTATAAAACCGTGCCTAAAACCTTCCTCAGATATTAATTAGTAACTGTAAAAATATTTAAGTGTCTGCGTCTTGTCGTTCGGACGTGATAAGCGTACACTAAACAAACATTCACATTAATATATATATATATATATATATATATATATATATATATATATATATATATATATATATATATCCGTGCCTAAAGCCTTCCTCGGGTTGACATTAGTAACTGTACAAATTTTTAGCTCTTTGTGCCTTGTGGTTCAGACGTGATAAACGTACATCGAACAGACATTCATATTTATAGATATAGACTAGCTGAAAAACCGGCGTTGCCTGTATTTTTTTATTCCTGCCTTGACTTAAGTAATTCTCCTATCCCTTCTCTCTCTGTCCATCTCCCTTTTTTTAATATAATTATCGGAAAATATGTAAGAAATAATGACGTTTTCCTTTTCCGAGGCAAGTTGTCTGAATGTGATCTATTAAAAGTAGATGTACTGTCGTATTATGTGTAAAGTAATGCAATGCACATTTATCTACGAAGTTTAAATAACAATTAATGTAATTAATTTCACTCATTTTTGAGTAAATGTCGCTGATAAAGCGGAACTGAAAAAAAATCGGTTTGTTGTAACTTGTGAAATAAAATAATATTAATTGTTTATGACTAGTTTTTAAAAAAAATCATAATATCGTTAAAACATAGACAACATATATACAAGTAATTAAAACTGTTAACTAATCTCATAGTTTCATGTGTGTCAGGTTTTTTTACATTAAAATATTATAGTAAGCTATTTTTATGCAAACAGGAAAGGTTGTCTGTAGGTTCTCAGCTGTATTGTTAGAAATTATTAGGGTTCGCTATATTATAATTCATCTGAAGAATATTTCTTTCTTTATGGAACGCAATCTGACGGAGGAGAGTTGTCTCCACCACTTTTGCCTTAAGGGGAGAAAAAAAAAGCAGTACACCACTTCACAGTTGTCCCTTATCTAATCATGGTCCCAGTGCAGATAACTTGCATTTAAAAGGGGGAAAAGAAGGGTAAAACCGAATTAAAACAAAATAAGAATAATGAGGAATAAGTGTAGAAACATTTGTTTTCTATTTTTTAAGCGTTGTAAAACTCAATTTTTATAGTTTAATTTTCAATATTGTTGTTATATAAAAACTGGTTTGATGCAGCTTTCAACGCCACTCTGTCCCGTGCAAGAATCTTCACTCCTGAATAAGAACGGCAACTTACATCTTTTTCAACCTGCTTTCTCTATTCGTCTCACGAACCCCCGCTACGATATTTACCCCACGCACTTCCCTCCAATACTAATTTGACAATTCCCTGATGTCTCAGAACACGTCCCATCAATTGACCCCTCCTCTTAGTATATATATGGCGGGAATTTCTCTTTCCTACATCTACATCTACATACATACTCCACAATTCACCGTAAGGTGCGTGGCGGAGGGTACACTGTACCACTACTAGGCATTTCCTTTCCTATTCCACTCGCAAATTGAACGAGGAAAAAAAGAATGCCTATATGCCTTCGTACGAGCCCTAATTTCTCTTATCTTGTCTTTGTGATCTTTACGCGAAATGCAAGTAGGCGGCAGCAAGATCGCACTACACTCAGCTTCAAATTCCGGCCCTCTAAATTCACGAAAAGAACGTCGTCTTTCTTCCAGCGATCCCCAATTGAGTTGCCGGAGCATTTCCGTGACACTCGCGCATTGGTCGAACCTACCGGTAACAAATCTAGTTGCTCGCCTCTGAACCGCCTCTATGTCTTCCTTCAAACCGATCTGCTGCGGGTCCCAAATACTTGAGCAGTACTCAAGACGTGGTCGTACAAGCGTTTTATACGCGGTCTCCTTTACAGGTGAAGTACATCTTCTCAAAATTCTCCCAATAAACCGAAGTCGGCTGTCTGCCTTACTCACAACTGTCCTTACATGCTCGTTCCATTTCATATTGCTCTGCAATGTTACGCCTAGATATTTGAACGACGCGACAGCATCAAGAAGCTCACTACTAATGCTGTATTCGAACATTATATGATTGTTTTTTCTACTCATGCGCATCACCTTACATTTTTCTACATTGAGAGCTAGCTGCCATTCTTCGCACCAACTAGAAATTTTGTCTATGTCAACCTGTATGCTATTACAGTCAGTTACAGACGACACCCTCCCATACACCACAGCAAACAGCCGCAAATTAAAATTTACTCTGTCCATCAGATCATTTATATACTCTGTTTAGTTCCTCCTCATTAGTTACGAGATCTATTCACCTAATCCCCAGCATTTGTCTGGACTCCTTGTCGTCCACGTTTCACTTCCGTACAAGGCTAATGAAAAACAAAAGCTTTCAGAAAGTACATCTTAACATTTAGATTGATATCGGATGTCAACGAATTTCCAAACTGGTCTCCTCGTTGAATGGATGTAAATTCCGTTCCTATTTTTATTGAGTTCAGGTAAGATCTGTTCAGTTCTTCTTCTCTTGGCAGCTTCGAAGCAGGTTCTTGAAGACACTCCCTAAGAAATGAGGAAAACATTGCTGATAACGAGGGTCACGGTTTAGGACATTCCTCCGCATGGGGATTGCCTTGTCGTGTAACTCCTTCAATGCGATTCTTCATTGTCACCACTCTGGACTCCTCGAATATCAACCTCACCAGCGATCAGGATATTGCCTTCACGTCCAGTTCTTCATACGTCACAATTAAATCACGCAGCTACTGCTGATTCTTACTTGCAATTGCGAACAGATGTCTGGTATTTATGCTGTGGTTACAGATGGCATTTATCGGAAAATTCAAAGCCACCAGATTCGGTCCCAAGCGATTTGCATATGTCTGATGCAACCGAAGATGGACGCAGAAAAAGTACTACAGGTGCAACACACCGTGGACGTGCAGCTTGATAATCTTATTTTAAATTCAGAATTTCAATGTGCCGCTGATCGCGCTTTGAGACTCGGTCAGCATATGTTGAAAAAAACTACTACAATATTTTAGGTTTCGTGCGCCACCCTAGGGTCAACATGCTTGTTAAGAGTTACGGAAACTTCAGATGAGAAGAGTGTGTTGTATACAGTGGGCTGACAAGCTTCAAAACAGAACAGGACGCGCGGCCCAGACCGGGTGATCGATCAATCGATTATCTCTAAGCGGGATTCTGATGTCGCAGCGAGTGATCCGTATCGCGGCAGCTTACGTCCTGTGGGAAGACAGACTCCCTGCCGTAGCTGCGGCGGCCGCGCGACCGAGCGTTCTCGCTTTCTGTTTGGGCTGGCGTGGGCTTCCGCGATCGAGATGCGATACGGTGGAGCACGGCACAGACGAGGACGGCCGCGTTACACGAACAGAAACTGAAGTTGTACGTAAGTAATTCCACCACTGTGTGGCATTACCAACTATGCAGTTGATGCCACACAAAAAGACTGGGTGGTTTTCTAAGTTACGTTTTCTTTGAGACTCTGCGTAACGTCAACTTTAAGAATATTTTAATAGTAATAGAGATGATGAAGTTAGACATCCAAAGTGGAATTCATTTATTAAAAATTAAATTAATTATAATTGGAAAGTTAAAGTTTGCTCTCCTATCTAAATATTGTGATTTTATAAAAACAAGGACTAAAGAACTATTCTTTAAAATATATATACAGGGTGTTACAAAAAGGTACGGCCAAACTTTCAGGAAACATTCCTCACACACAAAGAAAGAAAATATGTTATGTGGACATGTGTCCGGAAACGCTTAATTTCCATGTTAGAGCTCATTTTAATATTTCTCTTAAAATGTAAATTGAAATAATTCGTGCAGACAATTCTCAGAATACCCAATTGTTTCGTTAGTGTGTACTGTACTTCCTCTATTCACCGCATTTGTAAACATTGCACTGACTGCAAAACAACGTTCGTGATGAACACCAACCAGTTGATGCTACGTACTGATGTCCTTGATGCTGCTATTGCATAGCAATGAGTCGCATGTCAACACAACACTGAAATCAACATTACCTTCCTTCAGGTGGGCCAACGGGCGGTGAATCGAGTAAGTACAGTACATACTAACGAAACAATTGGGTATTTTGACAATTGTCTGCACGAATTATTTCCATTTACATTTAAAGAGAAATACTAAAATGAGCTCTAACATGGAAATTAAGCGTTATAATTTTAATGTAAAAAATACAATTTTACAATTGTACATGTTTAACATCGGTGACCGAGAATTATGTTGTGAATATGAATTGAGCAGTGGTTGATTTTATTTTCTCAGGGAAGCCAAAACAGTCTTGGTCCAACCCGCCACTGCCCGCACCGAAACTAAGTTTATTTTTTGGAGGGACAAGATAAAACGGAAACGTTGTCTTTTGGTCTGTAGCGCTGGGAGAAGAAGGATCTATGCGGCTAGGAGCCGTTTGAGAACGTGTGATGTATTTATTTATTTATTATGAACTCGTGTTGCACTAAAGCAGGACTGAGTTTTATTTCATTTTGCTCGGCTTCCGGATATGTCATTTAATGGTTTGAAAAAGATAACTATTTATATTGCTAAATACGCTGATTATTTATTGACAAATGGAACCAGGTATAGGTTTCTCAGTTTAATGCAACGCCACACAACCGGCCCCTAGACTGTAAAACGTGACAATAAAGTATAGGTTGTGTGTGTGAACTGTTTCCGTTGAGGGTCGTGTTTAAAAAAGAACAATAAACATAATACCTACCACGAAACTGGTATAGTTGCAACTGTAATGTGTACAAGATCGTGGGCCTAAGCAATCGTTCTATTACCATTTACTGGATGATTTCTGACAATACGATTATTATTCCAGCTGTCTCTTTTTTTTTTTTTTTTTTTTTTTTTTTTTTTTTTTTTTTTTTTTTTTTTTTTTTTTTTTTTTTTTTCCACAGAGGTGAGGAATGCCATGGGATACCTCTTAAGTAATTGGTTGTAATCAACTACCAGCAGATGTACTGATCTGTTGGTATTTGATCACAATACTTACTCAAAGAACAGTTTTGTAATCAATAACGACATTCACGTAAACAGAACTTAAGAAATTCGTAGTGCAGCACCAGCACTGAAGATCTCTAATTCTACTCATACGTAAAAACAGAACAGGTAGACAGTTTCAAATACCTAGGATGTATTTTCTCACAGGATGGCAACATAATGATAGAACTGGAATCAAGGTGTAGCAAAGGTAATGCAGCGAGTGCTCAGATAAGATCTACTCTCTTCCGCAAGAAGGAAGTCAGTACGAAAATAAGTTAGCGGTGCACCACCCTTTTTCGATCAACTTTGTTGTACGGGAGTGAAAGTGGGGTGGATACAGGTTACCTAATTCATTAGGTTGAGGTTACAGATATGAAAGTAGCAAGAATGGCAGCAGGTACTAACAGATGGGAACAATGACAGGAGGGTGCCCATAATGAGGAAATCAAAGAAAAACTGGGAATGAACACCATAGATGAAGCAGTTAGAGCGAACAGGCTGAGATAGTGGGGTCATGTTTCACATATGGGAAAAACAAGATTACAAAAGAGTCTCATGGGCTCAGTAGGGAGGGTAAGTGGAGTCGAGGTGGACCAAGCAGAAAGATTCGGTGAAGAATGGTTTTGAGGTAAAAGGCGTAACATCAGACGAGACATTAATGTTAGCATTGAATGGAGAATTATGGAGGAATTTTATTAGGGGAACTATGCTCCAGACTGAACGCTGTCATACTCAGTCTCTAACGATAAATCGTTTTATTGTAAACATCAATACTTGTTTTCAGCTGTAAATGAGAGAAGTATTGCTCAAAATGACGAGAACTCAGTCCCGTGATTCGGGGCAGAAATATAGGGCAAATCGAAATGAAAATCGGGGTCTTAAAGCTTTTCAGAATGTATTACGTTGACCTTACCATTGCAAATTATATATCAAATGAACGAGCCACTCAAACAGTTTGTCCTACAAGTGTCCGTGCTGCATACTGGTGGTAATTTTCCTCAGCGATGAATCGACTTTTCACTTAAGTGGACGTGTGAACACTGATAGTGCGCGTATCCGGAGGTCAGCAAACCCCTCCAGATGGTACAGCTGCCACGAGAGTGCCATAAATTGAAATTTTTTTGTGCCATATCCCGTCGGAGAGTGTGTTGACTTGTATTTTATGCTGATTGATTAAACAACGTTGTTCCCGACTACTGGATTAACCGCAGGAGGCCGGATGGCCTCCATGTTCACCAGATCTGACACCTTGCGATATATATCTATGGGGATTTGTAAATGATGAGGTATATGTGTCTCCGCTACCAGATGACCTAAAGAGACCAAAGACGTAGCATTGAAGCAAGCACACCGAGCAAGGTTTGGGACGAACACGGCTATCTACCCGATGTGTTCCTAACTTTCTGTTTTAGTTAGATCTGATTTCTCTTATTTCATTATGATGATCATGTCTCCCTCTGTAGGTGGGTGCTAACAAAATATGTTCGTAATCAGAATAGAAAGTTGGTGAAAGAAATTTGGAAAATAAATCTTGCCGCAACGAATAACGCCTTTCTTTTAATGATATCCACCCGACTCGTGCATTATATTCGTGACACTCTCTCCTATATCACGACCATACAAAACGAGCTATCATACATTTGAAAAGAGTTGTCAAGTTACAATGTAAAAAATATTCATTTTAGTTCAATTTTTATTCAAAGTAAATATCAGTTTTAATGAAGCACACGTAAAATTGATACCTTTCAATATTCAACAACTGTGAAGAAGACTTAACGTTCCTGAATAGAAAAGCGACGTCTTTCTGCAAAAGTTCATTCTTGTGGTGATTACAATCCATTTTTGGATCTTAATAGGAAATGCAATTCTTCAGTAAATTCCTGCAGGTTAAACGAGAATCGTAAGTAAACTGTTGTGTAATGTACTGTTTCATATCTTCCAGGGGTCTTGGGACACCTAAAAAAACAAATATGGAGTTTTTTTTTAAAATTTATAACCAATTTTTAAAGCACTACATAGTTCCCTATCGTGAAACATATGTTACAAATCAGTTTAAAATATATTATTCGCATACATTTGTTATCGTATTTAGAAAAGTAGCCTGGAACGATGCATACAAAGAACAGTGGGAGTATCGTGATTGCGTATGTTAAACTGTGGCAATACTCCAAATGAGTACTCAAAGGTGTAGTGCAGACCTTCCTGTAATAAAACTGTTGCATCTCCCAAGTGATCTGCCAATGATACGTAGCCTTCGGTTCGCATTCACTACAACATTTTCTAAGTGTTCTTTTCATTTTAACTTGTACGTAAGTTGTTCCTCCTAGGTGTTTAGTTAAATTTACGACCTGTAGATTCTACTGTTATCGTGTAATCAATTGCCAATTTTTTCACCATGCAGGTAACAGCGGGATAAAAAGGAGAAAAAGACGGGGTAATTTTCTTTAAAGTTAATTATTTGTAAGTGAATACGAAGTTTCCAACTTTTTCCCTTCTTTGTCCCTCAGTTCTGTTACCAAGACACATCGTGCCAATGTTCCTATTTGTGATGGAAAAATGCACTGCACGTGAGGGGCCGTATTACTCCCTACTAGGGTTGTGTCCGAGTGGTTCGGTCGAATCCAGATTCACCGAATCTAGCACACTGAGTTCGGATTCGCGATTCGATGCATAATGGCGGAATACTACCGAATCCTGAATCCAAAGCTTATATGGAAACCTTTAGTTACGAATGTTATACTTTACTTTGCATAAAAGTGGCTTTCGTTTGCGTTATTTACATTATTTTTTCGTAGATCCGCCGAAAGACGTGACGTCATAAAACAGGGTTAAATCGAGTACAAAACGAACGAAGTTCTGAAAAATGGCGCTAGGAGCCTCCACAAGTAAGTTTTCCGTCCCATCTAAGCAGTGCTACACAGGCTTGCTTCGTAGGCGCAAATGTAAATACTGGCGCTAAAACTTTTGCACTCGTAAAAATAAAAAAAAAGAAGTCGAGTCTAATTTCCACTTCATTTTTTTATTTTCGACTATTGAATTTTAATACACCATTCAACGAAGGAATCTTTTCAAACGTCCAAAATATCTACTCACCTTTTCAGGTTTTATTTTTGAATCTTCACCTTAGTAAAAAGAAAAAAAGTAATCCTTTCCTTTCTAGTACTTCATTATGCAATCACTTTTTATTTCATCCAAATGAAACAGTTGGAAATAGAGTGAAGAAAGTTTCTTATTATCTTTTAGAACATCTAAACAACATATATCTCAAAATGTTTAATACAGATTTCTTTTAAGAGAATAAGAGGGTATTAAAAAATCCTTAAGATTTAAAATAAAAACCTAAATGAAATTTTAATTTCTTAAATTTTACTGTAATATTGTCATTTGGGATCCATCCCAGAAGAATTCATCTTCATCACTGGCTGTGGTAGGGTAGTAATTATTTTAAAATACAGCTACTTGAGTTGACAGATTATTTGGGTTCGAGATTCGATTCGGGTTCGGGATTCTGCGCAGGTTTTATTTAAGATTTGGTATTCGGATTCGATTCGGTAAAATTTGGATTCGACCCATACCTACTTCCTACATTTCCAAATCTACAAAATATCCATCACCAATTCAGTCAGTAATTTATAAATTGAAATTGTTAATGAATATGTAACGCTGTACAGTTGACAGCTATAGTTTCTGTTCACTAACATAGTGTCTTCTTTCTCTGCTGTTGTCCCCTGCGCAGAAGCAGCGCTCAGGTCGTGGATCCGTAGTTTCTTGAGGCTGAAATACTAGTATAATGTGGCTAGGCCTTGACTCTAAAACGTATTTCACATAAAATTTCCAGAAGCCAATGGCTTTTCTTGTTTTATTTATAATTCACTGTTCTTTTAAGTAAGCCATAACTGTATACTTGAGATTCACGACATTTGACAATATGAAACCTTTTTACGCGAAACCCTCACGCAATTTACATAGACTCTTAGATGTTAATTGTGTGAGGCGCCTCATTCGAGTCGAAGATGTTAACGGAGAAAGGCTCTTAGCTCGACTGACTGCGGCCTGAGTAACACTCTGTGACTACATTTTGGCGCCAACGGAATATTTAGAATGTTACGCCTGTCATATTTCAAATAAACAACACTACTGACCATTAAAATTGCTACACCAAGAAGAAATGCAGCTGACAGTTCATGTTGCTGCAAACGTCGTCGAACTTTTCGTGCAGATGGTTGTTGTCTTGCAAACTTCCCCATCTGTTGACTCAGGGATCGATAGGTGTCTGCACGATACGTTACAGCCATGCGGATAAGATGCCTGTCATCTCCACTGCTAGTGATACGAGGCCGTTGGGATCCATTTCGGCGTTCCGTATTGCCCTCCACAACTCACCGATTCCATATTCTGCTAACAGTCATTGGATCGCGACCAGCGAGAGCAGCAATGTGGCGATACGATAAACCGCAATCGCGATAGGCTACAATCCTACATTTATCAAAGTCGGAAACGTGATGGTACGCTTTTCTCCTTACACTAGGCATCACAACAACGTTTCACCAGGCAACGCGGATCAACTGCTGCTTTTGTATGAGAAATCGGTTGGAAACTTTCCTCGTGTCAGCACATTGTAGGTGTCGCCACCGGCGCCGGCGATTAAACACTCTGAGGATTGTTCGAGGGTTGGAACTTCAATAGTGGTAACTATTTATTTACAACCGATACGAAAGCATTACATGTTTGCACCTTTTACAGTCCTTAAAGTAGTCAGCAGCGTTGTGTAGAACCGGTTGCCAGTGATGTTGAAGACTTAGTATAACGGTGGCAGCCTGTGCTGTTGATGGAGCGAATGGAGAGATCTGTTGCCTCTCGAATCTCTGGAACAGTTCTGAAGCGAATGCCACGAATTGCTTACTTCATCTTCGGAAACAGATGAAATTCACGAAGACAAGTCCGAAGAGATGGTAGGTGGATGGTACAGTACTTCCCAGCCTAATCGAACAGAGCAGCCACAGCTTGCGTTGCATGCGCCCGCGCATTTTCGTGCAAAATGGTGGGTGGTTTGCGCAGAAAGTTTTACGCTTTTTTCGTAAAACTGGTCGCTGATGATACTCCTAAAACGAACAGTAATACTGTGCATTGGCGGTAAGCCAAGGAGGAATGTAATACGTTATGATAACACCATCACATTCGTACACGAGAATCACCATAACTTTCGAATCTGGCGACGACCCATAATAACGCCTTTCATTGGATTGGCGTTTGAATTTGGCTTTAGGACTGTTCCGGAGATTCCACAGGCAGTAGACCGCTCCATTCGCACCATCTACAGATCAGGCTGTGCTAACTTTAAGCAACGCCTTCCACATCGTTGGCAACGGGTTCTACACAAGGCCGGTGACTATTTTGAAGGAAAGTAACAACTGCCGACATGTTACGCTTTTGTATCGGTAGTGAATGAATAGTCGCCACTATTGAAGTTCCAACTCTCATATAAGCATAGTATGCAGTAAGCATAGTGTTCAATCATGTTACACAGAACATAGAAACAAATAAAACAAATATTGACATCAATTTTTATAGGTATAGAATACTAGCTTAAACCCGCGGCTCCGCTCGCGTGTTGGTTGATTATGATAGATAAGCTATCTTTCAGTAGTGTGCTATGAGACTGATTTTGAAGGATGAAATGAATTACAATATCTTCTTTAGAAACAAACATTTTTAATATACATTTAAATTAAAAACTAGAATTATTCGTATGCTTATCCTTACAGAGAAAGCGCTGAAGACATTGTAGCACGCATAGACCAGAGACATAGTCTGTGGCTTCACGTTTCGCTGTATGTAACCTCCTTGCTATAGAGTCGCAAACGTCATCGCTGGCGTTCAGACGACTTTCTACCACCATTATCTTCCATCCCCTTATAGCTATCGGCATGGAACTACTATAGTGTACAACGGGAGACTTCGGACAACAATTACACATAGACCATTCGTTTGCTTTCTGTAGTTTCCACTGCAGAGCGAAATATTAACACACACACACCTAGAATTTTATATACTCCGATAACTTTCCATCCCAATATACTCCACCCTTTTATCATTATCAACCCTCAAGCAACAATGCAACCAATAAAACCATTTTCAAAGAGTAAATATAATTTTCAAAGAGTAATTATTGTTCCGCATTTCACGTTATATTCTTCAAATTACTAAATATCTATCAGATCGCTATAAAACCGTGCCTAAAACCTTCCTCAGGTATAAATTAGTAACTGTACAAATATTTAAGTCTCTGCGTCTTATCGTTCGGACGTGATAAGCGTACACCGAACAGATATTCACATTAATATATATAGATAAATAGCTATTCGATCGCAATAAAGCCGCGCCTAAAGCCTTCCCCGGGTAGACATTAGTAACTGTACAAATTTTTAGCTCTTTATATCTTGTGGTTCAGACGTGATAAACGTACACCGAACAGACATTCACATTTATAGATATAGATAAATTTAGAAGCCGGGCAAGTTGCTAGTTTTTCATAAGACACATATTTCACATTTATACTTCAAGGATCTGTACCAAAAGACTGGAAAGTTGCACAGGTCTCACCTGTATTCAAGAAAGGTAGTACGAGTAACCCACTAAACTACAGGCCTATTTCATTGGCGTCTTTTTGCAGCAGGGTTTTTGAACATATCCTCTATTCAAATATTATGAATTATCTCGAACAGAATGTTCTATTGACCCAAGGTCAACACGGATTTAGAAAATATCGTTCATGCGAAACACAACTAGCTCTTTAATCACACGAAATGATGAGTGCTATCGACAAGGGTTCTCAAATTGATTCCGTATTTCTTGATTTCCAGAAAGCTTTTGACTCCGTACCTCACAACCGGCTTCTTATCAAATTGCGTGGTTATGGTATATCACCCAAGTTTGCTGTCAGTTTGTGGTAATGGATGGTAAGGCATCGATTAAAACAGAGGTGATATCGGGCGTTCCACATGGTAGTGTTATTGGTCGTCTGCTGTTACTTATTTACATAAATGATTTGGGAAAAAATCTAAGCAGCTCTCTTAGGTTGTTTGCAGAAGACGCCGTCATTTACCGTCTAGTAAAATCATCTGAAGATCAAAACCAACTGAACTGCAGAACGATCTAAAGAAGATATCACATGTAAAAATTGGCAATTGACTCTAAATAATGAGAAGTGTGAAGTCGTCCAAATGAATACGAAAAGAAATCCGTTAAACTTCATTTAAAAGATAAGTCAATCAAAACTGAAGGCCGTAAACTCCACTAAATACCTAGGAATTACTATTACTTCAGACTTAGACTGGAAAGAAAACGTAGATAATGTTGTGGGAAAGGCGAAACAGAGCCTGCGTTTTATTGGCAGAACCCTTAAAACATGCAAGAGAACTACAAAAGAAACTGCATACACTACGCTTGTCCGTCCTTTTTTGGAGTATTCCTGCCCAGTATGGGATCCTTATCAGGTAGGTTTGACGGCGAACGTCGAAAGAGTCCAAAGAAGGACAGCTCGTTTTATATTGTCACGATACAGGGGAGACAGCGTTACCGAAATGATACAGGATCTGGGTTGGGAAAGATTACAACAACGGCGCTTATCGCTGCGGCGTGGGCTACTTACGAAACTAAGATCGCCAACATTCTCCTTCGAATGCGAAAATATATTGTTGACTGCCACTCACATAGGTAAAAAAGGTCATCAGAATAAAATACGAGAAATCATAGCTCGAACGGAGAGATTCAGATGGTCTTTCTTCCCGCGCGCTATTCGAGAATGGAATGGGAGATAAATAGTATAACGGTGGTTCGATGAACCCTCTGCCAGGAACTTAAATGTGATTTGCAGAGTATCCCATGTGGATGTAGAACGAATCAATCATCATCTTTCAAAATCAAATGTTTGTAAATCTATCGGACCAAACTGCGTGGTGATCAGTCCGTAGCTGACAAAGTACTTAAACCTAGTTAAACTAACCTAACGAGAACACACACACACCCATGCCCCAGGGAAGACTCGAACCTCCACGGCGAGCAATCGCGCGCTCCGCAGCAAGACGCTTTGGACCGCTCGGCTATTCCACCGCGGCGGGATCATTACAACAATGGCGCTTATCGCTGCGGCGTGAGCTACTCACGAAACTCCAATCACCAACATTCTCCTCCGAATACGAAAATATATTGTTCACTGCCACTTACATGGGTAGAAAAGATGATTAGAATAAAATACGAGAGCTCTAACGGAAAGATTCAATTGTTCTTTCTTCGTCTGCCGCGGTTGCCGAGGGGACTGAGGCACTCCAGTCACGGTCTGCACGGCCAATACGGTCGGGGGTTCGAATCCCCCCTCGGGCATGCATATTTGTGCCGTCCTTAGTATAAGGTAGTAGATAAGTAGTTTGTAAGTTTAGGTACTGATGACCCCGTAGTTAAGTCCCATAAGCTTAACAAACATTTAATTAAATTTATTTATTTATTTTTCTTTCTTCCCGAGTGGTATTCGAGAATGAAATGGAAGATAAATAGTATAAAGGTGGTTCGATGAACCCTCTGGCAGGTACTTAAATGTGATTTGCAGAGTATCCCATGTAGAATCGATCATCATCTTTGAAAATCAAATGTTTGTAAATCTATCGGACCAAACTGCGTGGTGATGCGTCCGTAGCTTACAAACTACTTAAACCTAGTTAACTAATCTCAGGACAACACACACACACACCGATGCCCCAGGGAGGACTCGAAAATCCACGGTGTTGGCCGAGGTGGCCGAGGGGACTGAGGAGGTCCAGTCACGGTCTGCACGGCCACTACGGTCGGGGGTTCGAATCCCCCCTCGGGCATGGATATTTGTGCCGTCCTTAGTTATAGCTAGTTGATAAGTAGTTTGTAAGCTTAGGGACTGATGACCCCGTAGTTAAGTTCCACCAAAAAAAAAAAAAAAAAAAAAAAAAAAAAAAAAAAAAAAAAAAAAAAAAAACACCTCCACGGGGAGCAACCGCGCGCTCCGCAGCGAGACGCTTTAGACCGCTCGGCTTCTCCACCGCGACAATCATCATCTTTCTCATCGTACTAGGGGCTCTATTTTCCATCATGCGATCATTGCACAAAATTTTACCTCGCAGATAAATTTGGCAATGATGCCCTCAGCACCAGGCGGTGCTGCATTTCGGACTGCCGGCAGCTTAGTGAATGTAGGGCCAGGCAGCGTAATGAAGTGCGCGCTGCGCGCCTACCGCTGGCGGGGTGTCGGTGTGACGCGGCGCGGGGTAAGTGGCTGTGATGTGCCGCGCGCAGCGGGGCGGCGGTAAGCGCCGGTAATTGCTTGTAGCGGCGCGATTTACAGCGGGGCAGCCTGTCCTCGCCGCGCTCCTCCGCCCGACAACGGTGTTCTCCACCTGCGCCAACGACCGCCGGCGCCACGGGGGGTAATTTAATGTCGTGGCGTAGCGTGCCGGACGCCCGGGCCACTCTTTATTTTCTCTGCCGTGCGTCGCCGGTGCTGGGCGGCGAATTCGGGTTCGATTCGAAACGAAGAGGAGAATCTAATTTTCTCAAAATGTTCAAATGTTTGTATAGTTTATGGGACTTAACTACGGGGTCATCAGTCCCTAAGCTTACAAACTACTTATGAACTACTTACGAACTAGGACGACACAAATATCCATGCCCGAGGGGGGATTCGAACCCCCGACCGTAGTGGCCGTGCAGACCGTGACTGGAGCGCCTTAGTCTCCTCGGCCACCGCGGCCGGCCTAATTTTCTCGACGACAGCGACGTCACTGGGGACAGAATAGGTTGAACACTGGTTGCTATTCACTCAGTAGACGAATTTTTATATAGTAATTAGTAGTTAAAAGTTGTATGTCATATAATGTTATCTTTTACTAAACTGACACTTTCCAGATAGTTTTGCTCTCATTCATTCGTTAGCAAAGTAAACAGAATATCAAAATCAACTCCAAAATGATTTAGATAAGATACCTTATGACGGAGCTGATCTGTCTTTTTTTTTTACGTAAGTACCGTCTTGAAATTTAAAGAATTTTATGGGCACTGGGTACCTACATCTGTTGTCTACGCAATCACGCCATTACAGTCTAATTCTTCCTCGTTTGCGTTATGTTATTGTTGTTATGGTCTTCAGTCCGGAGACTGGTTTGATGCAGCTCTCCACCCTACTCTATCCTGAGCAAGCCTTTTCATCTCCTCATAAGAACGGCAACCCACATCCACTTGAATCTGCTTACTACACGCGTCTCTTGGTCTCCCTCTGCGATTTTTACCCCACACACTTCCCTCCAATGCTAAATTTATGATTCCCCGATGTTTAAGAATGTGTCCTACCAAGCGATCCCTTCTTTTAGTCAGGGTATGCCAAAAATTCCTTTTCTCACCAATTCTGTTCAGTACCTCTTCATTAGTTATGCGGTCTACCCACCTAATCATAAATAACATAAATGTTTGTTAAGCTTATGGGACTTAACTACGGGGTCATCAGTCCCTAAACTTACAAACTACTTATCAACTACCTTATACTAAAGACGGCACAAATATCCATGCCCGAGGGGGGGATTCGAACCTCCGTCCGTAGTGTCCGTGCAGACCGTGACTGCAGCGCCTCAGTCTCCTCGGCCACCGCGGCCGGCACCCACCTAATCTTCAGCATTCTTCTGTAGCACCACATTTTAAAAGCCTCTATTCTCTTCCTGTCCGCACTGCTTATCGTCCATGTTTCACTCCCGTACAAGGCAACACTCCACACAAATGCCTTCAGAAAAGACTTCCTTACACTTAAATTAATATTCGATGTTAGCAAATTTCTCTTTTTCAAAAATGCTTTTCTTCCCATTGCCATTCTGCATTTTATATCCTCTGTACTGCGTCCATCGCATGTTATTTTACTACCCAAGTAACAAAACTCATCTACCACCTTCATTGTTTCGTTACCTAATCTAATTCCTTCAGCATCGCCTGATTTTCTAAGACCGCATTCCATTATTTTTGTTTAGCTCTTGTTAATGTTCATTTTATATAACAATTATTAATTAAAAGTTGTATGTCATATAATGTTATCTTTCACTAAACTGACACTTTCCACATAGTGTTGCTCTCATTCATTCGCTAGCAAAGTCACCAGAAGATCAAAATCAACTCCAAAGTGATTTAGCTGAGAAACCTTATGACGGAGCTGATCTGTCATTTATGAGACGTGTAATTTTTTTTTTCTTTTTTAGTACCGTTTTGAAATTTAAAAAAGACGTGCTAAGATATCTCAATCATTTTATGCGCACAGGGTACCTACATCTGTTGTCTACGCAATCACGCCATTATAATCTGATTCTTCCTCGTTTGCGTTATGTACTGAGTGTTTAATATGCCTCGGATAATAGTGTCCCTCCAACTGTGATTTTTTTATTTTTATTTATTTCTTTTTTTTTATGGTGGTACAAAGTGACTGAAGTACCATCGTCATGGACGATTTACACTTCACAGCTGAGGATATGGGGGTTAACTGTAACTTTATTTATGACAATAAACTTTAGGGGTTAACTTGTAAGGGCCTTTATTTTGGTCCGTAACGTACCCCTCTCGATGTATTAATGACTATTTCAATTAAACTTTGTACTTACATCTAATTTAAGACTTTATCGATTAGTCAAGTCCCGTGGCACTTTGTATCTATGCCATGGAAGTGGCATTGTGCTCCCCAATGTGCGGATGTTGTGTACGGTATCCCGTAGTTGTCAATCTTGTGGTGGATCTTCGTCTCTCTTTTTTGGACGGCTTCTATGATAGTATCCATGTGAAACGCCTCATGGATGTCGGTGTTCCGAGTGTAAATGTTTACCCTGAGGATCCATCGTAAGGTTTTTTCTGTATGCCGACTGTGAAGTACAGGCTGTTAATATATATATAATTTGTCATCGTTGTTTTTTGTGGGTATGCAATATCTTCCGTATTACTTAGCCAACTTTAATGATTGAGGTATCATTTTCAAGGTTTAAAGTTATAGTTTTCACACATAAACTTTATTTTGAAGAAATATGTACTGTTCGTACAATCTAAGTTGATACCCAGCGAACGGTCGTAAATGGGAGCTGGCCTCGGTGGCCAAGGGGACTGAGGCGCTCCAGTCACGGTATGCATGGCCACTACGGTCGGGGGTTCGAATCCCCCTTGGGGAAGGATATTTCTGCCGTCCTTAGTGTTAGTTAGTTCATAAGTAGTTTGTAAGCTTAGGGACTGATGATCCCCTAGTAAAGTCCCATAAGCTTTACAAACATTACTATTACATTATGTAAATGGGACATATATTTATGGCTGCTCTCATCAGCCACCGCGCCGAATATCAACTTAGCAGAAGGCACTGTCTGTTGATAATCTGTTTAACTAACATGAACGACAGCTTCTGCAGTTGTTTGGATTCTTTATGCAAGCCAAAGACCTTCTTTGATGCAAGAATAGTTAATCACACGATTTCTGTTTTACACATCGATTTAACGACGAAAAATACACGAATAATGTAATTTAACTAACAGGCACGGCAGCTCTTACACTTGCTTAGATTTTTTACGCAAGCATTGTTTATCACGAGATGTCTGTTTTACACGTCTATGCACAACAGACGTTGGTATTTTTCACTTCGTTCAAGCAAGCGTGGCGCACTGCGCGAATGAATTAAATTACCTCAACGTTTATCATCACAAGTAAGTACCTCTCACTATTATAACTTATAATAATTTATTTAACTATTAATTTAATTAATTTTAACGGAGTTAGGAGCGACAATGTTCTTAAATTTCATAGAACGGCTATGCGTAGGGCTGGGCTTGAATATGACTGAATCTGTTTGAACAGTTCATTTCACATGACATAAAAGTTTTCTGGGTATGGTACCGCGTCATGATTACTTAAATAACCAACGTTTCGGCCAACGTTACAGTGGCCTTCATCTGGGTAACTGGTGTGAGCTGGTTGTTACTACACTTTATATTACTTTCATTTAGACATTACGTCATAATTTTTTTTTAAAATAAGCGATGTAATTGGTGAATGTATTGCGGAAGAGTGAAACTTTATTTTTGATAGGATGCTGAGGTGGAAGGGGTGGGGGTTAGCCGTTGCCTATTGCTTCTTGCATAGCGAGACAAGATTGGTGTTCATCGGCGAATGGGGTGAGGGCTTCCGTTTCTCTCCTGCTGGCCGTGGGCCGCGCGGCGGCAGTAGCTTACTGGTGACGCTCGCGTGTTGTGATGTCAGTGCGGCCTATTTCGCTGTGATGGCCGGTAGCCAAGAGGGGGCAAGCCTGAGTCCATCTTCTCTATTCATGTTATTGGGGTGTTTAACAATTTCGATGGCTTCCCTTATCTTGCGTTTGACCACCCCGGGTTGCTTGGCGAGTATTCTGGCATCGTTAAATTTTATCTTCCTGCTGCAATCTTGCTGGTGTTCGGCTACTGCAGATTTGTTGTGTTGGCCTAATCGAATGTAGCGCTCATGTTCCCGTATGCGTGTTGCCACTGTCCTCCCTGTCTCACCTATGTACACTTCCCCACACTCGCATTCCACCTTGTATACTCCTGATACATGCAGTGCGTCTATGTTGTCCTTTGTGGAACCAAGTGCATCCTTGATCTTGCGACTGCTGTAGAAGAAAGGCTGGATTCCTACCCGGCGAAGATGTTTGGCAATGCGATCTGTGACGTTTTTTACATAAGGTAAGCGTGCTGCTGGCTGCTTTTTGTTGACTTCCTGCCTACTGATGATTCTTTTATTTGTGTCCATGGCGGTGTGGATCACTCTATGGTTGTAGCCATTTGCCAGAAATGTTGTTTCTAGATTGTTGAGCTCGGCTGTTTTGTTGTCTTCATCACTTAGTCGTTGCGCGCGAATCGTCAGTGAGCGGATAACAGAGTTCTTCTGTGCTGGATGGTGGTTTGATTGAGCGTGCAAATACCTGTCGGTATGTGTAGGCTTCCGATATACCCTGTGCCCAAGTGTGCCTTGCCTAGTTCTATAAATTTCCACATCTAGGAATGGAATAGCGCCATCCTTTTCGATCTCTAATGCAAATTGGATCTTCTTGTGCAATTTGTTTAGATGTGGCGGAAGCGCTCCGGTGTTCACTTATCGATATATGCTCGGCGGCGGCAACACCTTCACGTCTTCTCTGTGATTTAAATACTCCAAGTGCAGGGTTCCAAGCTTTGTCTAAATTAAAACCTTTATCTCTGTTTAATAAGTTGTTGACCAGTCTAATTTCAACAGCTTCCTTAAATATAGCATCCCAAAACGAAGATATGGATGTCAAAATCTTCACATCGCTATAGTTCATTGAATGACCAGTTTCTATGCAAAGTTCAGCCACAGCTGACTTGTCTGGCTGTAATAGGCGAGTATACCTTCTGTGTTCAACGCATCTCTCGTGAACAGTGCGTATTGTTTGGCCTGTATATGAATTATCACAATTCCCGCAAGGGATCTGGTACACACCTGACTTGCGAAGCAACAAATCCTTCACTGACCCGAGTAAGGCTGCAATCTTCACTGGTGGCCGGAAGATAACCTTAACACGATGTTTGTCGAGAATGCGGCTTATCTTTGACGAAAGAGCGCCCACGTAAGAAGGCTCTTGATCTATAACTATTATTTTCGTCTTCTTCTTCTACGTCTCGTGCTTGCATTCTTGGACTCACATCGAATGCTCTGCTAATCTGTTGCTGCGAATATCCATTTGCTTTGAAAATGCTCTTCAGGTGTGTGTGAGCTCTTCCTGCAAATTGTCATCGTCTGATATATAATATGCTCTGTGCACCAATGTCTTAAGGACCCCTGCGGTTTGTGAGGGATGATGGCAGCTACTGGCATGTAAATACAGATTCGTATGGGTTGGTTTCCGATATACTGCATGTCTTAATGTACCATCAGCTTTTCGACGAACAAGTACATACAAAAAAGGGAGGCAGCCATCTTTTTCCATTTCCATAGTAAATTTGATATTAGCGTGGATGGAGTTCAGATGGTCAAGAAATCGATGTAATCGCAGCAACAGATTTGCAGAGCATTCGATGTGAGTCCAAGAATGCAAGCACGAGACGTGGAAGAAGACGAAAATAATAGTTATAGATCAAGAGCCTTCTTACCTTACATGGGCGCTCTTTCGTCAAAGATAAGCCGCATTCTCGACAAACATCGTGTTAAGGTTATCTTCCGGCCACCAGTGAAGATTGCAGCCTTACTCGGGTCAGTGAAGGATTTGTTGCTTCGCAAGTCAAGTGTGTACCAGATCCCTTACGGGAATTGTGATAATTCATATATAGGCCAGACAATACGCACTGTCCACGAGAGATGCGTTGAACGCAGAAGATATACTCGACTATTACAGCCAGACAAGTCAGCTGTGGCTGAACATTGCATAGAAACTGGTCATTCAATGAACTATAGCGATGTGAAGATTTTGACACCCATATCTTCGTTTTGGGATGCTATATTTAAGGAAGCTGTTGAAATTAGACTGGCCAACAACTTATTAAACAGAGATAAAGGTTTTAATTTAGACAAAGCTTGGAACCCTGTACTTGGAGTATTGAAATCACAGAGAAGACGTGAAGATGTTGCCGCCGCCGAGCATATATCGATAAGTGAACACCGGAGCGCTTCCGCCACGGGGGGCGCACGCGTGTGAGTACTTCGATATGCAGTACACCAGCATCTGTGACGCGCACGCGCATTGCCACCAGGCTTATAAGGCCACGTCCGGAACCGCGTCGACAGTCTTCGACTCACTCTGAAGATGGCCGGAAGGTACGCGGCCGAAATATCAGCAGAAGAAGTGAATTTTACGCGGCTGCATTCCCGAAATCTATTGGACTATACATTACGCCGTGAAAAGTTGAAAATGCACATCTATTATACATATTTATTTCCATCTCCCATTTCTCCATTACTATCTTATCTATCTGTGACATCAGGATCCGCTCGGGTCTACTAGATGTTAATGCGACCGGAGTCGATAATTGCATAAAATCATGATTGCCATCCATTATGTAATTATTATTTACCGTCTTCCACATAGCATGTACACCAGAAGATACTTTCAGAGCAGTTTCTATTACTGAAATCGGAATTACATTAAAAATACCGAAACAGTTTGTTGCAATACAGCAATCTGTGACTGATCACGGGTCATCTAGTATATCTTACTGCGAAATACCTAAATGCGATCGATATTCATCGTGAGATCCGTGCAGTTTACGGAGAAAAAATTGTGAGTGTTCGAATGGTAAGAAAGTGGGTGAGAGCATTTAAAGATGGCCATACAAATGTGCATTGAACAACGGAGTGGGTGTACTTCGGTCGTTAATGATAATTTGGTGCAGGAAGTGGACAATAAGCTGAGAGAAAACAGAAGCTTTACGATTTCCTCCTTGCGGGATGACTTTCCTAATGTTTCTGGTAGTGTTTTGTATGGCATTGTGACCGAGCAAGACGATGACGAAATCAAAACTTGTGATGCAGTGGTTAACAAGTCAGGCGGCAGACTCCTATGCGGACGGTATTCAAAAACTGGTACAACGTTATGACAAGTGCCTCAATATTGATGGAAATTATGTAGAAAAGTAGATTAAAGTACAGGCTTTCATGTAAAAATAAAATTATTGAGATATATTAGCATGTCTCTTTTTAATTCCAAAACGGTACTTACTTAAAACACGCCTCGTACTTGCTCTTCATATTTTTATTCTGTGTTGGAAGAACATTGCGTAATATGTAGTATGAGTAAAACGTAGAGCATACGGTCCGATGAACAAGTATCCGGTAGGAAAACTCCGCCTAAATTTCCCTCTAAAATCTGATTGGCTCCTAAAAGTAATATCAGGCCGCCAAAATCCTTCAGCATTTTTATTAATATTTACATCCGCATCTACATATATAGTCTGCAATCCACCGTAAAGTACGCGGCGAAGGGTACATACATTCTACCACTACTAGGCATTTCCTTTTCTATTCCACTCCCAAATATAACGAGGAAAAAAAGAAAATTATATGAGAAAGAATAATTTAAAAAAAGGAACTGTATTATTTAGAACAAATATAAGAAAATCTACAGAATGATTACAAAATAACCCACCTGCAGAACATAGATACTCAGAACTACCAATAATTTACAGATTCTAATATAGCAGATTAATGCACTAGATTTAAGCTATAAAAATAAAGGTTTGACCTGCCTATATGCCTCCGTACGAGCCCTAATTTCTCTTATTTTGCCTTTGTGATCATAACGCGAAATGTAAGTAGGCGGCAGGAAGATCGTACTACACTCAGCTTCAAATTCAGGCCCTCTAAATTTTCTCAACAGCAATTCACGAAAAGAACGTCGTCCTTCCTCCAGCGAACCCCGTTTGACTTCCCGGAGCATTTCCATGACACTCGTGCATTTGGTCGAACTTACCAGTAACGAACCTAGCTGCTCGCCTCTGAACAGCTTCTATATCTTCCTTTAAACTGAACTGCTGCGGCTCCCAAATCCTTGAGCAATACTCAAGACGCGGTCGTACGAGCGTTTTATACGCCGTCTTCTAATAATTCTCCCAATAAACCGAAGTCAGTTGTCCGCCTAACTCGCAACTGTCCGTATATGTTCGTTCATTTCATATTGTTCTGCAATGTCACTCCTAGATATTTGAACGTCGTGACTACATCAACAAGCACACTACTAATATTGTATTCGAACATTAAGGAATTGTTAAATATACTGCAATTAATTTAAATATGCCTGTTTATATAATGTAATTATATTTGTTTCTATTATTTAAAGAGTAATTTAAATATTACAGTCCTGACCATTAAAATTGCTACACCACGAAGATGACGTGCTACAGCAGCGAAATTTAACCGACAGGAAGATGCTGTGATATGCAAATGATTAGCTTTTCAGAGCATTCACACAAGGTTGGCGCCGGTGGCGACACCTATAACGTGCTGACATGAGGAAAGTTTCCAACCGATTTGCCATACACAAACAGCAGTTGACCAGCGTTGCCTGGTAAAATGTTGTTCCCTCTCTAATGACCATGCTATCGACGGCAAGTTAAACTCCAAGCTTCCTTCTTTCCTGAAACATTGTTGTGATGCCACGTGTAAGGAGGAGAAATGCGTACCATCACGTTTCCGACTTTGATAAAGGTCGGATAGTAGGCCATCGCGATTGCGGTTTATCGTATAACGATATTGCAGGCTCGCGTTGGACGCGATCCAATGACTGTTACCAGAATATGGAATCGGTGAGTTCAGGAGGAACGCCGATCTAGATGCCAACGTCCTCGTATCAATAGCAGTCGAGATGACAGGCATTTTATCCGCATGGCTGTAACATATCGTGCAGCCACGTCTGGATGCCTGAGTCAAAAGATTGGGAAGTTTGCAAGACAACAATTATCTGCACGAACAATTCGACGACGTTTGCAGCAGCATGGACTATCAGCTCGGAGACCATGGCTGCGGTTACCCTTGACGCTGCATCACGAACAGGAGCGCCTGCGATGCTATACGCAACGACGAACCTGGGTGCACGAATAGCAAAACATCATTTTTTTTCGGATGAATCCAGGTTCTGTTTACAGCATCATGAAGGTAGCATCCGTGTTTGGCGACATCGCTGTGAACGCACATTGGAAGCGTGTATTCGTCATCGCCATGCTGGTGTATCACCCGGCGTAATGGTATGGGATGCCATTGGTTACACGTCTCGTTCACCTCTTGTTCGCATCTACGGCACTTTGAACACTGGCCATCAAATTTCAGGTGTGTTACGAACAGTTGCTCTACCCTTCATTCGATTCCTGCGAAACCCAACATTTCAGCAGGATTATTCACGACCGCATGTTGCAGGTCCTGTACGGGCCTTTCTGGATTCGGAAAATGTTCGACTGCTGCCCTGGTCAGCATATTCTCCAGATCTCTCACCAATTGATAACGTCTGGTCAATGATGGCCGAGCAACTGTCTCGTCACAATACGCCAGTCACTACTCTTGATGACCTGTGGTTTCGTGTTGAAGCTGCATGGGCATCTGTACCTGTACACGCCATCCAAGCTCTGACTCAATGCCCAGGCGTATCAAGGCTGTTATTACGGCCAGAGGTGGTTGTTCTGGGCACTGATCTCTCAGGATCAATGCACCCAAATTGCGTGAAAATGTATTCACATGTCAGTTCTAGTGCAATATATTTGCCTAATGAATATCCGTTCATTATCTGCATTTTTTCTTGGTGTAGGAATTTTAATGGCCAGTTGTGTATTATAGTGTATTATTAATAAAGGTAAAGCAGTCAACAATCCGAAGATTGGTTTGAACACCACAGTGCTTTACTAGGCATGGTCCTGTTTGGAGGTTTCCTCCGACCTTCGACCTGACTTACCCAGCCAGTTATAGGGGGACCTGCAATTTAACGCGGGTTCCGAACCACGGTGCTACTCGGTATTTTTCACATGAGCAGTACTGCCAGAGGTGAAAGAAGTGGAAAGTGACAGATAGAAATCCTAGGACCTGGCGGGGATCGAACCCGTGACCTTTGGATTTGTAATCTGGCACTCTACCACTGTGCAACCGAGGCGCAGCATTGTTAATAAAGAAATTAAAAAAAAAAATAGCAAGAATCGTGTGAGATGTAGCTCACACTATTCTCCACGAGACTCGAGCAGCGTATACACAGGCTCCCAAGTCCGCTGTAGGCCAACCTCCGGAAGAGCGTAGGCGGTATTCTGCGCGGTGAGCTCATTGCCCGTATTTTCCCCACTCGCTGCCACATCCAAATTAGGAAACAACCTGACGAGCGAGCGGCACACGGTTCGGCGGGTGCGGCTTGTTTTTAGAAGCAGCGCAGCTTTCCGTGTTATCTCGTAATCGAACGGTCCGGGGCACAAAAAGAGCGAGAGCCGGCCGGCGGCCGGAGCGGCGGCGACAGAAAGAAGGATGCGCGGCCGCTGCGGCCGGGCCGGCGCCCCGCCGCCTAGCGCTCTCCATCAAGCCGCGGGAGTCCCACGCGACGCCGCCGCTGCCAGCGCCACCGCTACGCCCAATTAATAGCGGCCAGCGATGCTTCTTTTCTAACGGCGAAAGGCGCAAGTGCAGGCCATCTTTCTAGACAGCTCCAGCTTTCGAAACACGAGTTTTCCCAGCGATTTCGTGGTTTCGATATCCCTTCCTCGTAGAATGAAGTCGTTCACTCCTGTAACCAGTTCCCAACAAGTAGCCTCGATGAAAGTAACTAGCGAGTACACGAAACGAGACACCTCGCAGCACATGAGGATGTTTAGGTGTGTCGACGGAATATTATGGTCGACATGGAAAAGGTGCAGGTGACACCCGTGTATAATAAAGGCAAAAGACCGGGCCCACATAATTACAGATCTATATCACAACAAGTAAGCACCCAAGAAACAACATGCATGGTGAAAGTGAACGGAAACATGTCAGAGAAGTTCAAGGTTAGGAGAGAGCTCTGAGAACAGTGCCAACCCTAGAGACAGGAACAGAGTTGGGAAGAAGGATCAACACCCTGGTCTACGCGGATGATGTTCTAATAGCAGAGAGAGAGAGGGAGCAAGACCTGGTTCAAATGACAAGAGCATTAATAAAAGAGGCAACAGGCCTGAAGTTGAATATGGATAAGCCCAAGTACCTCGTAGTTAGCAAACCTCTAAATGTGGATATCAAAGTCTTTGAAAGGGGAAAAGACTTTAAATATCTTGCGACAGAACTCAATGAAAGGTATGGGGTAGACCGGGAAATTACCACACGAATACAAGCTGGAAAGGGGTCAACGTTAGCTCCGGGAAAGCTACTAGAGTCCCGGTTGCTGTCGAGATCATCAAAGGTCAACATCTACAAGACCATAATACAACACGTAGTCTTATATGGAGCAGAGATGTGGAGTATTACACGAAAGATGGAAAGAAAACTCCTGACATTTGAGAATCCCATCCTCAGACAGATTTTTGGGCCAGTGAAGGATAGAGGTGAATGGAGAAAAAGAAAGATCCGTGCATTGCAGCTGTTATTTAAGTTGATTGACATCGCGGGAGTAATCAAACAAAGAAGACACGTAATGGGTCGAGAAGGCCAGATAATCAGGCAGGTAGTTGAAGAGGACACCATAGGTGAACGACCACGGGAAGGCCACGACTGCGATGGATTGACCAGTTCAGAGAGGATATGAGTACGCTGAGACTGTATGAAGTAGCTTACATGGACCGAGGTCGCTGGAGGAAACTGATTGACGAGGCCAAATGTCGACTGTGGTGTTTGTGGCCAATGCAGTAAGTAAGTAGGTATCATTAACATCAGTTTGCTGTAGAATTCTTGAACATATTGCCAGTTCTAATGTAGTAAAGCCGGCCGCGGTGGCCGAGGGGACTGAGGCGCTCCAGTCACGGTCTGCACGGCCACTACAGTCGGGGGTTCGAATCCCCCCTCGGGCATGGATATTTGTGCCGTCCTAGTTCGTAAGTAGTTCATAAGTAGTTTGTAAGTTTAGGGACTGATGACCCCGCATTTAAGTCCCTTAAGCTTAACAAACATTTGAACATTTCTAATGTAGTAAAATAGCGAACATCCAAGCTTCGCACAGGTTTAATTCATATTCTACTAGTTGAAAACTCGGCATCTCCCGAGTATATATTTATTCCAGTCTTAAGTTAGTCAATCTCTCCTTTCCCTTCGTCTTTCTGTCCACCTTCTCTTTCCTTCTCTCTCTGCCCATCTCCTCCTTTCTGTACCTCTCTCTCCATTCCTCATCTCCACTCTCTCTGTCCATATCTTGCTACCCCCCTCTCTGCCCATCTCCCACTTTTTCTGCCAATAACGTCCTCTTTTCTGTCCAACTCCTCCTCCATCTGTGAAATATTATATACCCCTGTTAACTTTCACGGTGATCAGTCAAGTGGTTTCTAAGTACATTGCACGGTACCTTGCGCCATGCACCGTATGAAATCTTACGCAAACGTTTACGTTCCTCTATTTTTCATCTGTAGTGTACAAAATTTCGCCAAGATCGTAAGTACAATCGAATTTCATAGGATGAAGTACCTTCTGCTATGCGCCATACAAAACGTTAAGTAGATAGTATCTTTTCTCTTGTTTTTAAGATTAAATGCATTATGCATAATAGCAATCAGATCAGCGGTGCGGCAGCGAATAAATAAAGAACAAACATGATGTGGCAGTTTCGCACGCGTCTCAGTGTTTATGACGTCATACCTCATAACCTATAATTACTACAAAGAAATAATTTTGTAGTTACATTCATTGGCATTAAAGGGTACTATTTGCAAAATACGTTTCGAATGCATTTAGTAACAAAGAAGCAATAAATTTAAACGTCATTCATAAAGCGGCACTTTTTCACGCATCGCATTGTTCATGACGTCATATTTCCTGAACTGTATGTCGTACAGTGACATAATTATTCCTATAATCTTCGCGAAAATGCAAGAAATATGTTGACAAAGCTTTATTACAATCGGATGGCTGTGCATAAAAATGAACAAAAAGACAAATATGGAAACATTATTATTATATAGCCTATTAGATGTCGTGACTATGTACGCTTTCACGGTGTAACATCATGTAAGATTCTTCTCGGGTTTTCTTCCGGGTCAGGACGTCATCTTGACACAATATTTCGGCGATTCCAACGGTTTGGAGCAACAGCTCATCCACTTCAGGACGGTGGCTGATGTATTTTATTCATTACTTATTTTACGTAGCATGGTTAACACAATGCATACTATGCTTATACAATCATCAGTGAGGTTAAGCCATATTTACTTATTAATACCACACTGTACTATTTAACAGTTTATAGGCCGATTTTATTAACATCGCTCTCTGGAAGTTAATACTGATGTTAGTTCAGTAATTGAACTCTGTTCAAGGGTCCGGTCTATTCTATAACGAGAAACCTAGATCCGCCGAAGCTGGTTCAACATTAATCTGATTCATAACGGAAGATGCTTGCCAACAAAGCTAAAGTCTGCTATCGGCACGATTATTGCGCTTCTACCGCAGATATTGATCAATAAACTATATTTTTATCTATAATAATTCTTTTTTTTTCTCTTTCTCTCTTTCTCCGCAAATGCACTTATACAGAGGAGGAGGATGCTTAGGGTTTAAATTCCCGTCAACAGCTTGGTCATTAGAGACGGAGCTAAAGATCGAAGTTTTTGGTAAGGATGGGGAATGAAATCGGCCGTGCCCTTTGAAGGAACCATCGTGGCATTTGCCTGGAGTGATTTAGAGAAATCACGGAAAACCTAAATCTGGATGGCCGGAGGTGGATTTGAACCACCATCCTCCCGTATATTAGCATGTCGATACATTTTGCACTGACGGTCACTGGTACGAAAGGTGCATCTTATTAATGTAGTGATTTGAAACTGAACAGATTATTATTACAAGGACTCACGCATGTCCATACGAAACCAGACGGCCGTCACACGAATCAATTGTCGGAGCCGACCTTGTGGCGCACTATCGCCTGCTGCCTGACATAGCCTCGAATGCTCGTCTAGCATACAGCGTCACTGGCTTGGCAGTCACCGGTTTGCACTGCAGTTCAATTCACATTGCTAAGTTAGTGCAGGTTTCAGGAGGACAGTACGCAGAAATGCTGAGCCACTACCCGAACTTGACGAGACCGCCTGGATGCCCAAGCGCGTATTGCATGACACAGTGCACTATATCAAAACAACGGGTGGACCCCCAGTGACGTGCCTAGACGTTTGGCGCCAGACCGCTTAGCATTAGAGAAGGCTGTGTTTGATTCCATGATGCGTGACCGTCGACAAACCCGTGGTTCTCAGCCTTACATTTGGTGCCCAAGAAGGGTGGGGTCTGGCGCCCTGGTGGGTAACACGGGAACGGTGTCAGACAGGTAACCTGTGCCACTTTTGAGGGACTAAAATTACTCTCTACATGGTCAAAATTTTAAACATGGCTGCAGTTCAGTAACGGTGGAGCACCATCCAATAGTTAACAAAATTTCAGCCAACCAGTTGCATAAAAATGGTTTATATAACTAAACCTTGACCCAGGTTTCGGCAAAAATAATTTCCCTTCTTCATAAGATTTTCATTTAGTTCACATTAAAATAGTTGTTAGTAAAATCAAGTGTCCAAATGTGGCTGACTCCACATAAAATTGGCCGCGTTTCACAATTTTATGTTGTAGACATTAGTTTTAAATTTTACTTTTTATACATGACATGGAGTCAGCCATATCTGGACACTTGATTTTATTAACAAATATTTTAATATGCGCTAAATGAAATTCTTATGAAGAAGGGAAAATTATTTTTGCCGAAACCTGGGTCAAGCTTTAGTTATATATCCATTTTATAGAACTGTTTGGCTGAAATTTTGTTCACTATTGGATCTCTAAAATGGTGTTCACAGTTCTGGATGGTTCAAAAGCTTATATCTAGATACCGATAGCCTCAGAAGACACACCCAAGACTGCCATAGTAACACCTTTCGGTTTGTTTGAATGTTTATAACGTTTGGACTACGTAACGCCGCTCAGACATGGCAAAAATTTATAGACTCTGTTCTCCAGAGATTCTCACGTTGTTTTACGTACCTCGACGACATCTTAGTCTTTTCTGCCATCCCATAAGAATATTGACAACACCTTAAGGAGGTATGTGAGCGACTAGAACGCCACGATGTGGTCCTGAATGTAAACAAGTGTGGTTTTGGGCAACCAGAGGGCTATGTGCGCCGCATTTGAAGCAACAAAACAAAGCACGGTTAACGCAGCATTTCTCGCACATACCAAGCTAGATGCGCCCTAGCGTTAATTGACGCGAGTCAAGCGACTATCAGTGAGAAACTGCAACAATGGGCAGAGAACTCGTGGCAGCCACTGGCTTTCTACTCGCACGAAATGTCGCCTTCACAAAGAAAATGAGCACTTATGACCGCGAGCTCCTGGTCGAGTATCGGCAGTGAAGCACTTCCGTCCGCAAGTGGAAACGCGAATGTTCACGGTTTACACGGACTATAAACCGTTGACATTCCCATTGAAGCTGAACCCAGACAATTTAATTGCCTGCAATTTGTGGCCCAATTCTCAACGGACATTAGGCATGTATCAGGGATAAACAACGTTGTTGCAGATTGTGCATCACAAATCAACACCATTTCCTGTTCTATTGATTAAACCCCATTATCAACAGCCCAGCATGAAGACGATGCACTCCTGGCGTACGTGAGCGATGCCTCATCATCGATGACGTTCCTTGGGAGGCCACACAGCTCTTCTGTGAAGGCTCTCGAGGCCAGCCTCGCCCCTATCTGCCACAAACTTTCAGAAAACAAGCTTTTAAAACTGTCCAGGAGTTAAGCCATCCAGGAGTACGTCCAAGATTTCGTGTGGCGCCTCAGCGTTTAGTGGAGCCCGGCATGCAGAAAGACTGTACGCAGTGGGTCAGTTTTTGTTTCAAGTGTGCACTCAGGAATATTACTCACCATGAGGAAGCCCCGATCGGCGATTTTCCAGATACCACCACCCGTGTTATCCATGTACATTTAGATGTCGTCAGCCCCCTCCCACCTCGAATGGACGGAGGTACTTATTAACAGTGATTGACTGTTATACTCGTTGGTCTGAAACTGTAGCTGTCGATAATATCACCGCTGATAAATAAGCTCCTGCTTTTTCTTCCACGTGATTTGCGAGATTCGAATGTACACTACATATCACTATCACCACTAGCTACCCCCAGCAAGCAACGGTATGGTGTGATCGAACGTTGGCATCGTTGTTTGAAGGCAGCGATTATGTGCCATGATGAACTTGGACACTATCTGTGGTATTAATTGGTTTAAGAACAACATTCAAGTCCGACATCGGTTCATCTGTGGCAGAACTAGTTTACTGTAAGACACTGCGCCTGGATGGAGCATTTGTTGACACTGATGCAACAGAGAAAGCCACACACGATCAGCTGGAATTTTTACGTCGTTTGAGAGAGCACCTTTCCAAGATTCGTCCTCCAAAAGCTTTGCGGCATGGTATACCGCCTTCCTTCGTGTATCGAGACCTTGAACATTGTAAGCATGTGTCACCATGCAAAGAAGGCATTAAACCACCCCTGCAAGCGTCAAACACATTCAATGGACATTGTAATCAACGGCAAGGTACGACAATCTCAATAAACTGCGTGAAGCGAGTGTACGTCTTCCACGGCACGCCTCTTTCAACGGCCCAACGTAAGCGTCTGCAGAGTTAGGATTGAGATGCTAAATCGCAACAATCGTCGAAGGCAACGCAATGTCTGGCTCCCGACGCAGTTCCTTCTCCGACGCGGACGACGCGCTCTGATCGTCGTATGCGCTGCCCGGAGAGATTCCTCGATACGACGCTCCGCTTTCACCTAGGTGGCTGATGGGTCGCCCTGGACGACAGCCGCTACACGCTAACGTGAAATGCAGGGTCGCATTGTGCTATGTAGTGATAGTCCAGCGACAAGTGAAGCAATGCTTCATAAATTTTCTATGTATATTATTTATTACTTGTTTTAAGTAATTTATATGTTAGTTTCTTTGCCCCTTGTAATAGTGTTCTTTTCTTGTTGACTTCGACGAGGAAGTATGTTGCCTCTGTTGTTTCTAGGTCTGCAATTAATGTTAAAAACAATAAAGAGTTGATTATTTTAAAGCATAATGGTGGGGCAGTAACTTCAGATTTATCTGTCGGTTTACAATACTTTATTACCAATATTTTCATATTAAAAGGAAGTTACACACGATATTTAATGTGAATCCCCTTAAGATGTCGATAAATGGTACACTAACCCTGAACAGTTAAAAAAGCTCTATTGAAACTTACCTCAACACGAAAAAGATTTATTTCTACAAATCGTTTTGAGGCGATATTAGGACACAAGTTTCTATTGATTTTAATTTGCACAATATCGTAACTGATAAGAGTTTGAAACTGTGTTATGAAAATATTAAGAAAGCACCACGAAAGCACTTGAACATGAAAAGATATTATTTGTCTTTGAAGGTGAAAAAGACGCCTTGTATTTGCTGCAATTGATTAATATTTCTCCCAGACGCTTTTCGCCTTTTATTTTAAAGGCATCTTCACTGAGATCTACAAGTACAATGTTTATGGATTATAAACCGTTCACGTAATTTTTTTATTTTTTTAAGATAATGTGAGAAGTTTTTACATATATATATTTTTTTAGCTATCTTCTGCTGTTTCCTCCATCCGGTCAATGCCACATGTTGCACATTGTATAACTAACGGAATTTCGCACATTTGTATATATTTTGGAGGTGTTTAGCAGCAATGATTTACTTTCTGTTTGTCCTTATTTCATTTGTTTTGTTGTCAGCGTAACGAAATTTATGTTGCTTTGCTTGCTAACCTTTGTGTGTGGACAAGCACTTACTGTCAACATCATTTTTCACACGTCTGTACTCCCTTTTGTCTACTTCACTTTAAGCATTTTTATATTTTCTCCTTTCGTCAATTACATATCTTCTGCGTTATCCAAGGATTTCTATTAGGCCTTGTCCTTCTATTATCCTCTGCGGCCTTCACTACTTTATCTCTCAAAGCAACCCATTCTTCTTCTAATGTATTACTTTTCCCCGTTTCAGACAATCCTAGCCTAATGCTTCCTCTAAAAGTCTCAACCGACTCTGGTTTCTTCAATCTGCCCAAATTACATCTCCTTAATTTTATATCTTTTTTTGCAGTCTCTTAAGTTTTAATCTACAGTTCATAACCAATAAGTTATGGTCAGAGTTTATATCTGCCCCTGGTTTCTAAACCTTTTCGTTAGCATTATAAAGTCAAGTGATCGTGAAATTGTGCTCTGCACAAAATTCTACCAGGCGATCTCCTCTTTCAGTCCTTTTCCCCAGTCAGTATTCACCTACTACATTTCCTTCTCTTCCCTTTGCTACTGCCGCGGCGGAGCGGCCGAGCGCATTGAGGCGCTATGCTTCGATGCGCGAGGCCGTTCCCAGTTGGGGATTCGAATGCCCCCTCGGGCATGGATGTTTGTGCCGTCTTTAGTATAAGGTAGTTCATAAGTAGTTTGTAAGTTTAGGTACTGATGAACCCGCAGTTAAGTCCCTTGAGCTCTGCAAACATTTGAACATTTGAACCCTTTGCTGTTACCGAGTTCCAGTCCACCATGACAATTACGTTTTCTTCTCTTTCAACAGTCTGAATAACTTCTTTTATCTCCTCATGCATTTCTTCTATTTTCCCATCATCGGCAGAGCTAGGTGGCATATAACCTTGTACTACTGTGATCGGTGTTGGCTTCGTGTCTGTCTTTCCTACGATAATGCGCTCACTTTGCTGTTCATAATAACTTCAACGCATTCCTAATTTCTTATTCATTGCTGGACATACTCCTGCATTATCACCAACTGATTTTGCATTTATAACCCTGTACTCACCTGACCAAAAATCCAGTTCATCCTGCCACTGAACTTCACTAATCCCCACCATATCTAACTGTAACCTATCCATTTCTCTTTTCAAATTTGCTAACTTACATACTCGATTAATGGATGAAACATTCCACGCTCCGATCTGTAGAATGCATATTTTGTTTTTCTTTATGACGACATCCTCCTGAGTAGTCCCCGCCCGAAGATCAGAAAGGGGGAATATGTTACCCCTGGAATATTTCACCCTAGAGGATGCCATCATCATATATTCATACAAACCCCTTCATATGTGTTAATAAACATCTCAATCCGAAAAAAAATGTTCAAATGTTTGTTAAGCGTATGGGACTTAACTACGGGGTCATCAGTCCCTAAACTTACAAACTACTTATGAACTAGCTACAACTAAGGACGACACAAATATCTATGCCCGAGGGGGGATTCGAACCCCCGACCGTAGTGGCCGTGCAGACCGTGACTGAAACGCCTCAGTCCCCTCGGCCACCGCGGCCGGCTCTCGATCCGATCCCTACCAAACTTCACAGGATCAGTGGCTGGGCTAAAGTGAAGATGTCCAGAAGATTTCATCAAAATTTCTCCAGCCGTCTTGGAGTCCATACGGAGCAAACACACATAGATACATAGAAACACACATCCACTTTTGTAGATAAGACTTCCTTGAGCACGGCTTTAGAAAGAATCGATCGTCCAAAACCCAGCTTGCCCTTTCCTCTCATTATATCTTCAAGCTATGTATGAAGAGCAACAGGCAGACTGAATATTTCTCGTTTTTCGAAATGCGCTTGACACAGTCCTTCACTGCAAACGAAGGTACGAGTTTGTGGAATAGGTATCCAAATATGTGAGCGGTAACAAAACTACTGAAGTAATAGAACCCAATACGTTGTTCACGATTACGAGTGTTCATCAGAGACTAGCGTATCGTCAGGAGTGCCCCATGCTTAATTTCCATTTTAGAGCTCATTTTATTCCTTCTCTTCAAATCACATTAATCATGGAATGGAAAGACACAGCAACAGAACGTACCAGCGTGACTTCAAACACTTTGTTACAGGAAATGTTCAAAATGTCCTCCGTTAGTGAGGATACATGTATCCACCCTCCGTCGCATGGAATCCCTGATGCGCTGATGCAGCCCTGGAGAATGGCGTATTGTATCACAGCCGTCCACAATACGAGCACGAAGAGTCTCTTCATTTGGTACCGGGGTTGCGTAGACAAAAGCTTTCAAATACCCCCATAAACGAAAGTCAAGAGGTTTGAGGTCAGGAGAGCGTGGAGGCTATGGAATTGGTCCGCCTCTAACAATCCATCGGTCACCGAATCTGTTGTTGAGAAGCGTACGAACACGTCGACTGAAATGTGCAGGAGCTCCATCGTGCATGGACCACATGTTGTGTCGTACTTGTAAAGGCACACGTTCTAGCAGCACAGGTAGAGTATCCCGTATGAAATTACGATAACGTGCTCCAGTGAGCGTAGGTGGAAGAACATGAGCCCCAATCAAGACATCACCAACAATTCCTGCCCAAACGTTCACAGAAAATCTGTGTTGATGACGTGAATCGAGGAAGTACAGTACATACTAACGAAACAATTGGGTATTTTGACAATTGTCTGCACGAATTATTTCAATTTACATTTAATACTAAATACTAACATGAGCTCAAACATGGAAATTACGCGTTTCCGGACACATGTCCACATAACTTATTTTCTTTCTTTGTGTGTGACGAATGTTTCCTGAAAGTTTGGCCGTACCTTTTTGTAACACCCTGTATAAATGATCTGACGGACAGATGATTGGCTATCTGCAGTTGTTTGCTGATTATGCTGTAGTGTACAGGAAGGTGACGTCAATGAATGACTGTAGTAGGATGCAGGATGAGTTGGACCAAATTTCTACGTGGTATGAGGAATGGCAGTTAACTCTAGATATAGAGAAGATAAGGTGATGCAGATGAGTAGGAGAACAATACCGTAATGTTCGAATACAGAATTAGTAGTATACTGATTGACGGATTCGCGTCAGTTAAATATCTAGGAGTAACGCTGAACCGGGATATGGAATGGAACGAGCATATAAGAGTAGTTTTGGGGAAAACGGATGGTCGACTTCGATTTATTGAGAGAATTTTAGAAAGATGTGAGTCGTCTGTAAAGGAGACCGCATATAAAACGCTTGTTCGACCCAAGTCTTGTGCTTTGCTCAAATGTTTGGCATCTTCCCCAGATTGGTTTATAGGAAGACATAAAAGCAATTCAGAGGCGGTCGGCTAGATTTGTTACTGGTAGGTTAGATCAATGCGCGAGTGTTACTGAAATGCTTCGGGGACGCAAATGGGAGTAGCTGGGGGGGGGGGGGGGGGAGGGGAGGAGGCAACGTTCTATTCGAGAAACATTGTTGGAGAGCTTCAGTGGAAGTTTGGAAAGTAGGAGGCGAGGTACTGGCGGAAGTAAAGTTGTGAGGCGGCATCATGAGTCGTGTCGGGATAGCTCAATCGGTAGTTCGCTTGCCCGCGAAAGGCAAAGGTCCCAGGTTCGAGTCCAGGTTCCGGCATGCAATTTTAATCTGCCAGGAAGTTTCATAAAATTTAATTGTTATTGTTCAGACAGTTTCAGTCATTAATGAGCCTACCTGTTTTCTATCAAAGTTTAAATTGCTCCAAATGTTCAAATATTTGTAAATCTATGGGACTTAACTACCCTGGTCATCAGTTATTAAACTTACAAACTACTTAAACTAACTTATGCTAAGGACAACAAACACACCCATTCTTGAGGGAGGACTCGGACCTTCGACGGCCGCTAACCGCTAAACGCCTTGGAAAGCTCCACCGCGGCTAAATTGCTTAGACTCAATGAAAAAAGCCACAGGGTTAGAATTTGTTTTTATCATATATTTGGTTTTTGTTCAAAGTCACGTTGAATCACTTTGATAAAGGTTTCAGTCAGATTGGCGAGGTTTCAGTTAAAGTGGAGATTCATTAACAATCACCGTTAAAACACACAACATACGACACGTTTCTTTAAAGAAGTCATTCAGGTACAGTTGAAGCAATTTTTACCAACAGTCTTTATTTAATTGACAACTTTCAATTTGATTAACGACTTTCAACTTTCATGTCTCACCATGCGCTATATGTATCATAAATTGGGACGAATTAGACGATGACGAGTAGGCGTCCTCTCCTTGTTTGTCAAAGAAAGATCAGAGCAGGATACAAGCAACATAAATGCGCTTTCTTGGAGGAATCCTTGACAGGACGAGACGGGACAAGATAGGAAATAAAATTATATGAAGAACGTTAAAGATCAAACCCTTAAAAGAAATTATGGAAAGTAATAGTCTGAGATTGTTTGGACTTATTAAAAGAATGGGATCAGAAAGACTTTCTAGAAGACTTTAGAATTCGGCCGGAGACCAGTCGGAAGGCCACGAGGAAAATGAAGAGACCAGGTGACAGAAGATGTAACCCGAAGTAGACTGCAATGGGAGGAGGTGCTGAACTATAGACTATGAAAGAAATGAGAATCTTTGAAGAGGAATCCGACAACCATCTGCATAATCAGGAATGTTGCAATAAGAAGAAGAAGAAGAAGAACCGGTTTTTACGTTTTATGCATCACTGCTATTTGCGCAATATTAAGGCTCGTTAGACGAAGGCACAATGGCTATGGTTCGCGGCTACCATGTCAATATAACGGCTTCAGTAGCCAAAACGTATTTATTCCACTCTTAAGTTACTCTATCTCGACTTCCCTTTTCTCTCTCTGTTCAACTTCTCTTTCCTTCTCTCTCTGTGCATCTCTTGCTAACCCTCTCTTTGCCCATCTCCACTTTCCCTTTCCCCGCAATCACCTCCTCGTCTGTCTCTGTTGAAATCTCCTCCTCCACCTCCTCCTTAATCTCCTCAGTCCATTGCCTCCTCCCTCTGTGTAAAATTACTTAACTCTGTTAACTTTCATGCTGAGCAGTGAAGTGGTGAAGTTTATTGCAAGGTACTTTCTACCACGCACCCTATGAAATCATAAGTAAACGGCGGTTCTCCTTGACCTAGCTGTTGAGCGCACTAAAACACCAATCATCAGTGATTTAAATATTAAGTGTGCAAAATTTCATTAATTTCAGAATAAAACTGTAGATTTTGTCGAGGTCCGTACATAAAGTACACCCCGCTATGCACCATCAAAAATTCTACGAAGACACTTTTTTTTTATTTGGTTAAGATGAAGTACCAGTGCGTATATCTCGTAAAATACAAGTACAGTATTGCAATGAAATAATTTTGTAGGTAAATTCACTAGCATCAATGGATACTGTTCGCAAAATATGTTGCAAATACAAACAGTAACCAAAAAAAAAAAAAAAAAAAAAAAAAATCATTCATAGGGCGACAGTTTTTTGCGGATCTCAGAGTTCATGAGGTCATATCTCCTGAACTGTGTGTCGTACAGCGATATAATAATGCCTGTAACATTCGCGAAAGTGCAAGCGATATATTGGGCAAAGTTTCATCACAATCGGATAAGCGGTACGGAACGCATGAAATACGAAGAAACAAACATTCCATTTTATACAGGGAGTCCCATTTAATTATATGTTTTAATAGACACCCCATATTATTTCAGCGGAACTCTGTAGCAAGAGCAATAACATATACAATGGCGTTGACTGCATCGTAATACGCCAATTATATCCCGAGATATTGCGTAGCGAAGTTGACGCTTAAAGTAACGCGAAACACGCAGCTAGCCCACGTCCTGAGCAGCATGGTGTTCAAGCTTCGCAGTACCTTGGAACGTAATTGCAGTATTGCGATGCAATCAACCCCATTGTTTATGTTATTTCTCGTGCTGTAGATTACTGCTGAAATAATATGGGGTGTCCACTAAAAAGGCTAAAAAGCAGATATGCTTTCGTTTTAGAATGTTCGAAAATTTTTACATTCCTGAGCCCCTGTCTTAACATTGATACCGGTGAAAGTCGTTTTACAATAGCTGTTGTTGTTCCAGAGATATTTTGGGTAGTCAAGATAAATGTGACACCCTGTATATTGAATACTTGTATAGTGGAACACCTTGTGAATCCTGATCTGAGACTTTCCAGCTTCTATAAAGTCATTTTTAATTGCTGCTCCGCAGACTCAAAGTCATTTATATTGATTAGGAACAGGAAAATATCCAAATGTTTGTGATTCTATGAAACCAGAATAATGTGATCATCAGTCCCTAGATTTACGAACTACTTAAAGTAATTTAAGGACAACACACACACCTCTCAGGCGCGGGAGGCCGCGCGATCCGTATCCTGGCGCTCCACACCACACGAATATTCGCGCGCGGCTGCTAGCAGTAGCGGGCCTATAACAGTTCCTTGGCGGACGCTGGATGTCACTACTGTTTTAATCGATGACATTATGTCAATTAGTACGTCCTGTGAACTGCCTGATGCGAAAATCACGTATACAGTCACTCTCGTGAGGAAAGATAACAAACTCATTAAATACTAGCTGAAAGTACCCGGCTCTGCCCGGGTTTAAAATAAGGTTTTCTTTAGAAGCGTACAAAACCGTTTATTTGCTTGTAATAAAACTGTGGATTTTGGCGAAATCCATAAGTACCCTCCAACATGCACTGAACGAAATTTTATGTAGACAGCGCCCTTCCTCTTGTTTTGAAGGCCAATTGTGAAAAATTTCATCAAGATCAGTGCGAAGATATAGATTTACACCGACACATTGAAAACGCACTTTCACTTTTTCTCAAATTTTCCGGTTGGTTTTCCGAAAGATGGAACGAAACCTGTTTAAGAACCTTCCCCATGTAATTTTGTAGACGTGTACCAAATTTCACGTTATTTGGTTCTCTGAATCTTGATTTATAAGAGAACAGACAGACAGACAACAAATGCGTCTTATAAGTATAGAGATGCAAATCAATTTGAGATCCCCTATCGATTACACTCATATGCGCAGATATCAGCGCACACTTCACTGCAGAGTGAAAGTTTCATTCTGGAAACATCCCTTAGGCTGTGGATAAGCCATGTCACAACCATATCCTTTCTTCCAGGAGTGCTAGTCTTGCAAGGTTCGCAGGAGAGCTTCTGTGAAGTTCGGAAAGTAGGATGCGAGGTACTGGCGGAAGTAAGGTTGTGAGGCGGCATGGCCGGGCACAAATTTTTGCCGGGCGCTGTGGCTCAGCGCGCCCTGTCAGGGGGCTGAACGCTCTCTGTAATAAAAAAGCTGAGCCAACCATTCACCGAACAACCACGAACAGACTGAACGAACGACCGCGATCTATAGATCAATCAAAAAAAAAAAAAAAAAAAAAAAAAAAAAAAAAAAAAAAAAAAAAAAAAAAAAAAAAAGTCGGCAGAGCGCTTGCCCGCGAAAGGCAAAGGCTCCAGGTTCGAGCCCCGGTTCCGGCACACGATTTTAATTTGCCAGGAAGTTTCATATCAGCTCACACTCTACTGCAGAGTGAAAGTTTCATTCAGGAATATTTTTTGTATTCGTGTGGACTACGTGTTTGACAAAATATCGTTTCCTTCGAGGAAATACATATTTTCGCACACTATCTCCCCCAAAATAACACTTCTCTTCGTCGGCAGTGATACATGCTTTCATCGTGCAGTATAAGAAAGAAAGAGCGATAGACGACAGGAAATCAAAATTCCGAAGGAGCTGTCAGTAAGGACACAAAACGCAGTCCCGGAAATGCGATACGAAAGATGACCGCCTAAAGTCCTTCTTGCATCGCTTGAACATCTCGTCATAACATAATTCTTCCTTTCATTTACAGTATTTTATAAAAAGTGTTTCCATTTTATTTGTATAGATACTATTAGGCATTCGTTAACAGAGTTACTGCATGCGATAAAAAGTGCGAGCCTTAAATTTCCGTGCCCGTTCAGAAACTTCCCCGCAAATTTTGTGAAAGTGGCTACGCTGGCACTTCATCAAGCTAGAATTGTTCTGTCTCACATATTTATACTGCGACTCGTTTCACGGCACCCAACACCAGGGTCCGGAGGAGTTACTGACTATATTAACGGACGATAGCCTCACCTGAACTTTATGTTTTGTCATTGTGTGGACGCGGAGCTTAGCCAATAACTCAGTCAGCACGTAACTTTATTACCGGTGTTAAAGGCCTCGGTGTAAAGTTATTGCCTGGAATCCCACACAGGTTCCAACTTAGGAGTGTATCGAATAGAAGGCGATGTTTCGTTTTCTTCTTGGTTGTGTTTTGAAGTCCTAATGACCCTTTATACACTACGTCACCTGCGGATATAAAATAAGATACAGGAAAAGAAGAAAAAAGAAGCATTTACGAAGGAATTCTGTGTCCGATGCGGCTGCGACATCGGAGACGAGTGCGAAGCCAGCAGCGCTTCGCTTTGCTTGTCTGCGATGGCAGTCACAGAGAAAGAGCCGTAAAGAAGACCTAGGGAGAACTGATGACGAGGAGGAAGTGGGAGGAGGGCGAGGGGGCGACGCAGTCACGTGGTATTGAAAGTAGCGCCCTTGTCTGCAACTTGTCTCTTTACGACTGCGTGAGAGATGCGGCGTGTACCACCCTAGCTCATAACGTGGCAAAGTGATGTCCACAGACGACGTTTGTGTATAACAAGACTGACATTCTGTCGTACGCATATTAGATATTACAATCGTTTCTATACCCTCCTTCAAGACACACACACACACACGGCTAACGTTACTACTCGAATGCTCATTGTAGTCGGGATGATATTCCCATACATACTTTCGTTGTATGTCATTATCAAGTCAGTGCTGCTATGGCAGTCTGGGGGAACAATAGCAGACTGCTGTCTACGATTGCTTTTTGTTCGGAATTTCTGTTGTATGGACGCAACAGTGTGAATGGTATATAGCTTTCTTGGTGGCGCATTCCTCTGTTCTCAAGGGGGAACTGATGAGTATATAAATGTGGTGTTTTTATTACATGTTGTCGCATGTTTTGTGACTGTATTGCTCTACACTCACTTTTGAATAACAGATGGAAAAAAAGTTATCATTTTCCCCCCTAAACATATAACTTTTTTGTGAGTAAATTTTCACAATTTTAATTTCTTGAATTTTAGCTATTACAGTAAATACTACTTAAGTATAGCTACAACATTTTTTGAATATCTATGTTACGTGGTAAATTATTCATTGATGCCGATTAAGAAGTTTCTGAGAAAAAAAAAGGCATTTTTACTAAAAAGTCATTTTGAGAAAGTAGCATTTAAAGAAAAAAATTAATATACAGCCAACTAATACATAAAAAATGTGTAGGAATCCTCCTGGATTGTGGTCCTCATCTTCTCCTTCATCTTGCTCACCCACTGCTGCCTGTGTTCACTTGTACAACTCATTGGACTTAACTGCGGGGTCATCAGTCCCTAAGCTTACAAACTACTTATGAACTACCTAAGACTAAAGACGGCACAAATATCCATGCCCGAGGGAGGATTCGAACCCCCGACCGTAGTGTCCGTGCTGACTGTGACTGAAGCGCCTCAGTCACCTCGGCCACCGCGGCCGGCCGTGTTCACTTGGATCTGGCTTCTTTCAACATATTGTTTGTTGCAAGCTCTGCCTTCATGATTCGCAGTTGGTCCAAGTCCATCACACTTTTAGAGGTGTTGTAACCTTTATGAATTCCAAGATATTCCAAAACCTGTAGTCTTCCAGAATAGCCATAATTAAAACTATAACAGGAAACTGAAACTGAAACACGGCTATTGTTGTCAAACACAAGCATCTGTGCAGTTCAAAGAGTTTCCTGCGAAGTACCGCTAATGTAGGCAACTTCCGAAACGGACAGTTCTCTACAAAACGAAAGAAACCACCGTCTTTTAGACTATGTAGTTCCAAAGAAAAATGCCAATATCCGAAATTATGGAAAGCAAAATGGTCAGAAATGTCACCGCAGGATTATTTTCAAATATTTATTGAAAATAGTAAATAATCGAATATTTTCATAAAACCAACACCAAAGTAAGCATAAACGTCCATATTGTCATAATTTGCGTAAAAGTGAAATTTTGTTATTTTGGGTGGTAAGACTCCCGTTAAATAAAACGTACAACGCCTCCTTAATGTAAGTAAAAGTTTCTTCTGGAACGTTCGGTGAATTGTCCCACATTTTACAAACCGCTCTGACGAAGATGAGGTACTAGCGCATACACATTGAGGGACATGCCAACCTGCGCCCCCTGTTGTCCAAAGCACTGCAGTGAAGCGGTAATACACGCTGAGGCCCGGCTAACAGGGTCAGTGCAGAGTCGAAGATAAAGGCTAGTTTACACGACGACACTACGTTTCATGAAACTGTGCTACTGGCCAATGCGCATGCGCAGCAGGCCTTCGCGCAACTCGTTGACGAAACTAAATTGTTTCGGCACGTTCCAACTTTGGCGAAACTGATTGCGCGTGTTTTTAGGTTAGGTTATGACCAATACAGAACAAAATACAACATAAAGGGGGGAACGGGAGAAATAATTCCGTTTTTGAACATATATGCGTTGAGTAGGTGTTTGTGCGATTTTAACGGCGTGTTAGGCAATTATTTGTGAAATTAAATATTGATGGGTTGACGATTAGTGAATTGCAGACTAAAATACATCAAATTTGAAATACCTATAGAAACGAAGTATGGCAATTGTGGATTTCGGAACACGGTACAAGTACTCAGAGAGACGAATATCTACTTGACAAGAAACGTAATGCAATTTGTAATTTCAGTTCTGGTAACTATGCTTCACACATAACGGTAACTTGTTTCTTTATTGCATTACTAACTCTTTTTAAAAGGAACGTTAACTGCTCTGGTGACATTCTAAGTTGATTAAAATAACTTCTAGGGTCTTCAATCACAATTTCTTTCACCAAGGTCGCTGAGCAACCGAGCTGACGTCTTTTTTTATTCCAGTCATGAACCCAAATACGTTTCTTATTCATTTTTTGTTTAGTCTTATGTAGCGACTTCACACAGGCAAGCAATAGATTCGCCACAACTCGTATAGCTACCAAAACTTTCATTTTACGGCGACTACGGCACTCACAAAACAACGAAACTGAAGTGTATGGTATTGGTGCCATGTCTACAGACATACACGAAACTAGTTGCGCACAATTCATTTCATGCAACGAGTTTCGCAACCTAGTGTCGTCGTGTAGACTTGCCTTAAGAGTCGTGAAACTCCCAGTGATTTTCTGCAACTTCGCGACTGCAGCGCTGCCAAGCGGCCGGGCGTAAAAACACTCCACGGGATTGAGTAATGAATGTGTATTTGGACTGAAGCAGCATTTTCAAAATAACTTCGTATTTACGAGTTTTTGTGGCTCTATAAATTGTAGCAACTGTCAAAAATATAATTCGGAAATCTCTCATTTGCAAAGGATGCTCAGAAATAACAGAATAATGTTATGAATAACAGCTGTTCGTTTACAGTGGTTAGTTATACTTTTAGGCATAGAGTGAAATCTTTAACAATTCATTCACGTCCAAACTTCTGCTGTTAATGAGAATCGCAAACACTTGACCACTATTTCATAATATTACTGCTGAAAAAAAGTAATGTATGAATGACTGCTTAGGTTCGTACCTCAGGTTCGCAAAAATGATAACCCTGTATACTAACATATTTTGTCGGTTACCTACTAGTTTGATAAAGTGAATACGTAGTTACAAATAAATTATATGTTAATGTTAGCACGTCACATTCTTGAAGATATTCAGTTTGATACCTACCAAGTAGCTAAAAAATTGTGATAGGAATACCAAAGTCACAGGAGCAAGGATGAGGTGAAAAGATGGTTTAAACAACGACGCACAATTTAGTCCCCTACGATGTAAAAATCGTGTGTACTTTTGAAAACATTACAATGCCCGAAATGCGCTAAAACAAAACTCGTGCAACATGTCAGTACGCACCAAATACACGAACATAATCACTTCCTTTTGTATACTTCAGCACATCAGGTTGCAATTCGTTTCTGCTTTCAAAAGGTTTCAGACGATATTAATATGACTCGGGTATTGTGAACTGTATGAATTACATTGCACTGACAGTTTGTTAGATTATGAACTGCCATTAACAGAAGCAGTGATATTACTTTAATGATGTTTTCGTATTTGTATTAGAAAGTTCACAGCAACGTTCAGTGACTAGGAAATATGAAAGTAACAACATTAAAACGGCAACTTCTCAGTTTGTATCATGCCATTCCGCTGTTATTACCTACTGGACGCTTGGAACGCTAGTATTGCTTCAGCTACATTTTTTTTTTTTTTTTTTTTTTTTCCCTAGAGAGTTTCGCGACTGTCTCTGATCGACTGTGAGTATGAGAACTCGTGTCACTGCAACACGAAGCGCAAAACGGAGGAATGGAGCAACGTGTTAACATCAAGTGTTGTTTCAAATTAGGCAAAACGGCAACAGAGTTCAAATTCAAATTTTGAAATGTTTGTAAATCTATGGGACTTAACTGCTAGGTTATTAGTCCTTAGCTTACAAACTACTTAAACTAAGTTAAGGTAAGGACAACACATACACCCACGCCCTAGGGAGGACTCGAACCTCCGACGGCGAACGGCCGCGCGCACGGCAGCAGTCGCCTCATTGCACACTAGTCTTGTGTAGTTCGCGAACGAACTAGTTCGGAAGAGCGCTTCCACAGGCGAACTACGCGAACTAGTTCGCAGATCCCTCGCCTCTTAGTTCGTCACTCCTTTTCCGAAGACTGACGGGTAACAGTGAGAGGACGCGAGAGCGCGCAGAATCGCGTGATGCCCTTCTGCCAGTTGCTGTCATTTCGAGCTGACATGCAGCTCAGCTGTAGTTTTAGTAGCGGTAGCAAAATCCAAAACCAGCGGACGAACTAAAAAGAGCGACCTACTTCGCGGCCGAACTGCGAACTAAAATGAGAGCTACCGGTCGCGAACTAAAATATGCGGAATAGGTCGCGAACTAAAATATGCGCGATAGGTCGCGAATTAAATTATGCACAATAGGTCGCGAACAGAATTAAAAATCACGTGTTTACCTTCTGCTGATGAGAGCCATTTCGAGGTTAGCGTCTGCCTGCTAGATTACATAGTTCAGTGCTACAAAATTTCTGTTTTGTTCTGCACTCTGCAATATCTGACTAATAAATTGCATAATGCCAAGATATAGAGATAACTCTAAACTTAAACGCGAGAAATTATCCACAAACTGTTTCTTTTGGTTTGCGTGATATCGTTAGCGGCTCAAGCAGCAAGCGCATGAAGCAGCTAGGTGGGGGAACTTCTCCCTCCATCTGCATGTGCAGACCACACCGCTCAGCCGTCACTGGGAACGGACGAACTAAAAGAACGAACTAGTTCGCGGCAGAGCCGCGAAATAAAGTGAGCGCTCCCGATCGTGAACTATTAAGCGCAAGTGTATTGCGCACGGTTATTCCGCCGCGGCGGCAAAAGAGTCACATGGGATGTTAGTGCATGTGTTTGGTATTAAAGCAGTGTGTAAAAAGTATGTGTTTGACTTGTTGCGGAGCTCCAACAACACGTGACTCAGTACTTCGAGCGATTCCACAAGAAGCGTTTAATGACAGTTTCCAATAGCTGCACAACCTACGTCACAAGTATCATGTAGTCAACGACGATTACTTTGAAGGCCAGTAAAAGTATTTTGTTTGTAACTCTTGTTTCCTACATTTCCTGAGACCATTCACCGAACTTTCAAGGCGCAGCATGTATCTCCTTGCAATACGCTTCTAATAATAAAAATAAAAGTATTGTATGTGGAAAAGTTGCGTTTGTATTCCAGAAGTTCCCTTTAAACAGAACGACTAAAATTAATGCGCGGTACTAATAATTTCGTAAATGCGAAAATTCGGTTTTCAGGTTATCATTTCAACAGAGATAAAGAGTAAAGTATTTATGTGTCTGGTCTTTCGAAAATTTCCGAAGGAATAGACACCATATCTAAACCATATGCATACCTCTAACAGGAAAATGATAATTTCTGTGTGGATGCACAAATACAGTTAAAGCTTCGAGCAAGAGGAAGTAATAAGGAAGAGGCACAACAATCGTAGTGTGGAATAAGTTGAGAATTTGTGCAGGAGGGTGGGTGTGTCTGCATAGCCTAATTGGTTCTCTAAAACAAAAATAAAATAAAGAGTTGAATGATACACATAGAACAAACACGATTCCACATCTGCAAAAGGACCGAAATTTCTAGAAAATGAAAAAAAAAAAAAATGATTAAGACGACCGCCGACTCAAGCGGGACATCCGGGCGCGAATGCCATACAAATTGAGCAAATTGGTTGAGTTTTGTACATTACGTCATATAAAAGTACCACTTACTCACCGGCGGTTCCTGCGAAAACCTCTAAAACCATGATTGTGGGGATGGCGACTTCTGCATTTCTCATTCATTGTAATTCGTGTTCTCAAAATGATATTTAAATATTTTTCGATATTTATCTGTTACCAATGTTCAGAGGTTAAAAATATGAAAACAGGTTTTTGTTCTTATTTGCATCGTAAACCGCAAGTGTATAATAATTGAGCCTAATAAACGACTTAAATTTTGACAATATATTTATCTAGAAACGCCATTATTGCGTTTTCGAAAATCCTTATCCATTATTAACATACAACCTTAAAACTATAGCGCCACTTATGCTGGGAGACGGGGTGTAGCAACCATGAAACTTGCCGTGCGACTTTGAGAAATCTACTTTGCGTTACAATTTTTTTTTTTTTTTTTTTTTTTTTTTTTTTTTTTTTTTTTTTTTTTACGATCTTACGGTTTGTCATCTTCTCTAGATGACACGTTGATTTTTCCCTTCCTTTTTCGTGACAATTACTGTGTAGCATCAAATTAAGTAAAGTATGCAAATTGACTACTTTGCGTATTTTCATTCGCTTATGACGTATGGTGTTATTTTTTCGGGTAACTCCTCTTATTGAAAAAGGATATTTATTGCGCAAAAACGGACGGTTCGAGTAATATAAAGAGTAAGCTCTTGTTGACCCATATTTGGTATCCTATGAATTCTGACCTATCAGTATATATTTTCTTTTCTGTCGTTTGTTGTTAATAATACTTGGTTATTCCCAACAGCTTTCATTCAGATAATACTAGACAGGAATTGAATCTACATTTGGATCACACCTCTTTGACCCTGATACAGAAAGCCGTGTAGTATTCTGCCGTATTTTTAATATTCTGTCACAAGAATTCAAAGAGCTTAGTAGTAAGACTAGTTTAAGTTTCCTCATGGCTGACTCATTCTACTCTGTTTAGGAATTCCTGGATGAATCAAAAAAATAATAAAGACAATAATTTCTGTGTTGCATTGTTGTTTCCTTATATTTATGCTTATACCTGTCGTGTGTTTACGATTACTTTACTTTCACTTTATCAGTTACTACTACTCTGTTACAATCTAATGTACTGACACATTCCATGACCGGTCCTGCGGACACGATAAATGTAAATATAAATAAGGAAGTAAATAAATAAATCAGTTTTGTATACAAATATCCGTCACAGTTGCACAGTAGTAAGACTTTTATTATTGAGGATGGGTTTTTGGACTGACATCTGTCCCATTTCAAGTCATCTAAAAAATCATAAATTAAAGAAGTACACAACCGCTAGACACGGGGTTTTTATCTGTGGGCAGACAGGCTCGTATACTGTCAACTCTTAGAGAGTTGGCCGATGTATAAACACATTGCGAAGACTTTGCATGTATTTTATTTTAGGTCAATCAAAGTAGCGTATGATATTCTGAGGAGATATGTGACTTTTATTTAAAATTGAAAGCACAGAAGTATCTCATTGCCTTCCACAGATATTGGTTTCAAATCCGGAGAGCAAACGAAACCGGTGTTTCTACTACGCGGTCTTGGCAGCGGTTACAAAGTACTTATTACTTTATTTTGAGGAAATTATTCTGTGAAAAATATAATTTGGAAGTCTTACAGTCTGATATACCTTATTTCGACAATGACGGAATTTCTTTGCGTAAAGCAAGTAAAGAAATTGTCAGAACATTACTCCTCTACAGAATTTGTACTGTAGCAGGAGAAAAAGAGAACCAGCTAAAGAGGCAGTCCCCATGGCACACGATTTGCGCCCAACCGTCAACATCAAAACCTCATAGCTGTGCGGCGTATCGTTAGTTTTCTTTGTAAAACGTCCTAACTACAGCTGCGGCAGCGCTGAGCGCCGAGTCGTCTCAAATAACTCCCCGTTCAAAAGAGAGAGAGATTGACAGTAAAACAATAAGATATTTTGAATAAAATAATTTTGTTTGTTGGGTCAAGTTGTTATAAAATACAAAGCAAACCAATGACAGACTGCCATGCAGCTAACCTCCACAGGGGTTAAAAAAATGTTCAAATGTTTGTATAGTTTATGAGACTTAACTACGGGGTCATCAGTCCCTAAACTTACAAACTACTTACGAACTAGGACGGCACAAATATCCATGCCCGAGGGGGGATTCGAACCCCCGACCGTAGTGGCCGTGCAGACCGTGACTGGAGCGCCTCAGTCCCCTCGGCCATCGCGGCCGGCCACAGGGATTAACTCTAGGAAGCTGCAGAAAGTGTGCCCATATATTTGCTGAGTTTTCTGTTTTATACCGACATCTCCTATTTGGTGTGTTACTGTTCTCAGTCGACTCAATCGTCATTTCGCAACGCTTTGAATGAAAGAGTCACTAGGCATGCATCGCTTGTCAGCTGTTGAAAACATAGGAAAGTTAGCACAAAATGTTTCTATTTTGGCTATATTCTTTGTTTTTGTGTATGACCTATTGTCAAGTGTTCGTGTAAATTTTCATTCGGTTTCAAGTGAATCGGTTTTAATTATGTGCTCTCGAACTGAAAATGAATATTGAATGACTTTTTTTTTGTACTACCATTCAAAACTATTCTATTGCCTAAGTCTATCCGTGGAAAAATGCCTCAGAAATGATTATATTAACTTGTACTATTGATTAAATTTTTAAATAACAAAAAATCAATATATGAAATGAAAATTAAATAGGTTTTATCATACTGTTTTTAAATTTGCTCCCCAAATGAGTCTTTTACTGTCATTGCTCTCTTAATAACTCACATCTTGTAAAGCTACCCGAAAATATGATATAGGGTAAGGTAGTACAATTGCGATCATTTAGGACAAATGTTATTGTAACTGGAAATATATTGAGAATAGAAATAACTTTAACTATGGGACTTTTATTTATTGCTTAATGAATATCGAACACAAATATTAGACGATTGAAAATGTTGGTATACATACAAAAAAGGTTACAGAATTGAGAAAAATGGATCGGAAATGTACGACACTAGGTACAATTGTGATCACTTCCTAGTACAGTTTTGATCACTGACTTCTTCCACATAAAAAAGCACTTTTCCCCTCGGGCACCAACGCGTACTTCGTGGTAACAAAAACTGCATTTTATTAGCGAATCCAGTCACCCTTAGCTACTGATTTATTAGAGTGTGTTAGACTAAGTAGCTTCACTTACCTCTTAACAGGAAAAAATTTATATTTCCATAGCACAAAAGTGGTGTATTCTTGGAAAAGACAGGAGGAGCTATAGAAACCCGCTACACTACCACGCCACACAAAAGCAAGTGCTACCAACAGCACGAGATTGACAAATGGCGCAAAAATTAAAATAGGCGGGGAGAGAAGATCGCGAAATGTTGGTGGGAATGAGAAGGATACATGCATAGTTGCTCGCCTGATGGGCATGGAACAAACAATAGTGGAAGCTGAAGGATTTGTTCTAAGAACCGACCATGTGGAACACATATCACTCATGGACAGAAACAATAAGAAAGATTTCTACATGCACTGTACAAAAATGAACATATCGTCTGTTATAAATCGGGCCCCACAAAGCTAGAAAGAATTTTCAAAGAGTTCGTACACCGCACATAATCACAAAAGGTTTGAATATACCAGAGCGTCATCAAACTGCAACTAGTAACACATACACCGCGTCTATATGATGGAAATCACTGGATTGAAAAACTAGAACACATTTCCGCGTACGATCGGATGGCATATTCCAAAAAAATAAAGAGTCTAAGTTAAACATGCTAGACAACAAATCCCTACCATCTCCACAAGCAGAAGAGCAGAACCAATGTACGTCACCGTGGTCCGAGCACAAAGTGACGATCGAGCAGCCAGGAGCCAAGGGAAAGTTACCGGAAGCTGGAAAATCCAAGAAAACAGCGGTGGTGGGGAGAGAAGATCGTGAGACTTGCCCTGGAGAAGGCTCGTCGACTGGCTAGTAACCAAAGGGTCGCATCAGCCAGAGAGAACCATGCAAAGCGAGCTATTACCACCCACATTCAGACAGTCATTAGATCCTCGCACATCCACTTGAAAGAAAACAAGTACACACTCTCACAGAGACAATAATAAATAATTAAAGTAACAAAATCCTAGCAATATTAACTCACATTTCAGAAACAAATATTTTAAAACATAAAATAAAAATGCTATTTTCATGCCTTGAAGATAGTGGGGTTCTAGTTTTAACAAATTGATAATCTAGCGATATCAGATAAATTACAATTTTATAAAAAATATATGGAAGACGACGGACGATCGTCTTTCATTGTTTACATGCCTTTTGTCATCCATTCAAAGGGAATATGTATAGTTGTGCAGTTGAAATTTACTGTGACTAAATCTCCCTTATTCTTCCTTATAATCATGATCAGATTTTTGTCATTTTCCTTAAACCCGTGATAAAAATTTGGTGCCCCTAGCTACAAGAGGTACTTTCGTATCACGCGTTGTTGCTCGTAGGTTTGTCCACGCCAAACCGAGCAACAGAGGGGACCTTAACCCTGTTAAGAGTACAAAATGAGAGAGGGAAGGCCGAGAAAGAGAGAGGCATAGCATAGGACAGGATGACAGCGGCGGCGGCGGCGGCGGCGGCGGCGGCGGCGGCGGCGGCCCTGTGTGGGGAGCGCCTTTCACACGCGCCGTGCGTGCGCTGGCTTTCAGCGCCGAGATCCGGCCAGCCGGCCGTCCGCTTTTTGCCCCCGACACGATCCCCCCCCCCCCCCCCCCAGCCTGCCCATTCCCCTTCTGTGTACTCCGCGGCCCCCATTCGTTACGGGCGCGGGATGTTGTTGCCGGCTGCCATGTCCTCCCTAATATCCAGTCGTGATTAAGAAATAAAAATTCCCCCGGCCCCGGCGCGGGCTTTTGAAGGAGCCCGCGGCGCCATAAATTGTATTAAAAGCTTCACGCGACCAATTGGCGTCCGCCGCTGCCAGCGCCTTAAACAACGCGTATTTATGGCGCCGCTCAATCCTGCGCGACGGCCTCAGGTGGGGAAAGCAGCGCCTGTTGATCCCCAGGATTACTGGACTCTCCACAGGTCGCGCTGAGCGGGCGTTAATAACCGACGGAAACAAGAAACTCCCCAGGCTTCTTTTACGGTGTCCTAGTGTCCTGTTCACGATGCAGGCGTATTGCGATCAAGAAAGATCTGTGTAGGAAAACTACCAGACAGGATCTCTGCACGCCAGTCTCAATCATCATCATTAGGTGTGATTACGTAGAGTTTCCCGGCGTATAAATTGTTGATATTCGTGTCGGGTTTCCAGCCGGGTTTCCGGCCTACCAAAGGTCCACAAAGATGGGGTGCCTTTACGTCCTATAGTAAGTAACTTGGGTGCACCGACGTATAACTTGGCGAAGTATTTAGCATCGGTCCTTAGTCCTCACGTTGGAAACTGCGAACACCATAACCCCAACTCTTTGGTGTTTATTCGACGTTTGAAATCTTTGTGTGTTGGTCCATCTGATATGCTTGTCAGCTTCGACGTAGTACCTCTGTTCACACGGGTCCCTCTTGAAGAGTCTTTAGAATTAATTGGTGACAAACTTGACGCAGAAATGACTAAGCTTTGTCGTCATGTGCTGACCTCTACATATTGTTTATTTAATGACCAGTACTGTGAGCAGAATGATGGAGTGGCTATGGAAAGTCCTTTATCCCCCATAGTCGCCAATTTATTTATGGAGGACTTTGAAGACAGGGCACTGAGGACAGCTCGTCTGAAACCTACCTGTTTCCGGAGATAAGTGGATGACACGTTCATGGTGTGGCCTCATGGACCGGATGCTCTTAATAGGTTCCTGGATCATTTTAATTGCCTCCACACCAACATCAAATTCACGATGGAAGTGGAGAGAGATGAAAAGCTTCCATTTTTGGATGTATTAGTGTACAGGAAGGACGATGGAACTCTAGGACATAGTGTGTACAGAAAACCTTCGCACACAGACCGATATCTACATGCAATGAGTTGCCACCCACCGAACCAACGCACAGGCGTCCTGAAAACTTTAGTTAGAAGAGCTTATGCCATATCGGATGCAGATACCTTAACATAGGAACTAGAACATCTGAAGTTGGTGTTTAAGGAGAACGGGTACACAGAGAGACAGATCCGTCATGCCATGCAGATTGGGCCGTCGCCAGAACCAGAAGAGGACCAATGCAGATCAGTTGCCTTCCTTCCGTACGCCGGAAATGTGTCATCAAAAATTGGAAGGATTTTTAAAAAGTTTAATATAAAAAGCGTGTTTCGACCACCTGCCAAGTCTAGGGCTCTTCTTGGCTCAGTTAAAGACGATTTGGGGCTGAGAAAACTTGGTGTTTATAAGATTCCTTGCCACTGTGGGAAAGCATATATAGGACAAACGATTCGCACCGTCAATGATCGATGCACCGAGCACCACAGACATACACGTTTGTTACAACCTGACAGGTCTGCAGTAGCGGAGCATTGTTTAACCGAAGGACACAGAATGAAGTATGACGAAACACGTGTACTTGCTTCTGCGTCTCGCTACTGGGAATGCGTTTTAAAGGAATCTATTGAGATTAGGTTGGCGGACGATTTAATAAATAGAGATAAAGGGTTCCCTCTTAGCAACATGTGAAATCCAGTTTTGTCTAATTTTAAGAAACAGCGTGCTCTTTTCTCCACCTGTGACCACTAGCGCATGTAAGCGATACATCGTTCCTGCCAGTTTTCTCCACTGAGGCGCTGCACCGGCTGCTTGCGGCAGAGGACGCAGCCACGACTCTCTGGCGCACGCGCCGTTAGTACTTCGCGGCGTATATAAGGCCGCCGGTTACGGCAAGACTTCAGTTTCCTACGAGACTCAGCACCTGAAGATGGCGGCCAGGTGGTCCGCTGAAATATTGTGTCAAGATGACTCGACGATCCGGCTGGAAACCCGACATAAATATCATCATTAGAGGCTGATTATGCCTTACAGCACTTAGTCCGGAGAATAGTCCCCATGCCGGCCGCGGTGGCCGAGGGGACTGAGGCGCTCCAGTCACGGTCTGCACGGCCACTACGGTCGGGGGTTCGAATCCCCCCTCGGGCATGGATATTTGTGCCGTCCTTAGAGTTAGTTAGTTAATAAGTAATTGTAAGTTTAGGGACTGATTACCCATAGTTAAGTCCCATAAGCTCTACAAACATTTGAACATTTTGAATAGTCCCCCTAATGAAATTCCTCCATGATTCCCTATTCAGTGCTAACATTGATGCCTCTTCTCATTTTAAACCGGTTACTTCAAAATCATTCTTGCACCCAAGTACTTTCTCCTTCGTCTACCTCGACTTCAGTTACCTTGTATTGCCTAATAGGCCAGTCGCCAGGTATATTTAGGTCCAAGAAAATTGCAGGAAACTGAAGTTGTGGTATGTTGTTAGGACATATTAGAGTAGTATTAAATCAAGTTTGCAGCTTCGAAATCCTTTAGCTTAACGTTTAAGAGTCAAAAAAATCTCAATTTTCGGACTTTTTTCTGGTTTTGGCTTATAACTCGTGAAAGGTGGTTTTTCTGACGAAAAGTCACTCACACCTCTATTAATGTGGATAAAATATTCTAAAATTTAAGCCTAACCGCAGTTCTGTAAGTACAATAGTTCCCGAGATATTGGACTTCAAAAATTGACTTATTTTTCCAAAAAGTTCAAATTTCCAATTTTAGTCATCTTTCGGCTAAAATATAGGCTCTAATGATCATCCCACGGGGAAAGTCATACAAACCAAAGTTATAGAACAGTTATTTAGTTTTAACCTAAGTACAGAACGAAGTCCACAGGCCCATCAGATTTGTAATTATCGTTAAAAAACGAAATTTGGAAAAATCGGATTATTCAAAAAACTGACCCAGATGAATTGCAGTTGTCTTATCCTATATATGTTAAATAAAAAGGAGGAATTACTAATTGACGATGATTATTAACGCACTGTATATAAATACGATTTTTTTCAACATGTTTTCAGCAAATATTGAACTGAGAAGTTCCTCGAGTCCACTTCTTGCCATTATGGCACCGATGGCCCCCATGAATAACATGAGGAGGTGAAAACCTCCAAGCTATGTTGACGAGCTGAGGATTCTGGTGGCTCTCCACAATGTCTCGGCCTTTCAAGTACAGTGGTTGGTCGTAGGTCACAAAACATGTTTCCTGACCGTAAATGCTTGTTCTTTAACTGGCTTCCAAAAGTGATGTCGAAACAATGTCGTGGACAGTTGGGGGAGCATGGATAAAATGGAGATATACAATCTTTGAACGTTTTTAAGGAAGATTTTCTGTCACTTGCTCCATGGATCCATTCCATTCTGGGATGCCTGGCATGTTAGTTGCTTTTCCAAACAACCAGGTCTGAGGATTTTGGCAAAATGTCTTCAGCGATTTTCACTTCGTCAATAGAAACGGCTCACAAGCCAAATTTCTTTCTAATAGAAGAATGTGTGGCAGTGTGTGAACCTCATAGACTCTGCAGAAACAGGCTTCAAATGTGGTATCGTTTCGTCTGGGTGAACGGATGAGTGAGGAGTCATGATCATTATGCCGCCCACTTCATGGAACGTATTTTCTCCAGCAATTGTGTTAACAATAACATATAACATCTGCATTGTCGAACACAAACTGCATAAAAGCTCCTTTGTCAAATAGTTGGATCACTTCTCCACGGAGGATAACGGAACTTTCAAAACGCATAGCCTCCGTATATGTTCAAGAAATTCCCATACTGTGATAAAGTTCAATAAGATGCTTTGATCCAAATTTTCTATACACATAGGTTCCAAAGCTTATTTCAATTGAAGATGGGAAAGATTAGTTCCTCGTTGCAGCCATGATTCCATAAGCAAATCCTATGCACTTCTTTTTCCACTGTTAGAGAGAACGTTTGTTTTTCAGGATAATCTGTTCAAGCAACACTTGCAGAGAATCAGGAACTGATGCCCTTGCGTCTTTTAAAAAGTCATCTGACGGGGGATATTAAGTATTGTCAAATGTTTGGGAAAGAATGTCTTGCAGAATAGTCTCTGCTGCAGCTCTGACAACTCTAAGCCGCTCTTCAGCAGGAACTCTTAAGTCTTTGATTGTACCACTTTTCATAAAGAATGTTTTGTCCAATGTCTGTGAACATCAAGATTGAGCTGTGATACGGACCAACCTGTGCAAAAATAATTTTTTCTCCATATCGCTTTTTTAGATGAGCTTGAACACTTGCAACTGCTGGTTTGTAATCACCTGTGAAGTTCTCTGCAATCAAGTCACTTATGGAAAATTGCTTTTCCTCTCTAGTTTCTGCAAGGTACGCATGTACACGCTCCATACCCTCAATAAGGAGAGTTGTTCAGGACGCCCTCGTTTACCCCCTGCACCAGTAGATCGCTACAAGGAGTGCCATTTTAGGTAGCAATGTTTGTGATACTTACCCTCAGCAGCAACAAATTCACTTATACATGAAAGATGCTTAAGAATCTGTGTCCCCATTCACCAGCTTGTCTAACTTTTTTCACAATCGATTCTTTCACTTCCAGTGTTTCAACTTGATGGAGTTCATCCCGTAGATATTTAGGCAATTTTATCTGCTTTTCGAAATATTCCTTGCAGAATTTTTCACCACAAGGGAAACAAAAATCTCCAACGATGTGACGCCTTGAACCCGACGCACTTCTCAGCCTTTCCCCACGCGAAGACAATGGTTGAGGAGATGAAACATCTCCTCCTCGCTGGACAGATGCTTTCACATTACTTTCCACAGTGTACCTCTTCCTGCATGCGTCATGTTCGGATAATTCGTTTAAATTGCACGAAAACCTCATGTTCCCTTCAAGCCTACGTTTCTGACACACTTTTATCAGCATCTATAAATTCCACGCTTTTTCACTGTCACTGTTCCCTCTCCATGCACTTCCCGATGACCCCTTAACAAACATCCGACGGAGGTAGCTCCGACATATAGTAAAAAAGCAAGTACTTAAAACACCACCACGATCGAAATTTAGACGATTTTTGTTTGAAACGTTCGCCACAGCTCCGAATACGGCCGGGGGTATAGTGAGGAAGACCTCGGAGGCAAGAAGTTTGGGAGGGAAGACAGAACACCCGCTGGGTCACCACTCGGAGTGAGGGCCTCGCTACGAACGAAAGTACCAGTCCCTTAATGGCTGACCAATACTCACAAACGGAGAGGCTTTCGTTGTTTTTACAGCAATACCTACTTTCAAAAATATATTGGTATGCACTAACACAAAAATTACACCTATTTATATACAATGCGTTAATAATCATCGTCAATGACTAATTCCTCCTTTTTCTTTAACATATGTAGGATAAGAGGACTGCAATTCATCTGGGTCAGTTTACTGAATAATCCGATTTTTCCAACTTTTCGTTTTTTAACGATAACTACAAATCTGTTGGGCCTAAGGACTTCGTTCTTTACTTAGATTAAAGCTAAATAACTGCTCTATAACATTGCTTTGTATAACTTCCCCGTGGAATGATCATTAGAGCCAATATTCTAGCAGAAAGATGACTGAAATCGGAAATTTGAAATTTTTAAAGAAATAAGTTAATTTTTGAAGTCCAATATCTCGGGAACTATTGGACTTACAGAACTGCGGTTCGGCTTAAATTTTAGAATATTTTATCTATATTAATAGAAGTGCGAGCGACTTTTAGTAAAAAAAGAAAAAAAAATGAACCACCCTTCACGAGTTATAAGCCAAAATCAGAAAAAAGTCCGAAAATTTCGAGGTTTTTTGGCTCTTAAAACTTCAGCTAAAGGATTTCGAAGCTGCAAACTTGATTTAATACTTCTCTAATACGTCCTAACAACATACCAAAAATTCAGCTTCCTGCAATTTTTTTGGACCTAAGGCAATTTTTTTGTCTACAACGACTGGCCTATAACCCATGAGTCCCTTTGATAACCTTACTTCTCCCATGCGTGTAACAGGACCCTAACAAGTGACAAACCTAGCTGCTCGCCTCTGAAACGCTTCCATGTTTTCCTTCATACTGATCTGCTGCAGATCCCAAACAGTTGAGCAAATTATAACATGTAGTCGTACAAGCGTTTTATAGTCGGTCTCCTTTACAGATGAAGTACATATTCCCAAAATTCTCCCAGTAAAACGAGGTAAGCTGTCCACATTACTCACAACTGTCCTTACATGTTCGTTCCATTTCATATCGCTCTGTAGTGTTACGGCTAGATATCTGAACGACGCGACTCTATCGAGAAACTCACTACTAATGCTGTATTCGAACATTATGTGATTGTTTTTCCTACTCATGACCATCACCTTACATTTTTCTACATAGAGAGCTAGCTGCCATTCTTCACACAAACTAGAAATTTTGTCTAAGTCATCCTGTATGCTATTACAGTCAGTTAAAAACGACACCCTCCCACACACCACAGCATCATCAGCAAACAGCCGCAAATTACAACTTAATGTGTCCATCAGATCATTTATATAGATAGAAAATAATAGCGGTTCTATCACACTCCCCTGGGGCACACCTGACGATATACTCGTCTCTGATGAACACGCGCCGTCGAGAACAACGTACTGCGTTCTATTACTCAGGAAGTCCTCCAGCCAGTCATATGTTCGTATCTTCATTAGCAGTCTGCATTGCGGCACCACGTCAGATGCCTTTTTGAAATCGAGAAAAACACAAACCGCCTGTTGTCTTTCACCCATGGCTCGCAAGATGTCACGTGAGAAAAGGGCAAGCTGAGTTTCACATGGACGATGTTTTCCAAACACGTGCTGACTCAAAGAAAGAGTTTAATCCGTCTCAAGGAAATTTACTATGTTCTAGCTGAGAATATGTGCCAAAATGATGACTACGATATTGGCCTGTAATTATGTGGGTCAGTTCTTTTACCTGTCTTCTAAATGGGAGTCACCTGCGCTTTTTTTCCATTCAGTAAGAACTTTGCGCTGAATTAAAGATTCGCGATAAATGCAAACTAAATAAGGGGCCAATACCGCAGAATACAATTTGTAAAACCGAACTGGTATTCGATCCGCACCAGGAACTTTTTTCGTATTTAGCTCTCTCAGCTGTTTCTTTATATTGAAAATACTTATTACTATGTCCTCCATATGGGAGTTCGTGCGTTAATCAAATTTTGGTGCATATGAGCGGTCCTCCTGCGTGAAAGATTTCTTAAACATTAAATTTAGAACTTCAGCGTTCCGTTTGTTTTCTTCTGTTTCTGTACCGGAATGATGAACGAGTGACTGGATGGCCTTTTTATCGATTTTACATAGGACCAGAATCTTTTCGTGTTCTCGGAAAGATCTTTTGCTAAAGTATGGTTGAGGTAATTATGCGTGTAACATGACCCCACCATCTCAGCCTGTTCGCACTAGCTGCTTGATCTATAGTGTTCATTCCTAGTTTTTCTTTGATTTCCTCATTATGGACATCCTCCTGTCATTGTTCCCATCTGTCAGTACCTGCAATCATACTTGCTACTTTCATATCTTGTAATCGCAACATAATTAACAAGGTAATCTCTATACACCCTACTTTTACTCCCATACAACAAAGTTGGCAAAAAGATAGAGCGGTGCAGTGCTAAGTCAGTCTCGATACTGAGGAGAGAGTAGATCATAGATGATCACACACTGCATTACTTTTGCTACACCTTCCTTCCAGTTCTTTCATAATGTTGTCATCATGTGAGAAAATACACCGTAAGTACTTGAAACTGTCCACTTTTTTCTAAATTTGTTCCTCCTATTTGGTACTCAATATCTTTAATTCTCTTTTCCACAGACATTACTTTCTTCTTGAAGATGCTGATCTTCATAACAAAAACGTTCTACCTCTAATTTAGGTCTGAAATATTACATTGCCATTCAATCGAATCTGCCATCACAACTAAGTCGTCCGTATATGAGAGACTGCTTATTTTGTTGTCACCTATTTTAATCTCACCCTGCTAATCTATTGTTTTCAACAGATGATCCTTAGATATTATGAACAATAGTGGCGACTACAGCCTTTTCTTACCTCTTCAACTACCGTGAACCATGAACTCAATTTACCGTCAACTCTAGCTACTACCTTACAATCTACGTAAACACCTTTATTTGCCTGCAGACGTTTGCCACTTATTTCATTATCTTGTAGAACTGACAATAGTTTCCCCCTAGGAAAACAGTCATAAACCTTATCTAAATCTGTAAAACGCAGATACAATTCCCTGTTTCACTCATAACATTTCTCCGTTATTTGCCGTAGACTAAAGATCTGGTCCAGACTGAATATATATCATTTAATTAGCGTTATCATTCCGTGTTGGGAAGATACATGTTTATTCCATACTTACATTAGCCCATCTCCTTCTCCCTAATGTCAACTGCCTTACTAGTTTAGTTTCGTTTCTAAGCACCTCTACTGTAGTACTCAGTAAGGGACTAATAAAAAAGGAAGCTTAGGGCTTATTGTCCCGTCAACGGCGTGTTCATTATCGACACAGCTGAAGCTTGGATTTTTGGATAAGGTAGTGGAAGGAAATCTGGCGTGCCCTTTCAAAAGAACCATCCTAGCATTTGCCTGTAGGAAAACCTAAATATGGATGGACGGAGGAGAGTTTGAACCACCATCCTCCTGAATACGAGTTCAATGTATTACCACAGCACCGCCTCGCTTCATCTATCTTATCTTGTAACGTTATATGTCCTGAATTATGCGTTGTTCGTGGTTTTTTATCTCCATCGAAATTATTACGTTACAGTGAGGAATACGTGTAGAAAGTTTGGTTGAAACCGGACAATTTTAGTAAAGGTAAAGCAGTCACTAATCCGAAGATTGGTTTGAACACCACAGAGCTTTACTAGGCATCGCCCTGTTTGGAGGTGGTATGCCGTTGCCTTCCTCCGACGTTCGAACTGACTTACCCAGCCAGTTATAGGGGGACCTACAGTTTAACGTGGGTTCCGAACCACGGTGCTACTCGGTATCTACCACTGTGAAACCGAGGCGCACTAGGTCACGTGAAACACACACACCACTCAGCCACACGAAATTGTTATTATATTCGATTTAGGACGTTTCCTTTATACTACAATTGATTTCACATTACAGTTTTTCTCAAATATGCATAAGATTTTATAAATTTTCCGTGTATTTCATCATTGTATATTATAAAAGCAAGTGTTCAATGTGCGTTCCAAAAAAAAAAAAAAAAAAAAAAAAAAATTAAAGCACGATCAAGGGACTTGCATGCTGTGATAGACCTTTATCCCCTTTCGGCCAAGATTTTTCTTTCTTTTGTTTTTACGTAAAGGACATACAGACCGTACCTTCGGAAGCATAATTTTAATGTCAACACCAGCCACGCATATATCTTCGGCCACGCATATTTCTTCGGCCACTCATACAAATACTTCAACTAACAAAGAATATCAGAGCCGACATTTCACTGGCATACTTTTACGAACTTATGACTAGAAAGGAAGAAGAATACACAGTACTTATCCCTAATATACTACTTAGCTCAACAGAACAGCCAAACTAATTTTAAATATTGCAATTTCCAAAAAAATTAGCTTAAACTGTAGTTCTATTATTACGAAAGCGAAAGGACAAACTTAAAGACTCTTGTTTCTCAAAATGTTCAAATGTTTGTTAAGCTTAAGGGACTTAACTACGGGGTCATCAGTCCCTAAACTTACAAACTACTTATGAACTAGCTAAGACTACGGACGGCACAAATATCCATGCCCGAGGGGGGATTCTAACCCCCGACCGCAGCGGCCGTGCAGACCGTGACTGAAGCGCCTTAGTCTCCTCGGCCACCGTGGCCGGCTCTTGTTTCTCCCACGGTCAACTAACTGTATGCCGCTTGCCCTAGAGCAAGAAATGGAAAGCGTTGCCATGTTCGCTAGTTAAAAATTCTTTGAGATACCAGACGAGCCAACTATCTCCGTTAAATGATTAAGTTGGTGTAGACTGGTTTGTTGCAGCTCTTGACGCTACCATGTTCTGTTCAAGCCTCTTCATCTGAGAATAAGAATGGCAACTTACATTCTTTTGAATCTACTTATTGTATTCGTCTCTCGATCTTCATGTCAGAGCATGCGTCCCACAAACCCATCCCTTCTCTCAGTCAGAATATGCCAGCAACTCTTTTTGTCCCCAATTCTGACCTGTACCTCCTCATTAGTTACGTCATCTACCCATCCTCAGCCTTCGTCTCTAGCACCACATATCAAAAGCTTCTGTCACCTTCTTGTCTGAACCCCTTATCGTCCACGTTTCACTCCCATACAACGCTACACTCCAGACAAATGCTTACAGAAAGGACTTCCTAATATTTAAATTAATATTGAATGTCAACTTATTTCGCTTGTTCAGAAATGTTTTTCTTCCCATAGCCAATCTGCATTTTATATCTTCTTTACTTCGGCCATAAGAAGTTATTTTGCTACCCAAATAATAAAACTAGTGTACTACTTTTATTGTCTCATTTCATAATCTAATTCCTTCAGTATCGCCTGATACTGACAGTACATTAGATTACCCCTATGTTACTCTTGTTACTGTTCATCTTTCACCCTCTTTTCAACACATTGTTCATTTCGTTCTATTGCTCTTTCAGGTCCTTTGCTGTCTCCGACGGAATTTTTATGTCACCAGCAAACCACAAAGATTTATTTCTTCTTTCTGAACTTTAAATCCCTCTCCAAACTTCTCCTTGCATTCCTTCACAGCTTGCTCAATTTTTACAGATTGACCAACATTGGTGAAAGGCTACAACGCAGTCTTACTCTCTTCCTTTTCTTGTCCATCGACTCTAAAAACTGCTGACTGGTTTTTGTGCAAATTGTTCAAATGTTTGTTAAGCTTAAGGTATTTAACTGCGAGTTCATCAGTCCCTAAACTTACAAACTACTTATGAACTAGCTTATACGAAAGACGACACAAATATCCATGCCCGAGGGGGGATTCGAACCTCCGACCGTAGCAGTCGTGCAGACTCTGACTGGTGCGTCACAGACCGCTTGGCCACTGCGGCCGACTGTGAAAATTGGATACAACATTTCGCTCCCTATATTTTATCCCTGCTACCTTCAGAATTTGAAAAAGTCTATTCCAGTTAACATTGTCAAAAGCTTTCTCCAGATCTACAAATGCTACAAACATAGTTTTGTCTTTCCTTAACCTATCTTGTGAGACAAGTAGTACTGTGAGTGTGGCCTCCCGTGCTCCTAGATTCCTCCTAAGTCGAAACGGATCTTCGTCAAGGTGGGATTCCAACAGTTTTTTCATTCGTCTGTAGGTAACTCGTGCAAGCATTCTGCAACCACTACTTATTAAACTGATAGTTCCCCGGTCTCATACATCTTGCGTACCAGGTGGAACAATTTGTTCATCACTGGTTCATCTACCGTCATCAGCAGGTCAGACAGAAAATCATCTACTCCAGGGCTCTTGTTTCGTTTCATACCTTTCAATGCTCTGTCAAATTCTTCTCGCAGCATCGTATCTCCTATCTCATCTATCTCTACTTTCTCTTCAATTTCTAAAGCCGGCCGCGGTGGCCGAGGTGACTGAGGCGCTCCAGTCACGGTCAGCAGGGCCACTACGGTCGGGGGTTCGAATCCCCCCTCGGGCATGGATATTTGTGCCGTTCTAGTCCGTAAGTAGTTCATAAGTAGTTTGTAAGTTTAGGGACTGATGACCCCGTAGTTAAGTCCCATAAGCTTAACAAACATTTGAACTTTGAACAATTTCTAAAATACTAAGTTCGTTTCCTTTGTAACGGTCCTCTATATATTCTACATCTACACGGGATACTCTGCAAATCACATTTAAGTGCTTCGTAGAGGGTTCATCGGAGCACCTTTGTACTATTTATCTCTCATTCCATTCTCGAATAGCGCGCGGGAAGAAAGAACACCTGACTCTCTCCGTCCGAGCTCTGATTTCTCCTATTTTATTCTGAACATCATTTCTACCTATGTAAGTGGCAGTCAACAATATATTTTCGCATTCGGAGGAGAATGTTGGCGATTAGAGTTTCGTAAGTAACCCACGCCGAAGCGATAAGCGTCATTATTGTAATGATTCCTATCCCAGATCCTGTATCATTTCCGTGACGTTGTCTCCCCTGTATCGTGACAATACAAAACGAGCTGCCCTTCTTTGGGCTCTTTCGATATCCTTCGTCAAACCCACCTGATAAGGATTCCACACTGGGCAGTAATACTCCAAAGAAGGACGGACAAGCGTAGTGTATGCAGTTTCTTTAGTAGTTCTGTTGCATCTTTTAAGGGTTCTTCCAATATTCGCTCCACCTTTCAACTTTCCCTTCTTTGCTTAGTACTGGTCTTCCATCTGAACCCTTGATATTCTTTTATCTGCTTTTTTTGTCTGCAAATGTTTCTTTTATTTTCCTGTAGGCAGTATCTATCCTTCCTCTAGTTATATATTCTTTTTCAGTCTTGCATTTGTCCTCTATCCACTCCTGCTTAGCCAGTCTGGCCTTCCTGTCAACCTCATTTTTCAGACGTACTTCCTTTTGCTTGATTTACTTCCTGCGTTTTGAAATGTTCTTCTTTTATCAATTAAGTTCAGTATCTCATATGTTATCCAGGGATTTCGTTAGACCTTGTCCTTCTGCCTACGTTATCCCCTGAGGCCTTCACTACTCAATCCAGTAGAGCTACCAATTCTACTTTTACTGTGTGCTCCCTCTGAAGCTGTCAACCACCATCGGTTCCTTCAGTTTGTCCAGGTTCCATCTCCTTAATTTTCTACCTTTTTGCAGTCTCTTAAGTTTTAATCTACAGTTCATAACCAATAATTTATGGTCAAAGTCTATATCTGCCCCTGGATATGTCTTACAGTTATAATCTAGTTTCTAAACCCCATTGCCTTACCATTATAAAGTCAATTTGGTATATCAAAATTATAACTGGACAAACTAAAGGAACCGATGGTGGTTGACAGCTTCAGAGGGAGCATTAGGCAAGGACTTGTGAAACGAGGAAAAATCACAAAGTAAAAGTAGAATTGGTAGCTCTGCTGGATTGAGTGGTGAAGGCCGCAGGGGATAACGTAGGCAGAATTACAAGGTCTAACAGAAATCCCTGGATAACACATGAGATACTGAACTTACTTGATAAAAGAAGAACATTTCAAAACGCAGGAAGTAAAGCAAGCAAAAGCTGTAAAGCTGAAAAATGAGGTTGACGGGAAGGCCCGACTGGCTAAGCAGGAGTGGATAGAGGACAAATGGTCTCTTCCACATAAACAACCTTTCTTCATGATGATTAAACCAAGTGTTTCTGATTATGAATTTGTACTCTGTACAAAATTCTACAAGGCGATCTCCTCTTTCATCCCTTTTCCCCAGTCCATATTCCCCTACTACATTTCCTCCTCTTCCTTTTCCTACTAAGAGTTCCAGTCCCCCATCACAATTACGTTTTTTTCTCCTTTAACGGTCAGAATAATTTCTTTTATTTCATCATACATTTCTTCGATCTCCTCATCATCGACAGAACTAGTTGACATATAAGCTTGTAACACTGTGGTCGGTGTTGGCTTCATGTCTGTCTTTACTACGATAATGCGTTCACTATGCTGTTCATAGTAGCTTAGCCGCATTCCTATTTTCTTATTCACTATCAGACCTGCTGCTGCATTAATACCCACTGGTTTTGTATTTATAATCTACATCTACATAGATACTCCGCAAATCACATTCAAGTGCCTGGCAGAGGGTTCATTAACCACTTTCATAACTTTTCTCTACCGTTCCATTCTCTAATAGCGCGCGGGAAGAATGAACACCTAAATCGTTCCGTTTTCGATCTGATTTCTCTTATTTTATTGGGATGGTCATGTCTCCCTAAGTAGGTGGGTGCTAGCAAAATATTTTCACATTCAGAACTAAAAGTCGGTGATTGAAATTTCGCAAACAGATCACGCCGCAATGAATAACGTCTTTTTTTTTTAATGATTTCCACCCCAATTCGTGCAACATTTCCGTGAAGCTTTCCCCCCGTAACGTGATAGAACAAAACGAATTGCCCTTGTCTGAACCTTTTCAATATTTTCCGTGAATCCCACCTGGTTAGGGTCCCACAAGGGGCAACAGTACTCCAGGAGAGGACGCACAAGTGTGATGTAGCCGGTGTCTTTGGTGAAGCTGGTGCATCTTCGAAGCGTTCTGCCGATGAAACGTAACCTTTGGTTCGCCTTTCCCACAATATAATCGTGTACTCACTTGACTACAGCTCATATGCACCTATACTATATTTCCTTCTCTTCCCTTTCTTACCACCGAGTTATAGTCCCCCATCACAATTACAGACCTGCTTTTTACAACATAAACAGCATTTCAAAATATTAGTCAACAGTAAAGACAAAATTCAACCCCTAGCACAGAGTGGTGTGTATAGGATCATATGCAGACATTGTGGAAAAGTGTATATCGGTCAGCCTGGCAGGTATGTAGCAATTAGATTGTCAGAACATGAGAGAATCTGGAAGTTAGAAAAGAAAGATTCAAGCTTTCCCGAACATTTGCTCACAGAAAACCATACTTATGTTGTAGACTGTGAAATCCCGCCACGGTGGTGTGGCCGAGCGTTCCAAGGCGCCTAGCTGCTGAGCGTGCCGCTGCTCGTCGTCGGATGTTCGAGTCCTCCCTCAGGCATTGGAGTATTTGTTGTCCTTAGCATAAATCAGTTTAACTTGTTTGTAAGCCTAGGAACTGATGACCAGAGTTGTTACGTCCAATAGCTTTCGAAGCATTTCATTTAACTGTGAATTCCTACAATCTCTCAAGTAAAGCAGAAGGATGACAATATTGGAAACACTGAAAATCAATAAACATATGGCAGATGATACTACTATAGCATTAAACGATGAAATCCAGTTTTCCTTTTCCCCCTAATACAATAAGTTTCAGTCATCAGTTACAGTGTTATTTTACAATGTAACTACCCCTACCTGCCTTTCCCCCTACTTTAAAAGATACTATTCAAGGCATGAATCTTTATTTATAAATTAAGCTTTTTAAGTATTTTTATATTTTAGTAAATGTAATTTAGGGCCATGAAAATGTAACGCTTTCCTGTAAACGTGTGAATTTGTATCTTCTGTAATTTAATAACATCTTTGGAAGTAGCACGTCTGTGAAGAAATGTTAGCGACAATCACTTGTCGCCTGATGATGGTCTAAGAAGCCGATAGCCGGTTAGTAACTCAATAAATAATCTTGCAGAACATCAGTAAATTTTCCTGTTGACAAAAACTTGGATCTTTTTAAGAAGCGTAACAAACAATTCAATACGATACCGTTGTAAAGTTTGACCTTTTTTCTTCGTCCCAATATCGAAAATGAGCCCCAGCACGAGCCGCCACTGGGTAGTACATTACCACAAAATGCGGTTGAGTAACGTGTGTCTCAGTAATGATTGCTTTGGGTCGCACGCATCTCGTACGTCACTGCTGAAAAAACTCCCGGTTCTCCTTTGACTGAGTACTTAGTAGTTCTTTTGCTGCTGCAACTAATTACTTCATTCCACCTGACTTGTGTGGAGAACTCTCACTCTCTTCTTTTAGTGGTCTTATTATGATTTTCGTTGCAGAGCTTCTTACAAATGTGTATCGTGGATACCTGTACTATTACTGCTGTGCCTACGAATTGTTTTTGTTACCCTCTTCTTGCGGTAGTGGATTACGTATGCGGAGAGAATGTGGTGTGAACCTAAAGTGTTACCTTTCTGCGTCATTACGCAACATTATAAGCGAAAGACGTCGCCAGTCATCGTACACTGTAAATTTCTGGTTGGTTGCTCACATTCTGATTCAGATTTGATTAACATTCACAACACAAAGTACTATTAAATTGATCAATCTTCTTTTATTCCACTGTTTGTTTGCTTGGGAAATTATCAGAAATAGATCAACGGGGCTACTTGTGTCGCTGGACCCTGTATTAACGGTTAACGAAATTATTTCTGCATCATTATTTGCTTTGCAGCTTCATCGAGATTTAACTTCTTCGTTTTGTACTTCGATATTCGCTGAACAGCTGCCTAAAACACGATCAAGGTATAATAAACGGCTGGCCGCGGTGGCCGAGGGGACTACGGCGCGTCAGTCACTGTCTGCACGGCTACTACGGTCGGAGGTTCGAATCCCCCTCGGGCATTGATATTTTTGCTGTCCTTAGTGTTAGCTAGTTCATAAGTAGTTTGTAAGTTTAGGGACTGATGACCCCGTAGTTAAGTCCCATAAGCTATACAAACATTTGAACGTTTTTTTAAAAATAATAAACGTCTATTCTTTTCCACAAGCAGTCTCAGATTTACAGTGAAATTCATACTAAGTGAAAAGAAAATTTGTCAAGGTAATTTAACGTAGAACAGTCGAGGTATATTTTAACTGAAAGTAGATGTTGCTGGAAAAAATTATGACAGCAGCTGACACCTGGGGGATAGTAGATGTATTGATTACGTTATCAACATTGTCAGCCAACTAATAGCGTAGTAATGTAGCTGCAAGAGCGCCATCTGCGTGTACCCTTTAATAGCGAATGTTTACATCAATCAGGCTTGGTGTCATATCAACGTGTGAAGAAAACAGGCACCATCTCGACGAGACGAACTCTTGCTTCCTACAGCCAACTGAGCGATCTTCAAAGGGGTCAGATTGTGGCCTTTCGAAAATTTCCACACGAATTGGAAGTACTACGTCAGTTGTGCGATGTTCCTGGTTGCAGTAGTCACATTAACATCTTCACACCCGTAGACAGCATTCTTGACGTCTACGCAGAACACATTCCGCCAAGGTCGGCGAATTATAAAGAAAGAAGTGGCAGATGACACACCTACCGCAGCAAAGATAAGAAGGTTTGGTGGCCTAGCAGTGTTAACACAAACTGTTGCTAACCTGTTATTAGCATTATGGACTTACATAATTTTTATTTGTCAACCTGAAACTTTTAACAAAAATAACAACAAATAAAAAAAGTCACAACAAAGTCTTGTAACCACCATTAAATTATTCTCAAATTATATAAACACAGATGAACAACTAATAAGTAAAATTTCTACAAAAACCTCTCGGTGTGGTCAATATTAACTGCTTTAAAGCATTACAATGCAGCACTAACAAGCACACAAACCAAGAATTTATCTTATATACGAAATCAGATTACAATGCATAACAAAAATAGTAAGAATACTCATATTATATGAAATGGAACGAACATGTAAGAACAGTTGTAAGGCGGACAGACGACACGATTTTTTGGGAGAATTTTGGGAAGACGTACTTCATCTGAAAAGGAGACCGCGTATAAAACGCTCGTAAGACCACATATTGAGTATTGCCCAGTTGTTTGGGAACCGCAGCAAATCATTTTAAAGGAAGACATGGATCCAGTTCAGAGACGAGCAGCTAGGTTCGTTACTGGTAAGGTCGACCAATGCGCGTGTGTCATGGCAATGCTCCGGGAACTCAAATAGCGATCGCTTGAGGAAAGACGACGTTCTTTTCGAGAAATTCTGTTGAGGCTATTTAGAGGGCCGGAATTTGAAGTTGAGTGTAGAAAGATCTTCCTGCCGCCTACTACACAACGACAAGGTAAGAGAAATTAGGGCTCATTCAGAGGCGTTCGTCGGTCTATTTGGAATAGGAAAGGAAGTGCCTAGTATTGGTACAGTGTACCCTCCGCCACGCACATTACGGTGGATTGCGGAGTATATATGTAGATATAGATAAATTATACTACCCTACAAAATATAACCCCGTACCATGCATTCTTCGAACACCAGTAACGCTCTCTGTCAGAAATAAATAAATAAAATTTACATCAATTATATATGCATCAATACAAGTACTTTTTACTCATTTTTTCTGTCTCCTACCGCTCCTTCAACCCATCCTATCACACACCATATCGAAAGTAACAAAATAGAAATTTCTGAAAACTGAAAGGCCCTTTTGCGAGAAAAATGACAGAACAGCAACAGAAATATTGAAACGGAGAAACTTTAGCTCGCACGAAGGGAAAATAACCCAAATCCTTTGGGTAGTAAGTCAATGTCACTATAAAGTAAAACCAACATATTTCCATTAGTGATAACAAAAGTGAAAAACAAAGCAATGGAAAGAAAGGAAGATTTACTAAAGAAAGGTCACTACTGAACACAAAGCGACAAGAAGGAAACACAAAGCGACCTACTCTGATGGGTCTTAAAGTAAATATCCTATTCCTGCAGCATGAAATGAAGCAATTAGTATACTTTCCAGTATTCCAACTAATGACACAGTCGTAGAAATCGTTGGTGGCCATGGAAAAGCGCCCCCGTGAGGAAGTTGGCGTAGAGTTCGTCACAAGCGCCTAGCGCTTTCGTCTGTTGCTGGGCATTTCACAGATAGGCAATGTAAACCACACCGTCCGCGGAGCGGAGGGCGATTATTGCGAAGGCAGAGGACCCCAGTAGCAACAATGGAATTATGGCTGGTGCGTAGGTGCAGCTGTGTGTCCTGCCTGGTAAACCACTTCACAGTTACACTCATAGGGGTGGTTTCGTTAACGAGGGCTATCGTGGCTCTGAATAGCTCACATACTGCTGATACACGAAGACAATGGAGCCAATGTTCACGAGTGTCAGGAACAATGCACAGTGTACAGTTTGGCGAGGCAGTAAAATGTATAACGGCGAGTCACTGATTTGTCTTGATAACATTATTAACCAGGCGGTACCACAACCCACGAAACTCTGTTGGTAGGAGGGTGTTAAAGATGGTTAGGACTTTGGGATCGCACACCTCTAGCTCATCTTTCACTCAAACCACACAATCGAAGTGTACGGGTCGACTGGTACCGTAAGAGGATACTTATATAGTGGAATGGCGGGCCGAGTTCATCTGAGATGAAAGCAAAGAGTGCTTGCACGCAAGTGCTGGTCGTTTGTGCGTGTGTCTTAGGCCCGGTGACCGCTGTCTCACAGAGCGCATACATCCAAAACACACTGGTCCCAGAATTAATGGTCCGGGCTGCGCTAGGCTGCAACTCCCGTTCACATTTGTTGTTTGTGGAGGGAACGCAGTCCAGTGTGTGACTCGGTCGTCTGATGCCTAGCCATAGTCCACTACACGTTAAATTCCGCAGCGCTGTTCTGACGGATACTTTTATTATATGTGACTCAGATTTCCGTGGACCGCGGTGGAGTAGCCGAGCGGTCTAAAGCGTCTCGCTGCGGAGCGCGCGGTTGCTCGCCGGGAAGGTTCGAGTCCTCCCTGGGGCATGGGTGTGTGTGTTGTCCTTAGGTTAGTTGCCCTAGATTTAAGTAGTTTGTAAGCTACGACTGATGACCACGCAGTTTGGTCCGATAGATTTACAAACATTTGAACATTTGAATTGATTTCTGTGGTTAAATCACGCATCACTCAAATCCCCCCACAATCTCCGCTACTCTCGGCCGTCCAGTTGTCCCGATCTCTCGCTCATTGGAAAATTCTTCGCAATATATTGGAGCAGACAGTCATTGATGGAATCCCAAGGCGTGTAGCAATGATAATAGTCATTGACACGGAACTGAGTTCACCGTCTTCGTCACTTCATAGGAGACAGTAGTTTCAATCAGGTGAAATTTGTACAGCCTGTTCTCCTAAATAAATGTGGCTCGGACAAGTACAATCCTCATTGCTGTTGCACTTGGGATGTCCAGCAGTGCAGATCTGCTTGGTGTCAACACGAACTGCTCACTACCAGTTCATAGGAGTGGTACTACAGATACACACACACACACAACACACACACACACACACACACACACACACACACACACCTTAGCCCGTCTTTCACTGACTCCACGGCATTTATTTGCACAGCTCGACTGGTGCCGTCAGAAGATCATTTAATACATTTGGAGCGTGGTCCTCAGTGATGAAAGTAGATTCTGCCTGCACGCAAGTGATGGCCGTTTGTGGATGTGACATAGATGTGCAAAGCGTTTTCTTGTAGAGCTCATTCGCTCAAGACACACTGGCACCAATCCAGCCCTTATGGTCTGTGATACGATATGGTGCCGATCTTGTTCTCCTTTGATGTTCGCAAGGCGAAAGCTGCCCAGCACTTCGAAGTTGTAAAATGTTCCAACACGTTATTGGTCGCCTACACACTGCGCCTGAAACTCAACATGCTCTGCAAGATGTGAAGCAAGTTCCCTGGCCAGAACGAGCTCTGGACTTGTCTCCAATCGGGCACGAGTTGGGTATGATGGGACGACAACTGATACGTGGGACTCGTCAACCCACAACCCTTGCAGGTAGAGCAGGAGTGGAGTAATGTATGCAAAGGTAGTGTTCGCCATCTGTATGATCGAATGGATTGCAGAAGCAGTGCGTGCATTGCCGTTCGCTGAATATGCATCACGAAAATATATGTGTGTTTCAGCTTTGATCTACAGCTGGTACCTCAATAGGCCTACCGCTTAAGCTATTCCTCTCTAAATGTAATAATTTTTTCTGTATTCCATATGCAGTGTTTCAACAATAGATCTTGAGTGAACTGGATACCCTAAGAAGGTGTACTAATTTTTATATCTATTTATAAAAGGCAATGAATGACTGACTGGCTCATCATTCCTCAGCCCAAACCACTGAAGATAGAAACTTGAAATTAATAGAGGTATTGATCTTACACTGTAGGCGTCATTTAAGAAGTGATTTTTCGATATTCCATCCATAAGGGGGTGAAATAGGGGATGAAACGTTTTTTGAAAATACGTTCCTAATTAGGCAATTTTGAAGCTAGAACTATAAACGTTCGGATTTGAATTCAGTGTTCGAATTTAAAAGACACGTGTTTCGGCATTTTTTGAAATTCAAGCAATAAGGGAGTAAAATAGGGGACGCAAAAATTTGATTTTCAAAAATATGTTGCTGTTAACTCAAATTTTAAAGTGCAACTAAGAAACCTTGGATATGGAATCTTGGTCAGGATTAAAAAATAACACGAGTTTCAGTATTTCTGGAAATTCGACAAGTAATAGGGTAAAATAGGGGATGAAAAATTCTTTTTGAAAACTCATTGCTATTCAGACAATTTTGAAGCTAGAGCTGCAAAAACTGATATTTATATTGTGGGTCAGAATTTAAAAAATACGTGATTCGATATTTTTGGAAATTCAACCATAAACGTGGTTAATTGGAGAGGGGATGTTTTTCGAAAACCTGTTGCTATTTAGGCAATTTTGCAGGTAGAACTACAAATTTTCGGAATCTGGATTCGGGGTTCGAATTTAAAAGACAAGTGTTTCAGTATTTTTGGAAATTCGGCCAAAAAGGGGGTGAAATACAGGATGCAAAAATTGATTTTCAAAAATATGTTGCTGTTAACTCAAATTACAACCTATAACTACGAAATTTAGGATATGGACTCTTGATCGGGATAAAAAAATACACGAGTTTCGGTATTTTTGGATATTCAACAAGTAAGGGGATAAAATAGGGGATCAAAAATTCCTTTCGAAAACCAATTGTTGTCAAGACAATTTTGAAGCCAGAGCTGCAAAAATGGAATTTGTATTGTTCGTTAGAATTTAAAAAATACGTGTTTCGCTATTTCTGGAAATTGAACCATCAAGAGGGTTAAATTGGAGAGGGGATGTTTTTCGAAAATATTTTGCTATTAAGCAATTTTGAAGCTACAACCACATAAATTGGTATATATTTTCTCGGTCAGAATTAAAAAGACACGTGTTTCGGTATTTTCAGAAAATTAATCATTTATGGGGTGAATATGGGATGAAACATTTTTTTGAAAATACCTTGCTACTAAGCCAATTTTGAACCCAGACTTATAAAAATGATATTTCCATACTTGGTTAGAATTTAAAAGACATGTTGAGGTATTTTTCGAAATTGAACTATTAAGAGGTGCCATAGGGGGTTACAAGTAGTAAAATCGAATGTTCGGATGTTTGTAAATCTTAGAGAGACTGAACTACGGTGTCATCAGTCCCTTAGGCTTACAAACTAGTTGAACTAACTTAAACTAACTTAGACTAAATTATGCTAAGGACAACACAACCAACCATGCCCGAGGGGCGAATCGAAGCCTCGACGGCGAACAGCATCGCTCACCGCAGCATGGCGCCTCAACACGCACGGCCATTCTGCCGCGGCTACTAGTAGTATCACAACATTTCATTATAATAGTATTTAAGCTATATCTATGAAAATTTTTATTAAGAGAGAGAAACAACTGGTGCAGCCTACGCATGCGAAGCAGCGGGCGTTAAGCTAGTATCCTGTAACGCTGCTGCAGAAATCTGCAGCCGTGACTGTCAAAGAGTCGACGAAGCCTCTGCTTGAGACCCTCCACTCGGCTCCAAACCAAAGGATCCCAATCCACTCTGGGAACAGTGCTGCAAATTGTAAGCTCTGCTTGCAACCCGCGCTCGAGGCCAACAGTCTTTACCAATTCCGCCAGTCGCACGGACTAAGGATGTCCTCAAAACCCAAGCGACAGGAGTCATTATGTCTTATTGAATCTTTTGTGTCCCAGTCTCGTCGCCGCTTTTGTGACTCGTTTCCGGCGTAGGTGTCGGTGGCCGAGTAGAATTTAACCGACACAGGAATAAAGGATGCACGCCAGCCAGTGGGACAGCAGAAACTAGAAACACCAGAGTAAATTAGAACGATATATATATATATATATATATATATATATATATATATATATTACAGAGACTTAGTAATACTTAACTTTTACATAGTTCAGTACTGCAGAATACTGATACTTAGTTGAGTTAGAGGCCTGCCCTAGTGCCTATCCGATAGCCAAGTCTTTGCCGGTGCCTATCTGATTCCGAAGTGTTAGCTGGTTCCTATCTCAGTCCCAAGTGAACGGTGACGTTCAGTGGTGGCCACGAGCGGAGTTGTAGCAGAGGGCGCTCGTGGCTGACGTCGTAAGAACGCCGCGCCGTGCGTGCATGGCGGCGTGCAGCGAAAGTAGGTGGCTAGACTTGTGCGACACCACAGAATCCATCATCGGTGGTGGAACGGGACAGCGGTTGTAATTTTAGGCTCACGTATGGCATTTTTCTCGTTTCTCAATTACACATATTTCTTTTTCATTGCAGAATTTTGAATAGTACTTTGCTTCTATAAGAAGTTCATCACTACATTTCCGTAAGGCGAAATATGTACCATGCACTTGCCAATTGTTCATAGTACAGTTTGCCTTATCTATTACCTTTACTCGTCATTTTGTGATATTTTAGTGGGATGTTTTATGTAACCTCAGATATATTTTGGTTGGTCCTAGTTTTTAGTGTTATATGCCTATGCCGACAAGCATGTTAGTTTTATTACCAAAAACGAGTCTTTAGTCGTTCAATATCATACCCTTTATCAGCTTTGAGACTGCAATTTGTCTTTATTATAGATTTAAAAAGAGTTATTGTTGACTAATTTTGTACATTTTCTTTATGTGGTATTGTAGTTTCATTCCTACATTGTAATATTGTATTTTATGTGTGCTACCATAGTTTTTTGTGTTTTTGTATGTTTATGCCTTAGTCACTTGATTAGGTTTGTTTAATACACAAGGACCTGAAGATGGCATAGTGAAATGCCGAAACTGGTTGTAATAGAATAAATATTTCATTATACTTACGGCAGTTGGTACCTCAGTTCCTTCAGGAGTCATTATTGTGGACGTGAGTAAAAACTTGCGGACGACTGCACCCCGTACGCTCAACAGCTTCCGGCGAGGCACGTCATCTCAGATGAGGTACCCCAGCAGACATACCGTGCGCACATCGGAATTCTTTCCGGCCATAACGCGCCTAACATTGGAGTTCCCTATCACTAACAGACCCTTTCCCCCGTGTGCTTGCTCGGATCCTGCTGAAGACTGGCCACCTGATCACTCACATGATGAATGGGCGATGCCGCACGCCCAGCCTCCGCATTAGCCCTCCACCTCGAGCGATGCGAACGCGCTACCCGCCACTCACCCTGAGGCGAGGGCGGATCATCTGTGTCAGGTACACGTGAAGGTGACGCGGCAGCAGAGACCGTGGGCGACCCAAACGACACCTGAGGTGCCCCATGCGACTTTTCACCGCCGCCACACCCCGACGCAGGAGCCTGGAAGATGGCTGACCTTGGCCAAAAGCACGTTCAGTTGTTCGCGAACAGCGGCCAACTGCTCCTGCGTCCTCACACAGCACACACACGCACACACACAAACCATTGTTGAAAACTCTTAAAACAGATATATGAGTGCATGTTTCCGCGGCGATATCCATTAATGAAATCTTCTCGGGTTACAAGCCGCGTCATGTGGTTTACTGCCCACGAGCTTTCGACAGAGAACTCCTCTGCCATTGTAAAGTGGATGACTGTCGTTTCGCGGCCGCTGCCGTGCTTATATAGCCGCGCCGCCGCCAGTGACGTCATTGGTGCTCAGTTCCGTGACCATATAAGGCAATGTTTTGGTCGCGCGTACGCCGTGCCCGCTTCAACTCCACAACTACGGGATCCCAAGTCGTACTGAGCTGCAAACCGCTGTCTTTATTGAGGGTGTTTTCTGAAATTCTAATCTCTACTGCCTCGTTTATTACGCTGTCCCAGAAGCTGTCGGTTCGTTTAATAATACAAGTCTCGTCGAAAGCAATTCGGTGTCCATTTTCTAGAAAACAGCGTAATAAACGAGGCAGTAGATATTAGAATCTCAGAAAACACCCTCAATAAAGACGGCGGTTTGCAGCTCAGAACGGCTTGGGACCCCGTAATTGCGGAGTTGAAGCGGGCGCGGCGTACGCGCGACCAAAACATTGCCTTATATGGGAATGGAACTGAGGACCAGTGACGTCATTGGCGGCGGCGCGGCTGTATAAGCACGGCAGCGGCCGCGAAACGACAGTCATCCACTTGACAATGGCAGAGGAGTTCTCTGTCGAAAGCTCGTGGGCAGTAAACCACATGACGCGGCTTGTAATCCGAGAAGATCTTAAAACAGAAGTTGTAAAGAAATCTGCGAAGAACGCAGGAATAAAACTCTTAAAAACAGAACCAATAACGGAATTTAAGAAACTGACCAGTAATGAAAATGCACACACATTAAATTATGCCAATTAGCGCTCTGTACGATGAGACAGTGGCGGCAGGCAGCAGCATACTGCCCGACAACCAGCTGAAGGAACAGTCTCTGACCTATTTTGAGATTCACAAATCACAGACATGATTTCAATAAAAGCTCATTGTATTCAGCAAAATATTGTAGTTCATACAGGTAACTACCTGAAATAAGTCATAGAAAATACCAACTAGTGCTGTTTTATTATTTAGCGCTTATAAAATTTGTGAGTGAACGTGTAAATGGCATTCTTAATATTGAAGAAACTTCTGAAATCCAAAATGTGCTTCATTGAAGATATTATTGTTGTTCATGTGGGTTACAGTTCTAGAAACCATGACCTAAAAATATTTTATGCAATAAATTTAGTAGTGAACCGATCAGGAAATTTTTGAAATTTCTTATAGATGAACATTATTTCAATATTCCTAGAATAATTCCCTGAATTAGTGATAAATTCATATTTTAGGAAGGACAGACTTATCATAAGAAAACAAGTCTTTATTACACTGATGGGAACACCATCCACATGATCTTTTGATTCAGACAAATAACAATTTTATTAATTTCAATGGAATAAGTGTTTGAGACACTTGTTGGATGAATTTTTATAAAGCTCGCTTATTCAAAATACTTTCTTTCTTTTTTCTCCTGTTTCACTACATTTTTACTATATTACGAATATGAATATTAACCCTTTATGGCCTCATTTTTTATCTTTTCACTTTGATATTTCGACATTTTTCTGTAGTATTTTAGTTGTTGGGAAATACGTTTAATATTAAGAGAAACCACATCGAATGATATTATATAGGCCTGAAGAGACTTACAAGTACCAAATTATATTTACAAATTTATTCTGAAGATTTATAACATATTCTGCTCGTAACCAATCGTTATCATAAATTGACTTACCGAGAACAAAAAAATTATGGAGATCGCTTTTCCACTGGAAATGCACAGAATACAAACTGAACAATCACCCGCATACAACTAAATACCACATGGTCTATGTACTGAAATTCAAATTGCTTTGGCGTCACGGATATCACATCAATGAAACAGCTGCAATACATTAACAATGTACCAAAGCGAGAATAAGTGGCGCGCTACATTTCCGCGACAATTCAAATGACGAAGAATCGTGAAGACCCGTCAGATCATAAACAGTTAAACATAGACTGTAACTATAGACTACCATCTACCACTCCCATCCAATGAAAGATTATGGTAAAACACCGCAAGTTTTCAATTTTTACCTTTACTAGATTGCTGTTATACGATTTCTTTTTTTTTTTTTTTTTTTTTTTTTTCGGGTTCTGTGGGGGGGGGAGGTGTTCTATCCCCCTCATCCCCCCCCCCCCTATAGTTACGCCACTGCGCGGAAGCGCCTTCGTACAAGACGCCAACTATACGTGTGACAGGTAATTTATAGCCCCACTAATACTGAAGTTAACTTGGTCAGTAGCATGCTATTTTGTCTTTCGTTTTATTATATGCATAAGGTCTTAAATCTACTATCGAGAATAATTATGTATAATATAGTATCAACTTTCCTGAGTTAAAATTATTTTTATTGTATTTTTCAGTGGTTTCTCAAGTTTGTAACAATTCGTTGCTCTTTACCAGTGCTTCTCAACGAATAGGCCTACAATTACCTTCTGTTTTGACAAAATACGTTATTCTTTCCATAATCCAAGTTAATTAATATCCTTTGTTATTGTCATAGGCGAAGAGATATTAAAAATTATAAGAATTTATTATGGATTGGAGTAAATTTTATGCAAGAATTTGTCTCATTATAATCCAATAATGTCCAGGTATGGCTTATGGGGGTTGCAGCTGGTATACATCTCAACAGCCACTTCTTCTGAATTTTCCCTTTACAATGCAACCAGTTATAACATAGCATTAACGAATTTTTCAGGCCCCACCTAGCAGTAATCCAGGACATACATACATACATGCAAGTCTGTTCATAGTGTAGCAAAGAATCTCTTTAACAATGGCTTCCATAGGTACCTTCAGGACAGTAGTCACGCGAGCAGCAAATACTTTGGGCCAGTTGTTTTTACATTTGAGTACAGTACAAGTGCTTATTGTTCAAATTCAAATGTTCAAATGTTTGTAGAGCTTATGGGACTTAACTACGGGGTCATCAGTCCCTAAACGTACAAACTACTAATGAACTATCAAAGCAACACTTATTAGTCTTCAGGGAGTTATTGCGATCGTTATATGAATAAAATTCTTGAATATCCGTCTCCAAATCGCTTATATTTTCTAAAAAATTACCGGTTTCGGGTCAGCTGCCCATCTTCAGATCAAAATTTTGAAGTTACAGAGTAACCTGTCCTGTAATGAACGAATGTTCATGTTCTTGAGTAACGACTGTGAACATTCGTTCATTACAGGACAGGTTACTCTGTAACTTCAAAATTTTGATCTGAAGATGGGCAGCTGTCCCGAAACCGGTAATGTTTTAGAAAATATAAGCGATCTGGAGACGGATATTCAATATTTTATACTAATGAACTAGCTAATACTAAGGACGGCACAAATATCCATGCCCGAGGGGGGATTCGAACCCCCGACCGTAGTGGGCGTGCAGATTGTGAATGCCGCGCCGCAGAAAGCTCGGCCACCGCGGCCGACGCTTATTGTTTTAAAGGTGTATATGGAAGTCAGTGTTAAATAGGTTCTACCGTACACTTTGAACATATTAAGTTGTATGCCATGGATACTTTACTTGATGGGGTCTGAAAAACACATAGATGTGATGTCTAAACTGGTTGTCTAGTAAAAGAGAAATCCTAAAGAAACAGCTGTTTTGCATTTGTATAGTAATTATACATTTCACCGCGGTTCATCTCTGGCATACTATTCTTAAAATTTAGTTCTTCGAATCATTAATTATGATAGTTGTTTTTCGCTAAGGAGTACATACACAACCAAAATCTGTAATATTTAATTATACACCATTTCAGAAAGAACGTTTCTTTCTAGATATATAATTATTTTCTTGTTTTGAGGATCATAAAATAAAATTTTAGCAATTAGGATTCTATTGTTTTTATCCAACCATGTTGGAAAGTTAATTGCTGACTAAAATTGTAGGTTACCAGACCCTCTAGAAAATCTACATAAAATCACCGCAGATTACTAAATGATTGATAATGCCTGACAAAGAACGTAGTAAGAAATCCATATATCTAACAAACTGTCCAGTTTCCCAATGGGAATCGTGCAAACATTTCAATAGGCTGTTCAGCTCCACATGTACTTGATTATTGTTATGCAGTTCGTGTTCTATGTTAATGCATGTAACTACTGCTCCTTTCCCTGTGTTAGTTTACATGATTAAGATGTTACAGTGTAAGATTCTGTATGTAACTAATCTAATCCTGTTATTAGGTGGTGCTCATATAGGCACAGTATACTAGCGGGCAAAACGACCATTCTTACTTCTCCTCCTGTAATGTGACGTTGAAATATGCTTTCTTTACTTTTCTCTGCATATTTAAGAATCAATTATTATGAAGTAACATCATCCAAATTTTATCAAAGATCATAAAATCATTCTAAGACCAAAGAATAATTATAATTATAATTATATATATATATATATATATATATATATATATATATATAACAGCACGTACAAGTACCTATTATATAACAAACTATGAACAAAAAAAATGTGGTCATTTGAAGGGAAAGTTAACCCTGAGTTCCTGTAGAAAAGTACTATATGAAGTGGAATGGTACAATATTTCTCACTTCCAGCTGAACTCAAGCATGGATGTTAAGTTTAGAGAAATCACATGTGTAGTACTATAATGAAGATAATATCTAAGATAGCATCATCCCTTATGTGATGGCTGCAAGTACTGTATATATTAAATGAATTGATTCATTGGAGTCCCCTGTTTTGTAACACACTGTATTAGCAGTTCGCTGTTGATATAGGGCATGGGGACAACATATGCCTCCATGGAAACCGTTTTGTATCAAGTAAACTCCTGATAGAGATTCTGAAACAATACAGAGTGCATTAGAAAACCTTCAGTTTCAGGAACAGCTTGTAATGAGTCAAATAATATGTTCAAGGATTATGAAACGAGTCATTTCTGTAACAAGGCCCTTCGTCTAATCTGCAAGAGTCCCAAAAGACATACGTGATTCATTACAAAACCGCAACATTTCATACTTGATGAACATTTTTGCACGCTAGTTCCTCATTCGAATTTTCTTGAGACATTCACATGGGCATCAAAGTAGTTTCTGTGCCCTAAATACAACTATAGTCAATGTCTTTATTGCCCATTAACAATCTGTTTTCGTCGCACTTGATGGCTGTTATTGTTATATCCATGTTCTTCTTCCTTTCTATTAAATGAGCTGACAAAGTCACAGGAAAGGACTCATACATGTTCCATTATTCAATAACACAGCATTAGAATTAATTTTTACCTTAGTGGAACTATGTTAATTTTGTTAATTTCCTTAAAAGTACATTACAAGCTCCAGAATCTGCACCACGTTCTTGAATCCTTGCCCTATATGGCAAGCTGCCACTTCGAGATACGTTTCTAATAATAGGAAAGTTAGTCTTTTGTGACAGAACCCAAGAATTTTAGTTGATATCTAATGTTAACAGTTAATAATGCAACTAAAAATTACCATATATTGCTAAGTAAGTAAGCAGTTCCTTTGTCTGTGGCTGTTAAACAAGAATACTGCATATGTTATTGGATATCTTAGCAAGCCGACGCTAATTGAACAACCGCTATGCTAGACAAAAAACTTAGTTGGTTCTGTTATGGAAATACCATTTTATTTTTCAATTACGTATAAAATTGATTTAAATTTTACTTGCGGCAGCAGTACCGTAGTGTGCTAATGTTGGCAATGAAATATTCGCTTCACACAGAACCAATGAAAAAGAACTTTCCATTTTGTTTCGTACAAAACCACTTCATTGTCCATGTAAACGTTTTTAGCCGAAATTCTTGATATATTCGTTGAAAATAAGTCAATGTATTTGACGACTGCTATTGTAAATTTGTGATGACATGAATATTTTTTATAGAAGAATAGTGACTTATTAGTAGGAAATAGCTAAATGTCTTTGACGAATTACATGGGTGTGAGGTTTTTTTTTTAATTAATGACAATAAGTGCAATTCATCGGCAATTATACTGATTTCGTAACGTTTAAAATACTTTGCAGTCAAAACTAAGAAAAGGAAAAAAACTGTCCCGTCCATATAGTGACTGGTTCTAAATGTACTTTTCTCGAGATGTTCCTTAGCGATTTTATAGACGTAGGCCTATATCAACCAGTCACTACACGGATGTGACAGTTCTTTTTTCCTTTAGGTATATTCGAGTGCAAAGTATTTTAAATGTTGAGAAATCTTTGTTACAAGATGTTGTCATTAATTAATCTTTGTATTGATTATTCATGTAACAATAATAATAAGAAATCTTTGTCATGGACGAATGAATTGTACTCAACATTCATTAATTTAAAAAACCGCCACATCCATATAGTGACTCGTTCTTGGTGTACTTTTTCCATTCACCACCTCATAGCTATTTATATATATTGCTCAAATTAAAAGTTTCTTTCTGTTACTATGAAACCTAATTCCACAAAGCAAACAATCTCAAAAACTGCATGTAACATTTCGTTCCAAACAATAAAAAATTACATGTTACATTAAAAATTACGCTATATTACTTCACAGTATGAAAGACGCGTTGTCACTGGCTCTTTTTACGACACTTCTCACTGGCTGAATTTCGTTACCAACATCAAAAAGTTGTTGGTGGCTGCTACACTAGGATTTAACCATAAATCTTGGTGAACTAGACATAGCATGTGAAACCGATACATGGTATGTATTTTTTTTAAATGACTACAACTACAGAATAATGACGGCAATTTTGTTTATTTTGGTTGTAGATGATCGATATGGATGCTCTGTACATATAGGACACTTCTGAAAGCAGCTGCAATCCATGGTTAAATTTTACGACGCTTCTCGCCGGGCTCCAGTGGTTATGTTGGCACCAATGGTAATGGCGGCAGCTCAGATGACCAATAAATGTTTGTCTTGACAAATTCAATTGAAACGAAGATTATTTTTTCTGAATAGACAACGGTACATTCAAGAATCTGTCAACCATAGAGCAGGTGCAGTATTAATTTTGCTGCGAGTGAAACGAGTAGTAATATTTACTCAGTAACTCGTGAAAAATATTAACGCAATTCTACACTTCATTCTTCATCTGTTACCAACATAAGCACTAAAGCCCGGCGAGAAGTGTCGTAAACTTTTACCGCAATCAGTTATAATTTTTTGTCCTTCTGAATTGTTTATTTGCTCAAATGTCCTCAAGTAGTAATAACGTGTTGTGCAATACATAGTGAGATCGGTTAAGATCATTGATGCGGGTAGTTAATACGTGACATTTAAAGGGAACTGCTACTAAAATAAGAACAACAAATTTGTATCACTAATTTGATTAGTAGTCGTGAAAATAGACGATGAGGTAGGGAACGGGGATATTTTGATGTTTTAAAATATACCTTATTTCTAAAATGAAGCCAGTAAGCAAAAGAATGATTAACTGGTGTCACAGGTCACTAATCATTCTGCTTACAATTCCACACAACTGAAATGTAAGTAGCAATAGCGTAAAGCTTCTGTTCCATTCAAATTAAATTGTCACCAAACTACACGTGGCACGATGACAATCATTGAATCGTAATTATACGGAAACTACATCCAAATCATCACTACTTTTTTGAGAATTAGCTACTGAAGAATTTCAAGTATAAAAGGCTGGCCGATCGTCTTCTTCTTTCGTCAGCTTTCAACATATAGTATTATCGGTGTAAACATCACAATAGTATCACAAATTCATACATGAGATTTTGGGTAATTTCCAAGAATGCTTGCATCGAAGTAGCTCGGCCTGAAACGATATATATCGAATGTGCAACTCTAAATCGATTACGAGGGCAATGACGCAAGAGTTGACGAAATGTGAATGTTTTCATACAAATTATTTTGACGAGTGGATATGTAAAGCTGCGTTGACGTGAATTATTTTACAGCAGAATAGTGACACATTCATAGCAATTATCGTAGAAATTTGTTGAAGTTTCTCGTGATATACATTTTAATGTAATGTGGCATACGCTTCAGGTATCAATACGGTATATATTTCTGAGATGAGCGAGGACAAAAAAATTATTTCTATAAATAAATGACAATGATAGATACGACTTTAATCGAATTATAGATCGCTGCAGAATATCTTCAGAAAAGTACCTCGAAAACGAGTCACTAAATGGGTGAGACAGATTTACTTTTCCTTTGCGTAGCTCTGACTACGAACTCTTTTAAATCATAATAAGTAAGAAAAAACTTCAGTCACTCAAGACCATAGAAACCAATAAAATACGTCCCTATGACAATCAACAAACATACGTACTTCATAAGTTGTGCGTGAATAGCCGCGTAATCGATTTAGAGGTGAACGTTCGATATATATCGTTTCAGGCCGAGCTACTTCGATTGCAAGCATTCTTGGAAATTATCAGATTTTGTAACCGATAAAAAACTTATTATAAAAATAAATAGGTAGGCCAAGCTCCATTGACACATGGTATCGTTCTTAATAAAGAGAAAAATAATCACAAACGACCATGTTTGTAATCAAGATAAGCCACTAAAAAGTCAAATGTCGTTCTTCTTTTCAGATCTACACATTTGCAACAAGACGCTATATATAAGTAAAACAGTTTTGAAAGCTATTTACAAAGACAACGTCGTTCAACCTTAGTACAACATATTTCGACCAAAGTGTGTCTGTCAGCAGGTAAAATTAACAACGAGTGGAACTATTAGTCAAACTGTTACTGTTCCTCAGCTTCTTCCGTCTCTGGCGGGGCTTTGTGCTTTTCCACCTTTTTCGTCAACAGCTCGTAGTTGGCTCCGATGAAGGAATCCACCTTCTCGCCAGCCTTTATGAACACGTATGTAGGTACGCTACTTATGCCATACCTGTCGACGATTTCGTCGCTGTCGTCGACGTTAATCTTGATGAAGACGACGTCTTCGTGGACGTTGGCGAGCTCAGTGACTCGTGGGCACATGATCTTGCATGGGCCACACCACTCGGCGAAGAAGTCGACCACCACCAGCTTCTCGCCTGCTTCTGCCAGCACCACCGCTAGCTCCTCCGGACTGAATATCTCTTTCACTTCAACTGGTTCTTTCTTTTCTGGCTTTGGTGGTTCCTCTTCAGTCATAGTTGGAACTTATTCTCTATGTATTTTTGGGTGTATGTTTCTTTGCGGGAAACTGGCAATTCTCTGAATTTTGACTGAAGCAGTAGCTTCAGTGCAGCACCTTTGACCAGAGGCTATATGCATTAACCCATAGAATGTTTTAACAGAGCAAAGAATACTTTAAAGAAGTCGTAGGACCAAAGAGCTTGAATTTCATAGAGTGACACAAGTTCCGTTCGAAGAGTTGCCAGAAAGCTACTTGGAGAGCCAGCAAACAGGCGCTAATGCGCATGCGCGGCAACAGTGACGTCATGTGTCTGTTCTTGGTATTTGGGCTCTTCGAACACCCATCTCGTTTTATTTAGCCTGTTTGCCACCTTCGCTAGTGTAGCATGTAAAGACAGAAGAATGAACAGCAAAGGCGCGTGATATTTACATCACGTTTGATTTGTTTTATTTAGTTATCACTTATCATTTACAAAATTACACGAGATGGGTTTCGGCACAAAACATAAATATGTTTACATGCATACTTAAATGAAAGATACACCATATATAAAAAATTGTATACCCAATATAGCACAGTATACTTCTTGCAAAACATACGGCTTCTCATTTCAGTAAAGAAAGTTGTTGGTACTTTTTTTCAGATTATATTTCATTTAAATACTCTTTCACCATATAATAACTTGTTGTAAAGAGAAACCTTTTGATAGCTTTTTTTTTTAAGTTTGTACATATCTAGTTATTTGTTTAACGTCATGAGTCAACTTATTCTACAATACTGTCCTGAATTGTCACTTTGTGTTTTCTTGTCATGTGCAGGTGCTTCCTAATTCGTGTGTTATGGTTATGTATAGAGCTGTTTCTCCCACACAGGAACCACTCGAGCTTCGCACACAAGAAACGTAGTGGTGCAGAAACTTTAAATTAGCTGTCATAAAGTTCTGCAAGAGCCGGAGCGAGAGATTTAAACGGAAGCAGCATTTGCGGCGTGATACGGAGGCTTGTTTGAAAGAAAATTGTGGAAAAGGATTCACCGCAATGTAGTGCGACAACGAATGGAGATGACTGTTAAAGGCATACAAAAACATTGTCGCTAATAATATTGAATCCTATTTTTAAGAGAACAACGTTGAATTTTACTGTTAAACGCCCAATACTTCGGCGGGGTGTCAACAAATGCCTCAAACCGGTATAAGCCCTGTCACCCAAAATATAAAAACTTCGGCACTTTTCTTCAGTGCTTTCCGACAGCGTATTCGTTCTGAATACTCTGATACCTTGGAACGATCCACAATAGTACTCTAGTGCGTCTCTAGTGGAAATCACCTGCAAGTGAACGGGACAAAATTATGTATCTTCTTTGGGCCTGTCTGTTCTGACAAGGGTCCTATATATTGCACTTGGCATTCCTTCACTGCGCAAATGGGACTCTATGTCATCTCTCTCCTTTGCAGGTAACCACTTTATAACGTTCACGCTCAGGCTACTAATAAATTTTGCAGCTCTTTTAATTTCAAACATAACAAGCTTCAATCGTTGAACCTGTCTGCTACATTACGAAAGCTTGCAGTTCATGGCCAGCAAACCACAGAAAGATTATGTTGCAAAAGGAATATCTCACCCACTTCCGCGTCCTGGTATTTATAAGAAACCGGTTTTCTAAATTGTTTTGCCAGACGCCGCCGCTTCCGTATCTGAGAAACTTGGCAAAAAGTATAAAACACACACACACACACACACAAAATCTGATTTCTGCCTTTTATTTTGGCACAACGACACTGCGTACAAATCGAAGTCACTAGAGACGGAATATGAATCGCTCGATATCTGGAACAAATGTTATTTTGAATTCTGTTACCTTCTACGCGTGGTTTTATAAGAATAAATAAGACCGTAGAATGTACAGAAGAAACACAGAGCAGACTAATGTGTTCATTTCCGAGATAACTTCCATTTTGAACAAGGGAGCGCAGTGTATCCCCACTACAAATAACAGAGCTATGCGCACGCCAGAAAAATTTCCTCGTGCAGCATCTGGCTGCTTGGCTCTGCTTGCTAGCAGCTCTTCGAACAGCTGGCACCCCCGCTTCAAGTAGCAAGATTCGGGGCTAGGTTCTTTTCAAACGCAAACTGTCATACTGCGCATGCGCGGTAGACAGAAAGCAACTCTTCGAACGAAGTTACAGTAACGATCAAGGAGGTTAGAATAGGGGGAGATGCCTTTAACGTCACATAAGTAAAGCCATTGCCGCCATATTATGGTGCCAATAACATGGATAGCGTTCTGCTCACACCACTTGGAACTAACGTGACGCCATTTTTACGTTACACGCTTTATCGAAGATCGCACGAAGAGATTAATGATAAATCTGAAGCTTTAATTAAAGTTTGTGATGCGACCGGGAATCGAACGCGGACCTCCATGCTTACTAGGCAGACATCCTACCGCCAGACCACCGCAGCACTAGCGATTAAGGCGCCTCGGAATAGTCTAAGCACGATTTCCTTCACGTCACAAACTTTAATTCATCTTGTGTGTTCCATAGAACATTGCCACTACTGCCAAGGCTCTCCATGCAGCGGAGGTTCTATTCCGCTATCCCTATTTGACCCCCTTAAAAGCTAAAGGACGCCTTTTTAAAATTCTAACCAAGAATCTGTATATCAAATCATGTACATCTAGCATCAAAATTGACTGGATAATAGCGTGTTTTCATAAAACGCTACCGTATCATAATAAATGTTGTTGTTGCTTCGATTACAGTCTGCTGTAAATGTGACACGGTCGGGTACCTTATTTATTGGTACTGTAGCATAAAAGCACCTCGTTCTCGGTACGATATCTTATAAACAAACACTGGTATCGTCCGAAGTTTCGCAACTTTATCCTGTTATAGTGATTGTGAGCCGTTTCCATTTTATTTTTCTGTCGTCGCCTACATGTTTCTAAAATACTACGGGACTTCTTAATAAAATTAAAGTAAGCATGAAACATGAAAATGCATGTCAACATTCAAAATATGTTGGAGAGTCTCTTTTTCTGATACGAATTCTAGAAGTTTATCCTTTAGTATGACTATTAGCAGCGTCTCTTATAGTGTCTGCAGTGTCAGTGATGTATATTAAGAGTAGAACTAGAGACAATACACTACCCTTTTCTCTAGGCCGTAATAAGCGAAGGTTTAAGCTGAAATGTTAAAAAGCGTCATGTCCTTAATGGATATTGGTCTAAAGAATAGGGTAATTCCACTTTGTAGTCTGTGTAGACAAGATCAAACTACGATTAAAAACAATATTTCTAACGGATTATGGATGAATTTCGGGTCTCAAATATCTCCAAAATTAAGACTGTGTGATCAAAATTAGGATGTAGAGATGCCAGCAGACGGCGCTGTTAGTGTTCTGAAAGTAAGCTGTTTACATTTGCAAATGCAATTAAAGTTTTCCTCTTAGGATGTTGGCTGACCAAAAACTCCGCAATCATAAAATACTCAGAAATAAACTGCCGTATCAAATATTGGTGACAAGCAAGGAATATCGTACTAACCACACTCTCGGAAAGCGCGACACTTTCGAAACTAAACAGCCAAACATTAAGAGAAGCAAGAAATAACGGCCTAATCACACGCTCTAAATCACAGGATATTCGGAAACAAACAGCGAAATATTTCTGAGGAGCGAACAATATAAATGGCATCGGCACTTATTTTACTAATCAGCAGTTTATTTATTTATTCATCCTTTGCTGTTCGGAGAGATATTGTATACCGTACATTAAGTATCTCTTACTATTACTATTAAGCAACATCTACATTATGTTACAAACTGTGAGATTTAAAAAAATATTACCGTAGTAGGAATTTCGAACCCAAAACCTTTGTATAAAGGATCTCTAACCCTAACCACCACACTACGACGACTCGAACAACTAACACGATTTAGTATGTTTATCTACAATGGTTTTAGTAATTTTTGACTGTTGGTGCAATATTATTTACATGTAGTGATAAGAAATGGAGCCGAGAACGGTTTTTGTGATTCATTTGTAATGTGTTGTTTCCATAAAACGGCTTACTGCGTATTATAATACCAAAACTCTTAGAAATACGGCAAATCAAGATGATGTCTGTCACTGAAGTATCGAGTAACAGGCAATAGTCGATAGCTGTTTGCGCGGTCCTCGATCAAAAGCCCGTTGTCTTCGATGCAGTGTGTGTCGTAAAAATGACGTCACGTTTATTTCAAGTGGTGTGAGCAGAACGTAAACCCAATAAACGTTTGTGGTGACTAGTGTGTATTCAACTATCTGGTCTGTCTTTGTCCACAAAAGTATATTATATAAGACTAGCTAAACCCGGCCACGCTTCGATGTGGCTCACTCTCATAAATAGAATAGGAAATACTGTAACTCATGAGAACATAGAATCACCGAGAGAATGCTTCAATCATATTAATATCGTTCATTCGTTAGGCTCCAGTGGCATGTAAAACGAAAGTATAGTATCTAAAACGAAAGATTAGCTTCTCAGATACAAATTTTTAAGCCCTTAAGATAGATTACTCTTCTTGTCGTTCGTTTTCTCCACAAACATAACAGACCAATTTACCGTCTCTGGACCATCTTAGTATAAAACTATTGTTTTCTACATTCTTTCCATCTATTTCCCATCCGCTATGTCTGTTTCCTGCTTCTCCACTATCTACCTCTTCAACCTCCATCTATCTAATCCCCGACTTCTGTTCATCACTTCCTTTCGTTCCATCCAGCTTCAATCTCCTCCTCCAGCTATCTCTATATAAAATGAAGAAATTAAAAATTAGGGAATTGCTTCAAATTATGTGTTATCTGCTGGAAACTATCAAAGAGTTACTGCTACATAAAATAAAACGAAATAACGAAGCACATCAAAGACTTTTTTTTCAGATTTCGTTTCTATGGTGTTTTGATTTCCAATGCTAATATCATGATCTATCTTACTGAAAATTAACCATTAAACATGCGCGTATATAAAATGCGTTTACCCGATAAGTTGTTACTTTAGTGTCGCATTTTTACCATAGCACCTGACCAGTACGCAGTACGCAGAAGTTGGTACCTCCTCAATTTTCGACGCTCACTTATTTAGCAGCTGGAGAATTTAAAGCGTGATTAGAGATATAGATATGAAGACATCTGCTTCCTTTTTCCTTTCTTAATGGCTACGTATACACATGATTTTCGTCTTGCACGCATCCATGGCAAATCGCCTTTTGAATTGTGTAAGTTTTTTGGCCTCCTTGTAAAATTATAATCGAAAATCGATACGTCATTTGTCATGTTGATGTATTTGTATAATTTCGGTAACATTTCACTTGCGGCAGCGGCTGATGTTGCCAAAATCTCTTGACTGCTCTTTGAAAACTCAGTTCCGTACTATGTGGCTAATAATGTTCCCGGTTTAACACGAATTATTACTTTAGCACGGAATGCCGCAGCTGCCGTAAGTAACGTAACCCCTACATTTCCAATTAATCCTACGATGGTAAATGTCCATTTTTTGTCGGCAGGGATATAGAAGCGCACATTCGATATATATCGTTAGAGGCCCGGCTACTTAAATTGTAAATATTATTATAAAAGCATCTGCTTCCCAAGCGTTACTCGGGAATGTTGTTCTCTATAATACAGTAGTAATTAGAAGGATATATTTATCAGAATGAATATTTTGATTGAATCGGTTTTAACCATAAAATAACCGTTTAATGGAGTTTTGCTCTGTCGTTAATACGTTCATGTACTGTCAATAAATCAATTATACATCTAAACTGAAAATTTCTTTGCCAACATTACTACTCTCCGCTCCTGACACCGTAAGTAAAATTTAGTCGTGCAACCAATAACAGAGGCTGAGAGGAACCTGCTTTTGGGCTTACAGTTTAACAGATAATCGAATCTGTGCTTGCGCTCTGGTTGAAAGGTTGTGCTGAGAGAAAATTAATTATCCACACTAATCGAGCATTCCTCTGCCAACATTGGCAAGCTGCGCCGTAGCCTTGGGATAAATTTAATCATTGCCTCAGGGCTGTAAGGATGACGAAATTATATATGTGTATCCATATCCCTGACGTTTATGTTTGCATTATGGGGGTGTATTGTTTGGCACTCGGGGGGTCCATAAGTTCATCGTACAGCGATTCGTCCTCCCAGTGCACGACTATATAAGCGACTCCACTTGATAATACTCAATATATAACAGGAAACACGGCATAGACCACCTTTGAGAGATATCACAGCAGCTTGCAACGCATAATATCTATAAATAAAAGGCAATGTTCCGAGTGACTGACTGACATTAAATGAATGACTCATCACCGCCTAGTCAAAACTACTGATGATAAAACTTGAAATTTACATAGGGTGTTCATCTTACAATCTTGGCGACGTTTATGAAGCGATTTTTCGATATTCCGTCCCTAAGGGGGTAAAATAGGGGCTGTTATCCAGTCATTCTGATGCTAGACGTACATAAATTGATATACGGATTCTTGGTTAGAAATTAAAAAAAAAAGGTCCTTTAGCTTTCTCTGAAAATACGTTTTTAAGGGAGTGAAATAGGGACGAAAAGAGTTTTGAAAAATTCTGCTACTAAGCTAGTTTTGCAGTCTGAACGACAAAAATTGGTATTTGGAGTCTTGGTTACAATTAAAAGAAGTACGTGTATATCTCCCCTCCCCTCTTCGTCACTGCTTACCCTTCCCGTATCTCGTTTTAAAAATCTAACTTAGAACCACGTTTAGTCCTATGTTCAAAATCTTATGTGTCCAAATGTTCTTGACCGAATGCTTTGAAATAATGATACATCGTACTACTGGATTACGCGGATGTCTTTACATGCCTATTATTTAAATATATATCACATATGAATTTGTACAACTTTATTGTGAAAACGTTGAGGTCAAAAATCGAAAAACTGCCATATGTATCGGTTATGAGTAATATATTAACCAAATAGGTGTCTAAAATCTTCCTGTGTTACAGTACACCGTTGTGACAAATTTGTAGCTCAATAGGTGAATAACTTTTTTGAGATTTTCAAACACACACAAACCAACACAACATCTTTTATATATAGAGATATGTACTCGATAGTCATTTAAATGTATGAAAGTTTACAGGGCAATAATCACAGAGTATTATAATCTGAAAACACATCTCCTTGGCTGCATAAGATGGCGGACTGGCTTCAGTCGACAGCTAAGCTATGAATAGTAGCGCCGTCTCCCTTTATTTTAACCTCCTTGGTAACGGCACTCACTGCTGCGAAAATTATTACCACATGACAGTTGCCATAGACCAAAGTAACATAGACTGCGCGTTTCCCTGTCTCTGCTGTGTTGTGTTTTGAAACCAACATTCTCATTACATATCAAGCGTTGATTTTAACAATAAAACGACTTATTGTATTCCTATTACACATCTAGTAGTAATGATAACGTAATTTCATCATATTGTTAATAATAATTCAGTGATTGTCGTGTTTACATGTGCCTAGGTGAAAAGTACCGTATTGTCAGTTAATTTTAGAAGCAACAGAATTACGTATCCTCGGTGTTTGTGTTATGCTATGACTCTTTTACCCTTTGTAACTTATGAATGTAATTATCGACGGGAAAATACTTTAAGCTGCTCTTGAGCAGGTTTATATCTCAGCAAGTAAGTCATTTCTGCTGAAAATCTGCTTTCAATAACATTATACAGATCTAAACGTTCATACAGACTATTCATTATACCTACAAAGTCACTTCTTGCCGATTGCATCGATGATGTTTCCTCACTACTCTATTATTTAGTGCAAACAGCCGATACTTTGGTTGTTCTAGGTTTTGGAATCAAGGTCTGTGCCAAAATTCTGAAAATATAAACGGTTATATTTTGTTAAAATCGGACATTACAGATGCAAACAGATTTCATTTCTTATAAAATCACAACGAAAAATTTTACATATATTGTTGAGGAATCGTAAGGAAGCTGATGCTCCTATCAAATTGATATTTGATCTCCTACACCTGTGTAAAATGCAGCCTAAAAGACTCACAGTACAACAACAACAATGTAGTTCTGTAGCTTCTAAAAAGACTGCCGATACGATTCATATAGACGCAGATAAAAACTGTTGCTATCGCATTAATTCTTGCCAATTTTACATCTAAAGATGTAATAAAAATACGCTAATACGTTTCATTGTTCAAATACACCCTTAATTTCCACTACAAAGAGTAAGAACTGCAACTCTCAGCTATATTTCGAATTACTCGTAATGATGAAACCGGTATCCTACCCCGTAGACAATAGATAATGTAGACTGCACGTGACGTCATTACACTGAAACCAACATCTAAGTCACGTGACTCGGGGCAGGAAATCCTTTTCATCATTACGAGTAATGCGAAATATACCTGAGAGTTTCAGTTCTTATCCTTATATTTGAACAACAAACGTCTTAGCGTGTTCTTATTACATCTTTAGTAGTACAATTGGTGTTAGTTCTCCGCAATTGCAAGAATTAATGCGATGGCTACAGTTTTTACATGTGCCTAGCTGAAACGTATTAACAGTCTTTTTACAAGCAACAGAACTACAGATTTTAAGGGAAAGATTGTTGTCGTTGTACTGTGAGTCTTTTAGTTTGTATTTTACACAGGAGTAGAAGATCAAATATCAGTTTGAAAGGAGCATCAGCTTCCTTACAATTCCTCAACAATACTTTTAAATAATAGGGCAGCGAGAAAACATCATCACTGCACCCGGCAAGAAGTGACTTTATAGGGATAATGAGTAGTCTGTATGAATGTTCAGCTTTGTATAACGTTATTGAAAGCAGATTTTCACCAGATATAACTTACTTACTGGCATATAAACTTGCTCAAGAGCAGCTTGAAGTATCTTCCAATCGATTATCACATTTATAAGTTGCAAAAAGTAAAAGATTCAAAGCATAATACAAACACCGAGTATATGTCATTCTGTTGCTTCTAAAAATAACTGACAATAAGGTACTTTTCACTTGGGTACATGTAAACACGACAATCACTTAATATTAAGATGAAATTACGTTACCTTTACTACTAGATGTGTAATAGTAATACGAGAAGTCGTTTTATTGTTAAAATAAACGCTTGATTTCACCTGTAAATGAGGAAAACTGTTGCTCATAATGAAGAAAACTCAGTCACGTGACTCGGGGCAATTTTAGATGTTGGTTTCAAACCATAACACTGCAGAGATAGGGACACGCGCACTCTATGTTATCTTTGGTCTATGTCCTGCCCCGAGTCGCGTGACTTAGATGTTGGTTTCAGTCATAGAGTAGAAATATCTCTGGAGTGAGCATTGCATTCTGCGCATTTTCTCAACATTAAGCTGGAATTATCATGTGATCTGGGGACGACGCTGTACGTTAATTCACACTAAGCATCATGTCATGTCATGTTAGGTTTTCTCGGTAGCAACGTTTTAACAACATCGTCTTCTGGTGACTTGGAAATTTATTTTCGCCGCGCTCTGTAGTTGATTTTGTGCTTTTGTTGTTTCTTTATTTCAGTTTATGACTGTGATTTGCAAATGTAACATTACGTATTGCATTTTTTTCATTGAGTGTTGTTCCAGAAGCAATGTCGGAATGTCAGATATCTCAAAATGAAAACTCACTGACGTGAACAAAGCTGAGTTTTGAGTTTTTGATTTATGTGTTTGAATAATGGTCAATGGTTTCGCTACAAAATTCATGTCGATAATCTGAAATGATGTTTTCCTTCTCAGTACTTTCCCACATACGACTGATCAAGAACACGACCTTTACTATGGTCATTAAATAATTTGATAGTTGTTATTTTCTCAGATTTGGCACTATACTCAAAATATTTTATCATGGATAGTAGTTATAGCTCCACTTCCATTGCTCGGTATAGAGCTAAACAAGTTGACGTGACGTGACGTAACGTACAACTTAACATGAGTGCCATTGTGAATCAGCCTTTTCTTATGCTCAAAGGTTATGTTGCGTGTGATCCATTTGTTTACTGATAATAACAGAGGTAAATTACATTTGTTATATGTGTTACAGAATATTTTTTTTTGTAGCCCATTCATCCAATTGTCTCATTTTCTCTTGCTTGAGATTTCATCTGTCAGTTACTAAGGGGCTGTATATAGAATGCGCAATGTACTGTATATACGTAGGAGTGCCAGCAGCATGTAAATATGAGTGCCAGCTTAAAAAAAAAAAAAAAAAAAAAAAAAAAAAATATATATATATATATATATATATATATATATATATATATATATATATATATATATATATATATATAATAAAATGAAATAAAAAGTAAAAAAATAAAATAAAAAACCGAAAAAAGTAATGGAGAATCAATTCCGTCTGTAATTTTTCCAGACCTATTGAAAGCCAAGGTTTACTACCATGTCATTTTGCAACACCCTGGAATTTTGGTTGTGTTCCTTTATATGAGGGTGAAACGGGATAATTCATTTGAGAATTGCTGAAGACAGCAAATCTGAATGTCGAATCAAGTTTGCTGCAAGAGATTAATGTATAGCATAGCCTATGTTCACGACAAAGTCGGAAACACTTTACCAAATTAGCACTTCTTTCATTTGCATATTGCTGCTGTAAAGTAAATAATCAATGCCTATCAATAACGATAGAAAACGGCAAAATATGGAATGGCTTTGACAAGAGACTGGACTTTTCAACCTTTTAAATTGCTTAATGACTTTAACAATATGCTGTTCAAATTTTCATTTCTCACACTTTGCAGGCAATGACATATCACTGGCACCTGAACAGAGATACTGTTAAATTTTACTTATGGCCTCGGCCACTTAGTGTGGTAATGTTGGGAACAAAATGTTAACAATACGAGGATAATAAATCTGCTGGCCACGGATGAGTACATACAAGAATCTGTTGATCATAGAGCAGGAACATCATTAATTATTTATTTCACGGTCAACATGAAAAATGATTCCCTCTGATTCTATGTGATTGAGTTTTCAAACACCATTACATGGTTATTACCAACATCGGCACACTACGCTACTAAAGTTGTAAATAAAAATGTACCCAGAATTACCAGTTAGCATATATATTAGTCAGTGACTGCCATTTGCTACCTGTGAATGTGTCACCTTTAAGTAGCATATAAGGTGAGTCATCGTAGATTCGCAGAAATTGGAGAAGTTGTAATTGGTAAAGTTTTGAAAGGATAAGCTGTGAATTCGCAAACTTCTGGTTTAAACCGTGACAAATCACAAGTGATGTCACAGCTAGGTGAAAAGTAGCATTCACATAAGTCACTGTTATCGGACCGTCATTTTTTAGGTCATTCCCATTACAGACAAACATAAGTCGTCCCGAGATCACGTGACCATAACGGCAATAGATGTTGACGACACAAGATCTCTTCTGCGCATCTTAATCATTGATCACTATACCACCTGGATGTTGAACTTTAGTTGTCTTAGCGCGCCAGCCATAGATATTCATATTTAGTTTCTTGCCAAATTCAAACATGGCTGCTAAGAAGCATTCAAAGAAAAAGAGAAGAAATTATGTTTCGATTCCGTTCCCATATCGGCCTACAACATCGAATATTGAATTAAATTCCAAGTCAAGAGGTAAGCAAACAATTCTTTGTCACGTAATAACTAATGGAAACTCGTTTGCCAAATTTAAACATGGCAGACAATGCAAAATCGTGTGCAAAACATATGAACGTGCAGGCACACTGCAATTCAATGCTCAGACACCAGAGTTATATATCCAGTTTGTATAGAGATCACTGATCTGAATGCTCACTCCAGTGATATTTCTACTCTATGGTTTCAATGTAATGACGTCACGCGCAGTCTATATTATCTATGGTCTATGACAGTTTCAACGACACTAGCGCTCCTAGTGGTGGGCAAGGGGTCGTATGAGAAATGTTTGTTTGTAATTACTTTTCACGTAATTAACCAAACAGTTTCTGTAAGTTTTGCGTTCCAAACATTAGTGAAATATCGAGACACATAAATAATCGTGAAAAAATTAGTAAAAACAGCCGAATTTCCCTGATTTATTGATATAAACAACAACTTATTCATGAGGGAATACTTACGAATAGGTGTATAGTTTGCAGCCGACTCCGCTGAAAGTGAGAGAATATAAATAAACGAGGAACATTAATTTATGTTTTGGTCTGTTCCTATATGACAAGAACTATCATTGACGTGTAAAATATTCGATATGTAGTATATCATTTGCACAAATTTACAATTCACACGTCTTTGTTACAAACCCATATACTTCTGATTATAATTACTTTTAATTATAAAACGAATGTCTTGAAGATTCTTGCCGCTTGTGGTTCCGAAATAGTAACAGTTGTGGAATTAGTTTCGGCTTTGTTGTAAAACTGTGTCTTTGCTTTCGATGTTTTATTGTTACGTTTGTGAGGGCTTCCCTTCATCTACAGCTGTAGTGACTGATCTGGTACGTTTAATAACGTAGGAGACATTTATGTGTGTGTGTGTGTGTGTGTGTGTGTGTGTGTGTGTGTGTGTGTGTGCCAATTATTTTCTCTCTTTGATTACTGTCATGAGACAGTAATCAAAGAGAGAAAAGAATTGGCACACACACACACACACACACACACACACACACACACAAACGACAAATTTAATAATAATAATGAGGGAAAAAAATAACACAACTCTCTCCCTTACCCACAATCCCCGTCTCTGACTGTCTCTATCTCCATGTCCCCCTCCATCTCTATGTCTCTAACTCTGTTCTATACCTCTTCACAATCAGGATTAACAAAAAAAAAATAATTGATTAATATATCAGCAAAGATATGACAAACACATACTCAACAGTTGGCAACACCAGCAAAAACAAAAACACAACACAAACAAAATGGCATGTGCCTAGTGGTGCTAACTGTGAAGTGCTGGAACAACAAACACAGCAAAATGCACAGAACAGAAGCGGAACAGCTGGAAGCAACCAATGAACACCAGATGTAAAGCTATATCCATGAAATATTGTAAGTACAACATCCAGATATCAATACTATACCTAAATAACGCATCAGAACTGTTCATAACCTAAAAATACTGAGAAATGTAAATAACAAATATTGTAAAACATAATCATGTATATATTACAGGCCACTGATGATACCTTCCAAATAAAGGTGAAATGCATATGGCAATATAATATTTTCCTAGAGTATTTATTACTCTAGTTCGCGGATTTTTGCTCGCCACACACAGCCACTGCTACGAACCTCGATGATTTATACACCTATACATAGCATCGCGACAAACAATTGGCACACATCGATGACGATCGTCAGTACGCTAAAATCGTAAGGTCTAACCGTTATTGGGCAATGAAGATAGATTGGACGAGTGATTTTCTTTGTCGACTGATTACATTTCCCTAGTGTTTTACCAAAAACCCAAGGTCTGGTAACTGCTTCACTACACTCAAACCTTGCTTTACTATCACCAAAACTGTGAGATCGTTCCATTTCTGGCACATGTATGGTCGATGTGCCATGTCACTTCATAAACTTTCTTTTAACCACCCTGCATATCTACCGTTGACTCACCATCCAATATAACATGCTACGTCGTTGCTGCTCGAAAATAATCATTCCAGTCACAAATTTCGCTTATATACTCCATACTATCGTAATTTTAATAAGTTAGGTGGAGAGCTGAGCCGGAGATCCAGAAATGCTACATCTGACTATTTGCCTTGACCCAAAGCTTTCAATATGTCATGTGAGAGAAGTATGAGTTGGGTTTCACATGATTAATGCCTTCAAAATAATGCTGATTGCCATTGGAAACGAAGTTCTGTACAAAATACGTTTGAGCTAGACTACATTCTAAGATTTTATAATTGATGATTGCCAAAGATATTTGAGGGTAGTTTTGCGAATCACTTTCGCTACACTTCTTGTAGAAGGAATTTCAACAGTATCAGCTGTTTCTCAATGCTAGCGACAGTAACATTTTAACTCCATTTCCAGGTAATACGACTCCTATTATTGAGGCAACACTGTTGGGTTATTCTTTGGTAAGGGAACTTTTGAAAACTGAATGAAGGTTTTGGACTACTATTCTCAGTTTTGATAGTACTCAACCGTCCCGGCTCGTCTTTAATCGATTCACCCTGTCCTTTATTAAATTACTGACGCAAGTACTAATCGATCCTTATGTGCTCTCACCGCTCGCGGCGCTGTTAGATCTATCGCGCGTCATTTGTCTTCTTACTCGTGTGATCCTTGTCACTGATGGCGCTATTTGAACTTGGCGCCGAAGGAGTTGTGGAGGTCGGTTACCGGGTCAGTCAATGAGAGTCGCTGCGGGGAGTGTAAGTATCTTGCAGTGGTAATTTGATACATGCATGGCGTCGCTAGGGTCGAGTTATTCACATTAATTGGCCGGTTGTGGCCGAGCCCGGCGCGTGCGCCGTAGTAGTTCCACAGTGGCATCCTGTCAGTCTGTTGGAGCCATGTATGCGACGATATGAACAGCTGAAGAGGTCTGGACACGGAGAGGGAATTGTGTCAAGTTCCGGCACCAGCTCGGCAGGGGTTGTTTACCTCATCTCCCCGGTTATGGGGTCGTGTTCCTAGCGGTCGTGCGATCCCACGTCGGTTCCTCGCCAAGCACCGGAGTAGTCAACAACTTGTTCTCCGCAGTCAGTCCCTGGCTGCGCTTCGCGTCGTTCCAGCTGCTTTCCACCTGGGATCCATGAAATGCTTTCAGGACGTTTGTTGATATCATCCTCCTACACCACCGCGAAGTTGGCTGCATTTAACTTGGCTTGGAGTGAGGAAATTATGTGACGTATACATTCCTGCTCCGGAATTTTCTAATAGAAATATTAGATTAGAAATACATCACAAAAAAAAGAAACGCACCGAAATTTTATACAAATCTTTTGAAACGAAAAAAATGGTAAAGACCACTTTTCACTCTAGTCGAATTTATTGCCATTGTATTTCATACTGACCAGTTTAAATAATCTAATTGCTAGCAACTATTCTGCATGTGATAAATGACAGTGTAGCTCCACAATAGTATAACAAATCTCGCTTTTGGGATTAATAACATCTGATATAGCTCTGTGTGTGGCATCTCTGTACCTCTGTGTGTGCAATAGCTCTGTATATCTTGAGCTAAGTTCTTTGACCATAACATATGCCTTAATGTAAACATTGCGATGTTTGGAGTGACAGTTATAAAGTGTACTGTGTACTGTGCAAAACCTGAAACATGGTAGTGCAAATTAGCATCATGTTACTGTTACTACAATGTTCTCAACTAATATCAATGAGAAATTTACGAACACGAACTGGATACTTTACTTATATGTGAGTACACTTATCACAAATCACTCCACTACATACCATACTTGTTTTATGTATATGTGTATCTATATAATACCTGTATGTATAACTTATAAATTTATGACAAGCACAAAGTAATTTACGTTTTCTTTAAACAGTGAACAACTCTGAATGTAAACACCTGAAGATGGGCACAAGCCCGAAACCGGTAGTGTTTTAATAAACCGCCAATAATTGTGACTGGTAGCGGTTGAATTATTCTCTCTTTTGCTCTGTGTAGCTCAAATCAAATCTTCAAATGTTCGTAAATCTATCGGACGAAACAGCGTGGTCTTCAGTCCGTAGCTTACAAACTACTTAAACTAAGGTAAACTTACCTAAGGACAACACACACACACACACACATGCCCCAGGGAGGACTCGAACCTTCGACGGCGAGCAATCGCGCGCTCCGCAGCGAGGTGCCTTAGACCGCTCGGACCCACCGCGACTCTGTGCAGCAATTATTCAATTTTCACTAACTTGGTTAACTGAACTGGGGAATTTATCTGGTTTGTACCCCTCTGCTAGCTTGCATGTGCACGGGTGGTAGTTGTTTAGCTTTATTTTTCCAATTATTTTATCTCCTGTTTGCAGACCATTTCCATCCGTGAGGCATAACCAATCCACGGTTGTAATTTGGTGCTAAGTCCGTTTAGTACAAGTCTCTTCATGTCTGAGCCGTAGTTTGTGTACGGTTGGGCACCCTACCCCCTCTCCTTCCTGTCTGGAGTCAACTCATCTGTTATATATGTTGGAGTGTGTATTAAGTTAACGAGTAGCCAGTCCTGTTCTTAAATTAATTTTATATTACACTGAAAGTGTTACTGATTGTCTCGGGGCCTTATTTCATTGCTATTTAAACACATGTCTCTTGTGATGTTAAAAGTCTGGCCCGAGTGCTTGTGTTTGTGGCTTGGTTTTACGTAACCTTGCATGAGCTCTTTTATTATTCCGGTAAGTCCGGTCTCTCTTACTGTGATACATAATTTCTTTAGTCGGCCTTCTGCCTTGTAACATCAATGAGCCGGATTTGTTTTTCCTGCTTTCATGGTATTGCTTACTATGGTATAAGTAAGATAAAGGATTCTTTCGGGCCTTCAGCCCTTTACTAAATTGTGTCAATTAAAAAAATCGGCCTTCAGCCTGATTCAGCTGGTTTCATTTAAATGTTGGAACTCACCTTTGCTTACTTATTGTAAAAGGTTGCTTCGGGCCCTCATCTCGTTATTAACATATCTAGAAAAAAATTAACTTGGCCTTCAGCCTGATAATTTTACTTAATTTTGCAGCCCTTCTTGATTTTCTTGTTTGCCATATTTTATTTACTTTTATAAATGGTTGCTTCGGCCTTCTGCCTTGCATCACCCTAACTGAACTGTTTGCTGTTTCTGTGACAAGGCGCACCGTAAATCTGTGCTCATAACGACCTAATAGCTCAAATTGATCAGTACCGACAAATAAACGGTAATTTTAGAGTATAGAAAGCACAAGAGTTCTTTTATCTTTATACTAACTATACACGGCATTGCCCAAATTCGTATTTCCTCAAACATTTGGTATTCCACCACTTTCTTGCCTCTGCGTACATCGCCTTATATCGCACACTGTCTATTTCACCTGCATATGTTTTGAATTTCGGTGTGTAGCTTCGGATGTACGCAGCTCAACGGAGGCCGAAGGCAAATCCTCGTTGGGCATGAACTCAATTCTTACGTCATGTCACTGAACAATATGGCTTGCAATAACGTAATTTTTAAGGTACATCCAGAAAAATATTTGAAATTTTTCTGCGATTTGTGTTGGGAATAGAGTTATTAGTAAAAGAGTAATAAATCAGCATCTAATTCGTGATGGGACAGTGTTTAGCAATATCATTACTTCTAACCTCAGATCTCCTATCGTACTACACCATAATTTCTAAACAACATTCAGTGATAGATAGTAGATGAATTCTTGTTGTTGACATGTAATGCTGCAGTTTTTTGCCTATATCTTCTGAACAATATATTGCTGGTGAATCTTACACCAACAGCAATATTTTGCTGACGGTTGGGTAAATGTGTACCAAGTTTGGTTTAAGTCAGTCCAGTAGCTTAGTAGAAGATGTGGACAATTGTAGTTTGATGTGGTGGGTTTTCGTACAATACATTGTTTACGACGTCATGTGGACAAGTGTAGTATGATGTGGTGGGTTTTCGTACAATACATTGTTTACGACGTCATACTGCAATGTACGTGCGTGTTATTAGTGCACGTACTGATATGAACACGGAAATGAAATAATTTTGTCTGTAACACTTTCACAGCACATTACACAGATGTGAAGGTTGCTTAATGTCTTTGCGTTAAAAATTACTAGTATTTGCATTTAAAACAGAATTTCCTCTCCATAAAAGTATTGTGCAATACGTTCATCAATAATCAATTCTAAAATTTGTGAATTACCAAAAAAGGATAAAAACAAAATACTGAATTGAAGAAGGGGGTTACTTTTTAAATACAAGAAAACTCAAGGAAAAACATTTATTATGAGGCACAGTATGTAACTATCAAAGATTACAGTATTTGGTAACATACGGAAAAAATGAAATATTACTCTTGTGGCAGAACGTCTAACTCGTGAGAAAGAAACTACACGAAAATTCAATTCAGATTTTCATCGGCCTTCAATGTACACCCTGTTAATTATATAGGAGAAAAAAAGAAACAAGTTTAAGATGCATTTGATGCTAAATAACAGAACAAGGAAAGAGACAGATCAGAAACATTCATTTCATATTCCGTAATCGCAATGGCGGCAACATATTATCTACCAGTAACTACGGTGGCTGTTCTTGTAATTGTAGCAGTTTGTAGCGTAGCCAGTCTGTGAGTACACACAAGCATGGTCATATTCAAAGTTACGATATTAACCTGCCCTGTACTGAAATGAAGCTACCGAAAAACCCTTCTCAAAGAATTTAAAGTGATATAGGACGACAGTGTTCATCCATAGCAAACAAAACTCCTACTGTAAATACATTTCACTGACTGCACTGAAAATTTTGAAGTTAAAACTAACGACTTTGACTTGAGTGATCCAGAGTGAGGCTCATAACAGTACAGTGAGATAAGCTCGTTAATCTTCGATGGAAAAACCTACGCCCTTACTTGATCAAATTGAACTATATTTGAACTTAAGACTCACAAGTGTTTCTCTAAATGCAACTGGAGTGAAATCTGGCATAACAAGGCGTCTGTCCAGTTGCACCAAGATAATATTAGTAATACTGATAACTACGTATTAAATTAGTGACAGAACTGGCATTTATTATCAAGACTGAAAGAAATAATTTAGAAAATAATTGAAAAGTGCACATAAATATATGTAATGTTCATTATTCACGCATGTATGCTTAAAACGTGCCTAACATCGGGTTGTCGTGTCTTTAACTGCAGTTCATTATTTACAAGAAAGCTTCGTATAATTTATTGGCATCTTTCAATATCTCCTACACTTTTTTTGTAGGGGATTCTTCACCCAACAGTGAATTTTGTCTGACAGTAAGTAATAAGTGTAGCAAGTTAGGCCGAAATATGTTCTACACACACACACACACACACACATACATGTGTATACAACTGATTTTGTAATATCTATAGATATAAATATTTATCCTGTGTATATTTATCTTTGGATTACTCAATAAGCAGTCAGACATGAAGTAAAATTTCGACAAAATGTTGTATTTTTATGTATAGTGTTGTTTTGCAATCAAAATTTGTAGTAGTCATAAAGATGTTAATCACTGAAATCCTACGCAAAATGTTGCTAGAATAAACGTTTTTCACTTGCTAAATTATCTCTGCTCTTTAAGTAAACGTGCCACAACAGGTATGGCACTTATTATTTCTATACTAGTAACTGTATTCATACCAAATTTTACAAATGGTAATCAGTGTTCCAAAAGGTTTTATTTTACACAATATATCAAGGCTGGGGCTGTGAATATCAACAACTGTTTATGCCAAGAGATCCACTGTGACTAGTGCCCTGAGTATACAGAACAAACAAGAAAAAATTAATTCTCAGTAAACATTTAGAAAAAAAAGTGTTAATACACCTTCCACAAATCTCTTCTTGGATGTTGAGTAAGTAATTTAAGAGGTAATGAATAAACTCACAAGTAGCTATATCACATGTGTTGGTTCTCTGGTTGTTGAAGGCATCCATCATCAGACAGAAAAAAATCTTTGTTAAACTTTTATTTGCAATGCTTGCATTGCTGCACTGAATTTGTACGCAAGTTAAATTGTACTAATATTCGCATATCTGATATTATTACTTACATAATCAAATGATTATACTATGGAATTAGTGGAGTATAAGGAGTTAGTCAACAATAAAACTTTAAGGCTATCTTAAACTGCACTTTATTAGCATTCACACTTTTATCACTACTAGCAAATTATAGGAAATTTGTGTCCCTAAGTAAAGGACACCTTTTCAGACATATTCAAGTGAGTCTTTGTGAAAATCATTCATAATTCGCGTAACGATAATATGAATTGAGTTGATTATTATAAAAGATGTGATAACGACAAATTTCATTAAAGAATAAAGATATTATCTGCCGCCCATGCAGGCCTCCATGTGATTTACCTGACATCACAGGACAAATAATTCATATTAGACATTTCTAGACACAGAGAAATTTATTTTTGCTGATGAATACCCCAAGAAAGTATCCTATATGACATTATAGAATGATAGTATGCTTTTAAATCAGCTCTTATGATAACGTTTACATTTAAATAATTTGTTAAGGTGTTTCATGAGTTGAGTAGTTTGCTCCTCCCAGCTGTAATTCCAAGTACTTAACAATGTGGAGTTCTCATTTCTGTCTGTTATCATATTTCAGTCATATACTGGTGGGATATCTCTTTTAAGTTCTAAGCTGCAAATATCCTCTTTTTTCGAAGCTGAATGGGAAAGAATTAGTAGCAACCATTTCTCAATCTTAATGAAAATTTCATTACTCATACATCATATTAATATGTAGATTCCAGTTGGATGCTTCCTGACAGCTTAATACATATTTTTCCTTAAAGACAATTTAAGTTTTCTGTCAGAGAATAGGATTTGTGGCATTTTGAAGCATTTCCAGTTGTACCTATAAATTCTAAAATACTTAAGAGAATAATGTGATTTAAATATCTAAATGTAAATGCCAGAGTTACCCTGAATTTTCTTGTCAAAAATACGTATATTATTATGTGAGTGTGTAGATAACATTCTCAATATCAGAGACTCTTAGAAATCTGAATAGTTTCTTAGACAACATATTATATCTTCTCATATAGTTTGGAAGCACAGTGTACTACCTTTAAAAAATTATTAATAACATACACACATCGGTTGCTTCTACTAAGAGATCCATCAGTGGAGTAGAAGAAAAGAAACCTTAAAATTCTTCTTAAATTGATTTTTATTATGGTAGTAGTAAAAAAGGTCAAAATATTATGGTATTCCTCTATCTTCTTCTCTAAAAAGTCGGTTAACTTTAGAATATTTCAACTATGTAGGATATGTTCCACTGATAAATTATTAGTTACAAAGAAAACTTGACATTTTACTAAACTCCAAACCATACTGGTAACTTTGTTAATATTTCATCACAGCTGCTAGAGTTAGTTGATTTTAAAGATTCTATGGAAGAAATTACTTGTACTGACGTACAGGGTGTACATAAATGTTAATTACGTTATTCGAAATATCTGATCTGAGATATCCCATTGGAAGATCTACAGAATTTTGTCACCCCATCCTCTTCGTAAAAGTTATGAAAAACTTGTTAATACATATTGCAAGATTCTCTATTTTTGTTACTAATGCATAATTTTTCTTAATGCTGGCTATTACCATTCATTTCCAGTTCTTTTCCTACACTATATCTTTCTATTGTCATTATTTTGTTATGTGATTTGATTATCTTTGTATCTTTTGTGTCCCGACTTCGTCGCCGCTTTTGTGTCCCAGCCTCGTCGTAGGTGTCGGTGGCCGAGTGGAATGAGACCGACACGCTGATGCAGGTACGGAGGGGAGCAGCCAGAAACTACAAACTCCCGAGCAAATTAGAAAGAGATATATTGCACAGAATGTAACAATACTTAACTTTTACAGAGTACTGCAGAATGTTGATACATAGTTGTTAGAGGCCTGCCTAGTGCCTGTACAATAGCAAAGTCTTCACTCGTGCCTATCGGATTACGAAGGTCCTAACTCGTTGCTATCTCAGTCCGAAGTGCGAAGTGAACGATGTCCTTCAGTCGTGGCCACGAGAGGCGTTGTGGCAGAGGGCGCTCGTGGCTGTCGTCGCGAGAACGCCGCGCCGTGCGTGCATGGCGGCGCGCGGCGAAAGTAGGTGGCGCGCACTTTGTACTTGTGCGACACCACAGTATCATAATGCATTTGTTTTGATATCTTTAACATTTTGCATGTTATGTAGTGAGCTACTTCGTGAAAATCAGAACAGACAGATAAAGTTTTCTATGAACTTCACTTGATATCTTTATTTCTTGAATAGTCTATGGCTCTTTGTAGGCTTTGATATATCCTGGGTTAGTTTTGGGGGAAAACGTATTAAAATGACTCATTCAAAATATTTGTAGTTTTCTTTGAAACCACGAGTAGATGTACATAACTCTAGTACAACTCCTTGGTAAGTGTCCTTATATAAGTAAATTTTGGCCTTTGGTATGCAGATTTAGCGGAGTTCATGCCCTATGGAGTGATAACATTTAATGAAGAGCACTGAATGTCGTGGTCTGAGAGCTGTAACATCGGAAGGTTATATACAAAGAAATTTCATTACGTTAGGGACTGAAGAAGAGTTCTTAATTCGCTCTAATCGAAATTCGTGTTAATTGATGAAACTTCCCATAAATATTTTTTCGCGTTATCTCACTACGACAGTCAAGAGTTCAAAGTGTACCATTGATCATTGTGCAACTAGAAAAGTAACTTTTCAAATGAATCTGCTGCTAAAATAAATACGAAAAAACTATAACAGTCGTGGAGATGTTGTTGGCAGTACGATGAATGAAGGAATGTGAATGCAGCCAATTTCGAATAGCGCTCAACGACCGAAAACAGAATTTGTAAACAATAGTTGTCCTGAACATAATTATTTTTACGAGCAATGTATTGCATAATTACTGCCAGATTGTCATTCAAAAAGTACATCGAGAATTACTGACTATATAGGAGTAACTTTTCCGTCATGGAAATTATGTGCATGCATTTAGCAGTTAGTTTTACTGGCCAATAATTAAAAGGCTCGCAATTAAAAAACCCGGCAAAAGTCTAGTTTATGAGTCCATGACTAGTGCTCGGCGTGTAGAAGTTGGTAAAAGCGCGATGAATGAGGCAGGTGAAGCCAGCCAATCAGGAGTCGCGTTCGCGCTGCCAATAAGAAACAGCTTTAGTTTTTATGGTTTGTAAACAAATAATAGTAATAGACAAAGGGATGCTATCTCATACCTGCTCACGCCGGACGTGAATTTTACAGGTTTTCTCGTCACGAATGTTCGCCTACTGCAATTTCAGATTCAACGTAACACTGCCCTCGGAATTTGCGACAAATTTGCGAAATTAATTAATGCTGTTCATGCTCTATGGTCGACAGGTTCTCGATGTACTCTTGTCTGGTCAATAAATCAGCTATCCTCGTGAAACACTGCCCTCGGAATTCGCAACAAATTTGTGGAAATTAATTAATGCTATTCCTGCTCTATGATTGACAGGTTCTCGATGTACCCTTGTCCGGTCAATAAATCAGCTATGCTTGTGAAACACTGCCCTCGAAAACTACATCGATATTTAACAAACCATATAATATTTAATCACGAGATCACTGAAACTCATAAGGAAATCTTCCGTTTAGGGCTTAGAGCAATTTCAAAACTGACGCCAAATTCAATAGACATAAAACAAACAATCCTATTGGCTGCACGAACGCGACTCCTGATTGGCTGCCTTCGCGCCGTTGCCAACATATACACACCAAACACCAGACCGGGACTCATAAACTAGACGTTAACTAAAAGCCTGTTGTACCCATACAGTGACTGGTTCTCGATGTACTTTTGCGTAAGCAGTATCCAATGATTTTTTCTTCGATGAGAGTCGGATCAATGATTTTTATTTTTGTACTCATTTCAACATTTTGGTTCTCTCTATCGTTTGACATATAAATACATCGTTAAGAAGCCCTGACTTCGATACGAACCGCGTCTTTTAAATTAGGTTATACTACAGCTTGTCAAAAATATGAAGCTGTCATCTAGAACATGTCACGACTTCCGATTGTTGTTATGTCCACAGCTTTAAGTTATGAAAGGGAAATAAGCAGCAATGATATTTATAGCGTCATTTGTCAAAACATTTACGTATTTTCTACGAATTTATGACGATTTTGCAGTATAGTACTCGAAAAAAAATACTTTCACGAGACCGAATTGTTTACAAAAAGAAAAACGTAAAGACGCATTCTTATTTGACTGTATGAAACCTACTCCCGTCACTCATCGCGCACCTATCAACTACTACACATCAAAGAGCGATTGCCGACACGTAAACTGAACTTTAACCACAATATGATTAAATGAACTAGCGAGCAGTACCTTATTATCGAAGTAGTAAAAAACGCTTCAAATCTAATAGATTAGCTACTTTTAGTAACAAATTATTTTAAACTACAAACATTTTTTTTAAATGAAGACGTGCAATACGGTGGAGTCATCAGACGACGACCAAATATTACTATCTTTGAGGCTCATTTTACTTCCCGTACTGACGACTTCGCGTGATAGTGTTGGCAAGAGCTCCGGAATTCACGCGACGTTGGCACTAGCCAATTGTGCGCTAACGCAAATGAAATCTTCGTTATATGAGGGCTATTACTTTTACCGAGCGAACAAGGGTAAGCTACATACATGAACCTGTCAAACTTAGAGCAGGAAAGCATTATTTATTTACTTCATGATATGTACGAAACACTCTTCCTTTCTTGTACGATCAACTAAATCTACAATATCATCTTCCCAATAGTCGATGAGCTCTCAGACAATAACATGCAGTTCCTTTTGTTAAATTTTAATTCCGAAGAGAATACGAAATTTACTCAGTAGCAATTAAATAAGCCAGAAATGTAATGATTACCTGACATCGTCTGATCTGGAGGCGATCAATTCGTTTTATAGTTTCCAAATGATAAGCCAAGATCGCAAACTACCAATTTATTAAGTGACGACCGGTTTCGGTGCAATGTGTCACCATCATCTGGTCATATATATATATATATATATATATATATATATATATATATATATATATATATATATATATATATAGTCGTCACTTAATAAATTGGTAGTTTGCGATCTTGGCTTATCATTTGGAAACTATAAAACAGAAATGTAATACCTAATCATTTAATGACAAATCTATCTTTGAGATCTTGTAATAAAAGAAGTATCCCCACAAAGAAACAAACAGACCAGGTTGCTATTTATTGTGTTCAGCAATACAGTGAAGATCACCACAAATGATTAGCTTTCAACACGGGGTGACAATCATTCAATAAAACACTGCCATAACTCGCTCTTCTTTTCAGATCTACATAATTAACACGTGACATTACACGTATCGAATTATAAAGACAACGTTGTTGAAGCTCAGCGCATCATATTTCAACTCAGTGTGTCGGACAGCAAGAAAAATTGACAACAGAAGTATTACTACGTGGTAATTTCCTCCATTGCTAGCGGGGTTTTGTGCTCCACCAACTTTTCCGATAACAAAGGGTAGTTGGCTCCAATGACGGAGTCCAACTGCTGGCCACCCTTTATGAACACGAACGTAGGGACGCTGTTTACATCATACCTCTCGACGATGTCATCGCTCTCGTCGATGTCAACCTTGACGAAGATGACTTCGGTGTGTGTGATGGCGAGCTCCAGGACGAGTGGGGACATGAGCTTGCAGGGGAAACACCAGTCTGCGAAGAAGTCGATCACCACCAGCCTCCCGGCCGCTTCCTCTAGGATCCTCGCCAGCTGCTCCAGGTTGGACGCCTCTCTCATTTCAACGCGTGGTTTCTTGGATTTTCTGTCCTTATTCATGGCTGCAGCTTGGCTATCATACTTTTTGGCTGTATGGTTCTTTGTGGAACAGTACCAACACTAGGAATTTTGCCTCAGATGACAGTTTGCGAATTGCGGAAAACTACTTTGATCAGAGGAAATATTTGTAAATGCACAGAGTATTTTTAACAGAGCAAAGAATACTTTTAACAGAAAGACCAGTCCACTGCATTGATCTCTATGCTAGGGGTGATTCTATTTACACTTCGGTAAAATCAGACGTGACGTCATTATGACGTATTCGCACTATCGACGTCCAGAAGAGCGGCGCATCGACTTTTGCGATCGTTCGAGACGCTGGTTTCGGGTGGGACAACATGCTTAAATCGACATTCTTTAAGAACTGCATACTTTTTTCCTTCGTAGTTTAGTGACAAAACTAGGCCTTACTTAATATTGGTATCATGTTTTCGAAAGCACTGACGGAAATTTCAGTAAATGTAAATTGAAAATTATGTCAGAAATAACACAGACCGAGCCTTAGAGAACAACAACTTCACACATTTTCAAAGAAAAGAACTAGCATGTTGCAGCAACTTGGCGGTTGATGAGTACCCAGTTTTACGAAATGTTTTACCTGATGTTCGCAGAGCCTCTGTAACAAATGACTGTATTAATTTGCAGCTCATTTGATTTATAGTTTCGTCGAAAACATACATATACCTACGACGACTATATGTTGTTTTTGTATGTCGCATATTTTGACATGTCCAAGTACACATTGTTGCTTCATAGTCTGGTAACCGTATTTTGTCCTCTTAGTTTAACGTAGACTCCGTACTACAATGCAACTCGGTAGCATTTTTCGCTTAGAGAAAAAGTTTCCATTAGTTTTAAACACAACCTTCACAAAATAGCCACGATGACAACATCAGATTTGGCTGAATAACGTTTCAGAGCTCACAGTGTAAGTCCTTTTTCGGAAAGTTTATAGCTTCTTACTTTCAAAAAAAGAAAGCAAAGTTATAGCTTCCGAAACTGTAATGAATATACCATAACCAACTGAAGATATTATCAGCTACTCCTTTAATTCGTCTGCTACAATTGCAACTGCAGTTTTGCGTCTAGAACGACCACACAAGTCGATCATGGCTCCAGTCGTCTTCGATAGTGTGGATACGTCATAATGACGTCACGTCTGATTTTACCGAAGTGTAAATAGAGTCACCCCTATGCTAACTGGATGTTGAACTTCAGTTGTCTGAGCGTGCCAGCCATAGATGTTCATATTTAGTTCTTGCCAAATTCAGATATGGCGGCTATGAAGTATTATAAGTAAACCAAAAGAATATACGTTTCGTTTTCGCTCCCATAACAATCTATTACATCGCATATTGACCAAAAAATCAAATCAGGAGGTAAGTAAGACATTCCTTGTCACGTAATAACTGATCGAAACTCGTTTGCCAAATTTAAACATGGCGGACAACACGAAATTGTGTACAAAACATACGAATGTGCAAGCACGCTGCAATTATATGCTCAGAAACCGAAGTTATACCACAGTCTAATATATACAGTCGCGACACTAGCGCTGATTTTTGTTATACTAAGCGACTGCAGAGCTCCTTGCGGACGTAAAGCCATGTTGCTCTGTAGCGTATACGAGACGCGAGTTTGTTGTGTGTTTTGGTGTACGAAATGGTTTTTACGAAGGGAAGCGTGTGTAGTGCAATAAATTGCAGCAACAACAACAACAAGAATACATCTCATTTATCATTCTTTAGGTTTCCTACAGAGCCTGAGAGGTATGTGACATCAAGATTCGGTAATGCTTATTTACAATTATCTTGTGACACATATTGAAGATTATTTCTTTTTAGGATCAAGAAATGGCTTATAAATAGCAGACAAGTTCTTTTGGATAAAGTTGCCGCGTATTTACATGATAATGTGAAGTTCTGCTCGCTACACTTCGATGCAAACCAGTTCATGAATGATGAACGGAAGAAGCTGGTGTGGAATGCTGTGCCTACATTGTTCGCTGTTCCAAACAAACCACCGAAACTGGGAATAAAGAGGAAACTACCGCAAAGACGCGAAAATATAAAGGCGGAAGAAATTACACTGTGTTATGAAAGAAATATTAAGACTGTGGTTGCTGCTACATCACAGCTAGAAACATTTTTGTCTGGGCATTCGAAATTAATTCACTAATGAGGCAAATTTATAAGAAATGTATGAAAAAGAAGTGTTCATTGTTACCGTTATTAATGTTTGAAAGGTTAAATGTTTTCTCTTTTATCTAATGGAAACCACAGCCTAACATATGAACCTATTTATCTGAAACCACAGAGCCGTCTTATTTTACAGACGATTGTCGCCCCGCACCCTCCCACTCCTCCCTCATCTTCGAACATATAATGACTCAGGATCATTCATATAATATGACATTTAGACTGTCGTGTAATCGACGTAATATTATCTTAAAATATCATATAAATGAAATAACCTCGTAGCAAAATTATATTAGATGAAAGTTTCAAAGCCAGTGGGTGTTCTCATAACTAAAAAGCAGGGGAAAAACATTGTTTCGCACCTTTTAACATCAGGAAGGCCAATTATATGCTTCTCATGTGCGAAATACTGTGTTTACCAGCAAAGTAAGGTGCAATGTCTGAAGAATTTCGTCAAAAATGTGTTGCAGTTAGCGTCAGTTTATTCACGAGTTTTTACTAAATTTACATTTGTTGATATTCAACTGACGCTTAGAAGTTATATTATAGGCTTGTCTGCACAAAATACTATGTTTATCACTACCGCCAAGGTAAGCTGCAAGCAATTTCTAAAGAATTATTTCGTAACATATTGCACAATTGCAGTTTGTGTCCGATCACAACGAGTTTTTGCTCGGTTTGTTTCTTTTACACTCAGTCATGTGTCAAGATACTTAAATAAAGCTTGGAATGCAAGAATATATACAATATTTAGAAAATCACACAAATGTAATTACAAGCAGGCATTATTAATGTATTGTATATGGCGTTAAGGGACAGCCGGCTTTACGACCGCTTGGAGCGCTAGTGTCGCTCCAAGTGTCCGGCGGTAACAGCTTTCACAGCAGTGAGTGTCGCGACTGTATGTATTAGACTGTGGTTATACATCGTGTGTATACAGATCACTGGTCCACTGACGTTGAAGCCTAAAGCTGCTGTCTTACCAACCTCCTTATATCTTACAGCAGCAGTTGAGCTAATATTTGCGTAGTATTTAGATTTAACACATAAAGTGTAGAAACTGTATGAGACGAACACAGTTAACATACACACACGTTTAAAGCAGATTGCAGTTTTCGTATGATTACTCAGATGAATAAAAGCAAATGTTATCAACGAAAAATAGGAGGCAGGTACTCTTCTCACAAGAGCACCTCTATAGTGCGAAATCTTATGACTTTTTTATGGGTATTTACACATCTTTTAGAGTGGTAGAGCCCAAAATGCTGGCTTCACCGACACCAATGATAATGTCTACCGTAATTCCCATGGAGGTACATCCATGGAAGAGTTGCACATTGTTTCATTGTTTAGAAACAATGTTTCGATACGGCTAACTGTTTCAGTGTTCAAAACCGCCGTGTTTCACGGTTTCGAAACCGTCGTTTCATTCTGAAAGGTTTCGAATCACATTCGTGGTCGATACGAGAACTGTTTCTTCATGTCGGTTTCCCTGTTTAAAAATTGCGGTGTTTCAGACCAATACTGCAGGAAGGCGGAACAGATGAATTGTATCGAAACAGTGCTGTTTATTTTTATTGAAGCACGACTCAGATACACAATTAACTTACTAGTATATGAACAGTTTAAAGAATATCAAAAACTAATGGACAGACGTGACTAAGAAGCTTAAGATTACTGTAATCAAGACTCCTTTCTAAAGTGACCGCTGTATTCCGAATAACGACATATCTGCTTTATAAACGCAAATGAACAATAAAACAACGCACACTATTTGCCCTGAAATATCTAGTAAAATTCCAGGTTTAACTGTTCGTTTACGGTAATCATTAAAACATACGACTAAAACTACAACTTCCTTTTTTTTAAAATAAGAAACAAAGCCTGAAATGCCATATAACAAATGTAACATAATATGCTGTATTTGACTAATTTCGTTTTTATACTTGCATATTACACAGGTTTGGACGGTAAATAAAACTGTGAATTAAAGATATTTACGAAACTCGAATTCTAAAATAAGATTATTTTAGTAAAGTATTCAGCAGTGCGATAACGGTGTATAACATCTTAACCCTTATTAAAAAGTCAGTTCAATAAATTTCATGTGATAATATGACTTTCCAGTATCACATGTGCGTAAGCACACACAACACATATCGAAATTAGGCACTAGAATAAAGGAAAGCAAAATGTATTGATTGTAGCTACTTTGATAGAAACTAATACTCTAGACATAAACGCGTCAGTCCACAGCTAATGGGAAAGCCGGAACGTCACTTATTGCGAAAGCAGTGCATTTGGCATAGGGGCAACATGTTATCTACCCTCCCGGTACCCTCACGTGATTATGTTGGCAACATCAACAAAACGTCAGAAAATCTTTGATAAGATGTTGAATATTCTCAGAAATCCACATAGAATGTCTTCATTCTATTTCGTAGTAAGTAATAATGCTGTTCATACTCTACGGTTGACAGGCTCTCGTATGTGCTGTTATCCATTCAGTAGTAGTAATAGTTTTCGTAAATCGAAGATTTTATGACAGAACATTTACGTTGTCACACGATTGGCTAATGCTAACGTCACATGATTGCCAACATTATCACGCGAGGCCGCTAGGACACTAAGTAACATTTTCATAGGTGCAGAATTATGGAATTGCCGCATCCTCTAAATTAAAGTTTATTTTTCCTATAGTTGCTGTCCTCGTACTATTTTTTTGCTTTTGTAGCAATACTGACAATGGTATTACAATAAACAGGCCCCTAATATTAAAAACAGTGTTTTATTTTTTTACGAAACCGACAGATGTTTAAGTTTTTCCATCTCTAATCAATGGTAAATCTAGTCTAGTTAATGTTATATTTATGGTCGAAGACGTTAGTCAGTGATCTCTATACAAACTGGATGTATAACTTTGGCGTCTGAGCATAGAACTCAGTGATCTCTATGTAATATAAAGATCACTGATGGATAGAACTTTAGCGTACCTGCACATTCATATGTTTTGTACATAATTTCGCGTTGTACGCCATGTTTAAATTTGGCAAACCAATTTTCTCCAGTTATTAAGAGACAAAGAACTGCTTGCTTACCTCCTGATTTGAATTTTTAGTCAATATGAGATGTAATAAACTGTTATAAGAGAGGAATCGAAATGTATTTTCTTTTGGTTTACTTATGATACTTCACAGCTGCCATATCCGAATGTGGCAAGAAACGTAATATGAATATCTATGGCTGGCAAGCTCAGACAACTGAAGTTCAGCATCCAGGTAGAGTCCACAGACATACATTAACTAGTCTGGCAATGACATGGGATCACTGGGTACCACTGAAGCAGTCGCCTCCATATTACTACCACAAAGGACTTCAAAACAACTACTACGTTAAAGATAAAATAGTCTTAAGAATAGGACGAAAGCGAAAACGTTCACCGCCTTTATACTGTTGACATCTACATAATGGTAATGAGAACTGTTTCCAGTGGTGTTACTGGATTTATTAATCTGTCTCGAGTTTGAAGCAACTTCGTCATTTTATAGAACAGTACGCTCGCTATGAAAGTGTTTCTGTAGAGAGAGAGCTGGCTGTTTGTTGTTGATAGCAATTGTCCGTATTCAATGGAGTCTTTTTAAGAAGACTACATTCTGCTTTAAACGTGGACATATGTATCTTAATGTTCATCTTATAACACGAATCCACGATTTGCCTGTAAAATTAAGAGGGTACACAAATATTAGCTCAACTTGTTTAAACCACCGCGGAAAGAATAAAACGTCATTTTTGTTCAGAAGTTTCTAAGTAACACACATAAATTTTTTGACGTTTGTGTAGGTAAGATGGCGCATCAGGCAACGCTAAAACCAGCGATTTTGCCAGTCTACAGTATCTCTGTAAACGTGTCGCTAGGTCCGTTCTGAGTTGCCAGAAAGCTACTTGGAGAGCCAGCAAACATGCACTACTGCGCATGCGCGGCAACGGTGACGTCATCTGACCGTTCTTGGTGTTTGTGTTATTCGAACACCCATCGCGTATTATTTATCCTGTTTGTCTGCGGCGTATCGGCAGCCCAGAGGACTGCTGCATACACGAGACTTCGACACGTTACCGACGCTGGGGGGAGAGTATTCCCTGCGGGCGATTTTAATGCCAAACACTCGCATTGGAACTCCCGCGTCACTAATACTAGCGCTCGGAGCCTACTCACAACAGCCAAGAGAAATGGTTCCATAGCCCTAGGTTCCCACCCTCATGAACCACAGACATTGGAACTGGCCCCCCTTCTCGCAGTGATGTATCGTAGGTCTCTAAAAGAGCATAGCGTCCCGAAAGATTGGAAAATGGCGCAGGTCATCCCCGTTTTCAAGAAGGGTCCTCGAACAGATGTGCAAAACTATAGGCCTATATCTTCTAAAGTCGGTCAGTTGTAGAATTTTGAAACATGTATTATGGTCGAATATAATGACATTTCTCGAGACTAGGAATCTGCTCTGTAGGAATCAGCATGGGTTTCGAAAAAGGCGTTCGTGTGAAACACAGCTCGCGCTATTCGTCCACGAGACTCAGAGGGCCATAGACACGGGTTCTCAGGTAGATGCTGTGTTTCTCAACTTCCGCAAGGCGTTTGATACAGTTCCCCACAAACGTTTAATGAATAAAGTAAGAGCATATGGTCTATCAGACCAATTGTGTGATTGGATTGAGGAATTCCTAGATAACAGAAAGCAGCAGGTCATTCTCAATGTAGAGAAGTCTTCCGAAGTAGGAGTTATGTCGGGTGTGCCACAGGGGAGTGTCGTGGGTCCGTTGCTGTTCACGACATATATAAATGACCTTGCGGATAACATCGGAAGTTCACTGAGGGTTTTTGCGGATGATGCTGTAGTATATACAGAGGTTGTAACAATGGAAAATTGTATTGAGATGCAGGAAGATCTGAATCGAATTGACGCACGGTGCAGGGAATGGCAATTAAATCTCAATGTACACAAGTGAAATGTGCTGCGAATACACAGAAAGAAAGATCCTTTATCATTTAGCTACACTATAGCAGCTCAACAACTGGAAGCAGTTAATTCCATAAATTATCTGGAAGCAGTCATTAGGAGGGATTTTAAATGGAACGACCATATAAAATCAATCGTCGCTAAAGCAGATGCAGATTCATTGGGAGAATTCTAAGGAAATGCAGTCCGAAAACAAAGGAAGTAGGTTACATTACACTTGTTCGCTCACAGCTTGAATACTGCGCACTGGTGTGGGATCCGTACCAGATCGGATTGTTAGAGGAAGTGGAGAAGATCCAACGGAGAGCAGCGCGCTTCGTTACAGGATCATTTGGTAATCGTGAAAGCGTTACGGAGATGATCGCTAAACTCCAGTGGAAGACTCTGCAGGAGAGACGCTCTGTCGCTCGGTACGGACTTTTGTCGAAGTTTCGAGAACATATCTTTACTGAGGAGTCTAGCAGTAAATTGCTCCCTCCTATATATATCTCTCGAAGAGAACATGAGGATAAAATCAGAGAGATTAGAGCCCAGACAGAGGCATACCGACAATCCTTCTTTCCGCGAACAATACGTGACTGGAATAGGAGGGAAAATCGATAGTGGTACTCAAGGTACCCTCTGACACACCGTCGGGTGGCTTGCGGAGTATGGTTGTAGATGTAGATGTAGACATTGCCGAGGTGGGATGGCTTGCGTGCCTCTACGATGCAGTTAGCCGTACCGTAGTTGCAACCATAGCGGAGGGGTATCTGTGGAGAGGCCAGACAAACGTGTGGTCCCTGAAGAAGGACAGAAACCTTTTCAGTAGTTACAGGGGCAACAGTCTGGATGATTGACTGAGCTGGCCTTGTAACATCAGCTAACATGCTGAAAGCAAGGGGATACTACAGTCGTTATCCTTCCCGAGGACATGCAGCCCTACTGTCTGAATATATGATGAAGGCATCCTCTCGGATAAAATATTCCGGAGGTAAAATAGTCCCCCATTCGGATCTCCTGGTGGGGACTACTCAGGAGGATGTCGTCATTAAGAGAAACAAGACAGGCATTCTACGGATCGGAGCGTGGAATGTTCTAACCCTTAATCGCGTAGGTAAATTAGAAAATCTGAAAAGAGAAATGGATAGTTTAAAGTTAGATATGGTAGGGATTAGTGAAGTTCGGTGGCAGGATGAACAGGATTTCTGGTCAGGTGAGTACAGGGTTATAAATACAAAATCAGTTGGTGGTAACGCAGGAGTTGGTCTGATAATGAATAAAAAAAAATAGGATTGCAGGTAAGTTACTACGAACAGTATAGTGAACGCATTATCATAGTGAAAGCGGGTGCAATTGACCCATTTCATCGGGTCAATTGGACCCGCTTTCAATAATGAAGATGGACACAATACTAACAATACTAACTACAGTAGTACAAGTTTATATGCCAACTAGATCTGCCGATGATGAGGATATCGAACAACTGTATGAGGAGATAAAAGAAATTATTCAGAAAATTAAGGGAGATGAAAACTTGATTGTGATGGGGGACTGGAACTCGGTCGTAGGAAAGGGAAGAGAAGGAAATGTAGTAGGTGAATATGGACTGGGAAAAGGAATGAAAGAGGAAATCGATTGGTAGAATTCCGTGCAGAGCACAATTTAATGATCACCAACACTTGGTTTAAACATCATAAAAGAAGGCTGTATACGTGGAAGAGACCAGGAGACTCTGGACGGTAGCAGATTGACTTTTTAATGGGAAGGAATAGATTTAGGAACCAGGTTTTAAATTTTAAATTGGAAGATACAGACTCTGACCATAACGTATTGGTTATTAATTGCAGATTAAAACTTAAGAGACTGCAGAAAGGTAGAAAAGTTAGGAGATGGAACCTGGACAAATTGAAGGAACCAGAGGGAGTATTACGCAAGGATTGGCTAAAACGGAGAAAGTAATACAGTAGAAGAAGAGGAATGGGTAGCTCTGACAGATAGGGTAGTGAAGGTCACAGAGAATCATGTAGAGAGAAGGACAAGGCCTAATAGAATTCCCTGGATAGCACAAGATATACTGAACTTAACTGATGAGAGGAGAAAATATAAAAATTCAGCAAGTGAAGAATAGGCAAAAGGGAGTACAGACGTCTGAAAAATGAGGTTGACAGGAAGTGTAGACTGGCTAAGCAGAGTGGCTTGAGGAGAAATGCAAGACCGTAGAAGAATGTATAAATAGGGGAAAGACAGATACCGCCTACAGGAAAATAAAATAGACATTTGGAGACAAGAAAAGTAACGGTACGAATATCAAGAACTCGGATGGAATACCAGCACTAAGCAAAGATTGGTAAGCTGAAAGATGGAAGGAATATATAGAAGAACTGTACAAAGGAAATAAGTTTGAAAGCAGTATTCTAGAATAGAAATGGAAGATGATATATCGTGAGAGAGGAGATACTACACTGCGAGAAGAATTTGATAGAGCACTAAAAGGTTTGAGTAGAAACAAGGCTCCTGGAATGACATACCGTCTGAACTGCTGATATAGTTAGGAGAGCCAGTCATGAAGAAATTGTTACACTTAGAACGCAAGATATATGAGACAGGGGAAATACCCTACTTCAAGAAGAATATAGTAATTCCAAAGAAAGCAAGTGCAGACAAATGTGAAAATTACAGAACTATCAGTCTAATAAGTCATGGTTGCAAAACAATGACACGAATTATTTACAGACGAATGGAAAAACTGGTCAAATCCGACCTTTAGGAGAAATGTTGGAACACGGAAGGCAATACTCGCATTACTACTTATCTCAGAAGATAGGCTAAGGAAAGGCAAACCTACCTTTTTAGCATTTGTAGATATGTAGGAAGCTTTCGACAATGTAGATTGCAATACAATCTTTCAAATTCTGAAGGTAGCAGGGGTAAAATATAGGGAGCGACGATTTATATTCAACTTATACAAAAACCATGCTATAGTAGGGCGGGGTACCGCAGGGAATGCAAAATGGCCTGCCTTAGGTTCCCTACATAAATGTCAGTCACTCCGTCTCGTTTGTTACTTACTACGATAGTAGGGCTCAAGCGTCCAGCAAACTCCACTTTTGAATACGACAGCGTCTGAGTGTCAATATTATCGTTTATTTGTAACCCTGTTTTTTCCTATACAGACTGTATGCAGTGCCGTAAAAATCAACAATAACAAAAATTGAAAAAAAGAAAACTGCATTAATTTATTTAGTTTTCTATTGACCCTGGGAGGAACGAAACGATATACAACAGTATAATTACAATTCCCTTTACTCCACTGCTGTTTACTGAAGAATATATTTTCCTCTAATCCCATATGTGGTTACAGTATAACGCTCCAAATTTGCGATTGGATAGGGGATTTCCTGTCAGAGAGGACGCAGTTCGTAGTAATCGATGGTAAGGCATCGACTAAATCAGAGGTGATATCCGACGTTCCACAGGGTAGTGTTATTATTCCTCTGCTGTTCCTTATTTACATACGCGATTTAGGGGAAAATCTAAGTAGCTCTCTTAGGTTGTTTGCAGATGATGCCGTCATTTACCGTCTAGTAAAATCATCTGAAGATCAAAACCAACCGCAGAACGAACTGAATAACATTTCACTATGTTGTAAAAATTGGCAGTTGACTCTAAATAATGAGAAGTGTGAAGTCGTCCACATGATTACGAAAAGAAACCCGTTAAACTTTGTTTACAAGATAAATCAATCAAAAGTGAAGGCCGTAAAGCCGCGGTGGAGTAGCCGAGCGGTCTGAAGCTCCTCGCTGCGGAGCGCGCGGTTGCTCGCCGTGGAGGTTCGAGTCCTCTCTGGGGCATGGGTGTGTGTGTTTGTCCGTAGGTTAGTTTACCTAGGTTTAAGTAGTTTGTAAGCTACGGACTGATGACCACGCAGTTTGGTCCGATAGATTTACAAACATTTGAACATTTTTTGAGGGCCGTAAACTCCACAAAATACCTATGAATTACTATTACTTCAGACTTAAACTGGAAAGAACACGTAGATAATGTCGTGGGAAACGCGAACCAGAGACTGCGTTTTATTGGCAGAACCCTTAAAAGATGCAACAGAACTACCAAAGAAACTGCATACACTACGCTTGTCCGTCCATTTTGGAGTATTGCTGCCCAGTGTGGAATCCTTGTCAGGGGTTTGACGGAGAACATCGAAAGAGTCCAAAGAAGGGCAGCTCGTTTCATATTGTCACGATACAGGGGAGACAACGTTACGGAAATGTAACAGGATCTGGGATGGAAATCATTACAACAACGACGCTTATCGCTGCGGCGTGGGCAACTTACGAAACTCCAATCGACAACATTCTCCTCCGAATGCAAAATATATTTTTGACTACCACATACATAGGTAGAAATGATCATCAGAATAAAATACGAGAAATCAGAGCTCGAACTGAGAGATTCAGATGTTCTTTCTTCCCGCGCGCTATTCGAGAATGGAATGGGAGATAAATAGTATAAAGGTGGACCGTCTACCGGACACTTAAATATGATTTGCAGAGTATCCCATGTAGATGTGGAAGAACCAAAGACATTGTCGAGATCGGGTGGCATGCATGCCTCAACCATATATATAGCCCCTCAGCGGAGGGGTACCTATGGAAAAACAAGAGACACGCCTGGTTCCTGAAGAGGTGCATGCGTTTTTTTGGATAGTTGCAGGAGCAACGGTCTGGATTATTGATTAAGCTGGCCTTGTATCACAATTAACAAGGATTTGCTATACAGTTACTGCGAACTGCCGAAAACAACGGTAAACTACAGTCGTCACCCTTCTCAAGGACATGCAGCTCTCCTGTATGAACATCTGATGATGCCATCGTCTTGGGTATTCTACGGATCGGGGCGTGTATTGTTATATCCCTAAGTCGGGTAGGGGCGTTAGACAGTTTTAAAAAGGGAAATGAATAGATTGTATATAGTGAGGATTATTGAAGTTCATTTGAAAGATGAGCAGTAGAGTATAAATACAAAATAATTAGGAGGTAAAGCAGGAGAAGGTCTAACAATGTATAAGAAAACTATAATCAGCACAGAGATCGCTGTAACGTAGCCGAGGTAGGTATGAAGCCAAAATCGACCACAGTAATGCAATTTATATGTCAGTTAAGCTCTGGCGATGATGACGAAATTTAAGAAATGTATAAGGAGGAAAAAGAAATTATTCGGACCGATATGGAAAGGAAAACTGGATTATCATAGGTTGGGGGGGGGGGGGGGTCTGGAATTCGGAAGCAGGGAAAGAAATGGAAGGAAAAATAATTGGTGAATATAGACATGAGGAAAGAAAAGAAACTCCTCCTGTTATAATTTTGCAGAGAACAAAATTTAACGGTAACAAACCTCAGAATCATGAAAGAAAGTATTATATGTGAAAGAGACAAGGAGACACTTGACAAATCATTTTGAAATATTTCGCGATTCATCAGAGATATACATTTCTTCCCTTTTCTGCCAATGTCGTCTTTTCTTATCGTCTCTGCCGATAACTGTATTTATATAAAAGAAGGGAACGACCGACTTTTTTTTTCTTTTTCTATCAGACTTCGCCTGGAGTAGTCTTTACTTTTACACGGTATTCTGCACAAAGTAACTTATTACGTCTCATCGCCTACAGATTTTGTTTCAGTAAATAGCAACAGTGTTAACGAAGATATCAGGTTATTAACAGATATAGGTACTTTCTTGCCGACTTACACAGTGTAGAAATATTACGATCCATTACAAAAGTTATCATTCTGTTTTTATAGCATTCACTTTAAATATTTTTTATCGACTTACGACACTTCACACAACTGGAAGGTACCAGATAGTTTATATAGTGATAAGAGATAGATTTAGATACCAGGTTTTAAACTATAAGACATATACAATGGTTGATTGAACACTCTGACCATATCTTATTGGTTATGAATTAAAATCGAAAGTTAGAAAAATAAGTAGATGGGATCTGGATAAACTGAAGGAACCTGATATTCCTGAGAATTGTTTTACAGGGAGCTTTAGGCAGAGCTTGAGAGAAACAGAGAACAATAACAGAGTAGAAGAATGTGTAGCTCTGAGAGATGGAATAGTGAAGACAGCAGAGGAACAAATAGAGAGACAAAACCTAGAAAAATCCTTGTAAAGCACAGGTAGTACTCAATTTAATTCCTTAACTTCTCCTGGCGAATAACAACGTACTGGTATACAGCCAGGTAAGAATTCGACGTCGGTCGATATTTCGGCAGGAGACCACCCTGTCGTTTTCAAGTCGAAACTGCGGTGAGGAAGGAATGTGCAACAATCTTTAAAACCTCAGTTTTCAATGAGTAAACAGGAAACACAATACACACCAAGCAAGCAAGCACACAGCGCCGACAGGACCAAAGATGTAAGCGGTCAGATTATCGATAATAAACATCAGTTCTCAACGAACGAGGTCGGATTAGTTTTGTACCTTTGTTTTTTTTTTTTTTTTTTGACAACTGAGAGAGCAGGATCCCATTCGGAAGTTAAGCAAAATCCTCCATCCCTATTCATAAGGTTGTCAGCTGGTTTTATTTCAATTGCTTCCCTGATAATACGGTCCCAGTAGCTGAAAGAGCATTCCAAAAATTCCATTTTGTTGTATTCCAAAGGGTGACCTGTACCCAGACAGTATTCGGCCACAGCATATTTATTTGGCTGTTGTGTGTGACGTTGATGCTCAATACAACAATCCTCAACAGTCCTAATAGTTTGGCCAACATATGTCATGCCACAGCGGCATGGGATACGGTAGACACCCGCTTTCCGCAAACCGAGATCATTCTTAACGAATCCCAACAGTGCCTTATTTTTAGATGGTGGACGAAACACACATTTCATATTGTTTTTACGCAAAATGCGGCCAGTCTTGTTGGAAGTGCTGCCAACGTATGGCAGAAAGGCCACTGACTTGGGTGCCAACTCTGTGCTATCATCACTATCTCGTTGCACATGTGGTCGATAGCGCAACGCTCTTTTGATCTCATCCGTAATGTAGGCCGCTGGCACTGCTAGGCGACTGACCGGCTTCCGTCAGCCGCTCTGGATATTGGCACAGCCACATACTGGTTCTATTGCGCTAAATCATTTAAAAAGTAATTTACACTTTACGTTACTATTTACTGCAAAAGCCTTGTAGCATAACATGTCTAGGAAATTTTACTTGTGGTAGAATGCACGATTTTAGAAGAATATGACACAGGGCGTTTTCATATTGGCCCACTTTACGTTACGGTAGTAACACTAAAAGTGGGCCTTTGCTATCGTCTTTTGACAGCTCGAAATTTAAATGAAAATAACGCTTTAACTATTAATCTGACACGGAAATTCAATAACCGAATTTGTAGAAGAGAAAATTATCTACAACTTTGCTCTCTTATGTTTTTTTTCATATCTCGTATCGTTTCAGAGATATTTGCAAAAATAACGGCGATTTTGGGATGTATGTCTGTCTGTCTGTCCGTAACGTGTTCCCTGTTTTTAAGACGAACCCTTCAACCGATCAGCACCAAATTTTGCACACATAATTTTAGGCCACCAGAGACCGGAACCTTCCTTTTTCAAATTTTTCGGACAAAAAATAAGGTAATAATACCAAAAAAAGCCGTTTGTAATGTAATTTTAATTGCAAATAAACCGTTCACCTGACGCGAAAATTGAATAAACGAACTTGTGGAGGAGAAAATTCTGTACAACTTTGTTCCCTTATGTTTTTTTTTTTTTTTCACGTTTGAGAGATATCTGCAAAAATAACGGAGTCTTGACACCCTCCATTAAATAAACGAAACCCATCCGTTCGCAGATGTCACGTGACATTCCTCGCCCAGAACTGTCTCTGGCATACGCCATCTTGTGTTGCGTATTTGATGATTATCTTATTGCAACTTACACGTTGTCATTCCAAACCAATGGCGCACTGAAGAATTTACAAAAAGACGTCGTTCTTCGTACGATAAACGATAATCAAGTGTCTACAAGTGCCATATTAGCATCAGTAAATAACGGCCATCAATAGTATGAGATTAAAGAGCACTATTCCTAAGTGTTAGCTGTAGCTTAGTGGGTAATGTATTTGGCTGTGACGCTGAAGGTCAGTGGTTCAGAACCCGCCAGTAACCGAAATTTTTTTTCCTACAAGAGTTTAAGACACTCTTATTAATTAATTTTTTATTATTTAGATTATTATTTTGGTCCAAAATGTTTCCAAAAACTTATAAAACTACAAATCTAAAGTGGGCCGTAAAACACGTCAGTGCGATTTTTTTTATTTATTTTGTTAATGATCGAGTGTTACTCTCACGACGTTTTCATGTGATTTTGCATATTCAAGGTAAAATGTGTTCCCTGTTAGCCACTAAAGGTCTACTCGGCCGATTAGTATCGGTCATAGACCAAAGATAACGCACACTGCGCAAAGCGTTATTTAATTATTTACTGAAACCACAGTCTAACTTACACAGTCGCGACATCAGCGCTGTGAAAGTTTTTACCAACTGACGGTTCAACGACACTAGCGCTCCTAGTGGTGGGCAAGGTGCCGTAAGAATAATGTTTGTTTATAATTACTTTTCTATAAATGTGAAAACAGCCGAACCTCCGTGTTTCCGTGATATAAACAACTTACTCATGAGGAAATACTTACGAATATGTGTAGGGTTTGCAACCAACTTCGCTAAAAGTAAGAGACTATAAACAGACGAGAATCATTAATTCCAGTTGTGGTCTGTTTTTATATGACAGGCACTTTCATTGACGTGTAAAAATTCGATGAGCCGTCTAATGATAATATTTTTCCAATTCAGTAATCTTTCTTATAAATGTATATACTTATGGGTGTAATTTGTTTTGCTTATAAAACGAAAGTCTCGAATATTCTTGTCCTTTGCGGTTCAGGTGTAGCAACAATTGTGGAATTAGTTTCTGCTTTCTTGGGAAACTGTTTTTTTTTTTTTTTTTAATTATTATTTTCTTATTTTTTAGGTGTTTATTGTCATGTTTGTGACAATTTTCATCCAACTACAACGGTAATGGCTGATCTATTTTACAATGTAGGTATTATATTCTGTATAGTTACTTACGTTGGATACTTAACTGATGCCACTGGAATTGTAGGGAAGTAACGTTGCCGTTTCTGAGTAGAAAACCGACGTGTCTCTGCTGAAGGTTAGGTTTTCTGTTATTTCTTAGCTATTTTTGTTCTTAATAGAAAATGAAATTCTTGATTAAAAATTCGTAGACATCAAGGTAATTTTAAATAAACTGTCCTGCATAATACCGTTTCATACCTTCCAGTGGTTCTTGAGAAACATTATAGAGATAAATGTGGAGTTATTCTCTAGTTGTTGCAATTTTTATGGCACAGTAGATTTTATGTGAAAGATAGTTTTCATTGTACTATGAGTCTTTTAATATGTAGTTTGCACAGAAGTAGAAGACCGAATATCAGTAGCGTCAATTTTCTTACGATTCATCAACAGTACGTATTGAATGTGCTGTAGTGCTTTTATAAGAACTGAAATTACTTGCATCCATAATGTACGATTTTAACACAATGCAACCGTTTATATTTTAAGATGTTTGTCACAGACGGTGGTAACAAAACGTTAAAACGAGCAAAATACTGGCTGTTTACATTAAATAACAGTGTGGTGACGAAACATCATCAATGCATTTGACATGAAGTGGTTTTATACGTATAATGAATAGTCAGTATGTATCATTAGCTTTGTATAACGTTGTTGATAGCAGCTTAGAACCAGAAATTACTCACTTGCTGACATATAAACTCGATCAAGAAAGAGCAACTTGAATAATCTTCCCATCGATAATCAAGTTGCAAATAACAGTGAAACACTAACACCGATGATAAGTAAGTTTGTTGTTTGTAAAAATAACTGAAAACACCTTTTACCTGTCCACGTGTAAAAACGGTAATCACCTCATCAGTATTAGTAATATGGACAAATTACATTCATTTAACTACTACACGTGTATCAGGAGTACAAGAAGTCGTTTTATTGTTAAAATCTACGCTTGATTTCACCTGTAAATGAGCCAACTGTTCCTCAGAATGACGAAAACTTAGTCACGTGAGTCAGGGCAATTATAGATGTTAGTTTCAAACATTAATCTTTATAGTACCTGGATGATAAGCGGTTTGAGCGTGCTAATCATAGATGTTCATAATTCAAGTATGGTTGCTATGAATTATTACAAGAAAACGAAAAGAAAATTCGTGTCGATTCCACTCCAATATCAGCCTATTACATCGCATATTGATTTAAATTCCAAATAAAGAGGTAAGCAAGCAATTCCATGTCGTGTTATAAACGATGGAAACCTCGTTTCCCACATTTAAAGTCGGCGGATAACGCGAAATGTGTAGGCAAGCTGCAATCCTATGCTCAGACACCAACCAGTTTCTATAGACGTCACTGGTTTCAAAGCATAACACGACAGAGAGAGCCACACAACAGTCTATGTTATCTTTGGTCTATCAGGCCGTTTACATGGGCTCTCAAAACTAGAATTCGTAAACGATTTACCAATTCCGCTTTTGCTTGGTCATGTAAAAAGCACTATAATCGATTGTGAAAATCCACTTCTGAAAAGCGATTTTCCAATTTCACAGTCGATTTTCGTGTCCATGTAAACGGAACCGTTTTTGAAACGTTCTTAGCTTGTCAAATTGTATTTTCTTGTTATGAATTTTCGGCTCATATGGACAGAGCGACATTTTCTGCAGCGAAAGAGAACTGTATATTAGAATGAGCGTAAATATTTGCATTTAAGTACAGAAAAGTAGCGTTTGTTGTGACAGGAACTGGATCAGCTGCTTTTCAGCAAACACGACAGCGAAAAACGGTTTACGAAATTCGGTTTTCGTTTTCCGGAAGATGAGTTGCCTGTAAATGTAGTGTCTGGTGGCGGTTCAAAATGTTTCAAATGTTTGTGTGTTTGTCGTCATCGGTCAATAGGCTCACATACCACTTTAACTAATTTTGACAACCTTATGATCAGGGCAACATTTGTACCCATTACCGTGGAAGGACTAACCTCCGACGGGAGCGGCCGCGCAATCCATGACATGGTGTCTCAGACAGTGCGGCTACTCCCGACCGGCTTAGTAGCGGTCCAAGGTCAATAAACACGACAGCGACCGGTAGAGTCATATCCCAACTGTAGAAACAGTGCACGCCCTTCATACATTATCTTATGTTGTTACTGTTGCTTCTGCTACTCCTTTCCTCGGAGCTTTAGCCCAATTTTAGTGGTCAGAATTGCATTTTGGTTTAATGACTAAATTTATCAATAATTTTGGAGATACCCATTTACATAGTTTCGTGGCTTTCTGCAATACTCTTTTCTTATTCGTCCTCTTAGTGTACACTGTTATCAGTCAAGTAATTTTTTGAATTAAGTATAATTTTATTTTGGTTCCTATCTCAGCTGGTTTAATTTCAAGTTACTAGTGCTTCTCTGTTACATAGATACAGTCGGGTCATCATTCAAGGGCATTGGGCGCTAGTTATTAAGCTCCTTTTCGTACAATTACGACCACAACAATTGAGAGTATGACGGTTGCCTGTCTGCCGGCATTTCGACTGCTACGCTTGCCATTGGAGAGCTGATGTGGTGGTCGGGCGGTTCGGTGAGTTGCGTTTCCACATGGGACTCACATTTTGGTTCGATTTAGTTTGGCGCACGGACTATACCAGGGGTCGGCAACACGTCGATCGCGGTCTACTGATAGATCGCGAGTGTTTATTTGGTAGATCGTATGAGTACCGACAGAGCAGAAGAAAAAATTGTTGAATAAAACTGACAATTGTTTTTCGTAGCAGTGAAAATGTGCGGTTGTTTGAGATGCAAATTTGTTTTACTTATTAAAATCGCGTAGAACTATTATCAACATCTGCCTTGAACCATTATAACTGTGTTTCCCTGCATTGGTTCAATCAGCAACCTGCACGCTCTTCGTTGCTATACTATTTGATTCATCTTATGCAATGTGTGGTATTGGTTTGGTACGTGTTTGCAGAAGGTGTCAAGTTTCGCACCTCGTGCCATTCAAGAAGAGCAGAACTTATTTTGATGCGGTAAACTACGAACTTCTGTGTTTTGTAGTGTTTGGATGGCATATTTTGTGACTAAGATATTCCAAAGGTTTCTTGTACCAAAAACTTCATCAGAAATTGTTTGTTTCTCAAAAGTATTGCAGAACTAAAAAACTTTCGGACTCAGGATAAATACTCTATATTATTTAATGTTGCATTTGGAATAAAAGCTTTGTTTGCTTCTTCTTACTGTGCTGCACTTGTTTCCAAATATGAATTTTATTAAAAATCAACGCAGACATGGTTAACTTGACTGTTGTATCTAATTATATCACGTTATTCACCAAATATCAAGGACACTGTTAATTAGACATCTACTCATGTTTCAGGTTAAATGTAAAATAATATGTGCAAAATATTATCGAATAATTTTATGTTATCAACAAATAGTGATTATGTAAAAGTTTATTGTTAAATAAAGTTTTTTGCAGTACTTAAATATTTATAAACCGAGGAATGACTGTATTATTGAAAAAAGTTGATCACTCTGATACAATGATATGAAATAGTAGATCGCCACGGCTTTGTGGTTGCTGGACTATACAAACTCTTTTCTGTTTTTAACAGTGCCGACTTTCTATCTTTTTGATATTTCGCTTCTTAATTTTGGGACTTGTTGTTTGACATGCAGATCCTGCCTTGTGAGTGGCTATGACGTTGCTATGTCGCGCCCAAGTTGCGTACAGTGCCTCCCGGCTTGTTGCATGTACCAGAGACTTACTACTTTAATCTGTTCCTACATGTAACAGTTTTACGGACTCACTAAGTACGTATACTCTCTTGGTACTGAATAATTTTAGTAAAGGTTAGGATAGAATTTTATTACATGAAAGACGTCATTATTTTATTTGATTATAATTTGCAGATGCACTGATGGTGAGATGTAGCTCTCGAAGCTCGGGTAGTGCATAAAATAAAATGTTTAAAATTAACCACGGTTGCAGATCCCATTATTTAAGATGAAAATTGACGGTTGTAGATGTCCCGAGGAAAGAAAATCGTGTTAGCTGGAGTCAAATGCCCCTGCACACCGCTTCCGATGCCGCCACTGCCAGAGTATGAGATGATGGCTGGTTGGGCCAAGAACGCGCAGTGGTGGACCAAGAGCAGGTTCATGACCTACAAACCGCAAAACTTTTTTTTTTTTTTTTTTTTTTTTTTTTTTTTTTTTTTTTTTTTTAGGCGAATATCTCTCCTAAACACACTCTTATGGCCACAGTCCGCATACCAAATGACAGTCATAGTGCAAAGTTTAAAAACCGAATGCACACTTCGATTTCACACTGTGCAAATCATAGCGTTGTCAAGGATCCTATTAAAGTTCATAAATTAATTATATGGCAGATTTAGTTTGCAAAGATTTGGAGACATATTTTTCGAAAACCATATTTCACATCACTATTATGCTGAAGAATTGTGGTATTTTTGTCGACGGGACGTGGTATTTACTTTTGTAAACAAATTACTACTTAGTATTATTATTACATTAAATGTACCCCAAAAGACCTACTCATCGCATACAATCATCAATTTCGAAAACAAAATCGTATTCCAAATAGGCAAGCCAAGTTAAAATGGATTTACAGGAAGCTTGAAATTTCATTTGAGGATATTCAGGATCGACAAGTTTTCAAGAGAAAAGGTCAAAATTACAAAAAATCTTATTCCGCTTACTACGCCAGTTCCACGTCCTGCCGGCAAATGTTCAGAAGAGAGATAAGAAAAACAGTCAGCCAAAATGAAAAAGGAATGAAGGAGGAAAATACCTTCAGGGAAGAGAGAAGAAACTTCACGGTCCATCACAGGCCGAAACGAGAGGAAAAATTTTCACTAAGATATCATATATATTATGAACAACATAAATTTCAAATGTTTGTAAAGCTTATGAGACTTACCTGCGGGGTCATCAGTCCCTAAACGTATAAACTAGTATGAAATACCTTACACTAAAGACGTCCGAGGGGGGATTCGAACCTCCGGCCCAATATAAATTTAAAATAATTGTATTGAAAATATATTTTTATCGTTATTAAAGTCGTACACATATATACGTTGAAAGCGAGTATCATACCAAGGTACTTCTTTTCTGGTAGGAGAGGGGACGGGGCCGAAAACACAGTAACCTGTGACCCCCTTCGAAATCGAACCGTCGATCCGCCGCTTAGAACGTGGGATGCGAAGGATCCGTACCCAAAGACTGAAAAGTTGCCCAAGTTACTCCAATATATAAGAAAGGCAATAGGAGGGATTCTCAAAATTACAGGCCAATCTCATTGACGTCGATTTACAGTAGGATTTGGGAACATATACTTTGTTCGAACATTATGAACTACCTCGAAGAGAACGACCTATTAACCAATAGTCGACACGGATTCAGAAAGTATCGCTCTTGCGAAGCACAGCTTGCCCTTTATTCACATGAAGTGATAAGGGATCTCAAATTATGAAATTGCGTGCTTATGGAATATCTCCCCAATTGTGCGAGTGGATTCACGATTTCCTATCAGAAAGGACACAGTTCGTTGCAATTGACGGTAAGTCATCGAGTAAAACACTAGTGATATTTGGCGTTCGTCAGGGAAGCGTTATAGGTCCCCTACTCTTCCTTGTGTTTATAAACGATTTAGGAGACAATATGAATAGCTCCCTTTGACAGTTCGCGGATGATGCTGTCGTTTATCGGTGAGTGAAGTCAATAGAGAATCAGAAGCAACTGCAAAGCGCTTTAGACAAAATTTCTACATGGTGCGAAAATTGGTAATTGACACTAAATAAAGAAAAGTGTGAACTAATACACATGGCCACTAAAAGAAATCAGTCAAACCTTAAGGTCGTAAATTCTACCAAATACCTAGGAGTTACAATTACGAACAACTTAGACTGGAGAGAACACACAGAAAATATTGTGGGGAGGGCGAACCAAAGATTACGTTTCATTGGCAGAATGCTTCGAAGACGCACCAGCTCCGCCAAAGAGACTGCCTACATCACACTTGTGCGTCCTCTCCTGGAATACTGTTGCCCATTGTGGGACCCTCACCAGGTGGGACTGACGGAAGATATTGAGAAGGTTCAGAGAAGGGCAGCTCGTTTTGCTTTATCGCGTTACTGGGGCGAAAGCGTCACGGAAATGTTAAAAGAAAGACGTTATTCACTGCGGCGTGATCTGTTTGCGAAGTTTCAAACATCGACTTTTACTTCTGATTGTGAAAATATTTTGCTAGCACCCACCTACTTAGGGAGACATGGCCATCCCAATATAATAAGAGAAATCAGATCGATAATGGAAGGATTTAGGTGTTCTTTCTTCCCGCGCGCTATTAGAGAATGGAACGGTAGAGAAAAGTTATGAAAGTGGTTAAAGAACCCTCTGCCAGGCACTTAAATGTGATTTGCAGAGTATCTATGGGTTACCTTGATGTACGTTGCATCTCGCTGAGAACATTACATTTATTCCTCGTAGCCAAGCTTTTTTTGCTGATAAACTGACGCACTTTTCAAGTTGACGCCCTATACCTCAGCCGTGCCCGCAGGTACACACACACTGACCCCTGTTCTTTCTTTTGGCGTGCGGCCACTACACATGACCCCGTCCGTCCACCTGCGGCAGCCGCCATTCGCAGAGCGCTATCACTGCCAAGTCGGGTGCGGCGCGCCGACAGCCGCGGCCCGCACAATGCCTGCCACTCACAGCGGCCGCGGCTGCTTTTTGTGCCGCCCGGCCGGCCCACTTTGTATTCTCACGCCGCGCCGTGTATATCGTATCGACCTCCCTATGACGAACAACTTTAAACATTTCACTGCTAACGCGTCCGGAGCCGGCGGCATCTGTAAGGACGCCGCGGCGCGGCGCACGGCAGAGCGGGGAAAGTGCTTCGAAAAACGACCGCGCGCCGCTTCATAATGGTCAACAATCAATTATTGTAATCTGAGTTCCATTATGGCGATGCGCGCGGCGGCGATCCTGTTAGATGGCCGGTCTCACGCACGGTTTAAAAGATCCCCGCGGCGTGTTTCTCTCTTTGGCCCCCTCGTTTAGCCGGCGGGTCTTTTTTCGTCGGCACCTGGCACCTCCGGGACCGCATTAGCCCGCCACAATGGCGAACTTGTTTCCGTCAGGGCGGCCGCTGGAGAAACAAAAGACGCGCGCTGCCCTGTCAGCGCTACCACGAGTGCCCCCTCGGCGCTGCTGTTGCTGTTGTAGCCGCGGAATGTACAGCTGACAGCCAACACCGATACTCACTGGTCTGGGACTACTGTGGTTGCTATATCAGCGAATGACGAACGGAAACTAACGGACAATAATTTTTCTATGCGGTGGAGTGCGGCTGGAATCATTAATGTTATATACAGGGTGTTACACTTAATCTTTTCGGAAAGCAGCTGATACAGTTTCTGATTATAGCCATGACAAATGCAAGATACACAATCACTGTTATTTATACTCTGTCACTGTAGAAAAGGTCAATTTCTTAACCTTAGCCGCGGCGGAGTGGCCAAGCGCATTGAGGCGCTATGCTACGATGCGCGAGGCCGCTCCCCGTCGGGGGTTCGAATGCCCCCTCGGGTACGAATGTTTTTGCCGTCTTTAGTGTAAGGTAGGTCATAAGTAGTCTGTAAGTCTAGGGACTGATGATCCCGTAGTTAAGTCCCATAAGCCAGACAAACATTTGAACATTTTCCTAACATTAAACAAAAATCTAATACGAGGGACGTCCACAAAGTAAGTTCCGTTTTTATTTCTATCCGCGGCAGCACTACGATCGCAGTTCCGAGCATGTGCGACAGTTACTCTGGCTCAAGGAGAAGAAATGTACACCATTTTCAGATCGCTACTGCCGACGTGTGCTTTTAGTGCTTCTTTATAATGTCAGCCGTAAATCAAAGTACCGCCGCTTATGACATCAGATCCGTGATTCGTTTTCTAAATGCAAAGAAAGTTAAACCAAAGGAAACTCATCGGCAAATCTACGAGGCTTACGGACAAAATGCTATGAGTGATTCAGTGGTTAAAAGGTGGGTCACGATAATGCCCGACCTCACGCGGCTAATGTGACCAAACAACTCTTACGGGAATTTCACTGGGACGTATTTGATCATCCTCCGTACAGCCCGGACTTCGCTTCTAGCGACCTTCATCTCTTCTTACACCTATAATCTGTCCTTGGTGGTCAACACTTCAACGACGATGACGAGCTGGAAGAACTTGTTACCACATGGTTGAATGCACTGTCCGCAACCTTCTATGAAGAAGGTATACAAAAACTATGACAAGCGACTACAAAATTTCGAAAGCTATGTAGAAAAGTAGTTTCAGAGTTGCAGATTTTTGTGCAATCAATATTTTCTCTGTATCTGCACACGTTTGTTTTTTGTAACCAAATGGAACTTACTTTGTGGACATACCTCGTAACTAAAGCAGAGTGTCCGTATGTTTCTACGTGTTGCATACAAATCTTTACTTTTGTTTCAATCTTTATAAAATTTTGTACACATAAGTTTCAATCCATGAGGACGGTCGCCATAAGTGTAAGAATCACGTATGATATATAGTTCACGAGATATGACATAACAATGAGATGCGCGAAAAACTGCTGCATTTAGCGACAATACTGCCCATTTTCACCTAAACCACTGGATCGATTTCAACCAAATTTAGTACACACATTCCTTAAAAAAATGTTGAAATGTTTGTAGAGCTTATGGGACTTAACTACGTGGACATCAGTCCCTAAACTTACTAACTACTTACGACCTAGCTAATACTAAGAACTGCACAAATATCCATGCCCGAGGGGGGATTCGAACATCCGACCGTAGTGGCCGTGCAGACCGTGACTGGCGCACCGCAGTCCCCTCGGCCACTGCGGCCGGCGCACATTCCTTACCGTGAGGTAACAATCGCTGCAGGGTTAAGAATCACATACGACGCATGTTTCAGAAGATATGACGTCATAAACAATAGAAATCGCAAAAAAACTGCCACACAATGCGGCGAAACTTTATAAACACGCTATATGAGAATGAGAGTACTTAGCGACTTGCAACAAACTTTAAATATAATTTCAAACTTTTATTAAACTTTTTCTCCCCGATAACCATAGCAAACTGATGAAAGGAAAAAAGTTTTTCGCTTACTACTTTTCTGCTCTTTATGGAGTAAAAACTGCGGCATTCGGTATGATGTTACAATTTATAATTTGTACACTAGAAATTGTAGTTGCAGGAAATTTTACAGCCAGTATACACACATATAGATGAACGTACCTTCTAAATTGTATCATAGTACGACATGTAGTTCGTGAAATATGAGCACATAAACAGTAACGTTGATGGAGAACTGCCCCATCATGCATCAAGTTTTAATCTATTACTTCTTTACTACTAATTGTATTCCCAAGAGATTTTACATACAGCTCTTATACAAATGAACATATACTTGAAAAATGGCAGGAATAAATAAATAAATACCCAGGCAACGCCGGGTTTTCAGCTGGTATTCTAATATATAAAACAGGTTGTCCGTATGTTTGTGTGTACGTGTTGCATACAAATCTACAGTTTTGTTTCAATCTTTATGACATTTTGTACACGTAAGCTTCAATCCATGAGGAGGGTCGCCATAAGTGTAAGAATTACGTACAACACATAGTTTACGAGATATGATGTCCTGAACAATGAGATGCGCGATAAACTGCTGAATTAAGCGACAATGATGCTCATTTTCTCCTAAACCGCTGAACCTATTTCAATCAAATTTGGTACACACATTCCTTAGATGAGATAACAATTGCTGTAGGAGAACGAACCATATACGGCACGTGGTTCAGGAGATATAACGTCATAAGCAATATGAGTAGCAAGAAACTGTCAAATAATTCGACGAGACTTTCTGAATACAATGATTACAATATATGAGCACAAGATTACTTAACGACTAGCAACAAAATATAAACATAATTTCGAACGTTTATTAAACTTTTTCTCGCTAACAACCACACCAAAATATTGAAAGGAAGAAAGTTTATCGCTTACTACTTTTCTGCTGTTCATGGAGCAAATCTAAGGCATTCGGTATGACGTTGCAGTTTCTAATTTCAACCTGACAAACCAATCGCGATACAAAAAAAATTAAAAAAATGTTTGGAAATCTAAGGGTCGTAACTACGTTGGTTTGTAAGGCCCTAGGCTTAAAAACTACTTAAAGTAACGTACGCTAAAGACAACACAAACACAAATGCCCGAGGGAGGACTCGAAACCCCGACGATGAACGACCGCGCGCACCGCAGATGGGCGCCTTAGTGAGCACGACTATTCAACCGCAGTACGATTCAAAAACAATTGCTTTGCACCGGCACACAAGGAAGGATACCGTCAATCTTTTCCTCGAACAATACGCGAATGGAATAGGACGAGAAACACAGCGGTTAATGCCGTGGGTATGGCTTGCGTAGTATGTAGATATATAAGGGGAAAATTAATGAAATAAATGAAATAAAATCGTCATAAATTCTGATCAGTTTGCGTTAGGACGTTCAAACAGCTTCGGTGGGTGGTTGGAAATGGTATACACCATGTACCAACCGGCGTCCATTTCGTTGCACGTCACACACGTCTCAGATTCCTGCGCCGCCACATACGTAAAGCTATCGTGGTGCTGACTTTTCTTCTGATATGGTGTGTTTTGTCACACAAAAAATATACATTTTCGTACTTTATGCAGTTGAACGAAACCGTGCGAATTATTTGCGGGACCATACTAAGTACACCCACTCAAAGGCTGCCCATTCTGAGCCACGTCCCACCTCCTGGTGCTAAGACGGAAGAAGGCACTCGTACGAGAATATAGAAAAATCGTAGATATCCCCAGCTGCACTTTTTAAATGATGTAGCTCATGTGGAGCGGAGGAAACTCAGATCAAGGCACCCTGCGGTTTTCACAGCCAGGACCCTACTAGAAGAAAAGTTCGACGTTCACCTTTCCTGGAACCAAAACTGGCTACAACAATGCCCCGAACCATGTCAAAGCCTACCCTGCGTCTTAGAAAAGCCACCGGGATTCGATCGGCCCCGTGCCGTGTAGACAGCCCTCAAGCGTGTCCGCAATGGACACGGACGATGTGCGGATGCGCTCCATAAGTGGGGGAAAAGTCCCATCACCGAAATGCGTCTGTGGTGGTGACAGTCAGACAGTTAATTACTTAGTGACCGAATGCATATCGTGAGGATTTTAGTGACTTCTTGACGGCGACAGCTGATTCCGTTCAATATGTTAAGAATTTGAATATTTGTGTATAAACATATTTAATAACTCGTTCTTTATAAATACCTGTAAGTTTTTTTATAATTTCATGCATGTGATTCCACAGAACTGTAATTTGTAATACGCTAAATAAATAAACCATCTGCTGCTGCAACACATCAACTTGAGCATTATGTGAAAACAGTATGGACTGCCATACTCCAATATTACATCCACAGACTTAAAAAAAAAAAAAAAAAAAAAAAAAAAAAAAAAAAAATCCAAATGTTTGTAAACCTGTTGGGCCAGACTGCTATGATCAGTGACTCTATGAGCACTTCTTTGTCTTTGAGAAGGAAAAATATCTACTGCAAGTTCTTTGCTGGCCTTGGTTTGGGAGGAGGTAGTATGGACCAAACAACTACAAAATGTGCCTCCAAAAATAATATGATAATTATTACAGGGACAACCAAAATAATATAAACACCGTACAGTATTCTACATCTTATTGTAAAGTTGCCACCACTCTGTACGTGTTTACCAAGGGGGTTAAAATAAAGGAAGATGGCATTGTCTATGCCGAGCACATTCGTCAGTGGATCCCGTCCGCCATCTAGGTGAGTTGTGGAATGCTATTTCTCCCTTAAAACAATGCGCCAACTCGGCCGTCTTACTGCTGATGCATTGAATTGTAAGTCAGTACAAAGTACGTACTAGCAAATGGTATACTTTATTGAATAAATACCAACAGATACTTATCGTAATATAGTTAAAAACTCATTTTTAACGCTAATATGCACTCTTTTAACACGTTGTAGATAATAGCAAAACCGCCGAACGTATTATTCCTGTTTTTAAGTGAGGTAAAACATCAGCTCTACGATACTAACACTTTTCCAAAGATCAGCAATATGGCGGAGGCAGGCTTCGATTTTTCAGCGTAAGGGCGTCTCGCTATATTCTAACCTCCTTGGTGAAAACACCGAGACGCTATCACAGTGCACAATATTGACTTACGATGTCATGGCCATTACCTTGCAGTATATTATACGTTTCATTCTAACACGGTTGATATGTTAAATGTGTAATCCTCCAGCCTTCCAATTAGGCTGACACGATGGTTTGCAGTTAGTCCGAGAATCTGTGACGTAAACGGCTGCACTGTTAAACGTTCCGCATACGACAGTATACTCGATAATGATAGGGAACGCAAAATTAGGTAAAACATCATTGTGAAAGAGTGACAGTTGGCGAAATCTGAACTGAGTAACAACGACCGATGAGTATTAAAAATGACAGTGGCCAGACAGTACAAAACTACCACGGCGAAAGGGACAGCAAAACTGAACATTAACATGAGTAATACTGACAAAGAGAGCCACTGAATTAAAATTTGTGCTGTAGCTGGGATTCGAAACCGGGACCACCGCCTAGTATCAAATCAACAAGGCTCGCTCCTACGTAATGTGGCTCAGCGCGCCCGATTAGAGGGCTGAAGGGTACCTGTAATAAGAAAAGCTGATCAAAGAACACTTCCAACAAACAGGATCAGCGACCGCAAAGAACAAATCTACTCATGTTGTTGTTATGGTCTTCAGTCCGGAGACTGGTTTGATGCAGCTTTCCACCCTACTCTGTCCTGAGCAATCCTTTACATCAACGGCAACCCACATCTACTTGAATCTGCTTACTATATGCGTCTCTTGGTCTCCCTCTGCGATTTTTACCCCACACACTTCCCTCCAATGCTAAATTTACGATTCCTCGATGTCTAAGAATGTGTCCTACCAAGTGATCCCTTCTTTTAGTCAGGGTATGCCAAAGATTCCTTTTCTCACCAATTCTATTCAGTACCACTTCATTAGTTATGCGATCTACCCACATAATCTTCAGCATTCTTCTGTAACACCACATTTCAAAACCCTCTATTCTCTTCCTGTCCGCGCTGCTTATCGTCCATGTTTCACTCCCGTACAAGGCAACACAAATGCCTTCAGAAAAGACTTCCTTAAACTTAAATTAATATTCGATGTTAGCAAATTTCTCTTTTTCAAAAATGCATTTCTTCCCATTGCCAACCTGCATTTTATATCCTCTGTACTTCGATCATCACATGTTATTTTACTACCCAAGTAACAAAACTCATCTACCACCTTCACTGTTTCGTTACCTAACATAATTCTTTCAGCATCGCCTGATTTTCTAAGACCGCATTCCATTATTTTTGTTTTGCTCTTGTTCATATTGTACGCTCTCTTCAACACACTGTCCATTCCATTCAGCTGCTCTTCCAGGTCCTTTGCTGTCTCTGACAGAATTACAATGTCATCAGCAAAACACAATGTTTTTATTTCTTCCCCCTGAACTTTAATCCCCATTCCAAATGTTTCCTTGCTTTCCTTCACCACCTGCTCGATGTACAAATTGAGTAACATCGGAGTAAGGCTACGACCCTGTCTTACACCCTTCCCAACTGATGCTTCCCTTTCCCGCACTTCGAGTATAATAACTGCGGTCAGGCTTTTGTACAAGTTGTAAATAACTCTCCTTTCCCTATATTTTACCCCTGCTGACTTCAGAATTTGAAAGAGTGTATTCCAGTCAACATTGTGAAGGCTTTCTCCTTTCCTTAATCTATCTTCTAGGATAAGACGTAAAGTGAGTATTGCCTCCCGGGTTCCTACGTTCCTCCTGAATCCAAACTGATCTTCCCCGAGGTCAGCTTCTACCAGCTTTTCCATTCTCCTGTAGATAATTCGTGTTAAAATTTTGCAGCCATGACTTATCAAACTGATGGTTCTGTAATTTTCACACCTGTCTGCGCCTGATTTCTTTGGAATGGGGATTATAACATTTTTCTTAAAGTCTGAGGGTATTTCGTCTGTCTTATACATCCTACACACCAGTTCAAATAGTTTTGTCATGGCTGGCTCTCCCAGAGACTTTAGTAGCTCTGAGGGTATGCCATCTATTCCTGGAGCCTTGGTCCGACCTAGGTCTTGCATGGCTCTGTCAAATTCATCTCTCAGTATAGTATCTCCTATTTCATCTTGATCTACTTCCTCTTCCCTTCCTACAACATCGTCTCTAATTTCATTTCCTTTGTAGAGCTGCTCTATGTACTTTTTCCACCTTTCAGCTTTCCCTTCTTTGCTGAGAACTGGTTTCCCAGCTGAGTTCTTGATATTCATAGAGTTGCTTTTCTTGTCCCCAAATGTCTCTTTTATTTTCCTGTAGGCGGTATCTACTTTTCCCCTTCTTATACATTCTTCTACAGATTTGCATTTGGCTTCTAGCCACTCCTGCTTAGCCATTTTGCACTTCCTGTCAATCTCATTTCTTAGTCGTCTGTACTCCATTTTGCCTGTTTCATTTACTGCATTTTTTTATCTTCTCCTTTCATCAATTAATTTTAGTATTTCCTGTGATATCCAAGGATTTTTTTGTAGGTCTTGTCTTTCTACCTACATTGTTCTCTGCTGTCTTCATTATTTCATCTTTCAATGCTACCCATTCCTCCTCTACTGTTTTATTTCCCCCTGTTTCTGCCAATTGTTGCCTAAATCTCACTCTGAAATTCTCCAGAACTTCACGTTCCTTCAATTTATCTAAGTCCCATCTCCTTATTTTCCTAACTTTCTGCAGTTTTTTTTCAGTTTCAGCCTACAGTTCATGACTAACAAGTTATGATCAGAGTCTATATCTGCCTCTGGGTATGTTTTACGGTTTAATACCTGGTTCCGGAATCTATGTCTTACCATTATAAAATCTATCTGATACCTTCTGGTGTCTCCTGGTCTCTTGCACGTATACAACCTTCTTTTGTGATTCTTAAACCACGTGTTTGTTACCATTAAATCATGTTCCGTGCAAAATTCTACCAGGCGACTTCCTCTTTCATTTCTTCTGCCCAGTCCATATTCACCTACTACTTTTCCTTCTCTTCCTTTTCCTACTACCGAATTCCAGTCTCCCATCACAATTAAGTTTTCCTCTCCCTTAACTGTCTGAATAATTTCCTTTAGCTCCTCATATATTTCTTCGATCGCTTCATCATCGGCAGAGCTAGTTGGCATATAAACCTGTACTACTGTTGTCGGTGTTGGCTTCGTATCTATCTTGACAAAGATAATGCGATCACTGCGCTGCTCATAGTAGTTTACCCGCATTCCTATCTTCTTATTCATTATCAGTCCTACTCCTGTGATACCCCCAACTGATTTTGTATTTATAATCCTGTACTCACCTGACCAGACATCCTGTTCATCCTGCCACCGAACTTCACTAATCCCCACTATATCTAGCTTCGACCTATCCATTTCCCTTTTTAAATTTTCTAATTTTCCTACCCGATTAAGGGATCTAACATTCCACGCTCCGATCCGTAGAATGCCAATATTGTCTATCGTGATGACAACATCCTCCTGAGTAGTCCCCGCCCGGAGATCCGAATGGGGGACTATTTTACCTCCGGAATATTTTACCCGAGAGGATGCTATCATCATATTTTCATACAGTAGAGCTGCATGTCCTCGGGAAAAGTAACGGCTATAGTTTCCCCTTGCTTTCAGTCGTTCGCAGTAACTGTGTGGCAAAGCCACATTAGCTGATGTTACAAGGCCAGCTCAGTCAATCATCCAGACTGTTGCCCCTGTAACTACTGAAAAGGCTGCTGCCCCTCTTCAGGAACCACACGTTTGTCTGGCCTCTCCACAGATATCCTTCCGCTGTGGTTGCACCTACGGTACGGCTATCTGCATCGTTGAGGCACGCAAGCCACCCCACCTCGGCAATGTCTGTGGTTCATGGGAGTGGGATCTACTCATAGAAAAAAAATTACAATAAGCGCCTGTCTAGTAAGCAGGAGGTCCTAAGTTCGAATCCCAACCACAGCACACATTTCAATTCAGTGCCTCTCCTTACGTTTAATACCCTTGGTATAACGAGTCAATATTTGTTTCAAGGAACTGAATTATTGAGTAATACTGTTTCTACATCTACATGGGATACTCTGCAACACACATTTAAGTGCCTGGCAGAAGGTTCATCGAACCACCTTTACACTATTCATCTCCTATTACATTTTCGAAAAGCGCGCGGGAAGAAGGAACGTCTGAATCTCTCTATTCGAGCTCTGTTTCTCGTATTTTATTCTGATGATTATTTCTACCTATGTAGATGTGTGTCAACAATATATTTTCGTATTCGGAGGAGAATGTTGGTAATTGGAGTTTCGTAAGTACACAACGCCGCAGCGATAAATGCCGTTGTTGAATGATTCCCATCCCAGGTCCTGTATCATTTCCGTGACGCTGTCTCCCCTGTATTGTGACAATACAAAACAAGCTGCCCTTCTTTGGACTTTTTCGATGTCCTCCCTCAAACCCACCTGATACGGATCCCAAACTGGGCAGCAATACTCCAAAAAATGACGATCAAGCGTAGTGTACGCAGTCTCTTTAGTAGTTATGTTGCATGTTTTAAGCGTTCTGCCAATAAAACGCAATCTCTGATTCGCTTTTCCTACGACATTATCAATGTGTTCTTTCTACTTCAAGTCTGATGTGATAGTAATTCCAAGGTATTTAGTGGAGTCTCGCTATAAACAGTTGTTCTGGAGCGTAACATTCATGGAAAGGCTGGATTTGCTGAACCCTTAATAACGGAAGCATACGCAAGGTTGCGAAAAAGTGTAACCACTATCATAAAGCGTCGACACATTATGACGGGAAGAATATGGTACGCTCCGATAAAGCATGGCTTAAATTGCTTCCCACAAACTGCGGAGGCTATGTATCAAAAATCCCGAAAGAAGCTTACTATACGGTCTGTCTGCTTTCTGCATGTGCGAGATTCCGTCATGTTGTGAGCATCTGTATCTGGTACTCAATTGTTTCTATCACTGTCGTCAATTGTCGGATAACTATGAATAAGCAATTAAAAATGTTTAAATGTTTGTTAAGCTTATGGAACTTAACTGCGGGGTATCAGTCCCTAAACTTAAACCAATTATAAACTACCTTATACTAAAGACAACGTCCATGCCCAAGGGCGGATTCGAACCCCCGACGGGGAACGGCCTGGTGCATCGGAGCATAGCGCCTCAAAGCGCTCCTCCACTCCACCGCGGCAATAAATAATTCGCCACCCACCTTCCTCGACAACAAACTTTTAGGTTAAAAGGATTTAGGTGTATGTTGTACAGCACTGGAAACTCATCAAACGTCTCCACTAAACAGAAAATTCGCCATGTCTCAATTGTACTGTTAAGGAGAGTTTTATAACAGAAAAATGAGGACCGAAATCGTTAAATACTTGGCGGAAACCTTGCTACGAGAATGGGTAAAATTCCTCCGGGAACTGTAAAGACACTTTACGAATTTGTTTCTCGAAGATTTGCTGCTGTTCTCAAAGTCTATGATAGGGCAACTCCTTGTTAATATATAGACATTTTGTGTATGTTCGGTGTTCATATTAAGAGTATTTGACTCACGCCCTGTATGATCACTTGATCAGTACAAGAGACATGTTCACAGTATAGAAGAAGATCTGCCCGCAGCTATTGTGGTTTGTACTCTTGAGCCAATGTTTACTAGAGATTTTATTGTTCTTTTGGTCCATACTATATGTTTCTAAAAAATGGTAAAATCTTGCATTAGAAAAGTTTTTGTTTCATTATGTCAAAAATATGGAAGTGTTGATGCAGCATTGGCTATTATTATAGGACATCAGTTTCTTATCAAAGTGTTATGTACTCTCTCCCCTTACAAGTCTCCGAAGACTAAACGCCTCGTACGAGGGTTGGAGCTTAAATAGTGGCAACTGCTTATTCACAATCGATACAAAATCGTCACATGTTTGCACCTGTTACTGCCGTTCAAAGTAGTCACCAGCGTTGTGTAGAACCCGTTGCCAGCATTGTGGAAGGCGTAGTGTGCCGTTAGCAGAGCCTGTTCTGTTGATGGTGCGAATGGTGCAGTCTGTCGAATCTGTGGTACAGTTCTGAAGCGAATGCCACGAAGTGGTTCCTTCATTTCAGGAATCAAATCGAAGTCACCATTGCTTAAGTTCAGGGACAATGATGAATAGTACAATACTTCCCAGTCCCATCGACCGAACAGAGTAGCCACAGCTTGCGCTGCATGCGCCCGCGTACCGTCGTGCAAAATTATAGGTGGGTTGTGGAGAAAGTGTTACCGTTTCTTTCGCAAAGCTGGTCGCAGGCGAAGCTCCAAATACGAGGAGTAATACTGTGCACTGACGGTGTCCGTTGTTATTGTTTTGAAAAAATTGTGATACTCCGTTACGTAAGAACGCTCTCTCAAAAGTGACTGCGTTCCCCTCGATTGCGCGCACGCCGGTGACGTGGGACGGGCGAGTCCATTTGCTCGGAGGTGAGGTAGGTATGTCAAGAACGAGTGCTATCAGCGACAATATTAGATTCCATTGCATAGTATCTCCGCAGTAGTGTTGATACTATTTAAGTTCCAACCATATTTTATTGTGTTAGTTTCTTATTTGAAGTGCCAAATGAAAGTTTCTTATTGAAGGTGAAAGTTTCTAAATGAAAGTGTTTAATTGAAAGTGAGGTGACAGTTTCTAAATCAAACAAGTTGGACTGAATCTAAAACTGGTGAAAGTTTCTCGTTTGAAGGTTGCTATTTAAAAACTCTAATTAAGTCTGTCTGAAAGAATCTGGTGAGAGACTGTCAAAACTGAACTAAAAAAAATCCAGCATAGAGCTGGAACAGCATTATTTCTTTGTTTCCCGTTTGCCAACAAATATTAAACACTTATAGCCCTGTAAACTCTTTATAAAATCACCAATCTTTCTAAACATATATGCGCAACGAATTAAGTTAATTGGGCCCTATAATAATATTTTCTACAAAAAGAAAATAAATAAATAAAAAAAATAAAAAAAAAAATAAATAAATAAAAATAAAATAAAGTAAAATGAAAATGAAACGATGGGAGCTGCGATACTACGTCGGTCCACCTGTGACTTTATATTTAGAAAGTAATGTGTGCTTCTGTGAGCATTACTATTGGAATTTAGATTTCATTCGCAAGAACTGATTACTTTACTGGCACGTGAACATTTACATTTAAAGAAAATCTCAAACTCCACACGTACTTTGCAACAAAATACAAAAATGCCACAATGAGGAAAATGAGGGACTAGGTTAAGCTGAAATAAGAAAATTAGTAATCATGAAATTATTTATTTTTGGTAAGGAAACATACTTTCGATGTTGACTTGTCAATAATGGTGACTACAATGGGTTGGTACAATACCGTTTCCCGGCCGCGGTGGCCGAGGGGACTAAGGCGCTCCAATCACGATCTGCACGGCCACTACGGTCGGGGGTTCGAATCCCCCCTCGGGCATGGATATTTGTGTCGTCCTAGTTCGTAAGTAGTTCATAAGTAGTTTGTAAGTTAAGTCCCATAGACTATACAAACATTTGAAGATTTTTCAATACCGTTCCATACGAATATTTTCGTCCTCAATACAAAAGTCCTCTTCCAATAAAAAGGTAAAGCAGTCAACAATCCTAAGATTGGTTTGAACACCGCAGTGCTTTACTAGGCATGGTCCTGTTTGGAGGTGGTATGCCGTTGCCTTCCTCCGACCTGACTTACCCAGTCAATTATAGGGGGACCTACAGATTAACGTGGGTTCCGAACCACGGTGCTACTCGGTATTTTTCACATGAACATTACTGCCAGAGGTGAAAGAAGTGGAAAGTGACAGATAAAACGTAGGGCCTGGCGGGGATCGAAACCGCGACCTTCGGATTTGTAGTCTGGCACTCTACCACTGTGCAACCGAGGCGCACCCTTATCAAATGAAATTTCATCACCCTCTAGCGGGATACATTCAGAGGTACACAATCCAATCACTCAAACTCGGCACGTGAATCGTAGCCGATCAACAGAACCGTACAACACGGTGACTACCATACGACTGAACTCTAGGCCAGCTTCCACTCCACTGAGACAATTAGTCTACCGTCCACTGCCAACGCCACCTAGTACCTGCCCGCCTCAGCGGTCTAAGATGCTGCTTTAGCGCAGAAGCCACATCGCAGTTACAAAGATATTATGGTGTGCAGTGATTACAAACATTAACTGAGATTATCGAAGAATATAACATGAATTTTACGTACCAAATAAATCCTTAAGGCAAATACATGTCCGGATTCACAAACATATCACAGAAAAATACATAAATGATGATCTTTGGCCTATAGCTGCCAACTTTCAATTGTATACGAGAAACAATCTAGAATCAACGAGTTACAGAGACGATGAAGTGTCAGCGACATTGTTACTCATTAAGAAAAACGTGTTGTGAGTTCGTTAAAATCAGCCAGATAAAGGAACGTTTTGGTAGCTGTCTTTAACCAACTTATGTTCCTATATATAAAAGTCGTCCCAACATGGCTAGTGAAGTCTGACCGGCGTCGCCATGTAAGTGTGGCCGTGTTGGACAAATATTGTAAGTCGGCTGTTCCGTAACTTCGTCGGACGGTTTTTTCTTTTCCTTGGTTAGAGAGAAGAACTATTTATTGGGGTAAGTTCGTATATCTGTTCCCAGTCGAAGACGTCTATCGGGTCATTAGCAGCGTACCGAATGTTCCGCCCCACAACAAGTGTTGAACGCGCGTGACTGAAGTCGGAGCACGAGATACGACGACGCGAACGAGAGTTCAGAATACCGCAAAGCGTAAAAGAAAATAAAGAAGAGAGAGAGAGAAAGAGAGGTAAGCGAGAGCGTGGAGGTGGGACGCGAGGCGCGTTGCGGGCGAATGTGATAAACGCTCCTCCGTCACGCCTACGTACGGACTGTCTCTGCATGTGAGAGTGGGAATAAGGCGTGATGAGGCCGCACCAAAGAGACAGAAATAATGTACGGCGTGTTGCCGGACGGTATGAATAAGAGCCGAGAAGCCGGGCCCGCGGGAATGATCTAAATGCGGCGCCGCACGCAAATGCGTTATTCTCCGGGCGCGGGTCTTGCATAACGCATCGGACCGGCAGATGCGACAGGCGCGTTATTTCGGAGGCCCGTGGAGGCGGTGAATTATGAAAACGGCCGGCGTACATACCTAATATTCCCTCACACGTTCCGTGTTGCCCTGACGTAAGGAGAACGGTGAGAGGTGCCGACGGTATACTCGGAAAAGGCGCGTATGTCTTGGTCGCGATTGTCGGCCGATTCTGCCACACACTTGTCGTGCGTCAATTAGTGAAAAGGGCGGGGGGGGGGGGGGCGGTATACAGTGGATCGGGCAGGGAGGAAGCGGACGGCAGACGACCGTCTCGCCCCCGTTAGGCGCGTGAAATATTGACAAGTTCCGGTCGTGCCCGGGCTACCATTAATTAAAGGACTCCAATAATTAACACAGAGGGCGCTCCGCCGGGGCGACCGACGCCGCCACGCGAAACAAACAAACAGTACGGCCGCGCCGGGGCAGACAAATTACATTTTTGCCCCGGGCGGCGTTCATTTTTTGGTGATGAGTTCGGCCCTTTTGCCAGTGGCGGAGCGCGCGCATCGGCGGAACACTCTGCCGGCGTCCTTTTAATTACTGAAACTGTGTCCCACCTCTCTGTCTCTCTCGCGCCTCTCCCCCCAACCCGCCGTGTCCCGGGCAAAGCTGAAAACGAAATGATCTGTTTAATTATTTTTGCGCGCCGCTCGCAAGATAATTACTGCGATCCGGTCGCAATGGCGGCTGTGGCGCGTGCTCCGGGGCAGAAAGGAATTAATTTAGTTTCCCCGGACGGGCCCTTTTGATAAATACGTGGCCCGGTGGCCTTTGTGGCTCGGCGGTACGGCGGTGCGGCCGGACTCGCTTGTTTGTGGAGGCGACGCTGCCGACAGCGCCGCTAGACACGCAACAACTCCACACACACACACACGCACACACACACACACACACACACACACACACACACGAGCTGTGTAGAAACTGTGGGGAACAGCGCCGGACAGGTAACGCTACAAATAAAGTTCCTGTAACCCTCCAAAAGAATGTAGGAGTTTTCTCTCTTACGTGTGTAGTAGAGTGGTAACTTAAGTCAAGCACAATTTGCCGTATTTGCCAGCATATAAGACGCACCCAACTTTTAAGACACTTTTTTTAGGAAAAAGATAAATCACACATAATATGTCAATTGCAAAATAATTATAATACATTTAATACAAATAAACAATCCCCCAGACGGATAATGATAAATCTGAAGCATAGAATTACAATTTTTGATGCGAGCGGGAATCGAACCCGGACCTCTATTCTTACTAGGCAGATGTCTTACCATTAGACCACCACACCACTAACGATTAAGGTGCCTCGGAATTATACGATTTCCCTCCACCCAGTACCATTCCAAAACGTAATACCAGTTGCAAGAGTAGTATAGCAATGTATAAAGGCGTCTGTCAACCAGAGAGTAAACTTCTTCATGTTTTTTAAATTATTTATAATGAATAACTTTAATATTCGGACACTGAGATATTTCAATCTTGGAACATCATAACTTTATTTATAACAAAACATATACGCAATTATTGCAATTTTTATTAAGATAACTTACATAACTTCCCTAATAATACATTTAAATGCAACTCGGCCCTATATTCACGATACTTTAATATTAGGACACTTTGCAGAACTAAGTATTTCAAGTCAAAATTTTATGGAAAATAAATGTTTCAATATCTTGTTGGATAGCCATTCTGTTTTATCACTTCTTTCAAACGCTGCGGCATACTGCTAATGATATTTTTTTAAGTAGTCCGTACGTAGACCGTCCCATTCTTCTTTTAGTCGACGCTTCAGACTTTCTTTGGAAGATATTAGTGTACTTCTAATACGTCGCTTCAGTTCTCCCCACACATTCTCAATCTGGTTGAGATCTGGTGACTGAGGTGGTAGTTGTAGGACTTCGGGGCAGTTGTACAACAAATATTCCTGCACAATGCGAGGTTTATGTTTCGGGTCATTGTCCTCGTAAAATTTGAAGGTGTTTGATGTCCCCGTGGTTTCATCACTTTTTCGTAAATTGTTCTTTAATATATTCAAGTAGACATATTTGTCCATAATATTGTCGATGAACACCAATTCGTCCGGTCCAAATGTCGATATACAGCCCCAGACAAGGATGCTGCCACCGTCATGTTTTACAGTTGGTTTAATATTTGTGACTGTAAATTCCCCATTCTTCTTCCGCCGCACCATGCTTCGTCCGTCCGACCAACAAACGTTAAATTTACTTTCGTCGGAAAAAATGACGTCATTCCACGAAATTGCATCCTTCGTAATAAGCCCCATAACAAAGTCCAATCTTTTCTGTCGATTCTGTTGATTCAAATACGGTTTCATCCTAGCCACTCTTCCATTGTAACCACTTTCTTTCAATGCTCTGCGAATCGTTTGAGGATGTACCTTCTTGCCAGTCTCGTTTAGAAGCTCAGGTGCTAATCTCGGTGCACTGAGTGTAGGATCCTTCTTTATTTTCCGTATCAGATTCCTCGTGTCACGTTCATCCAACTTCTGTGGCTGTCTCATTTGTGGTATGCAGTCTACACGGTCCTCGTTTCTGAAACGCCTGACGATATCTGCCACAGTACTCTTACTCATGTTGAGAATGGCAGCAATTTGTCGATATGATTTTCCTTTCGCATTGTGAAAAATCACAAGTTGTCGTATCTCAAAGCTAGTATTAGCTTTGCGCGGCATCGTACCGTCTGGACAGTCGACCGCGCTTATAAACACACGCCTGCCTTCTGACTAGAAGCAGGCCTACTCACCCCGGCGTGTACGGTGACAAGTGCGACACTGCCATCTGTCCGGATATTAAAATAACGTAATCATCGCAGAGTGGTTTATTTTAATCGCATTCTTTAGCAACTGTTTTACGTTATGTAAACAACGTTCATACTGTTATTTACAAGACATGTACCTTCATAATATAATAATATACCTTCATATTTGGTAATATTATATTATTCACTATATATATATATATATTTTTCCTGGATACAGCCGCAACAAGTTGACATCCCAAAGTTTCAGCAGCTTGCAGAAGTAGTTTCCGCAAGTAGGTGGATGCAGTTGAAAGAAGTACACATATACTGCCATAGGTACATTTTTATTTGTATTTTAACTGTTATTCTACCGTGGGCATATTTTTATTGGTATTTGAGCTGTACATTCGCTTGTTCCATTTCTGTGTAGTATTCTTATTTCATTTTTGTTATTCTATGTAACACTGTGACTGCACTTGTTTACATGGACAAGTTGGTAATCTGTGACATAAGCCAGAGAGTATGCATAGTCTCTGACCTGAGTAATAGCGAGCAAGGCAGTCTGCGAGTGGCGATCAATCTGTCGTGGATAGTCTCGGAGAGTGAAGCTTGTGTGAAGCAGACGCATTTTGCCAGTTAGTATGGTAGCTTAGGCAGCCGCATTTCATGTGTATTTCTGGTTAATTATTTGTTTTGGATGCATGAAGGAATGCGCTGCGGTGGAGACGCTTGTGTCATTAGCAGAGAATACGCATTTGCTCTTTGAAAGAAAAAGGTAAATTTTCTGTACTTATTATTGTAATTGTAGCCACATGTGAGTGGCCGTGCTCTCTAAGTCGCCATGCTGCGGAGTTTGCGTCTGCTCCCCGTCAGAGGTTCGAGCCCTCACTCGGGCATGTGCGTCTGTTGTCTTTAGCATAAGTTAGTTATAGTAGTTTGTAACTCTAGGGACTGATGACCACTGCAATTTGGTCCCATACCTTTACAAACATTTGAACATTTTTGAACGAAATTGTAAACTTGCTTATCTCAGAACGTTACTCTGGTGGAAACACTGCTGCAAGTCGTTGCAGGTAGTCCTTGCCTAAGCGACTTGTAGAAGACAACTTGCGTAAGTTTTTGTTCTAATGTAAACACATCAGCATGTATTTGCCTTAAGTCACGCCTTAAGTCAACACCTCAACAGTGTCTCGACACGATATCTCTGGAGTTTAATCTGACCAGTGTGGTAGTTCAGCAGAACCGTGTTCCGTCATGAAAACAAAGTCGTTCCGTTCAGTTTCCATTTTCGTTGCTCATTGAACCACGCTATTTGGGGACACTACTTGTTGCTCAACAGACCGAATTTGTGGTGATATGGATTGTTATGTGATTGAGCTATCCATCACTGCCATTCGCACAATATGCCTGTCATCACGTGTACTTGGGTGCAATGAGTCCCATCGCTCCGTCGTTCCCTCCTACATTAAAATTGCTTGGTTACGTCCAACAATATCACCCATTTTTCTGAAGAATAATCCCCAGTCGCTATAGGCAACAATCCTTCCACTGCCGAACTTCTAAAACAGTTCGAAAGACACTCGTTGCCTTTTCGAGGCATACTGAAGCTGCTTACGCAAATCAATTGCACCAGAGACCAATTCCAGTACGTCCACACGGGCTCTGTTTCCCCCTTTACACAGGGTGAAGATAAATTCGCACGCTCGGGCTTAGCTGCGCGATTCTTCACATACCAGCAATAATAAATGTCTCTCACAAAATTACGTCCTGCGCACATTTCCGGCAGTTATTTTTATGCTGGGGACTTGGAAAATAAGTTTCCCCTGTCCACTGTGGTCAGAGTTGTGTATCGAAGGAAAATAATAGAATGAGACATTAAAGATAAGACGTATCTTTAAATCAAATGTTTGTATAGTCTATGGGACTTAACTACGGGGTCATCAGTCCCTAAACTTACAAACTACTTATGAACTACTTACGAACTAGAACGGCACAAATATCCATGCCCGAGGGGGATTCGAACCCCCGACCGTAGTGGCCGTGCAGACCGTGACTGGCGCGCCTCAGTCTCCTCGGCCACCGCGGCCGGCACGTATCTTTATTTTTCTACATTATTTCCAAGTACATTGAGACATTTGTCAAACCGCTTTATAGCTTCAAAAAGGAGTCCAGGAAAAAATCAGGGCGTTGACACGGAAGAAGCGTTGACCAACTAGGAGAAAGACGACATAGCAGGTGAACGCGCATGTGCAAGACACCGATACATCATTGTGTAGAAGTCGACCACGAATATGCCAATGCCTTTCTGTTTCGGATTGTGACGGGTGATGAAACGAGGGTCTACCATTACACGTCCGAATTGAAGGCCGCATGCATCTAGTGGTAACATCCGTCATCACCTATCCGAAAAAAGTTCAAAAGTACTCCGTCTGCAGATAAAGTGATACCCACCGTTTTCTGGGACGCAATGCTTCTTCCGTATGCAACGCCCTGATTTTTTTCCTGTAAGACTTTTTGAAGCTTATAAAGTGGTATGATAAATGTCTCAATGTACGTGGAAGTTATGAAGAAAAATAAAGATATGTCATATCTTTAATGGCTCTCTCTATTTTGTTTTTCCTTTCATAAGCAATTCTGACCACAATCGACAAGGGAAATTTACTTTCCATGTCCCCTTCGTATTTAATCGTATGATGATACAGAGGTGGGGTCAAATACATAATTCCAAATACATTTGTAAGAAATGACAAGCATGATGTAGGTAGAGGATCAGGTGTACGAAGTATTACACTAAATTATGTACACCTTAGATTTTTAGGTCCAGTCCGTTGATCCAGTTGAGCCCTTCAGGTAAGGCATGGTGGATGTCATTTATTGATCTCCGAAGAGTCGTTTTGGTAATTCACCAACAATGTGATTTATTTTTGGCAGGCAGCTCCTCAGTCACAATCGGGAGATGTTTCCCAGTCCCATTTGTGTTGTAGATGACCGCAGGCAGTTCCCTTCTCCTGTTCGGATGCGGTTGATGGTTCTCCACTGGCGTCTGGGGAGTGCCAAACCTAGAACTCGCATGGAAGAGTTTTGAACCAGATGACCGTTGAACACTGATGATTCTTCCCACTGGCTTTTCCATGCTTAGTTGATGTAAAATTTGGCGACTTGTGTGTAGTGTAGTCCGCCAAGGTGATTTTCTTGACTTCAGACGCTGATGTTCTGCTATTAATATATCGCTGTTACTAGTAGCTGGGGGTTCTTCTGAATGTTTCTCCAGATCTTGAGGAGTGCATCTGATCTTCATAGAGCTGCAGGTTGGATGTTACTTAAAACTGATAGCCATGCAGTTTAAGTGCTATGCATGCAATCTGTGATAAGTCGCACGCATTGTCTGGCTAAGGTTGCACTTCTGTCTTCCTAGAGAGAACACTGTTAATCCAAGTTGGACAACATTATTCAGCGGCAGAGTATGACAGTGCCAAAGCAGCTGATCGTACTGTCATACTCTGTCGCTGAATACTGTTGTCCAACTTGGATGAACAGTAAATGGACGTCGAAGACTGAGAGTGTATTTGTTCCATACATCAGTGTGTTTCAGAATTACACTATTGTACCAACAAACTTCTAGAGGATGTATAAGGAGCTTGAGGAACAAAATGAGCATAGAAACCCGTGTCCAAACCAACATCGAACGACGTTACAGAGCGTCGAAGTTGCCCGAGAGGATGTCTAATGGCAGGCGCTGGTGCCTTGGACACTACGTAGCATCGTTGAATGGCTTTCTATGCTCATTTGGGTCCTGAAGACTCCTTCTACATTCCCTAGAAGTTTGTTGATGAAATTGTATGATTCTGAAACACACTGTCGTATGGAACACACACCCATCTCAGTCTGAGACGTCCATTCACTGCCAGAAATATGCACAGGATGAAATCTTGTGACTTTGTTTTTTAATTTTAATTTCTTTTTTTAATTGCTGGCGTGTGAGGAATCGTACTGCGAACCCGTAGTGCGCGAATTTCGCTTCGCCCTTTAGCGATCACAAATGGTGCTGCTGGCATTCGTGATAAGCGCTTGCGCTGAAATACTAATCATGTTTCTCTGGCATCAGCACAGAAGCATACCCTCAAATATCACGCGATTTGGGTCCTTCCTTCAATTTTTCGTACTTTCCATGGCCAGCAATGTAATTCAGCTTGCAGCTACATGTCCTCTGGGGGGAAAACTAATATTCTTACCATCTTTGGGCCGGCCGCAGTGGCCGAGCAGTCTGCGGTGCGCCTGTCACAGTCTTCACGGCCGCTACGGTCGAGGGTTCGAATCCTCCCTCGGGCATGGGTGTTTGTGTTGTCCTTACAGTAAGTTATTTTAAGTTAGTAAAGTAATTAGTGTAAGTCTAGCGACTGATAACCACGAAGTTTGGTCGTATAAGACCCTACACACATTTCATACAATCTTTCTGTTGTTCTTTTGTGTAGTTGGCAGCAACGTATATTACAAAAGGTGGCACACAATATGTAAAGTCCTCTGCAGTTGGATTTCCTCTCCCCCGTCCTACTACAGAACCCTATAAATCGTAGAACGCCACGCCCTCCGCCTCGCCTTCCGTATCCGGCTCCCCTCTCCCTCGTGGATCCTATATGACATTATCCCATTTCCACATCTCCTCCAATACCTCGAATAAATCCAGAAGCTATACACCAACCGCAAGATAGATCCCATAAAACCCTGGTAAACCCCATCCACCCCATTCCGGGCCTCTGCCACACCTCTACCCTGCATCCCCTTGATCGCCAATATGGGGTGTCTGAATCTGCACTGTTGCCTCCCGTAGTCCGTTTTCGTTGCCTGCTTCAGCAACTCGGTTTCACTCTCCCTGAAACCCTTCGAATGGATGTGAGCCCAACACCACCGTGGCTTCAGGCACAGATTCGCGTCCACTTCGAACTCATCTCGCTCCCAAAGAAGAGTATCCCGGATTCGGTGTATAGCTCAAGGTTTGTCGAACTTCGTTCTCAGCTTGATGATAACATTCTCATCTATATGGATGGGTCTAAGAAAACTGATGGTGTCGAATCCGCCTCTGTCGTCGGGTTCGACAGCTTTCAATACAGGCTCATCGACCAATGCTCAAATTTCACAGCTGAGCTTTTTTCTCTCTATCAGGCAGTCCAATATGTTCGCCGCCACCACCACCCTTCTTATGTCATCTGCTTAGATTCACTCAGTGCCATTCAGAGTCTTAAAGACCTGTATCCGGTCCATCCTGTTGTACTCCAACGCTCCCTTCAGCTGGTAGCTGAAGACGGCTTTCGCTTCCTGTGGGTACCTGGCCACGTAGGTGTGCCGGGGAACGAGGCTGCTGACGCTGCGGCCAGGGCTGCCACTCTCCTACCTCGGACAGCTACCGTTTGTGTCCCGTCAAACGACTTTCAAGGGGCTATTAGCAGGCGTATCATGGTATCGGCTGTGGTTTTCGCTTCAGGACAATAAGCTTAGAACCATAAAATCGATCCCGACAGCTTGGAAGACCTTTTCCCGCCCGTCCCGGCGGGAGGAGGTAATCTTGGTCCGGCTGAGAATCGGTCGTTGCCAGTTCAGCCACCGACACTTATTAATAGGCGACCCCTCACAAGTCTGTTCCTGAGGTCACCCGATGACGGTGCGCCATGTTTTAATGGTCTGCCCCAATTTTAATCATGTTCGTGTTGCACTAAATCTGCCGTCCACTCTGGAGGATGTTTTAGCTGATGACGCACAGGCAGCTGCAAGAGTTTTGCGTTTTATACGTATGACAAATCTGACCAAGAACATTTAATTCCTTCTAATGATATTTTTTATTCCTCGTTTTAGTGCTATTCAGACATTCTCCTTATCGGCACGTTTTTTAACATTGTTTTAAGTCAATCTAGGATCAGAATCAGGCACTAATGACCACTGCAGTTGAGCGCCCTAAAACCACAAAAAAACGCTGCATCCCTGTCTCCCTTCACCTCCACACTCTACACATCCTTTCCCAGGGTAACGTCCTGCACGTCCCCCTCCCAGATGACGCCCTCTGTCCTGAATTGTACCCATCCTTCCAACCCTAATCCCCTCCCGTGGATGAAGCGGCCCCTTTCCCCTCCCCTTCCCCCTCCCTCCACACACTTGGCTATTGTCTTGCCGCCCTGTAGTCCCTACGCCTCCTCCACTCCCTCTGCTACACCCTCCACTGCACTTCCCACCCTCCTTCTCCCTAACCCACGGGGCAGGGTTGCCAACTTTGGGGTTTTCCCCCAGTTTTAGGGGGAAAATTTATTTTCAGGGGGGAGTTTAGGGAGAAAGAAATGTTAGTGGCATTCTTAGGGGGACAAAGAAGTGTCGGGGGGATTTTTAGGGGGAAGAACAGGACTTTTTTTGCATTTAATATGTGTGTAGCAATCGGAAGACTTGTTACCATAGTGAGTGCAGATGTTCATTGCCAACTGTGCAGCGTACTGTCAGCGTGTGTTGACTACACTGTCGCTCTTCTGTCTCGCTGTTTTCATTGTTTCTTCAATTCACGTTGCATGCACTGTTTACTTACAGTGCACGGAAGCGGCGCATATTTTCCCTCTCTCCACCCCCATCCTGTCGCTCAACAATACCAGGTTTTCTTTTTTCTCTCTATTAATAATGGACTGGTATTTCCCGAGGACACTGCTCTGTATTGCCGCTAACTCACGTGCTATGATCGGCAGTTTAGCGCGTTAGCGATCATGTGTTGTGTTGGTGATCCATCATTATTTTTACTTTAATAACCAGCTCACGTTGTGATGTAAATGCATTGTTTTATTATTCAAAATGGCTACCAAAAATAAAAGAAAGTATGTACAAAAGTATGCAAAGAACTGGGAAACGGACCCTTTGCTGAAAGGTAAGATTGTAATTATTTCTTATTATGAGCTATCTTTCGGTATGTGAAAGAGATGGCGGGAGAGAGTGAGAAGTCTCAAAATCAAGAATTTTTATTTTTTTATTATCATTATTATTATTATTTTAAATCGAAAAGTAGTTAGGCTGCAGCGCCTAGCCGCCGCCAGTCCCCTTCTCACCCGGTTCCTTTTTTAGGGGGATTTCTTTCGATTTTGTGGGATTTTATAGTAAATTTAGAAGGAACTTTATGGAAGAGTTGGCAACTCTGCCACGGGGTCCTGCGCCATCAGTTTTAACAGTGCATCGTCCAGTGTTGTGTACAAAGTGCTTCAGTGTGTTTTTATCTGCGTCCGTCGTTTCCAGACAAGTGTCACATCGTTCAGTTATACCCAGTTATTCCGTGTGCTCTTCATCTTGTTTTGGTGTCATAATGCATGTTTTTAATGTCATCGTGGCTCATTGCTATAACTGACTATGTATGTTTTATTCCTCAGTCAAAACTACAAGTTCTTCAAGTTTTAATTCACCATTGTTTTAACTCCTTTCATGTTTTAAGCCTTCATTCCCATGTTTTATGTTCTCTCGGCTGAAGAGCAGCACTTAACGCTCCTGTTAGCCTACTGGCGTGTATATGCTAGTGTCAAAATAACAATAAAGGGAAAAAATGAGTAAAGTAAACGAGCGTCTTAAAAACTGCGTAATTTGGTCGCAGAACAGCAACGCTAGTCTCTGAATGTGTCCCACCGTGACGCAGGACGAGTAAAAAAGAAAACCAGGAAACGAAACGTGCTGGTTCTATCGTTCGCGCCGTGGGCAGCGAATACCAGCTCACCTCGTCTAAATCATCTCCAAGGACTCGCCTGCTAAACTTATTTACGCCGCAAACGTCAGCACCGCAGTAATAGCAATAAACGCGCTTATTCGCCGATACCTGGAGACGTCCTAGTGTTAGACTTTCTTCCCAGCTATTGCTTTGCACCCACTACCACGTTTTATGGACAACTTTAACAGCCTGTCGGTTCCGACTGTGCTGATCTAACGTACAGAAGAGGTATACGCCTACCGTACTTACGGCTCTTTTCGAGTATTAAATAATAAATTCTTCTCAGATATTACGGAGGCATTGCCCATTTCGAGACTCTCTTAGCAGAAGTAGCTCTTTCATCCAGAACGATCACAAATTTTATTATAACTATGTTATTGCTTGTAGCACGGGATTTCGGTGTTCGGCTCCAGAAAGCAGGAACTTTGAAAAATGAGTTCAAAAAAATGTTCAAATGTTTGTAGAGCTTATGGGACTTAACTACGTGGTCATCAGTCCCTAAACTTACAAACTTCTTATGAACTTGTTACTACTAAGGACGGCACAAATATCCATGCCCGAGGGGGGATTCGAACCCCCGACCGTAGTGGCCGTGCAGACCGTGACTGGCGCGCCGTAGTCCCCTCGGCCACCGCGGCCGGCGAATATTAAGTAATCCTTATGTGGAAGGTGGGTACACTTGACATTGATAACCTGAAATGTGTTTCGACTGGACCGACGTCACTAACACTGGTTTGTACTGTTGCAGTCCACGGCCGCGGTGGCCGAGCGGTCTGCGGCGCGTCAGTCACAGTCCGCACGGCCGCTACAGTCGGGGGTTCGAATCCCCCCTCGGGCATGGATGTTTGTATCGTCGTTGGTGTAAGGTAGTTTATAAGTAGTTAGTAAGTTTAGGGACTGATGACCCCGCAGTTAAGTCCCTTATGCTTGACAAACAACAACAACTGTTGCAATCGACACTGAAGTAGCCAATAGTGAAATAAACATCATTTTCTCTTATCGAAAAATTTAATTGTCTTTAACAGGAAAATATCGTAGGGAAAACAAACCCAAGGTTACGTTTCAGTGCAGAACACTTAGAAGATATTGCCGCGAGAGACCGTGAACACCAACTGCCGCCGTGGCGCAGGGGATAGCGTCACGGACTAAGGAGCAGGAGGTCGCCGGTTCTATCCCATCCACCGGCAAAATTTTATTTCTTTGTAATTTACAATTCCAGAAGGTTCTACATCTTTCTTCTGTTCACTTGTAATTTCTACTTGTTTCTTATGTTAACTGTTCTTCTAATTTCTGGTAAATTCTGTCTGTGTATAAATAGCAGAGCACTGCCTGAGAGGCAGTCAGTGCTGCGTGTATGTTGAGTTCGTAATAAACGTGCTTTCAGTATACGTGCTGTGTTTAGTTGCTCTCGAAGTCAAGCCTACTTCCTACGTGACAATATAACAGTTCTACTGAAGGAATTGTCTACACTAAACGTTTGCGTCCCATTTTGTAGTATATATGAGGCTTGTGGAATCAAAACCAAGTGAAACTGACAGAGAAGGGCAGCTCGATTTGCATTATGGCGATAAAAAAAAGAGTGTTTCTCGAAAACACGAAAATGATGCACAAGTTGGGGTAGAAATCATTACAAGAAAGGCATTATTCGTTGCGCCGAGATATGTTTGCGAAATTTCTTTCACCAACTTTCCCTCCAAATGCGAACATACAGGGTGGCGCAGGGAAACGGGAAATTTCGAAATAACGTCATTTCCATGAATAAATTCATAAAACCAGCAATTTATTAACGAAAGTGTATGTATTCAGTATGCCATTATTCAGTATGTCTTTACAATCAAAATGTCCAAAAGTGTCTCTTTACTTTTTAAAGATGAGACCGGAAAGATGTGCTCCCATTCGGAGTTCACACTCTTAACAGCCTGTTATGAAAACTCTGGAATGCGCGGTGTAGCAAATCTTGGGGAATGGCAGTGATTTCGTTTTCGTTCATGGATTGTTGCAGGACGTGTACGGTACACCTTGCCTTTAAGATATCCCCACAGGAAGAAGTCGCACACACTAAGATCAGGGGATCTCGACGGCCATGCAATGTCACCGTTACGTGAAATAACGCGTCTTCCAAACAATTGAGGAACTGCTGCCATCGATTGTCGAGCAGTGTGTGACGTGGCTCCGTCCTGCTGAAACCACATGTTTTCGACGTTAAGATTAAGCTCGTACAGTCTCGGCGTAAGGAATGTTTGAAGCATTTCAGCATATCGAGCGGATGTTACTGTCACTGCACTACCATCCTCACGTTCAAAAAAAATAAGGGCCGATAACACCATGACATGATACAGCACACCATATTGTGACCTTGGCGCTATGTAGTGGTCGCTGGAGAAACTCACAAGGATTGTCCTGTGTCCAATAACGAAAATTCTGTTTGTTCACGGGCTTCGTCTGATATCCATAAAATACCAAGGAAATTCGCGTCCTCGTTGATTTTAGCCAATATCTGGCTCCTAAACTATACGTGACGCTGGGTCTCATTCATGTAAGTGTTGCACAATCTGCAACTTATAGGGATGGAAGTCTAATTCGTACAGTATTCTTTGTAAGCTTCGTCGCTTAATCCCTAGCGAAGATGCATGCTGTCGAACGGAGCGGCGAGGACTTATCTCGATTGCAGTTCTAGCAGCTGCAATGTTCTCTGGGGTGAGTACCGTTGGAATGCCACCTGGAGGTTTCTTTTTCAAAATTACGCACCCACGTTGTAATCGCATGCGCAGATGGGACACGTCCATGACGTCCAAGCTGGTAATGCTGTCGAAATGTCTGCGCGGCAGTCGCACTATCACCATTTTTGTGAAACGCTCTCACAGCTACTGCACGTTCCGCAACAGTCCAATTCTCCATGATTACTAAATGGCAATGCGTTCACATCAATTGTGCAAAGTTTCGAACATCTGCCGGCGCTACAGTGCTGCCAACTGTAAAGTTCAAAATATCCATTTCCCCTGCGCCATCCTGTATCTTGTTAGCACCCACCTACAAAAAGACAGATGATCATATTAATAAAATAAGAGAAATCAGATCTAAAACGGGGAGATTTAAGTGTTCCTTTTATCCCGACGGAACGTTTGAAATCTAATGAAAGTGATTCATTGAACCATCTGGCATACACGTAAATGTGATTCGCAAGGTAATTATGTAGATGTAGACGTAGCTCTTTGTTTTTTAAAAGAATTAAAACTGTTTTATAATTGAGGAAAAGGTAAAACATTTGAATTGGCAGTTCATTTAAATATCAGCAACCTCTGAACCTCTGTTTGACGTCGTGATAGCATATAATCCGTTTCCTACTCGCGAAATTATCTCAACCTTTAGTTGTAATGCCCAACAGATACGGAACAGTTCACAGACACGAATGTAAAGCAGTAATGGGTAATATCCCTTCACATTAGAAGAACCTCATAGGTGGCAATCCGCTTAGTCTAAATCAAACGGTTTCGCCAAAGACGTAAATTTACTCAGAGATCAAGTAAAAAGGTTGCATACCTCTCCTAGTTTAGTAATGGTCAAGGCTAACTTGAGTATAGCTGCGCCATCCTGCTGCAGTTACATTAATATTTGAGTTTCGTATCGGTTGGAAATGGTACTGACAAGACATAAACTCGTTACGAAGCACTACAATATTTACTTTAATCGTTACTCGCCCGCATAAAGTACAAAGCGTCTGAAACACGCACTGCAGTACTTGAAGTATTTTATATAAAAATATGACGCACGTTATTTATGTTCACTTTTACGTTCCATTTTTTCAAACCTCTTAATCATTCTCTTTCCTTTACCAGAGAACTGTAATCGAATTCCGGAAGAATAATTTTGTAGTCAAAATGGACAGGTGTTCAAAAAGCAACGAAAGCGTCAGAGCTAGAAATCACTGTGAAGAAAACCTACAATATTTTCTCTTGGAATTATGAAATATTACCGGTATGAAGAATGGTGGTGCCCACTTTCGGAGGTGCTATGATGCACTATCACTGTATAACACGGAAACTGTAATTCGGCACTAGAAGAACAATTAGTACAACTAAATTCAAATGTTTGTAAATCTATGGGACTTGACTACACTGGTTATCAGTCCCTAGGCTTACAAAGTACTTAAACTAACTTATGCTAAGGACAACAAAGACATCCATGGCCGAGGGAGGACTTGAACATCCGACGGCGAGCAACGGCACTCTCAGCCGCACCACCACGGCAATTAGTACAAATACACTTTGCAGTAGCAAAACTGTAACTTTAACGTAGAAATGGGTTTCAATAATGTCTTCCAAATTAGTGAAATGATCTAAGTTTTTTCTAGAACTCTGATCCATTCAGATCACACAATATAAATTACCTAAAAATTGCTACTTGTTTATTTCATGAATCGTTCATAACACGCAAATGAGGTTCATTGCATGTGATAGCACACAGAAAGGAAGGTAATGTTTTTGTTTCGATTTATAATTTCCACAACGTTCCCTACCAGAAACGGAGGACATAATTTTACAGTCATAGACAATTTGACTTTGGATGTTAAGGGAATACATTATAATTATCATGTGTCCGTGCTGTTCAAAAGTAAACAATAAAAACTGATAATCTCTTGGGTTCAAATGATGGTACTTTATCACAGAATAACAAAACAGTCGCAAGATCACGCCACTTAGAGATGTAGAAGGGGAAGAAGGCAAATAAAATACTTCAAAAAGCACGCTATATAGAGGGAAAAGTCAGCTCTCACATTCCTGCTGCGCTTTGAGTATCATTCTGTGTAAAACCAACATCTATTAAACAAAAAAGAACCAGAGACCAGTCATGGAGAACTCATGGAATCAAAGTATTAATGGAAGAAGAAGTACTTCTGCTTAAAAGACGACTGGTAGCCATGAGTTGAAATTCTCTAACAATCGAATTATAAAAACCTTAAACACGTTTTTAAAAATAGCGCAACACGTAAAAATCTAATAGCCCATAAATAAAATATTGGAAACTTTTTTTAAAAATAAATGACGTAATGATTTGAATGAAAACGATTTCACGGAAAATAAATGTGATGAGATAATGAAATCAAAATCAGCGAAACCAAGTATTACTTTCCCACATTGGCCGCAAATTTTCACTTCCTAACAAACAACAAAATACTGGTGCGCTAGATGGATAAACACTGCCAGTATACTTCGTAGACGTTAATTTCAGAACCGGTCACCGATAAAGGATTACAGAATTCATCAGGCCACTGGATAAGTCTATGATGGAGTTCCTGGCAACATGCTCGCTTTATAGGACTACTAGCAATCTGACTTCGTAATAAATTATTGTTAAATTTAATTACTAATTCCTTTCCAGTCTTTTCAGAAATTATGAAACATTATGCCTCATAGACAATGACTGTTTTCTGAGTACAGGTTGTTATTTGGTTCACAAAAATATGGACTTAAGACCACTCATAAATAAAGGAGAATTATCCAACCAAGTGTATGATGCTACCTTGTCAAAATATTTGATTGTGAACCACAAAAGTTTACTTGTAAAGCAAAAAGGTAATAGATTAATAATTAGTATGGATGGTCTTATCTTCAACACAAATACAGTAAACGTTTAGGAAATCAATATTTGCGGAATCCGTTACTTTTCACAATATACGAGGGTTGGAACTTAGATAGTGGCAACTTTTTATTCACAACCGATATAAAACTGTTACATGTTTGCACCTGTTATTGTCCTTCAAAGTAGTGAACAGCGTAGTGTAGAATCCGTTGCCGGCGATGTGGAAGTCGTAGTGTACCGTTAGAAGAGCCTGTTCTGTTGATGGTGCGAATGGAGCGGTCTACTTCCTGTCGAATCTCTGGATCAGATCTGAAGGGAATGCCACGAAGTGGTTTCTTTATCTTCAGAATCAAATTGAAGTCGCAAGGAGTTCGTGGAGTATGGTGGATGGTACAGTACTTTCCAGTCACATCGACTGAACAGAGCAGCCACAGCTTGCGCTACATGCGCCGGCGGATTGTAGTGGAAAATGATGGGTGGGTTGCGCAGAAAGTGTTGCCGCTTCTTTCGCAAAGCTGGTCACAGGTGATGCTCCAAAAAACAAACAGTAATACTGTGCATTGACGGTCTGCCGTGTTCCTTTCTCGAAAACGTAGTGACAGCGTTAAGTTAGACAGCTTGCTCACAAATATGTTAACCTCGATTGTGCACACGCCGATGACGTGGGACGGGCGAGTCTATTTGCTCGGTGGTAAGTATGTCAACAACGTCTGGTATCATCGACAGTTGTAGATTCCATTGCATAGTGACACCACAGCAGTGTTACCATTATTTAACTTCCAACCCTCGTATATAAATTCTCGTAGATCACATCGTAATTACACTGATGCTCTTTGCTGTAGTTCATCGAGAAGTAGTTTATCGAGATTGGACAACACTGGAAAAGGACAGTGAAATGCATGGGGATCTGCAGCTTATCGACGCAAGGGGCAGGAAATAGCAATTGAGCCTCAACAGTACTGCGAAAGATCCTTTATCATATAACCAGCTGAAAAATGCTGCCGGAGCACACAAAAGGCGAATATGTTTTCTGACACAAAAGTGTGTCTCAATCCTCATTCCAACTTCTTCGCCAAAAATTTTGGAATGCGAACATATTCGCGCACTTTTAGCGCATAGCTTTGAAAATATTTTTGCCCAGTTAAGCCGTCATAGTCAGCAATGTCGTCTCACTGTCAGTATCTATATATGTCTTTGTCCGTTTGTTTGCTGTCTCTCCCACTGCCGCTTTCTGTCTGTGTCAAACTTTCAATGTTTTCATCCCTTTCTCTCGCGATTCCTCACCGCTGCCTCTGCCATTTTCATCGTCTCTCTGCCCCACTGACGTTGTCCCATTCATTTCCTGTCCTGTTGCTGGTATCCTTTCTTTCTCACTTTGTCTTCAATCACGATTGTCTCCTTTACACATATGTGCACGGGGATGCTTTGCTTGGGGTTTGACCTGCAGACCGGAAAACTTTAGCACGCGGGTATTGGGGATGGGAAAAATTGGATAAATTGTTTCGTGCTATAATATTGGAGAGCCGCACGCTCATGCTTTATGTATGGCCTCCGTTCGTCTCAGTTTCCCACTGTTTTCTCTTTTGCTCCAATTGCTACTATCTGCATCTGTCTTAGTTTGTTGTTGCCACTGGTCCTGATTTCCGACATCTCGTTTCGCTTCCCACAGCTGTTTCATGCATATGCCTTTCTCCTGAACTGACACTTTCTCTGTTCCATCATATATGTCTCTCTCTGCCTGTTGCACTGTCTCTGTCCTACTCACATTCAGCCAAAAAGGCGCGAATATATTCACATGCCAAAATTTTTTGGCGGAGCAGTCGGAATGAGGATTGAGGCAGCTGGTTCCAAACTTTTGTGTCAGAGAACATATTCCCCTTTTCTGTGCTCCGCCAGGAGCATTTTTCAGCTGGTTTCCGTCTTTTTCCTGTTACATCAGAGTGTACGCTTATGTTGTTATGGTCTTCAGTCCGGAGACTGGTTTGATGCAGCTCGCCATACTACTCTATCCTGAGCAAGCCTTTTCATCTCCTCATAAGAACGGCAACCCACATCTATTTGAATCTGCTTACTATATGCGTATCTTGGTCTCCCTCTGCGATTTTTACCCCACACACTTCCCTCCAATGCTAAATTTACGATTCCCCGATGTCTAAGAATGTGTCCTACCAAGCGATCCCTTCTTTTAGTCAGGGTATGCCAAAAATTCCTTTTCTCACCAATTCGGTTCAGTACCTCTTCATTAGTTATGCGATCTACCCACCTAATCTTCAGCATTCTTCTGTAGCACCACATTTCAAACGCCTCTATTCTCTTCCTGTCCACACTGCTTATCGTCCATGTTTCACTCCCGTACAAGGCAACACTCCACACAAATGCCTTCAGAAAAGACTTCCTTACACTTAAATTAATATTCGATGTTAGCAAATTTCTCTTTTTCAAAAATGCTTTTCTTCCCATTGCCATTCTGCATTTTATATCCTCTGTACTACGACCATCGCATGTTATTTTACTACCCAAGTAACAAAACTCATCTACCACCTTCATTGTTTCGTTACCTAATCTAATTCCTTCAGCATCGCCTGATTTTCTAAGACCGCATTCCATTATTTTTGTTTTGCTCTTGTTAATGTTCATTTTATACCCTCTCTTCAACACACTGTCCATTCCATTCAGCTGCTCTTCCAGGTCCTTTGCTGTCTCTGATAGAATTACAATGTCATCAGCAAAACGCAATGTTTTTATTTCTTCCCCCTGAACTTTAATCCCTATTCCAAATTTTTCCTTACTTTCCTTCACCGCCTGCTCAATGTACAAATTGAATAATATTGGAGAAAGGCTACAACCCTGTCTTACTCCCTTCCCAACTGATGCTTCCCTTTCATGCCCTTCGAGTCTAATAACTGCGGTCTGGCTTTTGTACAAGTTGTAAACAATTCTCCTTTCCCTGTATTTCACCCCTGCTGACTTCAGAATTTGAAAGAGTGTATTCCAGTCAACATTGTCAAAAGCTTTCTCCAAATCTACAAAAGCTAAAAATGTAGGTTTGCCTTTCCTTAATCTATCTTCTAAGATAAGACGTAAAGTGAGTATTGCCTCCCGGGTTCCTACGTTCCTCCTGAATCCAAACTGATCTTCCCCGAGGTCAGCTTCTACCAGCTTTTCCATTCTCCTGTAGATAATTCGTGTTAAAATTTTGCAACCATGACTTATCAAACTGATGGTTCTGTAATTTTCACACCTGTCTGCACCTGTTTTCTTTGGAATGGGGATTATTACATTTTTCTTAAAGTCTGAGGGTATTTCGCCTGTCTCATACATCCTACACACCAGTTCAAATAGTCTTGTCATGGCTGGCTTTCCCAGAGACTTTAATAGCTCTGCGGGTATGTCATCTACTCCTGGGGCCTTGTTCCGACCTAGGTCTTTCAAGGCTCTGTCAAATTCATCTCTCAGTATAGTATCTCCTATTTCATCTTCATCTATTTCCTCTTCCCTTCCTACAACATCGTCTCTAAGTTCATTTCCTTTGTAGAGCTGCTCTATGTACTCTTTCCACCTTTCAGCTTTCCCTTCTTTGCTGAGAACTGGTTTCCCATCCGAGTTCTTGATATTCGTAGAGCTGCCCTTCCTGTCCCCAAACGTCTCCTTTATTTTCCTGTAGGCGGTATCTACTTTTCCCCTTCTTATACATTCTTCTACAGATTTGCATTTGCCTTCTAGCCACTCCTGCTTAGCCATTTTGCACTTCCTGTCAATCTCATTTTTTAGTCGTCTGTACTCCATTTTGCCTGTTTCATTTACTGCATTTTTATATTTTCTCCTTTCATCAATTAACTGTAGTATTTCCTGTGATATCCATGGATTTTTTGTAGGTCTTGCCTTTCTACCTATTTTGTCCTCTGCTGCCTTCACTATTTCATCTCTCAATGCTACCCATTCCTCTTCTACTGTTTTATTTCCCCCTGTTTCTGTCAATTGTTGCCTAAATCTCCCTCTGAAATTCTCCAGAACTTCACTTTCCTTCAATTTATCTAAGTCCCATCTCCTTATTTTCCTACCTTTCTGCAGTTTTTTCAGTTTCAGCCTACAGTTCATGACTAACAAGTTATGGTCAGAGTCTATATCTGCCCCTGGGTATGTCCTGCAGTTTATAACCTGGTTCCGGTACCTATGTCTTACCATTATAAAATCTATCTGATACCTTCCGGTGTCTCCTGGTCTCTTCCATGTATACAACCTTCTTTTGTGATTCTTAAACCACGTGTTTGTTATGATTAAATCATGTTCCGTGCAAAATTCTACCAGGCGACTTCCTCTTTCATTCCTCCTGCCCAGTCCATATTCGCCTACTATTTTGCCTTCTCTTCCTTTTCCTACTACCGAATTCCAGTCTCCCATCACAATTAAGTTTTCCTCTCCCTTAACTGTCTGAATAATTTCCTCTAGCTCCTCATATATTTCTTCGATCTCCTCATCATCGGCAGAGCTAGTTGGCATATAAACCTGTAATACTGTTGTCGGTGTTGGCTTCGTATCTATCTTGACAATGATAACGCGATCACTGTGCTGCCCATAGTAGTTTACCCGCATTCCTATTTTCTTATTCATTATCAGTCCTACTCCTGTGATACCCCCAATTGATTTTGTATTTATAATCCTGTACTCACCTGACCAGAAATCCTGTTCATCCTGCCACCGAACTTCACTAATCCCCACTATATCTAACTTCAACCTATCCATTTCCCTTTTTAAATTTCTAATTTTCCTACCCGATTAAGGGATCTAACATTCCACGCTCCGATCCGTAGAATGCCAGTATTGTGCTTCCTGATGACAACATCCTCCTGAGTAGTCCCCGCCCGGAGATCCGAATGGGGGACTATTTTACCTCCGGAATATTTTACCCGAGAGGATGCCATCATCATATGTTCATACAGTAGAGCTGCATGTCCTCGGGAAAAGTAGCGGCTGTAGTTTCCCCTTGCTTTCAGCCGTTCGCAGTAGCTGTGTGGCAAAGCCACATTAGCTGATGTTACAAGGCCAGCTCAGTCAATCATCCAGACTGTTGCCCCTGTAACTACTGAAAAGGCTGCTGCCCCTCTTCAGGAACCACACGTTTGTCTGGCCTCTCCACAGATACCCCTCCGCTGTGGTTGCACCTACGGTACGGCTATCTGCATCGTTGAGGCACGCAAGCCACCCCACCTCGGCAATGTCTGTGGTTCATGGGGGTGGTGTACGCTTATATAACATGCTTATATAACATGAAATCAATGGTGAGTAAACTTTAGATAGTATTTTATATTAGAACGCATCGTAAAAATTTCGACGATTTGCCATGAATAGAAATGTACGCTAGATTTGCCAATGCAGGCAGTTGGATCTTTTGATACCAAAAAGTATGATTTTTGTAGAGTATCGCGATAACGAATACACATTTCGAAAAACGGGAAACGGATTTTCCAGATAAACACCTAAATAACATACACATAACATTTTAGCCATTTCCTATTCCTCAGGATACGTTACCTCACAATCAGAAATAGCGTTTTCGAGCCTATTACTGTAGCGTGATATCATTCACGGACCGATATCTCAAGAACCACATATCATTCTGTTCTAGATATGTTATCTACATTTCATAAGCAGCTATGTGTAACCTAAAATCAACCAAACTCTTTAAAATATGTTGCCATTGTTCACTAAACCGGATGCTGCATAATTACTGTAAAGTAAGCGAAAACAAAAATCACCCCTTCATAGACCGAAGATTTGAATCTTTAAGATTTGCAAAAATCAATTTTTTTTTCGCCGGGTACCCTATTTCAAATCCCATGGGAAGTTTCAGAGCAGTCCGAACGCCGTCTTTCAGCGGAGTACGCACTTTTTCTAGCAAAATATCTCGGTTTTTCGGCCGTATCTTGCTAACGGACTAAGATTTACGAAAACTGAAAAATGCCGTTAATATATAAATGTCAACAGGATGATTTGTAATTATTTGAATAATTTTCTATGGTTAGTTATTTAGATATTTGCCATTCAAGGTGCTAAAACGGCTAAAAATCGAGTTTTGTGATTTGTGCAAAACTATGATAAGTTTGAACCTCTTGATCAAAAAAATTTAAAAACGGCCTGGAGAATATCATCATAAGAACATATGGTAAAAATTTTGAAGATTTGCAGTGAATAGAACAGAACAGAACAATTCGTTTTGCTGGTACCCAAGAATCATGTTTTTTTTATATATACATTTTCTCAGAAACCACCCATGAATGAATGGTGCTTTTGTAAGCCATTTAAAGCCCACTACAAGTCAAGTACAAAAGCCAACTGATTTGCTCAATTTGGATGGGCTCTAGGAAGTGTGTAACTTTGAAAATTTTGACGATGTACTGTATGATAGCTATAGTATACCCATTCTTCTAATATGTACACAAATGATCACTAAGCCACGATCTATCCCGAACACTCTACCCCTTCACTCTGAGATCAATAGAACCTGAGATATGGCCCCTCAAGAATCGCGAATTCTCACGCGCCGTTTACGAACATATTAATACTGCGCACTGGCGTGCGCGGTATGATTACGCAATAGCAAGACAAATACTGGAAGCAGTTACTTCCGTAAAGATATGTGGGAGAAGACGTGCGATTTGAAATGGAACGATCATATAAAATCAGTCGTGGGTAAGGCAGATGCCAGAGAGATTTATTGGAAGAATCCTGAGGAAGTGTAGTCCTTCAGCACAGGAAATAAGTTACAAAACTCTGGTTCGACCAGCGCTTATGTATTACTCATCATTGTAGGATACGAACTAGCTATGGTTGGTAGAATACATAAGTATACACTCCGGAGAGTAGCATGTTTCGTTACGGGCTCATTTAGTAAGTGCGAAAGCGTCAGAATGACGTTTAGTATATTCCAGTGGCAGATGCTGTAAGAGAGACGTTATGTATCACGGCGTAGGTATATCTAGCGAAAAGACGACAAGGGTAAAGTTTTAGAGCGCACAAGGAGGGATGCCGGCAATATCTCTATTTTATTTTATTTATTTACTTTTTTTCTGCGAACCATACGCGACGGGAATAGAAGAATAACGTGACAATGGTACACAACCTTCCTGAGAGATAGCTTACGGAGTATGGATATAGATGTATATTCCTACAGAGGATACAAAGGAAATTATGATTCCCTTAACAGGTACCAACACGCAAACATTCGACTTGCCTTATAAACAACAGTCTGACATGAGCTTTGTATGTGAATAGTTAGAGGAATAAGTCCAACTACTCCTCTTGTTAACGGAAGTTAACAGTTCAGATAACAGCAAGAACTCTACTACACAATTAAACAGTAAGATGACGAAACCCTTGGATAAGTTATGAACAAGTTGTAAACGCTATCAAATTATCTTTGTAAGACCTCGATTTACACGGTATCCAATGAATGTGGCGACGCACTAAACAGCTTGTAATTTACCTGATTGGTTTCTCTATGTCTGGACGTTTCTTAGCCCGACGAGAAGACCCGTCTCACTAGCTCACATGACGCCAGCTTGTTTTACAGTTATCACAGATAATCGCGTGTTCTCTGCCAGATAGAAGCGGAAATAAAACTGGAGAGGATTCTAACAAATACTCGCTTTCATTAGCATTAAGTCATCCCCGTAATCTGTGGTGCGATCACAAGTGCTCAGTCGTATTTTTAGCAGCGTTAAACTGGAATCCGCTTTGAAAATCCCGTCGTCTTGTGAAAGGATAAACAGTTATAAATCCAACTTTAAAGAAGTATGTAATAGGTGCGTCATCGCCGAGGAGTATAACGCTGTAAGCAGATTATAATACACGAAACATAATTTGTATCTTCTACTTTCGAATCGACTGTCTTCTGCGAAGAATCTGAGAATCCGTTATCGGTCAAGACGTCCAGCAAAGCCGGAAAGCCAGCCTCATAACTTTGAGTGCTGATTGCTGCCGCATGCAAGGAGAATAAAAAATAAAATAAAAGAATACCTCTTACCCGAATATTCCGAATATTATTTCCATGGTTTGGATGAAAAGAGTGGATACATCGCCAACACAGCATTTTTTTAGTTTCTGAAATTCTGTAATTTTATCGTTTTCGAGGAGCCATAATAGTCTACACAAATAACGAAACAGTATCTCGTAAGGATCATGCTGCGATTTCACTCTTACGAATATGCCCAGCTGATTATATCCCTTCTAACACAAAATCGTACCTATTTGGACGTGACTTTAAAGGGCAATTCGTGAAACAAACTCAAGTATGTTGAAATGTTCAAATGTTTGTATAGTCTATGGGACTTAACTACGGGGTCATCAGTCCCTAAACTTACAAACTACTTATGAACTAGGACGGCACAAATATCCATGCCCGAGGGGGGATTCGAACCCCCGACCGTAGTGGCCGTGCAGACCGTGCTGGAGCGCCTCAGTCCCCTCGGCCACCGCGGCCGGCAAACTCAAGTATCATGCTATAGCTGTGATTTTACAAGTATCTGTCGTGATGAGAATCATGTTCTGTTTAGCTTGAGTGCATTACGCCCTAGCTAAGACAACGTGAGAAAATTGTTGATTCCTAGGTTGTAAGTGTTCGTATAACCAATATAGTCGTTGGTGTTTCATCATGCACCGTATCAATATTTGGAAAACATCATCCGCGAAGGTACAATGTGAACTGACGGTCACTGGAGAGGATTGCGACGAAAGATGCTAACGTCACTCTAAAACCTGTCTGACTCGCGAACGCTATCAGCACATAAATAAATAAAATAAATAAATAAATAAACAACTCAAAGCTGGGAATTGCAAGGCAAACTAAAATTAAAAAAAAAAAAAAAAAAAAAAAAAAAAGTATGTGATGCCAGTGTACGTAACACGAAAAGAGGGTGTCGAAGTTATCTATTATGAAACAATGAAAGCCGAATTATCCATGTTGCACAGCGTTTCCGGCTTCTGGTTTGGGGTACGTGTAACAACGTGAAGGGGATTCGGTGATGATTTGATCGGGAACATCATTCGAGCCTACAACATTACGGAGCTCTGTAACACGATTCTTTTCGATGTCCCACGTGCCTTATGGTACCGATGACTGATCTTCAAACCTTTGACACATGGTATGCCAAGCAGTTCATGTCGTTGCTATGTCTATCGAAGTTGGAGATGCCACATCCTCGGGTACTCGTGTCATTGCTGGGCCCTGTGCTGTGCGATGCCAACACTGCAGATCTTCCTACCTCTCCCAGAGATGGAAAATGTATCTATGCTGATGACACCGCCCAGTCACGTCGGCACCAACGCCCAGAAGTGGTACATCGACATCTTAAAGTCACCTGCCACGATCTCGAGGAACGGCTATCAATTGGAGGATTAATTTCACTGCCATGCTCTCCTACACTACTGGCCATTAAAATTGCTACACAAAGAAGAAATGCAGATGATAAACCGGTATTCATTGGACATATATTATACTAGACACGACATGTGATTACATTTTCACGCAATTTGGGTGCATACATCCTGAGAAATAAGTACCCTGGCCGTAATTACGGCCTGATACGCCCGAGCGTTGAGTCAAACAGAGCCTGGATGGCGTGTACAGGTACAGATGCCCATGCAGCTTCAACACAATACCAAGTTCATCAAGAGTAGTGATTGGCGTATTGTGACGAGCCAGTTGCTCGGCCACCATTGACCAGACGCTTTCCATTGGTGAGAGATCTGGAGAATGTGCTGGCCAGGGCAGCAGTCGAACATTTTCCGTATCCAGAAAAGCCCGTACAGAACCTGCAACATGCGGTCGTGCATTATCCTGCTGAATTGTATGGTTTCACAGGGATCGAATGAAGGGTAGAGCCATGGGTCGTAACATCCGAAATGTAACGGTCACTGTTCAAAGTGCCGTCGATGCGAACAAGAGGTGACCGAGACATGCAACCAATGGCACCCCATAGCATCACGCCGGGTGATAGGCCAGTATGGCGACGACGAATACACGCTTCCCATGTGCGTTCACCGCGATGTCGACAAACGGATGCGACCATCATGATGCTATAAACAGAACCTGGATTCATCCGAAAACATAAAGTTTTGCCATTCGTGCACCCAGGTTCGTATTGCGTACACCACCCCTGTCTGCGTCACAGGTAACCGCAGCAATGGTCTACGAGCTGATAGTCCATGCTGCTGCAAACGTCGTCGAACTGTTCGTGCAGATGGTTGTTGTCTGGCAAACATTCCCATCTGTTGACTCAGGGATCGAGACATGGCTGCACGATCCGTTCCAGCCATGCAGATAAGATGCCTGTCATCACAACTGCTAGTGATACTAGGCCGTTGTGATCCAGCACGGTTTTGCATATTGCCCTCCTGAACCCACCGATTCCATATTCTGCCAAAAGTCATTGGATCGCGACCAACGCGAGCAGCAATCGCAATAGGCTACAATCTGACCTTTATCAATGTCGGAAACTTGATGGTACGCATTTCTCCTCGTTACACGAGGCATCAAAACAACGTTTCACCAGGCAATGCCGGTGAACTGCTGTTTGTGTATGAGAAATCGGTTGGAAACTTTCCTCATGTCAGCACGTTGTAGGTGTCGGCACCGGCGCCAACCTTGTGTGAATGTTCTGAAAAGCTTATCATTTTCATACCACAGCATCGTCTTGCTGTCGGTTAAATTTCACGTCTGTAGTACGTCATCTTTGTGGTGTAGCAACTTTTATTGCCCGGAGTGTACTTCGGAGGTGACTGGATACCGCTGCTCCTTGGTCACCGAAGATGAAAAACGTATGGTTCACAATTGACCGGCAGAGAAACTTGAAAGCACCATATTGAGAACTATGGAGAGACCATGGTGCCCTGGCTCTTGGGCAGTAACGTTCTTTTGTATCAAGAAATTATTTATATATATGGTTCAGCACTAAATTATGGAATGATGTTTTACTTTAGTTCGGACTGACTCAAAGGGTCGAGTTTTATTTATTTATTATTTCAATGACATCGCCCCCTTCCCTGGATCAAGGTCCTGGCACAGTCTAACATATACAGTCGCGACACTCGCCGCTGTGAAGTTGTTACCGACTGAGAGTTGCAACGACACTAGCGCCCCTAGCGGTGAGCAAGCCGCCGAAGGAGAGATGTTTGCTTATAATTATTTTTGTACATAATTAACGAAGTAGGTAGTATTATCTTTGCGTTACTAGCATTAGTAAAGTATCAAGAGATATACACAAAACGGTAGTTAATGTAAAATAGCCGAATTTAAATGATTCATTGGTATAAATATCAACTTCGTCATTAACACATACTTACGAGTATGTGTTATTTGCAACTTATTCCGCTGAAAGTAAGTAGATAGGAACATAAGATAATCATGAATTTCTATTATAGCCTCATCTAACTATTGCAGGCTTTTTTTGTTTTTTATTTAAATTTTTAATTTTTTTAATTTATTTATTTTTTACTCGTATCATTTTGGTGTGGAATCTAATGTTTATATACCTCACTCGTCTTCCTTATACGCGTAGATTCTTTTGAGTATAATTACTTTAGCATAAAAAGCCAATGTTTTGATGATTCTTAACGTTGTTGTTCAGCTGTATCAACAATTGTGGAATTGGGTTATTCATTATTGGAAACCAGTTTGATTGCTATTGTCGTTTTATTGCCACGTCTGTGGCGTTTTTCTTCACCTAAAGCTGTGGTGGCTGATTTGATACGTTAAATACCGTAGTTACTGCATTCTATATACGTTTCCTACGTTCTTTCCTCGCTGATTTTGCTGAATTGTAATGAAGAAACATTAAAGTTCCTGAGTAGAAAAGCAACGTCTCTCTGCCAAAGGGCAGGTCCTCTCGTGTTTCCTATCAATTTTTTATTTGTAATAAAATCTGAAATTATTTAGTTAAAACCTATATATTACAAGATAAATGTTAATAAACTATCTTGTAATGTACCGTTTTTAAATTATTACCTTCTTCTATTGTACTATGTGCGTTTCCTAATGTAAAACGTTTGTTAAAATCAGTTTATCATGCGATATCACCACAGTGGTAACACACTGGACTCGTATTCGAAAGGATGGTGGTTCAAATCCACCTCGGCCCATCCAGACAGGTTTACCGTGATGTTCCTAAATCACTCCATGCAATTGCTTAGCTGGTTCCTTTGAAAAGGCACGGGGCCAATTTCCTTCCATATTCTTACTCAAACACTCCGAGCGTAATCTGAGTCTCTAATGACCACGCTGTCGACAGGACGTTAAACTCCAAACTTACTTCCTTTTTTTTCATATCATATTCAGAAATATAGCTTGCCGTCCGCTAGGAGCGCTACTGTCGCAGAGTATAACAAAAATCTGTGGGAGTGACGTGACTGTATATGTTAGACTGTGGTCCTTTTCTTGCCGTCTGGGCCAGTGACCATATCAGTTGAAGCCTAGACGACTGGCAAATAATGGGTCAGATGAATCCCACATTCAGTTGATAAGAGCAGGTGCTAGGGAATCGTGTGTCCGAGCAGATCCCACGAAACCATGGATCAAAATTGTCAACATCAAACTCTGCAAGCTGCTACTGGCTCCATAATGGTTTGAGCTGTGATACCATGGAATAGACCGAGCCCTCAGGTAGAACTGAACAGATCATTGTCTGAAATGGTTATGTTAGGCTACTGTTGATCACAAAGCATAATATAAATTTTATGGATGACTATATGTATTGTCATCGGACTGCAATTGTGTATGATTAAGAAGTTTTTGGACGTTCTCAGTGAAAAATGTGGCCACCCACACATGCGACATGAATGCCATCGAATTCATGTGCGACACAATCGAGAGGCCACTTATGCATAAAATGCTACACCAGCAGTTATGGACGGGCCGCGCGGGAGTAGCCGAGCGGTCTGGAGCGCCACGTTGCGGATCGCGAGGCCTCCCGCATCGGAGGTTCGAATCGTCCCTCAGGAATGGATGTTTGTGTTGTCTTTAGTATAAGTTAGTTCATAAGTAGTTTGTAAGTTTAGGGATTGATGACCCCGCAGTTAAGTCCCATAAGCTTTACAAACATCTAAACATTTTTAGTTATGGACGGCTATAGAGGCAGCATATCTCAACAATTCTACTGGGGACTTGAAACCGGTGCCGGAAGTTAGATATTTGCCAGGGTGAAAGGCTTAAATTTACCACCCGCTTCTTTCATCCCCATCTCCACCCCAATGAAAATCAACAGTTTTTTAACATAAATGAAAGTATTTTGCATCTAACTCGTATATTTTTGAAGAGGTAGCTAACGTGTCCTTTTTGTGGTGTTGAAATATGACGACGAACGGCGACACTATACACTGCTCAAAACAGTTACGGGATCAGGCGAGACATTATACACAATATACATTGGTAACGTATGTTATTCAGATATTGGTTACAGTTGGAATTTGAGTGTGATACTTGGTGTTTACATAGTGTTTACTGACATGGAGGCACAGGGAGGCTACCATAATAGTTAAAAAGTCATTCTCGTTGCCCTCTAATATGGTGTGTCAACACTTCCGACGACCATTACAGTTGCACACGAACTGTGTACAAACAATTTTGAAGGACTATCACGTTTAGTTTGGCAGCTACAACCGTTCAAAGTTTCTGGGGCGGAGGCCGCGATAGCGTAGCTAACTGGTCGAGTGGCTAACCCCTGGGGCACGGCCTACTGTCTCATGACCACCAACCAGTGAGCTACGCTGTCGTAGCCTCTGCCCCCAAAACTTTCAATGATTATAGCTGCCAAACTAAACGCAATAAAAATGTCATTCAAAATTATTTGTACACAGCTGGTGTCAAAAATTCCAATGCATGATAGAAACAACCATTATTCCATTTGAAAAATTGTATGTTTGCATAAAAATTACACTTTGTAGGTATTTTTACAACCTGTTTATTGGCTAAAAATACGAGTCCTGGACTACCGACCCATTCTGTGGAAACCGCACATCAATCGCAGTTTCCGTTTCCGCAATATTTGCAGTGCAAGTGTTAGGTGATTCATCCTGTATGACTCGCATTCGGAAGGACGGTGGTTCAAATCCACCTCCGGCCGTCCTGATTTAGGTTTTTCGTGATTTTCCTAAACCAGGCAAATGCCGGGATGACTCCTTTCAAATGGGCACGGCCGATTTCCTTCCACATCCTTACCCAAAACTCCGAGCGTTAGCTCCATCTCTAATGACCAAGCTGTCGATGGCACGTAAAACCCTAAGCTTCCTTCATATATATATATATATATATATATATATATATATATATATATATATATATATATGTGTGTGTGTGTGTGTGTGTGTGTGTGTGTGTGTGTGTGGTTTAATAAATATCTTATTCCAATCGCTACCAAACTTCACAGAAACACTTGTTGGACTACTCCAAAGATTTACTGAAGATTTTATCAAAATTGCGCCAGCCGTCTTGGAGTCTACTGTGAACAAACATACATTCCTCTATTTTTATAGATATATCAGAAAAAAATAATTTTTGCTTTAGCTAAAAATAAAATTTCGCCCAAAAGTGGTCGACACCTAAATTTTGCCGCCGGAGGCAAGTGACCGCTTTTCCCCTCCGCTTCCTAGATCCGACCTGCTTTAAACGACTTAATGAGTACATGGCTTGCCGTGTTGCTTCACTTCGCTGACTACAACGAGGTTTGTAGACCTAAGGGGCCAAACGACTCTGGTCATCGGTCCCTAGATTTAGAAACTACATAATCTAGTTTCTTCTGAGCCCGACATACACACCCATTCACGTGGGAGGACTTGAACGTCCAGCGCTAGCGACTGTGAGCACCGCGACATGACACCCCAGAACGCTTGGCCATCCGGCGCGACGAAGGATGTTCACTACGATATCAGGAGGTAGCCTGTGACTTCCGTCTACACCACTCAGTATAAAAGAAGGATTTATGCCAGCAAAGCGGCTCGTGGACGTCCGTACCCTTTTGATTAGATAGTGTATATGCCATATATTTCCGCAGATGAGACGACCTCCAAATAAGATAAGGTGCAAATTTTCATCAAAATTTTATAGTTTAACCATATATCTGGCCTATAAGACGATCCCCAAGTTACCGATTTACCCGCATGCATTCGGGCTCTAAAAATACGCCTGCGACTTTTGTTAGATTCGGAAGCAAAGCTTCAGGAAGTTCCGAAAAGTGCCGTTAGAAGCCGCCATAAGTAGTTTTACTGATTGGTACACATGGATTTCATCAAATCAAATGTTCAAATGTTTGTGTAGCTTATGGGACTTAACTTTGGGGTCATCAGTCCTTAAGCTTACAAACTACTTATGACCTAGCTAACAATAAGGACGGCACAAATATCCATGCCCGAGGGGGGATTCGAACCCCCGACCGTAGTGACTGTGCAGAGCGTGACTGGCGCGCCTCAGTCCCCTCGACCACCGCGGCCGGCTGGATTTCACCCTTTGTTGCAGTGTTTGTCGTCAGCTTTTGAACTTTCGTGCGTGTAGTGCTACGTTGTTTACCCCACAAAGTTACTTTTTTTAAACTTCTTTCGCCGGTACGACATTTTATCGTGCCGATGCACATATTATCTGTCTTAAAATACACGAATTTCCCTGAGAACAAAAGATAAAGGATTTCGAAGGAAGCCGCAGTTGTTGGGTATAGGTATGAAATATTTTAATCCATTCACTGCTCCGTACGTAAATGTACTCCAATCGTTTCAGTGGGACTCCGAATACCTGTTTTGAGAAATTCTTTTTGACAAGCGACTTTTGTAAAATCAAGCATTCTCTTCCTGCTTTGTGACATATAGGTTGTCGTATGTACCATTGTCCACTCAGTAAATTAATAAAGCTCGAAAAGCGATTTTTTTTTTAAATTGCGCAAAGCTTTGTTTTCGTAAATCTTTCCTCCAAAATGTAAATTTCATCAGAGTAATATCACAGATGTGCTGCATAGCACGGCTGTAGCGAGGCTTCGACCCCCAAACGATATATATCGAATCGATACGTTTCGAAAGGATATGTTTGGAATAACCGAATGTTTCTGAACTGGAGATTCGCGCGATACGTGCTCTCACGTGCTAAATAAAAATTTTCCTGTTTGTCCTATTCCTAACCTATCAGACTTAAAAAAAGAAAGAAAGAAAAAAGTAATCTGTAGCGTACCCTTAAGAAGATAGCCTCCGAATCTACGATTAAGAAAAATACATCGAACGGACAACTGTAAATTGATTTAATCATTTAAAGCTGAGATACTTCGACTGTAAGCTTTCTTGTAAATTACGCAGAAAAGCTGCATTCTTAGCTTCCTGCCTAAGCACAACCTTTAAAATCACGACATATTCATAAAAATCGTAAAATTCGCCTCTTCGGTACGTATCGTTTCGATACTTAACCACTTCGATATATATCGTTTGGAGATCGAAGCCGCGCTATGCAGCACATCTGCGAAATTACCAATTTAGGATTAAATTTCAATCTTTTTTTTTTTTTTTTTTTTTTTTTTTTTTTTTGGTATCGTCGTATAAGACGACCTCGGATTTTTGGGCTTTTTTATGATTCAGCCTTCGTCTTATCTGCGGAAATATACGGTAAGTGGTTGTGCATGTATTCGGGACCGCGGGCAGTGCAGCGAAACGTGGCGGTCGGCCCTCAGTGGTCGCGTGACGGGGCGCTGCCGGCCGCCACCCCACGTGTGGGCGGACACGTGGGGCAGGCTGGCCACTCAGCCGTCACGGGCACGCGGCCCCATCTCTGCGCGAAGGCCTCTTATTACGCCTCACAGCCTGTAGGCCAGTCGTCAGGTATGTTTAGGTCCAAAAAAATTGCAGGAAGCTGAATTTTTGGTATGTTGTTAGGACATGTTAGAGTATTATTAAACCAAGTTTGCAGCTTCGACATCCTTTTGCGTAACTTTTAACAGCCAAAAAACCTCGAAATTTTCTGACGTAAAACTGCACTCCTTGTCGCGATCTACTGGCGCAGGAGGTAAACAAGGCCGTCCTAAACATCCCTTTCTTATCGAAGGTATGGAGCGTATATATGCATACCCTGCAGAAACAAGACAGGAAAACCAATTTTCCATAAGTGAGTTGTTTGCAGAGACCTTCACATGTGATTACAAACCAGCAGCTACAAGTGTTCAAGCTCATCTAAGAAAGCGATATGGCGGAAAAGTTATTTTTACGGAGGTTGGTCCGTATCACAGCCCAGTCTTGATGTTCACAGACATTGGACAAAACATCCTTTATGAAAAGTGGTACAATCAAAGACTTAGCGATCCTGCTGAAGACCGGCTTAGAGTTGTCAAAGCTGCAGAAGAGATTATCCTACAAGATATTCGTTCCCAAACATTTGACACTACTCAATACCCCCCGTTAGATGCTTTTTTAAAAGACGCAGAGGCATCCTTCTCTTGAACAGTGGAAAAAGAAGTGCATAGGATTTGCTCATTCAATCATGGCTGCAACGAAGCCCAAATCTTTCCTGTCCTCAATTCAAATAAGCTTTGGAATATATTTGTATAGAAAATTTGAATCAAAGCACCTTGTTGAAGTTTGCCACTGTATGAGAATTTCTTGTACGTATACGGAGGCTATGCATTTTGAAAGTTCTGCTGTCCTCCATGGAGAAGTGCCCCAACCAGTCGACAAAAGAGCTTTTATGCCTTTTGTCTTCGACAATGCAGATGTGAACGTTAACACAATTGACGGAGAAAATACGTTCCATGAAATGGGTGGTACAATGAGCATGACACCTCACTCATCCGTTCGCCCAAACATAAACAAACCACGTTTGAAGTCTGTATGTGCCGAGTCTATCAGGTTCACACACTGCCACACATATTAAACATTCTTCTATTAGAAAGAAATTTGGCTTGTCAGCCATTTCAATTGACGAAGTGAAAATCGCTGAAGTCGTTTTGCCAAAATCCCCAGACCTGCTGTGGTTGTTTGGAAAAGCAACTAACATGCCAGGCATCCCAGGATGGAATGGATTCATGGATCAAGTGACAGAAGATCTTCCTTACAAACGCTCAAAGATTGTATATCTCCATTTTATCCATACTCCCCCAACCGACTACGACACTGTTTTAAGATCACTTTTAGAAGCCAGTTAAAGAACAAGCATTTACGGTCAGGAAACATGTTTTGTGATCTACGATCAACCGCTGTACTTGAAAGCCCGAGACATTGTGGAGAGTCACCAGGATCCTCAGCTTGTCAACATAGGAGATAGAGGTTTTCACCTCCTCAGGTTATTCATGAGGGCCGTCGGTGCCATAATGGCAGGAAGTGACTCAAGGAACTTCTCTGTTCAATATTTGCGGAAAACAGTGTTGAAAAAATCCTTTTTATATACGATGGGTTAATAATCATCGTCAATGAGTAATTCTTCCTTTTTCTTTAACATACACAGGAGAAGAGGACTGCAATTCGTCTGGGTCAATTTATTGAATACTCCGATTTTTCCAAGTTTTCGTTTTTTAACGATAACTAGAAATCTATTGGGTCTATGGACTTCGTTCAATACTTAGATTAAAGTTAAATAACTGCTCTATAACTTTGTTTTATGACATTCCCCGTGGGATGATCATTAGAGCCAATATTCTAGCCGAAAGATGACTAAAATCGAAAATTTGAACTTTTTGGAGAAATAAGGCAATTTTTGAAGTCCAATATCTCGGGAACTATTGGACTTACAGAGCTTCGGTTGGGCTTACATTTTAGAATATTTTATCTACATTAATAGAGGTGTGAGTGACTTTTCATCAAAAAACCACCCTTCACGAGTTATAAGCCAAAACCAGAAAAAAGTCCGAAAATTTCGAGGTTTTTTGGCTGTTAAAAGTTACGCAAAAGGATTTCGAAACTGCAAACTTGGTTTAATACTACTCTAACATGACCTAACAACATACCAAAAATTCAGCTTCCTGCAATTTTTTTGGACCTAAGGCCATTTTTTTGTCTACGACGACTGGCCTACTGTGCAGAACACATTATTCGCGTCGTCTCCATTTTTTGTCCCACTTTAGGTTACGGTAGTAACACTAAAAGTGGGCCTTTGCAATCGTCTTTTGACAGCTCGAAATGTAAATGAAAATAACGGCTTAACTATTCATCTGACACGAAAATTGAATAACCGAATTTGTAGAGGAGAAAATTCTCTATAACTTTGCTCTGTTATGTTTTTTTCATGTCTCGTAGCGTTTCAAAGATATTTGCAAAAACAACGGCGATTTTGGGATTTATGTCTCTCTGTCTGTCCGTAATGTGTTCCCTGTTTTTAAGACGAACCGTTCAACCGATCAGCACCAAATTTTACAGACATGATTGTAGGCCGCCAGAGTCCTTATCCTCCCTTTTTCAAATTTTTCGGACAAAAAATACGGTAGTAATACTAAAAAAAAGCCGTTTGTAACAAATTGTAATTGCAAGCAAACCATTTATCTGACACTAAAATTGAATAACCCAATTGGTAGAGGGGAAAATTCTCTACAACTTAGCTCCCTTATGTTTTTTTTCTTTCATATCTCGTAACATTTGAGTCATATTTGCAAAAATAACGGAGATATGACACCCTCCATTGAATTAACGAAAACCAGCCGTTCGGAGATGTCACGTGACATTTCGTATTTGATGATTTTCTTATTGTAACTTACACGTTGTCATTTCAAAGCAGTGGCGCACTGAAGAATTAACACATCGTCCTTCGTACGATAAATGAATAAATGATAATCTAGTATCTACAAATGCCATATTATCATCCGTTAACAACGGCCATCAATAGTATGAGATTAAAGAACTCATACTTTGATTGATAGCAATAGCGTAGTGGGCAATGCGTTGGACTATGACGCTGAAGGTAGGTGATTCGGAACTCGTCACTACCTAATTTTTTTTTCCTGAAAGGGTTTCAGACACTCTTCTTAATTATTTTTTATTATTTAGATTATTATTTTGGTTCAAATGTATGTTCAAATGTTTGTATAGTCTATGGGATTTAACTACGGGGTCATCAGTCCCTAAACTTACAAACTACTTACGAACTAAGACGGCACAAATATCCATGCCCGAGGGAGGATTCGAACCCCCGACCGTAGTGGCCGTGCAGACCGTGACGGGAGCACCTTAGTCCCCTCGGCCACCGCGGCCGGCATTATTTTAGTTCAAAATGATTGCAAAAACTTATAAAACTACAAATCTAAAGTGGGCCGTAAAACACGTCAGTGCGATTTCTTTATTCTGCGGATCGGCGAGGGTAGAGTGGGCAGACATATGTTTTGTAAACTACTTCCTTTGTTGACAGACTACCCTTCCTGAGCATTCTTCCAATAAATCTGTCTGGCATCTGACCGTTTAACAACTATAAAAATAAGAAGTAGACAAATATCTTGATCCGATCGCCAGCAAACTTCACAGAATCACCTGCTGGACTAATCAAAAGATTGTTTTATATATCTACAAAGACACACATATAAAATGTTCATAACTTATATATGAATTTGGCCAGCTATGAACCACATACAACGTAAGACTAACGGTCTTCCATTCTCTTCCTTTCTTCCCAGTACTTCTTCATTTTCTTTGAAGTATTAAAATGCCAAGATCGCAAATATTGATTTATTTTTCCTGACAACCGGTTTCGATACACTTAGGGTATCAATCGGTCAAATTTCAGCGTAACTCTTGATCCAAATTCTTGCGTACTTAAGTGTAACTTGATGTTGAAGACACTGTTTGTTGAAGTCAGTGTGGAGCCGGAAAGTTGTTAGCCTCTTTTTGAGAGACAGCAGCATTTGGGCGTCCCTTAGTGCCTGGCGTGGCGATCTCTTTAGTTCCGGCTCCACACTGACTTCAACAAACAGTGTCTTCAACATCAAGTTACACCTAAGTACGCAAGAATTTGGATCAAGAGTTCCACTGAAATTGTACCAGATGATGATACCCTAAGAGTATCGTAACCGGTCGTCAAGAAAAATAAATCAATATTTGCGATCTTGGCATTTTAATACTTCAAAGTAAAGAGATCGCCGTCCTACCATGGAAAAATTAAATCTTTATTTTCTCTCCAACTGCTCGTCTACATCTACATACATACTCCGCAATCGTCGGGTACTCAGTACCTCTACTAGTTACTTGCTTTTCCGTTCCAATCCCAGACAGAACGAGGGAAACACGAATACTTGCATGCATCCGTACGAGCCCTAATCTCTCTGATCTTATCTTTGTGGTATTTAGGAGAAATGTGGATTGGCGACAGTAGAATCGTTCTGCAGTCTGTCTCAAGTTCGGGCCATCAAAAATCTTCAACAGTGCTTCTCGAAAAGAACGTCGCCTTTCCTCCAGCGAATCTCAGTTGTGTTCCCGAACAATTTCAGAACACTCGGCACTGATCGAAACTACCAGTTACAAACCTCGCCGACCAATTCTAAACTGCCCCTACGCCCTCCTTTAAACCGACCTGAAAAATGTTCAAATGTTTGTAGAGCTTGTGGGGCTTAACTACGGGGTCATCAATCCCTAAACTTACAAACTACTTATGAACTAGCTAATACTAAGGACGGCACAAATATCCATTCCCGAGGGGGGATTCGAACCCCCGACCGTAGTGGCCGTGCAGACCGTGACTGGAGCGCCTCAGTCCCCTCGGCCACCGCTAAACCGACCTGATGAGCATCCAAAACAATTGTGCAATGCTGAAGACGGAGTCGTTACAATCGTTTTATATGTGGTCTCCTTTACAGAAGAATCACACCTTCCCGAAATTCTCCCAATAAAACGAAGTCGACCATTCGCCTTTCCCACGACTGACCTCATATGCTCGTTCAATTTCATATCGCTGTGCAGCGTTATGCCTAGATACTTAATTGACGCAACTCCGCCAATCAGCACACTACTAACACTGTCTTAGAACATTTTGCAGCTCCTCGCATTTTTCTACATCTAGAGTTAGTTGTCATTCCTCACGCCATCTATAAATTTGGTTCAAGTCATCCTGCATCTTACTACAGTCATACAATGACAACACCCCCATGTACACCACAGCATCATCAACAAACAGTCGCAGATTACAACTCCCTTAGTCCGTCAGATGACTTATGCACCGCTGAGGATTCCCTCTTCTCTGATGAACACTCCTCATCGAGAACAATGTACTGGGTTCTTTTACTTGTCTACCAGCCACTCATATATTTTGGAACCTATTCCACAAGCTCGTACCTTCGTTGGCTGTAGCGCGGTACCGCGTCAAACGCCTTTCGAAAATCGAGAATTATGCCTGTTGACAAAAATGAGTAGGCGGAGTAATTCAGAAAATTTAAATCGTGAGTTAATGCTAGTTACGTACCTGTTCCAGAACTTCAAAAAAAATGTTCAAATGTTTGTATAGCTTATGGGACTTAACTACGGGGTCATCAGTCCCTAAACTTACAAATTACTTATGAACTAGCTACAACTAAGGACGGCACAAATATTCATGCCCGAGGGGGGATTCGAACCCCCCACCGTAGTGGCCGTGCAGACCGTGACTGGAGGGCCTCAGACCCCTCGGCCACCGCGGCCGGCTGCCTGTTGCCCTTCTCCATAGCACGCAAGATGTCATGTGAGAAAAGAGCAAGCTGGGTTTCGCACGATCGATGCTTCTTAAAGCCGTGCTAATCCATGGACAGAAGCTTTTTCGTCTCTGGGAAATTTACTATGTTACAACTGAGAATATGTTCAAGAATTCTACAGCAAACTGATGTTAATGATAGAGGTTTGTCTCGTCTCAGCTCATCTGTTCATTCTCTTTTTGGTCAATGAGTAGGCTTATCTTCTTCATAGGTTTCGTTTTCTATCAGTAGCATGAAGCGATTCCTGTCACATATTATTTCTTCTGTGTCACCTGCTTTGTTTACATCTTTCTTCACTGCTTCTATCTATCCTACAGTTTTCTTCAGTTTCTTAACATATTCAAAAATTTCCTAGTAATCTGTGTACCTTCCATTTTTTAAAATGTGCATTAAATTTTAGCTTCTTTTCCTCATTGCATCTGTGATTTTTTTTCTGTATTTTTGTATAAATCTTCATTTCTCTTTTTATTCATACATTTTCAATGTTTTTCTCGGGAACCAGAAATTTTCTTAGTATTTTCCTCTCACTTTTTTCCAGTTCTTTTAGTTTGCCATTCTTATTCAATGTGAGGCACTCTGATCCATATGTTGCTTGTGTCTTAATAACTAAATTATAATGTCTAAGCTTCCCTTTGATGGATACTGATTTCGTATTGTGGTAGTTTTATGTTAGTCTTTATGCAAATTCTAATTTCTTTAATCTTTATTTGTTGTGTTATATAGTCCGTTGGCTTGGGTCCATTCCCCAAGGTTTCTATCAACTCCTAATTTTTGCATAGTTTTTCATAATTTTTCCCTCAATTATACGAGGCGCGTGCAGAAAGTAAGTTCCGTTTCAATTTATCTCCGCTGGAGCGCTGCGATTGCAGTTCCGCACATGCGCTGTAGACGATGTGCATCAAGGAGAAGAACGTGCGCCATTTGGAGATTGCTGTCAGTTACGTACGCTTTGTTGTGCTTGTTTGAAATGTCGGCGTTGATTGAAAATCCTGCCGCCTGTGAAATCAGGTCGGTGATTTCGTTTCTGAATGCGAGAAAAGTGAAACCAAGTGAAATTTATCTGCAAATTTGCGATGTTTACGGACCAAATGCGATGAGTGTTTCGAAGGTCAGAAGATGGGTCCGACAGTTCAATGGCGGGCGTAGTGATGTGCACGATGCAGAACGAAGTGGGCGTCCACCTTTGGTTACAGAAGAACTGGTTCACGCGATTGATGACGAGATCCAGGAAAACCGTTGGTTTACAATTAGTGCTCACGCTATGGACGACGAGCTGAAAGAAACTGTTTCCAACTGGTTGAAGACACAGGCGGCAGATTTCTATGAAGAAGGTATACAAAACTTGGTGCCACGCTATGACAAATGCCTGCAAAATTTCGGAAGTTATGTGGAAAAGTAGTTTAATAGTTGTAGAATTTTGTTCAATAAGAATTTCTTCTGTATCTGTGTACAATTTCATTTTATTACCTAACGGAACTTACTTTCTGGACGCGCCTCGTATTTGTGTGCTATAATCTCGGTTTTGTAGTATTTTTAGCCTAGTCTTTTCAGCAGTCTCGTGTAATAGATCAAGCGTAACAGTTGCATCCGTCGGGTTTTCAGTTATCAATGCTATACCATCCGTAAAGATATTCATTGGACAAATATATTATACTAGAACTCACATGAGATTACCTTTTCACGCAATTTGGGTGCATACATGCTGAGAAATCAGTACCCAGAACAACCACCTAGATACGCCTGGGCATTGAGTCAATCAGAGCTTGGATTGCGTGTACAGGTACAGATGCCCATGCAGCTTCAACACGATACCACAGTTCATCAAGAGTAGTGACTGGCGTATTGTGACGACCCGTTGCTCTGCCACCATTGACCAGACGTTTTCAATTGGTGAGAGATCTGGTGAATGTACTGGCCAGGGCAGCAGTCAAACATTTTCCGTATCCATAGAGGCCCATATAGGACCTGCAACGTGCGATCGTGCATTATCCTGCTGAAATGTTGTTCAAATATTTATAAATCTATCGGAGCAAACTAATTAAACTAATTAAACTAATTTAAACTATCCTAAGGACAACACACAGACCCATGCCCCAGGGAGGATTCGAACCTCCGACGGCGAGCAACCGCGCACTCCGCAGCGAGGCGCCTTAGACCGCTCGGCTACTCCACCGCGGACCTGCTGAAATGTAGGGTTTGGGAGGGATCGAATGAAGGGTAGAGCCACGGGTCGTAACACACGTAACACACTGTTCAAAGTGTTGTCGATGCGAACAAGAGGTGACCGAGACGTGTAACCAATGGCACCCCATACCACCACGCCGGGTTATACGCCAGTATGGCGATGACGAATACACGCTTCCAATGTGCGTTCACCGCGATATCGCCAAACACGGATGCGACCATCATAATGCTGTAAACAGAACCTGGATTCATCCGAAAAAATGACGTTTTGCCATTTTTGCACCTAGGTTCGTCGTTACGTACACCGCAGGCGCTCCTGTCTGTGAGGCAGCGTCAAGGGTAACCGTAGCCGTGGTCTCCGAGCTGATAGTCCATGCTGCTGCAAACGTTGAACTGTTCGTGCAGATGGTTGTTGTCTTGCAAGCTTCCCCATCTGTTGACTCATGGATCGAGATGTGGTTGCACGATATTACAGGCATGCTGATAAGATCCCTGTCATCTCGACTGCTAGTGATACGAGGCCGTTGTGATCCAGCACAGCGTTCCGTATTGCCCTCCTGAACCCACCGATTCCATATTCTGCTAACAGTCATTGCATCGCGACCAACGCGAGCAGCAATGTCGCGATACGATAAACCGCAATCGCAACAGGCTACAATCTGACCTTTATCAATGTCGCAAACGTGATGGTACGCATTTCTCCTCCTAACACATGGCATCGCAACAACGTTTCACCAAGCAACGCCGGTTAACTGCTGACTGTGTATGAGAAATCGGTTTGGAAACTCTCCTCATGTCAGCACGTTGTAGGTGTCGCCACCGGTGGCAACCTTGTGTGAATGCCCTGAATAGCTAATCATTAGCATATCACAGCATCTTCTTCCTGTTGGTTAAATTTCGCGTCTGTAGCACGTCATCTTCGTGGTGTAGCAATTTTAATGACCACACACAACACGCACATCTAGACAAATAATCAAAACCAAACTCCTCTCATGTCACAGCAATATTCTTATATTCGTAACTGGAGCCCAGAACACAAAAAACATGATGGCTGAACAAGTGGAAATCACAACTATAGTGAACCATACACACAGTGAAACGGCACATCGATAAACACAGTACTACTAACTAAATGAAGTATGAATTCAAGAAAACCAAAATAAATAAGTTAACTTTTTTTTAAATTGTAGCATTTGGTCTGGCAGTCTTATTATTGCCTGATGTTACTTGAATATTCGAGTCACAATCAAAAATTAAGTTTCCCTAATTTATTTTAACAAAGACAAGATAGTTACATAAAATACTTTATTGGCAACATATGAATAATGTTTGAACTTTTCCTTGGCACAATGTCCAAAAATAAAAAGATAAATAAATACATAAAGATACTTGTTATATTGTAGGATCAACTTTTGTATTACTCTGTCATTGAAGTGTGGCGTCTGTGAATGTAACATGCGTATGACAGTGGTTTTCAGCTGTTCGTCGTTGTCAGAAGGCTGGTCGGAGGATGCGCCACAGGTATGTGTTGTGCTGCTGCGTACCAAATCTCCGCCCACAGTCAGAAATTTGGCTGTGAGCTTCTTGATCATCCAGCATACATTCCTGATCATTTTCTCAGCAACTTCCATGTTTTCTTGAACACATGAAGTATCTTTTCAATGCTCAAATGTTTAAGGGACTTACCTGTCACGATTATCAGTCCGACGGCTTATAAACTATTTAATCTACCTTATGCATACCACCTCCAAACAGGACCGTGCCTAGTAAAGCACTGTGGTGTTCAAACCAATCTTCGGATTATTGACTGCTTTACCTTACCTTATGCTAAACACAACACAAGACACACACCCATGCCCGAAGAAGGACCCTGAAGTTTCGACGGCGGGAAATTTCTCTCTCCCGAATAGCATTTCGAGATCGACGAAGAGCTGAAGACGACCGCTACACGTCGGTTCCAAAGTTGATCCCACGATATTACAAGTGCCTCGATTCTTTCGGTGACAATGTCGAAAGCAGCCTAGAAATAGCTGTACCTGTTGCCTTTTTATCATGTAACTCTGCTGTCTTTCACTGACTGTTCCGTTCGTGATTGACTGTATATTTAATGCATTTTGAATGAAAACCACAAGTTAACTGTGAGATATTCTGTAAAATTATTAATTTACGTACTGTTTGTCGGCTGTTACCCCAACATCAAGTAAACGTTATAAGGTTAAGTCTCAAAGATCACAAGTTGGTAGATATACGAGCATAACGTTCAAGGAAGACTAATGCTTTGGTTCAAAACTAACCTGAGGGAAATTATTACAATTCATGTTATGGTGTAAATTACTGTCATTAATAAAATATGTAACAACATAATAAATTACGACATTATCCTAAGAAATATAAACTGAAACAATAGAAATTGGCTGAAAATTTTGACAAAAAATATCTTAAACAGGTCCAATGTCAGGAACATGGAAGTATGGGAATAAATTGAATGAGAAAACTGCTTCATTCAACTTAGTCACATGCTTCCATGTTCCATACAATGGACTTGTTTAAGATAGTTTTTGTCAGTTTTCGAGGAAATAATTATTGTTTCAATTTAAGTTTCTTAGGATAATGTAATTTATTATATTGTCACATATTTTATCAATGTTAGTTATTCACACCACACCTTGAATTATAATGATTTATTCAGGTTACTTTTAAACCAAGGCACTAGTCTCGCTTGAAATTTATATATCTATCAACCAATGACCTTTGAAACTTAAATCTGTAATGTTTGCCTGATAAGGCCTAACAGCCGTAAAGCGATTCGTAAACCAGTAAATATTTAAAATATCTTGTAGTTATCTTGTGTGTTTCATTCATAATGCCTTTGTTACAGGAAATGAATAAGTAAACTTACTTTGTGGATGCGTATCATACTATTTATTACTCTTCTTTCTTGATAACTTACGCCAATTTTTCTCAGAATTACGAACATTTTACATTGTCGAAAGCTTTTTCGAAGCGACAAATTTTGTGAAGTGTTCGGAGTTTTGTCAAGTCCTGCTTTCATTATCAAGCGCAACTGCCCCCCTCGTGCCTTTATATTTCCTAAAGCCAAGGTACTGAATAGTGATAAAACTGAATACTGAATACTGATAAAAATACGAAAAGCACCGCGCACTCTGGGAGGAATCATCCACTCATTTTAACAATTGTAAAAGGAAAAGAGCTATGAAAATCAAGAAGGCCCTTGCACCATTTCTTTAAATTAATTCTTTATTATGAAATGAAAGGTTTCAGATTGGTAGGCTATGTGAGACGTTTATTTTATTAAAATTCACAACATATCGATTTCGTTCCTGTTAATAACAAGGTACCGTAGTCAGACATTAAAATCAAAATAAAATTACACACACCAAGAATGCTACAATTATATAATGGAATTACATACCAGAATTGCAAGTCATGATGACCTATATGCTCTGCTTAAAACATTTTTTCGTCATATCATAAAATACGTTTAAAAGGTCTTGCTGGTACAAGTCGTAAGTATAAAATGTAGCTGCTTACGAATACCTACGTAGCTTAGCCTGTAGACATCTGGGGCCTGGCACCCTCTTTGCTTAAAAGTCGATTAGATTCTAATTTTTTTAAAGAGTTAAATCATATTAAACGCATAAGAAGGCAAAGGTGGTGATTCTAGGTGAATTAGAGTTTAAAAAATAACATACACAGATTAAGCAATATATCATAAAACTATAACATTAAAATTACCATTTATCAGCGCCCTCAGGTGGGTAGGTATTAAAACATATGTTGTCCACATCAATTTCTAAGATTTAAGGTACACTGTATCACGTACAAAATTCTTTCTGCTTAAAAAATATTTTTAATTAAGACTAGCATAAAAGGTAAAATCATTACGAAGCACCATTTAGAGTGTGTCCGTGTGTGTGTGTGTGTGTGTGTGTGTGTGTGAGAGAGAGAGAGAGAGAGAGAGAGAGAGAGAGAGAGAGAGAGAGAGAGAGACATACACAGCAGCCCATGCCATCATAGGGACGAAATCGATATGTTGTGAATTTTAATAAAATAAACATCTCACATCGCCTACCAAGCTGAAACCTTCTATTTCATTGTAATTCTGTGGTGGGCTGGCACAATATGGAATCTAATAACAAGTTAATTCTTTATTTCTTAGATTACGTCGACTTTTACTATCTTGCAACCAGTTCCCGCCGATGTATCACCTAGTCATCACCAGACGCTCTCCACTTACAATGAATATTCCCTTGTCCTCTATTCTCAAGCTATGCGTGAAGAAAGCGCACAGTATTTTCCCCGCACATAGCCGTGTCTTGCAGGTGAATAATAAAACTGGACTGCTTGTCCACGGTGAATAATAGACGCGGTCTACGCAGCCTCCGGCAGTTGCGTGCTGTGTAGCGTCGACCCCGCCTCATGTTTAAGTAACCGTTATAAAACGGCGACGGCGGCGGCGGACGCCAGAAGACGCCGTGGCTGTTTAATGCAGTACAGGCCGGGGCGACGTAATGGCGGCCTCAAATATTCATCGCGCTCTTTCAAGAAGAGCCTGAATGTTTAACTTCATTTTTCAGTGTACAATTGCTTGGCGTCAGCAGTATTCAAATTGTACCCTGTTCGGGCTGTTCCTTAAGGCTGCGCTGTTAAATTGACATCTCACGACTCCGGCCGGAAGCTAATAAATACATGGAGCTATTAGCAGTTTAGAAGCGGTCTGAGTTCTTATTAGAATTCTTGTATTGCTGACGTAGGTTCCTTTTCCTTGTTTGTATTTTAATTAATCACACCGTGTAACATCGAAATCTCACTAAGTAGTTTACCTTGGTGGAAACATAATATCGGAAAAAGAAATTAAAAAAACAAAACAAAATACAAGGGAAATACGGCATAGCTATCGAGGCTTCTTTATAAAATTTGGGTACTGTAGTTGTATGTTATCCCTCCCATATTTCCGCTACTCGAATACACGGTGTAACGAATTTAGCATTAGGGACTATTTGTCATGTTGACATATGCAATAACTCTACCCATGTACAACTGCGAATATTTTCTCACTAACATTTCCTGAGGTTACTTTAAATCTAGTTAACAATTCTTCATGGTCCGATTGTCTCAAAGTTTTGTTATTTTTATAAAATTTTATGTTCCATAGGACCTGCGGCGTTAAAAAGGTCAGCAAGTGACATATTATTATAAATGAATCAAATCGCTGCTATTGAGTATTTTTTTTATTCTCACGACCGATCCGTTTCGGCTTATAATGCCACTGTCAAGTGACCTGCTTTATAAATGGGTAACATTAAGATTAAAGCACTGGTATGCCGTATTATAATATTACAATAATGATCCTATCAACTACTTACGTATGTGTCTAGATGTTCAGACATACATAAGACATTCAAACCATATTTATATTAACTGTCAAAAAAATTTGATAATATGGCGTATTTTGTAAACATATGACATCTTAGTTGTAACTGTCTAAATACGCAATATTACCAAAGGCTTTTTGACAGTTAATATAAATATTCTTTAGATGTTTTATGTATGTCTGAATATCTAGACACATACGTAAGTAGTTGTTAAGATCATTATTGTAATATTATAATACGGCATACCAGTGCTTTAATCTTAATGTTACCCATTTATAACGCAGGTCACTTGACAATGGCATTAGAAGCCGAAACGGATCTGTCGTGAGGACAGAAAAATTATATATATATATATATATATATATATATATATATATATATATATATATTCGTGCGTGTTCCAATGCGACTCTAGCATTTAGTGATCAATTTCCGATGCAATAAACAATAATTATCACGTAGTCACAATTTGTAGGAAACGTAATAAAAATAAATAATAATTGCAACCAAGCTGACGGCTTGGCACAAGAATAACAGATGACGTAATGTAGTTGAAAATGTAGTAATTAACAGATACAACGATCATCCTCCGAAAATGTTGAAGACTGTGCATTATGTACGATCCAACGACTTCGAAATTACACATGCGTCACAGAAGTGTTGAATGAAGGTTGGAAACGTTTTATCGGTGTCCACCAACTTTCCGATTTCTTCTGGCCTTAACCGTCCGCCTCCACGCTCTAGTGATATAGTAAAGTGTTGCCCTGTAGCCACGTAGGGGCTTGGGTTCGATTCCCGGCCAGGTCAAAGATTTCTCTCCGATCGGGGGCTGAGTATTGTGTCGTCCTTATCATCATCACTGAGACGTAAGTCGTCATTTAAAAAAGACTTGCACCACGCAGGATGAACACGTACCCAGTTGGGGACTAACGGCCATAATTGCGACACGATGATCATCCTTATCATATGGCCCTAACCTTTGCGATGTACCCACGAAATCCTTGTTTCACTTAGTTTGTTGTGTAACTGGTAGCATACGTCAATTTTTCGTCCGCAAGTCATAGCACCTCTAACGTGACTATACCTTTCCAGAAATATAATTTCCAACCCATTGTTGTCATCTCCGTACTCTTTGTGCGTCTTTAATGTTGTTACATAATTTGGTTTCATAGACTTTGCTTCGTTACTTTGTATTACATTTAGGAGAATTTAAGGTAAACCACATCACGATTAGGTTCCAGAGAGCTACTCGTATAGATATAGAAGTGGAGGCTGTTTAAACTGTGAAGAACGGAAAACATAAAGATGTGAAATACAGTCCAACTGAATGGCACTTTTGTAGAATTTATACTGACGCATTCTCCATAGTTGCGATTCGATGTGTGTGTTTCCTCACTGTACATCTCAATAAAAAAAAGCTAAATGTGTTCGGGAAATTCGATACTTATGCATAAGGTAGTAGGTGGCTCTGCTATAGGGTAAAGCAATTATTTAAAACACCCTCAAGTATGTGGCGTAGGAAATATGTGCTGAGCGTAGAAACGATTATCACATAACAGCTACTCTTGATTTTATGATAATTTTAAAACAATAGAGCCCTGCCTTGAAGGCGTTGATTAAATTTTAGCTAGGCAGTGTCATTGTCAGAAGTTGACTGGATGATCTTCCAAAGTTCCAAAAGAATAGCCCTGCGTACAGAACTTGAGGTACCAACTAAGTTCCAGCATTCCCGTCTGAGATCTAAATGCTCTGTCACAGTGTATCAGTACTTTGCATTGTTGTAATTGTGGTCTTCAGTCTGAAGACTGGTTTGATACATCTCTTGACAGTAGTTTCTGTTGTGCTAACCTCTTCGTGTCTGAAAGGAAACAACAACTCACATCCTTTTGAGTCTGGTAAGCTGCACTCATCTCCCTCTACATTACATATCGGCTCCCCCTCCCCAACACACACACACACACACACACTAGTCCCTCCAGTGGTCGCTTGTTTTCGCAGTGCGTGTCACGTCAACCGATCTCTTGTTTTACTCTGCCACAGTTTTTTCGCCAATTCTATTCGACACTTCTTCACTGGTTTTAGTACTCTTAATCAAAATATCCACGAGTGTACTGCCGGTCTACAGTGTCCAACGGGCACAATATTTCGGTGATCATACATGTCGCCATCATCAGGTGAACTGACGGACTGAGCTCCTGTGAACCTTAGGGAGTACATAAAGTATTGGCGGTACCGGACCTTGAGGTAGCAGTTTCTTGGCGACACCCTCTGGTAAATCCGCGTCCTTGAGAAGCGCCCACCTTCTTTGTGGTGTCACCGCTGATCTTCCGGTAGGAATGACGCGGGGCGCGGACCACGGGCCGGGCGCTCCGCGGGCGGAGGGTATTTAAATCGCCCGCTACTGGGGCTAGAACCCAGTTCCCTTCGAGCCACCGTGGAGTGCAGATCGTGCCGACGCGTTTCCAGGAGCTCCGTCCGTCAGTTCACTTGATGATGGCGACATGTATGATCGCCGAAATATTGTGTTCGTTGGGCACTGTAGACCGACAGTACACCCGTGAATATTTTGATTAAGAGTACTGAAACCAGTGAAGAAGTGCTGAATAAAACTGGCAAAAAAACTGTGGCAGATACGTCGGGAGAAAAGCATTCTTCTTTAGCACCACAGTTCAAAAGCTTCAATTGTTCTTCTTGTTTGCACTGTTTATCGTCTACGCCCCATTTCCATGCAAAGCTACCCTCTAGACAAATACATTCAAAATAGACTCACAAAACTTTTAATATATATTCGATTTCAAGAAATTTCTCGGTCTCTTTCTTGTCATTGCTAGTCTACGTTTTATATTCTCCCTGCAGTCATCATAAGTGATTGTACTGCCCAAATCTACAGCTTTCTTTCTTTCTTTGTCTCTTTAGCTAATCTTATTCCCCCAGCTTTGCCTGATTTAATTCAATTACATTAAATTTCTTTCATTTACCTTCTTTTATTGAAGTCGTATCTTCTGCTCTAAATACACTGTCCATTTCTTTCAACTGCTCTCTCAAGTCCTTTAGAATTAAGCACTGTTTTCAACCTTCAGTTGAACATAGCTACAAGCCTTATTCACTGTGACCAGAATTGACATTTGCATACACATACCGATATGGGTTTATACCAGAGACTGAGTGATGTTACACATTAATTTAGTGCCTCATGGAGAGTAACCGAACGAATTTCTTTCTTTCTTTTTAGTTGGAGCCACCTTCGCCTGACGTTCTGGGGCCTCCGAATCTCGAAAGATAGACTGGGCCGGCCGCGTTGGCCGAGGTGACTGAGGCGCTTCAGTCACGGTCTGCACGGCCACTACGGGCGGGGGTTCGAATCCCCCTTCGGCAACGGATATTTGTGCCGTTCTTAATCTTAGCTAGTTCATAAGTACTTTGTAAGCTTAGGGACTGATGACGCCGTAGTTAAGTCTACAAACATTTGAACATTTGAATTCTCGTCCTGGGAGGGTCTCCAAAACGTAAAAGTTACTGTTTTATAGTAATACGGGTGTATACAAGTGGACGGGGAGCCTCAATTTGTTTTGCCAACTTAATATCAGGCAATCATTGTCGGGGTAAGAACCACCTACGACACATACGTAAGGAGATATGACGTCATAAACAATGAGATGTCGAAAAACTGCTGCGTCAAACGACAATGTTGCACATTTCCTCCTAAACCGCTAGACCGACTTCAACCAAATTTGGTACACATATTCCTTATGTGAGATAACAATTGCTGTAGGAGTACGAACCACGAACAACATATCGTTCAGGAGATATAACATCATAAACAATAAGAGTTGCAAGAAACTACCACATAATGCGACGAGACTTTATGAATACACTATATGAGAATGAGAGTACTTAGCGACTCACAACAAACTTTAAACATAATTTCAAACCTTTATTAAACTTTTTCTCGCTGACAACCATAGCAAAATGATGAAAGGAAAACAATTTCTCGCTTACTACTTTTCCGCTGTCCATGGAGCAGAACTGTGGCATTCGGTATGACGTTACAATTTATAATTGCTACACTACAAATTGTACTCGCAGGAAATTAAGCAGACGGTATACACACTTAAAGCTGAATGTACGTTCGAAATTGTATCACAGTATGACATGTCGTTCATGAGTAATGTTAATGGGAAACCACCCCATCAAACATTACGTTTTAATCTATTACTTCTTTACTACTAACCGTATTCCTAAAAGATTTTACCGACATACAGCACTTGTACAAATCAATATATTCCTGTAAAATTTTACAATTGTACAACATATCTATACTAATAATAAATCTGTAAATGTAGGCCTGTCGCAGTTCGCTTCAATCTTCAGAACTACTGGACGAATTTTCATGCGGTTTTCACAGGGATCATGAGCGAAGATTGGTTCATCAAAATAGAATCACGAAGTGGTTTCATAGACCGTCGTGTCTGTCTGTTCATCTATTAGAAACCACTTCTCCAAAACTATTACGTGAATTCGCATGGGGTTTTCACGGGTAACTGCAGCGTACCTTGGGACAACATATAGACTTAGTTTCATAAAAATCTGATCACGGAGAGAAGAGTGAGAGTATCTTGCGGTTACAGAAACGCTTCTTTTCACAAAATCTGATCAGAAATAGTAAGATACCACAATTTAAACATTTATCTATTGCAATCGCATGTGTCTATTTGTAGAAAGAAATCTCCAGAAATACCAAATGAACATTCATGGGGGTATCTCAGATAAACAGAGAACATCCTGAGGCAACATATAGGCTTCATTTTATCAACATCAGATCAGGAAAGTAAAAGATATCTTAATTTGAAATATGAGGTGTATTTCATGCTTGGAAAGAACGGCGTAATGCAGCAAAGAATAATAGATTGGGCAAAGGGTGTTCATGTGAAGTTCGGGGCAGCGATCGGATTATTACCCTTTGATAATACTACTTACTCTTTGTCTTTTCAGATTTACCATATTTCTCAAAATCGTCTCTATTTTACTGATTTCGCTTTGCGTATTAAATACTTAACGACATTTCTTTGCTTCTTTTGGCAAGTTTCATTATGTATCAAAAACTTTATGTAGATACATCGTTTCGGACAATGACTTTTACTTACATTTGACATCTTGGCTAGGACAACTGAATTTATTGACAAAGCGATCCACCAAGGATGGCAAGAGTCATGGCTTCAGGCGCAGCATATGTACTCTTCAGAATAGCAGAGGAAGACCAGATTTCTTTCGTCCTCTGACCTCTGTTATCGGCAAGCAGTGGGAACGGCACGCAAGCCTATTTTGTGCGCAGGAACAACTACATCTGCTGGTCATTGTTGCGTGTCCGCTGCCCATGCAGACGACTCGAAGGTTCGCGTGATTTCGGTAGCCGACTGCCGACTACGGAAGTAAGCACAGAAACTCATACAAAGTTCCTCCGTGGCGGAACAACTATTCTTAGATTTACAAAGAACAAAGGAGTTCTTACTAAGCAAAAGTTCTGTTTTCCGTAACCGTTGCAGTTCCCAAAAGGATAATTAAACGTCTAGCCTAACTGCTCTTATCAGTATCTCTGCAAAACTGATTAATGTAATGAATCAACAGATTTCATCATCACAATGCGACTTACGAAACATTTTCTTTGAAATATTTGTAATTTGAAAATTGTTTAGGATTTATCTTCACTGTGCTCGTAATTAAAATTCGTGATCTGTAAAGAATACGTAAAAAGGTATAAAAGTAAATTGAATCACTTAACGTAGAAAATTAAGCAAACAGTTTATTCAAAATCGTTTACCGCAACTAACTTCGAAAATATTTTAGTTGTGTGAGAGAAAATGCTTTCTAAGAATTTACTTCATTTTTTATTGACACTCTGTAGTAATATGAATGCTTATTATACATCTACATCGGACATCTACATGGAATACTCTGCAAATATCATTTAAGTGCCTGGCAGAGGGTTCATCGAACAACCTTTATACTATTTATCTCCCATTCCATTCTCGAATAGCGCGCGGGAAGAAAAAAACACCTGAATCTCTCCGTTCGTGCTCTGATTTCTCGTATTTCATTCTGATGATCATTTCTACCTATGTAAGTGGGAGTCAACAATATATTTTTGCACTCGGAGGAGAATCTTGGCGATTGATGTTTCGTAAGTAGCTCACGCCGCAGCGATAAGCGCCGTTGTTGTAATAATTCCCATCCCAGATACTGTATCTTTTCCGTAACGCTGCCTCCTCTGTATCGTGACGATACAAAACGAGCTGCCCTTCTTTGGACTCTTTCGATGTCCTCCGTCAAACCCACCTGTTAAGGATCCCACACTGGGCTGCAATACTCCAAAAAAGGACGCTCAAGCGTAGTGTATGCAGTTTCTTTAGTAGTTCTGTTGCATCTTTTAAGGGATCTACCGATAAAATGCATTAGGGGAAAGGCTATTCAAAACTGATTGTAACTAGCGTTCAAAAAACCAAAAGAACTATTGCACATTGGCGCGATGGAATGGCCGTGCGCACTAAGACTCCTTGCTGTGGAGTGCGCGGTCGCTCCCCATCGGACGTTCGAGTTCTCCCTGTAGCATGTGTGTGTGTGTATGTATGTATGTGTGTGTGTGTGTGTGTGTGTGTGTGTGTGTGTGTGTGTGTGTGTGTTGTTAGTTGTAGTAGTTTGTAAGCCTAGGGACTGGTAACCGCAGTAGTTAAGTCTCATAGATTTACAAATATTTGAACCTCTTCACGGGACATTTAACTGTATCCACTGTTACGTTGTTGTAGTCTTCAGCCCGCAGACTGGTTTAATGTTACGTATGGTCCGGAAAACTGAAATAACGCATCTCACTAGTACTAGTCAGATCGTAATATGGAAACCCATAAAATCGTTTCACTTACACAGAATCTAAAAATTGGTAGTAGTAATTTATATAAAAAAAAAAAAAAAAAAAAAAAAAAAATAAAAAATAATAATAATAAATAAAAATAAAAAAGTACAAATTTTAATCTTAACTACAAAAATTGAAAGGAATTTCGTGGCTTACTTGTACGCAGATTGAACTCTGTTCTTCAATAGCCAATCAGGAATGTTCAAATGTTTCTATAGTCTATGGGACTTAACTACGGGGTCATCAGTCCCTAAACTTACAAACTACTTATGAACTACTTACGAACTAGGACGGCATAAATATCCATGCCCGAGGGGGGATTCGAACCCCCGACCGTAGTGGCCGTGCAGACCGTGACTGGAGCGCCTTAGTCCCCTTGGCCACCGCGGCCGGCCAATCAGGAGTATATGCTTGTTCATTGAGTAATTTATGTCACGGAACTCGCGAAGTTAATGCGAGCCTATATTTTAATCACAATTCTGATAATTTACTCATCAGTACACGTTTCACGAAGTATAATGTGCGAGGGTGTGTTTCCATACTAAGCAATATGACTTTCATCAAAGCGTTTCAATCAAAATGAACGGTTTTTCCATGGGGCGATAATGTCCCACATTTAAATAACTTTCCACTTGACAAACTACCTCCAATAATCATACAGTACTTTCAAAATTTCAAGAACATTATTAATTTCCCTCCTGCCTTTTCTTAGTGGACGTCACTGCGGCACCTTTGCGTGTCGATGCTAATGAAATGGCGACCCCGTCTTGAGTTTGCTCAAGTGTTTTGGATCCCTACCAGATATAAATTATCTGCCGCATATCTACAATTTTTAGTCGATCATGAAATATTTAAGTGGCATAATAAAGAACGTTACTAAGTATAATATTAAATATAATAAAATACATACAGGGTGTTTCACTAAGTGTGTTTGCCTCTGTAACTTATAAAATAATAGGTGACGGGAAATTTTAATGCGGTAGGTCAACAGAAGAAATGTTACACTTTCTGCGGAACTATGAACATAGTTTATTGTATCATTTTCCACATAGTTATAGCACAAAGATATAATTTTTTAAATGGAACAATAGTTTTTTTTCTATCGTGCATTGGAGTCGTTGAAACCAGATCCGTCCAAATCAATTTAAACTACATTCCTATCACTGTTACTTTGGGAGCTACAACCCTCCAAAGTTTCAGGGGGCAGATACCACACGCTGTACATAATACATGGCTGTATGGTGGGTGATGGATGTTATGGCGGTGGGAAGTTGATTTACATGTTCAAATGTGTGTCCATGTTCCTCAATGCATAATGCAATGTGCCGTCGAAAGGATCTGCGGACGAGATGTAACATCGCCGGTGTGACGGAGCGACATGCGTCCTCGATGCGCCGTTTTAGATCATCTGGGGATGTGGGCTCAGTGACATAAACACGATCCTTTAGATATCCCCACAAAAAGAAATCTACTAGTGTTAAATCGCGCGACCTTGCGGGCCATGAATGAGGACCATGGCATCCCAACCATCTTCCTGCAAACCTGTTGTTTAGTTCTTCCACAACAGCACGCGCAGAATGTGCTGGGTGACCATCATGCTGCATCCACATATGGACTCTCGTGTGTAGACACGCATGTTCAAGGAGACCACCCAAATTGTCGGCTATAAAAGCGCGATATAACTCACCTGTCAGTGTACCTGGGAAGTATTGTGGGCCGATGATTTCATCTCCAAGGATTCCACACCACACGTTAATAGACCACCTACGTTGACGGTCGACAGGTCGTACCCGCCGAGGGTTGTCTGCGGCCCAGTAGTGCATGTTATGTCGATTCACTGCACCATAATTTGTGAACGTGGATTCATCAGAGAACATAACATTTTGTAAAGACTCCAGCGTGAAATTACGCATGGCCCACTCACAGAATGTCACTCTTGCACGGAAATCGTTCCCCTGCAGCTCCTGGGTCAGTGACAGGCGATACGGGTGAAAGCTGTGGCCATGTACTATACGCCCCACAGATGTGAGACTGACACCAGCGACTTCAGCAACGGCTCGTAAACTGACATGAGGATCGTGGTGTAGTGCAGCTAAAACAAACACCTCCGTCTCCTCACTTCTTGCAGGTCTTCGCCTGTTACTGTGGCGCATTACTAAGCTGCCTGTTTCCCGAAGTTATTGTTCGGCACATAAGAACGTAATGGCTGCCGGGGCTCTTCACCTAACGGCGGTGAGATAGCTGAGCGCTCTAAAGCGTCCCGCTGCGGAGCGCGCGGTTGCTCGCCGGGGGTTCGAATCCCCCCTCGGGTATGGATATTTGTGCCGTCCTTAGTCTTAGCTAGTTCATAAGTAGTTTGTAAGCTTAGTGACTGATGACCCCGTAGTTAAGTCCCAAAAGTTCTACAAACATTTGACCATATATATATATATATATATATATATATATATATATATATATATATATTAGTTGCTCTAGGTTTAAGTAGTTTGTAAGCTACGGACTGATGACCACGCAGTTTGGTCCGATAGATTTACAAACATTTGAACATTTTGAGCTCTTCACCTAGGATATCTCACGGCATACGCCGTGGCTGGTTCAGTGGCATCGTGTCGGCACTCGCCGAGCATCAGCAACATGTCAACGTACTCGTTGTTTGTGTATGCCATCGTCATCCGATGTTAGTAACTGTGGTATATTGAGCCCCAGTTGTTTGTGTGGCTCCAACTGTCGAGTATACGGCCGTGTGCGGCGACAGTCGGCAGTCTAACAGCGCATCGAGGAAGCTTCTCGCTCCGTGACACCGGCGACGTTACAACTCGGCCGCACCACATTTAGAAGGCGCATTGCATTGTGCTCAGCGTTTGTGGTATCTGCCCCTGAAACTTTGAAGAGTTGTAGCTCGCAAACTAACAGTGATAGGAATGTAGTTTAAATTGGTTTGGACACAGCTGGTTTCAACGAATCCAATGCATGTTAGAAAAGACTATTTAAATATATATCTTTGTGCTGTAACTCTTTGGAAAATGATACAATAAACTATGTTCATAGCTCCGCAGAAAGTGTAACAGTTCTTGTGTTGACCTACCGCATTAAAATGTCCCGTCACCTATTATTTTATAAGTTACAGAGGCAAACACACTTAGTGAAACAGGCTGTATATAAATGTTATGCGTGTTGCTGGGTTCATGTTTTGTGTTTCTGTGGTGGAATCTATGTTCTGACACAAGAATATTATTATCTCAACGAAAAGCAGAACAAGAGAGAGAAACAAAGTTTCCTGAAAGAATATGGAAATAATGGGGTACGTCTTTTAAGATAGGTAGTGTGGTGCAATGCTGCCCATTTGCTTCTTTTACTGATAAACACTAAGTATCAATAAATGTAAATATAAGTCTTGTTATATTATTATCATAGTACTCAAATTTGTCGGCTTTTTATCTGTAAGAGATATTTAAATTGTAATTACGGCGTTTGATTCTCTCAAGTCTCCTGAATTCATTCATATAAATATATTTGCCGTATGATCATTCCCTGATTTTGTATGGATTTTTAGAATAATGTGTGTGGCTATGTTGTGTTTCAGTTGCATTCTGGGTTAGGCGCCCTCGCTCATTCAAGACCGTTGCTTCCGGTTTATGACCACATTAGGAAAACCCTGACTACCTGCTGTATCCCATTCACTAGGTACAAACTGGTAGCCGGCCGGCTGGGGAACCAAACAGCCTGGCAAAACCCACCTTTCACGTTGAAACAATCTGCTTCCCCTATATCTGTAATATCTACATCTACATACATACTCCGCAATCCACCGTAAGGTGCGTAGCATAGGGTACACTGTACACCAACTAGGCATTTCCTTTCCTATTCTACTCCCAAATAGAACGAGGAAAAAAAGAATGCTTATATGCCTCCGTACGAGCCCTAGTTTCATTTGTCTTTGTGATCACTATGCGAAATATAACTAGGCGGCAGCGAGATCGTACTACACTCAGCTTTAAATTGCAGCCCTCTAAATTTCCTCAACAGAAACTCACGAAAAGAACATCGTCTTTCCTCCAGCGATCCCTAATTGAGTTGCCGGAGCATTTCCGTGACACTCGCGCGTTGGTCGAACCTACCAGTAACAAACCTAGCTGCTTGCCTCTGAATTGCCTCTATGTCTTCCTTTAAACTGATCTGCTGCGGGTCTCAAACACTTGAGCAATACTCACGACATGGTCATACAAGCGTTTTATACGTGGTCTCCTCTACAGGTGAAGTACATCTTCCCAAAATTCTCCCAATAAACAGAAGTCGGCTATCCGCCTTAGTCACAACTGTCCTTACATGTTCGTTCCATTTCATATCGCTCTGCAATGTTACGCCTAGATATTTGAACGACGCGACAGCATCAAGAAGCTCACTACTAATGCTGTATTCGAACATTATGGGATTTTTTCCCCTACTCATGCGCATCACCTTACATTTTTCTACACTGAGAGCTAGCTGCCATTCTTCGCACCAACTAGAAATTTTGTCTAAGTCATCCTGTGTGCTATTACAGTCAGTTAAAAACAACACCCTCCCATACACCACAGCATCATCAGCAAACAGCCGCAAATTACAACTTAATCTGGCCATCGGATGAAATGAGCTTATGGCTTTCTTGGCCGGGAGATCCCTTACGGGATTGTTCGGCCGCCTGAGTGTAAATCTTTCTATTTGACGCCGCGTGGGCGACTTACGTGTCAATGATGATGAGATGATGATGATAAGGACAATACACAACACCCAGTCCCCTGTCGAGAATCGAACCCGTGCCTCCTGCGTGGTAATCAGCGACGCTTCCACTGAGCTATAGAGGCAGACTGCCCATCAGATCATTTATATAGATAGAAAATAATAGCGGTCCCATCACACTGCCCTGGGGCACACCTGTCGATACAGTCGTATCTGATGAACACTCACAACCTATTATGGTATTGTTTGGAGACGTGTAAGAAAAACATTTCTACAATTTCACATTGGGGGGGGGGGGGGGAGGGAGCTTAAGCACGGAAGCCCCCCCCCCCCCAATTAAAATACGCCACTGCATTCCATTAGCAAAGCCGTGAAACTACGACCTGCCCTTCACCCCCTCAGCTGTGTCGGAGTACAGACGCCCACACGCCGCTGAGTGAGACGTATGGTGGCGCGCAGGTACGGCGCCGCCTCTATTCGCCTGGCATCAAACAGCCCCGGCCGCTCATTAAGGAAATTACGTGCCGCCCCGTCGGCGCGGCTGGTCCTCGCGGCCCGCTACTCCGCCTCCATGACAGCCTAAGAGGCGGCGCGCCGCGACCCCACAACTCAATTACACTCGCCAGGAATGTGTCGCGGCAGATGAGCTTCCGCTCCGGCTCCCATAGCGCGCAGCCCGATTGGACGTCATTCTATTGCTGCGGAGCCAACGGTACTCACCCTAATACATTACTTACTTGCGACATCTTGGCTCACTGTTCTCCGGATCTCTAGGAGGAACAGTTCACGTGTTGGCGGCCTCTGCTTGACGCATAGTCGTTGGTAGCAGTGCGATGAATGATGGGACACGCAGGCTGGCAATCAGGAATGGCGTTCAAACAGCCAATAAGAACTGTGCACTCTGGTGGTAGACGATTGATAACTATAAGGGGGTGGAAGATATGGGAGTTGAAAGTTACCGACTATACAGATACGTTGCTTGTAGTGGCCATTTGAGCAGCAGCTGAATATTATCTATTTCACTGTAATTTTTTTTTTATCTCTGTGTTTGTGTAGAGATACAAAAAGGAAAAAAAATACAAACACTCACACACACTCACAAACTCCCTCTCGCGCGCGCGCACATATACACACACGCACAAAGATACCTTCAACTCACTTTCAATGAAATAGTTGAATTTCAAACAACCTAAGAAGGTTGGCAACACTACAAAACAAACTACAGTGGACACAGTATGCCAGCAGGTGATAGTGGAACCAGAAAGATGCGAAGTTTTTCAGAAAACAGTGGAACCTTTCGACCTGATTGCCGGAAAGAGACGGATATGGAGTAGCAGGTGCTGTAAGTACACCATTTTATAGCAAACAAGGAACTGTTTTAAATCAGAAACGAAATGTTTTGTACATATTTAAGAAACTTAACCTTTATGTGTAAACAGGAACACGTAAATATTTCAGGACACCCAGTGACGATGCCTTGTGACAAAGGTGAAACGCGTATGGGTGAATTATAAAAATAAAATCCTTCATTTGCAGTAGCAAAAGGCGTTTTTTTTAACATAACAGTGAAATAGATAAAATTATACGTGTGTATTTCAATACTTTGCTCTTCAGCATAAGCTACACAATGGAGACGAAAAATCTCTATGTGTTGTTGTTGTACAAAGTCTCCCGTTGTACACCATAGCAGTTCCTTGTCGACAGCTATAAGAGAATGGAAGATAAGGTGGTTGCAAGTCGTCAACTTATATAAAATTCTGACTGAAGACCCGAAACGTCATGCACATTCATCAGTTCTTTTTCTGCAAGAAGCGTACGAATAAAGAAAAATAAGTGCTTATTGCAGTTTGAAAAGTAAAAGATGCCAAAGCGCAAGAAAGAAATTTTGCGTTATCGATCCGTTTCTAAAAGACAGAATACGGGGCTGAAAAGTGAATTTATAGACGATAGAAATTCGGAATTTGTAGACGTTGTTTATCGTACACTGTAGGCATCAACGATTTTTCCATATTCCAGTCCCTAAGATGGTGAAATAGGGGATGAACGGTTTTTTGAAAATAGTTTGTTATTAACGCAGAGCGGCCGCTGTGGCCGAGCGGTCTGCGGCGCGCTAGTCACAGTCTGCACGGCCGCTACGGTCGGGGGTTCGAATCCCCCCCTCGGGCATGGATGTTTGTGTCGTCTTTAGTATAAGGTAGTTCATAAGTAGTTTGTAAGTTTAGGGACTGATGACCCTGCAGTTGAGTCCCTTAAGCTTAACAAACATTTATTAACGCAGTTTTGAAGCAAGAAATACAAAACTTGGGATTTAGATTTTTGATTGGAATTTTAAAAACAAGTGTTAGGCTATTTTTGGAAATTCAACCATTAAGTGAATGAAATAAGGGAAAATCTTTTAAGGGTGTTACTAAGACTGTTTTGAGGCTAGAAATGCGAAAATTTACATTGGAAACATGGTTAGAATTTTAAAACATGTGTTTCGGGATTTTTTGAATTCTGCCATTAATAGTGCAATAGGGGGTGACAAGTTTTATCGAAATACTTGATTAGGAAAGCATTTTAAAGCTAAATCTATAAAAATTTATATTTAGAAGTGAAAACAACGAATGCAGACCATCCACTCTACGTGTGCGAAGTAGCGGGACTTAAGCTAGTTGTAACATAACACCATTCTCGCGACAAGAATATTAAGTAATGTCATATTATGGGATAAATTGCTATATTAAAGCGAAATATTTTAATTATTTTCTCTAATAAGCAAAATGAGTAAGAGCTCAAAGATAAAAGAGAAGCAGTTAAGCTACAGTAGTTTATTCAAACAACTTACAGGTTTCAAATCAAATGTTGAAATGTTTGTTAAGCTTAAGGGACTTAGCTGCAGTGTCATCAGTCCCTAAACTTACAAACTACTTATCAACTACCTCATACTAAAGACGACACAATCATCCATGCCCGAGGGGGTTTCGAACCCCCGACCATAACGGCCGTGCAGACTGTGACTGGCGCGCTGCAGACCGCTCGGCCAATGCGGCCGGCTGCTGTTGCATCTTTTAAAGTTCTGCCAATAAAACGCTGTATCTGTTTCACCTTTCCCATGACATTATCTACGTGTTCTTTCCGGTTTAAGTCTGAAGTAATAGGAATTCCTAGGTACTGAGTGGAGTTTACGGCTTTCACATAAAATTGAATTATGGTGTAAACAAAGTTTAACGGATTTATTTTCGTACTTTTGTGGACAACTTCACACTTCTCATTATTTAGAGTCAATTGCCAATTTTTACACCATACTAATATCTAATATCGTTCTGCAGTTGGTGTTGATCTCAAATCAAATGTTTGTATAGCTTATGGGACTTAACTAAGGGATCATCAGTCCCTAAACTTACAAACTACTTATGAACTAACTAATACTAAGGTCGGCACAAATATCCATGCCTGAGGGGGATTCGAACCCCCGACCGTAGTGGCCGTGCAGACTGTGACTGGAGCGCCTCAGTCCCCTCGGCCACCGCGGCCGGCCTGTTGTTGATCTCCAGATAACTTTACTAGACGGTAAATGACAGCGTCATCTGGAAACAACCTAAGAAAGCTGCTCAGATTTTCCGCCAAATCGTTTATGTAGATACGGAACAGCAGAAGACCAATAACACTACCCTGTGGAACGTCGGATATCACTTCTGTTTTAGTCGATGCCTTACTATCATTACTATAAACTGTGTCCTCTCTGACATAAAATCCCCTATCCAGTCACAAATCTGGGGCGATATTCCATAACCACGCAATTTGATTAAAAGCCGTTATTGAGGCACGGTATAAAAAAGCCTTCTGGAAATATAGAAATACGTAATCAATTTGAGAATCCATGTTAATAGCACTCATCACTTCGTGTGAGTAAAGAGCTAGTTGTGTTCCGCAAGATCGATATTTTCTAAATTCGTGTTGACCTTTAGTCAATATATGATTCTGTTCGAGATAATTCATAATACTTGATATGTTCCAAACCGCTGCTGCAAACTGACGTCGATGAAGTAGGCCTGTAGTTTAGTGGGTTGTACCAACACCACCTAGAGAGAAGGCCGCGGCGCTCTCGTGTGACGTCAGGCAGTGTAGTTTGCGCGTGCATAGCTGACTGGGTAGCCGCTAGGGCACGGCCCAGTATGCCGAAGCAGCGAGCCAGTCAGCTATGCGCGCGCAACCTCCTCTGCTTGACGTCACACGAGAGCGCCGCGGCGTTCTCTATAGGATCAGAGCTTTCCAAACTGGATGTCGCGACAACCTTGGGTGTCGCGTAGAAGTATCAAGGGTGTCGCGAGACTAACAAATTTAAACTCTAAACAAAAAGCTTGTCATAAAATAACACAAAATATCCTTTTCTTCATACTACCCGGAAGACTCGCCTGCAGGTAATCATCACTCTCTTCATTCAATGGACCACAGATCACGTATTAAAAGAATGATCGGTGCACATTAATTGCGTGCTCAGCTGCTAGGCGGCAGCTCTGCTCTGCTTCAGCAGCAGTAGACAGGATTCATTCAAGCAGCTGCCAGTTCCAGCAAACTGTGCATGGGAAGAGCTGTTAGCGAGTATCAGCAGCAGCTCTGCGCACGCGCAGTTTGCTGGAATCTGGCAAATGGCAGCTGCTTGAACGAACGTTCACTGTAGTCTGCTCTCCTTCTCAAAAAGCTGCACCTGAGCGTTTTTTAATGGATTTATCAAAGCCACGACACCCTCGGTAGCGTTTCTTACAATTAAACGTCAATCAATGACACCGTGCCTGTAAAAGATCTCACAGATTGTAAAAGCAGTCACAATTGTCCACTGACTAAAGCTATTCAGTAGCGATGTTTAGTATGGAGTATGGCCGGGTAATTACCGGAGAGTAGTATTTTAAATGCAGTGATCATTCGTTCGAACCCTGGTATGCGCTAAAATTTTTTTCTGTTTCGTGTATCTAACAGATTCTGGGACCAGAAATTACATTCATATTCTTACTTGTCACAAGTATTAATCCATTTTTTCCGAACATGTCGGGACTACCGAGGTCGTGGTGAAGCAAGAACGTAACAATAGAACTTAAATAATAATTCATTACTTATCATAAATACATCCACTTTATTTCTGAAAATGTGATAATATTGAACTGAAAGGGAACAGCCACTGTTCTGTCTAAATCAGAAATCCGAGCAGATAATTTCCAGATGCCGTTTTCAATCGATTCAGCAAAACCGTATCTGGACTTGACATGTACACACGACTGCGAAAAACGGTTTCTGAAATTCAGTTTTCGTGTTTCGGATGTTGGGTCGCATGTAGAAGAAGCAAGTATTACTGTGTGAGTTAGGCATTGTTTTCTGCGGTGTTACTCGTACGTCTCCGTAGTTCCCAATGTTTCCTTATTTTGTGATGAGTGTACGTAATTGCTGCATTCAGGATCAACATTAAACATGTCAATGCGCACGAGGATTTCGGTTTCTTTTTGCGATATTTTATTTATGTCCCCCCCCCCCCCGCTAGAACCATCTACATTCTACCATATGTAATGAATTTGTGTGTTGTGGTATTCAGTCCGGAGACTGGTTTGATGCAGCTCTCCACAGTACCCTATCCTGAGGAAGCCTCTTCATCTCCACATAAGAACGGCAACCCACATCTGTCTGAACCTGCTTACTGTATCCATCTCTTGGTCTTCTTCTGCGGATTTTACCCCATAAACTTTCCTCCAGCGCTAAATTCACAATTCCCTGATGTCTAAGAATGTGTCCTACCAATCTATCCCTTCTTTTAGTCAAGGTATGCCAGAAATTTCTTTTCTCCCCAATTCTGTTCAGTAACTCCTCATTAGTTACGCGATCCACCCACCTAATCTTCAGCATTCTTCTGTAGCACCACATTTCAAAAGCCTCAATCCTCTTCCGCACTGTTTATCGTCCATGTTTCACTCCCATACAAGGCAACACACCATACAAATCCCTTCAGAAAGGACTTCCTTAGGCTTAAATCAATATTCGAAGTTAACAAATTTCTCTTTTTCAAGAACGCTTTTCTACCCATTGCCATTCTGCATTTTATATGCTCTGTACTGCGACCATCATTTGTTATTTTACTGCCCAAGTAACAAAACTCATCTACCTCCTTTATTGCTTCGTTACCTAATCTAATTCCTTCAGCATCACCTGATTTTCTTAGACTGCACTCCATTACCTAGTTTTGCTTTTGTTAATGTTCATCTTATATGCACCTTTCAGCACACTGTCCATTCCGTTCAATTGCTCTTCCAGGTCCTTTGCTGTATCTGACAGAATCACTATGTCGTCGGGAAAACGCAATATTTTTAATTCTTCCCCCTGAACTTCAATTCCTTCTCCAAATTTCTCCTTACTTTCCTTTATAGCTTACTAGCTGAAAACACGGCTTTGCCCGGGTATTTATTTATTTATACCTGCTTTGAGTTAGTGCTTCTCCTATCCTTTCTCTCTCTGTCCATCACCTTTTTTTTTTAAAACATGCTATATTTATCGGAGAATAAATAAGAAATAAGGCTGTCTCGCATAATGTACAAAATTATAAGTATCCAAACAAAGAAAGATACTAATCATAACACAAATGACATGTAAAATGCGTACGTTCTCATATTTATTGAGTTAAATGTTATACAATTGTATAATTTTGCAGGTATGTATTCATTTGTATAAGTGTTGTATGTCTGTATTAAAAGAAATTTCATTTTTTACTGCTTTATATATTTATTCTTATATTTTTTATTCGTATGCTTATCCTTACAGAGAAAGAGCTGATGACAATGTAGCACGCATAGACCAAAGATATGGTCTGTGGCATCAAGTTTCGCTGTATGCAACCTGCTTGCTATGGAGTCGCAAACGTCATCGCTGGCTTTAAGTCCGATTTTTTTTTATAATTTGACGACTTTCAACCACCATATCTTCCACCCCATATATATCTATCGGCATGGAAGTGCTATGGTGTACAACAAGAGACTTCTGACAACAATTACACACAGACAATACGTTTGCGTTCTGTAATTTTCGCTGCAGAGCGAAATATTAACACACATACGTAGAGTTTAATATACACCGATAACTTTCCATCCCAATATACTCCACCCTTGTATCATTATCAACCCTGAAGCAACAATGCAACCAATAATACCATTTTAAAAAGTAAATAAAATTTTTCAAAGAGTAATTATTGATCCGCATTTCGCGTTATATTCTTCAAATTACTAAATATCTGTCAGATTGCTATAAAACTGTGCCTCAAACCTATCTCAGGTATAAATTAGTAACTGTACAAATATTTAAGTCTTTGCGTCTTGTCGTTCGGACATGATAAGTGTACACCGAACAGACATTCACATATAGATATCCGATCGCCATAAAACCGTGCGTAAAGCCTTCCCCGGGTAGACATTAGTAACTGTATAAATTTTTAGCTATCTTTGTCATGTGGTTCAGACGTGATAAACGTACACCGAACAGACATTCATATTTATAGATATTAGTGAAAAGGTGGGTGTCGCGCAAAACTGTAAGCTATAAAAGTGTGTCGCCATGAGGGAAAGGTTGTAAACCACTGTTCTAGGTGGTGGTGGTGGTTGTACTCCTACCGGCTTTCTTGAATATTGGTGTGACCTGTGGATGTTTGCGGTGTTTTGGTACATATCCTTAGTTAAGCGAGCGGTTGTATATGACTGTTAAGTAAGGAGCTATCGCATCAGGTAGGGCGCCATGTTAAGTTTCGCAATCGGAGCGCCACCGGACAGGGAGCGTGCGCGGTCTGCTTCCTCGGTGTATCGGACGCTCAGCTCTTCCGTGCGGTGACGTAGGGGAGGCGTGGCGCGCGTGCGTGCGCCACACGAGGCGCGCCACCTGCCGCGACCGCACTTGCTCCCTCTGAATACTGCATGCGGATGGCGCGCTGCACCCATTCCCACACGAGTTTGAACTGCGGCGCGTCCCCCTGCTGGGCGAATCGGCAACCAAACACGGGGAAACAACACAAATCGATGCGCCGCGCATCACTTATTGAGGCCGGGCCCCGCGCGCTGGCCGCGGCCACCAATAATTCATGCACCGCACAGCGGGCCGCCGCTCACTTATTCACGCACGGGACGCGCCACTCGCTCCGCCGCTTTCGAAACCCACGCCCTCCCCAGGTCGTGCCCCTGCCGCTCCTTTACACAACGATCACACAGCTTTCTTTTCATCTTTACAGACAGTTCACTATCTAGCCTAAACTGCCCCTCCCCTGCAAGGAAAGAAAAAAATAATAGAAGAAAGCCGGCCGCGGTGGCCGAGGGGACTGAGGGGCTCCAGTCACGGTCTGCACGGCCACTACGGTCGGGGGTTTGAATCCCCCCTAGGGTATGGATATTTGTGCCGTCCTAGTTCGTAAGTAGTTCATAAGTAGTTTGTAAGTTTAGGGATGATGACCCCGTAGTTAAGTCCCATAAACTATACAAACATTTGAACATTTGAATAGAAGAAAGGAGTTTGTAATTTTTGTATCCCAAACTCGTCTCCACTTTTGTGTTTCGTTTCCGCCGGTTGTCCTGGGTGTCGGTAGCCGAGTAGAGAGAGACCGACACAGGAAAATAGGATGCACGCCTGTACAGGTACGGAGGTGACCAGCAGGTGGGACAGTAGAAACTAGAAACACTAAGCTAGATTACTATAAGAGATATATTTCATAGAAATACATTACTTAACTTGGAGAGCAGTGGACTAGTTGAATGTTGATACATAGTTTAGATAGAGGCCTGCCTACTGATGAGTCCTAGTGCCTATCCGGTAGCCAAGTCTTAACTGGTGCCTATCTGATTCCCAAGTGGCCGATGCAACAGTCGTCGCCACGAGCAGAGCTGCAGCAGAGGGCGCTCGTGGCCGACGTCGTAAGAACGCCACGCCGTGCGTGCATGGCGGCGTGCGGCGAAAGTACGTGGCGCGCACTTCATTCTTGTGCGACACCACAGTAATAATAAGAGGTGTGATTAAATTTTGAAACAATTAGCAACACAATTAATTATATTAAAAAAAACTATGGCCCTATCTGACACATTTTTCAAAGGATCACTCACCTTTCCTTTCCTTACAAAATCTTCATCGGAGACTGTGCACACACTGATAGCTGAAGATAAACTACCGCGTATGTGCAATGTGTACGACCTAATTAGTTCGCCAGTAGTAGAAATAATTTTGAAATAGTAATAGCAATAAATTCAGTACGAAGTGGTTGTGCAAGTGAAGTCAGTACTTCATAAAAATTGATGCTTTTAAGCAAACAGTACATTTACGTAAATCAGTCTTGGCTGATAAAATGCAATAGATAATCGTATGAGTTTGGTTGTTTATAGAAGAGATGTGGTGGTGGTAATTATTGTTGAACTCAGTTATATAAAAATAAAAGAATTATTCATTAATCTGCAATAATTACTATAATGACGTTCAATTGCTATTCTTAATTTTATCCTAAGTTTCACAAAAACTTTTTTTATTTATTTATTTTTTATTCAGTATCGTAACACTGGCATGCAGTGTTAGTTCGACAATGGTTCCATTACAAAATAGTGGTTACAAGAATTCATACAGAAATTGTTATGGCAGTGGCTCCTCCTTTGGCAGTTTGCTGGCAGTATGCCGAGATAATTCGCGAATCGCGTAATTAATCGCGACCGTTAGCGTCCGCGATGACGCTACCGCGTTTCGGACGAATACCGAACACGTAACGAATTTCTGCCTCAGCAGAACGAACGAATGAATATTTCATTAATGTCTGTGTTTTACTTCACTTGGATACTCTTAAACAAAGGTTTCATTTATACTCTTAATTTTGTAGCACTTTAAACATATTATAACTTCTACATATGATAGCACTTCGTTACATATATTGTTTGAGCACTCCGCGGACCGCGTACGAACGTCTGATCTACGTCACGGGGCGGCAGATACTGCTGCTTGCCTTCTCTCCCACCGGCGAGCACTACTGTTCAATAAAGTCTCTGAGCAAAGAAGCCATTTCGACTACCATTTTTATATCGATTTTTGATCTTGTCCACAGTGAAATATTTAACATACACAAATTAAACCAAACAAGTAATTACAGTGAATAGAAAAGCATTCGAAGTACAGAAAATAAATAAAATAAAATATACATAAACAAATACAGTATAGACAATAAACAAATGACATGAAGTGTTTACAGTTGGATTGCAGACATACATTACGCATCACAATCATTAATTAATTGTCATCAGAAGATCATAATTACTATGAATACACTACCTACAGGTTCAAACAAACAAAATCTCTCAAAATGAGGCTCATATGTCGTTGTAATATAAGGCTTACTGTAAGGGTTACCTTACACCCACACGCAACAACTGTTTTTTATTTTGATCTTATTACAGAACTGTAACAAATCATTGTACACTTATAAAAAAGTGGAACATGGACTGCACCTCGATTTCCAGAAGACTGAATACTTAGAATGCGGCTCCCAAACCAGAGGCACCATCAGTATCGGGAAAGACCTGCAGAAGATCGTGCATTTTAAGTACCTGGGGTCCGCTGTCACCTCAGACTGTGACACAACTCTCGATACTCGGTCGAGAGTGAGTGAAGCTTGGGTCAAGTGGAGACAGGTCACTGGAGTCCACTGCGATAAAAAGATGCCTCAACGTCTAAAGGCAAAAGTTTACAAAACCATTGTACGTCCAGCAGCAATCTATGGGACTGAGTGTCGCCCTATGACGAAACATCAGGAGCGAATGCTGCATACGATGGAAATGAAGATGCTTCCTTGGTCCATGGGGCTGACCCGATGTGACTATATAAAAAATACAGAAGTCCGGAAAAAGTTTGGTGTGGCGCCCATCACAGACAATCTAAGGGTAGCCCGTCTCCGCTGGTACCTCCACGTCACCAGAAAGCAGGACGACTCGGTTAGAAGACAGCATTGCACATGAACTGCGGAACAAGACCACGAGGGAGTGGACAGACAACATCAGGGCAGACATGGACGCTGTCGGTTTAAGGCAAGAAGATGTCAACGATCGAAAGAAATGGATGAAACGCAGCAAAGTAGCAGACTCTGCAAGTAGGGATTAATGCTTGGAAAAAGAGAGAGAAAAAAGTGGAGCATCACCACTGCATCTAGGGGGTCATGACCCTATACATAAAAGTCAGGACGGCTGGTGTTCAGATAACTGACGTTTCATTTCTTTCAGTGCCGGATTTTAATAGTGGGGTCGCGTCCCCCCCGCCCTCCCCCGCTTGGTGCATCGATGTTTCGTCGCCTCCCACCCCTCTTCTCGGCGTCAAAAAACACAATTTGGCGCACCTCAGCGAGTGGTGCCGAGGGAAAGCGCCCCGGTCCCCACCCCTTCAGAAGTATTTTCATTACAAGATCTGCAGAATGTCTTACCTCGGTTTCTTTGCGCTTGCTTCAACTCAAGCTGAGGTGTCAACCTATATATTACACTTCTCTTCCAAGCTTAAAGCCGACTAATTTGTTTCTAAAAGATACTGAACGTTGTTTATTTTTCTTTGATAATAAACACCAAGAACATAGGAATATGCACTGAACACTAAAACACAACGAGTCACTGATTACACTGTTAATTGACTGTAACAAAATGAATCTGTTACGATGAAGAGACAAGCTACCAGTGTCACTTGACACTGTAAGCTGCACCCTCTCCTTACCTTACGCATGCGCAAAGGCTGCTCTCCCCCTACATCATTTCAATCAGCTAAATGCGTGTGTATTACAACGAAGAGTATAAATGTCATTTACTATCAAAATCGAGAGACATTTACGAAAACGTCCAGAGTATATGTGGCAAGTAACAATAAAAAAGTCATTGTTTCCGTTTCTGTTAAAAAGACGATTGGCTAAAAAAATTGCTTGTGCTCGGTCTTGAACCCACTACCTTCAACAGTGTTGACAATAAGTTGTACAATCATTATTATTATTTTCATAACACTTGTTTTGGTAGCTGCGACATTTTATTTGACTTGATACTAATTATATGTGCACAACATTTTAAAAATTAATTTCTTCGCAGAGTTTATAAACTGAAAATATACCAAATGACTTTCCTCTACTGATGTGTGAAGACCTCGAAAATAATGAGGAGCTGTGTAATACTGAAAACACAATTTACTGTTCAAAAGAAAAGAGAATTTGTAGGAAAATATTTTGAATCTAGGTAAAGTAATTAAACGTCTTCGTGAGTGTTCAAAACAAAGGGAACATTCTGTACCACGATATCTCTGAGGAACAGAGTAGAGAACACAGTCATCTCAGGAAGGAATAATAAGTACCTCGAAGGCCAGGTTTGCACTTGGCATTACTAGGTATTATTTTTTAGGAGATACCAAACAGCATTTGCATTCACTTATAACGTTGAATGAGTTTGTAGACATTATAATTTGGCTTTGGTGTGATAACATCTATCCTACCTTTTCTTACAGAAAATGTTGTACTGATACAGAAAAAGATAGAGACTGTATTCTGCCATTTGATGAAAGTTCTATCGATAATGCTTTAGATTTTGGTAAGTCAGAAATATGCTTTGTTAGAAAAGTACATTGGGAACAAAGAAGCTAATGGAAATAATTTATTAGTAGCATTAATCAAAAGGTTGAGTACTCCATGGAAAAAAGTAATAGGTTAAGAAATTACTGGTGCTTGAACATAAAAAATAAGATATTACACCTTTTAGAGTCATGACAGAGAGTTGATCTCAAGGTTGTTAGTGAAATGAGATAATTTACTTTGGAATTCTATTGGTGTGGAGTTCTCACGTAATACTAGCTAGACATTCATTTTTTACCAGCGAAGATGGTTCAGCTATTCATCTTTTTCAGACGTTCCACATCTTTTGAAAAATCTTCGGGGGGGCAGTGCTTACTAATAATATGCTTTCCGCATATTTCGTTAAGAATGAATGTCTGCAATGTGATCAAGTTTGAATATGTCTATTATCTGAAAAGGTTATATTTCCAAGTGACTTTCAAGAAACACGATCCTTATCCGTTACTATAGATTCTAATTTGGAGTGTGCTGTTCGTATATCATTGATATCAAAAAGAAGCCCTGACAACTACATGTTTCATTAGGATTGTTTCATCATGTTTCAATTTAATGTCAGCGCGAACCAGAAATTGTTCTATAACAGCCAAGAACTTTGGAAGCAAAGATCTATTTCCTTCAGATTTCATTAAAGTGATATAAAATAATTTCGTGTGGCTCATTGGCCTGGTGCAAGTCTTGAAATTTGATGCCACTTTGGCGACTTGCGTGTCCCTAGCCTACCCCAGTTGTCCAACCAGGAAAATGAGACCTACAGCTTAACGTGGAATCCGAATCACGTGTCGTTTCTGGCGACTCATCATATCGTTGTGAAGGATGGGTTAAAGCGCAGACTGAAAAAGTCCTAGGTCCGACAGGGTTTCTGACCCGCGGCCCTACGGTTTCTATTCGAGCTCTTTAACCCGATATAACTCTTTAACACAGATATAGATAATGAAGATTGTCAATTGTTGGAAACCAATACAGACTGGCTTCATTCTCTCCACTTGTATAAAAAAATGCAATTTGAAGTCCATATAACTTCAAAATTAATATTTGTTCGTTCTTAAGAAATATGTAACACTCGTATTTGCAATGAGAAATGAAAATACCTGAATTATAAATCTTTAACTGCATCGTAGATTATCATAGTAATATACTTTAACATCGTATGCATTAAAAAGTATTTTACTTGAATTTTGAAAAATATTTCGTAAAAATATGATATGGGAGTGTATTCTGGTCCCTTGGTCCCGAACTGCAAAATATCTAGGAGTCACGCTAGACAGGCACATCACCTGGGGGCCTCATATTACCCAACTATCAACCCAACCTCTAAACTGCCTCCCCACTATGGCATAATGCTGTACCCTGCTCTGATAAGGCCGGTCCTTGAATACACAGCAGTGGTCTGGGGTAATGCGGCAGATACCCACGTCAGAAGGCTACAGGGGCTACAAGGCAAGATCCTACGACAGATCATGCACGTTCCCAGAGACTTCCCAACGAGGGAAATACATGAACTAACAGGCGTGCCCCTTATAAAGGATAGAATGAGGGCAATTGCGAAGCAATTCTATGAAAAGGCCCAACAATCCCAGAATAGGTTAACCTTAACCTGGGGAACCAGATCCACATGAGAGAAACGAGATGGCATGATCTGCTACGATAGTAGTCAGATGACACACAACAAACCATACAACACACATACAAACCACAGAACGCCATAAACATAAACAAATACATGACACAAATAACTGACCAGCCAATTCAAAAAAAAAAAAAAAAAAAAAAAGTTCAAATATTTGTAGAACTTATGGGACTTAACTACGGGGTCATCAGTCCCTAAGCTTACAAACTACTTATGAACTAGCTAAGACTAAGAACGGCTCAAATATCCATGCCCGAGGGGGGATTCGAACCCCCGACCGTAGTGGCCGTGCAGACCGTGACTGGAGCGCCTCAGTCCCCTCGTCCACCGCGGCCGGCGACCCGCCAATTCACAGATAGGACACATACTACGATAGGTCAAAGACATTCAACAGAGAACACAGGAAACGCAGGAACAATGTCTCACACTTAACCTGCACAAACCAATAGTAGCCAGGTGCTACTTCATAGGTCGGAAATACTCACCGCTACCAGAAGCACCTCTGAAGATGTCCAGCGCAGCTCCGGACGAAACGTCAGGATCAGAAATGTTTCTTCGCCCACGACCATACAACCCGGAAGATTCAACAGCAACTACTTCAGCGAGTCGTGAAAGTCTTCACTGCGTGAATTGATGAGATACTTCATCCAATAACACCCAGAACGCCCACACATCCAGTAATTAATATGCCCTATTAGTTTCCATGCTGACCAGACGTTAAGGTTCTTCCTTTATCTGGGGATAGAGAATAGCGAAAGTCTCAGTAACATAGCACATAAATCAAAGTGTCAACATTAGCTACGAATTTTCACTGACTATCTTCCTCGAAATCGTATCCCCGAGGGCTTTTCAAAAAATGTTCAAATGTTTGTAGAGTCTATGGGACTTAACTACGGGGTCATCAGTCCCTAAACTTACAAACTACTTATGAACTACTTACAACTAAGGACGGCACAAATATCCATGCCCGAGGGGGGATTCGAACCCCCGACCGTAGTGGCCGCGCGGACCGTGACTGGAGCGCCTCAATCCCCTCGGCCACCGCGGCCGGCAGGGCTTTTCGTGGTGCGATATGCGGCATCAGATTATGAGCAGTGAGTGCTGACTGCCGTCTCGTGATGACGAAATGATCGCGACAGAAGTGACGTCAGCAGGCACTGACACACGCGCCCGTGAGTAATGGAGTCACGACTTGGCGATCTGTTTCAGCCGCCAGCGGGATTGCGTAACGGCTCAACTTCCGTCTTCAAACTGTCCGCCTACAGCCAATTACACGCGTCTGCTTCCGACCTGCAGGCAACCAGAATCCGTGAGGCGGGAGTCATTTCCTTTTAAGCGGAACTTGAATCACTTGCGTGACTAATACGTAGAGAAGGTCCCTTCATTCATATTGGCGGGGATCTCTCTCTTTAGGAGGAACTGGACCAGCGATGCCTCATATCATTTGTAGCTAGAGCTGTAGATGACTCATGGTTAGTAAAGTGTATCCGAATAAAAGAAGGTAGCAGCTGTTGCGTACGCACATAAAATCAGAGTGCTTTCAGATTCCAGAGCGACAATGATTTTCCTTTCAAACAGTTCGGCGGATTTCCTTCCCTCTCATTAGCAGAAACCAATTCGAGAATGTGCTCCAGTGACCACAATGTCGGCGATACTTGAAACCCTAATCATCAAATTCAAATTCATATGTCTGTAAATCTATCGGACCAGACTGCGTGGTCATCAGTCCGTAGCTTACAAACTACTTAAATCTAGGTAAACTAGCTTAAGGACAACACACACACCCATGCCCCAGGGAGGACTCGAACCTCCACGGCGAGCAACCGCGCGCTCCGCAGCGAGACGCTTTAGACCGCTCGGCTACTCCACCGCGGCCAACTAATCATCCTCCGTTTCCTTGGTTCCATGGCGAGAATTGAGGTTATGACAACTGATAAGCAGATGCAACTGTGGCACAATGGCAAAATCACCATAGGGATTGCAAGAAGGGAGGGGCGCCGACCGCGGTGGCCGAGGGGACTGAGGCACTTCAGTCACGGTCTGCACGGCCACTACGGTCGGGGGTTCGAATCCCCCCTCGGGCATGGATATTTGTGCCGTCCTAGTTCGTAAGTAGTTCATAAGTAGTTTGTAAGTTTAGAGACTGATGACCCCGTAGTTAAGTCCCATAAAAAAAAGGGGGGGAGGGGCTGGAGTCCCCCCTACCCAAGAACTGCTCCAGTTCCTTGAAGGGAGAGAGAGAGAGAGAGAGAGAGAGAGAGAGAGAGAGAGAGAGAGAGGTTTTAAAATCTTAAAGGTCATTACAAAATACTTTCTCGCTGCTTCAAAATCAGACGTACGTGCACCATCCATCGCACATTTACTACTAAAACGCTAGAACCATGTGTCGCAGGATACCTCGAAACACTAACGCCTCTATTACTACAATATCTTACAACATACCCGTGTAGTCAAGGCAACCTCAAACTTTCTTCTTCTGGTTCCGATCCGTTCCGGATGTTGCCAACTATCTTGGCAGTGCTTTTCCTGTCAGTTAGCTCTAAACAACTCTGTAGATGTTTTACAGGACCACGTTCGGATGATGTTGTCAGGATATTCTTCTCCGGCTAACGTTTCTCTTCCCTGGTATTTTTCCTTGCAGGATGGCCTGGAGAAGATGGTATCTGTTGTTATATCGTATGATGTGTCCCAGGTAGTGGATCTTTTTTGCTTTCACGGTGGCCAGTACTTCTTTCTCTTCTTCATTCCCTTACAACCTCGACATTTAAGTCATGCGCTGTCCATGGTATTCGTCACATTCTCCTGTACAGCCACATATCAAAAGCCTCGAACCGCTTATCCAACGATTCTGTCAGAATCCATATTTCAACACCACAGAAGAGGGTGGAAAAGAAATAGGAGCTAAAGTCCCATCTTCGTTGTCATTGCTAAACCATGATTCTTGAAAAGGTTACTCACTGAAGATAGCTCTGGCTTTTCCAGTTCGAGTTCTTACTTCATCAGAAAGATCCCGCTGGTCATTTATGTACTGGCTCTATGTGATTTTGACATACCTTAATGCACAAAGCGTGGAATTATTTTTTGTTTTAATTTATTTCAAATGGTATAAATTACCTTCATATGACTGCACAAAAACGTTATAAGTGATTTTTTCCCCAAACACACAATTAGTTTAGGAATATTGCTCATCTTTGTGGAAGGACGTTAAAATGAATGTTTTAGAAATTTCATCTCATGAATCATTATCATTAATACACTGTTTAACATGAAATATATACATATAAATATCGCAAAAATTAACGAATGTTCAAGAAATACGTCAAGAAGGACGTCAGCGCAATCTGGGTTAATGTGACCTGCCGGGTCTCTGATTTTACTGATTTCCATTGCTTTCGTTTTTGAGGGTTGACTTCTCGACAATATTCAGAGCCTTTTTGTAAGTCTGTCGACAAGGTGCTGCAAACTATCCTAAGTATCAGAAAATATTACTGTGTCGTCCGCATATTGGTTATTGTTGATGTATTTTACGTTCAAGAGCACTTCCATTTCTACTTCACCAAGAGCTTCCTTAAAGATGTGTTTGTTCTAAACAGATGTTGAAAATCGGTGGGGATAATATACGGGCCGGCCGCGGTGGCCGAGGGGATTGCGGCGCTTCAGTCACGTTCTGCACGGCCACTACGGTCGGGGGTTCGAATCCCCCCTCGGGCATGGATGTTTGTTCTGTCCTTAGTTGTAGCTAGTTCATAAGTAGTTTGTAAGTTTAGAGACTGATGACCCCGTAGTTAAGTCCCATAATCTCTACAAACATTTTTGATATTATACGACCCTGCCTTACACCTAGTAGAATGTCTATGTCTTATGTATTTTCTTTGTCCAGCTTCACAGAAGCCGACTAGTTCCTATATACACAATTATACGTAGGTCTTTATCATACAAACCAATGATTCTTAAAAGTCAAACCGTTTTAAAATGGGTAGTAGCCGCGTGGTCTAAACCCCCTTATCACCATCGACTTTCTTGTATCAGGTGACTACTCGAGACTAGTGGATCAACTACAGCGACAGACCGTACTGTGTCTCATCTTGTTCGAGTGGTCGTTTTAGTTTAGACGTTAAGCACCAAAACTGAGAACCTATCTGCTGCGTAGTTTCGCATCTAAACGGCGAAGTGAGGTTATGAGGACCCATTTTACATAGGAGCAGGAAACGATAACTTAGTTTGTTAATACCAAAAGTTTAAAATATACTTAATGTTCTCGTCAAAGGTCATGTGGCGAATTTTTTACAGTTTTGAGAAGCCAAAAAATAATAAAATAAAATAAAATAAATAAATAAAAAAATAAAAAATAAATAAAAATAAAAAATAAAGTAAATGTGTCGTATAAACATTTCAAAACGTATGCATTTATTTGTTGAAGAAATACATCAATCAGTGTCAAAAACTCAGTTAAAATGCCATGTCTAGTTTTCTTGTTAACGGTCAAATATAGTCGAAAATAATTTTTCTCGTCTAATAATTGTGATTGTTTTGATGTTCAAATAATTTTGGATAAAACAAATATATTTAAGTAGGTATTAACGCGTATTGTACGCATTTTCACTATAAAACGTACTTTTGGCCCACTTTAGGTTACGGTACGAAATTTAAATGAAAATAACGGCTTAACCATTCATCTGACACGAAAATTGAATAATCAAATTTGTAGTGAATTCTCTATCACTTTATTCTCTTCCGGTTTTTTTATACATATATATTTATATCTTGCATCGTTTCAGAGATATTCGCAAAAATAACGGCGATTCTATTATGTCAGTCCGTAACGTGTCCCACTTTTTAGACTGAACCCTTAAACCAATCGCCACAAATTTTACAAACATATAGTTGGATGCCAGAGACCAGAGCCTCCTTTTTATAATTTTTTAGGACAAAAATTACATTAGTAACATCAAAAAAGCCGTTCGTAATGTAATTGTAATTGCAAACAAACCGTTCATCTGACACGAGAACTGAGTAAGCGAATTTGTAATTCTTTACACCTTTCCTCTGTTATGTTTTTTTCGTAACTCTCGCCGTTACATATATATTTGCAAAAATAACCGCGATTTGACAGTGCCTCTTAATTTTACGTAAGTCAGGCGTTAGGAAATGTCACGTGACATTACCCGCCCAGAACTCTCTCTGGCATACGCCATCTTGCTTCCTGTATTTTATGATTTTCTTATTATAACTTACGCGGTGTCATTTCAAAGCAGTGGCGTACTGAAGGATTAACTAAAGCACGTCGTTCATAGTACGACTAGTGTATAAAAATGTCATTTTAGCTGTTAGCACTGCCAGCAATAGCACAAGAATTAGTGGGTAATGCGTTATCCGCTGATACCAATTTTAATTCGCCGTGGCTCATAAAATGGTTTTCGGCACCCTTATTTATTAAATATAGTTATATTCTGCTATGTTTAGAGTTTTACAGATGTAAGAGTGCTCCCTCTAAAATCTGCGTTTGTTCTATTTCGCGAATATGCCGTGAAATACCTAACAAAGAATTGAACACTGGTCTTCTGAAGCCTTGGCATAACAGGGATAATGTGATAATGAATATTCTAAACATCGTGCAAATACAGATAGTTGCATATATAAATGGAGTGCTAGATTTCTGTGATAAATGTCATTCCTTAATGAAGCGGTAGGAAAGTGTATACATTGCAACAAATCACCTGTTTTTTTGTTGTTGTTTTATTTTTTCCTAAGCTGTTATTCACTATTAATGGATGACATAGAAAGTCATTAATTAGAATCAATGCGTCTACTAAAAGGTTTGTCTTTGACATGGTTGCTATGGACGCTTTTAACGTAGATTGTATTACCGAACAAGGTGGCGCAGTGGCAACACACTGGACTCGCATTCGGTAGAACGGCGGTTCAAATCCCCCTCAAGCCACCTAGATTTAGGTTTCCCGTGATTTCCCTAAATCACTGCCGATAAATGCCGGTATGGATCCTTTAATATATATATATACATAATTTTGCTTAGTTTTTTTTTTTTTATTTCAGACGGCGTTGAGCCCTCTTTCTTTTTCTCTCTTTTCACTGGTTCTTCAATTTGAGCGGTACTTTGTGGACGTTGGTTTGTTTTCTTCTATTTAGATCGTTTCTTCGTCGTTCATTCAGCTTTTTTTTTTTCGTTACAGAGTGCGTCGAGCTACCATGGCAGCAATCCTCTGAACGAACCCACTGAGCCACTGCGCCCTAGCAAGTTTCGTACCACCGCCTTAACATGTTTATACATCTAAAACTAATTAGCCCCCAGTTGCGCTACGGCGAACAGCTGCGAAAGTAATCCGTAATTCTCGTACCATCGATGGCAGGCGGGCCGGCCGCGGTGGCTGAGCGGTATGCGGCGTTCCAGTCACGGTCTGCACGGCCGCTGCGGTCGGGGGTTTGAATCCCCCATCGGGCATGAATGTTTGCGCCATCTTTAATATAAGCTAGTTCACAAGTAGTTTGTAAGTTTAGGGACTGATGACCTTGCAGTTAAGTCCCATAAGCTCTACAAACATTTGAACAATATGATGGCAGGTGGTTAACTGATAACTTGGCATTTTAGACATTAGATTATAATTCATTGTCCTAAGAACGACGTGTTGATGATAATTTTCAGTGCGCCATTGCTTTGAAATGACAATGCTGGAGTTATAAGAAAATAATCAAATACAGAATGCAAGATGGCGTATACAAAAGATAGTTCCGGGCGAGGAATGTCACGAGACTGATTTGCGAACGCTAAATGTACTCTGTGTTCCATCCAAGCTATAGTCACTCGTCGGAACGCCAGATGTACTCTACTTTCCTTCCAGGCTATTGTCATTCTTAACCAGTACCGGCAAAGAAAGTAGACTACGAAGGCAAGACAGGTGATAATATTTTAACGGAAATATATAATGAAAATGTGCGAGAGAAATTAAAATAATAGTTTAAAGAGACAAATGTTCAAAAAAGAATATGTTTGTCAAAGGTAAACTCAAATATCAAATAATTTTGGCTGTTTGTTAAAAACGGTCAGAAAGAATATTACATGTTCGATGCATACATATTATCGCAATAGTAGAGTCGTGATAGTAGCGCTTATGATTTTTTTAATTATATATATTTTAATATCTTTGAACGAAATGTTTGCAAAATATCGTAAAACTGAAAGCAAATTTAAAATGGATCGTAAAACACGTCACTGCGATTTTTTCTGCTTGTTGATATTTTTGTAAAATAACGCTAGTACAAGAAAGAATATTTGGCTTTAGTGATGTGATGAGTATACAAAGCCAACAACAGACTAACGTTTAAAAACTGCGAAAGCATTTCTGTAATATAAATGAACTCGACCAGAATAAATCAACTTCAGATGTTCGCAGACGCCACTACATTTGCCTTTGCGCATGCGCATGGCGCAGAACACTCGGAAATTTAGAACTCAACAGTCGGCACTATCAGTAGATCACTGACGTAATAGATGCACTCGCGATGGCGTTGGCTGCTGGTTTACGCGCAGGCACGAAAGGCGAACGCACTTTGAATAGTAAATTTTCAAAACAGAGTCGATGGCGTAAAATGGGCTTAATGTATCATGCAGAGAACCGCGTGGACGTTCCCGCCGGTGGCTCGAGTCCTCTCTCGTGCATGATTTTATGTATGTGTGTTTGTCTGTGAGTGTTTTGTCCTTAGTTTAATTTAGTTTAAGTAATTAAAGGAATGGCATTGAATTAAAATTTGTTCCTGATTCGAACCCGGGACCTCCTGTTTACTACGCAAATACTGTAACCATTAAACTATGACCGTCTTAACCATAGAATTCTGTCTGGGGTCATAGGTGACGTCAAGAATCTGTACTCTGCATGAAACAATATATCCATGTTTTGTAAAAATCTAGAATTTTATGACTTTTATTACACAGGATTGCAGGTCTTTCACAAAAATTTGGAGCGATTGATGCAATTTTATATCAATAATTACCAAAAATTGCTTGTGGGGGTCAATTATGACCCCGGATAGACTATACGTAATATTCATAGAATTTATAGATTATCAACTGTCAGTGTCTTTCTTGGGCATCTTGAGTTGGTAACACTGAGCTAGGTCTTATTCGGAACTACAAATTAGAAAAAAAAAAAAAAAAAAAAAGGAGAAAACAGAAGTAGTGTTGTATTACAACTAAACAAAATCAGTTGTCGATACGCTTTAGCAAATAAGCTCTTACTATGCTATGAAAATGGTACAGAACGTTGGTCATTAGCAGTATTTTATGATCTTGTCGATCTAGCTGCATTCAATGCCCACAGGCTCTTTTCTGTTGCTGTTGAGGAAACAGAGATGTCCATTTCTAATGAAGTTGTCTAAAGAAATGCCAAAGTCATAAGTGGATCGTCGTTTGAGTTTACCACATGCAAGGAACGGGGAAATTATTAGTAGTATCAAACGGTGTTGATTTGATGTCCTGTTTGATAATGGACTTCTGGACCAAACACCCTACAATCAGATACTACATTTAGCCGATATCAAAGGACGCAAAACAGTGTTCAACCTGCAAAAAGTGTAACAAATTTGTTTGGAAGATACATTCTGAAATATTTACTATATGAAAAATTAGTGGAGACGGCTATGGTACAGATTCTGATTAGAGTTTTTAGTTTTTGAATTGTTTCCCGTTGAGTCAGTGGCGGACGCAAGGGAGGGGGGGGGGGTGATAAGGAGGATATATCCGAAACGTGTATGACAATACAAACTTTTACTAAATTACAGAAAGCCGGCCGCGGTGGCCGAGGGGACTGTGCCGGCCGCGGTGGCCGAGGGGACAGAGGCGTTTCCGTCACGGTCTGCACGGTCACTACGGTCGGGGGTTCGAATCCCCCTTCGGGCATGGATATTTGTGCCGTCCTTAGTCTTAGCTAGTTCATAAGTAGTTTGTAAGTTTAGGGACTGACGACCCCGTAGTTAAGTCCCATAAGTTCTACAAACATTTGAACAAATTTGAACATTTGAGGGGACTGCGGCGCGTCAGTCACGGTCTGCACGGCCACTACGGTCGGCAGTTCGAATCCCCCTCGTGCATTGATATTTGTGCCGTCCTTAGTATTAGTTCATAAGTAGTTTGAAAGTTTAGGGACTGATGACCCCGTAGTTAAGTCCCATAAGCTATACAAATATTTGAACATTTGAATTACAGAAAAATAATACAGTAATGGAAACCTTTTTCAATGTCACACTTTCTTGATCCTCGCTCTCTTAATGTGTGACGTAATTAATTACAAATGGCGTTTTAGTTCTTATAATTACATCGATTCCGCAGATCCATCACAGAAAAAAAAATAAAAAAATAAAAAAAATCCTCTATTCTCCCCTTGCGTTGAGTTTTTCATCACATTTTCTCTAAATTTAAAGCCATTGTGAAACATTTACGAGTGAAACAGACGATGGCTTAATGTTTTCAGGTATGTAATTACTCTGCTGCATTTAATTTAATTCTCATATGTAAGTAAATATCATAATGGCTGCGAAATATCTGTAAAAATTAAACAAACGGCATTAATTTTGATTGGGATTATGTACGACCTCAGAAATTTTTAGAAGACTGAGTCCTAGAGTTAATGCGTATCTCACTGCACAACACAAACGTCAGTAATTCTAACTAATGTTCCTATTACGTCACGGTGACATAGTGCTTATATTGCTTGCCTATTAAGTATAAACTTCCGCGTTCGAATACCGGCTGTTGCACCAATTTTAATTCAGTGCCCCTCTTTCGATTTAATATTCTCGATAAATATCGAGACAAAGTATGTCTCTGGATATTGATTTATTATTTGAGATTTAGATTAAGTAGTCTATTGTCCATTTCACAATCAAAAAATGTTCAAATGTTTGTAAAGCTTATGGGACTTAGCTACGGGGTCATCAGTCCCTAAACTTACAAACTACTTATGAACTACTTACGAACTAGGACGGCACAAATATCCATGCCCGAGGGGGGATTCGAACCCCCGACCGTAGTGGCCGTGCAGACCGTGACTGAAGCGCCTCAGTCCCCTCGGCCACCGCGACCGGCCATTTCATAATAATTGACCTCTAACTTTGAGCTCGTATTCTGGTCACGTCGCCACAACGAACTTCGATGTTTGATACCTCGCCGGAATCGCTGAAATGTCTAATTTCATTTGGTGTATGTATATTACATTTTATTTGAGAAGGGGACGACATACGCGGTAATATTTGAGTGAAAGCGTGCTTTTTCTGGCTTATTTCGGCGAATGTCAACTTTAAGGCTGCACAGAAATCAGACCGTAATTACGAGAAAGTTTTCCTTTGCATAGCTTAAAGATCCGACATTGTTCTATTCACAGACGGACTTCCGTTATTTTATGATTAGTCGTTTCGTCTCTATAACATAAAACGCAAGAAGCTGCAATTAAGCTTATTGTTGCAACTATTGAGACGGAGAGGGCATTGATGTTAAGCTTGAACTTTTGTTGGTGACATCAGATGTCATTACTAATACATTGTTCGTCAGTTAAGAGTTTGTAAAGCAACTGCGTTAGTGGCTGTAGTATACGAGACGCTATGGCGGGGCGTAGTTGTCACACCATTGCGCCGTCACTGCTGTAATGCTGCAATGCGCCAGAAGCGCCTATTCAACTGTGAAGAATGGCAACACAGCACAGGCGAGCACGTAACGCATAGGAACGAAAAATCAAATAAATTAATTATGAGATATTAGCGCTTCGTGGAGATTTATAAACATAAAAATATAACAGTTGTGAAAGGCAAGGGTAGAGCTTGTATTTACACTTTTCGTCTTGTTAATACGTATCATCATTAGGCGAACTGCAACAGTCTACGCCAGCCATTATTAGGACAAAACGACTAATCAGAAAATAACTAAACTCAGTCTGTAAATAGAATAAGATTGGATCTTTAAACTGTGCAAAGGTAAATTTCCTCGTAATTACGGTCTGATTTCTGTGCATCCTTAACCCTGCTGGCCACACCATAGGCCTCTGAGGCCCAGATGCTCACTCAGGCCTGTCTAATCCCGCTCCAACACAGCTGGAGGGGACGTGACTCGCCTGTGAGCTAGTCTACAGTGCACAAAACTTCCGCCCCTGCCGGCCCGTTCAGATAAACAACTAGACCTCCGACACCTCCATAACTTTACAAAAACCAAGGGAAAGGGAGACACAACAATCAAACAAAACCATTGTCCCGATTTGAGTTTATGTTGACGCTTTCTGAACACGTTACAGCACCTTGCATGAAGGCTACGCTTGACACACCGATTCCCCGTGACCTACGGGACAGTCTTTACAGGGGCCTAAACATGACCACCTGCAGAGGCAGCTCGTGAGCAGGGAGCTATTCCCAAAAGAACTTAATGTACGTTTTGTGACTACAAAAAAAAAATAAAAAAAATAAAAAAAAAATAAATAAATAAAAATAAAAAAAATAAAAAAAGAAAATAAAAAAAATAAATAAATAAAAAAAAATAAAAAAATAAAAAATAAAAAATAAAAAATGCAGTGTGATTTCTGTAAGTTGCCAGTGTGTGGTCAGCACCACAAAAAATTGGTCCAAATTGTACCGGTAAAAAATGATAAACTTCAGCTGAATTTTCATATCGATTTTAGTTTTAAACATTATTAACTGCAGGTGGTTTTCGAATATGATGGATTTTTTTGCGTTATATGAAGTTTAGCCTACTATTGTTTAATTTATGAGAGTTTGGTTATTTTGTTTTGTGGTTTCTTGAGGAAATATATATTTCTTTTAAGTTATTCCAGGTTATTTAATGTATTATACCCTCATCCTTATCATTATTTATTATTTATTTTTTTTTTAAATCTTTTCATTCCCATCTCTGAAGGAGAAGGGCGGACTGTTTGAGAGCTTGCATTCTCTATTCAGCCATCGTTGTTTGACATATTTATAGTTTTCAACAATTTTTATTTGGTCATTTACAGCACATTTATTTTGGTGGGTTATAAAATTATTACATTTTTCTTAAAATAACAATAAAAAGGATATGAGAGGAATGTTATGTTAAGTTTTCTTATAACTATGTTACATTCCCACTTCTGTGTGCGGTGGCTGGGTGCTACAATGTTTATATTTATAGTTTGTTTTAGTGATCTATTTTTTAAGTTTCTTCGGTGTCTTCTTCTTGGTTGTTCTTCACTAGGTGAGCCAGGGTTTCTTCTCCATCTGTTAGAGGTGTCATTGTCATTGCTAGGTTTGGGAATAGAGATGTGGTGTTTTGAGCTATTGTTCGGTTCGGGCGTATATATTTGTATTTTGGTTTTCTTGTTTTTCGTATTGCAGATGTTAGGATGTGTTCCATGTCGAGGCAGGTTTCTATTATCCTTTTGCCATATCTGCCCCTTAGAGTCGCTAGTCTTGTTTGTAGTGGTGTTATCCTCGCACTGTCGTATACCTGTTCCCTAGGTGTCATTCGGTGAACTTTAAGGAAGCTACGAAGTAATCTTCTTTCAGTGGAGTACATTTTGTTTGCGATCGTTTCACACATACCTCCTAGGGCTGGAGCACCGTACTCGAGTATTGGCCTTATAAAGGTTTTGTACGTATGGATTGTTGTTCGGGTGTTGCACCCATTTATTCTTCCCTGTACCAGGTGTACTAACCACTGTCTTTTCCTAATTCTGTTGAGGACTTCTTTCTGGTGTGTCTTCCAATTTAGGTATTTGTCCAAGTGTAGTCCGAGGTATTTCGCTGTATTGCTTAGGTGTAGTGGGGTATTACAGAGTGTTAATCCTTACCATGACATTAAATTTCTTAAAGAGTTTTTCATTATTGTATATCGTGTGGGCCTCTGAGGCCTATGGTGTGGCCCAGACGTAGGAGCCTGGTGGTGTGGCCCACAGGGTTAAAGATGACATTCGCCGAAAAAAGCAAAAACACGCTTTCTCTCAAATATTACCGCGTATGTCGTCCCCTCCTCAAATAAAATGTAGTATTCATATACCAAATAAAAGTAGACATTTCAACGATTCCGGCGAGGTTTAAGACAGCGATGTTCGACGTGCGATGTGACCATAATATGAGCTCAAAGTCCATTATGAAATGGACAGTAGTCTAGGGACTGATGACCACAGCAATTTGATCCAATAGGTTTACAGGTATTTGAACATTTTTAATGGTGTGATTTTTGAGTTTCTCCCGGCGTATTTGATGATCAAAATATCCACGGGTGTACTGCCGGTCTATAGTGTCCAACGGGCACAATATTTCGGCGATCATACATGTCGCCATCATCAGGTGAACTGACGGACTGAGCTCCTGGAAACGCACCGGCACGGAGATCCCCGCGCTACGGCGGCTCGAAGGGAACTGGGTTGACGGGAATATTAAGTCCTTATATGGGCAAATGCCCTCATCACATCCGTAATTCCGTGGATTTTGTTAAACGCCTTAACAGCTTCAGGCTGGATGAGTCAGATATTATGGTGAGTTTTGAAGTCGTATCGTTGTTTACGAGGGTGCCCCTTCGAGAGTCACTAGATTTGATTGGTCAGAAGTTTGACGAGAAGACCACCGAACTTTTTAGGCATGTCTTGACCTCCGCGTATTTTCTTTTCAATGGCGAATACTACGAACAAACGGAGGGAGTCGCCATGGGTAGCCCACTCTCCCCTGTGGTCGCAAATTTGTACATGGAGAATTTCGAGGAGGAAGCCCTGGCATCATCTGAATGGAAACTTATTTGTTTTTCCGTTACGTGGACGACACAATCGTCATACTGCGACATGGTATGGATAAACCCCTTGATTTCCTTACACATTTGAAGTCCATACACCCCAACATCAAATTCACTATGGAGACTGAAACGGAGGGTAAATTGCTGTTCCTTGACGTCTTGGTCAAGAGAAGAGCTGATGGCACCCTGGGTCATGTTGTGTATCGGAAGACAACGCACACTGATTTGTATTTACACGCAGACAACTGCCACTACCCTTCACAGAGGAATGGGGTACTTAAAACACTCTAGTATCTCCGACGCAGAGAGTCTACCCCAGGAATTGGAACACCTGAGAACTGTATTCCGAAAAAATGGGTACTCAGACTGGCTGATTCAGCGGGCTCTTTGCCCAAACACTACAACACAACCTGTGGAAACGGATGGAAACATGAGGGAGGATGTAGGCACTGCGTTCATTCCATATACCGGCGCATTCTCGTGGAAAGTCGCCCGCATTTCGAAGAAACACCAGATTGCACTGGTGGGGAGTGCGAAAGATGATTTCGGTTTGAGGAAGGCCGGCGTGTACCAGATTCCGTGTCAGTGTGGCAAGTTATATATTGGACAGACGATGCGTACCGTCGAGAATCGATGCGTTGAACACCAGAGGCACACACGATGTATCCGAGCAAGTCGGCGGTTGCCGAACATTGTTTGTCGGAGAATCACGCGATGGAGTATGAACGCACTAGGATTCTGGTACAGACGTCGAGATACTGGGACTGCGTTGTTAGAGAGGCCATTGAAATTCGCAGAAGTGACGACCTCATAAACCGTGACTGCGGCTATAATCTTATCAAAGCTTGGGAACCAGCGATTGGGTTAATTAAGAGTAAATATAGCAAACGTAACGAAGTGACGACCACGGCCCTCACACCGACGTCATCTCAGACGCCGTCGCAATCGGATCCACTACGCCACCGCGGCGTGGGGCGCGGACAGCGGAGGAATCGCTCCGCGGGCCGAGGGTATTTAAATCGCCAGCTACCGGGCTAGAACCCAGTTCCCTTCGAGCCGCCGTAGCGTGCGGATCTCCGTGCCGGCGCGTTTCCAGAAGCTCAGTCCGTCAGTTCACCTGATGGTGGAAAATGTTTGTTGTTGTTATGGTCTTCAGTCCGGAGACTGGTTTGCTGCAGCTCTCCATCCTACTCTATCCTGAGCAAGCCTTTTCATCTCCTCATAAGAATGGCAACCCAAATCCACTTGAATCTGCTTACTATACACGTCTCTTGACCTCCCTTTGCGATTTTTACCCCACACACTTCCCACCAATGCTAAATTTACGATTCCTCGATGTCTAAGAATGTGTCCTACCAAGCGATCCCTTCTTTTAGTCAGGGTATGCCAAAAATTCCTTTTCTCGCCAATTCTGTTCAGAACCTCTTCATTAGTTATGTGATCTACCCACGTAATCTTCAGCATTCTTCTGTAGCACCACATTTCAAAAGCCTCTATTCTCTTCCTGTCCGCACTGCTTATCGTCCATGTTTCACTCCCGTACAAGGCAATACTCCACACAAATGCCTTCAGAAAAGACTTCCTTAAACTTAGATTAATATTAGATGTTAGCAAATTTCTCTTTTTCAAAAATGCTTTTCTTCCCATTGCCATTCTGCATTTTATATCGTATGTACTGCGACCATCGCATGTTATTTTACTACCCAAGTAACAAAACTCATCTACCTTCATTGTTTCATTACCTAATCTAATTCCTTCAGCATCACCTGATTTTCTAAGACCGCATTCCATTATTTTTGTTTTGGTCTTGTTAATGTTCATTTTATACGCTCTCTTCAACACACTGTCCATTCCATTCAACTGCTCTTCCAGGTCGTTCGCTATCTCTGACAGAATTACAATTTCATCAGCAAAACGCAATGTTTTTATTTCTTCCCCCTGAACTTTAATCCCTATTCCAAAATTTTCCTTGCTTTTCTTCACCGCCTGCTCAATGTACAAATTGAATAACATCGGAGAAAGGCTACAACCCTGTCTTACTCCCTTCCCAACTGATGCTTTCCTTCCATGCCCTTCGAGTCGAATAACTGCGGTCTGGCTTTTGTACAAGTTGTAAATAACTCTCCTTTCCTTGTATTTTACCCCTGCTGACTTCAGAATTTGAGAGAGTGTATTCCAGTCAACATTGTCAAAAGCTTTCTCCAAATTTACAAAAGCTAAAAATGTAGGTTTGCCTTTTCTTAATCTTTCTAAGATAAGACGTAAGGTAAGTATTGCCTCCCGGGTTCCTACGTTCCTCCTGAATCCAAACTGATCTTCCCCGAGGTCAGCATCTATCAGCTTTTCCATTCTCCTGTAGATAATCCGTGTTAAAATTTTGCAACCATGACTTATCAAGCTGACGGCTCTGTAATTTTCACACCTGTCTGCTCCTGATTTCTTTGGAATGGGAATTATTACATTTCTCTTACAGTCTGAGGGTATTTCGCCTGTCTCGTACATCCTACACACCAGTTCAAATAGTTTTGTCATGGCTGGCTCTCCCAGAGACTTTAGTAGCTCTGAGGGTATGTCATCTACTCCTGAGGCCTTGTTCCTTTCCAGGAGCTCAGTCCGTCAGTTCACCTGATGATGACGACATGTATGATCACCGAAATATTGTGCCCGCTGGACACTATAGACCGGCAGTACACCCGTGGATATTTTGATTATTTTTAATGGTGTGCGCGGGAAGTGAGCACTGTTTACGGAGAAGCCCCGCAGGCGACAGCAATTAGGCCACAAAGAGCAATCGGAGGAGGGGTAGGGGGTGGTCGGGAGACCGCGAGGTGTGGCATTAGCGACCATTGTGGGCGCGGCTGCGGCGCCTGAATGCGGCCCATCCGTCAGCCGTCATCCGCCGCCACCTGTGCGACACCCAGCCAGCCCTAATGGCAAAACATCCGTCTGCGCGCCGCCCCTTGTTGGGTAAATGTGGCGCGATCCTTCTCGGCGCGGGCTCTCCTCCGCCGCTGTCACCGTCACCTTTGGACACGGCGTGTAACCTTTTGGGCCCCCGGTCTTGTGTCGCGGCAGATGATGTATCGGCGCGCGCCGATGGATTCCGGCGGGCTCCGCTGTCGCGTCGGTTCCGCGTCGGCGCAGACGGACGAGACTCGTCCCACTCGGGCGCTGTCGTGCCCGCCACAAAACATGTTTACTCCCACACCTCGTACATATTCAAGGCGACTCGTCTCTCCAGGTATTTCGAGGCACAACAGGGTCTTCAGTGAGACGCTCTGAATAGACGGCCGTCCAGGTACGTGAATAGGTTTCCTTCGCTGAAAGCGCTGTACTCTCATTTCTATGCACGGCGCGTTGTCGGGGAGACGTCTGGCGCGGTTGTCGGTGCGCTAAAAGAGAACGCTAGAGTTGGACCTGTTGACATATGGCACCCAATGAGGTGCACCTGACCACGCTGATTTAATTTAGCCTCTCCCTCTGGTCGTGTTGTCCGCCTCCACCTCAACTGCTTCGGTTGCAGCACAAAAGTTTCCATTCTTAATAGTCTGAGGTGACAAATTCATGGAATAGCTATATGCACAGATAGAAATTAGAGCAATTCGGAATTCGTTACGGAATTGAGTAATCCGAGATCCACAGTGTCAATAGAACTCTAAATGTCTGGGATTTTTCTCTCACTGCGTACATCGAAGGAGGAGGGCGGTGGCCGCGGCGGAGCGACCGAGCGCATTGAGGCGCTATGCTGCGATGCACGAGGCCGTTCCCCGTCGGCGGTTCGAATCCCCCCTCTGGCATGGATGTTTGTGTCGTCTTTAGTAGGAGCTAGTTCTAAGTAGTTTGTAAGTTTCGGAACAGATGACCCCGAAGTTAAGTCCCTCAAGCGTGACAAACATTTGAACATTTTTACATCTACATCTACATCTACATACATACTCCGCAATGCACCGTAAGATGCGTGGCGGAGGGTACACTGTACCACTATTAGGCATTTGCTTTCCTATTCCACTCCCAAATAGAATGAGAAAAAAAGAATGCCTATATGCCTCCGTACGAGCCCTAATTTCTCTTATCTTGTCTTTGTGATCACTACGGGAAATGTAAGTGGCAGCAAGATCGTACTACACTCAGCCTCAAATTCCGGCCCTCTAAATTTCCTCAACAGAAATTCACGAAAAGAACGTCGTCTTTCCTCCAGCGATCCAGTAACAAACCTAACTGCTCACCTCTGAACTGCTTCTATGTCTTCCTTTAAACTGATCTGCTCCGGGTGGTTCAAACCCACTTTCAGCCATCGAGATCTAGGTTTTCCGTGAATTCCCTAATTCACTCCAGGCAATTGCTGGAATGGTTCCATTGCATCGGCAAGTCTCAATTCCTTCCCAATTCTTTCCCAGAAAATGCGAGTGTGAGCGCCGTTTCTAATGACCATGCTGTCGACGGGACATCAACCTCTAATCTTTCTCCCTTTTCGTCACGTACAACGCACTGTCGTTCGAATGTTATGTCATTTCTAGAGATCGTAAATCTACTTTGTATGAATAAACGTATCTTCGGAAAGTAAAGATCATGTGAAACACAACTCGCCCTATATATCCACGATACCCAAAGGGCAGTTGATACAGCGTGTTTCTTGACATCTGCAAGCCGTTCGATACCGTTCAGCACTGTCATCTGATAAACAAAGATTGAGAATGTGGAATATTAGATAACCTGCGTGACTCAACCGGGGCGTTTCTATCAAACAGATCGCAGCATGTCATTCTCACTGGAGACGTTAAAGTGAGCTCAGGCGTTCAAATGTTTGAATATCTATGGGGCTTAAATACGGCGATTATCAGTCCCTTGGTTTACAAACTACATAAACTAGGCTAACACCCACGTGCACACACACACACACAAACAAACACACACACTCGTCCGACGGCGAGCAACAGCGAGCTTCGCAGAAAGGAGCCTTAGAGTTCTTGGCCACTCCACCGAGCCACCACAGGCTTGCCCCAGGGAAGTGTTATAGGACCGTTGCTATTCACAGTATATATAAATGACCTCGTAGATCCCACCAGAAATACAATGAGGCTTTTCGCGGATGATGTTGTACTTATCGAGATGTCGCACCACTGGAAAAGGGTAACGAAATACAGAATGATCTGAAGCGTATTGGCGCATGGTGAAAGGACTGGTAGTTGAGCCTCAACGTCAACATGTAAGTCGGTTGCCAGACTGAGCCTCATTGGAAGGATCCTCAGGCAGTGTACTCCGTCAACAAAGGAAGTAGCTTACACTACTCTCTTTCGTCCGTCGCTTGAGTATTGCTCGTCAGTGTGGGGTCCGTACCAGGTAGGGTTAATCGAACACATATACAAGATACAACGACAGTCTAACATACATAGTCGCGACACTCACTGCTGTGAAAGTTGTTACCAACTGACAGCCATGTTACACCACAAAAATTGTGACAGGGAAACGGGTTTAAAATCTTGGATTGCTCAACGTACCTGGACAGAATCAGGTCAGCAGCTCTGTAGTAGAAATGCTCGCTTGTCTTTCGTGATGACGGTAGACGCTGTGTTGGCAAGTTGGAAAGTCTACCGTCAGCGAACTGCTGAGTGAGTGAGACGGCTGCCAGGCAGAGGCAGCTAGTAAACATTTCATAAATACACCTAACTGTCACAAGAGTGAATAACACTGTGGATGCGTCAGCGGTAAAGGGAATCGAGTGAACACTGCACTTACGAATGGGACACATTCGAACCGTTTCAGACGTCATAGCTTCAGCAAAATTTATTCTCGCTTTTAGAAGTGGCAGTCACTTGGTCTTTGGGATCGACGACGCTCAGGAGGTAGTCGTCGATTCACTGGCTTCATCAGTGTGCTCAGTCTTTGTCACAGATAGCAGTATATACTGGTAGCTGCTAGAGGCTGGTAGGAAATGGAGTCTGATCGATGCCATACTTCGCACTAACCATCATCCGGGGAAGATGGTGATCCGCTGTGCTGACGACTTCAAAATACTATGGTTGCTGCCTGAGGCCAGCGCAGTCTTCAGTGGTTAGTTACCGAAGGCCAATGTTCTGTCGTCGAGTTAGCACTCTGGTGCTAATTCTGCCAACCAGTATCCAGAGTCGGGTATTAGCACGGCACCCAACTTCAGGGGGGTCCACGCATGGATCCACTAGCAGCTGCATTGCCTAAAGAAGGGACCGAGTACTTCTCAGTAACAGACGTCGCGGTGCGAGCACTACCGTCCAGACGGCTCACAGCAGTCGGAACACCGAGGTCACAGCGTGACAGCGTGCTCTAGCTCCTGTCGAGCTGGCGCCTTCATCCGAATTATTGTATGCTACGGAATAAACGTGAAAACTTTAATTCCGTTTTATTAGCGTCCTCTGGCGCTCCTCCAGGTTCCATGCTAATGGTCGGCAAGCCGCCGAAAGAGTGATGTTTGTTTATAATTATTTGTGTACGTAATTAACGAAATAGTTAGTATAATTTATAGTTACAAGCATTAGTAAAATATCAAGAGACATACATAATACGGAAATTTATGTAAAAACGGCCGAACTTTACTGACTCAATGGTATACAGAAGAACTTCGTCATGAATCAATACTTACGAATATATATATATATATATATATATATATATATATATATATATATATATATATATATATAATCTGTAGCTTATTCCGCTGAAAGTAACTAGAATATAAACGTAAGAGAAACATAAATTTATATTATGGTCTGTTCTTACAGTTTTTTGGCACCTATCAACTCGATTTGGAATCTAATGATTCACTCATCTTTCTTTTAAGCGCATATTCTTTTGAGTGTGATTAGATTAAGAAGACAATGTCTTGAAGATTCTTGCCGTTTGCGGTTCAGCTGTAGCAACAATTGCGGCATCGGTTTCTTCTTTGTTGACAACAGTTTGATTGCTTTATCCGTCGTCTTAATACGTCTGTGACGTTTCTCCTTCAACTACAGCTGTGGTGGCTGATCTGGTACGTTAAATACTGTCATTATTGCATTCTGTATTTGTTTCCTACGTTCCACCCTCACAGACTTGAATGGTACTGAAGAAAGGTTAACGTTCTTGAGTAGAAAAGCGACGTCTCTCTGCCAAAATGCAGGTCTTCTGCTGTTTAGTAGCCATTTTTCTATTTTTTATAATAAATGAAACTATTCAGTAAAAGTCTGTAGGTTACGAGATAATTGTAAATAAACTGTGCTGCAATGTATCGTTTCGTATCTTCTCAGGGATCTAAGGAAACCTAATAGAGACAAAAGTAGAGTTATTTTAAGTTATTATCCGTTTTATGATCCTACATACGTTCCCTAACGTAAAAAGTATGTTAAAATCAATGTAAACGATACTGCTCGCACTCATCCAAAATCGTATTTAGATATGTAGTTTGCTGGGCCGCTTGGGGCGCTGCTGTCGCAACGTATAAAAAAAGTCTGCGGGAGTGTCTTGACTGTATATATTTTAAATTGTGATCCAACGGAGAGCAGCATCCTCATTTAGTAAAAGCGAAAGCGTTACAGAGATTGGTAAACTCCAGTGGCAGACGCTGCAAGACAGTTGCTTTGTAACTTGTAACTTGTTTTGTCAACGTTCCAAGACCAACCGCTTCATGAAGAGTCAACCAATATATTGCCTCCTCCTATGTATGTCTTGCGAAGCGACCATAGTTATTCAAGACATCCTTAGAAAAATAGATTTACAGTGCGTCTCTGCAGCTGAAAAGTCAGTTGAAGACCTGATGAAGGAAAGGAGACAGACAACAAGAAACCAGAAGAGAAGCTTTCAAGGGAAAGACGACCCAGAGTACAAATGTTGTGCCTTATAAAGAAGGGACATAAGGAAAAAAAGTTAGTCGAACTTTGCGTTTCCTGAAAAGTATATTTTTTAACGTTTATGTACCTTTTCCTCAGATTCTATGAATGCTAGAATTATGATATTTTGTACACATATTTCAGTAAGCCTAATAATCGCTGTCTCAAGAGAAAATTTTCAAATTCTGATTGCAAGCTGACATATGGGGCAAAGTGTTTGAAATTTCACATGAATTTAAAATTGTACTTGTGGAATTATAATTAAAAATTTTGACCTTTTACAAAAATCTCATGAGAGACGCTTTCAACATAAAAATAGATGAAACAGAGAAATTTTGGTAGATATCTCTTGAATACTTTGTGAAAAAAAGAAATATACATTATTTTTTCAACATAAAACCTCAAATTTCGTTAAAAATGAGTTTTATATATAAAACTGTGAATTTGGTGCATTGGAGAAATAGTGTGTGTTTCTCATCAACGTCCCCCCTTACCCTTAAGGTAACTTTCCTGTGAGCGCCTGAAAAAAATGCAATAAATTTTCATAAAGTTTACACATCTGTAACTTAAAACCCCTAACTCTCAATAGAATAAAATTGCAGGACAATGTCCATCTCTCTTTCTGAAGAATTCGATATGCAAGTAATTTCACTAATTCACATATTGAACTTTTCAGAATTTTTTTGTGAAGCCCTGTAAATGATTTTCTTTTTTTGCCGGTTCATACTTCGATACTATGCACTGACTAACGTCTTACTTAGACACTTGAAACTTTAGGTACATATAAGGCACACGTGTATCTAGAAAGTAGACTACAGTTATGTAATTTGATTCAGAAGTTTTAATTCTAGAAATATTTACATTTGATGTTCACAGCAAACGCTACCTTTTTATAATTAATCAGTAGATATTTTTGCACCTGCTGATAGTAGGTTCGTGTCAGTAGTCTACTTTTCTCCAAATGGTATCCACAAACATTCCAAAACATTTCACATCTCTAGCTCAAATAGTTTATTTTTCCATAAAATAAACATGTCAGATAATGTATTAGTCGGGAAATTTTCCAGGTCCATATTCTCCTTGGTTTATATGTTCCTCATATTCTCTCTTTTTCTTGCTTCTCCTTGCTGGTCTGGCTTCTTTAGTTGCCTTAAGAACCTCCTTTTCAGCTTCGGCCACTTCCAACGTAAACCAGTGATTGTTTCACACTGAAGTCAGAAGATATTCCTAGCAACTCTAAAACTTCACATCTGCTTACTGCCCCATCATTAAAAGAAATTACAGCGTCTAACACACCTAATCTCATGGCGTTGAACCCAACAAACACTATTTTTGCCAGGCGTTCCCATATCAAATGGTTGAGCATTCGTTCACGTTTTGTATTTACCCATGTAAACATCGTGACAAGAGTTTTTTGTCACTTAGGTCCCTGTATGTGGGCTTCATTGCCTCCATTACTGATAACGGTAGGGAGTGGTGGTGTACATAAACTTGACCATTTTCGAGTGTTTTTTGTACCTTTTTTGTACCAGTGTCACAAGGGGCATGCTGTGGATTGTCATCTGTAGAGGCTTTATGGAAGAAGGTAGCCCAAACTAATTGCCGTAAAACTTACGTTTTCCAGAACCAAAAACCTTTCTAGCAGGCATAACAACTTCCGTGAAAGTCAAGGTAGCACTAAATCAAGCTACGGAAACATTAATAAACAAAACAAATCTCGATAACCAAAGATATATAAGAGAAAACATAATAGAATCTAAATGTGTCTTCCAACAGCGCTGCCAACTTGATAAACAATTATGTTGGGAGAGAAGTCTAATGACAACAATTGACGTGTGAAAGTAGCAGGAAAACGGGCATGGCAGCACACAGAGTGATCTTTGTACGATATTTAAACAACTTCCCGTAGTCCAACCACCATTGTGTTCAGAAAAGTGTAACCTTTAATTCAAGATGAAAAAGAAAATATCTATTTTTGTTAACATGGTTAACAAGCAAGTTACTTTCAGAGTTAAGCCCTTTCTATACGAGATGTGCAACACGCACAAGGAAGTCGTTATCAGCTGCAGCGCCCCTTGCGATAGACCGTCGAACTACAAAGAAGCGTTCAAACGGTACGCATTTGTTGAGTCGTCTGCTTCACGCGTCTACTTCGTTTGTTGTCAAATTACAGCAAATGAAACGCCGCGTTAACATCACTTTTCGAAATTGAATGATGTATTGTGATGATTAAAATATCTGTGTTTTAGACTGCCACTGTGAAACTGTATTTAATTGTTTTCGTGCAGTTCATGTGTAACTACGTCGCTCACATGTGTTAACGTCCTCATTATAAAATGCGATTACACACTTCCAGCCCCTGCGGTTCGAGGCGCCTGTGTATACAGTGGCGTAGCTATCATAGGGCTAGGCGGGGCAGTGCCCCGGGGCCCCCGAGATCAAGGGGCCCCTCGGCAAAGCAAAGTTCGGAAAAAGTTACAGTAGAACTTAGTTTTTTTATTTTTATTTATTATTATTATTATTATTATTATTATTATTATTATTTACCCTACCGTTCATCAATTTCCCCTCCCGTCAAACTAAGCTGCCCACAGTAGCCGCACTGGGCCACAGGGTGACGGAACATGGTTCTAGTGGGGCCTGCTGACAGGCCAAGCCGACAGTCGCTGAGTAGAACAATCGGCACACTCCAGTCGGCAGAAGTGGCTGCCGCATCAAAGCTGTTCACAGCAACAACTGCGCCTTCCAAGTGTTGCAGAGTGCCGCTCGGCGCAGTGTGATGGATCGCGCGACTCCAAATACTGTATAAATACATTTACTGTGCAGTACTTCTTATTGGCAAGTAGAAGTGTGCAGTTCGATTATACGAATAATCGGTTTTCCGAACGTCCATGTCCCCCAATTACACTTCGTATAATCGACGTTCTACTGTATATAACATTTTAGCTAAATGAAGGATTTTCGACTTTTAACATTTTGTACACTGCCAACAAACTTCAAAGGCACGAAGTGAAATCCGAAAATTATTCAAAAATGTTCAAATGTTTGTTAAGCTTATGGGACTTAACTACGGGGTCATCAGTCCCTAAACTTACAAACTACTTATGAACTACTTACGAACTAGGACGGCACAAATATCCACGCCCGAGGGGGGATTCGAACCCCCGACCGTAGAGGCCGTGCTGACCGTGACTGAAGCGCATCAGTCACCTCGGCCACCGCGGCCGGCCGAAAATTATTCCCATCTCAGAATATAAACATAAAAAGATATTGTTTGTCTGCTAAGACGTGCACCCTGCCACCTGCTGAATTACTAGCAGTGTGTGACAATACTGTTCATGGTTTGATTCGCGGCAGGGAGCCATATTTTCGTGGTTGAGTAAAACTTCATTGTTCATTTTCACTAGCTTCTGCCTGCGGTTTCATTCACCTAGTATGGAGCAACTTCGAAAACTATTCTATGGTAGTTTTATCTGTAGACTATGTCCTACCCAGGTCAAACTCTGTCCCTCTCCAAAATTTCATTCAAATGCACCCAGTAGTTTCTGCTTGAAAGCATAATTAACTGTCACAGTTATAATTATATTAGAGAGTAGGATTAAGTATTATCTGCTGCGTGACACAACAGTAATTTACTTAAGAGTAGGTTTGCCTTACTATGTCTTCCAGTAAGCGGTAAGGACCTGATGAAGTAGTATTGCATCTGTATAGTTCATAGGCGGCGATTACGGGTATGCTCGGTCGCTCAACCATACTCCAAAATTTGAGTGAGTATGCTCGGCATACCCCACTGAAAATTTTGGTATCTTTTTCTTTACGTTATATTTCTTGGTTGTAATTAAATTCGACTCTCTCATTGCATTGATGGGCGGCTGGCTTTTGTAATACACCGCTGTAAAAAGATTATCTAAAACAAACAGGTAATTGAATTCGTAGGCATTAAAATTCATGTCGACATATGAGTGATTATTTTCTAAATAGTCCGAATGTTAATGGAATGCTGCTTGTAAGTTCAATATCGTAAACGGAAGGCGGCAACCTTTAATTATTGTATTAAATAACTGGAAATGAAGTGGGTTTGGTACGATACGATGAAAATCTGTATACTACTAATTTAACGTGTATGTATTCTCTTAGAAGTCAATTGTCTTCAAGGAATCGTGTTAGTGTGAAGTCGTGACAGTTTTCATACTGTTCACTGAATTTGTGTGTGATGTAACAATGTGTTGTGAACCTATTGGTATCGACAGACATGGTACGACAGCAGAAGTGGTTATGGACTATTTTCGTAATACTGTATAGAAAATAAATCTGCACAAGAAAGAAGGCAGGAAGACCATTCGATGTTAGTTTTTGCGATAATGAACACAGTATTCACAATACAGGCACATCATTATCTGATACGCATGTCTCAGAAGACGAAAACTCTGAAAATGAGTTCAGTAGGTACTACAACGGGAAGACAGGTTCAAATGGTCGCAAAAGCCGACCAGTAGTTCGAAAACGTGAAATTGAAATTAATGTCTGTTAATTTCTTTACTGTATGTTAAAAATTACTTTTCTCCTTTCAGAGATTAAAATGGTCCCAAATTAACACCAGATGAAGCAAAAAAGAAGAAACACTACTAAAATAAAACAAAATTATTACTTTATCTTTGTACCTGGAATTGAAAAAATATAATAAAGTGGTTTTTTTTTTTAAATTAGAAATACCTATCGGGAGGGGGGGCTGCAGGCCGGCAACCCCCCCCCCCTATCGGAAACGCCAATGAGCATACCCCCTGTGGTATAGTTTTAGTTTAGAGAGGGCCCCAACGTCGTTTTTGCCCCGGGGCCCTAGGTGTAGTAGCTACGCCACTGTGTGTATATGATCAATAAGCTCAGGTGTCTATACATAGACCTATCACTTTGATAAAGCTTCAAGTAATGCTCACCAAAAACAAATATTTCATCTGTTAACTACACCATTCTACAGGAAAAATAACAAATATTTGAGAAGATGGTAAAAAAGACAATTTGCAGTTAAAATTTCATATTTTTACTAGTTACAGAGATACAGTTCTTGGTATGTACAACAAACTGATTTGGACATTTTGACTGATTCTTTCGTCGGTTCTTGGTAGATCACCATATTGACTTTCATTTAAATAACCAGTTTTAGACGTAGTTTAAAGTGTGAAAACCGGGTGACTAAGTGGAAATGAACGTGTAGAAGATACACAAAATTCTACTTTTAAGTAAGTGTGATGTTGTGTTACCAAGTACCGACGGATAAATCAGTGAAAATTTCTTGATTTACATTTGCTCTACGTTTGTTTGGATTTCATATTAACACCTATATCTCTGTATTCAATAAAAATTGTTGACAGGCTATAATAAATTTTTAAAGCTATTCCTCTAGTCACTATCACCTCCTAAAATACTTACGACTAAGTCGAAAAACTACGTTCCTCTGAGCAGGAGACAAGTACACATTCTCAAACAAATTCCCGATTTGACTTCGTTTGTCAGCTGGGTTCCCCATTCGGTCGTCTGCGCATGCGCGAAGCACTTCCATACGCGCGAGAATAGGATCCATCCTATTTCCGTCTACTAGCGATCGTATGCGTGCATCTTGTGCAAGTGGACGCGTCTACACTGTACGCGGACGGCCTAACCGGTGCATCATGAAGCTCTCACTTCCCGGTGGTCTTGGGGTAAAGCGCTCGAACAGAAACCGAAGAGTCGCGGGTTCGAAACCCGGTCGACCCTCGGATTCTCTCAGTCTGCGTTTTAACCCATCCTTCACCTCTCAAAGATGTGAGGAGTCGCCAGAAACGACACGTAGTTCGGATTCCACGTTAAGCTGTAGGTCGTTCGTTTAGCTTGTTCGATGAGTGGTTGGCTCAGCTTTTTTATTACAGAGGGCGTTTAGCCCCCTGACAGGGCGCGCTGAGCCACGGCGCCCGGAGTTTGTGACACTTACGGGGAAAGGGAATGTGTAGACACTTGCGGGGAGACCCGGACGCTCCAGGTAGTGAACAGGGTGTTCCAGAAGTAGGGATACACCACCCCTACTCCACGCCCTCCAGCCGGACTTCTTGAGGAGGAGAGTGATACGGATTTCTGATTGTAAACCACTGCCTATTACCTTAGACCTTTTTGACTGTACTGAACAGGAGTTCCGCGTTGTTGTTGTTATGGTCTTCAGTCCGGAGACTGGTTTGAAGCAGCTCTCCACCCTACTCTATCCTGAGCAAGCCTTTTCATCTCCTCATAAGAACGGCAACCCACATCTATTTGAATCTGCTTACTATACGCGTATCTTGGTCTCCCTCTGCGATTTTTACCCCACACACTTCCCTCCAATGCTAAGTTTACGATTCCCCGATGTCTAAGAATGTGTCCTAGCAAGCGATCCCTTCTTTTAGTCAGGGTATGCCAAAAATTCCTTTTCTCACCAATTCGGTTCAGTACCTCTTCATTAGTTATGCGATCTACCCACCTAATCTTCAGCATTCTTCTGTAGCACCACATTTCAAAAGCCTCTATCCTCTTCCTGTCCGCAATGCTTATCGTCCATGTTTCACTCCCATACAAGGCAACACTCCACACAAATGCCTTCAGAAAAGACTTCCTTACACTTAAATTAATATTCGATGTTAGCAAATTTCTCTTTTTCAAAAATGCTTTTCTTCCCATTGCCATTCTGCATTTTGTATCCTCTGTACTACGACCATCGCATGTTATTTTACTACCCAAGTAACAAAACTCATCTACCACCTTCATTGTTTCGTTACCTAATCTAATTCCTTCAGCATCGCCTGATTTTCTAAGACCGCATTCCATTATTTTTGTTTTGCTCTTGTTAATGTTCATTTTATACGCTCTCTTCAACACACTGTCCATTCCATTCAACTGCTCTTCCAGGTCCTTTGCTGTCTCTGATAGAATTACAATGTCATCAGCAAAACGCAATGTTTTTATTTCTTCCCCCTGAACTTTAATCCCTATTCCAAATTTTTCCTTGCTTTCCTTCACCGCTTGCTCGATGTACAAATTGAATAACATCGGAGAAAGGCTACAACCCTGTCTTACTCCCTTCCCAACTGATGCTTCCCTTTCATGCCCTTCGAGTCTAATAACTGCGATCTGGCTTTTGTACAAGTTGTAAATAACTCTCCTTTCCCTGTATTTTGCCCCTGCTGACTTCAGAATTTGAAAGAGTGTATTCCAGTCAACATTGTCAAAAGCTTTCTCCAAATCTACAAAAGCTAAAAATGTAGGTTTGCCTTTCCGTAATCTATCTTCTAAGATAAGACGTAAAGTGAGTATTGCCTCCCGGGTTCCTACGTTCCTCCTGAATCCAAACTGATCTTCCCCGAGGTCAGCTTCTACCAGCTTTTCCATTCTCCTGTAGATAATTCGTGTTAAAATTTTGCAACCATGACTTATCAAACTGATGGTTCTATAATTTTCACACCTGTCTGCGCCTGATTTTTTTGGAATGGGGATTATTACATTTTTCTTAAAGTCTGACGGTATTTCGCCTGTCTCATACATCCTACACACTAGTTCAAATAGTCTTGTCATGGCTGGCTTTCCCAGAGACTTTAATAGCTCTGCGGGTATGTCATCTACTCCTGGGGCCTTGTTCCGACCTAGGTCTTTCAAGGCTCTGTCAAATTCATCTCTCAGTATAGTATTTCCTATTTCATCTTCATCTACTTCCTCTTCCCTTCCTACAACATCGTCTCTAAGTTCATTTCCTTTGTAGAGCTGCTCTATGTACTCTTTCCACCTTTCAGCTTTCCCTTCTTTGCTGAGAACTGGTTTCCCATCCGAGTTCTTGATATTCGTAGAGCTGCCCTTCCTGTCCCCAAACGTCTCCTTTATTTTCCTGTAGGCGGTATCTACTTTTCCCCTTCTTATACATTCTTCTACGGATTTGCATTTGGCTTCTAGCCACTCCTGCTTAGCCATTTTGCACTTCCTGTCAATCTCATTTTTTAGTCGTCTGTACTCTATTTTGCCCGTTTCATTTTCTGCATTTTTATATTTTCTCCTTTCATCTATTAAATTTAGTATTTCCTGTGATATCCAAGGATTTTTTGTTGGTCTTGCCTTCCTACCTATTTTGTCCTCTGCTGCCCTCACTATTTCGTCTCTCAATGCTACCCATTCCTCTTCTACTGTTTTATTTCCCCCTGTTTCTGTCAATTGTTGCCTAAATCTCCCTCTGAAATTCTCCAGAACTTCACTTTCCTTCAATTTATCTAAGTCCCATCTCCTTATTTTCCTACCTTTCTGCAGTTTTTTCAGTTTCAGCCTACAGTTCATGACTAACAAGTTATGGTCAGAGTCTATATCTGCCCCTGGGTATGTCTTGCAGTTTAGGACCTGGTTCCGGAATCTATGTCTTACCATTATAAAATCTATCTGATACCTTCCTGTGTCTCCTGGTCTCTTCCACGTATACAACCTTCTTTTGTGATTCTTAAACCATGTGTTTGTTACGATTAAATCATGTTCCGTGCAAAATTCTACCAGTCGACTTCCTCTTTCATTCCTCCTGCCCAGTCCATATCCACCTACTATTTTTCCTTCTCTTCCTTTTCCTACTACCGAATTCCAGTCTCCCATAACAATTAAGTTTTCCTCTCCCTTAACTGTCTGAATAATTTCCTCTAGCTCCTCATATATTTCTTCGATCTCCTCATCATCGGCAGAGCTAGTTGGCATATAAACCTGTACTACTGTTGTTGGTGTTGGCTTCGTATCTATCTTGACAATGATAACACGATCACTGTGCTGCTCATAGTAGTTTACCCGCATTCCTATTTTCTTATTCATTATCAGTCCTACTCCTGTGATACCCCCAACTGATTTTGTATTTATAATCCTGTACTCACCTGACCAGAAATCCTGTTCATCCTGCCACCGAACTTCACTAATCCCCACTATATCTAACTTCAACCTATCCATTTCCCTTTTTAAATTTTCTAATTTTCCTACCCGATTAAGGGATCTAACATTCCACGCTCCGATCCGTAGAATGCCAGTATTGTCTTTCCTGATGACAACATCCTCCTGAGTAGTCCCCACCCGGAGATCCGAATGGGGGACTATTTTACCTCCGGAATATTTTACCCGAGAGGATGCCATCATCATATGTTCATACAGTAGAGCTGCATGTCCTCGGGAAAAGTAACGGCTGTAGTTTCCCCTTGCTTTCAGCCGTTCGCAGTAGCTGTGTGGCAAAGCCACATTAGCTGATGTTACAAGGCCAGCTCAGTCAATCATCCAGACTGTTGCCCCTGTAACTACTGAAAAGGCTGCTGCCCCTCTTCAGGAACCACACGTTTGTCTGGCCTCTCCACAGATACCCCTCCGCTGTGGTTGCACCTACGGTACGGCTATCTGCATCGTTGAGGCACGCAAGCCACCCCACCTCGGCAATGTCTGTGGTTCATGGGGGTAGGAGTTCCGCGTATTCAGTAATTTATATTTATACAGTTAACAGGCAATGTAATTTATAATCAACTATTGGCTGCCTATTTCGCTTCATTTTTCCTGGAAGTCTTGCAACTTGTTTCTCCCTGTTGGTTTATGCCAAGTTCGGAGTAAAAATGGTTCTATATGATGGTGATAGAAAATAGAATTTATCTTTAGCATTTTTCGGTGTGTGACATTCCCTTACACATGTATTTGTAATTCGAATACAGCCAAATCGTTTTGGAGTCTACGAATAAACGCTTCAAGTGTGTAAAATACTCATTGACTTATTATTAACGTTTTTAAATTGAATGTTTAAGGTTGCGTCACCTATTACAAAGCATAGCTGCTATTTTTAAAGAGATGGAAGTTGCGTGATAGTGGGGTTAACTACATAGCGGTCAATTACATCAACGTATCTGTGCAGGATGCCTAATATATTTATTGATTGCGCAGGTGTCTTGATATGCTTAGTGTTCTGAATAATATGCTTTTAGGAGGTATGACTGTGGAAAGTCATCGTCTTGTAGTAGCAGAGAATGTCTTAATAACTCTCCAAACATTGTCACTATTAAAATACCTTTTTGTTTTCAGGAGGAACACTCGAAGAATTAATATGTAGTTAGAACAAGTTACTATATTGCTCTTCAGCTTGCAAAGGGTTGTGCAATTTCACTGAGTTTCGTGTTATGTTGACAGTGTGGAAACTTGACAACAGCAGGGCTAGACTTCTTGGTGTGCCTGTACTCAGGAAAAGCCATATACCACCCCAAGGGCCCGGGTTCCCCGCAAGTGTCATTCCCTGCAAGTGTTCCAACCCCGGCGCCCGGCCGTTGAATAACTCGGGTAGGCTAGGGACACGCAAGTCGCCAAACTGGCGTCCAGTTTAAAGACTTGCACCAGGCCAATGAGCCACACGAAATTATTATTATTACTTCCCGTGTAGAAAGGGCTTTAGTTTTTGTTGCCAACAACCGAGGGTCAAAAGCTGTTATGCAACTGGGAATTCCTGATTGTGCACCAAATAAGCTCTGATCCTGCTGGCTAGTGAGACACTTTAGTGGAGAGTGGTTACTTGCGGCTGAGGCACCACGTGCGACACAACAAGGCGTGTCGGTGCGTGGGCAGCACCGCTCGGCTAATGGTGCCCCCTCGGCCGCCGTTAATTGCTGTTTTATTCCATCAGATAGGCGGCAGAGGGCCGGGCGCCGACAAATTCATTAAGTGCCCGCATGGCGCACATGTCGCTGCGCGCGCCGCGTGTCCAGCGGGAATTTGACACGGGAAAGGCAGCCGTGGTGGGGGGGGGGGAGGGGGAGGGGCTGCGGGGAATTTGCGGGGGTGGCGGATGACGCAGGGTGGTTGCCTGTCGAACGCTGCGGGCCGCCAACGCCTCTAGCGCACGGCGTATTGAATGCGCAGAGGTGGCACGCTTAGCGGATGCGGGCTGTTTGATGTTACTGTGGGAAAGAAACTGGCAATGACGGAGTACCTATTACGTGCCCATTAGTCTCAATAGCAGCTCTGACGATGGGATCGGGTCTTAGCTCATTTAAAAAGCCCGCTTAATGTCAGAACTGCAGAACGGTTTGATAAACTATCAGTATGGTTCAAAATTGGCAGTTGACTCTAAATAATGAGAAGTGTGTAGTCGTCCACATGAGTACGAAAAGAAATCCGTTAAATTTTGTTTACATGATAAATCAAGGATTATGATATGAAGATCAGCATCTCCAAAACGAAAGTAATGTCTGTGTGAAAGAGATTGAAATAGATTGAGTGCCAAATAGGAGGAACAAAGTTAAAAATGTTCAAATGTTTGTATAGTCTATGGGACTTAACTACGGGGTCATCAGTCCCTAAACTTACAAATTACTTATGAACTACTTACGAACTTGAACGGCACAAATATCCATGCCCGAGGGGGGGATTCGAAACCCGACCTAGTGGCCGTGCAGACCGTGACTGGAGCGCCTTAGTCCCCTCGGCCACCGCGGCCGGCGAACAAAGTTAGAACAGGTAGATAGTTTCAAGTACCTGGGATGTATTTTCTCACAGGAAGAACTGAAATCTAGGTACAGCAAAGCTAATGCAGTGAGTGCTCAGCTAAGATCTACTCTCTTCTGCAAGAAGGAATTACAATTACGTCTGACTTAAATTGGAAAGAACACGTAGATAATGTCGTGGGAAAGGCGAACCACAGACTGCGTTTTATTGGCAGAACCCTTAAGATGTGCAACAGAACTACTAAAGAGACAGCACAAACATCGCTTGTCCGTCCTTTCATGGAGTATTGCTGTCCAGTGTGTGATCCTAATCAGATGGGTTTGACGGAGGACATCAAAAGAGTCCAAAGAAGGGCAGCTCGTTTCGTATTGTCACGATACAAGGGAGACAGCGTTACGGAAATGATAAAGGACCTAGGATGGGAATCATTACAACAATGGCGCTTATCGCTGCGGCGTGGGCTACTTAGGAAACTACAATCTCCAACATTCTCCTCCGAATGCGAAAATATATTGTCGACTCTCACTTACATAGGTAGAAATGATCATCAGGATAAAATACGAGAAATCTGAGCTCGAACGGAGAGATTCAGGTGTTCTTTCTTCCCACGCCCTGTTCGAGAATAGAGTGGGAGATAAAATAGTAAACGGTGGTTCGATAAACCCTCTGCCAGGCACTTAAATGTGATTTTCAGAGTATCCCATGTACATGTAGATGTAGATTGTCGAAATTCTTCACATTTCTAAAATGTGGTCGGATGGAATTATTACTGCAAACCAACGCTGCGGTTCCATCTGCAGATAGCATTTTCATCTACATACCGTATTTTATCGCGCAATTCCCTCCCCCCTTTTTCTTATATATTTATTTATTTTTATTTTATTTATTTATTTATTTTAAATGAATTGGAGGGAATTATGCGAGTACGAATTCAGAAAAGATGAAAAACCATGTAGCAGGTAACTAAAAGGTAGGTTTACGGTAATTTGTGAAAAAAGTGGTATCTATCGTATTCATTTTAAATTAACACAGTTTATTTTCGATTAACACTAAAGCACTGGATTCGCACCACGCTTTCATTATGCCAACAATGAAATGCAGCAATACACTGTTTCGTTGTTTATTTTCACTCACTATTCCGCGGCTTCGCTTTCGTCACTATCATCACTATTTTCAGGATCAGATAACACGTCATCTTTTTCATTTTCACTATTCCGCAATATGTCGTCCTCGGAACCATCAGCGTCACAAGAAATTCCAGTTTTTTGAAACTCTTCTTAACAATAAAAAGGTAAAGCAGTCAACAATCCGAATATTGGTTTGAACACCACAGTGCTTTACTAGGCATGGTCCTGTTTGGAGGTGGTATGCCGTTGCCTTCCTCCGACCTTCGAACTGACTTACCCAGCCAGTTATAGGGGGACCTACAGTTTAACGTGGGTTCCGAACAACGGTGCTACTCAGTATTTTTCACATGAGCAATACTGCCAGAGGTGAAAGAAGTGGAAAGTGACAGATAAAAATCCTAGGACCTGGCGGGGATCGAACCCGCGACCTTTGGATTTGTAGTCTCGCACTCTACCACTGTGCTACCGAGGCACACTTGTCGACACTAATTTTCTCCCATGCGCGGATTATGCACTCGCACATCGTCCATAATGATGGCTTCCTTGTCTCCTGGAGTCAGTCAGCTGATGAGATTCCACCGCCATACACTGTGAATACACGTTCAAAAATGTTCAAATGTTTAATAAGCTTATGGGACTTAACTGCGGGGTCATCAGTCCCTAAACTTACAAACTACTTATGAACTAAATTATACTAAAGACAGCACAAACATCTATGCCCCAGAGGGGATTCGAAAACCCGATAGGGTACGGCCTCGCGCATCGGAGCATAGCGCCTCAATGCGCTCGGCCGCTCCACACGCGGCGAAGATGTTCTTTCAAAGGTTTGCTGATACTGATATCTAAAGGTTGAAGAATGGACGTTAAACTTCCAGGAATGATGACAGGATTGGACTTCATCCGTTTTATTTTTATTTTTTTATTTATTTATTTATTTTTTTTTATTTTTTTTTCCTTTACAGCTTCCACGTGACCCCAGTGAATGTCTAGGACAAGAAGGGACTTCTTTTGTAATAATGCCTCCGGTCGTTTTACCTAAACTTTCTCGACCCAATCCACCATCAAATCTGCTGTCATCCAGCCCTTTTCTTGACCTCACAAGTGAAATCCCCGATGGGTAGTCTCTTTTGGTAATGTCTTCTTTTTACAAAATCAAATGTTTGATTTACGGGGTCATCAATCCCTAAACTTACAAACTACTTATGATCTAGCTTATTCTAAAGACGGCACAAACATCCATGCCCGAGGGGGGATTCGAACCTCCGACCGCAGCGAGCGTGCAGACCGTGACTGGCACGCCGCAAACCGCTCGGCCACCGCGGCCGGCTTCCTTTTTACAGATGGCACGCGGTGGGAGTATATTGCCGTCTGCTGTAACGCATCTTAGTCGCCTCGCTCCAGTTGTCTTCACAAGGACACTTTTTAACAGTTGGAGCAGTGGTTGTGTTACGTGGCATATCAAAAAACACTGGCGACTGGTCAGCGTTACAAATCTGAGAGAGCAAATAGTCATATTGCTGTCGCACTTGTATTACGTAACAATGGAATTCGATTACCTTATCTGTGTAGTCTCGAGGTAATCGCTGGCACAAATATGTTTTTCTTCGTAGACTGAGATTTTGCCGTCTCATAAAACGAATCGCCCAACCAATCTTGCTTTAAAATCCTGTCAATGTTTAGCGTGGCAGCTATCTCGCGTGCTTTGTTCTGAATCATTTCATAACAGACAGCACGACCATCATACCGAAGTTCATTGACATAAGCAATTACACTATTATCAATTGCGGGATATTTCCGTTTTAGGCCCACGGAAAGATCTGGAGCTTGCTTTTCAGCCACGAGTTTATCTTTTTATCTCCGCCAATAACGTACTGAATTAGGATTGACGGAGAAATGTCTTCCCGCAGATTTCACTCTGTAGCGGCGTATAACACACTGAATTTAAATTTTGTCGTGTAGTTTGAATATTTAGCCATTATGACGACTTGTAGCAAACTGACCTAGAAATATGTCTGCAACTTAACGTTGCGGTATGTTGTGACAATGGAAATATTCGTTCGTGATCGTATCGCTATGTTTATTTCGTTGTCCATTATCAAGTTAATTGAAGGCTGCTCCAGTAAGAACTAATTAGGGGAGGGAATTATAAGCGATATTAATAAAATAATTTCTAAGTACGATAAATCGTAGGGGAGGGGAAGATGCGAGGGGGTAGGTTATGCGATAAAATACGGTATTTACTCTGTAAATGACGTTTAAGTGCCTGGCAGAGCTTCATCGAACCGCTTTTATAATATTACTCTACCGTTCCACTTTCCAACAGCACGTGGAAAAGGAACACATGATTCTTTCTCTTTTCGATATGATTTCTCTTATCTTATTGTGACGATCATGTCTTCCTATGTAGACGGGTGCTAACAAAATATGTTCGCATTCACAGGAGAAAGGAAGGCGACGTTCTTTTCGGAAAACACTGTTGAGGAAATTGAGGGTGTCGAAATTTGAAGCTGACTGCAGAACCGTTCTACAGCCGCCAATTTACATTTCGCGTAAATAACAGCAAGAGGAATTATGGCTTGGACTGCAGAATATGTATGTAGATGTTAGGTATTACGATAGTTCTTCCGCCCGACCAATGTTACCAAAGATACGATATTTCGCCGGCCGCAGTGACCGAGTGGTCTACGGCGCGCCAGTCACAGTCTGCAGGGCCACTACGGTCGGGGGTTCGAATCCCCCCTCGGGCATGGATGTTTGTGCCGTCTTTAATATAAGGTAGTTCATAAGTAGGTTTTAAGTCTAGGACTGATGACCCCGCAGTTAAGTCCCTTAAGATTGACAAACATTTGAACATTTTCTACTATATTTCCCTAACTGTGTCTCGTTGGAAATTCCTATCGCTAATCTCCTTTCAGCTTGCTATCGACAATCCTCAGTATACTCTCAGTCCGCAGTGTTACGCATTACAATATTCATTCACTGCGGTAGGCCCTGAATTTTTCCTCACTTTCATTGATAGTAGCAATGCCGCCAGCCAATGTTGTCACTGTATCCTTACGGAGATTTGCAACGCGCCCTAGCTTCGTACTGGTAGTACAGAACATATTATGGTATCATTATTTTTCTTTCGTAGTATCGTATCAGCATTTTCACATGTATCATAGTTTTCGTAAGTCAAGTTCGGCAACCTACATCCTTTTGAATATGCTTATTGTATTCGTCCCTCGGTCTCCCTCTACGATTTTACCCCACACGCTTCTTTCTAATGCTAAGATGACAATTCCTTGATGTCTCATAATGTGTCCAACCAATCTATCCCTTCGCTTAGTCAGGATATGCCAGAAACTCCTTTTCACCCCGATTCGGTTAAGCACCTCGTCATTAGTTACGCGATCTACCCATCTAATTTTTTATCAAAAATGTTCAAATGTTTGTATAGCTTATGGGACATAACTACGGTGTCATCAGTCCCTAAACTTACCAACTACTTATGAACTAGCTAATCCTAAGGACGGCACAAATATCCATGCCTGAGGGGGGATTCGAACCCCCGACCGTAGTGGCCGTGCAGACCGTGACTGAAGCGCCGCAGTCCGCTCGGCCACCGCGGCCGGCTAATTTTTATCATTCGTCTATAGCACCACATTTGAAAAGTTTCTATCATCTTTTTATCTGAACTCCTTATTGTCCACGTTTCACTCCCATACAATGCTACACTCCAGACAAATGCTTTCAGATAGGACCTTCCTAACATTTAAATTAATATTGGATGTTAAGAAGTTCCGCTTCTTTAGAAACGTTTTTGTTCCCATAGCCATTCGGTATTTTATATCTTCTTTACTTCGGCCATCAGAAGTTATCTTGCTACCCAAATAACAAAATTCATCTACTACTTTTATTGTCTCATTACCTAATCTAATTCCTTCAGCATCGCCTAATTTTCTGACATTGCATTCAATTACCTTCGTTTTACTCTTGTTAGTGTATATCTTATATCTTCCTTTCAAGACACTGTGCATCCCATTCAATTGCAATTCAATTACTATGTCATGAGCAAACCGCAATGTTTTTATTTCTTCTCCCTGCACTGTAATGCCCTCTCCAAATTTCTCCTTCCATTCCCTCACTTCCTTCTCAATGTACAAGTTGAACTACATTGGGGAAAGGCTACAACCCTGTCTTACTCTCTTCCCAACCTCTGTGTTCCTTTCTTGCCCTTCGACTCTAATAACCGCTGTACGGTTTCTGTAGAGGTTAAATAAAACTCTTCGCTCCCTATATGTCACCCCTGGTACCTTCAGAATTTGGAAGAATGTATTCCAGTCGACATTGTGAAAAGCTTTCTCCAAATCGACAAACGCAGGTTTCCCTTTCCTTAGCCTACCTTCTAAGATACGTTTGTTGTTTGTAAATCTATCGGACCAAACTGGGTCGTCATCAGTCCGTAACTTACTAACTACTTAAACCTAGGTAAACTAACCTAAGAACAACACACACACCCATGCCCCAGGGAGGACTCGAACATCCACGGCGAGCAACCGCGCGTTCCGCAGCGAGACGCTGTACACCGCTCGGCTACTTCACACCGAGGGTAAGATAAGTCGTAATGTGAGTATTGCCTCCCGTGTTCCTACATTTCTACTAAATCCAAACTGATCTTCCCCGAGGTCGGATTCCACAAGGTTTTTCCATTCGTCTGTAAATAATTCGTGTTAGTATTTTGCACCCATGACTTATGCATGTGTGCGAAGATCACCAAGAATCCGCCATTCCGTTGTTGTTTGTAAATCTATCGGACCAAACTGCGTGGTCATCAGTCCGTAGCTTACAAACTACTTAAACCTAGGTAAAGTAACCTAAGAACAACAAACACACCCATGCCCCAGGGAGGACTCGAACCTCCACGGGGAGCAACCGCGCGTTCCGCAGCGAGACGCTTTAGACCGCTCGGCTACTTCACCGCGGGTAAGATAAGTCGTAATGCGAGTATTGCCTTCCGTTTTCCTACATTTCTCCTAAATCCAAACTGATCTTCCCCGAGGTCGGATTCCACAAGTTTTTCCATTCGTCTGTAAATAATTCGTGTTAGTATTTTTTTATATTAGAAATTGTTGGTTTATTTATTATAATATCAAACATTACAACCCATTACCTAAGACTAAAATGGGCAATAGTATAATACATAGATTTCTTACGGCTAAATGGTGACATTACATTTCATTACATTACATGTTTCTGCAGAAACCACTGGACATCTTGCTGGTTGTTGATGTTTATAATGGGTGATGTGTATGATGTTGTGTCTTATGCTACTGCTGTGATGTTACATGAGTGCCAACATTACAAACCTGCTTGTGGTGGCCAGCTCACCGAGCGAATCCCAGTGAGCATGCCCCTGGCACTGGGCAGCCAATTTCTTTTGTCACCACAGCCCCCCCCCCCCCCGCAAAAAAATTCCCCTGTGTGTCTTATTCTACTATTTAAGAAGAACCTACATCTAACTTACGTCTATGGTCTAATTCGGTGTTTGCCACATCTAACCCCCGAATCCGGGGATGGCGGATTCTTCCATTTCTGGAGACCAGTCCATCCCCCGGCGGCATGGCGGATGTGGCTGTCTCAATCGGGTATTGGGTCAGATCCGGTTATTGATTCAGGATAAAGTCCCGAAGCACTTTGCGCGAGACATTATTGGCGATTTCTTCGAGTACTCGGAACGTGTCTGGGGTTCTTATGAGCTCAAAGGTGTTATTACTAGACATAGCCCTTCTGAGATCCGCAGCCACGTCGTCATACGTCGTCATGATGTGTTCTGACGTGCCTATCTCGGCACCACATGCACAAGCTGGCGTAGCCTGTCTCCTAAACCGATATAGATATGTCTGATAGGGTCCATGCCCGGTGAGGAAGTGCAGCAACCCCCTAGATGGTTTGAAATGTTTCATACCGAATCTTTCCTGGATATCTGGCAGGAGAGCGTGAGTTCTCCTCCAGATTCCTCTTCGTCCCAAGATTGCTGCCAAAGTTGGAGCCTTTCTGTCTGATCTCTGTTTTACTTACAATTGGTTCCCCCATAATTTTTTCTACGTTCCCTCCGTTCTCTTTCTTGGCCCAGTACGAAGCTCCCTGCTCCCTTACCTTGATGTCAAGGGGGCATAGCCCCATCAACACCAAGAGGGCCCCGCCGGGAGTGGTCCTGTAGGCTCCAACTGAACGCAGGAGGATGTTGCGCTGCACCCTTCTCACGGCCATGGCAGGCGTCACCCTCGTGAGCCTGTGGGCCCATACCGGAGATCCGTAGCCCACGATGGACGTCAGTATGCTGTTGTGATACAGCTGTATGAGATCGGGAGGGAGGTGAAACCTCCGGTGCCCGATCCCAGCCAAACGGTGTAGTGCTACCAGCGATCTCTCAGCAACCGCGTCCACGTGGGCGGCGAAATTCGAGCGCTCGTCTATGATTACGCCAAGGTATCTAGCTTGAGTTCGTCTTATGACAGGTGTACCGTTTATCCTGACTGTTGGATTTCTAGCCAATTGGCCTTTTAGCAGCAGGTACACTGACTTCTGCAGTGCAATCTGTAACTTCGTCCTACTGCACCAAGCAGTAAGCATCTGCAGTGGTCTTTCTATCTTGGGCTCGATGTCTTCACAACTTCGGCCCCCGACCATGATGAGGAGGTCGTCTGCGTAAGCTATCACCTCTAGCACGTCAGGATGTTCGCCGGGCTCTCCAAGTTAGTATTTTGCACCCATGACTTATGTACGTGTGGGAAGATCAGCAAGGATACCCCGTTCCGTTGGCAGACACTGCTGACAGACACACGACCGTCGCGGTATTGGCGACGACCGCACGCCGTCTATCCAGCCGGCCAGGCAGCCATTAATCAGCGAATGCTGGCCCCGGTTGTCGCCACGTCGGCAGCTGAGCCTCGCCGGCCTCTGATTTACGGCTCTCTCCAGCGCATTCCGGGACTCCAGGGCGGCTCTAGCCAGGCTCCAGCACCCTGCGATCGGCGGCGGTGATCCGTCAGCCGGCGACGTGCCGCCGCGGGGGGCCAATTGACTTCCTGCTGGCCGCGCGCCGCGCGCTCCGACACACAGATCCCCGCGTGTCTGACCGGCCGTACTCCTGTTTGTGCGCCCCGGCGTGTATACCCGGGGGTCGACAACAGGCGGGAGCCGCCTTTGTGAGGAACATGAGCTTTTCCAGGAGTATCGCGTGTTATTGAGTACCTACACAGGGTGGATAATTGGTACAGACACTTACATGTGATCGTGAAGGTTAATAGACGTATGATAGAGACACTTATGTAATATACTCACAAGCCAACAGTGGGTTTTTACTTTTGGGCCCACTTTAGGTTACGGTAGTAACACTAAAAGTGGGCCTTTGCGATCGTCTTTTGACAGCTCGAAATTTAAATGAAAATAACGGCTTAACCGTTCATCTGACACGAAAATTCAATAACCTGATTTGTAGAGGAGAGAATTCTCTACAACTTTACACTTTCATGTTTTTTTTTTTGTTTTTTTTTTCGTATCTCGTATAGTTTCAGAGGTATTGCAAAAATATCGGTGATTTTGGGATGTCTGTGTGTCTGTCTGTCCGTAACATGTTCCCACGTTTTAAGCCGAGCCGTTCAACCGATCGGCACCAAATTTTACAGACATAATTGTAGGCCGACAGAGACCAGAACCTCCCTTTTTCAAATTTTTTGGACAAAAAATACGCTAGTTACACCCAAAAAAGCCGTTTGTAATATAATTGTGGTTTCAAACGAACCGTTTATCTGACATGAAAGTGGAATAACCTAATTTTAAGAGGGAAAAATTCTCTACAACTTCGCTCTTATATGTTTTTTTCATATCTTGCATTGTTGCAGAGATATTTGCAAAAATAACGGCGATTCGACGATGTCTGTCTGTCTGTAACGTGTTCCTACTTTTTAGGTCGAACCGTTCAACCGATCAGCACCAAATTTTGCAGACATAATTGTTCGTCACCAGAGAACAGAGCCTCGCTTTTTCAAATATTTCGGACAAAAAATATGTTAATAACACAAAAAAGCTGTTTGTAATGAAATATTAATGGAAAGTAAACCGTTCATCTAACTCGAATATTGAATAATGGAATTTGTAGAGGAGAAAATTCTCTACAACTTTGCTCTCTTATGTTTTTTTCATATCTCGCATCGTTTGAGAGATATTTGGAAAAATAACAGAGGCTTGACACCCTCTATTGAGTTAAAGAAAACCAGCCGTTCGGAGATGTCACGTGACATTCCTCGTCCAGAACACTCGCTAGCATACACCATCTTGCGTTGCGTATTTGATTATTTTCTTATTGTAACTTGCTCGTTGTCATTTCTAAAGAATGGCGCACTGAAGAATTAACAAAAACGTGTCGTACTTCGTACGATAAATGATAATCTAGTGTCTAAAAATGTCATATAAGTATCAGTTAACTGCCATTAATAGTACAAGAATAAAGGTCGCATATTCCAGTTGTTATCTGTCGTGTAGTGGATAGCGCGTTTGTCTGTAATGCTCAGGGTTAGTGGTTCAGAACCCGACACTGCCAAAACACTTTTTTCTCGTTTTTTCCTAAAAGGGTTTCGGGCATCCTTATTAATTAAATAGAGCTACGTTATTCAATGTTTAGAGTTGTGCATATGTAAAAATGCTCCCTCTAAATTGCATGCCGTGAAATACGTAACAACGTATTGAACAATGGTCTTCTGAAGCATATGCACGTAAACTGTAATAATGAACATTCTGAACAACGTGCTGATACAGATAGTTTCATATATATAAAGGACGTTCTAGATTTCTGTGGTAAGTGTAGTTCGTTAATGAAACGAAAGGAAAGTGTATACTTTGCAACAAATTACCTTCTTTTTTTCTAAGCGTTTATACACTATTTACGGAAATTATTTATGGAAAATCATTAGCGGAAGAGGTTTTCCGGGCAGGAGAAAACTTCAGGGAGCGTGTGAGACGGCAATTACATTGTGTTTTCCTACGTCAAGGTGTCAACATAGCGAGACTGTACGTGATATAATTCGCAAATTCAGGCAACAGGTTCAGTTCGTCGGCCGTGGTGGCCGAGGGGACTGCGACGCGCCAGTCACGGTCTGCGCGGCATCTACGGTCGGGGGTTCGAATCCCCCCCCTCGGGCATGGATATTTGTGCCGTCCTAGTTCGTAAGTAGTTCATAAGTAGTTTGTAAGTTTAGGGACTGATGACCCCGTAGTTAAGTCCCATAAGATTTAGAAACATCTGAACATTTTTTTTTTTTTTTTTCGTAACCATGAACTGGGCCTGTATCCGTATACATTTACTGCTATGCAACTATTACATTGTATTGACCATACGAAAAGAATAGCATACTGTGAATGGTTTCAGCAATTTATTAAGACATGGAGTTGGCGATTTAGATTGAAATTTTTTCACTGATGAGGCTTGGTTTCACCTATCTGGCTACTTTAATTCTAAAAATTCACGTATTTGGTCATCCGAAATCCACATGCCGTAAGAGAAACGCCATTGCACGCAGAGAAAATCGGAGTGTGGGTTGCCATAACACTAGTGCGAATTATAGGGCCGATATTTTTCGAAACTACCATCACCTCCGAAATCTATTGTTCCCAGATAATTTAACCATTTATTGCGCTGCTGAATAAAGATGAGAAGAATCATTTATTTTTCAATCAAGACAACACTAGTGCTCGTACAGCACACTAATCCCTACGACTTTTAGAGGAAATCTTTGGAGACAGAATAATTACAAAAGGTCTCTAACCCCCTCACTCACCGGATTTGTCTCCTGCCGACTATTTCCTTTGGGGTGCGGCTAAAACATTTATCAAAATAACCCAAAGACAATACATGAACTTAAGAGAGCGGTAACTTAATATCTGCATTAGATTACACGTGAAACATTGTTAAAGGTATGTAAACGTGTTGAAAGAGGAGTCATTTCCAGCAAAAATAAATAAATAAATAAATAAATAAGTAAATAAATAATAAAAAAAGTCAGATACAGTAATGAGTTGCGTTGATTTTCTGTTATTATTAACCTGTAACAATTTTAATCAAAGTCGTATTTTCTTTCAGATTAACTTCGGATTTTCTTTTAATAGTATGACCGTTATAAATGTGCTATTTTTCATGGGTAGCACATATCTATATTCTTTTGAGTGTTTTTCAGATAACTACAGTCTGTTTTAACTGTACATAACTGTAACATTTTATTTACCATTCCGGCGGCATCGCATGATTATGTTGACCAAATCAATAAAAGAGTAGAAAGCCCTTACTAAGACGTTAATATTCTTATAAATCCACAGAGTAGCTTGATTAGTTTTTCGTACGGACGATGATAACTAGAAAATAACTCCACATTTGTCTTTATTAGCTTTCAATGGATAAAAAAGCAGCTCTCGGTCGCAAATTAAAACTTGTTTAACCTGGCTTCGGCTATGACTAAGATTGCCTTCATCAGAAATTATAAAATAAAACAAGTCACATAATAAAATGTACTACTCAGCTCTAAAGCTTACATCACAAAGTTTAAAAAAGAAATTTTGAGAAAATGCTAGCCACTATGGGCTGCACGCCTGCACTGAGGCATCAGATTTCCTGAGAATCGTTGGAATGTACGAAACGGTACATTGTAGGACAATTCTCTTGAAATCTGTGACTTTTTAATGAAGAATGTTATTTTGAGAACAAAAAACAATGGCAAATAAACAGCAGAAGAACCGATCTTTAGAAAGACTTCCGTTTTCTATTCAGAAATGTTCATGTTTGTTCACTACAATTCCAGTGAAATCAGTATGTGTTGAACGTAAGAAACTTATATGGAATGCAACACCTACATTAATTACTGTACAAGATCAGCTGCCGTGGCTGTAGCTGAAGAAAAATTCTCCCAAACATAACAATAAAACATAAAAAAAGAAAAAACAGTTACCTAACACAAAAGTAATTAGACTCAAAGTATTTTCGGTTAAATGAAAGACTAGTGAAGTGCAAAAATTTCGAATGATTAGACACCATACCGAATTGTCTTGTAAGAACAGAGCCGTAACAGGATTTTATGTTTCTCGTATTCTATTTCATTCTATTTCATTCATCGACATATGCAGCAGATATCCACATATTCGTAAATATTGCATCATGAATAAGTTGTTATTTATATCCCTGAATCAGTGAAATTCGGCTATTTTTAGACTTATTTCTCGAATATGTATGTCTCTCGATATTTGACTAATGTTTGGAACGCCAATCTTGCAGTAACTATTTCGTTAATTGCATAAAATCTTTCCTCAGTCAAAGTTTAATACTGACTTTGCTCTCAGTAATTATATATTTTTTTTAATGTACGTAATCTGTATGTGTTTGCTGATGACGCAAAGAGATGAGTAAAATTTTATTGACTTATGTTTAACATGACAAATAGGAAACACCGCTTATTTGTGAGAATCTATTCGTTTTACAAAATCATTGACTAGCTACTTTATCTCCGACATTGATTTCTTTGTCATTATAATGAGACCTATTATCTCTTTAGGCAGCTGCTAATATTTCTTGTCAACTTGGGGAAAGCGCTTAATACACTAAAATTAATTACATCACTTGATGACAAAACACTAAGTAGTTTGTTAATGAAGCTATGTCTTATTCTCGTGTTGGAATAGACAACAATCACTGCTAAGGTCCCAACATAATCCATACTTATTTTGTTTTTCCATTTGTAATCTATTACCTTTACTTCAAATAATTAACATATTTCAGAATTGTCAACTGAAGCGTCACCACTTTGTGCTATATCCGTACATGCTATTCTGTTGCTATCAGGCACTGTAAGAAATTGTCTGTCGTGTCACCGATGATCCGTTGATAGTTTAACACTCATGTTAAACATTGGTCTGTAGTCGATTTAATATTGAATTACTTGATTGTCAAATTAACGACTTTCATTTTGTGCTACAACCGCATTTGTCATTCAGTGAGACTAACACAGACGTTAAACACAGACGTTCTGTTAATCGAGCGCACGTATTGCTATCAATCATGATATTTATTCTTACTTTAATCTAGATTTACATCTACATGGGACGGGTTCATCGAACTACCTTTATACTATTCATCTATCATTCAATTTTCGAATAGCGCGCGGGAAGAAAGAACACCTGAATCTTTCCGTTCGAGCTCTGATTTCTACCTATGTAGGTGGCAGTCAACAATATATTCTCGCATTCGGAGGAGAATGTTGGCTATTGGAGTTTCGTAAAGAGACCACGCTGCAGCGATAAATACCGTTGTTGTAATGATTCCCATTCCAGATTCTGTATCATTGCCGTGACGCCGTCTCCCCTGTATCGTGACAATACAATGCGAGCTGCCCTTCTTTGGACTCTTTCGATGGCTTCCGTCAAACCCACTTGATACGGATTCAACATTAGGCAGCAATACTCCAAATGAGGACGGACAAACTTGGTGTATGCAGTCTCTTTAGTACTTCTGTTGCGCCGCGGCGGAGCGGCCGAGCACTTTGAGGCGCTATGCTGATGAGAGAGGCCATTCCCCGTCGGGGGTTCGAATTCCCCCTCGGACATAGATGTTTGTGTCGTCTTTAGTCTAAGCTAGTTCACAAGTAATTTGTAAGTTTAGGGACTGATGACCCCGCAGTTAAGTCCCTAAAGCTTAACAAATATTTGAACATTTTTTAGTTCTGCCAATAAAACGTAATCTCTGGTCCGCCTTTTCTACGACATTATCTACGTGTTCTTTCCACTTTAAGTATGATGTAACAGTAATTCCTACGTATTCAGATCAATTTTATATTGACAGTGCTATACCAGTCTACACACACTGTTGCAGTCACTCACAATACACACAGAGACACATACTTTCAGCCATATTTTTTGAATCAATTTTTATTTTATTTTATTTATTTTAACTTATATCTTTCAGACCATGCGATGTCCAAAGTTTTTCTCGGAATAGTTCCCTTCAAAGGGAATGATAAGAATTCCTTGACGGCAGCCGAGCCCACTTTTGCATATAAGTGGACACATCATCCGAGTTCGTCTGCTGGATGTGAACCCGAAGTCTTGAGAACACAATGAAATATTGTTGGCTTTCAATTGTATATAAAATTTCGATATCACCTTCGAATTTCATTCACTTCTATGTATGAACTGAAACCCCACAAACAGTACGCAATTTAATCAAAATATCCACGGGTGTGTCCGTTGGACACTATAGACCGGCAGTACACCCGTGGATATTTTGATTATCAAATACGCCGGGAGAAACTGAAGAATCACAGTACGCAATTTGTTTTTAACTACACAATTTCTGTGAAATATGCTGCAATACTTTACTCGATTTTATGCTGAAAAGTAGCAATCACAGATAACGAAAGAAAACACAATCTTTCATCGAGCGAAGCTATCATTAAGAACGGAGGGTAAGTTTCTAAGGGGCCCGAACACCGTCTCTTAACACAATTAGAATTTTTTGTACCAAAACATCGTGGTTTTTTTGAGTGTATCTTGATAACAGATAAAGATTCTCGAAAAATAGAAATTGGCAGTCCCAGAAAAATGTCTACAAAATTTATTACTAATTTTTTAGCTATTTTAAATGGGTAGTGACACACATCAAGAAAAATGCTGCAAAACGCACTAGGCGTTCATGACCCTTTACATAAAAATGCAATAGAGACATAAAACACATTTCAGTTTTATTACTCACAAAAACAGAAATTGACAAGCTGTACAGCAATAACCAAGACGTGCTGAATTTGTTTTGCAGATTACAGCATATACCAGTCTCCCTAATACCCGTTACCACGTCCTCTTTCACTAAAGCATAACTCTCAGAAAGTTATTAAGTTGTTCGCTACAAATAGGCTCTCATTTAACTTTGATAAGACCCAGAATATACAGTTTCATGCAGTTAATGGCATGACACCATTAATAAATTTAGACTGTGAACATCAATCTGTAGCTAAGGTAGAATATTCAAAAATTTTAGGTGTTTACATTGACGAGGGACTAAATTGGAAGAAACATATTGAAGATCTCCTGAAACGTTTGAGTTCAGCTACTTACGCTATCAGAGTCATTGAGTCATTGCAAAATTTAGTGATATACATCTCAGTAAATTAGCTTACTACGCCTAATTTCATTCATCGCTTTCATATGGGATCATACTCTGCGGCAATTCAACATTGAGTAAAAAAGTATTCATTGCATAAAAGCATGAAATCAGAATAATTGCTGGATCCCACCCAAGAACATCCTAAAGACATTTATTTAGGGATCTAGGGATCTTCACTGTAGGTTCACAATACGTATATTCACTCATGAAATTTGTTATTAACAATCCGACCCAATTCAAAAGTAACAGCAGTGTGCATAGCTACAACACTAGGAGAAAGGATGATATTCACTAAATCTGGCTCAGAAAGGGATGAATTATGCTGCCACAAAAGTCATTGGTCACTTGCCAAGTAGCATCAAAAGTCTCACAAATAGCCAACTAGTATTTAAAAATAAATTAAAGGTATTTCTGAATGACAACTCCTCCTACAATGTAGATGAATTTTTAGATAAAACTTTAAAAAAATAAAATAACAAAAAAATGTAATAAAAAGTCCTTAAAATATTGATTGTCAACTGTAGACAACATTTACTAGACTGAGACGTTCCACATCATTACGAAATGTCGTATATATGATCTATGGAACAAGTATTAATCAAATTTAATGTAATCAAGGCACTGTTGGTCCAGTTTGTCCTACTCCTCAACGGCAAACCGGCGTAGATTTCTCTGATTGATTGGTGGGTCGTCTCGTCTAAACACAGCTCAGTGTACTTTAGGCATGTTCGATAGGGTTCATTTCTATAGAACTTACTGGACCTTCTAAACTTGCTATGTCATTATCAGGAACGAACGAATCTACAAGATGTCCACGACGAGAACGACAATTATCGTCCATTAAGACGAATCGCTAGCCGAAATGCTGCCGATATACAGTAAAACTTCTGTATAACGAACGTCAATGGGGAAAATAAATTTATGTGCTTTTAAGACGTGTCCGTTGTTAAGAAAAGGATAAAGAATTACCTCTAACAGAATGATCTATTGGCCCAAGGTCAACACGGTCTATTACTATGAGCAAACAGAAATGTTTTTATTTCTTCAAAAATGTTCAAATGTTTGTATAGCTTGTGGGACTTAACTACGGGGTCATCAGTCCCTAAACTTACAAACTACTTATAACCTAGCTAATATTAAGGACGGCACAAATATCCATGCCCGATGGGGGATTCGAACCCCCGACCTCAGTGGCCGTGCAGACTGTGACTGACGCGCCGCAGAACGCTCGGCCACCGCGGCCGGCCCAACATTCTCCTCCGAATGTGAAAATATATTGTTGACTCCCACTTACATAGGTAGAAATGACCATCAGAATAAAATACGACAAATCAGAGCTCGAACGGAGAGATTCAAGTGTTCTTTCTTGACGCGCGCTTTTCGAGAATGGAATGGGAGATATATAGTATAATGGTGGTTCGATGAACCCTCTGCCAGGCACTTAAGTGTGATTTGCAGAGTATCCCATGTAGATGTAGATGTAAATGCTGCTGGATCCATCCGTACCGCGCTGCATGGTGTCATAAGTGGACCTCAGGATGGACGACGTCGGAAGTGAAGTTGCATGCGATTAAACCTATTACGTACATTATTAGTCTAAACACGTCGTCTTGTGGCTGCAAGTGGCTTTTTCCGTTCTTTTTTCTTATGACAAATGTCTCAGGTGGCCATATGGAGTACAAGGTGAGTCCCAATTAAGATTCATTGGCAGGAGGCTACCATTTCCGGTATTCGTCTGATAACCAAATGAAACTTAAATACTACTTGGAAAACATTATCTGTTTCCTCTCTGTTTAATTAACAGTAAGAAATAATAAACGACAGTGCAATGCAATTTAGTTGAGTGGTTTCTCGAATTTAGTTGTTAAGCTGTCCTTCAAATACATTGCTAGCTGCGGAAGTGCACTGTTTTCCCTATTTGGCGTTCTACAGGTAATCAGATTAACCCTTTCAGACCTGGTGTCCAATATATTGAATACCGACTATTTATGCAATTTGTAACACTATACGGATATCCTTCACCTTTGAGACCACGCAACATGTTTACAGGACATTTTCGCTTTTAGTTTCGCGGTTCAAGCTGGCCTCTGTCGTCACAGTTGTGTAGTACAATGAAAAGCAGTTCTGATAGTGGACCCATTGCGGAGTGCTTCAGTTAACTGAAATTACTTTATGTAGTAATTTCTATACTTTATACAAATTCCACTGTGAGATAGAAGTTTCACGATTTATATGCTGTGAAATACGTTACTGTTGACTTATTAGTTCAAATCCTTAATTGCGTTCCAGACCCTGTGACCAGTTTATTGGTCTTTTTTTAATTATTTTTATTTTTGAAACTAAGTCTCAAAAATGTTTATTTTGCTCAAATATACAATACATAGAATCTAACAGACATGAAAAAGTGCAAGAACAATTTAGTTCTACCTTTAAATTAATTGAGGACTGAAGAGGCTAAGCATTCATTCCTTTATATTGCTACTCTTTTATTTTTATTGCGTATTACTTAATGATGGAGAATCTGGTTTCGGCTTTTCGGCATTTTCAAGACACGTTTTTCTGTTACAGTACAATGTCTTGGAATTTTTTTCCCTCTCATGGCTTTTGTGCTGAAATTTACTTTAGATGGTTTTTGTGCAATTATCTTATTTTTACAGCAGAGTTCCCTAAAGTGACATCAATATTTATTTGGTTTTGTTATCTCTGTACACTGATTTTCTTTTTCTGAAAATGGACTTCATAACTTTTAGCTCCAATCGATTCAATTCTCGTATTCATTCTTAATTGCAAAAAGATTTTGTGCTCAGTGTTGGATGCTACTGGCAGTAAAACATGTGAAACATAGAAATGCGAAAGATATTGGATACTGCATAAACATAGCTTTCCTACGGCCACCTTTATTGGTCTGACTTTCATTCGGAGATGAAACGCCGTTAACACCACCAATAATATTATTAACAAGAAACACTGGAAAATTTCGCCGCAAACAATGTAAAAGAATTTTCTCCGTAATTTATTGCTCTTCTTTCATTAACCAGAAGAGAGTTAGCTGAAAAATAAGGAAATTATTGCAATATTCACTCGAAAGAAAAGAATCACTCGGGTAGTAATCTTATATGGACATGGGTAGGTAACAGAGGAACATATATATAAATACATAAACTAAATAATAACAATAATGTGGATTTGGGGCGCAAAACTGAGTTGCGGCGGGGTGGCCGAGCGCACTGAGGCGCTATGCTACGATGCGCGAGGCCGTTCCTCGTCGGGGATTCGAATACACCCTCGGGCATGGATGTTTATGCCGTCTTTAGTATAAGCTAGTTCATAAGTAGTTTGTAAGTTTAGGGACTGATGACCCCGCAGTTAAGTCCCTAAAGCTTAACAAACATTTGAACATTTTTTAGTTCTGCCAATAAAACGTAATCTCTGGTTCGCCTTTTCTACGTGTTCTTTCCACTTTAAGTATGATGTAATAGTAATTCCTACGTATTCAGATCAATTTTATATTGACAGAGTTATACCAGTCTATACACACTGTTGCAGTCACTCACAATACACACAGAGACACATAGTTTCAGCCATATATTTTGAATCAATTTTTATTTTATTTTATTTATTTTAACTTATATCTTTCAGACCATGCGATAATGATGACCCCGTAGTTAAGTCCCATAAAATCTAAAAACAAAACTGTAAAGGAACAACATCATCTACTCCCCTACCTCTTCGTTTGAATTTAACGCCCTGTGTAAGGGACCTGAAGACGACACCTGTAATGTGTCGTAAACATTGACCGTCGTGTAATTAGAAGCGGTAGAGTGTCCGCCGAAAAGTCATGCCCTGTGTCCGTTGTTTTGTCCCCTCTTCCATTCGCAAGGTAACCGTACAAAACCATGATTTTAGTAACAATCTATCATTAAAAAATTGGACTTTCATTTCATTGCTAAACGTTGTATTGTACAACAAGTGAATTTTTAATACAGAGAAACAAAGTAATAAAGAATCAATACCCTATACGGGAAACACGCAATTAAATAATGTGACCGTATCGTTGAATTTTCATTTACGTAATGCAATTATAACAGCACAAAACACATATATCCCACGTAACTTATAGCGCTTATATTAGTTTTCACTGTGCAGATGCGAGATTTGTATGAAAGTCGTTGAAACAAAGTGGAAGAAATACGTGATCGTAATTTCACCATAAAATTTTACTTTGTGATTTAGAATAAATTTTGAGTACCGAAGTAAAAGGCTATGTAACAATGTGCTTGGGGAAAGGTAGGATATTGGACTGCCTCAATGTCAAAGCGATGTATAATGTAAAAACGCGGGGTTAGTGAGATCTATACATTGTTCTCTGTCACATTGTTTCAACCACTTCTTCGAAATCCGGTATCTGTACTTTCAAGATAAATTTAACCATTTCAGTCTCACATTATGAATCCAGCTTCGGAAGAATTAAAATTCATTGTTTTCTGTATTAATACAGTGTACTAAACATCAAAAGTTTTGATCGAACTGTTGTTTTCTTATGTCATGTAATTCATTCGCAACCCAGACGTTTCTATAGAGGTATTTTAATATTTGGGACGTTATTTTTTTTTAAAGATAACACTGTCAGATCAATAATGCTAGCATAATCTTCGCCACAGCACCAAAGACAAGACAACTGACTGCTGAAATAAAATAATGTGATCCACACTCACAGCCACATACAGACGTCAACGTAACACAACCTCCAAGACGCATAAATGCCTCACAAGTGGCTGCACGCCGTAACAAGCAGCAAAACGTCGTATTAGGAGCATGTTGTTCATCGCCAAGTATGCGACTTTAAAGACTGATACACAAAATACGGTATAAATCAGCTTTTAATACGTTGTTGTCCAGGAACAACACTGGGAATGAAAGGGTTAAGTACTATCAGGTGTGAAGGTTATATGAGTAGCCTAATATCAAACCTGGACATCTGACTTAATGGTCGAAATTTACTTAGCAGTCGATCGTAAAGGAAGTTTCTCCGCTCTTTTCACTGAAGTCCATTTTTCCAAAAATGGACATAAATGTGATAAATCAAACGTTAAATTTGAGTGTTCACAAACAAAGCGGACACCTACATTAAATTTAATGAAAGTCCAGCTCCAGTTGCAATTAGTTGTGCTTTATTTAAGCCCACACTACCGGTTTCGGCCTCTATGTTAGGCCATTTTCAAGCAACGTTGCTTTCTCTATGGCATAACGTCTGTCACACTTGAAAATGGCCTAACATAGAGGCCGAAACCGGTAGTGTGGGCTTAAATAAAGCACAACTAATTGCAACTGGAGCTGGACTTTCATTAAATTTGAACCACAGTTGCGGCAACAGCAACCATCCAACGATGGAGAAACTAATAACCTACATTAAAGCTTGATATCAAACTCGGACACTTATTCTATGAAGAAGTGTGCACAAATGGGAACACAGTGTATGATCACATGACCTCGAAAATCAGACATGGCGACAGCATGTGCCAGGTACTAAGATGTTAGCCCGTACTTAAGTTTTTCAGTAATTTTTATAGTATTATTACTAATACCCATCTTAAAGCGAGCGAAATGGAACATAATTTATCACCAGCGTCTGAAGGAAAAGCTAGGAAGCAGTTGAGACAACCTGAAAAGTGGAAAATAAATATTGAAAAGAAACAAAGGTAAGACTAGCTTGTAAACTACAATGTTCTATTGTAAGGTTTGTTGTACAAAATTATCATTTGTTGGAAAGAAGTTCGATTTCAGAAATAACGTAAGGATGTTTACGGAAAAATCTGGCGACAGTTTCAAGCCGTAACATTTCATTGTGCATATAGAATTAAAAAGATTATTATGATTATTGTAGTTATTCATTTTTCCAATATGTAATAGAGTTCAGAATTTAATATTTTCCACTTTATGTCGATATTCCTATAATTTCCCAGATTCTACACCTGTAAAAGATTCTCGTTACCAGTAAGCGAATCTCAGTTTATCAAAAACGGACATCTGAAAGCGTGTTCACATCAAAAGCGGACACCGACACGTTTTGGTTTCAAAGACGGACATCTGTATTTTCAAACACAATTTGAAAGTCCTTGAGTAATCAAACTGATAGTAGCCAATTCCAGGTATAAATTCTCGAGTATTAAAGTTGATAATGCCCAAATCAGCTTATAAATATATTAACTCTACGTTTCGCAATAAAAAAATGACGTTTATCTCAGTTTCTGTCAAACGACAGATGTCCGTCTTTGATAATAAGCTACTCATATGTATGTTTAACGATATTGCTATTACTTTAAGCAGAATGTTTATGGCACTGTTTATTGAAAATGTAATGAAACACCTACGTCATTCAGTTACGTCAGTCTGGTATGGTATTCATTCTTGTTACTTTGTTTCTCTTACTTACTTACACTGGCGACACGAACCGCAGCCGGTCCTTGTTCTCACCCAGTCCAGGATCCCACACCTTCCTGTCAGCTGTATCATTTGTCATTTGGCGCACCTCTGCGAGTGGAGAAAACGCCCCAGTACCCCTCCCCCCTCCCCCCGCACCGCAACTTTGCTTTATGTCCAAGCTTAAACTTGTATAATATACACCAAGAACATATGAAAATGCACATAAGCACTAAGAGACAGTTAGTAACTGATTACATTGTTAAGTGACTGTAACAAAATGCATCTCTTACAATGGAGAGATAAGCTACCCTCGGGTCACGTGACACTATAAGCAGCACCCACTTCTAACCTTACGCATGCACAAATGCTGTCCCCCCCTCCCCCACCGTTTGAAACAGTTAAATGTTTGTTACAACTAAGAGTATGCATGTCATTTACCCTCAAAATCGCGACACGTTTGCGAAAACGTCCAAAGATATGTGCCAAGTAATAGAAAAGAAGTTGTTCCCATATATGTTAAAAAGAAGATTGGGTTTTTACAAAATGGCTTGCAGTCGGTCTCGAACCCACTACCTTCGAAAGCGCAGCGTGATCCCGTTAACCACAAGGCTATTCGTGGTAGGTACTGACTTAATTATTATTTATGGTCGGCTCATTTAAGGCTTTTACAGTTATAAGTTATAAGATTTTAAAAAGAAGCAGTCAACGATCGGAAGATTGGTTTGAACACCACAGTGCTTTACAAGGCATCGTCCCGTTTGGAGGTGGTATGCCGTTGCCTTCCTCCGACCTCCGAACTGACTTATCCCGCCAGTTGTAGAGGAACCTACAGTTTAAATGTTCAAATTTTTGTAGAGCTTATGGGACTTAACTGCGGGGTCATCAGTCCCTAAACTTACAAACTACTTATGAACTAGCTACTGCTAAGGACGGCACAAATATCCATGCCCGAGGGGGGATTGAAACCCCCGACCGTAGTGGCCGTGCAGACCGTGACTGGAGCGCCTCAGTCCCCTCGGCCACCGCGGCCGGCACCTAAGTTTAACGTGGGTTTCGAACCACGGTGCCTCTCAATATTTTTCTCGTTAGCAACACTGCCAGAGGTGAAAGAAGTGGAAAGTGACAGATGAAAATCCTAGGACCTGACGGGGATCGGACCCGCGAGCTTTGGATTTGGAGTGTGGCACCCTACCTCTGTGCTATGGAGCCGCAATATATAAGATATTTCACCAAATATGACGTGGTTTTGATTAATCTTCGATGCACCAAGAACAAATATGAAAGGCGGATGTTGCCTTAATGGATGATTAGCCAATGCAGTAGCTTCATTGTCTTCGCTTTGGGAAAATTCGTGCGTAACCGCCAGACCTCGAGTAGCCAGGAGCTGGTGTCTCTACCAGCTCCAACGCCAGTGTTATTAGCGGCGTTTCCCATCGCGCCTCCCTGCCGCCGAAGCGTCAACACGCTGCCTCCGGGGGTTCAGAAGAGAAATTGATACTCCGCCGCACATGCGCTTTGCAACGCTGCGGCCAATGACGCCTATATTAATCGGCTAAGCTCCGACTCGTATATTTGCTATTTCCGTGACGTAAAACGCTTCCCATGCGATAAAAATACTTTGAATGTGCATATAAAACGATCTGATAGAAGAACAAAACAAAGAATGATAGTTTAAAAACATTTTTTATTTTATTTATTTATTTCCTGTTTTCACGTCGAGGTTTTTTCTGAGGCTTCACTGAACCCAGTGAACATATAGGACGCGCCGCCACGTTCGCGAATTATATCTAGTTCTAGTTGATAATCTGTTGGTACCGCTCTGAGTGACAGATGAAGATGTGGGTGCAAGCGTCAACGCCGGCCGCGGTCGGCCGTGCGCTCGCTCTATTGGTGGGATGCTGTCCGCGCTACGCGACGTCACAGCGCAGCAGCCAGGGCTGCCATCTGTCGCGCTAATGAGAGCAATTAGGGCGCGATGCGCGTGCGCGATTAACGCCGCAATTAGCGAGGCGGCCGCCATTACCTGCCCTGCTATTTGCATACCGTAATTGGGGGGACATTTATTAGCGCGTCATACCTTACACGCTTATCTGTCCGGCGCCCCACTTCAGTTTCGCCCATTCGTACCTCCGCTTTATCCTATTCCGTTTCGCCTCCTAGAACGCGGAAGCGGGGGGGGGGGGGGGAAACTGCTGTTTTTTCGCAACCGCAGGAGCGGCGCCTAGGGCTCGTCCATCAGGCCCGTCCGATAAGGCGGATAAGCGAGTCAAGTGGCCAGCAGTAGCCACACGGGAAGCGCGCGCTCGCGAAAGCTTGCGCAGACCGGAGCGATACTCATCGCGGCTCCTTCATTAGCGTGGTGGGCTCACCTTAGGAAGAATAAATAAAAAGCGAAAAAAGATGCCAGTGGTGAAACGAGTGTGCCGCGCAGTTACGCGCTGATACCGGTGGAGTCCTGACACGCCGCAACCGACGCCCCCTAAATATTTATACTGGCGGCGAGTACACGCGGAATTAGCCACTTCCTTCAACACGGCCGACGTGAGCGGCGTAGGTGTCCGCCTCCGCTTTCCGCGTTGCGCAGTCCGCTGCGATAGGCAGCTGCCGCTGCTCGCGCGGCTAGCCAGCTGCTTCCGACGGAACCTTCTAGGCGGGTAGACGGTGTCTCGCTCGGGACTCGAACGAGGTCGGCCAGGCCACAGCTAGTCGACCAGTCGATTTACACAGCGGTAATCCGACAACTAGTGGTTGTTGTTGTTGTGGTCTTCAGTCCGGAGAGTGGTTTGATGCAGCTCGCCACAATACCCTATCCTGAGCAAGCCTCTTCATCTTCTCATAAGCACGGCAACCTACATCCGTCTGAATCTGCTTACTGTATCCCTCTCTTCGTCTTCCTCTGCGGTTTGTAAATCTATCGGACCAAACTGCGTGGTCATCTGCCCATAGCTTACAAACTACTTAAACTGATGTAAACTAACCTAACGACAAACACACACACCCATGCCCCAGGGAGGACTCGAACCTCCACGGCGAGCAACCGCGCCCTCCGCAGCGAGGCGCTTTAGACCGCTCGGCTACTCCACCGCGGCTGCGGTTTTTACCCCACACACGTTCCTCCAACGCTAAATTCACAATTCCTTGATGTCTAAGAATGTGTCCTACCAATCTATCCCTTCTTTTAGTCAAGGTACGCCAGAAATTTCTTTTCTCCCCAATTCTGTTCAGTGACCCCTCATCAGTTACGTGATCCACCCACCCACCTAATCTTCAGCATTCTTCTGCAGCACCACATTTCAAAAGCCTCAATCCTCTTCCTGTTCGCAATGTTTATCGTCCATCGTCCAACTAGTGGATAGGGATGCAAATGCTTCATCAGTGCCTTGCAAACATCGATATTTTGACAATAAACATAGGTGTTAACATCAATTATTGAAACCGCGATACAACGCCAACGAATCGACGACAAAAGTCCACAACTATCAATATCGTTCAACAATGGATTATTAACCCCGTTATTGTTATAGTTACTCAGCCAGCGACAGATCGAGTGTACTGATATTCCAGATGTCATCACTATTTTCATCCTTCTCTGACGTCGATCTCTCTTTTTTTATTTTCTTTTTATTTTTTTTTTTTTTTTATGTCGACGTTAGATGATTAATCAGATGTTTGGGCCAGCATGGGTGTCTGGCATTGCCGAAGTTTCACCCTCCAATAGCAATGTTACCCAACCCGATTCCGATATCGTGCTGTCAAAAGGCTGAACTTTAAACAAACGTCAGCCGAAAACTCCGAGATAGAAGCCAACAAGCTTAAAGTATAACAGATTTTCATTTTAGCTAGGTACATGGTTTGTTGAACGTCATAGATGATAATTCATTTTAAAAATTCATGATTAAATAACAACTGAAAGATATATAATGTTTCTTTAATCTTCTTAACGTCGATAACTAAGAAGAAAGGTAATACATAAAACGCGAGTTTTTTCGCGTGTAATCAACAGCTTGATGTAAATCCCACTCAAATTAGCACAATTCCCAGCTTCTATTTCATTCTATTCTGCCATTTTGCTGTATATTCGTAGCATAGTGAAAGAACACATGGAGGGAAATACTACACATTTTAAATACTAAATTATAGACACCCTGGTATTTTCCCGCCGCAAACAATAGGAGTATGTTGGATTTTGTGAAGAAACAGGTGTCGTTTGTGTTTTATATTTCTCTGACAACACGATTTACTTTTAGTTATTACAATACGTACTGAAAAATGAAATCATGTCAATGTTTTATCGAAATATTTCTAAAACATAAAAAAAATTAAAAAATCGATGAAACATCAGTTTATCGTATTTCAATGTTTTTGTAAGAGCTATGCTTTTCTGATTGAACATCGACGTGTGAACATTGAAAGACGACCGTCTGTCGTCTTCCATATATTTTTTGTGTATTTCTATAAAGTTATAATTTATTTAATGTCGCTAGATTATCATTTTGTTAAAACTTGAACCCTACTCTTTTCGAGGCTTGAGGAATAGCATATTTATTAAATGTGTTAAAATATTAGTTAATATTGTTAGGTTTCTGTTATTTTGTTATGTTAATAATTTATTATTATATTAATTAATGTGGCATAAGTATGGCTTCTCCGCTACGCCACTGTCCCTGTGAGAATGTGCAGTTGTTGTACGTTTAAGTGGGTGCGAGAGTCTATGGCTGTTTGAATGTGGGGAGTGATAGCTCGCTTTGCATCGTTCTCTCTAGCTCAGTATCGATAGCTGCTCATGTTACCACAGAGGTTTCCACACCCTTTGGTTGTGGGCTAGTGAGCGATCCTTTCCCTCCAGCGCGAGTATCGCTCTCCGTCCCCACCACCGCTGTTTTCGTGGATTTTCCGGCTTTTGGTGGCTTCCCGCGCTATCCCCGGTGGCCGCACGGCGGATCATTCTGCTCTGGTCATCTGGTGAGGTAAGGTTGGTTCTGCTCTTATTTCTGGAGATGGTTGCGTTTCATTGACTAGCAAGTTTAACTTAGATTCGTGAACTTAGAATCATTTTTGTGGAATATTTTCTCCGATCGTGTGCGGAAATGTGTTCTTGTTGCTGGCCGCGGTGGCCGAGGGGACTGAGGTGCTCCAGTCATGGTCTGCACGGCCACTACGGTCGGGGGTTCGAATCCCCCCTCGGGCATGGATATTTGTGCCGTCCTTAGTCTTAGCTAGTTCATAAGTAGTTTGTAAGCTTAGGGACTGATGACCCCGTTAGTTAAGTCCCGTACGTTCTACAGACATTTGAACATTTTGAATATTTTTTTGTTCTTGTTTTTCAGTTCAGTGTTTTCCAATTTATAAACACGGTGTGTGTGATTCTAGACGTAGTTTGATAACGGCTTGGGATGTTAAAACCTTTTGTGATCATGTGTGGGTATATGAACTCTGTGTAAATACTTTTTAGCTTTGTGCAGCCCGATTTATAATAGGTTATATGTTCATTTTTGTACAGTGCATATAAAAATCTTCTCACCGTTTCCTTCTGTGAGTGATATGTGTTCCATGTGGTTGGTTCATAGAACAAAGCTTGCAGCTTCCACTCTTGTTTGTTCCATGCCCATCAGGCAAGTAACGATGTGGGTATCCTTCTGATTTCCACTAATTTGTCGCGATCTTCTCTCCCCGCCTATTTTAATTTTGCTGTTCTTCTCCCACTTGTAGTACACACTCTGTATTTGTCAGTAATTCTCTCTGAGCCTGGTACAACCTACTCCAATAGCTTCCTTATGTAATTTTAAACATTTCTAAGGGTTTCATGCTGCAGTTCTTATTATTATTTTCCGACTTTGTAATTATTTCACTTTTACGAGTTTTGGAGACTGGACTTCATCTGTCTCTGTAATCGCTCCCTATCTCGTGTAGCTGTATTTCATTCACTTCCTTATATAACTCTAAGAATTTCTATGGGTTGCATGCTGTAGTTAATTTTCTTTATTTTTCGGAATCACAATTTATTCAATTTTATCGGTTTTCGGAACCACGTGGGTCCGAGTTCCGACTTCCGGGGTTTGCAGCTAGTCGCCTGAATTCACGCCACCTTTCATATAAAACCAGTACCTAGATCGATTTCTAACAGACTGCAATTTAAGAATCCACCGTGATTTTGTGTAATGAATTCGACTTTCAACCACTTCATCTACAGTGGAGTGCGTTCATGTAACGTAGCCGTGTGTCGCCGTTAGCGTGTTTGCTCGCGTTTTCTGTTCAGATGTAATTTAACTTGCTATACACACTCAACATCTCAAAACAGGCACGACAGACCAGAGCCAGCTTCAAAGTTTTGTATATTGTGTTTTGTGCTACCTCCGACCTGCTGAATGTCGCCGACGATAGCGACGCCTGCTTCCGCCGCGTCTCAGCACACTGTTTTTGGTGAGTTTCGCTGTGGCATTGCGTGTGTGTGAGAGAAATCATGTATAATTTAGACTGGGCACCGTCCGTATTAATTCATGTAAGATGCATTTTTATTGTATTAACAAAATTGGTTCTTCATTTTGCTTGTTTTCTATCTGAATAAACAAGTTTAAGTTCAGCATATTCCGGAAGTTGCCTATGAAGTGTAGTTTTAGAGCACCTTCCCCCTTTTATTTAATATTGTTCTTTACAAGTGCTGAGAAGGAGTTCAGATGCATTTTTTTTTTGTATCTAAATTCCGTTGCGCCATAAATGTTTTCTTAGCCACCTTTCTAAGATAACTTCAATTGTGGTGGCTTACTTATTAATGTCTGTGTGTAATAACGTGTGAACTGCTATGTATATTGACCATTGTAGTATTAACTTCGTGTTATTGAAGTAATTTGAAACGAGTCAGTTCTCAGTTTGGGCCAGGGAACAAGGCTTTCTAGCAGGGAGTAACCATTAGTTCACATGGACCATATTTGCTAATTTTAGTGACAAAGCAAGGCTCTTGTTACGTACAGTGGTCAACTTTTAACATCGATTTTTTGTCAGCGATCTTACATCCCTACATGTGGATGCACTTCTGTAAGCCTATTGTTTATTAACAGCCATGAATTTGTAGGTTGCCCATGACACGAACTTTTTGACTAGATGAATACTCGACGTTACCTGGACATTTATGTATTCCAGTCTCAGTACTTTTCTTCTCCCCCCCCCCTCCCTCTCTCTATCTCCTCCTCTATATCACGTCCTCCTGCTACCTTAGCCTGTTTCCTTCACTTCCATCTCTAATATTAAAAATGTTAAAATGTTTGTAAATCTAAGGAACTTAATTACTGTGGTTATTAGTACCTAGCCTTGCAGACTACTTATCTCTAAAACGAATCTAAGGACAATACACACACACACACACACACACACACACACACACACACACACACACATACACATGTATATATGTCCGAGGGAGGACTCGAACCTCCGACCTGCACGCTACGCAGCAAGACGCCTTGGAACGCTCGGCCACTCTAGCGCGGCTGTCCTCTCCCCCTCCTTTATATCTCCCCCTTCGCCTCCTCAGTCCAACGACTCATATTCGTGTCCATCAATATATATGCACTAGCACCTGGCGTTTCCCGGGTACTTACCTATCCCATTCTCTCGTTAGTCCATCTCCACTCTCCTCCCTCCCTCTCTCTGACGGTCTCTCTCTCTCTCTCTATCTCTTTCTCTCTCTAGTCCCCTCAAAAACCAACAACAACAACAACTCTCTCTCTCTCTCTCTCTCTCTCTCTCTCTCTGTGTGTGTGTGTGTGTGTGTGTGTGTGTGTGTCTGTTCATCTCTTTCTCTCTCCCTGTTCATGTTCCCTATCCCTCTGTCAGCCTCCTGCCACTACTCCTGTCCACTCTTCTCTCTCTTTTCAATTCCTCCTCTACAGTCCATCTCCCACTCCCCCTATCTATGAAAAATTACATACATTTGTAAACTTTAATGGCGGTCAGTGAAACAGTGTCAAGTATTTTGCAAATTACCCTTTGCCATGCACCGTACGGTGGCTTACGAAAATTAGACCATGTATTAATGCAGGTTATAAGCTATCTCCATTCTCATTTGTACGTTGAACAGATTTATGTTTCATGGCAATCTACGAACGTATATAAGAATAGACGGAAAATATTCGGAGAAATAAAAGAGAAATGAAGGTTGTAAAAGGAACAGTTTTTGCTTCTGGGGTTTTAGAAATAAAGTGACCGGCGATTAGAGATTTTTTGTGTTTAGGTGACCTGTACAGATGTAAAGAAACGCATGGCAACGTTAATGTAACATTTTCATTAATTGTCATTCATACCAATCCAGTCCGTTTTGTTGCGCACCGTAAAAATTATCTTAGTTCATATGAACAAAGATAAATATTGTCATGTCCCATTTAGATTCAACTGTTTCATGTATGGTTGAAATCTTCGGTATTTTAAAATCGTATTGCTTTCCAAATTCCTTGGAAGATGGTTCAAAACGGGAACCAGTCAGAATGAAATAAATTATAACAATACATCAAACATTCTTATAACTATACGTACATGAGGCGTCAGTTCACATAAGAGAATAAAACAAGGACTACCTTTAAGGACTACCTAAGCACGCCTCCCATCAGATACAGGTGCAGGTGCGGTGATCACTGTATCCCCATTGGGGGGTTGGAACACTTACACTTGCGGTGACACTTGCGGGGAGTGACACTTGGGGGGAACCTGGGGCTCTTGGGGCGGCTGAGGGCTTTTCCTGGGTACTGGCACACCAAGAAGTCTAGCACTGCTGTTGTCAAGTTTCCACACTGTCAACACGAAACTCAGTGAAATTGCACAACCCTTTAAAGAGCAATATAGTAACTTGTTCTAACTGCATATTAATTCGTTGAGTGTTCCTCTTGAAAACAAAAAGGTATTTTGTAGTGATAATGTTTAGAGAGTTATTAAGACATTCTATGCTACTACATACCTCCTAAAAGCATATTATTCAGAACACTAAGCATATCAAGACATCTGCGCAAGCAATAAATATATTAGGCATCCTGCACAGATACGTTGATGTAATTGACCGCTATGTAGTTAACCCCACTATCACGCAACTTACATCTCTTTAAAAATAGCTACTATGCTTTTTAATAGGAGACGCAACCTTAAACCTTCAATTAAAAACGTTAATAATAAGTCAAGAGTATTTTACATACTTGAATTGTTTATTCGTAGACCCCAAAACGATTTGGCTGTATTCTAATTACAAATATATCCAAGAAATATATGGAATACGGAATGTGTAAGGGAATGTCACACACCGAAAAATGCAAAAGATAAATTCTATTTTCTATCGCCGTCATATAGAACCATTTTTACTCCGAACTTGGCATAAACCAACAGGGAGAAACAAGTTGCAAGACTTCCAGGAAAAATGAAGCGAAATTGGCAGCCAATAGTTGGTTATAAATTACATTGCCTGTTAACTGTATAAATATAAATTACGGAATACGCGGAACAACTGTTCAGTACAGTCAAAAAGGTCTAAGGTAATAGGCAGTGGTTTACAATCAGATATCCGTATCACTCTCTTCCTCAAGAATTCTGTGTGAAGATTTATATTCAGAACATTCAAGAAAAAGGCTACTGTGGTGTTGAAACTACAAGAAACAGCTCATTTACTCAGGAAGGGAAAACGTTATGGTGCCCGTAAATTTGAATGGCTGAATCTTGTCGTAACATTCATTTTTTGATAAAATGTTAAAATCCTCTGAATACGGCACAGGTAGCGGCTGGAGGGCGTGGATAGGGGCAGCACCTCCTATATATAGGAGACCCGGGCTCGAGTCCCGGCTATGTACACCTTTTCAGCTTTGCCCATTCGCAGTTGACGTCATATATTCTGTAAATATCAAAATTAATGTTTGTTTGTCATTTTGTTCGTATTTTATGCACGGCCATGTCATACATCCGATTGCGATAAAACTTTGTCAACATATTTATCATAGGCATAATTATGTCACTGTACGACTCATAGTTCAGGAGATATGACGTCATAAACAATGATACAATGAGATTCGTGAAAAACTACTACTTCATGATTGACACTTAAATTTATTACTTCTTTGTTACTTAATGCACTAGAAACATATTTTGCTAATAGTATCCTTTTATGCCAATCAATGTAACTACAAAATTATTTCTTTGTACTTATTATAGTTTATGAGATATGACGTCATAAACACTAAAACGCATGGGAAACTGCCGCATCATGTTTGTTCGTATTTTATGCCCTTCCGTACCGTCAACTTGATTGCCATTAAACTTTGCACACTTAATCTTCAAAACAAGAGGAAAGACACTGTCTACGTAAAATTTTGTATGATACATATTAGAGGGGACTTTACCTATGAACTGTGATGATACATGAGGTAGGAGATAAATGGGTAAGAAGGAGAGTAGGGGAGAGGAATTTTTTACTTGAATTTAAAAGAAAATAATAATTAATTAGTTAAATGATTAAGTTACGATATATTTATTATCAGTTGATAGACCATAGATAATTCATAAAATGATATATATAAAATTAATCTTAAAGAACGAAAAACAGTGATTTTTCTTATGTTTTAGACATAAGTGTGGAATTAGTCAGTCTTGTTTAATTATCTTAAGTGATGGGAACAAGTCAATCTTGTAAGAGTTTCATTTTGTAAAAGTCTCGTCTATTAAATTTTCTGAAGTTTTTCTCTCAAGAAAGAAGTCTTTTCATTTATTAGTGACGAATTCATTTATAATTGGCCAACCCACGAGCCCTGAGTATCCAGAAATAGTAAATTGTCGGTATTCAATCACGTAATTAATTACCTTTAATTACTAACTTTTGAAACAAATAGTAATAAAATCACTAAACGACTATATTTATAATAATATAATATAAAAAAATTCACCAACTAAAGACTAATAATTTAATTTTCATTATATATTAATATAGAATTTCGACAAAATCTACGGTTTTAGTCAGCTCTTGACGAAATTTTGTACACTTAACCTTTAAAATAGAGGAACGTAAACATGTACGTAATATTACATACGGTGCATGGAGGAAGTTACCGTGCAATACTTAGAAACCACTTCACTGATCACTGTAAAAGTTAACAGAGTTATATAATTTTTTACAAATGGAGCGGACAATGAACTGGGGAGGTAGAGCAGGAATTCCACAGAGACGAGGGGGTGGTGGTAGAGAAAGGGAAAGGTGGAGATTGGCAGAGAGGTAACCGGAGATGAACAGAGGGGAGATGAGGAGGTGAACATAAAGAGGAGGGGGGAGAGGAGGAGGTGGGCAGAGAGAGAGGGAAGAGAAGGTGGACAGAGAGACAAAGGAGAAGGAGAGCTGGACTAACTTAAGACTGGAATAAATATAAACCTGGGAGACGCCGGCTTTTCAGCTAGTAAGAAACACTAACACATAAAGCTCAGCGGCGGGACGTAAACACGACCGCCCTCACCGCTGTGTTGCCTGGCGGCAATGTGAGCCATTTACCCCCAGTAGCATTATGCATAACGCCAATAGAAGGAATAACCTGATTACGTGTCTTTCCACAGCACAATTCTCACTCGATATTCCCGTATGTAATTCGTATCAATTGTCGAGCTCTCCAATAGCGGCAATTGATACGAATTTCGTAGGGTAATATCGAGGCTGAATTTAATTTTATGCTGTGGAGGGAGACGTACTTAGGTTATTCCGCGCATTCGCGTTATGCATAACGCCACGGTGGCTGAATGGTAAAATGCAGGCCCCGCAGCTCAGCGCGTTCGGTGGGTGGGGTGGGGTGGGGAGGGGGGTGGATGCTTTCTGCGAGTCAACAATCAACATAAAAAGGACGATACTACGCCCGCAAGGAACGCCCCTCTTTCCCTCCCCATAGAAAGCGGGAGACTCGGCTAGGAATCGCAGCTATAGCACAAATTCTTGCAATAAATATGAAACTAAGGATGTCTATGAAAGATAAATTTACATGGTATTTCTTACCTTTTTATATGTTATCTGTGCGTTCTAGAACTCCAGTTTCTTTTGTGTCTCTGTTCACTTTCGCGGATTCGTCGTTACGTTGTAAATAGGTCCAATGAACATTAAACAGTTTGTGGCTGTCGAAAAAATGTTCAAATGTTTGTAATTCTATCGGACCAAACTGCGTGGTCATCAGTCCGTAGCTTACAAACTACTTAAAACTGGGTAAACTAACCTAAGGACAAACATACACAACCATGCCCCAGGGAGGACTCGAACCTCCACGGCGAGCAACCGCGCGCTCCGCAGCGAGACGCTTTTTTTTTTTTTTTTTTTTTTTTTTTTTTTTTTTTTAAATCTTGTAGATACATGGTCTGCGGGCGTACGTTCAGTTTGTTCGTTGAATGGTGGGCTCAGCTTTTTTATTACAGAGGGCGTTCAGCCCCCTGACCGGGCGCGCTGAGCCACGGCGCCCACCGCGGCTGTGGCTGTCGAACACACTGCTTTGCACTGTAGTAGGAGATGGGTAGTTTCAACTTTAACAGCGTCAGTAAAATAATAATAATGCTGTATACATGGTGTCCCATTCATCTTGACCATCCAAAATATCTCTGGAACAAGAACAGCTATTGTAAAACGAGTTTCACCTGTATCAATGTAAGGCAGGGGCTCGTGAATGTATTTTGAAACATTTTAAAACGAAATCATTTTTTTAACACAAACTTATTGCTCTTAAAATCTACACGCTATATTATTTTATCAGGAAGGAGCATCACAAATAACATTAACATTGGCGTTGATTGCATCGCAATGCGCCAATTACATCCCGATATATTTTTTCCGTTAGTTCGCATATCTTTCACCATTAGCATGTTGTTGATCTGGCGTATCGCGGCTCAGAAAAACTCCGAAGTCAAACTAGAGGTCGCTCTATACCAAAAAAAGGACCGTGGCTTATAAAGCACTGTGGTGTTCAAGCGACTCTTATGATAGGTCAGTGCTTTATCTTTTACTAGGCATGGTAATGTCTTGTGTATTGGTCGATTCCATATTTCTGTTTGCCTGGATCGAGTAATGCGTAAAAGGAAGGAGAGAAAACCATTCATTTAATGGTACTTTTCGGGCCAAGACTTCAACTAGATACGTGGGAATTACTACTATCAAGGACTTAAATTAGAAAGAATACAGGTATTATGTTATGGGGAAGGCGAACCAAAGACTACGTTTTATTGACAGAAAGCGTAGAAGGTGCAACAGACCACTAAAGTCGTCAGTCCTCTTTTGGAGTATAGATGCGCGATGTGGGATCCATAAAAAGTAGGACTGAAGGAAAACATCGGAAGAGTACAAAGAAGGGCATCTCGTTTTTCATTATCTTGATACAGGTCTGAGAGTGTCACGGAAATGATACAAGAGTCCAAGTGGGGTGAATTGAAACAACAGCGGTTTAGGAAATTCCGGCATGCTGGGTTGATTAGGAACCGCAACTTCTTTACTATTTATGTTCACTATTTAAAACCTGCCAAATATGCATAAAATGATAGTTTTGATTGACAACTAGTTTCGGGATGCCATGAGCCCATTCTCAAGTCTTCACTATACAAGAAAGCGTATCATCAAATTTACATAAACAAAGGTATTATTCTCCATAAGGCCAGGCTTTATTGTGAACAATACCTTTTGTTTCTGTAAATTTGATGATACGATTTCTTATATAGTGAAGACGATACTGATATGGAGGACTTGAGAATTGGCTCAGGGCATCCGGAGCTAGTCGTCAATCAAAACCATAATTTTATGCAAATTTGGCTGTTTTGAAATAGCGAACGTAAACAGAGATAAAGTTGCAGTGAGATCTACTTACGAAATTACGGGCGGAGGATGACACGTTGCTCAATCGGAACCCGTTGTACCTTTCGACGCCTGTAGGTCGGAGTGTACAGTTCAATTCAGGCTTCGCTTACTCTCCAACTTAAAAATCGGTATATAAAATCCACGGATAGGTCCTTCCCAAACCTTCTCCAGCTATGCTTCGCCTACAGTGATCCTCAGGTTGAAAAGGTGCTTGTAACGGGGCTATCTGACCTCGACCATTCGGTGGCAATCCCTCAACGTCCACATCATACCACCTTTACTGCAGTGCAGTGTTCTGGCGCATCACTCGTGAACCCTTGTGATTTTTCTTTCCATGGCCATCATTTTCGCTTTGTTAGAGCAGGTCATAACAGGTGTGTATACAACTGAAGGAGGGTGGTGTACCAACAGGTGGTATAGTAGGTAGTATATCAGTGTGAATGGCCGCCTAAAGTTGCTGTGCTGTGATTGGTCAGTGCATAGGCCTATGGATGATAGGCGCCAAAACTTATTTCTTCTTCAGTGATAATATATATATATATAACATTACCTTGACATGATTTACATAAAATGTCATCTCTCTCTGTAGCAAGGTAACATTCTGTTGTCCCAGATCATATAAAAATATAAATCAATTAACAAAACTAAAAAGAAAAGGCAGACAAAACGCTTCGACCACGTTTTGGTGCCAGCAGACCGATGTGTATAGCGCTGTTTACCCACATCGGTTTCGGCAGTCATCACAGGCAGAACCGCTTCCGATGCGGCCGGACATATAATACCATTTGATTATACGAGGGGTGGGACTTAAATAGTGGCAACTATTTATTCACAACTGATACAAAAGCGTTACATTTTTGCATATGTTACTACTCTTCAAAGTAGTCACCTGCGTTGTGTAGAACCCGTTGCCAGCGATGTGGGAGGCGACGTATACCGTTGGCAGAGCCTGTTCTGTTGATGGTGCGAATGGTGCGGTCTACTGCCTGTCGAATTTCTGGAATAGTTCTGAAGCGAATGCCACGAACTGATTCCTTCATCTTCGGAATCAAAGTCACAAGGACTTACGTCCGGTGAATATGGTGGACGGTAGATTACTTCCCAGTCTGCCACAGTTTGACGAACTTCATTGAAGGCTTTTACCCAACGTGTCACTGTTCTGTATGGCAATGCCAATTCCCCGCATCCTCTTGAAGACCTTGATGACACTTGTAACGTTTCTGCATGTTGCACATCCCGTAATCGCGAGTTATTTAGCATTGCCAACATTGCAGACTCAACGTATTTGGACACTTAAATAAAAGTTCACCACAGGACATGTAAAATATCACATTTTCGCACTCTATTTAAAATACATTTAAGAGATAGTATGTATATTTAAACTTAACTTTTGCTATCTAGTTATGTAATACTGAGTTTTAATACTTTCGTAAATAATAACTACAAACACTAAAAATACATTACGTACAGTTATAGAATATCCTATAAATACGTGTACTAATATAAATGTAACATTATTACATGTTGTAATTATTGCACAACATTATTACATGTTTACCTTTTGCTTAAATAAATTAGGGCAGACCATGTTTCAAATATCACTGGATCCTAAATCATATATTTATTACTATTTTGTCACTCATTTCAACTATCTGTGCGATACTAAGAAATTATTGCCGAAATTAACAAAGTTATTACTACTTTAAAGAAAACTGTATTTATAAAAAATTAAACTACAAATTGAAATATACTAAAATTGTAAGTCTAAATAACAAAACAGCAAAACGCTAATTACAAACTATTTACTTACCTACGCAAACACCATAAATTTAAAAAAAAGTTCAAATGTTTGTGAAGTTTAGTCACTGTCCCCACGGCCACTACGGTCGGGGGTTCGAATCCCCCTTCGGGCATGGATATTTGAGCCGTCCTTAGTCTTAGTTAGTTCATAAGTAGTTTGTAAGTTTAGGGACTGATGACCCCGTAGTTAAGTCCCATAGACTTTACAAACATTTGACATTTTTTGTGAATTTTATGCGACTTAACTGCTGGGGCATCAGTCCCTAAACTTACAAACTACTTATGAACTAACTTACTCTAAAGACAACACAAGCACCCATGCCCTATGGAGGGTTCGAAACTCCGACGCGGGAGACCGCGTGATTCGCAACGTGGCGCTCCAGACAGCTCGGCTACTCCCGCGCGGCCATCATAAATAGAACCAATAGGCCTAATAAGTAAATTTACGAAGTCATGTTCACATTTGTTATTTATATGATTAGAGTAAATGAAATTACCGTAACTACATACAACCACATGGCCAAAATGGATTATTGTTGTGAAGAGGAGATTAAGACAAACTTTATAAACTCTTTATGATATTGAAACTTCATTATATTAATTTGACCTGTGTATAAAAGTTACGGAGTTATGGACGCCAATAGTTTTCATGTTTATGCAGTACTAAAATGTTTGGAGAGAAGCCATATTGTGGCAGAAGATTTTTGGCTGTGTTCAGGGGCAGTTAGGTTTTGTCTTGTTGTCCGATATAATATTGTGCAAGTTGAACGTAATGTTTTAAAAGGAAAAATAGTATTAAAAATGAGGAACTACTACAAGAGTTCGTCATTTCACCTCGATCACCTTTCATTATCATGTATAAGGTGAACTGTACTACTCCAAGATCCTGGATCGACGGATTATTTCAACGCAATCGGCCATCTAATACAAGATAAGTAGAGATTTTTAATACCGTGAACCTCACCACTTCTACGAGTGACCTGCAGTACGCACACAGTTTGTCCGGACCTATTATAGGGAGCGGCAAAGTAGGGACTGTTACACAATGTTGTGTTGTACGATCTCAACGACAATGGAAGAGTCCATTGCATAGTGTCTCCTCAGCAGTGTTGCCACTATTTAAGTTCCAACCCTCGTATAACAGTGCATTTTAACCATGTAGAACATAAGTCGTCAATGTTAACCCGTAACTGCCCTGGCGGGGTCATATTTGACCCCAAGAGTTTTTATTTTTATATTTATTCGCTAGGTGACATGGTGGGGAGTTTTCACGAAATCTGCCAAGTCTAAAGAAAGTAACCAACATATTTTTTGTACAAATTTGAAAAATTAGAAAAAAATGTAAATAAATATTCAGCGTAGGAATTTAAACAAATACGGTTTGTAAATCATCTTTTGTGTTTTCATATAGCAAGAACCATGCCTTCAGAAGTGCAGTACACGGAAAATGACCTCTTTCTAAGGAAAACAAATTTTTATGTGAATTAAAATACGTCAGATAAATTCAAATCTTTTAAAATAATTACTTTGTAATTCTATGTTTAAATGAATTTGTTTACCTTCACAATTTGATATTAACTTGAAAATAAATACTTACATTCAAAAAGTCATTTACAGTTACATTTACCCCAAGTATTTGGGGTCAAAAATACCCCGCCAGGGAATGAGAGTTATCTACATTCGCCAGGGCAGTTAAGGGTTAATTAGATACACTGGAAATTGAAAGACAGTTTGCTATTTGTGCACTTTCTTTGTTTTAGCGTAAATAAAGTGGCATCGTTTGAATAACTTGTTTTACCGGACTAGTTCCTCACCAATTAACCTAAAAACCTCAACATCAAGAACCAACGACTTGCGTGCCGCCTACTGAGCTACGGACACAACTTCTGAAGAAACCAGGCTGGTGAACACTTTACTGCATTTAACTTCGGGTGTTGATACCAACTAGATATCCTTGGAGTAGTGAAGCAACTTAAATCACTTAACAAGAACAACTCTTCTGGTCCTGACTTTAAACCCATTGGATTTCTGTTAGATTATGCTGAAGCGATAGATTCTTACTTAACAGCCATATAAAACCGCTCTCTCAAAGAAGGATATGTACCAAAAGATTGGAAAGTTGTACAGGTCACACCTATATTCTAGAAAGGCAGTAGGAGTGACCCACTAAACTACAGGCCTATTTCATTGATGTCAGTATGCAGCAGGGTATTGGAAGATATCCTTTAATCAAATATTATGAATTATCTCTAAGACAATGATCTATTGCAGGTCGAGGTGGCCGAGGGGACTGAGGCGCTCCAGTCACGGTCTGCACGGCCACTACGGTAGGGGGTTCGAATCCCCCCTCGGGCATGGATATTTGTGCCGTCCTTAGTCTTAGCTAGTTCATAAGTAGTTTGTAAGCTTAGGGACTGATGACCCCGCAGTTAAGTCCCATAAGTTCTACAAACATTTCAACAATGATCTATTGACCCAAGATCAACACTGATTTAGAAGTACTGTCGACAAAAGATCTCAAATTGATTCCGTATTTCTTGATTTCCAGAAGGCTTTTGACACCGTACCTCACAAACAGCTTTTAATCAAATTGCGTGGTTATGATATATAGCCTCAAATTTGCGACTGGTTAGGTGATTTCTTGTCAGAGAGGACACGGTTTGTAGTAATCGATGGTAAGGCATCGACTAAAACAGAAGTGATATCGGGCGTTCCTCAGAGTAGTGTTATTGGTCCTCGGCTGTTCCTTATTTACATAAAAGATTTGTGAGAAAATCTAAGCAGCTCTTCTGGGTTGTTTGCAGATGACGCCATCACATACCGTCTAGTAAAATCATCTGGAGATCAAAACCAACTGGAGAACGATCTAAATAAGATATCACTATGGTGTAAAAATTGGCAATTGACTCTTAAATAATGAGAAGTGTGTAGTTGTCCCCATGAGTACGAAAAGAAATCCGTTACTTTGTGTACAAGATAAACCAATCAAAACCGAAGATCGTTAACTCCACTAAATAACTAGGAATTATTATTACTTCATACTTAAACTGGAAAGAACACATAGATAATGTCGTAGGAAAGATGAACAAAGACTGCGTTTTATTGGAAGAACCCTTAAGAGATGTAACAGAACTAGAACTAGCTTGTCCGTCCATTTTTGGAGTATTGCTGCCCAGTGTGGGATCCGTATCAGGTGGGTTTGACGGAGGACATCGAAATAGTCTAAAGAAGGGCAGCTCGTTTCGTATTGTCACGATACAGGGGAGACAGCGTTACGGAAATGATACAGCATCTGGCGCTTATCGCTGCAGCGAGGGCTACTTACGACAGTACAATCGTCAACATTCTTCTCCGAATGCGGAAATATATTGTTGACTCCCGCTTACATAGGTAGAAATGATCATCAGAGTAAAATACGAGAAATCAGAGCTCGAACGGAGAGATTCAGGTGTTCTTTCTTTCCGCGCGCTATTCGAGAATGGAATGGGAAATAAATAGTATAATGGTGGTTCGATGAGCCCTCTGCCAGGCAGGAGAGCTTCTGTGAAGTTTGGAAAGTAGGAGGCGAGGTACTGGCGGAAGTAAAGTTGAGTGGCGGTATCGTGAGTCGTGTCGGGATAGGTCAGTCGGTAGAGCGCTTGCCCGCGAAAGGCAAAGGTCCTATGTTCGAGTCCCGGCTCCGGCACACAATTTTAATCTGCCAGGAAGTTTCAGTTAAATGTGATTTGCAGAGTAGCCCATGTAGCTCTAGATGTAGATGTAGACACCTCGCGAATACTGCACTTCCGTAACAATCGAATTCAGTCATTCGGAATTCATCCGAACATGGTGGAGGTCGCGGAAGAAAGAAATATTGTGGGACAGACTTTCAAACTACTCTCACTTATTAACAATATGTTTTCTACCCCCTCATGAACCCTCCTGGTGTTAACTGGGACAGTATGCACTCACTCGGTTAAATATTACCAAGAACGCGAAAAATTTCCGCCTTTGTGCAGTACCTGCGCGGCGGGTGTCTGGGGAAACATTCCCGTGGGACTGCTAGCTCGCCGGTTGGCGGAGTCAGCGGACCGCGGCCTAAGGCGCTCTCTGCCCAAATTCGATTACGTCGCGGCCGGCTGCGCAAACAGCGCCACCCGCGGCGGCGGCGGCGGCGGCCGACGTATAAGCCCGGCGCGACTTTCCGGACGGGCGGCCGCTTGATGGTGTGGAAGCCGCGCTGCCCCGAGGACGTGGGGGCACTGCTAGGCCGGCCAGGGGGGCACTTGATCCTGCAGGCCATTGTGGGTCCATTACGGCGCCAGCGACGCGTCCACGTGAAAAATATACGTGATGTGAGTCTTCAGTTTCTCCCGACGTATTCGTTGCTCCAACAGGGGTGCCTTTGCGCCCGAGTGTCAGCAACATTAGGGCACCTACATATTTGGTGTAGTGGGACGAAATATTGTCGCGTTGAAATGGGAGCAGGCTTAACTTCGAAGGCAACTGAACACAGCACTTATTCTCAAAGCACGTTTATTACGAACTCAAACATACACGCAGCACTGACAGCCTCTGACGCAGAGTGCTCTGCTATTTATACACAGACAGAATTTACTAGAAATTAGAAGAACAGTTAACATAAGAAACAAGTAGAATTTACAAGTGAACATAAGAAAAATGTAGAACCTTCTGGAATTGTTAATTACAAAGAAATAAATTTTTGCCGGTGGGCGGGATTGAACCGCCGACCTTCAGCACCGCAGTCTGTGACGCTATTCCCTGCGCCACGCCGGCAGTCAGTGTTCGTGGTCTTTCGCGGCAATATTATCCCCTGCTACTGCCTTTACGTCAGCTCAGTTTCGCAGGTAAAAGAACATGTTTATATATGTTATTGTTAATAATGTTTAATCTTAATAGGTTGTATTTCATTCTCGAAGGAAATATGTGCTGTTTTTATGTTTCATGTGCGTTGACAAAGGAGCAACCTACGAAAATAGCATCTTCTCTTCTGAAGCCAAGGATGATGTACCTGGCCACCAATCGTAGCGGGTCGACAGCAGTGAGCTCAAAGATAATCTGGAGTTTATTACGAAGTCGTGACGGTCGACACCATATGAGTGAACGTATATCTGTCATACACCATCCAGCTGTCAGTATTATGTGGTTATGAAGAATTTAACATTCTGAAATTTATAATCGTTTCTACTAATTGCTTACGTAGAAACTAACTCATATACAACGCGTACTATCTGTTCTGAAAATATGAATAATATTTACAAAATATTCGAGACATGTTATTAACCAAACTCCTACATCGAAGCAGTAGAAAAAGACACGAGTCGTGTAAAACGTATACTTGAGTTATATTTTGATTCAGAACTAGTGTTTCTCCCACTTTGGAATTAATGAATAAATTACACTGTTATAGACAACTAAATAAAGTGTAATAACGGCAGATTCGAAGCGTATGATATAAGCATGATTTTCCACATAGAGTGTATATTCAATCCGTAAGCTCAAACGGAAGTTAGTGTAGACAAAAGGCAAATATAAACCTGAACACTAGAAATACCGTCTATAGCAGTGCTATTTATTCATTTAATTAAATGTGATAGAAACACTAGTTATGAAGAAAAATATAACTCACATATGGTTCTGAACTCTGTTTCATTTCCTTTGACTTCCCTAAAACCATAAGCGACACTAACTACATCATCATGTATTTATTAAAGTAATCAGTCGTTCTACTTATTTTCAGAGGACACAAGGATCAAAACAACAACACGACCTATACGTACGGAGTTGCCAACGTTACCGTAATAGAGCGTCACGATTATCACATATCTAAACCACTACAGTTGTGTATCCCGTGTTAATAATTGAGATCACTGGTCGACAGCCACACGCTCAGAGAAGGTCCTGTTGGAGTACAGAGACCAAAGATAACATAGACTGTGCGTGTCCTTATTTCTGCTGTGTTGTGGTTTGAAACATGTCTGTGGTTTGAAACCAACATCTAATATTGCCCCGAGTCACGTGACTGAGCTTTCGTCATTATTAGCTACAGTTTTTCTCACTTACAGGTGAAATCAAGCGTTGATTTTAACAATAAAACGACTCCTCATATTCCTATTACACATCTGGTAGTAAAGGTAACGTAATTTCATCTTAATATTAATGCAGTGATTGTCCTGTTTACATGTGTCCGAGTGAAAAGTACCTTATTGTCAGTTATTTTTAGATGCAACAGAATTACATATATTTGGTGTTTGTGTTACGCTATGAATCTTTTACTTTTTGCAATTTATGAATATGATTATCGACGGTAAGATACTTCAAGCTGTTCTTGAGCAAGTTTATATGTCAGCAAGTAAGTCATTTCTGGTGAAAATCTGCTTTCAATAAGGTTATACAAAGCTGAACATTCATACAGACTATTCATTATCCTTATAAAGTCACTTCTTACCGGATGCATCGATGATGTTTCCTCACTCCCCTGTTATTTATAGTACACAGGCAATACTTTGGTTGTTTTTACGTTTTGGCATCACGACGTGTAGCAAAAGTCTTAAAATGTAAACGGTTTTATTTTGTTAAAATCGGACATTATGGATGGAAACAGATTTAAAAAAAACGTTCAAATGTTTGTAAATCTATCGGACGAAACTGCGTGGTCATCAGTCCGTAGCTTACAAACTACTTAAACCTAGGTAAACTAACCTACTGACAAACACACACACACCCATGCCCAAGGGAGGACTCGAACCTCCACGCCGAGCAACCGCGCGCTCCGCAGCGAGGTGCTTTAGATCGCTCGGCTACTCCACCGCGGCAAACAGATTTCATTTCTTATAGAAGCACAACGAAACATTTCATATGTATTGTTGAGGAATTGTAAGGAAGCTGATGATCCTTTCAAACTTATATTTGATCTTCTATTCCTGTGTAAAGACTCACAGTACAACGACAACAATTTTTCGCTTCAAAGATTGTAAAAAGACTGTTAATACATTTCATCTAGGCACATGTAAAAACTGTACCCAACGCATTAATTCTTGCAATTGCGAAATAACGCGAATTGTACTTCTAAAGATGTAATAAGAACACGGTAAGACATTTTATTGTTCAAATAAACGCTTAATTTGTACTACAAAGGATAAGAACTTTACATCTCAGCTATATTTCGCACTAGTGGTAATGATGAAAACGATTTTCTGCCCCGAGTCACGTGACTTAGATGTTGCTTTCAGTGGTATGACGTCTCGAGCAGTCTACATTACATATGGTCTGTGTTGGAGTACCTCCGTTGCCAATCGTCACAATCATATAAACAAGAAAAATTGAAAAATGTATTATAATAAAAAGTCTGTTCATGTTTTATGTTAATAACAGTTTCAGTCTTGATGTTCAGTCCTTACGAGCAAGTTCTGATTGTACGTCATGTATTGCGTGGACTTATAACTTACGAAATAAAACGTAAACTTTTACTTCCTGTACCAGTGTGTGAAAAATAATTATTGCACTGAATAAGAAGAGAAGATATTTACATATTGAAATGAATTTATATTTTTGGAACTTATAACTGAATTTCTCCGATTTTATACCAGTGTAGGGACTCAGCAATAATTATATTAACTGGAAAACAGTGAGATAAAGTTTTATGAATCGATATATTTCATGACTGATTCAGTGAGCAACATCTGTGATAGTAAAAGATTATCTTAGGAAATCTTCAACAAGATATTTTTTTAGAATATTCAACAAAAGGGCGTACCAGATTTTAAAATTTCACAGTATTTTTTCTGGAATAGTTTTATTTTTCTATTATCTTGCACAAGAAACTAGCAGCGAATATTTAAAAAACATTTTTTCCTATGAATGAAGATTTTTATTCATTCGATTGTAGTGGAATGGTCAGGGTCGAAGTCCGACTGAATCAAACACAAGAAATTTACTCCTGAACACACAATTCCATTATAATCTGAAGGAATAATCGGCTGTGAGCTTTGATTCACCGGGGTGTCACTACGAGAGTCAGTGGAGCTCAATGGGCAGAAATTTGATGAGAAGACGACCGAACTCTTTAGGCCCGTTCTGATCTCCACGTATTTCCTGTTTAATGGAGAATACTAGGAACAAACTGAAGGAGTCGCTGAAATGCTTGTTCTTGTGGTTGCAATATACATAAGGAAAGGGAAGTGGGAAACTGCTGGGGACAGGGGGGAGGGGGGATTTAAAATACCATGTACATCTTCAATACGTTGAATATAATTATAATATGAATTCACCAGAAATCTTGGGTACTCTCAATATCAGCAAATTTAACAATAGCTGGCGAGCTTCACTAAGGACACTATAAAATACACTAGCCTTAACATTTGAAATTTAACTACTACGGACGCTATAAAAGACGCTAGCTTTAAATTTTAACAAGGCCTGGAAACATTTATCAGACAAAATCAAATACGCTAGCCTCTGTGCCCATCAATTTTAACAGTCTTAGAAAGGTAACCTTTAACAATCAAAACTGAACTTGAAAACAGTTAACTACAAACATAGTTCACATCTATTCATGCACAGAACGCAACCACTTAGGAGACTTGAAGGAACTGCGTGCGCCCCCTTTTAAACAACCGGTACAATCAAACCACTGTTAAAGAAAGGGATAAAACGGACAGTCTAAGCCAGAGATCCCTTGAAGGTACGACTTTGGGCAGTGGGGGTAGAAGAAAGAGACACACTAAAGGAACAAGGCCCTATGAATGTGTAAAACCAAACCATACGCTGGGCGGCTACAGAAAACAGGATGCCACGATACGGGAAAAGCACACGCTACTCTACCTTTTTAAGGTTACGCACGAGGAACCGCACTGAAGGCGTAGTTAAGAACCAGGAGAACTGCAAACATGCAGCTCCGGAAGCACTCTATCTCGATTAACACGGCTGTGTCGACTTGCCTTCTCATCCGCACAGTGGAGCACGGCGGGCTCCATCCGACAGCTAGGCCCACCTCTGCGCTAACCCGACACACTCCAAGCAGCGCTGGCGTGCCCCAGCGTCCTCGCGGCGACCACCACACACACAGCCCGAGCCTATCGAAATCTGCTTCCCCGTGACCGGTGCGCCGCCTTCGCTGCTCTCAGACCTACTGTCTAGCTCTCACACGTCATACCCTATGGGGAAGCAAAGACAGGACAATCGCAGCCACTGACAGCGCCATCAACCGATGAAAGAGACAACAAGGTCGACAAGCGCCAAAGCAGAACTTACGCGCCAGGAAGCAAGGAGGTTACCGCCCGAAATATGAGCCCGACACGGCTCAGTCACAATGGGCAGCCCACTCACATGTGGTCGCTAATTTGTACATGGAGTACTTCGAGGAGGAAGCCTTGGCGTCATCAAAATGGAAACCGACTTGTTTTCCCGTTATGTGGATGACACATCCGTCATTGGACCCATGGAACGGATAAGCCCCTGGACTTTCTTACACACCTGAACTCCATACACCCAAACATCAGATTCAGTATGGAGACTGAAACAGAAGGTAGATTACCATTGCTGGATGTCATGATAAAGAGAAGAGCTGATGGAACTTTGGGCCATGGTGTTTACCGGAAGAAAACCCACACTGATCTGTACTTGAATGCTGACAGCTGCCTCACCCTTCGCTTTGGAATGGGATGCTACAAACACTGGTACATAGGGCGCGCACCATTTCAGATGCAGAGAGTGTGCTCCAGGAGCTGGAACACTTCGAAACAGTATTCCGAGATAACGGATACTCAGAATGGCAGATTCGATGAGCTCTCCGCCCCACCACTACAGCAAAACCTGTGGAGAAGGAAGAAGTCGCGGTGGAAGAGGTAGCCACGGTCTTTACACTGTACACTGGTCCACAATCGGGAAAAATCGGACGCATATTACGGAAACACCGAGTAAAAACTGTGTTTTTCCCGCGCAATAAAACACGAGCTTTATTGGAAAGTGTCAAAGACGATCTCGGTTTGCGGAAGGCCGGCAGTATCAGATTCCGTGCCACTGACGGAAATCTTATATTGGACATACAGTACGCACCATCGAGGTTCGTTGCCGTGAACATAAGGCACGCTCGACATAAGTATCCTCACAAGTCGGCGCTTGCCTCTAGAGCTCTGTTTGTCCGAAAACCATTAGATGCTTTACGAACGTACCAGGATCTTGGCAGAGACTTCCAGATATTGGGACATCATTGTTAGAGAGTCCATAGAGATCCGCACCAGGGAAGGGTTCATCAAGAGAGATTCCGGCTACCATCTGAGCAAGATTTGGCAACCAGCGCTGAGTCTAATTAAGAAGAGGACATTCAGCAAACGAAACGATCTGGCGACTAGAGGTGAGGCAAGTACATCCAAACGTCCACAGACGCCGACACCAGCGTCTCAACGACCGCCGACACGTGACCGCCGACGCGGATCTCGGCGCGGGGGGCGGGGATATAAGCAACGGATATGTGACAATTGCACTCAGTGACATTAGCACCCAACGAAAAATCTGTGACATTTGCACCCAGTCTGACTGGAAACTACCTGTTTACTACGTCACGACCTACCTGTGTCCGCGCCACCCTCACCCTCGGGAGTCCTCGCTCACCGGAAACGCTCTCTCAACACAGTCTGCCTGCAGTCACAAGGTCCTTGTCCACCTTAGCGGATGACTGCTGTCAGTACGATCCTGAATATCGTAGTGTTTGGTTGGTGCAGCTTGTGTGTTTGTGAGCTTATAGGTTCGATATGGAGGTATCAACGACCAACAAGGGAAAGCCATGTAGCCACTGTGGAGTAACTTCTTAAGTGTCTTGTTAGACAAGAAAACGTGAGAAAAGGTTAATAAATATAAATTAAAAAAATTAAAACAAGAATAAAAATAAAATAAAAAACGTATATAAAAAATTAAAAAAAAAAAAGATTTTAAACACGTCTAAATGACAATTTACTTCTGCCTTTTAGCCAGTCCGAAGCCTGAATAAAAGTGTGATTAGGTTTATTACGAATAGTCGGTAGTCAGCACATGGTCTCTCTGATGCATTATTTTTATTGCTGATCAGTTTCTGGACAAGCCAATGATCTATGAAAACAATACAAAACTTTTTTGAGTCATCAGTAAGGACGCAACATCGCTCTTAAATACATCGATGTTCATACGGATAAATATCGATGTTAACATCGCTGTGAAAACATCGATGTTTGAAAATATCGATGTTTTCATACTTTTCAGAAATATTAAGGAAAGCGCACTGAAATGATTTTATTTGTCGGTATCATAATAACTGACATTTTGAAACACAAACGAACTGGAAATAATTACCTGTTTCTTTACACAATCCGATTTACACATTACGTTAGCGGTGGGGTCTTTGTAATTTTGTAGTAAAATGTGAAATATGTGCCTCAATATGTTCTTTCTCTAGGCTGCGAGTACATAGCGAAATGGAAGATTTGAATGAAAGCGAAGTTGGGAATGACGTTGCGCAACGTATTGTGCTGATTGAGTTGGGATAAAAATCGATTTGTTGATTATGAGTGAAATAACTTGCGTTTTGCTTACGTATTGCATATTTTCTTAGCCGTCGATGTGGAGAAGAATTAAACAAACATAATGTACTATCATTTATTATTTAATCATGTATGTATTTTTACAACGAATAGGACTATTCGTCTATGACGTTTACAAAAACATGTAAATAGCAGAAATAGAAGATGAAAATTCGGCAATGCCAGCCTCCCTTGTGGGCGAAAAATCTGTATCGAACGTCGACATATAAGAAAAGGAAACAGACGCCAGCAGGCATTAAGTCAAATAGAATCCATAAAAGCATTAATAATATTGTTGCAGATAAGGATTAGGGGTATGCCTTTGCAATTTCTGCATTCTCCAGTGTCGTAAAGATCCAATAACTTCTACAGTCATTTTTATAATTATTACTGGTACCGTACAAGAAAAAACTTTTAATGTGCACCATTTCATTCAATATGCTATTATTAGTCGACCAAAAGCAGCATATAAAATCCTCTTATGCACATACTACTCAGACAAAAATCGATTAGGATAGAAACATTTTTGTTTATTAAAGATTTACAAACATTCGAACATTTTTATGTCTTATGTCTTATGTGAATGTACTTCGTTCTCTGACTACCCATCTGAGAAGATAAGTAGTGGTTTGGTTTGAGGACAGCAATTTGTTATTAACTGTTATCTTGTCCCGCGTGGGAGTAGCCGAGCGGTCTGGAGCGTCACATTACGGATCGTGCGGCTTCCCGCGTCGGGGGTTCGAATCCTCCCTCGGGCATGGATGTTTGTGTTGTCTTTAGTATATGTTAGTTCATGTTTGTAAATATATACATGTGGCGTCTGTTCCGAAAGTCATGTTTGTAAGTTTAGGGACTGATGACCCCGCAGTTAAGTCTCTTAAGCTTAACATACATTTGAACATTTGTTATTTTGTAACCTAACAAAAAATTCGAAAATTGTCACTTATTCGGAAATAAACACCCAAACATTTGTTTCTTCCTTAGTTATCTAATCAGAAGGAAATGTAAATAACATACAATGTTGTAAAAATCCTTGTAATATACAGTAAACCAGGGTTTAACGGTGGCCGGCCGCGGTGGCGGTCGGAGGTTCGAATCTCCCCTCGGGCATGGATATTTGTGCCGTCATAGTTCGTAAGTAGTTCATAAGTAGTTTGTAAGTTTAGAGACTGATGACCCCGTAGTTAAGTCCCATAGACTATACAAACATTTGAACATTTTGTTTAATGGTGTCGATAGTTTTCGACTTCCATCGCCGATACATCGGCGATATATCGCTGTTCAGAACATCAATGTTAAAATCGACTTTTTCGCCAAAACATCGATGTATCGTTTGCATCCCTAGCCTTCAGTCTTCTGACTAGTTTGAAGCGACCTGCCACCAACTCCACTCCTTTGGTAACCGTTTAATTTCAGGGTAGCATTGCAACCTACATCCTTAATTATTCCCCTAGTGATTTAAAATGCCTTGACATTTATAAGTTTGTGCCAATGTTCAAATGTTTGTAAATCTATCGGACTCGGCTACTAGGTTATTAGTTCGTAGCTTACAAACTACTTCAACTAAGTTAAACTAACCTAAGGACAACACACACATCCATGCCCGAGGGAGGATTCGAACCTCCGACGCGAGAGGCCTCGCGATCCGCAACGAGGCGCTCCAGATCACTCGGCTAATCCCGCGCGGCCAGTTGGGGCAAATGCCCAGAATAAATGCCTGGGCAAGTGTACAAAATTCATAAATACCTATGCATTTATGTGTTTAAAAGATCAACTTACAAGCAGTACCCCTGTCTCTAAACTACATCTCAAATTATTGAATTCTGTTCTCATTTCCCAGCAGTCCAAGTTTCTCAAAGATGCTGCAAACGTCTGTGCTGAGAAATTACTGCCTCAGGTCCAGGGCAATGTTTGACAGCAGCAGATGTCTCTTTCCCATGAGTGCCCTCTTTGCTTGTACTAGTCTACTTTTTTATGTCCCCCTTGCTTCTTTCATCGTGGGTTAGCTAACTGTGAAGGTAGCAGAATTCCTTGTCTTCGTGTACATTGTAATCGGCAATTCGGATTTATTTTCTCGCTTCTCATGACTTTAATCCTGTAATTTTCCTTCACTTCCACAGAAAATAGCAATGTCATCACCAAATATTATCATTGATAATTCTCACCCAGAACTTTTATCACAACCTTGAACCTCTTCTTTATTTCCGACATTACGTCTTCATTGGGCAGGTAAAATGGTGATAGCAACAGTCACAACCTTTTCTTACGCCCTTTTTAATCTGAGCATTTTGTTATTGACTTTCGACACTAATTATATTCACTTGGTTCTGATACAAACAATGCAATACCCGCCTTTTTCCTACAGCTTACTCTTATTTTTCTCATAATTACGAACATCATACGGCACCTTACATTATCAAAGGATTTTTTTTCCGGCCACAAATCTTATGAATGTTCTTGGTTCTTCTTTAGTCTGACATCTTTTATAAAGTGCAGCAATGCTATTGCGGCCACGCACTGCCGTAAAGTACGGCCCGTGTCAATGCGACCTCACAGCCCTCGACTCTTCTACCGGTGTCCGGACACTTGCCACGCCGGACTTTTGCCACACTTTTACCTGCTTCGAAGGGTCGGGTGCCCCTGTCTCCTCCTCCTCCCTCCGCCCCCCTTCCCACGCCCTTCGGACCGGCCCGAGAACTCCGTGGACGGTGTCCCGACGTATTATGCACACTGGTCGCTTTCGCATTTCGTAGTACGGCCGTTAGTATGGAAGTTATTACAACGGCCAAGGGCAGGCCTTTTGCCCACTACAATGGTTACGCAATAATAAGGCGTGGATGTGCTTACTCCGAAAACAGGATCATTGCAAGGGGAAAACTGCTTTAGAAGAACGGAGACGTCTTGAACGTAGAGAACACCTGTGAGGACCACCTAACGATGCGACCTTTATTAATTGTAAAAATAAAAAGAGTGTATTAGAGCTCAGTATCCTAAATAACTTGATGATGAAGCTAGCTGGTCACAGTTCGGTTCACCAGCGTTTAATCAGTACGCGGTGAAATATGACTCAACGAAGCAAATACATTAAACATTACTCAAATGATTCTCCTGCAACCAGAACTTATAGTTAAATCTACCGCTTTTCAATTTGCAATTTCCTATTTAGGTTAAAGCTCCTACAGTTGACACGTTAAGAGAACTTTTTTCTACCTTCTAATATTGTGGCCATACCGTCAAAAATGGTGAGTTCTTAAATTATTCCTGTAACTAAAGAGCCACAACTAGCTCCTAAAAATACCATTATTGTTAAACTGATAAGGTACACTTTAGCTTTTAAAAAGAATTTGAACTTTAGAATTGTACCTAAAATACACGCCGTAAAACAGGCCTGCTCTTAAGATTGACAAGTTCGGCAGCTATAGTGTTGAAATAATTCCCATATCTCCAAAATTAGACAGGGATAGAATTAACTTTACAGTAGACGTAGATCGTATGAAGTACATTTAAATGTAGTCCTTAAAAATTAAAGTTTCTCGCCACATTGTTGATTATCTTTAATCAGGCCAGTAAAAGCTATGGAAACTTGTTACAAAAGAATATCATAAAAATGTATTAGACATATTTTTCTTATGCATTAGAAACTTATGAAAACATAGTTTATCATTTCGTCTGCAACATCACTTATTTGATAGGGTGATTTGCTTTGCATCACCAAAGGTATTTACTTTTATGCATTTAATAACTCCGCTTTAGTGGCACTGTGTTCAGTAACATTACCGTCCCTATCGCGCAATAAAGGCATTCACTTAGTTTTTCCGCTGCTGTAGATAATATAGGACCAGAATCTCTTTGGATTTTCCGCCACATTTCTACAAATAGTTTCGTTGTGAAAAATATTAAACGAATGTCGCTTTGAAGGCCGCGCTAAATTTCGAGCTTCAGTAAAACATCGGCAATCTTGGGGATTTAGAATTCGTCTAAATTTTCTGCTTCTGCTTTCTGTTCTGTTTTATGTACCATGGGGAACTAGTTCAGTCTCTTATTAATTTATTTGGTAGGAACCCCTCCAATTCTGTTGATACTATTTCTTTGAATATAAGCCACATATGGTCTTCACTTACATAGTTAAATTAGAAAAAAATGGGAACTATCTCCTAGGAAAATGTCAACCGAATTTTTATCTTTATTTTTATTTTTGTAATATACGTATTTACGTTCAGTTTTGGTGAATATATTTGTTACAGATTTGAGCTCGCTACAACTTTGCGTTCACTTATCCCTGTATCCGTCGTGATGCTCAGGAGTATTTGTGATTTTGAGCTCAAGTGTGTTTCCGAAACCATTTACAATTTTTATGGGCTCTTGAACTAATTGTTCAAAATAATTTTTAAAAAAAACATTTAGAACAATATCGAAAGATGTATCTGCCACCCTGTCAGAAGGTGTATTTTGTTAACATACGGATGATAGATTTAAGTCACCGCCAACTATAATTGTATGAGTAGTGTACCTATTTGTGTTGAGACTCAAGTTTTCTACGAACTGTTCATCGGCTGCATGATGAGAGTGCCGGGGTCGGTAAATTAAAATGTTCAAAGGTTTGTTAAGCTTAAGGGACTTAACTGCGGGGTCATCAGTCCTTAAATTTACAAACTACTTATGAGCTACCTTATACTAAAGACGACACAAACATCCATGCCCGATGGGGGATTCGAACCCTCGACGGGGAATGGCCTCGCGAATCGCAGCATAGCGCCTCAATGCGATTGGCCGCTCCGCCGTGGCAGATATTAATTTATTCCAGTAGTCGAGTATAACATCTGCTCACACTAACTGACAGGAACTATCGACTTCAGTTTCGCTTGTGAGCTAGTACACATACTACATTGTGCTTTTTGTTTCTTTTGTAGTGTAGATCATAGAAATTATGGCATTTCCATTAAAAAAACTAGGGTTCTCTCTGCGACTCAACTAAACAATGTAGAACAGTGTACTTTACAAGTATAGCATTCTATATTCCTTCATTTTTTAATTTCAAATTTGTATGTCGACTTTAGGTGATCTGTGAAACATCAACGCTCTTATCTATATTTTGTAAACGTATTTTCTGTCATTGATTTGAACATTGTCCCAATTCACTTATTAATTAATATTTCGCCGCAAAAGAGTAAACTTATGAAGCGTATCGTTCTTCTTTCCTCTTTTTTTCTGACGCATCTGTAGCAATTAATATATGTACAAATGCAGTGATTAAACTTGAATGATAAGCGAACATTCGAATTATCTTTATATCGTTCCTTTCATGTTCCTTCCACTGCGATGGACTGTTTCTATCGTAATCAGCAAGTGTGGAAGAAAGCTACCGTACAAACGGAGGGAGAATGGACCCATATTTGTGGTTGGAAGAACTAATTACACAGTGACATAGCCGACGGTATTGCTTCCGTTTCCCAAAAGTTATAAATATTTCGATTTCGGGATATTGAAAAGAAGTTGTACATTTCGGCGAGATGTCGAACAGAAATATCTCTTTCCTATTGGCTGTATCGTGTAAGATTGGAGGTTTGGAAGCCAACAGTAGGAGTACGGGGAAGGGCGTCCCTTGCCTGAGGGGCCGCTAATCATTCTACCTGGCGAAGGGTCAGGTGTGGCAATAGTCCGGCGTGGCAAGTGTCCGGCGTGGCAAGTGTCCGGCGTGGCAAGTGTCCGGCATCCCTTCTACATGCCGGGCAGAGATCGGACGGGGAGATAAGCCGATCGCCCCTCGACCAGAACTGGGTGCTAATGTCACTGGGTCCAAATGTCACTGGGTGCTTTTGTCAGGACACCATAAGCAACAACGCCTAGAAAGAAGGCTGCGGCGCTCTCGTGTGACGTCAGGCAGAGTAGGCTGCGCGCGCATAGCTGACTGGGTAGTCGCTGGGGAACGGCCCACTATGCCGAAGCAACGAGCCAGTCAGCTATGCGCGCCCAACCTACTCTGCCTGATGTCACACGAGAACGCCGCGGCCTCTTCTCTAGGAGGTGCTGATATAAGACGGTCGCCCGCCCTCAGGACCTCAGTACGTCAGCGAACCTGACTATGGCAACATGTCTGATCGCCGAAATTTGTGCCCGTTGGACACTATGAACCGGCAGTACACCCGTGGACCGTTCGAACAATATTCATGATGATAAAAAGAAAAAGGTCCGTTATAGCCTTATTGCAACTTTGAAGACATCTACATGCATATTCCACAGTTTCCACGGGGAAGTTTACATTGTTTATGACGTCATATCTCCTGAACAATCGACCCTATCGAAAAATCGTTTCTTACCTGACGTGTTCTAGCTATAAACTACATCCCTGCCAAATTTCAGCGTCATAGGTGAAGTAGTTTTCCGGATTTCGTGTTTAGTCACTGAGTGAATTAGTGTCCTTTCGGTTTTACGTAAACAGAGATTCGGCACAGTACGCGAGGCGCAGGCCAGTGTTGTGGCAGTGACGCGTCTACACAGCAGCGCGGCCAGTGTTGTGGCAGTGACGCGTCTACACGGCGGTGGCGCAGCTGGCGTGACCCCGGCTGCTGGCGGGCGCCACTTCCTGCGCGGGTCAGAGCGGCGCGCGCGTGTGTTTGCGTGTGCTCGCGCGTGCCGCGTGGGCCGACACCGCGGCTACAATTAGCCGCAGCCGCAGCTGCCGCCCACAAGCTCACTGCCCGGCCGCACCAGCCGGCTGCAGGCCGCGCGCCGTACTCTTCCTCTGTATCCACTTACCAGCTATGTTACACTGGCCCTCCCATTTATATTGACCACCCAAAATTCGGACAACAACAGCTATTGTAAAACGACTTTCACCGATATAAGCAGTTCACATGATATATTTGAAACAATTAATTCCTCTAACTGGGGTCCCTTGCTGCTCTTAATATACAGGGTGTTACAAGAAGGTACGGCCAAACTTTCAGGAAACATTCCTCACACACAAAGAAAGAAAATATGTTATGTGGACATGTGTCCAGAAACGCTTAATTTCTATGTTACGTACCAGCGTGACTTCAAACACATTGTTACAGGAAATGTTCAAAATGTCCTCAATTAGCGAAGATACATGCATCCACCCTCCGTCGCGTGGAATCCCTGATGCGCTGATGCAGCCCTGGAGAATGGCGTATTGTATCACAGCCGCCCACAATACGAGCACGAAGAGTTTCTACATTTGGTACCGGGATTGCGTAGACAAGAGCTTTGAAATGCCCCCATAAATGAAAGTCAAGAGGGTTCAGGTCAGACGCCGATCAACTGCTTCGAGCGTCTTCCTGTCGGGACACCTTCCTTCTGGAAATCTGTCTCGATACAAACGTACCGCGCCACGCCTATTGCCCCGTGTTAATCCATACATGAAATGGACATCTGCCAACTCCGCATTTGTAAACATTGCACTAACTGCAAAACCACGATCGTGGTGAACACTAACCAGTTGATGCTACGTACTGATGTGCTTGATGCTAGTACTGTAGAGCAATGAGTCGCATGTCAACACAAGCGCCGGACGCAGTGGCCGAGCGGTCTGCGGCGTACCAGTCATAGTCTGCACGGCCTCTACGGTCGGAGGTTCGATTCCCTCGGACATTATGTGTCGTCTTTAGTGTAAGGTAGTTCATAAGTAGTTTGTAAGTTTAGGGACTAATGACCCCATACTTAAGTCCCTTAAGCTTAACAAACATTTTTCAACACAAGCACTGAAGTCAACATTACCTTCCTTCAATTGGGCCAACTGGCGGTGAATCCAGGAAGTACAGTACATACGAACGAAACAATTGGGTATTTGACAACTGTCTGCACGAATTATTTCAATTTACATTTAAAGAGAAATACTAAAATGAGCTCTAACATGGAAATTAAGCGTTTCAAAAATCAAATGTTTGTAAATCTATCGGACCAAACTGCGTGGTCATCAGTCCGTAGCTTACAAACTACTTAAACCTAGGTAAACTAACCTAAGGACAAACACACACACCCATGCCCCAAGGAGGACTCGAACCTCCACGCCGAGTAACCGCGCGCTCCGCAGCGAGACGCTTTAGACCGCTCGGCCACTCCACCGCGGCAATTAAGCGTTTCCGGACACATGTCCACATGACATATTTTCTTTCTTTGTGTGTGAGGAATGTTTCCTGAACGTTTGGCCGTACCTTTTTGTAACACCCTGTATGTTAATGACTTGCCATTCTATGTTCACGAAGATGCTAAGCTAGTACTTTTTGCTGATGATACAAGAACAGCTATCACACCTGACAAACAGGAATTAACTGACGAAATTGTAAATGATATCTTTTAGAAAGTTATTAAGTGGACAATAATTAAACTTTGATAAAACCCAGTATATCCAGTTTCATACAGTAAATGGCATGACACCATTAATAAATTTAGACTCTGAACATAAATCTGTAGCTAAGGTAGAATATTCAAAATATTTAGGTTTTTGCATTGACGATGGACTGAATTTGAAGAAACATCACAGGCCGTGATTTGTGAAAAGGTGCTCGATATTGATGAAAGATGCAATCGCCATCCGCGAATTGCTCTTCAACAGTGGGAAGCAAGAAGGTGCTTCAAACATCATTGTAGGCCTGTGCTGTGATAGTTCCACGCAAAACTGCGAGGGGTTCAAGCCCCTCCATGAAAAACACCATCACACCTTAACAACAACACCTCCGAATTTTAATTTTACTGTTGGCTCTACACACGCTAGCAGATAACGTTTACAAAGCATTCGCCATACCCACACCATACCATGCAACGTCATTCGTCACTCCACACAAAGTTTTCCTACTTTTTCAAACGTGGAATGTTTACGCTCCTTACACCACGTGAAGCGTAGTTTGACATTGACCTGCTTTACGTGTGGCTTATGGGCAGCTGTTCGACAACGAAATCCAAATTTTCTCAGCTCCCGCCTGTCATAGTACTTGTAATGGAACCTGATGCAGTTTGGAATTCCTGTGTGATGGTCTGGATAGATGCTTGCCTATTACACTGTACAACCCTCTTCAACTGCCTGCAGTCCCTGTCAGTCAATAGACGAAATTTCCTGTACGCTTTCATGGTGTAAGTGTCCCTTCATGTTTCCAGTCAATCACATCAGACACAGTGGACGTAGCGATGTTTAGGAGGGTTCAAATCTCGCGTAGAGACTTCTGACGCAGGTGACACACAATCACCTGACCACGTTGGATGTCCATGAGTTCCGCGGAACAACCCATTCTGCGCCCTTCACGATGTCTAATGACTACTGAAGTCGCTGATATGGAGTAGCTAGTAGTAGGTGGCAGCACAATACACCTAATGACCTATGTTTTGTTTTTGGAGGTGTCCGGATACTTTTTATCATATATACAGGGTGAATCAACTGACACTTGCACCGCATATATTGCGAAAACGGAAAGTACGATTGATGTGCGGTTTTCACAGAATGGATTGGTAGTCAGGGACTCGTATTTTTAGCCAACAAACAGATTGTAAAAATACATAGAAAGTGTATTTTTGTATGCAAACATACAATTTTTCAAATGGACTGAAAGTTTTGACACCAGCTGTGTACAAAGAAATTTGAATGACATTTTTGTGACGTTTAGTTTGGCAGCTACAACAACCATACAGTGTTTTGTGGGCGGAGGCTACGACAGCGTAGCTGGTGGTCATGAGACAGTGGGCCGTGCCCCAGGGGCTAGCCACTCGGCCAGTCAGCCACGCTATCGCAGCCTCCCCCCCCCCCCCCCCGGAGTTTTGAAGGGTTGTAGCTGCCAAGCTAAACGTGATAAAAATGTCATTCAAAATTCTTTGTACACAGCTGGCGTCAAAAATTCCAGTGCATGATAGAAACAACCATTTTTCCGTTAAAAAAAAATGAAAATAAAAACTGTACGTTTGCATAAAAGACACTTTCTGAGTGATATTACAATTCTGTGAAAATCGCACATCAATTGTAGGAAGGATTTACACAATGCTGAGTAAACCTATCTGGTATTTCTGTATGGGTTTTGCAGTGGAAACATTCCTATTACTTGTAGAGAATACGGCATACGATTTTGTGGCATGTTGCCTACAAACTTTTCCTATGGCATGCACTCGTATATTTTGTCTGTTCGTATTAATCGTTTTTATACAACTTCTGTCGTACGTTAAAACATTTTGCCAAAAATTGTAAGATGTTATCTTGAATGTTTCACCAGGTCATCCGAAGATGTTGCAGGGTCTGAACCGCGTCTTACAAATTAATTGTATTCACAAACATCCTGTGAATAGTTTTTTTGCAACCTTTCAGCCTTTTTCGAGACATTTGTACAATTTCTTTAGAAATATCATCCAAATGTGTCCAGCTGTTTAAGAACGAAAGAGTAACGAACGTACAACTTTGACATTTGTAACATGATTCGAAACATAAATAAAAGAAGGGCTCTTGCTATTAGTCGCTTTTATCTCAAGCGGTAAAAATGGAATCCTTATAGAACGAAGATACGAGCTTATGGAATAGGTTCACAGATTTGTGACTGGCTGGAAGACTTCCTAAGTAATAGAACGCAGTACGTAGTTCTCGACGGCGAGTGTTCATCAGAGTGTATCGTCAGGCGTTCCCCAGGGGAGTGTGATAGGACCGCTATTATTTTATATCTATATAAATGATCTGACGGACAGAGTAAGTTGTAGTTTGCGGCTGTTTGCTGATGATGCTGTAGTGTATGGGAGGGTGTTGTCTTTAACTGACTGTAATAGCATACATGATGACTTAGACAAAATTTCTAGTTGTTGTGAAGAAGAGCAGCTAGCTCTCAGTGTAGAAAAATGTAAGGTGATGCGCATGAGTAGGAAAAATAATTACATGATGTTCGAATACATCATTAGTAGTGAGATTCTTGATGCTGTCGCGTCGTTCAAATATCTAGGCGTAACATTGCAGAGTGATGTGAAATTGAACGAACATGTAAGGACAGTTGTGAGTAAGGCGGACAGCCGACTTCGGTTTATTGGGAGAATTTTGGGAAGATGTACTTCATCTGCAAAGGAGACCGCGTATAAAACGCTTGTACGAGCACGTCTTGAGTATTGTTTGGGACCCGCAGCAGATCAGTTTAAAGGAAGACATAGAAGCAGTTCAGAGGCGAGCAGCTAGGTTTGTCACTCGTAGTTTCGACCAGTGCGCGAGTATCACAGAAATGCTCCGGCAACTCAATTGCGGATCGCTGGAGGAAAGACGACGTTCTTTTCGTGAAATTTCTGTTGAGGAAGTTTAAAGGGCCGGAGTTTGAAGCTGAGTCTAGTACGATCTTGCTGCCGCCCACTTATATTTCGCGTAGTGATCACAAAGACAAGATAAGAGAAATTAGGGCTCGTATGGAAGTATATAGGCATTCTTTTTTTCCTCGTTCTATTTGGGAGTGGAACAGGAAAGGAAATGTCTAGTAGTGGTCCTCCGCCACGCACCTTACGGTGGATTGCGGAATATGTATGTAGATGTAGACGTAGAATCATTTAGTCAGTAAATTCGTATTTCTTAGCCAAGCAATCAATAAAAATGAAACCTATTGAAAGCATGAAAGAAATTTTTAATTCACAAAGTGAATTATTAATTCGATATATCCTAGCCAATTATTCACAAAGATAAGACTGCGTCTTTTAATTCTGGGAGAAGAGTATATCTTCCAGTGGAGAAGGCAAAAATTGCTGTAACGCAATTTGAGGCGCCACAGGCTTGGTTCGCTATAAATAACGCGACTCACACCGGTCCTGTAATTTTGCTCACGGGACGTCAGCCCGCCCAGCCGTCGCTCCTGACGGCGAAGACGGCCGTATCTCAGATGCTGATCTACAATTAGCGCGCCCCGAACAGCCTAAACATTTCGATCACGGCGTAAGCCGCGAAGAGCGAGGAAATTTTATCGCAATCTGCTGACACGAAATTCAAATTCGGACATAAATATTTATGCCGCGGATCGCGTGTGTGGCGGCGTAACTTATTTGAATACCGGCGAACATGAGGGCAATTTAGATTAGGATCTGTTTGTTTCGCGGTCGGGTGACCCCCGCTATCCGCTGTGTTAAACAGGCGTTGTGGTCAGCCGAGGACGAACGCGCGCTGAAGCGACCAGAAAGGAAAATTGTCCCCCCCCTCCCCACATACCCTTCAACGCGACACTGTCAAGGCACACTCGCAAGCTTTGTTCCCTGGATAAAGCTGATAGCAAATGTTGTGCCACACCGATTGCAAGGGTGACCGCCAATCTACATTTACATACATGCGCAAGCCAGTGTATGATTAACGGTCAATCATTGCTACTCATTTCCTTTTTTACATCTGAATCTATATCTATATTCAGAAATCCATTTCAAAGTTTAGGGCGGAGGGTACTTCGTGCATCTTGGATCACTGTCAGTTCTCCCTTTCCCCATTCGCGTACGGTTGGTAGGATTCACAGTTGTTGGCAAGTCTCCGTGTGAGCCAGAATTCCTCTAATGTCGAAAGATATTGGTAATTGGTAGTTGGAAAAGTCTGGGAGAAATGGGCATCGATATTCTTCGGGATCTAATGGAGTAGATTTGGAAAGGAGAAAGAATGCCACTTTCATGGAGAAATAGTGTGCTGCTTCCCATATACAAAGGGAAAGGAGATATCCAAAACTATGGCATGTCTCACACTATGAAGACATGAGAATGGATCATTGATAAAAGGCTACTATAGTGGGACACGGCCGGTAGCTTCCAAAGTATAGTTCTTCAGTATGATCGTGTTGGACTTCGATCCTGGCCCTTCCTCTACACTCGAAGTATGACTGAAACTTCACTGTTCAATTATAGATAAAAATCTTTAAATGTTTCTTTCTAGGTCCTTGTGCAAGATAAGAGAAAATAAAACTGTTCCTAAAACAAAATACTTCAAAGTTCAAAATTTGGTATATTGCCGCGAGAGACCCCGAACTGCAACTGCCGGCGTGGCGCAGGGGATAGCAGTCACGGACTGCGGAACAAAAGGTTGCCGGTTCAATCCCGCCCACCGGCAAAAATTTATTTCTTTGTAATTTACAATTCCAGAAGGTTCTACATCTTTCTTATGTTCACTTGTAAATTCTATTTGTTTCTTATGTTTACTGTTCTTCTAATTTCTGGTAAATTCTGTCTGTGTATAAATAGCAGAGCACTCTGCCTGAGAGGCAGTCAGTGCTGCGTGTATGTTGAGTTCGTAATAAACGTGCTTTCAGTATAAGTGCTGTGTTTACTTGCCTTCGAAGTCAAGCCTACTTCCATTGCAACGTGACATTGTTTGCAGGAGGCGCCGGGTACACTGTGCAACAGCTGCATCACCGTGGCTCCGATTAGGCAACGTAAAAGCCGTCGCTTACACGGACTGGAACCGGAATACAAGGGATACACCGAGTACATCCTTCCAAAAGTCCGTATTATCAGAAGAACGATGGAGACGAAACCAGCAATAAGCCAGCTGCACATCAGACACCCGTCGGTGTTCTCTGGAGATGCTGGACAGGACCCCAACAAATGGCTAAAAGGGTTCGACCGAGTCGCCAAGTACAACAGGTGGGATCATACGATGTGCTTGGCCAACGTTTATTTCTACCTGGATGGAACAGCCCAGCAATGGTTCGAAAACAACGAAGACAAGTTGAATGACTGGGAGACGTTCCAGGAGGAAGACGTTTGGAGACCGCCAGCGACAAATCCGCTCGGCGGAAGAACAACTGAAGAACCGGGCCCAACGACATGGTGAGCCGACACAATCGTACATACAGAGTGTTTTGGCCGTGTTCAACGTAGTCAATCCGAACATGACTGAAGCGGACAAAATCACGCACCTGATGAAGGGAATTGCAGAAGATATGTACCAAGCTCTTCTGATAAAAGACGTCGCTACGACAGAAAAGTTCATCAAGTGGTGCCAGCGTATTGAAGAGAAGCAACAAAGGAAGGTTGGACGCAAGAAGTATGACAGACTCCCAAATGTAGTCCCTATGGCCGTTGTGGAAGACCAGCAGGACTTGGCTTCTCTCATACGACAAATCGTGAGAGAAGAATTACAACAGTGCATGGCAGCCGGGACTATTAGACCGAGCGAGCATCAGATTATGGCCATGGATGTCAGCCCTGTAAGTCACGAGGTAGCCGAAGCCACTGAGGACGAGGTATTTCAAACATTAGCTCCTGTCTGCTCCGTCAATCGCACCCGACGTGAAGAATGGCGTAGCCCTGCTATGACTTACGCTGCTGCCGCCAAACGGCAGCCCATGAACCGGCCGACGCGACCACAGCCAGTTCCCCCGGTAACTATGACGTCCCGCAGAAGAACAGACGTCTGGAGGACAGAAGACAACACACCGCTGTGTTTCCACTGTGGACGCCCTGGACATGTCGTACGCTACTGCAGAGAGAGAGGAGAAGAGTATTCGATGATTATTTTGCCGCAAGACGTCAGCCGTCGGAGCAGTTCTATCCCAGGCAGTCACCTGCTGATGAATTCAGTCGACCTATGGGACGAAGCCCATCGCCGTACCCTAGACGAAGTCGCTCCCCGACGCGCCGCTACCGTTCACCGTCGCCGTACAGAGGTACCAGCCGCTCCCCTAGCCGCCCCGCCCAGGAAAACTAAGAAGGCGACCATCTACGGAGGTGAGGCCGCCGCAGATGAAAATCCTCCATGGACGACAGTCGCCAAGATGCCTGGAAATCTCATCGACGTCATAATCGACGGCCAACCTGTCCGGGTACTTGTCGATTCAGGAGCCTCTTTTTCTGTATTATCGGATAATTACCGCCGCACACTAAATAAGACAATGTTCTGTGATACGGGAGCAACTGTGCTGAAGGTCGCGAATGGAAAGTACGTCCATCCAGCAGGAACTTGTGTCGCAAGAATAACCAACAACAACAGGACGCAGCCGTTTGAATTTGTCGTGTTAGCAGAATGTAGTCACAATGTCATCCTCGGATGGGACTTCCTTCAGGCATCCCAAGCTATAATTGACTGTGGAAGACCTGAGCTGCAAATTGAAGAAGTTGTTCCGCCAGATACACGTAATACAGAATTTTCTGGGAAGTTATTCGTCGTTGACAATGTGACGATACCGCCGTTGACAATGAGAAGAGTTGCAGTCACCAACACAGATGACTGGTTAAACTGTGAAGTTCTTGTTGATAGTAAAAAGTTTATCAGGCTCACAAAAGAAATTTACATACCAGCGGCTATCATAAGCATTACCGGTGGCCAAGGAGAGATTTGGATCACAAATTGTCACGAGCAGTCACAACTTATCCCCAAGGGAATGTGTATCGGGACAGCTGAACCAATCCAGGACGGTGAGCTCAACGTCATCAATGAAGACCCATGCCCTGCTATTAGGAAACAAACGTGGAACTGCCAATAGGGCCTGGACTGACCAAGAACAACGCCAGCGGGTGTTAGGTATATTACGCCAATTTTCGGATGTATTCACACCTCAGCAGGGGAAAAGTCAGAAGAAACGGCCCACGATAAAACACCGTATCACCGTATCATCCGCCAATTAGCCAGCGTTCGTATAGAGTGTCGCCAGCTGAAAGACGGATAATTCAGGAGGAAGTGGAGAAGATGTTGCGAGATGACATTATTCAACCTTCGGAGAGTCCTTGGTCGTCTCCGGTGGTCCTCGTAAAGAAGAAGGATGGCACGTGGCGATTCTGTGTCGACTATCGGCGGCTGAACAGTATCACAAAGAAAGATGTCTACCCATTGCCGCGTATTGATGACACCTTAGACTACTTGAAAGGAGCTACATACTTCTCAACTATGGACATGCAGACAGGTTACTGGCAAATCGAGGTTGACGAAGCTGACGGGGAGAAGACTGCTTTTATTACACCTGACGGTCTCTATGAATTTAAAGTAATGCCATTTGGATTATGTAATGCTCCAGCCACATTCGAACGCATGATGGACAACTTGCTTCGACACCTTAAGTGGACGACGTGTCTCTGCTATTTAGATGACATTGTCGTTTTCTCGAAAACATTTGAAGAACATCTGAGTCGCCTGTCAACTGTGTTGAACTGTGTTCAGGCTGCAGGTGTCCGCCTCAATCCAAAGAAGTGCCTCTTCGTCGCCGAAGAGATAAAAATCCTGGGGCACCTGTTCAACGGAGATGGTGTCCGTCCTGATCCAGATAAAGTAAGGGCAGTCACAGAATTTCCAACTCATCAGCACATTCGTGATGTGAGAAGTTTTCTCGGGCTGTGCTCATACTACAGACGTTTCATAAAAGGATTTTGTAAGATTTGTAACAAGGCACGTCCATTACAAGAACTTCTGCAGAGAGACGCCAAATTTTACTGGGATGAGACAAAAGAAAGAGCTTTCCGAGCACTTAAGGAGGCTCTAACTTCCGCACCAGTGCTAGGCTTGTACGACGAGAATGTAGAAACGGAACTTCACACAGACGCCAGTGGCTATGGGATTGGTGCAGTGCTTGTACAAGTACAGAAAGGTGCCAAAAAAGTGATAGCCTATGCGTCAAGAGTACTCTCAAAGTCCGAGATAAACTACTCTACAACTGAAAAAGAATGTCTCGCGGTTATCTGGGCTATCAACAAGTTCCGGCCGTATTTATTCGGCAAACCATTCACCGTCGTGACAGACCACCATTCTTTGTGTTGGCTGACTAGCTTGAAGGATCCATCAGGTCGACTAGCAAGATGGGCACTAAGACTCCAAGAGTACGATGTCACAGTGGTATTCAAGAACGGGCGTAAACACAAGGATGCCGACTGCCTTTCGAGGAATCCATTAGTGGAACACAACAGCATTAATGAAATTTCAGCTCTCACTGAATTAGATGACGTTACAGCTGAACAGAGGGAAGATCCAACACTACTAAAAATGATAGAGACCTTGGAGAACGGAGAACCGACCAATGGAGAGTTCCAACTTATAAACGGAACATTGTACAAGAGCAACTACGATCCACTGGGCCCCAAATGGCTACTTGTTTTTCCAACTCATCTCCAGCCAGCTATTCTCAAATATTTAGATGATGCTCCAATATCCGGTCATCTGGGATTCGTGAAGACCCTAGACAGAATCAGACGCAGGTATTACTGAAAAGGTCTCTACCGATGTGAGTCACTGTAAAGAGTTCCAGCGACGGAAGCATGTGCCGCAATTACCTCCAGGATATCTCGTACCGATTTCGCCGGCAGCAGCTCCATTCCACCGAGTTGGGATCGATCTTTTAGGGAGGTTCCCGAAGTCGACAACCGGTAACCGTTGGATAATATTCTGCACTGACTACCTCACACGCTACGCTGTCACCAAACCTGTGCCGACTGCAGAAGCTCCAGAGATCGCAAAATTCCTTGCAGAAGACATTATTTTGAAGCATGGAGCACCATGTATCATGATATCTGATCGTGAAAAAGTATTCCAGTCAAAACTAGTATCAGAGGTAATGTCACGGTGCAACATTGTCCACAGAATGACAACTGCATACCATCCTCAGACAAATGGTCTTACGGAACGTTTTAACAAAACGTTAGCCGACATGCTGTCGATGTACGTCGATGTTGAGCAGAAGGATTGGGATACAATTCTGCCAGTCGTGACATTTGCTTACAATACCGCAAGACAAGACACCACAGGCTTCACTCCGTTTTTCCTGCTCCATGGCCGTGAAGCTGAGACGACAATGGATACACTGTTCCCGTTCCAACCGGACGACACTCAGGATGACTATGTTAAACAGCTCATCACCAGGGTCGAAGAAGCAAGACAGCTGGCTCGCATACGGACACTGGACGCCCAGGAGAAGGACCGTCAGCGCTATAACGACAAGCACCGACCTGTTGTGTACAGCCCAGGAGATCACGTATGGATTTTTACCCCTGTACGGAAGGTTGGGCTGTCAGAAAAGTTATTGAAGCGATACTTTGGTCCGTATCGTGTCATACGCCGCCTGTCAGACGTCACATACGAAGCTGAGGATTATGAACCGTCGTTGGAACGGCCAAATCGAAGAGACATTGTTCACGTCCTGCGCATGAAGCCTTACTACGATCCTGAAGAGCAGGTAGACGACAGTGGCTTCTTGTTCAAGGACTTTAAGAACGATGTTCCTGATGAAGCCACGACAGGAACGTCTGTCGTCAATAATCGCGGAGAAGGGAAGGATTCTCTTGAACTGTCATACAGAGGACCCATGACACGGACAAGATCCAAGACATTGCAGCTGGCTCCACAGGGATCATAACAGCGGGTCGCTGTTTCTCCAGGAGAGGGAGCAATGCCGCGAGAGACCCGAACTGCAACTGACGGCGTGGCGCAGGGGATAGCGTCACGGACTGCGGAGCAGAAGGTCGCCGGTTATGACGTCGTTTGAAAGAGCAACAGGTGCCAGGGCCAATCCCGCGAAAACTGCACTGCTCGCCATAGGAAATGGAAGACTAGCACCAGCAAAGCCGTGGTATAAAGTTGTGGTCAAACACAAAATACTCGGCATAAATATTCAAAAATGTCCGTTGAAGATGGCAGCTGACAACTGGCGCAACATCCTCCAGACCATTAGGGTGCTCGCCAGGACACACGCAGACAGGAACCTCACTCTCTCACAGAGGGTAGAACTCATAAACGTGACGATCCTATCGAAAGCCTGGTACATGGCGCAAATCTTAAGTGTACCACTGGAGATAGCACGCGCATTTAACAGCGCTGGCTACTATCTACTATGGCGGAGAGAAATATTTAAAGTCTCTCAGGAAACGTGCTTCCTCTCTAGGGAACAAGGTGGGGTTGGCTTAGTGGACGTCAAGAAGAAATGCGCTGCTCTGTTGCTCCACAGACAGCTGAAAACGGAAGAAAGACACGAGGACAGCATCACCAGCACTCTCGTGAGAGGTTACAGGCCGCAGTCCGAAGAGGCGCCAGTCTACGCCGGGCACAAACCGTTCAAGCTGCGACACATAAAGCAGCTAACTATCGACAGAAGCTATGTGATCGCCTCAATACAGAACCCGAGCCAAAGAACGACACGAAAAGTATATGGAGTGCTGCGGGGATTACCGCCAAGGCCAAAATAGAGAGAAAGCTTCCAGACTTCGATGGGCCACGAGTCTGGAAGAATATCTCAGAAAACGCCATACCAGCCCACGCTAAAGACTCGTGGTACAAAGTAGTGCACCGGACTGTGCCCACAAACGAGAGGCTGGCGCTGATCAAGCAAAGAAACTCGGACAAATGCGGTGCCTGTGACAAAAAAGACACATTGGAGCATCGATTCTCGTGCGGACAGAGCGGCGTAATCTGGGAAACGTGTAGAAAATGTTGACACTGATAAACAGGATAGACCCACGAGCCGTCTCGATCACGGCACTTACCGTCCCTGATGCATGGACCTTTCCGAGGCCAAAATGAATAGCCACTATGTGGCTAATAGCAATGACAGCTCATCAAGTCATAACAGAAAAGCAGAAGGACCAACTACAATTCTTAACAGACCTGTGGGAAGAAAATAAAAAGGCCAAAACAGTGTTTTAAATACCGAGAAACATTCCAAAATTACTTGGACATCTCGCTGAAAGCAGCCTTTGAGGAGGCGCTGCGAAACCCGCGAGCGACGCCGACGCCGCCAACGCAGCCGCGACCGCCGCCGACGCCCTCCCAGTCCCCACCACAGCACAACAGGGGACGCCCGTCCCACCAATGTGTTCTCTCTCTCTCTCTCTCTCTCTCTCTCTCTCTCTCTCTTTCGCCCACTAGCGCACTCTTTCCGTTTTCTTTACTGTAGCTTACATGATAGTCCACATACGAGTTCTGCCTAATCCATTTCATTTGTAGCAACTTTAGCCTTACACTGTACTTTATTGCTCATATGTTACGTATTATCAGCTTTTCTTTGTTAGCCTTACGAATTTATCTTATGTGTTTTTTTTATGTTGTCTACGATAGCCCTTGTTTGTCCTATACATACCCTGTTTAGACGAACGCCAAACTTTTATAGTTTATGATAATTTGTCAAGGTAATAGTATGCTCCATATTTGCCCAATAATTTTGCTTGTAGCCTCAAACTTTATCTTTGCTATTGATGTCATTTTCCATGCATTTCTTAGTGTGTTGCCCGAGTTTTTCCTTTATTACAATTTTATCTTACAATTATTTACTTACTCGTGTTTTTGTTCTGCCATAAATATCGAAAAGGATGCCAAAAAAATAATCAAGCAAAATTACCGCATAAGACAGAATAAAGCGGAACTAAATCAGTGAAAAAAGACAAAGTAATAAAAGAACTCATTAATGCATTTCTGTCATTTAAAAAAATAGCTCATAAAAATTTTTTTCTTCTCTTTCAGGGACACTAAAATGATAAAATGTAATATATAAAACAAACTCACGCATGTAAAATCAGTGTAAATATTGTTATTTGTACATCAAATTTTAATAAACGTTATTAAAAAAAAGGTTCAATCCCGCCCACCGGCAAAAATTTATTTCTTTGTAATTTACAATTCCAGAAGGTTCTACATCTTTCTTATGCTCACTTGTAAATTCTACTTGTTTCTTATGTTTACTGTTCTTCTAATTTCTTGTAAATTCTGTCTGTGTATAAATAGCAGAGCACTCTGCCTGAGAGGCAGTCAGTGCTGCGTGTATGTTGAGTTCGTAATAAACGTGCTTTCAGTATAAGTGCTGTGTTTAGTTGCCTTCGAAGTCAAACCTACTTCCATTGCAACGTGACAATATAGTTCTTACTGAAATTTCGTCATATGTTTTGTAAACCACAGATATTTCGTTGACAAAATATATCGCTTTGCAAAATAAGAACTTACTGTCTTTTAATCAATGAAATTGTAGCTAAGTCACTAAACTTCTCTAAAGTCAAAAAAAAAAAAAAAAAAAAAAAAAAAAAAAAAAAAAAAAAAACTGTAAATAACTTCGTAATATAGTTTCAGCACAATATATAAATGGTCATTCTTCTAAACAGCTGAAATAACTATTCTCTAAACATTGACACTTGAAGTAAAATTTAACGTTTTATTTTCTTAAGTCACAAATCCATATATAAAATAACACAAAATCTAATCTCTCTCCTAAGGATTCAACATAAAGACTGAAACTGTTTTTCTGAACATACAATCATAAACAACTTATGACAATACATTTATTTCGTTTATTTTATTTATTTCATTGTGATGGTTGGAAACGGATGTGCCGGACGCGGTGGCCGAGGGGACTGAGGCGCTACAGTCACGGTCTGCACGGCAACTACGGTCGGGGGTTCGAATCCCCCCCTCGGGCATGGATGTTTGTGCCGTCCTTAGTATTAGCTAGTTTGTAACTAGTTTGTAAGTTTAGGGACTGATGACCCCGTAGTTAAGTCCCATAACCTATACAAACATTTGAACATTTTTGAAACGGAGGTCTTGAAACAGGATCTTCTCTGGCTGTGCGGCTGTCGACCTGCGACGATTGGTGGCCAGCTATGTCGTCTTTGGCTTCCGCAGAGAAGACTCTGTTCTCGTAGATTTCTCCGGTGTCACTGCACATGAAATATAGGAGACAACACACATTTCTTTTTTAAAGAAATCATAACACAAAATGTATTATATTAAAAATTATTAACAACATAAAAAACATATTTTACCTGCAAAAAATTAACTGATGTAAGGTAATAGCGGGAATAATATGTCGTCCCACTACACTGCGAGTGGAAACTGAAGTATGGGAAGAACAGTTCGGATTTATCCCAGGAAGAGGAACAACGGCTCAAAATTCGCACTAAGGCAACTCATAGAGGCGCACAGAGAAGTACAGGCTGATCTTCATTTCGCATTTATTGATCTGGAGAAGGCATATGATATGACGATGTATGAGGAGTAAACGCCTGCCAAAAGAATATGTCAGTGTGGTAAAAGACACACATGATGAGAGGCAGGAGCAGAGCAGGTACAACGAAGGCATTTCCAGTGAGAGCAGGACTACACCAGGGATGCGCGCTCAGCCCATCTGTGTTTGACCTGGTCATAAATGTCTTAGTCAAAGATGCGAAAATAGAGGCACCAGAAAGATATTTGATGATGACGTGATTATCCACCCTATAGTAACTTCAAGACAATCTTGAGCAATGGCGGAAAGCCTTAGGAGAAAGAGGAATGAGGATTAGCAGGGAGAAAATAGAATATAGGTGTACAAAGGGTGCTGAAGACCTGTACAGTAACCTGCAAGGAGAACAGTTAAAACTGGCCAAGAAGTTTAAATACCTGGGCTCTTACCTTCAAAGTGATGAAGGACTGGAGGCTGAAATACAGCACAGGATAAATAATGGACGGAATGCAGGGAATTTAGTGGAGTACCCTGTAAGAAGAAGGTTAGCTGCAGAATTAAGTGGTGAGGCCTGCAACGCTCTATAGTGCCGAAACTTGGCCAATCATAAAAGCCCAAGAGATAAAGGTGGAAGTGGCATAAATGATGATCTTAAGGTGGATGAGTTACTAGATAGAATAAGAAATAAGTACATCGAGGTAGTAGCGAAAGTGGGACCCATTGCGAAGAAGATCCAAGATAGTAGGTTACCATGGTATAGGTATGTGCGGAGAAGAGGGGACTACTATGTGGAAAGAAGAGTCGAAAACTTAAATCTTAAAGGGTCAAGGAGAAGAGGAAGGCCAAAACTAGGATGGAAAGGCAAGGTAGCAGGATATCTTAGAGAAAAAGTTGAAAAAATTATGAAAGAGAAAAATCCGACAGAGCTCACTAATCCCCTTGATTTGGGAAAAGGCTGAGATGAACAAGAAGATTGGTAATTGATTGACTCTTCTGGAAACGTCGCCCGTACTGTAATTCAGAAAGCGTCTGTTGCAGTGTCTGTCAGTGGACCATCTCTGTGACTATTACTAAATGAACCTATAATGAAGTTTAATGTTCTTCTTTTGATTTTCTCTATTTCAGAAAAGCGAAGCAGTGACGCTGTTAGACAAACTACCCTCAGCCACGCACCGTGAGGGGGCTTCCGGAGTATGGATGCAGGTGTAGTATGCTATGGCATAAATGGCATCTCTCTTGCGTTGATGAAATGTTACCTCTATAAGAGAAATCAGGAAGAATTTGAGGGCGTAATATATAGTGTGTCATAAATATTCTTCCAATAACTGCTTGCATATGTAGTAACTTGCTCAATCGATGTAGTTCCATGTTATATTGGAATTAGGACTCTCGTTTGTCTAATTTTAATTCTAAATAATTAATGTATTCACCAACAGCCGTAAAGTTTGTGGTCTTTTATTTAACAACCGGTTTAGGTATTACACTAATACCATCTTCAGGCTCTATACAAATACAGTTACAAATACAGCATCTATAATATCATCAGTATCTGTAATATCATGCTCTACAGATGTCATATAAAATATAAAGAACAAGTAAAAATGACCCAACAATCAGCATTGAAGCTATAAGGCCTAATGGATGGTATAATAAAAGGGGTACTAAAATAAAATGACATTTATAAATCATACAAAAATCAAAGTATGTGATAGATATTACTTCTAGAAGCAATGGTGTTGATTGTATGTAATAAATAACAATTCTTCGGGCTGTGTTCTAAGATATTTTAGCCAGTAGTAGATATGTATAAAAATACTTTAAATTCTATAAGAGGGTGAAATATACGAAATAGTGGTGTAGGGGATTATCATTGGTATAATCAGTAGTTAAAAGTAACGACAAATATATTATTTAGGGCGGTATACAGTATTAAATTAGTGAGTGGCCATTGTAGTAAAACTTGACAGGGTATATGTACGTAGGTTACAAACTACTTAAACTGACTACAGTAAACTAACTTAATGACAACACAAACACCCATGCCCGAAGGAAACTCGAACCCCCCCGACGGCGAACGGCCGCGTGCACTGCAGCACTGCGACACAGTGTGCACAGGTAATCCGCCGCGGCAGGGTATACGTCAGTGACTAAAGAATGTTATTCTTTTGAAGTACAGTAATGTCAAGTACCCACAATACTACTCCAGCAGTGGGCGTGTAGCAATCTGCGACACTTCATGGGTCCTCAGATAACGACGAATACAAATGGCTTAGACCACAAATCACTACAACATCAACAGAAATTGATTAGGCCTTATTATACTGTTTCAATGCTGACTATTTGGTCATTTGTACTTGTTGTTCTTTATATTTTATATGACATATGTAGAGCATGATGTTATACATACAACACTGATTTGTAAATTTATTTGTACAGAGCCTGAAGATGGTATTAGTGTAATACCGAAACCGGCTGTTGGTGAATACATTAATTATTTGGAATTAAACTGGTACCTTGCTTGTTCTATATTTTAAGCTCAGTTTTTAATTATTTTTAAAATTTATTATAACGTACCTCCCTCTTACTGGGCGTGTTAAGACACCACGCCGGCACATCAAAACAACGTGCCGTCACAGAAATATGGCGTCCGAGCTGTTCGGCCGCGCCGGAGCGGCCGAGCGCATTGAGGCACTATGTTCCGATGCGCGAGGTCGTTCCCCGTCGGGGGTTCGAATCCTCGCTCGGGCATGGATATTTGTATAAGGTAGTTCATAAGTTGTTTGTAAGTTTAGGGGCAGATGACACCGCAGTTAAGTCCCTTAAGCTTAACAAACACAACAACAACAACACGAGCTGTACGCAGCAAAATGTCTTCCATGGCTGTTGCCTACCAAACTTCTGAAGATACTCACCGCTAGCAAACGAAACATATGAATAAACAAAAGTAGTGTATGTCTTACGACAACTCGACGGGTTCAAAAACTTACTGTTTACTTCGTTTGCAGAATACTTGCACCAAAACCAACATAAAATCACAAATAGAGACACAGACATAAAATAGTAAGAATAAACGACAACAAGAAACACCTTCTTACTCTACATGAAAATTACCACAACCAGAAAACAAACAACTCATAAATGACCAACCTGCCGAACCACCCTCTTTCCGAGCTTATTGACCTCTTAATGTAACAATAAACATGAATACGTGACCTCATCTCTACCCTTACAGCCACTAACCCACCCCCTTTATAAGGTTTCAAAAGGCTACTCATACTCCACTACTACCCCCAGTGCAATGTTATCAAAACCTCATTCACATATCTAGCGTCCACCTCCGTCGTTCAGATGATAGCGTAGCTAACTATCACGCAGGGGGGGGGGGCGGGAGGCGGCAGGGGCGAGTGTTGTGTGTTATCCTCTTCATCATCATTTCATCATCAAGGGTGTAGAAGTCGCCCAAGAGACGTCGAGTAAAAATACTTGGACTAAAGCGGATGAACAACCCCATATGAGATCCCCGGGCCAAAATGCCATATGACCATTTCCATTTTTTCACATATTTGGAAGGCAAATTAGACATCCTTTCCTCTAAATTGTAGAAACGCACACAGACACACGTGTACGAGGAAAAAATTGTTAGCAATATAACCTATACGAAAAACAACTGAACAGATATAAACAACAGTGTGCCACAGTGGTGAAGTGGAAAATACATTGAAAGTTAATCCCAATAGTAAAGCATAGGGTGACGTGCAAACTTTATTCCAATAAGAAAAATAAAAGTCTTATGAAAACACAAATGAAACGCAAAAAAATCCTACAAAAATAGGCGAAGTTCGCCATACGATCATTTCATTACTTATTTCCCCGAAGTAGTATGTCACTATATCACGAGTAGCTACGAGTTTGGGACATCTGAAAAGTTCGAGAAATCCTACTTCGCAAACCAACGAAGGTCGACCAAGAAGATGAAGGAAAAAAAAAAAAAAAAAAAAAAAAAAAAAAAACAAAAAAAGAGAGAGAGAGAGAGAGAGGGAGATAGAGAGAGAGAGAGAGAGAGAACTGAAATGGTATGTACAGTAGGGACATTAACAACACACCAGACGTAATTCTTTTGAAAACACATAACGTACACTTAAAACTGTTTCTAATCTAATACATGCAAATCAAAATGTACAAACCTGTATATCCACATTTACAGACCCACAGAAGATGCTCCATAAATAAAAATCGAAACGCTTATGGTGAAATAAAAATTTATTGCAGTCAGAATAAGACAGGAAATCTATTAAAAATAATTAAAATATATATTTGTTTCACTTCATTGGCTTTCCTTATCCATCAACTCCTGCTGACGCAGTCTGTGTTTACCATCTTTGTTGTTGACGACGTTGGTTGGTTTGAGTAGGATGGGAGAGTGCTTGTCTGCTCAGGAATGCCATCCGCGTGGCCAACAGCCAGAGCGCTGCACAAAAGGCGTCGCGACACGTTTCGACATTTAGCGCGTCATCAGTATGCCGGCCCAGTATTCCGGCCGCCTGCTGTTTATGCGGTGGCAGGTGCGCTCGTATTTCCGAACAAGTAGTCGCGTCCACGGGCACATCCACAGGCGACTGTCCCGGCCTGTTTGTTTGCCCACGTGGCTGTTTGCGAAGACGTGACGGTTCCTCAGCGCAAAACAGGATGCTGGCCGCCAACAGCCCACAACAGGTGGTCGTGTTTCATCTGAAGGATGCGAGCGAAATAGCAAACGAACGTGTTCTTCAAAGTACAGACTTTGTCAACCGAAAGAGAGTAATTCCAGAACTGCACGTAACTGTTGTTACTGCCATGCATATCTAAAATGTTTACGTCTTGTATTAGAGTTAACGTCACACCAATCGGTCAAAAACGATGGTTAACGATTTTGAACAAACAATTATTTTCATTTTTTTAATATACGTAGATAGGAATCGTTCCTACGCGGCGACGGAACATGATAAAACTACAGACGACGGGATTCGTGGGCGACCTCACGAATTGTCTGGTGTCGATCACTCTCCACTAACGCGGCAACAGTATGCACTTCTTCTTCGGAGACGCTAGTATGACGAAGCATGTCTGCCACAGTTTTTTTTTTTTTTTTTTTTTTTTTTTTTTTTTTTTTTTTTTTTTTTAAGCTTATGGGACTTAACTACGGGGTCATAAGTCCCTAAACTTACAAACTACTTATGAACTACTTACGAACTAGAACGGCACAAATATCCATACCCGAGGGGGGATTCGAACCCCCGACCGTAGTGGCTCTGCCACAGTTTGCCGACCTTCGTTGAAGGCTTTTACACAACGGTCAACTGTTCTGCACGACAATGACGATTCCCCGCACGCCTTTTGAAGACCTTGATGACATGTCGTACTGTACGACCTCTGGCACATTCAATCTTGATCCAACTCCGTTGGTCCTGTTTCGAAAACATAGTGACACCGTTACGTTACACCGCTCTCTCACAAGTGACTCAAGTGACTGTGTTTCCGTCGATTGTGCGCACGCCGGTGACGTGGGAGGAGCGAGTCCATTTGCTCGGAGGTAAGGTAGGTATGTCAGCGACAATAGTACCGGGTGATCAAAAAGTCAGTATAAATTTGAGAAGTTAATAAATCACGGAATAATGGAGATAGAGAGGTAAAAGTTGACCGCATGCTTGGAATTACATGGGATTTTATTAGAACCATAAAAAAAAAGTTCAAAAAATGTCCGACAGATGGCGGTGGACAGCAAAACGTCAGTGACTGTCCATGAAAAGCGTGTATAAAAGGAGCTGTAATGAGAGAGAGAATCAGATGCACTAGCAGTCGCAGCATGTTGACGTTACCTGAAAAGGCGCTTTTAGTGAAGCTGTATTATCAGAATGGGGAATCTGCTAGTCTGCGGTACGATCCTATCGCTATAGGAAGGGGATTCGAACGGGCAAAGGTCCTTTGACAAATGCAGCTGTGGCGCGAATGATTCCGAAGTTCGAAGCCACGGGTTGTTTAGACGATAGACCCCGTAGTGGTCGACCGAGCACAAGGCACAATGCTGCTGAGACAGTTCAGGAAGAAATGGAGAATGTAGCGGGTTCGTCTATGCAAGGGGAAGTCAGCCTCGTGTAGTCTCACGTCGTACCGGCATTCCATACACTACTGGTTGGTTGGTTGGCACTTAGGCGTACCCTCCGACTCTATCCTTACAAAATCCACCGGCGATTTAGTGAAGCGGAGGGCATTTGCGATGTGGGCGCTTCAAAAGATAGCGGAAGATGACGATTGGTTGAGTAACGTGTTGTGGACCGGCGAAGCTCGTTTCACGCTCCGAGGGTCTATCAACGCCCACAATTGCAGAATTTGGCCTACCGAAAATCCTAGAACTGTTGCACGACAAGAAAGTCACGGTAGGGGTTGGATTTACCACATTTACCGTTATCGGGCTTTTTTTCCGAGGAACTGCGTGATTCTGGTTTTGTAACTGCTACCGTGACGGGTGAGAGGTACGCCGATGTGTTACAGATATAACGTTGTCTTTGCTTCGTACGATGCCATAATTGTTACAGTAGATTCCGCGATTATATTTTGGACAAGGAATTGATGGCACCGAATTTTTTAATTTGAAATAAGTTAGTTAAAGTACAACACAAAATGAACATTAAAGCAAAAAAAGCGGGTTGCATATTAAAGTCGGGCACCATACAAGCAACAGCACGTTATAAGAGTTACGGAAAGCATCTAGCTGGATCCTGCGTTTCGTATTGTAGAAGCTGGAAATGATAACCTGTACTTATTTAATACGTGAATGTTAGAGATACTTTCCGTAGGAGATAAATGTTCAGACTGTTCACTTCGCTTTTCATTGTGACCGTGGGTGGAACATGAAGTTACTGGTAATGAAAGAATAATTAAAAAATAATAATAAAAAAAGATCGGACTTTTTAAAATTACAAAAGGAATGACTGCAGTTTCTAAAATCAAGCAAAGTATTGTAATGGCGTCTGAACAGTAAACTATTACTGATGCGAAGGAGCTTAAAACATTAAGAAATTAAATATTTGACGTGGAGGAGTTTGATTTACATGAAAACCGGAGGCGATAAGCATCGCTGATCAAAGATAAACAAAAAAATAAAAACATCCGACGCAGATGTCTCACCATAACTCCGGACGTCCTTTACTGTGCTGTTCATAACATTATTCGTCGATTACAGCTATTGTTGGGGAATGATGGTGAACATACTGAGCATTTCGTGTAAAGAACATCATGACCTCGCTGTCGACGGGACATTAAACTCCAAGCTTCCTCCTCCTTTGTCTTAATTTGTTACGGTAATTATTGCTTTTCTTATCAGACATTTTGTGTCGGACATTTTGTGAACTTTTTTTTTTGGTTCTAATAAAACTGCATGTTTTCCAAGCATGTGTGTCTATTTTTACCTCTCCATCTACATTATTCCGCGATTTATTAATTTTTCAAATTTTTTCTGAGTTATCTTTTTGATTACCCAGTAGATTTCAATGCATAGTGTCTCCATAGCAGCGTTGCCACGATTTAGCCGGCCGCGGTGGCCGAGCGTACTGCGGCGCGTCAGTCACAGTCTGCACGACCACTACGGTCGGGGGTTCGAATCCCCGCTCGGGAATGGATACTGATGCAGTAGCTAGTTCATAAGTAGTTTGTAAGTTTCGGGACTGATGATCCCGTAGTTAATCCCATAAGCTTGTAAATTGTGGCTCAAAAATGTTCATACAAATATTTGAACATTTTTTGGGCCACAATTTACGTTCCAACCGTCGTATTTTCCTACTATAAAAGTAGGTCTCCTATAGGAGGTCTTGAAATACTAATAATGTAAAAAATACGAAACTTGTTTTGAAGGTGTATACCTCGGTTGCACAGTGGTAGAGTGCCAGACTACAAACCCAAAGGTCGCGGGTTCGATCCCCGCCAGGTTCAAGGATTTTTATCTGTCACTTTCCACTTATTTCACCTCTGGCAGTATTGCTCATGAGAAAAATACCGAGTAGCACCGTGGTTCGGAACCCACGTTGAACTGTAGGTCCCCCTATAACTGGCTGGGCAAATCAGGTCGGAGGAAGGCAACGGCATACCAAACAGGACAATACCTAGTAAAGCACTGTGGTGTTCAAACCAATCTTTGGATTGTTGACTGCTTTACCTCAACATCTGCAAGATGGGGAGGGGAAGGGGGGATGCGGGAGAGTCCCGCGCGGAAGTTTTGCAGAGGGTTCCGCGCAAGGTAGGGCCGGCTCTGTCGACAACGCTCGAGATGTGTAAGGAAGGAGGAAGAAACGCGAGCGAGCTGATGGGCTGGTGTCCCGGGAATGGACGCAGGCGGAGGTAGGCGTGCGGTCAACAGGGGCGCCACTTGACCTCGCCATTGTGCGCTGCTGGGTCGCTTGCGCAAGCCGGCCGCGCTGCCCCGTCTTGACTCCACTTCCTCCTCGGCTCTCATTCATCCGGCGCTCTGCTCGGCTGGGCTGCGCGCTCGTACGGCCGTGGCCCCGGGGCCTTCTCGCCTCAATGGCTGCCAGCTGCCACCGGCTCACAGCTGCTGGCCGCACCAACAACTGCTTCGTTACGGCGCCTCTCTCGCTCTCTCTCTTCAGGAGTTGACACCGACGGCGTCATTACCGCTGCGGGGCATAGGATTGGAGAAGTCAATGGGTCGTGTCATCTCCAGAGGGGCGATGCTGAGTTTTGCATTGTAGCGATTTGCGAAAAACATACGAACTAGAAGGAATATTTGGCTTTAACGTCCATCGCACTACTTGCTAGTTTTTTTTTTTTTTTTTTTTTTTTTTTTTTTTTTTTTTTTTTTTTTTTTTTTTCCCGCCTCCGTTGCACAGTGATGGAGTGCAGACTACAAATCCGAAGGTCGCGGGTTCAATCCCCGCCAGGTAGTACGATTTTTATCTGTCACTTTCCACTTCTTTCACCTCTGGTAGTGTCGCTCATGTGAAAAATACCAAGTACCACCATGGTTCAGAACCCACGTTAAACTGTAGGTCCTTCTATAACTGGCTGGGTAATTCAGTTCGAAGGTCGGAGGAAGGCAACGGCATACCAAACATGACCATGCCTAGCAAAGCACTGTGGTGTTCAAACCGATCTTCGGATTGTTGACTGCTTTACTTTTATTTTTAAATTGTGATTAAGGATACGCAAGGAAATCGGTCGAAAAATGACGGGAAACCTAAATGTGGATGATCGGAGAGGGTTTAAGCATCCGTCCTCTTATAGGCGAGTCCAGTGTGTTACCACTGAACCAGCTTGCTCAGAGAACATGTGACAAAGCCCGTGCATAGGATTGTATTTATTTTAATTTTTGTTTTAATTTTTTTTAGGGTGGGGGGGAGAGTGGAAGAGAGCTAATTTACCTATGTCTATATTCAATTCCGGAAAAACTGTCCTTGCGTCAGTTCGCTCGGAGAACGTATGACTAAGCTCGTACACAGGATAGTTTTTCTTTTCTTTTGGGGGTGGGGTGGGGGGGGAGGGGGTGGAACAAATCAGTCAGAGAGCTACTTTACCTATGTCTATACTTAATTGCCGCGGTGGGGTAGCCGAGCGGTCTAAAGCTTCTCGCTGCGGAGCGCGCTGTTGCTCGCCGTGGAGGTGTGTGTGTTGTCCTTAGGTTAGTTTACCTATGTTTAAGTAGTTTGTAAACTACGGACTGATGACAACGCAGTTTGGTCTGATAGATTTACACATTTGAACATTTTTATACTTAAATCTAAAAACCTGTCCTTTTCTGTATGATTATATCACACACACACACACACACACACACACACACGGTAAAGCAGTCAACAATCCGAAGATTGGTTTGAACACCACAGTGCTTTACTAGGCATGGTCCTATTTGAAGGTGGTATGCCGTTGCCTTCCTCCGACCTTCGAACTGACTTACCCAGCCAGTTATTGGGAGACCTACAGTTTAACGTGGGTTCCGAACCACGGTGCTACTCGGTATTTTTCACATTAGCAATACTGCCAGAGGTGAAATAAGTGGAAAGTGACAGATAAAAATCCTAGGACTTGGCAGGGATCGAACCCGAGACCTTTGGATGTGCAACCGAGGCGTACCCATATATATAATGGGAATACGATAAGTGAGACTGAACAGTTTAAATTTCTAGGTGTTCAGATACACAGTAAGCTGTCGTGGAAAGCCCATGTTCAGGATCTTGTTCCAAAACTAAATTCTGCTATATTTACCATTACAACAATATCTTAAATAAGTGATTTTTCAACATAAGTAGTTTATTACTTATGACGTACATTATTTTTATTTTTATTTTTGTTATTGCCTGATGCAAAAAGGATATTTCTGGCTCAGAAACGGGCGGTTCGAGCAATATGTGGTGTAAGTTCACGAACGTCATGTCGACCCCTCTTCATTAGTCTGGGAATTTTGACACTGGCACCACGGTACGTTTTTTCTTTAATGTCGTTTGTTGTTAATAATATTAGCTTATTTCCACGAGGTAGTAATTTTCACTCTGTGAATACTAGACAGAAGTAGAATCTACATTTGCATCATACCACCTTGACACTTGTGCAGAAAGGTGTACAGTATTCTGCAGCATCCACTTTCAATAAGCTAACACAACACAACCAAAGAATCTTAGCACTAACCCACACACTTTTAAATCTAAATTGAAAAGGTACAGAGGTACCTCGTAGCTCACTCCTTTTATTCTGTCAAGGAACTCCTAGAAAAGTTAAAGAATTAAGCTAATTCATTTTCTTTATTGATTCTTTTCACTTTGTCTGAAGATTGTTGTGTGCAAAGGACTACTTAAAAATTATCTGTTACCATTCTTGTATTAAACTTCATGTACTGACATGTTCCATGACCATGGAGTCTCACTCCTCAATTAGGTCCTGTAGAACGGATATATATATATATATATATATATATATATATATATATAGGGGCGGAGGCTGCGGAAGCGTAGCTGACTGGCCGAGTGGCTATCCCCTGGGGCACGGCCGACTGTCTCATGACCACAAGCCAGTCAGATACGCTGTCGTAGCCTCCGCCCCCTAAACTTTGAAGGGTTGTAGCTCCCAAACTAAAAGTGATAGGAATGTAGTTTAAATTGAAATGGACGCAGCTGGTTTCAAAGAATCCAAAGCACGATAGAAAAAACTAATATTTCATTTAAAAAAATATATCTTTATGGTGTAACTCTTTGGAAAATGATACAATAAACTAAGTTCATAGTTCCGCAGAAAGTGTAACATTTCTTGTGTTGACCTACCGCATTAAAATTTCCCGTCACCTATTATTTTATAAGTTACAGAGGCAAACACACTTAGTGAAACACCATATATATATATATATATATATATATATATATATATATATATATATATATATATATATATCTTTGTTGACGCCCTTTCTTTGGTCGTGTTTGCTTTATAAATATTTAAGTTAACTACTTCTGGATAAGGATCTGCCTTGAGCAAAACACTGTTTTTGTTTTATTTTTGTATGCCCATATATTTAGGGTTTCCCATTTATATTGACCAACATAAAATATCTGGAACAACAACAGTTATTGTAAAATGACTTTTACCGGTATCAATGTAAGGCAGGGGCACAAGAATGTAAATATTTTGAAACATTCTAAAACGAAAGCAATTGTGTTTTCAACACAACTTATTTGTTTTTGGAAGGACCCCGTATATTATTTCATCCGCAATCTATACCATGATAAATCACATAAACAATGTCGTTGATTGTATCGCAATACGCCAATTACATCCCAGTGGCGCAGCCAGAATTTGGTTCTGGGAGGGGGCAGTAATTTTTGAAAAATAAACCCTGTTGAATTTGTTAATGTATGACTTATTCTTACACTTTTTATAATTTAACCAATTATACCAAGAAAACAGTTGCACAAGAAATAAAATGAGTAGGCTCGCATTAATATGAAAGTGGAAGAGGAGCAACGTGGTGGAAATGGAGTGTATCTAATCAGCTCGTAAAATAATTAAGCAGCTTCTATGTTACTAGCCAAGGAGAAAGGTCTTTACAGTTTAATTAACATGAGACTGTATGTGTAAAATGACACTATTGTAGTTCATAAGATTCCACTCGGTGGCGCCGCTGGCCTACTAAGCATCGGGTCGCCGCATATGAACAATCGGCTAGTAACTTCATCTCAGCAATAACAATAGCGACACCAACAATGCTGATCGCAACGGCATTAAAACCGCTCACAGTAAAAGCAGCACACGTTTTCTGTGGCGGTACCAAGTTGCCGACCCATTGTCACGTTCACTTGTGCTTGACAAAATATCGTTACGTTGTGCTTTATAACATGTGTAATATTTAAAATTTCCGGTGCTGACCCCCCACCTCCGCCGCAGTGACTGAGCTACTGTTACACCCCGAGATACTGCGAAGCGGCGAAGTTGACGCTTAAAATCCGCGAAACACGCGGCTAGCTCACGTCCTCGGCAACATGTGGTTCGTGCCCGTGTCTCAGGACCTGCGCTATCCGCGCGTTTCGAGTATTTCGTCAACTTCTCTTCGGATTATGTCGAAATATTATAATGGAAAGTCCAGGATGGAATTAATAATATAGTAAGAACAGTTTTCAACTCACCGCAAAGACGTGGCGACAAGCTGCGACAGGCGCATACAAAAGACACACAAATACAACACTTTCGGCTATCGGCCATGGCCTTCTACAGAAAATAGAAAACTCACGCAATCACACAGGCACACAACACAGTCATACAACCATCACCTCCGGCTGCCGCACTGTCTCTCAGTATAGTATCTGCTGTTTCATCTTCATCTACTTCTTCTTCCCTTGCTACAATATTGTCTTTCATTTCCTTTATAGAGCCCCCTCTATATATTCTTTCCACCTTTCAGCTTTCATAAGCTATATATATTCCACTTATCATTCATTACTGTCGAGCCGTTTCGGCATGAAGAGTAACATGTTAACCCACTGTAGGTCCTCTCCGACATGCACCGTACGTTGTATAGGCTATCTGCATTCCAGATGTCATTCAAATCCATCAAGCTGTTTCAGCGTAAAGAGAAACAAACGTATGAACCCATTGTAAGATACCCTCCCACCAGCGCCAAATTTAATTCATTTCCGTCCAGCTATTTTTATATATTTTTCTAGCTAAAAACCTGGCTTTGACCGGGTATTTATTTATTTATTCCTACCTTGAGGTAGTATTTTCCCTGTCCATCTCGTATTTTTCAAAATCATATTATATTTATTGGAGTATATATATATATATATATATATATATATATATATATATATATATATATATATATATATATATATAACTTGCATAATGTACAAAATTATAAGTGCACTATCCAAAAAAGGAAAGATAGTAATCAAAATACAAAATTCGTACGATTCATATTGTGTTTTATGTTGTAAAACTGTATAATTTTTCAGGTATACATTCACTTGTATAAGTGCTGTATACCGGTAAAATCTCATAGTTGTAAAGAAGCAATACATTAAAAAGTGGTCCCTAACGGGCGGTTTTCCATGAACGTTACTGTTTATATCCTCATTTCTCATGAACTACGTGTCGTACTGTGATGTAATTTATAAAGTACATTCAGATATTTGTGTGTCTGCTGTTTGTAAAATTTCCTGCGACTCCAATTTGTAGTGTTGTTGTTGTTGCGATCTTCAGTCCGGAGACTGGTTTGATGCAACTCTCCGCCCTACTCTATCCTGAACAAGCCTTTTCATCTCCTCATAAGATCGGCAACCACATCCATTTGAATCTGCTTACTATATGCGTCTCTTGGTCTCCCTCTGAGATTTTTATCCCACAAACTTCCCTTCAATGCTAAATTTACGATTCCTCGATGTCTAAGAAAGTGTCATACCAAGCGATCCCTTCTTTTAGTCAAGGTATGCCAAAAATTCCTTTTCTCACCAATTCTGTTCAGTACCTCTTTACTGCTTACGCGATTTACCCACCTAATCTTCAGCATTCTTCTGTACCACATTTCAAAAGCCTATATTCTCTTCCAGTCCGCATTGTTTATCGTCCATGTTTCATTCTCTTACAAGGCAACACTCTACACAAATGCCTTCAGAAAGGAATTCCTTACACTTAAATTTCTCTTTTTCGAAAATGCTTTTCTTCCCATTACTATTCTGCATTTTATATCCTCTGTACTGCGACCGTCATATGTTATTTTACTACCCAAGCAACATATCTACCACCTTCGCTGTTTCGTTACCTAATATAATTCCTTCAGCATCGCCTGATTTTCTAAGACTGGATTTCAGTATCTTTGTTTTGCTCGTGTTAATGTTCATTTTATACGCTCTCTTCAACACACTGTCCATCCCATTCAATTGCTCCCAGGTCCTTTGCAGTCTCTGACAGAATTACAATGTCATCAGCAAAACGCAATGTTTTTGTTTCTTCACCCTGAACCTTAATCTCTATTCCAAATTTTTCCTTCTTTTCCATCATTGCCTGCACGATGTACAAATTGAATAACATCGGAGAAATGCTAAAATCCTGTCTTACTTCCTTCCCAACTAATGCTTCCCTTTCATGCCCTCCGAGTCTGATAACTGCGTTCTGGCTTTTGTACAAGTTGTAAATAACTCTCCTTTCCCTGACTTCAGAATTTGAAAGAGTGTATTCCGATCAACATCGTCAAAAGCTTTCTCCAAATCTACAAAATCTAAAGTGAGTATTGCCTCCCGTGCTCCTACGTTCCTATTGAATCCAAACTGATCTTCCCCGAGATTGGCTTCTACCAGCTTTTCCATTCTCCTGTAGCTAATTCGTGTTAAATTTTGCAACCATGACTTATCAGACTTATGGTTTTATAGTTTTCACACCTGTCTGCGCTTGATTTCTTTTGAATGGGGATTATAACTTTTTTTTAAAAGTCTGAGTGTATTTCGCCTGTCTCACACATCTTCACGCCAGGTAAAATAGTTTTGTCATGGCTGGCTCTCCCAGAGACTTTAGTAGCTCTGAGGGAATGTCATCTACTCCTGGGGGCCTTGTTCCGACCTAGGTCTTTCAGGGTTTTGTGAAATTCATCTCTCAGTATAGTATCTCCTATTTCATCTTCATCTACTTCCTCTTCCCTTCCTACAACATTGTCTCTAAGTTCATTTTCTTTGTAGAGCTCCTCTACGTTCTCTTTCCACCTTTCAGCTTTCCCTTCTTTGCTGAGAACTGGTTTTCCATGTGAGTTCTTGATATTCGTAGAGCTGCTTCTCTCTTATTGTCCTGTAGGCAGTATCTACTTTTTCCTTTGTTATACATTCTTCTACAGATTTGCATTTGGCTTCTAGACACGCCTGCTTAGCTATTTTGCACTTGCTGTCAATCTCATTTCTTAGTCGTCTGTACTCCATTTTGCCTGTTTCATTTACTGCATTTTTATATTTTCTTTCATCAATTAAATTTATTATTTCCTATGATATCCAAGAATCTTTTGTAGGTCTTGCTTTTCTACCTATTTTGTCCTCTGCTGCTTTCACTATTTCATCCCTCAATGCTACCCATTCCTCTTCTACTGTTTTATTCTCCCCCCCCCCCTTCCCCCGGAACTGTCAATTGTGTTCTAAAGCTCCCTCTGAAATTCTTAAGAACTTCAGGTTCCCTCAATTAATCCAAGTCCCATCTCCTTATTTTGCTACATTTCTGCAGTTTTTCACGTTCACCCTACAGTTCATTACCACTAAGTTATGATCAGAGTCTATGTAGTGTAGAAATTATAGATGCCGTAGTTTTAGACCGTAAACAGCGGAAAGTTACTGTTTATGTTCTCATATCTCATGAACTACGTGTCGTACTGCCTTCATTACCACTAAGTTATGGTCAGAGTCTATGTAGTGTAGAAATTTTAAATGCCGTAGTTTTAGACCGTAAACAGCGGAAAGTTACTGTTTATGTTCTCATATCTCATGAACTACGTGTAGTACTGTAATACAATTGAGAAGGCACTGTACATTCTACTATATGTGTGTATACTGTCTGTCAAATTTCCTGTGGATACAATTTGTAGTGTAGAACTTATAATTTGTAACATCATACCGAATGCCGTAGTTTTACTACATAAACAGGTGAAAAGTAGTAAGCGAGAAACTTTTTTCTTTTCATAATTTTGTATGGTTGTCTGCGAGAAAAAGTTTAATAAAGGTTTGAAATTATATTTAAAGTTTGTTGCAAGTCGCTAAGTACTCTTATTCTCATATACTGTATTTATAAAGTCTCGCCGCATTATGTGGCAGTTTTTTTTTGCGATTTCCATTGTTTATGACGTCATATCTTTTGAACCATGTCCGTATGTGATTCTTAACCATGCAGCAATTGTTACCTCACTGTAGGGAATGTGTGTACCAAATTTGATTAAAATCGGTCCAGTGAGTTAGGAGAAAATGAGCAGCATTGTCGCAAAATGCAGCAGTTTTTGGCACATATTGTTTATGACGTCATATCTCGTGAACTATGTATCGTACGTGATTCTTACACTCACGGCGACCGTCCTCATGAATTTAAGCTTACGCGTACAAAATCTCATAAATATTGGAACAAAACTATAGATTTGTATGCAACACATACACACAAACAAACATATGGACACTCTGCTTTATATATAGATTAGATTAATACTTGTTCCATAGATCATATATCTGACATTTCGTAATGATGTGGAACGTGTCAGTCTGGTAAATGTTGTCTCAATATTTTAAGGATTTTTTTATTAGATTTTTTGAGATTACTCACCAGGCGGAGAGGCACAGGTGTGACAGCATCACAAATAAATAAATAAATGAATACACATACACACACAACCGCAAGCTTTCGCAACCCAGTTGCTTCTTCAGGCAGAAGGGAAGGAGAGGGAAAAGGAAATGATGAGGGTTTTAAGGATGGGGGTAAGGAGCTATTCCAATCCCGGGAGAGGAAAGACTTACCTTGGGGGAAGGAAAGGAATGTAAACAAATACACACACACCCATACATTTACACAGACGCAAACACACCTAGGCAGACATACTATAGAAACCAAAGAAATATATATATATATAAAGTTTTATCTAAAAATTAATCTTCATTGTAGAAGGCGTTGCCATTCAGAAATTCCTTTAATTTCTTTTTAAATACTAGTTGGGTATCTGTCAGACGTTTGATGCTACATGGTAAGTGACCGAAGACATTTTTGCCAGCGTAATTCACGCCTTTCTGTGCCAAAGTTAGATTAAACCGTGAATAGTGAATATCATCCTTTCTCCTAGTGTTGTAACTATGCACACTGCTATTACTTTTGAATTCGGTGGGATTCGTAATAAAGTTCATGAGTGAGTATATGTATTGTGAAGCTACACTGAAGATCTCTAGATCCCTAAATAAATGTCTGCAGGATGCTATTGGGTGGCCTCCAGCAATTATTCTGATTACACGCTTGTGTGCAATGAACGCTTTTTTACTCAATGTTAAATTGCCCCAGAATATGATCCCATATGAAAGCAATGAATGAAAATAGGAGTAGTAAGGAAATTTACTGAGATGTATATCACCAAATTTTGCAATGACTCTGATAGCATAAATAGCTGCACTCAAACGTTTCAGGAGATCTTCAATATGTTTCTTCCAATTCACTACCTCGTCAATGCAAACACCTAAATATTTTGAATATTCTACCTTAGCTACAGATTTATGTTCAGAGTCTAAATTTATTAATGGTGTCATGCCATTTACTGTATGAAACTGTATATACTGGGTTTTATCAAAGTTTAATGAGAGTCCACTTGTAGAGAACCACATAATAACTTTCTGAAAGTTATCATTTACAATTTCATCAGTTAATTCCTGTTTTCCAGGTGTGATAGCTTTACTTGTATCGTCAGCAAAATGTACTAGCTTAGCATCTTCGTGAATATGGAATGGCAAGTCATTAACATACAGAGTGTTACAAAAAGGTACGGCCAAACTTTCAGGAAACATTCCTCACACACAAAGAAAGAAAATATATGGACATGTGTCCGGAAACGCTTAATTTCCATGTTGGAGCTCATTTTAGTATTTCTCTTTAAATGCAAATTGAAATAATTCTTGCAGACAATTGTCAAAATACCCAATTGTTTCGTTCGTATGTACTGTACTTCCTCGATTCACCGCCATTTAGCCCATTTGAAGGAAGGTAATGTTGACTTCATTGCTTGAGACTCATTGCTCTATAGTACTAGCATCAAGCACATCAGTACGTAGCATCAGCTGGTTAGTGTTCATCACGAACGTGGTTTTGCAGTCAGTGCTGGGTTTTATCAAAGTTTAATGAGAGTCCATTTGTAGAGAACCAATTAAATAAATTTCTGAAAGATATTATTTACAATTTCATCAGTTAATTCCTTGCTGTCTCCATTAGAGATTTATGAGACGTGGTCATACTTATGCACTTGGATAAACTTTAGAGTATTGACCACTAATTTAAATTTATTGAGGCCTTACGCGTTTCGACATTCCGTCATTATCGAAGGCTACAGCAAGACAATGGAATTAATATTCATCAAACATTTTGATAAAACACAAATGAGAACACAATCATTACACTCACCATATCTTTTAAAACTTATTAAAAAGTGAAACTAAATATTCCTTTTATAAAATGACTGTCAAAGACATATCTCAAAAATAAAATAAATTTAAAATTCCCCCAGAACATCCCTGTAGGATGGTCAAGTGCATACTAAATTCAGCGATGCGGACAGTTATTAAGTGGAGAATCCGCCAGATGGCGATGTTGTCATTCTACTTCTCTCTCACTCACATATGCGCACTCACTCCCTCTGGGATTTTTTTTAATAATAATACCTTAAACCTGCACAATATTTTGTTACTGTTATGTCATACAATTATAAACTTCCAACTATAAAACTTTACAATCACTGAGTACAAAACTTTTCTTTTACATTATACAATTATATGAGTGCAGCACCAAATTTTTCCATACTATATTTTGACATCATTAGGAAAGATAGTGTTTAGTGACACATTGCTGGCAGTAACCAAAATCATGTTATCTACACAGTATTCTGTTTGCCAGGTGTGGTAGCTATACTTGTATCGTCAGAAAAAAGTACTATGTAGAATGGCAAGTCATTAATATACAGGGTGTTTCACTAAGTGTGTTTGCCTCTGTAACTTATAAAATAATAGGTGACGGGAAATTTTAATGCAGTAGGTGAACACAAGAAATGTTACACTTTCTGCAGAGGTATGAACATAGTTTATTGTATAATTTTCCAAAGAGTTACACCACATAGTTTATTGTATAATTTTCCAAAGAGTTACACCACAAAGATATATATTTTTTAATGGAACAATAGTTTTTCTATCGTGTATTGGATTCGTTTTAACCATCTGCGTCCAAATCAGTTTAAACTACATTCATATCACTGTTAGTCTCAAAGTTACGGAGACGGAGGCTGCGATAGCGTAGCTGACTGGCCTAGTGGCTATCCCCTGGGGCACGGCACACTGTTTCATGACCACCAGCCAGTGAGCTACGCTGTCGTAGCCTCCGCTCCCTAAATTTTGAAGGGTTGTAGCTCCCAAACTAACAGTGATAGGAGTGCAGTTTAAATTGATTAGGACGCAGCTAGTTTCAACGAATCCAATGCACGATAGAAAAAACTATTATTCCATTTTAAAAATTATATCTTTGTGCTGTAACTCTTTGGAAAATGATACAATAATCTACGTTCATAGCTCCGTAGAAAGTGTAACATTTCTTGTGTTGACCTACCGCATTAAAATTTCCCGGCACCTATTGTTTTATAAGTTACAGACGCAAACACACTTAGTGAAACACCCTGTATATTAAGAACAGCGCTGGCCGCGGTGGCCGAGGGGACTGAGGCGCTTCAGTCACGGTCTGCACGGCCACTACGGTCGGGGGTTCGAATCCCCCCTCGGGCATGGATATTTGTGTCGTCCTAGTTCGTAAGTAATTCATAAGTAGTTTGTAAGTTTAGGGACTGATGACCCCGTAGTTAAGTCCCATAAGCTTAACAAACATTTGAACATTTTTGAACTTATTAAGTTGATAGTTCCGTAATTTTCCCACTTGTCCGCACCTGCTTTCTTTGAATTGGAATTACGATAGTCTTCTTGAAGTCGGAGGGTATTTCCCCTGTCTCATACATCTTGCATACCAGGTGATGAGAAGAAGATATCAGCTAAACGGTGTGGTCGCTTCCTCTGGCAGCTGCTCCCCACGTCCAGCGCCGCCCCGTGGGCCGTCGCGGGCAGGTGTGCGGCTGCCGCGGCCTGCGGGCGCATTAGCCGGCTGGCCGACCACCGCGGCGGGTGCCAGCGCGGAATGCGGCCCTCTTATGAAATATTTGACGTTTCGGTTCAGACGCGGCCGTCGACGTCCCGGCGTGGCGCGGGGCGGGGCGGAGTGGGCCCGACTTCTGGCGGCGCGTCAGAAGTCCGACAATGCGGCGGCGTTCCCACGGCAACGGCGCGGCGCGGCGGCCCCTCTGATGCGGCAGGTGCCGCCCCCGCACGTCAACAAAAAGCACCCGCCCTGTCGCCGGGCCTAATTTATCGCCGCGCCTCTCTGCGGTGACGTCTGCATTAGCGCCCGCACCTCCTATTGTTGCGCAGGGGCAACGGACGCACAAAAGGCCAAATGACTATATAGGCTGTCATTCCGTCAGTACTGGGGCCGCGTCTGCGCCCGGGGGTATTTCTGATCCAGGCCGGCTCATCAGCAACTCACACCCTATAGTACTCACATCCCCGTCTAAGTTCTGTGTTGTGTAGGTCTCACATAAAAGGAGCTTAGGACAGTTGACACGTTTATTTGACAACAACTTCAGTAGGCTACCTCGTGTAGCTCCTCAAGCTACTACAATGAAGTGGTTTCATCCAAAGGCTTAGTCTAGGGTTGGAGAGTTCCTCGTTATCTGTAACGCTGTTTCTAGTAACAATTATGTTTTCGACAGTAACCGTCGCTATCGACGCTACTCTTTGCATAAAGTAATTTTAAGCGTAAGTTACTTTTATGGGTAACGATGTAACTTAAGTGTCGTTACTACAACCTCTGACAATAAGTTCGGTGAATAGTCCTGCAACATTAACGAAGATAAATGTTTGTCAACCATTGGGTCGCGACCCCGAGACGGGCAGACCCGAACTGGGCAACTTTTAATGGCCATTAGAAGGGTACTCTGGAAAGGACAGTTAATCCCACACTCGAACTGGGCAACTTTCGCTCGCAGGTAGCAGGACGGTCCGACCCAAGGCGTTCCTGATCCTCTCTTAACTCGTCAGTCCTGTCACAGAGTAACATATGTGATACTGTGAATGTCACCAACTCGCTGACATCTGTGTAGAATCACACAGTGTTTCGTTTTGTACTTCAGTTTAGTCATGGAAGCGAATAATTCGCCAGAAAGTCGCGATTTGCAGACTGTTATTAGTAATCGTGGTTATAAACATTTAATCTGAGACGGTCATAAACTCAAACGTTACGGAAGAATAGTAGCAACGGAAGACCGTGTATGGCGAGCTGCAGTAAACGTTTTCAGTGTGCTGTTAAGCTATTTACAGTAGGCAGCGAACACATATGGAAGGCACTCATGACCACGCACCTGTTGCAGAAGACTTGTTAAACAGGAGAATGACATCTAATTCTCTAAAAAGAAAAGGCGGCGCTTTGGTTGAAAGACCGTCAAAGAAATGGTGAAATTTGCAAATTAGACTTTGTGAAGTGCGTTTCGAAGTAGCCGTGAGCAGAATATGAGCCACCCTAAATGCATTTCTTTTCTGCAAATATTTTCTTATATGAAACTTGTAATAAAGTCTTCGTATTTGTATAAAATTTTTCTATATCTTGTTCCTTTGCACAGTATTAACATTATTCCTTACAAACTACAAATAGGGGCAGAGGTTGCATACTTGGTAAATTTAGATTTGGAGGCATTTTGTGAGATAGTGCAGTCGGTCTGCCAAGAGCAGGTAGGAGTTGCCGAGTTGCCCAGTTCGTGCGTGCCACTCAGGGGGTACTTTAGGGACAGTTGCCCAGTTCGAGTCTTACGTTCATCACTAACAGGTAGACGTTGCCCAGATCGGACGAACCCGCCAAGTCTTGCTCGGGGGGCCGCCGTCACAGGAGGAAGTACTTGCACCATAAAATGGCTAGGGGTTCAGTAGTTCAGAAACGAATGCCCAAGTGAAATATAATTAATGTTAAAATTACGGAGTTCCTTGTGTAAAATTCATTATAGATTGAATGGATTGTTCTATAATACAGTATGTTAATGATGAATAAGCGGAGACTGAAAACTTTTCAGGGACCAATCCATAGGTAAAAGAACTTCATACAGTAAGTAATTCGGTTCTTGATGGAACATAGGCATATCAAATAACTTTATACACTATATATTTGTTCCACAATAATATTTATTTTTGCTGTGAACTAGGTTTCGGCTTCTTAAGCCATCTTCAGACAATACTGCAGATTATCCACATCACACCAGCTGCCTTGTTTCGAGTACAAAGATTTTACAAAGATAACTACATAGTCTATGACTGACAGTTATCTGTGTAAAATCTTTGTACTCGAAACACAGCAGCTGGTATGATGTGGATAATCTGCAGTATTAAGTTGTCTGAAGATGGCCTACGAAGCCGAAAGCTAGTTCACAACAAAAATAAATATTATGGTGGAACAAAGACACAGTGTATACAGTTATTTAATAATTCTGGACAATTCGAAGAAAGCTCTACTGTTTTACAAATTTTCTACACAGTGGGACCTTCCTTAATAAGTATAATTCACTTCTCAGTCGAAACAGTTGTTAAGCAAAATACTTTTTTTAGTCGGAAATTATGTAAAAATAAGGTAAAATGTTCCATTCCGAAAAATACACAAGAACATTCGCCCAACAATTTTAAAGAATTATATTCTTCCAAGACCGCGAATTAATAATTTATTTAATGACAATCGGTTTCGGAGAACTGTGCGACCATCATCTAGTCATATATATTTCATAAGCTGGTCACCTTATTTTAAAAAAATGGATATTAAATGTCTACATAGCTCTTAGTCATCACATAAAAATACACATGTTAAAACTTGACATCTTACCAAATACTTGGCGTTACATTTTTGAAGAATATAAAACTATCACATCGCCTCCTAAACCGGTAATGTCGGGTAATATTAATTTTTAAAAAATCTGAAGAAAAGAAAGATTACATTTGTTTCGTTTGAGATAACACAGTTTTATTACTGTTCGTGTGCGGTTGGGGGTCGCCAGAAAATTTTTATTTGGAAAGTGGTCCCCTGTTCGAAAAGGTTGAAAAACACTGACGTAGATGAACTACTAGCTGCAGTTAACTTTCTGCTATGGAAACAATCACCACCCATAACTACGCACCGCAGAGTACCGCGATACAAGTCTTGGAAAATTTGCACGAAGTCTCCCTTTGGGATAGTGTTCAGAAGCCTCGTCATGTTACGTTGGATGTCAGGTATATCTCAAATGTCTTTCCTTTCAAATTGAGTTTGACTCAATGAATATGAAGAAGTGTGAAATACTGAGATCCATCACGTTTGGGCACTGAGTGCGCAAAATAAGCTTCGTACGATCAAACCATCCACAGCCACATGGCAAACTTCACTGAGGCCCAATCGTCGAGATTCCGTTGTGCTCTGCCGCCTCCGTATTGGGCACACTTGGTCGACACACGGCTATTTACTTCGCCGTGAGCCACCGCCCATGTGTCGCTGTTGTGGTGCCTTGACAGTGGTTCATCTCCTGATGGACTGTCATATTTTAGCCCCCTTGCGGCAGTCTTTTAATCTTCCACCTACCCTATCCTTAGTGCTAGGGGATGGTGCCTCCACGGCTAAGTCTGTGCTATGTTTTATCCGTGCAGCCGGTTTTTCAAAAATGTTCAAATGTTTGTTAAGCTTAAGGGACTTAACTACGGGGTCATCAGTCCCTAAACTTACAAACTACTTATGAACTACTTACGAACTAGGACGGCACAAATATCCATGCACGAGGGGGGATTCGAACCCCCGACCGTAGTGGCCGTGCAGACCGTAACTGAAGCGCCTCAGTCCCCTCGGCCACCGCGGCCGTCAGCCGGTTTTTACCATTCCATTTAATGGAGGGTGCTTTATCCTGACTTTAAACCGTTTTTTAGTGTTTTATATCTTCTGACTAGTAGACAGTAGTTTGTGCTACGTGACTGGCTCGTCCATTATTATCCCAGTGACCAGCCAACCACGGATTTCCGTTGCCAAACTTTAGTATGACTGACCGCACTGTTTTATTTCATCTATTTTTGCTGTTGGTGAAAGTTCATCGTTGACAAGTACTTCTCTTGGTTATCCACTCTGTCTCCAGTTACATACTGTCATTGTTTCTAATCCACTACACGTTCTTTGTTAGGAACAGGGGACTGATGATCAAGTAGTTTCGTCCCCTCTAAACAACAACAACAACGTCAAGTTTGGTGGATGTTAAAGTTGCACCGCCCCCTATTTTACCAGGAGCTGTTTGACGACATTGAATGTCTGTGTGAGCGAGCATTTTCGTGAACAGAATACCATGAAACTTTTTGAGTGTAGTCTAGTCTTACCTTGCGTAGCCGTTGCATAAAACGGGACAAAATTTCAACGTACCTTGCAGCACCCAACGTCGTTCCTTGAGGTAGAAATTCCTTGTGGATAATGCCTTATCGAGGTAGGTGATGAGCATCCTTCACATGCAAGATTTTTCGGCTTTGACCTTTTTCTAACGAGGTGATGTTGGAGAACGCCATTACACACTGCCGTTTCATTTCAGGGGCTTGCTGCGGAGCGCATAGTTGCTCCCCGTCGGAGGTTCGAGTCCTCCCTCAGGCATGTGTGTGTGTGTGTGTGTGTGTGTGTGTGTGTGTGTGTGTGTGTGTGCAGCAATCGGTCGCGAAGATAAAATTATTTAACCTGGTTCCGGCAATATTATTGCCTTCATAAGAAAATATAAAATCAAACCTGAAACATGAGATTGCAAAATTTATAAAACACTCACTTTGCAAAAAAAGAAATAATGTAAATACTAAACGTTCCTGCTTCTGATCCTCAGTCAGTGATGTGGCACAATACGGCAGAACGTTTTCCTCTTTCCTAACTTCTGTTCTCAGCTCAGAACCAAAGCACTAAACGAGCACTTAGTTCATCAGGTCTAAAACGGAACACACGCGTTGCTCAACTGAATTACGGCGGGAGCAGAACACCGATCGCTACGCATGTGATTCGCCTGTGTTGCCCTATCGAACATACTGACTTCATTCTAAATGTTCAAATATTTGTAAATCTATGGGAATTAACTTCTTCGATCACCAGTCCCTAGGCTTACAAACTACTTAAACCAACCTAAGGACATCACAAATACCCATCTCCGAGGGAGGACTCGAACCTCAGACGGCGAGCACCAGCGCATTCCGCAGCAAGGCGCCTTAGAGCGATGGACCACTCCACCGCGGTACTAACTTCATTCACCGAACTTTATTTTTGAAACAACCGCCGAGGTTTGGTTACTAGATCGCCATATGAAACAGCGGAGCTGCAGACGCCAGGAAGTACTACTGACATCTGTGCTCCCAACCGAGAAAATATCGGGGAGAATTTCATTCTTTATGGTGTTGAAGGCTTCCCCCGTCGTTGAGCTCAGTCATCCCACGTGATGCACGACTAATGCTGCCCAGGAGGTTTCGGCCGGAAAGCCGGCCTCCGCCCTCAGGCGCTGCGGGGCGCCTGTTAACGCCGCACAGTCACACCTAGCTCCCCTCCCGTGACCGGCTTTCACGCCTGTAACGAGCCCGGCCGCTTTTCGCCACTTCTGGAATTCCACCCCTGTGCACACCGCGTTTATACTTATCATTCAGCCTCAGTACATACTGTGGTAAACGAAGAGAAAGGTCTCATCATGCGCCCACTATGTAACGTCCTTCCAGTTTTTACCGAAATCGACGATTGAAAACTTTAGTGGTACCACTAATATAGAGGCATCATGTAACAAAAGGTGTCTGTGTATACACTCGTAACAATGAATAATTATTTCAATGTGTGTTATTATATTTGTACAATTAAGATATATAAATATATGTAATGTTAAAAAAGTTATCTTGTTGTATCTGTTTGTACCTTGTCTGCTCTGGTCGATTCAGATATCGTGACGAGATTGTTTTTTATGAAAATGAGGGAAACATTGTAATGAGGCCTGTATATGTGTTTGAACATTTTTAAAGTCTTAAAATATATGTATTAATTAAATAACTGTACGAACTTTAGAAATATCCTGATCATTTATATGAAATGCTAAAGTACGCCATTAGCATTTGTTTCAGCAAGAAGCTAACGACACAGATTGCATCAACCGCCGCCGTTACGTGGCAAATATAGAATTCCTAACTGATAAAGCAAGGACGGGTGGAAAATAAGACTTAATAATAAAACTAATAATTTTCTATTTCAGCTCTGCAAAACCAAACTGGACTTATATAAAAATTACACCAACTTATGTGGTAATGTATGGTAAAATGTGGTATCTTACAAGGATCTATAAATTTCGAAGTGTATAATTATTCAAAGTGACTATTATTACTATTCTGATTGAGAAGTGAATAATATTTCATTAAATAATTTCTTGATAGTCATATCATAAAAAGTTAAATGACAGTTTTCATTCAGCTTCAATGAATTCAGACTTTGCGATTTTACTTCAAGTTGGACATTCAATTAAAGTTTCAATGATATGCGTAACTGAGAATAATACTCAGAACTTTAATATAAATGATAGGTTCCACATTGACTTCAATAGGAAATTTTAATAACATTTGGCTTTGAACATTATTTTATAGCATTTAATGTGGGACTACTTTGTAAGAATACTCGCACCAGTTCAATAGCTTCAACTAAAATTTAACCTCAATAATCACGTCCCTGAGAAGGTTTATGTTTCATCCATTTACTGAGCTAGCTGGAAAACTAAATTAATATAAAATACAAAGACAATATTTTAGAATATTCTTACAAAGCGTATTCTTACAACTGCCATCAGAAGATAATGCTTCAAGGTTCAGTGAGATACCTCGAACAGATGTTTCAATGACAATTTCCCCGTCGTTTAAAGTGTGCCCGCAAAATAGGGCCAAATATTATAGTGCTACATAACAAACAAATTTATAGATAACTAGCTGAAAACCCGGCGTTGCCCGGGTATTTATTTATTAATTTGTGCCATTTTACAGGTATAAATTCATTTGTATAAGGTCTGTATGATGTAAAATCTCTTGGGAATACAATTAGTAGTAAAGAAGTAATTAAAACTTGGTGCGTGATGGGGAGGTTTTCCATGAACGTTACTGTTTATGTGCTCATATCTCATGAACTAAGTGTCGTACTGTGATACAATTTCGAAGGTACATTCAGCTGTGTGTGTGTGTGTGTGTGTGTGTGTGTGTGTGTGTGTGTGTGTGTGTGTGTGTATACTGTCTGTAAAATTTCCTGCAGCTAGGATTTGTAGTGTAGAAATTATGAATTGTAACGTAATAGCGAATGCCGTAGTTTTAGTCCATGAATAGAGAATATTACTGTTTATGTGCTCATATCTCATGAACTATGTGTCGTATTTTGATACAATTTAGAAGGTACATTCAACTGTATGTGTGTATATTGTCTGTAAAATTTCCTGCGGCTACAATTTGTATTGTAGAAATTATAAATTGTGACGTCATACCGAATGCCTTAGTTTTAGTCCATGCACAGCGGAAAAGTAGTAAGCGAGAAAGTTTTTTCCTTTCAGTATTTTGATGTGGTTGTCAGCGAGAAAAAGTTTAATAAAGATTTGAAAATACGTTTAAACTTTGTTGCAAGTCGCTAAGTACTGTCATTCTCACATAGTGTATTTAGAAAATTTTGTTGAATTATGTGGCAGTTTCTTGCATCTCGGTAGTGCATAAAATACCAACAAACAAACATTCATTTTTATATATTTGATATAACGTTAATTTTATTTATTCACTTATTTTCTCGATCTACCCTGGGACCAACATCCGCAATGAGAGGCGGTCGTCCCCACATTTCTATGTGGTTTCACTTGGATTTCGCCACGTGTTCACCACATTCATCAGAACACTTCTCGAGCACCCGACGATTCGTGCAGCTTGCCAAATGTTCGCACGGAGCAACCGGGCCGACATTATCAGCTCTCGCTCACTGTCCAAGACACGTGGTAACGTGTCTTGTGGAGCACTGGTACAGACGCAGACTTTTGTCCGCGTACTGGACGTCCAGTGCGGGACGAGCGGTTCCCGGTCCGTCAGAGCGGGCCCCGTGATGGCCAGGAATGCGCTCTCGCGGCCGCACTGCCTCGACGATAAATCATGCCAGCGCTAATACGCCGCAGCGCGCCAGGAACTCAGAGATTCTTTCGGTCGCAGCCGATTAACCCGTCGCTGGCCGGAGAGCCCCACTGACAACAAGTGCCTTTTATCCGCCATCCGTCACGACCGTTTAGGTTACACGCGGGTACGCTTTGTAGTGGTCCAGGCATACTTATATGTCTGACTGGCGAACTTGTCAGTGCTTCTCATTTGTTAAGTATGCATGCAACATGTGATAAAAAGTATACGGACACCTGGCTGAAAATAACTTAATTTCGTGGCGCTTTCCATCGGTAATGCTGGAATTCAGTATGGTGTTGTTCCAGCCTTAGCCTTGATGACAGCTTCCACTCACGCAGGCATACATTCAGTCAGGTGCTCTGAGGATTTTTGGCGAATGACAGCCCAGTGCTGCACTGAGGAGAGGTATTGCTGTACGTCGGTGAGGCCTGACAAGAAGCCGGCATTCCAAAACATCCGAAAGGTGTTCTATGTGATTGGACCCTTCAACAGTTGGAAACAAGAAGGTGCTTAAAACATCCTTCGTGCACTCGAGCATATTTCTGCCTGTCCCGGGAAGTCCTTCCTTATTTGCAGTGACTCCCTGAGCGACCTACTGGCCCTCAATCAGTGCTCCCCTCGCCATACTTTGCTTCAGGCCATCCAAGAATCCCTCTATGCCATCGACCGACGTGGGTGGACAGTGGTCTTTCTATGGACTCCAGGACGCGTTGGTATCGACGGGAACGAGCAGAGGAGGCTATCCGTAAACCTGCCTTGGCTATAGGTATCCCAGTTAATTACCTCCGTTCGCAGCTGCACAGCCGAGTTCTTGGGCTGTGGAATGCAAAATGACGTTCCCTCCCAACATCCAACAAGTTGCAGTCGATAAAGGAGACACCGCACATATGGAGGTCCTCTATACAGACTCCTCGCAGGGACTCTGTTGTCCTCTGCCGACTCCGTATCGGCCATACTTGGCTGACGCACAGTTACCTTCTGCGTCGCGAGGACCCTCCTCGTTGTCGATGTGGTGAGCATTTGACAGTCGCCCCTATCTTGAAGGAATGCCCTTATTTCGAAACTCAAAGGCAGCGTTCTAACCTCCCTGACTCCTTAAACCTTATTTTGGGTGACAATGCCTCTGTGCCTGATGCTGTTGTAAATTTCATTCGTAACAGTAGACTATATAAGTCCATCTGATGTTTATTGCCTATGTTTTATCTATTTGCTCTGCACCTGCTTAATTTTTGTTTAGGCAGGTGATTTCATTGTGTTAGTGTCTGGACGTAGCATAGACACTCTGGTTTTCTCTTTTAAATCTCTTCTTTCTCCCCCCTCTTCTTTGCTTTTTTATTTTATTTAAGACGTCTTCCATCTACGGTTTGCCGTATTTTAACACTTTCTGTCAAATTTTAACGATCTTTCATGTCATCTGATTGGAACAAGGGACTGATGACCATAGTAGTTTGGTCCCTTTATACCCCCAAACAACCAACCAACAAGGGTGCAAGCCTCCTCCATGAAAAACACGACGACACCGTAACACCATCGCCTCGGAAATTTACTGTTGGCACTACACACGCTGCCAGGTGACGTTCACCGGGCATTCGCCATACCCACAACCCGTTACCGCCGCTTGACCTTGGAATCCAAGTTTTCTCATCTTCTGCATGTCATAGTACTTGGGGAGGAACCTGATGCAGTCTGTAATTCCGGTATGATGGTCTGAATGCCTATCTATTACACTGTACGAACATCTCCAACTGTCGCCGGTCTCTGTCAGTCAAAAGACGAGGTCGTCCTGTACGCTTTCGTGCTGCTCGTGTTCCTTCACGTTTCCACTTCACTATCACTTCAGAAGCAGTGGAGCTAGGGATGTTCAGGAGTGTGGGAATCTCGCTTAAAGACTTCTGACACGAGAAACACCCAATCACCTGACAACGTTCGAAGTTCGTGAGTTCCGCGGAATGCCCCGTGAAAAACGTATGTTTTGTGTATGTGTGTGTTTGGGGGGGGGGGCGGATACTTTTGATTACATACTGGATATCCTACACTCCTACCATTAATCCCTCTGACCGTCATTTACCCTATCTGTATGTCAATTTCCTACCTTCTTCTTTGTACATTTCGGCTTCTCTCTACATCAGTTGCCTTAAAACCCGACGTTGGTGGTGCGTTTAGTTATTGCAGTATTCAGTTAGTCCTTGTACCCTCCCTCGCCTGTCCATCCACTCCTCCCATTACAAATAAATTAACATTTCAGATTTTCCCTTTAATATATATATATTACCTTTCAATGTTGCCCAGCGTGAGACAGTGACTAAAAGTTGCTGATGGTGATATTCATCCTCAGTTGATAACGTCGTAGATGAGGTTAAGGAATGTTACTGCATTGGAATTAAAATAACCCAAGACGAGCTAAGGAAGAATTGCATGAAAAGTAGAATGCTGTCACGTCGTTCAAATATCTAGGCGTAACATTGCAGAGCGATATGAAATGAAACGAACATGTAAGGACAGTTGTGAGTAAGGCGGACAGCCGACTTCGGTTTATTGAGATAATTTTGGGAAGATGTACTTCATCTATATAGGAGACCTCGTATAAAACGCTTGTAGGACCACGTTTCGAGTATTGCGAGTACCCGCAGCAGATCAGTTTAAAGGAAGACATAGAAGCAGTTCAGAGGCGAGCAGCTAGGTTCGTTACTGGTTGGTTCGACCAATGCGCGAGTGTTACGGAAATGCTCCGGCAACTCAATTGGGGATCGCTGGAAGAAAGACGACGTTCTTTTCGTGAATTTCTGTTGAGTACATCTAGAGAGCCGGAATTTGAAGCTGAGTGTAGTACGATCTTGCTGCCGCCTACTTACACTTCGCTTAAAGATCACAAAGACAAGATAAGAGAAATTAGGGCTCGCACTTTTTCCGAGTGGAATAGAAAAGGAAGTGCCTAGTAGTGGCACACTGTACCCTCCGCTACGCACGTTACGGTGAATTGCGGAGTATGTATGTAGATGTAGATGTTGGTTTCAGTATAATGACGTCATGCGCAGTCTATGTTATCTATGGTCTATGCAAGGTGCACTCGTGATATCGTCGTACGGGAAAATCCCCACCTCATCGCTACCTCGCAGACACTGTGTCCCATCTTTCGAGCGTCGACTGCAACACCGCGATCAAAATCACTTAGACCGTGTTTACCTGCTATTGCAGTAGCAGTAACCATTCAACGCCTGTCTCAGACTCCTGTTGGCTCACGCAGACGTTGCCGACGCAGCGGCGGCCTCTCAGTGTTTACATATATCTCTGTTTGCATATGCATACCTGTAACAGTTCCTGTGGCAATTCAGTGTATATCGACAGCAAAATGACACGGGTTCTTGTTTCGTCAAGAGGATGCATTTGAAGTACAACATCCTCCATCTGTATAATATGGAGTAATGTATTTTGAAGATGAAACTTCCTGGCAGATTAAAATTGTGTGCCGGAACCGGGATTCGAACCTGGGACGTTAGCCTTTCGCGGGGAATCAATCTACCGACTGAGCTATCCCAACACGACTCATGACTCCGCTGCAGTTTCATTCTGGAAACAACCCTTAGGTTGTGGCTAAGCCATGTCTCCACCATATCCTTTCTTCCAGGAGTGCTAGTCTTGCATGGTTCGTAGGAGAGCTTCTGTGAAGTTTGGAAGTAGGAGGCGAGGTACTGGCGGAAGTAAAGTTGTGAGGCGGCATCGTGAGTCGTGTGGGGATAGCTCAGTCGGTAGAGCGCTTGCTCGCGAAAGGCAAAGGTCCCAGGTTCGAGTCCCGGTTCCGGCACACAATTTTAATCTGCCAGGAAGTTCCATATCAGCGAACACTCCGCTGCAGAGTGAATGTTTCATTCTGTATTTTGATGATGACTATGTGATAAGCTGTCCATTTTATATAACAGTCTCTCCCCTGTGTTACTTTTCAGTGTTATGTAAATAAACGGAACCTTCGCAATGATGTGCCAGATTTAACCTTTGAGAAAAGAAGCAAAATATTCTTCTACTGTTGCTTTCCCAAATGAGGTAAAAATAATTCTTTATAGTGCTAGAAACTGGTTATCTTGCTCTTCGGAGAACCTGATCATAAGTGGATGTAAATACCAACCTCCGTGTTACTCCATAAGCGCAAAAGTTAATGTCACACTCGTACGTTATCTCAAGTTATGGCGACATAACAGCAAAACTTTGTCATGTAGTCTATAACTCTTACGTTGAAGACCGTCTTTTTTGTCGTGTTTTGCACCTCCAGAAAATACGAATGACCTTTACGTTTACGAGTGCTGAAGTGTCCTTTCATTTACTGAAGTGTTATGCTATCCAAAGTATTATTTTTTCGCACCAGTCTCCAATAAGCGTCTTGGTGATAAACAAGTTGTAAAACCTTTTAATGCATTAGCATATATTTCTAGAGTTATGATATATGTTCTTTTACACTGCGTATACTGGCTCTGTTGCGTAATTATTTTGGCTCGTAAAACGAGTAGTTCGTTACGCAGTGATCTGTCTTGTTTCTTGCGAAAGACATTGCGAGGAAGTAAAAATAGAGTTTGTTCCGTTACTGTGTACTGTTGAATGGTTATCCATAACAATTAACGTTCTGTTAACAGATAGCACACACATCATACGTAACGAAAAACTCTTCTCGTGAACAAGGAAACCAGCTAAGTTTGAAGTGGAACGGAGGTAATTCAAAGGCCCTTCAAGAATTACTTGACATATTTTCTATATCCGATGACTTCTGAAGATAAGAATCGTCTGAAGTACACTCTCTTGTCTTTTACAACAGCCACGATTTGTGTGCTATCTGGTATGAAGACACTGAATGTTAATTATTATGGAAAACGGCCCAGCAAAATTACAGACCAATATCATTAACGCCAGTTTGGTGCAAATTGTTAGAATACATTCTCAGTTCTATTACAAGTCATTTCCTTGGGCCGGAAACCCTTTTGTCCAATCATCAGCACAGCTTTAGAAAGCACCGCTCCTGTGACACTTTCTCATATGATACTTTGCTAGCAACGGATGAGGGACAACAGGCAGACTGACTGCATATTCCTTGGTTTACCTTTCTTTTACCTCTTTTAAAACCGTGACTGACTGACACGCTTTTTTCAGTCGCTTCGGACTTTGCAATAAATCAGATTATTTTGTGACTGATCGCCGTTTTCCTTTCATAAATTTCAAAAGAATCTGCACACCGACACAAAAGACATCCAGTCAACAGTGAATCATTATAGGCATGCATTCATATACTAGACCTAATGTGAATATAGAAGATGATGAGAATGACTCTTAACGAAACGTCGCGGAACTTCAACGCAGCTACCCGGATGGAAACCCGAGAAGATTTCATCTATGCTAGACGTGTTGCAATCGAAAGTCATTGTGGAACTGTTCGGTAACGAAATAATTTATTTATAGTTTTCAAAATAAAAAACCAAGATCGCATATTAATAATTTATTAAATGACGACCGGATTCGGTGCACTATGTCACCATCATCTGGTCTCATATATGTTATAAGCTGTCATGTTTTTAACTTGTGTATTTTTATATAGTGACTAAGTGCAATGCTGCACTTGTTATTTTACACCCAACTTTTTTTTAACAAGATGACCAGCTTATAACATGTATGAGACCAGATGATGGTGACACAGTGCACCGAAACCGGTCGTCATTTAATAAATTATTAATTTGCGATCTTGGTTCTTTATTTTGAAAACTAAAAAACGACCAGATCGCCTCCAAACCCGACTATGTCAGGTAATCTTAAATAATTTATTCTTTGTAAATACGTTGTTTTTCTTAGCACTACATCTCCGCATATCTTCCTCTCTGCATGTCTTCGGTTTCTTTCAGCTGACCCATATCCCGAGTAACCCAAACACAGTAGCATTACTGAAGCTACACATTTGTGTCTGTCAGTTACGCTGATCGACATTTTTATCATTTATGCGAAATTCGCATTAAAAAAAATTGATAAGCTTGTAGGACGTAGCTGAGTGGTCATCAGTCAATAAACTTACAAACTACTTACAAAATAACTCATACTAAAGACAGCACAAACTTCCATACCCAAAGGAGAATTCGAACCCCCAACGCATCGAAGCACAGCGCCTCAATGCGCTCGGCCACTCCGCCGCGGCCTTTTTTCTAATTATCTGTTTATACAGGGTGAATATAAATTCGCGCACTCGGGCTTCGCAGCGCGATTCCTCACCTGCCAACAATGAAAAATGTCTTCCACAAAATTTCATCCTGCGCATATTTCCGCCAGTAAAGGGACTTCCAAGACTGAAGGGTTGTGTGTTCCATACGTGTGTTTCATAATTACACCAACAAACTTGTAAGGGATGTATTAGGCGTCTTGAGGAACAAAATGAGTATGGGAACCCACGCCCGGAAACGCCATTCAACGACGCTACGGAGAGTCCAAGTTACAGGCACCATCTCCTGCCACTAGACATCCCCTCCATCAACATCGACGCTCTGTAGCGTCATTGGATGACATTTCCGGGCATGGGTTTCTATGCTCACTTTGTTCCTCAAGGCACCTCCCACATGCCCTAGAAGTTTGTTGGTGTAGTAGTGTAATTCTGAAACACACTGACGTATGGGACACACATCCATCTCAATCTTCGACGTACATTTACTGCCGGAAATGTGCACAGGACGAAATTTTGTGAGAGACATTTTTTTTATTGCTATCGTGTGAGAAATCGCGCTGCGAAGCCCCAGAGCGCAAATTTAGATTCACCCTGTGAAACCTGAACTTTTCCCGGCGTAATGAATGTTGAAACAACTTACGGGTATGCTGCCGGGTGACGTCGTCGACAACCGCCGATATTTCGGCAGGAGGACACCCTGCCATTCTCAAGGCACAACTGCACTTCAGGAAGCAATGTGCAAGCGTATTTAATACTTCGATTTGCAAAGGGTAAAATAGGAAGATAACACACGCAGTACAAGTCACTGCAGAGTCAACACAACCAAAGATGACCAAACATCAAAAATATCGATAGTGACTTAATCAACAGGTGAGGCAGCATTAATTTTGTCCCTCTGTTTTTTGTCCCCCTGTTGGTGTCCGTAACGGATCATCATGGTTTGCGTAAGGCAGGTGTATATCGTATTCCTTGCAGTTGTGGCATGCTATATATTGGTCAGATAATCAGGACTGTGGAAGACCGGTGTGTTGAACATAAACATTACACGCGCTTACAACAGTCAAACAAATCCGCTGTTGCAGAACACTGTCTTGGCACCGGTCATCCTATGGAATACGATAACACGTAGATTCTGGCATGCACTTCCACCTATTGGGATAGTGTTATTAAGGAAGCTGTTGAAATTAAACTAGCAAGCGACCTTATAAACAGAGATGGTGGTTTTTGTTTAAATTCTGCTTGGAATCCGGCACCGTCTCTCGTCAAAACACAGAGGGAAAAAATTAATGCTGCCTCACCTGTTGATTAAGTCACTATTGATATTTTTGGTGTTTGGTCATCTTTGGTTGTGTTGACTCTGCAGTGATTTGTACTGTGCGTGTTACCTTCCTAGTCTACCCTTTGCAAACCGAGGTATTAAATACGCTTGCACATTGCTTCCTTAAGTGAGTTGTGCCTTGAGAATGGCAGGGTGTCCTACTGCCGAAATATATGTGTGTTGTCGGTTGTCGACGACGTCACCCGGTCGCACACCCGTAAGTTGTTTGTAGATTCGCTCTGTATAGTATCCTGCGGAAGTTACTAGTAATTATGGTTCCCTCGTTCTGACTGTTTCAGCAATCTGTCCAGTAAAATATTTCATTTTTGTAGGCGCCTCTTGAGCGGTTATGAAGCAACACAGAAGCAGCCCAGAGCTCGTGGTGTCTTGTAAGGGCTGTGTCATGATGAGTCAGCGCAAGCACCGTGACGCGCAGTAAAACTATCTCTACTGGCTAAATGCCCCCATTGCAAGGAACATACTTTATTTCAGCACATTTGATGCTCTTTCGCAGGCTGACACATCAACATCTTCATCTACATGTATACTTCGCATGAGGCTACTTGTTGCACTTCTTTCACCCTGTCTTTCTGTTCCAGTCGCGGGAAAATAGACTTCTTTTCGCAGTAGGAAGTATTATATTGGTTGAAAATTCTACTTTCTCTTGCAACGACTACCACTGGGGTTGGCCGATTATCTCTATGACGCTTTCTCGCTTACTATATAAACCATTTCTGATTTCTTTTGGCTCTTCTGCAGATCCACTATCAATCTGCAACGGATCCCACACTGATGAACAATGTGCAAGAACTGTATTTTCTTTACGCTGCTTCTTTGTTGATGGAGGATTCTTCCGACGAACTGTCGTTCCCATGATTAAATTCTCTACTTTGCAATATAACTGATGTTCCTACAACATGTTCAGCTTCTTAGTGTCTAAGCTTTGTTTTTGAGATCTTGTTTTGGAAACCAACCATTAAGCGCTAAGTGTAGCTTTTCGTTGAGTTGTTTAAGCTCATTGGATATTGTGTTAAACCTCTCCATTGGTGTTTTTTTGTGTGATCTTACTACAGAATTGGGTTCCTTTATGTGAATTTGTTTGCCTTTTATTTAAACAGAATTTTCTCCTTGCATATTTGTCTAATTGATCAGTTAATGTATGAGGTCGTATATCACGATGCCTTTGTTGGATTAAAATTAGTTAACTAAAATAAACTATTTGTTTTTAAACTGTTTAGCCATTTATATTGAGAGACACTATTGGCACTACAGTAACGTTCTGTTGAGCAGTTTTGAAGGATGATTCTTTACAGTGTAAAGTTAACGGTCGGTTTTGTGAACTAAATATAAACTAGTAGCCTTTTGGCATTTATTACATAAATTTAGATTAACTTGAAGTTACTTTGTTTCCTAAAATAAGTATTTTGGATTTTGTTTAAAATAAAATAAAAATTGTTTCAGCAAGGGGCAAAGACCTTTCATAGCTCAACCCAGACCAACCACTCCCTCTACTGGTACAAAAACCCATCCTCGATGTGTTAAGCGAGTTACTTGTACTGTACAGTTTCTTTGGGCCTGTTCAGGTAGGAGAAGTCTATCGGTCTTTGGTGAAAGCCGTCCGAAAATCAAACTTTCAAATATCTTAAGGCACAATAATGAGATAGGTCGATAGTTATGTGGGTTAGAAGGTTCTTTCCCAAGTTTCAAGACAGCAATTATTTTGGTTTTCCGCCATATTTTTGGAATCTTGTTCTGTCTGAAGTAATTATTGTAGAGTTCCAGGAGCCCTGTCAGTGTTGTTGGTACGTAGCCTGGGAAACACCAGGCAGCCACAAACCCTCCTGGCGGCCGATTCTTTCAAATTCAGAAGGAGGTATACATATAGAAATATTCCATTAACTTAATAAGAAATGGCGCTGGCAGCACACAAATGACTTATGCGACCAGCTATCTGTAGCATGTTGATTCGTTCATTACTTTTGACAGTATTGAGTAATTTAAGTATTCTTTTCAGTGAATAATAACGAATGTCTGGTTAGCAACCAGGAAGACTCTTATAATGAACAAGTTTCTTTGTGTGAGGCTGCTGGTGCAAGGCTGCTGGTGTTGATGACTTACTAGTCGAACAGCTAAAGAACTATGGTTGTAAAACAAACGAGTGGCTACTAAGCCTAATAAACACATGCGTGTGCAAGAAACACATCCCTAAATGTGGAGGAAGTCTCCAGTCATTGCACTAATCAAGACTGGGATGGAACCAAAAGACCCAAAACATTTTTGACCTATCTCCCTTTTGTGCCACACCTTCAAAATACTAGAACGCTTGGTACTCAATCGAATCAGTTCCACTCTCCAAAAGAAGTTTATTCCACAATAAGTTGGCTTTCGCGCTGGCGAATCATACTGTAGCCAAATCTTGAATCTAACACAGCACATCGAAGATGGTTTCAAGCGCGGTCAGATAACTGGAGTCGCTTTTATTGAATTAACTGCTGCATATGCCACGGATGATAGAAGCTTTTGAAATGTGGTGCTACAGACGATGAAAATTAGATGGGTAGATCACGTAACTAATGAGGAGGTACTTAACCGAATCGGGGAGAAAAGGAGTTTCTGGCATATGCTAAGAGAAGCGATAGATTGGTTGGACACATTCTGAGACATCAAGGAATTGTCAACTTAGCATTAGAAGGAAGCGTGTGGGGTAAAAATCGTAGAAGGAGACCGAGGGACGAACATAGTAAGCAGATTCAAAAGGATGTAGGTTGCCGAACGTATTCTCTGATGAAGAGGCTTGCACAGGACAGGGTAGCGTGGAGAGCTGCATCGAACCAGTCCACGGACTGAAGACCACAACAACAACAACAACATGCCACAGTAAATCATAGGAAGGTGTTGAAGAAAGCGTATGACCTCATCAAGAACCACCAACAAAGAACCATTATAAGAATCTTACTGCAGAACAAAAGTTTCAACTTTCGCTGCAGGATAAGAAAAGCGGATGGCGAACTAAGAATAACGGTCTGCCCCAGGGCAGTGTGCTGGCTCCAGTGTTGTACAATATTTACACAAATGACCAACAATCGCCAGGCTCCTCATCCACGTCGACGACACTGCGGTAGCTATTCAGGAGTCATCCTTTGAAGAAGAAGAATAAGAAGAAGGGAAGCTGTCTCTAGCGATCGATGAACTCTCCAAGTACTATGATGCCAATTATCTGAAATATAATCCCAGTAAGACTCAAGTGTGTGCATCCACCTACGAAACAAGGAAGCAAGCTGGACATCACATGGTGAGGAGAGCATCTGAAACATATTCTAACACCAGTTTACCTTGGTGTCACACTAGACCGCACTCTACCGTACAAACAACAATGCTTGAACGTGAAACAGAAGGCCAGTGCTCGCAATGAAACACTAAAGAAGCTGATTGGCCGCACCTGGGGAGCGAGTCCGCAAATCCTGAGGACTTCTGCACTTCCTCTCTGTGTATCAGCCGCCGAGTATGCCGCCCTCGTGTGAAACGCTTCAGCACATGCTAAACAGGTTGCCATTGCGGTCAACGATACTACCAGGATAATCTCCAGATGTCTGGAGCCAACTCCAGTACAAAAACAGTATCCGATTGTTGGAATAGCCCCACTCAACGTCCGATGGGCTATTGCTGCAGGTAGTGAGAGAGCAAAGCAGGAGAATGACCGCCTACACGCAAGAACTCGCCTCAAATCCGGCAACAGTTTTCTTGCTAGGACTCTGCCACTGGAGGGAGCAACATCTCGTCTCTACAGATGAAGGAGCTTACTGCTCGCAGACATGTCACCAGCTGCGCAGGTTAGCCGAGTGGTGCCGGGCGCCGTGGCACAGCGCGCCCGATCAGGGGGCAAACGCCCTATGTAATAAAAGAAGCTGAGCCAAATATACAACGAACAAACAAGAACGAAGTGAAACAACGACCGCAAAACTTAGATAAACCTAAATAAAAAATAAAATAAAATAAAATAGGTCTGGAGCGTCACGTTACGAAACGTGCGGCCTCCCGCGTCGGAGGTTCGAATCCTCCCTCGGGCATGGATGTGCGTGTTGTCCTTAGGTTAGTTTAACTTAATCTATTTTTTAAGCTACGGACTGATGACCACCGTAGTATGGTCCCATAGGATTACAAACATTTGAACTTTTTTTGAACATGTCACCAAAGGAAGAATTTGTTCCTGGCGCGAAGCTACAGTATCATATACGGAGGTTCCGCAACCGTTTAAGAGCGGGGGTCCCTCGATGCAAGGCCAAATTGGGGAAATGAATGTGGAGCCAAATAAGAACCAAGCCAACTACTTACCTGTTCTCTCAAAATGTTGAAATGTTTGTAATTCTTATGGGACAAAACTACGTTGGTCATCAGTTCCTAGACTTACAAACTACTTAAACTAATTTAAACTAAAGGACAACACAAATATCGATGCTCGAGGGAGGACGCGTGATCCGTCACGTGGCGCTCCAGACCGCTCGGCTACTCCCGTACTCTCCCTGTACTCTCCTGGACAACCCATGCTCAATTCAAGATATTTTTGAAGGAATTGACAAGGCTATTACAGCTGCCATTTTTTCGAAATGCTGACCGGACCGGAAACGAACGAGCTGCGACTGATGGAGGACATAGAGAAATTTCAGAGAGGGGCAGCTTGTTTTGTATTATCGCGATACAGTGGAAAGTTTTCACGGAAATGGCGTACGATTTAGGGTGGAAATCATTAAAAGAGAGTCGTTATTGGTTACTGCGAGATCTATTTGTGGAAATTCTAACTTTCTTCTTCGAATCTGAAAGTATTTTATTAATAACCACCTACATAGAGAGACATGTTCAACATAATAAAATTAGAGGAGTCAAATGTAAAACTTTTCTTTTTTCCGCGTGCTATTAGAGTATGGAATGGCAGAGAAATATTACGAACGCGGTTCGACGAACTATCTGCCAGGCTATTAAAGGTGGTTTTCAGAGTAAGTATTAGTAACTTTGCGGTTGTGTTTTCCTTTGATTTGACAAATTGTGAATGCGTTAGTTGTGGTGTCATCTGCCTCAAATGTGATATTGTTACAAATCTGTGTGGCGTAATGCCTATCTGCCTTCTCTCTGCACTAGATTACAAAAGAGTCTGTAACATTTCTGAGATATCGCAGATATCCAAAACCAAATAACAAATCGAGAAATATAAAATATTGGGACCTGAGGCGATCTGCACTTGCAACAAAATAGTACTTTGTAAATATCGCAGTCACGCTTTTACTTGTTTCGACGATCGGTTTCGTTATGCAATGGTCACATATGAATGTGCATCGACAGTCCACAGGAAGCGTAGAGTGGTTAATTTTACTGTACATGTTTAACTCATTTTACATGTAACATACAGTTTGTACGTATATGATGATCAAGTGAGAAGTCAAGCACTTCAATGATAGTACAATTGTAAGAACCCCATGAAAGCAGAAGATGGTAGAAAACAGAGCCGAGACCTGACATAGCCATAAATAAAAGTAGTATTGCGACCTTGGCAAAGTTTCTTGTTTAGCAATTTCACTAGAAGAATAAGCGTTTATTGTACGTTCATGCCAGTTTTCGTTTTGTATTAACCATTAAGTAAAGTTACGTTAAATAATTCTACTACTAGTAACAAAGTTTTCAGCGAGCGAACGTTTTAGGATATCAGCTGAGATCAAAACGAGATACCATATACGAATAAAAATATAAGTGGAAAAATATAAGAAGAAAAATACTCTCAAATTTATGACAGCTGAAAAAGAAATATATCAAATATTACCCTTTGAATTTCATGTTACTACCGACGCTGTAAAAGTAATGAGGTGAACACTCTGTCGAGAGGGAGTGTATAAATACATCCAGCACGAAATATTCTTTTTGCAAGAGTACGGATCTTAAATGAAGCTGTTCTGAGCTCTCCGCTTTGTGGTACGTGCTCTCTTACCTTGCTACTCCTTCGTGTCAAGACTGAACTTGTTTTCTCGACGCGACTGGTTTATATCGCAGAAAACATGTGTAATTTATTACTCAAATCTTGCTAAGCGTCAGTGTATCTCATCCATCTATTCTATCTCGCCGCTTTACGCTAGCATATTTGCATATGTTTGTACTTACACACTCAAACGGGCGCACGTACGCACGAACGCACACACACACACGCACGCACGCACGCACACACATACACACACATCACACATACAGAATGCAGCTGTGCAGAAAACCGCGTGTGTTTTAATTTCACCATCAGTTCTTCTTTTTATCATATTTTCTTTCAGCTTTAATTTCCGTTGATGGCAGTCGAGCTTGGTTAGCAGAGCGGGTCTGACAGGTAGCGATGCAATCACACGACAAAACATCACACTGCCAACTAGAAAACTCAACCTCGCCAAAGGTGGCTTTTTGCGATGCCATGCAGTTTTTTTCAATTATTCTAATTATTTTCTTCAGGACTCGTAACGAGTCAGGCTTCCGGTGACAATCCTTCGATAAAGGTAGATTTCGATCTTACCAAGTAGTTATTGCTTGCAAACGGAAGTACTCAAATTGTGTACTGCTGTGCCTCTATCAGCCTCATTAATTTCAATGTGTCTCTGTCAAAACGACAACTCTTAACTGTTAAACATATCTTGAAACTGCGCCACCAGCGCTTGATCGCATAAACAGCTCAAGTAAAAAGTGTCCGTCAAGATGGAAGGAGTGCATTTCGAACTGGCAATTACAAAACCACACACACACACATCAGGTATAAAGTGTTTGGGACATGTCGACAGCCAGAACACGATGCACTGGAAGCTCATCTATGATATCTTCGAAGGCAACATCGTGAATCATTTAATTCATCACTTCTACAAGAAAATACGAAGCAATGTTGACAGTTCTTGTTATCGTTTTCTCTATCAACTTTGTGCAGTGCACAGGGATATGTAACGCAATGCGAATGTATAGAAAGGAAGATACTTTATAAACAGTTGCAAAACAATCATTGCAGCACTTCCATAAAAATTCTAGACGTGTCCATACCGAACGATTTCAAGTGGAATGAACAAACACATTTAATCGTGGGGAAGGCAGATGCCAGACTTTCATCGTAAAAATCCTCAGGAAATAACCATCAAAAGACCAACATCATAGAACACTAATGTAGCCAGTACTTGAATGTTGCTCATCGGTGTGGGATCCGTAGTGGATAGCGCTGATAGGATTGGAACGAGAGCCAGAGAGAGTAAATCTAGAGGTAATCAGCGCGCTCAGTTGCAGGTTCATTTAGTAAGCGCGAAGGCTTCACGCAGATAATCGACAGACTCCAGTGGCAAACGCTGAATCACGGCAAGTGCGTCTGACATAGGTTTGGAGAGAGCATTTCTCGAAGCGTCAGCAAATATCTCACAGAGAAACCACGAGGATAAAATTAGATTAGAGCCCACACGGAGGCATAATTGTAGGTTTTTTGCCCTTCTTTCATTCCCCCCCCCCTGCGAAATCTATGCGACTGTAACAGGAAACGCAGAGAGAGTTAGTGATAAAGTACCTTTCTTGAAACACCGCCAGATGGACTGCATAATATAGAAGGAGATGTAGATCTACTGAGATTGATTGATTGATTTTCTCAGGGAAGCCAAAATTTTATTAGACACAATTTCTTCGGGTCTGGTTGTCCCAAATGTTCTGTGCCTTTTACTCTCCAATGCAATGCATTCGAAGATTAGATGTGATGCAGTTTCATCACCGTCATCACAGATCCTACATTTAGGGTCCTCTTCTGTTATTCCCATTATATGTAGGTGTTTTTTGAATTTCCCGTGGCCTGTCAGCAATCCAACCATGAGTCTAATCTCTCTCCTGTTCAGGCCCAGGATTGCAGAGCTTCTTTTAAAACATGGCTTGGCATCATTACCTTGCCATGTTTTTGTTGGTAGAGATCTACTGAGAATAATGTCCTGCGTTTTCAGTTATGACTGATCTTCTATAAAATACTTCGAAATGCACCATCAACGTTTTACAATTATTATTATTATTATTATTTTCAGTTCGTTTCGGCCTACTAGGGACCACGAGGCTCGTCTTAACTCACAGCCAGGGTCTTCTGCTTTTTCTTGGCCCAGTACGCCATCTTCTGGCTGTGAGCCTGCATCCTCTCATCCATTCATTTAGGTCTGGTGAGAGATAGTGGGAAGACTCCATGTAGGGTGGCCTGACGGTATTGCGTTCGGTTCTCGGTTATCTGTAATGGGATCTGATCTAACAGAGGTGAACCACTTGGCTTTGGACGCCTTTCCCCTGGTTGTCACTGTGAGGATCTTCTTGGTGAGCCTTGAGTGATTCAGGTGGGTCATGTGCCTGTAGAAGGTCAGTCGCCTTTTCCTCATACATATGACTGTCTTCCTGGTGTTAATACAGTTCATTATTGTGCCTGATTCTGGAAGTATCGTCTTTCTCTCTTATGTGTCATAATATTCTCCTCAGGATCTAGTTTCCTGAGTGGGCCCTGTCGATTCATCAAGAGGCACTCGGAGGCGTACAGTGATGAGTGTCTTACTACTAAATTGTAGTGCTTCAGTTTTAAGTTCTTGGATAGGTACTTGGAAGCATAGATATTCTTACATTATTTATTATTATTATTATTATTTATTTATTTATTGTGCGTGTCATTTAGATGGTGACATAAGTTGTGTCGAGATGGTCATGTTCGGGTACTGAGACAACTTCCACAATCCATGGACCCTGTATGTTAGCAGGAGTCTGTTCAAGCCGGTGGAGACTCCGTTACAGTGTGGAGCGTGTGCAGTTGGATAATATGGAACCTCTGATACGTCTAGATACGGCTCTGACAGCTGAGACCCACATACAAATCCTGGCTGATCACTTGCGTCACTTCGTGTCCATTGTGAGTTCCGACAGACTTGGGCAATTCTACAGTGGCTCCAGGAAAACTCGTGTGAGTTTAAACATGTCCGCTGGCCACCAAGGTGCCCAAACATGGAGATTGTTGAGCATATCTGGGACGTCTTTCAACGTGCTGTGCAGAAGAGATCTCTATCCCTACTCATACGGGTTTATGGACAGCCCTGCAGGATGCCTGGTATCAATTCGCTTCAGAACTATTTCAGACATTAGTCGAGCCCATGCACGTCGTGTTGGAGCCCTTCGCAATACTAGGCAGGTATAGTTTCTTCGGCTCTTCAGTATATATGTACTACTGGGTTATCAAAAAGCAGTATAAATTTGAAAACTTAATAAATCTCGGAATAACTTAGATAGAGAGGTCAAGATTGACACACATGCTTGGAATGACATATGACATGGGGTTTTATTAGAGCAAAAAAATAAATAAATAAATAAGTAAATAAATAAATAAAAATAAAAAAAAATCAAAGAATGTTCGGCATATGATGCGTGATTCTGGTTTTGTAACTGCTACCCTGACGGTTTAGAGGTACGCCGATATTTTACAGCCTGGCTGATAAACGCATGCTACAACGTACGATTCTTATGGTTCAAAGGTTTTTTATAGCTTATGGGACTTAACTACGGGGTCATCAGTCCCTAAACTTACAAACTACTTATCAACTAGCTTATCCTAAGGACGGCACAAATATCCATGCCCGAGGGGGGATTCGAACCCCCCGACCGTAGTGGCCGTGCAGACCGTGATTGGAGCGCCTGAGTCCCCTCGGCCACCGCGGCCGGCTACGATTCTTATGTAGGATGGCGCTCCAGTCCATATTGCTAGACGCGTGAAAGATCTCTTGCGCGCTTCGTTTGGTGATGATCGTGTGCTCAGCCGCCACTTTTGTCATGCTTGGGCTTCCAGGTCCCCAGACCTCTGTCCGTGCGACCTGAAGTCCGTGCGACCTGAAGTCGCAAATGTATCTTGATCGACCGACATCTCTAGGGATGCTGAAAGAGAACATACGACGCCAATGCCTCACCATAACTCCGGACAAGCTTTACAGTGCTGTTCACAACATTATTCCTTGACTACAGCTATTGTTGAGGAATGATGGTGAACATATTGAGTATTTCCTGTAAAGAACGTCATCTTTGCTTGGTCTTAATTTGTTATGCTCATTATTGCTTTTCTGATCAGATGAAGCGCCATCTGTCGGACATTTTTGAACTTTTTTTTTTTTTTTTTTTTTTTTTTTTTTTTTCCTAATAAAACCCCATGTCATTCCAAGCATGTGTGTCAATTTTTACCTCTCTATCTACATTACTCCGTGTTTTATTAAGTTCTCAAATTTATTCTGACTTTTTGATCACCCGGTATTTTGTTGTATATAACACCCGCTGCCGTGGCGAAATACGACCCAAGAAGCAGGTGAGCTACATGGGTATTTAACTTTCACTGTTTGCATATTTACCGATCCTCTCGGTGCCAAAAAGTCATAAAGTAAGACCGATTTCCTGATCAATTCTGGCATAGTTTTTCTGGCAAAAATTTACTTACAATGGACACTATGAATACAGCTTCAACATACCTGCACGTCAACACTGTATCTCTGTCAAGAACGTCAATGGACACTATGAATACAGCTTCAACATACCTGCACGTCAACACTGTATCTCTGTCAAGAACGTTCACGTTAGTTTTCTACATGTCTCATGAAAAAAATCGGTGTATATTTACCTTAAAAATAACTGTTTGTGTATTCTTGCCTTCCATACTTTGTGTTTTGCACAGAGGTGGTTCATTTTTATAATTTTTAAAAAGTTTTTTATTTCTTCTAAAATCAGAAACCCCCAAAAATAATTAAATGGAAGAAGATTATAGCTTACTACTCTTCCGTTGTTCGTGCAGTACAACTACGCCATTCAGCATTACATTGCAACTGATAGCTCTACATTACTAATTACAATCTGAAGACATTTTACAGTTAGTATACACATATACTACTGACTGTTCCTCCGAAATTGAGTCATATTGCGACACAAAGTACCGTAGATATTAGGTCAGAAACAAAGGTTCATGAAAAATCGGTACATCATGATTGAATTTTTGATTCATCAGGTCATCACCGCTAATTCTTAGGGAATTTTGCAGCCAGTGTGTAAATTTACCACTGAATGTACCTTCGATATTCTATCGCAACTCGACATACATATAGGAGATATAATGCAGTGAAATGTAAGAAAAACCTACCTTATTACGTTTTATTCGCAACTCAGTTTCTACCATGTTATTTTATTCTAGTACACAATGTTCAGAAGATATGTCATAACGAATGAGCTGCATGAAAAGTGAAATGGACGGTGTGGGGCAGAAGTGGATGGGCAGAGGGTGAAGATGGAGATTGACGTACATATGAATGTAATGAGAACCTAACCGCGTACAGCCGAGAACTAACACTTGTAGTACTGCGGAGGAATGGTCAAGCGCATTGAGGCGCCATGCTACGATGCGCAAGGCCGTTCCCCGTCGGGAGTTCGAACTGAAAGACGACCGTCTGTCGTCTTCCATATATTTTTTATAAAATTGTAATTTAGTAGATGTCGCTAGATTAGCATTTTGTTAAAACTAGAACCCCACTCTTTTCAAGGTATGAGGAATAGCATTTTTATGTCATGTTTTAAAATATTTGTTTCTGAAATGTTAGTTAATATTGCTAGGATTTTGTTATTTTAATAAATTATTATTGTCCCTGTGAAAATGTGTACTTGTTTTACTTTTAAGTGGATGTGGGAGAATCTAATGGCTGTCTCGATGTGGGTGGTAATAGCTCGCTTTCCATAGTTCTCTCTGGCTCAGAGTCGACAGCCGTTACCAACCCCTGCTGCTGATGCGAGCAAAGAGGTTTCTACACCCTTTGGTTACAAGCCAGTCGACGAGCCCTCTCCCAGGGCGAGTCTCACGATCTTCTCTCCCCACCATCGCTTGGGTTTTGCCTGTTTCCGGTAGCTTTCTCCCCTCGTGGCCGCTCAGTGGTCATTTGGTGCTGGGATCGTGGCGAGGTAAGGTTGGTTCTGCTCTTGCGTCTGCGGAGATGGCAGCGATTCGTTGTCTAGCATGTTTAACTTAGACGCTCTAACTTAGATTCATCTTTCGGACTATTTTTTTCCGATCGTGCGCGGAAATGTGTTCTAGTTTTCCAATCCAGTGATTTCCAACAGATAAACGCGGTGTATGTGTTACTAGTTGCAGTTTGATAATGGCGTGGTATATTCAAACATTTTGTGATCATGTAGCGGTGTACGAACTCTGTGTAAATTCTTCCTAGGTTTGTGTGGCCCGATTTCTCGCTGACGACATCTTCATTTTTGTACACCGCGTGTAAAAATCTTGCCCATCAGGCAATTAACTATGCGTGTATCCTTCTGATTTCCACTAACATTTCGAGATCTTCTCTCCCTGCCTATTTTTAATTTTGCTGTTTCTTCTCCGAACTTGTAGTATGCACTCAGTCTTTGTCAGTAATTCTCTCCGAGCCTTGTACAACCTCCTTCAACATCTTGCTTATAAAATTCTAAACATTTCTATGGGTTGCATGCCGTAGTTTTTATTTTTATTTTTACGACTTTGTAATTATTTCACTTTTCCGGGTTTTGAGACTGGACTTTTTCCGTCTCTGTCAACGCTCCCAAGCGCATGTTGGTGCATTTCAGTAGCTTCCTTTGTTTATTAATGCCTGTGTGTAATTTAGTGTGAGCTGCTACGTATATTGGCCACTGTATAGTTAACTTCTTGTTATTAGAGTCAGTTCTCCATTTGGGGCAGGGAATAAGGTTTTGCAGCAGGGAGTAGCCGGTAGTTCACACGGACCTTTTGCTAATTTTACTGCTAAAATTAAGGTTTTTATAACAGTAAACACTTACCTGGATACCTCCTCCCAGAATTAAGCTTTTATTTCGTACAGTGACCTACTTTTAGAATCCCCCCTCGGGCATGGATGTTTGTGCTGTCTTTAGTGTAAGTTAGTTCATACGTAGAATGAAAGTTTCACTCTGCAGCGGAGTGTGCGCTGATATGAAACTTCCTGGCAGATTAAAATTATATGCCGAAACCGGGACTCAAACCTGGAACCTTTTGCCTATCGCAGGCAAGCGCAGAATCGACCGTGCTATCCCGACACGACTCATGATGCCGCCTCACAACTCTACTTCCGCCAGTACCTCGCCTCCTACTTTCCAAACTTCACAGAAGTTCTCCTGCGAAACTTGCAAGACTAGCACTCCTGGAAGAAAGGATATGGTGGAGATATGACTCAGCCACAGCCTAAGGGATGTTTCCAGAATGAAACTTTCACTCTGCAGCGGAGTGTGCGCTGATATGAAACTTCCTGGCAGATTAAAATTGTGTGCTGGAACCGGGACTCGAACCTGGGACATTTGCCATTCGCGGGCAAGCGCACTACCGGCTGTGTTATCCCGACACGACTCACGATGCCGCCTCACAACTCTACTTTCATCAGTACCTCGCCTCCTACTTTCCAAACTTCATAGAAGTTCTAGCACTCCTGGAAGAAAGGATATGGTGGAGATATGGCTTAGCCACAGCCTAAGGAATGTTTCCAGAATGAAACTTTCACTCTCCAGCGGAGTGTGCGCTAATATGAAACTTCCTGGCAGATTAAAATTGTGTGCCGGTACCGGGACTCGAACCTGAGACCTTTGCCTTCCGCGGGCAAGCGCGCTACCGACTGTGCTATCCCGACACGACTCACGATCCGCCCCACAACCTAACTTCAGGAAGTTTCATTTCAGCGCACACTCCACTGCAGAGTGAAAGTTTCTTTCTGGAAACATCCCTTAGGCTGTGGCTAAGCCATGTCTCCACCATATCCTTTCTTCCAGGAGTGCTAGTCTTGCATGGTTCGCAGGAGAGCTTCTGTGAAGTGTGGAAAGTAGGAGGCGAGGTACTTGCGGAAGTAAGGTTGTGGGGCGGCATCGTTAGTCGTGTCGGGGTAGCACAGTCGGTAGTGCGCTTGCCTGCGGAAGGCAAAGGTCCCAGGTTCGAGTCCCTAGTTCATAAGTAGTTTGTAAGTTTAGGGACTGATGTCGCCGCAGTTAAGTCCCTTAAGCTTAATAAACATTTGACCATTTGAACACTAGTAGTAAATAAAATACTTCAGAAATTGTATAATAAAATAATGTTTCTTACTTGCTGTTGACTCCTTGATGTTGTCTCTAGAAGGAGAGTCGCTCTACAAGTTTACGGCTAGTAAAGTAAGTGGTCGCCCCTGCGATTGACGCTCTCATGCTACGACGGTAGTGCCATCACTCCCGTAGACGCTTGAAGAAAGTCTGATATTCGGATAGTTCGAGAGTCGTGGGACAATCCCCTGAACTGGATTCCGGCTTTCTCGCAGTCATCGAGCGCTGACTGTCAGGGTCTATAATCTTCTGGCACAAAGCCACACAGGAGGGTGGGCCGACCGGTTTAGCCCTCAGAGTTTCCGCCTATGTGAACGCCGAGGGCCCGAAGGGTTCCTCGTCCTCCTACACATTCTCACATAATCGCTGGTGGCGACTATTTCACATACTGACCGCCTTACTTGGAAATTTGTATGTCAAGAGCATCTGCAAGGAGTTGCGTAACAATGTGAGTCCACTTCTGATTATGACAAGCAGAAGACCCGTCACTGTTCAAGGATATTAGTCAATGCATTGTGAGTGGGCCTAAAGGTTATTTCTATTTCAATCTGAAGCAGATCATATCACCAATGAATTTGTCAATAAAGGTCGAACTTAAACCATACATTTGTATGCTGAACGTAGTTGTATAGATATTGGCAAACGTTACCAGATATAGCTTTTGTACACTACTGGCCATTAAAATTGCTACACCTCGAAGAAATGCAGATGATAAACGGGTATTCATTGGACAAACATATTATACTAGAACTGACATGTGATTACATTTTCACGCAACCACCTCTGGCTGTAATAACGGCCTTGATACGCCTGGGCATTGGGTCAAACAGAGCTTGGATGGCGTTTACAGGTACAGATGCCCATGCAGCTTCAACACGATACCACAGTTCAGCAAGAGTAGTGACTGGCGTATTGTACCGTGCGAGTTGCTCGGCGATCATTGACCAGACTTTTCAGGTGGTGAGAGATCTGGAAAATGTGCTGGACAGGTCAGCAGTCGAACATTTTTCGTATCCAGAAAGGCCCGTACAGGACCTGTAACTTGCGGTCGTACATTATCCTGCTGGATCGCAGGGATCGAATGAAGGGTAGAGCCACGGGTCGTAACACATCTGAAATGTAACGGCCACTGTTCTAAGTGCCGTCGATGCGAACAAGAGGTGACCAAGACGTGTAACCAATGGCACCCCATACCATCATGCCGGGTGATACGCCACTATGGCGATGACGAATACACGTTTCCAAAGTGCGTTCGCCGCGATGTCGCCAAACACGGATGCGACCATTATGATACTGTAAACAGAACCTGGCTGGATTCATCCGAAAAAATGTCGTTTTGCCATTCGTGCACTCAGGTTCGTCTTTGCGTACACCATCGCAGGCGCTCCTGTCTGCGACGCAGCGTCAAGGGTAACCGAGCTGCAAACGTCGTCGAACTGTTCGTGCAGATGGTTGTTGTCTTGCAAAGTCCCAAACTGTTGACTCAGGTATCGAGACGTGGCTGCACGATCCATTACAGTCATGTGGATAAGATGCCTGTTATCTCGACTGCTAGTGATACGAGGCCGTTGGGATCCAGCACGGCGTTCCGTATTGCCCTCCTGAACCCACCGATTCCATATTCTGTTAACAGTCATTGGATCGCGACCATCGCGAGAAGCAATGTCGCGTTACGATAAACCGCAATCGCGATAGGCTACAATCTGACCTTTATCACAATCGGAAACATGATGGTATGCATTTATCCTTCTTACACGAGGCATCACAACAACGTTTCACCAGGCAACGCCGGTCAACTGCTGTTTGTGCACGAGAAATCGGTTGGAAACTTTCCTCATTTCAGCACATTGTAGGTGTCGCCACCGGCGCCAACCTGGTGTGAATGCTCTGAAAATTTAATCATTTGCATATCACAGGATCTTCTTCCTGTCGGTTAAATTTCGCGCCTGTAGCACGTCAGCTTCGCCGTGTAGCAATTTTAATGGCCAGGAGTGCATTATTCATTGCCTCGTTGTACCGGAACCATATTTCCCTAGTATTAACGGTGAGTATAGTGGGCACACTGATGTTGGCAAGTTAATCTAAGGTCATGAGACTGGCCGAGATATCTATCTTAAAGATGCTCAACGGAAAGCGTTTATTTAAATAATAAGAGTCCTACCTGCAAAGGGACAATGTTTTATTTGAAATGTGTATTCCAGGTAGACTGTTCACTATTAGAGAGCAATATGTTTGTTATTGGGGTAACAGGGGATAATTCCTATAATTAACTTGTAGGTAAATGAGCAAGAGGAAGTTTACATTTATTAACATTTATTTGTGAGACAACCAGTTCCATTATTTATCTACACATACTAAAGCAATGAACAACAGAATGGTTACAAATAAAAATTGGTCTTAACACATTTCCTATTGAGCCCAGGGAAGGGGATTGTGTGAATTTTACTCGTTAGCGACGCTACTCTCAGCATGCTCTTTAATTGCAATGACCGTATTATACAGTGCAAAAAAGAAGAAAAGTATTCTTTAGTTGCAGCTCCAGATATAGGTATTAACACAGGACATATAACATTACAATAAATTATACATCCTATGAATTCTGTACACGAAAAAACTGTATCTGCCTAATCTTACGGTACACGAGGAGGGGCGCTGTTGCATATCATGCTCTGTATATTCAGTGTCTGCAAGGCATTAACTCACTTTTGAGTCCGTCCTGGTACTTTTATAGCAGTACTTCACTCGTCAGTCTGTCTGAATTTACTTTAGAACATTTTGAACATTTGTTTGGGCATCATAGAAAATACGTTACCGCCTTGCCTGCCGTGAGCAACTTTAGTACAGTTGTTAACAGGTGTGGCTAATGATTTAAATTAGAATCAGGGTTGATACTTGGCCTGCAATGACACACAAGATGGTGTTCAAATTATTGACCAAAGTCCAACATTTAAGATATACAAATTAGTCACAAGTGATTCTTAAGTATGCTAATAATTTCACACACGATAGTTGCATACTTACTGCTGGAAGAGAAAAACACAGAACATGTTAAACACTGCCTGGTGTAGTGAAACTGGTGGCTTCACAGTCACGTGTCTCAGTTGTTCACAAAAGAAAACATCATACCAAATTAATCTCGTCTCCCAAATTTTCCCTGAATGTTGCATCTGACATGGTTTTATCAACAGCTAGACTGAAAATGTCCCAAATTGAAGAGGAAAGATAGTTGTCTTTGTTTCAAGTGAAGGAAGAAAGAAAATTTGATCAAAGTCCCATAACAGTGGAAATATTATGAATTTAAAGAAAAGTTACTAATCTGAGTCTACTGATACTTCGAAGAACCTGTGAACAACATTATTAGGTATATTAGGTAACTCCACTACAGTTACTAACTTATTTACCAACTGGAGAATGAATCTGGTTGGAACTCCAACATCTCAACTTCCTACTTCAATTCTCGGCGGCAGAGTGTCCGAAACGGAACTCATGCGAATTAGGGAAGGGGAGGCCCTACCAGATTTTGGACGACACATTCGCCAATCTCTGAGCAATCAGGTGACTGCCTACCGTCAGATCCTTGGTACAGAGGAGGACTAATATTTACGTTGGCACTACTAGATGTTGGCTGTCTGCTACTTCATACACACTTCTACATGCAGACATACTTGTCAAGTTTGTTAGGGAATTGGAGAAACTGGATGTGCTCCAATGAATTGAAAATAAATATGGGGAATGGAGAATAAATAATACATTACACCCATCTTCCCTCCAAATTATATTTATGACAAATCGTCGTTGCAAATGATATTGTCTGCAGTATCCGAATGGAGTATTAATGAGACGCTGCAAGCAGAAACCCCTGACACTGCATTGATAGCCGCGGTAGAGTGGCCGTGCACTCCAAGGCGCCTTGCTGCGGAGCGCGCGGTTGCTTCTCGTCCGAGGTTCGAGTCCAGTCTCGGGCATGGGTGTGTATCCCTTTCAGGAGCTGCCCACAAAACTGTGCGGTTTTGGTTTTTATCGCTTTATTTCTTTGTGATTCACGGTAGGAAGTTCGGGCCTGCATCACACAATCGTAGATGGACTGTGGTAACGTGCGCAGCATGTTTTACTCGTAGATCCATGTTTCTACACCGGGTGACACCAGCGGTCGGCAAACTCGGCAAACTTCCAGTACACTTAAATGGCAGCAAGAAAGACTTGTTGACAAGGTGTTGATATCCTTGACATGTGAAGCTATCATATCTGACAGCCAGTTGATTTTGTATGTTTCTGTGATGTTATTATGTCATTTCTTTCAAAGGCACGTTACTGTAACATGGTACAGATCATAAAAGTTTGTAGTTAAGGTCCAAAACAGACAATTACGTGCGTACAAAATTTTTGAAATATTTTTTTTTTTCAACGAATTACATATTGTATCTTAAACGCCGCTCTCTATATTAATGTCACACCTACAACCTTGGGTTTGAAATGGTTATGATGTCCTCAGGTTAGTTTCTCTTAGTTTAAGTAGTTTGTAAGACTAGGGTCTGATAACCACAGTAGTTTAGTCCCATAGATTTACAAACATTTGAACATTTAATTGCATTGATAATACCAGTGTTGTTGTATGGGACAGAAAGCTTAAGCACAATAAAGAAAGAAAAATCACGAGAAAGATCTTTGGGTCAGTCCGTGAAAAGAACCCACGGCGGCGCAGAAAGAACTGTGTGACCTGATGGTGAGACCAAACATCGTCCGAAACCTGAAAACGCTAAGAATTGCGGGTCATATTGGTAGGAGAGCAGACACCTCTCGTATAAAAGTCGTAGATTAGATTACATTAGATTAGTACTGTTCCATAGATCATGAATACACTTCGTAATGATTTAGAACGTGTCACGTTAATGAAAGGTGTCTTTAAAAATTATTACTTTCTACTAAATATTACATGACACAGTTTTATTATTGTTATTATTTCGAAATTTACTAATTTATGTCTAAAAATTCATCTAGAGTGTAGAAAGGGTTGCCATGTAGAAATTCTTTTAATTTATTTTTAAATGCTTGTTGGCTATCTGTCAGGCTTTTGATGCTTTTTGGTAAGTGACCATAGACTTTTGTGGGAGCATAATTCTCCCCTTTCTGTGACAAAGCTAGATTTAACCTCGAATAGTGAAGATCATTCTTCCTCCTACTGTTGTAGTTATGTACACTGCTATTGCTTTTGAATTCGGTGGGATTGGTAATAACAAATTTCATAAGTAAATAAATATTCTGAGAAGCTACTGTGAAGATCCCTAGATCCTTAAATAAATGTCTGCAGGATGATCTTGGTTGGGCTCCGGCAATTATTCTGATCACACGCTCTTGTGCAATGAATACTTTTTTACTCAATGATAACTTACCCAGAAAATGATCTCATACGAAAGCAGAGAATGAAAATAGGCATAGTAAGCTAATTTCAAAAAATGTCTGTAAATCTATCGGACCAAACTGCGAGGTTATCAGTCCGTAGCTTGCAGACTACTTAAACCTAGGTAAACTAACCTACGGACAAACACACACACCAATGCCCCAAGGAGGACTCGAACCTCCACGGCGAGCAACCGCGCGCTCCGCAGCGAGACGCTTTAGACCGCTCGGCTACTCCACCGAGGCAGTAAGCTAATATCACCAAAATTTGCAATTACTCTAATACCATAAGTTGCTGAACTCAAACGTTTCAACAGATCTTCAATGTGTTTTTTCCAGTTCAACCCCTCATCAATGCTTACACCTTAAAATTTTGAATATTCTACCTTTGCTACAGATTTATGATTAAAGTCTATATTTATTGACGGTGTTATTCCATTTACTGTATGTAGGCTACTGTGTTTTATCAAAATTTAATGATACTCCATTTGCTGAGTACCACTTAATGATTTTCTGAAAGACGTCGTTTACAATTTCATCAGTTAGTTCTTGTCTGTTAGGTGTGATGACTGAACTTATATCATCAACAAAAAGAACGAGTTTTACATGTTCATGAATATAGAATGGCACGTCATTAATATATATTAAGAACAGCGAAGGGCCCAAGACCGAACCTTGTGGAAGCCCATTTTTGATTGCTCCCCAGTTTGAGGAATCAGCTGTGTTTTGCATATTTTGAGAATAAGTAATGTCATCCTTCTGGACTCTTCCTGTTAGGTATGATTTAAACCATTTGTACACTGTCCCATTCACACAGCAATAGTTTATCTAGAAGAATTCCATGATTTACACAATCAAAAGCCTTGGAAAGACCACAAAAAATTCCAACGGTTGATGTCCGGTTATTCAGAGCATTTAATATTTTTGGGAAGACCTGATGGTGCCCGTCCAATTCAAATACACAGAAAGGAGGAGGAGGATCAGTTTCGAAAAGACCTTGTTCAGCTATAAAAATTTTTTTGAAAAAGTGTACAGCCCCTCCACGGTCGCACTAGCATGGTGACCAACTCAATAGTTCTACTGTCACCTCTGCATGTGTTAATATTTCTAATGTAGGAGTGAAAGGAGCAGGTACTGTGATGTGTGCCTTACATGTGGGTAAGATTACCCATTAATAAGGTCCATCAGGATGATAGAAGTGGTCGAAAGCTTTTTGAAACAAGAGCGGTTTTAAGGGCAGAGGGAAAAAAGTGCCAAGGGAAAAAAACCTCTGCGACAGTCAGGAGTGGGTAGTAAGAGCAGTAGTAGATTCTTGCTATTTGCGACAGATCATGCAAGGGTTTGGTTATGTTAGTTATTGGGTATCGTGCAAGCTCGGTACCATTTTCATTGCGTGTTTGCCATAAGTTTGTCAATCCGGTTTGATGAGTCGCCCCTCTGCAGCTGGCACTGGGGATGTCTCCTAGGCCATCATCAGCGGCGGCTGGCTGCTACAATCAAGATTGACAGGCAAGTGGTCGATTTTTGAGATCGGCCACTAAGTGTATGGGTTAGTGTGGGATTTGTTTGTTTTTTTGTGCTCGTTCATGTTCCCTGCGACTGCCGGTTTGTCGGCGGTGATAGCTCCCTTGGTCAGCTAGTAGTCCAACTAGGTTCAAAGTGCTCAAGATCGCCATCTATGGAGGAGCATTGTGAGGTCGGCGCATATGTAGGGTCGTTGCTCGCGATTTGGTCACGATGACAACACTCCCTATCCCGCGGTACGCCCCTGCCCACCTGGAGCCCAGCTCACAGCGGCCGCGTCCCCTCGGGGTACAGTGGAGTCCAGCCGGCGTCGGCTCCCTTTGCCGCGAGTCGCCGCGAACAACAAACGCGGTGTTGCGCAACATGTTTACGGGACTTCCCGCCGCAAAAGTGGCAATAAAGAAAGCTTAGCACCGCGCCGTATTCCTGCCCACAATGGAGGCGCCGGCCGGGAACCAGTTTTTACAGAAATGTTTGCACGCGGGGCGACAAGTCCACAGGCGGCGTGGAGACTTGTTTTATTGGCCGCGGCCGCGGCCGCCACCGGCGGATTAAGGACGGCGGCTGGCCTTCCAGAGGCTGCAGCTGGCCTCTGACTCTGCGCCGACCAGCCGCCTTCTGCTGCTCTGCGGTTCTACCGACAAACACCGCCAGCGTGAACACCTAGCGCAGTGTGCGGAGGAGGACGTTTAATACACGCCACGAGCCCCAAAACCAGCTGCCTTCGGTACCATATACAGGGTGAGTCACCTAACATTACCGCTGGATATATTTCGTAAATCACAACAAATACTGACGAACCGATTCCACAGACCGAACCTGAGGAGAGGGGCTAGTGTAATTGCTTAATACAAACCATAAAAAAATGCACGGAAGTATGTTTTTTAAACCTACGGTTTTTTTATTTTTATTATTATTATTATTATTATTATTATTTATAAATGGAACCTCGTTAGTTTTGTTAGCACATCTGAACATATAAGCAAATGCGTAATCACTGCCGTTTGTTGCATTGTAAAATGTTAATTACATCTGGAGATATTGTAACGGTGTCCTGACAAAAGCCAGCGACATTAGCACCCAGTTCTGGTCGAGGGCCGGTCTGCTAATCTCCCCGTCCGCTCTCTGCCGAGGACTGTGAAGTCGCATTGACACGGGCCGTAATTTACGGCAATGCTGGACGCAATAGCTTTGCTGCAGTTTACAATGGAAGCGAGTCTGAAGAAGAACCAAGACATATTTATAAGATTTGTGACCTGGAAAAAGCCTTCGATAATGTAAGGTGCGGCATGATGTTCGTAATTCTGAGAAAAATAGGAGTAACCTGTAGAGAAAGGGGGGTAATACATTGTTTGTATAAGAACCAAGTGGATACAGTAAGCGTCGAAAGTCAAGAACGAAATGCTCAGATAAAAAGGGTGTAAGAAAACGTTGTGGACTGTCGCCATTACTGTTTAACTTGCGCAATGAAGACGTAATGTCGGAAATAAAGACGTTCAAGGCTGTGTGATATCAATGATAAGTTTTGCTGATGAATCCCAAATCCTTATCTGCAACAAAATTGTTAAAGCTTCTATGGATACTATTTGACTTACTGCCTGCTGGCGTCTGTCTACTTTTTTTTTTTTTTTTTTTTTTTTTTTTTTTTTTTTTTTTTTTTTTTTTTTTTTTTTATGGCGACTCCCACACGGGCGGCTGACATTGCCGAAATTTCGGGGTTGGAACACTTGCGCGGAGTGACACTTGCGCGGAGTGACACTTGCGCGGAACCCGGGACCCTTGGGGCGGCAAATGGCTTTTCCTGGGTACAGGCACACCAAGAAGTCTAGCACTGCTGTTGTCAAGTTCCCACGCTGTCAACATCACACGAAACTCAGTGAAATTGCACAACCCTTTCAAAGCTGAAGAGCAATATAGTAACTTGTTCTAACTACATATGAATTCGTTGAATGTTCCTCCTGAAAACAAATAGGTATTTTAATAGTGATAATGTTTGGAGAGTTATTAAGACATTCTTTGCTACTACAAGACGATGACTTTCCACAGTCATACCTCGTAAAAGCATATTATTCAGAACACTAAGCATATCAAGACACCTGCGCAAGCAATAAATATATCAGGCATCCTGCATAGATGATGTAATTGACCGCTATGAAGTTAACCCCACTATCACGCAACTTCCATCTCTTTAAAAATAGCTACTATGCTTTTTAATAGGAGACGCAACCTTAAACATTCAATTAAAAAAACGTTAATAATAAGTCAATGAGTATTTTACATACTCGAAGCGTTTATTCGTAGACCCCAAAATTCGAGTCAGAAAACAAGAAATTTTAAGTACCTTTAACACGCAGATCTCCATTTCTGCTACGTACATGTTTTTGTAAACGTCATAGATGAATAGTCCTATTCGTTTTAAAAATACACACATGATTAAATAATAAATAATGTTTGTTTAATTCTTCTCCACATCGACAGCTAAGAAAACATGCAATACATAAGCAAAACGCAAGTTATTTCACACGTAATCACAACTCAATCAGCACAATACGCTGCAAAACCTCATTCCCAACTTCGCTTTCATTCAAATCTGCCATTTCGCTGTGTATTCGTAGCCTAGACAAAGAACATATTGAGGCACATATGTCACGTTTTATTACAAAATTATAAACACCTAACGTCATGTGTAAGTCGGGTTTTGTTAAAAAAAAAAAAAAAAAACAAAAAAAAAAAAAAACAGGTAATTATTTCCATTTCGTTTGTGTTTCAAAATTTCTCTTACTTTCAGTTATTATGATACCGAAAAATAAAATAATTTCAGAGCGCTTACCATAATATTTCTGAAATGTATGAAAACATCGATATTTTCAAACATCGATGTTTTCACAGCGATGTTACTTAACATCGATGTTTGTCCGTCTGAACATTGATGTATTTGATAGAGGAAAAACGAAATTTTTATTGTTTTCGAGATGGTTGGCTAGTCCTGAAACTGATCATAAATAAAAATTTGTGACTGCATCAGAGAGACTGTGTGCTGTCTACCGACTATTCGTAATAAACCTACTCCCATCACACTTTTATCCAGGCTTTGGACTGGCTAAAAGGCAGAGGTAAATTGTCATTTAGATGTTTTTAAAATCAGTTATTTTATTTTTATATACGTTTTTATTTTATTTTTATTCTTTTTTTATAATTTTATATTTATTAACCTTTTTCCATGTTCTCTTGTCTAACAAGACATCTATGAAGTTACTTCATAGTAGCCACATGGCTTTCCCTTGCTGGTCGTTGATTTGTCCATATCGAACAAACACACAAGCTGCACCAAACGAACACTACGATATTCATAATCGTAGACAGTTAGCAGTCATCCGCTGAGGTGGACAAGGACCTTAGGACTGCATGCAGACTGCGTCGATAGAGCGTTACCGGTGTGCGAGGTCTCCCTGGTGTTAGGATGGCACGGACGCAGGAGCGGCTTAGCTGCAGGTAGCTCGTGACGTAGTAGACAGCTAGTTTCTAGTCATACTGGGTGCAAATGTCACAGATTTTTGGCTGCGTGCAAATGTCACTGGGTGCAATTGTCACATATCCATTGTAACCTAAAGTTGACGCTGGAGTACTACTCCTCCGCTGTTCGATCGTGTGTGATCGGAGAGCACCAAATTTAGAAGGGATCCAAAGGGAACGGTGATGTACCTTACGTACAAAAGAGACTATAACGACGCATTACGTCCACATGCTAACACATTTATTGGTCTTTTTCACTGACGCACATGTATATTACCATGAGGGGTGAGGTACACGAACACACGTGGTTTCCGTTTTCAATTACGGAGTGGAATAGAGTGTGAAAAAAAAAGTTCAAATGTTTGTATAGCTTATGGGACTTAACTACGGGGTCATCAGTCCCTAAACTTACAAACTACTTATGAACTAGATAATCCTAAGGACGGCACAAATATCCATGTCCAAGGGGAAATTCGAATCCCCGACCGTAGTGGCCGTGCAGACCGTGACTGGAGCGCCTCAGTCCCCTCGGCCACCGCAGCCGGCACACGTTCACATGTAGGCCACCTCACTCGGTCATTATGCTAAAGTAATGCTTAAAAAAACTAATCTGAATGAAAATTCATTGCTGCACAATCCTGCTCAGAGCGACCTTATTGCCGCACGGGAGTAGCCGAGCAGTCTGGAGCGCCACGTTGCAGATCGCGTGGACTCCCGCGTTGGAGGTTCGAATCCTCCCTTGGGTATGGATGTTTGTGTCGTCCTTAGTGTAAGTTAGTTCGTAAGTAGTTCGTAAATTTAGGGACTGATGACCCCGCAGTTAAGTCCTATAAGCTTAACAAACATTTGAGCAACTTTTTTTACTCTGGTAACACTTATCTAATATCTCCAGGATGTCAGGAAAGTAAGCGTATTTTCTGCTGTTTCACGTAATCACCATCTCACAACCAGGGCGATTTCACAATGTAATACGAAATATTTGTAAAACTAAGGGACTTTACTGCTGCGGTTATCAGTCCTTAGACTTACAAACTACTTAAAGTTGTGTTAAGGACAATACATACACCCATGCCCTCCCTCCCACGTCGAGCAACCATGCCGTCTGCAGCAAGGCGTCTTTGAACGCTCAGTCACTCCAACGCGGCATTGGGCTTGAGCCAAATTGCACGACATTATCTAGAAACATCATTAGCTCAAAATATAACACACACGTAGTAGCAGAAAATGTGTAAACATCCGTTTCTCGATTGTTTACTTTCCAGAAACTATGGTAATTATCGATCCTAAAATGCGTTTGTCTTTATGCACAATGAAACAGAAATGATCAGCAATTTCCGTATCTTTAATCAGTGAATATCTTTACAACACAGCGTCAGTTGCCGACTTATAGTTAGCAGCAGATGTGTGACTGCAATATGAGGAAAAAGTCTCTGCCGGCTGATCAGTTTGTCGCGGGTCGTCCGCTACCTGGCGCCACCTTCGCACACGTTTCTACTGCGAATAGAGCTACGGTAATTACGATTTATGGCAAGCAAGTTGTCTTGCGAATAATACTTGCTGCTGGCCTTCAGCCTATGAAGTATGACTCAAATCCGCGATCACAAATCCCCCAAGAATCGTCGTTGGGTAACACGTGTTCAGCCGCCGCCCAACACAACCCAAACACACACAGGCACACAGACACGCGCTTGTGCAGCTGAATTTATTACGGACAGGCATTATGCCGATGAGATTTGCTTGGACGGCATACTACTGACTGTACGAATGCTGCACCAATTAACGTCTCATGCTGACAAATCAATCTCTGGTAATGATCTCCATTAGTAACAGCCTTGAACACACCCTTCAGAACAGCCTAGAGTTGTTTCGTTTGGCTACAGTTTGTCCTGGTAGATGCGCAATTTGCATAGTCTTTACCCAAAAAAGATATCAGAGACACATACGATCAAATGAAACATGGATTTTGCACCAGAAAGTCCGTGTCATTAGAAACGTAGGACTCGCTGTTTCGAGAAGGCCGTGTATGAATAAAACCATCGCAAGTTTCGCCTTGCTTCGCTATAGATTACATTGTTCCCCGTCACATTAAGCGGTTACCTGCTCAAATAATTTCTACAGGGTGTTTCAAAAGGGACTTTACAACGTTGAAAGTTTTAATTTCTTAAAAAGAGATACAAAGCTGGTTTTAGTGCTGTTTCAAAGGAAAACACATCAAGTTTTTACCTTAAAATAAAAGTGTTCGATGTGGTTACCGTTGCTTATCCTGCAGACATCCCATCGATAACTGATTTCTCCCCAAACTCGCATCAACATTGCAGGTGTACCTTGCTCAGCGGTGGCGTAGATTCTTGCTTTAAGTTCCTGTAGAGTGGCCGGCAAAGGAGGTACGTACACCAATTTTCGATGAAGGCCCAGAAGAAAAAGTCTAGCGGTGACAGGTCTGGGGAACGGGCAGGCCATGCATTTGGATCAGAACGGCCAATCCATTTACCTGGAAAACGGTCATTGAGAAAATCTCGGACGTCAGTCTGTTGGTGCGGCGTCTTGCATGAAGTAAACATTTCGTTATCCGTCGTCATTGATCTTTGGTATCACAAATTGTCGAAACATATCGAGGTACACTATCCCGTTGATGGTTCGTTCTAGCACGCTCGGATCCAGTAACTGTCGCTAGCGCTTGTTGCGGAGCGATTATCCACTAGCGAACTATGAGAGTCAAAACTTGATGTATTTTCCTTTGCATCATCACTAAAACCATCTCTATACCTCTTTTTAATGAATATCTATTAATTTTCGAAGTTGTAAAGTCCCTTTTCAAATACCATGTACTTTGTTTTACGGATTTCCACACTACTCAAGAGTTGCCCTGCATTCCTCCTCACCAGCATTCATGAGAATGAGAAACCTCTCCTCACCAATATTCCAATTTTTTTCAGATCTTCCTGTTATTCTCAGCCTTCCTTGGTGTTCCCTTCTTCCTAGGTACAGCCATTCTAGGGTTGTTTCTGGCCATCGTCCTTGATCCATGCGCCGTGGCCCTCTCACACCAGACTGCACATTTTTCCACACCCATTATCGATGTAATTTTCTCCTGTCTCCTCCGTTTTAGATATCGTGGTTATTTTCCTTATTTCTCCATTTTCTACCACTGTCCCAGGGATCCCAACTCTGCAAGATATGTCAGTATTCTTTCAACTGCTGTTTGCAGAATACTTTTATTTCTTTCGTTTGAAATTGTTGTGCTGCACAGACATAATTTGCAATAATGGAATAATGAGCATTGAGCGAGATATAGGTGCACTACACCACAGCTAAATAAAATAGACTGACAAGCTGAAATGGAAATGTTTAGGAATCGTCTTCAGAAAAACAATACACCACACAATAGCTATAAATTATAAGCAATTACAAAGATTCGTACCTGTGTTCAGTTAAATACTATAATACTCCGATTAAAATAAACTGAATGGGCTAATACGTAAATGCTAAAATAAACTGTGTAGCACAAATTTTGCCTGTATTTCAAATATAGCAAGAAGTATGTTGCCAGTTTGTGGCCATTTTTTACAGGGTGTCTCATGTAAGACGCCTGCCAAGCGTCCGCGGATCGCGCGGTACGGCTCCCCGCCGCCGGCACCGCATCCGCCGGCCAAGGCAGTGGCCGATTCACGGACTCTATTGTGCCGCGGGCGCATACACTGAGTTAAAGTCTAAAAAAAAAACAGTGCCATCTGAGTAACCTAAGCTTACCTTTATTTACAGTAGATGCTCAAAATGACGTCCCTCAACGAATTCCGGCTGCCGAAATCTGGGAATTGACTAGTCGAATCCTTTCTTCCAACTCTTCGAGTGTATGGGGATTGCTTGCATACATCTTGTCTTTTAACATTCCCCAGAGATAAAAGTCACAGCCGGCCGCGGTGGCTGAGGGGACTGAGGCGCTCCAGTCACGGTCTGCACGGCCACTACGGTCGGGGGTTCGAATCCCCCCTTGGGCATGGATATTTGTGCCGTCCTTAGGTTTAGCTAGTTCATAAGTAGTTTGTAAGTTTAGGGACTGATGACCCCGTAGTTAAGTCCCATAAGCTATACAAACATTTGAACATTTAATAGTAACAGGGATTTAGCTCTGGAGAACGAGGAGGCCAGTAAACTATCCTATCATCAAAGACACTTCGTATTGCTGCCATAGAAGCACTGGCAATGTGTGGTCTCGCATTGTCCTGCACGAAATAACCGTACAGCTTTTCGTTGGGTGAAAGTTCTTGAAAAAATGGATGCAGAATATTGTTCACGTACCTGTCAGAATTTATTGTTTCGTGTAAAAAGATTGACCCAATTATTCGACTCGCACTAATTGCACACCACACTCCAGTTTTCACGTCATGAAGAGGTTGTTGATGTAACTCATGTGGAGTTTTTGAGCTCCAACGTCGATTGTTCTGCGAATTTACGTAGCCTGACAAATGCAGCCATGCTTCATCAGGAAAATAAAGAATCTGTTTTTGCATAGTTCAGCACAAGAAACACTCGTTAATCCTTCGTGTATACCATACTCAGTGGCGGCGCTAGGCGTCGGCGATGTCGGCGACCGCCGACGGCCTCGCGCTTGTCGGGGCCTCGCAAAACATTGTTAAATTTTTTGTTTTTATAATTTGATTTTTAACGGCGCTTTTCAACTACCTTAACGTAAGGGCCGCGTAAGGGCGCGGTGGTGTTGCCGAGCGGACTAAGGCGCTTCGCTGCGGAGAGCGCGGTTGCTCGCCATCGGAGGTTCGAGTCTTTTCTGGGGCATGGGTGTGTGTGTGTGTGTGTGTGTGTGTGTGTGTGTGTGTGTGTGTGTATTGTCCTTAGGTTAGTTTACCTTAGTTTGTTTGTAAACTAAGGATTGATGACCACGTAGTTTGGTGTGATAGATTTACAAACATTTGAACATTTAACCTACATCTACATCTACAACCATACTCTGCAAGCCACCTGACGGTGTGTGGCGGAGGGTACCTTGAGTACCACTATCGATTTTCCCTCCTATTCCAGTCATGTATTGTTCGGGGAAAGAAGGATTGTCGGTATGTGGGTTCTAATCTCGTAGGAGGGAGCAATATACTGCTAGACTCCTCGGTAAACTTCGACAAAAGCCTGTACCGAGCGGCAGAGCGTCTCTCCTGCAGAGTCTTCCACTGGAGTTTAGCGATCATCTCCGTAACGCTTTCACTATTACCAAATGATAATGTAACGAAGCGCGCTGCTCTCCTTTGGATCTTTTCTGCCTCCTCTATCAATCCCACCTGGTACGGATCCCACACCGGTGAGCAGTATTCAAGTTGTGTTTCGCATGAACTATATTTTCTAAATTCGTGTTGACTTTGGGTCAATAGATCATTCTGTTCGAGATAATTCATAATATTTGAATACAGGATATGTTCCAAAACTCTGCTGTAAATTGAAGTCATTGAAATAGGCCTGTATTTTAGAGGGTTACTCCTACTGCCTTTCTTGAATATAGGTGTGACATGTGCAACCTTCCATCTTTTGGTACAAATTCTTCTTTGAGAGAGCGGTTGTATATGGCTGTTAAGTAAGGAGCTATCCCTTCGGCATAATCAGATAGAAATCTAATGGGTATACAATCCGAACCAGAAGACTTGTTCTTGTTATGTGATTTTAGTTGCTTCACTACTCCGATGATATCTACTTCTACGTTAATCGTTACAGCCTCTGTTCGTAATTCCAAATCTGGAATATTGGTTTCTTCTTTGGTTAATGAGTTTATAAAAGCTGTGTTCAGTAATTCTGCTTTAGTAGCGCTGTCATCGGCACGATCGCCATTACTATCACGTAGTGAGGGTATTGTTTATGTTTAGCACCTAGTATATTTAGGATATGACCAAAATCTCTTTGGGTGTTTTAGTCAAATATAGGCGGTAGTGGCCGCAGCATTGCAATGCGCAAGCGCGGCTGAGGTTGAAATTCTCTTTTGAAACCCCTGAAGGGAGCATAAGGGCGCTCCCGCTGCAGGGAGGGGCGAAGGGAAACTCCGATTTCAACATTGGCTCCTGGCTACTCAAGCTCTGGAGGTTATACACGAATGGTCGCGAAGGAAAGTAAATGGGGCTACTGCGCACTTTGTCTCGCGCATGGGGAAATCCTCCATGAAGGCAACGTCCGCCCTTCATATTTGTTTTGGCGCATTGAACATTTGTCAACAACATGTCATATTTGGTAAAATATCATATGACTATCAGGTATCAATTAAAGGCGCATCAACTGTAAAAGTCTTCAAAAAATCTGATCCTGAATAATAATATAGTCACTATTCTCCACATAACAAGATATCAGTGCATTGTGCTAAGATGTCGAAGGTAGTGGGTTCGAACCTGACTGCAAGCAATTTGTTCTTTAAACCCAATCTTCTCTTTAACAGATACTTAACAGAAAACTTTTTTATTGTTACTTGCCACATATCTTTGGACATTTTTGCGAATGTGTCGCGATTTTGAGAGTAAATGACGTTTCTACCGTTCGTTGTAAAAGAGGTGGGGGAGAGCAGCCTTTGCGCATTCATAAGGTAGTGTAATGTAGCGCCTGTATGGTGTTTGGTGGGTGTCGTTAGCTGAAATATTATGTACTGAACTGGGAATAAATGGAAATGGCGGATTATGATAAAAAGGGAATAAAAATTAAATTAAAATAAAAAGAATTAGAACGACTGTAAGAGTAAAGATGGGCGGCTTCTACAACATAAAAAGAAGACGATGTTACCTTCAGTATGTACCATCTCGATGTGCAATGATGCAATTAAAGGTACACACCGTCATGATCGGGAATTGTACGTATTAAAATCTGTTATTGTGCAGTGGGCCGTGTGCTACATTTTAGCTGTGCGCTCCGCGTATCTACATCTACATCTACATAGATACTCTGCAAATCACATTTAAGTGCCTGGCAGAGGGTTCATTAACCACCTTCATAACTTTTCTCTACCGTTCCATTCTCTAATAGCGCGCGGGAAGAAAGAACACCTAAATCGTTCCGTTTTCGATCTGATTTCTCTTATTTTATTGGGATGGTCATGTCTCCCTAAGTAGGTGGGTGCTAGCAAAATATTTTCACATTCAGAACTAAAAGTCGGTGATTGAAACTTCGCAAACAGATCACGCCGCAATGAATAACGTCTTTCTTTTAATGATTTCCACCCCAATTCGTGCAACATTTCCGTGACGCTTTCCCCCCCGTAACGTGATAAAACAAAACGAGCTGCCCTTCTCTGAACCTTCTCAATATCTTCCGTCAGTCCCACCTGGTGAGGGTCCCACAAGGGGCAACAGTACTCCAAGAGAGGACGCACAAGTGTGATGTAGGCAGTCTCTTTGGTGGAGCTGGTGCATCGTCTAAGCGTTCTGCCAATGAAACGTAACCTTTGGTTCGCCTTCCCCACAATATTTTCTATGTGTTCTCTCCAGTCAAAGTTGTTCGTAATTGTAACTCCTAGGTATTTGGTAGAATTTACGACCTTAAGGTTTGACTGATTTATCGCGTAATTGAAGTTCAGCGGATTACTTTTAGTGGTCATGTGTATTACTTCACACTTTTCTTTATTTAGTGTCAATTGCCAATTTTCGCACCAAGTAGAAATTTTGTCTAAATCGCTTTGCAGTTGCTTTTGATCCTCTGTTGACTTCACTAACCGATAAACGACAGCATCATCCGCGAACAGTCTAAGGGAGCTATTCAGATTATCTCCTAAATCGTTTATAAACACGAGGAAGAGTAGGGGACCAATAACGCTTCCCTGTGGAACGCCAGATATCACTTCTGTTTTACTCGATGACTTACCGTCAATTACAACGAACTGTGTCCTTTCTGACAGGAAATCGTGAATCCAATCGCACAATTGGGGAGATATTCCATAAGCACGCAATTTCATTAGAAGCCGCTTGTGGGGTACAGTATCAAAAGCCTTCCGGAAATCCAGAAATATGGAATCGATTTGAGATCCCTTGTCGATGGCACTTAACACTTCATGTGAATAAAGGGCAAGCTGTGTTCCGCAAGAGTGATACTTTCTGAATCCGTGCTGACTATTGGTTAATAGGTCGTTCTCTTCGAGGTAGTACATAATATTCGAACAAAGTATATGTTCCAAAATCCTACTGCAAATCGACGTCAATGAGATAGGCCTGTAATTTTGGGGATCACTCCTATTGCCTTTCTTGAATATTGGAGTAATTTGGGCAACTTTCCAGTCTTTGGGTACGGATCTTTCGCTGAGTGATCGGTTGTAAATTATAGCTAAGTACGGAGCTATTGCATCAGCATACTCTGAGAGGAATCTAGTTGGTATACAATCTGGCCCGGAAGATTTATTTTTGTTTAGTGACTTAAGTTGTTTTACTACTCCAGGAACATCTACTTCTAAGTTTCGCATGCTGGCAGCTGTTCTTGGATTGAATACTGGAGTGTTGAACATTAAATTTGGTTGGCAAGAATGTAACATAAACAGAAAAAAATATTTGGACTTCATTTTAATAAAGAGGTATACAAATTCCGCTGCAGGTCCTGTAGTCATCACTATCTTTGATGTAGGAAATATTGTAATAGAAAAAAGCAATGAAACCGATTTAACAATTACTGCACTGATAATTATTAACCGTAATGGCGTCCAATTTCTTCACACTTCAAATTCATGCCACTCGAGTGAAAAATGACAGTTAAATGAAAGGTGACTGCCATTTAAAATTTTATATTTTGATGTATTTGAAGTTGAAAAATCATAATTTACAGGAGCGGCACTATACTTACACAAAATTGATTATGACCAGGGGAGAGCTGCATCTAATACGTCTTATCTCCAGAAAGGTGATACGAAGACAAAAAATAAATAAATAAATAAAATAAATTGTTAATCGCTGTTCCTTCTCTCCCACAGTAAAGCAATAGAAGGTGGATCACAGATAATTTAATGGGAGAGAAAGAAAAACGATCTTTGCCTTACTCGAAATTTCTCTCATGAAGTTATTTATTTATTTACGATTTATATTGTGACGTTTCAGTACTCGTCTCTTCATCGTAACAGATGCATTTCGTTACAGTCAGTCAAGAGTGTACTTACTTTGTTTTAGTGTTGATGTGCATATTGATAAGTTCTTGCTGGAGGCGCCACTATAACTTTTCCGCTCCGGTTCGGAAATATAGTACATCTGGCACTGGAAAAAGTGAACCCGCAGTCATTTGAAGCACCAGCCGCTTCTATCGAACCTCCTGCCGTAGCTGCCGTCCAGTCTGTAGCATGATGCCTTAAATGTGCAAATGTTTGTAAATCTATCGGACCAAATTGCGTGGTCATCAGTCCGCAGCTTACAAACTACTTGAACTAATGTAATCTAACCTACGGACAAACACGCACACCCATGCCCCAGGGATGACTCGAACCTCCGACGGCGAGCTATCGCGCTCTCCGCAGAGAGGCGCCTTTGACCGCTCGGCTACTCCGACGCGGCACGATGCCTTAGCCCACGCGGACATTCCCTCGCGGCTGTCCTTAAGAAGGGCGGTGTTTTCGCCCATAACCCTTTACACGACCTGCGCCGAGCTGCCGGCTTGGTGGGAGCGCCGCCAGAGCGGTCCTAATTGCAGCGCGGTGGCTGGCTGGCGGCGCCGCCTTTCAAGTGGCCGCGCCGTCTCGCCGCGTGATGGATCGCCCGATGCCGGCTACCAGATAGCCCCCCCCCCCCCCCCCTCCTCAAGCCAGATTAGCCAGCGTCAGGACACGCGCTGCCTGCGTCACACGGGGTGACAGCCGCACCGCCCCGTGGGAATGCCGAGGCACTGTCCCAGTCTGCCGAGCCGATGGCGACGCTAACGCCCGTCTTTATGTGAACGCTCGTCTGCTGACTGTTACCTGTTGTCCTCTATACCAGCGGTCGGCAACTGACGGACCGCGGGCCAGGCCCGACCGCGGAATGTCAAAGACTGGACCTCCAAAAATATTTTGAAAGGATAAGGTACATACTCAGATTAATAAAAAAAATAAAAACCTTTTTTATGTGGATAAAAATTCGTATAAGAGCCACCTAGAATTTTACAGTTATCGGTGAATAATTAGAACCCTTAATGATAATTATAGGTAGATTAAATAAGTGGTTGTGATGATGTGCGACGCTGGAGAGTACGCTGACAAGCGGCGGCAAAAGGGAGCGAGCTGGCCGGTGGTCCGCACAAAGGCCCTGTGCACGCGAGTGCAGCACGAGAACTTTATCTAACGAACGAACGAGGAAATTACATAAATGGACTTCATACTCTTCACAGTCTCCGATATCTCTATTTTTGTGCTCTTAAAATCACCTTTTGAGGTTTCTCCAGCAGCAGAACGGACGGATGTGGCTGTGAAGCGTTCCACCTTTCAACGCCTTTACTCCAAATGGAGATAACAGAAAGGTAGGAGAGCATTTCCTTTCATACATTTAGAAATGGATCCGCCGACGAATTGTGGAGTGAACATCTCCCGGAAAATATGAAGATTATACTGTAGTAAATAAACACAGCAAATAGCCACAAGATCTTGAGGCCCAAGATTAACGGCAGCCGACCTTGGAGACACCATTTGCATAAGCTGCTATGCATATCAATAAAACATTAAGAAGCTGGCTGAAGACCGCAAATGTAACTTCTTGCACTGATTTTTTTAACACCAATACGAATAGTTCTTTGTATTTCATAACTTTTATTGAAAATTGAGCAAAAAATAGTATGTTTGATCTATGACCTGTTACTGCATTTCGCAGTTGATGAGATTGGATGTTTCGCTCAACATAACCTGGGAAGCTTCATGGAACATGTTTGAAGGGCGAAACAAACACCTCACTCCTAGAGGTTCCACTAAATTTGCTGGCATGAATCTTCCTCTCAGGGAGTGGATTAAATGTACAAATGTTTGGAAATCTATCGGGTTATTAGTCCGTAACTTACAAACTACTTAAACTAAGATAAACTAACCTAAGGACAACACAAACACCCATGCCGGAGGGGGGGACTCGAACCCCCGACGGCGAACTGCCGCGCGTACCGCCCCACGGCGCCCCAATACGCACGGATACTTCGCCGCGGAGGGGGTGGACTCTGCTTAAACGTTTCGCACAGGAGTGGTTAGATGCAGTTACTGGAAGTATAAATGGGGAATGGCACTAGATCAGTCACGTGATTGCGGAGCAGACACTCAGACTATGGACCACGTAGCAATGGACTGCCTACTGCGTTCTTTCGCTGAGGGGTTGGCTGATTTTCACAATTCAAAAATGAAGCAGGAATGAAATTGCTTAAATCACTGGACTTGGCTCTGTGACGGGACATCCTATCCCAGAACGCAAGTACTGTGTTCTATAGTAACGATAGTTTAATTTGGGGGCTGAAAAGAACCATACGATAATAATAACAATAATAATAATAAAAGAGATTATACAGAAAACAAGACTAAATTCGACAGGCAATGAAGAAAGAGTTGCAAAGCTACAAAAAGCTTACAGACTTACACGGAACCAGTACAATAAAAGAAGTATGTCTGTTAATGCCAAATTAAGACATTACAATACAGTAGTCTTACCAGAAGCCTTGTATGCCGCAGAAACAACAGTAATCAGAGGAAGGACGAAAATCAAGAAAATGGAAAAGCAAGAGGGGAAAACTCTAAGGAAGATCTATTGGCTACTTCAGAGACAGGGGATCTGGATAAAGAGACCGACAAAAGAACAGTACAAACAAACAGAGACAGTTACAGACAACATCAGAAAAAGAAGGGCAAAGTTCTATGGCCACATTTATATGGTGAATGAAAATAGGCTGATCAAGAAGATTTTTAACATTGTGATGAGTAATACGATAAAAACTAACTGGGCAAAGGAAACCATGGAAGACCTCAAGAAACTAAATATGTCTACAGAAGAAATAATAAACAGAGAAGAATACAGAGAAAAGAATCAGGAAACAGAAATTCGAAGAAACACCAAAAGAGAAGAAACCAGGAAAGAAGTGGACAGAAGAGAGGAAGACGAAACACAGTGAATATATGAGAAGTTTTTGGGAAGAGAAAAGAAAGAGGAAAACAGTACCATGAAAATTTACTGTGTTTAAACGCTCTCCTAAATGGGGAATCAACGATAATAATAATAATAATAATAATAATAGCCAATTATCGCCAAATGGTGACGCACTCTTACAGATACCGCCGTTGTACTTCTTGAAAGGAAAGAAAAATTTTTATAATTATAGAATATAGGAGAAATGTTTTTATTTTTTATTAAAGAAAAGTGTGAGTGGAGGTAAAAAACAATATAAGTTTTGATATACGTGTTATTAACTGTGGTGGCTGTTGTTGTAATGTTTGAGCAACATAACAAACCTGACCTTAATTTCTTGGTTGGTTACGTTAAACTCGTGATTAATGCAAGTGGTGTAGTTAAATTTTGAAAATATTAAGCAAGACAATTAGCGTAATTCACAAATACTATGGCCCTATCTGACAAACTTTTCAAAAGATCAATCACCTTTCCTTTCCTTAAAAAATCTCCTACAGAGACTGTGCACACACAGATAGCAGAAATTAATTTACTCCGTCTGTGCAATGCGTACGACTCAATTAGTACGCTAATGGTAATGATAATTTAGAAAATTATAAATTGTAGGATTTTTAACATCAAGTGATTGGCAAGTGGGTGCAACCACTAAGGTCAGTATCTGATAAAACTAATTCATTCAAGCAAATAGGAAATTTAAGTAAATCAGTCTTAATTAATCCTATGCATACGACATTAGTACGAGTTTGGTTCGTTATAGGATAGATGTGGTGGTGGCAATTATTGTTGAACTCAGTGCAAAACTAAATAGAAAAATTATTCATTAATTCAACTGTCTGTTATCTTCTACCATCAATTTTAGCAAAATTGTCTCAACTGAATGATTATCACAGTCTCTAACAATTAATGACAATCACTTGATTGTAAAATTGTGTAGAAATATTATTCGTACATTATTGAGGATTGTCATACTAATCATGAGTAGTTAATTAGTTGTTCAAATAAGATAGCAAAAGTACTGTCTAATGTTCTTGTATTTTAACAAAACTTAAACATGCATTCACAGGGAATTACAACCAATAGCATTTAACTTATCTTATTTATCAGTCCAGTGACGTGGTACTCTGTAGTCATATAAATGGTACATAAAATCATACAGAAATCATTTTGATGGTGGCTCCTCCTTTGGCAGCTTGCTAGCAGTTCGCCGTGATGCTTCACGAATCGCGTAATTAATCACGACCGTTAGCGTCCGCGATGACGCTACAGCGTTTCGGACGTCTGGGACGGTTACCGAACACGTAACGAATTTCTGCCACAGCAGAACGGACGAATAAATGTTTCATTAAGATCAATTCTTACTTCACTTATGTTCACTGGTTTCACAAAAACTTTCATATCGTTGCACTTATAACAAATTATAACTTTCACTTTGTTTAACTTTATTACTTACATTGTTTGAGCACTCCGCGGACCGCGAACGAACGTCTGATCTACGTCACGGGGCGGCAGATACTGCTTGCTGCTTGCCTGCTCTCCCACAGGGGTGCGCTCTGACCTGAGGAGCCATATCGATAACTGTTCACAGAGAAATATTTTACATTGACAAATTAAACATAACAAGTAATAACAGTCATATAGAAAACATTCAAAGTACAAATAAAATAAAATAATATATATATATAAACAATTACAATACAGATAATAAATAAATGACAAAAAATGTTCACAGTTAAGTTACCTACATACATTGTGCATCACGATAATTAATTAAGTCACATAAGAAGTTAATTACTACATATTCACTATAAACAGGTTCAAATGAACAATATGTTTCAAAATGAAGCTCATTCCTCGTTACAATGTAAGGCTTACCTTAAGGGTTACCTTACACTCTCACATTGATTTCTTCTCGGTCGGTAAGTGCGACGACCTCAATAGGGTGCCTGAAACGTTAGCGTTCTGTTAAAGCACTCTGGACAGTCACCAGTTGAAGCCAAGCAAACGTTGGCACGGGTGTGCGTTGAGGATGCTGAGAGCAAATGCCTGAAATTTGGTATTCTTGACTCTGTGAGTCACAAAATGTTGAACTGCGTAACGATTTTCCCGCGCAAGTATGTTCTTTGAAAACCCGCCATCTTCGCAGATTGTTAGTTCGATGCATCAACACCAAGATGACAGGTCTAACAAGACGTTTCAACGGAGAAATAATATTTTTACGAATCCCAAAGATAGCGAACAGGCTTCAACAGTCGTCTGTGCTCAGCATAGATGATACCATCGCCACTTTATGTTACCTTTCTTGGTGTTTACCTTCAACAAGGGTTGTTGGTGGCAGGTGACTGAAACTCAGCACAGTCGCTAACTATATCAGAATCACCGAACATTAGTAATCAAGTAACTTAAGTAATGTTTTTTTTAACCTTAGTTCCTGATCACTCCCAACGAAGTCGTTATATTACGTCTTGCTGACCTCAAAACACCACATTATCATAAAAAGTGTAATTAGAAAATGGCGATGCTGCCATTCCGAGGAACACGAGACGAAGTACTACGCTAAGTTGTATCAGGAGCACCACTTTTGTGGCTCGAATGGCCTACGTGGCTTGCCCCACATTTAGTAAATTAAAAATATTAAGTCTCTTCCAAAGTCTTTTCAAAAGGGGAGGTTTATTTTAGTAAAAATATCTCACATACAAACAGGGCCGTCTTCATTATATTGGGCGCCGGGGTGCTGAAAATCAGACAGTGCTCCCCCCAACCTCCCCTCTTGCCAGTAGAAAAAAAACCACAAACATTTATTTTTTGTTTCATTTATTTTATTTAATAGTTACATAGAAATACAGAAACATTTTCAGACACTCAATTCAATTTTTCTGGCTTTTAAATCGACAAACTTTTTATGATATCATCTGTTTTAAAATTTACTTTTGATTCGATAATTATGATGGCCAATTTGTCAGTCAGTCTTAAGTCATAGTTGATCCTAAATAGTTTATTATTTTAAGTTTGGAAAATGTCCTTTCACCTTCTGCTACTGTCACAGGAAGTGTTAAACGTATACGCGCAAAGGTGTTGAAACATTTGGGAACATATACATTAAATTATTGGATTAAATAAAATTTAACATGTTGATGATGGTGACACAGTTCACCGAAACCGGTCGTCGTTAAATGAATTATTAATGTGTGATCTTGGCATTTTATTTTGAAAACCATATATCAAGTGCAGTTGTGTTTTTCTTTATAAAAAACAAAGTATGCAATTCCATTTCATTAAACAACTCTTCCCCATCATTATCCGATCTAGTTTCGTTTGTTAACTTTGTTCAACGTTGAAACATTGTTCTACTTTGCTCTCCGTCCAATTCCCTCCAGCTTTCAATGTTATGCAAAACTGAAAACCTGTTGTTGTGTTTTGTCAACAAAGTGAATCACTCATTTAATTGTAAGATTATTGTGACAAGTAACAAAAAGGTAAAAATTAACTTTAAACTTAATTTTTGAGTCGAATATGGACTCGTCTGAAGTTTGTAATCTACATGCCGTTTTCGAGGTCGTGGACGAGCAGTTTCTTTGAATTCACGTTCACATTCTAAATCTTCAGCAAGTAATTTTGAATCAACTAGCATTTGTTCAAATGCACTGTCTGTGTGCTATACACCTAATTCGTTTTTGATCAGATCTATCAGACCGACCGCCTCTGAAAGAACAACGTCACACCTAAGCAGAATTTTGTTTACTGGGTTAATTTTTGATAAAATGTTGTGCCATATTACAAATGAACATGCAAGACTTTAATTTTGACATTAATGAACTCGCCATGTTTCTTGTGACACTATCCTAGTTGTCACATAAAAATAGAGTAAATAGTATAAGAAATATCAGAATTTTTATCCGTATTTAAGCAAAGTGCTTTTAAAGCATCAACTCTACCTTCCCAGCGCGTATTTCAAAGAGGCTTTAGTGTCAAAGTAATTATCTGCTTCATAATGTCATCCCAACTGAAGATGTTCTCGAAAAGAAAAATGTATTTTCTGAACAATAGAAAAGTAGTTTGACATTTCCAAGGAGTTTCTAGCAGCAATATTTACTACTAAAATTAGAGTACAAGCTGCATATGGGACGTAAAAAGCACGAGGATTCATGTCCAGTATTATGTGTTTGGAGGTCAATATTTTTTCCTCTTATGTTTGCCCCATTATCGTCTCCTTGGCCTCGTAAATTTTCTAATTCAATATTGCAAGATTTAAAAAAAATCTAATAAATAAGTTGTGAACGCTTGTCCAGTAGTATCAGTTACATGTAAAAAACCTAAAAAATGTTCTCTCACCACAGTTGATGGGTTAAAATAAACAAACCTTACAATAACAGCAAGTTGTTCTATGTTTCAAATGTCAGGTGCGCAATCTAGAATCACAGAAGAGTATTTAGATCAATTACAGTACTCTTTCTCGAAATTTGACTGAAAACCCAAAGAGATTTTGGTCATATGTTAAATATACTAGGGGCAAAACACAAACAATACCCTAACTACGTAAAAGTAATAGCGATCCTGCCGATGACATCGCTTCTAAAGCAGAGTTACTAAACAACGCTTTTAGAAACTCATTCACCAAAGAAGACGAAACCAATATTTCAGATTTCGAATTACGAACAGAGGCCGTAATGAGTAACGTAGATGTAGATATCATCGGAGTAGTGAAGCAACTAAAATCACTTAACAAAAACAAGTCTTCTGGTCCGGATTGTATAGCCATTAGATTTCTATCTGATTATGCTGAAGCGATAGCTCCGTACTTAACAGCCATATACAACCGTCTCTCAAAGTAGGATCTGTACCAAAAGATTGAAAAGTTGCACAGGTCACACCTATCTTCAAGAAAGGCAGTAAGAGTAACCTACTAAACTACAGGCCTATTTCATTGACGTCAATTTGCAGCAGGGTTTTGGAACACATGCTGTATTCAAATATTATGAATTATCTCGAACAGAATGATGTATTGGCCCAAGGTCAACACGGATTTAGAAAATATCGTTCATGCGAAACACAGCAAGCTCTTTACTCACACGAAGTGATGGGTGCTATCGACAAGGGTTCGCAAATCGATTCCGTATTTCTTGATTTCCATAAGGCTTTTGACACCGTACCATACAAACGGCTTTTAATGAAATTGCGTGGTTATGGTATATCGCGCCATATTTTCGACTGGATAGGGGATTTCCTGTTTGAGAGGACACAGTTCGTAGTAATTGATGGTAAGGCATCAACTAAAACAGAGGTGATGTCGGGCGTTCCACAGGGTAGTGTTATTGGTCCTCAGCTGTTCCTCATTTACATAAACGATTTAGGAGAAAATCTAAGTAGCTCTCTTAGGTTGTTTGCAGATGACGCCGTCATTTACCGTCTAGTAAAATCATCTGAAGATCAAATCCAACTGCTACGTTTGTCCGTCCTTTTATGGAGTATTGCTGCCCAGTGTGGGATCCTTATCAGGTGGGTTTGACGGAGGACATCGAAAGAGTCCAAAGAAGGACAGCCCGTTTCGTATTGTCACGATACAGGGGAGACAGCGTTACGGAAATGATTCAGAACCTAGGATTGGAATCATTACAACAACGGCGCTTATATCTGCGGCGTGGGCTACTTACGAAATTCCAATCGCCAACATTCTCCTCCGTATGTAAAAATATATTGTTGACTCCCACTTACATAGGTAGAAATGATCACCAGAATAAAATAAAATAAAATAAAATAAAATACGAGAAATCAGAAAGAAGAGATTCAGGTGTTCTTTCTTCCCGTGCGCTATTCGAGAATGGAATGTGAGACAAAATAGTATAACGGTGGTTCGATGAACCCTCTGATTTGCAGAGTATCCCATGTGGAAGTAGATGTATATTTTAGATTTTTTCAGAAATTAAATAAATCAATTAGTTTTGAACGTTATGCCCAAGATAATTGGGCATCTGATGCTGAGAACTTTGAATTCGTGCAATTTGTTATGATAGTTTATTACCAAAGTTAGAAATACATTCAACTAACTTTGAAAAGTCTCATTATTTGATAGAAATAATTTTTCAGTAGCACCTCTAGTAAGTAAATTTTGGCCAGATAAAAGTTTTATAATGCGTATTGCCCTCACCAAATCTGCCGTCCACCTCTTTATCTCACGGTCTATTTGAACTTGATTTTCGACCTTTTAGTAAGTCATTTTTTTAGATCTAAATATTTTTTAAAGAATGTATGTGCCATAAACTCTTTTATGCCTTTCTAAATTTTTCGATGAGTACCTCCAGTCTTTGAAACGAATAAGAACATTAAAAGCAGTGACATTTGCATTAAAAGAGCTTACAGTGGAAACAAAATACTGAATCAATAGACTTTGAATAAACAAGCCAATCTCGACGAATAATTTCGTTATTTAGTAAATTTTTCCTGTAAATGTATCGGTAAACGACCTGTTGTCTTTCGCAGGATGAGTAGATGTTTTAATCTGAATTGGTCCACTTTATGTTAAAAATACCCTTATTTTATAAGGTATTCTATTATTTGTGGCCAAAGGATAGGGTCATTCAGGATATTTTCAAAAATTCGTGCATCCAGTGGAAATTCGGCGCTCGTGATTGATTCATATGGAGTAGATGAGGTAATAGTGGATGTTGTATCCTTTGAGATATTAGTTCTTTTTTTAAGTAAATGTCTCCTCTCCAGGAGATGCCTCTTTTGAAGAAGGTATTTCTGAATGTCGACCTGATGTTGACGAAGATGTCTCGAAAATGCCAAATACCTTAATCAACAATTTGGACATGTGTCTCAAAAGGAAACCACTGTTAAAATAGAGAAAAATATAATTCGATATTTGGTATTTGACTATTTTCTGCAACTCAGGTGAACTGATATTTACCTCTTATCTGGAGTTCCTAGTGATATCCAAGGAATATCTATGTAAAATGTTTCATTTCTGCGAACTTTATTGTAGCTGACTTGAGTGTCTGGGTTTTTTTTTTTTGAGCACTTGACAGTTCCTTTTTACTACTAAATGATTCAGGCTTCTACCAATTCACTGATACCGCTACATGTAGGCTCTGAAATTACAGCAGACTTACCTTGAGAATGTAAAGCTAATTTCCACGAAACCACAGTTTTACACAAAATTATTACTTCACTGCACATCACACTTTCTTTCTATACAAGTAGAATAACTCAGGGAGAGTTCGACCACTTTTTTTCTTTAGGGTGAAATTCATCGGTTTTTAATTTCTTTTAACTTCTGGCAGCATTTTACTATATATTGTCATATAAAATTACATACATATATGAATGTTGTAATGTTAAAAAGTAATTTTGTTGTATCTGGTTGTGTCTTGTCTCTTGTCTGCTCTGGTCGATTCTTGTATCGTGACGAGATTGTGTCTGATGAAAATGAAAGAAACATTGTAATGAGGTCTGTAACTGTGTTTGAACATTTTTAAAGCCTTAAAATACATGTTTTAAATGAAATAAGTGTACGAACTTTAATTAGTTAGAAATATCCTGATCATTTATATGAAATGCTATAGGACGCCATTAGCATTTGTTTCAGCAAGAAGCTAAAGACATAGAGCATCAACCGCCGCCATTGCGTGGCAAATACAGAATTCCTAACTGATAAAGCACGAACGGGTGGAAAATAATGCTTATTAATAAAAAAAATAATAATAATCTATATCAGCTGCAAAATCAAACTGGACTTATATAAAAATTACGCCAACTTCTGTGGTAATTATGGTGAAATTTGATATCTTACAAAGATCTATAAATTACGATCTGCATAATTAATCAAAGTGACTTTTATTATTATTCTGAGTGAGAAGTGAATAATATTTCATTAAATAGTTTCCTGATAGCCATAACTTAAAAAGTTGAAGGACAGTTTTCATTTAGCTTCAGTGAATTCATACTTTGCGATTTTACTTCAAGTTGGACATTCAATTAACGTTTCAATGATATACGTAACTGAGAATAATATTCAGAATTTTAATATAAAGGATAGGTTCCACATTAACTTCAATAGGAAATATTTATAACATTTGTCTCTGACGTTATTTTTATAGCATTTAATGTGGGTCTACATTGTAAGAATACTCGCACCATTTGAAGACCTTCAACTACAATTTAACGTCCCTGAGAAGGTTCATGTTTCATCCATTCATTGAGCTAGCTGGCGAACTAAATAAATAATATAAAATACAAAGACAATATTTTAAAATATACTAGTATTGCCTGTGGACGAAAATCGACCAATTGTGTTTACAATGGTCTCTGGGGGTAAAATTTTACGTATCATGTCGGCGGCCTCGCGTGATTATATTGGCAACATCAACAACACGATAGAAAATCTTTGCCCATTTGTTCGAACCACATGGAATGACTCGATTAGTGTATCGTACAGACCATGATGTAAACAAATAATGCTGTTCCTGCTTTATGGTTGACAGGTTATTGTATGTACCCTCGGCCGCTCAATAAAAATAATTGCCCTCGTAAAGCGAAGATTCCATGAGAAAACATCATCGTTGTCAAGCGATTGGCTAAAATGAAGACTCACAGGATTCTCACTATTCAGCATCTGTTGCCAACATTATCATAGGAGGCCACTGGGATATTTGGTAAAATTTAACCGGCACTGGGAGGTATGAAACTGTATCTTTTACGTTAAAAACGGAAGTTTATACTTCTCATGCCATTTTCGAATTATATAACTTTCATTAGCCTAATATTTGAAATGGAACTACAATTTCGGTGTTCGTATATGTATACAACGCCAAGAAATAATGTTATTTCGATTCTGCGCTATTCAGAATTCCAGAGCTGACATGATGTCGACTTCGTAGTTCCACCCGTGCACCGCTACATGCCTCTCCCGGCATTCTCGACTTCGTAGTTCCACCCGAGCACCGCTAGATGCTTCTCCCGGCGCATCATCCTTTATATCGGCATTCATATGAAAACATCCATTTCCTTTAACCACGCTTAATCACTGCGAAAATGAAACATTTGAACGGCACAAGAAAGTGAGTTGGGACCACTCCATGTTTCGATATTCACTTATTTTAATACGTTGTTTTAATACTGCAGATGCGCTGCATTACAGCGTCTTTGGTCGAGGCGAATAGCCAATCAGTGAGCTGATTATTGGAGAATGTAGTACTTGATCCAAGCTGTAGATAGGAAAATTTCTACTTCCTTTTACCACTTTTAATGGCTAAATGCACACATAATATTTATATTCGTGAAATCTACGACAAACAATCTTTCGAATTATGTAACTTTCATTGGCTTTCTTGTAGGAATAAATTAGTAATCTGTACCACAATTTTCATGTTAGCGTATTTATATAATGATTCTTAAAAACCTGATTACTTACAAAATAGGTTTTTTGGACTTTTTTATTTATTTTATTTATTTATTTTAGTATTCTTACTCCAGCAACAAATGTCGTATCGACGGAGAAGTTATAAGAGACGGACAGCCTCGTTGCCCTTAGGACAACACGGTAAGGGAAGATCAGCGCGGAAAACTTTCGATTATTTTGCATGCAGTTGGTACCGTGAGGCGCGAGAGCTGCTGTGACTGTGGAGCGATAGCGTGCGATCCGTAACGCCGTTAGCTCGCGCGCTTATTGGCTCTGGCGTCGGCTTATTTGCGTGCTTCGGTTAAGCGGCCGCCGCCGCCTCCGCCTCCCCAGTAGATGCGCGCAGTCGCTAAGCGGCGTGTTTGACGCGTGGTAACAGCCGGCTATCCGTTACGCGGGAACGGAACGTGTTTGGGGTTACGAAACGGCCGGGACACGGGCGCCTGCGTCCGCCGTGATATTTCACTCGCGGTCTGGTCCAGAGCCGACTCTTCGACTCGCCATCACAGCTGGAGGCCGCTTCGCGTGCGCTACGCTCGGTCGCTCCGACAGCGCCCTGCCGCAGGGCGTCACAAGCGACAGCTCTGCCAATAAGTTGTGCGTACACGCAGAGGGCCGCGGTGGAGTAGCCGAGCGGTCTAAGGCGCCTCACTGCGGAGCCCGCGGTTTCTCGCCGTCGGAGCTTCGAGTCCTCCCTGGGTGTGTGTGTTTGTCCTTAGGGTAGTTTACCTAGGTTTAAGTAGTTTGTAAGCTACGGACTGATGACCACGCAGTTTGGTCCGATAGATTTACAAACATTTGAATCTACATTAAAAATGGCTTTTTCTCAGAAACGGCAGATATTAAGGAGAAAGTATCAGAACAGTTTTTTTTAGATACGTCAAACAAGCATTGTAGATTGAGTAACTATTTTCATCATAAAACTAACTGTTCGACAAAAAATTAAACATTTTCGTTGTGTAAATTATTTCGCACACACGGAATTCATGGAGATTTTTCATAGTTTCATTATCTACATCTACATCTACATTTAAATGCCTGGCAGAGCGTTCATCGATCCACCTTTACACTATATATCTCCCATTCCATTCTCGAATAGCGCGCCGGAAGAAAGAACGCCTAAATCTCTCCGTTCGAGCTCTTATTTTATTCTGATGGTCATTTCTACCTATGTAAGTGGGAGTCAACAATATATTTTCGCATTCGGAGGAGAATGTTTGCGACTGCAGTTTCATAAGTAGCCCACCGCCGCAGCGATAAGCGCCGTTGTTGTAATGATTCTCATCCCAGATCCTGTATCATTTCCGTAAGGCTGTCTCCCCTGTATCGTGACAATACGAAACGAGCTGCCCTTCTTTGGAATCTTTCGATGTCTTCCGTCAAATCCACCTGATGAGGATCTCACACTAGGCAGCAATACTCCAAAAAAGGACGGACAAGCGTAGTGTATGCAGTCTCTTTAGTAGTTCCGTTACATCTTTTAAGCCACTACGGTCGTGGGCCACTCCCATGAACCACAGACATTGACGAGGTGGGGTGGCTTGCGTGCCTCAACGATACAGATAGCCATACCGTAGGTGCAACCACAGCGGAGGGGTATCTGTAGAGAGGCCAGACAAACGTGTGGTTCCTGAAGAGGGGCAGCAGCCTTTTCAGTAGTTACAGGGGCAACAGTCTGGATGATTGACTGAGCTGACCTTGTAACATCAGCTAATGCGGCTTTGCCACACAGCTACTGCGAACGGCTGAAAGCAAGGGGAAACTACAGCCGTTATTTTTCCCGAGGACATGCAGCTCTACTGTATGAACATATGATGATGGCATCCTCTCGGGTAAAATATTCCGGAGGTAAAATAGTCCCCCATTCGGATCTCCGGGCGGGGACTACTCAAGAGGATGTGATCATCAGGAAAGACAATACTGGCATTCTACGGGTCGGAGCGTGGAATGTTAGATCCCTTAATCGAGTTGGAAAATTAGAAAATTTAAAAAGGGAAATGGATAGGTTGAAGTTAGATATAGTGGGGATTAGTGAAGTTCGGTGGCAGGATGAACAGGATTTCTGGTCAGGTGACTACAGGATTATAAATACAAAATCAGTTGGGGGTATCACAGGAGTAGGATTGATAATGAATAAGAAAATAGGAATGCGGGTAAACTACTATGACCAGCACAGCGATCGCATTATCATTGTCAAGATAGATACGAAGCCAACACCGACAACAGTAGTACAGGTTTATATGCCAACTAGCTCTGCCGATGATGAGGAAATCGAAGAAATATATGAGGAGCTAAAGGAAATTATTCAGACAATTAAGGGAGAGGAAAACTTAATTGTTATGGGAGACTGGAATTCGGTAGTAGGACAAGGAAGGGAAGGGAAGATAGTGGGGGAATATGGTCTGGGCAAAAGGAATGAAAGAGGAAGCCGCCTGGTAGAATTTTGCACGGAACATAATTTAGTTATAACAAACACCTGGTTTAAGAATCACAAAAGAAGGTTGTATACGTGGAAGAGACCAGGAGACACCGGGAGATACCAGATAGATTTTATAATGGTAAGACATAGATTTCGGACCAGGTTTTGAAGTGTAGGACATACCCAGGGGCAGACATAGACTCTGACCATAACTTGTTGGTTATGAACTGTAGGCTGAAACTGAAGAAACTACAGAAAGGTAGGAAAATAAGGAGATGGGACCTGGATAAATTGAAGGAACCTGAAGTTCTTAAGAATTTCAGAGGGAGCTTCAGGCAACAATTGACAGAAACAGGGGAAAATAAAACAGTTGAGGAGGAATGGGTAAAATTGAGAGATGAAATAGTGAAGGCAGCAGAGGACAAAATAGGTAGGAAGGCAAGACCTACAAAAAATCCTTGGATATCACAGGAGATACTAAATTTAATCGATGAAAGGAGAAAATATAAAAATGCAGTAAATGAAACAGGCAAAATGGAGTACAGACGACTAAGAAATGAGATTGACAGGAAGTGCAAAATGGCTAAGCAGGAATGGCTAGAAGGCAAATGCAAGGATGTAGAAGAATGTATAAATAGGGGAAAAATAGATACAGCCTACCGGAAAATAAAAGAAACATTTGGCGATAAGAAAAACAGCTCTATGAATATCAAGGACACTGATGGAAAACCAGTTCTCAGCAAAGAAGGGAAAGCTGAAAGGTGGAAAGAGTATATAGAGGGGCTCTACAAAGGAAATGAACTTCGAGACACTATTGTAGGAAGGGAAGAGGATGTAGATGATGATGAAATAGGAGATATTATACTGAGAGATGAATTTGACAGAGCACTGAAAGATCTAAGTCGAAACAAGGCCCCTGGAGTAGATGATATCCCGTCAGAGCTACTGAAGTCTCTGGGAGAACCAGCCATGACAAAATTGTTTCACATTGTGTGTAAGATGTATGAGACAGGTGAAGTACCCTCAGACTTTAAGAAAAATGTAATAATCCCCATTCCAAAGAAAGCGGGTGCAGACAGGTGTGAAAACTACAGAACCATCAGTTTAATAAGTCATGGTTGCAAAATATTAACACGAATTATATACAGAAGGATGGAAAAGCTGGTAGAAGCCGACCTCGGGGAAGATCAGTTTGGGTTCAGGAGAAATGTAGGAACACGGGAGGCAATACTCACTTTACGGCTTATCCTAGAAGATAGATTAAGAAAAGGCAAACCAACATTTCTAGCTTTTGTAGATTTGGAGAAGGCTTTTGACAATGTTGATTGGAACAAACTATTTCAAGTTCTGAAGCAAGCAGGAGTAAAATATAGGGAGCGTAAGGTTATTTACAACTTGTACAAAAACCAGACAGCGGTTGTCAGAGTTGAAAGGCATGAAAGGGATGCAGTGGTTCAATTTGAGATCCCTTGTCGATAGCACCCATCACTTCGTGTGAGTAAAGACCTAGTTGTGCTTCGCATGAACGATATTTTCTTAAATGCATGTTGCGCCGCCTGCCACGCAGCGGAGCAACCTCCCTCGCAACCACAGGTGGGATGTCTACCACATTGCTGGCAGTATCAGGGCATTTCGCTGCCGCAGGCCGATCGTGGAGACGACGGCAGTCCGTTCGGTCCCCACTACCAAATGTTCAAATGTCTGTAAATCTATCGGACTTAACTACTGGGTTATTAGTCCCTAGCTTACAAACTACTTAAATTAAGTTAAACTAACGTAAGGACAACACACACATCCATGTCCGAGGGAGGATTCGAACCTCCCCACTACTGGCCAACAAGAACGACGCCCCTCGAACGCAGCCTTCATCTGTGCAATAGAGGTTAACACAGATTGAAGCTCGGAACGCACACAGCAGTCACAGTCCCTATTAATCATTGCAGTGCCGATAAAACAAAAACTACTGTCGCGATGCACTCAAAGTAAGACTACACTGTTTGTTACAATGTGAATTTGAATCTAATATACACGAGTGCACAGTATAAATTTACAAACTGAAACGAAAACTCTCAGACAAAAATCAAAATTCTATATGTCTTTTCACTTACGGAATATGATGGCGGCGTCTTCTGCGTATCGGTCGACGGATAATAATAATGGTATCTCAAACATTTATGCAAATTTTCAACCTGCCGGGAGTTAATGCAAGGGTGAATGTCTATTTCGACAAGGATATTATTTCTGCAAAACAATTATGTTGCTACCCCCCCCCCTTTTTTTTCTTTTTACTGTTTGTAAGTTTCTTATTCATCTTTCTATGAACCCCCTAGAAAAACATACACAAAATCGCCATTACGTACACCAGTGGTGCTGCGTTGTATTGTTACAGTGTTTCGCAACTCCCATTTTTTCGAAAAGTATCTCCCGTTTTTCTTAAATGTTTTGGAAGCTAAACCCATACCATTAAATATGTTATAATCGTCTGGTTTTGGTCGTACGCGTCTTGTTGTCCCGAATCGCACCGAAAAACGCTGACGGCCTCGTGACCAGTTCAGGAGGTTTGTGTAGTGATTCAGACATGTATTTTAGAAGTCACTACCGGCCTTTCCAGCGTTAACGATACATGGTTTCTTTTTTGTTTTTTATAAGACTTTTAATGTAGGTAGTAAGTATTGTTTTTACATACATTTCTGTTAAAAAATTGTTTTCTTCTGTTTCATGAGCGGCATGGCAGCAACTTGGCCGCGAAGGGCGTCTTCGTAGCCGTCGGCAGTTGTCAACACAACCGGACTGTACTACATTATGGTCGTCGGCTTTTGGTTGGAAGAAGACACCTGGAGCACCGAGTTTCTTCCGTGGCCAATGTATATTTTTGAACAATGACAATGAAGGGATACGCATTCTGATTTGTAAAAAGTGAGTTAGTTTTTGGCTGACCTTTGAATGGTACTATAATCAAATGTGTTTCGAAAGTAAAAAAAAAAAAAAAACACTGTGAAAGGAGTGTTCAATGGAAAATGTGTCTGGTTCTGTATTTTATGAAGAATTTCGCGAGGATCATACTGGAAAGTTTTCATGCTAAAGTAAAAATTAATTCAACATTTAGTGATGGAAAGTGTATGACAAGATCTTTACAAGTAAATTATTACGTTGTTAAATGGGAAACTCGTGAAAGATGCTTTTGGTGGGATTTGACTTTTGTTTGTGGATTTAGTTACAATCCGGAATCTAACTTGGTTTTATTTCACATAGGCTTGGTAATTATTTAGATTCAGTGGTGCCAGGATTCTACGAGTGATTTAACGGCTGGGATGGATATATTTCTACTTTCATCTCTGGTTTGGTGAAAAAGTTACAACCCGTAAAAGACAGTGTTATCGAGTGAAACGATTAATAGAGGAACAGAAATAGTCCAATAGATTTCGGGAATGCACTTCTTCTGCTGATATTTCGGCCGCGTACCTTCCGACCATCTTCAGAGTGAGCCGAAGACTGTCAAAGAGGTGCCGGGCGCGGCCTTATAAGCCTGATCGCGGTGGCAATGCGCGTGCGCGTCACAGATGCTGGTAGGCTGCATATCGAAGTACTCACATGCGTGCGCCCCCCGTGGCGGGAGCGCTCCGGTGTTCACTTATCGATATATGCTCGGCGGCGGCAACGCCTTCACGTCTTCTCTGTGATTTCAATACTCCAAGTGCAGGGTTCCAAGCTTTGTATAAATTAAAACCTTTATCTCTGTTTAATAAGTTGTCTAATTTCAACAGCTTCCTTAAATATAGCATCCCAAAACGAAGATATGGGTGTCAAAAACTTCACATCGCTATATTTCATTGAATGACCAGTTTCTATGCAATGTTCAGCCACAGTTGACTTGTCTGGCTGTAATAGTCGAGTATATCTTCTGCGTTCAACGCATCTCTCGTGGACAGTGCGTATTGTCTGGCCTATATATGAATTATCACAATTTCTGCAAGGGATCTGGTACACACCTGACTTTCGAAGCAACAAATCATCCTTCACTGACCCGAGTAAGGCTGCAATCTTCACTGGTGGCCGGAAGATAACCTTAACACTATGTTTGTCGAGAATGCGGCTTATCTTTGACGAAAGAGCGCACACGTAAGGTAAGAAGGCTCTTGATCTATAACTATTATTTTCGTCTTCTTCTTCCACGTCTCGTGCTTGCATTCTTGGACTCACATCGAATGCTCTGCGAATATCCATTTGCTTTGAAAATGCCACCGCGATCAGGCTTATAAGGCAGCGCCCGGTACCTCGTCAACAGTCTTCGACCCAATCTGAAGATGGCCGGAAGGTACGCAGCCGAAATATCAGCAGAAGAAGTGAATTTTCGACTCAATCTGAAGATGGCCGGAAGGTACGCGGCCGAAATATCAGTAGAAGAAGTGAATTTTACGCGGCTGGATTCCCGAAATCTATTGGACTATACATGACGCCGTGAAAAGTTGAAAATGCACAGGAACAGAAATGTTAGCAGATTAACTGTACGTAATAATTTTTAAAGTTAATATTCAACAGAAAAGGATAGTATTAATTTTGATTCTGACTATACGAACTGAATAACATTAAGTTCCAGAGGTAACATTATTAATGGAGGGGCAGGCTATAATCTCTGGTTAAATGAAATTACTTATTTGCATCATAGAAAACTTAACTTACATAAACTTGACGGACATTAATCATTGATTTAATGGAAAGGAACTATTTAATGGACTATTTTAAAAAATTTATCCCGCTTGTTAAATGTCGATTAGCTCTACACAAAAATTTAGTGATATGAGATCTTTGATTGTTGACATAGCAACGACAGAACGGAGTGAATACGTAATGTTATTCAGTTCGTATAGACAGAATCAAAATTAATACTATCCTTTTCTGTTGAATATTAACTTTAAAAATTATTACGTACAGTTAATCTGCTAACATTTCTGTTCCTGTGCATTTTCAACTTTTCACGGCGTCATGTATAGTCCAATAGATTTCGGGAATGCAGCCGCGTAAAATTCACTTCTTCTACTGAAATTAGGTGATAAGAAGCCAACTCAGCTGTTACGTGAGATGCGAACTTTAGCTGGTATACAAGTCAAGGACGATTTTTTGAACAGCAATCTTTGGGGACACACATGAAAAGCCGATACAAAAATAGATATTCATCTCACATTCTGATCAGTTTAAACTGATTCGAACCTGCTAATAAAAAAAAATTACGTACTTCGGATACAGCAGAATTACGATCCGCCACGCAACGTTAACTATTGAACTTGATAATATTAATTAAGCAGTGCAGCAACGTAAATTATATCTCTGAACTTCATTCAATTTTTATTACTTCAAATGTTTTTTTAATTCGTTTTCTGTTCTTGTTTCTTGTCTGCAATGTTTTGAGTGACAATTCAAATGTTCAAATGTTTGTAAAGTCTATGGGACTTAACTACGGGGTCATCAGTCCCTAAACTTACAAACTACTTATGAACTACTTACGAACTAGGACGGCACAAATATCCATGCCCGAGGGGGGATTCGAACCCCCGACCGTAGTGGCCGTGGAGACCGTGGCTGGAGCGCCTTAGTCCCCTCGGCCACCGCGGCCGGCTGAGTGACAATTAAAAGTTATAAACACATCCTTTCTCTCATTTTATGAACCTTGCACACAAACAACAACCATATTGGTGACGCCGACGTGATTAATACGGAGCGGAACGCATTTTTAATTTGTGAAGTGCAAAAATGACAGACAACGGCAACGACGCAAATTCACGGCCTACATCAGCATGGGACGAAGCGGGTATTGCTCGTGTTTCAGTGAAGATTCCGCCCATCTGGAAGAAAAACATAAAGGTATGGTTTCTTCAAATTGTTGTTTACCACGTTGGGTATCACTAACGAAACCACGAAATTTAATCATGTTGTGGCATCATTAGAAGCGGATGAGTGGAATTAATTTCCGGCTTTTTAACTCGACCATTATCTACCACTCCATTCACAGAACTTAAAAGAAGATTAATTCAGAAATTTGAAGAGTCAGAAAACAGAAAAGAAACAAAATTATTAACAGAACTGGAATTATGTGATAAGAAGCCAACTCAGCTGTTACGTGAGATGCGAACTTTAGCTGGTATACAAGTCAAGGACGATTTTTTAACAGCAATCTTTTGGGACACACATGAGAAGCCGATACAAAAATAGATATTCATCTCACATTCTGATCAGTTTAAACTGATTCGAACCTGCTAATAAAAAAAAATTACGTACTTCGGATACAGCAGAATTACGATCTGCCACGTAACGTTAACTATTGAACTTGATAATATTAATTAAGCAGTGCAGCAACGTAACGAGTGAGTTGCGTCGTTTAGCTACGTGGACAACGGATTGTATCACTGCATTTGCGCACCTGCTGCAAATCTAAAATGTTCACATGTGTGTTAAGCTTATGGGACTTAACTGCGGGGTCATCAATCAAACTTACAAACTACTTATAAACTGTGCATCTTCATGTTTTCGCGGCGCAATGACTGTTCAAAGAAGTTTCGGGCGTGCAGCCGCATAAAGTTTGCTTATTCTAATATTTCGGCTGAGAAACGTTCAGCCATCTTCAGAGACGAGTCGAAGACTGACGCTCCAGCACACGCTTCGTGCTTATAAACGTGCGGGCCGCGCTACTGCGCATGCGGCCACAGATACTACAAGGCGCCAAAGATGTTACTCGGCGGCAAGGAAGTACATGTGTGTGTAAATTATGTCTGTGGCTGCACGGTCTTTTACTGCGGAGAAATCGATGTATTATGATCTGTGCTGTGGCGGCGTCTTTGTAAATTTATTAAAGAAAGTGCCGGATTCCATGATTTATCTAAACTGAAGCCATTGTCCCTGTTAATTTAATTCGTCCCCAAGCGAATTTCTATTGCTTCTTTCACTTCTGAGTCCCAGAAAGATGAAGTGGAAGCTAAAATTTTGACGTTTTCGTACGTCATGGAGTGTCCAGTATCAATACAGTGCTCTGCCACTGCCGATTTATTTGGTTGTAAAAGACGGGTATATCTCTGGTGTTCCGTGTTCCACAACAGATAAATAAGGCACTACGTACGAAGCCAATGGTACGTGCAAAGAATACATAAGATGATTCAAAAAGTTTTAAATTTATGGCTTTTCTGGCATATGTTGGGAGCCTGTCGTCGAAAATCGGACGGATTATGAACAAACATGATGTTAAAGTAATTTTTCGACCCCCACCAAAGACAGCAGCATTTTTGGGTTCTAACAAGGATGATTTGGAGCTCCGGAAGGCCGGGGTTTACAAGATCCCATGTGAATGTACCCTTTCGTACATAGGACAGACGACACGTACAGTGCAGGAAAGATGCATGGAACACTAGAGATATACCCGTCTTTTACAACCAAATAAATCGGCAGTGGCAGAGCACTGTATTGATACTGGTCACTCCATGACGTACGAAAACGTCAAAATTTTAGCTTCCACTTCATCTTTCTGAGACTCAGTAGTGAAAGAAGCAATAGAAATTCGCTTGGGGACGAATTTAATTAACAGGGACAGTGGCTTCAGTTTAGATAAATCATGGAATCCGGCACTTTCTATAATACATTTTCAAAAACGCCGCCACAGCACAGATCATAATACATAGATTTCTCTGCAGTAATCGACCATGCAGCCACAGACATAATTTACATATACGTGTACTTCCTTACCGCCGAGTAACATCTTTGGCGCCTTGTTGTATCTGTGGCCGCACGTTTATAAGCACGAAGCGTGTGCTGGAGCGTCCCCCGACCTCAGCCTCCTGTCCATCTTCTTCAGTATGCTGATGACACCGCCTTCCTTGCCCTTGCCCCGTCCCTCGCTCGCTCCCAACATCTCCTTCAGTTCCATCTCTCCGAATTTTCCTCCTGGTGTAACCAGTGGCTCCTTACTGTAAACCCTACAAAATCCCAGGCAATCATCATAGGTCGCACCACCCCTTCCTTTCGCCACCGAGACCTGTACCTCACCCTCCATGGTCGCCCCATCCCGCAAACGAAGACCCTCCGCTACCTCGGATTAACCCTGGACAGAGACCTTTCCTGGAACCCTCACCTCAAAACCATCCGACAAAAAGCCCTCTCCCGCCTTAACCTCTTAAATGCCTCTCTGACCGGACATGGGGACTAAATCCTTCCACCATCCTGTATACCTACCGTTCTCTCATGCGTCCCGTCCATTGCTGCTTCCATCCGCCTGGATATCCGCTCTCCTCTCCTATTATGAATCCCTCAAAATCCTCGAACGCCACGCCCTTCGCCTCGCCTACCGCATCCGCCTCCCCTCCCCCACGCGGATCCTCTACGACCTCATCCCATTCCCACACTTGGTCAAATTCCTTCAACACATCCGCCTCAAGTACATCCACCGAAAGATAGAGACCCATAACCCACTGGTATCTCCTCTCCTCCTGGATCCCGGGCCCCTGTCACGCCTTTACCGCCACATACCTCCCTCCCTTCACCTCCACACCCTCTACGTCCTCTCCGAGGGTGGCTTCCGCCAGCTACCTCTCCCAGACGACGTTCTCCAAAACCGTCCCGACATCTATCCCTCCTTCCAATTTTGACTCCTCTCAGTGGATTGCCGCCGTCTCCTCCCTCCCCCTCCCCTCCCACTCCCGTCCCCCCGCTTGGCTCACCCCCTCCTTTCTCCACCTCCCCGGGAGCTCCTTCCGGTTTCTCCCACTCTCCCTTCCCCCACCTCCTTCCCCTTCCCCCGCGCCTTCTCCATCCTCCCGCCTTCCCCTGCAGGGCCAGTACGGTGCTGTGTTTTAAGTGTTCAGTGCTTCGTGTGTATAGTGTTTCGTCGCCCAGTGTTTTTTAACGTTGCATACACCAGTGTTCTGTGTTTTTTACGTCAATGTCGCCGTCTTGTTATGTCTCGTCGTCTGCAGTGAGTGTTTTTTAGCTACCGTGGCAATGTCTTGTTTTAACAATCTTGTATGTTCTGTCCGCTGTCATAGTCTTTTAACTTTCTCCCAAATTTTCATCTTGATATTGTAAAAGCGCCTTTTATCACCTTTCATTTTATATTCTTTTTGTCCATTGTTTACATTCGCTCGGCTGTAGAGCAGCATCATTGGCTGCTGCCAGCCTGCCTTCGGGCATTAAAAATTCAATAAAGAAGAAGAAGAAGAAGGAGAAAAAAAAAAAAAAAAGCTGGAGCGTCAGTCTTTGACTCGTCTCTGAAGATGACTGAAGGTTTCTCAGCCGAAATATTAGAAGCAGCAAACTTTATGCGGCTGCACGCCTGAAAATTCTTTTAACATACTTATAAACCATCTTACAATAAAGGCAGCACAAACATCCGACGGGGAACGGCCTAGCGCATCATAGCATAGCGCCTCAATGCGCTCGGCCGCTTCGCCGCGGCACTTGCATCCTTCTGGTGGACAACTCGGCCCATTACATCTACGGCAGCAGCGAGTCCAGGCCCCACCGTGGTACCACGTAACATGCGAGCACACCGAGGTCGTTACGCGTACGTCAGAGAATTCTCGAGACAACGCGATCGCTAGTTGAGTGCTTAGTTGGCCGCTGTGACACCGCTCAGTGTCACGTAGCGGATAATCACTCAGCTGGCGATTGCGTTGTCTGAAGCCTTCTCTGATGACGGCTCGTGACGTATGCGCCATGACCGGTCTTTCTCGTTCGCCTCGACATGCATTTTTGAAACTATGTTTAATGGAAATATTTTTTTTCCTCCTCCCAAACTATGTAAAACAAAGACCTATCAATAAGATCTGTTTCACAATATCGACGTTGCATATGTCCTCATTGCTGCATTGGATGACATTTCTGTTCAAATGTTCAAATGTTTGTAAATCTATCGGACCAAAATGCGTGGTCATCTGTCCGTAGCTTACAAACTACTTAAACCTAGGTAAACTAACCCAAGGACAAACACACAGACCCATGCCCCAGGGAGGACTCGAACCTCCACGGCAAGCAACCGCGCGCTCCGCAGCGAGACGCTTTAGACCGCTCGGCTACTCCACCGCGGCATGACATTTCTGGTCATAGTTTCCTCTATAAAACTTGATCTACTAAATCCCTTGTAAAACCCGTTGAGGTTTGACTTTCTCCATCTTAATTACGGACTAGGGGCTTCAGCTGTATCTTGTAACGAAAGATCTGTGTTTAATATATTTATTTAGCAACCGGTTTCCACGGTCAATGCCGTCATCTTCAGGCCCTTAAAATAAGAAACCTGCATATTGATGGATTGCAGTCAGTACAACTGGTATCGCCCATTCGTCCAATATTACAGCAACAAGGAGCAACAGAGACCCCTGAAGGTTGTCGGTATCGGTGTGCGCGCTTCCTGTATTTCAAACATCAGCTTCACATTTTCTCAGGATGAAGCGAGCTTGTGTCAATTTCTTCTACATATACATATGCAGATCACATTTTATTGCCTGGCAGAGGGTTCAGTAACCACTTTCATAACCTTTCTCTACCGTTGCATTCTCTAATAGCGCGCGGGAAGAAAGAACACCTAAATCGTTCCGTTTTCGATCTGATTCCTCTTATTTTATTGGGATGGTCATGTCTCCCTTGATAGGTGGATGATTGAAATTATGGAAATCTCGCCGCAACGAATAACGTCTTACTTTTAATGATTTCCACATGAAATCGTGCAACATTTTCGTGACTCTTTCCCCCTTATAACGTGAATCTTCTCGATGTTTTCCGTCAGTCGCACCTGGTTAGGGTCCCACACTAGGCAACAGTACTCCCGGAGAGGACGCACAAGTGTGATGTAGCCAGTCTCTTTGGTGGAGCTGGTGCATCTTCGAAGCGTTCTGCCAATGAAACGTAACCTCTGGTTCGCCTTCCCCACAATATTTTCTGTGTGTTCTCTCCATCCTAAGTTGTTCGTAATTCTAACTTCTACGTATTTGATAGAATTTACGACCTTACGGTTTGACTGATTTATGGTGTAATTGAAGTTCGGCGAATTCCTTTTAGTGGTGATGTTTATTACTTCATCCTTTTCATTATTTAGTGTTAATTGCCAATTTTCGAACCATGTAGAAATTTTGTTTAAATCGCATTGCAGTTGCTTTTGATCCTCTGTTGACTTCACTAACCGATAAACGACAGCATCATCCGCGAACAGTCTAAAGGAGCTATTCAGATTGTTTCCTAAATCGTTTATAAACACAATGAAGAGTAGGGGACCTATAATGCTTCCCTGGGGAACACCAGATATCACTTCTGTTCTACTTCAAATGTTCAAATGTTTATAGAACTTATGGGACTTAACTACGGGGTCATCAGTCCCTAAGCTTACAAACTACTTATGAACTAGCTAAGACTAAGGACGGCACAAATATCCATGCCCGAGGGCGGATTCGAACCCCCGACCGTAGTGGCCGTGCAGACCGTGACTGGAGCTCCTCAGTCCCCTCGGCCACCGCGGCCGGCTCTGTTCTACTCTATGACTTACAGTCAATTACTACGAACTGTGTCCTTTCTGATAGGAAAACGTGAATCCAATCTCACAATTGGGGCGATATTCGATAATCATGCAATTTCTTTAGAAGCCGTTTGTTGGGTACAGTGTCAAAAGCCTTCCGGAAATCTAGAAATACAGAATCGATTTGAGATCCCTTGTCGATGGCACTTATCACTTCATGTGAATAAAGGGCAAGCTGTGTTTTGCAAGAGCGATACTTTCTGAATCCGTGTTGACTATTGGTTTCTAGGACGGTGGAGTGGCATAATTTCTATATCAAAATGATCTTGAAACTTGTCGTCCACTGGATGGCGAATGACAACATTCCTTCTTCCTCATGCTAGATTAAACGGTTATAACAATTTCCCCGCGACTTTTAGAATGCGTTCTACGTCAGAAGATGATTTCAGGTGGAGAATGAAGATTATGTCGTTTCCGACGCCTGCACATCGTCAGGTGCGTAGTGAGCCGCTGCGCCTCCACGGGGGAAAACCTCGGCCGTGCTCACGCCACAAAATGGATCGCTCTGCCCGGGGAAGATCACAGCGGGCATCTCTCTGCCCTGCTGATCGCGCTCTGCGGGCAGGAAGTATAGCAGGCACAAAAAACTGGTTTCTCCAAATCAGGCTTTCGCCATTTCTGATAATTTCTTCTTCTAAACGCAACCATTTGTAATCGGAACATTACTCAAGCGTCTACCAGACAGCAACACGTATTGGAATGGATTATCTGACGTATCTGCTGCTTTATTTCAACGGATTTCTGATCTTACTAAAAAAAAAAAAAAGTCTTGAAAACTATCATACTGTATTTGATTATGTGAGCAGTTCATGAAAGGAAACTATTTTCGTCTTGTGAGGTAGTGTAAGACAAACGAAGACGTAAAGAAGGAGCATCACCTGTTCCCAAAAATTTGGAGAAACATGTTTCTAGATAGATTAAAACTGTTAACACTAAGGCATGAGACTGACTGAAGGGAGTGTTGATAGTGAAAATAGTAGTAAGTTACGTACATTTTGTTTCAACTAGTGGATATTTAATATAATTTGACATAATGTCATTAGGAGTGCAACTTGAATAATTCATATACTAGAGAATACAGGTGTATTCTAAGCTACAGTTGCTTGTTGAAAAAGGAAATTTTTTAATACTTCATATGTAATGCACAACCAGTTTCGATGCACTATTGCATCATTTTCAAGTGCCCCACAGTAAAAAATACTGTGGAGCGCTTGAAAATGATGCCATAGTGCATCGAAACACTGTGGAGCACTTGAAAATGATGCCATAGTGCATCGAAACTGGTTGTACATTACATATGAAGTATTAAAAAATTTCCTTTTTCAACGAGCAACTGTGGCTTAGAATACACTTGTATTCCCTAGTATATAGTGGATATTTACAAATTAAAGATGATCATGTACCCTGTGATTTTAAAGAGATTAAGTGCATGCATAATGTAGGTTGCAAGCGCGAAAGACATGTCTGAATGCCATACTATATTGTCTATATTGTCATATCACAGTGCACTTAAATAAACCACACTTATCACAAGCCAATAAGAATAATAATTAAACCATAGTCATTCCTTTAATTTATTGCTTTTTTTTTAAAGCCGTCAACAATCTTGACCATTCAAGCGTAGGTAAAAACATTTTTTCCCTTAACAACTTTTCCACAACATTTAGGAGTATAAATATTACATCTTTACAAAAAACGTGCAAAAGACAGTTGAATTAGAAAAAATAGCTCAGGTTATTTTTCCCTTAAAAACTTCTCCACAAAGTCACATTCCGATTATTTATGATTTTCTGTAGCGAACACTTCAGATCTCTACTAAATCTGAACATGCATGTATTAGTTGCTATTGACAGACTTCATCGTTGGCTCAAGCAATAAATGTTAACCACAAATATCTTATGAACCACAAATTTCACCTCATAAGAACAACAAATCAAATAAATTGAATACAATGAGAGGCGTTGAATTAAAATTCGTGCTGTGGCGGTGATTCGAACACGGAAACTCTTGCTTACTAAACAGACGGTTTAAACGCCCAGCTGACACAGCGTTGCGGATATTTTGACTACACTGGCCGTTTTGAAGGACGTCTCCCCCCACACCACATACTTTAATTGTACACCAATGTCCCCAGTGAAATGTGTATCAAATTGCCCAGGCTCTCCTATATTGGAATAGCACTCCAGCAAATAACGCGAATGGGAACAATCCCGCCTTGTTCCTCAGGCAGAGGTGATACAAATATCAACAATAATTCAAATCCCTTACACGAGCGGATTATACCAAAGGTATTAAAGATAAGGAGAGGCGTTGAATTAAAATCTGAGGCAGAGTAAAAGTATGTGTTATGGAGGGAAACGAGCATTAAGACAGTCCGTGTAGCCACGTTATCTGTAACGCTGTGTTAGCTGAGCGCTGCCGAACGCCGCGGCTCACCGCGCCTGGCCAGAGGAACCACAACACAAATTTTAGTTCAACGCCTCTCCTTATATTACCTTTGGTATAATGAGGCCGGAACTCGAGTCTATTGTCGCCAATCTACATCTCGCATAAAGACAACAAAGATAAGATCAGGGAGATTACGGCTTGTACAGATGTATACAAGCGTACATTTTACCCTCGATCTATATGAGATGGGAACAGGACAGCAAGTAAAATGCGACATAAAGTCATAAGGAACGCTAATCATATTTTAAAGCACCTTTGACAAAGTTCTGGATTTGTCGAGCTGTCTATCTCATTTTAAATGAAATACTATTTTGTCACCTATTTTATTTTATTTTGCGTATGTTGTTTTAACTTAGACTACATAGTGCTTGCATAGCTTGTCATGATTAACAACAAAAAGGTTTAGCAGCTGACAAATCAATGATAATTTTTTGTTTTTAAAAGCCTATGTACAATTGTTTTTTTTTTATATTTTTATATTTTATACTTTGCACAATAAGTGCACAGCCGCCCTATGTAATTAATATGCATACCTTATGTGATATGGCGCCACTATACGCCTTGTAATGCCACCTGGTGGAAAGAATGTCTACCTGGAGAGTACCGAATGTCTTAAAGCTTCTAGTCCGCTTTTGTATGTATATGAAACAACATCTTACATCTGTTCACTTGTGCACATGGCACGGAAGAGGTATAACACGACGTAAATCATCATTTTCAATATGAAATGTGACTTGATACTTTTTCTGTCATGTGAGAAATTTTGTTATTTTCACGTTTGTAGGTGCTAATCTGATGATGGTAAAGCCGAAACGCGTCATTTTTGAGGGCACGCTGTACATGAAGTGTGACCTATAATAAAGAATTTGCGACCTAACCAGCTTCACAGCAGTACTACCCAATCAGGACAGCAATTAATTAGTATTGGTATCGAGTACCCTCCTTCATGCACCCTTGGGTGGATTGCGGAGTATGTATACACCAGTTTCTTCGTCGGTACACAACTCACGTGTACGTCGTCGACCCAGTAATTTCATGCTGCAGCTGTAAAAAAAGAAAGAAAAAATAGCACAGGCTTCTATACTGACGCCTGTATAGCAGCGTCTTCGTCGGTACAAAACAGAAGTGCACGCCGTCGTAGGTGGGTTAATTTGGTGTGCTGGAAACTGGGCGATAAAGCTGTGGACGGGGACGGGAAGTGCGTGTAGCGAGTGATTAACCGCGGGGTTAGGGGCGCGGGCCACGCGCGGCCGCCTCCATTTGTCTCCGCGGTCGCAGCCGTCGTGCAGCGGCTGAAACACAAGCGCGACCTAAGGAGGCGCTTCCGCTGTGCCGGTTTTTGTTTCCCCGGCAGCGGCTGCAGCGGCGGCTGTAACAGAATCCTGGCTGCGGGCACGAGCCAGCGGCTACACGTGCCGCGCCGCGTGGGCGGTGGGCGGCCTGGGGGTGCCGGGGGACTGGTCGGTCGCTGCAGCAGGCTGGCTGAAGGAGGCTGGCGTAGCCAACCGACAAGTAACACGAAATGAAACCGGTAAGTGGGCCAAGAGATGGTAGTTATAACAGTCGCCGACAAAACCCAGACGTTCATGTTCACCAAAAGGATGGGTAAACGACCACCCGACCGCCGCTCAATACCCGGGGAGACCGACTGTAACATACCATCATCATCATCATTTTCCATCTCCAGTTTCCCGGGTGTGGCTAACAAGCGCTCTCCATCTCATCCGATCTTGATATAACATTTGCTCTTGGACATCATCCCAGTTAAAACCGTTCTTCTCTATGTCTGATTTAACTGCCTCTATCCGTCGTTTCCTTGGCCTTCCTCTTCGTCTTCTTCCTCCCACTTCCATTCTGATGTATTTTTTAGCTATTAGTTTCTCCATCACTGGATTCTTGCTGTTGCCGCAACTGTGGTTCAAATTTTAATAAAAGTCCAGCTGCAGTTGCATTTATTGGTGCTTTATTTAAACCCACACTACCGGTTGCGGCCTCTATGTTACGCCATTTTCAAGTGTGACAGACGTTATGCCATAGAGAAAGCAACGTCAAGTAATTCAAATTTTAATGAAAGTCCAGCTCCAGTTGCATTTATTGGTGCTTTCTTTAAGCCCACACTACCGCTTTCGGCCTCTATGTTAGGCCATTTTCAAGTGTGACAGTGTGTCAAGTAATTACTTGACGTTGCTTTCTCTATGGCATAACGTCTGTCACACTTGAAAATGGCCTAACATAGAGGCCGAAACCGGTAGTGTGGGGTTAAAGAAAGCACCAATAAATGCAACTGGAGCTGGACTTTCATTAAAATATTTTTAGCTGTTCTTGTGCTATCCATTCTCATTACATGGCCATACCACTGCAGTGTTCCCAAAATGTTGGCTATAGGGACCCTGATCCCAGCTGTTTCTCTGTGTACCTCATTTCTGATCTTGTCTCTCCTGGTACTTTGATTCATAGTCCTGATAAACCTCATTTCTTTTGCTTGGATTCTGCTGTAATCCTGTTTTAACAATGTATAAGTTTCCACGCCATATATAAGTATTGGAGTAAAGCAAGTGTCATACAAAGTTAACTTTGCTGCCTGGAGTACCTTTTGTCCCAGAGTACATTCCGAATTTGCATGTAGAAATTTGATGCTTTTTGTGTTCTGTTGAGGATTTCTTGCCGGATGGTGTTGTCCTTGGAGAAAATACTTCCAAGGTACGCAGATGTTTGAACTTGTTCCCTCTCTGTTTATGGTCATCTCAACCATCTTGGTCCTGCTGATTTTCAGGTTAAATAGAGTAGAAATATCTCTGGAGTGAGCTTCAGATGTACAGAACAGATCTTGTGTTGTCAACATCTATTGCCGTTGAGGTCACGTGATCTCGAGACGACATACATTCGTCTGTAAAGGGGATGACCTAAACAGTATATTTCCGATAAACCATTATTTCTGTGAATGCTACTTTTAGTCATCTACGAAGGACCTACCACTGGCATTGATAACATTTTTACTCTTTTTAATGGACTACATGAGAATATTTCCTTCACCTGTGAACTTGAAAACGAGGCTCGTCAACAGAACTTTCTCGATTTGACCTTAAAAGTAGAAGAAAATAAAATTTCTTTCAATATCTACCGAAAAGAAACATACACTGATCAAATTGTACCCGCCTACTCTATGCAACCTCAATGTCACAAAAAATGCTTTCTTTCATTCTGCCATCCCACTCTCGAAAGAAAAATTCGAGGAGGAAATATATTTGATAAAAAACATAGCAGTTAATAATGAATACGATCTTGGCATAGTTGACAACATCCTTTAAAAGAAAACTGCTACAAGAGTTAAAACACTTGGCACTCCTGTTGAATCTGACCAAATATTTCTCCATTCTATTTCTGGGGCCCATTTCCTATCAGATTCAACGACTTCTTCGTAATAAGTATAACTGCAACGTTGCCTTCTCGACCAACAAAAATTTGAAGAAAAATTTCATTCGTAATTTAAAATCAACCTGTTCTCCCTTAGATAATTCCGGCGTTTACAAAATTTTTTGTGATACTTGTTCTTCCTACTACATAGGTCAAACGATACGTGCTTTTAAACGACATCTTTTGAGAAAGAATGGCTCTAACCCCCAGAATTCGTCTTTTGCTGACCATCTTCTCATTACAGGTCACACACCTAAAGCAATTCATGACCTGAAAATTTTGCATACCAAAACGAAAGGCCACAGATTAGACGTGAGAAATTGCAAATATTTAAACATTTTTCTCGTAATGACGGGCTTATTTTAAATGAACAGTTACAACTCCGTAATAGAAGCTTTTTTAATGGTATTAAGGCGTTACTCAGTCTTTGAAGTTGTACTTCGTGCAGCGTCCGAAATATTTCCTCCGACGTGATCCAAAGCATTTGTATTCCAAAAGCAACATTTTAAGAAATTGTGCTTATTAAAACTTTGTTACCCGTTTATTCTCTCTACTAATATTGTATTGCCAATATGACGCCTCAGCCATCTCTCATGTTAAACAAAGCATTTTATAGCAATTGTTTTTCGAATACTGTTTCTCTCTGTACAGTAGTCTAGTTGTAATTGCGGCCACTACTGTTCACAACTCCACCTAGCACACGCCAGTCTGATGCCTCCGTGCAGGCGTGCAGCCCATAGTGGCTAGCATTTTCCAAAAATTTCTTTTTAAGCATTGTGACGTAAGCTCTACAGCTGAGTAGTATATTTTATTGTGTGACTTCTTTTATTTTATGATTTCTGATGAAGGCAATCTTAGTCATTGCCGAAACCATGGTCAAATAATTTTTAAATTGCGATCGAGGGCTGCTTTTTTTTTTATCGATTGACGTTGTTAACGGTCGCTGACAATAGCAGCAAACTTTAAAATTTTCAGCTAAGAAAATATTTTGTGATAGGTGCGTGGCGGAGCTTACTTCTACAGACTCACGAAATCTACAGTTTCATTCCGATCTTCACGAAATTTCGCACGCTTGACCTTCAAAACAAGAGAAAAGTCACCGTCTACCTTAAGTTTCATACGGTACATGGGGGAGGGTATTTTTAACATAAAAGTGGATCCCTAAATACCTTCGTCGCGCCATAACTTGAGAACGGCTCGAACGATTTCACGGATACTTCTTTTTCTTTTTTTTTTTTTTCTTCGTTATTCTCAGAATAAGGGTTGTTTGAAATAAAACTGGAATATTTGAGAACAACAAAGTGCGTTTTTCAATGTGGCCCTTCTTTTCTATTACATAGAAATCTATATTTTTGTTCCGATATTGATGAAATTTTGCACACACTACCTTAAAAACAAGAGGAATGTCACTGACTGTATAAAATTTCGTTCGGTGCATGGTGGAGGTTACTTAACTTACGGAAATTAACAAAATGCATAGTTTTGCTCCAATCTTCATGAATTTTCACACACGTGACCTTTAAACCAAGAGGAAGATCACTGGGTACATAAATGTTGGTATGGTACATGACAGAGGGTACCTTGCAGGAAACTTTGCTGAGAGAGAAAGAGGTGGATGTAGAGGGAGGGGGCAAGGGGATGTGGACTACGGGAATTTAGAATAAATAAACACACGGGCAAGGGGGGGGGGGGGTTACAGCTAGTAATAAATAAAATGATATTGATGAAAGTAAGAGAATCCAAAAAGTACAATAATAAGTTAATAACAATAGAAAACACAATAAATAAATAAAAATAAAAAATAAAAACAGAAAACACGAAAGATATCCTCTGTTGAATAGTTAAAATAATACGCAAACCAGCAGAAATACCTGCTAAGAGTTATACCCGAAACATGGCAAAATAGGACATACCGGTAAAAAAGAAACAACAAATTCTTTTCAATATTGGCGTGGAGGAAATGCTAACCGACAAAACCTTCCTTCACACTCTGGTCCCATACTGGACATACAGGTCACCAAAAAGTATTTGGAGGCTGACCGGTCAGCGACATAGGCATTGACTAGGTGCCAGTTTACCAGGCTGACGGCACAGGTTGTTGGCCGTGGGTTGCAGTACTCGGCTTCTAGCTTTTTCGTAGAAGCTGTCGCAATTTTTTGGTTACATAATGAATTAATCTGGAAGCACGTTCCTGAAAACTAAACACATTTGGCAGCTGTAATGATTCGCTAGCGAGCAAACGCTGCTGCCCTTCCAAAATGAAACGGCAAGAAGGACCGTAAATGCCACAGCCGAATTTATTTGGTAGACAACAGGTTGAGATCGATGTCTATCGTTACGGCACAACGTTCCCGAATTTCTTGCCACGTCAATTCTGAACTAGTCGTGCTGGGATGGCCGAGCGTTCTGAGGTGCTATGTTATGAATTACGATGTCGCTCCTTCTCAGTTTAAGTAAGTCGAGGGACCGATGATCTCAGCAGTTTTATCTCATGGGGAAAATGAAGAAAAATGATGTGTCAGTAAAATTCTTCTGGTTATGAGACCTTGTCGACATTTCTATAAAATCTACCGACATTTCGGCCACTGCTGCAGGCGGCCTTTATCAGAGTCTGTGTCTGGCTGCTGAAAGTGCGATAGCTTGTGAATTATATAACTGTGCTAACAGCGGTTTGAGGAAGAGGAATGTTGGTCTTCCTTTATTGGTGTTTATATTATTACGTTTTCTGAACATCAAAGGTATGTACGGCTTGGACAGCACACTAAGTCAGCGGTTTCAGAGCACCACAATCAGTGCGGAAAACAGTTACCTTTGGGTGAGGTCCGCGTGCTGGCGAAATAATGAGGAGGAAGATCAGAGAGGCTACAGAAATAGCTAAGCGCCCCACCAATATGAACAGGGAAGATGGATGCAGACTTTCGGCGTCTTGGCTGCCAGCAGTTGCAACCCCAAGAGACGGGACCGCGCGCAGAGCGACTCACGCAGGCGCCCTGGAGGCCACAGTGGCCGCGTGGCGCACACGCAGAGCACCGGCCCGCCGCCGTCTTCGCCAGGCGACCAGGGAACAACGGCACGCCACTACTGCTGCCAGTTCCCTCAAGTTCATCCCGCCAAGTCACAATGCAAAAGCCAATCTAAGACGCCCCTTTTCACAAATAGGAGGGAAGAATGTAACCTCCAATCACACGAAAAACTTGTCATGAAAACACCAATCGTTGACACACTTTCCCACCTGTTGTTGTTGTTGTTGTGGTCTCCAGTCCGGAGACTGGTCTGATGCAGATCTCCACAATACCCTATCCTGAGGAAGCCTCTTCAACTCCTCATAAGAACGGCAACCTACATCTGTCTGAATCTGCTTACTGTATCCATCTCTTGGTTTTCCTCTGCGATTTTTATCACACACACTTCCCTCCAATGCTAAACTCAGGATTCCTTGATGTCTAAGAATGTGTCCTACCTAATCTTCAGCATTCTTCTGTAGCACCACATTTCAAAACCCTCTATCCTCTTCCTGTCCGCACAGTTTATCGTCCATGTTTCACCCCCATACAAGGCAACACTCCACACAAATGCCTTCAGAAAGGACTTCCTTAGGCTTAAATTAATATTCGAGGTTAACAAATTTCTCTTTTTCAAGTACGCTTTTCTACACATTGCCATTCTGCATTTTATATCCTCTGTACTGTGACCATCATTTGTTATTTTACTGCCCAAGTAACAAAACTCATCTACCTCCTTTATTGTTTCGTTACCTAATCTAATTCCTCCAGCATCACCTGATTTTCTTAGACTACACTCCATTGCCCTTGTTTTGCTCTTGTTAATGTTCATCTTATATGCACCTTTCAGCACACTGTCCATTCTGTTCAACTGCTCTTCCAGGTCCTTTGCTGTCTCTGACAGAATTAAAATGTCATCGGCAAAACGCAAAGATTTTATTTCTTCACCCTGAACTTTAACTCCTTCTCCAAATTTATCCTTGCTTTCCTTTATAGCTTGCTCAATGTACAGATTGAATAACTTTGGAGAAAGGCTACAACCCTGCCTCACTCCCTTCCCAACCACTGCATCACTTTCATGCCCTTCAACTCTGACAACCGCAATTTGATCTTTGTACAAGTTGTAAATAACTATTTCCTCTTTTCAGTTTTCCGACCTATGCTGTGTTATTATAAAAACACCAATAAAGAAAGACCAAAATACCTCTTTCTCTACCTCAAACCACAGTTAGCACAGTTATGTAAGTCACAAACTACCAAACATTCAGCAGTCAGAAACAGACCCTGATGAAGGCCGCCTGCTACAGTGGCCGAAACGCCGGTAGGTTTTACAAAAAGAACGACGCAGTCTCGTACCCAGAAGAATTTTATTGACAGCGACAACGGCTGCGAAAGCCTACGCTTGCACAACAAAAATAATGTGGATAAAATCTCAAGCTTGCTACGACTGCTGCCGTCATTATTGTCGGTACCAATCGATCGCCTGTACTAGTGTTGTGGTGGCCTTAAATAGCCCATGAACTGCTTCTAATAGGTCAGCTTCTGATTGGCCAGGAACTACGTAAAACTGTAGAAGCTGGTTTCATAGTCTGTCACCAATCCCGTAGTATCATGGACGCTGTTCAGCGAACGATGTTTCTGCTGCCTTCCTTTATCGAGAGTTTGGTTTAATTACAGAAACCCAGCATCTGGTGGCGTAGAACAACGTTTTTGTTTTTTCTAACTTTACCTTTAAGAGTGTCCTAAACAATAACCGCCGCAGTTCTTAATTGTAATTCACCTTGTGGAGGATTATTGCTTATTTTAGTGCGAATGTGCCCGAGTATCGGACTGCTGACGGGAGTAGAGGTTTAGCTGCGAGCCATGAACTACAACGGTCAGAGTAGAGGGATGTATGAGAATTGGGGTCATTTGGGGTGTGTGCTTGAGTAGTCGATGCCGCTGTTTGAAACCCGCGTGTCTCGGTGGTGAAACGTCTAGCACAACGGCCTAGTAAGCAGTACGACTCTTCGCTCCGTCGCCCATTTTCATAGGTTCGTCTGACTAAAACACCTGATTGATTACCCCAGCTGAGACAAAAGAACCCAAAATAGGGTTTTAAAAAAAGCATGTATAAAAGACTGGCGTTCACTGTCGACCGTGGATGTTGAGCAGTAAACACCCTTATATTTCAGTTTTAACGCATATCACAGATAAAGTTTTCTTATTCTGACTAGTTTCTAGCAATAATTTATTTATTTATATTTATCTACTTTCAAAAATAGACACAACGCTCGTCAATTTGATACCCAATTCGTTTATTTCCAACTTATTTTCTTACGAAAATTCGGAAAATTACCATTTCATATTCTAATGTGACTTTGCTCAAACATTTGACCAAACCAAGGTTTAACACAAATTGTCATTTGGGGTTGGAGGAAGATGTTAGTGGGATACAACGCGGTAGAGAGGAAAAGAAACATCGAAATAGCCATGGAACAGAAGAGAAGATAGAAAGCGGTAAATGATACAAATACACACTAACTGATACTTCCGTCGGTTGCCGCGACAGAGTGGCCGAGCGCATTGACGCGCTATGATCCGTTGCGCGACGCCGTTCCCCGTCGGGGTGTCGAATCCTCCCTCGGGCATGGATGTTTGTGTTGTCTTTGGTATAAGGTAGTTTATAAGTAGTTTGTAAGCTTAGGGACTGCTGATCCTGCAGTGAAGTCCCATTAGCTTAACAAACATTTGAACACTTTTTCAAATCAAATCAAATGTTCAAATGTTTGTACAGCTTATGGAACTTAACTACGGGGTCATCAGTCTCTAAACTTACAAACTATTTATGAACTACTTACGAACTAGGACGGCACAAATATCCATGCCCGGAGGGGGATTCGAACCTCCGACCGTAGTGGCCGTGCAGACCGTGACTGAAACGACTCAGTCCCCTCGGCCAACGCGGTCGGCAACACTTTTTCCGTAGTTTTTTTTTTTTTTTTTTTAATATAACATTATAATCACTGCAAAGTAGAATATTGTAATTATGTTCCAAGCTGTATTTTAAAGGTACTATGATGAACTTAAATCTACATCTGTATCAATGCAAATCACACTGCAATGCATGGCAGAGAGTTCATCGAACCGCTTTTATTTTATTTCTCTACCGTTTCATTCACTAATGGCACGCGGGAAAATGGAACACCTAAATCTTTCTTAATATTCACAGAACATATGACATCAACTGCGATTTGGCAAAGCTGAAAATGTGTGCCCAGCCAGGATTCGAACCCGGGTCTCCTGCTTTCTAGGCAGTTGCGCTGACCCCTACACCTACACCGCACATGCAAGGACTACCTAAGCACGCCTACTGTCAGATACAAATTTTCCAGCTTCGCCCTGCCCACAGTACTCAAACTCGTAGTTATGAAACTAATTCCCGTAAGAGTAAGGGCTTCAAACTTGCCCACCCCTCCCCACTAACGATAGGATCATTGCCCGTCACCGGCATATTATATGTATACATGTGGCGTCTGTTCCGAAAGAACAGAAGTCACTTCTGATCCTGCAGTTGTTATTATATAATATTCACAGAATATATGACATCAACTACGATTGGGCAAAGCTGAAAATGTGTACCCAGCCAGGATTGCAATAAACATTAGCATTCTGGCCATAAAAATAAATTTTTATTTTATTTTTATGGCCAGAATGGTACTTTTTATTGTAATCGACCTGAGCAATCCTGCTCGTAATATCTTTGACGTCATGTGTTTTATGTAACTATTTCTATTCTTCTGATGAAGTTCTACTTAGTGGCAACTAAACCTAGGTCAAGAACCTAAAGATTACCCAACCGGTTGGCTAGTATACAAAATTGTTAAAAAATCTTCTAGGAACATTATCTCAGGTACTGGTGAACCTAGCAGTTTGAATTTTTCTTATAACTGAGTCACGCGGGTTCTTTTATATACTGAAACAACCATTTTTAACTACTTGATTTAAGAAAGACATAGGCGTAATAATCTTGTAAAAAGTGATGGAAAAAAGTTACTTTGAAATAAATGTAATATATTTCTGTAAGAGAATACTTTTACAATAAAATGTTGTTTCAGTATTGCTATTATAATCATACCGCGCACGGTAATGTGGTTCTTGAGATATCGGTCCTTGAGTGATAGTACGCGACAGTAATAGGTTCGAAAACGCTATTTCTGACTGTGGGGTAACGTATCTTGAGGAGTAAGAAATGACTGAAAAATGTTATGTGTATGTTGTTTAGGTGTTTATTTGGAAAATCCGTTTCCCGTTTTTGGAAATGTGTATTCGTCATCGCGATATGCAACAAGAATCATAATTTTTGGTGTCAAAAGATTCAACTGCGTGGATTGGCAAATCTACACTTCTATTCATGGCAAATCGTAGAAATTTTTACGATGCTTTCTAATAAACTACCCAAATTTTACTCACCATTGATTTCCTGGTATATAAACAGTACACTCTGCTGTAACAGGAAAAAAACTGGAACCAGCCGAAAAATGCTCCTGCCGGATCACAGAAGAGGCGAATCTGTTCTCTGACACAGAAGTGTGGAACCAGCTGCCTAAATACTCATTCCGACTTCCTCACCAAAAATTTTTGGCATCCGAACTTGTTCGCGCTTTTTCGACTAAATGTGAGTAGGACAGAGACAGTGCAACAGGCAGAGAGAGCCAGATAAAGTGTCATTTCAGGAGAAAGGCATATGCATGAAAACAGCAGTGGTAAGTGAAACGAGATGGCCGGCCGCGGTGGCCGAGGAGACTGAGGCGCTCCAGTCACGGTCTGCACGGCTACTACGGTCGGGGGTTCGAATCCCCCCTCGGGCATGGATATTTGTGCCGTCCTAGTTCGTAAGTAGTTCATAAGTAGTTTGTAAGTTTAGGGACTGATGACCCCGTAGTTAAGTCCCATAGACTATACAAACATTTACTTACTTTTTTGAAACGAGATGTTGGAAGTCAGGAACAGTGGCAACAACAAACTAAGACAGATGCAGATGGTAGCAATTGGAGAAAAAAGAGAAAACTGTGGGAAACTGAGACGAAAGAGTCCTTACATAAAGCAAGAGCGTGCGGCTCTCCCAAGCAAAGCATCCCCATGGACATATGTGTATAGGAGACAATCGTGACCATGAAAGCCGACTCTAAGTAAGAAAGAAAGGATACTGGCGGCAGGACAGGAAGTGAATGGGACAACGTCAATGGGGCAGAGAGACGATGAAAGTGATTGAAACAGACGGTGAGGAATCCCGAGGGAAAGGGATGAAGACATTGAAAGTTTGACAAAGACAGAAAGCGGCAGTGGGAGAAACAAACGGACAGAGACATGTATATAAAATGACAATGAGACGACATTGCTGACTATGGCGGCTTAACTGGGCAAAAGTATTTACAAAGTTATGCGCTAAAACTGCGCGAATATGTTCGCATGCCAAAATTTTTGGTGAGGAAATCGGAATGAGGATTTAGGCAGCTGGTTCCACACTTTTGTGTCAGATAACATATTCGCCTTTTCTGTGATCTGGCAGGATCATTTTACAGCTGGTATATCAATGCACATACAGTAAAACTTCTATCTCCGAGTACTTGTGTGAAAATGTTCCCTATAGTAGGCATATTTTAACATTTCTGGATAGGCGATTCAGTATCCCCTTTAATGTGAAGCCGCAGTACTGTGGTAAACACTCTTAACAAGTTTGACAAGTAGTACAGAAAGTTATTACAATTTTCCGTCGCCCACCGACAGAAGGGAGAAGCAAAATTCGTTGAAAAGTGTTTGGTGAAACGTTACGATGTGTTGTGCTTATAAGCAAAATATGAGACGGAATGGGGGGTTTTATCGGCTTAGCATATTAAGCAGCGTGTCTGGTGAGAGCTTGCAGGTGCTTCCAGGTAATCCTCGTATCGGGTAGTCGGTGACGGCTGGCGGCTGGCGGCTGCCGGCCAGCGCTAAGCCGGGACGCGGATGGTCCAGTTTCACCCGGCGCGCCGGCGGCCTTGGTCGCTCTGGACACTACGTACCTACATCATTTAAACCTGGCATTCGCTCCAACAGAAGGAGACACATCATGAAAGGAGGACACATGTTCTGCCACTGGCATATTTTTATTAGAATTTCTTAAACGAGCTGACCGCCATTTAACTGAAAGTTTTGTTTATTACCACTACCTGGTTTCGGCCTTAGGCCATTTTCAAGTGCTGTGATGAAAGTTGTCAAACAGGAAACCTATTTGACAAATTTTAATAAATAATAATAATAAAAAGTGATAATAACAAAACTTTCAGTCAAATGGTGGTCAGCTCTTTTAAAACTTTTTATATTGACTCAGGCTCCTGACGCCTACAAAGTCATAAGTTATTAGGATTTTAACTTTTTTTCGCCTTGGGCACATTTTTATTGGTATTTGAGCTGTATATTCGCATGTTCCATTTCTATGTAGTATTCTGATTTCATTTTTTATGTATTTGCGGGCATATAAGACGCCCCGGCGTACAAGACGCACCCAACTTTTATTTATTTTTTTATTTTTTTATTTTTTTATTTTATTTTATTTTATTTTATTTTATTTATTTATTTATTTATTTATTTTTTTTTTTTGGCGGGGATACTTAAAAATCACACCAAATACGTGTATTATGTTCAAATGTTTGTAGAGCTTATGCGCCTTAACTACGGGGTCATGAGTCCCTAAACTTACAAACTACTTATGAACTAGCTACTACTAAGGGCGGCACAAATATCCATGCCGGAGGGGGGATTCGAACTCCCGACCGTAGTGGCCGTGCAGACTGTGACTGACGCGCCGCAGTACGCTCGGCCACCGCGGCCGGCTGCGTGTATTAAAACATAATTATAATACATTTTAATATAAAGTAAGAAACCCGGAGACGGTTTTTCGTCTCAAATATGTCCATGACATTTAAAATGAAGGTGAAGCAATGAATTAAAATCTGCTTCACCTTCAATGTCATGGACATATTTGAGACTAAAACCCGTGTTAGGGTTTCTTAATTTATATTTAAATTATATTTACATCATCTTAGCAGGAATGTTCCACTATGTCCATTGCCGGGGTGCTATTCCGCTGCATGGAGAGCCTTGGCAATTATCTATGGAACAAGAAACTGAATTACAGTGTGTGACGAGGAGGAAGTCGTACTTAGACTATTCCGAGGCGCTGTAATCGTTAGTGGTGTGGTGGTCTAACGGCAGTCCGCTTGCGGCAGGCGAGCTGTGTGGAAGTGTTGTTTACATCCTCGTGCGGCCGGTCGCGCGCTATTCGTGTGTGGTGAGTTGGACGCTCTTGTGACGTAGTAATAGCTGTAGGTAGAAATGAATAGAACATAAAATGACGGAACCCCTTAGACGAGATACTTTGAAGTTCACATTCGATGAACGCTTTGCGAGACCCAAAGCCTTTGAAGTAGAAGCCTTTCTAAGAGACGTTGTGAAGCTGAGCCTTAACGAAATAATAGGAATACATCTGTCGATCGTCAGTAGTACAGTTTATGTTAAAATGATTAGTACTGCATGCTGTGCTAAAGTAATTGAACAATGTGGAGGAACTCTAAAATTTAACCATTCTGACGGGAATGTCGGTGAAGTTAGAATCGATCATGCAGGATTCGCCACTAAAACAGTTCGAATCTTTGAACTTCCCTTCGAAATTGCCGCGGAAGAGATAAATTCAGTCCTTAGACCTTACGGACGAATTATCAGTAATGTTGCAGAAAAATGGACGACATTTCAAACTTTTCCCGTCCTCAATGGCGTAAGACAAGTAAAGATAGAACTTCGAAAGCACATCCCCTCGTATATCTATGTATGCGGGTATAGAGCGATCGTGATATACGACGGTCAGCCACGTACATGCTCAGGCTGTGGGCAGACTGGACATGTACGAACCGAATGTATACAACGAAGGGTGACGCAGCTGCCGGCGAGTGAGCCGGTCGCCCCTATGACTAGAGCACTGTATAGTACAAGCAGAACAATCCGCCATTTTGAATCCCACCTTGAAGACGCGCATTTGAAGGCTACGGAACACTTACGCTTTTTAATATGCTCTTAATATACTTTCCTAGCGCAGAAATATTACAGCACAGTAAACTTATTGGCTTACATTTCACTGTCAGAGGCAAGCAACTTAAAGTTAGTGATTAGAGGGATATTTAGAGATATGATGCATTCATTTACATTCCATATTAAAGTATATGTTTTCCGTTCTAAATATGTACCAAATACAGTTAAAATACGTTACAATTATCGTAATTTCTAGTTTATAAGTAGTACATCCACATACGTTTACGGTAACTAAGAGTTACATACTAAAACAGTGATAAAATAATGTTAAATTGCGTTACTGTACTTTCCGTATTGCCCCCTCTAATGTCTGCATATTTTACACACACCCTATTTCAGAGAAGATTTTACATATTTCCTGTTCCCATTCTTTGCGAAGTCAAATTTATTGTTTTTCTTTTTCAGACATCTTGTTCACAGCTTGGTTTAGGCCTACATATTCCAGTGTTGAGAATCGCGTTTAATTTAAACAATAAACTAATGTGAAATAATATAGTTTAAAAACCAATAACTGGGTAAAGCGAGCTGCACTCATGCATCACTTAAAAATACAATTAATAGACCTTAGAATAACTACCTAGTTGGTCTAAATAATATCAAAAAAAGCAACAGTAAACACAGTGTGTGTCGTGATATATTAACAATCTATCAAAATTAAAATAAACTATTGCTTACATGTATAGGCCTATATTTTCTTTACTACCTCTCTGTCAGAATAACTATTTTAATACAAATAAAAGAAAAAAATAAATTCTTAACGGTACACAGATAGTTACTCGATTTTGGCGTCCATACTTGGTGTCTGGAATTTACAAGCCATCTTTTACGCCGATCTGTGTTTCAAGAAAACCGATAAAACTTATAGCGACCATGTCTGCTGTTATTTGAGCAGTTCGGAGATGCTCAACCAACCATTTCACACTGTGAAACAATAAAATCACAAACTGTTGGCCGATTCAATTCGCTGCACCAGGCAAAGCACACAACTGTGTCGTTAGAGTGGGATTCAAAATGGCGGATTGTTCAGCTCGGTATATCTAGTGCTTTACCTATGACGATGACGTCACTGCCAGTGACGTACTCCTCAGCCGTCCGCGGCACCACAACCCAGGCATTGAGCGACGCAACGAACAAACCAGATGAGACAAACGACGACAACCAATGCCTGCCAATGGAGGTCAGTGATACTAAAGGAACGTCTGTTCCTTCTAACACAACGGGAACAGTCATTGACGAAGATCTTGGAACAAAGCCTGACGGGGACACAGAACAACATGTGCGGAGAGAAGAGGAGGGCAGTGCCACTCAAGATCCGAGTACCAATTCTGAAGATGAAGAGCGTCCGAAATCTGGATCCTCCCCTAAACAACACAAGAAACGGCGGTTAGCACCCCCTGACGCAGAACACAAGGCACAGACGCTACGCGAAAAAGCGCAGGAAATAGGTAAAAAATTAAGCGGAAAAAAATCAGTAACATCACAACGGAACCAGCCAACGAAAAACAAAGAAGACTCACGTGGTACCGAAATTCATCACCCACAGGCCGATGAAATAGACAATAGCACACGCAAAGTGTACCACAACAAAACTACGACTCAGCAAAGCCCTGAGGACAAGTCGCCCCGCCAAACTGATGGAGGTACCTGGGCGGATGAAATTTTAGAATTTCCTCAAGACGAGGAAATGAAAGAAGTTACAAATACAATAACTGCCTCGTCTTCCGGACGGAGAGACGACAAATCAGAAGACAAGTCATCGTCGCGTTCGATGCAATAAGAGCAAGAGGTATCGACTAATATGAGCGGCAAAATTCAGCACATATAGGAAGTCAATATTGATATGCAAGCCTACAGGGTCGGGACAGTAAATATAAACAAAATCCGCAGCCATCTGAAACTTAAGGCCCTGCAAGACATGCTGTACGCCGCCGATCTCGACATCGTCTTGCTGCAAGAGGTGACAGACGTTAATTTAGAACACATAACAGGTTTTAACGCAATTATGAATCCAGGAAACGACCAACAACTTGGAACAGCGATACTCACAAAAGAAGGCATAATCGTGAAAGACGTGGAAAAGTTACCAAACGCCAGAGGTATCGCAGCTACTATCCATAACACGAGACTGATCAATGTGTATGCACCATCTGGCAACAGCAACAGAAGAAAACGCGCAGAATTCTTCAAAGACGAAATAGTGTCTCTCTTCCGGGGGAGATATGAATACATAATTTTAGGAGGTGACTATAATTGTGTCTTATCTGCTAAAGATCAGATACCAAATTTTAATTATTGTGCAGAGCTCAACGCTATAGTCACAGACTTCAAGCTGATCGACACCTGGGAGCACAAGAACGGAGAACGGCCTGGCTTCACGCACTTCACCAGCCACTCAGCAAGCCGCATTGACAGGATCTACGTGTCCGAGAACCTGAAGACGCGCATTCTGCAAACCGAATTATGGCCCACAATCTTTTCGGACCACACAGCTTACATCTGTACCATAAATTTACAAAAGCAAGAAACCTATAGGGGACGTGGTCTGTGGAAACTGAATGTAACCAATCTAAAAGATCCAGCATGTCATGAGGCATTTAATGAAGTATGGACAGAGTGCGAGAAAAGATTCCCTTTATACCCCTCGGCACTCACATGGTGGATGAAATGCGCGAAACCCATGATCAAAAGAGCGATGATAAATTACTCAGGTGAGAAAACAGCCTGGCACAAACAGACAGCTGAATTCTATTTCAAAGTTCTCCGAGATTTATACGCGTCCAATGCGTCTGTAATTGACAACCAAGCAGAGATAAAAAGAGTTCAAGCCAAACTCCTTGCATTAAAACGCAAACAGCTCGAAGGTTATAAAATAAGAGCAAGGCTTCAAAATGAAGTGCAGGGCGAACACACATCAATTTATCATGTCATAAACGAAAGAAAAGCACAGCACAGAAAAATAATAACCAAACTACGATCGACAGATGGTAGCTCACTGACCCTGCAACATGAAATCAAGACAGAAATTCACAATTATTTCACCAACTTATTAAGTAATACACCGACGGACATAACCGCTCAAAATGATCTTACAACAGGAATGACACGACAACTTGACCAGGAAGAAGCAGACAGCCTTTTAGTTGAAATAATGAACGAGGAAGTTGAAGACGCGATAATGCGGAGCCCGAAAAATAAATCCCCTGGGCCCGATGGAATTCCGGCAGAGCTTTATCAGACATTCAAACTACAGATGTTACCCAAGCTCACGTGCATATGCAAAGAACTAATAAACCCCAACACCAACATCCCGAATGATTTCAGAGAAGGAGTAGTCGTGCTAATCCCAAAAAAACCCTACAGCACTATCAGTAGAAAATCTAAGACCTATTACCTTACTGAATAGCGATTACAAAATATTTGCACGCATCATGAATGAAAGACTGAAATCAGTAATGAACGCCATAATCGGATCATATCAGTCGAGCGTAGGAAAAAACAGATCAATTCACCATACACTCTGCGATTACAGGGACATAATTTCAATCGCAGCCACTTGTAAACTAAAGCGTGCTCTGGTCTCATTAGATTTTGAAAAAGCTTTCGACAGAGTCAACCATGAGTACCTCTTCCACATAATGTGTATAATGAACTTCCCGCAAAGTTACATCAGAATCATGAAGAACTTACTAAATAATGCAACATCTATAATAATGGTAAATGGTCAACCCAACAGACCTATAACGGTGAAAAGTTCAATGAGACAAGGCTGTCCCCTGTCAATGTCGCTTTTTGCCATAGCCATTGAACCTTTGCTTTTTTGAATCAGTGAAAATTTGGAAGGTATATTACTACGCGGGCAAAATATTGTCTGTAAAGCCTATGCCGACGACGTCACGGTCCTGGTCAAAAACGATAATGAGATCGCTCAATTATTGGATATCATTCATATGTATGAACTCGCGTCAGGCGCCAAACTGAACAGACGAAAATCCGCAATAATGGATATCGGACGAGGATTAGGAGATCCAATCCAAGGGGAAATAAACAAGACTGCCACTTTGAAGTGCCTTGGAATTGAATACACGCCCCATATCCAGCAATCAATTGCACGAAATTACAGAAGAATACTTAATAGCATGCGTGCCAGTACATACCAAAATCTACTCAGGACACTTGATGAAATACAAAGAGTGGAACTGGTGAATACCTACCTAACACCTAAAATAAATTATGTGGCGCAAGTCTTGCCAATTCCGAGGACTGTGGCAGAAAGGATCTTAGCTGCCTTTGGCCACTTCGTCAGCCGCGGCCATATTTTTAAAGTCAAATACGAAACTTTAACACTATCGGTCGACAACGGTGGCCTTAACCTAATAGATGTATATAATAAAGCACAAGCTCTATACCTTAGCAAAACCTACAAACTGTGGACAAAAATGCCGAACTCCATAGCGGCATTTCTATTAAATGAAATAGCGCCGCCCAACTGTGCTGCTCCAATCGATGTTAGCCACATTCCCACTGAATTATATCATTTGAAACACTTTTTAATAGAATATAGCTATATTAGTATGAGAATATCAGAGAAGGACATGTATAAAGTCAAAGCAATCTACAGAAACTTTCTGCAGTTTCATACCAAGAACGTCATTGAAAAGAAGTATAAAGACTTCAATTGGAAAATAATCTGGAGAAACATTCACAATCCCCACTTACCAACCAACGTGAGGGCGCTGTGGTATTATGCTGTCAACCGCAAAGTCCCAACAAACCATAGACTCCACGAAATACACCTAGCAAATTCTCCCTTGTGCCCAACCTGTAATCTGAATGACACAGACGAACATCAGTTTGTCTGCAAAAACGTCCACAATATTTGGCAGTCCCTCAGGTACAAACTTGCAATTATGCAACGAACTTCGCCCCACACCATAACACCCGCGAGCGTCCTACACCCAGACGAAGAACTTTACCCACAAACGAAGCAAAATGCAGTGAACTGGTTAAAGGGACACGCGGTGTTTTACATACTTACAAACATGGAGAAGAGCGAAGGAGATTTTTGGACGTACATTACAATACAGCACCACAAATTAAAGCAAATAAAGGATTATCGAAAGCAATACGCAAACTTTTTCAGTAGAACCATAATGTGAATTACAACTACAACGTTATACCTGATTGTGCATACAAAACAAAAAGATGAAAATATATAAACAAAATTAGGAACATAAGACAAAACAAATATAACGGTCAACTATGGAACGATTATTACCGAACAGAATCTTTTTTTTTTAAGACTAAGATTTCATCTCATCACGTTTTGGCTCTAGAAGAGAGACGTTTTAATTTTATCTTATTTTAGTTTACTCCTCATATTATATATAAATATCATTCCTTAGGGATAAATCGTCACATCACCAAGATTTCATTTTCTGTTGTATCACTAAAGAAAGCGGCATTCTATCTCGCTGACGGATTTCGGAGTTAGAGAAGATAAACAAAGTGAGAAATAAAGAAGAACCTGATAAAGTACATGGAAACGTGTGGAAACTAAATCTTTTAACTTCGCGAAGACGAACTTTGAAATCGTCAGTAGAGAGAAAGAAACCGAAACAAAAAGTACTTTATTCTACTTTTCAGAAATTGTCAGTAGTTATGTTTCAGATTGCAGAAGGGAATCATACCTCAGAGGAGAAATATTAAAAATCATTATTATTTCCTTTTTTTTCTCCAGTTGCATTCTTAAATTATAAAACGCATAAAGGATTGTTTTGTCTTTACCTTTATAGTAATGAAGGAGGAAATTTTAGTTCATTCAACAAATGAAGACAAGAATTTAATTTACGAAGGAAGAAAATAGAACCAATAAATATGTATAAAATGCGCCGAAGAAGGCGACAATTGGAGAGCGAAAGGAGGGGCTGTGAGGGGAGGTAGGAGGCCCTAAAAAAAAAAAAAAACGGTAAGACGTCTGCCTAGTAAGCATTGAGGTCCGGGTTCAATTCACGGCCGCATCACAAATTTTAATTCATTGCTTCACCTTCATCTACAATACAATACATTTGTTCAAGTACTGTACATCAAATATCTAACGCAGTGCCTTCAAGTAGAGTTCATAAACATGACGCAGTTGAGTTTCTTGACATTTTGCGATTATTCGAACGCATATTTCGCCTATCGCTGTTTACAGTGCGCGCCGACTATGACGCGATGGTTGACGAAAGCGTCGTAAAGGCTTACGTCACTGATACCTAGGTGGCTCTGCTTTGCTCCGATCAGACATCGCACCAAGAGTATCAGCTTGCGTGACGAGTAGGGGATTTTTCCCATTTAAAATGACGCGTTTTGAGAATTTTTTGTGGATCGCAAGTATTTATGCAACTATTTTTGTGATGTACCATAGACTGTGATAATGATGGGTGGATTGCGTTTGTGTATTGGTCTGCGCACAGTACAGGGCACAGGCAACTGTGAGACGCAGAAGTTGTGCAAACATCAGAAAAAGTACTTGTGTACATATTTGCATTTGAGATTGCGAATAAATTCTCAAATATCGTTAGGCGAGGCATTTGCAAATACTTGAGCAGTGTTTCGTTATTCAAATAATGAATGACGCCGTTACACTATTGCCGACAAAAATCGATTATTATGAATGAAATTACGTCGAAAGTTTCTACATCCTATGAAGTTACCGGTTTCAGTTACGCTTGGCACTTAAAATAGTACAAAATTGAGATAACCTTTACTACATAATAAAGCTCCTGACGGCTATTTTGGTGCATATTATGCACATGTATCACAAAAACCTACAAAAATGTAAGAGAGAAACTTAAAGCAAATTTTCCTGCTTAAAACATTATTTCCCACATTTTATACAATTTTTTTGTAATTCCTTGAAGAGAAAACGAACTTGTGGATACCTACTTTAACTGGCAACCGGCGTATAACAAGCATCCAGTTTTTGGAGCATTTTTTGTAGGAAAAAAGGTGCGTCTTATACGCCGGAAAATACGGTATTCTATGTAGCATTGTGACTGCAATTGACTGATGTTGTGACTGACAAGTTGGTAATCTGTGCATTATCTCTGACCTGAGTAGTAGCGAGCTAGGCAGTCTGCAAGTGGCCAGCAGTCTGTCTGTAGGTAGACTCGGAGAGTCAAGCTTGTGTGAAGCAGACACAGTGTGACAGTTAGTTTGGTAACTTAGGCAGCCGCATTGCATTAACATGTCTGCTAAATTATTTTGGAAGGACTATAGTCTGCTCTATTGTGGAGACCATTGTATCATTAAATGTGAATATGCACTTTGTCTTTGAAAGAAAAAGGTAAGTTTCCTGTACTTATTATTGTAATTGTAGATTTGTATGATTATTGTTGTAGTAGGTGCTTAGCGTTTCTCGTTAATGAAATTGGTTAACGAAAAGTTGCTAGTCTTCATTTAAAAGAGGCCACTTACCAGTTACCATTCCTTTCAGATTAGATTAGATTAATTCTTGTTCCATAGATCATGAATACGACACTTCGTAATGATGTGGAACGTGTCAGGTCAATGAAGGGTGTCTGTACAAGACGTTACATTACACAAAATATTACATGACACTTTTTTTAGGTTTACTAATTTATATCCAAAAACTCATCCAATGAGTACAAGGAGTTGTCATTCAGAAATTCTTTTAATTTATTTTTAAACGCTAGTTGGCCATCTGTCAGGCTTCTGAGGCTGCTTGGTATGTGACCAAATGCTTTTGTGGCAACATAATTCACCCCTTTCTGTGCCAAAGTCAGATTTAGCCCTACATAGTGAAGATCATCCTTTCTCCTGGTTCTATAGCTGTACACACTGCTACTACGTTTGAACTGAGTTGGATTATTAACAAAAAGTATATACTGTGAAGTTACTGTGAGGATACCTAAATCGTGCAGGATGATCGTGGGTGGGCTCCAGCAATTATTCTAATTACAGGCTTTTGTGCAATGAACACTTTTTTCCTCGGTGATGAATAACCCCAGAATATAATGCCATACGAAAGCAATGAATGAAAACAGGCACAGTAAGCTAATTCACTGAGAGTTTTAAGCTTAAGATTAATTTTGTCTTCTGTTTTATTTACTTACAATATGACAAGAATATTAGTGAAATAATAATACTTAATGAGAACAATCTGCATAACTAATGAGAGTAAAAGTAACACATAGATAGTCAAAGTCAAATTCATAAATAGACACTTTTGTTGTATTGATGAAAGATCACATTGTCAGGATAATTAATAGGCTTAATGTGATATTTCAGTTTCTCCCGGCGTATTTGATAATCAAAATATCCACGGGTGTACTGCCCGTTGGACACTATAGACCGACAGTACACCCGTGGATATTTTGAATAGGCTTAATAGTTACAGGAAATCTTAGTTGTGTATTTCTAAAGATAGATTTACGTAAATGCAATTAATTATTTGTATAAACTACACTTACTTCAGCCAAGATCGCTTATTTATTTAGTTTGCTGGTTTTTTACCGGTTTCGAAGAGCTATGTTATCATCTTCAGAATTTTTTTATTTCATAATGTTCTCCTATTTTCACTTTGGAACTTTCATAAAATAGTTACTTGTGAAAAGGTAATATAAGACAAAGAACATTGTCAAACGATTAAAATTTGCATCACCAAAGTGAATCGTCGTCTGCATTGCACTCTTAAAAGTGTGTGTTCTTGCCTATTTCCTACAAAGCTGACAAAATATTCCAGTGACCAGCTGAATTGTTTGAGGATAGCCTGGTCACTAGTACACTCTGTACGCTAAAAATAATCTTGAAATAACCTTAGCTGACATTACTTTTCAAATACACGAGATTAGAATTCAATCAAATTACGATTTTAATTACATTGTCTAACTAACCGTTTGCTCTCATTTATTGTGTTATCCGTTGCGCTCTAAACAATCACACGCAATTTCACTAGGTTCAGTGTCAGATGCGTTTAATAGATTTCAAGGACAGAATCACACTGAAATTCATAGGCTACTTTAATCAGTCTATTTAATAGAGAGAGTCATCACATTATTTTGGTAGTAAATTTTATCTGTAAGAGTCACGCTACACGCGACTAGTGAGACCTTGTTTGAATGCAGACTGTGTTTCACGTGTTTTAACTAAACACATTACACACGAACGCGCGCGCGCGCGCGTGCGTGCACACGCACACACACACACACACACACACACACACATGTTTCAATAGTAAGAACATTTTTCAAGATCAACAGTAGGTGCGGACCAGTCAACGACTGGCGTAAACGAGACATTTAGACTTCCGATATTGAGCCTTTGGAAGGGTCCACGATATTCTTGAGGAAGACGGCGACAGACCCTCCAAAATTTCTTGTGATTCGTTATCCACATATTACTGTACTAAACGAACAGTACTATAGTTTTTTTTAAACTCAGCATTACAATTTATTCGACGTGATAATTACAAAATAACTCTATGCGTATCATAGGCATACCAGAAGCAAATTGACTATTTTAAGTTGACATTATTGTATTTTTATAAGGTTCCGGTCTTCGGTACTCCCTGGCAGTTGCGCAGGGCCTGTCGTCTTTTTGCCTATGCTTGTTGTGACGTCACGACTACGCGACTGCTCTCGGTGCCGCACAAAACTCTTAAGCAATACCTCGATCAACAAATACAAGAAAAAAAAATAAAAAAAAAATAAAAAATAAAATAAAAAGCAAAGACTACGAAACAAATGTCATCTTTAAAAACTATAAGTACATAAAAAAGTTCAGTTAACGAATCTCTTACAAGCAGCAGATAATATAACTTATGTATTTTTTATTTTGACTAAGTGAAATGTTGCTCTTTCTGTTTAACCTCCATTTTTAAACATGACTACATTGTACGATTTATATGAACAGATGATGATGGCATAACGCTTGGAAACCGGTCACCAGTAAATTAATTAATCATATAGCGATCTTGGCGTTTTCCTATTGAAAGGTATTTGATTAAGGAGACCTTAAATTAATTCACAATACCCTAGCAGTAAGTTAGTTCTGTTTATTCATTAATTGTAGAGACAGACGGTACAGTAATCCGACCAAGTCTTTTTTAAAAGAAAATCACTAAAATTCGAACAAAGGAATTCGTACTCTCACAAAATTTTAGAATGTAGAGGATGGGTGGGACATAAGCACTAATTTGAATTTCGCGCCATTTTGTCATATGACAGTTTGCAGCCGTATTTGTTTTTTCCTTGTTTGTTATCTGCGATCCTTCGCATTAGTTATCTGGTGGCTCTTGTGTGTTGAGCATAGTTGTTTGATGTTTATTTTCGTTATGGAGCAGATGACATCTGAGCAAAACATATAAGTAATAAAAAATTATCACAAAAAGAGTGAAATTCATACGGCAACTGTATTGCTTATGACACTCGGTCGGAAGTTGATCCGGAAGTCTGAGATTGGGGATTCTGTTTCAAATATTAAGAAAACAGGTCGATAACGTTCTATTGGAAGACAAGAGAACATTGTTGTCGTGAATGACCAAGAATATGTGTTTATCGACGAGCTCAACAATTGAATTCATCACCAACTTCACTGCACGAAATATTTTAAATGCAAGCGTACAAGATCATGGAAAGACAAATCGAATTTTTCAATGGGTTTTGGCTCACCAAACGCAGAATGAGAACTTCACAACAAACATTTATTTATTTATTTATTTGTTGGTCACTTTCAGCTCGATGGGTACGTCAATAATCACGACTGTAGAATTTGGGTAACGAAAATCCGCAAATGACTGTGGAACATGAGGTGCATCTACAAAGCACGAGTGTGTGGTGTGGGTCTTTGGCAGAGGAGAGATCGGTCCGTACTTTTTTGAAAATGATGCTGTCAGCGCCGAATTTACTGAAACATGTTTTCTGATTGCTTTTTCCACCTTATTAATGAAAATTACGATTTTGTTGGTTTCAGAAGATAGTGTGACATGTTACACATCACGTGAAACGATTTTCCTGATGAATGAAAAGTTTCTTCACACAAGTATATCTCTGCATGGCAACCGGGAATGGCCTTTCTGATCATACGATCTTACGCCTAGTGACTACTTATGGTGAGCATTTGCGAAATCAAAAGTGTACGTAAACAAACCACAAACAGTTCAGTATTTGAAATTAAAAGTGTTGTTACCGGTTTCCTACCAGTCGTTTGTGAACACGACATCGAGAACTTCAGTGACTGCATTGCTCGTTGCCGCACGATCTTGGGTACTCGTTCACGAGATATAATTTTTCTCACGCGAATGGGAGAAGTTATTTAATGTGTTTGTAAAAAAGAAAAGAATCATTACAGTAAAAAATTACGCATTCAATAAATTTTGCATGTTCTACAATCTCTGACAATTCGCTGAAAGGAGTCAGAATTGTCGAATGACAACGCTGCATCGGCGTAGCAGCTGGTGATGACAACATGCCCCCACTGAAGTGGAGTTGGGCATCGTTTATCTTCCGAGTTGCACCTGACGGACGAAATGCTTCTTTAGTGTGTTGGTTCTGAACTGAGGACAATGAACGAGCGAAGGATCAATTTAAAGTTTTGTTTTACGCTTGGCAAGAGACTTAAAGAACCGTATGCGATGCTGGTATGTGTTTGTGGGGATCAAGCATTGCCAAGAAGTGTGTGTACGAGTGGGTCTCCCGTTTTCTAGGAGGCCTGGAAAACTCTTCTGACACTATCTGCAGCGGATGATCGCCGACTGTCGTCGGTGACGAAAACATTGATAAAGTGAGGACATTAGAACGATCGTCGATTAACTGTGCACATGATAGCGGTTGAACTGTGGTTTAACCGTGAATTCGTTCGACAAATTCTTAACTAGAAGTTAGGGAAGAGGAAAACATGTTGTCGTCTTGTGGTTCACCACTTGACTGACGATGACAGGCAAGTTTAGAAGCCTGACAGGATTTTATAGAAACGGCGGATGTGACACCCAATTTTTTGAACCATAATATCACTGAGGATGAAACCTGGTGTCTCCGGTACGACCCTGGAACGAAACGGCAAAGTATGGACTGGCGTTGTCCGATATCGCATCGGAAAAGGCCAGAGCCGAAAAAACAAAGAGTTTGTTATTTGACATTTTATTTGAAATAAAGGTAAAAAAAATGCTGACAAGGAATTTTCAACTTCCGACAGCGTTTCTAACACCTGATTTTAACACTCGTCTTTCAGGGGGTTTTGAACTGTTGTTAGTAGCACCCGTCAATTCGGCGAGTGTGATTCCAAACCAACACTATACCCGTGTACACTTGTTCATCAATTGTTCCTCAAAAGTCACAACTCACTGACAATTTGAACGTAGCCGTCATTTTGATTGATGTTACTAAGCTGGGGTTAAGCAACACGAGGCGTTATTGGAAATAGGCGGAATCATTTATATATTAGTAGCTGCTAAACTAGGTATTGCCAGGATATGTATGCATTTTTCTAGTCTTGTATAAGAAATGGAAATAAAAATTGGGAAAATATTTCATCTTCTTGCATTCATGTAAACAGCTTAGAAATTATTAAACAGCAAGACAAAGAAATGTGCTTAATGTACAAAATTGTTAAGTGTAGTGCCCAGAAACAAAAAACGGCCACAAAATACAAATGACGTATAACGTTAATTAAAAATTTGACTACAAACAATATTTCTTGTTACTTATCCAGGAGCTAGAATGAATAAATTCATCGGTGAGCCCACCCCTGAGTAGACGACGTAGAGTACGGAGGCATATAGGCATTCTTTTTTTTTTTTTTTCCTCGTTCAATTTGGGAGTGGAATAGGAAAGGAAATGCCTAATAGTGGTACAGTGTACCCTCCACCACGCACCTTACGGTGAATTGCGGAGTATGCATGTAGATGTAGATGAGAGACATGGAGATGTTAAATCCACTTCGCACTATTAACAGATTGTCCCTGTGATTTGTTAATCGTAACAGAAAATGCAAGTCTCGCTGGAAACTGATAGTTTCGTTTCCATGCAGCTCAATACTTACGACATCATATGTCCTTGACTATGTATTCTACAATAATACAATTTTGCATCTGTTTAGAGAGTGTTCTACAATAATATAATTTTCCACCTTTTTAGAGACTAATATTAGGAAACTGTCTGCAATGAATAAATAGAGGATGAATGAAGTCGCGTAAAACGCGCGTCGCGCGATGAGAAAGTTATTGTGACTTATTGTTTACGTCATCATATGTTCTGAACTAAGTGTCGTAGGTAGTTTTTAACCCTACAGCGATTGTTGTGTGATAGTAAGCAATATATGGATCAAATTTAGTTGAAATCGGTCCAGTAGTTTAGGAGGAGATGTGGAACATATATGCATACATACACACATACCCACATACAGCCTATTTTATAAGATGTATAGTTTATATCGGGCTGGAGCCACAAGCCAAACATTTTTTCTTAAAATCGATTATAAGTACTTCGTAGAGCCACCAAGTCCGCATGGACAGAACTTGGCGCACTTCCCGCGTCCGTCCGTGGATGTTCAAATGTTCAAATGTTTGTTAAGCTTATGGGACTTAACTACGAGGTCATCAGTCCCTAGACTAGTTATGAACTACCTTATACTAGACGACACAAACATACATGCCCGAGACGGAATTCGAACCCCCGACTGGGAACGGCCTCGAACATCGTAGCATAGCGCCTCAATGTGCTCGGCTGCTCCGTCGTGGCGTTAAATAAAATTTCGATATCTTACGTAAGTTTCACTCGCAGCTCTAAAATCAACCATATACGAAGCCTACTGAGCGCGTCTGTTGCACAGTGGTAGAGTGCCAGACTAGCCGGGCGCCGTGGCTCAGCGCGCCCGGTCAGGGGGCTAAACGCGCTCTGTAATAAGAAACGCTGAGCCGCTGAACGAAGAAACATGAAAGAACGACCGCGTATCATTGATCTACGAGATGAACAAAAAAAAAAAAAAAAAAAAAAAAAAAAAAAAAAATAAGATTAAAAAAAAAAAATAAAATAAAAAAACTACAAATCCGAAGGTCGCGGGTTCGATCCCCGCCAGGTCCTAGGATTTTTATCTGTCGCTTTCCACTTCTTTCACCTCTGGCAGTATTGCTCATGTGAAAAATACGGAGTAGCACCGCGATACAGAACCCACGCTAAACTGTAGGACCCCCTATAACTGGCTGGGTAAGTCAGTTCGAAGGTCGGAGGAAGGCAACGCCATACCACCTCCAAACAGGACCATGCCTAGTCTAGCACTGTGGTGTTCAAACCAATCTTCGGATTGTTGACTGCTTTTTTTTTTTTTTTTTTTTTTTTTTTTTTTTTTTTTTTTTTTTTTTTTTTTTTTTTTTTTACGCGATGCGTTTTGTTGGTTGCGAACTCATCAATATTTTGTGCAGTAGTTTACTTAATTTGATGTATCACAGTGACTATAAGGAATGAAATATAGAAAGCCAGATCATTATGAAGCGAATATATCAAACGTGAAATAAATAAATAAAAAATAAATAAATAAAAAGAAAGGAAAAAAAATCCTTCCTCTGTACAACTCTTTAGATGAGAACAGTGTGCGGCACCAGGTTTGCACTTTGTGACCAAAATTGGATCTAACATTTGCTACGTTAACTGGTTTTGACACTGAACCTCTAAGAGTAGCTACTGATTTATGCTCACAGTTCTTCGTGTCAAAGGTGGAAGAATGGTGGGTCATTTTAGCGGCTCCCCGCACGGAAGCGGCAGAAAACGCTGCAGCTTCGCGGAAGATGGGAGCTCGGGGGAAATTGCGCAGACACAACACGCATGTGGCGTCGCTGTTGTGTCTGCCGGCAGCAGCTGCTGGCGACCGAACCGTCGCCTGGCGGAGCGGATGCCCGCTGCGGCCCACCGCGCCGGTCTCCAAATACACTGATCGGCCGCAACACTGCTACCCGTCCGGCGTCAAGGCGATAGCAGATGTTGTGTTTATCACTCACAAACCCCTTAAACTAAGGTCAACACACACACACACACAAAAGCCCGAGGGAGGACTCGAACCTCAGACGGAGAGCAACCGCGCACTCCGCAGAAAAACTCCTCAGAGCGCTTGCCCATTCCACTGTGGCAGTCTCTCTCTCACACACACGATACACCTAGTGTTGGTAAGCCTGCTGTCCGTGTGTAGAATGGGAAAGGCGCGCCATATATCTGAATCTGACTAAGGGCAGATTGTGATGGTCCGTAGGCTCGGCATAACATTTCGAAAACTGCGCGACAAGTGGCGAAACCAAGGTGAAACCACGTCCAAAGGTCGAGGCGTTGGCAACGACTCCTCATTACAGAGTAATGTACACCCTCAGCTGTATTCTTATTTTATTACTTACTAGCTTTAAACCCGGCGTTGCCGGGGTGTTTATTTATCCTACACTCTCTTAGTCTACATCCCCCCCCCCTCTCTGCATCCACCTCTTTCTCTCTCATCTCTCCGGGCAACGTTTTCTGCAAGGTACCCTCTGTCATGTATCACACAAACGTTTGTGTACTCAGTGATATTCCTCTTGGTTTAAAAGTCATGTGTGCAAAAATTCACAAAGATTGGAGCAAAACTATGCATTTTGTAAAATTTCGTAAGTACCTCCCACCATGCACAGAACGAAATTTTATACAGACAGTGACATTCCTCTTGTTTTTAAGGTAGAGTGTGAAAAATTTCATCAATATCGGAACAAAACTATAGATTTATATGCAACAGAATCGCAGAGTCACATTGTTGTTCTCAAATATTCCAGTTTTATTTCAAACAACCCTTGTTCTGAGAATAACAAAAACAACGAAAAAGGATCTGTGAAATCGGTCGAGCCGTTCTCAAGCTATGGCGTGACCATGGTACTTAGGGATCCATTTTTATTTTGCGAAGTAACCTCCCCCATGCATCGTATGAAACTTAAGGTAGACGGTGGCCTTCCTCTTGTTTTGAAGGTCAAGGTGCGAAATTTCCTGAAGATGGGAATGAAACAGTAGATTTCGTGAGTCTGTAGGAGAAGTATGCTTTCTTATCTGACATAAATATATTCCTGCCAAATATCAGCTTCATAGGTGAAGTAGTTTTAGAGATTTCGTGTTTAGTCAATGAGTGAGTGAGTGTCCTTTCGCTTTTATGAAGATAGAGATTAAGAAAACTAATTGCTTCATTTTGGATGCAAGAGTATTAATGGAGACGCAGACAAAAATAAAAAGTAACATGCAAATCTGTAATGCTAATTTTATTTGATACAAGGTGATGCCTGATGCGACTGTTTTACGGCATCTACAGCGAAACTGCTATGAGCGGTAGACTTCTTTTCGTTTCATAATTTCGTTGTGGGAGTCAGTTACAAAACGCTTCATAAATTTCCGAAATTAAATGAAAACTTTGTTGCAGGTCCCTAACTACTCCCATTTTCCAATAATTGACGCATAAATCTTGGCATTCTCACGCGGTGGCCTCTCATTATTTATGACGTCATACTCCTGAGCTATGTGTCGTCCTCTTTTGTTTTTCGGTGAGGAACCTTCTCGGGCGTACAGTGAACAGTTCACCAAAGTTTATGAACACATAGAGGACATACAGACAAAAATTCACACACACACACACACTCACACACACACACTCACACACACACATATATATCGTTTCCGTTCTACGACAGTTTCAATTCAGGAATTCTGGATGGTCATATGATTGGACCATACGCCCTTCCATCCAAGCTCACGGGTCCCGCATACTTAGTTTTCCTACGACACGTTTTGGACCAGTTCTTGGAAGATGTGCCATTGAATGTCCAACAGGAAATTTAGATTCAGCATGATGGTGTACCACATCACTTTTTACTGGCTCTCCGAAGACATCTCAACAGACGATTTGCTGAAAGATGGATAGGCCGTGGTAGTCCAACCGCGTGGCCGCCTCGATCGCCGTATTTAACCCCTATGGACTACTTGTTGTGGGGTCGCATGAAGAGCCTAATTTATGAGACACCTGTAGAGACAGAGGAAGATCTGCTGGCACGAGTTCCGGCCGCTGCACAAGACATTGAAGTGACACCAGGTGGGATGCAGAGAGAGTACCAGAACATGCTTCGGAGGTACAGTGTGTGTAACGACGTTGGTGGTCGCCACATGAGCCGCTGTTGTAATGCATCAGTACGTTGCGGCTGGTGCCGTAGATGCTGGGTTCTGCTTGTTATCAACTAATGTAAACCATAAAGTGTAAATTGTAATGAAAATACGTAAGTAACAACGGAACGTTTCGGTATTCTTCTCAAATTGATTGCAACATTTGTACTGGATCACGCCTAATTACATTCATCAAGTAGGAGGACCTGTTACCTTAGTTTAGCTCTTGTTAACGTTCATCTTATAAGATCCTTGTATGGCACCGTTCGATCCATTCATTTGCTGTTCCAGGTTCTTCATTATCTCTGGCACATTACAACATCATCAGCAAAGCGCAAAGTTTTTATTTCTTCACCTTAAACTGTAATGGTTTCTCCAAACTTTTCCTTTCTTTCCTTCACAGCTTGCTCAAAATACAGATTGAATAACATTGGAGAAAAGCTACAACTCTGTCTTATTCTCATTCCCAATCATTGCATTCCTTTTATGCTGTTAGACTCTTATAACTGCTGCCTTGGTTTTGTAAAAGTTGTAAATAACTTGCCGTTCCCTATATTTCACTCCTGCAGACTTCAGAATTGAAAAGAGTGTGTTCCAGTCAGTATTGTCAAAAAGTGATCAAACGTTTGTAAACCCATTGTACCAAACTGCTATGGTCAGCAGTCCCTAGACTGACGAAGTACTAAACTAACTTAACACAAAGGACAGCCCCCCCACACACACACACTCCTGACCAAGGACTCGAAGCTCCGACGGAGAACAGGCACGCATTCCGCAGCAAGGCGCTTTAGACCAGGCGACTATCCCCGCGGCAATAGGCTTCTCCAAACGTACAGAAGGTAGAGTCGTAAGTTTGTCCTTCCTTAATCTGACAAGGAGATCACATGGGTATCAGAATTTGGAATTTTTTAAATATTTATCGTACGTTAAGTTCAGAACTCAAATAACAATCAGCCAATGCCATTCGACTTTGAAGTTTTGCGAGGAAGTGTAAATTCGTATCATTATATGAATAACAGCATGTGTTGGTGCAGCTCAGGTGGTAGCGTTCTGGTCCTACACGCCGAGAGTCGGTGGTTCGAATCCTGTCATGGTAGATTTTTTTATTCGTTGTGTTTAAATACTTGCACAATTTCAATATACAATGGTTATTTTTGTTTAACCTCCTGATGGAATTAAAATTGATTGACGTAATTCTTATATACGCAGGCGCTTGATAATTGCAAAAAGCTGAAACAGCTGTAGCGTTCTATAATAAAGTGTAAGCAGTGATCTGGAACTTTCATTACAATTTTTGTTTATTCGTAATTTTTTATATCTCATAGAAGGTTGTTAATAATGAAGGTTTGAAACAAGAAAAGATGTTACATTATTTAAAATTATTTGCTTCACTATTAGTTGACGACGATAATCTTTGATTGTTCAGTTTGCGTAGAGCTACGACACTGTTTTTGGAAAGTCATCTCCATAGCTACTAAGGGCTTTCCAGGTAGCTAACTTACGCAACCATCGTTTTACTTGACGACAAAGTGTTCAGTTCGGCTCGTCTACATAGATCTAAACAAAAAGCGACACAAAACGCGGGATTAGAGATCCCAAAATGTTTTACATAACTGAATTCGAAAAAAAAAAAAAAAAAAAAAAAAAATCTGATAAAGTGGGACTCGAACCACCGACTCTATAATTGTAAAGCCAGAACGCTACTACCTAAGCTAGGGCGCAACTGTTTTTAATTATTCGTAGTTAGGTGTACTTTACAAAACTTCAAAGTCCATTTTCTCCATAATTTTTTAGAGTTGCGTCGAATGGCGTTGGCTGATTAATATTTAAGTAATGAACTTCACATACCATAAATAAAAAGAAATTTTAAAACCCATGCCACGGCGGCGTAGCCGCGCGTGCTGGAGCGCCGTGTGGCGGTGCGCGTGGCAGTCGACTGTCTGGGGTTTGAATCCCCCCCACCCCCCACCCGGGCATGGATGTTTGTGTCGTCCTTAGTATAAGGTAGTTCATAATTAGTTTCTAAGTTTAGGGACTGATGACCCCTTAGTTAAGTCCCATAAGCCTTACAAACATTCACTCTCCTTGTGAGATAACTCGTATTCGGAAGGATCCACCTGGGGCCATCCAGATTTAGGTTTTCCGTGATGCCCCTAAATCACTCCAGGCAAATGCCGGGATGGTTACTTTCAAAGGGCATGGCCGATTTGCTTCCCCCGTCCTTACCCGAGCGTCCGAGCATGAGCTCCGTCTCTTATGACCACGTTGTCGACGGGACGTTAAACCCCAAGATTCCTTCCTCCTTCCTTCCAAACTGATCTTTCCCGGGGTCAATTTCTACCAAATTTCCACTCTTCTGTAAATAAATCGCTTTAGAATTTCGTGACGGGGCTTATTAAACTAATAGTTCTGTAAATTTCACACCTGTCGGCGACTTCCTCTGGAAATAAAATGGAAGGTGAAGGAAATCTGTTATCTCCTTTAAGAAACCATCCCAACATCCACCCTCAACGGTACAGGGAAATAACTGAAGCCCAAATCTGGGTGGCAGGAGAGGACGTTTCGAACCTCCCACCCTCCTGAACACGGCTAACGATTGAGCCTCATGGGTCAGCCGTGACGAGAGACGATACACAAGTGACGGACAGCTCCTGGCGACTATTAAGAAGAAGGGTTTCTCGACCGCGGCGCCTGGCGACAGCTGTCGGAGGCTGGAGGCTGGCGGTGGTGATTGGAATCAACAGGCGGGTCACTGGCCGGCCGGCATTCCCGCCAATCAATCCAATCGACCCCTCAACCAGTGTTGGGTAAACAAACGCGATCCCGGCTCCGCCGTCACGCGTTCAGTTTAACTCCGGCCTTGCGGCGGATTCCGGGGAACTCGGCCGCCTCTATCGATACCGGCCACTTGACGGGCCGACTGTGTCGCTCAATGCTGGTGAAAGTGTCCCAGGTTCGATACCAATATTTTTTTAGTTTTCCTCTTTTTGTGAAATCAAGCTGCAGTTAGCCTCATAATGCGAAGGAAACTTAGCATACAGGCAGCTACTACAACCTCTGACAATCTGTATCTATAAATGTGAATGTCTGTTCGGTGTACGTCTATCACGTCCAAACGATAAGACATAAAGAGCTAAAAATTTGTACAGTTACTAATGTCTACCCGGGGAAGGCTTTAGGCACGGTTTTATGGCGATCTGATAGCTATTTATCTATATACATATTAATGTGAATTTCTATTCGGTGTACGGGTATCACGTCCGAACGACAAGACGCAGAGACTTAAATATTTGTACAGTTACTAATTTATACCTGAGGAAGCTTTTAGGCACGGTTTTATAGCGATCTGATAGATATTTAGTAATTTGAGGAATATAACGCGAAATGCAGAACAATAATTACTATTTGATAATTATATTTAATCTTTGAAAATTGTTTTATTGGTTGCATTGTTGCTTGAGGGTTGATAATGATAATAGGCTGAAGTATATTTGGATGGAAAGTTATCGGTGTTTATAAAATTCTACGTGTGTGTGTGTGTGTTAATATTTCGCTATGCAGCCAAACCTACAGAACGCAAACGACCGGTATGTGTGTAATTGTTATCCGAAGCCTCCCGTTGTACACCATAGCAGTTCCATGTCGATAGCTATAAGGGGGTGGATGATATGGTGCTTGAAAATCGTCAAATTATAAAAAAATTCGGAGTGAAAGCTAGCAATGACGTTTGCGACTCTATAGCAAAGAGGTTACTTACAGCGAAACGTGATTCCACATACCATATCTTTGGTCTATGCGTGCTACAATGTCTTCCGCTCTTTCTCTGTAAGGATAAGCATACGAATAAGGAAATATAAGAATTAAATAAAGCAGAAAAAAGATATTTCTTTTAATACATCTATTTAAAAAAATCGATTTAATGTTTTGCGCATTATCTATCATAATAAACCAACACGCGAGCGGAGCCGCGGGTTAAGCTAGTAATGAAATACAGCGTTGATTTTTAATGAAATTCATCGCAACTTGCGATCACTTATGGCTTCACTGTACTAGGTTTAGATGTAATACCAATTTACGGCGAATGAAAATTGTGCCCGGCCGGGATTCGAGCCCGGGATCTCCTGCTTACTAGGCAGACGCGTTGACCACTCCACCACCGAGGACACAGTGACCAACCTCAAGGAAGGAATCTTAGGGTTTAACGTCCCGTCGACAACGTGGTCATTAGAGACGGACCAACCCGACTGCAGAGGACTCTTTACTGCACGTCTCCCGCCATACACAAATCTCCATTCGCCACGCTGTCTGTTTCCTATTACCACAGCCTCTTAATTCTGTAATGCTCGCAGCCACAATACTGTATTCCCGCAACAGGGAGAATAGACCATGAGGTATCGAGACACAATTAATTGTCTTCAGGAGTCCAGCTTCAGCTTGTATACAATTATATATTTTGGACGACGTTACAGCGTTCATTTTTAATGAAATAAATCGCAATTTGAGATCACTTATGGCTTCACTGTACTGGGTAATACCAATGTGCGGCGAATGAAAATTTGTGCCCAGCCGGGATTCGAACCCGGGATTTCCTGCTTACTGTGGCGGGAGACGTGCAGGGAATGGTCCTCTGCAGTCGGGTTGGTCACTGTGTCCTCGGGGGCAGAGTGGTCAACGCGTTTGCCTAGTAAGCAGGCGATCCTGGGTTCGAATCCCGGTCGGGCACAAATTTTCATTCACCGCACATTGGTATTACATCTAAACCTAGTACAGTGAAGCCATAAGTGATCGCAAATTGCGATTTATTTCATTAAAAATCAACGCCGTAACGTCGCCAAAAATATATAACTCTGACAATAAAGTTCGGTGAATAGTCCTCTAATATTCACGTAGACTAACTAAGGACTACAGTTATCTTATTGTCCTCTGAAATAGTCATCTCCCATAGCTATACATCGCTAACGTTGAAAATGTATATTGCTGAATTTGTGAGAAAATGTCTAACATTGTGCCTCCTGTTTTGTGTCGAGTAACTTGCTTGCAAGAAAATCTATAATATTGCATGTACTGTGTGTATAGATATGTGTACATAAATCTGTGAATTTGTGAAGTCTCATCTTTGGCAAAGATTATGTATCGCAGAGGACTGTAGCTTGTGCGGAGAGACAGAGACTAAGACTTCTGATTCAGCTCGCTTAGAGAGCAGTTGTGTATGTGGCTCCGATGTAGAGCAGCGGCTGCAATGTCAGCAAATTGGTTTGATTATATTTGGAATATATTGCATTTCATATAATTGTGACAAGGGTTGTACTACCTCTGGAATGAAGGTAATAGCATTTCATGAAATTATGAAAAAGTTGTATCATTTAGGTAATGTAATGGTGATTATTAATAATAAGTAACAAAGTTGACCTTTCTTTCCTGTTTCATTTACGTAGTTAGAAGATTAACCTACTTTCTATATTTGATAATTAGTTATTTGTGTATTTATAGTGCAGTATTGATTTTGGTAATCTTGTTGAACAGATTTCTTTATTGGTAAAATAGTAAATGATTGTTATGCAACACTGCAGTTAATTGAGTATGATACTGAGTTTTGATAATCAGGTACTGGCCATAATTAAACGCAATTACTGTGTTAATGAACAATGTACGTGTTCAGTTAAATTTTGATGAAGTTTAGTGATCTTGATGTTAAACATCAATATATGACAACTATTTGTACTGCAACTAATATAAGATCAGAGTAACTTTAAAATAAACTACCTTTGTTGTCTGATTAAACGGTAGATTCAATTTTAAACTTCACGTACATCTTTTAAGGTCTGCGATACATATCGTAGAAACTTTGCACGAAGTCTTCCTTTGGGATGGTTTTCAAGAGCCGTGTCACGATTCTTTGGATGTCATAACATCGTCAAATCTGAAACTTCCTGGCAGATTAAATTTGTGTGTCGGAACCGGGATTAGAATCTGTGACCTTTGCCCTTCGCGGACAAGCGCTCTGTGGTTCGAGCTATCCCGGTACGCTTCACGTTCCGTCCTCCCGACTTTACTTCTGCCAGTACCTCGCCTCCTACTTTTCAAACTTTACAGAAGGATCTGTACCAAAAGATGGAAAGTTGCACAGGTCACACCTATATTCAAGAAACTACAGGCCTATATCCTCGACATCAATTTACAGCACGCATTTGGAACATATCCTACATTCAAATATTATGAATTATCTTGAACAGAATGATCTATTGACCCAAGGTCAACACGGATGTAGAAAATATGTTTCATGCGAAACACAACAAGCTTTTTACTCACACGAAGTGATGGGTGCTATCGACAAGGGTTCGCAAATCGATTCCGTACCTCTCAAAAAGGCTTTTAATCAAATTGCTTGGTTATGGTATATCACCCCCAATTTGCGATTGGATAGTCGATTTCCTGTCGGAGAGGACGCAGTTCGTAGTAATAGATGGTAAGGCATCGACTAAAACAGAGGTGATATCGGGAGTTCCACAGGGTAGTGTTATTGGTCCTCTGCTGTTTCTTATTTACATTAATGATTTAGGGAAAAATCTAAGTAGCTCTCTTAAATTGTTTGCAGATGTAGCCGTCCTTTACCGTCTAGTAAAATCGTCAGAAGATCAAAACCAACTGCAGAACGATCTGAATAAGATATCACTATGGTGTAAAAATTGGCAATTGACTCTGAATAATGAGAAGTGTGAAGTCGTCCACATGAGTACGAAAAGGAATCCGTTATACTTTGTTTACAAGATAAATCAATCAAAGGTGAAGGCCGCAGACTCCACTAAATGTGTTGGAATTACTGTTACTTCAGATTTAAACTGGAAAGAACACGTAGATAATGTCGTGGGAAAGGCAAACCAGAGACTGCGTTTATTGATAGTGCCCGTAAAAGATGCAACAGAACTACTAAAGAAACTGCATACACTACGCTTGTCCGTCCTTTTTTGGAGTATTGCTGCCTAATATGGGATTTTTATCAGGTGGGTTTGGCGGTGGACATCAAAAGAGTCCAAAGAAGGCAGCTCGTTTTGTATTGTCACAATACAGGGGAGACAGCGTTACGGAAATGATACAGGATCTGGGATGGGAATCATTACAACAACGGCGCTTATCGCTGCGGCGTGGGCTACTTACGAAACTCCAAACGCCAACATTCTCCTCCGAAAGCGAAAATATATTATTGACTCCCACTTACATAGGTAGAAATGATCATCAGAATAAAATACGAGAAATCAGAGCTCGAACGGAGAGATTCAGGTGTTCTTTCTTCTCGCGCGCTATTCGAGAATGGAATTGGAGATAAATAGTATAATGGTGGTTCGATGAACCCTCTGCCAGGCACTTAAATGTGATTTGCTGAGTATCCCATGTAGATGTAGATAGAAGTTCTCCTTTGAAACTTGAAGGAATAGCACGTCGGTTTAGGTCCCAGACCTCGCTCCATAAAGAAAAGTAACAAGTTACACCACTTCTTAATTTAAAATGATTTTGTTCATACACCAATTAAGTTTAAAGTTTTTTAGAAGTAATATTTTCACGTTAGGACCCGTAAAAACTGTTCTTTTTTTCAGAAGCATTACTTAAATCTGGTTCTTGTTTTACTAGTTACCTTCCAAGAAAACCTAATGAATTTTTAAGGGTAAGAAATTCGTTTATAGAGTACAGCCTTAAAAAGCTAAAACTATCAGCATCCCAGGAAGACTCTCGGATGGAATTGTCATGTTGTTCTATTTTGAACACTAAGGACTCAACAGTAATCTTATTTTAAATCAGAAAAGAAAGACACTCAACCTTCACCTCGTTTTAAATCAGAAAAGGTACGGCAACGATTCATGTAAATATAGCTTTCAAGAAATTCATGGGGTTTACAACCACTCACTTTTAAGATCTTGCTTTTGTAGAATTTTTAAAAAATACGAACGAAAAATGAGAAAGAATAAGCTGAAACTAGAAAGCTAGAATCTAGGCATGGGAAGTTTGATTAATAAGAAGAGTTAACATCTCGCAAATCTCACTGTCAAGGAGAGGAGGCCTACTCGTCATCGCCAAACTCACACAAATTTATGGTACATGTGGGGCGTGGTGAGAACGAAAGTGCACCAAGTGGGAACTCCAGATGGATATGCGTTTAGAAAATAAAAGGAAGTTTGATACGGATCTATCACCGTACGCATCTTATCAATTGTCTCTGTCACGGTGTTTGGCTCAGCGTTAAAAGATCGAATTCCTATTGAGAAAGGCGCGGGTTCACCCGACGCGAAACTTTTTTCTGCTCGTTGGCAACGCGTACACCTACCCGTAGGGATCGTAAGGACAAGATTAGGTTAATTACAGTACGCAAGGAGGTATTTAAACAGTTACTCTTTCCACACTCAATACGTGAATGGAATGGAAAAAACAATAACTGGCACAGTAGGAGGTACCCTCTGCCTTGCACTTGGCAGTGGTTTGCAGAGTATTGATGTAGATGTAGACTGATGTCACAATTAACCGCAACATCATTTTATTAATTTATATACGCAGGAAAAGAAAGGGCATTGGATGAAATTTGAGACTATAAACATTTAAAAAGAGCCTGTAGTCAACGCGTACTTGGGGACGTCGTGTTTGTAAATCGATACTTCCATTCTTTTGAAATTGATCAATTACATGTACCTGGGTGATATTCATTGAAGAAAAGGGGGAAGCAATAATTTTGACCGCATCTTGCGTATGTTACGGACGGCGCCCTTTTCAGTTACTTGTTTATTTTAAGTTTCCATAGAAAATAATGACGTCCCATGCTGATATTGTGCACATATAAATACAAAATAACATAGATGATGTTACGGTTAATTGTGAAGTCAGTAGTGCACGCATTGCAAATGAGCAAAAAACATATATGCCATCGGGTAGAATCGATTCCTTACCAGTTTTTTTTCTGATAGATGTATGGTTTGCGGTCGTGGGTTCAGTTCGTTGTGGTTGTTCATTGAATATTTGGCTCAGCTTTTTTATTATTATTATTATTACAGAGGGCGTACCAACATAGATTATAAGACCAGAATACAATAATAAAACACTTACCATCCCTGACCACAGTAAAGTTATTTGCTGTCGGTCTCACGGTCAATTAAATATCAATTTGCTTTCATGCAGTACAACTTCAGATCTAAAATGGAAATTATAGCCTATTACACAAGTACTTACGTATTTCACTGTTCGTCACCTTTTTTAACCATTTTTTTTGTATTAATCAGCAGCTGCGAGTCGATGTGCTGTAATGAAAAATGTTATTATATCCCATAATTAACGTCTGACCGCCGTGCCATATTTATTGAAAGTGGCAAGATTTAAATTTGCCGCGGAATGGTGGCGGAACCAATCTATAGGTCCCAGCGCAGATCAATCCATAAAATGCTGAAAATACCGGATTATTACTTATAGCAAATTCTACGAAATAATAACAGATACGAACATTTAAGTCATGTGTTCAAGAATTAGCTCATCTAGACCAAGAGGAACAACGATTCAATAACAATTACTTTCTCAAAAGAGCTGAATTCCACAGAGTAGCGATATGTTCGCCATGTTTGAGGCAAATTGAAGTGGCGTCCGCAATGTTATTTGGAGTATCGGCTGTCAGCAGGTATGTCTCACTAACAAGAGAATTTCATCTATTTACAGTTCCTCGTTTTAAATAAAGACTGACTATTGAATACGGATGTGCTTCAAGTTCCGTCAGATTTTGTCGAAGCTGCGAATTGACGGGCCTGGTATTATATTTAATAAAATGCGGTAATGAAACATCATGAATCTGTCAGTAATACAGTTCCAGTTCGAAGTATAACAGCTGAGGTTTGCTGTGAAAACATTTGTGTTGATTTTAATGCAAGTGCAGGTCTAAGCAAGCTGCGAAACATACGGTGAACAGTAATTGTTATGACAAGCAATAATGACCATGGATTTGTATCTGTTGTTATAAATGCTTTCACATAGTGTTTACTAAACTTATTAAGTCTACAAACTTGTAAAATTACTGTCAAAAGGTTTGCTTGTGAACACTCACACGCAGCAACTGGCAGACACTAGCGAATATGTTTGCTAACTGGCAGTTCTGGTTAAATTTTACTTACAACCTCGGCGGGCGGCGTAGTGGCTGATGTTGGCAACAACTTTTTAATGGTCTTTGAAAACTCAATCACTCACAATGAAAGGGAATAATTTTCCATGTTGACCATGAAATAATTAATGATGTTGCTGCTCTATGTCGACAGTTTCTTGTATGTACTAATGTCGGGTCAGCAAGAGAATTATCATCGTAAAGTGAACATTTTGTTGTCAACATTAGGACACTATGTGGCCAAGACCATAAGTAAAAGTTGACAGTATTTATGTCCAGGTGGACTGTGTCAGTGTAACGGAAGTGATATATATGTTCTCGCCTATAAAGCGTGCAAATTGAAAATTTGAACAGTATATAAATTTATTCAGCGATTTGAAATACATACTGAGTGAATAATAAAAAAATTTTCTTGCATTGTTAAAGACATTCCATATTTCATAATTTTCTGTCGTTATTGATAAGGAATTGATTATGTATTTTATTGATAGTAAGCTAGTGTCTTCCAAAGTATCTCGAAAAATACGGACATGAACAATGATACATATTGATTCTTCATTACTTTTTTGTAGATTTTTTTTCCTTTTCTGGAAGCTAGCATCCAAATTTGCTTACTGGCATATCCTTTGACCATTCTACACACAGTCCCTCAGTAATTAACAGAAGAAACATTAGGAAAGACAAAATCAAACAAATGATTAAACATGCTACAAAAATATTTCCGTTATTGAGTATAACAACAGACGTAAATCACCGTTACTATTATGAATAAACAAATGGATCAAACACAACATAATCTTTGAACTTTGCAGTAAGTAAAAGGGTAATTCACAGTTGCCTTCACGCCGCATTACGGTACCATCAAGTCAAGTTGTATGTTACGTCACGTAAGCCTCCTTAGTCCCGTACCGAACAAAGGAAGTTGGGCTTTGAACTACCATCCAAGACAGAAACGTAGGAGTACAGTGTTAGATCTGAGAAAATAACAATGATGAAATTAATTAATGACCAAAGTAAAGATCATGAAGGTTGTATTCTTCATCAATTGTATGTGGGAAAGTGCTAACTGCAGTGGTGATCGGTCCCTAAACTACTTACACTTACTTATTCTAAAAACGACACACACACAACCATGGCCGAGGGAAGACTCGAACCTCCGACATCAGATTGCTATTCTGCCGCAGCTTATGATTTTTCCTTCTGCAACGAATGTCACAAACAACCGTGTTTTTCTCTTTCATTGGAACTGAGTTTTTTCTTAAAATATGAATGTTCTTACACAGAGTCAAACTCAGCTTTGTTCACCTCAATAAGTTTTTACTTTGAGATATCTGAAAAAAAAAAAAACAAAAAAAAAAAAACAAAAAAAAACCTTCTGGAAAAACACTCCTTGGGGGGGGGGGGGGGGATTGCTTTGCCGAGAGGATACACCCAGTGGCTGACGGTGTTCTACGTGTACACAGTGTGAGAACTGCCACGGAAACAAAAACACAGCCATCAACTGAAAATTAAAAACAGCAAAAGCTAAAAATCAGCTACCATCACAGTACACAGCGCGGCGATAACAGATCAATTTTCGATCTCACCGAACGACAACACTGTTAAAACTTTGCTACTGACGTGCTGTGACATGATGCTTAGTGTGAATTAATAAACAGCGTCGTGCCTAGATCACGTGACAGCTAATGTACCCAAATTGTACACCTTCACTTTAGAAATGATTTTGTATGTAAGCCAATAGTCACTTATTGAAATTTTAATGAAAATGTATCCACCAATTAGATGATTGAAGATACATTATATGAAGCCTCAGGAGGCTACTGTATTTTAGTAACGACTGTGGACACTTATTCATCACGCGACAGGCTATTCTGTTACTTCATAGACTTGTTACGTTTTCATTTTTTTCATTACCTTTTTGGATTTTATACGTTGTAAATAGTAGCTACATTTGTTAACAGAGCTGAAGATGGGCATCTGTCCCGAAACCGGTCATGTTATAGAAAATAAAAGCGATCTGCAGACGGATATTCAAGAATCTTATTTTGATACTATTCATACTCAACTGATATCATATTCAAAAATGTACCTCGCGAGCCGCTTGGAGCGCTGCTGTCGTTGTGTATAATAAAAATCAGTGGGATTGTCGTGACGGTATATGTTAGACTTATAACGCTCGTTATTAATTTTAGGATTTTTGTATACGGGATATTTGATTTTTACGGGAATATTAAGATTTTTATCAGTTCGGGAATTTATATTTGAAAAATTAGTAGTGTATATACGTAGTTATCATAGTGGGAAATTATTTTTTTCGAAGAATATTTAAATTCAATGTAATGTAAAATAAAAAAGGGAGTACCAGCATGGAGGATGCAATAGTTTCTAATAAGTTCTCCATGTTGGGATATATAACCAAAATTCCGGGGTTGTTACAAAAATCTAGTGTTAATTCCAGTTTAGTATGGACGTGCGTATATGTAAAGGCTAATGAAAGTTTTATTCAAGTTAGTTCGTGGTTCATAAATGAGGGAAATTACTGAAACACGATCGCGTCTAAGATCGATTCAGTATATTGTGATTGATATAGGCCTATTGAAGATCATTAAACGCACGGACAGTCTTAAATAATTTACGATATTGTGCGATTCTGATAGTGACGGGAATTTCAGTTCAGAATATCAAAGAAGATTAGGAATCATTTTATTATCAGTCATGTCATCCAAAGAAACATTCGTTAAAATATATTGTGGTGAAATTTTGCTTAAGGGTCAGAACAGTCAGTGATCTCTATATAACTTGGATGTATAATTCTGGTGTCAGAGCAAGCAACTCTAGCGTGCCTGTATATTCATATGTTTTGCCCATGAATTTGCATTGTCCGCCCTGTTGTAATTAGTCAAGCGAATTTACATCAGTTAGTATGTGACAAATAACAGCTAGATTACCCCTGGACTTGAAATTTATGTCAATATGCGAACTAACAGACTCGCGTGAGTACGGAATCGATACATTTCCTTTTTGTTGTCTTGTAATACTTCATAGCAGCCATGTTGTAATTAGTCAAGAAACAGAATATGAACATCTTTGGCTGGCACGCTCAGAAATCTGTGATCAGTGATCTCTATACAAACTGGACGTATAACTCTGGTGTCTGAGCATAGAACTGCAACCTGCCTGCACATTCATATGTTTTGCGCACTATTTCGCATCGTTCTCCATGTTTAAATTTGGCAAACGAGTTTCTATCAGTTATTACGTGACAAAAAATTCCTTGCTGACCCCTTGATTTGGAATTTAATTCAATATTCGATGTAGTATACTTCATAGCAGCCATGTTTGAATTAGGCAAGAAGTTAAATATGAATATCTATGGATGGCACGCTAATACAGCTGAAGTTCAACATCCAGATAGTATAGAGATCAATGTCTGTATTTCAACATCCAGGTTATATAGAGATCACTGGTCAGAACATTATTTAGCGAGTGTATCTATGGTGCAAACCACCTGACGCGGACGGAAACCCAAGAACTTTTTATTCAAAGTTATCGCCGCGAGACAATGCATACCTACATATACAAACAGTTTAGCGTGGGAATCTCATTACGATAACGTTTTAATGTTTAGTGCTGATATATTTGAGTGAAAATATTTAATAATTAAATTCAAACCAGGCGGGAGCGAGAAAAGTGTTTTTAAGTTACCCGAATTTTACTTAGCGAATTTATGGCCAGGCAACGACAAACATTATCTTTGGTTAAATAATAGAATCTAAATACGGACTAAAATTTCATGGATAAGTGTGCAATATTTACAAAACGGTGATCTCTTACGAAGTTTAATTCAGCGAGAAATCATCTTGCTTTGTCCATCATGTGGTATGACCCAAATTTAGAAACCATAACGGCCGGGCATAAAAGCAACAGCAAGAAGGAGGGTCATAGACAGGGTTGCCATGTTCTATCAGGAAAAAAATCCCTCAGACCTATTTTAAATATTCCTCTATTCTGTCGAAATACCCTACGTTATGACCTGAGCATCGACTACGAACCTTCTTAGCTAATTGATACGGTTGTTACTTTATTATTAATCATTAGGGTTACCAGTTGTCAGTATTCAGGAAAGGGAACATTTCTAGATACATGGAAACAGTGAAAAAGCTTATAGGGATTTTGTGTCTTCGTGCACCAAAACTGCGCCTGATTTCTTAAATAAAAAAAATCTAATAGAGGATTTATCGAATTTGGTATATCAGTAAATTAAGAACACTTCTTTCTTTCTCACTCTTTTTAAGAATATGACTAGGCAAAAGATTAAGCAAATGTGGTCCTGAGTCCCGGGGGAGTGGGGGGGTTGCAGCTTTATAACTTAGAAAACTTGTCACTGATCACATTTCACCACATACAAAACCATATTGGACGACACTAAACTACCAACTGTTCACTCTCTGAGTCTGTCTGCAACTGCGTAACGGCAGGACAACAATAATGTAGATAATGTTCACGAGAACACGACTGCAGCTGCGGTCTGCCCATTAACCGCCAACAGTTAGTATTGCCGCTGTGAAGGGGATTAAAAATGAAGTTTTGGTGCTAGCTACACAATGCATTACCTGTTTCAGACTCGCAAACGTGCTTCCTTATTAGGGTTACCATACGTTCATCATCAAAAAAGAGAACAGTTGATATAGATAAGGACGCTATTATTAACATAATGTAATTTGCAACTTTATTAATGAACCACGTAAAACTACTATAAACTAAAACAGTAACTTTGTGTGGTCATTATAAAACAAAATATTATGAACCTTGACAGTCTATTCATCATCACTCCACTCAATTGTCTCATTCTTGTCTATTTCACTTTTGAACCAACTATATTTGGAGTACGACGAACTCTCCTCCAACAGCTTTTTGTTTTTCAACTAGTACTGATAAAAGCTCAGGCAGTTCAAATGCTTGAAATTATACTGTTCACATACAATACCTTTTATGTTTCCTATTTTAAATCTATTCCTGTCTTTTGTCCAGTGTGTATTCACAAAAGAAAACGTTACGTACTGGCATTATGACAAGGTATAGAAAAAAAGAATTCTACAATTTTCAGTAGTTCAGAATAACTAACAACACTAGATGACTGATTGTATATGCACATCACACGTCAGCAGCTGGTATGTTGTTTCCTTTGATAACTTTTCAAAAAATTTCATAAAATTACAAAACTGAGCAAGGCACATTGTATCATTAAAGCTTACATTAGTTTGATCATTGAGATACATGATACAGTTATCAACATCCCTCTAGGTAGGAATTCCTGAGTGCTGCATCCATATGAATGGTCTGAAATGTTGATAGTGGGCCATCCACTTCTGTAGATATTCAACAGCAGAACAATACAAAGCTGTCACACTCCTTTGAGTAGCCTTCTTCCCTTTTAAGTGTCAGCATTGCCTTTATTTTTAAGAGGGTATAATTACGTTTCTTTCTTTCCTCGAAAGTTACTAAGGTAGATTTTAAAATAGAAATTCATTCAGCTACAGAATTTGATTCCTTCTCCAAGTTCAACCCAAAAAAAGAGGACATTTTGTAGAATTTCATTAATTCCAGGCGGACACATTTTCTTGTCTTAAAAAGAAGACGTGTCCAGGAAAAAGAGGACGTATGGTAACCCTATTCCTTATTGAATTAACACAGTGTGATCAGTGTTACAATCATATCTTTAGAATTATTTTATTACTAATACCTTCCCCAAGCAGTATGTAATATCTAAACGAAAAAATAATAAACTGGAAAAATTCAGAATTTGAAATCTAAAAAAATCCCTACATTCTCTCGATTTTGACAATAAAATCCCTCAATCCCTTTCCGGTTGAAAAATCCCTACGCCGGGGGATTTATCCCTCAACATCGCAACCCTGACTGTGGTAAATGGTAGACTAAGTATGAGCTGACGCATCCGCCACTTTCATTCCAGTAGCTCGTAAGTTGAACATACTGCGATGTTATAGAATTTGCTTGACGGAACTTTAGCACGACATTACAGTTGCCAAAAACTAATCAAATCATTCCAGAGGTGGCAACAGAATGTTTAGTTTCCCAAGAGAAGGAAAAATGGATAATTAAACCTCGTCGTAAAAACTAGGAAACCAGACCGAGTGCATGGTTATGTATTGTAAGTAAATATTATTTATTATTATGACTTCAAGAAATATTTAATAGTAAAAATCGTCTGTGATATTCTAACGTAAGTTTTTGCTTAGCTCTTTTGAAAGTTTTATCTCTTAACAGAGAAGCTGCCTGTAGGGAGTTAGCAGCCGCAAAATATCATAACACAGCAAATCATCCCAGAACAAACACAACACGTCTGTCTTATATTATTTATTGAGAGTGCACCACATCAAAAATTTTTGTACTGACATTGCACAAATTGTTGAAGATGTGTACTTTTATTACGTTATTGCGAGAAAGTATTACAAACACTAAAACGGAAAATATAAATATGTTGTTGTTGTGGTCTTCAGTCCGGAGACTGGTTTGATGCAGCTCTCCACAATACCCTATCCTGAGCAAGCCTCTTCGTCTCCACATAAGAACGGCAACCTACATCTGTCTGAATCTCCTTACTGTATCCATCTCTTGGTTTTCCTCTGCGATTTTTACCACACACACTTCCCTCCAATGCTAAATTCACAATTCCTTGATGTCTAAGAATGTGTCCTACCAATCTATCCCTTCTTTTAGTCAAGGTATGCCAGAAATTTCTTTTCTCCCCAATTATGTTCAGTACCTCCTCATTAGTTACGCGATCCATCCACCTAATCTTCAGCATTCTTCTGTAGCACCATATTTCAAAAGCCTCAATCCTCTTCCTGTCCGGACTGTTTATCGTCCATGTCTCACTCCCATACAAGGCAACACTCCATACAAATGCCTTCAGAAAGGACTTCCTTAGGCTTCAATCAAAATTCGATGTTAACAAATTTCTCTTTTTCAAGAACGCTTTTCTACCCATTGCCATTCTGCATTTTATATCCTCTGTACTGCGACCATCATTTGTTATTTTACTGGCCAAGTAACAAAACTCATCTACCTCCTTTATTGCTTCGTTTCCCAATGTAATTTTTTCAGCATCACCTGATTTACTTACACTGCACTCCATTACCCTAGTTTTGCTCTTGTTAATGTTCATCTTATATGCTCCTTTCAGCACACTGTCCATTCCGTTCAATTGCTCTTCCAGGTCCTTTGCTGTATCTGACAGAATTACTATGTCGTCGGCAAAACGCAATGTTTTTAATTCTTCCCCCTGAACTTCAAATCCTTCACCAAATTTCTCCCTGCTTTCCTTTATGGATTGCTCAATGTACAAATTGAATAACAATGGAGAAAGACTACAACCCTGTCTTACTCCCTTTCCAACCACTGCATCCCTTTCATGCCCTTCAACTCTGACAACCGCTGTCTGGTTTTTGTACAAGTTGTAAATAACCTTACGCTCCCTATATTTTACTCCTTCTTGCTTCAGAACTTGAAAGAGTTTATTCCAATCAACATTGTCAAAAGCCTTCTCCAAATCTACAAAAGATAGAAATGTAGGTTTGCCTTTTCTTAATCTATCTTCTAGGATAAGCCGTAAAGTGAGTATTGCCTCCCGTGTTCCTACATTTCTCCTGAATCCAAACTGATCTTCCCCGAGGTCGGCTTCTACCAGCTTTTCCATCCGTCTGTATATAATTCGTGTTAATATTTTGCAACCATAACTTATTAAACTGATGGTTCTGTAGTTTTCACACCTGTCTGCACCTGCTTTCTTTGGAATGGGGATTATAACATTTTTATCAAAGTCTGAGGGTACTTCGCCTGTCTCATATATCTTACACACCAGGTGAAACAGGTTTGTCATGGCTGGTTCTCCCAGAGACTTCAGTAGCTCTGAGGGAATATCATCTACTCCAGGGGCCTTGTTTCGACTTAGGTCTTTCAGGGTTCTGTCAAATTCTTCTCTCAGTACAGTATCTCCTATTTCATCTTTATCTACATACTCTTCCCTTCCTACAATATTGTCTCGAAGTTCATTTCCCTTGTAGAGTCCCTGTATATACTCTTCCCACCTTCCAGTTTTCCCTTCTTTGCTGAGAACTGGTTTTCCTCTGCTGCCTTCACTATTTCATCTCTCAATTTTACCCATTCCTCCTCTACTGTTTTATTTTCCCCTGTTTCTGTCAATTGTTGCCTAAAGCTCCCTCTGAAATTCTTAAGAACCTCAGGTTCCTTCAATTTATCCAGGTCTCATCTCCTTATTTTCCTACCTTTTTGTAGTTTCTTTAGTTTCAGCCTACAGTTCATAACCAACAAGTTATGGTCAGAGTCTATATCTGCCCCTGGGTATGTCTTACACTGTAAAACATGGTTCCGAAATCTATGTCTTATCATTGCATAATCTATCTGGTATCTCCCGGTGTCTCCTGGTGTCTTCCACGTATACAACCTTCTTTTGTGATTATTGAACCAGGTCTTTGTTATAACTAAATTATGTTCTGTGCAAAATTCTACCAGGCGGCTTCCTCTTTCATTCCTTTTGCCCAGACCATATTCACCTACTATCTTCCCTTCCCTTCCTTGTCCTACTACCGAATTCCAGTCTCCCATAACAATTAAGTTTTCCTCTCCCTTAATTGTCTGAATAATTTCCTTTAGTTCCTCATATATTTCTTCCATTTCCTCATCATCGGTAGAGCTAGTTGGTATATAAACCTGTACTACTGTTATCGGTGTTGGCTTCGTATCTATCTTGACAATGATAATGCGATCACTGTGCTGGTCATAGTAGTTTACCCGCATTCCTATTTTCTTATTCATTATCAATCCTACTCCTGTGATACCCCCAATTGATTTTGTATTTATAATCCTGTACTCACCTGACCAGAAATCCTGTTCATCCTGCCACCGAACTTCACTAATCCCCACTATATCTAACTTCAAACTATCCATTTCCCTTTTTAAATTTCCTAATTTTCCTACTCGATTAAGGGATCTAACATTCCACGCTCCGACCCGTAGAATGCCAGTATTGTCTTTCCTGATGATGACATCCTCCCGAGTAGTCCCCACCCGGAGATCCGAATGGGGTACTATTTTACCTCCGGAATATTTTACCCGAGAGGATGCCATCATCATATGTTCATACAGTAGAGCTGCATGTCCTCGGGAAAAGTAACGGCTGTAGTTTCCCCTTGCTTTAGCCGTTCGCAGTAACTGTGTGGCAAAGCCACATTAGCTGATGTTACAAGGCCAGCTCAGTCAATCATCCAGACTGTTGCCCCTGTAACTACTGAAAAGGCTGCTGCCCCTCTTCAGGAACCGCACGTTTGTCTGGCCTCTCCACAGATACCCCTCCGCTGTGGTTGCACCTACGGTACGGCTATCTGTATCGTTGAGGCACGCAAGCCACCCCACCTCGGCAATGTCTGTGGTTCATGTAAAATATATTCAGTATAAATATACTGGCCAAAAAGCTTAGTTATAGCTATGGCAGCATAATGTGCTTATACAGGCACATACCGTTGAATGATATTTGTGGTGTTTCGAAGTTTTAGTGTTGTAACTTGTAGTACATATAACATAAATGACCCAGAATACTTGGTAAATTTTTCTTACGGCTGTGGCGGTGCAGTGTGCTAATGTTGGCAAGGAAATGTCTGTTTTACAAGGCTTATTAAATTACTAACAAGGATACTGTTACATACAAAAAAACCACGTTAGAGAAGGAACAGAATTATTTATTTCATGGTCTCCTTATTCTATACGAATAGGTTTTCAAACAGCATTCGACGGTTGTTGCCAACATCAGCATCGTGTGCCTCTACGACCGTAAACTTTAGATCCTGTACACTAATATTCTTTTTCGTTTTAATGTTTGTAATAAATTCTGAAACATTCTCAATAACGTAATAGAAGTATATTCAGCAATGTGAGTACAAAAATCTGATGTGGTATATTTGTCACAGCAGGCAACAAACACTTACTGCAAGACGGCAAACAAACCTCGCATACTGACAGTCATTATTCAAATACAAGCCAAGATCGCTTAAAACTTTTATCTAGATGAGCAGTTTAGGCAGAATTCAACCTAGTACGCGATTTTTATCACAGAAATATATGTTTCTTGCGCTTTTTTTCTTTATTCGCGCAGCAAAGAAAAGCAGCAATAAGTAAAGAAAAATTGGTTTATGTTCTATATCCAATTATGATATTGTAGAAATATATATATATATATATATATATATATATATATATATATATATATATATATATATATATATAAAACAAGATCGCCGATCAATTTTTATTTAAGACGAATGGTTTCGCTGAACTATGTCTGCATCACCTGGTCCAATAAAATCAGTTTACAAGGCCATAATCACTTTATTGAAAGCTCCTACTGCCTGGCTGGGCAACATGTTGAGTTGGTTTATGTTCTAGGAGGCGATCCAATTATGATATTGTAGAAAGATATAAAAAAGCCAAATGCTGACATAGTTAAGCGAAACCGGTCGCCTTAAATAAAAATTGATGATCAGCGATCTTGACTTTTTTATATCTTTCTACAAAGTAAAGAAAACGCGAGATTTTTTTATGTCTAATCCACATATCGACGTAAGCGAGAGCGGAATGCAAGATCAAAGTGCACGATCTAGGGCTCTATGCCGGACACTTCTAAAATATTTCACTGAACTTTGTCCAAAACAACACTGTTAGCATAAGCTATGTGTTGTGTTTAACATTCGCATGGAATGAAAATGGCGGATGAGCCAGCCTGTGTTTTTAGGAGCTCTAGGTAGACTGTGACGTCACCTGTGGGAGCCAGCTGACTGTCAGCTGCCGCCGCGTCCAGCGTGCGCCGGCGCGAGCCGCCGAAACCCGAGCCACTGGCCGCGTGGGCGTCTGGGCAGCAGAGCGCCAGAGCGCCTGCGCCTGCCCGTGCTGTTTACGAATCTGCCCGCTCGCGGCGCCAGCTGTGCCGCCCGGAAGTGTCGCCCCGGGGACAATTGCCTAATGGCGCTCCTAATATCCGGCAATTAACGCGTGGCGTGCCCCCCTCCCCCCACTAGCACGTCGCCATTCACAACTGCGCCCGGCTGAATGAATGGAGCGACGCGCGCTCGGCGCGTGCTTTTTTGTTTTCTTGCGGCCGAGCGAGGCGAGGCGAGGCGAAGACCCCAGCAATTAGACGCCGTGGCAGATTCGCGATGACCGCCACAATTGGTCGGGCCGCAGGCGACGCCGCGGAAAAAGACCCCGCAGGCAGGAAGAGGTCTGTTAAATTAATTTGATAATGGCCGCTGTTGCCATTCTCCCGGTTTCTTCTGCACTCCAAATAAGCAATGGGAATCAATTGCCGGACGGACATTCGCAGTCGGTCACACAACATTCCCACGTGCCACTGTTAAAACCACAAAGGGCCTCAGTAGAGGAAAGAAAATTGCTGCTCACTGTTGCTTTAAGCCTTTCGTAACCAACGGGACATACAGGCTGCTTCAGGAGCATTGTTACCTAATTAGGACGTCACATAAGAAATCAATTGTCAGTGACGTATTTTGTATCCATATATCAAAGATATTAATTTGATGAGAGGCGCTGAATTAAAATTTCTGACACGGCCGGGATTTGAGCGCAGGACTTCCTGTTTAATAGGTGAGTGCTATAATTACCTTTTTTCTTGTAGAATTGAATTAATACTAATTTCTTTTCTGTCAATGTAAAGATCTATATCCGGTGGGACATCTTCAGGTCCAGAATGAATCAGGGTTCTTATATCGTGATACAGGGAATTTTGTGTTAACCTTTTATCATCCATGCTTAGCCTGTACCTTGCTTTTCAAACATGATGTTCATCATATTGCCAAAGAGATTTTTTACGTTTGCTGATTGCTTTATTCTCCAAAATTCTGTCTACATATATGCCATGAAACTGAGGAAGTTGTCTTCTTTTCGCCTAGTGATCGTGTAGTGAACGTAGTTGGCTAGTATCCACATCACGGTATTGTTATTGGTGGTTGGAAAGAATTCCTCATCGGACCTTGTAAGTATATCGGGTTCGTACCTGGATACAGAATTCCTTGACAAAAAGGCTCACCCATCGCCAGTTGTGGAGATGCCCACAGCAGGTGAACCGGTGTTGCATCGAATCAACCATACTGCACTTGTGAAAATTATCTGTTGGGTGTTGGCCTATTTTATGTAATTTTTTTTTTTTTATTTGTGTTCTTGACAACCTGACACCAAGAGGATGCAATTGCCGTTGTGTGAGTCTTGAGGCCAAAGTTTTTCCCAATTATCTTCCAGTAATGATGCGGGTATTTTGTTTCATTGGTGTTAGCTATAATCCTCTTTCGCCATTTCTGCGGTAATTCATAGGGCTTTACATGGGATTTTCTTAAGATGACATTACCTACGTATGTATCGTAACTGGGAACTTATTTTGTTTATGTCGATTGGCGGCTGGTGACTTTCTGGATGGACTATATGGAATAATTTGGCGGTTATGGTTTGCATAGTACCATATACCAGTCTAGAAGTTCGAGTCAGGGAAAGGACACTCGGTTTTCTTTGTATATCGGTGAGTTCTAGACCACCATCCAGTCGGGATTTTGTTATTGTGGTGGAGGCTACTTTAAAAATATTACCATTCCAGATGAACCTAGGGGCTAGCTGCATCATTGTCTTGGCCTGTACTTTAAGTATGGGGAATATCTGAGCAAGGTAATAGGCTTTGGAGAATTATAACAATTTTAACTCTTTCGAGCAGAGTCACTGCTCGTCAGTTGTTCTCTAGTTTGAGCCTCTGGGTACTGTTTGTTACTGCGTTCCAATTTTTGGCAGCCATTCGAAGTGGGTAGTTATCAATTATAATGCCAAGTGTTTTATGATTCTCCAAGACTAAGCCACCGTGACCTAACGGATACGGCGATTGCACTGATTGCCTTACCTTTCATTGCTGGAGTGCCATCCCGCTTTAGGAGACCCTCAGTAATGTTTATACATGTTCAAAAACGAGAACGTGAGGCAGAGTTGAAGTTCGTGTTGTGGAGGAAGACATGCTGTAAAACAGTTCGTGCAACCGCCATATCCATTCGTGGTATTAAAGATACGAATGAGCTCCTATTTTTATAGTTTTTTTTATATTGTGATACATCCATTTCAGCTAAACTGCTATCTTCAGACAATGTTCATATCAATGGGAAATCTTACGCTGCCATATAACAATAATACGAAGTTTGGTGTGACAAATATCTTTCGTAATATGTTATTCGAAAAAAAAAAAAAATGTTCAAATGTTTGTAAATCTATCGGACCAAACTGCGTGGTCATCAGTCCGTAGCTTACAAACTACTTAAACCTAGGTAAACTAATCTACGGACAAACACAAACACCCATGCCCCAGGGAGGACTCGAACCTCCACGGCGAGCAACCGCTCGCTCCGCAGCGAGACGCTTTAGACCGCTCGGCTACTCCACCGCGGCTATGTTATTCGACCGCTTGCTGTTTTGAGAGCGTGCCACTGATCACGGATGTGATATGGACGTCGTCAGAAGATGGCAATTTAGCTGAAATGAATAAATCACAATACAATAATTTCCGACTGCATACGGGAGGAGGTAATCACTGAAGGAAGAAGGATTAGGGCTCAACGTTCCGCCGACATATCCTTTAGATATCCCCACAAAAAGAAGTCTACTGGCGTTAAATCGGGCGACCTTGCGGGTCGTGATTATGTCACTGAGCCGGCCGCGGTGGCCGAGGGGACTGAGGCGCTCCAGTCACGGTCTGCACGGCCACTACGGTCGGGGGTTCGAATCCCCCCTCGGGCATGGATATTTGTGCCGTCCTTAGTCTTAGCTAGTCCATAAGCAGTTTGTAAGCTTAGGGACTGATGACCCCGTAGTTAAGTCCTATAAGTTCTACAAACATTTGAACATTTTTTATGTCACTGAGCTCTCATCCCCAGATGATCTAAAACTGCGCATCGAGGCCGCATGTCGCTCCGTCACACCGGCGATGTTACATCTCGTCCGCAGATCCTTTCGACGGCGCATTGCATTATGCATTGATGAACATGGACACACATTTGAACATCTCATATAAATCAACTTCCCACTGCCATAACATCCATCGCCCACCACACAGCCATGTATTATGTACAGCGTGTGGTATAGGAATGTAGTTTAAATTGATTTGGACGCAGCTGGTTTCAACGATTCCAATGCACGATAGAAAAAACTATTGTTCCATTTAAAAAATTATATCTTTGTGCTGTAGCTCTTTGGAAAATGATACAATAAACTATGTTCATAGCTCCGCAGAAAGTGTAACTTTTCTTTTGTTGACCTACCGCATTAAAATTTCCCGTCACCTATTATTTTGTAAGTTACAGAGGCAAACACACTTAGTGAAACACGTGGTAATCAACTGTTTCTAACATTACTGACAGTGGTCGGATAACTGTGAGTGAATATGTCGCCATTCTCGACATAAAAATGTTTACTATTACGAACATATTGCTAGCAAACACTGCCATATTCCAAACTGGTAATGCGCCCACACGCCCACACTCAGAGGGAAAAAGGTTCAGGTGTGCTTTGTCCAGCGCCATAGAATCATTGAACATCTCTCTTGGACAGGAAATTCGTCATGTCTCCACATAATTGATTTATTGTGGGGAGTTTTATAGGAGAGAGTGAGGGGTAAATTTACAGCTCTAACTTCGTTGCAGTAATTGGCGAAAGTTTTCGTAGAAGAATGGACACTTTACGAACCTGCTCCTCGAAGAATTGTAGCTGTTCGCAAAACCATTCATGGGCCTTCCTAATAAATAAATATTGTTTATATGACATGTGTTCACATAATTTTATCCACCCACGGCTTGTGGGACATACAGAGTTTGGTTCAAGAGGAATGTCATATTATTTGTGAGGTTTGGTCTCGTCTCACTTTCTGGAGTATTTATTGCTCGTTATTTCGCGGATTTTTGTTACCACCTCAATACTCATGAACCATAGTGAAAAACTATGTTATTTCAGATGAAACAAAATCAATCTTCTTTATTTTGCTACTTCTTTCTTTTAAATTGATGGACGAATTTTTGTGTGTATATTTTTTCGGATGGAACACGTTATTTTACTTTTTTTACATGATTTCCAATAGAAAAATATAATTTGCTTGACGAATGTAATCGCATTTCATGCAAGACTTAGAAATGAGTCCCACTATATGGCCAATTCGTAAAGAAGGAAAGCTTTATTTTTGAATTTTTCAGAATTACTTATTGTATCATGTTCTACCCATCGAGTGGTTCCTGAAAACAGTTTCCAGGCTTTCCGCATGTTCCTAGTTGACATACTGTATTATAAAACACACCACGACTATTCAATTCATAGTTAATGTTGCAAAAGGAACTCCGTAATTTTAACATTAAATACATTTCACTTAGGCCCGTTCTTACAATGTCCGGTAAAGAAGGGGTGAGAATTAACCTCTAGTAAAATTTACGGTCGGAGTAAAGTTCCAGTAAATCCAGTTTCGTTCTTAACATCTGCATGTTAAGTTTTACTGGCAGCAAATAAATCTGCGTATCATTTGTAGCGGTTGGTACACCTGTTCCGGACAAATGTGTTACGCGCATGTTGTTAAAGTTTTCGATTCGTGTCGTGTATTGTGTGTCTTAGTGATCTGTTTGATGCGATGGAGAGTACCGGTGCTAAGCGGAGGGCACGACCAAGCGAATTTACTGAGTTTTTATTGATGTTTTAAAGAAACATTATAGCGAAACAAAAAACAAAACAAAAAAAAAAACAAAAAAAAACAAAAAACAAAAACAATTAAAATTGTGATAATACAGAAAATAATTTACCTTTATGTTTCATGCTGAAGTTGGTGGCATATAAGACGATGTAGCAAGTAAAACGTTGTTTTGTTAAGTGGAATTGCTTAAAGAATTATTGATCAATAGTCGGTTCTTTTTTTCATTACTTTAGGTCGCCTGTTATGTATCGCAATTTGATCGCCATCGCTATCTTCAGAGTCACTTTCAAAAACCTGAATGTGATTCCTGTTAGCCATTTCGCTCCTAACCTTAAAATATGCCTCCGTTAAGAGTATCCTGGGAGACGATCTTCCGGTAAATACTGCTGCCGGTTAGCGAATAGTTTACAAACAGATGTCTCTTAAATGGACATTGTAAAACGAAACTGTCGGTAAAGTTTCGGTAAAAGTTCCCGTAAACAGTTTACTGGCGATTGTAAGAACCGGCCTTAGGCATACGTTTTCGTATTTCTGAACCCCATAGTTATTTTATGGTGCAAGTACCTTCTGCTATTATGGCGACCCCCGTGCAAGACTCTGCGAACACCCCCTTTGGGGTGCGAGAATCCCAGGTTAAATAATCGCACTGACATGTTTTACGGCCCACTTTATATTTGTAGTTATATAAGTTGTTGCAAACATTTTGTACCAAAATAGTAATGTAAATAATAAAAAATTAATTAATAAGAGTATCTGAAACCGTTTAGGGAAAAAAATTGGTACTGGTGGGTCCTGAAACACTGACGTTCAGCGTCACAGTCCAACACTTTGCCCACTACGCTATGGCTAACAGATAGGAATTACATTCTTTATTCTTGTACTATTGATGGCCGTTGTTAACTGATGCTAATATGGCATTTTTAGACGTTAGGTTATCATTTATTGTACTTAGAATGACGTGTTTTTGTTAATTATTCAGTGCCCTATTCCTTTGAAATGACAACGTGAAAGTTACAATAAGAACGCAAGATGGCGTACGCCACAGAGAGTTCTGGGTGAGGAATGTCACGTGACATCTGCGAAGGGCTGCATTTCGTTAATTCAATGGAGGGTGTCAAAACTCCGTTATTTTTGCAAATATCTCTCAAGCGATACGAGATATGAGACAAACTTAAGGGAACAAAGTTGTAGAGAATTTTCTCCTCTACAAATTAGTTTACTCAGTTTTCGCGTCAGATGAACGGTTTATTTGCAATTAAAATTATATTAAAAAAGGCGTTTTTGGTATTACTAACGTATTTCTTGTCCGAAATATTGCAAAAAGCGAGGTTCTGTTCTCTGGTAGCCAACAATTATGTCTGTAAATTTTTGGTACCGATAGGTCGGACGCTTCGACCTATGCAGACAAGGTCAAATCACCGTTACTTTTGCAAATATCTCTGCAACGATGCAAGATATGAAAAAAAAACATAATAGAGCAAAGTTGTAGAGAATTTTCCCCTCTACTAATTAAGCTATTCAATTTTCGTGTCAGATGAACGATTCGTTTGCAATTACAATTACATTTCAAACGGCTTTTTTTGGTATTAGTGACGTATTTTTTGTTCGAAAATTTTGAAAAAGGGAGGTTCTGGTCTCTGGCGGCCTACAATTATGTGTGTAAAATTTGGTGCTGATCGGTTGAACGGTTCGTCTTAAAAACAGGGAACACGTTACGGACAGACAGACAGACAAACAAGACATCCCAAAATCGCCGTTATTTTCGCAAATATCTCTGAAACGATACGAGATATGAAAAAAACATAACAGAGCAAAGTTGTAGAGATGTTTCTCCTCTACAAATTCGGTTATTCAATTTCCGTGTCAGAAGACTGGTTAAGCCGTTATTTTCATTTAAATTTCGAGCTGTCAAAAGACGATCGCAAAGGCCCACTTTTAGTGTTACTACCGTAACCTAAAGTGGGCCAATAACGCTAATTTACACATTAACTTACGAAATAGACATGTACATCATCTTTGATCAGAATTTGCCGCTGCGGACTTGACCAGTTGGAATTTCAAACTAGAGACAAAAAGTCCCTAGTAATTTAGAGTGTAACACTAAGGCGCTGCCTCGTGGACGCTGGCTGTGGTGTACTTGGTGACGGCGATTCCAGTGAACTGGGCGAGTGCGCGGCTCAGCAGAGTGTTCCTGGACGGTGACGCGCCACTGCCGCTCTCGCCTGCTGAATGAGACAGGCAGGCAGGCGTTTGTGACGCGGCCCCTCAATTGCTGCTCTAGTGGCGCTTCACATCTTGCCTGCACTCTCTCAATAGGCCGCTACTTTGCTGACGGCCTAATCACTTCGTGTCGTTAACGTGGGAGTACTTTACGTGTTGCGAGTTGCTAATGTGTTCACGTTATTTAGATTGTGTACTTGCGAAATTCACGTCTATTCCTGTGCTGGAACGGTAGAGTACAGTGCTAAAGACTGCTGAATAGTGTCCGGTAAAACCGAGGTTCCATTCCTCGACGACCAGCCTGATTTTGGTTTTCTGTGCTTTCCCTAAATGTACGTGACTATGCTGCAGTTCAAGTTTAAGTGCATGGCAGAGAGTTCATCGGACCGTTTTCATTGTCTACAATGTCTCTACTCTTCCATTCACGAATGGCGCGCCTGTAAAACGAACACATAAACCTTTCCGTTTATGATCGATTGGAAGGTAGGGTTCAAGAAATAATTTCCCATTCGTAGAAGAACAGTGGTTACTGAAATTACGTAAACGGAAGTCGCACCAACAAAACACGCTTTTCTCTTTGCCACCCCAGCTGACGTATAATATTCGTGACACTGTCTCCCATGTTGCGTTAGAACAAAACGAGTTTTTGTACCTTCTGTATGTCAACTGTCAAACGTATCGTACTGCAAAAGCCGGCCGCGGTGGCCGAGGGGACTGATTCGCTCCAGTCACGGTCTGCACGGCCACTACGGTCGGGGGTTCGAATCTCCTCTCGGGCATGGATATTTGTGCCGTCCTTAGTATAAGGTAGTTGATAAGTAGTTTGTAAGTTTAGGGACTGATGACCCCGTAGTTAAGTCCCATAAGCTTAACAAACATTTGAAGATTTGATTTTCTTACAGGAAAATACGGACAAGAGGATTGTAGTCTATAGCAGATTTGTTACATCTTCTCAGTGCTCCGCCAATAAAGTGCAGTCTGTGGTCTCCTACACGACGATATGTGTGGTCTTTCCAATTAAGGTCGTTCGTAGCCTTGACTTCTAGGTATTTAATTGAATTGACAGCTTTGAGATTAGTGAGATTTTTCGACTAACCGAGATTTAAAAGAATCCTTTTAGTGCTCATGTCGATGAGCTCACACTTCTCTTTATTTAAGGTGAATTGCCATTTTTCGCACCATGCAGGAATGTTGTCTAGATAATTTTGCAATTGGTATTCACCTTCTGATTACTAGATAGTAAGTGTAAACAAAAATCGTTTTTAGCTGGCAATCTACAGCCGTGATGTACTTTGAAAAAAAAAATTCTTATGCTAAGGCTGCAAAATGTTTTTCTTTACTACATTCTACTGGTTTCGTAAGTTGCTGCCAGCAACAGGAAATCAACAAGTTAAATGGAAGAGAAATACATGACAGTTACATACAATTACACAACATGGAGTCTCATATAAAAAGTTTTGAAAATATTGTAGGTACTTACATATTTTACATCAAAGCCAATAAGATAACATTTTTACTGAGTACAGCAACGTCTGATTTACAATAAAATATTGTAATTGTTTCTAAATGCCCTTCCATTTTACAACATGTAGTAGGTACTCCTTTAATTAATCTTTAACTATTACAAATGAGCAAATTCTTTCGTGACAGACTCTTACAAGATGTACAGATGACATTATTGGAACAGATGAATGTTCATCATAGAACTTTAGGTTTTAACTTAACTTTATCATACCACTGACTCTACAATCTTCGGTTACAGTTTTGTAAACAGCCAAAATGACGTCTATGCAGATTGAGCATGAACGTATATGAAAAGTCATTAAATATAAAAATAGAAGAACGATCGTTTTAGAAATTCTATCAGGCACTTGTCATTTATTACGTCAAAAATAAAAAGTATAAAAATAGAAAAAAATCATCTGTAGGATCGTATGTATAAAATACAATCACTGTCAAGCACAGTAAGAGATTTATCAAAAGTGATAAAATAGCTTGTGATCATTAAAAAACTGATATGAAACAGAATAATCAATTAAAAGCCTTAGTACATAGTACAGTCATTAACACAAATCTTACATGTTGTTGTTAGGTTTTCTTACGATGCGTGTATGCTTCAACTCAGACCTTAGGTTCACTCATGGCACAGTTACTAGTAATTTTTTATATGTGACTCCGTGTTGTGTAATTGTATGTAACTGTCTCGTATTTCTCTTCCCTTTAGCTTGTTGATTACCTGTTGATGCCAGTAACTGCCGAAACTAGTAGAATATAACAAATGCAAATATTTTGCAACCTCGGCATAAGAATGATTATTTTTCTAAGTGTAAACTGCTCAGGTTCTATACCATTAATATAGAAGAATGGATTAGAAACAGCAGACAACCTATAATATTTCCTCAGGGAACGTCAGATATACGCCGCTTTTACTCGATGACTTTTAAATGCAAATGCCGGCATAGTTATTTGAACGGAACCCTCTCAATGTCTTCATGTTTCTATAACGCTATTCGAGTTGTGCTACGTCATAACGGAATATTTCGTGTGGCTCAGTGGCTGGGTACAGGTCTTGCGTCTAAACCCCACATCGGCGACTTGCTCATCCGTAATCTGCAAGTCATCCAACCGTCGAAAAGGGATCTACAGTATAACGAGGAATCCTTACCAGAGGGCGACATCGAATAATCTGTTAAGATCTGAAGGCCTGAATACATTGAAATTATCTGTGATCTGATCGAGATTCGCTACCACTCGCTTTGAAGAGATGCGCTTTAACACTAAAAACCAGACCCAAGTAACGGAAGAATAAAAGATGAAATTTTGACATTTTGACTTCGTTTATATTGTAAGAAAGCGGTCCAATATGGTGATAGGTTCCAAAAAGAATAAAGCCAAGATCGCTAGTTGTTGTTGTGGTCTTCAGTCCGCAGACTGGTTTAATGCAACTCTCCACGCTACCCTGTCCTGTGCAAGTCTCTTCATCTGAGAATACGTTTGCCAACGTACATCCTTTTGAATCTACTTACTGTATTCGTCCCTCGGTCTCCCCCTACGATTTTTACCCCACACACTTCCTTCTAATGAAGGCTCTGTGTAATGGTGTAGGGCTTGTAAAGTTGGAGTGGTATGGAAATCATGATTCGTCTAGATACGACTCTGACATCTGACATATATGTACCGGTATGCTTCCTGGCTGATCACACACCATTCATGTCCCTTAAGCAGGACAATACTGCACTTCACTCGTCCAGAATTGCTACAGAGTGGTTTTAGGAACATTCTTCTGAATTCGAAGTACTGGAACATTTCGACCGTTTCGGGGTGTTGAAATGAATTCAGTTGTAAATTTGAAAATTTGTGCTAGACCGGGATCCGAATTCGCATACCCCGCTTCGGGACATCAGTCGCCTTAACCAATTAGGCTATCCAGGCACGCTTCCGTTTATACGCAACTTCTCAACTTCTAGCCCTTAGCCCATTGATTCCTCTTGCTTGCAGCCTATACTGGATTCCCGCAAGGATCGACGTTTTGAATGCGTCCTCATTGAAATGGTCTGTTGGTGGCATATATTAAAATTATTATTTCTTCTGAGTTTAAAAACCTCCGTTAGTCACCAAACTCACCAAACATTGATCATACAATGTAAGGTTTTACAAATCGACCACGGCTTATGAGCCCGGAAGATTTAAATGAAGTCACCAAAAATTAACATTATTACAAGGAAAGTACTTGGGCTCGAACAAATACATATACACCAAAATCGAATGAGAGATAATGTAAAGATCTCTTATTGCACTAGTGATACTCCCGCATCTGCAAAACTCTGCAGTTGTCCGTTAGAGGCCTGTGCGTGTGCCATGCCGTATTGCACTTTGACCTGTCGGTTTGCCAGTAGGGACGGTGCAGTGTGCCTACGAAGTTGCGTTTTGTGATGTTATTTGTTTGGTGAAGCGTCAGATGGGGCGGCGATTGCTAATCAATCCTGCTAATTTATGGTAATTAGTTGAGATGAAGTTACGAAGAACCCTTCTTCCTGAAGATGGTATTAGTGTAGAAGATGAATCATTTGCATGCTTTCTCGTATCTGTTATGGTACAGAAATATGAGCATAAGTTAGATACTGTAGTTACAAACTCATAATAATGATAATAGGGATGATAATGACGAACAACTCATTGCAAGCGGTAGTGCTACGGTAAGTGCGGGAAGAGGCGATGGAAGCAATGGCAGTGAATACCAACAGTCTTTCGGGAAGAAGGTTAAAGTTGCAACTATCATCACGGCTTTTGATAACAATTCGCTAGAGAACATGTACGATGATTATTACATAAGTTATGGTTAAGATATCTGCATTACATATGGCGTCTACAATTACATCTACAGTGCTATCTAGAGCATGGTTGCAGAGCTTTGCAGAAAAACGACACCCACCAGCACATTGAGGTGTACGTAGAGATCCTGTAATCAACTGTTCATACATATATGTTTGTTCGAGTCCATGTACTTTCCTTGTGAGTGTATCTCGGATACCTTGATATGTGATCTTCAGAAGAGATTTCGAGACAGCTCTGAGGATGCTTGGTGTCTATTAACTCCATTTCAGACATCAGTCGAGTCCATGCTACGCCGTGTTGCCGCACTTCTGCGTGTGGGGTCCCTCCGTGACATTAGGATGGTTTACCAGGTTCGTTGACCTTTTAGTGTATCTTGTGTGCGAGTTACTGCGTGGATATCGCTATCCCACGACTTAAATAACAGACAGCTAAAGGTTTCTCCACAGTGTTGTAAATGGCTATGACTTATAGTCACAATGGGGTGCAGTGAAGTTTGAGGTGCCCCAGGGGTCTGTTTTGGGACTGCTGCTGTTTCTTATTTATATAAATGATATGCCTTGCAGTATAACAGCTGATTTTTGTTTGCTGATGGTACCATCTTGGTAGAGAAGGATTGTTTTGGTAATATTAACACAGTATCAAATAATGCGGTTCAGAAGTTCATGGCTTTTAGAAAATAAACTGTTGTTAAATCACATTAAAAGTCAGCTTTTACAATTTCTAACACATGATTTAACATAAGCTGACATTTGGTTACACATAATGGGCAAATGATAAGTGAGACTGAACAGCTCAAATTTTTAGGTGTTCAGGTAATACGTTGTCGTGGAAAGCCCATGTACAGGATCTTTTTCAAAAACTAAATTCTGCTTTATCACTAGAACAGTGTCTGAAATAAGTGTTTTTTCAACACGAAAATTAGTCTATTGTGCTTCACTTAGGACGTACGGCGTTATAATTTGGGGTTACTCGACTGATAAAAAATCCTATCTTTGGCACAGCAACGGGCGGTTAGAGTAATATGTGATGCATGTTTGTGAACTTCCTGTCGACCTCATTTCAGTAGCCGGGGAATTCTGACATTGGCGTCACAATACGTATTTTCTTGAATGTCGTTAGTTGATAACAATATCAGCTTATTCCCACGATTTAGCAGCTTTCAATCGGTGATTACTAGACGGAAATCGAATCTACATTTGAATCACACCTTCTTAACTCTTTTTCAGAATGGTATGTAGTATTCCGCAGCATCCGTTTTCAATAAGCTGCCACAAAAACTGAAGAATCTTAGTACTAAACTGAAGAGTTACTTCATGGCTCACTCCTTTTATTCTGTCGAGGAACTCTTAGAGAAGTTAAACTGTTAATCTAATTCCTTTTATTCGTTATTGATTCTTTTGCTTAAGATTGTCATGTGCATGGGTTACTTTAAGTTTTTGTATTACCATTCTTGTGTTAAACTACATGTATTGACTTGTTCCATGACCTTGGAGTCTTGCTTCTCAATTAGGTCCTGCCGCGGTGGAGTAACCGAGCGGTCTAAAGCGTCTCGCTGCGGAGCGCGCGGTTGCTCGATGTGGAGGTTCGAGTCCTTCCTGGGACATGGGTGTGTGTGTTGTCCTTAGGTTAGTTTACCTTAGGTTAAGTAGTTTGTAAGCTACGGACTGATGACCACGCAGTTTGGTCCGATAGAATTACAAACATTTGAATTAGGTCCTACAGAACAGAAAACCATATTATTATCATTATCACTAGTACACTCGGCAATGCTTCGCAGTAGCTACTGTGTATGGGATATACTCCCTAATCTCTTCTCTTCTTATCCCTATGTCTATTCCTTCCTCCCTCCTCTATTTCCCCATAGCCTCGTTCGCCGTTCCTTTGTTTATCTCCTTCTCCCCTTATCTTTTTCCATCACCTTCACATCAATCCCTCTCGTCCCAAACCACATCAATGTCATCCACTCTTCTCTCTGCGTCTATATCATCCCCTCTTTTTAAATCCACTTCCTCCCCCCCCCATTCTCCTTCTCTGGCCTTATTTACTGTTATTACAATCGGAACCTTGATTCGGAATAAAAGTCAAAATGGAATCAAGTGGAAACGGGTCATTAAAGAGACATTTTGAGCTGCTCTATCTGTGAGAGTAGTAGGTTTAATGGCTGTTCTTTTGTTGTATTCTACGAACAGGTATGATTATAAATTTAGGCATAAAAACAAATTTTCTGTTTTATGTTAAAAGTGACTGGGAAAAGGAAATGAAAACCACACATTTTCACAGCACAGCTTAGCATGTTTTTCTCGCAGCGAACAGAATAGAAATGCTTGATATAACATGTTCATGTCTTCTTGGAAGTTTATGAATTTTGTAACATCTACAGTGCATTCCCTGAATACTCTTAGTACAGAGGAGAATACTATGGATCGCAGCAAGACTTTAATGCAAGCACCAACAGAGATCAACCACTAGAGGAAAGGCTTATCAAAATGATAGCCAAAATATCCACGGGTGTACTGCCGGTCTATAGCGTCCAACGGGCACAATATTTCGGCGATCATACATGTCGCCATCATCAGGTGAACTGACGGACTGATGACCTGATGATGGCGACATGTATGATCGCCGAAATATTGTGCCCGTTGGACACTATAGAACGGCAGTACACCCGTGGATATTTTGATCATGAAATACGCCGGGAGAAACTGAAGAATCACAAAATGATAGCCAGTTATGGAGCAACTAGATTAGTGAACAACTCAAAGACAACAAAACTGTTATTACAAGCTCAATCACATTCAATTTTCCTAGGTATAAATATCCTTACCAGCCGACTACGATAGCGCAGGCGATAAAAAAAGTATATCCAGAAATTAATAGCATGGAATTTCTTTTAGGTGATCAGGATCTCTATGAACATTTAACACTACAAGAAGAGGAAACTGACTAAACAATAGTATCGAACCCGCACTAAGGTTTTCTTCAGGGAGATTTTTCCTCAGTAATAATCAACCCGTGTAACCTCCCAAGAAGATGAAGGTAAGTAAAAAGTACAAAAATAAATTAAGTTAACAAAGCTCCCTTATTAAATTTGAAATAAAAAGTGTCATCACAGCATAAAGTAGTTTTGTTCCAAAACTACTTTCGACAATGGGCCCGCCACTCCATTAGGGAGTGGAACGGAAAGAAAAATGATTCATGTATGACTGTACTTTAACGATGGAAATTCCAAATGAAACATAACAATTAATTGATATACAATCAGTGGGATGGAAATTCAACGTTTCGAAAGTCTTCGTGTTCCGTTCATTGTAACGCTTGTTAATGAACGATATTTTTTGTCTTTCCGTCCGGAGCGAAAACGAACTGTACAGATGGATTACCAAATCTCGAAAAAAAAAATGTTTGTAGACCTTATGGAACTTAACTACGGGGTCATCAGTCGCTAAACTTACAAACTACTTATGAACTAACTAATACTAAGGACGGCACAAATATCCATGCACGAGGGGGGATTCGAACCCCCGACCGTAGTGGCCGTGAACTCTTGAACACGCCACGTACAACTGCCAATGGAAAAAACACGACGATTCAAGATTTATTCCACCAAATTCCAATGGCTGGCCTTGCGCTTTATTAATCGTCATTGCGAATTCAAGGTGAACGGGAAACTGGAGACACTTAAATTGAAACAGCTGATGAATCCGCTGCATGATCGAATGCGGGATCATATCTGAACGACAAACGTTCAGTTCTAATCGTCACACGTGGCCGTATGTTTTGTCGACGATCAAAATTATTTTGTGCGTAAACTGCAACTGAGCGAATCTAACTCGACTGCACCCGTTGTACGAGGCGCGTCCAGAAAGTAAGTTCCGTTTCAATTTATCTCCGCTGCAGCGTTGCGACTGCAGTTCCGCACATGCGCTGTAGACGGTGTATCAAGGAGAAGAACGTGCGCCATTTGGAGATCGCTGTCAGTTACGTACGCTTTGTTGTGCTTGTTTGAAATGTCGGCGTTGATTGAAAATCCCGCCGCCTGTGAAATCAGGTCGGTGATTTGGTTTCTGAATGCGAGGAAAGTGTAAAACAAGTGAAATTTATCGGCAAATTTGCGATGTTTACGGACCAAATGCGATGAGTGATTCGATGGTGAGAAGATGGGTCCGACAGTTCAGTGGCGGGCGTCCACCTTTGGTTACAGAAGACCTGGTTCACGCGATTGATGACAAGATCCAGGACATCTCAAGTCTTTCCTTGGCGGTCATCATTTCACCAATGACGACGAGCTGAAAGAAACTGTTTCCAACTGGTTGAAGACACAGGCGGTAGATTTCTATGAAGAAGGTATACAAAACCTGTTGCAACGCTATGACAAATGCCTGCAACATTTCGTCAGTTATGTGGAAAAGTAGTTTAAGAGTTGTAGAATTTTGTGCAATAAAAATTTCTTCTGTATCTGTGTACAATTTCATTTTATTACCAAACGGAACTTACTTTCTGGACGCGCCTCGTGCATGAATCATAACGGATCGCGCTTGAGAATTTCTTTCTCGATGTACCTCCGAGCATTAAGCGCGGTGCGCGCGGCAGCTGGACAGGATGGGCAGTACGTCTCAGGCGGCCGTGGATTAGGGCGATGACGCCGGCGTCTGTCAGCCGCACTTGAGTCAACATCCGGACGCGCTGCCCGCGGCTCGTCGTGTCAGCTGTCGCCGCCGCCACTACACTGTAATCTCGCAGCGCCGCCTCTCGGCTCTCAATGAAGCCGCTGCCGTGACGTCACACAGTGCCCGAAGAGGCGACGTAGACGTTGATCCTGTGACGGTGGGTGCCTGCTGGGGGGATAGTGTCCATACTGAAGAGATAGCACCTTACTTAACAGCCATACACAACCGCTCTATCAAAGAAGGATCTGTACCAAAAGATTGGAAAGCTGCACAGGTCACACCTATATTCAAGATAGACAGTAGGAGTAACCCACTAAACTACAGGCCTATTTCACTGACGTCAATTAGCAGCAGGATTTTGGAACGTATCCTGTATTCAAATATTATGAACTAGCTTAAACCCGCAGCTCCGCTCGCGTGTTGCTTGACATTAAAGATAAGCTATCGTTCAATAGTGTGCTATGAGAGTGGTTTCGAAGGATGAAATGAAATACAATACCTTATTTAGAAACAAACATTTTTAATCAACATTCAAATAAAATAAACATTATGAACTGCTTAATGATTTACAATAAATAATATATACATTATTCTTTATAGCCTGTGTTGCAATATCTCAACACGTATGGTGAGAGTAATGTCCAAATTCATTTTAATTTCATTTTAGGGCATTGTTATTTGTATTAAAAGAAATTTCTTTTTTACTGGTTTATTTATTTATTCTTTTATTTCCTTATTCGTACGCTTATCCTTACTGAGAAAGAGCTGAAGACATTGTAGCACGCATAGACCAATGATATGGTCTGTGGCATCATGTTTCGCCGTATGTAACCTCCTTGCACACACACACATACACATGCACACACACACACAGGGGCGCGCGCTCGCGCCCGTAGGATTTTGCATACACCGATAATTTCCATCCCAATATACTCCACCCTTTTGTCATTATCAACCCTCAAGCAACAGTGCAACCAGTAAAACCACTTTCAAATAGTAAATATAATTTTCAAAGAGTAATTACTGTTCCGCATTTCGCGTTATATTCTTCAAATTACTAAATATCTATCAGATCGCTATAAAACCGTGCCTAAAACCTTCCTCAGGTATAAATTAGTAACTGGACAAATATTTAAGTCTCTGTGTCTTGTCGTTCTAACGTGATAAGTGTACACCGAACAGACATTCACATTAATATATATAGATAGATAAATAGCTATCCGACCGCCATAAAACCGTGCCTAAAGCCTTCCCCGGGTAGACATTAGTAACTGTACAAATTTTTATCCCTTTATGTCTTGTGGTTCAGATGTGATAAACGTACACCGAACAGACATTCACATTTATAGATTATCTCAAACAGAATGATCTATTGACCCAACGTCAACACGGATTTAGAAAATATCGTTCATGCGAAACACAACTAGCTCTTTTACTCACACGAAGAGATGGGTGCTATCGACAAGGGTTCTCAAATTGATTCGGTATTTCTTGATTTCCAGAAGGCTTTTGACACCGTACCTCACAAAAGGCTTTTAATCAAATTGCGTGGTTATGGTATATCGCCCAAAATTTGCGACTGGATAAGAACAGGTCACAGACAGACAGGACACAGTTCGTAGTAATCGATGGTAAGGCATCGACTAAAACAGAGGTGATATAGGGCGTTCCACAGGGTAGTGTCATTGGTCCTCTGCTATTCCTTATTTACCTAAATGACCTTTCACCCAGATACGAGCACCCTCTTGCTCGTCAATTTTTCAATGATTCCTCTTCCTCAATGTAAAAGGCATGCTAGAGGTGAAATAAGACTTCCCAACGTCACGGTTGTACACTTCAGCAACTTGAACGGTACGAAAAGCAATCACATCTCTGTTATTAAAACTCTCCAATCCAGAAACTGCCTTAACAGTACTACCATCGTACGGTACTATAGCAACAGTTATCCATCCATTGCCATGACTAGGTGCATCTTTTTGAGTAACTGTGAAGTTCAAAACACCTCCACAAAAAACAGACGGTCCCTGAAGAAAAACTTGTCCTCCAAAGTCTGAAGATCAAAACCAACTGCAGAACGATCTAAATAAAATACCACTATGGTGTAGAAATTGGCAATTGACTCTAAATAATGAGATGTGTGAAGTCGTCCAGATGAGTACGAAAAGAAATCCGTTAAACTTTGTTTACAAGATAAATCAGTCAAAAGTGAAGGCCGAAAACTCCACTAAATACCTAGGAATTGCTATTACTTCAGACTTAAATTGGAAAGAACACGTAGGTACTGTTGTGGGAAAGGCGAACCAGAGACTTCGTTTTATTGGCAGAACCCTTAAAACATGCAACAGAACTACAAAAGAAACTGCATACACTACGCTTGTCCGTCCATTTTTCGAGTATTGCTGCCCTGTGTGGGATCCTTATTTGGTGGGTTTGACGGAGGACATCGAAAGAGTTCAAAGAATGGCAACTCGTTTTGTATTGTCACGATACAGGGGAGACAGTGTTACGGAAATGATACAGGATCTGGGATGGAAATCATTACAACAACGGCGCTTATCGCGGCGGTGCGGGCTACTTACGAAACTCCAATCGCCAACATTCTCCTCCGAATGCGGAAATATATTCTTTACTCCCACTTACATATGTAGATAAGATCATCAGTATAAAATACGAGAACGGAGAAATTCAAGTGTTCTTTCTTCCCGCGCGCTGTTCGAGAATGGAATGGTAGATAAATAGTATAATGGTGGTTTGATGAACCCTCTGCCAGGCACTTAAATGTGATTTGCAGAGTATCCCATGTAGATGTAGATATAGTTTCAACGTTGTCCGCAACATTTAGCATGTTGTACGGTAACCAGACGTCCCGTTTTTGACGGCTTCGTTCCTTATTATATCCTGTGGCCCCGACAAAACACATACGGGATGTATTTTGTCCCGTTTCTCGTAAATCGTCCCGTATTTTTTAAACGTTGTCTTGTTAAGTAACATCAACTACAGTGCTTCCCAAACTTTCCCTCATGGCGACACCCTTTTGTAGCTCACAGTTTTGCGCGACACCCTTTCACTAATATAAATACATATGGTAGAATTTAGATGGTTCTAGCGGGGAGGAGGGGGATAAAGTATCGCTTAAATGTAGTTTGTAAACGAAACTGAAATCCTCATAAGGATTGACATGTTTAATGTTGATCCTGAGTGCAGCAATTACGTACACTCATCGCAAGAAACGGAAACATTAGGAACTACGGAGATGTACAGAAAAGTAACACGCAGACAACAATGCCTCACACAGTAATACTTGTCTCTTCTACATGCGACCCAACTTCCAAAACACGAAAACTGAATTTCGGAAACCGTTTTACGCTGTCGTGTTTACACAGATACGGTTTTGCTGGATAGACTGAAAACGGCATAAGTTCTATTGTTAGGTTCTTGCTTCACCGCGATTTCGGAAGTCCCGAAATATTCGGAAAATATGGAAAAATATTTGTGAAAAGTGAGAATATGAATGTCATTTCTGGTCCCAGAATCTGTTACATACAGGAAACTGAGAGAAAAAAATATTAACGCATACCAGGGTTCGAACCAACGATCACTGCATTTAAAATACTACTCTCCGTTAAATACCCGACCATACTCCATATTAAACATCGCTTCTGAATAGCTTTAGTCAGTGGACAATTGTGACTGCTTTTACAATCTGTGACAGCTTTTCCAGCCACTGTGTCATTGATTGACATTTAATTGTAAGAAACGCTACCGAAGGTGATGTGGCTTTGATAAATCCATTAACAAACGCTCAAGTGCAGCAGAAGGAAAGCAGGCTACAGTGAAGGTTCGTTTAAGTAGCTTCCAGTCCCAGCAAACTGTGCATGGGAAGAGCTGTTATCGAGTATCAGCAGCAGTTCTGCCCATGCGCAGTTTGCTGGAATCTGGTAACGCAGCTTCCTGAACGAACCCTGTCTACTGCTGCCTAGCAGCTGAGCACACAATTAATGTGTAGCGATCATTCCTTTAATACATGATCGTGAATAGAAGGATGATTAGCTCCAGGCGAGTCTTCAGGGCAGTATGAAAAGCGAATATTTTTATTTTTATTTTTATTTTTTGAGTCTATATTTGTTAGTCTCGCGACACCCTTGATACTACTACGCGACACCCCAGGGTGTCGCGACACCCAGTTTGGAAAGATCTGATTCAACTATAAAACGGAGAACCTTGTATGTGATATTAGCCAAAGGACAAAGTAAAGTATACATTTTGATTAAATCATAGAGTACGAGGAATGATTTATGAAGTACTCTGTTTAGTACTATGTAATGCTTTCACATGGCGAGCAGTTATGCATTGGTTATTACTTCAGGACATCATTCGTGCCGCGGCGGAGTGGCCAAGCGCATTCCCCCCTCTGGCATAGATGTTCGTGCCGCCTTTAGTATAAGTCAGTTCATAAGTAGTACGTAAGTTTAGGGACTGATGACCCCGCAGTTAAGTCCCTTAAGCTTAACATACATTTGAACATATCATTCGTATTTTGGCATGAAAAGTTTTTGAAAAGTCTTGGTCGCAATTAGCTTTATTTCACATGACGCGTTTCGAGAACATCATCAGATCTGTGATACAATAGAAGAAAATTACATTTTAGATGTTTATAGCACGTAATTATGATATCTATAAGGAGTATAAACCATATTAATACATACATACTTACAAAAATATTTAAAAAACGATGGGAAATACAACCATCTTGGTATAGATGCTTGATTACACCTTAAAATATCATAATGGACGTCTAGTGACAGTGTTGAACCAGATTCACATGCCCAACTGTGGTGAGAGGGGGAAACACCGTAACAGGTAACCTAGGCCCCATTCGCCACCAGATGGCGCAGGGTTGACATTAAAAGTTACGTGAATAAAACTACACATAAAACATCTTGGGCACACTATACTGTGTGCAGTCATAGAAACTGTGAAAGTTACGTGAATAAAACTACACATAAAACATCTTGGGTACACTATACTGTGTGCAGTCATAGAAATTATGAAAGACATGGCTACAAAAATGTGTTAGGTCTTATAAAAATATATATAAGACACCAATTTAAGTACATTAAAATTACTAATGGGATAGGGCGCACGACAAGGGAGGCGTGGGAGGGCCAAAGGATAGGATTGGACGTTGCTAAATACACCACAAACCACATGATAAATGTTAAAAAAAAGCAAGCTAGGCCATTGTGACGTTACAGTGACATAGCTGCTCATCATATGTTACAAGTTACTATTGTAGAAAAGTCTTTCACGAGTACTAGGTAGATAAATTATGTGAATGCACAATATGTCATATAACACTTATGTGCTATGATGACGAGACAACAGACAGAATCTGACAATGTGAGAATAATCAAGGTTTAAAAATCGAAACCAATGACAAAATAGGCAGTATACAAGTGCCATTGAATCATAATAAATTCTCGTACAAGAGGTGGTTGATGTGGTGTGGTGTTTTTTTTTTTAAGTTAATTGTTTACAAAAATACATGTTACATAAAACATAATATATGTTTTAAGATACAATGAACAATAGGATACATGTGACATATCTAGTAAACAGCTGTGTTGAGGCATACATTTGAATAAGGTACAATTCTAAAGACTATAGCAGTATCACATGTTACATAAAACATAATATATGTTGGAAGATATAATGAACAATAGGATACATGTGACATATCTAGTGGACAGCTGTGTTGAGGCATACATTTGAATAAGGTACAATTCTAAAGACTATAGTAGTCTCACATGGACCTGACCTCAATCACATCATCCATATGTGTAAATTTATATAACTGATCAGTATTAAAACACGGGGATACTATGTGGGGCTAGTATTTGAAGAAAAGAACATTAATATCAAGCACAATTTCAAAAGAATAATCATACATGGCTATAATGTAAAATAGATCAATCATATGTCATAGATAAATGGACCTGTGTTAAAAAAGGGGGGTAAGGAAAATTGACTAGCAGTTGGGTGGTTATAATAAAATGTAAAACTATTTTCAGGTTACACAATTATACCTGTGACACGGTCATCTTTTAAAATAAATATTGTCATATGTGGAACTAAACCAAATCTGATCACACATCAACACTAAATAGAACAGTATAAAAAAGAGGGATGCATAAAACATTAAAAATGGATAATACCTTATGGTAAGAAGAAATGTAAAGGTATTCTAAGTTACAGGTTATACCTGTAGTACAGTCATATTCTTATTTGGATATAATCTAAACATAAACTAAACTGAACATTCATAGTCATGGAATAAAATGGCCAGTACATAAAAGAAAGACAAAAAATTATAATTTTCTTGACTGGGTAATGGATACTATCTTAGTGGTTATAAGGCAATGTGGAAGGTATTGTAGGTTGTAACCTATACGCGACGAACTTCAAGAGGTCACATGATTGACCTGTAACTTTACAAATGCGTGTGTACAGCAGACGGCAGTCAAGCAGTTATCGTACCTCAGTCAGTTTTCGTCCGTCTCTCTTCTGCCTTAGGCTATGGAAGTAAAATATGTGTTCTGCCTGAAAATGCAGAAGTAAAATATGTGTTCTGCTGCAAGCTATGGAAATAAAGTCTGTGTTTTTGCATAAATAAATTCTGTTTTCGATCAATTAGTGACCTGATTCAGAGTTAAACAACCCAGAAATTTTTCTGTTATTAATATCGATGTTTTATGAGTGATCGCAGTTGAAAATACGCGAAGTGGCCAGTAATTACACAGGAACGCTTCAATGGACCAAGATTTTTACAAGTTTGAGAAATTATTAAATAATATTACGGCTACGCACGCACGTTAAAGTGTGATAGGTAAGGTGAAGTTCTAAATTTAACCTTTAAGAAATCTTTCTCGAAATAGGACCGCACAAATGTACCATCATTTGATCAACGTACTAATTCCGAAATGGAGGACATAGAAATAGGTATTGCCGGTGTAGAGAAGCAGCTGAGAGAGCTACATACGAAAAAGTCTGCTGGTCTGCTGGTCTTTTACAAAGAGTATTCTGCGACATTGGCTCCTTACTTAGCTTGCATATATCGCGAATCTTTAATTCAGCGCAAAGTTCCTAGTGATTGGAAAAAAGCGCAGGTGACTCCCGTTTATAAGAAAGGAAAGAGAACTGACCCACACAATTACAGGCCAATATCGTTGACATCAGTTTCCTGTAGAATTTTGGAGCATATTCACAGTTCGAATATAGTATTTCCTTGAGACAGAAAAGCTTCTTTCTGTGAATCAGCACGGGTTTAGGAAACATCGTTCATGTGAAACTCAACTTGGCCTTTACTCACATGAAATCTTGCGAGCCATGGATGAAGAGCAACAGTGAGATTGTGTTATTCTCGACTTCAAAAAGGCGTTTGACGCGGTGCTACACATCACTCTGCTAACGAAGATACGCGCTTATGGAATAGGTTCACAGATTTGTGACTGGCTGGAAGATTTTTTAAGTAATAGAACGCAGTACGTTGTTCTCGACGGCGAGTGTTCATCAGAGACAAGTGTATCGTCAGGCGTGCCCCAGGGGATTGTGATAGGACCGCAATTATTTTATATTTATATAAATGATCTGATTGGCAGAGTAACTTGTAATTTGCAGCTGTTTGCTGATGATGCTGTGGTGTATGGGAAGGTGTCGTCTTTATCTGTAATAGCATACAGGATGACTTGACAAAATTTCTAGTTGATGCGAAGAATGGCAACTAGCTCTCAATGTAGAAAAATGTAAGGTGATGCACATGAGTAGGAAAAATAATCCCATAATATTCGAATACAGCATTAGTAGTGAGCTCCTTGATGCTGTCGTGTCGCTCAAATATCTAGGCGTAACATTGCAGAGCGATATGAACTTACACACTACTTAGGAACTAGCTAACACTAAAGACGGGACAAATATCCATGCCCGAGGGGGGATTTGGACCCCCGACCGTAGTGGCTGTGCAGACCGTGACTGACGCGCCGCAGTCCCCTCGGCCACCGCGGCCGGCGAATATGTAAGGACAGTTGTAAGGCGGACAGCCGACTTCGGTTTATTGGGAGAATTTTGGGGAGATGTACTTCATCTGTAAAGGAGACCGCGTATAAAACGGTTGTACGAACACGTCTTGATTACTGCTCAAGTGTTTGGGACCCACAGCAGATCAGTTTAAAGGAAGACATAGAAGAAGTTCAGAGGCGAGCAGCTAGGTTTGTTCAAAAAATGCTCAAATGTTTGTATAGTCTATGGGACTTAACTATGGGGTCATCAGTCCCTAAACTTACAAACTACTTATGAACTACTTACGAACAAGGACGGCACAAATATCCATGCCCGAGGGGGGATTCGAACTTCCGACCGTAGTGGTCGTGCAGACCGAGACTGGAGCACCTTAGTCCCCTCGGCCACCGCGGCCGGCTCTAGGCTTGTTACTGGTAAGTTCGACCAATCTGCGAGTGTCACGGGAATGCTCCGGCAACTCAGTTGGAGATCGCTGGAGGAAAGACGAAATTCTTTTCGTGAATTTCTGTTGAGAAAATTTAGAAGCCCGGAATTTGAAGCTGAGTGTTGTACGATCTTGCTTCGCCTACTTAAATTTCGAGTAGTGATCACAAAGACAAGAGAAATTAGGGCTCGTTCTATTTGGGAGTGGAATAGGAAAGGAAATGCCTAGTAGTGGTACAGTGTAGCCTGTGCCACGCACCTTGCGGTGGATTGCGATGTATGTAGATGTATGTAGTACCACATCATACCAAGTTTACAATTATGAACGGTAACACGGCAGTTCTCGGCAAGTAGTGAGGCGATGACACGCGTCACGCGTCCGTTCCTCGTGCAGCTTTCTGTTGTGTCCACGGAGAGCGGGAAGGCGCCGGTGGCGGACCAAGCCTGAGAGAGAAAGACGCCCCCCGCCCCCCTCTCTGACCTGGGGTCACGTCCCGGCCGCCTTTATTATTTACATTACACGGAGCGCGGCTCACGTTACAACGGACTGTGGGGCCGGCTGATGGCTGAGAACGAGGCATTTGAATAAAAACGCTACAGTCGCATTGTGCTGGTCCGCGGCGTGCAACTCGAGCCGGCAGGCCGGGCCCCACTGTCTCCTCGCTGTCCGTCCAGCGCTCCTCTGCAAGAGGCCGCCGTCGATGCTACACCTGCGCCGTGGCCGCTGACGCGGAAGGACGGGCAGCACTGCACGTGGCCGTAAGCCGTTGTGTCTGCGAGAAAGCTTTCGTGATGCTAGACTTTTCGAATACGACATACGAGGGTTGGAACTTGAATAGTGGCTACTCTGCCGCAGTGGATTAGCCCAGACGTCTAAGACGTATAACGTTGCCCTTGCTGCGTGGTCATCAGTCCGTAGCTTACAAACTACTTAAACTAAGGTAAACTAACCTAAGGACAACGCACACACCCATGCCCCAGGGGGGACTCGAACCTCCGTCGGCGAGCAACCGCGCGGTCCACAGCGAGACGCCTTATACCGCGCGGCCACTCCACTACGGCACCCACGACATTGTCATCAAGGTCTTCAAGAGGAGTGCTGGGCAAGTTTGGCGAAATCCTTCAACTAAGGTTGGCAACGTAGCAGACAAGCATCGAGCAGGTCGTTTTAGTCTCTGAAGAAGAAGAGCATACCGTTGCCGCGTTTGTGGACAGTGATCGATGCAAGAGATCGTCCACGAAACCGGATTAGCGCATACACCGTACTTCACATGCTGAAGCAACTCCTGACCATGCGAAAAATGGTATCACTGTGGGTACCTTCCGCCATACTCCACTTCGTGGCATTCGCTTTGTTCCAGAGATTTGATAGGCAGTATACCGCTCCATTCGCACCATCAACAGAACATGCTCTGCTAACGGTATACTACGCCTTCCACATCGCTGGTAATGGGCACTACACAACGCTGGTGACTACTTTTAAGGACAGTAACAGGTGCATACATGTAACGCTTTTGGCCCGCTTGCGAATAAATAGTTGCCACTATCCACATTCCAACCCGCGTATATACACGGTGTTTATAAAACGTGGCTAGTAATCTGGGAGGTAGTATTATGAAAAAAAGGATAAATAAAAAATTAAAAAATAAATCTTGGTCCGGAAACAGAGACTTTCTAAGTTATGTACACTTGTTCGCAGGATACTTTCAACCTGACGTCCATTAAAACTAAGCACTCAGTTTGACGTTCGTCCATGGCAATGCATCCGCCTGCCCTTCGGCGTAACAAATCATGCACGCACTCTTTGAATACACCCCGTCTTTGTTGTAAATTCTGGCATGCACTGAAGACGTGGTCCTGAAACGTGTGACTACACTGGCGTAGACTATTGGCTTCAGATGCCGTCATAATAAAAACTCTACGTGATTGAGGTGCGGAGATCGTAGGGCAACGTTGTGGGTAGTTCCCGTACCATTCCAGCTGTCTTCAAATTTCAGTGTCAGACGATCACGCACATTGCGAAGGAAATGTGCTGGTGCGCCATCATGCATAAACCACATCTACATATATACACAGCAATCATTTGAAAGCTGCGTGCCGGAGAGTACTCAGGATCACTACGTTACTTGCTTTTCTGTATCACTCCCATATAAAAGGAGGATAAAACTAATACTTGTATCATCCGTACGAGCCTAATCTCATTGTTCTTATCCTTGTGGTCTTTACGCGAAATGTAGCTTGGCGGCAGTAGAATCGTTCTGCAGTCCGCCTCAAATTCCGGCCCTCTAAATTTCTTCAACAGTGCTTCTCGAAAAGAATGTCGTCTTTCCTCCAGCGTCTCACAGTTGATTTCACGAAGCATTTCAGTAACAATTGTGCATTCATAGAATCTACCAGTTACAAACCTAGCCGCCCGTCTCTGAAGTGCCTCTATGGCCTCCTTTAAACCGATCTGGTGTGTATCCCAAACACTTGGGCAATATTCACAAGACGCGATCGTCCAAACATTTTACACGCAGTCTCCTTTACAGACGAATCACACCTTCCCAAAATTCTCCCAATAAAGCGAAATTGACCATCCGCCTTTCCCACGACTGTCCTTAAACGCTCATTCCATTTTATATCGCTGTGCAGCGTTACGACTAGGTATTTAATTGACGCGACTCTGTTACGCAGCACACTACTAATTCTGTATTCAAACATTGCGGTATTGTTTCTCCTACTCATGCATTTAGCGCTAGTAGCCAATCCTCACAGCACCTAGAAATTTGGTCCAAGTCATCCTGCATCCTACTACAGCCCTTAAATGATGACACTTCCTGTGCACCACAGCATCATCATCAGTGGTGAGCCGCAGATTGCAACTCACTCTGTCCCTCAGAACATTTATAGAGATAGAAAATAATAGCGGTCCTATCTCATTTTCCTGGGGCACTCCTGACAATACCCTAGTCTCCGATGAACACTCGCCATCAATTACAACGAACTCTGTTCTATGACTTAAGTAGTGTTCGAGCCACTCGCATATGTGGTACCTCTACCGTATACTCGAACCCTCGTTAGCTGTCTGTAGTGCAGTACCGCGGAAACTCGAGAAATATACAGTCTGTCTGTTGGTTTTTATCCATAGCACGCAAGATGTAATGAGAGAAGAGGCAAGCTGGATTTAGCAAGATGGACGTTTCCTAAAACCGTTCTGACATAATACATCAACTAAGAAGGAAAGGGAAAGACATTAAGAAGATATTAATGATGTTGAGTCCCATTTAATCTGTGTGATAAGATTTATGGCCCTATTAACACATCACCAAGAATGCCTGTCAAAAAAATGTTCAAATGTTTGTTAAGCTTATGGGACTTAACTACGGTGTCATCAGTCCCTAAACTTACAAACTACTTATGAACTACTTACAAACTAGGACGGCACAAATATCCATGCCCGAGGGGGGATTCGAACCCCCGACCATAGTGGCCGTGCTGACCGTGACAGGAGCGCCTCAGTCACCTCGGCCACCGCGGCCGGCAGAATGCCTGTCCATACGCCGATGGAGAATCGATGTTGATGCACTCTTTCTGCAACTTCATGAGTATTTTATAAAATATTTATTTATTTATTTATTATTATTATTATTTGTAATCCTAAGGCACTCAACGACTTGCAAACTACTTAAACTAAGGACGAAAAAATACACCCATTCCCGAGCGAGGACTCGAACCTCCGACGGGAAACGGCCGCGCCCACCGCAGCAAGAAGCATTGGTGCGCTCGGCTATACTGTCCAGACATGCTGATTATGAAATTCAAAACACCACCTCGCGTGAAACCCGCCTTGTCGGTCAATGAAAATCTTCGACAAAAACATCGGATCTACGGCACACTTCTTCAAATGCCATTGACAGAACTGCGATGTGCTAAGGTGGTCTTCTGGCCCTAGTGCCTGAACGCACTGAACATGATACGGATACAGAGTAAATTTTGACGTAGTAACCCCCCCCCCCCCCTAGACAAGGGATTGACTCACGCTTTCTGCTGCAGCTAATCGCCGCATACTGGTTGTGGGTCTGAGTTGTTGTTGAGGTCTTCAGTCCGGAGTGGTTTGAAGTAGCTTTCCACAATTCTCTATCCTGGACAAGCCTCTTCAACTCCACATAAGAACCGCAACCTACATCTGTCTGAATCTGCTTACTGTATCCGTCTGTTGGTCTTCCTCTGCGGTTTTAATTCATTTTTTTAAGCTTAAGGGACTTAACTACGGGGTCATCAGTCCCTAAACTTACAAACTACTTATGAACTAGCTTATACTAAAGACGACACAAATATCCATGCCCGAGGGGGGATTCGAAACCCCGACCGTAGCGGCCATCAGACGGTGACTGACGCGCCACAGACCACTCGGCCACTGCGGCCGGCTGCGGTTTTTAACCCACACAGTTCCCTCCAACGCTAAATTCACAATTCCTTGATGTCTAAGAATGTGTCCCACCAATCGACCCCTTCTTTTAGTGAAGGTATGCCAGAAATTCCTTTTCTCCCCAATTCTGTTCAGTACCTCCTCATTAGTTACGCGATCCACGCACCTAATCTTCAGCATTCTTCTGTAGCACCACATTTCAAAACCCTCAATCCTCTTACTGTCCGCACTGTTTATCGTCCATGTTTCACGCCCATACTAGGCAACAATCCACACAAATGCCTTCAGAAAGGACTTTTTTAGGCTTAAATCAATGTTCGATGTTAACAAATTTCTCATTTATAGAACGCTTCTCTACCCACTGCCATTCTGCATTTTATATCTTGTGACCTACGACCATCATTTGTTATTTTACTGCCCAAGTAACAAAACTCATCTACCTCCTTTATTGTTTCGTTACCTAATGTAATTCCTTCAGCATCACCTGATTTTCTCAGACTGCACTCCATTACCATAGTTTTGCTCTTGTTAATGTTCATCTTATATGCACCTTTCAGCACACTGTCTATTCCATTCAACTGCTCTTCCAGGTCCTTTGCTGTCTCTGACAGAATTACTAAGTCTTCATCAATACTCAATGTTTTTAATTCTTCGCCCTGAACTTTAACTGCTTCTCCAAATTCCTCCTTGCTTTCCTTTATACCTTGCTCAATGTACAAATTGAATAAAATTGGAGGAAGGCTACAACCCTGTCTTACTCCCTTCGCAACCACTGCATCCCTTTCATACCCTTCAACTCTGACAACCACTGTCTGGTTTTTGTACAAGTTGTAAATAACGTTACGCTCCCTATATTTTACTCCTGCTTGCTTCAGAACGTGAAAGAGATTCTTCCAATCAAAGTTGTCAAAAGCCTTCTCCAAATCTACAAAAGGTAGATATGAAGGTTTGCCTTTTCTTTATCTATCTTCTAGGATAAGCCGTAAAGTGAGTATTGCCTCCCGTGTTCTTACATTTCTCTTGAACCCACACTGATCTTCCCTGAGGTCGGCTTCTGCCAACTTTTCCATCCTTCTGTAAATAATTCGTGTTAATATTTTGCAACCATGATTTATTAAACTGATGGTTCTGTATTTTTCACACCTGTCTGCACCTGCTTTCTTTGGAATGGGGATTATAACATTTTTCTTAAAGTCTGAGGGTACTTCGCCTGTCTCATACATCTCAAACACCAGGTGAAACACGTTTTTCATGGCTGGTTCTCCCAGAGACTTCAGTAGCTCTGAGAGAACGTCATCTACTCCAGGGTCCTTGTTTCGACTTACGTCTTTCAGTGCTCTGTCAAATTCATCTCTCAGTATAGTATCTCCTATTTCATCCTCATCTACTTCTTCTCCCCTTCCTACAATATTGCCTCTAATTTCATTTCCTACGTAGAGTCTCTCAATATAGTCTTTCCACTTTTCAGCTTTCCATTCTTTGCCGAGAACTGGTTTTCCATCTGTGTTCTTGATATTCATAGAGCTGTTTTTCTTATCTCCAAATGTTTATGTATCTATTTTTTCCCCTATTTATACATTCTTGGTTGTAGGTCTATCCTCCAATAAATTTAGCACACGCTATCTTCAACGAACTTCTCTGGAAACTCAAATAATGTTCAAATGTTTGTATAGCTTATTGGACTTAACTACGGGGTCATCTGCCCCTAAACTTACAAACTACTTATGAACTAGCTAATACTAAGGACGGCACAAATATCCATGCCCGAGGGGGGATTCGAACCCCCGACCGTAGTGGGCGTGCAGACCGTGACTGGCGCGCCGCAGTCCCCTCGGCCACCGCGGCCAGCCTCTGAAAACTTACAAGCCGAATTGAATCTCATTTTTTGCAGTTAATAATGGCTAGGGACCATAGTAGACGATGTCCTCAAACAGAAACTCCAAAAGCAGAATTTCGACCATTCGCACTACAATTAACGAGCATAATGTTTCGAAAAAAATCTTTTCTTTGCCTTATGTAGGACCTACAGATTAAAACGTTTCCTTGAAACCAAATACGACGGCAATGTCGTATACTCTACTAATAACAGTCTGAAAGATAAGCTTATTCATAATTTAAAATCAAGCCGTTCGCCTTTACAAAGTTCAGGCGTTTATAAAATCACCTGTGATACATGCCCAGCCTATTATATAGGACATACTGGACGAGCCTTTTCTGTCAGATATAAAAATCATCTTTTAAGTAAAAAAAGTACAAACATACATAATTCGTACTTTGCCGACCATATTTTAATTACATGCCACAAGCCTAAAGAGGTTTATGATTTCGGTACCTTGCACACGGAAAAGAAAGATTTCAGACTTGATATGCTTAAACAGTTGTAAATTTTCAAACGCTTTTCCCGTAATGACCATTTCACTCTTAATAAGCAGTTGCAATTACGCCATAAAAACTTTCTTGATGGCGTAATGTCCTTACTCAGAATCTTTTAAGGTGAAATATGCACAAAGTGTTTCCTGTACTACAGCCTCAAATATTATTTTTCTTCTTTCAAATCTTAAGATATGGAATTTATACTGTCTCCTTTATAATAATTTTTACTGTTATTTATAACATTTTTTTTTCTTTTTTACTTCTGATGAAGTCTTCCATAGTTGAAGCCGAAACCTTGGTAAAGTAATCAACTTCTAACTTTGCAACCTATGAGCTGTATTTTTTTAGTGTTAATCTTTCACGAACGGTTGCTGTCTCAACAGCCAAGTTTAAAATTGAAAGGGAGTTTGTCCAACATTTTATCAATATTAGATCTCTCCTAAAATGAAAATTCTACACGATGTGCTGCATTGAGTTCAGCATAGCTGCTGAGATAAATGTTATTGATATAAAAATAAATAAAATTAAAAAAACTATGTATGAATTGGAAGTCAATAAAATTAAGTGAATTTTTTTCTTAAATGATTGCAGTCTAGAATCATAGTTGAATATAAGACCAATAAATAATGTAGAGAGAAACAATTTCCATATATAGATTTACAATCTAACACGTAATAATTCAGTCATATTACCGCAAAAATGACTATTCTCAACAAATCATAAGGAGATTGGTATCCTGTATTTTATATTTGGAGCATGAGCTGGAATAGTTATTAACATCAGTTAACATCAGCATTTTCTATCAACAGTTTCAACGAAGCAGTTGTGATTGAAAAGTTGCACGCCATTTTGTTTCGAAGTACATACTGGACTGTTTTCCATAAATAAGAGTCATTTAATGTTTCCAACATGTTGTTGGCGCTGAATCCATTCGTTGGCACCCGTAGACAAATTTACGCTGAAATTCTCTCACTCGCTTCTTCAGTGTGTTGCTCGAGATAGTATCTTATTTTCTTTGCATATACGATTTTCTTTAAATGACCATCTCAGCCATACCTTAATGGAATACTCCGGTTTGCGAGTTCCTGCAGAGTTTTTGAAATAAAAGGGTGTACTACGACTTTTGACTTACTTTCTACAACAAACCAATACTTGCATAAGTATAGACAAACCTGTAGAATCCCACTTAGGGGGAGATCGGTTTGGATTTATGAGAAATGTAGGAACACATGAGGCAATACTCAGATTACGACGTATCGTAGAAGGTAGGTTATTTTTGTTGTTCATTTGGAGAATTTTGATTGAAATGCGCACTTTAAGGGGTAAAATAACGAAAAGTTATAATAATCTTGTACAAAAACCAGACAGCAGTTACAAGAGTCAAGGAATGAACGCGATGTTGAACAGATAGTAAGGCATTATTGCAAACTTTTGCCAATCTGCACATTGAGAGTCAGCAAAGTACGTGGAAGAACAAATGAATGGAATGGACGGTGTCATGATACGAAGGTATAGGAAATGTGGTCTAGGAAATTCTGGCAATAGGGAAGAGATTAGGTAACTAAACAATAAAGGTCATCGATGTGTTTTATTACTTTGCCAGTAAAATAACTTTGGATAAACGAAATAGAGATGATACATATTGCAAAATGGCAATGGGAGGCACCTCTGTAAAACAGAAATTAGTTACCATCGACTATTATTTTGAAGTGTTAGGATGTCGTTTCTTAAGACATTTTTTTAGAGAGTGGCCATTTACGGGAGTGAAATTGGATAATTAACAGTGCAGACAAGAAAAGGCAATTAGCTTTTGAAATCTGGTGTCAAAAATGCTGAAGATTGGATGGGTAGATCGCTTAAGTAATGAAGAGGCACTGAAGAGGATTGGGGAGCGTAGTAACTTCTGGCATATCTTAAGTATACAAAGGGTTTGATTGGTAGGACAAATTTTGAAACAGCGGATCTTCAGTTTAGTATTGGGGTAAATGTGGGGAACAAAAATCGCATTCGGAGGCGCCAGGAGTCGAAGATAGTAAACAGGTTCAGTTGAATGTGGGTTGCTGTTCTTATGAGGAGACGAAGAGTCTTGTTCTGGGCAAAGTAGGTTGGAGAGCTGCATCAAATGAGTCTAGGAGCTGAAAACACAACCAAACAACAACATCTCAGTGGAGGTGGTTCAGAATGTCAAAAATATCCTTTTCGTATCGTTTAACTTGGTGGACGACGAGCTTTTCCTTTGCAGCAGTCAGAACTACCTTCATCGTCAGAGAAGCACGCTTGTCTTTCTCCTGACAGTCGCTCAGTCGAGTGCAAAGGGCCTCAGAGGAAGAACACAGCGTCTCCTGAGGAAATACCACCTGGTTTCGCCTCAATCATTAGTGGCCGAAACCTGTCTGTTGGCGTAGTATATACCTTGTATATTTGTGAGTATACATACATGAATTATTTCTAATATTTGACAAGTACAGAGAGACAATTAGCTCCGAGGAAAACTATTCCTATATCCGGTAGAGAACAGGTAATTGCTACAATTAAAACAACGATATCAATCGAAATGGTTAAAAATGTTGAGTAAGTCAGTTTAGAAACATACCATCACGTCTCTTACTCCAGACTTTCGTCATAGAGAAATATAATGCAGTTATACTCATAGCCTACGTTTTCACAGGCAGTGATTTTATTTTTTGACCCAGTGGTGCTAACAGTACAGAGTACAAGAGAGTTGTATTCCATTAATGCATTTAAATGCATATTTTCTGTCGTGTTTGCCAAGACGTAAATCGTCAATTTGAATCAATACAGCTATAAAATTGCACTTCATAGTATCTGTTTTTAAAATGTCGACAACGAAAGACAACTGAATCTCAGAGAAGAAAAGCTTGTATGAAATTTGTTTTCATTTCGTTAGAAGCTTTGGACAGCTAGAAGAAGCTGTGTATATTGTTGAAATCAGCTCTCTTAACGATATCAACAGTTCAGACGGAATATCATCTACTCTTGGGCCTTGTCTCGACTGAAGTCTTTAAGTATTGTATATCCTACCACGTCTACCTTTACTTCGTCTTCCATTTCAGCCTCCAAGTTTATTTCCTTTGTATAGGCTCTCAATATATTCCTTTCACCTTTCAGCTTTCCCTTCTTTACTTAGTACTGGGTTTTTCCATCTGAATATCTGATGTTGTCTATATTTTATTATCTTGTAAGCAGTATCTATTTTTCCCCTACTTATACATTCTTTTACTGTCTTGCATTTCTCCTCTAGTCACTCCTGCCAGTCTACCCCACCTGTCAACCTCAGTTTTCAAACGTCTGAGCCTCGGCGGAGCGGCCGAGCGCATTGAGGCGCTATGCTACAGTGCGTGAGGCCGTTTCCCGTCGGGGGTTCGAATCCCCCCTCAGGCATGGATGTTTGTGTCGTCTTTAGTATAAGGTAGTTCATAAGTAGTCTGTAAGTTTAGGGACTGATGACCCCGCAGTTAAGTCCCTTAAGTTTAAAAAACATTTGAACATTTTTTTCCAAACGTTTGTACACCTTTTTGGCTGCTTCACATTTCTCCTTTCATCCATTAATTTCAGTATCTCCTGTGCTTCCCATTTCTCTTTCATCAATTAATTTCCAAGGAATTCTATTAGGTCTTGTCCTTCTGCCTATATGATCCTCTGCGGCCCTTACTCCACTCTCTCTCAGAGCTCTTTTCTTCTTCGACTGTTTTATGTTCCCCTCTTTCAGTCATTCCTTGAATAATGCTGCCCCTTAAACTCTTAACAGCCCTTGGTTCCTTCAAATTGTCCGGGTTCCATCTTCTTAATTTTCTACCTTTTAGCAGTCTCTTACGTTTACAATTCATATTCAATAAGTTATGATCAGAGTCTATATCTGCCCCTTATAGTTTAAAGCCTGGTTCCTAAACCTATATCTTCCCATTATAAAGTCATTTTGGTACCTCCCAGTGTCTCCTGGTCTCTTCCATGTATACATCTTCCATTCATTATGATTAAATCAAGTGTTTATGATGACTAAATTGTGATCTTGCACAAAATTCTACCAGGCGATCTTCTCTTTCATACCTTTCCCCCAGTCCATGTCCTTTTCTTCTCAGTTCCACATCGCAATGAATTTTTCCTCTCCCTTAACTGTCTGAATATTTTCTTTTATCACGATATCCTCATCTTCGGCAGAGCTAGTTGGCATATAAACGTCTACTACCGTGGCCGGTGTTGGCTTCGTGTCTATCATTGCCACGATGAATAATTCTATCAAGAAATGTCCATTTTTCTAAATGTTCCTTTTTTGTTACATTATTTCTTATTCTAGATTTTTCTAAGGACCTGACACCCGTCTTGGAAACACAAGTTCGTCTGGTCTCTCCGCAGACACTCGTGCACTGTCGCACCTACGGTACGGCTGTCAGTATCGTCGAGGTAGGTAAGCCTCCACACCTCGGCAATGTGTGTAGTTCATGAGGGTGCAAAATTTTCTTATGAGCACGAAAGTATATATATATATATAAATGTTTGTCTGTATGTGCTCTATGTGTTTATAAACCATTCATTTGATTGCAATGGCACTTTGGTGAACTGTTCACTGTACTCCTTCGAAGGTTCCTGACCCAAAACAAAAGAGCACGACACATAACTCAGGAGAAACGACGTCATAAATAATGAGAGGCCACCGCGTGAGAATACCCAGATTTATGCGTCAACTGTTGTAAAATGGGAGTAGTTAGGGACCTGGAACAAAGTTTGCATGTAATTTCGGACGTTTATGAAGCGGTTTGTAACTGAGCTCCCCTTCTCCCATCCACAAAAAATGATGAAACGAAAAGGTCTACCTCTCACAACAGTTTCGCTGTAGATGCGGTAAAACTGTCGCATCAGGCATCATCTTGTGATGTTTAACTTGATTACCGGCTGACTGTCTTCGCAGCATATTTTGCATATAGTATCGATATGTGTCACTAAATGTGCCATCAGATTTACATGACTGTACGACACATACTTCAGGATGTATAAAAATTAATGTTTATTTATCTGTTATGCACGGACATACCATACATGCGATTGTGATAAAACTTTGTCAACTCATTTCTTACACTCGCAGGTTACTGGCATCTTAAAATTAACTTTAATGTGGTGCATGGTGGAGGGTGTGTTACAATTAGTTACACCTTCACGCTGAAATGGCTAGACGGATATGAATGAAATTTGGAACAGAGGTAGCTTATACCCTGATTCATACATGAATACCTTTCGTAAGCCACCGTATGGTGTTTGGCGGAGGGTACTTTACAGTGTGTTAATATGTCTGTTTCTCTTCACACTGAAACAGCTGGATGGATTTGAATGAAATTTGGAATGCAGATAGCTTATACCAACAATTCCTGGCCAAATTCCTGAATTAATGCATGAGCTACCTTTAGGAAGCCACCGTACGCTGCGTGGCGGAGGGTATCTTACATGAGTTAAATCGTTTGTTACTCTTCACGCGTAAACGGCTGAACTTAGTTGAATGAAATGTGGAATGGAGATAACATATATCCCGAATTAATACATGGGCTACCTTTCGTAAGCCTCTGTAGGTGCATGGTGGAGAGTACAACACACATTCCAGTTGTTTGATTGGTCACCATGAAAGTCAACACTTCGGTGTATGTTTTCATGAAGGAGATGTTTATAATCTGCAAGCCAGTGAATTTAGCATGGCGGAGGGTACTTTGCGACTTAGACATCGATCGACCAGCCACCATGAAACTTGCATATATGTATGTTTTCATATACATGGTGGTACAAAAAGGTATGGCCAAACTTTCAGGAAACGTTCCTCTCACACAAAGAAAGAAAATATGTTATGTGGACATGTGTCCGGAAACGCTTAATTTCCATGTTAGAGCTCATTTTATTACTTCTCTTCAAATCACATCAATCATGGAATGGAAACACACAGCAACAGAACGTACCAGCGTGACTTCAAACACTTTGTTACAGGAAATGTTCAAAATGTCCTCCGTTAGCGAGGATGCATGCATCTACCCTCCGTTGTATGAAATTCATGATGCGCTGATGAGGCCCTGGAGAATGGAGTATTGTATCACATCCGTCCACAATACGAGCACGAAGAGTCTCTACATTTCGCACCGGGGTTGCGTAGACAAGAGATTTCAAATGCCCCCATAAATGAAAGTCAAGAGGGTTGAGGTCAGGAGAGCGTGGAGGCCATAGAATTGGTCCGCCTCTACCAATCCATCGGTCACCGAATCTGTTGTTGAGAAGCGTACGAACACGCCGACTGAAATGTGCAGGAGCTCCAACGTGCATGAACCACATGTTGTGTCGTACTTGTAAAGGCACATTTTCTAGCAGCACAGGTAGAGTATCCCGTATGAAATCATGATATCGTGCTCCAGTGAGCGTAGGTGGAAGAACATGAGGCCCCAATCAAGACATCACCAACAATTCCTGCCCAAACGTTCACTGAAAATCTGTGTTGATAACGTGATTGCACAATTGCATGCGGATTCTCGTCAGCCACAAATGTTGATTGTGAAAATTTACAATTTTATTTCAATTTATATTTAAAGAGAAATACTAAAAAGTGCTGTAACATGGAAATTAAGCCTGTCCACATAACATATTTTTCCTGGAAGTTTGGCCGTACCTTTTTGTAACACCCTGTATACGACAGAGAAGAGTTGGTGGAGGAGGATACGGACAGAAAGGTAAGAGGAAGAGAATGAGAGAGGGAAGGAGATGAACAGAGGGAGGATGAGGAGGAAATGGACAGAGAAAGGGACAGGAGGAGACGGGGAAAGGAGCAGGTGAACAGAGAGAGGGGAAAGGACGAGGTGGTGTAATGAAAGACTGGAAAACCCATTTATATTTGATCGCTTGTTTGTATTTTGTGCACTGCCATAACGTTTATCTCATTTTAATAAAACTTTGTAACTAAACAAGCTAACACTTTCAAATTTCAAACATTGTTTGCACAATTAGTTTGACTTTGTATGACACCAGATAGTATCACATGTATCTATGTCAATGGATTTGTTAGACGTAAATGTCACTATACATTTTACTAATATGCTGTTTTGAACTTGCTGACAGCACTGAAGATGGTTTCTTGGAAAACCGAAATCGATTTGCCTAAATAAAGCAAAAGATTTTACGGCTAATGCTGCTCCTTTCATTAATGATAAAAGTGATTTTGTGGCCGTTGAGCACACCCATCCAGATAATGGAATCCAATTTAAATAATTATTACTTCTGCTGAAACAATGCGCCGGGTTCCAGCTATTACGTGATATTTGATGGAGAAGGGTGGAGGGAGGAGGAGATGTGGCACAGGAGGAAAGGCACTCGACTACCACTTCGAGTGTACTATGCCAATCGCATAGTCAACGACGCCGACTCCGTTCAAGCGGGAAGGGGTGCATGAAAATAGAAGATAGAACTGAGGAGGCGGACAAGAGAATTGCCACGGTGGAGTAGCCGAGCGGTCTAAAGCGTCTCGCTGCGGAGCGCGCGGTTGCTCGCCGTGGAGGTTCGAGTCCTCCCTGGGGCATGGGTGTATGTGTTTGTCCTTAGGTTAGTTTACCTAGGTTTAAGTAGTTTGTAAGCTACGGACTGATGACCACGCAGTTTGGTCCGATAGATTTACAGACATTTGAACATTTTGAACAAGAGAATTGGGGGCGGTGGGAAGAGATGCGCCGATAGAGGGGATGGGGTAGCCAAGAGGGGAGGGGGTTGAGGAGAGGAAGAAGTGAACTGAGAGATAGGAGGGGTGAAGAGATGGACTATGAAATACATAAATACTTGTGCGACGCCGGGTTTTCTGCTGGTAGTGAACTGCTACATGTCAATGAACCAGGGTGTAGGCGTACTGCGTTCGAGCCCACTGGTAGGCTGCCCTCCAGGGCAGCTGGACGGGTCTCCCTTGAGCTGCGGCGGGCAATTGTAAGCAGGCCGATGCGGCGCGGCGGTCCCTTTTAAATTAAGCCCAGCGCCAGGGGCGGCTCCCACGCCCCGGGCAGCCACTGATAGCGGGGTCCCTGCCCTGCCGGTGACCGACCGCACAGTGCCTGAGGAACTGCAGTCCAACGAGACCTCGCCACACGCACAGCCATCTGTTCATCTTACCCGCTGTCATTACGGCGAATGTTACAGCGTTAAGCATTCGCGTATTAATTCACTAACGTATCAAGAACAACGGCCAAGACACCGTTGTTTTTACCAAACTTGGCGGGCCTTTCTGTACTGTAGAGGGGTTTTTAATGTTTCTGACAAAGATTTCACTGTACAGTTACATACAGGCTGTATTGCGGTAGACACTGCTGCATTTTTGCACGTCTTCTGTCGGTTCTATTTACGGAAATTAACGTGTTGTTCGTCGGTCGTTGAGGATAACTAAAGAACTTCGCGTCAGTTTTTAAGATTAAACGTTGATTTGAAGTGATTTACTGAATTTAATTTATAATGTGTGGCACATAAGCATTAAGGACAGTCGAGAGAAATACCTCGTTGTTCTTCTGCTGGCTGTAAAAATCTAAGTGAAGGTTATCTCTTTCAGTCTTGGTGGTTAGTGTTACTAACCACCTCTTTTCGATCACGGTACTTCTATTCCACGCCATCTAGCGAGAAACGGTTGAATTAGTATGTCCGTTTGGACTGTACTTCAAAACAAATGACAGATTCCGGGTACATTGCATGAATGTCAGTGCATACCAGTTGCATTGAATATAGCGCTAACGTACCTTGTCTCGAGTTTCTGATAAAAACATCAATACAACGGGTACGTAACATGTTTTCCGTAACGTATTTCATTGAACGTATTCTCATAGACCTATTTTATGTGTGTTGGCATGCAGGTACTGTTACTTTTGTGTTTTCACTGAGTAGTTACAAAGGGAATGTGGTGGTTTGCTTACAAACCACCATGACGGTGGCGGGTTAGTTTACGGATGTAACGTCGTTTTTTCACATTCTTTACAGTATGTCACGCCGCACGCGCCGCTTAGGAGAGAACGAGATTGGACAATACTTGTTTGAAGACATCCCTTCAGGTAACGAGAGCATTTGTAGCTCTGACGATGACGAAGAAGAGGCAGTAAATCAACCAAATCCGATGGTGTTAGGTGATTTGAGTTCAAAGTTCTCCTGACGACAGTTATGATTCTATTGATGACCTCCCTTTGTTTAGCCGGTTACAACGGACGCCTGATTCTACAGAGTCTAATAATGTACGTGCAAACATGCCGGTTATGATTGCTCCAAAACGGACGAAGGATTATAGAATCGATATGCCAGGTGCGTTTTCTGAAAGAGTGGGTGTGTCAGATCAAATTCTAAGCATGGAGAATGTGACCCCCCCATTTACTATTTCGCCATCTTTGGACTGAGCATTTACAACACCTTTTATGTTTCCAAACTAACCTTTACGCTACTCAAACCGGAAATCCATATACAACTATCACAACAGAAGAGCTTGATGTTTTTATTGCCTTGAATTTGGTGATGGGTATAAAAAAATTGCAGAGCTACCGAGATTATTGGTCTTCAGCGCCTGATTTGCATGACAGCTATGTTTCGAAGTTCATGAGCTTCAACAGGTTCCGTTGGCTTTTCAATAACTTACATGTCAATGACAATAGTGTAATGCCCGACCGAACTGACCCTAATTACGACAAACTGTATAAAATTAGACCTCTACTCGCCATACCGCACAACAATTTTCAAAAACACCACAGGCCATCTGAGAGAGTTACAATCGATGAAAGCATGATCAAATTCAAAGGCAGAAACTCCCTAAAACAATACATACCACGAAAGCCGACGAAACGTGGATACAAGGTGTGGATGATGTGTGCACAATCAGGTTATTGTCTAGAATTTTATATTTACACAGGCAAACAGGGTAGTGACGTTGAAACGGACTTAGGTGGAAACGTTGTCAGGTCGTTTTGCGAAACCTTGAAAAATAAAAATCATAAGGTTTATTTTGACAATTATTTCAATAGTTACTCTTCGCAGGTGAAACTACTTGAGGACCAGATTTTCGCTTGTGGAACCGTAAACGCAAATAGAAAGTTCTTGCCAACGCTAAAAGATGGCAAGCATTTACAAAGAGGTCAACATGATTACCGGGTTAGTGACACAAACGTAAATTTGCTGAAATGGAAAGTCAAGAGATCAGTATTGATTCTGTCAAACTACCATGATCCGACGAATATGGGAAACGTAAAACAGAGAGAGCATGAAGGCAGCAGTACTGAAGTGTCCTGTCCTCAGGCCGTCATCGACTACAACGCAAACATGAACTTTGTCGACAAATTTGACCAGCTGAAAGGAAGCTATGCTATTGACAGAAACCTGAAAGAAGCACATCAAGAATATGCTGCAATTGTAGCACTAAAATATCTCCCATGCGTACTCTATGGCAGCGTGGTACATGTAAAGTGCCTCTTTGCTTACGCAAAGGTAAAACATGTTTTGCAGATTTTCATAAAAAATAATTTGTTTTTGTTAGTTTTGTACGTTTGTAATGATTATTCGTCTAATAAATAACGTTCACAATCATCCTAGTATTATTTATAGCAATAGTCATGATGGTTAGCGTTAGTGACCACCTCAGTCCTTGAAAGCCTGAATAGCTATATTATGTTTCCTCTATTGACTGTGATATTTCAGTTGTAACAGTTGCTTCAATGAATAGACATTGATAATTATGTTCCTATTGTACAAGTGCGAACAGACATTGGTAATTATGTTCCTATTGTAAAAGTGTGACTGAAAGAGTTATATGATGCTTCTTCTCGCAAGGAATGAGGTAAAACGGAAAAAGTGGGCAGTGAAAGTTAACGGAGCAAGCGGGAACCGTAAAGGCGACTTATGAAAAAGAATTATTCCTGTTTGTGTGAAGTAAATATTTTCTGTGTATGTGTGCATAGAACACACACACGTACACCAGGCTGTTACCCGAGATCTATTTCAGTATAAAGGTTGTTCGATGACCCCTCTGCCAGGCACTTAAATCTGATTTACAGAGTATCTCATGCAGATGTAGATTCAGGGTCAGTTAGCTTTTACGTACGTTTGTGTGTGTCTATATGAAATAACTAAGCTGTAAATGAAGGAAGGAAGCGCTGAAACTAACTTATGCTATGGACAACATACATTCAAACCTCGGACGGGAAGCAGACGTGCACTTTCGCAGGAAGTCGACTAAGAGCGAAAGGCCACCTCCCACGCGGCAATCGGTTTTCAATGGCGTAATTAAGTGCTTTTTGTTATAAGTCGTGGTCTGTATGTTGATATTGCAACTGCAAACGTTTTCATGCGTCTACGGTATATGTTATTAAATTATTGATAATCCAATTTTAGATTCATTTTGAAAACAGTCAATTTGACCAAAATAGAGCTGATGGTCGGAAACTATTGAAGCTGACAACCATATCAATGTTCCGAAACCTGTACCACAGTTAACTGTTCAAAGATCAGTAAGAAAAATAACGCTTCTGATTTGTATGAACAGTCAGAAAATAAAATTGAAAACGTTCAGGTAAGTGTTGACAATAAGATGTGTGATCGCATTCGAGAGCAGAGAGGTACAACATGTCAGCGGATACATCTGACATCCAAAAAAACTGAGCGCTTGAGTGCAAACAAATTCCTGAGAACACACACATGTGTGGACAAATTCAAGAAAATACGAATGCCTTTGAGAAAGAAGCCCTGCGACTACATTACTACAGCAGAAGTTGATCCGCCTGCCCGCCTATACCCAGGGGCCCTGCTGACGTCAAGAGTCCTCCTGCCCGTGGCCTACGAGAAAGACAGGCCCTAGCGCAGTCGTCATGCCACGTAAGCAAGGTAGTTCCGAGCCGGCGCGATCGCTAGTGGCTGCCCCACGGCCAACAGAAAGACAGGCCCCAGCGAGGTCGTCATGCCATGTAAGCAAGGTAGTTCCGAGCCGGCGCAATGGCAAGCTCAGTGGCTGCCCGCTATGATGTGCTGGAGCCAATCGGATAGTGTTTGCGCCGACTCGGAACTACATTGCTTATGTGGGTGGTATGATGTGCGCGTTGAGGCCTGTCTTTCCCGTTGGCCACCAGGCTTCCTGCTATGACATAGAGGGGTGTGCCCTAGCGGCCGGCCAATCGGATAGTGTTCGCGCCGGCTCGGAACTACCTTGCTTACGTGGGTGGTATGATGTGTGGGCTGAAGCCTGTCTTTCCCGTTGGCCACCAGGCTTCCTGCTATGACATAGAGGGGTGTGCCCTAGCGGCCGGCCAATCGGATAGTGTTCGCGCTGGCTCGGAACTACCTTGCTTATGTGGGTGGTATGATGTGCGCGCTGAGGCCTGTCTTTCCCGTTGGTCACCAGGCTTCCTGCTATGACATAGAGGGGTGTGCCCTAGCGGCCGGCCAATCGGATAGTGTTCGCGCTGGCTCGGAACTACCTTGCTTATGTGGGTCGTATGATGTGCGCGTTGAGGCCTGTCTTTCCCGTTGGCCACCAGGCTTCCTGCTATGACATAGAGGGGTGTGCCCTAGCGGCCGGCCAATCGGATAGTGTTCGCGCCGGCTCGGAACTACCTTGCTTACGTGGGTGGTATGATGTGTGGGCTGAAGCCTGTCTTTCCCGTTGGCCACCAGGCTTCCTGCTATGACATAGAGGGGTGTGCCCTAGCGGCCGGCCAATCGGATAGTGTTCGCGCCGGCTCGGAACTACCTTGCTTACGTGGATGGTATGATGTGTGGGCTGAAGCCTGTCTTTCCCGTTGGCCACCAGGCTTCCTGCTATGACATAGAGGGATGTGCCCTAGCGGCCGGCCAATCGGATAGTGTTCGCCCTGGCTCGGAACTACCTTGCTTATGTGGGTGGTATGATGTGCGCGCTGAGGCCTGTCTTTCCCGTTGGCCACCAGGCTTCCTGCTATGACATAGAGGGGTGTGCCCTAGCGGCCGGCCAATCGGATAGTGTTCGCGCTGGCTCGGAACTACCTTGCTTATGTGGGTGGTATAATGTGCGCGTTGAGGCCTGTCTTTCCCGTTGGCCACCAGGCTTCCTGCTATGACATAGAGGGGTGTGCCCTAGCGGCCGTCCAATCGGATAGTGTTCGCGCCAGCTCGGAACTACCTTGCTTACGTGGATGGTATGATGTGTGGGCTGAAGCCTGTCTTTCCCGTTGGCCACCAGGCTTCCTGCTATAACATAGAGGGATGTGTCCTAGCGGCCGGCCAATCGGATAGTGTTCGCGCTGGCTCGGAACTACCTTGCTTATGTGGGTGGTATGATGTGCGCGCTGAGGCCTGTCTTTCCCGTTGGCCACCAGGCTTCCTGCTATGACATAGCGGGGTGTGCCCTAGCGGCCGGCCAATCGGATAGTGTTCGCGCTGGCTCGGAACTACCTTGCTTATGTGGGTGGTATGATGTGCGCGTTGAGGCCTGTCTTTCCCGTTGGCCACCAGGCTTCCTGCTATGACATAGAGGGGTGTGCCCTAGCGGCCGGCCAACCGGATAGTGTTCGCGCTGGCTCGGAACTACCTTGCTTATGTGGGTGGTATGATGTGCGCGCTGAGGCCAGTCTTTCACGTTGGCCACCAGGCTTCCTGCTATGACATAGAGGGGTGTGCCCTAGCGACCGGGCAATCGGATAGTGTTCGCGCCGGCTCGGAACTACCTTGCTTACGTGGGTGGTATGATGTGTGCGCTGAAGCCTGTCTTTCCCGTTGGCCACCAGGCTTCCTGCTATGACATAGAGGGGTGTGTCCTAGCGGCCAGCCAATCGGATAGTGTTCGCACTGGCTCGGAACTACCTTGCTTATGTGGGTGGTATGATGTGCACGTTGAGGCCTGTCTTTCCCGCTGGCCACCAGGCTTCTTGCTATGACATAGAGGGGTGTGCCCTAGCGGCCGGCCAATCGGATAGTGTTCGTGCTGGCTCGGAACTACCTTGCATACGTGGGTGGTATGATGTGCGCGCTGAGGCCTGTCTTTCCTGTTGGCCACCAGGCTTCCTGCTATGACATAGAGGGGTGTGCCCTAGCGGCCGGCCAATCGGATAGTGTTCGTGCCGGCTCGGAACTACCTTGCTTATGTGGGTGGTATGATGTGCGCGCTGAGGCCCGTCTTTCCTGTTGGCCACCAGGCTTCCTGCTATGACATAGAAGGGTGTGTCCCAGCGGCCGGCCAATCGGATAGTGTTCGTGCCGGCTCGGAATTACCTTGCTTACGTGGGTGGTATGATGTGCGCGCTGAGGCCTGTCTTTCCTGTTGGCCACCAGGCTTCCTGCTATGACATAGAGGGGTGTGCCCTAGCGGCCGGCCAATCGGATAGTGTTCACGCTGCCTAGGAACTACCTTGCTTACGTGGGTGGTATGATGTGTGGGCCGAAGCCTGTCTTTCCCGTTGGCCACCAGGCTTCCTGCTATGACATAGAGGGGTGTGCCCCAGCGGCCGGCCAATCGGATATTCGCGTCGGCTCGGAACTACCTTGCTTACGTGGGTGGTACGATGTGCGCGATGAGGCCTGTCTCTCCCGTTGGCCACCAAGCTTCCTGCTATGACATAGAGGGGTGTGCCCCAGCGGCCGGCCAATCGGATATTCGCGTCGGCTCGGAACTACCTTGCTTACGTGGGTGGTACGATGTGCGCGCTGAGGCCTGTCTCTCCCGTTGGCCACCAGGCTTCCTGCTATGACGTAGTGGGGTGTGCCCCAGCGGCCGGCCAATCGGCTAGTGATCTGGCCGGCTCGGAACTACTTTGCTTACGTGGCATGATGTGCGCGGCCCCGCTCGCCCATTGTGCCTGGTGCTGGCCGCGCTCCACGTGCGCCCCATTCCTTGAGTCCTGCGACGCTGACGCTCCTCTGCTAAGCCGCCATTATTTCATTGTGCTCGTTCCGTGCTGCCGTGTTGACTCACGGCGAGCAGACGTTTGGCTGCAAGACGTCAGTGACAGGGCGCCGACGCTCTCGCGCCGTCAAAAGGAGGTTGTTTCTGTTTTGTAGTACAAATGTTGTTTGCTATTTATTTATAGTAACACACTCTGCGACAAGAATAACGACGAACCACGAAGCAGTTGTGCAATTGGACCACAAATTAACATTCATACAAATATTTTATATCTAAGGTATTGTATAACTAAGGGAAACATAGGAAAATAAAAGATATTTGAAGACAATATTTTTTTCCTTTATTGTTATTTTCGTGCTAACTATACTCCGTTCACCGAAACGAGAGACGTACTGTGACCAGGGACGCTCGCTTAATGTCGCCGCAGACGTTTCAGGTCTAAGGTCGTTGTGTGTGTTGTTATATAGCAGTGATAATAGATGTTGACTGTCAACTTCATCTTCAAGTAGCAGTTGCTGCTTGCAAGAACAATCAGCATTCATAGTTGATGTGTCTCTTTTTCTCTCTTATTTGTATCACGTAAGAGTAACATCATTATTTCATCCTTTAATTTGTGTACACTGAAGAAGCATTGAAAGAAGAAGTAATACAGCTCTCTAGAGAAACACATAGTTTGACAGTGTGAATAAAACGCAGCTGTTGTGTCCAGAACAGTCAGTGACTTATATTTTTATGAAACCAGTCAATAGAAAGTCACACACTCTTAAAAGTCCCCCCAAGGCAAAGGGGAAAAAATGGCAATGCGACAGAATGTCTTGATGACTTTGAATGAAATGCGATACGAAGAAAAGTTTTTCGTAAGTAATTTCCAACACTTAACGAAGTGCTTGCTGTGGTAAGCAAAGATACAGATTTGGGAAATTTTCATAGAAAATTTTCCATAGAGTATTAAAAGAAATTAATTTTAAATGTTTGGCTTCTAATATCACTAATATATAACAAAACACATCACGAGCTTATATCTGAAACGGATGCAGCGAAACTGAGCGAACGACCCTTATTTGCCCACCTCTGGTCACGCGCCTCAGTGTGTTTACAGTACGTCTCTCGTTTCGGTGAACGGAGTATACGCACAAATCAGCAGCTTGGCAGCAGCATGAACGCCACTCTTCAGCCGAGAGACAATAAAACAATGAACACGCTGAATATTAAACAGTGAAGCGAATAAAATATGGGTAATTAAAATCTTTGACGACCAGACGTTATTGAGGGACACAGAGCAGACAAATTATTTAAAAAAGAAAAAGGAAAAAGAAAACATGTAGCAAGTTAAAACCATGTAGCATGGTAGCGTTAAAATCACATTCAGAAACCAAGACGGTGGACACAAGGAAAAGCACTCGGAGATACTAGTTAAAATAACAGACACTTGTTTGTAAGCAGACAGACTGATAAAATACACTAATGCACTTTAGACACACAGACACTGAACGACGCACTTGATTAAAACGTCGGTGCTTAGGGTCCCGAAGAGTTGCATGGGAGACGGTAGGAAGCGCGGGAAGAGGGGGTAGGAGGGGGTGGGGAGGGAGCGTAAGGACTCCGGGGTTGGAAGGGGGATAGCCAAGCTGCAGAAGGGAAGAGGAGAGTAGTGGGAGAGGGGGCGTTGCAACAACGTGGAGGGGATCCGTGTTGTTAGGAGGGATAGATTTCGGGACGAAGGGCATCATCCGGGAGAGGAAGGTGGCGGAAGTTACCCTGCGAAAGAATCTGGATAGTGTACAGATGAAGGGAGGGAGGATGCAGTGGTGAAGGCGTGTCAGAGGCCCAGGGTTGGTGCGGATGGGGTAGACCAGGGGGCGAAGACAAGTAAGCTGTACGTATTCAAGAAATTAAATGTAAAACCAGTTCTGAGCAAAGACGGGAAAGATGAAAGGTGTAAATAACACATAGAGGGGCTCTGCAAAGGAAATGAACTTAGAGACAATATTGTAGGAAGGCAAGAGGAAGTAGATAGGAGGTACTATACTGACAGATAAAATTGGCAGAACTCTCTGAAATTCGGAACAAGTCCTCTGGAGTAGGTGACATTCCCTTAGAGTTACTGAAGTCAATGGGAGAGACAGCCATGACAACCATTTCACCTGATGTGTAAGATGTATAAGACAGGTGAAATACCCTATACACAGACATACTTCGCCAGTTTATTACTGAAAAAGATAACGCCTAGCTGCAAATAAATAATATTTCTGTGTATAAACTGTTAATATGTAGTAGAGCACATTTGCAGGGTGAGACACATAAAGCACATCACACGAGCAGTGTTTCTGGACATTGAAAAAGCATTTGACAAAGTCTGGCATGACGGCTTATTCTACAGATCATACCGGTTAGGCATTCCAGGACACATGATTAATATGTCTGATCGTTCCTGCCAGGGAGGAAATTCTCGGAGAGATGCGGCAATCATTTGAGGAAAATCAGGAAAGCTGTGGCAGGAGTCCTGTGTCAAAAGTAGCAACATCGAGATTACACTGTAAGCCTGTAATACAGCGGTCTTTAAAAGTAGCAGCAACATAAACTTCGTTGTTAGGAAGCTGCAGCAACACCTGGACGAGATATCGCACTGGTGCAGCGACTGGAAAATTAAAATAAATCCAGAACTATACAGTTCAGCAGGGCCATGACGATATACGATTAGTATGAAACGTTACCTCAGGTTCCGATGATGATTATTTCGAAAAATAAATGAATAGCCGCATCACCACCTATGGCCTTTATATTCATACAGCGCCCATAATAACACTGCTTAATGAATATAAATGAAAAATGGGCGCATACCTGATCAGAGACATCATGTCACATCTGCAACTTTTGTATGTAATCTATGTGAAGTATACTAGCGGCAAAACATAATCAATACTTTCACTACACGGTACCAATGTTGATACTACGGATGACAGCATTGCTAAAGCAGAATTGCTAAATACGGAAAATGTTTTTCACCGAAGGAGAGGACACATAGTCAACACGGATTCTGAAAGTATCGTTCTTGTGAGACACAAATAACTCTTCACTTCCATGAAATGATGAGTGCTATCGACAAGGGATCTCAAACGGATTGCATATTTGTAGATTTTGGCCCACTTTAGGTGACGGTAGTAACACGAAAAGTGGGCATTTGCGATCGTCTTTTGACAGCTCGAAATTTAAATGGAAATAACGGCTTAACCATTTATTTGAGACAAAAATTGAATAACCGAATTTGTAGGTGAGAAAATTCTCTACAACTTTGTTCTCTTATGGTGTTTTTTTTTTTTTTTTTTTTTTTTTGCATATATCTTATTCTTTGAGAGATATTTGCAAATACCAAGGGAGATTTGACACTGCCCATTGAATTAACGAAAACCAGCCGTTCGGAGATGTCACGTGACATTCCTCGCCCAGAACTCTCTCTGGCATACGCCATCTTGCGTTGCGTATTTGATTATTTTTTTATTGTAACTTACACGTTGTCATTTCAAAGCAACGGCGCACTGAAGAATTAAGAAATACACGTCCTACGTACGATAAATGATAATTTAATGTCTAAAATGCCGTATTAGCATCAGTTAGCAACTGCCACCAAGAGTACGAGATTGAAGGTCCCCCGTTGTAATTGTGGGCCGCAGTGTAGTAGGCAGCACGTTGGACTGTAATGCTCATGGTCAGTTGTTCGGAACCCCCCACCACCCAAAACTATTTTTCTTCTTTTTTTCCTAAAAGGGTTTCGGACACTCTTATTAATTAAATAGAGCTATGTTCTTCAATGTTTAGAGTTGTGCATATGTAAGAAAGGGTAGCAGTCAACAATCTGTAGATTGGTTTGGACACCACAGTGCTTTACTAGGCATGGTCCTGTTTGGAGTTGGTATGCCGTTGACTTCCTCCGACCTTCGAACTGACTTACCCAGCCAGTTATAGAGGGACCTACAGTTTCAAATGTTCAAATGTTTGTAAAGCTTATGGGACTTAACTACGGGGTCATCAGTCCCTAAACTTACAAACTACTTATGAACTAGCTAACACTAAGGACTGCACAAATATCCATGCCCTAGGGGGGATTCGAACCCCCGACCGTAGTGGCCGTGTAGACCGTTACTGGAGCGCCTCAGTCCCCTCGGCCACCGCGGCCGGCACCTACAGTTTAACGTGGGTTGCGAACCACAAAGCTACTCGGTATTTTTCACATGAGCAATACTGCGTGTTTGTTCTATTTCGTGAACATGCCGTGAACTACGTAGCAACGAATTGAACAATGGTCTTCTGAAGCATATGCACGTAAACTGTGGCAAGTGTAGTTTCTTAATGAAACGGAAGGGAAGTGTGTACATTGCAACAAATTAAGTTATTTATGTTTTTCTAAGCGTTTATTCATTAGTTATGGAATATGCTGAAAAAATTAATTAGAATCAATGAATCTACTAAAATGTTTGTCTTCGACATGGTTGCTATGCACGGTTTCGTTCATGTTCCTCTGTTCTGCGCTAAAATATAGAGAAAACATTCTATTTCAAACCGTGATTAAGTTTTCTTATACAGCTAAAACCACAAACGGAATAAGTGTGGTAATATTGAATTCCACATAGCTCTAGCACTTAATACACACACACACACACACACACACACACACACACAAAAAGTTAGTACAATCAATACGTCATTTACAACAGTCATTGTAACAGTATCTCCCCGGTTTATGGACATGTGATAAAGAACTCTATGTTTACAATTCGTTGCTATGTATTTCATGGCATGTTCTCGAAACAGAACAAATGCAGTGATTCTTCAGTTTCTCCCAGCGTATTTGATAATCAAAATATCCACGGGTGTACTGCCGGCCTATAGTGTCCAACGGGCACAATATTTCGGCGATCATACATGTCGCCATCATCAGGTGAACTGACGGACTGAGCTCCTGGAAACGCGCCGGCACGGAGATCCGCACGCTACGGCTGCTCGAAGGGAACTGGGTTCTAGCCCGGTAGCGGGCCATTTAAATACCCTCGGCCCGCGGAGCGACCCCTCCGCGGTCCGCGCCCCGCGCCGCGGCCGCGCAGTGGAACCGATTGCGCCGGCGTCTGAGAAGACGTCGGTGTGAGGGCTCTGTCCGCCGTGGTCGTCACTTCGTTACGTTTGCTAGATTTACTCTTAATTAACCCAATCGCTGGTTCCCAAGCTTTGCTAAGATTATAGCCAGAGTCACGATTTATTAGGTCGTCACTTGTGCGAATTTCAATGGCCTCTCTAACGACGCAGTCCCAGTATCTCGACGTCTGTACCAGAATCCTAGTGTGTTCATACTCCATGGCGTGATTCTCCGACAAACAATGTTCAGCGACCGCCGACTTGCTCGGATACATCAATCGTGTGTGCCTCTGGTGTTCAACGCATCGATCCTCGACGGTACGCATCGTCTGTCCAATATATGATTTTCCACACTGACACGGAATCTGGTACACGCCCGCCTTCCTCAAACCGAGATCATCTTTAGCGCTCCCCACCAGTGCACGAATTTTATTCGGCGGACAAAAAACAGTTCCACCCTGGTGTTTTCTCAAAATGCGGGCGATCTTCCCTGAGAGTGCCCCGGTATATGGAACGAACGCAGTGCCTACATCCTCCCTTGCGTTTTCATCCGTTTCCACGGGTTGGGTTGTAGTGGTTGGGCGGAGAGCCCGCTGAATCTGCCACTCTGAGTACCCATTTTTTCGAAATACAGTTCTCAGGTGTTCCAATTCCTGGGGTAGACTCTCTGCGTCGGAGATAGTGCGCGCCCTATGTACTAGAGTTTTAAGTACCCCATTCCTCTGTGAAGGGTGGTGACAGCTGTCTGCGTGTAAATACAGATCAGTGTGCGTTGTCTTCCGATATACACTATGACCCAGGGTGCCATCAGCTCTTCTCTTGACCAAGACGTCAAGGAACGGCAATTTACCCTCCGTTTCAGTCTCCATAGTGAATTTGATGTTGGGGTGTATGGAGTTCAGATGTGTAAGGAAGTCAAGGAGTTTATCCATACCATGTGGCCAGATGACGAAAGTGTCGTCCACATAACGGAAAAAGCAAGTGGGTTTCCATTCAGATGATGCCAGCGCTTCCTCCTCGAAATTCTCCATGTACAAATTTGCGACCACAGGGGAGAGTGGGCTACCCATGGCGACTCCCTCCGTTTGTTCGTAGTATTCGCCATTGAAAAGAAAATACGTGGAGGTCAAGACACGCCTAAAAAGTTCAGTGGTCTTCTCGTCAAATTTCTGACCAATCAAATCTAGTGACTCACGAAGGGGCACCCTCGTAAACAACGAAACGACGTCAAAACTCACCATGATATCTGACTCATCCAGCCTGAAGTTGTTAAGGCGTTTCACAAAATCCACGGAATTACGCATGTGATGAGGGCATTTACCCACATAAGGACTTAATATTCCCGTCAAGTATTTGGCCAACAAATATGTAGGTGCTCTGATGTTACTGACAATGGGACGTAACGTCACCCCATCTTTGCGAACCTTAGGGAGTCCTTAAAGTCTTGGCGGTACCGGACCTTGAGGTAGCAGTTTCTTGGCGACACCCTCCGGTAAATCCGCATCCTTGAGAAGCGCCCTCGTCTTGTTTTCCACCTTCTTTGTGGGGTCAACGCTGATCTTCCGGTAGGAATCGTCATTTAGCAGGCTCTGCATCTTTTCAGTGTAGTCCTTATGGGAGACAACAACCGTAGCATTGCCTTTGTCAGCCGGTAAGACAACAACATCAGGGCGCTCCCTCAGGTCACGAATGGCCGCCCTCTCTTTACTAGTGATGTTCGACTTCATGGGCTTGGATTTCGTCAATGCACGACAAGTTTCACGACGTATTTCCTCAGCTGAATCAGGCGGAAGTCGAGCTGCAACCTGTTCAACAGCACTAATAATTTCTGCGACCGGTGTGAACTTGGGGGTAGGAGCAAAGTTGAGTCCTTTCTCTAAAACTGAGACCGCATCATCACTCAACTCCTTGCCACTCAGATTGATGACGGTCTTGCACGGAACCTGCAGAGATGGCTTGTCAAGGAGGCGTGAGAACTTAGCTGTTTGACGTCCCGGGCAACACACTAGGATTCTGGTACAGACGTCGAGTTACTGGGACTGCGTCGTTAGAGAGGCCATTGAAATTCGCACAAGTGACGGCCTAATAAACCGTGACTCTGGCTATAATCTTAGCAAAGCTTGGGAACCAGCGATTGGGTTAATTAAGAGTAAATCTAGCAAACGTAACGAAGTGACGACCACGGCGGACAGAGCCCTCACACCGACGTCTTCTCAGACGCCGGCGCAATCGGTTCCACTGCGCGGCCGCGGCGCGGGGCGCGGACCGCGGAGGGGTCGCTCCGCGGGCCGAGGGTATTTAAATGGCCCGCTACCGGGCTAGAACCCAGTTCCCTTCGAGCAGCCGTAGCGTGCGGATCTCCGTGCCGGCGCGTTTCCAGGAGCTCAGTCCGTCAGTTCACCTGATGATGGCGACATGTATGATCGCCGAAATATTGTGCCCGTTGGACACTATAGACCGGCAGTACACTCGTGGATATTTTGAGAACAAATGCACTTTTCAGAGAAAGCGCTGTTGCGTTTGAACAACTTAGAATCTTACAGAATACAGTTGAGTTCAGTTAACAAGAGTGTATGAAAACCTTTTAGGGAACAAGAGGAAAAATAAGTGGGCTAAAAAAAAAAAAAAAAGACAGTGGTATATTTCTTCCGTGAGATCGATGGTTTGCGGTCGTTTGTTCATATTCGTTCTGGGTGGTTCGTTGAGAATTTTACTCAGTTATTTATTATAGATGGCGTTGAACCAACACCGTCTGAAGGCCTGTGCACTGCCGTGCCACGTCACGTCATGTAGAGTAGTTCACGATCGCGTAGCTTTTTATTGGTTCTTCTGTTTGAACTGGTACTTTGTGGACGTTGGTTTGTTTTGTCCTACGTTCATCGTTACAGGCGGCGTCAGCTACTACGCCGGCAACCCTCTGACAGAGCGCGCTGAGCCACCGCGCCTAGCAAGTTCTGAACCACCGTGTAACATGTTCGTACATCACAAACTAATTCCTCGCCTCTATGGCGGTCAGCTGCGAAAGTAATTCGTGATTCTCGTACCATCGATGGCAGTTTTAACTAACCAACATTAGATTGTAATTCATAGTCCTAAGAATGACGTCTTTTTGATAATTTTCTGGGCGCCACTGCTTTGCAATGACAACCCTTGAGTTATAATAAGAAAATCATCAATGTAGAGAAAGCGAGATGGCGTACGGAAAAGAAATTTTGGGGCGAGGGATGTCACGTCATTGATTTACGAACGCCAAATGTACGCTGTGTTCTATCCAGGCTATGGTCACTCGTCCGAACGCCAAAAGTACGCTACATCAGTCGTAACCAGTACAGGCAAAGAAAATAAACTTTGAACTACCAAGGCAAGACAGGTGATTATATTTTAACGGAAAAATATAATGAAAATGTGGGAGAGATATTAAAATGATAGTTCAAAGAGGTAAAAGTTCAAAAAAGAGTATGTTTTTCAAATCTAAACTCAAATATCATATAATTTTGGCTGTTTGTCAAAATATGGTGCGTAGGTATTACCACAATAGTAGAGTCGTAATATCACCATAATTTTTTATTATTTAGATTATTATTTTGGTCCGAAACGTTAGCAAAAACTTATAAAACTACAGATCTAAAGTGGGCCGTAAAACACGTTAGTTCGATTTTTTGAAAGGCTTTTGACACTGTACTTCACAACTATGTTGTAATAAAATTTCTGCTGTGTCGAATATCGCCACAGTTGGGCGATTGGATTCGCGGGATCCCCATCAATTGGGACTGACGGATGATTTAGAGAACAGAGAAGATAAGCTAATTTCGTATTATGACCATGTAGTGGAGATAGTGTCACGATGCATGAGTCGGGGTGGAAGTCATTAAAAGAAAAGCGTTTTAATTGCGATGAGATCTATTCGCAGAATTTCTTTCATCACATTTCTCCTCCGAATGCCAGGGTATTTTTTTACCACCCGCCTAGATTACGTCACATGATGATTAAAAAAAGATAAAGCAGTCAACAATCCGAAGATTGGTTTGAACACCACAGTGCTTTACTAGGTATGGTCCTGATTGGAGGTGGTATGCCGTTGCCTTCCTCCGACCATGGAACTGACTTACCCAGCCAGTTACAGGGGGACATACAGTTTAACGTGGGTTCCGAACAATGGTGCTACTCGATATTTTTCACATCAGCAACATTGCTGGAAGTGAAAGAAGTAGAAAGTGATAGATAAAAATGCAACAACCCGGTGGGGATCGAAATGGCGACCTTTGGATTCATAGTCTGGCATTCTACCACTGTGCTGTACTAAACTATATCAGCTCAAAAATGGAAACATTAGGCGTTACAGCACGCTATAAAAGAATGGAACGGTAGGGAAATACCACATAAAAAGTTATATGAACTGTCAGCCACGCACTTAAATGTGTATTTATGTAAATCTACATCTACGTGGGATACTCAGCCAATCACATTTAAGTGCCCGGCAGAGGGTTCATCGAACCACCATTATACTATGTATCTCCCATTCCATTCTCGAATAGCGCGCGGGAAGAAAGAACACCTGAATATCTCTGTTCGAGCTCTGATTTCTCGTATTTTATTCTGATGATCATTTCTACCTATGTAAGTGGAAGTCAACAATATATTTCCGCATTCGGAGGAGAATGTCGGCGATTGGAGTTTCTAAGTATCCCACGCCGCAGCGATAAGCGCCGTTGTTGTAATGATTCCCATCCCAGATTCTGTATCATTTTCGTAACGCTGTCTCCCCTGTATCGTGACAATACGAAACGAGCTGCCCTTCACTGGATTCTTTCGATGTCCTCCGTCAAACCCACCTGATAAGGATCCCACACTGGGCAGCAATACTCCAAAAATGGACGGACAAGCGTAGTGTATGCAGTTTCTTTCGTCGTTCTGTCGCATCTTTTAAGGGTTCTGCCTTCCCCACAACATTATCTATGTGTTCTTTCCAGTGTAAGTCTGAAGTAATAGTAATTCCAAGGTATTTAGTGGAGTTTACGGCCTTCTCTTTTGACTGATTTATCTTGTAAACAAAGTTTAACGGATTTCTTTTCGTACTCATGTGGACGATTTCACACTTCTCACTATTTAGAATCAATTGCCAATTTTTAAACCATAATGATATCTTATTCAGATCGTTCTGCAGTTGGTTTTGATCTTCAGATGATTTTACTAAACGGCAAATTACGGCGTCATCTGCAAACAACCTAAAAGAGCTACTTAGATTTTCCCCTAAATCGTTTACGTAAATAAGGAACAGCAGAGGACCAATAACACTACCCCATGGAACGCCCGATATCACCTCTGTTTTAGTCCATGCCTTACCGTCGATTAGTACAAACTGTCTCCTATCTGAGACGAAATCCCCTATCCAATCGCAAATTTGGCGCGTTACACCATAATCACGCAAATATAGATTGAATAACAGATCGTTGTTAACCCTCTCATGCGTCACGTCCTCAAATGGAGACACTTACATTTTGCCTCTTTTCTGTTATCTTCTACGTCTGAGGTGATCATAAAATGACAGGTACCTCATACCAAGACTAATAATGAATGCTAGAATGTCTCGTAGACAGCAGTGTTTGTCGTTGGCCTAACAAAGAAATGAAAAGTAGACATTACAAGAAAAATTTAAGAGGCAGGCCTTCAAATGAAAGAAAATTATTGTCTGTACATCGAAAAAGAAAGAAAGCCTGTCATTCTGTACCCAACGAATTACGCTTCGATGGGTTATAACACTGATCAGCCAAGTCAGGTGATCCCGATTACAGAGGTGTCATGATCGGGACTGCCGACGGAAAACACGTTACATTTGAGAAAAGTGTAAACTTGCTGTGTGTCCTGAGTGCGTGAAACAACTTCATTGTACGAAAAATACAAAATAGTGTACGCTGTTCGTGTATTCTTTGATGTTATTAACAGATGTTGCATGTAACATGTAGTAGTTTTCGTACTCACTGTCCTCACATTTGAGGACACCTCCCTGTTGGTCTGTGACTCTATTTTTTTTAGATTAATTATGATGAATTCTGCACAAGATAGGCCTTAAGTTACCAAATAATGTATCAGATATTTTGTTCATTGTCGAATGAGGGGGTTAATTGCACAGTGTTTCAGATACCTGTGCTTTTTATTCTGGACGGAACAGACGTTATAAAAAAATTTTAAAAAAATACCTCTCGTTCAATTCACAGTTAGAGATTTAGCAGAAATTCGCGACGCCTCTGGAGAATCGGTGGTCCAGGCCGGTGTTCACGGGACTCGCGCCTCTTCCTCGCTGACATCCTCTCGCCGACTGCTCTGCAGAACGAAACAAATGAGTGCTCTCGGGTGGTGCGTGGCGCCCCCAGGCAGAGCCACCCCCCATCCCCTCCCCTGCTGTCAGGCGACAGACGCGCGCAGACAGGCGCGTAATTGCGGCGGCCGGCGGCTGGCGGCGCTGGCGTCGCCTGACTCAGCTGGCGGCTGGCGGCGCTCAGTGGCCTCATTAGCGGGAAGCACTTTTCCAGCCGCGCCTCGCCCCGCTCTGTTTGCGACGCAGTCGTGACTCGCGGCGCCACCGCGCCCTCTGTGGCAGCCGCCGACTCGCTTCTCCCAGACACCGTGGCGCCCCGAAGCCTTGCAAATGATCCCGCCAAACTCAGTAGCAAGAGAACTGCGTAAGCCAGTGCGGTAGACGCGAGCAAGCGCTCTACCGACTGACCTATCCCGACACGACTCACGATCCACCCCAAATCGTGAGTCCTGTCAGGATAGCTCGGTCGTTAGAGCGCTTGCTCGCGAAAGGCAAAGGTTCAAATGTTTGTTAAGCTTATGGGACTTAACTACGGGGTCATCGGTCCCTAAACTTACAAACTACTTATGAACTACTTACGAACTAGGACGGCACAAATATCCATGCCCGAGGGAGGATTCGAACCCCCGACCGTAGTTGCCGTGCAGACCGTGACTGGAGCGCCCCAGTCCCCTCGGCCACCGCGGCCGGCAAAGGCAAAGGTCCCAGGTTCAAGTCCCGGTTCCGGCACACAATTTTTATCTCCCAGCAAGTTTCATATCAGCTCACACTCCGCTGTAGAGTGAAAGTTTCATTCTGGAAACATCCCTTAGGCTGTGGCTAAGCCATGTCTCCAGTCATATCCTTTCTTCCAGGAGTGCTAGTCTTGTATGTTTTGCAGGAGAGCTTCTGTGAAGTTTCGGAAGTAGGAGGCGAGGTACTGGCGGAAGTAAAGTTCTGGGGCGGCATCGTGAGTCGTGTCGGGATAGCTCAGACGGTAGAGCGCTTGCCCGCGAAAGGCAAACGTTCAGTTTCAAGTCCCGGTTCCGGCACACAATTTTTATCTGCCAGGAAGTTTCATATCAGCGCACACTCCGCTGCAAACTGATAGTTTCATTCTGGCTTTTAATCAAATTGCGTGGTTATGGTATATCGCCCCAAATTTGCGATTGGATAGGGAATTTTCTGTTAGAGACAATTCGTAGTAATCGATGGTAAGGCATCGACTAAAACGGAGATGATGTCGGGCGTTCCACAGGGTAGTGTTATTGGTCCTCTCCTGTTCCTTATTTACATAAACGATTTAGGGGCAAATCTAAGTAGCTCTCTTAGGTTGTTTGCAGATGACGCCGTCATTTACCGTCTAGTAAAATCATCTGAAGATCACAACCAACTGCAGAACGATCTGAATAAGATATCACTATGGTGTAAAAATTGGCAATTGACTCCAAATACTGAGAAGTGTCAAGTCGTCCATATGAGTGGACTTCCACTTACATACGTACAAATGATCATCAGAATAAAATACGAGAAATCAGAGCCCGAACGGAGAGATGCAGGTGTTCATTCTTCCCGCGCGTTGTTCGAGAATGGAATGGAAGATAAATAGTATAACGGTGGTTCGATGAACCATCTTCCAGGCACTTAAATGTGATTTGCAGAGTATCCCATGTAGATGTATGTGCTTCATTTTATGCTGTTACATGCTCTGGAGCCACTCAGGCCTGGGGAGCTGGACGCAACAAGCAGTGTCTACGTTGTAGCGCGAGGTCTAGTGGCCGCCTGGGGTTTGAGTGCTTCTCTCCAAGGAGGTACTGTTCCGTGCCTGTTCAGCCTGTGTGTTTAGCTGTTTGGTTTACCGCAGGCTCTTCAAACGTGCGCCTGTTTTATTTCACTGTTCTTTTAACTCTGGATCTTTAAAGGCGAGTGTAATTAAATTATTACTGGTTGCTCCTTTGGGTTTGTTACCTGGGCAAATTGTTTAACTCAGTATTTGCCTGTTATCGTTGTTCATGGGAAACAGTGCATCCCCCGAAAACCGCACTAACTTGAGATTAATGGTGACATATTTTAAAATTGTATTTGCAATTACCTAAGCTTATTTCAAGTCTTTACTTATCAGGTGTTCAAGTTGGTCAGTCATTATCCTTGATTTCAAAAAATGGTTGTAAATATATCGGGCCAAACTGCGTGGTCTTCAGTCCGTAGCTTACAAACTACTTAAACCTAGGTAAACTAACCTAAGGACAACACACACACCCATGCCCTAGGGAGGACTCGGACCTCTGACGGCGAGCAACCGCGCACATCGCAGCGAGGCGGCTTAGATCGCTCGGCTACTCCACAGCGGCTCCTTGATTTCAGAAAGCAGCTTGGAAACTGATTTATCCCTTACCCCCTCTATACCAAATCTTCCTGGAGCCTTCCCCGAAGAACAACAGACAACGCAGATTTCTTGTCTTCATTTCTCTATGGTTTTAAATGCGATTAGTATATACGGGATATATGACTTCAAAGGACTCTTAACACTTGTTTCTGAACAGTCAAAATATTTTAGTCGTGCCCATACATTTTCTTTGACTGAGGTAACCCTAATTCTGTTCCTTGAAGTATTGAAAAGAAGGTTTTCCTGTGCTGAATGACGGACTCTACGTGCATTTAAATGTATACTTGGATGTGTTGCCTTTCAGTAGACCGTATAATTAAATTCACCGTTTCTCCTTTCCTAATTTCAATAGAAACTTAAAAATTGGAGAAATCTTATCCACAAGTTTAGAGAACATAAGTAATGCTCAATACCATCCGGTCAAAAATAGATGATGTTGTCAATCATAGGAGTGTCTATAAAATAACAGAAGTGGTGATGTAAGTGTATGTGCACCAAAATTCAAGCTTCGAAGCAAGAATTATACTCAGGCAAATGTGTCATAAATGATGTCTGTAGCCAAGTAAAAAAAAGTGTGGACAACTTTTGTGGAAGAACTGTTATTTTGTAATAAGTGTAATAATAGAGCAATGAACTCTCATGATATTTCACATTAAACTCTGTTTCTGGATCCTTTATTTTACTGATAGAAGTGTACGGTGAAGGGTATTTATCACATGTAAGTTTTTTTATATTTTTTTAAGTTTTTCCAAGGTGGTTAAGATAATGTTGAAACTGATTCACAGCTGGGACGCTAATCAACATCAAAATGGATAAAAATATCAAAGAAGTAGCTTGTCTGATTCTATCTGACTGTCAGTTGAGTATTCAATTGATTGTAGAACCTGTATGAATCTACAAACAGTGCACAAGTCAAATTTCATGTAACCAAATTCACATGAGAAAATTGTGTGCAAAACTGGTTCCAAAATTTCTCTCTCACTCTTTGAATCCCGTTAAAAGTGACCCTTTTCTAGGAAAGAGTGATAACATCTGACAATACTTGGTTTTTCACTTATGATCCAGCAAGAACAAGCCGGCCGCGGTGGCCGAGGGGACTGAGGCGCTCCAGTCACGGTCTGAACGGCCACTACGGTCGGGGTTCGAATCCCCCCTCGGACATGGATATTTGTGCCATCCTTAGTGTTTAGTTTGTAAGTTTAGGGACAGATGACCCCGTAGTTAAGTCCCATAATCTATAGAAACATTTGAGCAAGAGCAATAAAAGATCGAATGAGAAAATCCTGATTCAAAGCGGTGCGTGTGTTAGTGTCAGTGTGTGTGTGTGTGTGTGTGTGTGTGTGTGTGTGTGTGTGTGTGTGTGTTAGTGTATCTTCACTACGAAACTTTACTGCCTCGAGGTCCTTGCTGCTCCTTGAGAAAATAAGAAAAAGAAGTTCCCAGATATGCAAGTACAGTTCTCTGCATCAAGAAAACACTCTGCCTCATTCCGTCTATTAAGAAGTTTGTTTAACCTGCACCGAGGATGTTCGGTCAATGAAACAAATCGATATGCAAGTTTTTTTGAATGATTATTAGATGAAATAGGAGATACTATACTGAGAGATGAATTTGACAGAGCCCTGAAAGACCTAGGTCGGAACAAGGCCCCAGGAGTAGATGACATACCCTCAGAGCTACTAAAGTCTCTGGGAGAGCCAGCCATGACAAAACTATTTGAACTGGTGTGTAGGATGTATGAGACAGGCGAAATACCCTCAGACTTTAAGAAAAATGTTATAATCCCCAGTCCAAAGAAATCAGGCGCAGACAGGTGTGAAAATTACAGAACCATCAGTTTGATAAGTCATGGTTGCAAAATTTTAACACGAATTATCTACAGGAGAATGGAAAAGCTGGTAGAAGCTGACCTCGGGGAAGATCAGTTTGGATTCAGGAGGAACGTAGGAACCCGTGAGGCAGTACTCACTTTATGTCTTATCTTAGGAGATAGGTTAAGGAAAGGCAAACCTACATTTTTAGCTTTTGTAGATTTGGAGAAAGCTTCTGACAATGTTGACTGGAATACACTCTTTCAAATTCTGAAGTCGTCAGGGGTAAAATACAGGGAAAGGAGAGTTATTTACAACTTGTACAAAAGCCAGACTGCAGTTATTAGACTCGAAGGGCATGAAAGGGAAGCATCAGTTGGGAAGGGAGTAAGACAGGGTTGTAGCCTTTTTCCGATGTTATTCAATTTGTACATCGAGCAGGCGGTGAAGGAAAGCAAGGAAAAATTTGGAATAGAGATTAAAGTCCAGGGGGAAGAAATGAAAACATTGCGTTTTGCTGATGATATTGTAATTCTGTCAGAGACAGCAAAGGACCTGGAAGAGCAGTTGAATGGAATGGACAGTGTGTTGAAGAGAGCGAATAAAATGAACATTTACAAGAGCAAAACAAAAATAATGGAAAGCGGTCTGAAAAAGAAAAATTTGCTAACATCGAATATTAATTTAAGTGTAAGGAAGTCTCTTCTGAAGGTAGTTGTGTGGAGTGTTGCCTTGTACGGGAGTGAAACATGGACGATAAGCAGTGGAGACAGGAAGAGAATAGAAGCTTTTGAAATGTGGTGCTACAGAAGAATGCTGGAGATTAGGTGGGTAGATCGCATAACTAATGAAGAGGTACTGAATAGAATTGGTGAGAAAAGGAATCTTTGGCATTCCCTGACTAAAAGAAGGGATCGCTTGGTAGGACACATTCTTAGACATGGAGGAATCGTAAATTTAGCATTGGAGGGAAGTGTGTGGGGTAAAAATCGCAGAGGGAGACCAAGAGACGCATATAGTAAGCAGATTCAAGTAGATGTGGGTTACCGTTTTTATGAGGAGATTAAAAGGCTTGCTCAGGATAGAGTAGGGTGGAGAGCTGCATCAAACCAGTCTTCGGACTGAAGACCATAACAACAACATATTTCTTATTAAAACGATCAAGCTGAAATTTCAGTAATTGTTTCACTTTTCGTCTTTGTCTGTCAGATCAGCTTTGATTCTATTATTATCCATAAATAACCTTATCGTAAATCTTCTTTCAGCGGTTGGTTTAGCGTATTCAGCCGAAGACAAAGATCTTTGTCAAAGCCTCGTGCGCAAACTGTCTCACGTATCAAGAAGGTGTTACAAACAATGTGCACGTGTCCCTGCTCCTGTTTCCTTGTCACTCTGTACAATGGGTACGTCATTAGCTTCAGATACTTCTTCCTAGCTTGAGACCACGTGCGGAGAACAAAAGCGCTCATTATACGGCAGAAGCTAAAAGAATGTCGCGAGCTATCTACAAACACTCTGTGCTAACTTAAAGGCAACTGTGCACATAGATGGCGTTAAAGGTACATATGTTTCTCCTGTCGCCAAGTACGTTTTGAGAGAAAAGTAGTTGAACGCGTACCGCTAGCAGATACAAGCATACCGGCTAAAACATCTGTGTTTTATCAAGTGATTAATCAGAACCAGTGACTGGCAAAGAAGCGAACACACACAGATAATAATACAGTTGCTTAAAACGAGAATAAGCGGTGTAAAAGAGACGAAAGAAAAAATATGGTATACGATCCAAATGTTCAAATGTTTGTGAACCTCATATTTACAGAATGAATGACATCAACTGCGAATAGGCGAAGCTGAAAACGTGTACCCAGTCTGGATTCGAACACGACTCTCCTGCTTTCGAAGCAGTTGTGCTGAGCACTAGACCACTTTTTTTTCTTTTCCTGTTAAGGTGATATAAATATCAATCAATACAAATAAACAATCCTTGAAACGGATTTGTGTCTCGAATTATTATTATTATTATTATTATTATTTCCTTTCCGCTATGCTTTGGTAAATTTATGTTATTTCTATTTTATTTTATTTTCTTATTTTTATTTTTATTTATTTATTTATTTTATTAGTGCTATCTACTGCTAACTGACGTCCTCAAAGTTTGTCTTCTCGTATATAATGTAAGCTTACGCAGTGGTCTCCGCAATCAAACTCGATTGTCTAATTTCATTCTTTCGATAATTCTTTTCTTTTTGCGTCTGCTCATAACTTTGTGGTCGTCTGTTGCTGTACGTACTGCAGTAGATTTTTTCGTATTTCTTGTCCCGTTATTTGGGGCTAAGGTTGCAGCATATATTGTAAGTGTGTAAATAAGATAAAGAAATGAATAAGAGCCTCTTCTGTGGCTTTTCGTACTTACTGTACATTTATACCACTGGGGACACAGTGATCACCGCCCCTGCTGGGACTACGTAAGCAGGCCTGCCGCCAGACACAAATTTCCAGTTTTACCCTGCCCACAATACTCAAACTCGTAGTTTTTTGTGTACTACTTCCCGTAAGAGTAAGGGCCACTAACGAAAGGATCCTTGTCCGTCACTGGGGTATATATATATATATATATATATATATATATATATATATATATATATATATATATATGGCGTCTATTCCGAAAGAACAGGCGTCAACTTCTGATCCTGTAATTGTTATTCTTTTCATATTCACAGTATAACGTTGCTCTTGCTTAGTATGATGCCATAATTGTTAAAGTAGATTCCGCGATTGTATTTTGGACAAGCAATTGATGGTACCGAATTTTTTGAACTTGAAATAATTTAGTTAAAATACAGCAAAAAATGAACATTAAAGCAAATAAAATTGCATATTAAAGTTGGGCACCATACAAGCAACAGCACGTTATAAGACTTACGGAAAGCATCTAGCTGGATCCTGCATTTCGTATTGTAGAAGCTGGAAATGATAACTAAATATTTAAAACGTGGATGTTAGAGATACTTTCCGTAGGAGATCAATGTTCAGACTGTTCACTTCGCTTTTCATTGTTGTGTGACCGTGGGTGGAGCATGAAGTTACCGGTAATGATAGAAAAATAATAATAATAATAATAATAAAATGTTCGGACTTCGTGAAATTACAAAAGAAATGACTGCAAGTTCGAAAACCTAGCAAAGTATTGTATAAGGATGATTGATTGATTGAAATTTTGCAGACAATGCGAAGCGATTGTAATGGCGTTTGAACATTAAACTATTACGGCTGCGAAGGAGCTGTAAACATTAAGAAATTAAATATTTGACGTGGATGAGTTTGATTTAACATCATACTTACATTAGTGGATACAGGTATGAAATACGTCTACATCGATTAAATACAGACCAGAGAGTGAGTAAAAACTACTATCACGGTTCCGTCTTCTCGCTTGTTTGTAAGTGAAAAATGACGAACGAAATTAAATTAGTTGCATTGCGAGTCAGAGGGAACCGGAGGCGATAAGCATCGCTGATCAAAGATAAACAAAAAAACAAAAACAAAAAATTAGTGTATCGTTACAACAGGATAAATGACATCAACTGCGAATGAGCGAGGGGAGGGCAAATTTGGAGCCCTTAAGCCTTCTCACCCGGGAAGAGTTGTCCCAATGTGGCGCAGGTCAGACGTGCTGTCTACCTAGCTCATCGTGGTTTGCTTTGCGACCGCAGCGCTCTTCAGCGCCCGTTGCGGGCTGGCGCTTAGATCTTTATTTACAAAGATCGATATCTCTGTTAGCGATCGACGAAAAATAAAATAAATAAAACAAAATGCTTTCGAAACTATTCCGATGGTCATCTCCGCACCACGGCCCGCGACGCTACCAAATGCGCTATTCCTACTCTCGGTCAGGTGATTCTGAATTCCATATACTACACTTGTAAAACATGTTATAACAAGTTATATATGTATGACATAGTATCACAAAGACGCTTCTTTGATAGAATGTGTTATACCGTTGCAAGGGACGACAGTCTTTCACGTTGTACAAATTATGACACTGACACACGTTAAATACGAGAACCTCTAAAGCTATGAAAATGCTGTTTCCGGTAATTTATTGTAACTAATCATACTTAAAATGACGCCTTTTCAAAATTTCTTTAATATTCTTCCGCCTTCAAAAACATTAAGTAAAAAGTAAAGCAGTCATCCGAAGATTGGTATGAACACCACAGTGCTTTACTAGGCATGGTCCTGTTTGGAGGTGGTATGCCGTTGCCTTCCTCCGACCTTCGAACTGACTTACCCAGCCAGTTATAGGGGGACCTACAGTTTAACGTGGGTTCCGAACCACGGTGCTACTCGGTATTTTTCACTTGAGCAATACTGCCAGAGGTGAAAGAAGTGGAAAGTGAGAGATAAAAATCCTAGGACCTGGGGGGATCGAACCCGGGACCTTTGGATTTGTAGTCTGGCACTCTACCACTGTGTAACCGAGGCGCACTCAAATGTGTCAAAAACATTATATTCATATATTGTGCACTACAACGAAAGAAGGCACGAATACGGAGTTCCGTTTGCAATATGGCGGCTCAAATGTTCTGCTTGTCACGTGAAAACCAGGCCGCTTCTCATTGACCACGTTCCACTCCACGAAGCAAAAATCTAACTTGCTGGATCCTTCATTCCACGCTTCGCTGGGCAGTGGAACGTGGTATTCCACGCTGCGGCGTCACCACTTTCTCCTCCACGTGCGTTTCCACGTCCCGTGAGGGGACGGCTTTACTCTTACGGAAATTACATCTACATCTACATACATACTCCGCAATCCACCGTGAGAGCGTGGCGGAGGGTACACTGTACCAGTACTAGGCATTTCCTTTCCTATTCCACTCCCAAATAGAACGAGCAAAAAAAGAATACCTATATGCCTCCGTACGAGCCCTAATTTCTCTTATCTTGTCTTTGTGATCACAATGCGAAATATAAGTAGGCAGCAGCAAGATCGTACTGCATTCAGCTTCAAATTCCGGTCCTCTAAATTTCCTCAACAGACATTCACGAAAAGAACGTCGTCTTTCCTCCAGCTATCCCCAATTGAATTGCCGGAGCATTTCCGTGACACTCGAGCATTGGTCGAACCTACCAGTAACGAACCCAGCTTCTCGCCTCTGAACTGCTTCCATCTCTTCCTTTAAACTGATCTGCTGCGGCTCCCAAACACTTGAGCAATACTCAAGGCGTGGTCGTACAAGCGTTTTATAAGCGGTCTCCTTTACAGATGAAGTACATCTTCCCAAAATTCTTCCAATAAACCGAAGTCGGCTGTCCGCCTTACTCACAACTGTTCTTACATGTTCGTTCCATTTCATATCGCTCTGCAATGTTACGCCTAGATATCTGAACGACGAGACAGCATCAAGAAGCTCACTACTAATGCTGTATTCGAATATTATGGAATTGTTTTCCCTACTCATGCGCATCACCTTACATTTTTCTACATTGAGAGCTAGCTGCCATTCTTCGCACCAACTAGAAATTTTGTCTAAGTCATCCTGTATGCTATTACAGTCAGTTACAGACGACACCCTCGCATACACCACAGCATCATCAACAAACAGCCGCAAATTACTACTTCCTCTGTTCATCAGATCATTTATATAGATAGAAAATAATAGTGGCCCTATCACACTCCCCTGGGGCAGACTGACGATACACTCGTCTCTGATGAACAGTCGCCGTCGAGAACAACGTACTGCGTTCTATTACTTAGGAAGTCTTCCAGTCAGTCACAAATCTGTGAACCTATTCCATAAGCTCGTATCTTCGTTAGCAGTCTCCAGTGTGGCACCGTGTCGAACGCCTTTTTGAAGTCGAGAAAAACACAATCCGCCTGTTGCCCGTCATACATGGCTCGCAAGATGGCATGTGAGAAAAGGGCAAGCTGAGTTTCACATGAACGATGTTTCCTAAACCTGAGCTGATTCATAGAAAGAAGCTTTTCCGTTTCAAGGAAATTTACTATATTCTAACTGCGAATATGCTCCAACATTCTACATGAAACTGATGTCAACGATGTTAGCCTGTAATTGTGTGGGTCAGTTCTCTTTCCTTTCTTATAAACGGGAGTCCAATAGTAACTATGAGTTTGAGTACTGTGGGCAGGGTAAAGCTGGAAATTTGTGTCTGACGGGAGGCGTGCTTAGGTAGTCCTTGCAGGGGCGGTGATCACTGTGTCCCCAGTGGTCTAGTGGTCAGCGCAACTACCTAGAAAGCAGCAGACCCGGGTTCGAATCCCGGCTAGGTACACATTTTCAGCTTCGGCCATTCGCAGTTGATGTCATTTATTCTGTGAATATGAAAGAATAACAACTGCAGGATCAGAAGTTGACGTCTGTTCTTTCGGAATAGACGCCACGTGTATATGTTTGTATACCTGTTGGGCCAAACTGCTATGGTCATCAGTCCCTAGACTTAAAAACTACTCAAACTAGCTTACTCTAGACAACACACACACACACACACACACACACACACACACACAGAGGGAGAAGTCGAACCTCCGGCGGAGCGATTGCGCAGTTCTTAAACCACGCGGACACATCAACCGAACAGAGCAGCCACAGCTTGCGTTGTAAGCGTCCGCGCATAGTCGTGCAAAATTATGAGTGGGTTGCACAGAAAGTGTCGGCGCTTCTTTCGCAAAGCTGGTCGCAGGTGATGCTCCTAAAACGAACAGTAATACTGTGCATTGACGGTCAGCCGTGGAGGAACGTAATGCTTTAGGATAACACCAGCACAGTCGTACACGAGAAACAACGTAACTTCCACAGGGGCTCTCACGCTCTTTCGACTTTCTCGGCGACACATAATGACGCCATTCCTTGGATGGGGCCAATCTCGATTCAACTTTGTTCTTTCTGTTTCGAAAACATAGTGACACCGTTACGTTAGACCGCTCGCTCACAACTGACTGTGTTTCTCTCGATGTCAGCACGCCGGTAACGTGGGATGGGCGAACCCATTTGCTAGGAGGTAAGGCAGGTATGTCAACATGATGTGCTACCAGCGACAATAGTAGATTCCATTGCATAGTGTCTCCACAGCAGTGTTGCCACTATTTAAGTTCCAATCCTCGTATATCCACAGTGTCGTATCGCACACCCCTCGTAATATATCATACAGTGACCGATTAACTTGATTTCGTATACTGTATTTGTTTATTGGACTTATTGGCCCACTTTAGGTTACGGTAGTAACACTAAAAGGGGGCCTTTGCGATCGTCTTTTGACAGCTCGAAATTTAAATGAAAATAACGGCTTAACCATTCATCTGACACGAAAACTGAATAACCGAATTTGTAGAGCAGAAAATTCTCTACAACTTTGCTCTCTTATTTTTTTTTTTTTTTCCCTTCATATCACGTATCGTTTCAGAGATATTTGCAAAAATATCGGCGATTTTGGGCTGTATGTCTGTCTGTCCGTAACGTGTTCCTTGTTTTTAAGACGATCAGCACCAAATTTTGCACACACAATTGTAGGCCGCCAGAGACCAGAACCTCCCTTTTTCAAATTTTTCGGACAAAAACTACTGTAGTAAAACAAAAAAAAAAAAGCCGTTTGTAATATAATTGTAATTGCCTACGAACCGTTCATCTGACACGAAAATTGAATAGCCTAATTGGTAGAGGGGAAAATTCTCTACAACTTAGCTATATTATGTTTTTTTCTCATATCTTGCATCGTTGCAGAGATATTTGCAAAAATAACGGCGATTTGACGATGTCTGTCTGGCTGTAACGTGTTCCCACTTTTTAGGTCGACACCAAATTTTACAAACATAATTGTTGGCTACCAGAGACCAGAACCCCGCTTTTTGAAATATTTCGGACAAGAAATACCTTAGTAATACAAAAAAGCCGTTTGTAATTTAATTTTAATTGCAAATAAACCGTTCATCTGACGCGAAAATTGAATAAACGAATTTGTAGAGGAGAAAATTCTCTACAACTTTTTTCCCTTATGTATTTTTTTTTTCATATCTCGTATCGTTTGAGATATTTCTGCAAAAATAAAGGAGTTTTGACACCCTCCATTGAATTAACAAAAACCAGCCGTTCGTAGATGTCACGTGACATTCCTCGCTCAGAACTCTGTGGCATACGCCATCTTGCGTTGCGTATTTGATGGTTTTCTTATTGTAACGTACACGTTGTCATTCCAAAGCAATGGCGCACTGAAGAATTAACAAAAGACGTCGTCTCGATATATGATTGTGGTGTCGCACAAGTACAAAGTGCGCGCCACCTACTTTCGCCGCGCGCCGCCATGCACGCACGGCGCGGCGTTCTTACGACGACAGCCACGAGCGCCCTCTGCTGCAACTCCGCTCGTGGTCACCACTGAACGACATCGTTCACTTGGGACTGAGATAGCAACCAGTTAGGACCTTCGCAATCAGATAGGCACCAGTGAAGACTTGGCTATCGTATAGGCACTAGGAAGCAGTACTAGGCAGGCCTCAACTATGTATCAGCATTCTGCCGTATTAAACTATCTAAAAGTTAAGTATTGTATAAATTCTGTGCAATATATATCTCGTTCTAATTTACTCTAGTGTTTCTAGTTTCTGGCTGCTCCCCTCCGTACCTGCGCCAGCGTGCTATCCTTATTCCTGTGTCGGTCTCATTCCACTCGGCCACCGACACCTACGACGGAAACGAGACACAAAAGCGGCGACGAGGCTGGGACACAAAAATGATAATCTAGTGTCTACAAATGCCATATTAGCATCAGTTAATAACGACCATGAGTAGTATGAAATAAAAGAATACAACTTCCAACGCTCCGCTGGAGCACCGGGCGCCGTGGCTCAGCGCGGGCGGTCAGACGGCTAAACGCTCTCTGTAATAAAAAAGCTGAACCAACAACCCATCTAACCAGAACGAACAAAAACGATCAGCGTCCGCAACAATTATAACTACCCATAGAGACAGAGAGAGAGAGAGAAGAGCATGGTAGGCAATGCGCTGAACTGTGGCGCTGAAGGTCAGTGGTTCGAAACCCGCCAGTGTCTAATTTTTTATTTTTTTATTTTTTTTTCCTAAAAGGGTTTCAGACATTCTTATTAATTAATTTTTTTATTATTTAGGTTATTATATTGGTCATAAATGTTTGCAAATACTTATAAAACTACAAATCTAAAGTGGGCCGTAAAACACGTCAGTGCGATTTTTTTCTTGTTTTGATGAGCTTTTTTTTTCTTTTAAAAACGTTGTGTACTTGTGTGTAATCCTAGGCCTTCAGATCTGTAACATCGAAACTACTAGGATCATTAGTAGAAATTAAAATTTTACTCTTCTATAATCTTATTATATCTATAAAATTGAGGTGTTTCTGCCTATATTTAACCCTGCAGCCAAACCACAGAATAGGGAGATACAGAAGGGAAAGCTGGGGGCGGCGCCTTTGATCTGTATGTTACCAAGCGTTGCGCTCGACGCCATATTGAAAAGCAGTAAACGCGGGACTGTAGCCACTTGGTACTATGGCTGGAAATGGACTTTTTACGAACTGCAGATGATCTCACCGACTTTTACGAAAGGAAACGGCTTTTCATTATGCTCTCCTCTATTTTGCGCCCAATTCTTGCACCTACTTGTAATCCAACGAAAAAAATAGGCCTAAATTTTAATACAACTACGAAAATGTACGGTGGAATCGATGATCGTTTTATTTGGTGCTTATCTCTAGAAAAATCCCAAATAACGCGGAGCTATGTTTGGGAAATTAGTTATAAACAAGAAAGTGACTTTACAACTGCCAGGTTTTATTTGACACGAATAAACTCGCACAAAATATTGAGTCTGACTTACCAATGCAACGTGATTACACAGAACTAATGACGTCTGGACATATATAAAAGTTGTATTTGCTTTAGGAGTATCATTAATTTACTGATCGGAGAAGGGGATATAAAAGAATCTGTCAACCACAGAGCAGGAACAGCATAAAATAATTATTCCCCTTAATCTATTTGTTTGAGTATCCGAAGAGCATTCGTTGCCAAAATTAGCACACTACACCTCCAATGCCGTAAGTAAAATTTTACCTGCCTACTTACGCACTATTCGTTGTCATTCATTTTATATTATTCCCTGCGACGTTAAACTAATAAAATATAAATGTACTTCAACATTTCGATGCTGTTGAACTGCTGCAGCAACAGCGAGAGTTATCGTCAAGAGAAGAAGCAAGGCTACTTTTAATAATTATGCACACATCGCTCTCATTCGAAACTGATAACATTTAACTTTCACTACACATATAGCGATGTTCACTTACTGCTTAGTATCTTTTGGGAAGGTGAAGAAACTTATATCCTTATTTGTATTCGAATTATTGCGGCAGTTAGGTGCTGAACACCATCGGCCGCCTTTTCTTTTATTGCTGCTCATAATAAAAACGGAACAGCTCCAACTACTGACACACAGTTCTTTCTTTTCACTGCACTGCACTAAATACTTGTTAACTTTTATGCGATTCAGGCTATTAAAATACACAATTAACAAAGACGGCGCATTACCACGCCACAGAGTAGGGAGTGATCACACGTTTACTGCTTTTCAAGATGGCCGATTCCGCGCATGCGTACTAAATTTTGGACGACAGACTGCAGGGGAGTTTCCTTTCTGTATACTCCTTATTCTGTGGCCAAACCGACACATCGCAAACGAAAAGTGTTTGCATGTGGTAGTAGGTATCAGTCTCCCATTGTGTCCTATGGTGGTAGAGGGTTGATAACGATAAGGGGGTGGCAGATATGGGAGTTGAAAGTTACCGAATTATGTAAAATTCTACGTGTATGTGTCAATATTTTGCTGCACAATGAAGACGAGCGATCTCTGTGTTGCTGTAGTACACAGTCGCCCGTTCTACACCATAGCAGTTCTGTGGCGATGCCAATAAGAGGGTGGAAGATATAGTGGTTAAAAGTCATATAAAATTCGGGCTGAAGCCCAGTGATGACTTTTGACACTATAATAGCAAAGAGGTTATGTATACCGAAACGTGATGCATTTTCTTCAGTTGTCTTTCTGCAACAAGCGTACGAATAAAGAAAAATAAGTGCATATTGCAGTTTGAAAAGTACCAAGAAAGATGCCAAGTGTAAGAGAGAAATTTCGCGTTCTCGATTCGTTTCTAAAAGAAAACGATGCTGAACAGTGAATCTAAAGACGATAGAAACTTGAAATTTGTAGACGCTGTTTCTCTTACACTATAGGCATCAGCGATATTTCGATGTTCTCATCCCTAAGTGGTTGAAATAGGGAATGAACGGGATTTTGAAAATAAGTTGCTATTCAGGAAATTTTGAAGCAAGAAATACAAAACTTCGGGTTTAGATTTTGATTGGAATTTTAAAAACACATTTTTGGAAATTTAACCATTAAGCGGTTGAAATAAGGGAAAATCTTTTAAGGGTGCTACTATGACTATTTTGATGCTAGAAATGTAAAAATTTGGATTAGGAACCATGATTAGAATTTTTAAAGAAATGTGCTTCGGGATGTTTTGGATTCTCCCGTCAATGGTGCAATAGGGGATGGCAAGATGTATCCAATTACTTGATTAGGGAACCATTTTTACAGTTAAAACTATGAAAATTTATATTTAGAAGTAGAAACAAGCAATGAAGACCATACAGTCTACGCGTGCGAAGCATCGGGAATGTTGTTGTTGTTGTGGTCTTCAGTCCGGAGACTGGTTTGATGCAGCTCTTCACAATACCCTTCCTGAGCAAGCCTCTTCAACTCCACATAAGAACGGCACCCTACATCTGTCTGAATCTGCTTACTGTATCCATCTCTTGGTATTCCTCTGCAGTTTTTACCCCACACACTTCCCTCCAATGCTAATTTCATGATACGTTGATGTCTAAGAATGTGTCCTACCAATAGATCCCTTCTTTTAGTCAAGGTATGCGAGAAATTCCTTTTCTCCCCAATTCTGTCCAGTACCTCCTCATTAGTTACGCGATCCACCCCCCCCCCCCTAATCTTCAGCATTATACTGTAGCACCACATTTCAAAAGCCTCTATCCTCTTCCTGTCCGCATTGTTTATCGTCCATGTTTCACTCCCATACAAGGCAGCACTCCCCACAAATGCCTTAGACTTAAATTAATATTCGATGTTAACAAATTTCTCTTTTTCAATAACGCTTTTCTACCTACTGACATTCTGCATTTTAAATCCTCTGTACTTCGACCATCATTTGTTATTTTACTGCCGAAATAACAAAACTCATCTACCTCCTTTATTGCTTCGTTTCCCAATCTAATTCCTTCAGCAACACCTGATTTTCTTGCACTGCAGTCCATTGCCCTAGTTTTGCTGTTGTCAATGCTCATCTTATATGCACCTTTCAGCACACTGTTCATTCCGTTCAACTGCTCTTCCAGGTCCTTTGCTGTCTCTGACAGAATTACTATGTCGTCGGCAAAACGCAATGTTTTTAATTCTTCACCTTGAACTTTAATTCCTTCTCCCAATTTCTCCTTGCTTTGCTTTATAGCTTGCTCAATATACAAATTGAATAACATTGGAGAAAGGCTACAACCCTGTCTTACGCCCTTCCTAACCACTGCATCCGTTTCATGCCCTTCACCGAGCGAGGTGGCGCAGTGGTAACACACTGGATTCGTATTCGGAAGGATGGTGGTTCAAATCCACCTCCGGCCATCCAGATTTCGCTTTTCCTTGATTTCCCTAAATCAGTCCAGGCAAATGCCGGGATGGTTCCTTTCAAAGGGCACGGCCGATTTCCGTTCCCCATCCTTACCCAAAATCCGAGCATAAGCTCCATCTCTAATGACCACGCTGTCGACGGGACGTTAAACCCTAAGATTCCTTCCATCTTTCCATGCCCTTCAACTCTGACATCAGCTGTCTGGTTTTTGGTGCAAGTTATAAATAACCTTACGATCCCTGTTTGTTTCTGAATAGCGGGAATATAACTAAATTTCAATACTTGTCAGGCGTAGCTGAGCAGTGTCTTTGGACAGTGTCCTGTCTCCAGTGATGAGGTCGTCACGCTGCCTACCCCCCTAGCCAGTCTAAACAGGGTAATTAGAGTGGATAGCTAATGCGTTCGCTTGCCTTTGCATCGGCCGTATTTAACACTTCCTCCTCCCGCCTGCCGCCTGACAGGGACTTCCTGGCCGGCCGGTCGCGTTAATTCCACCACGACACTGCGTCCCCCGACCCCGGGGTTGTTTGTTTTAAGAGCAGCCGCGCCGGGGCGTAAATCTCGAATTAAAGCGCACTCACACTCACACAGAGAGAGAGCCTCGTCCGCTAGGGCCAGAGCCAGACCTGCGGAGCCCCAATTGTGGATTATTGCCGGGAGGCGCGGCTCAAACAAACCGGCCCACTCTCCATTAGGCCGGGTCGCGCTGTTTGTCGTGAGCGCCCCGCGGGTCAACAAGGTGGCCAGCCGTAACGAGCCGCATCCGCCCCGTGCCACCCCGCACACAACGACCGTGCCCCTCAAATCTGGAGCCAGCACCAGGGTACTCACCCCCTCAACACCCGCCAGTTGGGTCTCACCTGCTACCGAGGGTTGGCCACCCTCGCCAGGACGCCCCACGTCTAGTACCTAAGAATTAATTAAAACCACTTAGCTCTCATATATTACTGGGTTACTAGGGTCAATCATCAATTAAATAAACAAATTGGCCTGAGGAAAGTTTTATTTTTACTAAACAATACTTTTCCTGATAATAGACTGAAGGCTTTCACGACAGGTTGACATTGTAGGTATTACATCTTCTGGGTTGTAAGGCCGTGTTCTTGGAATATTGCTGCTTCCTGACTTTTCGTCCGATGCTGCGTCGGACTTCTTCGGAGGTTGGCCGTCTGTTCAGTCTTGCCACAGTCTAACATATACAGTCCCGACACTCACTGCTTTGAAAGTTGTTACCAACTGACAGTTGCAACGACACTAACGCTCCTAGTCGTGGGCAAGCCGCCGAAAGAGTAATGTTTCTTTATAATTATATGTGTACGTAATTAACGAAAGCCGGCCGCGGTGGCCGAGGGGACTGCGGCGCTTCAGTCACGGTCTGCACGGCCACTACGGTCGGGGGTTCGAATCCCCCCTCGGGCATGGATATTTGTGCCGTCCTTAGTTGTAGCTAGTTCATAAGTAGTTTGTAAGTTTAGGGACTGATGACCCCGTAGTTAAGTCCCATAAGCTCTACAAACATACAAACAATTAACGAAATAGTTAATTTAATTTCTGTGTGAGAAGCATTACTAATATATCAAGAGACACACATAATACGGAAATTAATGTAAAAACAGTCGAACTTAACTGTTTCAGTGGTATAACGAAGAACGTCGTCATGAACCAATACTTACGAATATGTGTATATTTGCAGGTTATTTCGCTGAAAGTAAGTAGAATATAAACATAATACAAACATAAATTTTTATTATGGTCTGTTCTTACTATGACAAAGTTTTTTTTGACACGTATCATTGTGGAATGGGGTCTAATGATTCGCATATTTTCAGGCTTCACTCGTCTTTATTATAACCGCATATTCTTTTGAGCGTGATTACTTTAGCTTAAGTGGTTCAGCTGTAGCAACAATTATGCAACTGGGTTCTTCTTTGTTGAATACAGTTTCATTGTTTTTTCTGTTTTCTTGACACGTTTTTGATGTTTTCCTTCAGCTACAGTTGTGGTGTCTGATTTGGTACGTTAAATACTGTAGTTATTGCATTCTACATTCGTTTCTTACGTTCAACACTCACCGATTTCACTGGAATTGGAATGGAGGAACGTTAAAGTTCTTGATAACAAAAAATACATATTCTTGCCAAAGGGCAGGCATTCTGGTGTTTCCTAGCCATTTTTCTACTTTTAATAGATTCAGTAAAAGCCGGTAGGCTACAAGATAACAGTAAATAAACTGTGCCGCAATGTACCGTTTCGTACCTTGTCAGGGTTCTTAGGAAACCTAAGAAAGACAAACGAGGAGCTATTTTTAAGTTATTAACATATTTTATGACACGACATACGTTCCCTACATACGTTAAATTTGTTAAAATCAATATAAACGATACTATTCGCACTCATCAACTATCGAATTCATTACAGTAGCTTGCCGGCCGCTTGGAGCGTTGCTGTCGCAGTATATAACAAAAATCCGCAGAAGTGTCGTGACTGTATATGTTAGACTGTTGTCTTGCCGACTCACGGGTCGGGGGGGGGGGTCTGAGAGCTTCTTAAATACCGTCCAAAAGGGGGCGTGGCTAAGATCCACGTGATAAGCAGATATGATCCTGGTCAAAGATAAGGCTATACTATCGACCCAAGTCAAAGATAAAAACAGTCATCGATTCTGCAGAGCTACAGTCCATATATCGTCGACTTTCATAGGCTCTTCTTTTCGATTGGAATTATCATTATATTTATATATTTCAGTAGCTTCTCTATACAACCTTAACCGGCCGCGGTGGCCGAGGGGACAGAGGCGCTCCAGTCGCGGTCTGCACGGCCACTGCGGTCGGGGGTTCGAATCCCACCTCGGGCATGGATATTTGTGCTGTCCTTAGTATTAGTTAGTTCATAAGTAGTTTGTAAGTTTAGGGACTGATGACCCCGTAGTTAAGTCCCATAAGCTTTGCAAACATTTGAAACAACCTTGGATAGTAATTCGTCATAGAAGATAAAATTTTTGTCTCAGAGAATCTTACTATACGATTGCCGGATTGTAAACAGTGTTCCGCCACAGCCGATTCCATGCTCCTGTGGTAAAGTCTACATCGGAACCACTAAAATAAGTGTAAATACACGTATAAAGGAGCACAAAAGTCTATGCCTACTTGGAAAAACTGAAAAATCGGCTGTGGCGGAACACTGCTTACAATCGGGAAGCACTGTATTTTAGCGTACAATCGCAGCACTGTACTTTGATGGATACTTTCGAAGCACTGTATTTTAGCAATTCGTGGATATCCAAAATTCCACAACACCGTAATCGAAAACACCGCTCATGTTCTATGCGTCGCTGTTCAATAGTGCGAAGAGTCTGGCCGACATAAAACTGCCCACAATCACACGGAATTTTATAAATGTCTGGTGTACTGAGACCTAAATCATCTTTCACAGGATTCAGTAGTTGCTGGATCTTTGCTGGGACAGCATAATAAACGAGGCAGTAAGGATCAAAATTTCTGAAAACACCCTCAATAAAGACGGCAGCTTAGTACGGCATGGGATCCTGTAATTGCGGAGTCGAAACGGGCTCGGCGTACGTGTGACCAAAACAATGCCATGTATGATCAAGGAACAGGGCACCAGTGATTTCACTAGCGGCAGCGCGCTATATAAGCACGGCAGCGGCCTCGAAATGACAGTAATCCACTGGACAGTGGCAAAGGAAATCTCTGTCGAAAGCTTGTGGGCAGTAAACTACATGACGCGGCTTGTAAAAAAATGTTTGTAAAGCTAAGAGACTTAAATACGTTGGTCATCAGTCCCTAGACTTACAAACTACTTTACTCTAACTTAAAGTAACTTATGCTAAGCACAACACCAACATCCGAGGGAGGACTCGAAACCCCGACGGGGAACGCGGCTTGTAACCCGAGAAAATTTTATTAACAGGCTAGCCGAAAACCCCGCGTTGTCCGGGTACCAATTGATTCCTTTCTTAAATTAGTCCATGTCTCCTTCCTTTTTCTCTCTCCTTCTCTCTCTTTTCATCTCTTCCTCTTCCCCCCCCCCACCCTTCCTCCGTATGTTCATCTCCTCTTCTCCCTTCTCTCTGTTCATCTCCTCTAGTCCTCTTTCTTATCTCCACCGTCCACTTTCTCCGCCAATCACCTCCTCTCTCTCTGTGGAACACCTACTCCATCTCCTCAGTCCATTGATTTCTCCACCTCTAGAAAATTATGTAATTAACTATGTTAATGACATTAAGATACAATTGTAAGGTACCCTCCGTCACGCACCGTAAGGTGGCTTATAAAAAGTAGGACATGCATTAACGCAGGGAATAAGCTACCTCTGTAACAAATTTCATTAATATCCACCCAGCCATTCCAGCGTGAAGGCGTAAGAGACGAATGAACTAATTGTAAAGAATTCTCCGCCATGCACCATAAGATTTTTTTTTCTTCTTTTTTATGCCTACATCCTTCGCGTGAGTGCAAGCAATGAGCTGACAAAGTTTTATCGGAATCGGACGCACGGTATCGCCGTGCATTAAATACGAACAAAGAGACAAACAAACGAACATTTATTTTTATATCTATATCTACATGGGATACTCTGCAAATCACATTTAAGTGTCTGGCAGAGGGTTCATCGAACCACCGTTATTCTATTTATCTCCCGTTCCATTCTCGAAAGAACACCTGAATCATTTCTACGTATGTAAGTGGGAGTCGACAATATATTATCGCATTCGGAGGAGAATGTTGGCGATTGGAGTTTCGCAAGTAGCCCACACCGCAGCGATAAGCGCCGTTGTTGTAATGATTCCCATCCCAGATCCTGATCATTTCCGTAACGCTGTCTCCCCTGTATCGTGACAATACGAAACGGATCCCACACTGGGCAGCAATACTCCAAAAATGGACGGACGAGCGTAGTGGATGCAGTTTCTTTTGTAGTTCTGATGCATCTTTTAATGGTTCTGCCAATAAAACGCAGTCTCTGGTTCGCCTTTTCCACGACATTATCTACGTGTTCTTTCCAATTTAAGTCTGAACTAATAGTAATTCTTAGGTATTTAGTGGAGTTTACGGCCTTCACTTTTGATTCATTTACCTTGTAAACAAAGTTTAACGGATTTCTTTTCGTACTCGTGGGGACGACTTCACACTCTAAATAATTTTAGAGTCAATTACCAATTTTACACCATAGTGATATCTTATGCAGATCGTTCTGCATTTGGTTTTGATGTTCAGATTATTTTACTAGACGGTAAATAACGGCGTCATCTGCAAACAACCTAAGAGAGCTACTTAGATTTTCCCCTAAATCGTTTAAGTAAATAAAGAACAGCAGAGGACCAATTAGATTTATTTTCAGACTCGCATTAAAACCATACGTTGGTAAAAACAAATTCCTACTGCTGATGGTTTTCACCCCAATGATTCGGCACGCTTGGTATGCATCAAATCTGAAAGCCAAAAAACAGTCATTTAAAAATTTGAATGAAGTATGCTTTCCACTGAAGCATATTTTTAAGAAATTTCCTTTCTTTACATCGCTTACATAAAATTTTATGTTTTAAATATTTCTTTGATGATTATCACCCTGAAAAATGTAACTTCAAAATAGTGCTGCTATAATATTCAGAAATTCTATTTCATTCGAAACTTCACCGAAATCTGAAAATTAATTGCTTAGTCACGTTAATTAATTGAAATGATTGTAGTTAATCTTAATATGAGTGAGTTTCATGCTAACCTTTTCTATGGTGTTGGGCATGCGGAGCTACCGTTTAAGGTGGTCTGCAAATATTGAACGGTTTGTACCTAATTTCCGTGCCCTGATTTATCATTTATATCCTGTGTCAAATGTCCTGCCAGTCATTCTGTATGTGAATTTGTTATGCGAAGTCATTGCACTCTATTTTCTACTACGTGTACATTTTGTACGTGTTATGTGGTTTTCTTGGTTTTGTGGTACACCTCGGTCTTTGTTTTTCTTCTTAATTTGTCAGCTATAGTTTCTTTGTATCTATTTTTTGTGATATCTGTTTTAGAATATCTACCTATTTTTGCTAATAAGAGACTGATGCAGCGATTTCATTTAGTTAACTTGTTAACAAACACCATCTCGACCCAACACAGCATCACGATACGTAACAATAGTAACAATCTTCTTTTTTCATATGACCCCACTAAACAAAGGGACTATTCCCCTTCAACATCTATACACTTGTTCCAACGGGCTACATGCATTTTTTCTATTTAATTCCCGCTACAAAGAACTATTTTGACGTTTGAACCAATTTCCTACAAACTTCTTCACGTCCTCGTTGTTCTGGAACCTCTTTGCGCGTAATGCCTCCTTCAGTGCACCAAACACACGGAAATCATTGGGTGCTAAATTAGGACAGTAAGATGTATGAGACAGCACAGTCCAGTCCATTTTGTCCATGTTTCAAGGGTTAATTGAGCAGTATGAAGCTGATCACACCTCCTCTCTGACATACACGACGTTTCTGTCTCATATCTGGCTTCACCTTGTTTAAAAGCAAATCCGAGTGGTATTGTCTGTTCATTGTACGCTATTGTTCGAGATAATCACAAAGAAACTGGAAATTCAATACAATGATGATACATCAGTTGATCAGGGCTCATCTCAGTTATTCCAAAGCCATAAAAGTACCAAAATATATCAACTATTTTCTTCCCCAGACCAATCTGTCTTTTTCATTTCTGAATGAGCCCCGTAAAATTAATAGCTGAAAACCCGGTGTTTTGCGGGTATTTATTTATTCCTACCTTCCAGCTACCTTTCCATTTCCTCCTCTCCCTTCTTCCTTTTCCTCCTTTCACGGCCCATTTTCTCCTCTCACTCTGTCCATCTCCTCGTCGTCTCTGTCCATCTCCTATTCCGCCTCTCCCTGTCTTTGAAAACCTTCATTAGTGAGGTGTAAAATGCTATTGAATTCTGTATGTGAGGTACCCTCCGCTGGGTATTAATTTATTCCTACATCCTACCTGCCTCTCATTCTCCTCCTCTTTTACGTAGATCCTCTGTAGTCGAAGAATTTATGTTTCTTGCATTACAACTAAATAAATATCACTTTCAAGCAAATGTGTGAATAAGTACTTGGTTTTAGCTTTACTAATGTCTTCTATGTTGAAGTGGAATATTTTAACTGAAGGTGCAATAAGTTTCATCTCAAATATCTTGGACAAGGGAGTCTCTCCCAACAAGCTAAACAAAATAAAAATAATTGCATGTTAAAAACGGCCAAAACACTTGATCTTCGCCAAAATTTTAGACAAGTGTCCTTGCTAAGCTGCACCTATAAACTGTTAGAAACGCTTATCAACAACATAATTATTGGGCACATATTGCTGTGATCAGGTGCTAGTTATAACCATTGCCACAGAAGCTGGATTTTAATAGAATCGTAAGACATTTGCCGTATCTGTACATCTGTCTGCAACATACGACATTATATAGAATGTTGAAGTAGTCTACAAACTACTAAGGATAATAAAGTGCCGGAAAGCAGTAACCATGTTCAATAACAAGATAAGCAATAGATATTTTCTCTTATGCCTGGACTGAATGTAAGTAAACGCTGAAAATCAAGCAGCGGCTTACCTCAGGGCTCAGTCCTCGCCCCTTTACTTTTTAACTTTTACATTTCTTATCTTTCTAACCGAACAATGGCCAAGTCCTGTTATCACTCTTGCGAGAATCTTAGGCAGACAGAAACAGTCCTTACAGGATATCGAGACGTTCTAAGTTCGTATTTTAAAAAGTGTAGAGGAAAGCCCAATACTACCAAAATCAAACTATATATACATTCCGCCTAGACAATAAGAAGGAACATGCCCTGTTCGAAGTTCTCTTTAATGGAACTGAACTAAATCATAACATGCTTCCAAGATATCTTGGAATCACTCTTGATCACACTCTTTTATTCAAAAATCACCTTTACAGCTATAAAGAATAAATATTATCGAAAAATTATGCGGCACAACTTGGGGAGCCTCGATGGACACCCTGCGAACGTCAACAGCGCTGGTTTTTTCAGCTCCTAAATACTGTGCTCCAATGTGGATGAACAGCTGCCATGCCAACCTGATAAATGTTCAGCTCCATAGTACTATGCGCCGTGTATCTGCTATCATCAGATCAAAACCTAAGTACCAGCTTCAGTTGCTGTGTACTATATATCCACCCGATATCCGCAGAACTTCGGCATTGCTTTGAGAATTCCAGAAGATTTAGGAGAGCGTAAAGTTGCTTATTCATGGTGATATATCGGCTCTTCGTCAAATATACTCCGCTCAAGAAATCCACCAATGAGGAAAGCTGAGTACCTAGCATCTAACATGTTATAATGAGATATTCTTGGGAACAGAAATGCCAAGCCATTGATAACCTCGATATACGTAAACGGTTATATAGCTACAATAACCTCTTTGCGAAATAGAACAGAATACGTTCGCTGTGCGGAATAACTGCATAAATGGGGTTTAGTGGAGTCTTTAGCATGTGACTGTGGAGCCTCGAAACAGGAAATTTGGCACATTACGGAAGAGTGATCTGCGAGCCTTCCAAGGGACATGGAGTGATTTCAAGAGTGCTGACCCTGCACCGCTGACATGGATTAGAAACCGAGATATTAAAACTAAGATAGCTTATTGTACTTTTTGTGTATATATTATGACCTACTATCTGTCCAAACTTTAATCAATATTCGAGTAAAACTGTAGATTTCTATGAATTATCAACAAAGAAACGAAATTTCTCTGTATACATAAAACATGTGTTACGTGCGAAACTACCTGGCAGATTAAAAAGTGTGCAAGCGCTACACCGACTGGATCGTTGCGACAAGCTCCGCGACCCCTCATAGCTTTACTTCCGCCAGTATCTCGCCTCCTACTTTGCAAACTTCAAAAGTCCCTGTATTCTATCAGGAAGTCTCGCGTCGACGCACCCTCCGCTGCAGAGTGAAAAAATCATCCTGAGTATATTATCTGTGTTTCGTAACACTGCATGTTAGTCATACAAAATTAAATAATCCTTCTCTTTTCTCATTTCCTCTTCCTCCTCTATCAGCTTATTTTCTCCTCCCACTATGTTGATGTCCTCCTCGTCATATTTGTCCATCGCTTACGCCGCCTCTCTATTACCCCCTGTTGTGATGGGTGGAATGGTATTTAAGTCTGTGGTTGAGGTACCATCCGCCATGTGCTGAAATCTCATGTAGACATTGATTTTATTGTTTATTTTTTAGATCAATTGTACAAAATTTCATAAATGTCATAGAAACACTGTAGATAGTATCAAAAACTGAAACTCGAAACCAAGCAAAAAGTGGCAGCCAGAAACAATATATCCGTCGAGAGGTTGCAGCAAAAAATGAGAAGAAGAAAGCGGATCATCTGAAGCTCACCCTCTGTATGGATACAGGCCAGCTACTCCGAGACTCAAATCTAGGAACTTTACTCAGAACAACAAAGGCTCTTAACGGGACACATCAACCATCCCGAATCGACAATGTGCGCGCAAGCTGCACTCGCTCCGAAGAATGGCTGACACCTAGCGAAGAACTCTCGGTCGCATGGAGAAATGGAGTACTTGAAGATCACTGAACATATTACGGACAGGCGTGACAAGATGTAAAAGCAACCTCCAGAAGTGGGGTTTCAACACCGAGCCCCCATTCTGTGAGTGTTGTGCAATCTAGACGACGACCCATTTTTTGCAGTGTAGTTGGTGCACAGTACAAGATCTGCTTCAGGATGTCGCCAACGTCTGGGCAAAAGTAGTATAGACACTTTGTAAAGTGTTACTTTTCTATATAGTGTATATAATCCAGTAAGAGATTCTTTCTTTCTAAATGCTTACTTAGTACTAATGCTCTGATACTATACAGATATAATTTATTAATTATATGAATGAAAGTGACTTTAAACACCCAAATGCTTTTTATATATCTAGATATATAAAGCAATTTAATAATATGAATTTTGAATAAATTCAATAGAGTTTCATTTACGCTAGTATGCAGTTTATATGTCACGAAAACGTCCGCTGTAACACTTAAATCAGAAAGGAAAATTGAATTAGTCTTGATTCTCAAAAAAAAAAAAAAATTAAATTTTAATACGTTCTTCTCCATATACCACATTTTCAATCTGCCGTAGAGTCCTATTCTGTTATTTCTGGATTTTCTCAGGTATCTAGGTCCGAGATTTTATGCCAGTACTTAGAGTAAAAGGAACTTCCACGAAATAAAGATCTCAACCTGTTTTGTATCACATACAGGGTGTTACAAAAAGGTACGGCCAAACTTTCAGGAAACATTCCTCACACACAAAGAAAGAAAATATGTTATGTGGACATGTGTCCGGAAATGCTTAATTTCCATGTTAGAACTCATTTTATTACTTCTCTTCAAATCACAATAATCATGCAATGGAAACACACAGCAACAGAACGTACCAGCGTGACTTCAAACACTTTGTTACAGGAAATTTTCAAAATGTCCTCCGTTAGCGAGGATACATGCATGCACCCTCCGTCACATGGAATCCCCGATGCGCTGATGCAGCCCTGGGGAATGCTGTCCACAATACGAGCACGAAGATTCTCTACATTTGGTACCGGGGTTGCGTAGACAAGAGCTTTCAAATGTCCCCATAAATGAAAGTCAAGAGGGTTGAGGTCAGGAGAGCGTGGAGGCCATGTAATTGGTCCGCCTCTACCAATCCATCGGTCACCGAATCTGTTGTTGAGAAGCGTACGACTGAAATGTGCAGGAGCTCCATCGTGCATGAACCACATGTTGTGTCGTACTTGTGAATCGAGGAAGTACAGTACGTACTAACGAAAGAATTGGGTATTTTGACAATTTTCTGCACGATTATTTCAATTTACATTTAAAGAGAAATACTAAAATGAGCTCTAACAAGTAAAATAAGCGTTTCCGCACACATGTCGACGTAACATATTTTCTTTCTTTGTGTGTGAGGAATGTTTCCCGAAAGTTTGGCCGTACCAACAATTTATTTAATGACGACCGGTTTCGGTGCACTGTGTCACCACATCTGGTCACATATTGTTGTAATCTGGCCATCTTGTTCAAAAAATTGGGTATAAAATAACAAGTGAAACATTGCATTTAGTCACTATATAAAAAATAAAGTTAAAACACATGACAGCTTACAAAGTGAGTTGTTATTTTATAACCAATTTTTTTAACAAGATGACCAGATTATAACATATATGTGACGAGATGATGGGCACACAGTGCACCGAAGCCGGTCGTCATTTAATAAATTGTTAGTGTGCGATCTTGGCTTGTCATTTTGAAAACTGTAAAACGATTAGATCGCCTCCAGACCAGACGATGTCAGGTAATGTTAAAACCAGACTTATCAAACCACCTTCGTATTAGGTGAGACAGGTGTGGAGGGATTACAGTTGTAACATGGATAAAATCTCTACCAATCACAGCCGCCTTTAGACCTTCTGTTCGCTACTGTACTGCCATCTACACCCGACCATATCGCTATCCCAGGAGATTTTCTTTTTTCACATAAGTGTTGACAGTTTGATAGTTAACACTTTGACTGCCGGCCCTGTAAACTTTGTCATTTCTAAGAATGCCAGGTGTTTTTAGCAATATTTAGTATTTTGTATTAGAAAAACTAGACAACATTTAAATGTGGTAATAACCTTTTCTGAAAGCCTTAGACTTCTTTTTCCTGATTACCTACTTTCAGTTTCTTTGAATGTTTACTTCCTTTTCCACATGTTTTCGAACAATGTCATTTTTTGGGAGAAAGAAAAAAGTTTACGGAAATCATATAGTTTTTACATCATGCTTGTCGTAGTAGAAAAGCTTTTATTCCACTTTCAATAATAAAACACTGATTAAAAACACTTATTACATATGTACACACACATTATTTTCACACAGTGTAATTTATTTTTTTTATTTTTTTTTATTTCGTATCATACAATGTAAAACATGGTTCTTTGCACATTGCGATTTTGCACTAACTGCACTGGTGTGATTTTCCAGTTTGCTTTTTTCCTCTGGTTGTGCATACTTTGCACATCCTTTGTATTCTGCTTTTACCTGTGGGAGGTGGAATTTTTTCTAGAAAATGCTTTCCTGCAGATAAGTGCTCAGGTGGCCTCTATCGGAAGTTGGTTTGGGAGTACCGTCTTCACACATTGCCAATTCTGCACACAACACCTTTATGAACTTGGATAGAGGCATCTCCTCAGCTTTTATTTTATTATGGAGAATACATGAATATACAAGGCACCATAAGGAGACAGTGAAATGCAAGTTTCTTCCACCGATTCACTGTCCTATGTTCGAAAGCCCTGTATGACATCCTTTGATGGGACAGATCAGCCCCGACCTTCTTTTTGTTGTACTCCTCAACACAAGCAGGTTTTTGTTTTTTATTTACATCTTCTGTCTTCATAATTATATCATTTCTGCCCTGTGTCTTGTACTTAGCATATATACATATCTTTTGTCTTTCCAGCACACAGGCATAAAGATTTCCACTCCTCCGGAATATCTGTTCCCTTCTTTGTATGTTGGGTGATTTCAAAGCCTAAGGCATTCCCTTCCTGATTTTCATTACAGTCTTCTCCTTTTCTAACATTCTAATGTTTGTAGATGCGCCTCGGTTGCACAGTGGAAGAGTGCTAGACTATGAATCCAAAGGTCCCGGGTTCGATTCCTACCAGGTCCTAGGATTTTTATCTGTCACTTTCCACTTCTTTCACCTCTGGCAGTATTGCTCATGTGAAAAATACCGAGTAGCACCGTGGTTCGGAACCCACGTTAAACTGTAGGTCCCCCTATAACTGGCTGGGTAAGTCAGTTCGAAGGTCGGAGGAAGGCAACGGCATACCACCTCCAATCAGGACCATGCCTAGTAAAGCACTGTGGTGTTCAAACCAATCTTCGGATTGTTGACTGCTTTACCTTTTTTGTAGAGTCTATGGGACTTAACTACGGGTTCATCAGTCCCTAAACTTACAAACTACTTATGAACTAGCTAATACTAAGGACGGCACAAATATCCATGCCCGAGGGGGGATTCGAACCCCCGACCGTGGTGGCCGTGCAGACCGTGACTGAAGCGCCTCAGTCCCCTCGGCCACAGCGGCCGGCTCTAACATTCTACTTACCCATTGCGGCACAATGAAGAGATGCTGAGACCGTCAATGGACGGGATTTAGTATTTACAAAAATCAAATTCCGTCATTTGACGGGATCGGCATACGGAAATTTTTGTATCCCGTCAATTGAGGGGATTGGCAGTTAAAGTGTTAATGAGGAAACGTATCCAGCGACTGGAGAGTGTGCCGCGCCCCGTGGCCCCTGCTGGTGACACGAGGGCCCGCGGCTCACCCATCACCCAGGCAGGCAGCAGCAGCAGCAGAGGCGGCTGGTGGCCGGTGGCCGGGCGCCAGGGCGGGGTCAAGTGCCGTGATTCCTGCCAGTGGCAGAGGCAGCAGAGGCAGAGGCAGAGGCCACGGAGCGCCGTGTCCCGCGCCCCGCACACGTACGACCGCGACCCGGCCGGCCACGGGTCAACTCGGCCGCCCCTGGGCCCGCAATTAGCAGATTGACCTGTTTTAAACAAGGTGAGCGCCGGCCACGCAACCGCCGTTTCAGCCGAGCTCCGCTGCCCCCACTCCTCCCAGGCGCCACTGTGTGTGTGTGTGCGCGCGGCCCACGCGTGGACGTATGGCATGTGTGGTGGCCCTGATGTGCGCTACAAGTCGCATAGCGGCACGTCGCCAGAGGTCGCCCGTCAGTCTCGCTGCGGGCTACGGCGGCGCAACCGGCTACACGGCTGCCGGCGGACAGCAGAAGTCACGAAACTGCCGCGATGTCTAGAAAACTGCGTAGATGGGGATATCGACGAACAGGCGTATACAGTCATTAAATAAGTGACAGCATTGGGCATCTACGTCTACATCTACAAGGGATAAAATGTTCAAATGTTTGTAAATCTATCGGACCAAACTGCGTGGCCATCAGTCCGTAGCTTACAAACTACTTAAACCTAGGTAAATTAACCTAAGGACAACACACACACCCATTCCCGAGGGAGGACTCGAACCTCCACGGCGAGCAACCGTGCGTTCCGCAGCGAGACGCTTTAGACCGCTCGGCTACTCCAACGCGGCCTACAACAGATACTCTACAAATCACATTTAAGTGCCTGACTGATGACCACCGTAGCTAAGTCCCTTAGATTTACAAACATTTGAACACATTTTTATAACACGCGTCATGTGGTTTACTGCCCACGAGCTTTCGACAGAGATCTCCTCTGCCACTGTCATGTGGATGACTCTCATTTCGAGGCCGCTGCCGTGCTTATATAGCCGCGTCGCCGCCAATGACGTCACTGGTGCCCAGTTCCTTGACCATCTACATCTACATGGGATACTATGCAAATCACATTTAAGTGCATGGCAGAGGGTTCATCGAACCACCGTTATACTACTTTATCTCCCATTCAATTCTCGAATAGCGCGCGGGAAGAAAGAACACCTGAATCGCTCTGTTCAAGCTCTGATTTCTCGTATTTCATTCTAATGATCGTTTCTACGTTTGAAAGTGGTCGGGCCCGGTGGTCCTGGTGCTCGCCTGGAAACCGAAGGATCGCGGGTTCAAAACCCGGTCATGCCTCGGATTTTTTGAGTCTGCACTTTAACCCATCCATCATCTCTCAACGATGTGACGAGTCGCCAGAAACAACATGTGGTTCGGATTCCACGTTAAGCTGAAGGTCCCCTATCCCCGGTTGGATAACTGACACGGACACGCAAGTCGCCGAAGTGCCGTCCAATTGAAAGACTTGCACCAGTGCAATGAGCCACACGAAATTATTAATTATTATACCTATGTAAGTGGGAGTCAACAATATATTTTCGCATTCGGAGGAGAATGCTGGCGATTAGAGTTTCGTAAGTAGAAAACGCCGCAGCGATAAGCGCCGTTGTTGTAATGATTCCCATCCCAGATCCTGTATCATTTGCGTATCGCTGTCTCCCCTGTATCGTGACAATACGAAACGAGCTGTCCTTCTTTGGACTCTTTCGATGTCCTCCGTCAAACCCTGCCACACTGGGCAGCAATACTCCATAAATGGACGGACAAGGGTAGTATATGCAGTTTCTTTTGTAATCCTTTGCATGTTTTATGGGTTCTGCCAAAAAAATGCAGTCTCTGGTTCGTCTTTCCCACGACATTATCTACGTGTTCTTTCCAATTTAAGTCTGAAGTAATAGTAATTCCTAGGTATTTTGTGGAGTTTACGGCCTTCACGTTTGATTTATTTATCTTGTAAGCAAAGTTTAACGGATTTCTTTTCGCACTCATGTGAACGACTTCACACTTCTCATTATTTAGAATCAATTGCCAATTTTTACACCATACTGATATCTGGATACGCTGGCTGCAGTGAGACTTAGTGTGACGCTACAAGTCCTACCTCTACCGGTCCACTGTCCGCTCGAAACTGGATTACGGAAGCTTCGTTTACTCTTCTGCACGGCCGTCAATTTTACGCCGTCTAAACTAAATCGCAGGTTACGCCTGGCGATTGGAGCGTTTTACACCAGCCATGTCGACAGTCTTTACGCCGAAGCTGATGAATTACCACGGAACTATCGACGTGATACACCACTATGTCGGTACGAATGCCGCCTGCTGTCAATGCCCACCCATCCGTCCTTCCCATCATTCTTCAATAACGCCCTTGATCGCCAATATGGGCTGTTTGCAACTGCCTTGCTCCATCTCGGAGTTCGTTTTCGTCGCCTTCTACAGCAACTCGATCTTACTCTCCAAATGTTCAAATGTTTGTAAAGCTTATGGGACTTAACTACGGGGCCATCAGTCCCTAAACTTACAAACTACTTATGAACTAATTACGAACTAGGGCGGCACAAATATCCATGCCCGAGGGGGGATTCGAACCCCCGACCGTAGTGGCCGTGCAGACCGTGACTGAAGCGCCTCAGTCTCCTCGGCCACCGCGGCCGGCGATCTTACTCTCCCTACTACCTTTCGAACGTAGGAAAGCACAACGCCACCGTGTCTCCAGGCTCTGGTTAGAGTTCATTGTGAACTCTGTTCGCTCCCAAAGGAGAGCGGATTCGGTATATCGCCTGAGGTTTGTTGAACTTCGTTTGCGGCTTTATACTCCCGTTTTTATCTGTACAGATGGCTCAAAGACCACTGATGGTGTCGGGTCTGTTTTTGTCGTTGGAGACGTCAGGTTTTACTACAGGCTTCCTGTCCAGTGTTCGAGTTTCACAGCTGAACTTTTTGCTCTCTATCAAGCTGTTCTGTATATCCGTCGCCACCCGTATCCGATCCAACCTGTCATACACCGAATTCAACACTCCCTTCAATTGTTAGCGGACGACGGTTCTCACGTTTGCTTCCTGTGGGTACCTGGCCACGTAGGTGTGCCCGGGAACGAAGCTGCTGATGATGCGGCTAGGGCCGCAACCCTCCTACCTCGGAGAGCTACCGTGTCCCATCCAGTGATACTAAAGCGTCTATTTGCCGACGCATTTTATTGTTTTGTCATAGTTTATGGTTCTCGATTCATGCCAATAAGCTTCGCACCATTAAACCAATCCCAACAACTTGGAAGACCTCCTCACGTCCCTCTCGACGGGAGGAAGTAATCCTGGCCCGGTTGCGGATCGGTCACTGCCGGTTGTCAGATGATGTAGAAGAGTGCTGGATATCTATAACAGAATTTTTCTGACGTTAGTACATCTCAGGGAATCAAGTGCTAACGAAGTGTAAGCCATCGATTCGTCTGACCGGCTGGCTATGGCCTCAAGTGCTGGAGTATATATAGCATGTGTGGAGCGGGTGTTATTTTCCCCACACGCTCTGTCATGAGTGCATCGGCCTTGTCATACGAATGTGTCAGCGTTTTGATATCTTGCCGTGTTCGCTGAACAGCTTAGCTGGTGGTTCGTAAAGGCACTGGATACGCGTTGCTGCATTAATCATAGGCACTGTTTCCTCACTTAACCAAATGACGTGATACTGCAAGCTCGTTCTGTTCCATTTAACTTCCGCTGATGTGTGCTATTCAGTCCCCCGCGTGTGCTTCCACTTCTGTCAGGTTGACCCAGTGAGTATGGTGCAAGGTAGCTGCTGTTTTCCTTCCCCGTTCTGTCGACATACCCGCAGCGTATCTACAGCAATTAACTCAAGTCTTAGAAAATTTTACCGCTGCAGTTCTGCCACAGAGCTGGCGTGCAACATCACGAACATGTTTCCCAAGAGTGGTTGGAGGAACACAGTGTCTAGCTAATGTGCTGACCCTCTAAATTCCCTTTCCTCAACCTGCCAGATATGTACCTGATCGAACTTTTCTAGAATGTGATTCAACATGGCATGAGATCCCCCTCCCCTCTCCTTGCCGTTCCACTGCCCAAAATTTACGGGAATTAGGTGACCTGTGTGTGCACGTGGTGCCAACTCCATGCAGCGTCCTACCAGAGCCTCATTGCTTCCAAGTCAACTTGTCGCCGCTGTCATTTGTACCAAAGTCAGGCATACCGGCCGTTTGGTGGTCATAATATTCTGGCAGATCAGTCTAAAGTGTCTGAACCCGCACATATGATCACACAAATGTTCAAATGTTTGTAAATCTATCGGACCAAACTGCGTGGTCTTCAGTCCGTAGCTTACAAACTACTTACACCTAAGGACAAACACACACACCCATGCCCCAGGGAGGACTCGAACCTCCACGGCGAGACGCTTTAGACCGCTCGGCTACTCCACCGCGGCTCTTCAAGTCATGTCCAGTCCAGTACAGTAATTATATACAACCAGCATGACCCGTACTTCAGTGGCACGACTTATGTCAAACGTAGGAAGTCGCATCACGGTGTTGTGTGTGTATGTGTGTGTGTGTGTGTGTGTGTGTGTGTGTGTGTCTGTGTGTTGTCAGCTCCCACCGTCTACTGCGCTCCATTCCCCTCCGTTAAGGGGGTGACAAGAATGTCTTCCGGCGAGCTTCTGAGAACGCTCTCGCTGTTGGCGACAATGCGAGCACTGCTCGCAGCAAGTGGTGGTGTGTACTTAGCGCCGGCAGCTTCCAGCGGACTTCATTAAGGCAATGGCGACAACGAGCGGCCTGAGGACGCCGCGGCCGTGGGCGGCCGCTCATTCACGCACCACACACGCACACACACACGCGGCCACTCGCACGCACGCGCGTGACCCACGGGCGTGACTTCATTCATGTCTCTGCCAGCCAACAGTCGCGCTAATCGCTGTGCACTTGTCCGCAACCGTGTCCCAGGCTCCCAAAGCCGTTCCTGTAGCTGACAAAGGGAGACCACCTGTTACAAATATATTGTGCGAGGAAAAGGAGCCGGAAACTCAAGGGAAAAGAGAGAGAAGGAAAACACATTTCCTTAGTGGGAAAGGTGGGCGGAAAGTGGCTCTCTACTGGAAAAAATTTTCTGATGCTTAACAAATGTTAAGCTTCTTTCTATAAATCAGCACGGGTTCAGGAAACATCGTTCATGTGAAACTCAACTTGCCCTTTTCTCACATGACATCTTGCGAGCCATGGATGAAGGGCAACAGGCGGATTGTATTTTTCTGGACTTCAAAAAGGCCTTTGACGCGGTGCCACACTGCAGACTGCTAAAGAAGACACGAGCATATGGAATAGATTCACAGATTTGTGACTGGCTGGAAGACTTCCTAAGTAATAGAACGCAGTACGTTGTTCTGAGAGACAAGTGTATCGTCAGGCGCGCCCCAGGGGAGTGTGATAGGACCGCTATTATTTTCTGTCTATATAAATGATCTGATGGACAAACTAACTTGTAATTTGCGGCTGTTTGCTGATAAAGCAGTGGTGTATGGGAGGGAGTTGTCTTTAACTGACTGTAATACTCTACAGGATGATTTAGACAAAATTTCTAGTTGGTGCAAAGAATGGCAACTAGCTCTCAATGTAGAAAAATGTAAGTTGATGCGCATGTGTAGGAAAAACAATCCCATAATGTTCGAATACAGCATTAGTAGTGAGCTTCTGATGCTGTCGCGTCGTTCAAATATCTAGGCGTAACATTGCAGAGCGATATGAAATGAAACGAACATGTAAGAACAGTTGTGAGTAAGTTGGACAGCCGACTTCGGTTTGTTGGGAGAATTTTGGGAAGATGTACTTCACCTGTAAAGGAGACCGCGTATAAAACGCTTGTACGACCATGTCTTGAGTATTGCACAAGTGTTTGGGACCCGCAGCAGATCAGTTTAAGGGAAGACATAGAAGCAGTTCAGAGGCGAGCAGCTAGATTTACTATTGGTAGGTTCGACGAATGCGCGAGTGTCACGGAAATGCTCCGACAACTCAATTGGGGATCGCTGGAGGAAAGACGACGTTCTTTTCGTGAATTTCTGTAGAGGAAATTTAGAGGGCCGGAATTTGAAGCTGAGTGTAGTACGATCTTGCTGCCGCCTACTTACATTTCACAAAGACAAGCTAAGAGAAATTAGGACTCGTACGGATGCATATAGGCATTCTTTTTTTCTCCGTCCTATTTGGGAGTGGAGTAGGAAATGCCTAGTAGTGGTAGAGTGTACCCTCCGCCACGCACCTTACGGTGGATTGCGGAGTATGTATGTAGATGTAGATACCATAGAGTCCCGAAAACTCGCTCTAATGTGGACCGAAGCCTGGCCGAGTTTGTGAAAATGGCGTGTTATCGGGAACGGTGTTAAAAAAGTATACGTAACATCTTTTTGTTCTAAAATACTGTCTATTGTTACTTTAGAATACAATACAAATGATGGGATACATTATCACAAAATAAATGTAAGACAATATTTGTAGACAGACTGCGGCAGAGCGCTCGTGGCCCTGTCACATGTGTGTTATTCCTGTCTGCTATAACCAAGTTCATTATTGAAACTTCGTGGCAGATTAAAATTGTGTGCCGGAACCGGGACTCACACCTGGGCCCTTTGCCTTTCGCGGGCAAGCGCTCTACCGACAGAGCTATCCCGACACGAATCACGATGACGCTTCACAACTTTACTTCCGCCAGTACCTCGCCTCCTACTTTCCAAACTTCACAGAAGCTCTCCTGCGAAACATCCAAGAATAGCACTCCTGGAAGAAAGAATATAGTGGAGACACGGCTTAGCCACAGCCTAAGGGATGTTTCTGCCAGGAAGTTTCATATCACCGCACACTCCGCTACAGAGTGAAAGTTCCATTCTGGAAAAGTAAAGTTGTGAGGCGGCATCGTGAGTCATGTCGGGATAGCTCAGCCGGTAGAGCTATTGCGCGCGAAAGGCAAAGGGCCCAGGTTCGAGTCCCGGTTCCGGCACACAATTTTAATCTGCCAGGAAGTTTATATCAGAGCACACTCCACTGCAGAGTGCAGTATGAAAAGTCATTTACATAGTGCATTAATGAAACTCAAAGGATTGTTAAATAGAATGTAGGCGACACAATAACAGATGATTTCTGGGCCCATACATAGCCTTTAACTGCTACACGCTACCATTTCACTTATATCCTGCATTATACGAGCACGGAATAATTTCAGGGGGTGTGGCAGGGTGTGGCCGAGTTATTCGGACTGCCGGGTTACCGAGTGCCGAGTTTTCGGGACTCCACTGTATAAAGATTTTCTATATATATAGTCTCTATTCATGGCCTACAGACACATAAGAAGCTCTTTCCTCTGTGTTTGGTATGTCTATAACATCTGTCTCTTTGATCATATTTCACCATCTTGTACGCAGGTATCCTTCCTCCGTGTCGACAGACGCATGGATTTTCATACACTGTTTCCTTTACTCTCTTGTCAGCCTACACTGTCCCCTGTACCTCAAATCTTTCCTGGATCTTAACCCTCCCCTCTGAGCAAAACAGCAGAAATACATGTTTTTATCGAAGTAAATCCCTTTCTGTCCATCACTCGGCAGTTTCCTCGAAGTACTTTTCAGTAGCAGGAGCCAGACTCGCCGCGGCGAAGTGGCCGAGCGCATTGATGCGCTGTGCTCCGATGCGCGAGGCTGTTCTCCGTGGGGTGTTCGAATCCCCCTCGGGCATGGATGTTTGTGCTGTCTTTAGTATAAGATAATTTGTAAGTTTAGGGACTGATGACCCCGCAATTAAGTCCCATAAGCTTAACAAACATTTAAACTTTTTTTGAACCAGACTGGAACTATCTTCCCTACTATATCAGAGAACTAATTAACACTATTAACTTCAAACGACTGTTAAATGAACATCTACCACAGCAATAAAACCGCAATTCTGTGTTCTCCTAACCTCTTTTTACAACGTCACATCCAGAACTCCTCCCAGATTTTCTCCGATTCCCGTTGCACTCTCGAGGTACAGCTTTCCAAACTTCCTTCAATCAGAATTCGCCAAGTCATAATCAATTTCTGCTACTCAAACGTAAATTTTGTATTTTCCAATATCAATTGCGTGGTTATGGTATATCACCCCAAATTTGCGACTGAATATGGGGTTTCCTGTCAGAGAGGTCACAGTTTAAGTAATCAATGGTAAGGCATCAGGTGATATCGGGCGTTCCATAGGGTAGTGTTATTGGTCCTCTGCTGTTTCTTATTTACATAAGTTTGCAACTTAACAATATTTCAGGTAACTCAGATGTAAAAGTACTGTTTGTGTAAAAACATGGTCCAATTTAAGGAAGACCTGATGACCTGAATCTGTCACGCTAAGTAAATTAATAACATGATAATTACAGAAGTTAAAATTCAATGTGTCGTCTAGCAGTAAATCACATCAATGATGAGAAGCACTGCCAATTGTAATGTAATGGTTAGTATGGAATACAAAGAGGAAATCGTCTAATTTTGCACCTGTCAGCAGCGACATCGTTACAGATGGAGCAATAAGTTTATGCAGTGTCGAAAAAGAAATCAGCACTGGTCTACAGAAACCACCGATGGAAAACAAAAAAATAACCTACAGAACGCTGGATAAGAAGTCGTGAACAAAAAATGAAATGCTACTGTTAGGGTTTTCTCTAGCCGTTCAATGTCTCCGATATGCAGGGTATCCCATTTGAACTTGACACTCCCAGATATCTCTGGAACCTCTCCCTATGAACCACAAACATTGCCTGGGTGCCTCAAAGATTCCAGATAAATGTACCATAGGTGGAACCACAATGGAGAGCTAACTGTGGAGAGAGCAAACCTGTCGTTCCTGAAGAGGGCCAGTAGCCTTCTCAGTAGTTGCAGGAATAACAGTCTGGATGCCTTACTCAGATATCCTTGTAATATTAGCTAACGTGACTTTTCCATACAGCGACTGCGAACAGCTGAAAGCAAGGGGGAACTACAACCGATACTTTTCCCGACATGCAGCTCTACCTCTCGGGTAAAATAGTTCCCCATCCGGATCTCCGCGCGGGGATTACTCAGGACGATGTCGTCATCAGAAGAAACGAAAGCTGAAAATTAGGTGGGTACATCGCGTATCTAATGAGGAGGTAAGGAATAGAATGGGCCGGCCGCGGTGGCCGAGGGGACTGAGGCGCTCCAGTCACGGTCTGCACGGCCACTACGGTCGGGGGTTCGAATCCCCCCTCGGGCATGGATATTTGTGCCGTCCTTATGTTAAGCTAGTTGATAATTAGTTTGTAAGTTTAGGGACTGATGACCCCGTAGTTAAGTCCCATAAGCTATACAAACATTTGAACATTTTTTGAATAGAATGGGGGACAGTTTCGGTGATACATTGAAGTGATCATTTGGTAGGACACATTCTTAGACATCAAGGAATCGTGAAATCAGTGTGGATTAAAAATCGCAGAGGGAGACCACGAGACGAATACAGTAAGCAGGTTCAAATAGATGTAGGTTGCTGTTGTTACGTGAAGATGAAGAGGCTTTCTCAGGATCGGGTAGGGTGGAGAGCTGAATCAAACCACCGTCAGAACTGAAGATCACAACAACTTCTGGACAACAATATAATATTGAAACACGATTTTCACATAACTCCGGCAAGAAATTAAGAAATTAAATACTATGAGACATTATAAAACAATATTTTCAATACAAACTTGTATTTTAATGGGTACATCATATTATTCCTTCTGCAACGGATAGCATGAAAACTCGCAAAACAAATGGTGTTGATTACATTGAAGTGCGTAAATTAGGCTCGGATATATTGTGAAACGAAATTGACTGTTGAAACAAATGAAGCGCGCAGCTAACGCACATCCGGAGACTCAAGTGTAAAACTCACGCTGCTCATAATCATAATCGTAATATTTGTTGTTACCGATATATCGGGAATGAAATTTTTAAGTGGGGCAATCTACATAATCGGTTATCAACTAGAGAAGATATCATGTGGTTTAAATGGTAATCACAGGGTCAGTTCAAAATTGGGTCGTTCCTTGAAAAAGAGCTTCTGCGTGCTTTAATTGCAGACTGAAGGAAGTGGTCATCGAGAAATTCTAAAACCGCTAAGATAAAAATCTCAGTGCTTCACGATACAGCGTGTTAACAAGAAAAGGGACAGAACAAAGCAGTCATTTAACCATATTCCACCTGTCTACTATTTCATACCAAGAAACCATTATGAACTCACAACAAAAAAGTGTCATCAGACTGATGTCGTTGGATGTTTTGACACTACAGGAGAATTGTGTGGGCCAGATGGTGTTCTTTGCCCCTACATAAAGCCTTGGGAGCAGACTTCGCCTGATGTTGATTCAAGTGTTGCTAGGTGTTCTCGGAACAATAAACATCTGTCACATATGCTGTCTGTCATGATGCAAGCACACCTGTCGGACGTCAACGTATTCGTACTATCAATAAACTGCAGAATGATGTTACACTTTCCTTTGTGTCAAAATTCTTATAACTGGTCTGATGCGGCCTACCATGAATCCCTCTCCTGCGGCAGCCTCATCATTTCAGAGTAGCACTTTTACCCTACGTTCTCTGTTACTTACTCGCTGTACTGCAATCATTTTCTTCCCTTACAGTTTTACCCTCCATCTCCCTCTAGTTCTATGGACGTTATTCACTGATATACTAACGAACTGACCCTCGTTCTTCTGAGAGATTTCCATTGTTTCTTGATTCTACTGAGAACCTTGTCATTCGTTACGTTACTAGTTCACCTATCTTCAACAATCTTCTGTAGCATAATACCTCAAATACTTAGCTTCTGTTCAGGTTTTCCTACTGTACATGTTTCACTAATATTCGATGCTGTACTCCAAAAGTACGTACTTAGAATTTTTCTTCTCATTAACTTCAATGTTTAAAACCAGTAGAGTCCTCTTGATCAGGAATGACTGTCCGAGTGTACTTTCTATGTGCTCCTTGCTTCGCTCGTCGTAGGTCATTTTGCTCCGTAGATATCATAATTCCGTAACTTCATTTATTTTTTTGTTCAGTAATTGCAATATTAAGTCTGTCACTAATTTCATTTCTACTAATTTGCCTTAATTTTGATTTTTACAGTTGACTTTTAATCATTATTCCGTATTCATTAGCTCATTCAATACATTCAACAGATCCTGTAATTGTTCTTCGCTTGTACTGAGAGTAGCACTACCTTCAGAGAATCTTATCATTTATATTCTTTTGCCCTGAATTTTTGGATTTTTTACTACTTTCAAACCATTCTTTTACTTGCGTTATTGCTTCGTCGGCGTATGTATTAAGGAGTAGCGTCGAAGGAATGGATTCATATCTAAAACTCTTTATAATCTGAGCACTTCGTTTCTAGTCTTGCGGTCTTAATATTACGCTTTGCACGTACTAATTATTGCAACTCATTCTCTATAACGTACTACTGTTTATCTCAGAATTTCTTTCACCATCTTACATTGTTGAATGTTTTTCGTATCTCCTATGAAGATACGAGGGTTGGAACGTAAATAGAGGCAACTCATCTGTGGAGACACTATGAAATAGAATCTACTATTGTCGCTGATAGCACACGTTGCTGAATACCTACCTTACCTTTGAACAAATGGACTCGCCCGTTCCATGTTACCGGCGTGTGCACAGTCGAGGCAAACATGGCACCTCGTGAGAGAGAGGTGTAACGTAACGGTGTCACGATGTTTCGAAACAGGAACAACAGAGCTGGATCAAGCTTGAATGCGCCAGAGGTCGTACAGCACGACAGTGTCTTGAAGGTCTTCAAGAGTCGAGTGTGGTGAAAGTTATGGTGATTCTCTGTACGACTCTGATGGTGATATCCTTACGCATTATGTTCCTCCACAGCGGACCGTCAGTGCATAGTATTACTGTTTGTTTTTGGAGCATCACCTGCGACCAGGTTTGCGAAAGAAGTGGCAATACTTTCTGCAACCCACTCATCGTTTTGCACGACAATGCGCATGCGCATACGGCGCAAGCTGTGTCTGCTCTGTTCGGTCGATGGCACTGGAAAGTACTGTACCATCCACAATTCTCCCCGGACTTCAATCCTTGTGACTTTCATTTGATTCCGAAGATGAAGGAACCACTTCGTGGCATTCGCTTCAGAACTGTTCCAGAGATTCGACAGTCAGTAGACCGCTTCCATTTATACCATCAACAGAACAGGCTGTGCTAACGATAAGCCTTCCACATAGATGGCAACAGGTTGTACACAACGCTGGTGACTGCTCTGAAGGACAGTAACAGGTGCAACATGTAACGCTTTCGCATCGATTGTAAATAAATATTTGCCCTTTCATTCATTTCCGTTCAAGCTAGTGTTCTGTCCGTCGTGGAACCTGATAACTGTTTAATGCGTGATGACATCAACACGTATTAGGCCCGTGTATTGTTCAGGACAAATATAAGAAGATCAACATAATGATTACAAAATAATCGGTAATTGCGAAGAAGGCTTGCACAGGCGCCCGTTTCGATAAATATCGAACGCGCGACCACGGTGCATTTCGACGTGTTCCAAGATGGGGGGGGGGGGGGGAGAATCTGATCTGTTGATGCACGAAACTGATTATTTTAAGTGAAAGTTAGGTTGGGTATAGGTTAAACAAGAAGGTTGCTTTTTTTTCTACCATAGATATGGAACTTTATGAGCAGCCAACCTACGAACATGAGAAATGGCAGTAGTAAGAATACTTACCTTATTCATCACTAGGGCACGTTTCATATATCGAAGTGTGGTCGCACGTTATCCAAACTGCCACCCGTGCAAGCGTCCTTCACAATTACCAAATAATCCACCCGCAGAACATGGATATTCAGAACTAACGATAATAGATTCTAATATGGCAGATTAATGCACTAGTTTTAAGCTCTAAAAATAAAGCTTTGAACTTTTATTAGAAATATATGGCAACATGATCAAATTTATCAATTCAAGGTCCTGTGCTAAAGGTATCTAAGGTTCATTCACCTGGTTACAAGGCTCACGTTTGGTGACTGGCATTGGACCACAGCACTTAACCTGTCATTTCTCCACAGCCCAGAGGTTTCGATTAGTGACAAGTCTGATCTGATGATCTGACAGGCCAAGGCAAAAGGCTGACATACATCAGCATTAAGTAGTGCATTGTTTTGCTGGAAATCGGCGTCTGTGGTGTGCAGAAACGGCCTGGCTACAGGTCGCAGGATGTCTTTTTCATAATTCAAACTCGTCACAGTGCTCTGGACAAGCACAAACTCTTGTACCCAATAGCAGCCCACCTCTTGAGTTAGCGCTGTATGCCTTGTGCGGAAAGGAAAGCTTACAGGACCAGTGCAAGACGAGACTACAACGCTAATACAAGGAACTTCATGCATTAAAAAAACTTGCCTAATTACAACTACCCCGCGGAAGGAAAGAATTCTGCCAAATAACATACAACCGATTCCCCGGGTAGTTGACGAGGACACGGAAGGGCACGAACCAGGATTCCCCAATCAGCAATTTTGTTGAAATCGGATAACGCCCCGCGCAAGGCAAAGGCCAAACGATCTCTCTTCAACACGAAGAGAACGAACGGAAGCACAGTTGCAACCGCCGACAACAACAACAGAAAACCAGGACATAAACGGAAGACATAGAAGACAACCCCTGGGGACGGCTGTCAACGCTGGCAAAGCACACACACAAGAACAAGTTAACACAACCACAATAAACACCAAGCGAAACCAATCATATTTGTGCTCACTTCCTGACTGTCCGACGCACCACCAAAGATGTACATACAGATAGACCACCACGAAGATCTCGTGAATGCCAAACGCGGGCACGATCTCTCTTCAACACAAAGAGAACGAACGGAAGCACAATTGCAACCGCCGACAACAGAAAACCAGGACATAAACGGAACACATAGAAGACAATCCCTGGGGACGGCTGTCAACCCTGGCAAAGCACACACACAAGAACAAGTTAACACAACCACAATAAACACCAAGGGAAACCAATCATATTTGTGCTCACTTCCTGACTGTCTGACACACCACCAAAGATGTACATACAGATCGACCACCACGTTGTAAAGATCTCTTGAATGCCAAACGCGATAAGATATTCCAGGAGACCAGATGAAAACTTCAACAGAATAACTGTCCGTGAACCAAGGCGATGATCACCTTAAACTTCCAGCCCACATCCCCCGGGACACGCCGTTGCGGCCGGAGTCGCTGGCGAAGTCCAGTAAAAGCCCCAGCGGAGAGTCAGGCTGCCGCGGTGGAGGTTCGAGTCCTCCCTGGGGCATGGGTGTGTGTGTGTTTGTCCGTAGGTTAGTTAACCTAGGTTTAAGTAGTTTGTAAGCTACGGACTGATGACCACGCAGTTTGGTCCGATAGATTTACAGACATTTGAACATTTTTTAGAGTCAGGCGCTCAGCGCGTCCACGAGTTCCTAGCGCACGCCCCGGCGCCCGCCTTCGTGCCGATCCTCTTCATAAAGGCCTCTACACACGCTCCGATTTATCGTACGACCAACAAGATGTCCAAACGAACCAGCCAATTGGTAGCAGCCTACACACGTTCCGACCAACTCCACTCATCGCCACCCAGCTCTGGTGTCTGTCTGTCGAACTGATTTTGTTTTCGCGTGTTCGCTGTGCAGACGACCTCAGGCATGGAAGTTGGTCTGGAAGCGCTACACACGGTACAATTTGTCGGGCGAAGAGGTGGGGGAATCGGAGATCGGGTGGTCACGCACAACCAACCGGCCGACAAGGAAAATTGGTCGGGTAGCGCCTAAAACCGCCTAATTTATCGGGTGACCAACTAATTGGTCCAATAAATTGCATCGTGTGTAGTGCCCTTAACAAACCATCGCAATCCCACCGCTAGTCACTCCCTCTGGCCAGAGAGAGTCGCGACACGAAGAAGGCGCCACCCGCGGCGCAGAACGGAAAAAGGGTCGATAGTAGGACGTACGAAAAGATACGAAAGAAGAAGGCGAGCCGGCATGACTCAGTTCTATTGTGACTTCCGAAATAATTTTGATGTAATGTGAGCTTAGTAATTTTGTTGCACCGTATCTAACTCCTCCTTACTATCATCAGTGCTTAAAACGTAGTTTTGAATTTTTGTCAATCATCATGTTGAATACTACACACTCGGAACGAAATTTTCAGCATGGAGATCGAAAATTTATGTATAATTTAAACTATGTTTTAAGCACTGATAATGCTCACACTGTCACCGACATCTCGATTTGTGACAATAAAGACATATGAGGGGTTCAGAGGACAAGTAGCGTAACTCCACCTACGATCGTTTTGAGTAAGAGGAGCATTCATTAAGATGTGTATAAAATTAATGTTAATAATTTATTTGTATTTACGGATACAGAGTAATACGCACAAAAGTTTCTCTAAATATATTAACAAAACAGAATATAATACAGGAAATACGTAAGAAACGACTTGTTAAAGGAAAATGAAAGAAGTTACTTATTTTGTGCCCTGGACACTTTTATCAGTCATCCACTGTAATTTCAAGGACATTGTGTGAACACAGGTTGGTCGTTTCCCTTGTCCGAAATCTGACGAGTAGACACCTTCGTAGGTAAGCTCCTGAAGACTGTATGATACTGAGGAGGAAAAAACTTTAGAACATCAAGCATATCCTTCATTTTGTTGGTTATCGCAGTCCGCCTGATCTTTTAAAGTATCCCTTGTGTTCACTGAAGAAAGGTTCAAATGTTTGTATAGTCTATGGGACTTAACTACGGGGTCCCTAAACTTACAAACTACTTATCAACTACCTTATACTAAGGACGACACAAATATCCATGCCCGAGGGGGGATTCGAACCCCCGACCGTGTTAATATCAACTGGATGTTGCTACGGGCCATATTAGGAACAGGGTCTCCTGACAAGGCCCACTTGCAGGGGTTAAACATTTTCTGTAAAGTGATGTTATTAATTACATAGACTTTCCATTTTAACTTATTTTTGAATACAGTTGTAGGATGTTGCACGTACGATCTCGGAATATTACCACTTACACATACTGCATAGCCGGCCGCGGTGGCCGAGGAGACTGAGGCGCTCCAGTCATGGTCTGCACGGCCACTACGTTCGGGGGTTCGAATCCCCCCTCGGGCATGGATATTTGTGCCGTCCTAGTTCGTAAGTAGTTCATAAGTAGTTTGTAAGTTTAGGGACTGATGACCCCGTAGTTAAGTCCCATAAACTATACAAACATTTGAAAATTTGAACATACTGCATACGAAATTCCTAAACGTTAGGTGGGCCCTGTTTGCTTCACTTTCCTCAATGCACATGGAAATACGTATTTTGTGCTCTGTACAAAGGCGGGTAGCAGTTAAAGCGAAAGCACAGTGGCGCACTGTACGCACATATGATGAAATCTCATAGATACGTACTTAAAGCTATGGACTGTAGCTGTCTCTCTGTATCAAACATCTCTGTAACTCGTTTTCAACTAGAGGTGCATTTATGCCACTTGTGCTCTGAACCAGTCATATATGTGTGATTGATTGCCGTTCATCATCCATATATTATAAAAGTCGTTGAACACAGGCTAAGGAAAGGGAAACCTACGTTTTTAGCGATTGTCGCTTTGGAGAAAGCTTTTGACAATGTAGACTGGAATACACTTTTCCAAATTCTGAAGGTATCAGGGGTAAAATATAGGGAGCGAACAGTTATATTCAACCTATACAAAAACCAGAAAACGGTTATTAGAGTCTAAGGGCAAGAAAGGGACGCAGAGGTTGGGAAGGGAGTAAGACAGGGATGTAGCCTTTCCCCAATGTTATTAAATCTGTACATTGAGCAGGCAGTGAAGGAATGGAAGGAGAAATTTGGAGAGGGCATTAAAGTGCAGGGAGAAGAAATAAAAACATTGCGGTTTGCGGATGACATAGTAATTCTGTCAGAGACCGCATAAGATCTGGAAGAGCAAATGAATGGAATGGATAGTGTTTTCAAAGGAAGATATGAGATGAACATTAACAAGAGTAAAACGAAGGAAATGGAATGCAATGTCAGAAAATCAGGCGATGCAGAAGTAATTAGATTAGGTAATGAGACAATAAAAGTAGTAGATGAATTTTGTTATTTGGGTAGCAAGATAACTCCTGATGGCCGAAGAAGATATAAAATGGAAAATGGCTATGGGAAGAAAAGCGTTTCTAAAGAAGCGAAACTTGTTAACATCCAATATTAATTTAAATGTTAGGAAGTCCTTTCTGAAAGCATTTGTCTGGAGTGTAGCATTGTATGGGAGGGAAACGTGGACGATAAAGAGTTCAAATAAAAAGATGATGGAAGCTTTCGAAATGTGGTGCTACAGACGAATGAAGAAAATTAGATGGTTAGATCACGTAACTAATGAGGAGGTGCTTAACCGAATCGGGAAGAGAAGGAGTTTCTGGCATATCCTGAGTAAGAGAAGGGATAGATCAGTTGGATACATTCTGAGACATCAAGGAATTGTCAAATTACCATTGGAAGCGTGTGGGGTAAAAATCGTAGAGGGAGACCGAGGGACGAATATAGTAAGCAGATTCAAAAGGATGTACGTTTACGAACGTATTCTACGATGAAGAGACTTGCACAGGACAGGGTAGAATGGAGAGGTGCAACAAACCAGTCTGCGAATTGAAGACCACAACAACAAACACGGTGATTCAACATTGAATCAAACTTGTTTGATTACGTCATTGCTGTTTCCGATTACATTTTGGAGACAGACACCGCTATTATTGTGACCAGATCTTCGTTGCTCTATGGTTACAGATTTCATGACACATGTGTATTGCGATTTCAACATTATAATCAAATCAAAATGTTCAAATGTTTGTAAATCTATTGGACCAAACTACGTGGTCATAAGTCCGGAGCCTACAAAGTACTTAAACCTAGGTAAACTAACCAAAGAACAATACATACACACTCATGCCCCAGGGAGGACTCGAACCTCCGATGGCGAGCAACCGCGCGCTCCGCAGCGAGACGCTTTAGACCGCTCGGCTACCCCACCGCGGCATTATAATCCCAGTTGGTGGACTCATGTGTGAATCTGTTGTTTTGACACTGCGAATACCGCTGAAGAGAAGTTTGTAGGAGGCCGCTTGCTGTTGTTAGAAGCAAAGCCGTGTACCTGCCACGAGTTGTTTGTGCAGGAGCGTGGCGGGCGTGTGGGGGGTCCGGCCGCAGCTAGCGGCCTGTGGCGCCGCCTGTCGCCAGGGAAGCTGGCGCCGCCCTGAGCAGACCCCAGGGACCGCTGCTGATGGGAGGCGGCCCTGGCGCACACTCGACGCTACCACACACAAATACATCTGTTTAACATTCATAGAATATATGACATCAACTGCGATTGGGCAAAGCTGAAAATGTGTACCCAGCCGGGATTCGAACCCGGGTCTCCTGCTTTCTAGGCAGTTGCGCTGACCCCTACACCACTGGGGACACAGTGATCACCGCACCTGCAACGACTACCTAAGCACGCCTCCCGTCAGATACAAATTCCCAGCTTCGCCCTGCCCTGCCCTGCCACATGTATATATATATATAATATGCCGGTGACGGGCAATGATCCTATCGTTAGTGGGGAGGGGTGGGCAAGTTTAAAGCCCTTACTCTTACGGAAATTAGTTTCATAACTACGAGTTTGAGTACTGTGAGCAGGGCGAAGCTGCGAATTTGTATCTGACGGGAGGCGTGCCTAGGTAGTCCTTGCAGGTGCGGTGATCACTGTGTCCCCAGTGGTGTAGGGGTCAGCGCAACTGCCTAGAAAGCAGGAGACTCGGGTGCGAATCCCGGCTGGGTATACATTTTCAGCTTTGCCCAATCGCAGTTGATGTCATATATTCTATGAATATTAAATAATAACAACTGCAGGATCAGAAGTGACGTCTGTTCTTTCGGAACAGACGCCACATGGATATAAATACATCTGTGACGCTACACATCCTAAATACCCAGGCTGAACCGTCCGCCGTGTTTTCCCCAACATGGTTGGAACCGCGCTGCGCTAACAGCATAGAAGCGCATGTCCCGCCATCATTCACAGAGTTTGTTGTTGTTGTGGTCTTCAGTCCGGAGACTGGTTTGATGCAGCTCTCCACCCTACTCTATCCTGAGCAAGCCTTTTCATCTCCTCATAACAACGGCAACCTACATCCATTTGAATCTGCTCACTATATGCCTCTCTTGGTCTCCCTCTGAGATTTTTACCCTACACACTTCCCTCCAATGCTAAATTTACGATTCCTCGATGTCTAAGAATGTGTTCTACTAAGCGATCCCTTCTTTTAGTCAAGGTGTGCCAAAAATTCCTCTTCTCACCAATTCTGTTCAGAACCTCTTCATTAGTTATGCGATCTACCCACCTAATCTTTAGCATTCTTCTGTAACCAACATATTTCAAAATCCTCTATTCTCTTCCTGTCTCCACAATTTATCGTCCATGTTTCACTCCTGTACAACGCAACACTCTACAGAAGTGCCTTCAGACAGAACTTCCTTACACTTAAATTAATATTCGATGTCAGCAAATTTCTCTTTTTCAAAAATACATTTCTTCCCATTGCCATTCTGCAGCCGACCGCGGTGGCCGAGGGGATTGCGGCGCGTTAGTCACGGAGAAAAGCCAGTTATAAGAAAGGGAGGCTGAAAGGTGGAAAGAATATATAGAGGGGCTCTAAAATGAACTTCGAGAAAGTGGTGTAGGAAGGGAAGAGGAAGTAGGTGAAAATTATATAGGAGATATGATACTGAGAGAGGAATTTGATAGAGCCCTGAAAGATTTAAGTCAGGACAAGGCTCCTAGAGTAGATGACATTCCCTCAAAGCTACTGAAATCTCTGGGAGAGCTATGACAAAACTGTTTCACCTGGTGTGCAAGATGTGTGAGACAGGCAAGATACTCTCAGACTTCAAGAAAGAATGTAGTAGTCCATATTACAAAGAAAGCGGGTGGGACTGGTGTGAAAATTACAGAACCATCACTTTAGTAAGTGGTTTCATAATTTTAACACGAATTGTTTACAGAAGAATGGAAAATCTCGTAAAAGCTGACCTCGGGGTAGATCAGGTTGCATTCAGGAGAAGTGTAGGAATACGGAAGCCAATTTACGTTACGACTTTAGAAGATAGACTACGGAAAGGCAAACATACATTGCTTTTGTAGATTTCAAGTAACCTTTTGACAATGTTCATTGGAACACACTTTTTTTCAGACTCTCAAGTCAGCAGGGTAAAATATATGAAATAGAAGGTTATTTAAAACTTGTACAAAATACCAGACAGCAGTTATTATAGTCGAAGGATAAGGAAAGCATTGGTTGGAAATGGAGTAAGGCAGGGTTGTAGCCTTTCACCAATATCATTAAATTTGTATATTCAGCAAGCTGTAAGGGAAAACAAAGAGAAATTTGGAGAAGGCATTAAGTTCAGGGTGAAGAAATAAAAACACTGCGATTTGCTGATGACATTCTAATTTTGTCAAAAACAGCAAAAGACCTGTACGAGAAATTAAACGAAATGGACAGTGTTGAAAGACACGTGTAAGATAAACATTAACAACAGCAAAACAAGGGTTATTAAACGCAGTCTAAGAAAATCAGGCGATGCTGAAGGTATTAGATAAGGTAACGAAACAATAAAGTTGGTTGATGAGTTTTGTTAGTTGGGTACTAAAATAACGTATAATGGTCACAGTACAGAAGATATAAAATGCAGAATGGCAATGGGAAAAAAAGCGTTTTTGAAAAAGAGAAATTTGTTTACATCGAATGTTAATGTTAAGTGTAAAGAATTATTTTCTGAAGGCATTTTTGTAGGGTCCTCATGTATGTAAGTGAAATGTTGACTATAAATAGTTCACACAGGAAGAGGATAGAATCTTTTGTAATGTAGTGCTGCAGAATATTGTTGAAGATTAGGTGTGTAGATCGCGTAACTAATCAGGAGGTCCTGAACAAAACTGGGGAGAAAAGGAATTTCTCGTATACCTTGACAAAAAGGTGGAGTCGATCGAAGTACACATTCTTAGACATCAGGAAATCGTGTGAATTCAGCATTGAAGGGAAGTGTGTCGGGTAAAAATCGAAGAGGGAGGACAAGAGACGAATAAAGTAAGCAGGTTCAAGTGGATGAGGGGTGCCGTTTTTATGAGGAGATGAAAAGGCTTCCTCAGGATGGATTGGAGAGCTTTATCAAACCCGGCTCCGGACTGATAACCAAAACAATAACACGTCAAAACAAACAAAATTAATAAACTAATCAGATCATGATAAACAATTAAAATAAAAGGTATAACATAACCACTATTTACATAATTTATAGTATTTACAAAAGTTGTGACAAAAATTTTGCTGACATTGTCTGCGTTGTTGTCAGCCAGAGCCAGTTCGAACATTGTAGAAGAGTCTGGTCAGAGAGGACTCTTCAGAAAACGGTTTGAAATTTCAGATTGAAACTTTACTCAGTAGCGGAGTGTGCACTCATCTGAAATTAAAATTGTATGCCAGGACTCGAACCTGGGACCTTTGCCTTTCGCGGGCAAGCGTTCTACCACTGAGCTATCCCGACACGACTCACGGTCACGCCCCAGAACTTCAATTCTGCCAGTACCTGGCCTCCTACTTTCTAAACTTCACAGAAGTTCTGAAGTTCTCCTGCGAAACTTGCAAGACTAGCTCTCCTGGAAGAAAGGATATGGTGGAGACATGGCTTAGTCACAACCTAAGGGATGTTTCTAGAATGAAACTTTCACTTTGCAGTGGAGTGTGCGCTGATATGAAACTTCCTGGCAGTTTAAAATTATGTGAAAAACGTACCAATCCTATGAAGTTAGAAAGTAACCTGTCGCGTGATGAACGAGTTTTCACAGTCGTTACTAAAATACAGTAGCCTCCTGAGGCTTTACATAATGTATTTCTATTCACCTGACTGGTGAAAACATTTTCTTGATAATTACTCTCAATAAGTGAGTATTGACTTACATAGAAAAATCATTTTTGAAGTCAAGGTTTAAAATTGCAGTCAAGGTACAAAATGGCAGTTACAGTTGGGATACATTAGTTGTCAAACTATAAGAAGACTCGGTTCATAATATATATTAAAGTATTTTAAGTAAATTATAAAAAAATTAATACAGTGATATATTAAAACATTTTAGAAAAAACTCTCCAAAAGGCCTTTAAAAAATATGGACTTTTTCCTCTTTCCCGTCTGCGGATGAAGCTTCAGTGTGTCAGGCAACAGCAGCGTCGCCGAGGTTTCCTCCGCCGTGTCCCATTCACCGCCGCCAGTGAGCTGAGGGCCGCCGTAGCTGGTGTTTGGCAGCGCGTTCCATTCCAGGCAAGGCTACAAAGTGTGTTTAAATATCTCAGAAAAGGTTTTATGAATGAAATCTGTTTGTTCATTTAGAAGTTTTTTCAGGTCTCTTTCCCTGTGTGCGTATACTTCAAGCTCTCCCAACTTTCATTTGGGAAGAAAGTTGGCGGGAGCCCTTGCAAATTGCGATGTACGATCGCGGTAGCGACAGGAACAGGTATTACTTTTAGATAAGAGCAAGGAACGTAGACGGTTTAAGTTACCTTTCAGTTCCCTATTTTACCAGATATTTTGATTGTATTTTGAAGCTAAGTATAATGCAAAAGTCTGAAAAAGTCTTAAAATTTTTCAACTTTTGATTTCTACATTTGTTACTGCAAATAATAACAATAAAAACCGAAAATCGGTTACTTAAAAAACGGTTATATTGAGCGGTTTTTACAGGAACGTTAAACTGGAGATGACAAAAAACGGTATAGCAGAAAACCGGTTGTTTCAGCTACAACCATCATCCCTAGTGTCCATCCTCAGACTGTAAGGACAACTGCCACAGCACTGTGCTACTCTGTTGCGCCGGCTGCGGTGGCCGAGGAGACTGAGGCGCTTCAGTCACGGTCTGCACGGCCACTACGGTCGGGGATTCGAATCCCCCCTCGGGCATGGATATTTGTGCCGTCCTTAGTTGTAGGTAGTTCATAAGTAGTTTGTAGGTTTAGGGACTGATGACCCCGTAGTTAAGTCCCTTAAGATTAACAAGCAAGCATTTACTCTGTTCCTGAATAAGTGTGTCCAGTGTGGTACAAATCTGCCCACGAAAAAAAGTCGAGACCGCCCTGTTTCAAACCTGCAGGCTGGTCACAGGTTGCCTGAAGCGAAAGAGCCATACAGTAGATGCACGCACGCGCAGGTGTAGCACCACTCGATATCGGACGTGAGAGTGCTGCCAACAACGAGAGAGAAAAGGCGTGGCAACAGTACAGCCCACCACACCATGAACATCAGCCACCACCACCCCGACTGAAACCAAGAAAAGGTTTTTTTTATTTTTATTTATTTATTTATTTACAATTCTCTTTTTCGCTAAACATAAAGTAAAGCCAGGCCTCAATAATGGAAACACTGGTAACCTTACCGCCACGAACGAGTTTAAATCGAAGAAACTCTGCCACCCGGCCGCCAAGAAGGATGGTGTACACGGAAGTCCTTAAACAGACTGCGCTCCGGCGTTGCAAGATCTAAGGATAACCTAAAGAAATGGGGTATCGCGCGCGGTGAAGACACGATTTGTGTAGAGAAGAGCAAATTGAAAACGTTTTCCTGAAGTATCGTCTCTGCCCAGACTCTTCTGCAGATTCGAACTGGCTCTGTCTAACAATATAGTCAACGGTAGCCAAACTTTCGTAATAACTTTTGTAAATACTGTAAATTATGTACATAATGATTATTTTATACCTTTTGTTTTACCTGTTTTTCAATTTCAAAACGCGTAACATAATCTGATTATGAAATGAAGACTCCATTAGGAACAGTGTGCACCACGATCATAAAATGATAAATATCCAAAGAAAATTCAGCATTTATCGTAAATTTGTTTATTTATAATTACAGATCGATTTCGGCTATTGAATAGCCATCTTCAATGCAGCTTGCATAGTCGACTAGAAACATTACTGATTTTACTGATCTAACCACAATGCAGAGCTACAAGCAGATGCAAATGATGTTACCCAGAGTGCAAAATCACTCTCGATAACATCACTTGTATCTGCTTGTAGCTATGCCTTGTGGCCGCATGAGTAAAATCAGTAATATTTCTAGTCGACTGTGCAAGTTGCACTGAAGATGGCTATTCAATAGCCGCAATCGATCTGTAATTATAAATAAACAAATTACCGATTAATGCTGTATTTTCTTTGGATATAATCAGATCGAATACAGAACGATTTATTTCACTGTAATGTTTTTAAAGTAAACGCCTTTTGCTACTGCGAGTGAAGGATTTTATTTTTATATTTATAAGTCACCCATACGCGTTTCGCCTTTGTCTCAAGGCATCATCAGTGAGTGTCAGTAATTGCTACTCCACGTCAGTCTCTTTCTGGTAACCAGGTCGAAAGGTTATACTGTTTTCTGAAACACATTGCAGTTTTCTGGTTCCACTGTCACCTGCTGCCATACTGTGTCCACTGTTGTTTGTTTTGTAGTTTTGTACATATGTAAGAAACCTAACCTTTATGGGTAAACAAAAACATGTAAATATTTCAGGACAACCACTGATGATGCCTTGAGACAAAGTCGAAACGCGTATGGGTGACTTATAAATATAAAAATAAAATCCTTCATTCGCAGTAGCAAAAGGCGTTTACTTTTAAAACATTACAGTGAAATACAATTCAGCTGCTGCTCAAAATGCCCACTGCAAGCAACGTACAGAACGATTTAGTTGTTCTTTCTTCCCGCGCGTTATTAGAGAACGGAACGGTAGAGAAAGGTTATGAAGGTGGTTAATGAACCCTCTGCCAGGCACTTAAATGTGATTTGCAGAGTATCTATGTAGATGTAGATTATTAATTTTATGTTTTGAGATGTTGTGGTGTTGTTATTGTTGTGGTCATCAGTCCGAGGCCTGGTCGTCATAAGTACAGCAACCCACATCCATTTGAACCTGCTTACTGTATTCGTCTCCTGGCCTCCATCTGCGATTTTTACCCCACACACTTCCCTCCAATGCAAAATTCACACGATTCCTTGATGTCTAGGGCTGTATCCTCCAATCGATCTCTTCTTTTAGTCAAGGTATGCCAGTAATTCCTTTTTTCCCAAACTCTGTTCAGTACCTCTTCATTAGGTATGCGATCTCGTCACCTAATCTAGATGGAACACTTCGGTTAACAAATGTGGACTTGCTAGAAGAGTGTTTTGGCTTTTATGTTTTCGGCGGGCCTGGTGGCACGGCGGCAGCAGCGGCGGCCGGCCGCGTTGCCTGGCGACGGCCCAGCTCCCAGTGGGCGTGTGGTGGGCCCGGACAAGTGCCGAGCGTCGCCTGCCAATTGCTCGGCCGCCGACATCCGCCGGCCGCGGCGCACGCGAACTGCTTGTGCCCACCACAGCTGCCCGCTAACCGCGCTCCTGCTAGCGACGCGACGGCGGCCGCGGCCGCGGCCGCGGCCGCGGCCGACTCCTGACGGCGCACCACCTCCTAACCAGCGAGGTGTACTCGGTGGGCAGCGCGTCTTTCTGCTGAAAATAACCCGTCAGCTCCACACTCAATGAGCGATGTTCCGGAGGCAATGCAGAATTTATTCACATTTTTCCTTCTTGGTGGATGATTGTCAATGTTCGGTCTTTTATGACTGGTTGCCGCCTCAGATACCCATTGTCAAAACCAATACAAAATATTGCTAATGTCAATAATCAGTACTGTAAATAAACAAAAAAATTACCAAAAAAACTTTAATAATTCCAGAACAAGTTAATATGCACTAAAAAGTAAAATAAATAAATAAAATAAATAAAATGTGTCTTCTGCTGGAACTTCATAATAAACTTACTTTTTAGAATGAAACTTTCAGTTGGCAGCGGAGTGTGCGCTGATATGAAACTTCCTGGCAGATTAAAATTGTGTGCCGGAACCGAGACTCGAACCTGAGACCTTTGCCTTTTGCGGGCAAGTGCTCTACCGACTGATCTACCTCGACACGACTCACGGTGCCGCCTCACAATTTTAATCTGCCAGGAAGTTTCATAACAGCGCACACTCCTCTGCAGAGTGAAAGTTTCATTCTGGAAACGTCCTTTAGGCTGTGGCTAAGCCATGTCTCCACCATATCCTTTCTTCCAGGAGCGCTAGTCTTGCAAGTTCCGCAGGAGAGCTTCTGTGAAGTTTCGAAAGTAGGAGGCGAGGCACTGGTGGAAGTAAAGTTGTGAGGTGGCATCGTGGGTCGTGTCGGGGTAGCTCAATCAGTAGAGCCCTTGCCCGCGAAAGGCAAAGGTCTCAGGTTTGAGTCCCGGTTCCGGCACACAATTTTTAATCTGCCAGGAAGTTTCAAATTACTTATTCTACTCATCAATATGTAGGTACGATCTATATGTTTACCAAGCAAGATGGTAGATAGGTACCTACCCACTTTAATTCTAACTCAACACATATCTATGAATAACAAACAATGATCGAAATACTGTTTATAGTTCTCCTAACTAAAATGAAATGAAAAATATTAGACTACTTAAAAGTCTATGAAGTTATTACGATAACCTAGTTGCAATTGTTGTTCTTCTGGGAGTCGGTGCAAGCCAAGGAAACATCCGATCGGTCTCAATACGTCTAGGTGTATTGTAGTGTTTCCTTGGCTGACACCGACTCCAAAAATAACAACAATTGCAACTAGATTATCGTAATAACTTGATTGACTTTTAAGTAGTCTAATATTTTTCATTTCATTTTAGTTAGAACTCTAAATAATATTTTGATCTTTGTTTGTTAATTTTCGGTATGTGTTCACCCCCAGTCCAATGGGAAAACTGAATGACTCGTTCGGACCTTTAAGAATCAAATGAAAAAATGTCGGCCTCCACAGACGAGACCCTCACAGATTTCCTTGCATCATACCGTTCCACACCTCAGGCCACACACTGCCCTGCGGAATTAATACACGGCAGACAGCCACATACACTCCTTCACCTAATCTGACCTCCTACCACCACCAACCTCCTGCTCTCTACGCAGAACGCACCGCTGCAAGGGACGTTGCATGGCACATCAACCAACTACGAAAGCGTGTCTCGCCGCTACCAGCAACACCTCCCGTCTTCGATCCGTGGCCTTTAGACATGGACGTGGACGTCGCGCCTCTCCCTGCACAGCAGGTCCCGCCAGCAAGACAAGACGCCTCTTAGGGAACAGCACCGGCAAGTCCGCCAGCCGGATCCCTTCACGAAGGGGACGAAATACCCATGTCACCAGTATTCCCTCCTCTACAACACTCTCAACTGGCGAATCTCCACGAGAATATGTCTCCTATCCTCGGATCAAATGTTTAAATGTTTGTATAGCTTATGGGACCTAACTACGGGGTCATAAGTCCCTAAACTTACTAACTACTTACAAACTAGCTAATATTAAGGACGGCACAAATATTCATGCCCGAGGGGGATTCGAACCCCCGACCGTAGCGGCCGTGCAGACCGTGACTGCAGCGCCTCAGTCCCCTCAGCCACCGCGGCCGGCATCCTCGGATCAAGACCACATCAGACCGGAGCCGCACACTTCCGTCCGTATTCCAGAGTACCTCCGAGAGACTTCAGTAACAGAAGAACACATGGATGTAAGTGCTGTGCAAAGAGTTCAAAAAAGCACCGCAAAAAAGTGCCAAAGTGTAAAGTGACATACCAATGAAAAAGTTTTTTTGTGTGTGACTACTTTTTGTTCAAGTAATTGTGAAAATCAACAAGTTTATTTCGAAATCTTAACATCATTTAATTTGCTTAAACCTCGTGTTCGTTGTGATACTTCATTTTCTCTCTTAAAGTATTTTTTGATATGTTGTCTTTAAAAGGGGGAGATGTGCAACGACCGCGTCTTATTCGACACTGCCGCCGCCCGCCAGTCAGCTACGCTGTAAACGCAGGTCCGCCGCAAACGCGACCTAGGCGACCGGCGAACTTGCGGCAGAATCAAGGAGATTAGAATCTTTGGAGATGCCCTAACACTGAAAAAGTGAAGCTAGTAAAATGCGCATTTTGGCATTTGTATGTGCCCAAAATATTGGTCGTATTGTGTGGTAAAGTAGTTCTATTTGTTGAAACGTATGTCACATCTAATTAATACTCCGATACGACTACCAATTTATGGCCTTACGTAAAGAGGGCAATATTCACACTGAATATTAAGCGAGAAATCTTTGTTTTGGACACAAAAGCATGGCCCCCGTGACTTCAACCAATGCCTGTTCTCAGCACAGACAACGCCACCTCCCTAGTTTCTAACCTCCTTGGGCAGGACGAACGAGACTGCCGGCAGTCACCCTTGAGCTCTCTGGCCCTCAAGTTGCTCATTTCGTGGTGTTTACAAATTGTCTTCATCCAACAAATGTATTGAAAGTTATAACAATGACATTTATACTCTTCATTCTAACGAATGTTTAGGTGTTTGAAAGACGTGGGGGAGAGCAGCCTTTGCGCATGCGTAACGGTAGGAGGAGGTGCTGCTGACAGTGTCGTGTGACCCGAAGGTAGCTTGTTTCTTCATCATAATAGATTCATTTTGTTGTAGTCACTTAACAGTGTAATCAGTTACTTACTATGTTTAGTGTTCAAGTGCTTATTCATATGTTCTTGGTGTTTATTAAGAAAAATGAACAACGTTAAGTATCTTTTAGAAACAAAGTACTCAGCTTAAAGCTTGGAACATTCTGCAGATATTTTATGGAAAATATATCTAAAAGGTGGGTGGGGACAAACTGGAGCGCTTGGTGCGCTAAATTTCTCTTTGGACAACGAGCGGCGCGAGGGATGAGGGTTGCGGCTCCACTGTCAAGATCCGGCATTGAAAGAAGTGAAGCCCCAGTCATCTGAAGCTCCAGCCGTCACAGATGAAGGCATTATAGAATTACCAACTCATTGCTGCTAAATATTACTATTATGAAGGTCTTTAAGAGATCTCATAAATATGTTTTGCTGCCATTCTTTCCTACTACGTCACTCACGCTCTTTCCTTGTCCCTCTTTACACCTAATCAACGAAAACATTTTGTCCTCCGTGCTTTTGGTTGTCCTCCATGTTTTTGGCAGAATTTAAATTCTCCTGAGCTCCAGTTTGCTCAAATTTCTCTTCTACTGTACTCATTTTATTAGAACGAAAGTAAGGAAGCTTAAGGTTTAACGTCCAGTCGACAGCATGGTCATTAGAGACGGTTATTAGAACGACATACTTTCCCACTTCTAAGTAACGTACTCGGACACTGGCTCTTATTCCTATTAAATATAATAATTTTAATTATCATTTATAACAATTTATGACTTTGCACTTACTTTATTTTTATTTTATGCCTCCTCCGGTCGACGAAGTACTGCCAATGCTGCTCTGGCATTGCACCATGTGTACAACTCCAGACCTCTGCAAGGGCACTACTATTGCACCCCTTGCTTGCTGCTGTCTTTGTCTGCTCTGCATGCACTGTGCGCGTTTATGGCTGGGCCATATGTGTAATTATCAACGCCACATTTGCTGCTGTCTCCTTCATTCTACTTCACCAGGACATTGTTACCGATTAATCATTAGGTTGCGCTTGGGAAATGTTCATCATTTCAAATTCTATTACACGGTTTATTAAAATTTCTGACACACTTTCAGCATTCCAGAACATGTACAGTTCTGTGTTCAATGTCGCTACTCATAGCTCAATCACAGTTACAAATGCTAAGTAAGCACTCAGTCAAATTTACCTTTTATACACAAAGTTTAAAGTATAACTACGGTTTATACACTTCATTTCCTGATGGCCATGGTGGAGTAGCAAAGCGGTCTAAGGTGCATTGCGGCAGAGTATGCGGTTGCTCGCCATCGGAGGCTCGAGTCCTCCCTGGAGCATGCATGCGCGCACGGGTGTTTGTGTGTGTGTCTGTTGTCCTTGGGTTAGATTAAGTGTAAGTAGTTTGTAAACCTAGGGACTAATAACCAAAGAAGTTCAGTCCCTTAGATTTACAAACTTCTTTTCTGAATGTTTTACTCTCAAACAAATTCATTCCAAATGCATTCCACACTCATCATGCCAGGTGCATCCCATACACGTTTCATGAATTTCACCTCCCCACCAGGCATGCCAAGTGCAAGATGATCTCTCTGTTACTATCTCTTGTATGCTTACATAAGTTTAGCTGCGAATCAGTAGAAGGCAACAATAGGGAGCGTATAGATTTACCAGCCCCACTATTCGCCAAGATTTGTATGGATGAGCTAATACCTCCTTGATTTAGACATGTAATACAGCAAGTAGGATTTCTTCATACTGATAATGTATAAGCAGCTCTTCTAGATAGCCGCGGTGGGGTAGCCGAGCGGTCTAAAGCGTCTCGCTGCGGAGCGCGCTGTTGCTCGCCGTGGAGGTTCGAGTCCTCCCTGGGGCATGGGTGTGTGTGTTTGTCCTTAGGTTAGTTTACCTAGGTTTAAGTAGTTTGTAAGCTACGGACTGATGACCACGCAGTTTGGTTCGATAGATTTACAAACATTTGAATTTTTCTTCTAGATGCATATTTCTGTAGCACAGTTTCTGCTTATGGTGCAATGTGGGCAGGCTGAAAATATGTAAGTCCTCACAGGAAGCTGATAAATAAAGACTGGAATGCCAGTTATGATGTTTATTGATGAAGACATCATAACAACAAAGTATTTCATCCTCTTCTTTCTCTTGTCCGATCCTCTGCTCCATACAGTGAAACGCTCCAAATACAATACTTCACCAGTTTCTTCTTAAATGCCAAGCTTAACTTGCTGATCAGCAGTGTTCTCTTCTTGCTGAATGTGGCTTTGGCCATAGCAATTATTGCTCCAATTTCATTTGTACAGTGAACATCATTTTTGAGTAAGCTTCGTAGATATTCAAACTCCTTCACATTCCTCAGTTTTCGATTGTCAACCGATATCCTCAAAGGATATCGATGTGGATTTACAGTATTTCCTTCCAGTTTCCACCAACAGTCGGCAACCGTGACATAGGGGCGAGCGTTTCGGCTACGAGAACTGCGCGGCGTCTTCAGGAGCGGCAAGTGCGCGCCCGCGGGCGGCGAGCGCTGCCATTGTCGTGGCGGTGCGCAGGAGCGGCTGAGGGCGCGATTATCCTGTTAGGCCAATAGCAGCGCAGAGCGCGCCGCGCCGGCGCCACCGCCAGTCCCCCCGTGAGTGCATCACTCGACTGGCGCCTGCCAGCGCGCCCAATAGCCGGCCACTTGTCGCCGCGGGTGGACGCCGTTTGTTGGCGGAATTCTGCGTGCCGCTACAGGCGGGCAGGTCTAGGTTGGGAACCGACGCTGCCGCAAATGGTGTTCGTCTAATTTAACTGTTTCAGGCCCTGAATAAGATATCAGTATGGTGTAAAAATTGGCAATTGACTCTAAATAATGAGAAGTGTGAAGTCGTCCACACGAGTACGAAAAGAAATCCGTTAAACTTTGTTTACAAGATAAATGAATCAAAACTGAAGGCCGTAAACTCCACAAAATACCTAGGAGTTACTATTACTTCAGAATTAAAGTGGAAAGAACACGTAAATAATGTCGTGGGAAAGGCGAACCAGAGACTGCGTTTTATTGGCAGAACCCTTAAAACATGCAACAGAACTACAAAAGAAACTGCATACACTACGCTGTCCGTCCATTTTTGGAGTATTGCTGCCCAGCGTGGGATCCTTATCAGGTGGGTTTGACGGAGGACATCGAAAGAGTCGAAAGAAGGGCAGCTCGTTTCGTATTGTCGCGATACAGGGGAGACAGCGTAACGGAAATGATACAGGATCTGGGATGGGAATCGTTACAACGGCGCTTATCGCTGCGCCGTGGGCTACTTACGAAACTCAAATCGCCAACATTCTCCTCCGAATGCGAAAATATATTGTGACTCCCACTTGCATAGGTAGAAATGATCATCAGAGTAAAATACGAGAAATCAGCGCTCGAACGGAGAGATTCAGGAGTTCTTTCTTCCCGCGCGCTATTCGAGAATGGAATGGGAGATAAATAGTGTGACGGTGGTTCGATGAACCTTCTGCCAGGCACTTAAGTGTGATTTGCAGAGTATCCCATGTGGATGTAGATGTATGTAGATGTCTCGTTTTCCTCGTTTTATTTCTCTGTGATTCGCGCTAGGAGGTTCAGGCCTGCATCACACAATCGTGAATGGACTGTGGTATAATGCACAACGTGTTTTAATTCCATGTTTCTAAACTGGGTGACACCAGCAGTAGGCGAACTTCCGGTACACTTACAATGACGGCAAGAAATAGCACCTTCGAAGGTTCATCTATGTTGTTATATAAATTTTGGGTCGTTCATTTTAATGACTGCTGATAGATCATTTTACGTAAATATCTCTTAAATTATTGGAGGTATAATCTGAAGCATTAGCACATGCTAAATTGAGGAGTGGAAATACTAAAAAGATGTAAATGCCATTTTTTTTTTTTTTTTTTTTTTTTTTACTTTCGGGGTTTTTCGCCGCTAACCATTTTATCTCTTCGCGCCAATACTCTGCTAACAGATTTATGTTCTCCAGTCATTCCTTGTAGTTACTACTGACCCCAAGAGATTGCACTAGTCCTACGTCCAAATGGGCCTGCTCTGCTAATGGATCTATGTGCCACAGGCATCTGGCGCTAGCCGAACAGCAGTCTGTAGTAAAGGTTATGCCACGACGCTATTGTTTTGCTTACTCAAGCTGTTACTTGCTATCTAAAATGATGTACTATGTTAATAATGATAGTATGAACGCCAGTGATTTTAGTAGTGATGGAAGTGTTGGGAACGTTACATTTAGGAAGAGACAGTATAAGGCAAGATTAAGCGGAACGTCGTAGCTCACGCAGAAGAAGAAGAACAAGGAGGGAAATTGCTGCAAAACAACCGTCATCTTTACAGGTTAGTTCTGTTTATATATAAACTTATAATATGAAACAAGCTTACTGTATCCAGTTGTAGCAGGTTGATGCACATATTTTTCGTTTATTTTGTGTTTTAGGTATTCTCCAAGTATAAGTACAGTTGATATGAAAACTCAGCTCTTTGACCTGAACCAAAAAGGCAATTACCTGATGTGGCTTATAGAGGTTTTCTTACACAAAGACGACACCATGGGACCTATAATGAAGACGCAGAGAGGTAAAAGGCAGTCAACTCTCTGCTACACACTTCCTGATGGGACAGCAGACCTCAAAAGAGTACGCAAAGCTACATTTTTAAATACTTTTAATATTTCTGCTAAAAAAATCAAAAAATTGTTACGAAGAAAAAATCATGTTCTGAAGTTTTCAAAGAAACAGCTTTCTTTGATCAAAATAAGCAAACAACAGCCTTGTATTGTGTCCTGCAAAAGAAGCTTCTCCGATCCCTGTGCTTGGGAGAATTTTCATGTTCTGAAGAAAAGCAAGACAATGAGAAACACTGCAGCTGTGGATTTGATAAAACTTCCAGCTACTGCTCCACTGGCACCCAATAAGAAAACCATCATTCCACAATTATTGATTACGCGGACGACAACAACAAGTACTTTTTCCGACAGCTGTTACCTCCAAAAAGTCAATGTTGTCTCGTGGCACTTAGATCTATTAGCTACGACAAAACCTATTGCACTTACACCTTTCTGCATAAAACGCTACGTAACTTTTTGATTTTTCAACGTAAGTAGAAAAACCTTTGTCAACATTTGTATCACAGAGTTAATTTGTATTCTGTTAGAAATAAATATCCAATTCTCACAGAGAAGTGAGGGTTTTTTTTTTTTTTTTTTTTGTTCCTCGACAATTTCATTTTCGCCACTTAGCACCTTTAGCAATTCCACTCTTCCTGCGTGTTGGGTCTAATTTCAGATTTTTATGATAAGACTTGTTTGTTGACAAGCTGTTGATATCCTTATTTGTTTTGACATATAAAGCTCCCAAATCTGACAGCCAGGTGATTTTATATGATCCTGCGATGTTATTATGTCGTTTCTTTCAAAATATCACTCAATCTGGTAATTATCACGGACGAAAAATATAAAAATTACTGGTGAAATCGCTGCTTCACTCAAATCGTCAGATGTAGAGGATTTAAGCAGTGATGACGATACCCTCGATTCCACTTGGCTCCCAACTACGAAGAAGAATGCTGAAAACCTGTGGGAAAGTTCGTCTGGAAGGTCCTCTTCAGGTGAAGATTGTAGAGAAACATTAGCTTCAAAATGCAATTAAAATGATGGACATGGCATGCGTGAATTCATGACTTCATTACAAGCATGACAGTAAAGCTAATGAAATGCAACTAAGAGACATACATGATCCTCTTGAAATTCGGATGGCTGTGGGAATACCTAATCTCATCACCAAATGGAATGCCATTCATTGACGAAGAACATGATGAAGATGAAGGAGACGTAAATACAGCCAGACAGAAACGGTTCACCTTGCACAGACAAGCGGTACATAGTTTCTGGAAATTTTTGAAAATATTTTTTATTTTATTTCATTTATCTTTTTATTTTTTTTTTTTTTTTTTTTTTTTTTTTTTTTTTTTTTTTTTTTTTTTGTTGTTGTTTGAATTACAGCATGTATTTTGCATCTTAAACGTCCCACTTTATATCATTGTCAAATGACCTACAACCTTGGGTCTGAAAAGGATATGTTCGGTGAAATAGCATTGCAAACATTGCTGGCTACCACAGTGGAGTGGCCGAGCGCTCTAAGGCGCCTTGCTGCTGAGCGCACGGTTACTCGCCGTCGGAAATTTGTGTCTACCCTCGGACATGGGTGAGTGTGTTGCCCTTAGCATAAGTTAGTTTAAGTTAATTAAAGTAGTTTTAATAATAATTTCGTGTGGCTCATTGGCCTGGTGCAAGTCTTTTTAATTGGACGCCACTTCGGCGACTTGCGTGTCCCTAGCCTACCCCAGTTATCAAACCGGGGAAAGGGGACCTACAGCTTAACGTGGAATCCGAACCACGTGTCGTTTCTGGCGACTCCTCACATCGTTGAGAGGTAAAGGATGGGCTAAAGCACGGACTGAAAAAATCGGAGGTCCGCACGGGATTCGAACGCGCGACCCTTTGGTTTCCAGTCGAGCGCTTTAGCCCAAGACCACCGGGACCGACAATGTAGTTTTTAAGCCTAGAGACTGATAACCACAGACGTTAAGTCCCTTAGATTTATAAACATTTGAACACTGACTGAACACTGCTGGCACCACGTTAGCACCAATGTTGTACTTTCCAGCTTTGTCGCCTGCTCGTGTTTGTGTTTGTTCACTCATTTTTCATTGTCGTTCATTTTAACCCTGCGATGGGTGCGCCTCCCTATTTAAAATGAGTGGGCACGACGCAGCAAAATACACCACAGTGTCTTCAGATAAGTATAGTTTTTAGGAAAAAACAGCTTGTCATTGTGTACATTATTTATCTGTGGGGAAAATAATGAAGGAGTCAACATTATTTAGAAAATATGTTCAAAACATCTTCAATCTGGAATGAAAATTTCACTCTTCAGTGGAGTGTGCCCTGATATGGAACTTCCTGGCAGTTTAACCCTTTCAGACCTGATTTTTTTTTTCTGGAGGAAGGAAATTATTTTTTTTCGCTGTATTCTTCTTAACTTACTTTTTAATGATTTTAGAAGCAAGATTTACACTGTTTTATGCATCCGTTTACATACTACAAAATTCCATATGCTGAAAAGCAAGGCTTCTTTTTATGGACTAAAATAATTAATTTTGTAGCACTAACTTTTGTACTAAATAAACTGATCATTCAATAGTCCCCATGCAAAATAATTACTACTACTTTTTAGTTGTACAGTGGAATACAAGTAACCCACAACTTGCGTGTTCTTTGGAGTTAACAAGCTGCTGTGCAGTGCAACACTGACTACTTGGTATTTTTATGGTGATCTTCCGCAGTTGGCAATAAGTGTGCATGATGAAAAGATTGAACACTCACAGTCATATACATGTTGTTTCAATTGAGAAAAAAATGTTTCTCAGCTATCTTATACACTGTAAAAGTTTTGTACACAATTGTAACCAGAGGGTCTGAAAGAGTTAAAAATTGTGTGCCGGGACTAGGATTCAAATTTGGGTACATTGCCTCTTGTGCGCAAGCGCTCTGCCATCTGAGCTATTCCGGCACGTTTGACGATACGTCCTCACAATTTTACTTCTACCAGTACCTCGCCTGCTACTTTGCAAACTTCACAGAAGTTCTCCTGCGAACATTGCATAATTAGTACTTCTGGAAGAAAGGATATGGTGGAGACATGGTTGTGGAAAGTAGGAGGCAAGGCACTGGCAGAAGTAAAATAGTGAGGTCCGCGAAAGGCAAAGGTCCCAGGTTCGAATCCCGATTCCAGCACAGAATTTTAATCTGCCAGGAAGTTTCTTCTTCAATCCGAACAGATTCCCAACTTCTGATCATTAGAGTAACCGGAGAAACACACAGCATTCTGACGAGTCAGTTTCCACTAATTATGCACGATGTCTTAGTCCTGACATTTTTGTATCCGCCACATTTGTGTCATGTTCCAGGATTAGAAATAATGCTCGAAAAAGGATCCGAATTTCTTCTACTGTATTGTCTTTACAATTGCGAGCTCGAGCACAGTTGATTTAAAATAATAAATCAGTGACAGGAGACATATTTTGTCTCGACATATATCAAAGATATTGAATTGAAGGAAAGGGATTGAATCAATTTTTTTGCAATAGCTGGGATTCGAACGCAGGCCCTCTTGCTTACTAGATATGCGCTATGACCACTTTTTCTTCTCTCTCTCTTTCTCTCTCTCTCTCTCTCTCTCTCTCTCTCTCTCTCTCTCTCTCACGCACACACACACACACACACACACACACACACACACACACACACACTTTCACCAGGTATATCGATGCTTTGTTATCGTTTATTCATGTTCGTCGGTATTTGGCTCAGCTTTCTTATTACAGATGACGTTGAGCCCTCTGACCAGCCGCGTAGAGCCACATAGCGACGGTAAATGAAGTGATATTTGCCTACGCAACTATAGATGTGAGCAGACGCGTTACTAAATAAAGTGAAGCCCGAAACCAGACCACGTGCGCACTATAGAGCGCTGTGAATTGGTGCCCCAAACGAGGTGTGGCGTGAATCTGGTTTGCGTGGGCGGCGGATACAGAGACGGCTTAATCAGTGGGGGCCCGCTACGGACCACGCCCGGGCACTGCTCAGGTAAATCACCGCTGCAGCGAGTCTCGCAAGTAGGGAGCCGGCAGGCCGGAGAGAAGTCCATCGCCGACAGTGGAGGCGGTAATGCAGCACAGGTATACCAAAGTCACCCTTTTACTTTGCTTTCTCTTGATATATCTATACATATTATAGAAATATATATACATGTGGCGTCTGTTCCGAAAGATCAGACGTCACTTCTGATCCTGCAGTTGTTATTATTTAATATTCACAGAATATATGACATCAACTGCGATTGGTCAAAGCTGAAAATGTGTACCCAGCCGGGATTCGAACCCGGGTCTCCTGCTTTCTAGGCAGTTGCGCTGACCCCTACACCACTTGGGACACAGTGATCACCGCAACTGGAAGGAATTTGTATCTGACAGGAGGCGTGCTTAGATAGTCCTTGCAGGTGCGGTGATCACTGTGTCCCCAGTGGTGTAGGATCAGCGCAACTGCCTAGAAAGCAGGAGGCCCGGGTTCGAATCCCGGCTTGGTACACATTTTCAGCTTTGCCCAATCGCAGTTGATGTCATATATTCTGTGAATATTATATTATAGAAATGTATGTATGTATGCTCCACATTTTATACTATCCCGTTGGGGCACGAGTCCTCTACATCTACATCTACATCCATACCCCGCAAGACACCCGACGGTGTACGGCGGAGGTTACCTTGAGCACTATCGGTTCTCCCTCCTATTCCAGTCACGTATTGTTCGTGGAAAGAAAGACTGTCGGTATGCCTCTATGCGCGTTCTAATCTCTCTGATTTTATCCTCGTGATCTCTTCGGGAGATATACGTAGGAGCAATCAATATACTGCTAGACTCCTCGGTAAAGGTATGCTCTTGAAACTTCGACAAAAGCCCGTACCGAGCGACAGAGCGTCTCTCCTGCAGAGTCTTCCGTAACGCTTTCTCGATTACCAAATGATCCTGTAACGAAGCGCGCTGCTCTGCGTTGGATCTTCTCTACCTCCTCTATCAATCCAACCTGGTACGGATCCCACACCGGTGAGCAGTATTCAAGCTGTGGGCGAACAAGGGTACTGTAACCTACTTTCTTTGTTTTCGGACTGCATTTCCTTAGGATTTTCCAATGAATCTAAGTCTGGCAGCGGCTTTACCAAAGATTGATTTTATATGGTCGTACCATTTTAAATCACTCCTAATGCCTACTCCCAGATAATTTATGGAATTAACTGCTTCCAGTTGCTGACCTGCTATATAGTAGCTAAATGATACAGGATCTTCCTTTCTATGTATTCGCAGCACATTACACTTGTCTACATTGACATTCAATTGCCATTCTTTGCACCATGCGTCAATTCGATGCAGATCCTCCTGCATTTGAGTACAATTTTCCATTGTTACAACCTCTCTATATATTAAAGCATCATCCGCAAATGCCTCAGTGAACTTCCGATGTTATCCGCAAGGTCATTTATATATATCGTGAACAGCAACGGACCCAACGGACTCTTACTTCGGAAGACTTCTCTCCATTGAGAATAACATGCTGCCTTCTCTTATCTAGGAACTCCTTGAACATACTACATGTTCCAAAATTCTACAACTGACCGACGTTAGAGATATAGGCCTATAGTTCCTCACATCACTTCGCCGCCCCTTCTTAAAAACGGGGATGACCTGCGCCATTTTCTTCTTTCGGTCACAGGTGTATGTGTTGTCCTTAACATAAGCTAGTCCGAGTAGTTTCTAAATCTAGGGACCGTAGACCCCAGAGGTTCGGTCTCTAAGGTTTACACATATTTTTGAACATCTATTAAACTACTGGAGCGTTACCAATTAAACTTGATGTATGTCGTAATGCTTATCGCTGAGCGACTATCGCTGAGGGGCCAAGAACAACCCATGACACCTTATGCCTTCTTATCACTGGACATGGAAACTCACGTGGACGAGGAACTGGTGACGTCATAACGTGGAATTCCACGTTCCACTACCCTACGAATTGTGAAACGAATGTTCTTGCATGTTAGATATTTACTTCGGGCAGTGGAACGTGGCCAATGAGATGCGATTTGAACTTCACGTGACAAGCAGAACTTTTGATCCGCCATACTGCAAACTGAAATCTTTTACATTGTGCCTTCTTTCATTGTAGCGTACGATGCATGAATGTGAAATGTTTAAAGCGTCAGAAAATTGAAGAACTTTTTTAAACGCAACGTATTAGATGTGATTTGTTACAATAAAATTACCGAAAACTACATATTGATATCCTTAACAGTTACCGTATTTAACGTGTGTTAGTGTTATAATTTGTATACCGTGAAAGACTATCGTCCCTGTACCTCGATAGAACGGCATTCTATCGAAGAAGCGTCCTTGTTAGGTTATGTCATAACTCAGTATCAAATTACACGTTTTATGTATACAAATTTAGTCTTTACTACGTTTAGGAAAGGCCATCATGACGGAGAAATAGCATAGTTGATATCGTCGTACGCTGCGGAGTAGAGTTCGCTATAAAGGTCGTATTTGAGATCATTCCCTGTCTTAAGCTTAAACGCTTTATAAAATCGGCCGTGAAATTACTAAACCACCAACAAGACCTTTCCAGTCATTTTATTACGAGAAATAGCACGTATAACTACTATTTTTTTATACTGAACTCACGAAATACTTCAATAAGGCGTCTTCGTCTTTGTACCGAATAGAGCCGAGGACGTAGATAGCTAGCTTGTGACGTAGCAGTCAATCTCCTATCTCCAGAATGAAACTTTCACTCTGCAGTGGAGTGTGCGTTGATATGAAAATTTATGGCAGATTATAAAATTGTGTGCCGCAACCGAGATTCGGACCTGGGAACTTCGCCTTTCGCGGACGAAAGCTCTACCGACTGAGCTATCCCAGCACGCTTCACCGTCCGTTCCCACAACTTTACTTCTGCCAGTACTTCGCCTCCTACTTCCCAGACTTCACAGAAGTTTGCAGGACTAGCACTCCTGGAAGAAAGGATATCGTGAAGGCATGGCTTATCCACAGCCTAAGGGATGTTTCCAGAATGAAACTTTCACTATGCAGCGGAGTGTGCGCTCATATGCAACTTCCTTGCAGATTAAAATTGTGTGCCGGAAAGCTTGGAAAGTAGGAGGCGAGGCACTGATAGAAGTAAAGTTGTGACGACGGACCGTGAAGCTTGTCAGGATAGCTCAGGCGAGAGAGTGAAATGGCAAATGTCCCAGGTTCGAAACCCGGATTCGGCACACAGTTTTAATCTGCCAGGAAGTTTCAACTTCCAATGTTATTGGTGATCGTTCATTCGCACGTTGACAGTGTCTGAAAGGCTTCATATTGCCCTGCACGTTCGGACAGCCTCTACAAATTTCGCTTTGCACGCTATGACGTCGCAAACTCTGCACTAGACTTGCGCGTAAGAGTTCGCGATCGGAAGCGCTCACTTTAGTTCGTTCTTTTAGTTCGTCCGCTCCCAGTGACGTCTGAGCGACCGATCGCATATAGCTTAGTTCGCGACCGGTAGCTCTCCTTTTAGTTCGCAGCTCGGCCGCGAAGTAGGTCGCTCTTTTTAGTTCGTCCGCTCTTTTTGGCTTTTGCTACCGCTACTAAAAGAGCTTTTGTTATGACAGCTTTTTATATAATGATCAGTATTGCCCAAGCGTGTGCTTTTACCAGTATTTTTGGGCAATTAGACATCAAACATTTAAGCAAATAAACCAGTTATTAACACAAATGGGTGATAACAATGATATTCAACCACAAATGTTCAAATGTTTGTAAATCTATCGGACCAAATTGCGTGGTCATCATCGTAGCTTACAAACTTCTTAAACCTAGGTAAACTAACCTAAGGTCAAACACACACACCCATGCCCCAGGGAGGACTCGAACCTCCACGGCGAGCAACCGCGCATTCCGCAGCGAGACGCTTTAGACCGCTCAACCACTGTGCATACCGAGTACTAGTAGTATTTTATTTTTAAAATGGATCTCTTTATTTATTTAACAGGTCATTGAAGGAACATTACCGACAAATCACGCAATGCTGCGCGCTCTCGCGTCCTCTCACTGTTCCCCAGTCAATCTTCGGAAAAGGAGCGGAAGAACTAAGAGGCGAGGGATCTGCGAACTAGTTCGCGTAGTTCGTCTGTGTGAGCGCTCTTCCGAACTAGTTCGTTCGCGAACTACAAAAAAATTCAAATGTTTGTAAAGTCTATGGGACTTAACTACGGGGCTATCAGTCCCTAAACTTACAAACTACTTATGAACTACTTACGAACTAGGACGGCACAAATATCCATGCCCGAAGGGGGATTCGAACTCCCGACCGTAGTGGCCGTGCGGACCGTGACTGGAGCGCCTTAGTCCCCTCGGCCACCGCGGCCGGCTTGAAAACTGATTGTTTCTACATGGACGTAGCGCCAGCTTAAGGGGCGGGCGAACCGGTCTGTCGCCCAGGGCGCCAGTCGCGAACTACACAAGACTACTCTGCACGTTGACCGTACACGCTCCGCGAGTGGACGGCTTAAGCCGTGAGCCGGCGGCGGCGTCCCATGATGCAGCACGGCGACACCTCGTAGGATCACGCTCCCCACTTCGCCTCTGCCCGCTACTCCCCTACTAGGGTTACCGCGCAGCCTCGGCACCGTATTGATTACCAGAGACGCCGTCGCCACGGGATTACCTGCTGCCTCTCGCTCACTGCCGGGATGGCGTGTTTACACTCGGAAGGCGTCCTTGTATAGCGCTCACACCTCGACCATGCTCTGCCGCACGCATGCTAACGTCGGCGAGCATTTATGAAAACTGGTCGTGAAACCACGAGCCGGTGATAAGGTGTTCCGGCTGAACTGTAACGTAGCTGGTCATGTTTAGATGCTCTCCCTGTATGCGATATCCGGCTTGATGCCTGAAACATCGATCATTTGTGCACCTCATTTTTCAGAAGTACCTACATAACTAATAATACTAGTATTGCCTGTGATCGAAAATCGACCAATTTTCTTTACAATGTTCACTGGGGGTAAAATTTTACGTATCATGTCGGCGGCCTCGCGTGGTTATGTTCAAAACATCAAGAACACGATAGAAAATCTTTGTCCATTTGTTCGAACCACGTAGAATGACTCGATTAGTGTATCGCGCAGACCATGAAGTAAACAAATAATGCTGTTCCTGCTTTATGGATGACAGGTTCTTGTATGTACCCTCGTCCGCTCAGTAAAAATAATTGCCCTCGTAAAGCGAAGATTCCATGAGAAAACATCAGCGTTGTCAAGCTATTGGTTAAAATGAAGACTCAAAGGACTCTCACTATTCAGCAACTGTTGCCATCATTATCATAGGAGGCCGCTGGGATATTTGGTAAAATTTAACCGGCACTGGGAGGTATGAAACGGTGTTAAGGAAAATACCTGACACATTAACAACAAATAAAAACGGAAGTATATACTTCTCATGCCATTTTCGAATTATATAACTTTCATTAGCCTAATATTTGAAATGGAACTACAATTTCTGTGTTCGTATATTTATACAACGCCAAGAAATAATGTTATTTCGATACTGCGATATTCAGAATTCCAGAGCTGACAACATGTCAACTTCGTAGTTCCACCCGTGCACCGGTACATGCCTCTCCCGGCGCATCATCATTTATATCAGCATTCATATGTGTCGCTAAATCAGCAATTACATGGTGATGACAATAATTATTGAGTGCAATTCTGTCAATGGGCATTAACAGAGAATGCGTTGCAGTTCTGTCTGGATTACCGATGAAGCAGTTTCACAAACCACGGGGCAGTGAATCTACGGAACATGCATTACTGGCCCGTGGATAATCGTCGCTGGCTCCGACAGGTAGAGCGACAGCGACCGTGGTGCGGATCATTGGCGACCACCTCATTGGTCCTCACTTCATTGCAGGGGCCCAAACAGCTGCGACATACATCGCGTTTCTACAGAATGATCTGCCAACATTGCTCGAAAATGTCCCACTGGAAACGCGTTGACGTATGTGGTATCAGCATGATGGTGTATCTGCACATTCCGCAATTAACACTAGGCTGACCCTTGACAGGATGTTCGACGGGCGTTTCATAGGACGTGGAGGACGCATAAATTGGCCAGCCCGTTATCCTGATCTTACACCTCTGGACTTCTTTCTGTGGTGCACGTTAAAGGAGAATGTGTACCGCGATGTGCCTACAACTCCAGATGATATAAAACAACGTATTGTGGCAGCCTGCGGCGAAATTACACCAGATGTACTGCGGCGTGTACGACATTCATTACGCCATAGACTGCAATTGTGTGCAGCAAATGATGGCCACCACTATGAACATCTATTGGCCTGACATGTCGGGACACACTCTATTCCACACCGTAATTGAGAACGGAAACCGCCGGCCGCGGTGTCCGAGGGGACTGAGGCGCTTCAGTCAAGGTCTGCACGGCCACTGCTGTCTGGGGTTCGAATCCCCCCTCGGGCATGGATATTTGTGCCGTCCTTAGTTGTAGCTAGTTCATAAGTATTTTGTAAGTTTAGGGACTGATGACCCCGTAGCTTAACAAACATCTGAACATTTTTTAGAACGGAAATCGCATGTGCACGTGTACCTCACCCCTCATAGTAATGTATATGTGCGTCAGTGAAAAAGACCAATAAAGGTTTTAGCATGTGGACGTAATTTGCAGTTCTATTCTCTTCTGTACCTAAGGTACATCACCGTTCCCTTTGGATCCCTACTTAATTCGGTGCTCTCCGATACACACGATCGAACAGCGGAGGAGTGGTACTCAAGCGTCAACTTTGGGTTAAAATATCTCCGGATGTAATTAACAGTTTAAAATGCAACAAACGGCACTGATTACGTATTTGTTTATATGTTCAGATGTGCTAACAAAACTAACGTAGTTCCATTTTAAAAAATGTAGGTTTGTGTTAAAAACCATACTTCCGTGCATTTTTTATGGTTTGTTTTAACCAATTACACTAGCCCCTCTTCTCACGTTCGGTCTGTGGAATCGATTCGTCAGTATTTAATGTGGTTTACGAAATATATCCAGCGGTAATGTTAGGTGACTCACCCTGTATAATACAAAATCTCAGTAGTTTCATTTATTTGATCTGTAGCGACCGTTTGGACGCTATTACGATCGATGAACAATTGTGAGTAGTATTCATGATAGAAATGTTTAGTAGTCTATATTCTCCCATTAACAACTATTTACTTTAAGTACGTCAGAACCTGCAATCATTTCTTTCTCAAAACGAAGTCCGATTTGCGCAACGTTTATTACGGAAGTGTTTACCAAAAATAATTTCATGTAGACATTACGCAGGATTAACTGCTCATAACAGTTTTATTTTTTTATTTTTATGTTGCCGTCAACGTTGTCAAAAGCTTTCTCAAAATCTAGAAATGTGGGTTTACCTTCCTTTAATTTGCCTTTTCTCACCACGCGTGAGTATTTTCCCATTTTCCTATATTTCTCTTAAATCCCAAGTGATCTTCTCCTAGGTCAGCTTCTACCAGACTTTCCTTTCTTCTTCAAAGGATTCTTGTTAAAATTTTGCAACCGTGATTTACTAAACCCATGGTTCTGTAATTTTCACGCCTATCTACTACTGTTTCCTTTGGAATAGAGATTATTACATTTTACTTAAAAAGTCTGACAGTATTTCTCCTCTCTTGTACATCTCATGCATCACTTGAAAAAGTTTTTGAGGTGGCCCTCCCAGAGACTTTAGTAACTCTTATGTAATGTCCCTACTCCAGGGACTTTTATTCGAATTAGGTTTTTCAGTGCTGTGTCAAATTCATCATTCAGCACAGTATCTTTTATGTCATCTTCACCTACTTCCTCTTCCCTACCTATAATATTGTCTTAAAGCTAATTTCCTTTGTAGAGCATCTCTATATATTCTTTCCACCTTTCAGCTTTCCCTTCCTTGCTCACAAGGAAAGTACTTGGGCTCGAACAAACACATATACATCAAAATCGTACGAGAAATAATGTAAAGATCCCTTATTGCACTAGTGACACTCCCGCATCTGCAAAACTTTGCAGTCGTCCGTTAGAGGCCTCTGCGTGTGCCTTGCCACATTGCACTTTGACCTGTCGGTTCGCCAGTAGGGACGGTGCAGTGTGCCTCCTAAGTTGCGTTTTGTGACATATGTGTGGTGAAGCGTCAGATGGAGCGGCGATTGATAATCAATCCTGCTAAAGTGTTGCGGTTGGTTGAGATGAAATTACGAAGAACCATTCTTCGTGAAGATGGTATTAGTGTAGAAGATGAATCATTCGCATGCTTTCTCGTTATGGTACAAAAATATGAGCATAAGTTAGATACTGTTGTAACACTGAACATGATAATGACGAAGAACTCATTGCTAGCGGTAGTGCTACGGTAAGTGCGGGAAGAGGCGATGGAAGCAGTGACAGTGAATACTTACAGTCTTCCGAGAAGAAGGTTAAAGTTGCAACTATCATCACGGCTTTTGATGACAATACGCTAGAGAAGATGAATCATGCGCATGCTTTCTCGTTATGGTACAAAAATATGAGCATAAGTTAGATACTGTTGTAACACTAAACATGATAATGACGAAGAACTCATTGCTAGCGGTAGTGCTACGGTAAGTGCGGGAAGAGGCGATGGAAGCAGTGACAGTGAATACTAACAGTCTTCCGAGAAGAAGGTTAAAGTTGCAACTATCATCACGGCTTTTGATGACAATACGCTAGAGAACATGTACGACGATTGCCGGCCGCGGTGGCCGAGGAGACTAAGGCGCTCCAGTCACGGTCTGCACGGCCACTACGGTCCGGGATTCGAATCCCCCCTCGGGCATGGATATTTGTGCCGTCCTAGTTCGTAAGTAGTTCATAAGTAGTTTGTAAGTTTAGGGACAGATGACCCCGTAGTTAAGTCCCATAGACTTTACAAACATTTGAACATTAGTACGACGATTATTACATAAGTTATAGTTTAGATATCTGCATTACGTATGGCGTGTACAATTACATCTACAGTGCTATCTACAGCATGATTGCAAAGTTTTGCATGAAAACGACACCCACCAGCACATTGAGGTGCACGTAGAGATGCTGTAACCAAACGTTCATACAGATATGCTTGTTCGAGCCCAAGTACTTTCCTTGTCAGAACTGGTTTTCCATCTCCGTTCTTGGTGTTCATACTGCTGCTTTTCTTGTCTCCAAATGTGTATTTTTATTTTCCTGTAGGCGGTATCTAATTTCTCCTAGTAGTACGTTCTTCTACAGGCTTCATGTTTATCTATCTCGGAAAAAATGTGCGGAAAACTGTATAAGAAATGTAACGGCAGGCAATCAGAGCCCCGGATCGGCGCGTGCGAGCAGTTGTAATCTCGGCGTTCGTTTTTTAGCCATTGTGCTGGGCGCGCAGAGCGAGAGACAGCCGGAACGAAGACAAATGGGACACGCCGGATGAAGTGCTGAGAGCCTTATGAGGGCGCCGCACAAGCATAGACGCTGGCAGCGGCATCCGGTCCAACTGCTCAAACGCTAGCGTCGGCACTTCTCGCGCTCAAACGCTCTGACACCGAAACGTCCGGCGATTCTGTACTTATGAGGCGTTTAGCCTCCCGGAAATTCACCCAGCTTGCACACAATATACTAGTTGAGAAACAACTAACAAGTTGGTGGCCGATGAGACTGAGGCGCTCCAGTCACGATCTGCACCGCCACGACGGTCGGTGGTTCGAATCCCCCCTCGGGCATGGATATTTGTGCCGTCCTTAGGATTAGCTAGTTAATAAGTAGTTTGTAAGTTTAGGGACTGATGACCCCGTAATTAAGTCCCATAAGCTATACAAACATTTGACCATTTTTGAACTAACAAGTTGAAACGATACGGCGAATCGGTAAAAACCAAAGATATATATATATATATATATATATATATCTTGAGGTTTGAAAGGATCTTCAATCTCCGTGTTTGTTTACAAATAAATGTGCTTTTTAGGTATGGTCCGCCTTGAGCAAACTCCATTGTTTTGGCGTTGCAACATCATCAGTGGGATATTTATTTTATACTGTCTGTCAAATGAACAATGAAATGATTGTTACTTTTTGTACATTAAGTGTAGAAACTACACACAATTGTAAAACTAATATAAATCGTTTCTTATTTTATAGGTATACTAGATCTCCCTTAATACCACATGTAGTTCTGTTTGTGGTTCTTTAACTCACAACTTGGTTTGCAGATGACAAACTGTCAAAAATGCACAGTAATGTTTTGTATGTTAACGAAGCACAAACACAACTACATGTGGTATTAAGGTAGGCCTAGTATACCTATAAAAATAAGAAACGATTTATATTAGTTTCACAATTATCTGTAGTTTCTACACTTGATGTAAAAAAAAGTGACAATCATTTCATTGTTCATTTTACAGACAGTATAAAATAAATATCCCACTGATGCTGCGGCAATGTCAGCGAAACACGTTTGGGAGAAACTAAAAACAATTGTGCTTGCTCAAGGCGGACCATAACTAAAAATCAAATTTATTTGTAAGCAGTTCCGTCAGTTCTCTCCAATTGAAGTTGTTCGTGATTGTAATTCTTAGGTATTAGTTGAACTTCCGGCCATTATATTTGACTGATTTATCGTGTTAATGCAGTTTACCGGATCTCTTTTGCAGCTCACATCCTATCTAAATGGTTTAGCAGCTGCTTTGTATCTTCGGGGATTTTAGTAACAGATAAACGACAGCATCATCCGCGAACAGTCTAAGAGAGCTGCTCTGATTGTTTCCTAAATCGTTCATGAAGATAAGGAACAGGAGGTGCTCTATATATTTCCCTGGGGAACGCCAGATGTAACTCCGGTTTGACTTGATAACTTTCCGTCACTTACTACGACCCTTCAAACAGGAAACCGCGACTCAAATCACAAAACTGGGACGATAGTCCATAATCATGCAACTTGATTAGAAGCAGTACGGAAATCTAGAAATATGGTATCGATTTGAGATCCCTTGTCGATAGCACTCATCATGTGAGTGAAGGGCTAGCTGTGTTTCGCAAGAGCGATACTTCCTGAATTCATGTCGACTACGAGTCAACATGTTGTTTTCTTCGAGGTAGTTCGTAATGTTCAAAAATACCCTGCTGCAAACCGACGTCGATGATACGGGCCTGTTTGGCTGCGGATCATTTCTATTGCCTTTCTTGAATATTGGAGTGACTTGAGTAACTTTCCAATCTTTGGGTTCATGTCAGTAATTCGTACCTCGAACATAATCATAACTAGCACAACTCCAATTGCTTGCTTGTCCTAACTTCCTTGTAGGATAATAACGTAAATGCAAGTGTTATCTCTCTAACTATATATGCTGTATTGTCTGTGCACTTACGAAGGCTATCGTGCCATATATTGACTGTTTACGTAACACTTTCAAATTCATAAACTTAAGTTATTGCAAATTTTAACGTTATATTTTAAATCCAATGCTTGTAAATCTATTGGTTTTAACTGTTGTTATCAGTCCCTAAGCTTACAAACTACTTAAAATAACCTAAGGACAACACACACATCCATACCCGAGTGAGGACTCTAACCTCAGACAGGGAGCGACCGCGCACTCCGCAGCAAGGCGCCTTAGAGCGCTCGGCCATTCCATCGCGGCGATGTTGTATTATTCAGTATTCATCACCAAGCAGGGACACGTAAATCGAAGTACGCTGTGATAGTAATGAAGAATCAGCTAGCATCCAAAAGGATCTGTAGACACACTTGTTTAACTCGTACACATAAACAAAACAAGCAATAAGTTAAAACAATTGTGGAAGCAAAAGAGTTTACCTGGGAAGCCTAATCTCGAGTGATAGAAGAAGCTGCAAGTAGATACTAGCTACAAGGACATAGTATGCAGAATTGCTCAGACCCAGAATTACTCTACAAGACCACCAAACTGTTGCAACGGGGGGGGGGGGGGGGGGGGGGAGGGAAGGTTGGGCAAAAACGATACACATTTCGTTTTTAGGTATAATTGATTCATAAACCATTATATTGAATAAAATTTGTATCAGGACTTATTCATTTGTAGGTTTCGCAATCTTGATGCCATGTTGTTGAATTTATATAATTCATGCATTTTTAAAATTCTTGTAAAATAAGCATATTTTACCATTTTAGACTGTTCAGGTCGTGATATATTTAATAGGCTTGCACATTAGAACAAGTAATACTCCAGAAGCAGTTCTTCAGCGGTATTAATTAAGGTTTCTCAGCCTGAAAATATAATTACAAAAGTTAATCCGTGAAACAAACTGTTAGTTCCGCTTTTGCAATTACCACAAATCATATCTATTTGCAGACATACCGGAAAATACACTGCTGACACCTTAACCAGTGTTCTTCGGGTTTTGAGTGCGAGTATATTACAAGCAATAAAAACAGATCTTCAGATACATCACAGTTATCGCCAAAAAGATCTACTTCGTAAAATAGTTCTTTTCTGAAACTATGTTCCATCTTTGCATTTGTCTTTGTGGGGTGTCATTTTCACGTTTCTCTCCACGTTCCTATTGAAATAGTCTTACATAGATGCTATTGGTCAAATCAATTGCCTAATTAACGTCAAAGAGCACGCATAATAGAATTACTTTCCTGCTGATTAAAATTGCTACACCACGAAGATGACGTGCTACAGCCGCGAAATTTGACCGACAGGAAGAAGATGCTGTGATATGCAAATGATTAGCTTTTCAGAGCTTTCACACAAGGTTGGCGCCGGTGGCGACACCTACAACCTCCTGACATGAGAAAAGTTTCCAACCGATTTCTCGTACACAAACAGCAGTTGACCGGCGTGGCTTGGTTAAACGTTGTGATGCCTCGTGTAAGGAGGAGAAATGCGTACCATCGCGTTTACAACTTTGATAAAGGTCTGATTGTAGCCTATCGCGATTGCGGTTTATCGTATCGCGACATTTCTGTTCGCGCTGGTCGCGATGCAATGACTGTTAGCAGAATATGGAATCGCTGGGTTCAGGAGGGCAATAGGGAACGCCGTGCTGGATCCCAACTGCCTCGTATCACTAGCTGCCGAGATGACATGCATCTTATCCGCATGGCTGTAACGGATCGTGCAGCCACGTCTCGATCCCTGAGTCAACAGATGGTGACGTTTGCAAGACAACAACCATCTGCAAGAAATGTTTGACGACGTTTGCATCAGTATGGTCAGCTCGGAGACCATGGCTGCGGTTACCCGTGACGCTTCATCACAGACACTAGCGTCTGCGATGATGTACGCAACGAAGAACTTGGGTGCGCGAATGGCAAAACGTCATTTTTTTTTTCGGATGAATCCAGGTTCTGTTTACAATAACGTGATGGTCGCATCCGTGTTTGGCGACATCGCGGCGAACGCACATTGGAAGCGTGTATTCGTCACCGCCATACTGGCGTATCACCTGGCGTGTTAGTTTAGGGTGCCATTGGTTACACGTCTCGGTCACCTCTTGTTCGCATCGACTGCATTTTGAACAGTGTCCGTTACATTATAGTCGACATGGTCGATTTGAGAATGTCCGCAACTGCGCTATGTTATTTTGAATGTGTTTATTTCAGTCAACAGTTGCTATAAATTATTTAATGACATGTTTCGATCACTTGGATCATCTTCAGATCTTATACTCAGCCAGAGGAGTTGCGGACGCAACTATAAGATCTGAAGATGATCCAAGTGATCGAAACATGTCATTAAATAATTTTATAGCAACTGTTGACTGAAATAAACACATTCAAAATAAGTTTCCGTTACATTTCAGATATGTTATGACCCGTGGCTCTACCCACCATTCGATCCCTGCGAAACGTTACATTTCAGTAGGATAATGCACGACCGTATGTTGCAGGTCCTGTACGGGCCTTTCTGGATACGGAAAGTGTTCGACTGCTGCCCTGGCCAACATATTATCCAGATTTCTCGCCAATTGAAAACGTCTGGTCAATGGTGGTCGAGCAACTGGTTCGTCACAATACGCCCGTCACTACTCTTGATGAACTGTGGTATCGTGTTGAAGGTGCAGGGGCATCTGTACCTGTACACCCCATCCAAGCTCTGTTTGACTTAGTGCCCAGGCGTACGTATCAAGGCCGTTATTACGGACAAAGGTGGTTGTTCTAGGTACTGATTTCTCAGGATCTGTGCACACAAACTGCGTGAAAATGTAATCACATGTCAGTTCTAGCATAATATATGTGTCCAATGAATACCCGTTTATAATCTGCATTTCTTCTTGGCGTAGCAATTTTAATGGCCAGTAGTGTATAATACTCAAAGGTATTTTATATTTAGCCTGAAACGCCTTCTTTGACTATTTCGAGAAAAGTTTAACTATTGTATGATCAAAATGTACTACCTCTTAAAACGTAGCTGAACGTACGCTTTACAAGATAACTTTTATTTTTTATTTTTATTTTTTTATTTATTTATTTTTATTTATTTATTTTTGTCTGTCATGTATTTACTTTACTAACGAATGAATATACCTAAAGCTTATCTGTAAGTTTTTCGTTCACAGCAACAATACAGAAGCTGACGGGTCGTAGCCCTTTACCTAGTAAAAGGGTTTGCCAGTCATCCGTTCTATACACATCGATGTCACGGAAATGTCCGAGAGAACAAACGCCTCAGTTCTCAGCTTTCTGTACTGCTTAGTGCAGGCAGTGACATTAGAATTCTTTTGTCAAATTCAAATGTTCAAATGTCTGTAAATCTATCGGACCAAACTGCGTGGTCATCAGTCCGTAGCTTACAAACTATTTAAACCTAGGTAAATTAACCTACGGACAAACACACACACACCCATGCCCTAGGGAGGACTCGAACCTCCACGGCGAGCAACCGCGCGCTCCGCAGCGAGGTGCTTTAGACCGCTCGGCTACTCTACCGCGGCAATTCTTTTGTCCTCTCCCTTGCTATGTCATTTTACCCTTGCATGTCATTACGTCTCCTGTAGTACACAAACTGAGTATCAACGTCTATACATGCTATCCGTTAACATTGTTATATCTTTGGCTAAGGAGCACTAGGTACAAGCAACAGAAACAAACACACTTCAACTGGAAGTTTTGTCTTCAGAGAGGATTTTGTTGCTGTACTCGGAGGCAGAAAATACCACAGACATAAGCAAAGTTAAAACTCAATGTCGGCAGAAAGACTACTGTTTACTGCTCTGTGGCGGTGCCATTTGCAGTCTGTTACAGCCAGAACCTGGAAACTAGGCTGTAACAAAGTGCAGCGATAACGTCTTAAATCATCTCACGCACGACGAAATGCGTGCCATCAGTCTTTCTGGAGCTTGTTTGGACTGGACTGTTTCCCCGCCACCTCGCGTTCGCCACTGACCACCGCTCTCCGTTAACACACTCTGCGCCCACTCGGCTGCCGGAATGTGCAAACGTGCACCGCTTGCGTTATCTCTGTTACAGGATCCGACATCAGCTTGCAGGTACGAAGGCGTTTTCTAGGCGATGTAGGTATGAGTGACGAAACGCGTGTATTCCAAAGATATCTCTCACACAAAACAAATGCCCCTCTCTACATCCAAATCGACACTCCACAAACCATGTCGCGGTGTGTGGCAGAGGGTACTTCATGTACCATTGTTACTGCCTCCTCCTACTCCAGTCACGTATGGTTTGTGGAAGTAACAACTTACGGTATTCCTCCCTGTGGTCTTTTCGGGAGATACACAGGAGGAAGCAATATATTGGTTGACTCTTAAAGAAAAGTATGCTCTCGGAACTTTGACAGAAGGCCGTACCGCCATACAGAACGTCTATCTTGAAGCGCCTACCAATGGAGTTTCCCGATCATCTCCATGGCGCTTTGGCGCACTCTAAATGAGCCTGAAAGTAACCGCGCTGCACTCCATTGGAGCTTCTTTATGTGGTGTCTCACAAGGATCCATCTTAGGGCCATTTCTTTTTCTTGTGTACATTAATGATCTCTCATCAGTTTCACTGCCAGAAGCAGAGTTCGTTTTGTTTGCAGGTGATACAAGTATTGCAATAAATAGCATGCCGAGCATAGTTCTAACAAGGTCTGCTAATGATATTTTCATGAACATTAATAAATGATTTAAAGCCAACTCATTGAAAAGACTCACTACATGCAGTTCATAAAATGTAAGAGATTTCCATCCAGCATATGCATAAAGTATGAAGAAAAGCATTTAGAAGAGGTTGATAATATTAAATTCCTGAGATTACAGCTTCATAATAAATACAGATGGGAGTAGCACACCACAGAACTACAGAAATGACATAACAACTCTGTATTAGCAGTACGAGTGGTAACAGACATAGGAGACTTAAAAATAAAAATAAAACTTGACACTTTGCTTACTTTCATTTCATATGGTGTAATATTTTGGGGTAACTCTTCAAGTCAAGCAAAAGTTTTCAGAGTCCAAAAGCGTGTAATATGTATTATCCATGGAGTAAGTTCATGGACATCCTGCAGAAGCCTCTTCAAAGAACTAGGTATATTAACTACTGCCTCTTAGTATATTGATTCCTTATTGAAATTTGTCATAAATAAGACATCCCTTTCCCCAACAAACAGCTCAGTTCATGCATACAATACTAGGAAAAAATGATGTACACAAAGTTTTAAAAGCACTTACTTTAGTTCAAAAAGGGGTCCACTACTCAGGAACACACACTTTCAATAACTTACCAGCTATAGTAAAAAATTTAGCTCCAAATAAAGCTCAGTTTAAGAGGAGCCTAAAAGACTTTCTAGTGGCCAACTCCTTCTACTCCACTGAGGAATTTTTAAATAGAACCAAATGATGTATGTCTATTCATACTACTAGTATTATTATGTAATCATCTTTTAAAAAATATATAATCTGTGTTAGTATTACTATATTATCAGCTTGTAAAAAACTGAAATGAAAGAAGTTTAAAAATGTTGTCATGTTTCACATCCACGAGGATCTCTTTAAGAGGGATCTATGAAACGAACAACTAATATAATCATGGCTGAGTAGCTAAGCGTGAATCTGTGAATATACTATATGCTATGCTACTCTTAAATCATTTATTTATGCCGTACGAGAATAGTACTTTGCTGTGGAGTGCGCGGCCGTTTCCCGTCGGATGTCGGAGTCCTCGGTCATCGAAGTGTGTGTTTTTCTTAGTGTAACTTAATTTAAATAGTTTGTATGTTTAGCGACCGATGACCACAGAATTTAGGTCCCGTAACCTTACAAAACATTTGAACAATGTACTTTGTTTATCGCGAGGATCTCATTCGGCTTTTTAGTCATATTCAAATAAAAAATTTGAAGCTTTAATTATAAATGCTATTTTACATTCGTTTCGTAATTATAACACAAATACGAGGGTTGGAACATAAAAAGTGGCAACTATTTATTCACAACTGATACAAAAGCGTAACATGTTTCGCCCTGCTTGTTTACTTCCAGGAAATAAAAGGTAGAATAGTGACGTTTTTGTACACAAGAGGGACAGACGCTCGCCTCGTGCGTGGGTGCCGGCGACAACTTTCAAATCTTCAACATTTCGTCTTAAACATTTTTTTTTCCATTTCTCTACAAATGTCGCTGTAATCAGCGGAATCGAAATGGCCCCACAACTTTAATTTACAACAGACAGTTCAATTCGCAGTTTAATTCGCAGTAGCACGGGGGAACCCCACATTCATACTGCGAGAGTAGTATATCGAATAAGGGACTATCTGATACACCACTGTGGCCATGTACCGTACTGCGACATACCAAACTACGCGCTACACATCAAAATATACAAATGTTTGTAAATCTATAGAACTTTACGCTTGTCATCAGTCACTAGGCTTACAAACTCCTTAAACTATCTTATACTAACGACAACAAATACACCCATGCTGAAGGGAGGACTCGAACCTCCGACGGCGAGCAGCAGCGCGCTCCACAGCTAGGCGCCTTGGAACGCTCTTTTATTTATTTATTTATTTAGGTAGATTTATACTTCGCGATCGTTGGTTCAGTTCGTCCTCGGTTGATCGTTGAATATTTGGCTCAGTGTCTGCTGAGCCACGGCGCCCGGCACGGCCACTCAACCGCGGCGGCGGTACACTGTGACCGGAGCTCAGGTATCTAGCAGGCGTAGAACGGAAAGCAACTCTAAGCATGACCCGTACAGTGTTTACTTCCTGCACACCTAGCTATCATTCGTAGAGAAGAAGTGCGTATCGACGATGCTTGCTGCAACCACAGAAGAAAAATTTTAATTGATCCTGATTTACTGCTAATGTTAGTGTAATCAGCACTTTTATGTCTGATGGGAGTGTATAGACTGTAAATCGAAAGCGAAGCATACGAGTTACAGGGGAAGCTAATGAAACATCAGCACTAGCAGCAGTTCGCCACAATCCACAGATAAGTGCCCGACAATTTCACCGCTATTCTGGTATGGCCATCGGTAGTATTTTGCAACCTATTGTTTCGCCATAGGTATCATCCATGCCACTTGTCAGTGCATCAAGAATGCTTGTACACGATTCCTATAAGCAGATAGAGTTTCGTGAATGAGCACTTCAAAAGATGCTAACGACCCCTTCGTTCTTTGCCTAAATACTGTTTTCCGATGAGTCTACATTCAGAAATCATGGTAGCGCTAACCGGCATAATATGCATTACTGGAGAGTAGGCAATCCCCACTGGTTGCGGCAAGTCGACCATCAACGGCCTTGGTCGATTAGAGCATAGTGCCGCATCATGAAGAACAAACTCATTGGCCAATATTTTATCGATAGCACGTTGGATAAACGCAAATATGAAACGTTTTTGGAACAGCAGCTATCAATACTACTCTACGATATTGTCCTGGAAGTTAAGCACTACCGGTGCCGTGCGCATTACGGAAGTAAAGCGCGCGAAGTAGTAGACCATGTTTACACTTGTTCGTGGATCGGCAGAGGTGACGTATTAACTGGCCTGCTAAGTGACCTGATTTGACGCCAATAGATTTCTTATGTTTGTTCAAATGTTTGTAAATCTATCGGAACAAACAGCGTGGTCATCAGTCCGTAGCTTGCAAACTACTTAAACTAAGGTAAACTTGTTGTGACGTAAAGTGAGCGTCACACACCAGACGTAAGAGAACGATCGTGGAGAAGGCAGCGATCGACCGAAAGCCAATCGCAAGCAGGCGCCGCGCATCCTGGAGGAAGGAACCGAAGATGCGCGTCCTCTACAAGCGGCTATATCTAAGCCGACATACGTCTGGACAGCCTGACAGTTACGAGACAGTAACTAAGTCAGAACGCAGCTACGAACTTATCGGTTAATAGGTCTCAGCGCAGCTAGCATCTTACGGACGCTGCTGCGAGATGCAATAAGAGAGAAGAAACAGACTTATGTTCCAAAGCTGAGTATTATAATTTTCAGTCAATAAAACTTTTATTAATAATCTGAATTGTTGTTACAGTCGACATAGAATTCTGCACCAGTACCTTTCCTAACCACTAGACCGGGACGAAAAACAACAAAAGGCGACGAGGTCACAACAAAACTAACCTAAGGAAAACACACACACGCTTGCCCCACGGAGGACTCGAACCTCCGACGGCGAGCAACCGCGCATTCCGTAGCGAGGCGCCTTAGACGGTTTGGCTACTCCATCACGGCACTGCACTAGATTTCTTTTTGTGGGGATATTTAATAGGTAAGGTGTACTAGCAAATGCCAACAGACCCTGAAGATACGATCTTACCGCATATGTAACGTTTGTGCTGATATTTGCACAGATATGTTTATATCCTGTGTACAGTCGTTTGCAGAACGGGTCACTGCGTGTACTGCAGTTGAAGGTGCTATATTTGAACATTTACTTGAACTGGAAAATCAGGGGAACGTTTGCTTGGAACCGCGGTCAAAGGCGCATCAGGTAGTCAGTCTCCTGATCGATATGGCGGAATTGAAAGCCATGAAGTTCTGGTCTGTCCTTCCGTCTAAACATTATGAGGGGGTTCACCTTGGCATTGAATATTAAATGGACATTGAGCTACATTTTTTAAATTACAGTTGCGAACTCATTCGATTCCGCTGATTACAGCGCTTTCTGTAACGAATCGAAAAAATGTTTAAGTCGAAATGTGTGTAGTTTTGTACAATCATAATCTGTGTAAACACCGGGGGTTCCCATTGAAAATTTCAAAGTTGCCCTCCACCACTCACGCATGGGGTTGAAGGGAGGGGGCGAGTATAATATCATTGTGCCCCTCCAAAAATATTAGTATCCTTCTGTTTTCCGACGTATAGTTTTGGTGATGTTTGAATGGCTACAGTTAAAATGAACACCCTGTATAAACATATAATGCTGCTTATAGACTGTCATTCAAACTGCCATATATGCACAAATAGTGAAAGGTGTTTATATGAGCCAAATGCAACATGGAAAACCTAGCCAGCAAACAAACAAACATCTAAAGACACCTTTGGCCTCGAAAGCTCGAAACCACACGAAACCACGCTTGGAATAACAGGCAATCATAAACAGGACAGTGGTGTGTGTCATTTCCATGCGAAACGTTGCACTGTAACTGAAGTGACATTTTAACAGGGAGAAGCGAAGTAACAAGATATCAGTACCATAGCAAGGAAACTATATATAATTTAATGGCGTGAGTGTATAATTACATATTCGATCAGCAGCGCCAAAAACTCTCTGCTTAAATTACGTCGAACAGCACAATACACAGATTTACAGCATTACCACACACTTGAGAGTGCTTATATTAGTTCTTAAAGTGCAGGTATGGAATTTCGATGAAGTGGTTAAAAAAAGTGGGAGGGAACAATGTGCACACCTCACAGAAGACACGTTATCACTTTCCAAATCACTTTCGCATTCACACAGCCCAATATCAAAAGCCACACTAATCACATTTACAAATGATTATGTTGGTGTGTCAATGTCATACCCTGGCTTTCGCCGAGTATATTGCAGCACAGGATTGTACGTAGGTGCAGCAAATTGACTGTAAATCACAGAGTGAATTTCCACGATAAAATAACGATCACGTACCTTCACTTGTGGTTTGCCACCTTGTAGTCTTACAAAATCAGTGATCCATCTGATATAGTTTACATTACCGAGAGAAGTTAACATCAAAGGTTGTCAATTTTTTTTTTCGGTTGCAAGCTCATCAGCGCAACAATTTTGTTTGAAAAGCTTGCATCTAGAAGGGTACGATCTGCATGACCCGCCCAGAAATCACACAAAAATAGGCTCTTTTCATTTGTTAGATGTTCACTAGCAGACAAGTGCGGCGTTTTGCATGGAACTGAAGCACACCACTGTTTTGTTTATGATTGCTTGTATTCTAAGCATGGTTTCGTACGGTTCCGACCGTTCGCGGTCCAAGATGTCCCTTGTAAGATGGACATCCATGACAACGACGGTATTATATGTAAGGAATTGTTACCAAACGAATAGCTTTTATAATTACGGTTACTGGTCGGCTACGATTTTAAATGTGGTCAGCGTAAAATTTAAGAGTAATGTAACTGGTATATATTATTAAATATTATGTCACTAACAGGCATAATTTAGAAATCAAGTACTGAAAACAGGGGGGAGGGGGGGGGACCGTAGGCCTGACACAGAGAAACAGACGAAGGCGTCAAAACTGAAGAGGGACGAATGACTACATGATAGAGAGCCCTGGCTAAGTGAATTGAAACGCGGAAGGTAGATATGAAGAAGACCAAAAGTAAATATAGATAAAAGACGGAAGTACGAGGTGCATTCAAGTTCTAGGGCCTCCGATTTTTTTTCTTCGAACTGGAAAGAGATAGAAACATGCGCATTGTTTTAAAATGAGGCCGCGTTCATTGTCAATACGTCCCAGATATGGCACCGTAAGGCAGATGGATTTTTACCGCCAGCGGCGAGAATGAGAACTGTTTTACATACTTAAAATGGCGACGTTTTCCTTACTTGAACAGCGTGCAATCATTCGTTTTCTGAATATGCATGGTGTGACACCAATTGAAATTCATCGACAGTTGAGGGAGACATGTGGTGATGGAGTTATGGATGCGTCGATAGTTCGTTCGTGGGTGCGACAGTTTAATGAAGGCAGAACATCGTGTGACAACAAACCGAAACAACCTCGGGCTCGCACAAGCCGGTCTGACGACATGATCGACAAACTGGAGAGAATTGTTTTGGAGGATCGCCGAATGACTGTTGAACAGATCGCCTCCAGAGTTGGCATTTCTGTGGGTTCTGTGCACACAATCCTGCATGACGACCTGAAAATGCGAAAAGTGTCATCCAGGTGGGTGCCACGAATGCTGACGGACGACCACAAGGCTGCCCGTGTGTCTTGTTGCCACAACTTTGAAGTGATACCTCATGCTCCCTACTCACCTGACCTGGCTCCCAGTGACTTTTGGCTTTTTCCATCAATGAAAGACACTCTCCGTGGCCGCACATTCACCAGCCGTGCTGCTATTGCCTCAGCGATTTTCCAGTGGTCAAAACAGACTCCTAAAGAAGCCTTCGCCGCTGCCATGGAATCATGGCGTCAGCGTTGTGAAAAATGTGTACGTCTGTAGGGCGATTACGTCGAAAAGTAACGCCAGTTTCATCAAAAAATGTTCAAATGTTTGTACAACTTATGGGACTTAACTACGGGCTCATCAGTCCCTAAGCTTACAAACTACTTATGAACTACCTAAGACAAAGGACGGCACAAATCTCCATGCCCGAGGGGGGGATTCGAACCCCCGACCGTAGTGGCCGTGCTGACCGTGACTGGAGCGCCTCAGTCACCTCGGACACCGCGGCCGGCCCAGTTTCATCGATTTCGGGTGAGTAGTTAATTAGAAAAAAAAAGATCGGAGGGCTTAGAACTTTAATGCACCTCGCAATAACGAAGAGGAAATGTAGTGTAAATTCGTTTTTTAGGCGGCTCTAAACGAAGCACAAATATGGAATCACGCCGCTTACGCTAAACTGGCCAGGAACTGGAAATCAGACGTCGTCAAGATTTATATGCGCAATAACTCGAACTATACAAACATTTATTGCTAATAAATGCAAATCGATGTTTGGCAAATTTTGTGGGACAAGCTACGATTCATTACGTTTTATTTGTTTCGCCTGATTCCATGATGAATTTCGCTGTCCTTCTCTCCCTCTTTCTTTGTCTTTCTTTCTCTTTACCCTTCTCTCTCAGTACCGACGTGACGCATTGTAAATGCGGCATAAGTCGTGTAGGAGCTAGGCGACCATGATCAAATTAACCTCTAGTAATACTGCAGAGACCGTGGACAGGTCGCAGTAATGGAAGGTCTGCACGTGTCTGTACAGTGAATACCTTTTTGAACATCTATGCACCTTCATCTGCCTACCTGTAGCTGTCGCTCATAAGACCGATGAATACCTGATGATGGAAATGTTTCCGAAACGCGTCATAGTGAAGTCATGCTGTGCCTGAAGAGTGGCATTCAATTACTGCTCTCTATCCAACTTCTCTGCAGCACTACCAATTAGTTGATATAGCGACTTAATATCTCAACAAGAAAAATAGTAGAATAAAGTGTCGGCGTACTCCTAATCGTTCATGGTATTTGGATCCTTACGTGTACAGCCTGCTTGTCGGCCGTTTAGCGACTAACGTTTCAGCGACTCTGTTTATGATGTACTTTCGCCCTTTTTTGAGCCGCCAGACTCTTATAAACGTGTCTGAGAAGGATACGAACGGTTATTCCTCGCCCCCTGTCATTTCTCTTCAACGGAATGGTTTTTACACCTTCCTTGAAGCATAAACTGGGTTTAAGCGTTGTCGTTCATTATAAGACTGTCAGTCATTTAATAACTCTTCTCCATTGCTTAATAAAATACTGATATACAGTTATTAATTTCACCAACTACGAGTGTTCCATAGCAATAAATCTCTAAGGATAATACAGTTTTTCTTTCTTCTGAATGTCGGATCTCTTTTGAGAACCTATGATATCCAATGCCATGATGTTGTCAACTTTTAGAAGATTTAGCACCATAACCGACTCCTCAGAATGGAACATGAACTTTTTGCTTCTGTTTAGAAGTTTTTTTCTTGTTTTAGGACTATATTGTGAAGTCTTTGTTCTATATAAACCCTTTCATTTGGAACTTCACTGAGATCACCGTGGCTACCGCTAATAATTACAAAATAGTCAACTCCACCATCAAAAAACAAACATTTTTCATAGTTCATAATAAATGAATAGTGGTAATATCATACACAACATACGATACATATTCTTCTTCCGAAAGCAACGGCATGTAGCCTGTAATCTAGTCTTTACCCAGCTATGTAGCTTCCTCTTTTTTCGGACTCTAAAAATTATCCGGGCGAGTTTTCAGTAAAATGGAATAATATCCTCTCTTTTTAGTTATACAAATGTTTTAACTTGAAAGTGAGGACTTAACTTTTTTTGAACTCTAAAAATCATTTCATTCACCACTGTCATATTTATCTATAGTTTTCTATGTTCGGGTGACAAACATGCAGGCATCTTCAGGTGAGTACGAGACTGAAGATAAGTGGTGCGCGTCGTTCTCTATATACAAGATGGTCAATTGTGACCAGGCCAAATATCTCACGAAATAAGCATCAAAATAAAAACACTACAAAGAACTAAACAGATGGCGCTATGGTTGACCTGCTAGATGGCGCTGCCATAGGTCAAATGGATATCAACTGGATTTAAAAAAAAATAGGTATCCCCATTTGTATTACATATTCCTCTAGTACCTAAATAAATATGAACGTTTTATTTGTAACACTGTTGTCGCTTTGTGATAGATGGCGCTGTAATAGTCACAATTAATAGGTAGGTTTTTTTAAATAAAAATACAGAAACGTAGGTACGTTAGAACTTTATTTCGGTTGTTCCAATGTCATACATGTAATTTTGTAAAATTATCATACATTATGAGAACGCATGCTGTTACTGCATCATTACCTGTAATTACCTCACAACTTCAATAAATGCTGAAAATGACGCCCTTCAACTTCAATGCATTTGGCAATACGCGTCACGAAATTCCTCTCAACAGCGAGTAGTTCGCCTTCATTAATGTTCTCACATGTATTGGCAATGAGCATTGTCGGTAAAACTCGATAACACATGTCCCTCAATTTTCCCCACAGAAAGAAATCCGGGGATGTAAGTTGTGGTGAACGTGCGGGCCATGGTATGGTGCTTCTACGACCAATCCACCTGTCATAAAATATTCAATTTAAGACCGCTTCAACAGCACGCGAGCCATGTGCCGGATATCTATCATGTTGAAAGTACATCGCCATTCTGTCATGCAGTGAAACATCTTGTAGTAAAATAGGTAGAAAATTACGTAAGAAATCAGCAAACATTCCACCATTTAGATTGCCATCGATAAAATAGGGGCCAATTATCCTTCCTCCCATAATGCCACACCATACATTAACCCGACAAGGTCACTGATGTTCCACTTGTCGCAGCCAACGTGGATTTTCCGTTGCCCAATATTGCATATTATGCAGGTTTACGTTACCTCTGTTTGTGTATGACGCCTCGTCACTAAAGAGAACGCGTGAAAAAAATCTGTAATCGTCCCGTAATTTATTTTGTATCCAGTGGCAAAACTGTACACGACTTTCAAAGTTTTCGCCATTCTAATACTGATGCAAAGAAATATGGCACGGGTGAAATTTATGTTGATGTAGAATTGTCAACGCCGACGTGTTTGAGATTTCCGATTCTCGCTCAATTTGTCTACTACTGATGTGCGGATAAGCCGCAACTGCAGCTAAAACACTTACTTGGGCATCATCATTTGTTGACTGCTCACTTGTGGCTGAACACTTCCTGTCTCTTTAAATAACGTAACTATCCGACGAAAGGTCCGGACACTTGGATGATGTCTTCCAGGATAACGATCAACATACATAGCACAGACCCGTTGGGCATTTTGATCACAATAGCCATACATAAATACCATATCGACCTTTTCTGCAATTGGTAAACGGTCCATTTTAAAACGAGTAATGTATCATGAAGCAAATACCGTCCGCACTGGCGAAATTTTACGCGATACGCCGCGGTGGAGTAGCCGAGCGGTCTAAAGCGCCTCGCTGCGGAGCGCACGGTTGCATGGATGTGTGTGTCCTCAGGTTAGTTTACCTAGGTTTAAGTAGTTTGTAAGCTACGGACTGATGACCACGCAGTTTGGTCCGATAGATTTACAGACATTTGCCTTTTTTTTTTTTTTTTTTTAGTGAGCCAGTGAGCCATCTATCACAAAGCGACAAAAGTGTTTCAAATAAAACATTCATATTTACTTACCTACTAGAAGAATATGTAATAAAAATGGGGGGTACCTATTTTTTTTAAATGCACTTTGAACCTCCGGCCAATTAGTGCCAGTGAATCCATCAGTGGAAATTTAGTAAATAATGAGACGACATCAAAATTCACTAGTAAGTCCGAATTGTGGAGTCGGAGAGACTTGAGTCTACTAATAAAAACCGGCGGAGTTAGGAATGTGGTATGAACAGTTGCCCACAAATGGTCTCAGTTGGGAAGCCAAATGTTTTGATAAGTCGTATGTTGGTGATCGATTACGGGCTGATTACCACACAGTTTGGTCCGATAGATTTACAAACATTGGAACATTTGGTCATCGATATTAATGACAATCGGACGTAAAGGTAGTCCCTCTTTGTGAATGTTCGGTAGGACTATCTTTACGCCCGATTGTCACTAATATCGGTGCACCAACATACGACTTAGCACAACATCTGGCTTCTCCTCTGAGACGATTTGTGGGCAAATGTCCACACCACACGTATCGATCCCTTGCGGAAAGCCAGAATAGGCTGCGAGCAAGAAGAAGTAATGCTAAAGTGACACTATATCTACATACATACACCACAATCCACCCAAAGATGCGTGGCGGAGGGTACCTGGTATCTCTACTAAATTACCTGCTTTCCTGTTCCACTCCCATATAGAACGAGGGAAAAAACGAATGATTGTAAGCATCTGTACCCTAATCTCTCTGATCTTATCTTTGTGGCCTTTACGCAAAATATAAGTTGGAGGCAATAAATTCGATCTGCAATCCACTTCAAATTCAAGCTGTCTTCAACAGTTTCTCGGAAAGAACGTTGCCTTCCTCCAGTATCTCCCATTTGAGTTCCTAAGTATCTCAGTAACTTATTGATCGAACCTAGCCGCCCGCCTCTGAAATGCTTCTCTGTCTTCCTCTAAACCGATCGTAGTGTGCTACAAGTTGATAATTTGGGGTGGACGGGAAGCTTAATTGGTTAAGGCGACCGCTGGTTGCGCATCCAGGCACAGCACAAATTTTCAAATTCACCGTTCAATTTATTTCAATGCTCTGAAACGGTCGAAATATTTCACTATTTCGATTTCGGAAAATTATGGCCGTTAATCCCCAGGATTGGCGATGCTACACAGAGGCTCGAAATTTAGCGAGGACTTCAATGCGAGATGCCTACAATACTTATCACAACGAAACTCTTTCTCGAAATTGACTGAAAACCCAGAGAGATTCTGGTGATATGTTAAATATACTAGGGGCAAAACACAAACAATACCCTCACTCGTGATAGTAATGGCGATCCTGCCGATGACAGCGCTACTAAAGCAGAGTTAATAAAGATAGCTTTTAGAAACTCATTCACCAAAGAAGACGAAGCAATATTCCAGATTTCGAATTACGAACAGAGGCCGTAATGAGTAATGTAGAAGTAGATATCATCGGAGTAGTGCAGCAACTAAAATCACTTAACAAGAACAAGTCTTCTGGTCCGGACTGTATGCCCATTAGATTTCTATTTGATTATGCTGAAGCGATAGCCACTTACTTAACAGCAATATACAACCGCTCTCTCAAAGAAGGATCTGTACCAAAAGATTGGAAAGTTGCACAGGTCACACCTATATTCAAGAACGACAGTAGGAATAACCCACTAAACTACAGGCCTATTTCATTGACGTCAATTTGCAGCAGGGGATTTGGAACATATCCTGTTTCCAAATATTGTGAATTACCTCGAACAGAATGACCTATTGACCCAAGGTCAACACGGATTTAAAAAATATCGTTCATGCGAAACACAACTAGCTCTTTATTCACACGAAGTGATGGGCGCTATCGACAAAGGTTCGCAAATCGATTCCGTATTTCTTGATTTCCAGAAGGCTTTTGACACCGTACCTCACAAACGGATTTTAATCAAATTGCGTGCTTATGGTATATCACGCCAAATTTGCGACTGATAGGGGATTTCCCGTCAGAGAGGACACAATTCGTAGTAATCGATGTTAAGGCATCGACTAAAACAGAAGTGATATCAGGCGTTCCACAGAGTAGTGTTATTGGTTCTCTGCTGTTCCTTACTTACATAAACGATTTAGGGGAAAATCTAAGTAGCTCTGTTAGGCTGTTTGCAGATGTCTCCGTCATTTACCGTCTAGTAAAATCATCGGAAGATCAAACCAACTGCAGAACGATCTGAATAAGATATCAGTATGGTGTAAAAATTGGCAATTGACTCTAAATAATGAGAAGTGTGAAGTCGTCACATGAGTACGAAAAGAAATCCGTAAAACTTTGTTTACAAGATAAATCAATCAAAAGTGAAGGCCGAAAACTCCACAAAATACCTAGGAATTACTATTACTTCAGACTGAAACTGGAAAGATCACGTAGATAATGTCGTGGGAAAGGCGAACTTGAGACTGCGTTTTATTTGCAGAACCCTTAAAAGATGCAACAGAACTACAAAGAAACTGCATACACTACGCTCGTCCGTCCATTTTTGGAGTATTCCTGCCCAGTGTTGGATCCTTATCAGGTGGGCTTGACAGAGGACATCGAAAGAGTCCAGAGAAAGGCAGCTCGTTTCGTATTGTCGCGATACAGGGGAGACATCTTTACGGAAACGATACAGGGTCTGGGATGGGAATCATTACAACAACGGCATTTATCGCTGCGGCATGGGCTACTTACGAAACTCCAATCGCCAACATTCTCCTCCGAATGCAAAAATATATTTTTGAGTCCCACTTACATACGTAGAAATGACCATCAGAATAAAATACGAGAAATCAGAGCTCTAACGGAGAGATTCAGGTATTCTTTCTTCCCGCGCGCTATTCGAGAATGGAATGGGAGATAAATAGTGTAATGGTAGTTCGATGAACCCTCTGCCAGGCACTTGAATACTTGAATGTGATTTGGAGAGTAACCCATGTAGATGTAGATGAATGTCGACCAGTGATGTCTGTTCTTCCGGACATGTCCGAAACTACATATCAATAATTTTAGAATAACTATTTTATATGTGAATTTATTGTGTTAGGAACTTAAAAGCAATTATCCTTTACTGTGTTTAGTACTCGTGGTGTCACAGTACCTGCAGAGCCCGCGTCGCTGCTTGGTGTCTACTCGGCTTCCGGTGGCGTCGCCAGGCCAGCTGCCCCCTATCGCCCATCTCGCCGCGAACCCGGTACCCCGGCCACGGCAGATGCTCGCACCGCTAATTGTTCCGGCGCGCTGTCGAGTAACGTAATTAAACAGCCACATACCAAGTGCCCCGGCCTCAAGGCTGGAACATGTGGTCTGCGAACTGATAGCATACAAACGTTTCGTTTTTAGTCGCAATAGCAACGACTAACTATATGTTCCGAAGTACGACTCGCGTCCAGAAAGTTAGTTCCGTTTCAATTTATCTCCACTGCAGCGCTGCGACTGCTGTTCCGCACATGCGCTGTAGACGATGTGTATGAAGGAGAAGAACGTGAGCCATTAGGAGATCGCTGTCAGTTACGTACGCTTCGTTGTGCTTGTTTGAAATGTCGGCGTTGATTGAAAATCCCGCCGCCTGTGAAATCAGGTCGGTGATTCGGTTTCTGAATGCGAGGAAAGTAAAACCAAGTGAAATTTATCGGCAAATTTGCGATTTTTACGGACCAAATGCGATGAGTGATTCGATGGTGAGAAGATGGGTCCGACAGTTCAATGGCGGGCGTAGTGATGTGCTCGATGAAGGGCGAAGTGGGCGTCCATCTTTGGTTACAGTAGAACTAGTTCACGCGATTGATGACAAGGTCCAGGAAAACCGTTGGTTTACAATTAGTGCTCTCGCTATGGACTTCCCCCTGAAAGAAACTGTTTCCAACTGGTTGAAGATACAGGCGGCAGATTTCTATGAAGAAGTCAGACGAAACCTGGTGCCACGCTATGGCAAATGCCTGCAAAATTTTGGCAGTTATTTGGAAAAGTAGTTCAAGAGTTGTAGAATTTTGTGCAATAAAAATTTTTTCTGTATCTGTGTACAATTTCATTTTACTACCAAACGTCACTTACTTTCTGGACGCGCCTCGTATTTTAGTACAAACACTCATTATATTTTTAAAAGCTGGAACCGCTTTTCGACTTGTGTGACTTGGAAATCAACTGGTCAGAAAAATTAGGGGATCAATTAAGATATCTAGGTTCTGAAGTATTGTCATCGGCTGAATGAACTACAATGGTCCGACGTCTGTCCGTTGGTTCTAGGGAATGGAGATAACAACATTACGGCAACCAAGATAGTGGTAATAACAGAAAGTTGCTGCAGAGTTGATTGGTGTTGATTTGTGTTTACTCTACCAAACGAATTATACAAGTAGTTGGGTTGAGGTTGTGTAGTGAGCATGTAGTGCAATGCAACAACAGGACTTACGCGAAGCTATGGCATGGAGACCGAAAGGAAGATTACGAAGCTATGGCATGGAGACCGAAAGGAAGATTACAAGCGTGAGAGAGGTGGCTGCAGCTATTGGAGTGTCCAAAAGTGTTAATGCCAGGACCTGGACGCGATTTCAGACACAGGAACTGTTAAAAGAAGGTGAGGACAAAGTTGCCCAGGGGTAACATCCGTAAGATATGACCTTTATCTACGGTTGAAAGCCCTTCGAGACAGGAGGCTGAATGCAACTCAGCTGCGACGCACCTTGCAGGCATCAACAGGACGCTCAATATCAACACAAACAGTCCGAAATCGCCTTCGGTAATGTGGCCTTTACGCATAGATGACTACGATGTGTATCCCATTAAAATCACCACACCGTTTACCACGCAGAAACTGGGATGAGGAACATCAGAATTCTAGTGGTAACGAATGGCAGTGGGTTCTGTTCACAGATGAGGGAAGATTCTGTGTTCATCCGGACAATAGAATTGTCGTTCCCTCATCTGGAGAGAACATGTGCAGGAAACATCACCATATCGTGGTGGTGGACGAATGTTGTGGCCAGTAGTCAGTAGTGGCTGACGTATGGACCTCTATGTCGTTCAGAATGGAGTTTTCACCGTTCAGGGGTATAGAGACGACAATCTTCGACCTTATGCTGTGACCTACGCAGGTGCTATAGTAGATGGGTTCCTTCTGGTGGACGAAAACTCTCTTCTCCATAGAGCTGCACTTGTGGACAATATGCTTGACGCTGAGGAAATTTAACAAATGGAGTGTCCAGCTTGCTCACTGGATTTAAATCCGATAGGGCATGTCTGTGATGCACTTGGCAGGCGCATTGCAACCAGACCAGTACCCCCCCTCCTCCACAATGGTTGCGGAGCTGTATATTGCATTCATGGAAGAATGGCCAAATATCCGAGAATGATTTTTCCACTTTTATGGTAGCTCCATGATGCTTAGTTTTAAGTAAAAAGTCGGGTGAACCTAGAGCTAAGATATCAAAATATCGTACTGTATCACACACAAATTACAGTTGTAACTGTGGTTTTAGAAAGCATAATGCAGAACAGTGGCCTTGAAGTATTGGTTAAAATTAAAACAGTCCAGATTGCAGAATGGCTATTTTTATTTCATGCCAGGTCCAGTTTACATCTGAGCGGCCTGCAGTGTCCATCGCCACCACCTGCCATCATGGTCATCCGAAGATAGTCAACATTGACTGAAACCGGTCATGAAATAATAATAACCATTATGCGATCTGGACCGTTTTAATTTTAACAATTGTAACCAATGTATATATATTATAATATTGCTGTATGTGCGTATGTATGTTCCACATCTCCTCCTAAACTACTGGACCGATTTCAGCCAAACGTGCTACACGCGTTCCTTACCATCAGGCAACAATCGCTGTTAGGGTAAGAATCACCTACGACATATACGTAATGAGATATGACGTCATAAACAATAAGATGCGCGAAAAACAGCTGTGTCAAACGACAATGCTGCACATTTCCTTTAAGGTCAGAAATCATTTACTACGGTGCCAAAAACCATCTACGATACATAAAAAAGAGGTAAAGCAGCCAACAATCTGAAGATTGGTTTGAACACCACAGTGCTTTACTAAGCATGGTCCTGTTTGGAGGTAGTATGCCGTTGCCTTCCTCCGACCTTCGAACTGACTTACGTAGCCAGTTGTAGGGGGACCTACAGTTTAACGTGGGTTCCGAATCACGGTGGTACTCGGTATTTTCCACATCAGCAACACTGCCAAAGTTGAAAGAAGTGGGAAGTGGCAGATAAAAATCCTAGGACCTTACATAGTTCATACGATATCGCGACATAAATAATGAAAACTGCTCCATCTTGCGGCTCGTGATAGCGTGATTATACTCGTCAACTATTTGAGAACGAGAGTAGCGACTTGCAATAAACTTCGTAAACAATTTCTAATCATTAAGAAACTTTTTTCTCGCTTTCTCCTCTTCCTATTCTCTTTCCTCTTCTTCACGCTCCTCTCCCCAGACATCCCCTATCATCACCGCCTACATCATCCCCAACCAAAGACCCATATTAAATATTACTTTTAAATTAAGAGTGTTCAAATGTTTGTGAAGCTTAAGGGGACTTAACTGCGGGGTCGTCAGTCCCTAAACTTACAAACTACTTATGAACTAATTTATACTAAAGACAACACAAACATCCATGCCCGAGGGGGGAATTCGAAACCCAACGGGGAACGTCCTCGCGCATCGCAGCACAGCGACTCAATGCGCTCGGCCGTTCCGCCAAGGCTAAATTAACGATTAACATATCATATTCAAATGTAATTTATGTCGACTCAATATATATGATTCATGAAAACTGCTTTTAAATGTAATCTTAAAACCAATACTTTAAACATTAACCTAAATATCATTCAGAATCCTTATTTTAATAACATTGAAAATGCGAATGCTAAATTTGTGATTCAACCTTTGTTATTATTTAATGTAAATTGGTATTATATTTATATAAGATAAAATTTCCTCACTATATGGATTCATACGAAATGTCTTAGCCAGTACTCTAACCATACTCTTTGGTTTGTTTATAATATGTAAAAGGCGTGAGGGTTGCTGTCTGTGGAAATGTATGTGCAGTGTAGTGTCATTTGCAAAATGTTTTTTCAAAAGCGACACTTGTGGATATACTTATAACTAACCTCCTAACTGTAAGTAACAGCTTTAAGACAAACTTCTAAACAATCAGTGTAACATAACACGTTTACATGATCTCGTTTTCTTCTTGCCACGGGCAATACAGCAATTCTCACAAAGAAAGAATTCCACGAATATGCTTTATATGTACCATCTGATGATGAGCTGCTATGGCAGCTCTAAACCGGTTATGGTCCATAAATAACTTCATCGAAGAAAGGAAACTGGTTGAAGTAATTTCTGAAACCTATTTTAAGTTTCAGTCACGGATAACACATCCATCATGGATACAAGTTTTAATATAAAGGTGGGATTCATGTAGGATGTTGTGGTTGCGTAGACTTCCCCGGCGTAATAACTGATAATAATCATCTCGGGTGTGCAGCCGGATACCGTCGTCAACTAAACATTGTCTCCGGCGAGTAACTGTATCAGCGCACTCACCTGAAGATGGCAGCCAGTTGGTCTGCCGAAATGTCGTGTTTAGTTGACGACGGTATCCGGCTGCACACCCGAGATGATTATTATCATGTAGGATGTTGTTTACGTATCTGCCTCTGCCGCATGTTCTTTTTACGTTCCACAGGATGAATCTGGCACTGATATCAGTAATTATCACTAGGGTTTTATCCCAACTGGATAGTCAGCTAGTTCTCTCATAAAATTTTCACTGTACTGATATTCTAGGCTAACATTCATCCATGTGTCTTTTTGGTGTGCGGCTTCTGTTGTTTCAAGCTGCTGGTTACAGTATTCTGATATTTTTACAATGTTAATTTGTTTGTTGAGGACCACAATTGCAGTTCGCCTCTCAATGCATGCCAGACGAAAACTGCATCACTAGGGAGTCCACGCAGCCTACCTGTCGTGACGCACGGTTCTTGCAGGCATATCACATCACAACTGCCGCGGCCGAGCGCATTGAGGCGCTATGCTATGATGCGCGAGGCCGTTCCCCGCTGGGGGTTTGAATCCCCCTTCGGGCATGGATGTTCATGCCGTCTTTAGTATAAGCTAGTTCATAAGTAGTTTGTAAGTTTAGGGACTGATGATCCCTCAGTTGAGTCCCTTAAGCTTCACAAACATTTGAACGTCCTTAATTTAAAAATAATACTTAATATGGGTCTTTGGTTCGGGATGATGTAGGCGGTGATGAGATGTGATGTGTGGGGATAGGCTAGTTAGTATAAGCTACTTCATAAGTAGTTTGTAAGTTTTGGGGACTGATGACCCTGTAGTTTAGTCCCATAAGCTCTACAAACATTTGAACATCACAATTTAGATCTCAGTACTGACAGTAGTACTGTGTTTCGCTTTTAGTTGTAGTATTTACTTAATCGATCGTGGGTGCTTAACGTGAACGTAACATTTGATTCAAGATAGCGTATAGTCAAAACATATTCTTGCATGTGCTTTGAAATCATTTTTATACAGGGTGTTACAAAAACGTACGGCCAAACTTTCAGGAAACATTCCTCACATACAAAGAAAGAAAATATGTTATGTGGACATGTGTCCGGAAACGCTTAATTACCATCTTAGAGCTCATTTTAGTATTTCTCTTTAAATTTAAATTGAAATAATTCGTGCAGACAATTGTCAAAATACCCAATTGTTTCGTTAGTATGTACTGTACTTCCTCGATTCACCGCCAGTTGGCCCAATTGAAGGAAGGTAATGTTGACTTCCGTGCTTGTGTTGACATGCGACTCATTGCTCACTGGAGCACGTTATCATGATTTCATACGGGATACTCTACCTGTGCTGCTAGAACATGTGCCTTTACCTGTACGACACAACATTTGGTTCATGCACGATGGAGCTCCTGCACATTTCAGTCGACGTGTTCGTACGCTTCTCAACAACAGACTCGGTTACCGATGGATTGGTAGAGGCGGACCAATTCCATGGCCTCCGCGCTCTTCTGACCTCAATCCTCTTGACTTTCATTTATGGGGGCATTTGAAAGCTCTTGTCTACGTTACCCCGGTACCAAATGTAGAGACTCTTCGTGCTCGTATTGTGGACGGCTGTTAAATAATACGCCATTCTCCAGAGCTGCATCAGCTCATTAGGGATTCCATGCGACGGAGAGTGGATGCATGTTTCCTCGCTAACGGAGGACATTTTGAACGTTTCTTGTAACAAAGTGTTTGAAGTCACGCTGGTACGTTCTGTTGCTGTGTGTTTACATCCCATCATTAATGTGAGTTGAAGAGAAGTAATAAAATGAGCTCTAACATTGAAATTAAGCGTTTCCGGACACATGTCCACATATATTTTCTTTCTTTGTGTGTGAGGAATGATTCTTGAAAGTTTGGCCGTACCTTTTTGTAACACACTATATATATATATATATATATATATCCGCTCTTCGTGCACATACAACGAGGACAGATCAAGAAGCTACTGGGAATCCGTTGGTATTGAGCCTCCCCAGGGGGTGCATTTACTGCGACAGCGTTGTGCCGTTTGTAAGATATCTCGTTTTTCCAATCTGCTTGATCTTAATTGTAAATTAGCTAAGTTGTAATTGTAGTCAATTCTTGTCCTTTGTTAATTATTGTTACCTGGCGTTTTGATTAAGTTTATTTTCTTGAGCATGCTGGCTGCGCGAGCGGTCACGACGACGGTGACTGTTGGTGTTGCTCCCTGCGCTGGTGGTTTATTGTGCAATCGTGCTGGTTGTTGCTGCACGATTGCTTGATTTCCTTACCTGTGTGTTAGTCGTATAACACGGAATTATATGATCGGTGATCTCACTGCTGCACTTACCATTTCAAGTGAGGGAAGCGATGTCTTGAGGGCTTTTGTCAGGGAATAGTCAGGTTGAAGGTACACGCTGCGAGTTTGACATGCTTCACACACTTCTTCATTGTACTCTGAGTTCAGGTTATTTTCAATTTTGATTGGCGTTACCGTGTTCAGAGTTTATATTTGTACTTAGGAATCCACCTGAAAGAAATTTAATGCGCTTTATGTAGGATTCCCATTATTGTGGGTTTTTTTTCTGTTATGTTAGGATTAGGCGTGTTGGTGATTATAGTTGTTATTTGTGTTCTGGACTTCTTTAGTGTCACTTAGAAGTTCATCTACGAGATGCCCGACATGCTGAGCAAGAGCTATATGATAAGGCATCCAGTAAAACATTTATTTCTCAGTTGTTTGGCAACATCAAAATTACGGTTTAACGTGCCGTAGACATCGTGCTCATCACAAATGGAACGCATGCTAGGATTGATTTTTCTAAAAACTTAACAATGGACGGAACTCAACAAATTAACTGACAGCATATCCAAAACCACACATGAGTAATACTTAAGGACAGGACAGTAAAGACGGCACGCCTATATGCAACGACGAAATACCACACAGTGGATGAAGACAATGGGTCTTCATCAGAAAGCACCGAGGAAAACAACAGCGTAGAGAACGTGTACGAAGAAGACAGTCTAAATTAAGAAACAGGATGAATGGTGAAACCCAGTACTGTCCTATGGTACCGTAAAATTAAATACAATATACGCAACTCATTTATCAAATATTAAAGAAATGAAACAGCCAGACATACATTAGGAGTAGCTATATTAATTAACAATTACACTACCACAAGTGAAATAAGACTACCCCCCCCCCCCAATAACATACACATGAAGGTCACCTCAGTAACATTAAGGTAAATTGCGACAGATATTTTCATGCATATTTCAGCAACGTATTATAATTAAATAGTAATAATTTTCACAATGATAGCATATAACAAACAGTTACTTACTAGTGATATGTGCAAACAGTGATAGGACACTGCCAGAAACTATAAGCAATGAAACGACACTGCGTATTCCAAACAATTGTAACAAGAAAACCATTGCCAAAATATTACTATGTATAAAACCAGAACCTTTCAGTTATGTCACAGCTAAACCAAATAGAAGGGAAATACTTACTATAAATACCACCCCACAAATCACATACATAGCCGAGGTGGGGTTGCTTGCGTGCCACAACGATACAGATAGCCGTATCGTAGGTGCAACCACAGCGATGGGGTATGTGTGGACAGGCCATACAAACGTGTGGTTCCTGAAGAGGAGCAGCAGCCTTTTCAGTAGTTAAAGGGGCAACAGTCTGGATGACTGACTGAGCTGGCAGCTAATGGGGCTTTGACACACCGTCCGCAGTAACGGGGAAACTACAGCCATTACTTTTACCGAGGACATACAGCTCTAGTGTATAAAAATATATGTTGATGGCATCTTCTCGAGTAAAATATTCCTGGGGTAAAATAGTCTCCCATTAGGATCTCCAGGTGGGGACTACACAGGACGATGAAATCATCAGGAAAGACAACGCTGCCGTTCTACGGATCGGAGCGAGGAATGTTAGATCCCTTAATCGGATAGGGAGGTTAGAAAATTTAAAAAGAGAAATGGATAGGTTGAATTTAGATATAGTAGAGATTAGTGAAGTTAGTTGGAAAGAGGAACAAGGTTTATGGTCAGGCAAATAAAGGATTCCAAATATAAAATCAGTTAGGGGTATTACAACAGTAGGAGTAGGAAAGAGGGTAAACTACTACGAGCAGCGCAGATCGCATTTTCGTAGCCAAGATAGTTACGAGGTCAACACCGACCAGTGTATCGCCCCAACTAACTGTGTCGATGACGAGGAGATCGAAAAAATGTATGAGGACATAAAGGAAATTATTCAGACAGTTAAGTGAGAGGAAAACTTAATTGTGATGGGGGACTGGAATACAGTAGTAGGGAATGGAACGGAAGGAAAAGTAGTAGATCAATATGGACTGAGGAAAAGGGAATGAAAGGAAGCCGCCTGGTAGAATTTTGTACGGAATATACTTTAATCATAACACTAGGTTCCAGTATAATGAAACGTGGAAGAGACCAGGAGACAATGGAAGGTACTATATAAATTTTATAACGGTAAGACATAGATTTCGGAACCAGGTTTTAATCTGTAAGACATATCCAGTGGGTGTTACAGACTCTCGCCATATGTTATCGATAATGAACTATAGACTGAAATTGAAGGAACTGCAGAAGGGTTAGAATATAAGGAGATGTGACCTGCATAAATTGAAGGAACATGAAGTTCTTGAGAATTTAGGGTAGCTTTAAGAGATGAAACAGTCAAATTAGTAGAAATATAAGACCTGCAAAAAATCCTTGGCTATCACAGTTCATACTAATGTATTTCATTAAAGAAGAAGATATAAAACTGCAGTAATTGAAGCAGGTAAAATGGAATACACACGACTAAGAAAAGAGATTGACAGGAAGTGCAAAATGGCTAAGCAGGAGTGGATAGAAACCAAATGCAAATATGTAGAAGAATTTATAACTACGGGATAAGTAGATACCGCCTACAGGAAAAAAAGAGACATTTGAAGGCAAGAAAAATAGCAGTATGAATATAAAGAACTCAGATGGAAAATCTGTTCTAAGTAAAGAAAGGAAAGCTGAAAGGTAGAAAGAGTAAATAGAGGGTCTCTACAAAAGAAATGAATTTCAAGACAATATTGCAGCAATGGAAGAGAAAGCTGATAATATGAAATAGAAGATACTATACTTAGAGAAGAATTTGACAGCACACTGAAATAACTAAGTCTAAGGCCACTCGAGTACATTCCCTCAGAGCAACTGAAGTCTCTGGGAGAGCCAATCATGATGAAACTATTTCACCTTGTGCGTAATATGAATGAGACAGAAGACTTTAAGAAAACGTAATAATGGCCATTCCAAAGAAAGCAGTTGCAGACATTGCTGAAAATTACAGAACCATCAGTTTAAGAAGTGACTGCATAATTTTCATAGGAATTATTTACAGAGGAATGGAAAATCCAGTAGGAGCTGAACTCAGGATGTATCAGTTTGGATTCAGGGGAAATGTAGGAACGTGGAAGCCAGTACTCACGTTACGACTTATCTTAGAAGGCAGGTTAAGGAAATGCAAATCTACGTTTTTAGCTGTGTAGGTTTGGAGAAAGCTTTTAATAATTTTGACTGGAATAAAATCATTCAAATTCTTAAGTCAGCAGGAGTAAAATATAGGGAACGGAACGATATTTACAAATTGTACAAAAATCAGACGGCATTTATTAGAGTCGAAGGACATGAAAGGGACGCAGTGGTTGCGAAGGGAGTAAGACGGGGCTGTAGCCATTATCTGATGTTCGGAGAAGCAATTAGAATGTAGAAATAAATCATTGCGTTTTTCTGATGACGTTGTATTTCTGTCAGAGACAGCCAAAGACCTGGAAGAACAATTGAACGGAATGAGCAGTGTCTTAAAAGGTGCGTATAAGATGAACATTAACAAGAACAAAACAAGGGTAATGGAGTGCAGTCTAAGAAAGTCAGACGATGCTGAAGGAATTAGATTAGGTAACGAAACAATAAAGGTCGTAGATGAGTTTTGTTACTTCGGTAGTAAAATAACATATGATGCTCGCAGTACAGAGGAGTATGGCAATGGGAAGAAAGAGGTTTTTGAAATAGAGAAATCTGTTAACATCGAATCTTAATTTAAGAATGTCTTTTCTGGAGGAATTTGTGTGGCAATTTTGCCTTGTACGGGAGTTGAACTTGAATGATATATCGTTTAGACAGGAGGAATATAGAGGCTTCTGAAATGTGGTGCTACAGAAGAATGCTGAAGATTAGGTGGGTAGATCGCGTAACTAATGAAGAGGTACTGAACATAATTGAGGAGTAAAGGAATTTTTGGCATACCTTGACTAAAATAAGAGATCGATTGGTAAGACACGTTCTTAGACATCAAGGAGCCGTAAATTTAGCATTTGGGGGATGTTTGGGGGAGAAAAAAATCGTAGAGGGAGTCCAAGAAAGGGATTCAGATATATGTGGGTTGCCGTTCATATGAGGAGGTGAAGAGGCTTGCTCAGGATAGAGTAGGGTGGAGAGCTGCATCTAACCAGTCTCCGGACTGAAGTCCATCATACACACACACACACACACACACACACACACACACACACACACACACACAAACACACAAACACCATGTCTGGTGGTCAGAACAATGATGTAACAATATCAAGTGAGGCCGTTCTTCTTCGATGACATACATTCTTTCTTAAAATATATATATAAATGAATGTTTGTCTGTTTATCCTCTATGTGTACATAAACCATTCATTCGACTGCAATGAAACTTTGGTGAACTGTTCACCGTACGCCCACGACGGTTCCTGGTCCAAAAACAAATGAGGACAACAAATAGCTCAGAAGAAATGTCGTCATAAATAATGAGAGACCACAGCGTGAGAATACCCAGATTTATGCGTCAACTATTGGTTAATGGGAGTAGTTAGGGATCTGAAACAATGTTTGCATGTAATTTCGAATGTTTATGAAACGATTTATAGTTCATCCTCCCCCCCCCCCACCCCACCCCTCGCACAAAAAGATAAAAGGCAAAGAAGTGTGGCGTGGACTGGGCGGTTTCTTAGCATAAAGAGCTTCGGGGAAATAGAAAATGGGCAATCTCAAAGGGTGCAGGTGGATGACAGGAGAAATGTAGATCCGGAAACTATCGGTATAACAGTTGTAAATTGTCGTAGCTGTGTCGGGTAAGTACCAGAACTGCAAGCGTTAATAGAAAGCACCGAAACACACATCATTATGGGCAGCGAAAGTTGCCTCAAGCCGGAAATAAGTTCAGAAGAAGTATTTGCAAAAGATCTATCGGTGTTCAGAAAGGATAGATTAAACAAAATAGGTGGGGGCGTGTTTGTCGCCGTCAAAAGTAGTATTTCATGTAGCGAAGTTGATAGTTCCTGCGAGCTATTATGGATAGAGGTTGTACCCGAAAATCGTAAGAAGTTCATAATCGGTTCCTTTTACCGGCCTCCCAACTCTGACGATACAACAGCAGAAAGGTTCAAAGAAAACCTGAGTCTAATTACAAAAACCTACCCGACTCACACACTAATAGAAGCTGGTGACTTTAATTTACCCTCGATCTGTTGGCGAAATTATATTTTCAAATCAGGAGGTAGGCATAAAACATCGTCCGAAATTGTACTCAACGCATTCTCTGAGAATTACTTCGAACAATTAGTTCATGAGCCAACTAGAATTGTAAATGGATGTGAAAACACACTTGATCTCTTAGCAACAAATAATCCTGAGCTCATAACGAGTATCAAAACGGATACAGGTATTAGTGAACACAGAGCTGTCGTAGTGAAATTGAATATCGAAAGTCCCAAAGTTACCAAAAATAAACGCAAAGTATATTTGTTCAGGAAAGCAGATGGAAACAAAATACATTGGTTCTTGAAAGACAGCTTCCACTCGTTTCTAACACTAAACCTAGGTGTAGACCAGATGTGGCTCAAATTCAAAGAGGTGGTATCGACAGCAATTGACAGTTTTATACCAAATAAATTAATAAAAGAAGGAGGCGATCCACCTTGGTACACAAAACTGGTCAGGACACTGTTGCAAAAGCAAAGAAAAAGGCATACTAAATTTAAACGAACACATTTGCGATCGTACTCAGAAGATCGAAATTTAGCGAGGATTTCAATGCGAGATGCCTACAATACTTATCACAACGAAACTCTTTCTCGTAATTTGAGTGAAAACCCAAAGAGATTTAGGTCATATGTTAAATATACTCGGGGCAAATCACAAACAATACCTTCACTACGTGATAGTAATGGCGATCCTGCCGATGACAGCGCTACTAAAGCAGAGTTACTAAACTTAGCTTTTAGAAACTCATTCACCAAAGAAGACGAAACCAATATTCTAGATTTCGAATTACGAACAGATGCTGTAATGAGTAGCGTAGAAGTAGATATCATCGGAGTAGTGCAGCAACTAAAATCACTTAACAAGAACAAGTCTTCTGGTCCGGATTGTATACCCATTAGATTTCTATCTGATTATGCTGAAGCGATAGCCCCTTATTTAACAGTCATATACAACCGCTCTCTCATAGAAGGATCTGTACCAAAAGATTGGAAAGTTGCACAGGTCACACCTATATTCAAGAAAGGCAGTAGGAGTAACCCACTAAACTACAGGCCTATTTCATTAACGTCAATTTGCAGCAGGGTTTAGGAACATATCCGTATTCAAATATTATGAATTATCTCGAACAGAACGATCTATTGACCCAAGGTCAACACGGATTTAGAAAATATCGTTCATGCGAAACACAACTAGCTCTTTATTCACACGAAGTGATGGGTGCTATCGACAAAGGTTCGCAAATCGATTCCGTATTTCTTGATTTCCAGAAAGCTTTTGACACCGTACCTCACAAACGGCTTTTAATCAAATTGCGTGGTTATGGTATATCGCCCCAAATTTGCGATTGGATAGGGGATTTCTTGTCAGAGAGGACACAGTTCGTAGTAATCGATGGTAAGGCATCGACTAAAACAGAGGTGATATCGGGCGTTCCACAGGGTTGTGTTATTGGTCCTCTGCTATTCCTTATTTACATAAATGATTTAGGGGAAAATCTAAGTAGCTCTCTTAGGTTGTTTGCAGATGACGCCGTCATTTACCGTCTAGTAAAATCATCTGAAGATCAAAACCAACTGCAGAACGATCTGAATAAGATATCAGTATGGTGTAAAAATTGGCAATTGGCTCTAAATAATGAGAAATGTGAAGTCGTCCACGTGAGTACGAAAAGAAATCCGTTAAACTTTGTTTACAACATAAATCAATCAAACGTGAAGGCCGTAAACTCCACAAAATACCTAGGAATTACTATTACTTCAGACCTAATGAACACGTAGATAATATCGTGGGAAAGGCGAACCAGAGACTACGTTTTATTGGCAGAACCCTTAAAAGATGCAACAGAACTACTAAAGAAACTGCATACACTGCGCTTGTCCGTCCATTTTTGGAGTATTGCAGCCCAGTGTGAGATCCTTATCAAGTGGGTTTGACGGAGGACATCGAAAGAGTCCAAAGAAGGGCAGCTCGTTTCGTATTGTCACGATATAGGGGAGACAGCGTTACGGAAATGATACAGGATCTGGGATGGGAATCACTACAACAACGGCGCTTATCGCTGCGGCGTGGGCTACTTGCGAAACTCCAATCGCCAATATTCTCCTCCGAATGCGAAAATATATTGTTCACTCCCACTTACATAGGTAGAAATGATCATCAGAATAAAATACGAGAAATCAGAGCTCGAACAGAGAAATTCAGGTGTTCTTTCTTCCCGCGCGCTATTCGAGAATGGAATGGGAGATAAATAGTATAATTGTGGTTCGATGAACCCTCTGCCAGGCACTTAAATGTGATTTGCAGAGTATCCCATGTAGATGTAGATGTAGATGAAGTCTCGCTGTAGATGCCGTAAAACTGTCGCATCAGGCATGACCTTGTATCAAATAAAGTTAGCATTACAGATTTGCATGTTACTTTTTACTGTTCTCTGCAAGTCTCCTTTAGTTTTCTCGCATCCAAAATAAAGCAATCTGTTTTCTTAATCTCTCTCCGTATAAAAGCGACTGACTAAACACGAAATCTCAAAAACTACTTCACCTATGAAGCTGAAATTTGGCAGGAATGTAGTTTATAGGTAGTAATCGTCAGCTAAGAATGTATATTGTGATAGGTGCATGGCGGAGCATACTTATCCTACAGACCCACGTAATCTACAGTTTTATTCCGATCTTCACGAAATTTCGTACGCTTGACCTTCAAAGCAAGAGGAAGGTCACCGTCTACCTTAAGTTTCATACGGTGCATGGTGGAAGGTACTATGCAATATAAAAACGGATCCCTAACTACAATGGTCGGTCCATAAGTTAAGAACGGCCCGACCGATTTTACAGATCATTTTTCGTTGTTTTCGTTATTCTCAGAACAAGGGTTGTATAAAATAAAATATTTGAGAACAACGAAGTGCGTTATGCAATGGGACGCTGCGCTTCTATTGCATAGAAATATATAGTTTTGTTCAGATATTGATAAAATTTTGACCACTCTACTTTAAAAACAAGAGAAATGCCACTGTCTGTATAAAATTTCGTTTGGTGCATGGTGGAGGGTACTTAACTTACGGAATTTTACAAAGTGCATAGTTTTGCTCCAATCCTTATGAATTTTTGCACACATGACCTTTAAACCAAAAGGGATATCACTGGGTACATAAATGTGTGTATGGTACATGACAGAGGGTACCTTGCAGAAAACTTTGCCGAGAGAGGGAACAGAGAAATGGAAGAGAAAGATTTGGATGCAGATAGAGGGGGGGAAGGGGATGTGGACTACGAGAGTGTAGGATAAATAAACACCCGGGCAACGCCAGGTTTACAGCTAGTTGATATAATAAATGGAAAGGGCCATCAGACATGGACATTCCACATCCTACTTCAATGAGCAACTGCCAGGCTTGCGACAATTGTACTTCACGTCTCTCCCTGTGTAGGGCTCATATTACATAATGTACTAGCTCCTAGGTACAGTAGGCAATGTGTGGCATATGGAATTTTGGCTCGTTAGGGAAGTACGCACGGTCAATAAGATTCCAAATGTGTTCCTGATAATACATGTTTGACATAATCTCGGACGTCAACTCTGGGCCGGTTGCCAGTCTCCAAGTTTGTAAATGTGACATGAAACCACGCGGGAAGAATGCCATCATATTACAAATTCAAAGCAGTGCTCACAATTGCTATATTGGTCACTTAATAAGATTTCACCAGTTAGTAATATATCAGTGCTTCTATTTAACGCGTTTCAAGTATAGCCCACTATCAGAATATTATAGGCATCTTGCAGCTGAGATGGAATATCATATGTATCATATATCATTCAGAGGTGTCATGTCGTGTTCCTCTCTTGGACTAATTTATCTTGCATGTATGTAGACAGATAATAGTTCAATAACCAGTGTAGAAAATTCACAATTGTAGATACAGGGTTTTAATGAATAAATATTTGTATTTCTGCTACCAGTCTCTTTATTTGTTAGTGTGCAATCTAACATAGTACAACGCGTTTCGCCGGCCGCGGTGGCCGAGGGGACTGAGGCGCTCGAGTCACGGTCTGCACGGCCACTACGGTCGGGGGTTCGAATCCCCCCTCGGGCATGGATATTTGTGCCGTCCTTAGTCTTAGCTAGTTCTTAAGTAGTTTGTAAGCTTAGGGACTGATGACCCCATAGTTAAGTCCCGTAAGTTCTACAAACATTTGAACATTTTTGAACAACGCGTTTCGAGTATCTTTTGCTCATCATCAGGCGCTTTTTATACGTACAGATATGTTTATGTTACTTATAATTTACTTATTTAAAGTCTATTTGTTAATATTGATGGTTGTGGGTAATTGGAGGAGGGGGGAAGGGTAGTGGATGGCCATAAACTAAGATGTAGTGCTCTCTTCTGCTGGTCTTCCTGTCTGGTATGATTCGTATCACTACCTGTGTGGGATGTTGACAGAAATGCATCAGGTGTTGTGATGGAATGGTCGTCAGATTCACTTATGTTGAAAGTCAGTTGCACACTTACGATTTTCGTGTTCCAAGGTTTCTTCTGCATCTCTGGTGCGCTGTTGGAGCTACTGCATATTGAATCACTTATAGATTTCATCTTTTACGCTAATTGTTTTTATCACACACTTCCACATATGAACTGTTCACAAGCATGTAAATACAGTATTCATAAAACAAAATGGCGGACGGTTTATGTACAAGCATCGATTATAGCATTGCAGAGCTATTATTGATATTGATTGATTGGTGGCTTTCCTTTTCACTCGAAAATGTTAAAACTATAGCATTATTATTAACATAAGATATCTGAGAGTGCTGACTCACTAACGTCTTTGTAGTAACATTTTAATGTTAGGTGTCTGGTCCATTTTAATTTGGTACTGGTACATCTTAAAACTATTATATTAAAACTGGTGCCGTGGTGGAGTAGCCGAGCGGTCTAAAGCGTCTCGCTGCGGGGCGCGCGGTTGCTCGCCGTGGAGTTTCGAGTCCTCCCTGGGGCATGGGTGTGTGTGTTGTCCTTAGGTTAGTTTACCTAGGTTTAAGTAGTTTGTAAGCTACGGACTGATGACCACGCAGCCGCGGTGGAGTAGCCGAGCGGTCTAAAGCGTCTCGCTGCGGAGCGCGCGGTTGCTCGCCGTGGAGGTTCGAGTCCTCCCTGGGGCATGGGTGTCTGTGTTGTCCTTAGGTTAGTTTATCTAGGTTTAAGTAGTCGGACTGATGACCACGCAGTTTGGTCCGATAGATTTAGAAACATTTGAACATTTGATTTAAAATTGGCTGAAGACTATTGAAAAATGCTGAGTTTTTGAAACTCGTTATTTCATTAAGGATACTGTCACCAGATTTTGTTTAGTAGATGCAGATTTCCATTTGTTCTATGATATTCATTCTTTTACCTTTATTGATTTTGTGTAAATGTTTAGAGGTTTTCTTCTATTTTTAAAGGATCACCTGTTTCTTTCATGTGTGCTGCAATTGTTGATTTGTTACTTTTATTTAGTCTGCAGCAGTCCAGATGCTCTTTGAACCTGTTTTTGAAATTTCTGCCTGTTTGGTCTGCTAATATTTGTCTATGGTCTGCAGTTGATTTTGTAAATTCCATATACATCAAATTTAGTATCGGGGGTTTTGTATTGTGAATAAGGATCCTACTAAGTTTGTTGTTAATGCTGAAAGTGATTTTTACTTCTGTATTTCTGAATAGCCTAGCTAGTTGTCAGACATTACACCAAGATATGGCATTTTACATATTTGACTGATGTTGTTGTTTCAGTTGCAAGTCCTAGATTGTGTTGTTTGTTCAGTTTCTTTTTTATCTGTTGTAAGATCGTGTTAATCAGTGATGGATCAAATCCATCGTTTATTGCGATATGATTAATAGTTTCTAATTCTTGTTGGAGAGCTGTGTATTGCAGTGGAAATTTGTGGGCTCTATGTAGCTGTTTTTGTTCTAAATTATCCCTCGGCTGAGTTTTAGACAGTTTCGTAGTATTTTAATATTTTTCTTCCCGCACTTAGCCTTAAAATATATCGAAAACGATTTCAAATTAATGAAGAAAGAACAGCTGAGTGGGAAATTACCGCCAACATCTGCACAAAATCTGATAAATAGTGACTTAGTCCCTCGCGGTGTGATTCTGTCTGTGCAGTTAATGGCAATGTCCTATAAATTACTCTCTTTTCTTCTAAATTCACAACACACAACTTGTTCAAATGTGTTATTTCCTCGGTCTCCAGACATTTCCATCTACACCACGATTAGTGCCTATTATTTCGTATGCTATCAGAATTTACGCAAGGAGCGACCCTTAATCACAAGCAGGTGTTTCTGACCTGTCTACTTAGTGGCAAAAAAGAAATCCAATGGTTTTACGGCCAGCGAGCGGAGCGGGCTGGATACGGCTCCCCACCCATGTCTGTATATTAAAATGATTTTGACTGCACACTCTGTTATGAAGGTACTATTCGAATTACGGAGGGGCGTTCGTTTTTGCATTTGTCCTTAATGTATCAGACATTTGATTTTTTTATAGTAACTGTTTACATAAGTTTGTATGTTTCGATTTACATTGCACTTGTAGGTGTTGTGAATAATGCTTATTATTTAAATCTTAATAACGGTTAATAATGTTACGTCTGAGGAAGCGAAATTTCTTGATATCCAAAGTTAATTTAAATGATAGGCAGTCTTTCTGAAAGCGTTTGTCTGCAGTGTAACATTGTACGGGAATGAAAAATGGATGATAGTGAAATGAGAGATAAACAATTTGTATGTTGTCATTAATAAAATATCAAGTTACAACCACTTTCTGTTAACTCAAACTGAATGAAGGTTACAGAACAGTCGTGAATATTTACAACAAACAAATCGAATGCAATTTTCCTACAATTGCATGGGAGTGAAAGGTGGACGATAAGGAGTTCAGACAAAAGGTGGTAGAAGCTTTTGAAATGTGGTGCTTCAAACGAATGATTAGATGGGTAGATCGCGTACCTAATGAGGAGGTGCTGAACAAAATTGCAAGTCATATAGGAATGAAATAAACAGGAAGTATCCGAAAGAACCGGCGAAAATGCTACAGGAAAAATGTAAAGATATTAAAAAGGAATTGATCTTAGAACTGATTCGCCAACTCAAAAGTCGTAACAATCTTCAGTGAAATTAAAAGAAACAGTAGAAATATTAAGAGTACTATGTAAATTACACTGTTGAACGCAAAGGAGAGTGCAGATAGACGGGAAGAAAGGAATGAGGGTTTCTATCGAAGAGAAGTCTTGTCTGATGATTTGCTAGAAGAAGAAGTGGGTGCTGATAGGGAAGACATATTGGATCCAATATTAGAGTCAGAATTACGAAAAAACATCTAAGGTGGACGTCAAATCAAAAAAAGCAGATGGCAAAGCTAACATTTCATCGGAATTTCTAAAATAATTGGGGGAGGGGGGTTATAACCAAACGACTATTCATGTTGTTGAATAGAAACTATGAGATCGACGACGTACCATCAGACTCTCGATATAATGTCATATATACAATTCCGCAGACAGCAAAAACAGAGAAATGTGAAAACTACCCCACAATCACAATAAAAGCTCATGCTCTTAAGCTAATGACCTAAGTAATATAGCAAAGAATGAAAAAAAATTGAAGATTTGGAAGATGATTAAGTTTCGTGTTATTTGCCAGTCCTGATATTTCACCCTCAGAGTTACTGAGGTCTCCGGAGGAGCCAGCCATGACAAAACTATTCCACCTGGTGTACATGAAGTATGAGAGAAGCGATATTCCCTCAGATTTACAGCAAAAATTATTATCCCAATTCCAAAGGCAACATTGTGAGAGTACTGGAATCGAGATGTAGCAAAGTTAATGCAGTAAGCGCTCAGCTACGATCTACTATCTTATGCAAAAAGGAAGTCAATACCAAGTTAGCAGTGCACCGTTTAATCTTTCGGCCTACTTTATTCTTTATTGTATGGAACTGAAAGCTAGGTGGATACTGGGTACATTACTAATCAGGTACATGTTTCAGACATGTAAGTAGCATGGATGATTCCAGGTACTAATAGATGGGAACAATAACAGGAGTGGAAGCATAATGAAAGAATCAAAGAAAAAATGGGAATGAACACCATAGACGAAGCAGTTAAAGCAAACAGACAGAGATGGTGGGGCCATGTTACATGCATGAGAGAAGCAAGGTTAGCTAAGATACTCATCGCTTCGGCAGTACAGGGTAGGCGGAGTCGAGGTACGCCAAGGAGAAAATGCTTGGATTTGATGAAGAATTACTTTGAAGTAACTGGCTAACTAAAGTTATTCAACCTGTACATTGAGCACGCTGTGAAAGAAAGCAAGGAGATATTTGGAAACGGAATTAAACTACAGGGAGAAGAAACAAAAGCTTCGCGATTTTCCGATGACATTGTAATTCTGCCAGAGACAGGAGCAGGAAGAACAACACAATGGAATGAACAGTGTCTTGAAAGTAGGGTATAAGGTGTGCATCAAGAAGAGCAGAACTAGTGTAATGGAATGTATTCTACGAAAATCAGACGACACTGAAGGATTTGGATTAGGTAACTTGACAATAAAAGTCGTAGATTAGTTTTGATACTTGGGCAATAAAATAACGTACAATCGGCGCAGTACATATGTAAAATACAGAATAGTAATGGGTAGAAAAGATTTTCTAAAAAAAGAAATTTTTTAACATCGAACATTAATTTAAATGTAGGACGTCTTCTTTGAAGGCATTTGTGAGGAGTGTTGCCTTGTACGGAAGAGAGACAAGTATAGTAAATAGTTCAGACAGGAAGAGGATAGAAGGTTTTGGAATATGACGCTACAGATGAATGCTGAAAACTAGGTAGGTAGGTCGCGTAACTACCGAGGTGGTACTGGACTGAATCGGGGAGAAAATAAATGTGTGGTATACCTTGACTAAAAGAAGAGATCGACTGGTAGGACATATTCTTAGAAGTCAAGGAAACGTTAGTTTAGCATTGGAGGGAAGTGTGTAGGGTCAAAAACGCAGAGGGAGACCAAGCGGATTCAGATGAATATGGGTTGCCGTTCTTATGAGATGAAGAGGCTTGCTCAGGACAGAGTAGGGTGGAGAACCCGTATCCGGACTGAAGACCAAAACAAGAATGACAGTAAAGAATAATCAAAACACGTTTATAGGACTTGCGAATTCGGAAAAACGTTCGACAATATAAAATGACTGAAGATGTGGGAAATCTGATATAAATATGAGTAAGTCATAGGTAAAGACGGTAATATGTAATATATATGAAAGAATAAAGAGGGAATAATAAGACTGCAAGACACAGAAAACTAAGTACTCTGATTAAAAAGATGTGAGTCAGATTTACAGTCTTACGTCCCTTGTGTTCTATATATACATCGAATACGCAATAGCTGGATTAAAAGAAAGATTGGAGGGTAATATAAAAACTGAGAGCGATGAATTTCACTGATGACATTGCTAGTCTCAGTGAAAGTTACGAAGAATTACAGGATCTGTTGAATGGAATGAATTGCCCTAAACCATTTTGTCAAAAACTGACATTGTGAGAATCGTGGCTGTGATATTATGATGTTTATAACTAAAACAGCGACAAGCCACAAGTATGGTAGAAATGTTTGTTCTCTTATTCCATCTTCAGATGGTTTTTCATTGCTTTTGAGGCGGGGCCTTCTCTTGCATCAGTTATAGTATCGTTGCCCTAGGATAGATAAAAAATATTTCGTTTACTATTTACTGAAGTTTCTTTATGTTCGTCTTTATCAGAATATTTATAGAAGAGATTTATAGTTTAAAATACATAAATTGTGGCGAAAACTCAGAGAAAAGGACAAAAACTGTAAGTTTTCCTCACATTTCATGTATTACAAACTATAAATCTCTTCTGGAAATATGTTGATAAAGACGAACATATATAAAAACTTAAACTCAACTTCAGCAAATAGTAAACGAAATATTTTTTGTCTATTCTCTGACAGTGATACTATAACTGATGCAAGAGAAGGCCCAGCTCAAAAGCACTAAAAACCATCTGGAGATGGATTTGTATAACTCCGGTCATGGATTAAGAAAATAAACATTTCTACCATACTTGTGACTAGTCGCTGTTTTATTTATAAACATTGGAATGAATTGTCTACAGAGTATAGAAATGGACTAAGAGCAAACTGCTGAAAGACAGAAGTAATGAGAGTAGCGGATAACTAGACATTAAAATTGGCTATAAAGACGTTGAGGGAGTCAAGAATTGGAAGTAAGCTAACCTGCAGTAGATGAAGCAAGCAGGACACACTGGCACGGGCAAAGAGGTCATCCAGGGCAAAGCGGAGTCAGCTGGTATCAAACGTTGGCTTATCGAGAGGAAGAAGTTTATGTGAATGTACGGCCAAGCAAAGCTTCGTACGGAAGTCAGATAGGGACAGTGGGGGAAACCGAAATAAAAAAGACTCGACGCATTGAAGGTGTGGTTCCAGCGACGAGTGTTGAAAATCAGGGTGCTGATAAGGGACGAATTCGAAGGTTCCATGTATAATCGGTTATGTCGAAAACACAGACAAGAAGAAGGTACAGGATCACAGTACATGGGTTAAGGAATCAGGAAAGGAACTGTAGGGGGTAAAATCTTTAGGAGAAGACGAATACTGGTAAACACACCGCAAATAATTAAGGTCGTAGGGTGCAAGGTCTACTCTGACATGATGAGGATGGCGGGACTTGTCAGACCAGTAATAAGACGACAAAAATATAACCTTACAACTTTTTGATAGCATTCGGTTGGCTGTTCTTCCGTTCGAGTACCAGACGTGTGCTAAGAGTGATAAAATTCACAAGTTGGACACTGTAAATTCACGTACAATTAGTACAAGACCAGATAAACTGACAAATATCATGCATATTGACAAGACCAGTGCGCAGAAGGATGGTAATGAAAACAGAAGATGTTAATAAAGATACGTTTTGTGTTAGAAAATATTAATACAGCAGAGGAATGTGAAATATAGTTTGTATACAAGAACCAAGAGGAGACAGTATCAGTTAGAAGTGCTATAAGACAGATTTTGGCTTTCACTCCTACATGTAATTCCATAATAAATGGGTCAGGAATGGAACAAAAACCCAGATTGAAAGAATATCAATGATAAGATTCGCTGACTTTACTGACTAGCGAGATCCTACTTGCGAAATTTCTTTCACCAACTTTCTCCAAATCTAAACATATTTCGTTAGCATCGAACTACATAGGGAGACGTGATCATCATAATTAAAATAGATAAATCACACGGAAAAAGGAAAGATTTAAGTGTTCCTTTTTGTCGCATGCTATTAGACAACGGGACGGTAGAGAAATTTCATAAAAGGAGTTCTATGAACCATCCGCTACGCACTTCACTGTGATCTGCAGAGTAAAGATGTAGATGTAGATTTAAACTAACCACGTACGTCTGAAGGGAGTTTCCACAATTCTGATTTGTTAAATCTGTGACTTTATTATGGTAAGGCATAGGTTTAAAAACCACATTTTAAACTGTAAGACGTATCCAGAGCAGATATAGACTCAGACCTTAACTTATTAGTTATGAACTGTAGATTAAAACTTACGAGACTGCAAAATGGTAGGCAATTAAGCAGATAGAACCTGGACAAATTGAAGGAATCAGAGATGGTTGAGAGTTTCAGAGAGAGCATTAGGCAAGGAATGGCTGCAACAGGAAAGGTAATACAGTATAAGAAGAATCGGTAGCTCTGAGAGAGTAGTGAAGGGCACAGAGGATCATACAGGCAGAAGGACAAGGCCCTGGAGACTGAGGAGGTACTGAGCTTAACTGATGAAAGGAGAAAATATAAAAATACAGCAAGTCAAGCAGGCAAAAGGGAGTACACACGCCTTAAAAATGAGGTTGATAGCAAGTGCAGACTGGCTAAGCAGGAGTGGCTTGAGGAGAAATGCAAGACCATAGAAGAATAATGTACAACTAGGGGAAAGACAGATGCCGGCTGCAGGAAAATAGACATTTGGAAAGGAGAAAAGCAGCGGTATGAATATCAATAACTCAGATACAAAACCAGTACTAAGCAAAGAACGTAAAGGTCGAAGGAACACATAGAGGGCCTTTCAACGGAAATAATCTCGAAGGCCGTGTTCCATAAATAGAAACCAAGTAGATGAATATGTGATAGGAGATACGTTGCTGCGAGAGAAACATGGCAGACCACTGAAAGATTTTAGTCGAAACAGGTTCCCTGGAGTAGATGCTGTAATCGTTAGGAAAGCCAGTCTTGACGAAATTGTTCCACCTGCTATGCAAAATGGACCAAACAGGGGAAATACCCTTGACTTCAAGAAGAATATAGTAATGCCAATTTCAAAGAAATCAAAAGCAGACAAATGAGAAAATTAAAGAACTATCAGTTTAATAAATCATGGTTTGGAAATACTAACACGAATTATTTACAGACGATTGGAAGAACTGGTGAAATCAGATATTGGGGAAGATCAGTTTGAATTTCGGAGAAACGTAGGAACACGGGTGTCAATTGTCACACTGGAGAAAGATTTGACTATGTTGACTAGAATACACTCTTTCAGAATTTGAAGGTAGCAGGGGTAAATATATGGAGCGAAGAGTTATATTCAACTTGTACAAAAATCAAACCTAAGTTGTAGGAGTCGAGGGGAATGAAAGGGACGCAGTCGTTGGAAATGGAGTAAGTCAGGGATGTAGCCATTCTCCAATGTTGTTCAGTCTGTACATTGAGCAAACAGTGAAGGAATCCATGGAGAGGGAATTAATGTTCAGAGAGAGGAAATAGAAACTTGTCGGTTTGCCGATGACAAAGTAATTCTTTCGGAGACAGCAAAGAACCTGGAAGAGCAATTGAACGGAATGGACGGCGTTTTAAAAGGAGAGTATAAAAACATTAATAAGAGCAAAACAACAGTAATGGAATGTAGTATCATAAAATCAGGTGATTGTGGAGGAATTAGATTAGTTAATGTGCCAATAACAGCAGTGAACTAGTTTTGTTATTTGGGTAGCAGAATAAATTATAGTGGCCAAAGTAAACATGACATAAATTGCGACGAATAACCAAGCAGTTAAGCTCCATAGATGTACAAACAAACAAACATGGGAACAAAAGCGTTTCTGAAGAAGCGTAATTTTCTTACATCCTATATTAATTTAAATGTTAGGAACTTCTTTCTGAAAGCATTTGTCTGGAGTGTAGAATTGTATGAGCATGAAACGTGGACGATAAGGAGTTCATACGAAAAGATGAAAGAAGCTTTTGAAATGTGGTGCTACAGGCGAATGATGAAGATAAGATGGGTTGATCACGTAACTAATGAGGAGGTGCTCAACAGAATTGGGGAGAAATGGAGTTTCTGGCATATACTGACAAAGAGAAGGGAGACGATCTGAGACATCAAGGAATCGTCAATTTAGCATTAGAAGGAAGTGTATGGGCTAAAAATCGGAGAATGAGGGAGAAAAACATCAAGCAGATTCAAAAAGATGTAGATTACCGTTCTTATTCTCAGATGAAGAGGCTTGCACAGGACAGGGTAGCGTTTAGAGCTGCATCAAATCAGACTGCGGACTGAAGACCACAAGTAATAAAAATCTGTAATGCCTGTCTGTAGATCACTTTTATTGATTTGTATTTGACCCGTTTCGCGCCAATTGCCCGTCTTCAGACCAATTTGTAGCGTTGTAAAGGAACTTCTCACTTGAAAAAAAAACGAGGTGTTCACTGTCTTAAAGCCAAGGGAGGGGGAGACAGAGACCTAAATACATTCAGCAACGAATTGAGGCTGTAATGTGCAAACAGGTTGGCCCAAGGGATTTAGTGGCAGGCTGTATCAGAAGACTGACGAGAACAGGATACTGAAACACTACCTACTTGAAGAGGTATGAAGTGAGAGGGTGCCCTACAAACGAAAAATATTAAACGGTGTCAACGTAGGATGTGCACTGTACAAGTTAGGCATTTACCTGAGGATGCCTAAACGTATTTGATGTTTATGAACTGTGCTTCAGCGCCATCGCATTCCTTACTGACCAAATGCAAGTCACGACGTTTATTCCATGACCAGTTTTCGGCTCGGCAAACAGTGGGCGGGGCGCCATCGCATTTGCGTGTGTTAGCGGCCTCTGTTAACCAGGGATCTCGGAAAGGTCAGATGAAGGAAGATAGAGGCAGATATTTCGCTCTGCTGTGTCCGCACCTAAATTTATGCTGACTAAAAATAAAAGTGAAAGAATGTCTCGACTTAATCATCTTGTCCTATCGCGCAACGGTCATTACCTCAAGGTGCGTGAGCTGTATAGGAGAGAAAAAAAGCTGGGAGAGAGGAGGGGAAAGTACTACAGAACAGCGTAAAGCAACAGTCTGGCCTAGGGATGAATCGTGCTTGACACTAACAGCTACACGAAAGGTCTTATCACCTTTCCACGCAGCACGTTGGAAATGTAATGTAGCGTGTTACGGCAACTTTCGCGATTGCTTAGCTGTCCCGTTAGAAACATTGCTGGATAAGTCTGGCGATACGTTTAACACGGAAGCCTTCGAGCTGTCTGTTTCTGTTCTGTTCCTGTCACGCTTTTATTTTTTTGTATACCGGAATGCAAACACGTTCACTGTTCCGTTTAAATACGGGAACCTGCTCCTGTCTAACTGTAATCTCTGTTCAGCAGTGAGCTAGGTGATAGAATGGTTCAGCCACAGAACTTGCACTCGAAAAGCTACTGGCTCAAATTACAATTTTTTTCCTTTACCTAAATATTCTTTATCTCTTTACAAGAGTCTACTTGCTATCAAGAAGAGGTTTGTAACCTACTAGCTTACACCCGCGGTTTCACTCGCATTGATGACCTTGCATTCGTGTCACCGTCGACATTATAACAATTTCGCAACTCTGTTCATAAGTTATGACCAGGAGCCTCAGGATATAAGAAAAGTTTCCAGCTTCCCGGTTTAAATAAGTTATCAAGCGTGCGGAGGATAACTGCAAATACTGTCTTTATTTATCGAGACGAAAATAAGGACATTTTTAAATACAAAAAGAAATTATGTTCGTTAGGTAGTGACTAAACCGCTCTTACGAAATATGATATTACGAATATTCAAAATCAATATCACTGCGCATAGCTACAACACCAGGAGAAAGAATTATCTTCACTATTTAAAATAATAAAGCATCTAGTAATGACCAATGCTTCATACTACATTTGGTTTATTCAGGATAAATCTAATTTTGGCACAGAAAGGGGAGAATTTTGCTGTCACAAAGGTCTTGGGTCGCTTACCAAATAGCATCAAAAGTCTGACAGATAGCCAACTAGCAATTTAAAAAAATACTGAATGGCAACTCCTTCTATTCATTAGATGAATTTTTAGACATAAATGAGTAATTCTGCAAAAAAAAAGAAAAAAAAAATAAAAAAAAAAACCTGACACATTCCACATCATTACGAAGTGTCGTATTCATGATCCATGGAACAAGTACCAATCTAATCTTCTGAAAAATCTATACGTAATGCAACGACTAAATTATGCAGGATTAAAATGTCATCGAAATCGGTTCGTCGGTTTGAAGACGTTAACGTCTTGAGCAAGCTTTGTATTCATTATGTTGAATCGTATTACGTACGGCATATGAAAAGTATCCTAATAAACATCATAAATTTAAAAGGTCAAAGAATACGTATTTTTTTCCAATGAGTCATAAAGCGTCTCAGAAACTATAAGAGAAACGTTGATGCTCAGTTGTTCCATATTTCAAGTTGTATAATATTAAAATCAACAAATATATCTTTCTGAAGTAGCCTATGTTCTCCTTCGGTGTTCAAGCTACCTCCAAGCCCAATATCTCCAGAATCAGTTAAGCGTTTTAGTCGTGAAACCGTTACAGACAGAGCTTCTTTCGCATTTATAATATTATATTAGTATGGATGTAAATTATCCGTTTACTGAAGAGAAGTACCGATGTTACAAGAAGAGTTTAATGTTTCCCCCAGTTTATCGCAATTCCATGCAGAACAGACAATTTTAGAGGGGTTCTCCTAGCATATTTGACTTAACCCTTTCATTCCCAGTGTTGTTCCTAGACAACAACGTATTAAAAGTTGATTTATAACGTATTTTGTGTATCAGTCCTTAAAAGTTGCATTTTTGTTGATGAACAACATGCTTCCGGTACGACATTTTGCCGCTTGGTACGTCGTGTAGGCACTTCTGAGGCATTAATCTGCCCATCTTGGAGGTTGTGTTGCGTTGCCGTTTGTACATGTCAGAGTGTGAGCGTGAGTGTGGTTCCTTTTTATTTCAGAAGTGGATTGTCTTGTCTTTGGTGCTCTGGTGAGATTATGCTAGCATAATTGATCTGGCAGTGTTAACTACCAAAAAAAAAAACGTCCAAGTAATAAAATACCTCGATACAAACGTCTGTGTTGGGCATGAAATACATGACATAAAAATCAGCAGTGCGAACATAAATTTTTAAATACATATTTTGATGTTTACTGCACTGTATTAATACAGAAATCACTGAATTTTAATTTTTCCAAAGCTGATTTCATAAAGTGGGAACGAAAGGGGTAAGATAATCTTCCCGAGGAGAAATTTCAAGAAACGGGTCACCAAGGGCGTGGAAGAGACGAACGCAAAGTGGAGCAAGACCAAAAATAAATTAATATTAAAACAAAAGAAAACAAACACAAGCAAACTAAACAAACAGAAACAGAAAAATAATAACAAAAAATAAAGAATCAAAAAGTTTAATATGTCGTAAACGAGGCATTTGTGCTGTCACACACGATTCAGGGGTACCCAGTTCGAGTCTACACGGTGAAAGTATTTTTGTATAGTTTGCAGAATTCTTCAGAATTTTTTTTGTCAATATTTGGCCGGTAGTGGAAGAAATGTCGTGACGTAAATATGTATAGAAGAGTTACTAAGTATTGGAAAGCAGTTCGTTGTTCTCGACGGCGAGTGTTCATGAGAGATGGGTGTATTAGGCGTGCTCCAGGGGAGTGTGATAGTACCGCTATTATTTTCTATTTATATAAATGATCTGATGGATAGAGTAACTTGTAATTTGCGGCTGTTTGCTGATGATGCTGCGGTGTATGAGAGGGTGACATCATTAACTGACTGTAACAGCATACAGAATGACTTGGACAAAATTTCTAGTTGGTGCGAAGAATGGCAGCTAGCTCTAAATGTAGAAAAATGTAAGGTTATGCACGTGAGTAGGAAAAACAATCCCATAATGTTCGAATACAGCATTAGTAGTGAGCTTCTTGATGCAGTCGCGTCGTTCAAATACCTAGGCGTAACATTGCAGAGCGATATGAAATGGAACGAACATGTAAGGACAGTTGTGAGTAAGGCGGAGAGCCTACTTCGATTTATTGGGAGAATTTTGGGACGATGTACTTCATCTGCAAAGGAAACTGCGTATAGAATGCTTGTACGACCACATCTTGAGTATTGCTCAAGTGTTTGGGACCCGCAGCAGACCAGTTTAAAAGAAGACATAGAAGCAGTTCAGAGGCGAGCAGCTAGGTTTGTTACTGGTAGGTTCGACCAAACCGCGAGTGTCACGGAAATGCTCCGACAACTCAATTGGGGATCACTGGTAGAAGGATGACGTGCTTTTCGTGAATTTCTGATGAGGAAATTTAGAGGGCCGGAATCTGAAGCTGAGTGTAGTACGATCTTGCTGCCACCTACTTACATTTCGGGTAGTGATCACAAAGACAAGATAAGAGAAATTCGGGCTCGTACGGAGGCATATAGGCATTCTATTTTTCCTCGTTCTGTTTGGGAGTGGAATAGGAAAGGAAATGCCTAGTTGTGGTACAGTGTACCTCTGCCACGCACCTTACAGTGGATTGAGGAGTATGTATGTAAATGTAGATGTACTGCCCTAGTGTCATTATATAAATACGGTAACACGAAAATTGTGGTACAGATTACTAATTTATTCGTAAAAGAAGGCCAATGAAAGTTACATAATTCGAAAGATTGTTTGTCGTAGATTTCACGAATATAAATATTATGTGTGCAATTAGCCATTAAAAGTGGTACAAGGAAGTAGAAATTTTCCTATCTCCACCTTGGATCAAGTTCTACATTCAAGAATCAGCTCACTGATTGGCTATTCCTCTCGACCAAAGACGCTGTAATGCAGCGCATCTGCAGTATTAAAATAAGTGAATATCGAAACATGGAGAGCTCCCAACTCACTTTCTTGTGCCGTTCAAATGCTACATTTTCGCAGTGATTAAGAGTGGCTGAAGGAAATGGATGCTTTCATATGAATGTGCCGGTAGAGGCATCTAGCGGTGCTCGGGTGGAACTACGAAGTCGACATGTTGTCAGCTCTGGAATTCTGAATATCGCAGTATCTAAATAGCATTATATCTTGGCATTGTATAAATATACGAACACCGAAATTGTAGTTCCATTTCAAATATTAGGCTAATGAAAGTTATATAATTCGAAAATGGCATGAGAAGTATATACTTCCGTTTGTATTTGTTGTTATTGTGTCAGGCATTTTTCTTATCACGTAAAAGATACCGTTTCATACCTCCAAGTGCCGGTTAAATTTTACCAAATATCCCAGCGACATCCTATGATAATGTTGGGAACAGATGCTGAATAGTGAGAATCGCTTGACAACGCTGATGTTTTCTCATGGAATCTTCGCTTTACGAGGGCAATTATTTTTACTCAGCGGACGAGGGTACATACAAGAACCTGTCAACCATAAAGCAGGAACAGCATTATTTGTTTACTTCATGGTCTGTACGATACACTAATCGAGTCATTCTATGAGGTTCGAACAAATGGGCAAAGATTTTCTATCGTGTTGTTGATATTGCCAACATAATCACGCGAGGCCGCCGACATGATACGTAAAATTTTACCCCCAGTGACCATTGTAAACACTAGAAATACATTGGAAGTGAAAGTATAACGTGTATCGGAGACTAGACAGCTATTAATGGCCGTTGATAGATCCCTTGAAAGTCTCTCATCCGCTGCTCTTGACGTATGTCTGTGTTTTCCCCCCTTCAGATTAAGAAGCTGGAGAAGGAATCCGACGACAGTGGAGCAACGTTGGTGACAGTCCTGATAAATGTTACTAGAAATTACTATGCTGGCGAGTATCTAAACTACGACTTCCGATTCATCAATAAAATCAAGATTCGTTGTCCTTGAAAATATTGTTCTGGCAGTCTCGAAGAATGGAAGTTCGGGAGTATGTTGCCTACACTTTTTTCTTTTCAGTATGTGACACTTGAGAGGGTGTAGCTGTCAATCATGATATATTCATGTGAGCCACAATATGACTATTAACATTGTAATCCTTTGTTGGATACTGTCGAACTCTGAACCTTAATGTCTTCTTAACTGTAAAGCTCAATATTTTACAATTTTTTTTACTACATACGTTGATGTTCTGTTTTGAGACAGACAGTAGTTATTGCGCAAAATTTCAGATTCGCCTGTCTGTTATTTCTTGTTGTTCTCTTCTCTCTTCTAAGTCACGTATTATATTTATTCGAATTCTGTACACGGATTTATATTAATTTGCAACTTTTCTTGCTGCCCTACTGAAGTTACCACCCTTATTTGCCATGTACACTTATCGTAGCTTAACGTAATCTTACTTCCCCAACATTGCGAAAGTGTTGTTTCATACTTACAACTACGTGCTTGTTGCAGCGTTCTATTAATGCTTTTTGATAACGAACATAATTTTCTTCTTTCTTGCGAACTTAACTTTAATTAAATTTGCGTAACACCAATTATTTCATGATACGTTTCTTATTTCAGATTACTTAACATTCCAAATGGTATATTTAGATTAGTACATGTTTATTAACAGCCCCTTTTACTTTCAAAATTACGAACGTTTATGACCAACTTTCTTTTCTTATAATCTAGTAATTCCACCATTTACTAAGAGCTGTAAAGTTCGCAGACATAAATCAATACTTAAACTAGTGTTTCTATTTTTAACATAAAATAACGTTTATACTTTTCCAGAAAATTCACAAGACGTAACTGACATGATCGAAACAGTACTTTATGTGCTATGCATGTCATTTACAGTTTACACCATCAGTTTAACCAGTTGCAATATAAGTGTTATAAGTTTGAAAAGAAAAGAAAAAAGTCACCGAAATACAATAGAAGATAAGGAATACCGATGCAAATGCTTAATATATTTTTGGAAACATTTTTGTTTCTTTATTTTTGGGTTAACTGCAATCTATTTAAATTTATTAATAAAGAACAGTCTAGAATGCACTAATTTATTTCATTCAACTAGTTTCAGTCTTATGTAGACCATCTTCAGGAATTTGTCTCCATCGATGTTGTGGAGCTGGCATGTAGCTGGGAGCCTTCCAGTGCGTCACTGCTACCTGCCAGCTCCACAACATCGATGGAGACAAATTCCTGAAGATGGTCTACATAAGACTGAAACTAGTTGAATGAAATAAATTAGTGCATTCTAGACTGTTCTTTATTAATAAAAGCTTAATAGTTCAAATTATATTTCAACCTTCCTCTCGCCCCTCGATTCCCTACCCACCGCTCCTTTCCCGACACGCACCACAGTCTTCCATGTTATGATGGCTTGTCCATGACGACATATCTGTCGAACGGAGACGTTAGCGCGACACGGTATTATTGTACAGGAGAGTAACACTAAAACTTGGGTGCAACTTAAGGCCGCCACTGCTAGATTGAGTAACAAAGTCAGTATACACAGATGATTTGCAAGAGGACGAACCGCCTAGTTCCAGCGGACGTCGCCTCCTTCCGCAGTGGCACGTCAACCGGACGACGACAGCTGTGAATGCGGCGCGTACAATGGCGCCATTGACGAGATGGCGAGGATATGAATGCGCAGAGGCTCGTTCAGCGGCCGCCTTTGTCTGCGTAAGCCTGTAACGAAGGGCTGGAGAGGACCCAGGGGGCGATCGCCGCGCCAGGGACAGTAAACAGCGCGCCATCACGACCCATTAGCCATTCAAGTGGCCGCCGCGCCGCCACTGTGGCCGCCACCGGCGAGGGCGCCCCCTCAAAGAAACGCTTTGTGCTCCACCAAGTGCCCCGTATTTTGATCTTCATTACGACATTAGACCCTCACAATGAACGGGGAAGTTAGTACCGCGTTACCCAGATGACTACTTTGTCTGTAAAGTGGCGAGGACTCTGGCCTTAAAAGCCTACTCTATTCTCATCTCATTTTAATATTGTGCTGCAGACTGTTCTGCACAGAACTCTTTTTACCTTGGATATCAGCAGATCTCTTTCACTCTACACGTCAGCTGTTTCCTTTAGATTATACTTGTTCCATATAATACGAATACGACACTTCGTAATGATGTGGTTAATAAAAAGTGTCTGCACAGGATATTACATTACAACAAAATATTCCATGAAACAAATCTATTTTTTATTATTTTTATTTTTTAATTTTTTATCTACTAATATATATATATAAAGAAATTTAATGAGTAGAAGGAGTTGCCATTCAGAAATTCTTTTCATTTTTTTTAAATGCTAGTTGGCTATCTGTCAGGCTTTTGATGCTGTTTGGTAGGTGACCGAAGACTTTTGTCGCAGCATAATTCACCCCCTTTTGAACCAAAGTCATAATTAACCCTGCAGAGTGAAGATCTTTCTTTCACCTGGTGTTATAGCTGCGCACACATTACTTTTGAACTGGTTTGGATGATTAACAACAAATTTCATAAGTGAATATATGTACTGTGAGGATACCTAAATCCTTAAATAGATGTCTGCAGGATGATCTTGGGTGGGATCCAGCAATTATCCTGATTACACGCTTTTGTGCAATGAATACTTTTTTTACTCACTGATGAATTACTCCAGAATATGATGGCATATGAAAGCAGTGAATAAAAATAGGCATATTATGCTAATTTACTGAGATTATTATCGCCAAAATTTGCAATAACCCTAATAACAGTCGTAGCTGAACTCATACGTTTCAGCAGACCATACACCTAAAAATACTGAAAATTCTACCTTAGCTACAGGCTTCTGTTCAAAGTCTATATTTATTACTGGAGTCGTGCCATTTATTGTACGGAACTGTATATACTGTGTTTTATCAAAATTTAATTAGAGTCAATTTGCTGAGAACCATTTAATAATTTTGTGAAAAACATTATGAAACTGTACCTACTTTATAAGTACGATTATTACAAAAGTGTACTGGTCAAAACTATTACGGGATCAGTTACGATATCTAGGGTCTAAAGTTTCCTCATCGCAGAATGAACTAAAATGGTTCGACGTCTTTCTGTGTCTTCTACGGATTGGAGACAACAACATTAGGGCAACCAAAGTGCCGGCCGCAGTGGCCGAGGGGACTGAGGTGCTCCAGTCACGGTCTGCACGGCCAGTATGGTCGGGGGTTCTAATCCCCCCTCGGGCATGGGTATTTGTGCCGTCCTTAGTCTTAGTTCATAAGTAGTTTGTAAGTTTAGGGACTGATGACCACGTAGTTAAGTCCCATAAGCTGTACAAACATTTGAACATTTTGCAACCAAAGTAATGGTAATAACAGGAGGTTGCTGCAGAGAGGTTGATAGTGACCTGTGTTTAACAAACAAAATACAACAGCATTTGGTTGAGATAGTGTAGTTATCAATTAGTGCAGTGCAACAACAACTTGAAGCTTTGGCACGGAGAGCCATAGGAAGGTTGGAAGCGGGACACAGAAGGAGGTGGCTGCAGCTACTGGAGTGTCCCAAATTCTGATTTCCAGGACCTGAACGCGATTTCAGTCAACAAGAACCGTTTAAAGAAGGCAAGACCAAGGTCGTCTACGGGTAACATCAGCAATAAACGACCGTTAGCTCCGTTTAACAACCCGTCGAGACAGGAGGCTGAATTCAACTCAGCAGCAACACACCCTTCACACAGCAACAGGGCGCGCCATATCAACACAAACAGTCCGAAATAGCGAATGTAGCCTCTTCGCACGGAGGCCAATGGTGTGTGTCACGTTGATTTGATTTGATTTGATTTTTTCAGGGAAGCCAAAACAGTCTTGGTCCAACCCGCCACTGCCCGCACCGAAACTAAGTTTATTGTGCGGTATCGCTCCCTATATATCTAGTAAAGCCAACCAGTGCCCTTGAACAGCGCAAGGAGTCCCTTTACCAGTTCTTTATTAGACACAATTTCTTCGGGTCTGGTTGTCCCAAATGTTCTGTGCCTTTTACTCTCCAATGCAATGCATTCGAAGATTAGGTGTGTTGCAGTTTCATCACCGTCATCACAGATTCTACATTTAGGGTCCTCTTCTGTTATTCCCATTGTATGTAGGTGTTTTTTGAAATTCCCATGGCCTGTCAGCAATCCAACCATGCGTCTAATCTCTCTCCTGTGCAGACCCAGGATTGCAGATCTTCTTTTCAAAATGTTCAAATGTTCGTTAAGCCTATGGGACTTAACTACGGGGTCATCAATCCCTAAACTTACAAACTACTTATGAACTAACTAATTCAAAGGACGGCACAAATATCCATGCCCAAGGGGGGATTCGAACACCCGACCATAGTGGCCGTGCAGACCGTGACTGGAGCGCCTCAGTCCCCTCGGCCACCGCGGCCGGCGAGCTTCTTTTAAAAAATGACTTTGGCATCATTACCTTGCCATGTTTTTGTTGATGGGCTTTGGTCCAATATTCTACGTACTGTCTTCTGAGCCAGTTACGTAGCTCCAATCTGATCATTGCCTTGATGATTGTCAGGTTCCGGTCCAATAAATGGAGTCTCTGCCCCCATCCTGGCTAATCTGTCGGCATGTTCGTTGCCCACTGATCCCCGAGTGGCCAGGGACCCACAATAGGTTTACTCTATTACTTTCCCCTAGCTCCACCAGAACCCTGTGACATTCTGCAACAATTTTAGACCTTGTTGCAGGAGCTTCCAGTGATCTCAGGGCTGTCTGGCTGATGAATAGATATAGATGCTACGATCTTTGTAGCAACTACGCAAATTCTCCTCCACACACGCCCTGGTGGCAGTGATTTCGGCCTGGAATACTGAGGCCAGTTTCCCTAGAGAGATGACGCCCTCCAGTCTTGGCTGCACCCCGTTTACCCCGGCCCCAACGCCTTGGTCTGATTTCTACCCGTCAGAGAACCAGACGTGTGTCACGTTAATACCACTCCGTCTAGCTCGCAGGAACTGGGAGGAGCAACATCAGGATTCGAGTCGTAACGAATGGAGCCGGCTTCTGTTCACAGATGAATCGAGATTTTGTATTCTGCCAGACAATTATCGTTCCTTCATCTGCAGAGAACCTGTAGCTCGTAAGCCCTGCTTACGTGCAGGAAACATCATGATGGTGGACTAGTGTGTAGGCAGGAGTCATTATTGGCAGACATACGGACGTCTATGTCGTTAGAAAGGGCGCTTTGACTCCTCAGAGGTATAGAAACGAGATCCTTTGACCTTTTGTTGTACCTATGCTGGTGCCGTAGGAGATGGGATCCCCTCAGAGTTGCACAGGTGGACAACATCCTTCAGGCCGAGGGAAGTGAACGAATGGAGTGTTCACCGGACTTACCCGATTGAGCATGTCTGGGATGCATTTGACAGACGCATTGCAGCCAGACCAGCACCTCACACAACGGTTGCAGAGCTGGATATTGCACTCAAGGAAGAATGGCCAAATATGCCTCACTGGGTGATTGATAACCTCATGGTGTCCTTGCCACACAGGTGTACAACTGTGCTGGCCATCCGCGGTGATCACACAGCATATTACACGCCAACGAGAATAACCTTTTCACTATTATGGAAACCCCATGATGCTTCGCTCTGAAGTCTTTCAGTTGTTGTTATTCTACAATGTGTCTCAAGATGGGAAGTGTTTGTGTTGGTATTTCCTCGATTCACCGCATTTGTAAACATTTCACTGACTGCAAAACCACGTTCGTGATGAACACTAACCAGTTGATGCTACGTACTGATGTGCTTGATGCTAGTACTGTAGAGCAATGAGTCGCATGTCAACACAAGCACTAAATTCAACATTACCTTCCTTCGATTGGGCCAACTGGCGGTGAATCGAGGAAGTACAGTACATACTAACGAAACAATTGGGTATTTTGACAATTGCCTGCACGAATTATTTCAATTTACATTTAAAGAGAAATACTAAAATGAGCTCTAACATGGAAATTAAGCGTTTCCGGATACATGTCCACATAACATATTTTCTTTCTTTGTGTGTAAGAATGTTTCCTGAAAGTCTGGCCGTACCTTTTTGTAACACCCTGTATTCAAATGTACTCCAGAACAGACAATTATCATACTGCACCAGACTTATTTCTGCACCACTTTTTAATAAGCAGAGGCAATTATACATGTATACAAGACCGTATAGGCACCTGATCATAAGCCTTTAATGCTCGAAATGCATTGTGTACAATAAAACACATTTTTTGACTGAAGGTGAGTTCATTTTATTTTATCAAAGTAAACGTCACGTAAAACTTAAGTGAAGAGTTGGAAGAACGAGACACCGTACTGTATCCCACAGAAATTACAATTGTAACCAATATCTGAACAAAATACGTTACCATATGTATGTTGTGTGTGGTATCTCATCCCCTAATTGCATAGTGCCGTGTATTTTGTGTGTTATGTAATAAACAATAAGATGCATGGAAAATCGCGCATGAGCTGTCTATTTATGACGTCTTTACTACTAACTGTATCATGATATATTTTACAGACAAGGAAGGAAGGATGATTAATGTTTCACGTCCCGTCGATAACATGACCATTAGAGACAGAGTTCATGCTTAGATAGTTTGTGTAAGTATGGGAAAGTAAATCGGTCATGTCCTTTCAAATGAACCACTGCGGCATTTCCCTGGAGTGAGTTAGGTAAATTACAGAAAACCTAAATGTAGATGCCCAGAAGCGAATTTAAACCACATATCCCCTGAATGCGTGTTCATTGTGCTACCACTGTGCCACCGCTCTACGTATCATTTACTTATTTATTTGTAGACGGCTTTCACATATATAATTCAACGTACTTTCTAAATTATATCATAGTACGACACATAGTTCATGATATATGGCGCGATAAAGAATGAGGCGCATGAGAAACCGTTCCATCGCGCATGAGGTGTTCATTACCAACTATTTCACAATCGCAGATATTTTCCTAATATTTAAGTCAACGCATCTGGAAAAGTATATTATTCTAAGTCTTATTATTCAGGAGATATGACGTCATAAGTGTTGAGCTTCATGCAAACGAAACTGAAATGGACAGAGAATGGGCAGAAGGCGATGGATAAAGAAGGAAGCAGGAGAATGGAATAAATAAATAAATAGACGTGACACCCTGGGAACTAACGATAGTTGTAAATAAAATTAAGAAAATAAGTGTTTTATCATCTTCTTTTCGCAGATTCACAAATTATGTAGTAAACTAAGGCTGATTAGCACTCATCATAATGGCACAGAATTGCTAAACAAGCTACTTCGGAGATGCACAGTAAGTTTCTGTACAAGTAAACAAATATACGTCTATCATCAAACGCGTTAGTCATTAATTCTTTTCTGGCGATCACAAGAGTTCTATAAATAAATACATGGAACCAAGATTAAGATCTGAATCAAATCGAAAAGACGTTCTCCCCAATTTAATGAGTGACCCAAACAGAAATCAACTCTTCATAAAAGAACTAATTAAGGTCGGGTACACTGTTTCATACTATGTGACGTTTATAATCTTAAGACAACCACCGTAAGGTAGGTTGAACTGCAAATGTCAATATTGTAGAACACGATGCACAGAACTAGTAGCCTACATTACCCGATGGATGACTACACTGCATATTCTAAATTAACCTATTAAGCTTTTGCATCGGTATTACTTAGCTTCTATTGTATTTCGGTGACTTTTTTTCTTTTCAAACTTATAGCTCTTATCTTGCAACTGGTTAAACTGTAACTGACATGCAGAGCACATAAAGTACTGTTTCGATCATGTCAGTTACGTCTTGTGAATTTTCTGGAAAAATATAAAAGTTATTTTATGTTAAAAATAAAAACACTAGTTAAGTACTGATTTAAGTTTGCGAACTTTACAGCTCTTAGCAAATGGTGGAATTAATAGATTTTAAGAAAAGAAATTTGGTCATAAACGTTCGTAATTTCTGTTAATAAACATGTACTAATCTAGATATACCATTTGGAATGTTAAGTTATCTGAAATAAGAAACGTGTTATGAAATAATTGGTGTTACTCAAATTTAATTATAAATTAAGTTGCAAGAAAGAAGATAATTATGTTCGTTGTCAAAAAGCTTTAATAGTACGCTGCTACAAGCACGTAGTTGTAAGTATGAAACAACATTTTCGCAATGTTGGGGAAGTAACATTACGTTAAGCCATGATAATTGTACATGGCAAATAAGGGTGGTAATTTTAGTAGGGCAGCAAGAAAAGTTGCAAATTAATATAAATCCGTGTACAGAATTCGAATAAATATAATACGTGACTGAGAAGAGAGAAGAGAAAAAAAAAAAAGAAATAACAGACAGGTGAATCTGAAATTTTGCGCAATAACTACTGTCTGTCTCAAAACAGAACATCAACGTACGTAGTAAGAAAATTTTAAAATATTGAGCTTTACAGCTAAGAAGACATTAAGGTGCAGAGTTCGACAGCATCCAACAAAGGATTACGATATTAATAGTCATATTGTGGCTCACATGAATATATCATGATTGAGAGCTACACCCTCTCAAGTGTCACATACTGAAAAGAAAAAAAGTGTACGCTACATAGTCCCGAACTTCCATTCTTCGAGACTGCCAGACAATATTTACAAGAAATACGAATCTTGATTTTATTGATGAATCGGTAATCGTAGCATAGTATTTTCTAGTAACATTTATTAGTACTGTCATCAACGTTGCTCTACTGTCGTTGAATTCCTTCTCCAGCTTCTTACTCCGAGGGAGAAAAAAACCACAGACATACGTCAAGAGCAGCGGATGAGAGACTTTCAAGGGATCTATCAACGGTCATTAATAGCTGTCTAGTCTTCGATACGCGTTATACTTTCACTTCCAACGTATTACAGGTATTTTTAGTGAAGAGAGGTGCAAGAGAGAGAAATCCTTAAACTCATCAGAAAGTTACGCCAGATGAAATGATATGTATATCCGGAAGGGCGCTGTTTCCAAAAGTGGTTGCCAACCCATCTGCTTAGGTTCACTACAAATTTGCTTATCACTTGGTATACCTTCCATTTTTTGCGGACAAGCGACCATACGTTGTTGGCATGCAAAAAATTTTTTGAAATCTCTTGGTCACATTGTTTTTTTTATTTTATCATTACGCGTTTCGATACATCATAATCAGATAAACTTTTTTTTAAAACGATGGTAATTAAAATAAATCTTATTGGAGAAGACTATCTAAAATATAAACCACCATCGTGGAACAATAAGTTTGGCATGACATTCTAGTTGAACACCTTCACTAGACATCCACGATGGTGGTTTATATTTTAGTTAGTCTTCTCCAATAAGATGTATTTTAATTAGCATCGTTTTTAAAAAAGTTTATCTGATGATGATGTATCGAAACGCGTATTGATAAAATAAAAAACATTTTTATCCAAATTTCGTTTGGTTGTGTGATGTCCTTAGAGATAAAAGTACTTCAGGAAATATTTTCGAAATTGTTGTCAATTTATGTCTGGACAACATCTTTTCATTTCTTTCTTGGAAAAACAAGTCTTCAAGAGATTCGCAACTGTTTCAAAATAAGGTATTCTCAAATTTATCTTGCAGACTGACAGATAATCAGTCAATAAAACTGCTGAAGTAAGTGACGAAATAAAATAATAAATGAAACTATCCTCACCTGACCGCGGTGGAATGGCCGAGCGCTCTGAGGCGTCTTGCTACGGAGCGCATGTTTGCTCCCCGAAGGAGATTCAAGTCCTCTCTCGGACATTGGTGTGTGTTTGTGTGTGTTGTCCTTAGGTTAGTTTAAGTAGTTTGTAAGCCTAGGACTGGTAACCACAGTAGTTAAGTCCCATAGATTTACAAACATTTGAACATTTTTATCCTCTCCTGTAATATTAATTTGTATCTCAAAATTCTTTCATATGCATGGTTATGATAAGAATGGTTTGCCTTACCTTTTTTTCGAATTTGTATATACTTACCCACCTGGTTATGTAGACGAGTTTATAATGAACTCTCAAAAACTGTTATTACCTGGATTTTTTTTTCGTTTTCCTTACTCAAAAACAGAAGTAATAGATTGAAAACTTAATTACGTGTACCATCATTAAACTTTCTTGGTAACTATTAGCTTAAGTAAAACGTACTTCAAACGAAAAGATCACCGAAATCAGTTACTTACGAAATTTAAGCGACGACGATACAGGTGCAATTCGCGCTTATATCCTATCTACTTACCATTAGGAAATACAACAATAATTCCAAACAGAAAGTCAAGTTGTTGCAATGCACTCTGCTTAGGACAATAGACAAGGCCCCGACTGTTGATGTAAATGTATTCAAGAAGGATTATATGTCTTTCAATAATACCACTCTGAAACTTCAGACTGAGACTCGAAAGACCTCTGCCTTTCGCGGGCAATTAGGACTGAAGTAAGGCTGTGGGGACGAATCATCAATCTTCTAGGAGAGCTCAGTCGGTTTAAGGCGCGTCAATAAACAGGAGAAGGCCTGGGTTCGAGCCCCAGAAGGTCACACATTTCCTGGCAATCAGCAAATTTCAGATTATCGCTTACTTCGCGGAAGAGTGATAATTCCTACTGCAGTATTGTTATACATACGTCTGATGTACTCGAGCCTTCTGTATATAATATTAACGTATGTTTTCATGGTTATTATTTTGAAAGGATTGCTTCAATCCTTGTGAGTAGGCTCCAGGCGAGGAGGTATTATTATGTAGGGTCTTGTAAACGTCACAGCTAGTTGTTGGGTGAAAACCCATTGTGCTCACTAATAATTTTCTTTGAAGCAATGACACACTTCACTGCCAAAGCAGACATTTGCATCATTCGCCAGCCTGGGATTCACTAAACACCAAGAGAGCAAGTATTCTGATTATATATATATATATATATATATATGAAGATTTTCTAAGGGATTCTTCAGCTTAAAATTCCAAAATTATTTGAATACTTGGCAATGAAGACTTTACACTTAAGATTTATGGCTGCTGTAAACTGGCTTTCCGCTTAGAATGTCCACTTATAGTTCATTGTAATCACAAAATATTACTACCAATTAGAAACAAAATCTATATAGGAATTTAGCTTAAGTTTTCAAAGTTTGTTTAGAGGTTGTGATTATCGTTTCTAAACACTTTAATTTCCTGTTCTCTTAATAGTGTTGTACATGAGTCGGAGACCCAACTTAATTGCTTTAGATTTTGGGTCTCAAATTAAATGTGGTTCATCTCTGGAATCATTTCCGATGTAGATATGTTTCAGCATGTATACTAGCTTCTGCACAGTAAACTATAATGGCCCTTACTTATTTCACGTATATAGCAATGACGATACAAAGATGGGACCTTCCTTCGAATATGATCTTATCTTTCGCTTATTGTGCGTGTCTTGCCATTTCTTGGTACACAGTCTTCTCCAAAGAAACCAGTATACACAATAACGTTTTAACGACTCCTCCTGGAGTAAATTTAAAGATTTTTTTTTTGTTATAAAGATTAATCTAACTACTTCACATCATCGACCCACAAATGATAGTAACCAGAGAGTCTTTTCCTGACGCACGTGTACTGAAGACAGCGTAAAAGGCTTAACAGTTTAATGTTATGTAACACAGGTCTGCAGATTAATGTCAGATAATGTCAAATCTTTCGCAAATAATACAGATTGGTACTATAAAGCTATATTCAAAGGAAACGGCACGAATATCACATCAGTCACTGGTAAAATTTATTCATTGCTGAAGTAATATAAATTTCAAATAGCATTTTCTGTCGCATATGAGGAAATATCAGAAGGAAGACGCAGTCGTTTCAAATTCGGTTAACAACTTGTTCGAGGAATGCATTGTAAATCGAAGACGTCCTCACGAATAAATATTATTGCGTATACCATTCCTAGAAATTATGTGTGTATAGCCTATAGATCCGTGAAAGATGATCCTTTTCATCATAACGACCAGGTGAAACTAGTAGCTTACGATTCGTAGATTTTTTTTTCAGCAATCAGTCGCAAGTATTATTTATTCACAGATCTAGATTTCGACCACTTTCGAAAGGCGTTCGGTAAGGTTACTCACTGTCATCTGAATACAAACGTATGTGATATCTGACGAACAGTGTTATTGGACTCAAGAGTTTCTAGCAAACGGAACATAGCATGTCATTCTCAACGGAAAAAGTGTTCCGATGTGAAGTAATGTCTGAAGTGTCCCAAAGGACTTATATGTGGCCTCTATTTTTCTAACATCGGAAGTTTAGAGTGACTTTTCACGGATGTTTCTGTAGTATATAAGAAATTCCAACGCAGGAAAATTGTAGTAACTTGCAGAAGGACCTACAGTGTATCGCTTGATGAAAGAAGCAGAACTGACTCGAAACATGAAGTTTTGGCAGTGACAGACTCCAACACAAGTGGTAAAATGCAATAGCTGTATCTTTTTTGCAGCTTTGGACGTGTTCTCTGCGTTTCTACGCTGAACGCAGTTTTCCTATCGCCGTATTGTTCTAAGCTGGGAGACGTATATCAGTCCACAACAACATACTTATCCGATTTTAGGAAAACTATTCGATGAAAAAATTCATTCATACACATCTTGAAGTTTATTCCTTCACCTGAGAAAGAACTGAAGGTCTCCATCACAGTTAATTAAGTAAACCAGTACGAAAAATTTTAAGGAATTCGCTGAGTAAAGTCGCATTGCGTAGATATTGCAAGTGGTTGATTTTAGCTTATATATTGCGTTGAGCGTAATGTAGACAAGATACCTAAATTTTATGTAAAACTGAGAACAGATTTATACCTCATTTCATTTTATAACGGATGAGCCTTACGTGCGTGTCCAGTTCCGTCCATGCGAGCACGGCGGCTACATGTCAGCTAATTTTAAGAAAACTTATCTGAGAAATAAATCTGTTTTTACAACATGTAATTCTGATACATTCACTCGCAACACGGACTGGACTTTTTTCGTCTGAGTTACGATTATTGCCAATAGTAAATTATTATAGAAAATTGTAAAGAATTTGCTGAGGTAAAAATTCATATCTTTCGTATGGTTGATATTAGCTTATACATTTCAGTATACTAAATGTGTATAATATATCGAAATTTTGATAAAAATTTAAAGCAGAACAACGTCTCTTTTCAAACCTCGACATACTCACGTTTTATTTAAGATACGCCTTCGTCCCTAAGCATCGATAGTCAAGCGCTCTTAAAATAGTCATCTATTCGCATAACAAAATTATAAGTACTTGATGCTTGTAAACAAGAGATATTTAAGGAAACTTAAGATGAGGGGTCTCAATAACAGCAACAGAAGTCAATGTAATTATTTTTATAATTTTGGTTTGTCTGTCTTTCTGAATGTTACTATGAGCATCACGCAAAACTACTTCACGAAATTGGATGCAGTTTTGACAGTTGTATCGCTAGAAGCCGAACATAAAACTGGATACATTTTTCAATTTGATACACCACCTAGAAACCCAGTTACACATACATACATAATTGGTAATTAGGTCAGTTTGGGGATATCAGAATCCGCAGGATATATATATATTATATATATATATATATATATATATATATATATATATATATATATATATATATATATATATATATCGGGGGCGGGGGTCGACTCAGTTTCGTGTACGATCATTTCATTGAAATGGAAGACAAAACATCGAGACAGGTGAAGTTCTACAATACTTAAGAAGCCATACTAGGATACAAATGAGAGAATCCTTAAACAGTAGTATTTTATAACGTTTTTCCATCAGAATGCTAATAGTGGTAGTTTAATCCCATTATACGTAACATTCTTGAATTAATTACTGAATCGGTATAACAATAAGCGTTGAAATTTCTGTAAAGTTTACGCTTTTGTTATCGTTGTTATTTGGGTTGATTTACATTTAAAATGTTTTTCGTAGATAAATTTACATATTTTAACATGTCTTATCAATATAAGTGAAATGATGCAAGTGTTGTGATTTCATGTCGATGTCAACGTTCGTACAACTTTCCTCACTCTTGAACACATTCTTCAATAATTGGAGGACAAATCTACAAAGCTTTTTGGAAATCAGTACCTGACATAATTTGTTTGTGGGTTCCTATGAGCAAAATATAAAATGTTTATAAATAAGTTATTTCAACACTACGTTGTTCTCCTATATATACCTATTGGTATTTCGGACTTATGCTTCAATAATATCAATATTTTACCATTGCGGCTACACTTTCATTTTTTTCCTTTTTTACACCAGTTTTCCTCCTACGACAAATGAGCCTCAAGATTATTCCAAATTAATGTGGATTCCATATCCACGAAGACCAAGTTTTTGCCCTACGACAAAGCCTCAGGATTTTTCCAAATTAATGTGTTTTTCATATTCACTCATACCAAGTCGCGACCAGAATCAAGTAATTCATAAATAGTTCAAGGGAAACGACAGCTCGGAAAGGATCACGAATGTTGCATGATAAATTCTTAAACGAATTCTATTCGCGTCTCGTATACGTTCACTGATTCAGTGACCACACCACGCAAAGAAAAAAAAAAAAAAAAAAAGAAAAAAAGAAAAATAATAATAATAATAACATAAAATAAATAAATAATAAAAAATGAAGACTGTGCAACAAAACAGCTATTGTAGATTTAAACTGCCACTCTTCGTTTCATTCTGGAATCGGATCATTTTACGTGAATTTTCATAGTACTTTTATCGCATACATGCCTTGGCTTTGCCCAGGCACTGCGAAAATTCAGACTCTCTTCTGATCCTCCTGAGTCAGCCTGTTGTTTTTTTTTTTTTTTTTTTTTAATTTATATATTTTTATTAGCACAGGCTTTTGCGCTTGGCAAGACACCAGCTCCTGTGCCGCTCTCGCCGAAACGCACGAACGGGCCCGAAAGAAAGACAAAGTTGCTGGTTCCCGCATCTCAGCTTGTGCACGCGCAAAGCCTTCCTCAAGGCAACGTCCGTGCCTCACAATTGTTTTCGATGCATTGAAGATTTATCAAACATACGTCATATTTAGTAAAATTTCTTATAACAACTAATTATACATAAACTGTAAAAGCTTTCAGAAGATCTCAATCTGTGAGATTTTTTACTATCTACTACTCAATCTGTGAGAAAGGCAGTTTGGATGAAGACCTCACGTTATAGAGTTAGAGGAAGAAAGTTCGCGTCCCGCTGAATTTTTTTAAATGTTTTACCATCTTAAATTTATAACAGATTGTGGAACCAGCAATGACTTTTGTATTAGATTATACTAGATTATTACTTCCATAGATCATAAATATGAGTTTTCGTAATGATGTGCATGTCTCAATTTAGTGAAAGATAACATTACATTTTTTTAATTTAGAATTACTACTAATTTACATGTACAAATTTATCCACTGAATAAAATGAGTTATCATTCAAAATTTCTTTCAATTTGTTTTAAAATGCTGGTTGGCTATCTGTCAGACTTTTGGTATTATCTGGTAAGCGACCAAACACTTCTGTGACAGCATAATTCACCCTCCCTTCCTGTGCCACATTTAGATTTAACCGTGAATAGTGTAGACCATCCTTTCTCTTAGTGTTGTAGCTATGCCCACGGCTATTTACTTTTGAATTGGGTTGGGTTATTAATAACAAATTTCATAAGAGAATAGGCTATGTATATTGTGAAGCTACTGTAAAGATCCCTAGATTCTTAAATAAGTGTTTGCATGCCAATCTTGTTGGGCTCCAGATATTATTCTGATTATACGCTTTTGAGTAATGAACACATGTTTGCTCAATGATGACTTACCCGAATATGAAGCGATATGAATGCAGTGAATGAAAAGAGGCGTAGTAAGCTAATTTACTAACTTTTTGACACCATAATTTGCAATAACCCTAATAGCGTAAGTTGCTGAACTCAAACGTTTCAGTAGATCGTCAATGTGTTTCTTCCAATTCAATTTCTCATCAGTGCACACGCCGAAAAACTTTGAATATTCTATCTCAGCTACAGACTTCTATTCATAGACTATATTTATTAATGGTATCATATCATTTAGCGTATGGGACTGTATGTATTGCGTTTTATTAAAGTTTAATAAGAGTCCGTTTGCAGAGAAGTAGCCTACATAATAATTTTCTGAAACATATTATCTACAGTTTCATCAGTTTTGTTTGTCTGGAGTGATTACTATAATTTTATCACCAGCAAAAAGAACTAGCTTTGCATCGTGGTAAATGCAGAATGCCAAATCATTAATACATATCAAGAACAGCAAACGACCCAAGACTATGGGACCCTATTCGTGGTAGCCCCCCAGGCTGGGGAATTTTTACAGTTTACCTGAACCACTCATTTTCGAGGGTTATTGACGTTTACACTCTTCGTTGTCACAAATATTTATCTTAAAAATTTTAAACATAGCTACTATTGTCAGCGACCGTTAACAACGTCAATGGATAAAAAAGCAACCCTCCGTCGAAAATTGTTATTCTTTTTTTTTTTTTTTTTTTTTTTTTTTATTTGCGACCAAGGGCTGCTTTTTTATCCATTGAAATATTTAGCTGTTTGAGAAGAGGTGGTGGAGAGCAGCCTTTGCGCATGCGTGGTGCGTTGCACTGATTCAGTTTTCTGGAAAGGTAAGCTGCACGATGCAATAAAACTAGTTAACCCTTTCAACTACTGTTTTTTTATGTCATGTCTTTCGTACACAACACAAACGTATGTATAGAGGTATTTTATTACTTGGGGCGTTATTTTGATGATAGTTAACACCCTCAGATCAATAATGCTAGCATAATCTTCGCCACAGCACCAAAGACAAGACAATTCACTGCTGAGAAATAAAATAACATGAACCACACTCACGCTCACACCCACAGCCGCATACAGACGGCAACGTAACACAGCCACTAAGAAGGACAGCTCAATGTCTCAGAAGTGGCTACACGCCGTACCAAGCGACAAAATGTCGCACTTTTAAACATGCTGTTCATCAACAACCATGCGACTTTAAAGACTGATACACAAAATACGGTATAAATCAGCTTTTAATAGGATTTTGTCTAGGAACAACACTGGGAATGAAAGGGTTAACGTTTCCTTCAGTAAAAAACCGTCTTGATTGCAAATTGTTTTATTAGTTAATGATGCGTTTCGCCCTTTAGCAGGGCATCTTCAGATTATCTGCGTGACAGAATTTACACAAAATTACAAGGCGGAATTACAAAACGGGTATAATGGTACATGGGCTTGTGTTAAGAAGACAGTAAAAATGATAAACAAAGCTTAAAATGCGCTCTCCGTGATGCGACACCGTAAGTTGTTTTGCGGTGTTTTTATTTTTCTGGAATTTTTTGATTTCCTTGTAGACCTAGAAATGATCGGGTGACAACGAATTACAGTTGGAACATACCTTACCTTAATAGAAGCTGTGGTCTCTGATGATACCACTGCTTCTATTAAGGTACTCTTAAAAATCGGTTTTATGTTTCTCACATCTTTGCAGAGTATGTTCCTACTTCCCGCTTCCCGCAAATAATATTTATTTCGTTGTAGTAATACATTAATGAATTTTTTTATCAAAATAACCTGTGCGACGCTTGTCGCTGACTTCCGCCTACTTTCTGCCAGCGTATCGATAAACATATGACATTTGTTACGTTCAACTTTTTGCAACAAGCTGAAGGGAGAGAGCGGAACTGTTCGTCACTTACTGTTTTCTCCTCAATGTATTAGGACGTGTTACAGGACTTTGCCTGATTAATGTAATTGTGAGCTTAGTTTTCTTTATTAATTTCAATAAACCCCCACAGTTAATTTGAAATATCTTACTTACAATACCTTCTTCATTCTCACTAATTTTAAAGTGATTTATTTTCAGCAGATCCAGTACTTCATAAAGTGATCCTCGGGTATTGTTGCGATTTGTTTCGTGATTGCACTAGAACATTCTCTGTGCAACTTTTATTTATCTCGTGTCTATGAATGGTTTATTACATTTTAATGCCTTAATCTTCGCGATGTTTATGAAGTCCGATAATTTTGCAATTTTTGGCGACTATCATGATTCATTTTCAACACGGTCATAGAACAATAGTAACCGAAACGCACAATCCCAGCATCAATTTATCGAAGTAATATTCCAGTCATCTCAGCTATAATCACTACAGAATATGACCGAAATATTAGTACCAGTATAAGGTAAAATTTAGATTCCGCCGACTTCTTCAGTAATGTTGCTTTCTGGTGTTGTATTTGCTACCGAAATTACGACCGCTACCATTTAATGACGGAATCCAATAATTTTGTTTAAATTGTCGCCTTAATTGTCAAAATTGCTCAGTATTTTCATTTAAAAATATTTCACTACCTGGTAAAATTTCATTTGCGGTCCCCAACCTCAGCTTTAGTACGCAACACCCATTTTCATAAGAAAGCAGCATTACATCGCGTTAACCCTAGAACGGACGGGCGAAAAAAGTGGTCTGAGAGACCCAATATATAAAACACTTTTATCAAGTGACGAAATGTATATTTTCATAAAATGACTATTTTTTATTTTATTCAGAAATTACTAAATGATACAGTGACATTATTTTACCTGTCTGAATTGTGCAATAATTATAATAAAATAAAACTGAAAAACATACAACTTTGTAGTGCCAAATCTTGGTAAACAGAATATACAAGAAAATTTCATTGAAATATGAATATAAATGAGAATAAGAACAATAACTAAGAAGCAAAAATGTGGAATTATCACTACATAAATGGAAATTGTGAACATATGAATAGTTTGTGAGGTATAGGCCTCTAAAGTCGTCACTTTTCAAAACATTCACCGCAAACTATTTCTTCATGCGCCAAGCATAACCACACCTTGCAAACTTCGCAAAAGTATTTTGTTTTGCTGTCTTTGCATTCGTAGCATCTTGCCCTTCTCCCTGGCTGTAGATCTTCAACTATGCCTTGTTCTTGGGTGCCGGAGAGGTTAGAAGCAAGCAAGCCTGCGAATTTGGCGCGGAAGGTTTGCCTGGGTTGCGCGCATTTTCAAATATGGTGTTACGAGAGACTTCCCTATCGTTCTCAGGTACTCTCTTCTAACAAACATTTCCGTTGTTGAACAACTGAAAGAGAGAGAGAGAGAGAGAGAGAGAGAGAGAGAGAGGCCAGCGTCTTGTTCCTCTGGCAATTGTGTATTCACCGCACATAGCATCAACAAAGTCTACGCCGCCCTTGGTTTTATTGAAGTACGTTATTATATTCGGATTTTTCTTTCCGCCGCTGTCACTGTCAATTTCATCATCATTATGCATTCATGACAAAAGCAATACTGATTTGTTCTGTTTTGGTACATATGAAAGCAATGAAATGTATTCCTGAAATCCAAACATACTTGAGTGTGACTTTTCTTTAGACTTTTTGGGTAAAACCTCAAACGGAATTTCAGGTTGTTTTTTTTTTTTTTTTTTTTTTTTTTTTTTAACGTACTGACAACAGCTATATTCTTCTCATGTAACAGACTCTTGACGATTGGGTAAGAAGTAAACTAATTGTCAACCGTCATATAAAATTTTCTATATTTCACTGTACGAGAGACTTTCTCTTGCCAATTTTATACTATAAATTTTTTACTGATAGCTTGGTGTTAGGAGATAACAAATAGTCCGCAAAGTAACTGGTAACTGAACGACACAACAAAATATAAGCGGGATCACACTGGCAGAAATTAGTTACGTAGACGGTCGGGCTGGGTCTGACAGACCCGCGCACTTTTTGAAAGACTGCCAAGCAATGACTAAACAATGAAAAACCTCATTCAAGCTGTCAACGCTTTCTCTCGGGTGTTTCAGGAAGCTAGCGGACCGCTCGAGTCAAATAAGCAATTATAAGAATATAAAATCAGTGAAACAAAAACTACTGGGTCTCACAGACCCAGCCCTACCGTTCTAGAGTTAAAAGAAAACGCGTGAAATTGCACAGTGGCTGGCGAGGACCGCATTATTATATCGTGCTAACCATTCCGAAGCGTTTCCGTGTTTAGCGCTTTTCATCTTCCGTTTCGGTGTCAAATGACCGCATCCGCCACTTGCTGGCACGCCGAGCTTCCCTCCGGGGCCACCCTGTACAAACAACGGAGCTGTCAACAAAAAGCGTCCGACGATAATTTATCCGGGGCGTGTAGCGTACAGACGGGAGGGGGTGGGGGAGGGTACGATTAGTGGGCTTGTGGCCCGCAGTATCCCCCCCCCCCCGTGTTTTTTCCCCTCAGAACGCACCCCTCCCCCCTCCCTCTCGCCCTGTTTCCGCGGCCGCACGCTTGTTAGCTGTCGACGCCCTGCAATTAGCCAGGGCAACCCCGGGACCCACTGCCGTGCCCCTACAAGGGCTTCCAACCGCGCTCTCAGCGAACCCACTGGAGCAAACGGGAGCATCAGCTGCTAGCAGGCGGGCGTAAGCCCTTTCTAAACGACGAAGGAAAGAGGACAAGACAGATAATAGTCACTGAAGCGCTCCCGAATTGTGATAAGACCGCTATTATTTTCTATCTATATAAATGATTTGATGGACTGAGTAAGTTGTAATTTGCGGCTGTTTGCTGATGATGCTGTGGTGTATGGGAGGGTGTCTTCTGTAACTGACTGTAATAGCTTACAGGATGACTTAGACAAAATTTCTAGTTGGTGCGAAGAATGGCAGCTAGCTCTCAATGTAGAAAAATGTAAGGTGAAGCGCATGAGAAGAAGAAGCAATCCCATTATGTTCGAATACAGCATTAGTAGTGAGCTTCTTGATGCTGTCGCGTCGTTCAAATATCTAGGCGTAACAATGTAGAGCGATATGAAACGGAACGAGCATGTAAGGACAGTTGTGAGTAAGGCGAACAGCCGATTTCGTTTTATTGGGAGAATTTTGGGAAGATGTACTTCACCTGTAAAGGAGACCGCGTATAAAACGCTTGTACGACCACATTTTGAGTATTGCTCAAGTGTTTGGGACCCACAGCAGATCAGTTTAAACGAAGACATAGAGGCGGTTCAGAGGCGAGCAGCTAGATTTGTTACCGGTAGGTTCGACCAATGCGCGAGTGTCACGAAATGCTCCGGCAACTCAGTTGGGGATTGCTGGAAGAAAGACGACGATCTTTTCGTGAATTTCTGTTAAGTAAATTTAGAGGGCCGAAATTTGAAGCTGAATGTAGTACGATCTTCCTGCCGCCTACCTACATTTCGCGTAAAGATCACAAAGACAAGATAAGAGAAATTAGGGCTCGTACGGAGGCATATAGGCGTTCTCTTTTTCCTCGTTCGATTTGGGAGTGTAATAGGAAAGAAAATACCTAGTAGTGGTACAGGGTACCCTCCGCCACGTACCTTACGGTGAATTGCGGAGTATGTATGTAGATGTAGATGTATCGCGTCCGGACTACTTGAAGGTTATCGGCCCAGTACTGGGCTACGTCTATTCCATTAGTATTCGCGAGCCACAAATCTTGGAGGGTACACCGGTGTGGACATTTTTCACATGCAAAAAGGTGTTCCATATCTTGACTTTCTCCACAGTCGCAGTTTACATCACTTTGGTCGATTATACACCACTTAAGCATATTTACTTTTACTGGGGTGACCTTCGTTCTGAGCCTATTCAAGATTCTCCAGGTTTTAAAATTTAGTATTTGGCAGGTCCACTGAACCTGGGGGAGAGGGAAATTTTCAGGCGTTTGGTCCAGGTCGGTTCCAAGGAAACTTCTCCTAGACGTCAGTCGCGTCTCTGGTGGTCGAGCTCTGTTCAAATGTCTGTAAAGCTATCTGACCAAACTGCGTGGTCATCAGTCCGTTGCTTACAAACTACTTAAACCTAGGTAAACTAACCTACGGACAAACACACACGACGGCCGCGGTGGCCGAGGGGACTGAGGCGCTTCAGTCACGGTCTGCACGGCCACTACGGTCGGGGGTTCGAATCCCCCCCTCGGGCATGGATATTTGTGCCGTCCTAGTTCGTAAGTAGTTCATAAGTAGTTTGTAAGTTTAGGGACTAATGACCCCGTAGTTAAGTCCCATAAGCTTTACAAACATTTGAACATTTTTGAACAAACACACACACACATGCCCCAGAGAGGACTCGAACCTCCAAGGCGAGCAACCGCGCGCTCCGCAGCGAGACGCTTCAGACCGCAGCGGCGTCAAGCTCTGTAGAGGACATGCCGCTCGCCTGCGAGTTGTTTTATTTTCTCTACATGTTCTATAGCGTTTCTGCATGCTGTGGGATCTGCAAAACCAGCTGCCTTGTACAAGAGTCTGACCGGCGTTGGTTTCATGAACCCTGTCACTATCCTTGTAGGTCTCATTGAGGGCCGCATCTACTTGTTTCGTGAGAGCGCATCTATTCCATACAGGGCACGCGTACTCAGCCGTTGAGAAACAGAGCGTCTGTGCCATTGTTCGTAGCACACCAGGACATGCACCCCATTTGCTACCCGTTAGCTTTCTAAGTATATTATTTCTCGTCGTTATTTTCTGTCTCGTTTTGATGCAGTGCTGTTTATAAGTTAGAGACCGATCCAGAATCACTCCAAGATATTTAGGGTGGTCTGTGTGCTCTAAGGTGTTCCCGTTCCACGTAATTTGGAGTTTCCGTTTGGCTTCTTTCGTGCGAAGGTGTAAAGCACAGACTTGAGTTTTGAAAGGGTTGGGCTTAAGGAATTTTGGTTATAGTACGCAGTCATTGATTTTAAGGCGTTTTCCTCTACTTCTTCAAATCTTTTTCGTTGAGCAAATATTGCAAGGTCATCGGCGTAGATGAACTGCTTAGTGTGGCCGGCGTAGGTTGGTCATTTGTAAACTAATGCAACATACCGAATTTAGTAAACTGTTTTTCGATGTCGTGTTTCAGTGTTATATCCTGAATCGGCTATAGCCCAGTTAATATAGCGACTGAAAAACAGGTGATTCAGTTGATAGTATTCATCTCGGGTCTGCAGCCGGATACCATCGTCAACTGAACACAACATTTCGGCAGACCAACTGGCTGCCATCTTCAGGTGAGTGCGCTGATTACATTTACTCGCCGGAAACTGAGGTAGAACAGAAACAGCGGCTCCTTTAAACACCGCTGACGACCCACCGCGCGTGCGCGGAACCAAAGTAGAGGCCGTCTAGGCTCAATAGCACTAGTAGCACGCCGGCGGAGAATGTCGGCAAAACGATGGGTCGAAACAAGACTAGTTAAAAGAAACAGCAGGTCGAAATGAAGACCATTGTTGCTTTACTTAGAGGGAAGCCCTTGTCTCTGTTAATAATATTATCGGCCATACGAATTTCTATGGATTCTGCCTCAGTTTCCGTCGAGTAAATGTAATCAGTGCACTCACCTGAAGATTGCAGCCAGTTGGTCTGCCGTAATATCGTGTTCAGTTGACGAAGGTATACGGCTGCAAAACCGAGATGAATATTATCAGTTATTACGCCGGGAAATTCTACGCAACCACAGCTGATTCAGTTCCTGATTTAGTCAGCAAAGTCGCCATTTCTCTTAAGTACACAGATTCGTGCTTACTCTAATATTTATACTTTTATTTCACTGTCGAAAATGCCTCTCCGTCCATATGTGCCGAAAAACAAGAAAAAACAATCTGACAAGCCAAGGACGCTTCAAAACTGGTTGCGTTTACATTGGCACGAACATCGAATGTGGAACTGGAAAACCGCTTTACAGAAGTGGATTTCCAGAATCGATTTTGAAGTGTTTACATGATCAGCTAAAAGCAAAATCGAGTTACGAAATCAGGTTTTGGGAGCCCATGTAGACGGGGTGTATATGTCGCGAGTCTTGTTCGTTGTTGTTGATGTTGTACACCAGTAGTACATTTTCTGGAAATGACTTCCGAGCGGGTAAACTTAGCAACAGCGAAGGACACGTTATGAATGGTTTTCGTTACTAGAAGGCGGATACAACGCAGAAGAAAAAATAATAGCTGGATGCGAGAAAAGTAGAAGAGAACCGCTACGCATACTGCTTGGTAATGAGGGAATGCCGGAGGATCCAAATTAATTCCGGAATTATATTTAATTTTTCCTTTCTGGCATGCAGTAACAACGCAAACAAACCTTATGCTGCTATAACTTCAAGCTTTATCAAGGAACTAGCTAATAACCCGGCATTGCCCGGGTATTAATGTATTTATTCTTGCCTTGAGTTAGTACTTCTCCTATCCCTTCTCTCTCTGTCCAACTCCTTTCTTCTAAAAACATGTTATATTTATCGGAGAATATGTAATAAATAAGGCTGTCTTGCATAATGTAAAAATTATATGTGCTGTATCCAAACAAAGCAAGATAGCATTCTACGGACTAATGACCCCGCAGTTAAGAAGTCCCATAAGCTTTTTTTTTTTTCTTTAAAAAAAAAAAAAAAAAAAAAAAAAAAGATAGCAATCAAAATACAAATGGCATATAAAATTCGCACTATTTCATATTTATTGAGTTGTATGTTGTGTAATTTTTCAGATATATATTCATTTGTATCAGTGCTGTACGTCTGTAAAATCTGTTGCGAATATAATTAGTAGTAAAGAAGTAATAGATTAAAACTTGGTGCGTGACAGGGCGGTATTATGTGAACCTTACTGTTATGTACTCATGTCTCATTATACAATTTTGTAGGTACATTCAGCTTAATGTGTGTATACTGTCTGTAAAATTTCCTGCGGCTACAATTTTTAATGTTGAAATTGTAAATTGGAACTCATGCCAAATGCCGTATTTTTAGTCCATAAATAGCGGAAAAGTAGTAAGCGAGTAATTTTGTTTCCTTTCATAATTTTTCTATGGTTATCAGCGAGAAAAAATTTCAATACAGGTTTGAAATTATGTTTAAAGTTAGTTGCAAGTCGCTAAGTACTGTTATTCCCATACAGTGTGTGAATAAAGTCTCATCGCATTATGTGAGAGTTTCTTGCAACTATACTGTTTATAACCTTGTATATCCTGAACCATGTGTCATATGTGGTTCTTACCCCAACACCATTGTTACTTTACGGAATATGTGCACCAAATTTGGTTGAAATCTGTCCAATGGTTTAGGAGGAAATGTGCAGCACTGTCTTTTGATGCAGCAGTTTTTCGCGCATATCATTGTTTATGAGGTCATACCTCGTGAAAACCTGTTGTACGTGATCCAAACATTTACGGCGACCGCCCACATGGATTGAAGCTTACGTGTGCAAAATTTCATAAACATTGGAAGAAAACTTTAAACTTGTATACAATACGTACACACAAACATACGGACACTCTGTTTTATATATAATTACGAGTTTATATGACTATGATTGAAAAAATACGTACAGGCTATTCCCATCATCAAAAAGGGCTTGCTCTAAGCCATACGCCTCTATTAAAAGTGCAATGGCAGTTTTATTCCATCGCGTAACTATTACAGCAGTATTCGTTATTTCACATTAGCATATTATTAAATAATTATGAAACTTGCAAAGGTTTAAAAACTATAATGAAAATGTTTGCAAAAAATACAATACAGTCACTTGCTCAGAAAGTTCCTTGTGACGATGAAACGATCACAAACTTCGACAAAAGTCAAAATACACGTAACTAGAAAGCAAAATAACAGACTGGTCGGAGCCGTGACTGCAACAGACAGCTAGTAGTTCGCGCATGCGCAGTGAAGCCACTAGTACCCCCATTTCTTTATCGCTTCTATTATCGCGCGTCCATTCTAGCGCCATCGTACTAGTGACGCCGTTCAAAAGACCGATGGTCGCCGTTAATGCAACTTATTATCAATCTATTACAAATCCGTTCATCGTTTAAAAAGGGCTTCAGCGTGGCGTGCCCTTCTCAATCAAGTCTTTGTGCACTTTTCTTATGGCCTGCGTTAACCCTTTCCTGCCCGACGGGACTTAAAAGTTCCAGCGTCATAAAACAAAGTCGAAAATAATATCTGACTTCTGTTCCTCACGGGACGTTAGTGTCCCTCTGATGTGTCATATGAAACACTCGCTGGCCGAGATTTCTCAATCTCTCTGCTCACAAAGAGCAGTAAAAAACGGATTGTTTTATGTCTTTGTGTACGATTTCGTCAGGCAATTTTTGCTGCCACAAAAAGACGCTGTTGTGTGTTCTCACGTTGTTAATTTCGTTTGGTATTGTTTTAGCTAATGGAAACTGATATTATTCAAGGAATAGAGCTCTTTTTATTTATATAGCGTGACTGGAAGTTTTTAGTACTGGCAGTGTGTCAAAGGCATTTTGTGTAATTTATTTATGTAGTCATTTTGTTGCTATATGTCAGTAACAAATTGTTGTAGTTTTGTTTTCTTTTGTTCATGAATTTCGAAATATGTGTACGGTTCAGGGATAACTACAGTTGGCTTTTGTTGTCCCGTTTAGATCAACATCTAAAATGGCATTTCGATATACAAATTTGGCTATCGGTTTGTTGCTGGTTAATCTTTATGTTAACAGAGATAAGCATTGCATAATGTCTCTCAATTGCATTACATCCTCTTGGACTTTGAAGCCCATTTTTTAATTTAATATTTTTTGCGTAAAATAAGGAAAACAAAAATGTGTGAATACGCTAATGTGCTTTTATTTACTTTGGTAGCAAAATAACCAAATATGAAGTCACGTGTTCGAATATTTGATAGTTTGGGCAGGAAAGGGTTAAGTTAGCAACACTAAAAAGGGGCGGTTTGCGATGGCGTTTTGACAGCTCGAAATATAATTGCAAATAACGTCGTAACCGTCCATTTGAGACGAAAATTGAATAAATGGATTTGTAGAGCAGACTTTGCTCTCTTATATATATATATATATATATATATATTCCGGGGAAGTTTGAAGGCAGTAGAACAATACGTCACAAGTTGATATGGAGCGATGGCGTCACAGAAGATGATTTCAAACATGTACACTCTACAGGAGAAAGGACATGACGAAAAGAAATTGGCTTACTTTGGTTCCTCGCCTCACGGAGAGGAGGATCTGAAGAACCAAAGAAAGAAAAAGAGAGGGAGGTCAACTAAATGAAGTCTTTTGCCACTTTTATTTTGGGCCACTTTAGGATAGTAACACTACAAGTGGGCCACTCATGGTTATTTTTTGATAGCTCGAAATTCGTTCAAATGTTCGTAAGGTAAGGGGACCTAACTGCAATCGCCATCGGTCCCTAAGCTTACAAATTACTCAAACTAACTTATTCTAACAACAACGCACACACACACACACACACACACACACACATACACACACACACCCATGCCTGAGGGAGGACTCGAACCTCCGACGGCGAACAGCCGAGAGCATCGCATTAAGGCACCTTAGCATGCACGGCTATTCCGCGCGGCAGCTATAAATTTAATTGCAAATAACTCTTTAACCGCTCATATGACACGAAAATTGAATAAACGGATTTGTAGAGGAGAAAATTCTCTACAACTCTTCCCTTTTGCGGTTTTTTCATCTCACGCCGTTTCAAAGGTATTTGACAAAACGATGGCGATTTGGCACTGTGTGTCTGTAACGTGTTCCAACTTTTAGGTCACGCCGTTCAACCGATCGGCACCAAATTTTCAGACGTATTTGTTGGCAGCCAGTGACCGGAATCTGCCTCTTACGTCAAAACCGGACGACACTTGAGGCTGGCACTATGCCCTATCGCCGGCCGCGGTGGCCGAGGGGATTGAGGCGCTCCAGTCACGGTCTGCACGGCCACTACGGTCGGGGGTTCCAATCCCCCCGCGGGCATGGATATTTGTGCCGTCCTTAGTTGTAGGTAGTTCATAAGTAGTTTGTAAGTTTAGGGACTGATGACCCCGTAGTTAAGTCCCTTAAGCTTAACAAACGTTTGAACATTTATGCCCTATCTCTGCTGTTACGAGTCGAATAGTTAAATTTTTTCAAGTAATGTCGAGTAAATTTTGTTGTTGCAAAATGTTTTCGATATTTTGCCTCTGAAAGTTGGTACACACTTGCAAAGAAATAATTCTTCATACGGATCTACCGTCATATTCTTTTGCTTCAAGTTATTGTTCAAATGTTTGTAAATCTATAGGACCAAACTGCGTGGTCATCAGTCCGTAGCTTACAAACTACTTAAACTAAGGTAAACTAGCCTAAGGACAACACGCACAACCATGCCCGAGGGAGGACTCGAACCTCCGACGGCGAGCAACCGCGCGCTCCGCAGCGAGACGCCTTAGATAGCTCGGCTTCTCCGCCGCGGCTGCAAGTTATTTAATGGAGATTAGAAGAATAGTATGAGTCGACATTTAATCTACGGATGAATATATAGCAGAAAAATACCTTTTTAATAAGTAATAAATGTATTACAAATTACGAATTATGATTAATAATCATGACTGCTGATTATTGGGATTGGTTTCGCTATTTCCGAACGCGCCCTCAGAAATAATGATCAATTTTTTTTAATCCTATGGGACCAAAGTGCGTTGCCAGCAGTCCCTAGTCTTACAAACTACTTAAACTAAATTAAACTAACCTAAGGACAACACACACATCCATACCGGAGGGAGGATTCGAACCTCCGACGCGGGAGGCCGTGCTATCCACAACTTGGCGCTCCAGATCGCTCTGTTACACTCACGTGCCACGTGCCCTCCAAATGGCCGTAATTGCCAATTGCCGTAATTGAATTTCTTTGGAAAGGTCTTCCCAAAAGGCTAAAAAGTAAAAGAAATTATAAAAAATTCAAACTGGTCTGTTTTTCAGAACACTTTTCCAAATATTTTGGTCAAAAAATAATAAAAGTATATATAATATCATTATTTTTATAATTTAAATTTCTTTTTTATGGAATATACCATCGGTGCTTCGAGGAACAAAGACATATTAAAAACTTAAATACGTAGTATTTTTGTTCCACAGTATCATTTATTTCCTTGTTATTAGCAGCTTTCGGCTTTTTAGACCATCGTCAGATAACTTCATACTAAAAAGGTCGTCCACACGTAACATTGAGGTTACATATACAAAGATGGTTTTTCAAAGATATGTGAACTTCAAATTTCTTAGGTCTATGAATGGATACTACATAGCAAACGTACTACTATAAAAGAAATGGATTTTAAATGAATATATTGGGCTACAATGGTATTAAAATATTAAAACTGTGTAATAGTATAAGAAAGTATTGTCAGCAGGTGATAGTAGAAACAAAATTTAAATTTCTATTATTTCATTAAATATTATATATTACGATTTTTATATATTTACTTTTAAACCTTTTTTTATTATCATTTTTGTCCGAGATATTTGAAATAATCATAAAACTACAGGAATATCTGAAATGAACCGTAAAACATGCCAGTTCGATTTTCTTATTACCATTACAGCGAGTATTTGCGACTCACTACCCCATCTCGCATCCCAAGCGCCATCGGTCCTTGTCTACCGAATCTCCTTCTTTCAATAGTCGTTCCTCCAATTCGTCGTGAATACTATTTATCAGCTTCTTACGTAGTCTCTATTTTTATTTGTGACCCACACTTCTGACCAATACGTTGTCACTGGTTCTATTATTACCTTAAATGTATTCTCCGTCTTCTGATTAGACAATCTGCCACTCCACGGTATCGGATGTAGAGCCTTAATCCTGTTCTTCACTTTCCCTCTCTTTACGTCCTTTTCATCCTTTCCATCAAATATGGATCCTAGATATTCACATTTACTCACAGTTTTTATATTCTCGTATTTTTGCCATTGCAAATAAGAGTCTAAATAGCCCAAAAGTGTTTTGCCTTTATCTTCATTCTTAAGATGTAACAACATATTTTACATTTTTGTATATATTTTTAATTAATTTTAATCCTGAACATTTCTCATGCCATGGCTTTGTTTTACTCTTTAAAAAATGTAACTATTAAGATTACTCTTTGTTGACGATCATCAGGAAAATACGATGAATGAGGTGATCAGCCAAGAAAAAAGGAATTTAATTATATTTAGCCATAGCCTTAGCATGGGAACTGTTCATGATCAAAACAAAGAATGATACAAAAATATAAAAGAAACATATTGCTTTAACTGGCTACTGCAGATACTTTTAAATAAAACGATACGCTTCCGGTCTTCCTTAAACTCGTATTTACAAATGCAAAAGACGACAAAATGTCCTATAAAACTGGCCTTGTGGAAGTTCGCCGCTAAATGTCACAACGCCAGTTCGGAGAACGTCGCTGTTACGATCTACAACCTCTACCCATAAAGTTCGGTGAATAGTCCTGGAACATTAACGTGGATGAACTATGAACTACAGTTACCTCACTGTTCTCCGGAATAGTCACCTCCCATAATTATGAACCGCTAAGCTCTGCGATACGTGTCCTTTGACATTAGTCAAATGTCGAAATGAAAAACAAATTTATGGGGAGAGGGCTGGGATGGAATTATGAAGAACAGTAACTTTGCCGAGCAGTACATTAAAGAAAAATAATACTTTCATGAATTAATTAAACAGTCTAAGATAGCAAAATGTATTTTAAAATGAGCGGTTTTGGCAACAATCTATTGCCATTTTCAGATCTAATCCACCATTTGTCTGTTTGTTGCTGGTGGTCATGAACAGCGACGTTCCGTCACAGGCAATAAACAGTGTATTGCCTGTGACGAACGTCGCTGTTCATGACCACCAGCAACAAACAGACAAATGGTGGATTAGATCTGAAGACGGCAATAGATTGTTGCCGAAACCGGTCATTTTAAAATACACATTGCGATCTTAGACTGTTTAGTTAATTAATATACCTTGTTATAACAGAGCGCTGAACTCCCGCAATAATGTTTTCTAAAATTAATACCACTTTAAAGCGAAATATTTTGATATCAATTATATATTATGCATTCAGCTATATTAAACCCTATTTAAAAGTTGAATTTTTACCGCAACATCGGGTGTATGAACACATATAAAATGCTTGTGTCTGTTAGTTCCTACACTACAACATCCAAATCCGATGAAACTAGAAATTGTGAATTATATTGCATCTCCACACAAGATACAATTTTCGAACAAACCTTATTCAACCTTGCAGTTTTCCAGTTCACGAAAATGATCATATAAAAAAAAAGTCAAATTTATTTAGTTCGTTTTTTTCCTTTATTTAGTTCCACTGACAATTCATACTTAACCAAAAATTTTACTATGGCAAAAAAGTTTTCACAAAATCAGCATCTAAAGGTTATTACGACTATTTCCTTGTATCTCCTCGGATTCCGATATCCCCGAACTGATCTCATTAACAATAAAACCGAGCCCTGTATGCAAATATAATCGGGCTTCTAAGTGGTGTATCAATTTGAAACATGTAGCAGATTTTAAGTTAGACCCCTAACGATAAAACCGTGGAAGTCACATTCAGTTTCGTGAAGCAGTTTTCTTTTCACGATACAGATATTCAGAGAGACAAATAAAAATGATAAAAATAATTATATTGGTTTCTATTGCTGTTATAAAGACACCTCATATTAAGTTTGCTTAATTATCTCCTATTTACAGGCATCGCGCGCGCACTTACAATTTTGTTATAAGAACAGATGATTATTTTAAGACCTCTTGATTCTCGATGCTTAGAGACGATGGCGTGTGGGAAATAAAACGCCATTATCTTGAGGTTTGAAAAGAGATGTCAACCTGTTTTAAATTTTGAATAAAATTTCGGTATTTTATACACATTTAGTATACTGCAATGTATAAACTAAAATCAACCATATGCAAATAATGTGATTTTTCCTCTGCAAGTTTCTTACAATTTTGCTTAATAGTTTACCAAAACGAATAACCGCAACTGTAGCGAATGACGAAAAAAATCCAGTCCTCTGACTGAGATAAACTCGTCCGTAAGACCAATTTATATTCAATTAATTGACATAGCTGGCAGCTAGAAAGAAAAACCAATTTCTTTACTTCATCGTAAAAACGCTTATTTGTACGTTCTTTTTTATTTTTATTTTATTTTATTTATTTATTTATTTAACAAAACACAATTTGAAACGTGGAACAATGTAACCAAATCGCGTCCCTTTTGACTATAACCTGGTCATTTTTTCATTGGTTTAGTACCTATAAATGCAAAGACCCTGGAGAGAAGCAATGCATGCAAAATATACTCTTTACATTTTCTTTTCAATTGTGTACTCGTCGCAGCTAAACACCTTCTCATAGCTGAAAAAAATCCACAGCTGTACCATGAAAGCCACGTTTTACGGAACTGCTTCTCAGTACAGTCCAATCGGTAGTTCCTCATGATTCCATTCCACGAATCTCGGATCTGTAATATTTTAGTGACCTCCAATGTATTTCTTCTTTTTCTTCTTCTTATACTACTTCCACAACTACCATTCCTCGTCCATTTACTTTCTGTTCTTCACTTTTACATTTAGTCCTCTCGCTTAAAATGAACATGTATCATGGGGGGCCATTCTCACACAGTAAATTCCAATACTAAGCCTGATGTACGCAATTTGCATTACAACCAAATTTTCGATTATATTTCACATAAAGTTTCTTATCTGTCATACATGATCTTGAGTTTACGACATGTATGCAACACATGACAATGTGTTATCGAAAACTCATTCTGTTCTAGATTTTCCGTATATTTGAAATGGCTTAATATTGTACTATAGTCTCAATAGCAAAAAATTAACTTTCCCATAAAGTTTTATTAGCATTTTTTAGCGTTTAATGTTACATAAATTTCACAGTTTCCTTATTTACTAGATTTTTAGGACTACTTACATTTTTATAAATAATAATTTATGAATAAATATTTTAATTGAAACATTTGTATTGGACAATTATGTAAGTGCAGTGAAAATCGATTTTAATTAGTGCCTAAGGTGTGTGCATCTTTGTCTAGTAAAAGGAGTTAATTATTCCTCTCGCTCGGAGAAGACTGTTATGTTCAGGTGAACAGTTTTGAATTCCCTTTCGATCCGATTACATTGAACTATAAATGCAATATTGTTCTCTTCGTAAAATGCTTTAAAATCAGCAAGTTTACAAAATGTTTCAAATTACCCGTAAGTAAGAAAATTTCGAGTTTTATCCCCTTTAGGAAGTAATAGAACGCAATGCATTGTTACAAAATCAGTTAATAACACACGTGTGTACCAGTTCTCCACCCATACATTTGAAAAACCCGACGTTCTCGGAACAAAATGTACATAATATCAAGAAAGAAGTAATTTCTAACCACCAGAAGAAGATGACGACAAAGGATGAGTATGTTTTTTATTATCAGTAACACATCGCCAGGATCTGATACACACCTTATTTAACCACCTCGTATCCCGCCCTGAAATAGAATGCAGTATTTTTGCGTAAGAATTGTAGTCTATTCCACGCATTCTATTAAAAAAACTAAAATTGAGTTGGGACTTAAGGAACGGAGGTGTATTATATTCTTGCCCTTCTATTTCGAGCTTCCATCGTTTTCCCTGCGACCATGCCCCATGTGCCACAGGCTTGTTACGCGAGTGGAACCCAGGAGCTCCTTGCAAGCAACTTCATCAACTCGATACTTCTTTTACATTTTTTTTTTCTTTTTCTGGTTCATAAAAAGTAACGCCGAGAGATACTCTTATTTTTAATTTCTCCTTAGATATCTTCACTATCTTTTCAATTTCTCTTTTTTATACACCAGAAAGATTATGATGAATATTTTTTAAATTCTTTAATGCAGCGTATATGCTAGTAGCAAATTTATCACGTTATTTTTCGCAGCGGTAAAAGTGTTAGCATTGCTTCTTTCTGAGTACTGGGCCTTTATTTTTTTTTATTTATTTATTTATTTTGAATTGATCAGTTCTTCAAATTATCTATACTTGAAAATTGTTCTGATGCAAGCAGTATTTTATAATAATGTTTGTTACTGTGCCATTTTTTGGGAGCAATCTTGTTATTACACTTTGAAAAATACGTTGTACCAAGATCTTTTTTTTTATTTTTTTTTATTGCCGTTTCTGACAAAACTCTGTTCTCTTTATCGAATTATGCAGTACTGCATATTACGAGATGTTTATCTTTAATTTCATTATTGTATGATAACAAAATTTCTGGCAATTTATACAGTTGTAAGATCCGACGATGACAATAGCGTTTTATCGAAACCATGTCCTTAAAATGTCCTTTAAATTTTTTGAGAAAGTTCTCGCAATTCTATCTCTTTGGCCCTTTTCCCGCACATGCAGGGTCGGCACTGTGTTAAACGCGAATTTGGCATGGGTTAATATTTATATGATGAATATTTTTTAAATTCTTTAATGCAGCGTATATGCTAGTAGCAAATTTATCACGTTATTTTTCGCAGCGGTAAAAGTGTTAGCATTGCTTCTTTCTGAGTACTGGGCCTTTATTTTTTTTTATTTATTTATTTATTTTGAATTGATCAGTTCTTCAAATTATCTATACTTGAAAATTGTTCTGATGCAAGCAGTATTTTATAATAATGTTTGTTACTGTGCCATTTTTTGGGAGCAATCTTGTTATTACACTTTGAAAAATACGTTGTACCAAGATCTTTTTTTTTATTTTTTTTTATTGCCGTTTCTGACAAAACTCTGTTCTCTTTATCGAATTATGCAGTACTGCATATTACGAGATGTTTATCTTTAATTTCATTATTGTATGATAACAAAATTTCTGGCAATTTATACAGTTGTAAGATCCGACGATGACAATAGCGTTTTATCGAAACCATGTCCTTAAAATGTCCTTTAAATTTTTTGAGAAAGTTCTCGCAATTCTATCTCTTTGGCCCTTAGCAGTATTTTATAATAATGTTTGTTACTGTGCCATTTTTTGGGAGCAATCTTGTTATTACACTTTGAAAAATACGTTGTACCAAGATCTTTTTTTTAATTTTTTTTTATTGCCGTTTCTGACAAAACTCTGTTCTCTTTATCGAATTATGCAGTACTGCATATTACGAGATGTTTATCTTTAATTTCATTATTGTATGATAACAAAATTTCTGGCAATTTATACAGTTGTAAGATCCGACGATGACAATAGCGTTTTATCGAAACCATGTCCTTAAAATGTCCTTTAAATTTTTTGAGAAAGTTCTCGCAATTCTATCTCTTTGGCCCTTAGCAGTATTTTATAATAATGTTTGTTACTGTGCCATTTTTTGGGAGCAATCTTGTTATTACACTTTGAAAAATACGTTGTACCAAGATCTTTTTTTTAATTTTTTTTTTATTGCCGTTTCTGACAAAACTCTGTTCTCTTTATCGAATTATGCAGTACTGCATATTACGAGATGTTTATCTTTAATTTCATTATTGTATGATAACAAAATTTCTGGCAATTTATACAGTTGTAAGATCCGACGATGACAATAGCGTTTTATCGAAACCATGTCCTTAAAATGTCCTTTAAATTTTTTGAGAAAGTTCTCGCAATTCTATCTCTTTGGCCCTTTTCCCGCACATGCAGGGTCGGCACTGTGTTAAACGCGAATTTGGCATGGGTTAATATTTACAGGGTGGCCGGATGCCCTTTCTGTCGTCACCCCACGCCCCCCAGGAAGAAATGTGTACACCAAATGTCTGCGTATAGCGTTACAAAATGTTTGCGAAGCGGTAACTGAGGCGGGACTTGGGGACCAGCTGGGTATTCACCTAGGGGGATGTGGAAAACCGCCTAAAAACCACATCCAGGCTGGCCAGCACTCCGACCCTTCCGTTAATCCACCGGGTGGATTCGAACCGGCGCCGGTACGCCTCCCCGTCTCGGAAAGCGGTGCGTTAGACCACACGGCTAACCAAGCGGATGAGATAGTTCTCGCAATACATTAAGCAAATTTGTCCAAGTGTTCGTTACTTAATATTTGGAAAATGTCATGTTGAACTGTACAATAATTGCTTTTCTTTGAGATGCATCTTCCCTCTTAGACCGAACTGTGCCTCACACATTCACTACTTCTATTTTGACCACAACAGTGGTTTTCAAAACGCCTGTACCCGAAATAAAGTTCTGATATCTCATATTCAACAATTTACCTCATTGCTAGTGGTAGCATACAATTCATTAAAAATTAAAATATCGTAAATGACAGAGAGAGGTAGGCTATGTTGTTAGTTGTGTTTCATTTGTAGATAAAAAGGGCACCTGAAATTACTGCCTTGTAGCATACTCGATAACTGCACTTTCCGTTGATAAATAAACGGATGCCTAATTTCAGAGCATTGTCGCTTACGAAAAAATATTCGCTTCATTAACCGAGGAAAATTTTGCCACTCAATTTTTTACTACAGATTTCCAGTGTCACGTGAAGGAGATGGAGACGTCAGCTGGTACTATGCAGTATGGATTCACACTTAAAGATTAAGAATTTTAGCAAAGGCTTTCTTTAGGTCCACGAATGTCTCATTTATCTCGAAAAGTCTCGGGTAAATAAAAACTGTTTATACAAATCATTCGCCTGTATTTTAGTGGAATTCTTCTGCGTATTTGATAAATGTGTCACGCAATTCGGTAAGAAATACACAATTATCGATGCGCTTGTGCAGATCATTCTAGGACAACAATGTTTCTTTCATGTCCAGTTGTACAAATTTCTGCCACTGTTAGCGACAATATCGAAGTAATTTGCACCGTTTAGTCTTAAAATTACTGATGTTTATGTTTTAATGTTGCAAAGATAAAAGTGAACGTAATTGTGCGATAAGAGTGTAACAGTCACATCCAAAATACCAGTTACCTGCTAAAAATAGCTGTCACTGGCAGACAGTTACTTCATAAGATTGTTTTGCAAACTGGAAATGCCTCCCGGACGTAGACGAATTGTACTGAAACATCGGAAGTGTGTTTCGCCCGTACACCGTTAACTTGTAACTATTGCTTTGAACATTGTCATCTACACGGTCAAATGTTTCCCTTTTATAGAAGGAAACCTAAAGTTAGAAACAAAAGTGTCAGAAAACACGCGTCGTAGTTCAGATTTTATGGCGATGCTATCCTTGTAAAGGAAAAGAAAACTTGGCTCTTCAAATGGAATAAAACGAATCTGAATTGTAATGAAACTTTAGAAGAAACGTTTGAGATTAACTGTCGTCGATATAAAAGTTTGCAGAGATAATTACATCTCACAATGAGTGGCTGAAAAACACATCGGACCAAAGAGAGAGAGAGAGAGAGAGAGGGGGAGGGAGAGAGAAAGAGGTAGGGAGATTTAAATTGCTTATATCGAGTAAAAGCTAGAAACTCGTTCCTCTTCCATTAGAGGAGTCAAATGTGACTTCGCTATGCAAAACACTGTATGTATATACAGCAGGTTGCAAAAAACTTAAATTAGTTAGAATACAGAGGGAATGTGGAAGCTGTAAAGTTAGACCTTACGTCTTTGAATTATGTTACGCTTCGCTACACACTACAGTGAAACATTTTATTCGTTAGTTTTAATGTCCGCGATAATTTATTTTTTATTTTTTTAGGATTTGTTGGTGTTTTAATCATTTTAGTGCGTCAGCGCTAAGCTTATATAATCAGAAAATGTGGCAACTCTGATCACTGCGGACATTATTTCCTCTTGAGATCCAGTAGGTAAAACATTTAACACATTACTGTCTCAGTCAAGCGGGTAATTTGTTAAAATCGCATTTTACATTTACACACAGACAATGAAGTAATGGTGTAGAGTGAGTTACTGTTCAGAAGAAGGTGTGCCAACATCGAAATATTTAGCTATTAAATGATGGTTAAAGAACAAATTTTCGTGACAACCATTTGATGCACAGAGAATGTTCGAAGTCGGAGGATTAGAACGTAACATCAAAGACTGTGCTATCATTAAGCAGATTTACCTAGTAAACACTTTTAAAACTCGTCTAACTGCAATAACAATCTAAACAGAGGAAGACGAGATCATGATCATTTCTCGTCGATGACTGTAGCGTAAATACTTTTATGTGTCCTAAGTAAAATCTCCGATTTCAGAGAGTGCCACATTGAGATTTATTGGAAAAACACAACATGTTTTCTGAATGAAGAGAAGTCTTCCGGCATGAAAGTGTTTACTACCGTGTCCCAAAGGAGTGTTTTAGGGCAACACGTATAAATGACGCAGTAGATAGTGGGAAGTTCTGTGAATATTTTCACGACTATTGCTCTAGTAGGGCCCATATATAGAAATCGCAACGCTACAAAACTGTAGCAAAACGCAGGAGCATCTACAATGTATAAACACTTTGTGCAAAGAATGGTAATTAACCCTCAACGTAAACAAATATAAATAAAGATGATTTACTGCATGGCCATACAATTGCAGAAAATCACTAGAAGCAGATACTTCCATAAAAGGTCTAAGAGTGTGCAAAACGAACGACCTGAAGCGAAACAAATACGTACAATTAATCGCGGGAAAACCAGATACGGGACTGAGAATCATTGAAAGAAACCTTAGGCTGTGTAGTCTGTTGATAATTAGCGAACTCGTTCGACCAGTACTTGAATATTTCTCGTTAGTGTGGAGTCCGTAACGAATAGGAGTTATGGAGAAAATCCAAAAGAGAGCATCACTATAGGTACATTTGGCGAGTGAGTATACTACATGGAATTTAAATGCAAGCGTAGACCTTCGCGTTCACTGTCGCTGTCAATAAAATTCTTCTAGGTATGAGAGAGCGTCGTCATTTTTACGTACATTTACAATACGCTAGCCGTCTCAAGTGTGTTCTTTTTCTGTACCATTCATGTTTGGTTCGTGGGCTCTAATTTCCCTATTTATATGTTCACGGTCCTTTCGCGAGAAGAGAGCAAAATAACGGTTAACCATTCGACAAAGATGCGTTGTATAAACTTTGACAATACCTCATATTGTAATACAGAACCTCACTCTTGCAGTGCCTCTCTATGCAATGTTTGCTAATAAACTCCGTGTATGAGACTGCGTCGCTATTTTTATAAAATCTAGCCGGCCGCGGTGGCCGAGGAGACTGAGGCGCTCCAGTCACGGTCTTCACGGCCACTACGGCCGGGGGTTCGAATCCCCCCTCGGGCATGGATATTTGTGCCGTCCTAGTTCGTAAGTAGCTCATAAGTAGTTTGTAAGTTTAGGGACTGATGACCCCGTAGTTAAGTCCCATAGACTATACAAACATTTGAACATTTTTATAAAATCTACCGACGTTTCGGCCACTGTTGCAGGCGACCTTCATCAGGGACAGTGTCTGAGTGCTGAATGTGAGGTAGTTTGTTACTTATATAGCCTAACTGTGCTAGAAGTGGTTTGAGGAAGAGGATGTTCGTCTTTCTTTATTGGTGTTCATGTTATTACACGCCGAACATCCCTCTTCCTCAAACAGCTGCTAGCACAGTTATATAAGTCACGAGCTATCTCACATTCAGCAGTCAGACACAGACCCTGATGAAGGTCGCCTGCAAGAGTGGCCGAAACGTCGGTAGATTTTATAAAAATATCGACGCAGTCTCATACACGGAGTTTATTAACAAACATTGCATAGAGAGGCACTGCAAGAGAGAGTTTCTGTATTACAATATGAGGTATTGTCAAATTTATATAACGCATCTTTGTCGAATGGTTAACCGTTATTTTGCTCCCTTCTACCTATATCTCGCGAAAGGACCCTGAACATATAAATAGGGAGATTAGAGCCCACGAACCAAACATGAATGGTACAGAAAAAGAACACACTTGCGACGGCTAGCTTATTGTAAATGTACATGTGTTCTACTTATTGTTCCCAGTAATCATGTTTCCTTGGTGGGAGAAAGGAAAAAAAGTGCCATTTTACGGGATAAACTCTTAGTCTACCGCTTTGACCAATGACGTCACATATGACGTCATACATAATCGAGAGATACTACGAACACATGTTTACCACAACACGGTATCAGTAGTTAGATTTCACCTAAATAGGTCAAATCTGTTTAATGATACCACGTCTTCAAAATACATTTAATAATTAGGTAATTTTAAAGAAAGCTTGCACTCGAAGTTGTACGGCCTGAAATGATATATTTATGTCGAACATACAACTGTAAATCGACTGAATCTTTCTGAACCGGAGATTCGGGCGCTACGCGACCTCACGTACTAACAAGAAAATTCTCGTTTAACGTATACCTAAGCTTCTTAGGGATACGCTACAGATAAGATATTTTAAAGTGAAAGTTAGGGTGTCTTCATAAATATCAGACACGTAAACAGTGAGTACCGGTATTGATACCACACGCGGGACGGAATGACATAAAACATTACGTCATTGGTCAAAGCGGTATCGGAGACTAGATTTGACCCCATTTTCCGTGCAAAAAAGAAAATATATTGCAGTCAAAAGCTCATAGAATTAAATTTAAAGTAGCTAGGTGTTCGAAAGATTATATATATATATATATATATATATATATATATATATATATATATATATATGTGTGTGTGTGTGTGTGTGTGTGTGTGTGTGTGTGTGTGTGTGTGTGTGTGTTTGTGTGTGTGGAAAAGTTGCGTGATCCTTTAATATGGCAAATGCTACCTCCGTACGAAATTGTTGTGCGTGTTTCCTGTTTGTAACTGGTAGACATCAGTATACTTTTCTATAAGTACAACATTCATCCTACACGTTGCCGACTGCTTTTTACACAGAAGCGATTGATTTCATGACGCTCGATAAACGGTGTAGAGTTTCTGCGAGAGACATCCCGTGATCTGGTAGCCCGACGCGAATCTTACACTAAAGGATATAATGAAGAAAGCTCCACTGTAAGAACACGAAAAAACAGCCCGACGAGTCCCTCAGTGCCCTATTGATTACCAATTTTCGGTAGTTTGGTAGATACATACTCTTACTTGCAAGCATATGATTTTTTAAAATTTTTTTTATTTATGTTTTTATTTTTTTATTGTATCACGGGAATTCATATTACAAAGTCGTATGGCATGAATAGCTGGCAGACCACGAAGGGCAGGTTCAGCCGCCTAGTTGGAAAGATAGTAAGCAGTAAGCATTCCATCGTTTCTTGCACCTCAAAAACAGCTCAGTCCGTCAGCCAGCGTTTTGACAACGACGAAGGGCTCAAAGCCATTGTCACTCGATAGTTCCATTCACAGGCGGCAGACTTCTACGCCACAGAATACAAAACTTGATACCACGATATGACAAGGGTCTTAATTCTTTTGATGACTATGTAGAAAAACAACTCAAACATTGCTGTACCTGTTGCCAATAAAGTTTTTCATGTAACTGTATCGTCTTTGTTTTAAGTAATTAGGGAAACTTACTTTCTGGATGCATCTCATAAGCTACTTGAGCAATTTAGGTCAAACTGGATACACATATTCCTTTCTGTCAGCTACCAAAGTCTTCGGATGGAGGGGGGGGGGAGGGAGATGAAAAACGAAGGGTAGCCCGCAACGGTTGAGAATCCTGTTTGATTCGTCCACTTTGTAGGACTAGTACACTTAGAAACATCTAATAAAATATATACATAATGTCAAATACTTACAAAAATTGTCCTGCCGGTTATCATTATAAACTGGTGAAATGAAATAAGTTTTTCGTTTGCAGTTAAACTTTGAAGCATTCGGCACGCCATTACAGTTCATTACTTCTACACTACAAACTCTGTTCGCGAAACTATTTAAGAGACTGTCTACATATACAGCACCGAAAATACTCTCGTAGTAGGCTACGATAGGTAGCTCAGGAGATGAGACGTCGTAGACAATTAGATGCACAAAGGCCGCCCACTAGCGCATCATGTTTTACCTTACAACGTCTTTACTACCATCTCTCTTCGCAAAACTGCTTCCAAAAATTCTATTAAACGTGCCTGTAAAATTATTTTATTGTACGACACATTCATTTAGAAATATGTACTGAGCTGAGTGAAACGGAAAACAAAGGTCGAAATTCGCAACAGATATAGAGCGTAGGTGAACGTGAAATGCATAGAGCACGGGGCAGAAGGGGAGTAACGTAAGAATGGAATATATATATGCACATCCGGGTGACTCCGAGTACTAAGTTACATCAATATAGCTACTCTTAATACATTTGTATTGCAGTAATGTAAAATTCTTTTATATTCCAGACATGTTTCGCCGATACATTATGGTAGGTATATTTAATCTGGAATAATACATTCTCCCATTTTCATATAAAAAAATGCATCAATTTTGTGTCTTTAAGGGCTGGTGCATTGCAGAGGGAGAAGCGAAATTCGCGTGCTCGGGCTTCGCAGCGCGATTCCTCACAAGCTAGCAAAAAAATAAATAAATAAATAAAATAAAAAAATAAAAAATAAAAAAAATCCGTCACAAAATTTCGTCCTGTGCATACATCCGGCAGTAAATAGACGTCGAAGACTGAGATGGGTGTGTATTTCGTACGTCAGTGTGTTTCAGAATTATCCAATTATACTTTGTAAGTCAAATTATTTTCATTACTATTGCCACATATTTCGGCTTATTTGCCATCGTCTGATTGTATGTAGAACTGTAGAGTTTCGCTACATTGCCTAGAATTTTTATAAGTAACTAATATTTTGATTTTATAAAAATGTGTTGTTATATAAGTTGACTGGTCTGTGATTTTGTCACTTTCGAGCTATTTTATATGTATGTTCCTTCGTTCATATTGGATCAATATTGGTTACTAATTCAAATTAGATTAGTTACGTTATCTAGTGGTCAACGAAGCTCTCAAACGACACTGACGTAAAATAACTGAGCAAACTTCGACAATTACATATGGCAACTCATTTCAATTACTAACCAATATTTCTCCACTAATATCGAAGAAACATACATAGAAAATAAGTTTACAGTGACGAAACCAATATATATCATAGCTATTCAATGAGGGTGTACTGACATCCTCGGGTGTCGCAAAGCGGCGGCAATGGTGTTTAGTAAATTAAAAACATGAAACAAATTAAAAGCTTGTGGTAAAAAGTACAAAACATCCTTCTCTTAGTTTAGTAGACCGAGCGAGGTGGCGCAGTGGTAACGCACTGGACTCGCATTAGGGAGGATGGTGGTTCAAATCCACCTCCGGCCATCCAGATTTAGGTTTTCCGTGATTTCCCTAAATCACTCCAGGCATATGTCGGGATGGTTCCTTTCAAAGGGCACAGGCGATTTCCTTCCTCATCCTAACCCAAAAACTCCGAGCGTTTGCTCCGTCTCTAATGGCCAAGCTGTCGACGGGACGTTAAACCCTAAGCATCCATCCATCCATCTTAGTTTAGTGAACTGTACTTAAAAATTATTCAAAAAAGTAATATTTCTTTTAAGTATAATTTGTTGCAATATAATATCTCTTAATTGTAATTGATAAAATGGTGTATCATAAAACAGTATGAGCTAGAAGGGTGCGGGATTAAGAAAAGTTTGGAAAGCTTAAGTACTAGTTACTTATCTGATGTATTGTCCCGAAACTATCTACGTTTCTACAGATAACCAAACGATGGCAATTAAGTCGAACTAGGTGCCTACAGTAATAAACAGAATTTCATTAATAATAATTAATGTTACAGAATACAGTTATCTTCAATAATGTATGTATTTTACAATACGAGCTGTTCATTTCGGCATAGAGCCATCTTCAAGTGTAATGTGATAGTCTGTATAGCTGCTCTATTAGTTATGTTGACGAATTACTTTTGCGGTATATTAACTATCGTAAGAGTACACGACGGTAAATACCTTTCGGGCAACACCTAATAAAATAAATTTACCATAGTCAATATGCAGCAAAAAGTAATTCGTCTGAATAACTAACAGCCCCTATTCAAACAATCGTATTACACCTGAAGATAGAGCTACGCCGAAATCAGCAGCTTGCAGTGTAAAAGTCACGCATTATTGGAGTTAACAGTGCTCTGGAATATCATTTATTATTATGTCAATGTACAACATCACTAACAATGTGGGCCCAGAAGATAACAAATTAGATTTGATTTATATAGCTGCGTTTGGAGGTAAGTGCACAGAAACTGCATGAATTCATATTAATCGACTGAAGATGGCTTAATAGAAAATGCGAACTGCGTCTGATACGAAAAGAGATATCAGAGTGTAGGAAAAGAAAGATGTTCGTGTTCGCACCTGAAACGTAAAGAAATATTAGATTGAAGCAAAATGGAAGGACATAATTTTGGAAACATTGTTTCACTTTTCTGGGCAACAGCAATCTTATTTAAATTTATAAACGGAGAACACTCTAGAGTGCAATAATTTATTTTATGCAACTAGTTTCGGTCTTCGTTGAGACCATCTTCAGGAATTTTAACTCCATCGATGTTGTGGAGCTGGCAGGTAACTGGAAGCCTTCCAGTGTGTCACTGCAAGGCTTCCAGTTACCTGCCAGCTCCACAACATCGATGGAGTTAAAATTCCTGAAGATGATCTAAACGAAGACCGAAACTAGTTGAATAAAATAAATTATTGCACTCTAGACTGTTCTCTATATATAAAATGAACGGAGCTTATGGAATGAATAGTAATGTATTTTGGAATAACTTATTTGGCTATATTTTCCAATATTTGTTGTTGCTATAAGACTGGAGACACGCACTCTGAAGAATAGGGTTTCAGAGACGTCTGCCTCCGAACATACAGATATGGATTTCCCGTGATTTCCCTAAATCACCAAGCGCAAATGGCGACACTGTACCTTTGAAACGACACAGCGGATATACTCCCCCACCCTTAACAAATAAATAAATCCGATACTTTGCCCCGTCGCTAATAGCTTCGTTAAAACCTAATATTCCTTCCTCATTTTGAGAGACATAAACACTCATTTGCGGCGAGAACTTGACAGGGTGGTATCAGATTAAGCTCCGGAGCAAGTTATGCGGTGGCGGCAGTCACTGATAGTGAGGCAGCCGTTAACAATTAAGCTGTGGCTGTGACAAGCTGCAACGCTGAGAGGCTCCTACTTCACCCCCTCCACGATCCTTCACGAATAACAGTGACAGCCGTATTAGTAATCTAATAGTTTCAACAGAACTATTTCCACACTAGAAATATCTCAGATAGGTAATCTTGGTAGTGTGACAACATTTTTGCAACACTAGAAATAACATGGGGTTGTTGATTTAACAAATATCTTAACCCTTTCAGACCTGATATTTTTTCTCTGTCAAGGAAATTATTTTTAATGCTGCAATACTCTTAAGTTAAATTTTCAATGATTTTAGAAGCAAGATTTGTGCAATAATATGCACCCATTTTCGTTCTACAACACTGCGTATACTCAAAAACAAGGCTTTTTTAAAGGACTAGATTAATTAATTTTGTAGTGCCAACTGTTGTACTAAATAAACTGATCGTTCAATAACTACATCGCAAAATAACAACTTCTACTTTCAGTTATACAGTGGAATACAAGTAACCCACAATTTCCGTGTTCTTTGAAGTTCGCAAACTGCTGCGTGGTGCAACACTCGCCTCTTAATATTACTATAGTGATCTTCTGCAGATGGCAGTAATTGTATACGATGAAATGATTGAACACTCAGGTGTCGTATACATGTTCTTTCCATTGAGAAAAAACGCTTCTGAACCATCTTAGACGCCGTAGAAGTTATGTACACATTTGTAGCCAGTGGGTCCGAAAGGGTTAATTACATAAACATTCACTATTTTTTCCATTTAATGAAACACATTGTTTATCATTAATAAAGTGAAGAAAACGAATTTTACGAAATGTGATTGAAAGCTTCTGGTAAAATCTCAGAAATTCTTCTCAACGCCGATTTTACATGCCCAAAGCACGTTTCGGAGGATTTGCGTTGTAATGATGTAAACACCATTTGCAAATTTGATGTCATATAGCGCAAAGCTTTCCAACTTTTCTTAATGACGACACCTTTTGTAATATATACAGTTTCACGAGACACCCTTACACTAATATTAATTAGAAAGATTTAATTGTAACAAATGCTGCTTTAAAGACGTGTTAATTTTTAAGATTCATTTCTAAGTACAGTACACACTGAACTAAGACCAATTTTTTAACGTGTATAACCTCATGAATTTACCAGTCTTTAGACACCCTAAGTGTTGCGATATCCAGTTCGGAAAGCTCTGATGTAAGCTACATTAGAAACCACAAATATCTACACATCTCCGTTACCTACATTTTGACATCGTACATCGTGCATCTACAACAATTCGTGTCCATAAAAATGTTTTTAAAATATATGATCACGAAATTAGATTACTGTTGATAAATCAGTTGAGGTTATTATTATAATTATTGTTATTATTATTGACATTACCTGCCAAATTGTGTCATTTGCCTATGACTTAATCTTCTTTATTTTCTGCTATACCAGAAGTCTTGTAACATTTATATGAAAATATATAATATTTTGCTTTTATGCTTGTCTTCTGTGTTTGTATAGCAAAGATCAGATTACGATGACTTCGGTGAGTTGATTACCAGAACGCCGTTGAAGACTTCTAAGGGCTCAGAACCTTCGGCCTTCCACAGAGGCCAAGGTGGGGGTGAAGAGATGATGACGTAGCGGCGTAACGAACACCGAGAGCAAATTCAACCAGATTTGACACACACATGACGCCATATTTGTATAAAACTACTCTCCCTCTGTGTGTGTGTGTGTGTGTGTGTGTGTGTGTCACCGCATAATAAACCTGAATGTAAAAAATTAATTTTGCAGGCCAGAAAGAGCGCAGGCTTCCATGACCGGAGAACATTTCAGTAACTCTTTCTCATACTCTGAGCGCGTCAGTGTTCGATAAAATATCAGCATTTTTGTGTACTACAATATGCCTTTTATAAGCATTAGATCTACACATGGCATAAGCAAATTTTTTTTTTTTAAATATCGCGTTCTTTTAAAATTGCAACAACCGTCAGTGACAGTTACGTCTACGATTAATCGTGCACCTTCATACTGTAGAGCTGACCAGTGCTTACAAACGTGAATATGATCTAACCTGACTACAATGAGACTTCCAAATGTGTAAACTATCAAAGTTATAGTGCTAGACAAGGAGTTTACATAAATTACTGGTGTTGACAAAGCTTAAACCGTTGTGGGTTTCCCTGTCCCGGTGTCTCTCTTGGCTTTTACGAAAGAGTGATGTTTTAAATCGTTTAATCTTCTTGATTCTTCAATCGTGTTTAAGTTCTGACCCAGGATAATATACACAATATCATTTACTTGCTTAATTATTTTTTTCAGACGTGTTCATGAATATGACTGTTATTTAGACTCTGAGAATTTCAAAACCAACACAAAACACACAATTTTCGTTCCTTCACTAATACAGCAACCATTAATGGCATTTAACGTTAAATTTACGAAATACATCATATTACGTGACATCTGTCAACAGAACAAAGACCATTAAGTGCCCTTTTGAGTTACAGGAAAAATGTTTCTGTTCTTCAAAAGTATTTGTTAGAGTGAATTAATACCTGAACTTGGTTTTGTGTCGAGTTTATATAGTGTGGCTTGAAAAGTTTTCATAGTCTCAATGACTAAAAAGAAATCAATTACTCCTGTTACACTCGTTCAATATATTAAAAACTGAATATGTGTACTACAAGTGACTCAGAATAATTATTGAAGAATAAAACTTCATTATCTTAAATCCTGTAAAGCGTCAAGAAATACTTATAATTCTACTACTCCACCACGCTTCTTAAAAAAATATTATTAAAGAGAAAATGTTCTTTACTGATAGTATTTGTTACTGTTATCATGTGACAAATTATAAGCAAAATAAGGATGTACATATGTGTAATTTTAAGTGGGAGTTCAGAAATAAATAGACCTCAAATGCGAATTAATGTATCACATAAAGTTTATTTTACGAATAAAAATAATACGTTTCATTTCATCTACATAGCTGACCTGTGTGTAAATATCTGACAGGCCCATGTGCTTAATTTATTATCTGTCGTCGAAACAATCATATATACAATATACGCTAGTTAAATACACAAATATACATGACAAGTTTTTTTTGTACAAGAACGACACTAGACACACACATTTGCAAGAGCGAAAAATGCCTAAAGAAAGTATGAACGAAAACATAAAAGAAACAGTTACTGGACAAATAAATACACAAAATGATAAAATATTTGGTCACAGATTTTGTATAGAATTTATCTATACAGGACAAAAACTTTTAAGGAAATTGTTAAAAATACATTACATAATTCTGAAGTTGTAAAACATTAATAGCACAGAGTAATTAATGAATTTTCTGCTCAAAAAAGTGTCTGCATTGGCGAAATTGGTAGGTTTTGTTCCTTACATAATGTTTAGCCTTTGTTAGTAGGACATTTTTAATTATTTACATCGAGACGATTTTTTACATTGTGTTCTTGATTCGGTGAATAGCAACTATATGAAGCGTTGAATGTTCAACCGTTTGAAACCAGGTTGGTTACAGAGAGAATCAAGAGTCTCATTTTACGCTCATTTAAGGTCAACAGCAAGCTGCTGACTCGTGTAATTTACATAAACTTTTACAGTTATATTATCAACAGAAATACAATGAGACATTGGTCTGCACTACGTGCATTCAATCGTTAAGCGTCAAAAAAAGCAAAAGTGAAACACATAATGAAAAGAAGTTTTGTTGTCTTCTATACAAGAACATCTGTTAAATAAATATTATAGAACAAGACATATTACTGCAAGGTCTGGTGAGCAAATGTCAGTAATAAACAGTAACATTAAAAATTATAAGACTGTTGACAGTAAATAATTTTCGGTAAAGTGAACGAAAGTTCATGCCGAAAAATATTTTAAGCTAGTATTATGAAAAAATAAATAAACTCCTTTAGAGTCAGAAAAATTACATTGTCATCACATGTCTATTTCATAGCGTGACGAAAGACAATTAATTTTGTGAGTAGAGACATAAGTACAAATAGTAAAAAAGAGTATACAAGGACTTAGGTAAACGCCTGGCTAACAGAAGTGCCTAATTCTAATTGACGATTTTGCTAATGATTTTACAGCGTGGCGCTGAAATTTGTTTGTCAAAATAATTCTGACACGCGCTTCAAGTGTCACAATTTTAGGAACAAGACCATCTTAAAGAATGGCGAACTATTATCTAGGAACAGTATCATATGCTGTTTCTAACAGAGATCATGCTACAATTTTAAGAATTAGATATTACGCTAAGCGTATCGGAATACCCTTAGGAGATCAAATACAATCACACAGTGAATACATCACGAGTTCAGCAGACGTGCTCTTAACACTGGTCCCTGTGGTACTAACAATCATGAACGTGCATGGTGAGAGGCGTCTAACAAAACATATGATGTTTTTAGTAGCTATCTAAATTATAATTTGAGCCAATTGCTATATAATTAAGAGAGCACCTAATGTTACACAGACTAAGCATACAAACGGTGTCATCATCGGCTCGAGCTTACGACGAATTCATCATCAGATGATCTGAGTACGTCACACAATAACTCGTCAGCTGATGAATCCAAATAGGCACGCGCAATGTAAACAAACCTGCTTTCTGTTCGCGGGGACTCAAATGCAAACAGCTCTCACTGTTCAACTGACGACATACTACATACCCAGATTATCTGAAGACGAAAACGTTAACAGTACTTTCATTTGATTAGCGTTTTTACTATTCCAGTGTATTTCGAAGCCGCGGTTTTCAAAGACAGCACTGTGAATGCTGAAAAGTGGAAGTTACTTGTGGTATCATCAAAAGGCACAGGTTGACATCTTAATAAGGATAGTTACATAACTATTGAATGCGTGTTGATAAAACTATGACTTCTAAAGGTACACTGGTTGAGTAAAATCGCTAATAAAAAAGACATGACGCATCTTATTAGAAAATTATTCTAGGAAATTCACTGCATCGTTTGGACCAGATACATTTATTGTACCGGAAATACTAATATTCGTGTGACCTGCCGCTGATATGATTAAACAAATACCTAATATTATTTGCAGGCTTTCATAGTTACACAAAATTCGAAGTGACATCAGAGATTATGTTGGAAGATGAAATATTAATGACAGTGGTGTTCAAATGAACCGGCTGCCTTTGGGACGATGATTACTACAGACGCTTAACACTGCTTCAGGTCATTAAATAACAAAAATCGACTTGCTACTAATTAAACAGTAAAACAGCACTTTCACACTTAGCTCCCGTAGTTAAAATAGTAAATAGTCCACCAAAATGTTTATGCAGGTTTTAGTGTTTTGACATCACGAGCTAAATTTGACAACCTGATGATAAGATGAAAAGATCTTGCTCACTTTTGAATGAGTGACAGTAATTAATTTTTTTTATTGAAGTCTTCCTATGAAAACCGTATTTACTTTTTTACCAATAGCGATTTATCGTAAAATTTTGGATATCTAGTTTCAGCAATGTAAATTATAATCTTCAAATAAAAAATAAATACGACTCCGACTCTGTGGACCTAAAGAAGGCTGTTCATATTGTCGAAACTAGTTATACGCTAATGTATGATGCACTTACATTGACAAGAAAATAAAAAGGGGAAAATGATGTATCGGTAAAATGCGGTTAAGCCATCAAAAACGTTAGAAATTTAGTATTCATTATTGTCCGTCGTCAGTTTCGAATGGTTTTTGTTCCATTTAACCTGTAAATGCAACAACATCCAATCGTAACCATTCATCAAGCCTGGCATTGTCAGGAGTGGAGACATGCGATCTTACGTTCTGTACACAAAATTTCTAAAGAAGGAAATTCTATTCATAGATCGCTAATGCATCTCATACTCAAATTTTATTGTCGTATCTATCGAAAAACATTACCGATGACCGATTTCGATGTTACTTTTTAGATACTTTTCGGACCTAGTTTTCCAAATAACCTCGTAGGCCTATGTACGAGCCTCACGTTCTTGCATAAATATCATGAAATGACTCGCAAGTGTCCACCACATTAAGTTGCAGACATAGCGATAAGTACATCATGACAACTCGTGAGTTGGAATAGCCGATATTTTAGAGAAACATTGTTTAATGTCTGCACGACTGACCTGCAGACATTAAACGATATTTATGTGAAATAAGAGCTATAATACATCGCTTCTTTTCGAAGATCTATCTCGAGCAAACCACCGATTTTTGTTTATATAGAGCCATAGATGTTTCGCTACAGTTGTAGCATCTTCAGTGGGGCTTTATATTGCTTTAAATGGAACTAGATGAATATTTTAGTTCGTATCGTTAATCATAGATTTAAACAAGAATTTCACGTATGTATATATTCCTCGTTGTACATGTTCGTTACAGATTTCCTAGATTATTTTTGTAGGTTTCGTCATCGTCATCTTTAACTGTAATAACCAGTGCAGCGGCGGAGTGGCCGAGCGCATTGTGGAGCTATACTCCGATGCGCGGGGCCGTTCCCCGTCGGGGATTCGAATGCTCCCTCGGGCATTTGAAGATATACAGTAATAATCAGTAAATTACTTCTCTTGTTCAATTTAAAGCAATATAAGGACGCAATGAAATGCTACAACTGTATCGAAACATGTAAGTGTATATAAGAAAGTAACCCAGTGTCTTGCTCAAGGCAGATGCTCATAGAGCATAACTAAATATTTACAAAGAGAACATAGATCTAAGGGCTTCAGTACCAAACTGTTGACTGAAATGCTACAACTGTATCGAAACATGTAAGGGTATATAAAAATGTAAACCAGTGTTTTGCTCAAGGCAGATGCTCATAGAGGATCAACGAAATATTTACAAAGCAAACAGAGATCTAAGGGCTTCAATACCAAACTGTTTATTCTAATATATCGATTGTGAAGAGTATAGTAATAAGTGAAATAAATCGCAATTTGCGATGTTATGGCATCACTGTTATGACATCGCAAATTGCGATTTATTTCATTCATTTGAACACTGTAAATAGTCAAAATAAATATAATTGTATAGTAATAAGGTTTTATAAGAAGACTTCAACAAAATTGCGTGGTAGTCAGTGAGATTACAGTAGTTAATATAACAACCGGTATGTAATTTGCTTAGATTGATTAATACTAGAGAGGCATATTTTCGCTCTTGCAAACAGGGGAGTCTTAATAATACGACAGAGTCTGTAACGCAGCGGTGGCGAACGAAAGTCAATAAATAACGTAATAACAACAGAGGAGTTAGGTAGGAATATCGCGGGCGGTACCTAGCTGTGCCTGGAGGCGAGCACGGTGACGGGCTTGTAGATGGGCGCCGGCCGCGGCTCGGGGCTGGAGGCGGCGGGCTGCGGGGGCGGCGCGTGCGGGGGCGGCGGCTGCGGGGGCGGGTGGTGGCCGTGGCCGTGGCCGGGCGGCAGCAGCGCCGGCGCCGCCAGCGAGCGCAGCGTCGCGTAGAAGTCGTGGTAGGCGGCGGCCGCGTAGCGCAGCGGCGGCGCGTGCACGTGCGGGGGCGGCGGGGGCGGCGCGGGCGCGGGGGCGGACGGCCCGTCGGCGGCCAGCAGCCGCTCCACGCTGAAGGCGGACGCCTGCAGCGGCGTCGGCTTGGCGAGCGGCGCGGGCGGCGCGGGGGTGGCGGAGGCGGCGGCGGCGGCGGCCGCGGCGGCCGCGGCGGGCACCAGGAGGCCCGCCCCCGCGTACGGGTACGGGTAGCGGTGGTACAGCGCCGCGGGGTTGCAGTAGAGCGCGGCGGGCGACAGCGCCCACGGCGACCCGGCGCCGCCCCCGGGGGCGTACGGCGAGCCGGCCGCCGCCCCCGAGTACAGCCCCGCGGCCGCCGCCGCGCCCAGCACCACGGTGCGCTTGAAGGCGGCGAGGCGCGACCGCGACGCCGCCGTCGACCGCCGGCGCAGCTTGCCCGTCGTGCCGCCGATGAAAACGTCCTCGCTCGACGGGTCCAGCATCCAGTAGTTGCCCTTGCCCGGGTCGTCGTAGTGGCGCGGCACCTTCACGAAGCACTTGTTGAGGCTCAGGTTGTGCCGGATCGAGTTCTGCCAGCCCTGCTTGTTCTCGCGGTAGTACGGGAAGTTCTTCATGATGAACTCGTAGATGCCGTTGAGCGTGAGCCGCTTCTCGGGGCTCTGCCGGATGGCCATCATGATGAGCGCGTTGTAGCTGTACGGCGGCTTCTCGTTCTTCTTCTTCTCCTCGCCGCCCGGCTTGGCCTCTGAGGTGGCGCCTTTGCCCGCTTCCTTACCGGCGTCGCCCTCCTTCTCGCTCGGCGCCGGGGGCGTGTCGGGGGCGTGCTGCCGGCTGCAGTCGAGCGGCGGGGGCGTCGCACCTCCAGTTACATCCAAATCGCTGCTGCACTCCGAGTCGGACGCCGACAGGTCCGGCGTGAGCGCGAGGCGCGGGCTGCACGGTCGGCCGCACGGCGACGCCGCGGTCTCGGGCAGGATGGAGCTGATGCTGAACGACGACTTGAGCGGCGTGCGGGCCATGACGGGCAGCGGGAGCGGGCCTTCCACCTTCACCATGGCTGCCGAGCCCCTACAGCCACATCCGTCTGCGCCACACAGAGCGCTGTTCCCTTCCTGCTCCAGCAATCCGGTGATTCAGAGCGAGTCGCGAGCCGTCTGACTCACTCGCCGGTCAAGTGACTCACTCCGCAGCAGCTCCGCGGTAGCCGACTCTCAGAGAAACACACGCGGAACAGCTGACTCCCTAGCCACTACCACACGGTCACAACTGTCCGCGTAAGTTCGGAAGACGCGAGGGCTCGGAAACGGGACGAGACTGCAGCAGCTGCTTCCTCTTCGCTCGCCCGCCGGCCTCCGTCTGTTTTCGACTCGGCCGCGCGACACAAAACGCTTGTCGGCGGGCAGCTGTGTGCAAACAAGAGGCTCCCCCGGCCCGACTCGTCGCCCCCACCCCTGCGCGCCAGCCAGTGCGGCGCCGGGCCCCGCCCTCCGGACCGCCCACCGGCCAATCGGAGGCGCCCGGCGCGGGCGGCGGGGTGGGGGGAGGCGCGGCACCTCACCGCCATCGGCCGGCGGCGCGGCGAACCGCGGCCCGCTCTTTGCGGCGACTCCGTGTCGGCCGAGCGCAAAAGGTAAAAAGGGCGGAAGGGGGCGAAGCGAGAGAAAAAAAATAAAAAGTGGAGACGACCGGTAGCTGTCGGGCTGCGCCCCCCTTCTGCTCCTCCCGGCGTAATAATGGAGCGGCCGCTCTATTAGTCTGGAAAACCCGTTTTGTGGCGGATGCGGCGGAGCTAATGGGTGCCGAGGTGGGCCGTTCGCGCCGCGCGCCGCGAATTATGCGCCAGCGAATCCCTGCCTCAATTCCGCCACGTAGCGCTGGCGCCAGTGTCGCGACGCCACTGGCAGGTTACTGCCATGTGTGACCTTCGCGCCAGTCACCGTCGTAATGAATCCGCAGACCGAGTAAGGCCTGCTTCGTTCTGCATTCGCGGATCAGCTGAGACGTCGATCGTCAGATGGCATTGCAAAGGCACCAGGAAAAGCCCGCGGTAATTTGACGGTACAAAAATGGTTACTTAATTTGATCCGTGTTACATGGATATTTCTCGAGGTCTGCGACTGTATTGTACGATATTTTTATGATATTTTAAAAATGACTGCGTCTCAGCAACGCTTATAGGATAGCAAATTAATAAGTAGCCAACCAGTTGCAATAATAGTTATGTAATAAACTTTTGAGCACGGTTTCGACAGATATAAACCCGTCTTCTTCATAAATACATGTATACTATACTTGCATATCACAGAAATTTGACATCTTTGTGATCTAGGGATCAAATTCCTGTAATATGCAAGTATAGTATACATGTATTTCTGAAGAAGACGGGTTTATATCTGTCGAAACCGTGGTCAAAAGTTTATTAAACAACTATTATTGCAACTGGTTGGCTGCTTATTAATTTGCTATATTTTTATGAAATAACTACTTGCATCAGTCATTTTTTACTAATATTTAATTAGCACGACGCGTTTCGACAGCATGCTGCCATCATCAGGTGCATTACACAGTTATTTATAGATGTGTATGGTTCAATTTGTTTGCCAGAGAGGTTATGGATCGAACAACGGTCATTTGGTTGGTATTGGCTCGGTGTGCCAAAATATGAAAAACACTAACCAAATGTCTATTATGTATTTCACTGTACTGTTTTTGAAGAAAACGCCTTTTGCTACTGCAAATGAAGGGTTTTATTTATTATAATTCACCCATAAGCGTTTCGCCTTTGTCACAAGGCATCATCAGTGTGTGTCCCTGAAATTTTTACACGTTTCTGCTTACACATAAAGGTTAGATTTCTTACATATGTACAAAACATTTCGTTTCTGATTTAAAACAGTACAGAAGCATGTGTAAGCAGAAACATGTAAATATTTCAGGACACCCACTGATGATGCCTTGTGACAAAGGCGAACCGAGTATGGGTGAAGTATAAAAAATAAAACCCTTCATTTGCAGCGGCATAAGGCGTTTTCTTCAAAAACAGTACAGTGAAATACATAGTATTCAGCTGCTGCTCAAATGGCCACTGCAAGCAACGTATCAAATGTCTATTGTTCGATCCATAACTTCTCTGGCAAACAAAGTGAAACACACACATGTATAAAGCACCTAATGATGCCTGCCGAAACGTGACGTCCTAATTAAATTTTAGTAAAAAGTAACGTAATATTTATTATTTCATAAAAATATCAACAAAAATGTTTCTTCATTCATCGCTGTCGGTCGCACTACGAGATATCAGCATGTCGTGCACGTCTCTAGATATGGTGTTTCTTGTATAGGCTACATGTATGGCTCTAGTTTGTGTAACGGTGTAGATTACTGGCAAAAGGTTTAGTGAATTAGCAAAAAGTATAAATGAGTGCATATATGGGCGCTATGTATATTTTGTTTGAAAATAACAGTATTTCCATCCTAGGTCTATGACACCTATTTGCATTTCGAAACAAATAAATGTAGAGTAAGGTAGTACAATTGCGATCATCTCGGAGAAATAGTATTGTAACTGGAAATATATCCAGAAAAAAAATAATTTTAACTATGGCACTTGTTCTTGGATGTTTAATGAATATGCAACATAAATATTAAACAACTACATACGTAGGTAGAAACACAAAAAAGGTCACAGAATTGAAAAAAAATCGATCGAAAATATACCACCACAGGTACAATTGTGATTACTTCCTCGTATAATTTTGCTCACTGGCAGCTTCCACATATAAAGCGGTTTTTGCCTCGGGAACCAACGCATACTTCGTGGTACCAAACACTGCATTTTTGGTATCGAATCCAGTCGCCCTTAACTAGAAAATTTATAAGAGCGCGTTAGACCAAGTAGCTTCACGCACCTCTTAACAGGAAAAAATTTGTATTTCCGTAGAAAAGACAGGAGGAGCTGTATAAACCTGTTACACCACAACGTCACGCAGAGGCAGTTACGAGACTGACAAATGGCGCGAAACCTTATGTTAATCTGAATTGTACCTGTACCGAATTTTTATTACCTTACCCTACATAGGTAAAGCATAAAATCACTTCCCACAATACCTACTAATACTAGTCACTTACATGAATTATTGTAAATTAGATGTCTCTGATACAACATAAAAACAATCCTCGTTGTCTGCATTAGACTTTGGTGAGACGTAGTGGTCATTTGACTGCACTTGTAATTTGACTGTCTCGACCACACTTAAAACTTTATTGAAGCCTTAAGCATTTCGACATATCGTAATTTTCAACGGCAAAGTTGTGTTAAAAAATTCCCAGTAAGACAGTTTGTGTCACACTCATACGTCATATATAAAACAAATAATGGAAATTCCAGATTGGAATTAAACAATATAATAATAATAGTTTACAACTCACCGCAAAGACGTAACGGCGAGCTGAGACAGGCACACAAAAAAGACACATATACAAAATTTAAGTTCTTCAAAATATAGAACATCCACGCAATCACACAGTCACACAACCATCTCCGGCTACCGCCCGGCCGATAGCTGAAGTGTTGTATGTGTGTGTAATTTTTATGCGCCTGTCGCAGCTCGTCGTTACGTCTGCAGTGAGTTGTATGGACGTGACCTTTCTGCAGAGAGATGGTCAGGGGATGATTTTTTTTAGTTTTGACGTATGTCTGTGACACAAATTGTCTTAATGGGACTTTTTAAACATAACTATGCCTCTGGAAATGACAGAATATCGAAACGCTTAAAGGGATTAATAAAGTTTTGTTATTATATTATTTCCATAATAAAACTGAATGACGAAGTTTCGTTTAACCATCAGAAGAGCTAGCCCAAAGCTTATTTGGTTTGACATGAGAATACACATCACAAATATCATGCATCCCTGCCGTTCGATACCCAACAATAAAGTCCATTTAAACTGTCTGAAAAATAAAAATCGGTATTTGCACCTACAATCAGAACCATTTCTTGTAAGTGAAGGTGTTTTAGTCACTGGTCCGTACTTATTCCTTTCCTTTTCCAAAATAATATTTTCCGTTCGTGTACTGAAATAAAACGCAAACTAAAGTTTTAACTCTTTCCACCCTGCTCTCGTGTATTTTAAATTATTACCACTTTCAAATGTGCCACGAAATGGTTTAGGACTGCGGAAAGAGAAAGCAGACAACGTGGTGGGAAAGACAAATCCTAACAACAGTTTGTCGAAGGCATAGTGGAAGAAAAAAAAAGAATGAAAAGACTAGATGAAATAAAAAGGGGACATACCAGACTGCGGTGCAGTTGGCGTGAAATAGGATCATATAGAGTCGGCAATAAGGACAACTCGTTTTGTTGACGATACGTAACAAATTTCTTAACGTGACGTGGTAGTAAAGGCCTACATAATACACACGTAAATAGAATGAGTTACACATTTTTTTTATTTTGTTAACGGTTACTGTTATCGAAACAAACTTTCTGATAAATGATAGTGCACTATGGGTCACGTTCTCTAGTGGGTGATACAGTTGTGTTGTATTCATTTATTTATTTTTAATGGGATAGTGTATTTAAAAAAATTCATATGCTTGACAATCTAAGGGATTTAACAAACTACTTAAAATAACGTAAAGTAACTTATGCTAAGGACTGCACAAACACCCATGCCTGAGGGAGGACTCGAACCTCCGACGGCGAGCAACGGCGCTCGTCAGCAACGCACCTTAGAACTCCCGGCCACTCGACTGCGGCTGTATTTTTCATAACAACATTCAATAGTTCTGGCAATGTGAAATACAGTGAATAGCGCTTGCTAATATTGACGTATAAATTATTCGCAATAAATAAATAATAAAGAAAGAAAAGAAAGGAAATCGGGAAATGTTCTAAAATAGGAAAGCAATGCGGACGGGGTCAGCTATTGCTATTGCCGTGAAAACACAGCAAAGCAGAGCTGTCACTCTGCCGTCGTACTCACAATGTAGGAAGATGGCCCTACTTAAGATAAAAACTCATTTCCTAGGCGACATAGGTACAAGAGCAGATACATTTTTATGTATGTAGCTACAGTATAACCCTGCTCCCGGTGAGGTAACTGGGGCTTAGGAAAAGTATCCAAATGTGCGTACGTTTCATGGCTTTTATGGAAACAGCTACAGTTTCGCCAGGCAGATTCTCATTTGACCTTCACGGTTGCTGCTTACTTGTCAGAGCCCAAACGGAAACATCAGTCCTTCGATCCATAACTTCTGTGGCCCACAAAGTGAAACACACACATGTCTAAATAACTGTATAAAGCACCTCATGATGGCTGCCGAATCGCGTCGTGCTAATTGAATATTAGTAAAAAGTGGCGTAATATTAATTATTTCATAAAAATATCAATAAAAACGCTTCTTCATTCATCGCTGTATGCAACACGAGAAGCAAACTTACTTTTTTCTAGTGTTTATTCCACGACTAACTTTCGTAAAATGAAAAGAACTCCCCTTCATTAACAATAGTCATTGATTAACGACATTCTAGCTCTGAGGCCACATGTTCAGTTAAATTTAAATTTAAATTCCTTTTAAATTTAAATTCCTTTTTTAACCAATTTTAGGCCGATTTACAGTACAGAATAAACTCGTATGTTTTCCGCCGCACCACACGAGTTTACTCTGCATTGAAAATCTGCCCAGAAATTATTTTAAAGATTTAAATTGCTCAAGAGGCACCTGAAGATGAGCCACCAGTGCTCTAAATACAGCGTGTCGTTATTAAATGACGATTGTGACTGAAGTTGAGTTGTTTTCATTTTACACGTCTAGTGTATGGGCAAAGGCAGCCATCAAATAACAAAATTTTAGCTGTCCAATTGCTTAAAATGGTTAATGTACGTAAACCTTGACACATGTTTCAGCATGGACAAGAATACATGCAAAAACCTGTCATTATTGACGTAGGAGGTAAATCTTCTTCAGAAAATTCTGGGTCAAGATTTACGTTTATAAACCATTTAATGCTACAGGTCGGCTGAAATTTTGTTCACTATTTGATCGTGTTCCACTGTTGCTGATCTGCAGCGATGTTTAAGATCTTGTAAAGGCAGCCGTTTCTGATGTATAGGACACGTCAGGCAAAATTAGCACTCTTTTTATTTCGTGAACGGTTGCAGATTCAAATCGTTTTCGATAAATGTGATATGTGATTATCGGATAAGTAGTCATATCGATCGAGATGAGGAAGCAAGCTTTTTTGTATTTTTATTACTTTTTTAATAGTGTAGTATATTTTTCACGACTTTAATTCAATATCTCTTGGAAATACAATTACAGTGATAAACCGCTAGTTAATATTGATGCTTGACTTTTCGAAAAAAAAGAGAAATGTACAAAAAGTAGATAGTAATGCGGTCGGATACGGCTTCAGACATGTAAAATCCGCCAACGAGCTGCGAAGTAGTACGTGTTGTACCTTTAAAAAAGAATTAACGTGTCTCCTGGCAAGGAAGGTCAGGTTTTATTTGATTTGTTGTCAATACTGAAGGTCAAGATGCCACCCGTCCGCTTTGATCCATGCTAAACAGTTTTCGAAAAAAGAAACTTTTCTTCGCCACAGTGCCCTGCCATGCAGTTGCCAATGAGAAAGATCAAAGGCTCAAGTAGTTAGAGTTTTTTTAATTAAGTCATGGTGCTTGGTAGGTGGATGTGTGAACGTAAATTGGTCATTCCGTAAGAAAGTAACGACACCTTCGTGACAAAAGAAACTTGAACAATGTTTCGAGTCATACAACACGACACGCCGAATTCAGGGGTGAAAGCCGACGGTTGGTATTGGTATCCCGTGCATCAGGTGATGCTATTTACTCATTTATTTGTGTTTCTCAAACCTAGGAAAGTTAATACAGCAGTTTTTATTCAATGAATATGGCCGTTTATCATAACGTAGAATGCACGACTGATGTTTCCGTTTGGGCTCTGACAAGCAAACAGCAACCCTGAAGGTTAAATGAGAAACTGCCTGGCGAAACTGTAGTTGTTTCCATAAAAGCCATGCAAACGAGTTGTCCTTATTGCCGCCTCTGTATAATCCTATTTCAGGCCAACGGCACCGCAGTCTTGTATCGTCCCCTTTTTATTTCATCTAGTCTTCTCATTCTTCTATTTTTTGTACTTCCACCGTACCTTCGACAAACTATTGTTAGAATTCCTCTTTCCCACCTTGTTGTCTGCTTTCTATTTCTCAACCATTTTATAAACCTTTTCCGTATCTCCAACCACTGTTTACAGTATAATGACCGATCTTTACGAAAGTTTGCTTTGCCGTTGCAATTCTTCATCCAACAATTCGCCAATCTATGGTCGCACACTGACCTAAAATTCTCCACGCTCCCCAACCTGCTTCATTTAATCCTCTATTATTTTCACTTCGATTTCTTCTTTTCTGTTTGTTGATTATCATTCCATACTCTTGCTCTCTTTCTCTAGGTCTGGATAGTGTTCTTTGAAGAGATTGGATCTACTGTTTTATCTTAAAAGAGTATCATATAATTCTGATGCAGTTACTCTTCGGACATCCTATACCAACTCCCTGTGTCTCTATTTCTAGCTTTCTTCTTATCAACGTAGGGTACTAAAATATCCGCACTTCTTACGCTAACTCCTTGCGTTTCTATTTCCAGCGCCTTTATTATTAACTTATTGAAACATCCGTAGTTTCGGCCGCGTTGAGACGACCTAGCGCGCGGATTGTTTTCTTTCGACACACGAGCGAGTCATAAAATCGACTGACTTTTCCTAGTCTACACCCCTCCCTCCCCCCTCCGCAGCTACATTCAGATGTAACTTCAAGTTTTCCTCAAAAAAATTCAGACTAACCAGTAACGGGCAATGCAAGTTCTTTACCAGCGCATAACTTACATCTTACTTCGTTTTAATTTTGGCAGACACTATGCTTTCCTATTTTTACTTGCCCATATAAGCTTTGTTCCTATAACAATTCAGTCCACTTCTGTTCTCTTATTACAGGAACGATGTAGCAACCTGATCTAGGAATCCATTTTAGGCAGGATATTTTATTTTTATTATTTCAATTGCTTTGTACTTATATTAGTCAAGGTCAGTATTTTAGTTTAATTTTGTGTAAAGGATAAAAAATGTCTCTAGTGATACATAAGTACTTTAAAATGGTGACATAACTTCACTGAAACTAGTTGTACAAAATAAAGAAATGTTGTAAGTAATATAGCGACTGTGGCACATTACATTGTTTAAATGTCTTCTTAAGAAGTGTAGTCTATCAACAAAAATAGGTTACAAAACTCTCGTTCGACCGACGCTTGAGTATTGCTCGACAGTGTGGGATCCGTACCAGATTGGGTCAGTCGATAAGATCCAACAAAGAGTAGCACGCTTCGTGATGGGCTGATTTAGTAAGCGGGAAAGCGCCGCGGAGGTGAATCCATACCCCAGTGGCAGACGCTGCAAGAGAGACGATCTGTATCGCGGTACGCGCTTCTGTTGATGTTCCGAGAGTCTACGTTTCATGAAGAGTCAGCCGATATATTGCTTCCTCGTACATATGTCTCGCGAAACGACCACAAGGATAAGATTAGAGAGATTTGGGCTCACGCGAAGGTATACCGGCAATCATTTTTCCACCGAACCATACTCGACCGGAATAGCAGGAAGTGACAATGGTACGCGAAGTGCGGTGGCCGAGAGGACTGCGGTGCGCCAGTCACGGTCTGCACTGCCACTACGGTCGGGGGTTCGAATCTCCCCTCGGGCATGGATATTTGTGCTGTCCTTAGTAGTAGCTAGTTCATAAGTACAAACGTAGGCTTCCGCGGATGTCGTCACTATCAATAAAATTCTTCCGGGTATGAGACCGCGTCGTCATTTTATAAACTATACCCTGATGAAGACCGCCTGCCACAGTGGCCGAAACATCGGTATAGTTTATAAAATGACGAGGCGGTCTCATACCCGGAAGAATTTTATTGATACTTCATAAGTAGTTTGTAAGTTTAGGGACTGATGAATCCGTAGTCTAGTCCCATAGGCTTTCTTTTTTTTTTTTTTTTTTTTTTTTTTTTTTTTTTTTTTTTACGCGAAGTACCCTCCGCCACACACCATGTAGTGGCTTGTGGAGTACGGATGAAGATGTAGAACTTGCACCGCCAAGTATCAAATCACATTAGAATTTTTATCATAAAGACGAGACTCTCCCGCCTATTGAAACTTAATTTCTAGTGGAAAATAATAAAATAAAGAAATCAGATGGAAAAAAGGGAATTTCTTACCATATTATTGAAGAATAGAAGATTTCAGTTGCAAAAGACGGGAATTTTTTATCTTCACGACTAGAAACTCCAACAAATTGAATTATCAGCTGAGGAATATAGCTGCAAATATCTTGTATTTTAAAACAAGCATTTCTTGTATATATACATACATTAGCTGTCTCGGAAACGGCTCTAACGATTTCGGTGAAATTTTGTATTTACACTGTTTTTTTTTTCTTTTGAAGTTCACTTACATAGTTGTATTTTTCATAAAACGCGATTTTCCAAAATTTTATATACAGGGTGTTACAAAAAGGTACGGCCAAACGTTCAGGAAACTCCTCACACACAAAGAAAGAAATTATGTTATGATGTTATGTGGACATATGTCCCGAAACGCTTAATTTCCATGTTAGAGCTCATTTTAGTATTTCTCTTTAAATGTAAATTGAAATAATTCGTGCAGACAATTGTCAAAATATCCAATTGTTTCGTTAGTACGTACTGTACTTCTTCGATTCACCGCCAGTTGGCTCAATTGAAGGAAGGTTGACTTCAGTGCTTTTATTGACATGCGCTCATTGCTCTACAGTTGTAGCATCAAGCACATCAGTACGTAGCATCAACTGGTTAGTGTTCATCACGAACGTGGTTTTGCAGTTAGTGGAATGTTTAAAACATGTTGTTCATGCACGATGGAGCTCCTGCACATTTCAGTCGACGTGTTCGTACGCTTCTCAACAACAGATTCGGTGTCCGATGGATTGGTAGAGGCGGACCAATTCCATGGCCTCCACGTTCTACTGACCTCAACCCTTTGACTTTCATGTATGGGGGCATTTGAAAGCTTTTGTCTACGCAACCCTGGTACCAAATGTAGAGACTCTTCGTGCTCGTATTGTGGACGCCTGTGATACAATACGCCATTCTCCAGGGCTGCATCAGCGCATCAGGGATTCCATGCGACGGAGGGTGGATGCATGTATCCTCGCTAACGGAGGACATTTTGAACATTTCCTGTAACAAAGTTTTCGAAGTCACGCTCGTATGTTCTGTTGCTGTGTGTTACCATTCTATAATTAATGTGATTTGAAGAGAAGTAATAAAATGAGCTCTAACATGGAAATTAAGCATTTCCGGACACATATCCACAAAACATATTTTCTTTCTTTGTGTGTGAGGAATGTTTCCTGAAAGTTTGGCCGTGCCTTTTTGTAACACCGTGTGTGTGTGTGTGTGTGTGTGTGTGTGTGTTTGTTAAGGTCTTCAGTCCGGAGACTGGTTTGATTCAGCTCTCCACCCTACTCCATCCTTAGCAAGCCTCTTCATCTCCTCCTAAGAACGGCAACCCACATCCATTTGAATCTGCTTACTATATGCGTCTCTTGGTCGCCCTCTGCGATTTTTTCCCCACACACTTCCCTCCAATGCTGAATTTACGATTCCTCGATGTGTAAGAATGTGTCCTACCAATCGATCCCTTCTTTTGGTCAAGGTATGCGAAAAATTCCTTTTCTCTCTAATTCTGTTCAGTATCTCTTCATTGGTTACGCGATATACCTACCTAATCTTCAGCATTCTTCTGTAGCACCACATTCCAAAAGCCTCTATCCTCTTCCTGTCTGAACTATTTATCGTCCAACTTTCACTGTGTGTGTGTGTGTGTGTGTGTCAAAAAATTAATTTAGTGTTATTCGGATCACAGAAGATACATTAGCCTCGAAAACGCGGTGAGTAACACTGTCGCCTCTGGGCCACTACGACCTGTGACAGAACGTCATCACCAATCGCAAAGACGTATCGTGTGTCTTTAAACGAGTATGTGATGTTGTTGTTGTTGGTTTTTAGGAGACTAAACAAGTAGGTCATCAGTCGCCGAGTATGTGATCACGCATGTAATGTGCGTGCGACGAGGACGTGACTGACTGCGTGTGAGAGGAAAGTAATGAAATAAAGTAAGGCCATAGTAGCGGATTTCGTTTAAAAGGGGCTTGTCCGACACAGTTATTTATTGCTATTTAATTTACTATAGAGCAGAAACAGCATTAATTATAAACAATACTACTATGTAACAGAAGAAATAATTACCGAGCAACTCTCGGTCAACCAATATTCACTAATAAAAATGCTGTATAGTTTCAAATCCAATTAATTCGTTAAATAAAGTATCAAAATTTTATAACAAAGAGTGTAAGACAGCAACAAATTCAGCACATTATTCACTCAACGTCTCTTTTTATATATGTATTTCCTTTGTTATTTTTGCAGCATTCGAAAAGCGCGCGATTGATTTTCTTGAAAGTCGCTGTATCCAAAGCAGTGCTAAAACATCGGAAATTACTTGATAAGTGCCTAACAAAGATGTACTAAAGGCAATGACATGTCTTGTAAAGTCAGAAATGATCTAATAACATAGTCATTAGCTTTGTTTTGAAGATCTGAACTCCTCCTCGGCCATTTTATACTTTCTAATTTTGTTCTAGCACGAACGCCAGTGCGGCTTCGGCACCGAAAACGCCAACGACAAGAAAATCAAAAGTCCCTCCAGCTACGCGCCTTGCTGGCGATGTTATCAGACAGAGGTGGAGGGGGCGCTCCTGGATTCAGCACTCGCGTCAGCCAATTTCCCACTCCTGAATTAAAGAATAGGAGCGATAGGATTAGTGCAGAAACTCAGAAAGACGCATGGTAAATACTGCTTGTGTCTTTATTTTTATTACTTTTCTTTCTTCAGGAAGAATGGTGTATAGTAAACCATCTTCAATTTTCTGTCCTCCAAGAAAGTAGCAACCTGAAAATTGCGGTAGCGCTCTGTAGCTTGTTGCCCACAAGTTGCTTATTAACACCCAGCACTAGCAGTTTAACACTTTGAGGCACAGAACATAAAACCACTAAATTTCATGTGGAAACTGATTGAAATAGTTCAAATACACTATAAGGAAATGAAAATAACAATTTACTAATTTTTTGTACATTTTCTTTCAAATTTGGGGGTGGCTTCGATTGAAGTCACTGTGGCAAATAATGACAATGCTCACAATACATATGAAAACACAACACACAACATACAACAGCTCAATATGTCAAGCATAGATCTTATCTTACACAGTTTATCATAGTTTTCAGAATCCCTTTCTTGGCATCATGTTGTTATCATTCAAATGAATGCGTGATGTACTGTCTGCCATCAGGTTCCCCTGAATGGCAGGCAGCACCGCAAAACAGCAACGCTGTAGGGGAAACAAACCAACAGCAAAACAGGCGACGACATCAGGTAAACAAGCAGACGATTCCAATCGATTAATAGGAACCTTTCCTTGCAGAGGTCGCCGCTACATATGCCAGACACGATTCCAACGCCGGGTTCCTATTGGCTCCAGCTCGCTATATAGGCTCGGCCGGACGAGGACAGAGCCAGTCTTCGTTCCGCTGCTAATGGTAATCGGTCTATCAGAGACCGCGCTCTACGGGAAGACCGCCGACCGACGTACCAGCCAACCGAGAGGAACCACATCTTCGGCTACACCGACTGACGTCTAAGTCTACTGGTACAGCAAGTGATTGAATTGTAGAAGAAGTGATTTTCAATAGTCTTGGAGAAGTTACTTTTAACAAAGAGTGAAGACACAACACGTGATAGTAGCCATGGAAATCTGTTTAGAGATATGAGTGATCTTGTATAACTGTCCCTCACTATTTCGTGGCAAGACCAACAGGTGGCTACGGTTGAAACCACTGGATCAATCGGCTGGAAAACGATAAAAGCTAAAGTGAATGCAAATGAAGCCACTATGCTACAATATTGCCGCGAGTCTTCCGACAGCACGCGTGGTGTAGTGGTTAGCATCGCAGATCACTGTGCTTGCGGTCACCAGTTTAAATCCCGCCACGGGCACAAGGAAAAATTATTTCTTCGTATTTACTATTTCTAGAATGTTCTACATGTTTCTTATGTTTGATGTACTTGCAAGTTCCAGAAAATTCTGTCTATGTATAAATAGTGAAGCACTCCAAGCAGGAGTCAGTACGTACTGAGTGTACGCTTGTGTTAGCAATAAACGTGTTCTAAGTGTGAAGTGCTCTGCTCTATTAACGACCAGCCTTCGAATTCCGGACCACTTGCAGTTTTCAACGTAACATAATGAAATATGCTTTATTTGGTGCCACTCGCCTTTTTTTCGCGATAAAAATCCTCGATACATAGGGAAACCTTAATTTGACCTCAGCCTGCAACGGAATATTTGAAGTTGGGTGATCATCGACATCTACGCTATACTCTGCAGGTCAGTTTCAAGGTGTGTGCCGAAATGTTATGTCTGCCATCGTCACTTCCTCCTATCCCAGTTGCGCAAAAAACTATCACTGATTAGTTAGTTGGCCGTTTGAGACAGGGAGACCAAACTGCTAGGGTCATCAGTTCCCAGTGGGGAGGGGAAAGAAAATGCAGTCCTGAGAGGAAAGAAGAAAGACTGCATTGGCTCGGGGCCCCAAGCTCACCACGCACGTACGAAACAACCATGAAGCCCCTGGGGGGGGGGGGGGCGGACTATTGCTTCCGTGTGCTCCTCAATGTCTCTATAGTTATCCTCGTGGGCTTTTCGCGAGATACTATGTAGGGGGAAGTTACATATTGATCGACTCTTCAAGGAACGAATACTCTCAGAACGTTGATGGAGATACGCTCGCCTCTCTTGCAGCGTCTCCCGCTTTAGTTTGCCAATTATCTCTGTTCCGCTTTAGCACTTACTAAATCGTGCTGCTCTTCTTTGGAATTTCTCTATCTTTTCTGCTGCTGCACCAGAATGGTCGTGCGGCCGCACGCGTCATTGGTTTGAGTCCTCCCTTGGGCATAGATGTGCGTGTTGTACTTAGTATAAGTTAGTTTAAGTAGTCTGTAAGTCTAGGTATCGATTACCTCAGCAGTTTTGGCTCTTCCGGTTACAAACATTCGAACATTCTTAACCCTACCTGTGGGACCAAATTACGTTGTTTATCAGTCTCTAGACTTACAAACTACTTAAACTAAGGTAAACTAACGTAAGGACAACACACACACATCCATGCCCGAGTGAGGATTCGGAGCTCCGACGCGGAATGCCGCGCGATCCGTAACATGGCACTCCAGACCGTTCGGCTACTCCCGCGCGGCTACTGATGATCAGTACTCAGCTATCGACCAAACGAGTGTTTGGTAACCCACGTTCTTTGTTCATGGACTACACGTTCTGAGGATTCTGCGAATGAATCTCAACCTGGCATCTTCCTTACCCACGATTATTTGATGTGGTTGTTACCCTCAATCGCTCTTCATGTAAACTCTCAGATATTTTATGGAAGTAATTGCTTAGATTGTTTGTAATTACGTAATAATTGTACTTTCTTCCTAAGAGGGTTGGAACTTAAATAGTGGCAACTATTTATTCATAACCGATACAAAAGCGTAACATGTTTGTACCTGTTACTGTCCAAAATGGTCACCAGTGGAAGGCGTAGTATATCGTTGTTAGAGGCTGTTCTGTTAGTGGTGCGAATGGAGCGATCTACTGCCTGTCGAATCTCTGGTACAGTTCTAAAGCGAATGCCACGAAGTGGTTCCTTCGTCTTCGGAATCAAATCATAGTCAGAAGAACTTGAGTCCTGGGAGTATGGTGGATGGTACAGCACTTCTCAGTCCCATAGACCGAACAGAGCAGCCACAGGTTGCGCTGTATGCACCTACGCATTGTCGTGCAAAATGATGGGTGGGTTTAGCAGAAAGTATTGCCGCTTTTTCCGCAAAGCTGGTCGCAGGCGATGCTCCAAAAACGAACAGTAATACTGTGTATTTACGGTCTGCCGTGGAGGAACATTATGCGTTAGGATAACACCATCACAGTCGTACAAGAGAATCACCATAACTTTCATCGTACTGGGGCTCTGAAGACCTTGATAACACTGTCGTGCTGTACGACCTCTGGCACATTCAATCTTGATCCAACTTCGTTGTACCTGTTTCGAAAACATAGTGACACCGTTACGTTAGACCGCTCTCTCACAAGTGACTGTTTTTCCCTCGATTGTGCGCACGCCGGTGACGTGGGACGGGCGTGACCATTTGCTCTGAGGTAATATAGTATGTCAACAACGTGTGCTATCAGCGACAGTAGGTTCCATTGCATTGTGTCTCGACAGCAGTGTTGTCACTATTTAAGTTGCAACCCTCGTATATCTTTTACAACATGGTCCGAAACGCTGCAGACCCTTCTGCATTTCGCTATACTTTTCCAGTGTCGCGACTTCCGGATATACTTCAGTATCCTCTGCTAACTCATTGAATTTATGAGGGAAATTGTACATATTGTGAAAAACAACAGTCCTATAACAGTTTGTTGGGACACACCAGAAACACATTGAGTTCGGGACTTGTCTTCCTTGAGAATAATGTGCGGCGTTATGTCAGCTATAAGATTGCAGCTCTAGCGGAAAGACAAAAAATGTTCAAATGTCTGTAGAACTTATGGGACTTAACTACGGGGTCATCAGTCCCTAAACTTACAAACTACTTATGAACTAGCTAACACTAAGGACGGCACAAATATTCATGCCCGAGGGGGCATTCGAACCCCCGACCGTAGTGGCCGTTCAGACCGTGAATGGCGCGCCTGAGTCCCCTCGGCCACCGCGGCCGGCCAGGAAAGACAACCAAGGCGTAAGCAGGACAGTGTTTCTCATACTTAGGTGACGCTATCACGGTACAAGATGTACCTCATGTTTCAGGACACTGCTTCACCTGCTCGACAAACGACTCCACAACCGAACAGTCCGTGCCCACGACAGAGCTGAAGGAATCTACTGCTGGGGTTGCGAACACGTGCGCATCGGCAACCCTCCCGCCACAACCACTTTTTCGGGGAGACGAGTTCGCAGCCTCACTGCACAGGTCCATGGATCCACAGTTTCACATAACCTGGAACTTACAAATAAACCTATTGTCTTGCGGAACTCTGTGTTACTATAAATTTTTAGTTACGTTTAGTTTGGAATATAATGACCGCGGTGTTGATGAAACGAGGAGGAGGATGAATAAATCCTGGAGGAGCAGATAGCATATTCTACTCGAACGACTCAAAGATTGGGTGGATCAGCAAAGCTCCCTGTTAAAATCTCTACACAAGATCATCCACAGAGACTTTCATTTTAATTCTTGACGGTAGTGCACTGAGCTAGGTACAAAGGAAGCAAATGAAGCAAAAAGACCGGTAGCATAAAACCACCTTGTAAATCATCAAATAAACCCTCTTTCGACGACTTATTAAAAGCCTACATATTCTTCGCAAAGTACCTACACACTCTGAAGCATATGATGGAGCATTCCTGAAGCATTCCTGTTCATGGAATGGAATCAAATGCGCCCCGTACACTTCGGACTATTTCAAATCGCCATAGAACTGCCAACGATACGTATTTTAGCCACAATATCCGTATGGTTCGAACTACTCTGTACTTTGCTAGCCGCTCATTGTGCAACCTTATGAGCCTGAACTACATGTGCCGATAGCAAGTTATCCGATTGCGTACTCAGCGGATGAAACATTTAAGGACAATAAACGGGAGTAGTGTGCAGCCGCGGTGGAGTAGCCAAGCGGTCTAAGGCGTCTCGCTGCGGAGCGCGCGGTTGCTCGCAGTCGGAGGTCCGAGTCTTCTCTGGGGCATGGGTGGGTGTCTGTCGTCCTTAAGTTAGTTTACCTTAGTTTAAGTAGTTTGTTAGCTACGGACTGATGACCACGCAGTTTGGTCGGATAGATTTACAAACAATTGAACATTTTGAGTAATATGCCTGACGACAGATTCACCAGGTCTGTACCATATTCTTACCGATTTCGGACTTGAGCCTTTCTTCAGATAGTTCTATAAATTTACCACGCACAAATAAAGAGATTTCTCTACAGTAATAACGAAAATGCAATAATTGCCACAGAATATACCCCGAACTACATTTCGTTTTATGTGAGAAATACGTAATCCGAAAAAAATAAACGTGTATATAGTTTCCAAAGTTATCGGCAATGATAGAGCATTTACTTGACAAAATCTGTTCATCACGATTACCTTTTTTATTTGCGTCCATCCTACCCCCCTCCAATACAAATAGACCAAAATGCAGCAGCTGAAGGACGCCTGCGTCGATCCTAAAATGGTATACAGGCTATATTTCGAATAACTAGGCCAACAGATCCAGAGCTATACTACCATGTTCTGATTCATACTTATTTCGCACACCAGTTACAGTTTTCCTAGTCATAGGTGCCAATTGAAAGTGTACAAGCTTTACTTTGAAACACGTAGAGAACGAAATATTTCAGATGCGCAACTATGTATTTTTTAAACACTGAAACAATTTTCCACTACACCGTTAAAATTAGCGATAGTAATAATAAGTTGCTCTATTAGGGGCAAGTCAAGAGTGTGCCTCAAGACCGTCGCTGATTTTCGAAATGCTTCGTTTATAAAACTATCCAAAGAAGTCTCTTGCACAATAAAATGATACGTTACGCAGTGCCAAATACGTATATTTCAAAATGTTCAAATGTTTGTATAGCTTATGGGACTTAACTACGGGGTCATCAGTCCCTAAACTTACAAACTACTTACGAACTACCTTATAATAAGGACGGCACAAATATTTATGCCCTAGGGGGATTCGAACCCCCGACCGTAGTGGCCGTGCAGACCGTGACTGAAGCGCCTCAGTACGTATATTTTACAGATAGTTTAACACATCGACACAAAAACTTGAGAGAGCAGCAAAAATAATATTTTGCAATGTGACTACTACTTGTAACTTTCCTATCTAACGGGGTATGGAAGCAGCTGTGCTTTTAAAATAGGTCGCTACTAATATACGGCGTTTATTAGTTGAGGTAATACTTGGCCTCTAAAGTACTAAGCATGTAGACACCGCACATTACGTTAATATACTATTGATCAAATCATCACTCAAGTTTTCTGTGGATTGAAGTGCTACAATACTGCTTCGGAGAGGGCAGGAAATATAGTATTACATCCCATTACGAGGAGATCGTTCGCTTCGTAAACATACAGTGCGAATGTGTCAGGAGAAATTTGAAATAGGGAAGTTTTGTTTCAAATGTTTATCAATCTATCGGACCAAACTGCGTGGTCATCAGTCCGTAGCTTACAAACTACTTATACTAGGTGAACTAACCTACGGACAAACACACCCACCCATGCCCCAGGGAGGACTCGAACCTCCACGGAGAGCAACAGCGCGCTCCGCAGCGAAAATAGGGAAGTGTAACGCATTAAGGTTACTCCCGAAAATGAAGTCACTATAGCGAAATCATGAAGACGATGATCATTTGAATGAAATTATCTATGTTTTTTGTAGTCAGCTATTAAAATTTAATTTCAAAAGATCTCTGGGAGTGTGAAGCATCTCAGTAAGAATATAAAAACGTAACATTGAGTTCTAGTAATTAATTCTCACCCTGGTACCCTACCAAAGTTTATACAGTACTAATACCGCAGCTGCCAAGCAAAAATTGTCCACTTTGGTCCTAAATCACACCGAAATCATAGTACAGCCAAAAAAGAAATGTCATGTAGATATCACCCAATAAAAGTAGACATTTATCACTCCAGCAGACATTATATCCATAGGGTTGCGGGATTTACAGGAGTTGCACAACACACGCAAAGAGCGTTATATCAAGGAGGAAGGGAAGAATACTGTAAAATTTGGTAGTAAAAAACTGGATACACGAATAACGAACTTCGCGTGCCATTGCTCCATTACTGCTGAGAATCGTATACCTTGCCAAATCATATGCTTTAAAAGAAAGAGAGAAAGAAATTTTTCTATACGTGGGAAGAACAGTTAAATAGCTTGAAATATATGTTCGATATGAGAGAACATATTTATTACAACTATATACATTTATCACCCATTTCAGTACGGATTTATGTTCAATTCCTATTACAGCGCACAATATACTGGTTCTTGGGCAATTCCTCAGATTTTGGTGCAACAAAAAGATCGGCAAGCAACTTTAGAGAATAATTTCTGAAGTATGCCGTGTACTATGTTTTTGCGTTGATAAAACACGATAGGTTAAACGTTGTGCATGTAGAATATTGTTGGTCTTCACTTTACTTTTTTATTAGAACGTTATGTAATTGAGTGAAGCTCGTTGTGCCACTGACATTCGATGTTGCAAGATAGGTCTATTTAATTTATAATGTCCTATAAATTATTTCTTAGTCAATTTCACTGTCAGAAACGCTATATAATTTGAAATAGTCGAATAAGTTCGCTGCTCTTTTGTGGGAACTAATTTAAAATCAAACATAGCGAGCTCTTTCTATGCAAGCAATAACTTTCATTTTATAGATTGACTTAAACAAATGGTTAGCCACATCGTCTATCTGATAACAATGCATTCATTATATAGAAATTAAGACCAATAACACTGCATTTCCATCGCCATCAGAATGAGTCTGCAAACAAACTGTATATATCTTCTCAAAATGTTCAAATGTTTGTACAGCTTATGGGACTTAACTACAGGGTCATCAGTCCGTAAACTTACAAACTACTTATGAACTACTTACGAACTACGACGGCACAAATATCCATGCCCGAGGGGGAATTCGAACCCCCGACCGCAGTGACCGTGCAGACCGTGACTGAAGCGCCTCAGTCCCCTCGTCCACCGCGGCCGACATATATCTTCTCTCTAGGGCCCGAAGTGTAGAATACGTTTTCTAGTGACACACTCGTAATATAACTTTTTACCCATTACTTTGTTTATATTATTTTATTGTCCACGAAAACTAATTTCGGCGTAATAGCCATCATCAGGTTTTATGTAATGTCCTTACTAGATCTTGTGCTATTTCTGCTTAATAGTTTCGCCAATTTGCCTGGCTAAATCGGGGTTATATATGCCTGTAACAGTTTTCTATGCACTAATTCAGAAAGCACATTTGTGGTGCGATTTTTCCGGGCTTGAATTATTCTTTTCCGCTCTGCAAACGATCTGTTACTCGCGGCGTCCAGAGAAGTGCCAGAGAATTGTTAAATCAAATCAAATTTTCGAAAATATAAGGCACTGAACTACGTTGGTTATTAGTCCCTAGGCGAACAAACTACTTAAACTAACATAAAGTAACTTATGCTAAGGAGAACACAAACATCCATGGCCGAGGGCGGACTCGAACATCCGACGGCGAGCAACCGTGCTCTCCGCAGCAAGGCGACTTAGAACGCGCGGCCATTCCACCGCGGCAGAGACTTGTGAACCAAGTTCCCCAGCTTCTCATTACAGTGGGAAGGATAGGCGAGGGCGCACGCGACATTAGTAGCCTATTCCATGACACTTGCTAGTTCAGATTAGTTTTTTTAGTGTAGCTTCGTCCTCCAGTTGATTGTTATATTAGCACCGTCCGCTGGCATGAATCATTCGTTCACGTTGCAGATGACTCTATTAAGTTAGGGCAATAATGTCGGTCGATGTGGCGACTCACAGAATGACAGGAATGACCCACTATGTTTCTCATTCGTGAGAAAAATTAACCGTGTTTTGTATGTGAATCGTGTGGCCATATTTTAATTCCGATTTATTATTATTTAAAACAAATTGATCATACTTTTGTTAATGATACTCGTGAGATATTTCTTCAGAAGTGTCGGTTTAGAAGCTTAGAAAATGTTTTTTGTAGCAAAATAGATACTTCTAATCTCATGCACAAAGGTTTCTTGAGTTCATGTTGCAATTGCGTTTTGTTACTTATCCACTACTTGTTCCCCTATCAACATGATATTTCAGGCGTTAATATTGTCAACGTGAGATTATGGGGTTATAAATCGGTGCATATTTACCATATTTACAGTTTATACGAAAATAATTCTGATGTAGTACTGCACACACATTCTGGGCCATTATGCGGGTGACTCGCCGTAATCGGGAACCTAAAGAAAGTCTGTGATTTATGCTCTACACTACGATAAAGTTTCGATTCATGAAGAAGGGTGAGCAACAGAAATCACAACAGCACTCTTCGGCACAGAAAAAATAACAAAACAACAAATGTGAACGTCCGAGTTCAGCAGGCACTAAAGGATTACAAAACATTAGCGTTATGTATGAATCAGATGTTCTATTTGAACAAATAATTATTTCAACCACGTCGCTGAAACTGTCAGCAGTTTGAAATAGGCCTATTAAAACGGTTCCAGCGTAAGGACGCTGCGCTCGAGCAGTGGAGAGCGCCTGCAGAGTAGTAAGTAGGCATCCCGCTGGACAGCCGAGTCATGTGGTCTGCCGGACAGCAGGCTCAGGTAGGTACGGCGTGTAACGCTGCAGACTTGTACGAACTGAACTCATAGCCAGAGAGAAAGCTTTGGGTTGATGCTATGTCTACACAAAATGTTGTAAACAGAATATCAGTGTCTTTGACACGAAGATCGATTTTACATTTGCATAACTATAGATCCACGGATGGATCCACAGTGAAATACTTGCTACGTGAATTATTGTATACGAAGCGAATCAGTTTGTAAAATTACAGTTATTTCACGGATGGAGAGTATTTTATTTTTGATATCCGTAGTACATTTTTTTCTGGCTTGACCTCATTCACTCTTTTATCATTCAACTCGTCTGCTAGTCATTTATGTCTTATTGAACCTGTTGTTGTTGAGGTCTACAGACCGCCGAATGGTTTGATGCAGCTCTCCATGCTACCCATTCCTGTGCAAGTCTCTTCATCTGAGAAGATAGACGAAGACTTAAATCCTTTTAAATCTGTTTACTGTATTCGTCTATCGTTCTTAAAAAAATGTTTAAATGTTTAAGGTTATGGAACTCAACTGCGGGATCATCAGTCCCTAAACTTACTTCTGAACTGTCTTATACTAAAAACCACAAATATCCATGCCCGAGGGGGAGGATTCTAACCCCCGACGGGGATCTGCGTCGCGCATCGCAGCATAGCGGCTCAATGCGCTTGGCCATTCCGCCGCGGCCATCATTCTTCCTCAATAATTTTTACCCCACACATTTCCTTCTAATTTCTTGATTTCACTGAATGTGTCGCACCAACCTATCCCTTATCTTACTCAGGATATGCCAGAAACTCCTTTTCTCCCCAATTCCGTTGAGTACTTCCTCATTAGTTACCTTATCAACCCACCTAATTTTCATCTTTCGTCTGTAGCACCAAATTTCAAAAGCTTCATCTTTTTGTATGAACTCCTTATCGTCCACGATTCCATCCCATACAATGCTACACTCCAGACAAATGCTTTCAGAAAGGATTTCCTAACATTTAAATTAATATTGAAAGTCAACAAACTTCGGTTCTTCAGTAACGCCTTTCTTCCCGTAGCCATTATACATTTAATACCTTCTTTACTTGGACCATTAGAAATTATTTTGCTACCCATCCACCACTTTTATTGTCTCATTTCGTAATCTAATTCCTTCAGCATCGCCTGATTTTCTGGCACTACATTCCGTTACCCTTGTCTTACTCAGGTTGAAGTTCATCTTATACCCGCCTTTCAAGACACTGTCCATTCAGTTCATTTGCTCTTCCAACTCCTTGTCTCTTACCATGAAGTTTTTTCTCCCTCCCAATTTTTTCCTTGCATTCCTTCACAGCTTGCTTAATGTACAGATGGAACAACCACTGCGTCCCTTTAATGCCTTACAACTTTAATAACTGCTGTCTGGTTTTTGTACAAGTTGCATAAAACTCTTTGGTTCTTGCATTTTACTCCTGCTACCTTAAGAATTTCAAAGAGTGTATTCCAGTCAACATTGTCAAAGGTTTTCTCCAGAGCTACAAGTGCGACCTGTCTTCAACGATAAGTCGTAATGTGAGTATTGGCTCCCGTGTTCCTACATTTCAGAAACCTAAACAGTATAAATTTATAATACAAAATCGCAATTTTTTTAATATCCTCTTTCTCTTCACTGAAATGTTAATGTTTTAGACAATAACAAAAAAAATAAAGGATAATGGTAATTACTATAGGAATTCATAACGTTAGTTGCACACTCTTAATGTAGACCGTGTAACTTGTATTAAATGCTGCACAACACTTCGAAGGTGGCACTGATACTGTAACATAGCCTTCATATATCTGTAAACATCAGTCCCGACATTCAACAATCGTTAAATTCGTTGATGGGAGAAAAAAACCTCGTTGTCATAGAACCATTCGGTAACCGATGCGTGAACATCCTCATCATCAGGAAATCTGCGATTGCTGTGAGTTAGTTTCTTAATTTTCTGTTCGTTTTCGTCTTTGGCCAATGTCGGTGGCTGTCTTTCTCTTGATAGACGTCTTTGTCAAATTGTTCAAAAAGTTTACCATGGCTGGGCGTTACATTGCATTTGGCCCATGCGTCCCCATAAAAGTTCGCGGTAAAGTTTTGTGAAATTTTGACTTTTGCAAAAAACAACCATGCTGCACCATATACTTGAACTCTGGAGTAGGAGTTGCCATAGCAATTCACTTCTCTCCGTGATGCAGCTCAGCTGACAGTATGGTTTAAAAACTACCTCTTGGTATTAGTAAAATATTTATGCTCATTACTATTAAGGCCCAACCCCATGAACCAGAGACATTGTCGAGGTGGGTTGGCTTGCATGCCTCAACGATGCATATAGCCGTACCGTAGGTGCAACCACAACGGAGGGGTATCTGTGGAGAGGCCAGACAAACGTGTGGTTCCTGAAGAGGGGCAGCAGCCTTTTCAGTAGTTACATGGGCAACAGTCTGGATGATTGACTGAGCTGGCCTTGTAATGTCTGCTAACATGGCTTTACCATGTAGTTACAGCGAACGGCTGAAAGCAAGGGGAAACTACAGTAGTTACTTTTCACGAGGACATGCAGCTCTACTGTATGAATGATGATGGTGTCTTCTTAGGTAAAATATTCCGGAGGTAAAACAGTCGCCCATTCGGATCTCCGGGCGGGGACTACTCAGAAGGATGCCCTTATCAAGAAAAAGAAGACAGGCATTCTACGGATCGGAGCGTGGAATGTTCTAACCCTTAAATTAGAAAATATGAAAAGAGAAATGGATAAGTTAAAGTTTGATATGGTAGAGATTAGTGAAGTTCGGTAGCAGGATGAACAGGATTTATGGTCAGGTGAGTAGAGGGTTATAAATACCAAATCAGTTAGTGGTAGCGCAGGAGAATGTCTAATAAGAAAAGAGGAATGCGGGTAAGTTACTATGAACAGCGTAGTGAACGCATTATCATAGTAAAGATAGACACAAAACCAACACCGACTACAGTAGTACAAGTGTATATGCTAACTAGCTCTACCTATGATGATGATATCGAACAAAAGTAAGAGGAGATAAAAGAAATGATTCAGAAAATTAAGGGACATGAAAACTTGATTGTGATGGAGAACTGGAACTCGGTCGAAGGAAAGGGAAGAGAAGGAAATGTAGTAGGTGAATACGGACTGGGAAAAAGGAATGAAAGAGGAAATCGCTTGGTAGAATTCTGTGCAGAGCACAATTTAATGATCAGCAACACTCGGTTTAAACATCATGAAAGAAGGCTGTATACGTGGAAGAGACCAGGAGACACTAGACGGTACCAGATTGACTTTATAATGGTAAGGAATAGATTTAGGAACCAGGTTTTAAATTGTAAGGCTTATCCAGGGGCAGATATAGACTCTGACCATAACTTATTGGTTATGGACTGCAGATTAAAAGTCAAGAGACCGCAGAATGGTAGAAAAGTTAGGGGTTGGAACATGAACAAATTGAAGGAACCAGAGGTGGTGGAGGGTATCAGAGGGAACATTAGGCAAGGATTGGCTGAAACGGGGGAAAGTAATACAGTAGAAGAAGAATGGGTAGCTCTGAGAGGGTAGTGAAGACTGCAGAGGATCATATAGGCAGAAGGACAAGGCCTAATAGAATTCCCTGGATAACACAGGACACACTGAACTTAGTTGATGAGAGGAGAAAATATAAAAATTCAGCAAATGAAGAAGGCAAAAGGGGGTACAGACGTCTGAAAAATGAGGTTGACAGGAAGTGCAGACTGGCTAAGCAGGAGTGGTTTGAGGAGAAATGCAAGCCCGTAGAAGAATTTATAACTAGGGGAAAGATAGATACCGCCTTCAGGAAAATAAAAGAGACATTTTGAGACAAGAAAAGTAGCGGTATGAATATCAAGAACTTGGATGGAAAACCAGTACTAAGCAAAGATGGGAAGCTGAAAGGCGGAAGGAATATATAGAAGGTCTGCACAAAGGAAATAAACTTTAAAGCAGTATTCTAGAAATGGAAGATGATGCAGAGGAGGATGAGAGAGTAGATACTATACTGCGAGAAGAATTTGACAGAGCACTAAAAGATTTGAGTAGAAACAAGGTTCCTGGGATAGATGACATCTCGTCTGAACTGCTAACATCGTTAGGAGAGCCAATCATGAGGAAATTGTTCCACCTAATACGCAAGATATATGAGACAGGGGAAATACCATCCGACTACAAGAAGTATATAGTAATTCCAATTCCAAAGAAAGCAAGTGCAGACAAATGTGAAAATTACTGACCTATCAGTTTAACAAGTCATGGTCGCAAAATACTGACAGGAATAATTTACAGACGAATGGAGAAACTGGGGGAATCCGACCTCGGGAAAGATCAGTTTGGATTTAGGAGAAATGTTGAAACACGGGAGGCAATACTCACATTACGACTTATCTTAGAAGATAGGCTAAGGAAAGGCAAACGTACGTTTTTAGCGTTTGTAGATTTGGAGAAAGCATTTGACAATGTCGACTGGAATCCACTGTTTTAAATTCTGAAGGTAGCAGGGGTAAAATATAGGGAGCGAAAAGTTACACTCAACTTATACAAAAAGTAAACAGCGGTTATTAGAGTGAAAGGTCATGAAAAGGACGCAGAGGTTGGGAAGGGAGTAAGACAGGGTTGTAGCCTTTCGCCATTGTTGTTCAATCTGTTCATTGAGCAAGCAGTGAAGGAATGCAAGGAGAAATTTGAAGAGGGAATTAAAGTTCAGGGAGAAGAAATAAAAACTTTGGGGTTTGCCGATGACATAGTAATCCTGCCAGAGACCGCAAAGGATCTGGAAGAGCATTTCAGTGGAATGGACAATGTCTTGAAAAGAGGTTATAAGATGAACATCAACAAGAGTAAAACAAGGATAATGGAATGTAGCGTCAGAAAATCAGGCGATGCCGAAGGAATTAAATTAGGTAGTGAGGCAATAAAAGTAGTAGACGAGCTTTGTTACTTGGGTAGCAAGATAACTTCTGATGGCCGAAGTAAAGAAGATGCAGAATGGCTATGGAAAGAAAAGCGTTTCTGAAGAAGAGAAACTTGTTGACATCCAATATTAGTTTAAATGTTAGGAAGTCCTTTATGGAGGCATTTGTCTGGAGTGTAGCATTGTATGGAAGTGAAGCGTGGACAATAATGAGTTCAGACAAAAAGATGATAGAAGCTTTTGAAATGTGGTGCTACAGACGAAAGATGAAAATTAGATGTGTAGATCACGTACCTAATGAGGAGGTGCTCAACGGAATTGGGGAGAAAAGGAATTTCTGGCGTATTCTGACTAAAAGAAGGGATAGGTTGGTGGGACACATCCTGAGACATCAAGGAATCGTCAACTTAGCGTTAGAAGGAAGTGTGTGGGGTAAAATTCGTAGAGGACGACCGAGGGACGAATACAGTAAGCAGATTCAAAGGGATGTAGGTTACCGATCGTATTCTCAGATGAAGAGACTTTCACAGGACAGTTTAGCGTGGAGAGCTGCATCAAACCAGTCTGTGGACTGAAGACCACAACAAACAACTATTAAGGCAGACCAAGTAATGTCTCTACAACATACTCAAGACATATTATCCCTTCTGACAGTGTGCTGTTTTAATGTGCAATGACATGTGTAATTTGCGTTTTGATGTCCACCGTGTATTTAATCATATCCATACATTAAGGGAATTTATGCTTAAAAGGTAGTAGTTGGTGCTGTTTAATGGATCACATTAGATACAGCACAATTCCAAAAGAAGACAAATATCTAATTGTAGTTTAGTCGGTGTAAATTGATCCCTGACAGCTTGTTTTGCTGTTGAGAGTTTTCAACAATGAAATGCAATCAGTTTCCTACGAAACTGATTCTGTGGAGTAACCATGGGGATGAAACTTTCATTCTGCAGCGGAGTGTGCGCTGTTATGAAACTTACTGGCAGATTAAAATTGCGTGCTGGAACAGGGACTCAAACCTGGGACCTTTCCCTTGTCTCCACCATTTACTTTCTTCCAGGAGTGCATGGTTCGTAGGAGAGCTTCTGTGAAGTTTGTAAAGTAGGAGGCGAGGTACTGGCGGAAGTAAAGTTGTGAGGCTGCATCGTGAGTCGTGTCGGGATAGCTCAGTCGGTAGAGCGCTTGCCAGCGAAAGGCAAAGGTCCCAGGTTCGAGTCCCGGTTCCGGCACACATTTTAATCTGCCTGGAAGTTTCATATCATGGGGATATTTACAACTGGTAACGGCAGGCGTATGAAGCCATCATGAGCTAAATACCACAACTGTTAGGGATCAACTCACAGCGAGTCAGCTATAGAACCTAACATCGAATCGTATGACGTTGGTCTGCTACAACGTTACACTTGACTCCAGAAAACTATTTTACAGTCCACACTATCGTGGAAAAAGTGAATAAAAACGTGTGTTGTACAAGGGAAGAAAGTTAGAGACATTCAAACGTCTCGTACACACGAAGACCACAGAGGATTAATGTGTCATGTCTATGCCTAAGGAACATCCAGTGTGAGCACCTCTTCTTAATTCCAAACACATCAGAAAAAGTAATCCATGAGTTTACGAATTTGGAGGCTGCTGCGGATGAAATAGCAAATGCCGATGTACAGTTTCATTGTCTTGATTGGCAAGGTTGAAATCGCTGTGTTGAATTGAAGGCAATTTCTTTTATTAATCTTATATGTTATTTTTATTATTCTTTGTACATTCTGTTGTACTAAATTCACTAGGCCTTATAAATTGGTATAGATCTATGCTTACTGTGACACGTTGCTCTGATTAATAATTCGGAAACAAAAATATAGTGTTAACAATAATATCTTGTATTTCAATCAGTTTCGAACAACAGTCACGATAAAGCCTTAACCAAAATGTTTTCATTTAAAACAAAAATATAGCTTAATATGGAGCCAAGTGTAGCCTATTTTAATTTGAAAATAATCATTACAATATATCTAAAGGTCTACACTACAGGCTAGCAGTATTTGTGTTGTGCTGACTGTTGAGCTCTGAATGTCGTGAAGTAAAAATCAGAAACGTGTTACTTCCTTATCGGCTGCTGTATTCAAACCGAAAGTAATTGTTGAAACGAATTATTTGTTAAATGTCCATTTCACATTACAATTAAGGTTTTTTCGAGGGTGCTACGGTGCGAGGTGGCGCAGTGGTGACATACTGGACTCGCATTGGAGAGGACGGCAATTCAAATGGACCTCCGGACATCCAGATTTAGGTTTTCGATAATTGTTCTATATCACTCCAGGCAAATGCCGATTTCCTTCCCCGCCCTTAGTAAAAATTCTGAGCCTGAGCTTCGTCTCTAATGACCACGCTGTCGACGGGACGGTAAAATCTAAGCTTCCTCCCTTTCTTCCTTCAGAGGCAGCTAGTCCTGCAAGTTCGAAGAAGAACCTCTGTGAAGTTTGGAAGGTAGGGCACAAGGTAGTGTCAAAATTAAGCTGAGAGATCGGTCGCGTGTCGTACATGAGTATCTCAGGTGGTAGGTGGCTTGCCACCGAAAGGCAAAAGTCTTGGGTTCGTATACCAGTTTGGCAAATAGTTTGAATCTAATGGGATGTTTCATATCGGCGCGCAATACGCTGCAGAATGAAAATGTCCTTACGATGATATTCGTGTTTGCTTTGAGTAACATTATTAGTCCTAGCATAATCGATCTTCAGCTGACGACCTAAGATCGAAAAGTTATATCGTTGTAATCACACATTATTTTTGACCTTAACGAATACGTTACAATTAAAAAAATATTTTTAGATCGATACAGGTCATTTTTCTTAAACCTTGTGTTCCCTGTTCACAACAAATGAACGAAAGTGGCCCGTGGTCTAAAAATAAATAAATAGAAAAATCAATAAATATATAAATATTTGAGAGCCAGTGCTCTAATATCGTGGATGTTATTCCCTAACGACTACTATCCAGTCTCTTTTCTATTCAGCTGTTTCCAAATTTTCTTTTCACCACTGACCCTACGAGGGAAATTACATTAATCCACCTAGCGTCCAGCATTATACTACTTCACTACATCTCAGATGCGTCGATTAGCTTCTTTTCAGAAGTCTTAGATATTCTGAGAAATTTTTTCCTAAAGATTCCGACTATGATTAACATTAGTAGAAGTCTTTCATAAATTAGCAACATTTTTCTGTGCTTGTTTCTTTGCTGTATCCTCCTTATTTCGTCATGCGGCATTTTACTTTTCAAGCTATCAGAATTAGTTCACTTAGTTGTTCTTAACAGTATATAGTTAATCTCGTATTACCTATCTGTGGTACCTTGGAAGGCGAAAGGACTGAGAAAAAGGAATGAAAGATGAGTTAGTTTTATAGAATTTTGTGCAGAGCACAATTGAATCATCACAAACACTTGGTTTAATCATTATGAAAGAAGGTTGTATATGCAAAATAGACCAGGAGACACGGGAAGGTACCAGATTGACGTTATAATGGTGAGGCACAAGTTCAGAAACCACGTTTTAAATGGATAGTGTCTTGAAAGGAGGGTATAAAATGCACATTAACAAGAATAAAACAATGTAATGGAATGTAGTGTCAGAAAATCAGACGATGCTGAAGGAATTAGACAGTAAAAGTAGTAGATGAGTTTTGTTATTTGGATAGCAAAACAACTTCTGATGGCCGAAGTAAAGAAGATGCAAAATGCATAATGGCTATGGGAAGAAAAGAAGCGAAATTTGATGACATCCAATATTAATTTAAATGTTAGAACATCCTTTTTGAAAGCATTTGTCTGGAGTGTAGCATTGTATGGCAGTGAAACGTGGACGATTAGGAGTTCAGACAAAAAGATATTAGAAGTTTTGGCTTTTGAAATGTGGTGTTACAGACTAATGGTGAAGATTAGATGGGTATATCACGCAAGTAAACAGAATTGGGGAGAAAAGGAGTTTTTGGCAGATGCTGACCAACAGAAGGGATGGATTGGTGCCGGCCGAGGGGACTGAGGCACTCCAGTCACGTTCTGCACGGCCACTACGGTCGGGGTTCGAATCCCCCCTCGGGCATGGATATTTGTGCCGTCCTTAGGATAAGCTAGTTGATAAGTATTTTGTATGTTTAGGGACTGATGACCCCGTAGTTAAGTTCCATAAGCTGTACAAACATTTGAAACATTTGATAGATTGGTGGGACATATTCTTAGACATCAATGATTCGTCAACTTGGCATTAGAAGGAAGTGTGTGGGCTAAAAATCGTAGAGAGAGACAGAGGGACGACTACAATAAGAGATTCAAAAGGTTGCAGTTCTTATTCTCAGATGAAGAGCCTTGCACAGGACAGGGTAGCGTGAAGAGCTACAGCAAATCAGTCTGTGGACTGAAGACCACAAGAACAAAAATACGGTTCCTTCTACTTTGCTTTACTCTCAGGACGTTTTGTACGATCATTATACTGTTTATTCTTTTCACCAGGTTCTAAAACTCTTCTTCTCTTTGATAGCAAAGACATAAGCGAATACTGTCATTGGTATATTGAATATTGATCTAACTATATTAACCTTTATTAAGGAGATAATTAAAATTTGTGCTGTGGACGGGATGTGAACGCGGGACCTCCTGCTTACTAGGTAGGCGCTTTAGACCGCTCAGTTAATACAGCGTTAGGGACATAATGACTACACGGTTTGTCTTCAAGGACTTCTCGCTCCACACCACATACTATAATTCTGCCTCAATGTTGCGTGTGAAATACGTATCAAATTGCCAAGGCTCTCCTATATTGGAATAGCACCCCAGCAAAACATATTAAATACCTTTGGATATAACGATACAATGTTTGCTTCAGGTGCTGAATTATTGTTGATATATACTAGACATTTGCTTTATTTTTGTCATTGGTTCTTGGTTGTAGAGATTAGATATCTCATCTTAATCAGAGTACTTCTCTCTGTTACTTTCTCGCCTTTCCGATTGCTTATACCAATTTTTCTGAGAATTCGTATCACATTGCCCCGTTTAAAACTCTCATTTGTTGTATGACGGACGATCAATCGAAAGATAGTGTCATAATTTTTCATAAATCTTGCGTGCATTATTAAGCACCAAGTCAGCACTGCCTTTCCTGTGCCTTTATATTTTCTAAAAACAAAACTGATAGTCTCCTAAACGCATCCTCATCACCTTCCACAGAGTAAGCCATAGTATGCCGAAGTGTATACAATGGAATAATAGCTTCAACGCAGTATCTCGTCTTGTGTCGTTAAATCTGCTGTCTGAATATTGGACGTTGCATTGAGGGAAACAAACAGCTGTATACTTCAAAATATATTTCGCTTCTAGTTTCAGCCTTACAATAAAGCCATATTCATACCCCTATGAATAAAAAACAAAAGTAGGTTTTACACCCTCTTAGCACAATATATTAAATGCATTGTACGGAAACCGGCGTAGTGGCTCCTAGACTTCTAACCCTATGTGTCTACTCCAGCGACTAACTGTAAAGACAAGGTTGTTCTCAAACTTGCTCAAGTGTACACATCGTATTCTTGAATCCACGGCATCAGTTTTGTCCAACGCACCTAACATATTTTTCCAAGGATATGAAAGGTCCGCCGCCCGCGGTGGCCGAGGAGACAGGCGCTCCAGTCACGGTCTGCACGGCCACTACGGTCGGGGGTTCGAATCCCCCCTCGGGCATGGATATTTGTGCCGTCTTTAGTATAAGGTAGTTCATAAGTAGTTTGTAAGTTTAGGGACTGATGACCCCGTAGTTAAGTCCCATAAGCTTAACAAACATTTGAACATTTGATTTATGAAAGGTCCTTTTGACTTATGCACACGAGGTCTGAAATAGATTAATTTTAATCAAATTTTTAGCTTATTGTTGGTAGCCGGACAAATAAAATACGAAGTATACGGCTATTGGTTCCTCTCAGTTCAACGAAATTAGACCGCCCGTTGTTACATCTCTGGAAAGGTGGCAGACAGTGGTGGACGTGAGCGGTGGCGATACGGGCCGCCAGAGGGCGCCCGCGTGTGTGAGCAGAGCGCTCACGTGTAGTAGTAGGCTGCTGACTGCTGACTGCTGAGGCGACAAGTCTTTCTCTCAGGCGCTCTCCGTCGTCCTCAGTCGCTGTTGAGGTCTACTAGCAGTCATTTTTACTTGTAATTAGGTATTGGATTGCTGCTACTATCATTTTGTCTAGGTTGAACTGTTTTCTTTATATTTATCAAATGATGAGCTGCAGTTTATGCCAGTTTTGTATGGACCGCGCGTGTTACGCACTGATAGTTACTTGCTATTAAAATATTATGTTCTCAGTTTCAGACAGTAACCAACTGTACTTAATACTCCCCCGTTCCAATACGTGTTAGCCTGTCCGGAATCCATGGCATCGAACCTGCAATTTTATTAATCACCGTGCTAAATATGGGCTCAGAGGCATGGAATTGTAAGGAAACGGCGTTGTTGCCTTCCACACGTAACTAATAACGTAATTATTTTTACGGAAAAAGGGGTGTTATACCGTATTCCCATATCCAGATTAATGATGGACCAAAGAAAATAAGGCCCCTCATCTATTCCTTTTTTCCCATTGAGTCGTTACACACACCCTGCGCAACAGGAATAAATGTTTAACAGTATCTGTGGCTACTACACTTTTGTAAAAATATTTCTGTTGTGGAGGAGAAAGACGTGTGGGTAGCATTTAGGGAACCGTCGTTACGATATGATGTATGTAATACGACCACATTAGGACTGACGAAGATAATTATGTCACGGCATAAAGACGACTCATAATCATCTTAATTCGAATACTAAACTACTTAGTGAGCTTCTACAATAAATGGATTCGTGTTTCAAGCTTTCGCGTGCGGTATGGATCGTCGCAGCAGCTGACAGCAAAATAACTCTTATTTGTAGCAAGTTTAATGAAACGGATGGTCACCTTGGTCTACGTGTTTTCCTTTTATTCCTTCAGAAAAAAAGTGCTGTTCCAGGCCTGGTCAGTGGGCAGTAATTTTGTTTAGTCACGGAAATAAATGGCGCGCTACACACGAGAGCTGAAGCGGAGGGCGGCGCTTTGAGCAGCTCTAGCTCTGCCGCCAGCAACGTGTGTTCCTGTGAGCCGCGCCGCGTTCGCACGCGAGGCGTGAGAAACCCTGCAGGGGTCCCTGCCCAGTGCGAGCCATTTATTGGGAGTCGAAGGCGACGGCTTGCCTTTATTTATAGGGAGCAGAACAGGAATGAAACAACAGTACCCGAGAGCTATAAAGTGTCTACAAAGCTACAGACCTCTATGAAACATGGTATCGGACATGTCTTTGGTAACCGTGTTTCGATACGGCGGTATACAGTGTCTTCTCTCACTTTCGATCACAATTATGACATAATTTGAAGGGCTGAGAAAAAAAATGAATTTAATACAAATAAACAATCCCTGAGACGGATTTTCGTCTCGAATATGTCAAAGACAATATTGATAAATCTGAAGCATGGAATTAAAATTTGTGATGCGGCCGGGAATCGAACCCGGACCTCCATGCTTACCAGGCAGACGTCTTACCGTATTTTTTTTTAATCATATGGACACAATGATTTCAAAATATGGGACAATGTGTTTTGACATTTCAACCGCATATAAACAGATTTGATTGTCATTTAACTTACATTACTTTAACTTATACAGCTAACCCAGCTGTACTAGATTCCACAGAAGTCTACATCATCATACTGCTCCAATAAAAGTTTTCTTTTACAACTTCCTCATTCAGACTTTCATTCAGCATACGACTCCGATATTTTCATTCAACTTCGTACGAGGAAGTCGGAAATAAACGTACAACGTAATCCGAATGATAGACCTGTACAAGTCATACGTCCATTACGCACCATCAATTCAAGAACATTCATATTATTTAGTTTGAATGCAACGAAAAATACATCAAAATATTATCTGATTTGGAAGAAGTACAAATTCATAATTACTCTCCAAGTACATAGTCGACCAGATTTATCATTATTGTCTTTGACATATTCGAGACAAAAATCCGTTTCAGGTATTGTTTATTTGTATTAAATTGATATTTATATCACCTTAACAGGATTATTCCATTATGTCCATTGGCGATGTGCTATTCCGCTGCATGGAGAGCCTTGGCAGTAGTGGCAATTATCTTGGAACACAGAAGCTGAATTAAAGTTTGTGACGTGGAGGGAAATCGTACTTCGACTATTCCGAAGCGCCTTAATTGTTATTGGTGTGGTGGTCTAAAGGTAAGACGTCTGCCTTGTAAGCATGGAGGTATGGAGGTCCGGTTTCACTTCCCGGCCGCATCACAAATTTTAATTCTATGCTTCAGATTTATCATTAATTTTTTTTTTTTTTTTTTTTTTTTTTTTTTTTTTTTTTTTTAGTAAACGAGTCCTGCGCCACACAAAGAACTCGGAAAAAAATTGTACAGTTGTATCTTTGATTTGGGCTGACACATGGTGTCACAGAAAAAAGACCTCAGTGAGTAATACGAAGAACGCTTATGAAAAAAATAGTACAAGTGATTCTGCTGTTTGCTTGTGGTCTATAATATGGATAACAAAGAAGGACCAAAGCAACTGCGTTTTTATGATCCTTCCGTGGCTCTCAAGAAGACACTTACTGTCTGAATATGTTTCCGAAATACCTTGTAAAAGCTAAACATAGCATATAGTGACTGGTATGGAGGGCAGACCAGGAACAAGAACATAGTAACAATTTTGGATGTATGTCGTTAAGGAAGGAATTCTGAAGACTATTGATCACAATTTTTTGGAGAGCCAGATTAATGTGGAATGTGACAGGGACTTCAGGTTAATTGAGAAAAGAAAACAGAAAACTGAATATGTTTTTGTACGTGATGAATGGGCAAACGCAATTTCTGGGGGTAGCAAAAGCTTCTCCGTGGTCAAAATGAAGGAGAGTGATTTTATTTCTACTGAGGCAATGAACGCCGTTGTCGATATCAAGCCACCTACATACAAGGATACATCAGGACACCCAATCAAGTTGTCATTTGTTCGCTTCATGTACTTTGAGAAACGGAGACCATTAGTTAATGAAGTCAATATTCAATCACTAATACGAATTTCTTGAGATAGAAAGCAGAGTCCTAACAGCATGCCTTCCCCTCAGCATGATTCCACCATCTACTCATCTTGACCGTCGGAGCAAGAGTGAAGCCCTAAGGCCACGCCAAAACCTTCCCCACCACGCACCGGATGTAGAGCGCGCTAAAAACCCATACAGAGAGCCTGAGGAAGATAATACCCTCTACTAGAGCTCCAGAGAGGTATCTTTTGTCACCTCTTTCGTCCAAGATTAGGTTGGCACTTCACTAATAACACGGCCACCTCGCCATCTTGCCAAGTAAGCTTGTCTCTGGCCACCCAGCAGACGCCAGCGCAGACGACAAACGAAGCCATGTGATCTTAATTAAAGTAAACGAGGCCTAAAGTGCGACGCGGCGACTGTAAGCCATTGCGCGGCAGTCAGTCAATATTAAAAGCAACCTTCCACATTCACATGAACACACAAGTTCAATCACACGGGTGGAAACATATATAAACATGGGACATTGATCATTAATAAAAAGAATAAAATAATTGACATGCAAATAAATAATATTAATGGTTCAGAAACACTTTAGAGTCATGAATAACGCAAAATGGGACACGACCACACATACAGTGGACGTGTTTCAATACACAAACTCAACCGCTATCTGCGGCTCATCGGTCGTCTCTGTGGTGAGTAGCAGCCTTTCCTTTCCAGAATATTGTTGAATACAGATTTTACCACACTTCTGCCCAATAGATCTGTAACTTTTCCACCGTCCCTTTTTCAATTTATGAATCTTCTATAAGGAGACGAAACACCTGCCAAGAGAAGAACGACGCCTTTACAGTGCAAGGACAGCAGATCAGCAGGTGAGTGAAACTTCCTGTCTGAGAGGAAAGTCGATAGGTAGTGACACTTCTTACTTCATCTTCTTTACAAAATCTTTACCATTTACAGTTGAAATATCTATTTACCGTAATTGAGATGTACACTGGAAAAAGCCAATATGAGTGTCGGTAAAAGGAAAGTCGGCGTCAGAGAAATTACGTCGGTAAAATCTTGTAAGAATAGCCCAGAACATATATTTTTGCTCTTACTCAGTGCTTCAATAATGTACTAAATTCCATACATCAAAAAACAAACAATCTCATACAACAAAAGTCAATCTGAGGAAGAGAGTTTGACCAATGATACTAGAAAACAAACAATCTCATACAACAAAAGTCAATCTGAGGAAGAGAGTTTGACCTTATGATACTAGAAGCGAAGACATCCCCTGATGCACCATTACATATTATCATTTCTGATTTTCATACCATCTGTGCCATCTGTGCACCATAACGTGTACAGCAGCTTGAAACCAATATAGATTTTGGGACAAGGCCACAATTGCATAAGTGGCAATTTACATTTGTATAACGAATATTTAGATCTTTGTAGAACTTATTTTCTATTCAGACTGTCTGAAAATTCTTAAAATCTTCTCAGATACCTAGGCACCGTTTGTCTTTATTATAATCCAGTGTGAGAGCCTTTGATGAAGGTTCACTTTTACAAAATGTTTTTCACAGGAATTTAGTCGCTTGTAATTTTTTCAAATAAGAAGTATTAGTTTTTATATATATTCCTACTTGGTTTAATAAAACTTCGTTGTTTTTTTTTTTTTTTTTTTGCGACATTCTTGACATCCAACGGAACGCGACGAGGTTTTAGAACACCAATCCAAAGAAAAACTTGGTGCAAAAGTTTCCAGAATATATATCGTAGAGCTCAGTGGTGCATAGTTATGGGAGGTGAATATTTCGAAGTTCAGTAAGGTAACTGTAGTTCATAGTTAATCTGCGTTAATGTTACAGGACCAGGTTGTTGTAAGGTAGCATTACTTCCAATACCTGTCTCCCGCCCGACCACAACATCGGCGATACTAGCAAAGTTCTTTAACTACCAGAGTGATATTTACAAATTATGCCTAGGGGTGACTGACGTCGTGTGTAATTCTACCTTTAGTATCTAGCAAATATTCTTTTATTTATTTATTTTTATTTAGTTCCATAATGTATAAAGGGTTAAGCCTACTGTCTTAGAATTGTAGAATTTAGGAACTGGAAACTGGCGCACAAAGGCTTTGAGCGAATTTTCTGCAGCCGCTTATGTAAAACGATGGCTGGTGATGGTCAGCGCGTCATTCGACACTGACCTGTGAATAAGCAGCTTACAGTATATGCAGGGAGCGTGTGCAAAGTTCGGTGAATGGTCCAATATTTTACAAACCGCACTGGTGAGGATGAGGTGCTTGTGCATACACATTGAGGGACATGCCAACAAGCGCCCTCTACCGTGCAAAGCGCTGCAGTGAAGCGGTGGTACACGATGCGGCCCAGCTAACACGGTCGGTGTGAGAACTCGTGTCGTTGCAACAAGGAGCGCAAAATGCAGCAACGATTAACATTCAAGTTTTGTAGCAAAGTAGGCAAAACGGCGACTGAGACCCATTGGACGATAGTGCAAATGAACTGTGTAGAAGCATCCGTCGGGTTCGGCCAGAACTGTATCGGAGTGAAAAGTGGAATTTCCAATGCGACAATGCCCGTCCGAACACTGCCATCCGCGTGCTCAACTTTCTCGCTAGACTCGAGGTCACTGTGTTTCCACACCCTCCATATCTACAGATTTGGCGCCGGCAGACTTCAGCTTAGCTTTGAAAGGCTTACGCCTTGCGGAGATCCAGTAACGCGTGACCACGATGCTCTGAGCGGTTCCACAAGAAGCGTATGCCGACAGTTTGCAACAGCTATACAACCAATGTCAGAATATTGTAGCCAATGGCTGTTCATTTGAAGGCCAGTTAAGGTATTTTGTTTGTGAATTATTTTTCCTACATTTCTTGAGACCATTTTCTTAACTTTTCAGACTCAATATCCCGAACAGGTTGTAACATTTATATACTGTATATGCACACCCTATATCACTACCCATTAGTGTAAGATCCAATATCTTTATGAAATTATCCCAATAAGTGTTACCTTCGGGAGACAGCATTAGTTAAAAAAACTATATAATGCATTCTAATTGAGTGTAATTACCCTAAATGCCAGAATAACAATACATAAATAGACCATCCATAATTTTACCCTGACTCGAAAAACTGATTAGCTATAATACAGCAAAAAGTTCATAATAGTGAGCCTAGGCCAAAATATATTTTCGTGTATAATAAAAAAACGTGACACATCCTTTTTCTGTTAATAAATAGAAGTAGAAGCAAATAGTGTTGTGTGACACATGTTGCAGTAATTTGAATGTATAAATAAAATTAGAACAGCGAAATCTATTAGCACACATGAAACTATAATGCTCATTGATACCAAATATTATGTTTATAGACTCAATAACACTGAATCTTGGCATTAATTGCCGGGGTAATAAATATAACGGGACTTTCGAAATTCATGTAAACATTGTTCAGTGATGAACGAAACAGATACACCAAAATATATTCACGAAAATAATAAGTCATTTAATAACACGCACAAACAACATTAAACTCGTAACAGATGTGTCAAAACATTTAATATACTCGAAGTAAACAAACAGACGCCATTTTTCGAAGTCATGATAACTACTTTCTTAGACGTACATTTTAAAACTATCTTAAAAATAACTAGCAAAACACAAACACCATTAAATTACAGAAATGAAACTTGTATATTGTTTACTACTTTTACGTAATATGTAAATAACATTTACCTTGCTTCAAAATTTTAAGTAGATAAAGACATACTTGTGAACCTCAGAGTGGGAATAAAAACATCGAACTCGCAGACGCTGGGTCACTCTCACTCTCGCAGGACACTGGCAGTGACACACTGACTCTTGCTCTGAGGTCATGTATCTGATATTGTGTTATTTATATTTGTGAAAGTTTGCGCAAGTAATAGTTAACAAAAAGTATAAACTCTACTACGCGTTTTCATTTCCTGGAAAATATTTACAGTGAAATAACAAGACAGCTAATGGCATACAACGCAAGAACATAGCAGCAAGCAACGCAACCGGCCAAGATAAAAAGATAAAAGATAAGTACAAGGTTTTACTTGACGTGTGTTTAACATTAACTGAGTGGACTCCTCTCCATAACACCCATCCAGCAGATACTTAATTGTCCAATCCTACGTCTCTGTAGAGGACAAAAAGATATCGGTTGCAGAAAGAGAGAAAAAAAAAAAAAAAAAAAAAAAAAAAAAAAAAAAAAAGGAGAGGGACGTCGCAAGGTGGCCTGTCAGTTTACGGGCGTCAAGCCGTACCACCGAGGAAGTGGTCTCCACAGCACACTTGGCCCCTGGAGGATACCGTTGGTTTACACAAAAATAGTGTGAAATTATGGCTTGTTATTGCGGGGAATATTGTCGCGCAGTCAGTCCGCAGAGTTCCCGAGACGGGAAAGAGCAGGAAAGAGGCATCACCGACGATTGATCGTTTTAGGACGTTTGACTTTTTCTCCTATTTTGGGGGAGGGGGGGGGAGTAAACTTCTGGAGAGTAAGTCCAGGACTCCAGAACAGATTATAATCAGTGCTCTCGAGTAGGAAGGTCAGGGACTGAGCGCGCCATAACAACAGTTCAAGTTCACGGACAGTTGTGTGCTGTCCAAGATTATTATAGAGACTTTGAAAAATCAGTGACGCAGCAGCGGACGGGAGCGCGCAATATTCTACTCTGCATTTTACGTCACGGTGATACGCGCTTTCTCTGGCATTCTCTATGGTCACAATAACTTCGCTCGCATTTCACTGAATTCTGCCAATTGATTCTTGCATTCTGTTGTTTCGTAGCTTTGTTCCAGTTACAGTCCTACGAGGTCAGTCACTCTGCTACTAAAATAGCGTCATTTCAGTAAAAGGGGCAGTTAGACAAGGGAGTGCCTATGTCATACAAAGCTTAATTTAATTTATTAATTCTTAACGACTACTGAGTAGGAATACTTTGATGTGATGTTCTCATGCCTTGCAAATATTCAGAATGAATTCAGTTACTTTTAAATGTATTTTCAGTCAGTAGTATTTGAAGACATTCAATATTAAATCATTGAGTATGTAAATTACAGATGTCATTCAGAGATATATTGAGACGGAGCATTGATGCGAATGTTGTAAGATGTCCCACCCAGGCGTTTAATTGTAACAGGGTAGTAGATAGTTACATGCATCTCACACTTAGCCATCACTCCCACACTCAGGGTTCAAAAGATGGAGTCTTAAGAGTGTGAACAGTCGAAACTCGTGTGGAAAAATTGACTGACGCTGTAAACTATTTCATTTACACTGTACTGAGTTGCGGTACTATCCTTGACAGAATCAATGACTATTTGTAGAAAATTGTCAACAATCAGTCGTAAATACGAGGTATGTCCTGAAAGTAAGTTGCCTTTCGTTATATAACACAAACGTGTACAGATACATAAAAAATATTTATTGTACAAAAAAAAACAACTATTAAACTACTTTTCTACACAGCTTCCGAAATTTTGTAGGTATTTGTCATAGCATGGCAGAAGTCTTTGTATGCCTTCGTAGAAGGTTGCCGCCTGTGTATTCAACCATGTGCTAACATGTTCTTTCAGCTCGTCATCATCGCTGAAGTGTTGACCAGCATGGACAGGTTTTAGGTGTAGGAAGAAAGTCGCTAGGAGCGAGACTGTACGGAGGATGATCAAACACGTCCCAATGAAATTCCCGTAAGAGTTGTTTGGTCACATTCGCCTTGTGAGGTCGGGCGGTAACGTGAAGGGAAGAAGAAGACTGCTTTCATCTCCTCTTACAACTAAAATCTGTCCTTGGTGGTCAACACTTCAACGATGATGAGCTGAAAGAACATGTTTGCCACATGGCTGAATACACAGGCGGCAATCTTCTATGAAGAAGGCACACAAAAACTTGTCCCACGCTATGACAAGTGCCTACAAAATTCCAGAAGTTATGTAGGAAAGTAGTTGAACAGTTGCAGATTTTTATACAATAAATATTTTTTCTGTATCTGTTCACGTTTGGTTTATACAACTAAACGGAACTTACTTTGTGGACATACCTCCTATTTTGTTTATTCACCAGATCTAGAATTCGATCACTGTGTGATTATTTATATGCAATTTGGTCATAAACAAACATTTTTGAGATCGTGGCTGTTATGTGAAATAACGTGTTGGTGAAGAACAGCAATAAGCCACAATTAGTTTTATTATACTTTATTTATAAAGTACCATTACCGGTTTCGAATATTATATATTCATCTTCAGATGGTATATGCTTTCTAAACTAACACCAGATCTTTAGAAGGCATATACCATCTGAAGATGAATACATAATATTCGAAACCGGTAATTGTTCAAATATTTGGAGAGCTTATGGGACTTAACTACGGGCTCATGAGTCCCTAAACTTACAAACTAATTATGAACTAGCTAATACTAAGGACGGCACAAATATCCATGCCCGAGGGGGGAATCGAACCCCCGACCGTAGTGGCCGTACAGAACGTGACTGACGCGCCCCAGACGTCTCGGCCACCGCGGCCGGCCCGGTAATGATACTTTTATAAATAAAGTATAATAAAACCAATTGTGGCTGGTTGCTGTTCGTCACCAACAAGTCATTATTTATATGTTTTAACTGTTTGTTTTCAGCATTGATAATGATCACACAGTGATCGAAATCTAGATATGGTGAATAAACAAAATATTTACGACTGATTGCTGAGAATTTTCAACAAATCGAAAAACAGTCGTTGAGCACAAGAGCCGTAACGAAATCAAGCCTGATAAAATCAATGACTAATTACTGAATAAATTCACTTTTTTCGGATAGATGTCCGCTTGGAAACCATTAAGACCATTTGCATGACGTACACTGGAAGTGTAAACATTGTCCTTGAGTGCGCCCCGTCTGGGTGTCCATCCTAGAGGTCTGCAAATCGCCGGTTTCGCTCGGTCGTACTCGGTCGAGTGCGCAACGCTCGGCGGTGGCGCGGCGAGTGTGTTCGCTCGCAGCGGGCGTGTTGGCACTCGAACGAGGCTACGCGGGGCGGCGCGGGCAGAGACCGCAAGGCGTAGTGCTGCCGCTGTACTCAAAGGAATCCTACCGAAGTCACTCTCCGTTTTTATGAAATTTGCATATTTTATAATATATGAAAAACTATGGGACACGTAATTTTTTTAGCGGCAGGTAAACATATTTAAGGGGTGAAACGGTCCCTCCAAAATTGGGCTAAAATAGAGAAATGGCGATAACTTAGAAATTAGTGAAGCAATTTTAATGATTTTTGGTATGAAAGTATCTTTTGATAAAAGACAAATTTCGTATATTCAACTTCGATTAAATAAAAAAAAATTTGAGCACAAAAGATTGGTCTCTTATAAAAAGATACTTTCATACCAAAAAATCATTAATTTCTAAGTTATCAAGATTTTTCTATTTTAGCCCCAATTTTGGAGCGACCGTTTCACCCCTTAAATATGGTTTGCTCCGCTTAAAATAAATAAATAAATAAATAAATAAAATACGGGTCCCATAGTTTTTCATGTATTATAACAAATCCAAATTTTATAAAAACCTGACACTTGGGTAGGTTTCCTTGTCAGTCGCTACGGCAGCGGCTCTATGGCTCTGAGGTGTGGGCTGCTGTTGTGTCTGACGCTGTCCCGCTAACTAAAGGAACTAAGATCAGTTATGCTGTAGACGTGTATACCTGCATAGTAGCATGTAACCGCAATATCATTATACCGCAAACGAGACAAAAAGGTTGTTTTCACTATCTACAACATTTGAAACTAATGTAAAGGATCTAAAGAGAAACTACGGAACGAACGTTTTTATTGCAATGTACAAAAGTGAAAATTACCGTACAACAAAGTATACATCAAAAGTAACATTATCCCCAAACTATTCGTTAGTGGCATTGTAATTGCAATGTATTGTTAAAATATCATTGACAGGTTGTAGATCGAGTCGAGTTCTTCTATCAGAGTGTAGGCTCCCTGCCGCATTGAAAGTGCGTTCACTAGGTGCATTTGAGGCGGGCACACAAAATACTGTTTGTCAATACAACTAGCTTCGGAAAGAGAGTACTGTTGCGTTTCTGCCATTCAAGCAGATGGTCGTCATCAACATCAATTCGTGCTAAATAAACGTCCACCTCATTGGTGGATTGAGCCTCGCGAATTTCACAGTCCAGCCATTCCGAAAACATGCACACAGGTGACAGTCTTAAGACGGCCCTAAATAAATATAACACAGATATCACTGAAACAGCAGGAGCACCATAAATTCGTACAGCTGTGTAAAGTAAACTGTTGGAATAAGAGTATTTAAAACAAGTGCAGGATATACTAGCATTAGACCGGCATATGACAATGACAACGGAAGAAAGCGCGGATCCTATAGATTGCACAAAAGCTTGCATGCGTCCTTTATTATGTAGATAAGAAATACGACAGTGGGAGTGGGGAATATATGAATGTTGCAATTGGAAAAATTCCCGTTAAGGACTCACTCGGAAAAGGTAGAGGCGCAGCAACCACACACAGTGCGAAAATGCTACGGGGTGCAACAGAGAGAGAGATGCACAAAACTAACGTAACGGGTGTACATCAATATCGTGTATTTAATAACAATATAAAAGACGACAAAGTATTCCAGGACTTGAGAGTGAGAGGAGGAATGGATATAAAATACAACCATTAAGACGGCAAGTAACACCTACCACTGTATAGGAATTAACAGTCCACATAATGGGAACAAGAAAGTAAGAAAGATCCTAGAAAACTCATTCAGTAAATGATCTTAGCACAGAAACTTTATATTAATCACGTATAATAACCTGTATGGTAAAGTATAAAATACAAAACTGAATGGATAGTTCAACTGAGAGAACAGCTTTCGAAGCACCCGGGAAAGGAAACAATTCCAAATTTCGCAGTCAGGATTTATTCTCTAGCGTCTAGTTTGCTCCCGATACTCACCTTGGACTCGAGTGGCGCTGCGGTGGGCGACCGAATGGCGAGCGGGCAGTGTGGACGGTCGGGCCAGTCGAGCGTGCCCCGCTCGAACGAGCGTGGAGGAAGTCGAGCGCAGCCACACGCCTTGCCGCAAGCTGCAGTACCGACACCTGTCGGACTGCCATAGAACGACGTGAACCACGCGATTCGAGCGAGCAACCGAGCGAGGTGCAGACCTCTAGTCCATCCTGACCTGTGTTGCGCCTGAGAAGTAGGCAGCACGGTGGTCTCCTACGTTGTTTGTGTCCCGGACCTTTGGCGGGCAATGCAGTTTGTTTACGAAACACGGCTTCATTTATAATTATTGATATGGTGTCTGTCCTTTCAGGCATGTTCGAAAGTACAGACACCATATCAAAACTTGTATGCATTCCCCCTCGCAAGTAATTGACAATTTCTAAGCGGATGCACAAGAACGGTCGATGCCTCGCGGTAATACAGTTAGGTTGCGAGCAAGATGAAGTAACAGGCAGAGGACACCAGCATGTGATATATTGATAAACTGATGGAAAATGTGCCTGAATAGCCTAACTGGTTAAGGTGTCCGCTGGCCCGAAGCGGGAATCCGGGTTTGAAGCCTGATCCCGCACAATTTTTCAACTTCGCCTGCAACCGTAAACATATCTGAATACTTCGAACTCGCTGGTTACATTTATAGTGTCCCTTGGTCCTTGTTCTTTTACATTTAATACATCTATATCTTCAAACATAAACGAAAACCACTATAAGATACTTTGAGGAGTGAAGCTCGTATCACTAGTAGTCATTTCCACTTCTGTTCTACTCCAAAATAGAACGAGGGAAAAACGACAGCGCGTATGCCTCCGTACCAACCCTAATTTCTGTTGTGTTTGTGGTCCTTATGCAGAATTGAAGTCTGCGGCAATAGAAACGTTCTGAGTCGGCTTCAAATGGAGGCCCTCAAAATTTCTCGAAATTAAAATCGCTCCACCTCCAGGTTTTCAAAATCAAATGTTCAAATGTTTGTACAACTTATGGGACTTAACTACGGGGTCATCAGTCCCTAAGCTTACAAACTACTTATGAACTAGCTAAGACTAAAGACGGCACAAATATCCATGCCCGAGGGGGGATTCGAACCCCCGACCGTAGTGGCCGTGCTGACCGTGACTGAAGCGCCTCAGTCACCTCGGCCACCGCGGCCGGCTCCAGGTTTTCCCATTTGAGTTTCCACACAAATTATCTGCGTAAAACCTACGTATCTGTCGAATCTACCGGTAGCCAATCTAGCAGCCGGTCTCTGAATTGCCTGTATGTCTTCCTGTAAACCTGGCGGGAATCTCAGACATTTCAACAGTACTCGAAAGTATGTCGCACTAGTGTTCTTTATGTGCTGCCTCCTTTACAAATGACTCACGTCGTCCAATATTCTGCCGCGAGAGAGTAGCCACGGGGTCTAAGGCATTATGCTACAAACTGCGTGGTCGCTCCCGCTTGAGGTTTGAATCCTCCCTCGGACATGGTGTATTTCTTGTCCTTAGTGTAAGTTAGTTTGACTAATTGGTAAGTTTGGAGATTCATAACCATCGCAGTTTAGTCCAATACGTTTACAAACATTTGAACATTTTTTCCGGAATTCTCCAATTAAATGGAAGTCGACCATGCCCCTTCCTCTTTCCATTTCCTATAGTTTGGCAACGTTACACCCAGATAATCGATTTTATCAAGCACCACACAATTAAAACTCAAAGGTTTGGTAAGATGAGTGCTAACAGCCGCTATGTATTTAATAAAATGCATCTTCAACCATCAGTTGTTTTATTAAATCCTTAGAATCAACTAGTTTCGGTGCAGGACCATCATCATAGATAAAAAGGTATTAAAACACGTTAGTCAACAGCATTAAATAAAATAGATCTGCCTGAAAACAGGAGGAGTCACTTTCACAGACTCCTCGTAGTTCTGTGTGAAACTCTGAATATATTGATTACGTTACTGAACTGTTAGACTTCTAATCTGTAGCCTTTCCCTATTGCTACCATTTTATTCACATATTCAGTAACAAACCCATGCTACAAGAGAGGAGGCCCGATGCTGGCAACGGTCACAGCAACGGAAGATCAACGGATAAGTCAGCTGTTGATTAAGAAGTGAAAGTCTGACAGGTTAATCCCACAATCTCGTTTTATTCCGTTTCTTCTACCACCAAACCATCAGAATAGCAGGAGGTACTAGAATATATACGATATTTATTTCAGCTCTATCTTTCATTTACCAATCGGTCACTTCTTCCTAGGGTGCCTGCTCGCCTGTCTTCCTGAAAACTGCTCCACCTGTCCTGTTAAGAACAATTTTAGAGTCAGCAATGCAATGGGTTGTTTTAACAATTTTGTTGCCAGAAGTGGGATGTGGTTTATTTGAACATCGTCATGAGCAATGACGCAGTTCGCGCACAGACGCGCCAGGTTACAGACTACCGTTGGGTAAAGCATCGTGTCCTCGTGCTTCACGTCAGAGAGAAACGAATTCATACATGTCAGTGCTTATTTACTCGCTCCGGAGTCGCGGAAATGTTAGATCGGTTTTTAAAGGAGAGTTGGATGAAACCGTTGTAAGACCACCGTTATTTGTAAAATTAATTCTAGCTGAAAGGAGCCAGTTAAAAGCTTACTTTAAACATATAATTCTGTCCCTAAATACCAGTTAAAGGCTTCGCGTGAAATACTACTTCCTGCGACAGAATCTTGTTCCCCGGCCCAAAATTTAGAACTGACTCAAAATTTACTTCAGCAGCAGGAAGACAAAGAGACGGTGGCCGACACATGTCGTAGATCACGAGAATTACACAGAATCATTAATATACAAGCCACCCTGAACTAAACCATTTCATGAAGGTGGCTGAGGGAATATTTATGGCACAACGGAATTAAAACATGATAAATTGCATCTGAATTTGTTCTCAGCACTGGTGAAAAACTACATTAAATTAAAAAGGGAGGTTTATTCATTAACTAATATTCAAAATTTCACTGACAATAAATTATTTATTCAGTTCAAACATGAGTAAATGGGGGAACCAATTTTGTTAAACAATAAAAATTCATCCCATTGAAAATTAACCTAAAGTAATCTGAATTGAACATCGTCGGGGGAAGAATTTACAATCAACAAGCATTCATCCACTCACACAAAGCAAAGGGAAACTCACCCAACTCATCATGCTGATACGAAGCAGAACCAGGCGCCTCTATCGTAGGCGAAATTCAGGGAACCAGAATGTACCACACAACACAAGGAAAAGAAACTTCGTAGGTGGCTCTGGTCTGTCTTTCTTTACTTGAGATGGTACTCGATAATAGCGAGATTAATTTCCATTTAAATTAAACCGTGAGCATGCATCTTACTGAGACACAAGGCACGTGTCTGCTACATTACATATTCGCACCCCACTGAAGGCGAAGTGCTTAAAGATCGTATTCATTTCAACAAAAATCAACGGAATCATAGATTATGAAGCAAGAATACCCAATAGTAAGGCACTGGTATGTGAGCAGTGGCGAGAACTCAAGTGACTAGCTATAGACCATTGAAGTCGGAGTTTCGGAACCACGTGGTTCCGAAAACCAGTAAAAATACAAAATTCAATTTCCGAAAAATAAATAAAATAAGCTACGGCATGCAAACCTTAAAAATGCGTAAGGTATCATAAGGGAGCTAAAGAAATACAGCTACACGCAGTTGGTAGGGTTTACACAGATGGACGAAGTCCAGTCTTCAAAAATCAGAAAAATGGAATAAATTCAAAATTGTAATAAATCAACTAAGAAATACGGCGTGTAGTCTCTAGAAATACGTAGTATTTCCTTAGCAAGCTAATAAATGGGGTTGTATAAGACTAGAAGAGAATTTACTGATGGAGTCTGAATGCAAAGTTTGGAAATGAAACAGCAATTTAAAATAGAAGGAGAGGAGATCGCGATGTACTAATGGAAATCAGATAGATATTTTCATAATTTCCACAAAGCTAGAAGGAATTTGAACAGAGTTCATACATCGCCAGCTAGTCTCACACAGGTTACCGATACCCAGCCGTTATCAAACCGAATTAGTTACATATTCACCGCGTTTACCTATGCAAATTCACCGAAATGAAATTGAATACACTTCCGTACATGATCGGAGAAACTTATTCCGAAAAATGAACCTAAGTTCTGAAGTGTAAGTTGAACAAACCCAGACAACGAATCCTTAACATCTCAAGGGAGGGAAGAAAATCAGAACAACTTACCAGATCGAAGCGCAGCCACAGAGTGAGTAGACCACCGGCACCGGAAATCGGTAAAAACCCCAGAAAACCGAGGTCGTGTGGACAGATTAGACTCGCACATCCTACCGAGGCTCAGACAGCCATGCCAGAAGATACTCATACATGCACATACAGAATAAAGCAAGTATACATTCTCACAGGGACAGTGGCGTCATGGAGAAACCGTTCATATTGCCACTTTCATAGACACAATGATAAATTATTAACATAATAAAATCCCAGCAACATTCACACAGTATTACAGAAACTAACATTTAAAAACATGAAATGAAATGCTATTCCTCATGCCTCCGAACGAATGGGGTTCTCGTTTAGAAAAAAAGAAAAAAAATCATATAGGGAATAATGAGTGCCACATGGTGGTGACACATGGCGGAAGAATATGTCACATTCAGAGTCGTGGTCAGTTTCTAACTGCACAAGGTTGTTGGGAGTTGATCACTAACGTATTTCATATGCCTTTTGGTAGAAAAATCACTGGACCTGAGATATAGCATAAATATGCAAAGCAGCAGTGACGCTCGTAACTTTACATTTGTAACTGGAACGTGAGCTCTGTTGCTCCAGAACCGTTCTCCATTTCATGTAACTAAATATTTTTACGTCTGATGAAGGCTTCCTTAGTTGAATCCGAAGTAAACCTGTAAATTTGCAACCATGAGCTGTATTTTTGAATGTTAATACTGTAATAAATTTTTGAAAATGGCAAGTTACGAATTTCGAGGGACTTATTCCTCGGTTCCTATTTTAATTAGAATCATGTGGTGGATAAATACTGTTCAAAACAATTAGAAGATCATGTGAAATATCGTACATAATATACATATGTTGACGTATATTAATCAGATATTGGGGAAAATTATAATTTGTGTGTGATACAGTACGATATTTTGCTGTCTCAAAAAATTTACTTCAGGTTCAAACGTCGTTTACTTAAAGCAAGGCACCATGACTCTACCACAGTACTGTAAACGTCATTCTAGTTGCCCTCTAATACGGCGTGTTACCACCTCGGACGGCCAGTGCAGTTGCATACCTGTGTGGCATGGACAGTATGAGGTTGACAATCAGCACTTGAGGGATATTTGACCATTCTTCCATGTGTGCAATATCCAGCTGTGACGCCGTTGTGGGTGGTGCAGGTCTGCGTCTGCCAAGTGCATCCCAAACATCGGGTTCGGTGATAAGATGGCCACTCCATTCTTTCAGTTTCCTCAGCTTCAAGCATGTTATCCACCAGCGCAGCTCTGTTGGGACGAGCGTTATCGTCCATCAGAAGCAACCCATGTCCTATAGCACTAGAGTAGGGCACAACAAAAGGTCTAAAGATGTCGTCTCTATTCCCCTGAACAGTCAAAGCGCCCTTCTGAACGACACAGTGGTCCGTATGTCCAACAATCCTGACCACACCACTCGTCCACAACCATGATACGGTGATGTTTCCTGCATATAAGCAGGATTGTTCTGAGCTCAACTCTCTCCAGATGAGGGAACGATAACTGTTCGGTGGAACACAAAATCTTAACTCATTTGGGATCGAACCCGGCGCCACTTATTACGACCCCAATCCTGATGTTTCTTCTCCTCATTTCTGTGGGGTGAACAGTGTCGTGGTTTCAATGGGACACACACACCGTGGGTAGAAGCCACATTCCCGGTGACGATTTCGGATTGTGTTCATTTTGCGCGTCCTGGTTCTGCCTGGTGGGTGCTTCGGAACTGACTTGCATTCAGCCTTCTCCATCTGCTCAAGGCACCCACAGGATTGACTAGCAGCTTTCCTGTTCTGTCCGAAACACTCGTTAATTCCTTCTTCCCTCCCTTTCGAAGATTGCTGATTACGCTCCAAAATGGTTTTCCCGCGGCTTGACACCATGATTTCTGCTTGGAGTCTGCAATTATCCCTTTGGCTTTCTTTCTTTCTTTCTTCAACATAACTTTCTCTGTCTGTCAGCCATTTTTGATATGCCTTCTTTTTCTTTTTACAGTCTGCCTTGACTGTCATTCCACCAAGCTGTCTGCATCTTCTTGCCTTTACACTACTGTTCCAAGACATTAGAAGGACCGTTAACCGGAGATAAAGGTCATATCTTACTGATGTTCCCCTTAGATAACTTTGTCGTTGCCTTCTTTTAATAGTTCCTGTTGTATGAAATCGCGTCCAGGTGCTGGAAATGACACATCTTGACACTCCAATAGATGCAGCCACCTTCCTCTGAGTTTATCCTGCTTCCAGTCTACCTAGGGCTTTACTCTCTATGCCATAGCTTCGGGTAAGTCGCGTTGTTCTTGCATTGCACTACCTGCTCACTCACTGTCTGAACTCACGTGGTTGTGTAATTTGTTTGGTAGAGTAAACACAAGTCAAAATAAAAAATCTGGCTGATAACATCAGAAGTCAATTTCACTAATATTATCAGTCAATTTTCAATTGTTTAAAATGTTTCTATAGCTTATGGGACTTAACTACTGGGTCATCAGTCCCCAAACATACAAACTACTTATGAACTAACTAATACTAAGGACGGCACAAATATCCATGCCCGAGGGGGGGATTCGAACCCCCGGCCGTAGTGGCCGTACAGACCGTGACTGGAGCGCCTCAGTCCCCTCGGCCACCACGGCCGGCCCAGTCAATTTTATCTAATACATTTGACTAATCTGTTTTATTATCATGCTTTCCGACCGAAACTAATCGATATTGAAGGAATTAATAAACAGCTGATGGTTCAAGATGCATTTTATTAAATATTTAACTGGTGTTAAATCCCTATTTTTATGTAGAAAACGTACAAAAATAGCCAATGCACTGACTTAACAATAAATAATGGGAAGGTATTAATTTCATTGGTTTATTTTGCAAGGTTTTGTTTACTAAAGGGTAGTTAGCAACAATCATTCGTTAAAATATATAATCTTTTATTAGCGAGACTCCTATTTCGGATGGGAAGTAGCTTATGTCGATCGCTTTCAATGGGCTATGTCACCATCATCTGGTCATATAAAATTATACAATCTGGACATCTTATCTTATTTAAAAATGGAAGTTAAGTAGTACGTGCAACGTAGCACTTAGTCCAAACATAAAATACACTCCTCGACCAAGCAGAGAAAAATTTTATTGACACATTCTTGAGGACGTATACATACAATCACAATGGCAGCCGGCCGCGGTGGCCGAGGAGACTGATGCGCTCCAGTCACGGTCTGCACGGCCACTACAGTCGGGGGTTGGAATCCCCCTCGGGCATGGATATTTGTGCCGTCCTTAGTCTTAGCTAGTTCGTAAGTAGTTTGTAAGCTTAGGGACTGATGACCCCGTAGTTAAGTCCCATAAGTTCTACAAACATTTGAACATTTGATTTTCACAATGGCAGAGCCGTACGCACGTGAGTACAGTCAACAGAGCGTGCGCAATGTCGGCGTTAGTACCGTGTACACCCTCCTTTGCAGCAATGCAAGCGGTAATTCTTCCATGGCACTATCGTAGAGTTGCGAATGTGGTCTTGTGGAGTGATCTACCATGAAGTTGGGCCACATTTCGTACCGCTCGTGCAGACCGCCCAACATGCCGTCCCAAACATGTTCAATGGGGGACTGATCTGGGTAGTCGACATGTTGGACAGCATGTTGGGTGGTGTGGGATACATGTGGTGTGCATTGTTCTGTTCGAGAAGCAAATCATCTTGTTGATGCGTGAATGAAGCCAAGATGTTTTGAATGATTGTCCCAATGTACCATACACTGTTCAATATTCTGATCACTATAGGAGAACGGCCAGTATATGATATGGCTCCCAACACCATGAGGCACGATCATGCGTGCCGTGAAGGTGTCCTCAGTTCACTAGCTGTTCTCTTCTCCTGATCGTCAAGAGAAAACTGAACAGTGCGCGGTACACTAAAACTGTCATTCAATCCATCTTGCCACCTTGCATGCGCCATACGATATGCTTTACCAACAGGACAATACACGTCCACACGTATCCCGTACAAACCAACGTGCTCTTCTAAGTGTACATCAGCTACCCTGGCCATCAATATCCCCAGATCTGTCCTCCATTGGGTATATTTGGAACCGGATGGAACGTCATGTTGCGCGTCCTTCATGAGAGACTCGAAATCTGGCCCAACTGAGGCACCAGGTGGAAACTCCATGGCAGGCCATTCCGAAAGTCAAAATGCGGCACCTCTACGATCGTCTCCATGGGAGAATTACAGCTTCTGTTACTGGAAAAGGTATACACGATACTAGCGTCGAAACTGCATACGCTCTGGTGACTGTACTCACATGCGTATAGCTCTGTTTGTGTGATAGTGTGTATACATCCTCAGGAATGTGTAAAAAAAAAATTCTCTCTGCTGGGTCGACAAACTCAAGGTGTTCTTTTCTCATTTTCCAGAACTTAAATAACGAACAGCTTGTAACAGACTCTCTTGCACGCTTTTGATTATTTAACTTATGTATTTAACATTTCGACTATGTGCTAACTTGGACGTACAAATTACCCTGCATTTTTAAATAACGTAAAATGACCACATTGTATACTTTTATATGACAAGATAAAGGTGGTATAGCTCATTGGAACCTTCGATCTCAGGTAATGTCGTCCTTGATAATGGCTAGTTACTAGTGGAAATCTATATTAGGAATTAGGAAACATTCTATTTCAAGGAAATGTGATTGCTGCCGTCAACCCTGTTTTAAATTTACTGCAGGCGGGGGGGGGGGTGCATGTAGTTTTCATATTATTTACTTTCACATGCAATTCCTGACAGAAGAATTCCTGGAAGTCGTCCACATGAGTACGAAAAGAAATCCGTTAAACTTTGTTTACAAGATAAATCAATCGAATGTGAAGGCCGTAAACTCCAGTAAATACCTAGGAATTACTGTTACATCAAACTGGAAAGAACACGTAGATAATGCCGTAGGAAAGGGAAGCAGATACTGCGTGTTATTGGCAGAACGCTTAAAAGATGCAACAGAACTACTAAAGAGACTGTATACACTACGCTTGTCTGTCTCTACTTTTTTTATTATTATTAGTATTGCTGCTCAGTGTGGGATCCTTATCAAGTGGGTTTGACGGAGAACATCGAGAGTCCAAAGAAGAGCAGCTCGTTTCGTATTGTCACGATACAGGGGAGACAGCGTTACGGAAATGATACAGGATCTGTGATGGGAATCATTACAACGACGGTGCTTATCGCTGCGGCGAGGGCTTCTTACGAAACTGCAATCGCCAACATTCTCCTTCGAATGCGAAAATATATTGTTGACTCCCACTTAGATAGATAGAAATGATCATCAGAATAAAATACGAGAAATCAGAGCTCGAACGGAGAGATTCAGGTGTTCATTCTTCAAAAAGTCAAATGTTCAAATGTTTGTAAATCTGTCGGACCAAACTGCGTGGTCATTAGTCCGTAGCTTACAAATTACTTAAACTAAGTTAAACTAACCTAAAGACAAACACACACATACCCATGCCGCAGGGAAGACTCGAACCTCCGACGGCGAGCAAACGCGCGCTCCGCAACGAGGCGCCTTAGACCGCTCGGCTACTCCACCGCGGCGTTCTTTCTTCCCGTGCGCTATTCGAGAATGGAATGGGATAAATAGTATAACGGTGGTTCGTCGAACCCTCTGCCAGGCACTTAAATGTGATTTGAGCAGTATCCCATATAGTAAATGTAGATGTAGATCCGAGGTTCGCTGGTGTAAGTAAATACGGACGACAGTTTTCAAACCAGGGACACCCCATCGATGCACTCTGGAGACACATTGGGGCAGCTCTCCTCGACGCTCTCGAGAAAGACCAATAATTGGACTCGACTTGTAATCAATCAAGCCGTATGCATGGGGGCAGGGGGCGCGTTATAATAGTATATGCAGGCCGGTCGGCCTCATGATGTGGGCAAACAAGTAGCCGGTGGTGGTGGTGGCGGTGGAGCGGCACCCGGCGGACACAGGGGAGGTGCGGACAGGGCGGGGCAGCGCACAATGGCCGTAACGACGGCTGACGCAGACCGATGCGCCAATCAGCCAGCCTTGTGGCCGCCGCTCCACCGGCCGGCTCCCGCGTACCTGCCCAAGCGACGCGAAGGCGACGCCCATCTGTGATGTGCCCTGACCTAACCCTACTGCACACCACCCCGATTCCGCAGTGTTCGCGTTGCGCTGCCAGTCATAGATCGATCAGCCTGAACATTACTAACACCTACCTAATTCACCCTCTAGAAACCTACGGTTAACTACTACTAAACTGCTCAAAATAATTAGGGGATCAACCTTCCTATGACAACGCCTTTTATTCAGCTATTGGTCACAATTGTAATTTGTGCGTGATACAGTACGATGTTTTGCTGTCTCAAAATTTTAATTCACTTAATTATATCCATAATGGATGTGAGGTCGCGGTTGTGTACTTAATTATTATTTTGTCAAGTAGGCTCAACAACATAGATCATGTATAAAACACTAAAGTATGACGCGTTTCAAGGGTCAACAAGCCCTCATCATCAGATAAAATGTACAAGCATCTTAAAACCCGAGATAAAAAAAAATCTAAAACGTAATAAAAGAAAACGTGGTTACTTCCCTTGTAACCGTGTCTCCTCAGAAAGCTCCTCAGCATACTGTGCTTCGTCTCACTAGAGATGTCAATACACAACGCTAAAAGCGACGTTTCATTAAATGAACAAGTTCAAGGCAATACATACAGCTTTTTAAAAAACTTTGTGGACCTATTATAACAAAAGTCGTTTATTTTAAATTTCAACCTCTGTCTTACTCTGTAAACGATTTCGCGACACCTGAATGTACCCACTACCTTGTGGATGATCTTTGGTATTTAGAGGTCTTTCTTTTCATGTGCATATGTGCGCCCCACTCGTGTTGTTGACTCCGTGCATTTCACTAGTGTTATGCGCCGCCAGTGCTGGGGTCTGTTTTAAATCTAGACGAAGCACAGTATGCTGAGAAGCTTTCTGCGGAGACACGGTTACAAGTAACCACGTTTTCTTTTATTACGTTTTAGATTTTTATTATCTCGTGTTTTAAGATTCTTGTATATTTTATCTGATGATGAAGGCTTGACTCTTGAAGCGCATCATACTTTAGTGTTTTATACAGGATCTATGTGGTTGACCTTACTTGGCAAAATAATAATATTAATTCAAGTTTACGCCCTTATCACACGAGGCCGCCAGGCGGCGCAGCCAGCTCCATAGCAGACAATGCCCGATGACGAGCGCCGTCTTGGTGGCGTGGCCTAGTGTAATAAGGCCCTAACATTGCGTTTACTTAGAGCGCTGCATCATACTGAAAACGCCATTGTCGTTGCCCTATAATATGATGTGTGATCGCCTCGGAAGGCCAATACAATCTCACATCTGCTTGGCATTGACGGTATGAGATTATCACTCAGCTCTAGATGGATATTTGGTCTTTCTTCCATGACTGCAATATCCAGCTCTGGTGGCCAGGTGTGATAGGCTCAGTATGATACAATGCCCCGCTTCGCCACGGCTCTCGGCCGCCAGTGGCTACCGCCTTGGTCGCGGGGAACGGCAGACGGTCGGCAGCCAGTTTGTGGCGGCGCCACCGGCTGCTTAAGTGCAGGAAACATACCATAGCATGGCGGAGAATACCGAGCGAGGTGGCGCAGTGGTAACACACTGGACTCGCATTCGGGAGGAAGTTGGTTCAAATCCACCTCCGGCCATCCAGATTTAATTTTTCCGTGATTTCCCTAAATCACTCCAGGCAAATGCTGGGATGGTTCCTTTGAAAGGGCACGGCCGATTTCCTTCCCCATCCTTACCCAAAACTCCGAGCGTTAGCTCCGTCTGTAATGACCAAGCTGTCGATGGGACGTTAATACCTAAGCTTCCTTCATGGCGGAGGATGAATGATGTGGACTAGGGTCAGTATTGGAGGACGTACGAACCTCTTCGCCGGCAGAATTGCCATTTGACTGCTCAGAGGTGTACAGAGTAGATCCTACGACTTTTGTACTGCCCTACGCTGGTGCCATAGGAGACGATGAGTTCCTAGTGGTGGACGATAACTCTCGTCTCCATCACGTTTGTGCCTGAGTTAATGAGCCACGGCGATTGCATAAGGCGTCGTTGATATCAAATGTATTTATTTATTTATTTGCTCATTTATTTAACGTGGTAAGATTAGCGCCTTCAGACCCTCTCTTACACCTCCAGGCGTTCTACACATTTCACATTCTTTGTTACGGAAGTTACACTAAATATACAAAAATTAAAATTTTCAGTCATTACAGGTAAGAAAAGGATATACAAACAGTTATATTCTTATTTGATAAATAAGAAACATAGCAGGTATTACAATACATAAAGGTTTTAATTATGGCTGCTAGCAGCTATGGACATGGAGGAATTGGTGGGAAAGGGGAAGAAAAATGAGTGTAATAATAATCACTTAATGAGAAATAACGGAAATGCAGATTATGGTGAAAGAAAAAGTAGGAAGATGAATAACGGAGAGAATAGCATGAATTTTACTATCACACAGAGAGAAACTTGACTGTATACGTTAGTTTTAAGAGGATAACATAATTGTTGCAACTTTTTCTTAAACGTAGCACTTGACTGAATCGTAGGAAGAGAGCACCGCAGCTTCGTCCAGAGGCAAACAGCAGAGACAGCGAAGGAGTTTGCAAATGTTTTCGTTTTATGATCTTGTGTTAATATTATGGAGGCATGAAAGATGGTTAAATTCTGAGGCGAGGTACTGTGGTGATTGTTCACTGAGCAGTCGACGGAATAGGCACAGCGTGTTGCAGTCCCATAGTTTGTCTGGCCATGGCCACCCTAACTGTGTGAATGAAGAACTACACTGTCTATAGAAATTTCAAATTCAGATTTTTTCGAAATTTAAGAATCGAATGGCATCAGCTAACTGAATTCTGAAGTTCATGTACCGCAAGACAAAGCAGCCAAAAATTCGAAGATTGGTTTTAACACCACAGCGCTTTACTAGGCATGGTCCTACTTGGCGTTTGTATGCAGTTGCCTTCCTCCGACCTCCGAAATGACACACGCAGCCAGTTATAGGGCGGACCTACCGTCTAACGTGGATTTCGAACCATGGTGTTAATCGAAATTTTACACATCAGTAATATTGCCAAAGGTGAAAGAAGTGTAACGCGACAGATAAAAATTCTAGAAACTGGCGTAAACATCATAAATTACAAATAATAATTTCGTGTAGCTCATTGGCCTGGTGCACGTATTTCAATTGGACTTGAGTGTCCCTAGTCTACCCCAGTTACCCAACCTACAGTTTAAAGTAAATTAGAATTCTATGGCGTCACGGGAAATACTGCAAAATGGGACAAGTCGTACCTCACTAACAGGAAACAAAGGGTGTCAGTGCAAGTGACTAGTGAATTAAGCCATCAGCCATCATCGGATTGGAAAGAAATTACATTTGGTGTCCCACAAGGATCCATCTTAGGGCCATTTATTTTTCTTGTGTACATTAATGACCTCTCATCAGTTACACTACCAGAAGCGGAGTTCGTTTTGTTTGCAGATGATATAATCATTGCAATAAAAAGCACGTCAAGCATAGTTATGGAAAGGTCTGCTAGTGATATTTTCATGAACATTAATAAATGGTTTAAAGCCAACTCATTGTCATTAAACTTTGAAAAAACTCACTACATGCAGTTCAGAACATGTAAGAGATTTCCCACCAGCATATGCATTAAATATGAAGAAGAGCAAATAGAAGAGGTTGACAGTATTAAATTCCTGGGATTACAGGTTGATAATAAATTCAGTTGGGAGGAGCACACCACAGAACTGCAGAAACAACAAATATGTATTCGAAATACGAGTGTTAACAGATATAGGAGACATAAAAATGCAAAAGCTTGCATACTTTGCTTACATTCATTCCATAATGTTATATGGTATAATATTTTAGGGTAACTCTTCAAATCAGACGAAAGTCTTCAGATTCCAAAAACGTGTAATACGTGTTATTTGTGTAGTAAATTCACGGACGTCCTGTAGAAGCCTCTTCAAAGAACTGGGTATATTAACTACTGCCTCTCAGTATATTTATTCCTTAATGAAATTTGTCATAAATAATATATCCCTATTCCCAACAAACAGCTCAGTTCATACATACAATACCATGAACAAAAATGATCTACACAAGGACTTAAAAGCACTTACTGTAGTTCGAAAAGGGGTCCATTACTCAGGAACACACATTTTCAATAATTTACCATCAAGTATAAAAAAATTAGCTACAAATAAAGATCAGTTTAAGAGGAGCCTAAAAAACTTTCTAGTGGCCAACTCCTTCTACTGCATTAGTGAATTTCTAAATTGTACCAAATGATGCATGTATAGGAACTATATTATCAGCTCAAAAAAAAAATAAATAAATAAATAAATAAATAACTTAAAAATTGATGTATTTGTATTTATATTATTAGTTCAAATGTTCAAATGTTTGTATAGTTTATGGGACTTAACTACGGGGTCATCAGTCCCTAAACTTATAAACTACTTATGAACTACTTACGAACTAGGACGGCACAAATATCCATGCTCGAGGGGGGATTCGAACCCCCGACCGTAGTGGCAGTGGAGCGCCTCAGTCTCCTCGGCCACCGCGGCCGACTTTATATTATTAGTATTCAGCTTGCAATTTTTTTTGGCGTTTTCCACATCCACGAGGATCTCTTCAACATGGATCTACGGAACGAAAAACTGTCGTTTCTGGCGGCTCCTCACATAGTTGAAAGGTGAAGGACGCGTTAAAACGCAGACTGAAAAAATCCAAGGTCCGACCGGACTACAATATCCATGCGATCTATTTGTTAGTGTTACCACGTCTTTGTTCAACGCCTGTACTGCATCCGAAAGAGCGCTGCCGAAACGAAGTCAATCCCAGACAAACGAAATGCGCGTGCAGTAAGAGGCTTTGGGGAGCGACCGCCGCTCCCGAACGACTAATAAAGCTCTCGAGACGGGACGGCGCGGTGAATTGTGGCCTGGGCCGGATGGGACTGTGGGATAAATGACACCACGATGACAGGAGGCATTCAGCGGCAGGTAGGCCGACAATGGGCCACGAGGGGCGTGCCGCGCGTCTCCCGACAGAGAGCTGCTAGCTGCTGGCTGCTTTCTGCTGCCTGCGGGGGGTCCGGCGGCCACTTCACAGGCTGTCGCCGCGACACACCTGCCTATGGCTGCCTGGGGGCTAGCTTTGTGACTGCCGCTACTGGAAGCACCCACCAGTAATTGCCTTACCGGCCCCAGGGACGAGTCTCAACACACACTGGCCGACAGCGCTGGTAATGCAAGGGATCTCAGGCCAACTACATCATATACCAATATTTAATCATCATCATCAACATCATCATTAGAGACTGATTATGCCTTTCAGCGTTCAGTCTGGAGCATAGTACCTCTAATAAAATTCCTCCATGATCCCTTATTCCATTCTAACATTGATGCCACGTATGATGTTATGCCTTTTACCTCAAAATCATTCTTCACCGAATCTAAGTACTTTCTTCTTGGTCTACCTCTCATCCTCCGCTGCCGAGTTCATGAGTCTCTTAGGTAACCTTGCTTCTCCCATGCGTGTAACATGACCCCACCATCTCGGTCTGTTCGCTCTAACTGCTTCATCTATGGTGTTCATTCCAAGTTTTTCTTTCATTTCCTCGTTATGGACACCCTCCTGCCATTGTTCACATCTATTAGTACCTGCAATCGTTCTTGCTACTTTCATATCTGTAACCTCTACCGTGTGAATAAGGTAACCGGTATCCACCCACCTTTCACTCCCATACAACAAAGTTGATCGATAGATAGAGCGGTGTACAGCTAACTTAGTCTTGGTACTGACTTCCTTCTTGCAGAAGAGAATAGATCTTAGCTAGCACTCACTGCATTAGCTTTGCTGCACCTCGATTCCAGTTCTTTCACTATGTTGCCATCCTGTGAGAAAATACTACCAGGTACTTGAAACTGTCTACCTGTTCTAACGTTGTTCCTCCTATTTGGCACTCAATCTGTTTGAATCTCTTTCCCACTAACATTACTTTCGTTTTGGAGATGCTGATCTTCATATCATAATCCTTGCACCTCTGATCGAGCTCTGAAATATTACTTTGCAACCTTTCAATTGAATCGACCATTACAACTAAGTCATCCGCATATGCGAGACTGCTTATTTTATTTTGACCTATTTTAATCCCGCCCTGCCAGTCTACTTTTTTCAACATATGATCCATGAATAGTATGAACAACAGTAGTGACAGGTTACAGCCTTGTCTTACCCCTGAAACTATCCTGAACCTTGAGCTTAATTTGCCATCTAGTCTAACTGCTGCTTGACAGTCTACGTAAAGCCCTTTAATTGCCTGCAGAAGTTTGCCTCCTATACCATAATCTTGTAGAACTGACAGTAGCTTGCTCCTAGGAACACGAAGGCTTTTCTAGATCTATGAAACATAGATACAATTCCCTGTTCCATTCATAGCACTTTTCCATTACCTGCCGTAAGCTAAAGATCTATCCGCCTCCGTAGTCCAGTGGACAGCGTGGTTGGTTGCCACGCAGGGGGCCCGGGTTCGACTCCCGGTCGGGTAGGAGATTTTCTCCGCTCGGGGACTGGGTGTTGTGTCGTCCTCATCATCATTCCATCATCATTGACATGCAAGTCGCCGAAGTGGCGTCAGATAAAGAGACTTGCACCAGGCAGGCTGAACACGACCCCAGTTGGGGTCTAACGGTCATAAATGCCACACGATCATCATCAGCTAAAGATCTGGTCCTGACAGCCTCTAAGAGGCCTAAACCCACACTGATTTTCATCTAACTTGTCTTCAGTTAATACTCGCACTCTTCTTTCAACAATACCTGAGAACATTTTGCCTACAACGCTAATTAAGGAGATACCTCGATAGTTGTTACAATCTTTTCTGTTTCCATGTTGAAAATTTGGGTGATTACCGCTTTCGTCCAGTCAGACGGAACCTGTCCCTATTCCTCAATTATCCCGTGTAACAATTTTAGACCTGATATTCCACTGTATATGACGATTTCCGGCTTAATTTCGTCCAACCAAACCGCTTTATTGCACTGTAATCTACTGACCATTTTCTCCACTTCCTCTACTGAGATCTTGTTTCCATCGTCGTTCCTATCCCATTCTACCTGAAAATCTGACACGTCATTGAATGTTTCACCTACATTGAGCAATTCTTCAAAATTATCCCTCCATCTTCTCAAGGCACCCACAGGATTGACTAGCAGCTTTCCTGACCTGTCCGAAACACTTGTTAATTCCTTCTTCCCTCCCTTTCGAAGATTGCTGATTACGCTCCAAAATGGTTTTCCCGCGGCTTGACATCATGATTTCTGCTTGGAGTCTGCAATTATCCGATTGGCTTTGTTTCTTTCTTCAACATAACTTTCTCGGTCTGCCTGATTCCTAATATGGAGCCATTTTTGATATGCCTTCTTTTTCTTTTTACAGTCTGTCAGTCCACCAAGCTGTCTGCATCTTCTTGCCTTTACACACTACTGTACATTCTCTAGCTGCTTCCAGTAGTGTGTCCCTGTACCTTGACCATTCCTTTTCGTGTGACTGTAAGTCGTTACATTCAACTAAATGGCACCTTTCCGATAACATTGTTATGTATTTGTTCCTAATTTCCTTGTCTTGAAGCTTCTCCACTTCTATCCTTCTACACATGGACCTGACTTTCTGCTCTTTTGGCCTCACAAAACCTATTTCACTGCAGATTAAATAATGATCAGTATCATCAAAGAACCCCCTGTCACGTGTGTCGTTGACTAGTACCGTGTAACACTCGTTTTGCACGCTGCAGTTCTCCCAAGGAGGCGATCGTAGCCGCGACGGAGTGACCGAGCGCGTTGAGGCACTATGCTCCTATGCGCGAGGCCGTTCCCCGTCGGGGGTTCGAATTCCTCTCTCGAGCATGCATTTTTTTCTGTGTTTAGTATAAGTTAGTTTGTAAGTAGCTTCCGATATAAATATCAGTAATGGAGGATAGGTAACAACTCACCGTATTGAGGTTCTCTGAGCTGCTGACAGACGCGAAAATAGATAATCACTTTCACACAACTTAAATTTTCGGCCATAGCCTTTGTCAGAAAAAGAAACACATACATTCGCGCAATCACTCAGACAACTGATTGCGTGAATGTATGTGTTTCTTTATCGGACGAAGACCATGGCCGAAAATTGGTGTGAACGTGATTATGTATTTTCGTGTCTTTCAGCATCTCTATCCTCCATTATTTATAAGTAGTTTGTTAGTTTAGGGACTGACGACTTCGCGGGTGAGTCTCATAAAAAAAAGAAAGAGACGATCGTAGAGGTGCTGAATGTAGTCTGCCGCAATAACCTGCTATGCAGTTTCCACCTGGTGCCTCAGTTGGGCCAGATTTCGTGGCCGACCGCTTAACATGACGTTTCATCCGATCAATCGAAGACCATATGTATGGATCGTGCCGGATACGGTAGTTAACGTCCACTTTGAAGACATGTTGGGTGATATGGGAAACGTGTAGAGTTGCATTTTTCTACTGGAAAAGCATATTGCCTTGTTAGTATATGAACGGTAGAAAGACGGGTTGAATGACCGTTTGATTGTACTGCGCTCTGTTCAATGTTCTCCTGATGATCGCCAGTGGAGAACGGTGTACGATACGTCTCCCTACACTATGGCGCCCGATCATACGTGCTGTTAGTGTGTCTTCCGCTCACGCTCCAACCCGACTCCAGTGATGTGGCAACAGACGCTTATGAAAGACGAATGGAGACGTGTTTTCACTGCTGGGAGTCTCTTCTGCCTCCCTGCCAGTGATGGCCGAGCGTGCGTGTGGCGTCGTTCAGGGAAGCGCGAAAGTTTGGAGTGTATACGACAGAGGCTAACGTGGCCGAAAGCCGGCATAATGGTTTGGGGAGCCATATCCTACATTGGCCATTCAACTCTGAGGATCGTCGAGGGAACATTGTAAAGTGCAAGGAACACAGAAATCATCATTCAACCAGTGTTACTACCGATCATGCACCAACAAGGCTATATGCTTTTCCAGCAGGACAATGCACGTCCACATGTATCCCGTACCACTCAACGTGCTCTTCAAGATGTGCGTCATCTGTCCTGGCGAGCACGATTCCCAGATCTGTCCCCCATTGGGCATGTCTGGAACCGGATTAACGTTATCTTGCGCGGTCTGCACGACCGACACGAAATCTAACCAACTGAGGCACAAGGTTGACATTGCATGACAGACCATTCCGTAAGACTACAATCGTCTCCAGGGGAGAAGAGCAGCTCCTATAAAATGAGTGTATACTTGGTCCTGTACACGTTCCGGTGAGTACTCAAGTGCGTATGGCTCTGTCCGTTTGATCATGTGCTCTGAAGAACGTGTCAATAAAATGTAACTTCTTCTCGGTCGACGAATTCATAGTGTTTTATTTATTTATTTATTTATTTATTTATTTATTTTTTTTTTTTTTCAGGAGAGTACATCTAGACCAGTGTTTCCCAATTCTATGGATACTTGACACCCTTCCAAGTACAAATATTTTGTCTTACCCCCTCCCCCTTCGACTCCCTGAAACATAACACAACTATGTGTCTAACTTAAAAGGCAACGAATTTATGTATGACGGAAACGAATTTCCTGAACGAGTCTGCGATCTTCATGTTTTCACTTACCATAAAAATAACACCGGTATTGCTCATTGTCCAATAAATTTTTGACCTTTTTTCGAAATGGAACATATATTAGTTCATGAATTCCGAAAGAAAAATATATATTTCATAACGAAGTTTCGCTTAGCTTTTGGAATATAGCCACAGTTGTGCGATCGGATTCGTGATTTTCTGTCAGAAAACGTTGTAACTGACGAAAAATCACCGAGTAAACCAGAAGTGATATCTGGTATTTCCCAGGGAAGTGTTATAGCTCGCCTACTGTTCCTTACTTTTATAAACGACTTAGGAGACAATCTGAGTAGCTCTCTTAGACTGTTCGCAGGTAGTGCTGTCATTTATCGGTTACTAAAGTCACAGGAAGATCAAAAGCGACCGCAAAATAATTTAGATACGATATAAACATGGTGCGAAAAATGACAATTGGCCATTAATAGTAAGAAATGTAAAGTTATCCATATGACCACTGTACGTAATAAAAGCTTAATGCTGGTAGGAGGTACCCAGATAAGAAGGAAGGAAGAAATCCAAGGGTTTAACGTCTCGTCGACAGCGTGGTCATTAGAGACGGAGCTAACGCTCGGATTTTTGGGTGAGGATGTGGGGGGAGATCGGTCATGCCCTATGAAAGGAACCATCCAGGCATTTGCCTGGAGTTATTTTAGAGAAATCACAGAAAACATAAATCTGGTTAGCCGGAGGTGGATCCAAGATAAGAATTTACTGTCGTAAAAAAGGCTTAATTTTATAGTAAAATTAGCTACTCCTTGCTGCAAAACCTTGTTCCCTGGCCCTAATTCAGAACTGACTTTATTCAAATTACTCTAACAACAGGAAGTTAACGACACAGTGGCCAATATACGTAGCAGCTCACACGAAATTACACACAGACATTAATAAACAAACCACCACAAAGTTATTTCATAAAGGTGGCTAAGAAAACATTTATGGCGCAACAGAACTTAAACATAAAAAATTGCATCTGAGCTTGTTATCAGCACTGGTAAAAAACAATATAAAATAAAAAGGGGGCAGGTGCTCGAAAACTACAATTTATAGGCAAGTCAAAATTATACTGGACATAACTTGTTTATTCAGGTCGAACGCAAGCAAAATGGGGAACCAATTTTGTTAATACAATGAAAAGCATCCCATATACATGTTCTAATACTGACGGTGTCCAGCATCGAATTTCATAAATTACACAGAGTTTAAGCTACTGAGGGGGGGGGGGAGGGGGGGGAGGATTTACAAACAACACTCACTCGCTCATACATACTCAATGCACTCACAAAAATCAGCGTGCTGAAACGAGGCAGAAACAGGCACCGCTATCATAGGCGAAATTCAGAAAAACCCGGAGGTACCACACGACACAATGTACAATAAAACTGCGAAATGGCTCTGGTCTGTCGTGCCTGATTTGAGATGGTGTTTGAGTATAGCAAAGTGAAGTTGGATTCAGATTAGGCGGCGAGCAAACACGCTAACGGCGGCTCACGGCTAGGTTACATGATTGCACTCCACTGAAGGTGAAGTTAAAAATCGGATTCATTACACAATACCACGGCGGACTCATAAGTTGCAATGTGAGAGTAAACTATCTAGGCACTGGTTTTATGAGAAGTGGCGTGAATTCAGGTGACTAGCTGCAAACCCCTGAAGTCGGAGTTCGGACCCACGTGGTTCCGAAAACCGATAAAAATGTATAAATTCAATTTCCGAAAAATGAAGGAAATTGACTACAGTATGCAACCCATAGAAATGTTTAGATTACATAAGGAAGCGACTGAAATGCAGCCACAAGCGATAGGGAGCGATTACAGAGACGGATGAAGTCCGGTCTCAAAAAGAAAAAAAAATTGAAATAATTACAAAGACGGAAAATAAAAATAAAGCAAGCTATTGAAGGAGGCTGTACAAGGCTCCGAGAGAATTACTGACAAAAACTGAGTGCATACCACAAGTTCGGAGAAGAAACAGCAAAAATCAATATAGGCTGGGAGAGAAGATTGCGAAATTTGAGTGGAAATCAGGATACATTGATAGTTACTTGCCTGATGGGCATGGAACAAACAATAGTGGAAGATGAAGGCTTTGTTCTAAGAACCAACCATGTGGAACACACATATCACTCACAGAATGAAACGATAAGAAAGATTTTTACATGTACTGTACAAAAATGAACAAATCGTCTGTTAGAAATCGGACCCCACAAAGATAGAGAGAATTTACAGAGTTCATACGTCGCCACATAATTACAAAAGGTTTGCATATACCAGGCCGTTATCAAACTGCAACTAGTAACACATACACCACGTTTATCTGTTGCAAATTACTGGACTGAAAAACTAGAACACATTTCCGCTCACAATCGGAAGGAATATACAAAAAAAAAAAAGAATGAATCTAGCTTCAAGAGTCTAAGTTAAACATGCTAGACAATGAATCGCTACCATCTCCATGGACACAAGAGCTGAACAAACCTTACCTCACCACAATCCCAGCACCAAGTGAAGACCTAGCGGCCAGGAGACGCTGAAAAGCTACTGGAAACTGGGAAACCCAAGAGACAGCGGTGGTGGGGACATGATACTTGAGACTCGTCCTGGAGAGGGCTCGTCGACTGGCTTGTAACCAAAGGGTGTAGAAACATCTTTGGTCGCATCAGCAGAAGGGGTTGGTAACGACTAACTATCGACTCTGAGCCAGAGAAAACCATGCAAAGCGAGTTATCACTACCCACTTTCAGACAGCCATTAGATTCTCGCACAATCACTTAAAAGTAAAACAAGTACACATTCTGACAGGGACAATAATAAATTATTAAAATAACAAAATCCTAGCAATATTAACTAACAATTCAGAAACTAATATTTTAAAACATGAAATAAAAATGCTATTGCTCATGCCTCGAAGAGGGGTTCTAGTTTTAACAAAATGCTAATCTAGTGGCATCAAATAAATTACAATTTTATAAAAAAATATATGGAAGACGACAGACGGTCGTCTTGCAAGATATCCGTTAAACTTCATTTACACGATAAAACAGTCAAATCTATAGGCCATCAATTCGATTAAATACATAATACTGATTATAAACAACTTAAATTGGAAACAACACATAGAAAATATAGTATGGAAGGCGAACTATGATTTATTGGCAGAACACTCAGTAGAAGGAACAGTTCTACTAAAGAAACTGCCTACACTAGAGTTGTGCGTCCTGTTTTGGACTACTGCTGCGCATTGTGGGATCCCGACGAAGTGGGACTTCCAGACGATTTAAAGAAAGTTCAGAGAAGTGCAGCTCGTTTTGTATTATTGCGATATAGGGGAACGAGCTCACGGAAATAATGCACGAGTTGGTGTGGAAACCATTAAAACAAATGCGTTATTCGTTGCGACGATATTTATTTGCGAAATTTATTTCACCAAATTTATTTCGCCCGAATGCGAACATATTTTGTTAGCACCCACCTACATATGCAGACAAGTTGATCAAAATAAAATAAGAGAAATCAGATCGAAAACTTAAAGATTTAGCTGTTCCTTTTTCCCGCAAGCTATTAGAGAATGCAACTGTGGAGAAAAACCATAAAAGCGGTTCGATAAACCCTCTGCCATGCCCTTCAATGTGACTTGCCGAGCATATAAGTAGATGTCGATTGTAGAAGCGAATTACGCTCGTTGAGCAAGGTCCCACTGTGTAGTCAATTTGTAAGCAATCGTATTCCTCGAAATTACTAATTGTATGTTGTAAATTTAGCTACCTGAAAACAGTTTTCAGGCCTTTCCTTTATTCATTATTAACACGGAATATTTGTTATAAAACAACCCTTGTTCTATTCAACTGAGAATTCATAATGAACTAGGGATCATTTAATTTTAATATAAAATATATTTCACTTTTCTTATGCATAGTTTTTTAGAATACGGAACACCTAGTATTCAGGCGTGCTCCTGGTTGTTTGTCTATGGTGCAAGTACAGGGTGTCCAGAAAAGGGCTCCCTGATTTCAAAATTAAATATCTCGAAAACAAAGATCGATAGAGGAATGCAGTAAACGGTATGTTTATTGTGAAAGCTGTAAGAAATTTATACAGCAGTTTGAAATAATAGTTACAAAAGCTGCTAACAGATTGCGCTGTACGCTGTACAGCTCATATCAGCATACATAAGTGAAATAACCGTATGAAAACACTCTTTGCAAACAATCTCATTACAAGGTTTTCAAAATGTAACGAATGAAAAAAGGGCCAATAATGCTTCTGCTGAATACTGCAGCCCACACAGTAACTTTAGGAGAATACAGGGGTTTCGCTTCACACCAATATGGCTTTGGGGAACCCCAAAATCGCCAGTTCTGCTTATTCACGTATCCATTCAGGTGGAAGTGTGCTTCATCTGTAAATCTGATGCAGCCAACATCAAATCCTTCACTATCAATCATTGTGAGCATCTGATTAGCAAAGGCAACCCTTTGTTGCACAGCTCGTACTGGTAGGGCCTGGTGCGTTTGAATTTTCAATGGAAACATGTGTAGGCTCTTTCTCATTATTTTCTGCGTGCCGGAACGCTTCAAACCAGTCTCAGACGCAATTCTACGGACGGATGACATTGGATTTCGCTGAATAATTCCAGAAACTGTGGCGATATTTTCAGGCGTAACTGCGGTTTGAATGTGGCCAACATGCCTCACTAGATCATCAGTTATGCTGCCTGTTCGTTGAAATTTTGCGAAGAGCGTACCAATGGTTTTCGCATCGGGTCCTCTTGGAACATTAAATAGTGCTTGAAAACTTCGCCTTGTTGCCGTAGGACTCTCTTCTAACCTGTGGTACTCTAGCACCAGAAAAACGCGTTGTTCAATGGAGTACATGGTTTTAATCTCTTCCTTCGGTAGGCTAACCTTTCACGTTTCAATAGTGGAACTGATCGAAAATCAATTGTTCAAATGTTTGTTAAGCTTATGGGACTTAACTACGGGGTCTTCAGTCCCTAAACTTACAAACTACTTACGAACTACCTTATACTAAGGACGGCACAAATATCCATGCCGAGGTGGGAGGAGGGATTCGAACCCCTGACCGTAGTGGCCATGCAGACTGTGACTGGAGCGCCTCAGTCCCCGCGGCCACCGCGGCCGGCTGGAACTGATTTCTCTGGGCTGGGCTTCGGATCACTATTTATACTAGGCATTACGTACGGCGATTACAGCGCCATCTGTTAGCAGCTTTTGTAACTATTATTTCAAACTGCTGTATAAAAGTCTTGCAGCTTTCACAATAAACATACCGTTTACTGCATTCATCTATCGATCTTTGTTTTCGAGATATTTAATTTTGAAATCAGGGAGTCCTTTTCTGGACACCCTGTATGTAGATGTAGACGTAACCTCTGTTTCAAGTTCTAATGTACTGGCCACGCTGTTCAGTGGCGTAACTAGGACTTAGCTTGGGGGGGGGGGGGAATAGATCTGCTTGACGAGCAAAATTTTAGTCAGTTTGCAGACAGACTACCATCTACCAATCCCGTTGAAGAAACTTATTCACTCCCATCCAATGAAAGATTATGGTAAAACACTCAAATTTTCCAATCTTTACCAAATTGCTGTTATACGATTTTTTTTTTTTTTTTTTTTCGTGTTTTGGATGGGGTTCTATTCCCCCCCCCCCCCCCCCCCCCATAGTTACGCCACTGACGCTGTTCAGTGTAATCGGTGCTAGCTGGAGGTGTGGTGTGTAGGTATGGGACTTGTTGGGTGTGAGCGGCGCCTACCTGGGCAGTTGGGCCGCGTTCGTGACGTCACGAGGCTGTCAGCGAGCCGCCGCATTGTACCGCCGCGGCCACAATGGCGCTGCCGTCGGCCGTCGCCGGCGCCGGGTAGGGTCTACCTGGAGGGCCGCCTCCCGCCTCCCGCCCCCGCGTCCCGCCCCCTCTCGGGCTTCCGCGGCTTCCAAATTGGCGCAGGGCGCGGACGTTTCACTTTCGGGCCTTTGTTTGCTTGTTTATTTTGTTTGTGCGCCTCGGGTGACGTGGCGTCAGCCGCCGCCCTCCTCGGACTGGCTCCAGTGTTCGCAAACAGCCCCAGACTCCTCCAGGGGCAGCCGTCTGATGAGCTCGTCCGCCGCAGCAGCTGCGCCCAGCTCCTGGGCACAAACACGAGGCCCAACAAGGGCAACCCAATTGTTGGCCTGCTGACAATGGCAAACAGACAGCGTTTGTTTAACACTCAATTTAAGCACACGCGTACCGCGAAATTTGACAATGAACCAGCTTTCTTTGATGTACGTCTAGATAAATCGGTTAGGATACTTTTGTGTGCTCTCAAAACCATTGAAATGTTATAACGATACCCCAACTTAAGTTGGATATCGAAAGAAATGTTCGTTAATTCAATATCAGTTAAATTATGTTCATTTTATAGGATGATCTATAATTTGGAACCATTTGAATTATTCTTTGCTCTAATAGTTGAACACCTGTGATAATGTATAATTCTACCCTGCTAGTACTTGGGTTTAAATTTGCCGCTGTCCGTAATATTCTTCGTTCTGTACTGAACACTTTAGGTGTGAGTGATATTAATGTCATCCATGTTGTTGCCGCATATTCGAGGATTGGTCTAATGTAGCTGGTATATGTGTAGAGTAAAGCTGAGGTTGAGGCTCCATAAAATCTCCCTTTAATCAATTGAAATAAGCGTAGTCTTCTTCTTGCTTTCTTTACTAGTTCCGATATAGTCTGTTTGTTAAAGTGGAATCGAAGGATATGCCCAAATATTTGACTGTACTTCTCTGTGCAATTTGTTTACCCCGTAGGTTAATACGCAAGTCTTCAGTGCTCTGACGCTGGTATTGAGTTAAATTCCTATGGTGGAAAACTATTAGTTGACTCTTGTCTGCATTAGGTCTGATTCTCCATTTAGCTAGATAGCCACGGCTAGCTAAATATATGACTGGCAAGCTGGTTAATGCCTTCTGCCGTGGGTGAGTGGCACCAATAAGCGGTATCGCCTATTGGTATTGGAATGTCTGCCATATTTAAAGAATATAACAACGGGGACAATATTGCACCCTGTGGCACTCCTGCCTTTGGATAAAAGGATGTCGAAGTTCCATCCTTTATATATTTTCTTGTAGGTCTTTGTCCCAAGGAGCCTATGATCAGTTTAACTAAATTGTTAGTGAAGCCCATTTTCAGTAATTTATATTAGAGTTCAGTATGCCATAACCGGTCAAAAGCCCGTTCTATATCCAACATCAAGGCCATAGCACAATCGCCAAAATTCAATGTCTCAGTGACGGTGGTAGCTATTCTAAGTATTGGATCCATTGTCGAACAACTTTTTCTAAATCCAGCCTGGATACCCGGTATAAGTTCTTTTTTGTCACTGAATTTTTGCGTTCTTGCTCGTAGTATGGAGTCAAAGATCTTCCCGACAACTGATAGCAAAGTTATAGGTCGGTATGATCTAGGGTCATTGGAGTTTACCTGGCTTCAATAACATTATGACCTTAGCAATCTTCCAACTTTGTGGAACTCTTTGTTGTTTTATTACCATATTAGTTTCCTGAATGATAAGAGTAATTCTTGTGAAGCCAGCTTCAACATACTACGAGTGATTCCGTCTACCCCTGGCGAATTATTTTTGCCATTATTTATAGCTTCTGTTATCTCATCAAATGTTATTTCCACAATTAAGCAGGTTTGATCTTCGTCCAGGTTTGTTTCAGTATTCAACATACCCTGGAGTTGGTTATTAATTAAAACTTCATGGTTAAAATCAAATTTATCGTCAACTGGATGTTGGTGTATCTCATCTAACACATTTCTAACATTTCAGCTTTTTCTTTGTTATCAGAAATTATCCTTTCCTGGCAAATCAATGGTGGATTTCCGATTTTAGTGTCACTAGTAATTCTTTTAAATGTATTTCAAAACAGAGAAGAGTTTTTATAATCCAGTTTCTTGATGATTTCAGTCCATTTTCTAGTTCGAAACTATTTCAATTTGTTTCTAACTAATCTATTTATCCCTTTCCATTCGGTTTTGTCGATCGGGTTCCCAGTTCTTCTGAACAAATTATAAAATTTCATTTTAAGTTTTATATTGTTTAAAATGCCCATACGAATCCTCAGTTTTCCTTGCTAGCGTTGAGTAAAATATAAAACAAGACATCAATATATTGATATATGTCTTCATTTATTTCTTGTTCCAGGTTTTGTATACTTGTCATAACTAATCCTTTAAATTTTGTCGAGCCCATTCTATTAAAATCATCCATAGTCTTCCCTCCCTGTATAAAATCTTGATCCTTACTTGTCACTTTAATTAAAGGAGTATTGAAAAATATTGGGAGGTGATCACTCCCTATCCACATGTTGCTTAAAAAAATGTCTAATTGGTCTTGAGCATAAAACGTGATCGGGGATGAAGCTTCCATTCGTCCCAATATATGTTGGGCAGTCATTATAAAATCTTTCTAGATTAAATCTTACCAAAATGTCTTCTAAAATTAATCCATTTCTGTTAGTGCTTGTGTAACAATGTTGTAGATCGAGCGCTAAAATCTCCTATTATTATAATCGGTCTAAATTAATTAGATATTCTATAAAATCAATTCTTAATATAGATTTTTGGGAGTTGTAATGGGTTATAACGTCGCGGAACAACAGGAAATTAAGCATCACTTTAATATTTGAGTAACTGGAACTTATACCAAATAGGTTATAAAGATAATAGTAAAAACTCTCCCGAGCACCTCCTAGCGCCGTGAGTTGTAAATTAAAACTGTGAGTGAACGACCGATTAACACTGTGAGACTCTGAAAACTTACATCATCCGTCGCCGGCCGCGGTAGCCGAGGAGACTGAGGCGCTTCAGTCACGGTCTGCACGGCCGCTGCGGTCGGGGGTAGGTAGTTCATAAGTAGTTTGTAAGTTTAGGGACTGATGACCCCGTAGTTAAGTCCCTTAACCTTAACAAACATTTGAACATCATTCGTCGGTGTACTTTATAGAAGTAGCAAATGGTTAGAAGAGGAAATGTATGTGCTACATACGGCTGAAACAGTTAAATACAAACAGCGATGCACACCGAAATCTTTCTTCGGGTTCCCGAAAAATAGAGAATTCTAAATAAGTCAGAAGGCTACTATTAGTCCTACTTATATCGTTTAGTTTTTATCAACAGTCGCTTTAATGCTTTGATTTACCCCTTTTTTATACGTTCTTTACAAAAGCGAAGATCTGACTTGAACAAAATTTTGATAAATGAGGCCTCAGAGCGTTTGAACAAATGCTGTGTATTATGTTCAGTCTACTTTGTGGTGAAAGATTTCAGAAATACAATTTGTAAATCCAAGAGCAAATATAATTTGTTCATTGCCTGTAGTCTGATAAATGGTGGTTAATGTATTATAACATCAAATGTATAACAGCAAGTTTTATTTGAATCCCTTCATTTAAAGCGTAGACGAGGTTTTAGAAACATCATCACAATAGCGTAACTGTCAGCTGTTTGTATTTAAGCAAACTGAAATTTAAATTAATGTCTTACGTTTTCGTTGTCATTTCCAGTATTTGGTCTGATGCACTGCTTTACGTTCTGCTGCCTAACAGCTCATGGAAACTGCATTCATGTATATGGTTACAACTTACGTCGTGTAGTGTGTTATTTTCGAGTTCTATCCCAATAAACTACACACATTGTGAAGGGTATTATTTGTCCATCTACGCAAATACAATAAGTGTGATCGTTTTTTACCAAAAGCGTTCCGTTACAATGAATATAAAACATTTTAACTTGTCTGAAAAGGGAGCTATCTACAATTTGATTTGATCTCGTATGGTTTATTTATTTATTCATTTATTCGCTTGATATCATGTCGCGCCGACATGTTGCACAGTTCATGGCAGTGACGATAGCTTTAGTTTCTTCTGTCCTACACTTTAAAAAAACATCTAATATCTAAAATATGTAAACCTTGCAATGTAATTTTGGTATTCAGCGAAATAAAATATAACAGATGTCAAGGCAAGTATGGCCTACAACTCTAACAAGCAAATGGCACTGCTAGCGGAGTCGCCTGACAAACGCATATAAGGCCACCGAGTTTCCACTATTATCTTTTCAAACTATTTGCGTATAACATCGAAATATGAAGATTTTTAAAGGATTTATTAAGTGGTTGTAGCAATGATTTCCGCCTCTCTTCACAGTCACAGCACTTTATAACATTCCGAAATACATTTTTCACGACACTTTGAATGATTTCCTTTTTCTCAAAGGAGTCGTCGGGGTATGTGGAATCACATTTGTAATAACAAGATGGAAGACAATGTTTAACATCATACACAAATCAACAATACATTCACAATTCCGTAGCCAGACGAACTCAGCCGACTTCCACCGATCAGGGAGGGGCCATATAATAGTGCGTGACCAGAACCATATTCACAGTGCGAGCGTGAAGGTCGGGGTGAGAGTTTAAAATTGGGAAAGATTAATTTTTAAAACTCACAACCACCAGCTGCGAACCAAATTCCTAAACATGCAAAAACACTGGAACTGTGATTGCGATTGTTTGACTCGTTTTCTAGGGGATGATATCACACGTTCGCAGCTTTCCTTCCCTGCGTATGATTAACAAAACAAATTCATAATAAAATCAAGTTCATGAGAGAAAAGGGTGTACTAACTACTATTTTTGAAAACACGTAAAAGTTCACTTTATGTTGTTTATTACACCATATTGAAACCCTGTAGCTGATACGTCTGTACGTCGACACATTTATCAAATAAAGTTATAGCTTGTGAGCTCCCAGACAAAATGAATATTTGTCGCAAATTGTTTTCACACCATGTGGCTGTCTCAAACACCGTTTATGTTCATGCCTATGCGACGACACGTGTTACATTAACAAATCACAGTCACTTTAATTCAATGTGATGCACACCTTGTTCCACCGGCTAAATATTCACAAACACACATTAGCACTCGATTCAAGTTGGTGCAGTCTACGACGAGCAACCACGCGTGGCGATTGCCACACACAAATCTAAAGTCTCCCCCTGGAGATACACATGCCGACTGATGCAGCGCGACGCCGCCCGGCCAGCCACCCCACGTGCTCCCGAGTCGTCACTTCCTGCCCTCGCACGAGCGCACCAAAAGCTCAACTGCCGGGGTTTTTTCCCCTACGTCATCAACTTCCCCATGTGAGCTGTTCTAAACGATTTGCCAACTTACAGCGCTCAGCCAATACATTTCTAAAACCTTACTTAGAATCAAAAATAATTACACTACACATTAAATAAATTGTCTTCTTAGGTTTTTATATTGGTATAAACATACTTTGTACTATTTATCATAATCGTGCAATTTCTTATGTCACAGATAAGTGATTTAACTGAATACTTAAAGATAAAATACACAAGATTAATTGAAAATAAAATGAGAAATAGTTAATATATTATTTTTATAAACAAACATTGACATGCTAGTTGTGTAACTGTCTTATATTCATTGATAATTTATTACTTTTCATTGTCAATTAAACATATTACGTCAGATGTGACTATATCAGCTAATGTATTGTTTATTTATCAACAGGCTATTTTGTAATGAGGGCCTTAAAGGTTCCTAACTGCATCGTATTACTTCAAATGCAAGCACTATTAGAATATTTTATTTCACGCTGTGCACTGCACTGTGCCTGGCACTCGCCATTGTCCCTCTCTCCCCTCACCGGAAACGAACTGGAAAATCCTAAGCTGGAACAAGCCACCAACGTCGGCCAGCTCGCTGGCCTCCCGTCAGCTATAAGCACACAGCAAATCTCAACTTGGAGAATTTCTACCTATGGCCTAACTATAAATGTTGTCACCCAACTGTGTACAAACATTGCTACCATAATTAATAAGGTTAAAATTGTGTAACATTTAGTGCATTGGCATGGTCAATGTTTGCAGTTAACTTCATACTGTTTAATTATCAAATGCTATTAATTACCAGTATTTCTATTGGGCGGTAATCTTACAACAGTATATTAAAAAATGTGCTGCAACAGACGGCCATCAACCTCAACGCAAGAAAGATGCCAGGGAACAAGATTATGACGCACCCTGACCTCGCATTGCTGGTGTGACGTTTCGAACAACATCACAAGCACCTATCTGGAAACTAATTCCATCTCCGTATCCAGTGGGGTCTCATATAGAAGTTGTCGCAGAAATGACAGTCTAACAATATTTATCATTACATACCATGGATATAAATACTGCTGTCTATTACTATGCCCATTTTCAGCGACAGCTCACGATTTCAGTTGGGATAAAAGGAGACAAAAGGAGCTGTACCGATATGTCCTTTAATCGAATGGAGGGAAACTTACACCGCTGCTTATTATTGCTCACCAAGGTTGTTAACTACTGCACAACTTCGCTCGACCCTGTAGATAGAAAATAAATGATTAAAAACAGTCTGAGAAAAAAAATTAAATATCTTCACCGAGGGTAACTTCATTGGAAATAGAAGCAGTAAATCTTTCTTTATACTAGAATCCAGAATCGTCTTAAAAAGAGATTCGACGGAAAGAGATACTGCTATGCAAAAAGTGCGTAAGTCAGTGCTTTTAAAGAATCTAATTCCTCAAAGGTAACAAATAACTTGTAAACGATTTTACAGCCATTTGACTGTATAATTATCTCTATTCTTTCGATACACTATCCGGATTTCGGATTTAAAGCCATTTTGAAGTGCAAAATCCATCAAACTAGATGCTAGATACGGGTTCTCAAGTCTTGTCGAAAACATTTGGACTGCATATAAGCATTTATGTAAGTCATATCTGAATAACAAACCAATCAGACGATATAATACGAACATTGATACTGAACAGACACACTGTGAGGAAGAGACTGAGGCAGTGCCTTAGCCATCAAGAAATGATGTTCTGTTATATAATAATGTCATCACAGTCTGTCCATTCAGTATCAATATGTTCGCATGATATTGACTGGTTTGTAATTCAGAAGTGACTTTCATGAATGATTATATGCAATCCAACATTTTTCGATAATAGCGACTTGAGAACCAATATGTACAAAAAGGTTTGATGGAAATTGCTCTTGAAAATGGCTTTAGAGCCGAAATCCGTAAAGGATATCAAAAGAATAAACACTTACACAATCAAATGTGGGTAAAATCATTTACAAATTATTGTACAACTGAGGCTCGTCAATATAACAAAATAGTTACATACATGGTTGATGAAAAGAGAACCAGAAATACTGAATAGTAATAACCGTAGGCCAAAAGTATCGGCAAGAATCAGTGCTGATATTATGGTTATAGTTACAAGAAAGGATTAAGAAAATTATAGGTTATTGTGATGGATTGCAGGGCATACGTCATCTGTTGTCACTGACATTATAACCCATACTGACAAACGTCAGTTCCATTCAGAGGGCACAAGCGATCGTCACACTTATCACAACGACAACACACACACCAAAGCCCGAGTGAGGACTCGGAACTCAGACGGAAGTGGTCGCCCAATCCGTAACAATGGGCCTCAAACCGCGGGGCAGTTACACTCCTGGCCATTAAAATTGCTACACCACGAAGATGACATGCTACAGACGCGAAATTTAACCGACAGGAAGAAGATGCTGTGATTAGCTTTTCAGAGCATTCACACAAGATTGTCGCCGGTGGCAACACCTCCAACGTGCTGACTTGAGGAAAGTTTCCAACTGATTCCTCGTACACTAACAGCAGTTGACCGGCGTTGCCTGGTGAAACGTTGTTTTGATGCCTCGTGTAAGGAGGAGAAATGCGTACCATAACGTTTCCGAGTTTGATACAGGTCGTATCGCGAGATTGCTGTTCACGTTGGTCGCGATCCAATGACTGTTCGCAGAATATGGAATTGGTGGGTTCAGGAAGGCAATACGGAACGCCGTGTTGGGTCCCAACGGCCTCGTATCACCAGCTGTCGAGATGACAGGCATCTTATCCGCATGGCTGTAACGGATCGTGCAGCCACGTCTCGATCCCTGAGTCAACAGATGGGGATGTTTGCAAGACAACAATCATCTGCACGAACAGTTCGACGACGTTTGTAGCAGCATGAACTATCAGATCGGAGACCATGGTTGCGGCTACCCTTGACGCTGCACCACGGACAGGAGCGATTGCGATGGTGTACGCAAAGATCGAACTTGGGTGCACGAATGGCAAAACGTCTTTTTTTTTTTTTTTTTTTTTTTTTTTGATGAATCCAGGTTCTGTTTACAGCATCATGAAGGTCGCATCCGTGTTTGGCGACATCGCGGTGAACGCACATTGGAAGTTTGTATTCGTCATCGCCACACTGGCGTATCACCCGGCGTGATGGTAGGGAGTGCCATTGGTTACACGTCTCGGTCACCTCTTGTTCGCATCGACGGCACTTTGCACAGCGGCCGTTACATTTCAGATGTGTTACGACCCGTGGCTCTGTCCTTCATTCGATTCCTGCAAAACCCTACATTTCAGCAGGATACTGCACGACAGCATGTTGCAGGTCCTGTACAGGCCTTTCTGGATACGGAAAATGTTCGACTGCTGCCCTGGCCAGCACATCCCAAGATCTCTGACCAATTGAAAACGTCTGGTCAATGGTGGCCGAGCAACTGGCTCTTCACAATACGCCAGTCACTGCTCTTGATGAACTGTGGTATCGTGTTGAAGCTGCATGGTTATCTGTACCTGTACGCTTCATCCAAGCTCTGTTTGACACAATGCCCAGGCGTATCAAGGCCATTATTACGGCCAGAGGTGGTTGTTCTGGATACTGATTCCTCAGGATCTATGCACCCAAATTGTGTGAAAATGTAACATATGTCGTAGTATAATATATTTGTCCAATGAATTTGTTCTTGGTGTAGCAATTTTAATGACCAGTAGTGTATTATAGTTCTGACATGAAGTCATGCAGGAGGCAAGTGACTATAATAACAGTAGAACTGAAAGGAAGCTGAATAGGTCGCAGTACTAAAGGTCATACATCAGGCACAGCCGCACGGGAATAGCCGAGCAGTTCTAGGCGGCTTCTCAAGGCTGTCCCCAATCTACGTTCGAGTCCTCCCTCGGGCAAAGATGTGTGTGTTGTTCTTAGGTTACTTTAAGTAGTTTGTAAGACTCCAGACTGATGACCACGGTAGTTTGGTCCAACAGATGTAGAAATAACAAATCATAAATCTTTGTCCAGAGACATATTTTGTCCCAATAGAAGATATAAATTTGGAGGCATTGAATTAAAATTTGTGACTTGGCCGAGTTTCGAACACGCGACCTCCTGCTTATGAGGCAGTCGCTATAACCACTACGCCAGGGTGGCGAAGTTGATACAGCGCCTTTACGGACTGTCTTAAGGTACGTGCCCTCCGCAACACGAACCTCATTTGTGCCTCATGTTCCCCAATATAAATAGGTATTAACTGTGGTATCGTGTTGAAGCTGCATGGGCATCTGTACCTGTACACGTCATCCAAGCTCTGTTTGACTCAATGCCCAGGCGTATCAAGGCCGTTATTACGGCCAGAGGTGGTTGTTCTGGATACTATAGCCGAATAGCATCCCAGCAACGTTGATAAGCGCTGTATCCATTAAGTCGCAGTGATCTAGGAGTGTCAACCTAGTAAGCAAGAAGTCACGGCTCAGATTTATATCTTACATTTAGAAACATTTAACATCAGGCACTGCATGGCCTTTTTTTTTATCTATGATGCGTTTCGGATTTTATCTATGACAAGATACCTAACTGTTCGCAAGTAACACCTGTCTGTAGACATGTTATAGATGTTAGATAACGCAGGTGCCAGAGTCTGTACACGAACATGTAGTTACCGAAAGTCTATGTACCTAACATCTGTGACGTGTCTCGTATAGATGTATCTAACGATAAAATCCGAAACGTATCATACATTTAAAAATAAGTAATGTTGTTCCTCATGTATGACAGATACTGGGACCTTCCTTGCAGTATTACTGACTAAGGTATGAGTTGAATGAGCAGAAACTAGTCAATCAACGTCACGGGGCCAGCGAGCGTTGATCCCATCAGCGCACCCCAATTACACTCGTTGCGGTGTCATGGCAACTTGATCCGCGATCCCTGGGAGTTAATCTGTTAATCCGAAGCCGGCCCTAGAGCTCACACCGGAGCTGCCCTGCACCCTGTCGTGTCGTGTGGGGTGGAGTAGCGTGGTGTGAAACTCATTAGGTGCGCAGGCGGCGCGCAGGCGAGCGTGTGTCGTGGAGGGCGCTCACGCACCGCACGCAGCCATTGTCATGCAGATGTGGCGGCCGGGGCCCGCGTCAACCCAGCGAGCTCTGTTGCAACACCAGCCGTGTCTGCACAAGCCGCGCATGCACTTTAAATAAAGGTGTTTGTAAAGCTTATGGCACTTAACTACGGGGTCATCAGTCCCTAAACTTACAAACTACTTATCAACTACATCTACAAGCCTTCAAAAGAAGGCTTTTGACACCGTACCACACAAACGGCTTTTAATCAAATTGCGTGGTTATGGTATATCGCCCCAAATTTGTGATTGGATAGGGGATTTCCTGTCAGAGAGGACACAGTTCGCAGTAAGCGATGGTAAGGCATCGACTAAAACAGAGGTGATATCGGGCGTTCCACAGGGTAGTGTTATTGGTCCTCTGCTGTTCCTTATTTACATTAATGTTTTAGGGGAAAATTTAAGTAGCTCTCTTAGGTTGTTTGCAGATGACGCCGTCATTTACCGTCTAGTAAAATCATCTGAAGATCAAAACCAACTGTAGAACGATCTGAATAAGATATCAGTATGGTGAAAAAATTGGCAATTGACTCTAAATAATAAGAAGTGTGAAGTCGTCCACATGAGTACTTTGTTTACAAGATAAATCAATCAAACGTGAAGGCCGTAAACTCCACAAAATACCTAGGAATTACTATTACTTCAGACTTAAATTGGAAAGAACACATAGATAATGTCGTGCAAAAGGCGAACCAGAGACTGCGTTTAATTGGCAGAACCCTTAAAACATGCAACAGAGCTTCAAAAGAAACTGCATACACTATGCTTGTCCGTCCATTTTTGGAGTATTGCTGCTCAGTGCAGGATCCTTATCAGATGGGTTTTGACGGAGAACATCGAAAGAGTCCAAAGAAGGGCAGCTCGTTTCGTATTGTCACGATACAGGGGATACAGCGTTACGGAAATGATACAGGATCTGGGATGGGAATCATTACAACAACGGCGCTTATCGCTGCGGCGTGGGCTACTTACGAATCTCAAATCGTAAACATTCTCCTCCGAATAGTAGAAATGATCATCAGAATAAAATACGAGAAATTACAGCTCGAACAGAGAAATTCAGGTGTTCTTTCTTCCCGCGCGCTATTCGAGAATGGAATGGGAGATAAATAGTATAATGGTGGTTCGATGAACCCTCTATGATTTCCAGAGTATCCCATGCAGACATACTTCGCAATCCACCGTAAGGAGCGTGGCGGAGGGACACTGTACCACTACTAGGCATTTCCTTTCCTATTCCACTCCCAAACAAAACAAGGAAAAAAAGAATGCCCATATGCCTCTGGACGAGCCCTAATTTCTCTTATCTTGTCCTTGTGATCACTACGCGAAATATAAGTAGGCGGCAGCAAGATCGTAACACACATCTTCAAATTCCGCCCCTCTAAATTTTCTCAACAGAAATTCAAGCAAAGAACGTCGTCTTTCCTCCAGCGATCCCCAATTGAGTTGCTGGAGCATTTCCGTAACATTCCGCATTGATATTACTGATCGAGTCATAAAGACAGTTTTAATTTTACTCGAGTGGACAAAACTATTTCTCCTGGTTTGTATGATGTATCAGACGGGCGAAATACCCTTAGACTGCAAGAAAAATTTAATAATTCCCATTACAAAGAAAGCAGGCGCAGACAGTTGTGAAAATTTCAGAACTATCAGTTTAATAAGTCATGGCTGCAAAATTCTAACGCGAATAATTTACAGGAGAATGGAATTCTGCTAGAAGCTGACATCGGGGAATATCACTTTGGAATTAGGAGAAATGTAGGAACACGGATGGTATACTCACGTAACGACTTATCGTAGAAGATAGATTAACAAAAGACAAACATTTCTAGTTTTTGTAGATTTAGAGAAAGCTTTTGACAATGTTCATTGGAATACACTCTTTTAAATTCTGAAGTCATCAGCTGTAAAATATATGAAAAAAAGGTTGAAACTTGCACAAAAACCCGATTGCAGTTATTGGAGTCAAAGGGTGTGGAAGGGAAGCATTAGTTGCGAGGTTGTAGACTTTCTCCGCTGTTATTCAATTTGTACATTGAGCGAGTAGTGAAAGAATGCTAGAAGAAATATGAAGAAGGAATTATCCGAATGAAGAAATAAAAAACATTGCGTTATGCTTACGACAATGTAATTCTGTTAAATACAGAAAAGGATTCAGAAATGCAATCGAACGGAATGGACAGTGACTGGACAGGAGCGATAGGATGGAAATTAAGAACAGAAAAACAAGGGTAATGGAATATCGTGTCAGAAAATCGGAGAGAATTATATTAGGTAACGAAATAATAAAAGTAATACAGTAGACGAGTTTTCTTACTTGGGCAGTAAAATAACATGGTCGCAGAGCAGAGGATATGAAATGCTCTATCGCAATGGGAAGAAAAGCGTTTCTGAAAAAGAGAAATTTGTTAATATGGAATACTCATTTAAATTTAAGGAATTTTCAGAGGACATTTTTGTGGAGAAGTGTGTACGAGTGTGATACAAGGACGATAAATATTTCAGACAGGATGACGATAGAGACTTATGAAATGTGGTGCTACAGAAGAATGATGAAGATTAGGTGTGTAGATCGCATAACTAATGAGGAGTTACTTTACGTAATATGGCACACCTTGACTAAAAGAAGTGATCGATTAGTAGTACACATTCTAAGATATCAAGGAATCGTAAATATAGCTTTGGAGGGAAATGGGTTGGGTAAAAACGGCAGATGGAGGCCAAGAGACGAATAAATTAAGCAGGTCAAAATAGATGTGGGTTGCCTTTCTTACGATGAGAAGAGGCTTGCTCAGAGAAGGGTGGTGCATTAAACCAGAGTGAAAACCATAACGCCGCGGCAGAGTGGCCGAGCGCATTGAAGCGCTACGCTCCGATGCGCGAGGCCGTTCCCTGTCGGAGGTTCGAATCCTCCCTCAGGCATGGAATTTTGTGCTGTCTAAAAAAAATTCAAATGTTTTTTAAGCTTATGGGACTTAAATACGATGTCATCAGTCCCTAAACTTACAAACTACTTATCAACTACCTTATACTAAGGACGGCACAAATATCCATGCCCGAGGGGGGATTCGAACCCCCGACCGTAGTGGCCGTGCAGACCGTGACTGGAGCTCCTCAGTCCCCTCGGCCACCGCGGCAGGCTGTGCTGTCTTTAGTATAAGTTAGTTCATAAGTAGTTTGTAAGTTTAGGGACTGAAGACCCCGCAGGTAAGTCCCATAACCTTAAGAAACATCTGAACATTTTGAATCCCACAACAACCGCATAAAAATAATAACTAAATATGTACGCTGGCCTCTGCAGTGAGTCACATATTGGTTAAAACACGTCCACCGATTGTGTGGTCGTGTTCCATTTTGATTTATTCTTTTACCTAAAGTGTTTCTGCACCATTAATGTTACCTATCTGTGTGTTAATTATTTTATTATTTTTATCAATGATCAATAACCCATGTTATGTATGTTTGCCCCATATTTATATATGTTTCCTCCCGTGTGATTGAACTTCATATGTTCATGTGAATGTGAATGTGTGCTCTTAATATTGACTAACTGTCGCGCAGTGGCTTACAGCCGCCTCCTACCGCTTTAGGCCTCGTTTTGCTGTAATTAAGCATGCATGCCTTTGTTTGTCGTCTGCGCTAGCGTCTGCTAGGTGGCCAGAAACAAGCTTACTTGGCAAGATGGCGAGGTGGCCTAATCTTGGATGAAGGAGGTGACAGGAGACCTCTCTGGGAGCGAATATTGAGGGAATTGTCTTCGCCAGGTAGCAAGGGTTGGTAAAAACAAGTCTCTGATCGCACTCTACATCCAGTGTGTGGCAGGGGGAGGTTTTTCCGTGGCTTTAGTTAGAGCTTCACTCTTCACTCTGCATTCTGGCTCCGATGACTGTGGAAGTAAGTACTCCGCCGAATCATGCTGAGGGGGCGGCATGCCATTAAGACTTTATTTACTTCGTGATCAGGCAGAATTGGTTTTTCAGTGATCTATTGAGTAATACTTTCGCTATGCAAGGCGAAGTGTTTCTTAATTTAAAGAACCTGAGTAAATTCAGTGTAAATTTATTATACATTCCAGTGTTGATTGTGTGTCCGGTTTTGCTCAAGTTAGGATACACGTGTGTGGCCTTCAGCCCTTGCGAAAAACTATTCTGTTTGATTTTCCTTCGTGTTTTTAACTAACGTTTTCGTGTCGTTTCTGTATCCGCGAGTATGCTAAATATTTCTCAGACTTTCTGATTTGATTCCTTCTTTCCTGTCTTGTATGACCGATTGCACCACTTGCTTTCGTAACGGTCGTTATTTCGGCTTTCAGCCATGGTTTTATCAATTCTTCTATACGTCTCGCATGTGATTTACTCGCTTATTCACGATTAATTTCTGTTTGTAAATGTTACTAAAATCAGCGTGGTCGCATACCATGTGGTACTTAAGAATAGTGAGCCGCTGCCTCCCCACACAGAGTATATTTAAAAATTTGTGATCAAGACACCTCCCATCTCATCAAGACGCTTCATTTCGCCACTCTTATCGAGTGTTCCCACAGAGTAATGTACTGCTAGCATTATGTGCGTGTGTGTGAATGAATGAATGTGCTTTCAGCTACTCATTGTGTATTTGCACATTTCCTCCAACGTTACCTCCATATTCAAAAAAAGGGTAGAAACAATTTTAATATGGGCAGTAATTATATGATTTAATTCACTTTTGTACAAGGTGTGTGCTTAATTTGGTCTCCCCACATTTATTTGCTTGCTATTTTACTGAATAGATTATGATTTTAATGTATCAAATCTCTGCTTTATGATTTCATGCTCCCCATACCATGTTTAATTACCTATTTATTTATTTTTAACGTTGATTTTATATTTGTTAAAACGTTGACTGTTCCCTTAAGGAGTGATAAATTTCCATTGTGAATGTACTGTGGCCACTCATAAAGTAATTTAGAGCAGCAGTGAGCGTTTTAACTTACATTTGCAGATCTTAACTGCCCGAGATCTTGCTTGTTTTAAAAACAGGCTACTTTCATAGAGGAATGGTAGACCGAGTACAAATCTTTCACGTTTCAAGTTTCAAAGTTTGGTTTTTGTGACACAAAAATCATTGGTGTTATAACGTGAAGGCACGTTGCACAAGAGATCAGTTCGATTGCCGCACGCCTGAAGGGTTTTGTGGGAATTTCAGGAGGAGGCATCGGATGTAAACTGAGGGAGACGCCCGCCTACGACCCCGCCCCCTAGAGAGGAGACCCCCGCGGCCTCCGCTAACGGCCCGGTGGACCCTGGAGCGCCGCCGCAGAGTCCGCTATAAATCGGCGCCCAGCTTGTTAGCGCCGGCGTAACGCGACGCCTGGCGTCGGGTGGCGTCGGCGGCGGCGGCGGCGGCGGCTCAGCGTCGTCCCCACCGCCTCTACTCCACACATTAGACACCCAGAAGCCGTTCCGCGCTCCGGCTGATGCCCCTGTTACTGCACCCTGGGCCGTAACGGCGCAGCGATGGTTTGTTAGCGTGTGCTAACCACCACCGCCAACAGCAACTGCTGTCGCCCCAGTCGGCATGTACCGCTTGTCACTTTCAACAGTACTGCCGCCCATTAAAATCACACATTTATTGTGTGTACAGGGTGAGCTAAAAGTCGCAGTACACTCTTTCATTTGAACAACTGTGCAGGATCTGTGAAACCTGAATATTCCAGCAACGTTTGGGTGAGTTGGTCTGTCTTTTGCAGTATGTACCGAACATGGGCGCCGTCATTATTTAGGTGCTCTGATATCTAAGTCAGTGTTTTTTTTTATAGAAATGGGGTTGTGTGATTTATCAAATAACATCAGGACTTTCTGACAAGTTCATTTCCGTAAGCTGGCCGCGGTGGCCAAGCGGTCTGCGGCCACTACGGTCGGGGGTTCGAATCCCCCCCCCCCCTCGGGCATGGATATTTGTGCCGTCTTTAGTATAAGCTAGTTCCACAAAGACAAGATAGAGGCACTACACGCATCTGGAGTATACAAGGTGGAATGCGAGTGTGGGGAAGTATACATAGGTGAGACAGGGAGGGCAGTGGCAACGCGCATACGCGAATATGAGCGCTACATTCGATTAGGCCAACCCAATAAATCTGCTGTAGCCGAACACCAACAAGATTGCAGCAAAAATATAAAATTTAACGATGCCAGAATACTCGCCAAGCAATCAGGGATGGTTAAACGCATGATAAGGGAAGCCATCGAGATTGTCAGACATCCTAATAACATGAACAGAGAAGATGGACTCAGGCTTGCCCCTTCTTAGCTACCAGCCATCACAGCGAAATAGGCCGCACTGACAACAACAACACGCGAGCGTCACTAGTAAGCAACTGCCACGCGCGGCCCACGGCCAGCAGGAGAGAAACGAAAGCCCTCACCCCATTCGCCGATGAACACCAATCAGGTCTCGCTATGCAAGAAGGAATAGGCAACGGCTAACCCCCATTCACTCCACCTCAGCATCCTATCACAATAAAGTTTCCATTCTTCCACTAAAATTCCACCAATAACAACGCTGATTTTAAAAAATTATGACGTAATGTCTAATTGAAAGTAAATATAAAGTACAGTAACAACCAGCTCACATCAGTATACCAGATGAAGGCCACTGTAACGTTGGCCGAAACATCGCTTATTTAAGTAATAGCCTTCTTACATCATGACGCGGTACAACACCTAGAAAACTTTTATGTCAACTGACTCTGGCCGCGGAAACCTACGTAATTATAGTTCACAAGTATTTTGTAAGTTTAGGGACTGATGACCCCGTAGTTAAGTCCCATAAGCTCTACAAACATTTGAACATTGAACATTCCCGTAAACATATTTGATCTAGCAGCTATGGTTCAGAAACTACAACAGTTTTTTGTAGTTCCATTTCTTCTAAGATATCCATGATCGGTCCCTGAAAGCCACCTGTAAATTTGTAATAATATATTGTCTGATTAACAGTCAACAGTTGCAACTTGGTTTCTTCCATTAACATGTTTCGATCTTTTAGGATCATCTTCAGAATCTAAAACAAGATAAAAAAAAAGAAAATATGTACTAACTGTTTTTTAATAATAATTTGTTATGAACAGAACAGATTATGCGTTTAATGTACATCTACATCTATATACATACTCCGCAATTCACCGTAAGGTGCGTCGCGGAGGGTAAACTGTACCACTACTAGGTATTGTTCATAACCGAAGAAGTTTATCTTTGTAGCTGCGACTGCAACAGATGTCTATGTTATGACAAGTACTGACATTTATGAGGGCATTTATAACTTTCATATATCGAGATGAGGTAGCGGTAGAGGGAATGTAGGGTGAGGTACAGGTGGGGAAGAGAGAAAATGTGAAGGTGGGCACTATGAGGGGGAGGAGGGAGGGGAACTGCTGCTAGAGTGTTTGGAAGAGAGGAAAGAAGCAGATTGTTGGGGGGAAGGGGGGGGGGGAGAATTTAGCAAATATGGTCTTCACTTGAAACAAGTCCACTGAATGTGTGGTTGTGTTCCATTTTGAGTTATCATGACTCGAAAGTGTTTCTGCACCATTAATATTATTTAAAAGGTAAAGCAGTCAACAATCCGAAGATTGGTCTGAACACCACAGTGCTTTACTAGGCATGGTCCTGTTTGGAGGTGGTATGCCGTTGCCTTCCTCCGACCTTCGAACTGACTTACCCAGCCAGTTATAGGGGGACCTACAGTTTAACGTGGGTTCCGAACCACGGAATATTATTTAATTTATGACAATTATTTTATTATTTTTATTAATGATCAATGCCTCATGTTTATATGTGTTTCCTCCAGTGTGATTGAACTTGTGTGTTCATGTGAATGTGGAAGGTTGCTTTTAATATTGACTGACTGCCGCGCAATGGCTTACAGTCACCGCCTCGCGCTTTAAGCCTCGTTTACTTTGGTTAAGAACGCATGGCTTTGTATGTCGTCTGCGCTGGCGTCTGCTGGATGGCCAGAGACAAGCTTTCTTGGCAAGATGGTGAGGTTGCCGTGTTCTTGGTGGGGTACCAACCTAATCTTGGACGAAAGAGGTGACAAAGAGACCTCTCTGGGAGCTCTACAAGAGGGTATTATCTTCCCCAGGTAGCGAGGGTTGGTAGACACTATGCTCTGAACGCGCTCTGTATGGGTTTTAGCGCGCTTTACATCCGGTTTGTGGGGAAGGTTTTGGCGTGGCCTTAAGGTAGCATTTTTGCTTCGACGGCCGAGGTGAGTACATTCACAGTTCGAACGGAGAGATTCAGATGTTCTTTCTTCCCGCGTGCTATTCGAGAGTGTAATGGGAGATGAATAGTATAAAGCCGGCCGCGGTGGCCGAGGGGACTAAGGCGCTCCAGTCAGGGTCTGCACGGCCACTAGGGTCGGGGGTTCGAATCCCCACTCGGGCATGGATATTTGTGGCGTCCTTAGGATCAGCTAGTTCATAAGTAGTTTGTAAGTTTAGGGACTGATGACCCCGTAGTTAAGTCCCAAAAACTATAAAAAAAATAGTATAAAGGTGGTTCGATGAACCATCTGCCAGGCACTAAATGTGATTTGCAGAGTATCCCATGTAGATGTAGATGAGTACTGAACATATAATATGCAGAATGGCAGGGGGAAGAAAAGTCAGGCGCTTATAACCTCGATGTTGAGCGCCCTAAAACACAAGTCATCTTTATCATCGGAAAGAATAGTAATCGGAAGTTATCCATGAAACGAAATTACGCTCCTTTGAAACTACCTGGCGGATTAATACTGTGTGCAGGAACCGGGATTTGCGACCTTTACCTTTCGCGGGCAACCGTTCTACCGACTGAGCTATCCAGGCGCGCTTCCCGATTTGTCTGCAAGTTTACTTCTGCCAGTTCCTGCCCCCTACTTTCCGATCTTCACACAAGTTCTCCTGCGCTGGAGGGCAAGCACTGTGCCGACTGAGTCTAGCACGGCCCGTCCCGTCCTCACAGCTTCACTTATTTTAAAATGTAAACTTTCACGACCGGAATGGTCAAAATTACTAAAAATTTCCAGGCTATTATGCCGTGGTCTAGTGGATTTAGTATGTAAACCCAACGTTTCGTTTCTGACTGCGGAGGACACTTTCAAGGGGGATCGTGGCACTTTTGAATGTCCGATACACACTATGGCTCGCTACTGACTGAAGCCAAACTCCGTTTACGAGGGCTCGCGCGCAGAGGTGTGACGTCAGATGTTTTTTGAAAAACATGTTCAGCGACAGCTGATTTGTCAGTCTCTCACCTTCTACAGTTCCCCTTGTGCTCATCTAGTCGTTTTTTGACTGTTCTTTTTCTGGTACCGACGTATACGTCTCCACAGCTACATGGATCCTATAAATTCCTGCCTTTTCCAGCAGTTTACGAGCATCCTTTACCGATTTCAGGCGATCCTGTATCTTCCGAGTTGTAAATAACAGCAATATTCCGTTTCGTCAAAATTTTACCGATGCGGTCGGTGACGTCCCTAATAAAAGGCAGGAAGACTGGATTTCTCAGGAACCCTTTCATCGTTTTCATCTCTACGTGTCGGTCTCAAAGCTGCCGGCCGCGGTGGCCGAGGGGACTGAGGCGCTCCAGTCACGGTCTGCACGGCCACTATGGTCGGGGGTTCGAATCCCCCCTCAGGCATGGGTATTAGTGCTGTCCTAGTTCGTAAGTAGTTCATAAGTAGTTTGTAAGTTTAAGGAGTGATGACCCCAAAGTTAAGTCCCATAAACTATACAAACATTTGAACATTTGGTCTCAAAGCTCTCCTTATCTCTGTAGACGAATAGCCATTCTTAAGTAAAGCATTATTCATGTGTTTAAATTGAGTAATTCCGGTTCGCAGATGTTCCTTTCTCCGTCCGCCAACGTCTTTATAACGCCCCGCTTGTGCTGTGGGTGGTGGTTTGAATCCCGGTGCAGATAACGGTCTGTGTGTGTGGGCTTCCGATAAACTGTATGGCCCAATCTGCCATTTCCCTTTTTGAATTGAAACACCTGAGTAATGCTTTACTTAAGAATGGCTGCGCGCGAGCCCTCGTAAACGGAGTTTCGCTTCAGTCAGTAGCGAGCCAGGGTGTCCATCGGACATTCAAAAGTTCCACGATTCCCCTTGAAAATGTCCTCCGCAGTCGGAGAAGAAACGTCGGGTTTCCATAACAAATCCACTAGACCACGGCATAATAGCCCGGAAATTTTTAGTAATTTTGACCATTCCGGCCGTGAAAGTTTACATTTTACAATAAGTGAAGCTGTGAGGACGGGACGGGCTGTGAGCCGTACCAGACTGCCTCAGTCGGCAGAGTGCTTGCTCTCCTGCGCAGGAGAACTTGTGTGAAGACTGTAAAGTAGGAGGCAGGTACTGGCAGAAGCAAATATGTAGACAAATCGTGAGTCGTGTCGGGATGGCTAAGGCGGTAGAGCGGTTGCCCGCGAAAGGCAAAGGTCCAAAAGACCGGTTCCTGCACACAGTAGTAATCCGTCAAGAAGTTTCAAAGGGACGTATGTTCGTTTCATGGATGACTTCCGATTACTTTTCTTTCCGATGATGATGATGATGATGATTGGTGTTTTAGGGCGCTCAACATCGATGTTTTAGAATGCCGACTTCGTGCCAGACTTTTCTTAGTAATTTTGAGCTTTACTTATGCCAGTACGTCGCCTCCATCCTGGGTTGTAACACCGGTTCGACACATTCTCAGTTTTTCATATTCATATGTTTGTAAATCTATCGGACCAAACTGCGTGGTCATCAGTCCGTAGCTTACAAACTACTTTAACCTAGGTAAACTAACCTAAGGACAACACACACACAACCATGCCCCAGGGAGGACTCGAACCTCCACGGCGAGCAACTGCGCGCTCCGCAGCGAGGCGCTTTAGACCGCTCGGCTACTCCACCGCGGCCATTCTCAGTTAATGTGTGTTTCTCGTCGCTTCTTGTGTGCGCAGTAGCAGAAACGGGTACGCTGTGAGGCCACAGCCACCGTCCGATGCCGGATTGGTAGGTAATGCTGTGTAGGCCCCGCTCCGCGCCGCGGCGGCAACCCGATACCTGAAAGGCATCGGCGGCGGCGGCGCGGCCGGCCGAGTTTTGACAGCCGCTGTGTTCTGTCTGGCCGCGGCTTACCGCCAGGCTCCTCAGGGGCAGTCCACTGCACTCCTCTCCAGAGCCGCGGGCCAGCAAAAACACCGCCGACCTGCCCGGGGGCTGAGGCAATAGCCCGGTGCCCGGTGGCGGCGCATTCCTCCAGAAAACGCCGGCCCGACAGCTCTCACAACACAAATCAACACGGCCCAAAGCCCCAAATAGGATTACAGCTCCGGCCCAATACACAGCCGTGTCCGGTTACAGAACACTCGCGTTAGGGACGGAAACTGCACGCAACGAAAACAAAGCGGTTTAGTTACTTTTGTCTGCAACTGTCTGGAATGGTGGGTAACAATAACGGCCGACTGGCTGTGGCGTCCCTAAAATAAAATTTGTATACAATCAAATGTTCTACATTTACATCTACATCTACATGGGATACTTTGCAAATCACATTTAAGTGCCTGGCAGAGGGTTCATCGAACCACCGTTATACTATTTTATCTCCCATTCCATTCTAGAATAGCGCGCGGAGGAGAATGTTGGTGATTGTAGTTTCGTAAGCAGCCCACGCTGCAGCGATAAGCGTCGTTGTTGTAATGATTCTCATCCCACATCCTGTATCATTTCCGTAACGCTGTATCCCGTGTATCGCGACAATACGAAACGAGCTGCCCTTCTTTGGACTCTTTCTATGTCCTCCGTCAAACCGTTTGTATAGCATATGGGACTTAACTAAGGGTCATCAGTCCCTAAACTTACAAACTACTTATGAACTAGCTAACACTAAGGACAGCACAAATATCCATGCCCGATGGGAGATTCGAACTTCCGACCGTAGTGGCCGTGCAGAACTTGACTGACGCGCCTCAGTCCCCTCGGTCACCGCGGCCGGCTTGTATACAATGAATATTCTTAATATTCGGACACTGTGATATTTCAATCCTGGAATATCATAACTTTATTTATAACAAAACAAGCAAAACATATAACCAGTATTACATTACGTGATGTGTCTTGTAAGTAATAATATTAATTTTATTAAGATAACTTACATAACTTCCTTAATAATAGGAATTAAATACAACTCGGTCCTATATTCACGTTACTCTAATATTCGAATACTTTGCAGAACTCACAAGAAAAGTACTTGGGCCATAACAAACACATATACACCAAAATCGTATGAAAGATAATGTAAAGGTCCCTTATTGCACTAGTGATACTCGCGCATCTGCAAAACTCTGCAGTCGTCCGTTAGAGGCCTCTGCGTGTGCCTTGCCACATTGCACTTTAACCTGTCGGTTCGCCGCAGGGACGGTGTAGCGTGCCTCCGAAGTCGGGTTTTGTGACGTTATTTGTGTGGTGAAGCGTTAGATGGGGCGGCGATTGGCAATCAATCCTGCTAATGTATTGCGATTGGTTGAGATGAAGTTACGAAGAACCCTTCTTCGTGAAGATGGTATTAGTGTAGAAGATGAATCATTCGCATGCTTTCTCGTATCTGTTATGGTACAGAAATATCAGCATAAGTTAGATACTGTTGTAAAACTAACACATAATAATGATAATAGGGATGATAATGACGAACAACTCATTGCAAGCGGTAGTGCTACGGTAAGTGCGGGAGGAGGCGATGGAAGCAGTGGCAGTGAATACTAACAGTCTTCCGAGAAGAAGGTTAAAGTTCCAACTATCATCACGGCTTTTGATGACAATACGCTAGAGAACATGTACGATGATTATTACATAAGTTATAGTTAAGATATCTGCATTACGTATGACGTCTACAATTACATCTACAGTGCTATCTAGAGGATGATTGCAAAGTTTTGCATAAAATCGACACCCACCAGTACACTGAGGTGTACGTAGAGATCCTGTAAGCAAACGTTCATACAGATATGTTTGTTCGAGCCCAAGTACTTTCCTCGTAAGTATTTCAAGAAAAAATTTTATGGAAAATAAAAGTTTCAGTATCTCGTTGGGTAGCCATTCTGTTTTATCACTTCTTTAAAACGCTGCGGCATACTGCTAATGATATTTTTTAAATAGTCCGCACGTAGACCGTCCCATTCTTCTTTTAGTCGACGCTTCAGACTTTCTTTGGAAGATGTTGGTGTACTTGTAATATGTCGCTTCAGTTCTCCCCACACATTCTCAATCGGGTTGAGATTTGGTGACTGGGGTGGTGGTTGTAGGACTTTGGGGCAGTTGTACAACAAATATTCCTGCACAATGCCAGCCTTATGTTTCGGGTCATTGTCCTGGTAAAATTTGAAGGTGTTTGATATCCCCATGGTTTCAGCACCTTTTCGTAAATTGTTCTTTAATATGTTCAAATAGACATATTTGTCCATAGTATGAACACCAATTCGCCCGGCCCAAATGTCCATGTACAGCCCCAGACAAGGACGCTGCCACCTCAATGCTTTAAGTTGGTTTAATATCTGTGACTGTAAATTCCTCCTTCTTCTTCCGCCACACCATGCTTCGTCCATCCGACCCACAAACGTTAAATTTACTTTCGTCGGAAAAAATGATGTCATTCTACCAAAATGCATCCTTCATAATAAACTCCCTAGCAAAGTCCAATCTTCTCTGTCTGTCCAATCTTCCTAGCCACTCTTCCATTGTATCCACTTTCTTTCAATGCTCTGTGAATCGTTTGAGGATGTACCTTCTTGCCAGTCTCTTTTAGAAGATCACGTGCTAATCTCGGTGCACTGAGTGTAGGATCCTTCTTTATTTTTCGTATTAGCCTCCTCTCGTCACGAGTATCCAATTTCTGTGGCTGACCCATTTGTGGTATGGAGTCTACACGGTCCTCGTTTTTGAAACGCCTGACAATATCTGCCACAGTACTCTTACCCATGTTCCGCATGGCAGCTGTTTGTCGATATGATTTTCCTTTCGCATTGTGAAAAATCACAAGTTGTCGTATCTCAAAGCTGGTATTAGCTTTGCGTAGCATCGTACCGTCTGGGCAGTCGACCGCGCTTGTAAACACACACCTGCCTTCTGACTAGAAGCAGGCCTACTCAGCCCGGCGTGAACGCTGACAAGTGCGACACTGCCATCTGTCCAGATATTAAAGTAACGTGACCATCGAAGAGTGGTTTATTTTAATCGCATTCTTTAACAACTGTTTTACGTAATATAAACAACGTTCATACTGTTATTTACAAGACATGTACCTTCATATAATATTTGCTTGTATTGTATTTTTGTTTGTTCAGAATACAGTTATAACGCAGCAAACTAAAAATATCTTGGTATCGGAATATTAAAGTTATTGACTGTAATTTCTTATTATCTGATAATGTTACGTAAATGTTCAAGTCTTTGATGAATTACTTTGGATGAAAATATAATGCAAATATACACCATGTGATGAAAAGTATCCGGACACCTGGCTGAAAATGACTTACAAGTTCGTGGCGCCCTACATTGGTAATGCTTGATATCAATATGGAGTTGGCCCTCCCTTAGCCTTGATGACAGCTTCAACTCTCGTAGGCATACTTCCAATCAGGTGCTGGAAGGGGTCTAGAGGAATGGCAGCTCATTCTTCACGGAGTGCTTCATGGAGGAGAGGTATCCATGTAGGTCGGTGAGGCTTGGCACGATGTCGGTGTTCTAAAACATCCAAAAGGAGTTCTGTACAATTCAAGTCAGGACTCTGTGCAGGCCAATCCATTACAGGACTCTTATTGTCGCGTAATCACTCTGCCACAGGTTTAGCATTATGAACAGGTGCTCGATCGTGTTGAAAGATGCAGTCGCCCTCCTCGAATTGCTCTTCAACAGCGGGAAGCAAGAATAAGCCTAAAACATCAATGTAGGTCTGTGCTGTAATAGTGCTACGCAAAACAACAAGGGGTAAGAATCCCCTCCATGAAAGAATACGACCACAACACCAACGCCTCTGAATTTTACTGTTGGCACTACACACGCTGGCAGACGACATTCGCCATACCCACTCCCTGCCGTCGAATCGCCACATTATGTACCGTGATTCGGCACTCCACACAACGTTTTTCCGCTGTTCATTCGTCCAATGTTTACGCTCCTAACACCAATCTAGGCGTCGTTTGGCATTGACGTGTGCGATGTGTGTTTTATGGGCAGCCGCTCGACTATGAAATCCAAGTTTTCTCACTTGCCGCCTGTCATAGTACTTGGAGTGGATCCTGATGCAGTTTGGAATTCCTGTGTGAAGATTTAGATAGATGCCTGCTGTACGACCCTCTTAAACTGTCGGTGGTCTCTGTCAGTCAATAGACGAGGTCGGCCTGTACGATATCGTGCTGTACGTGACCACGTATCCGCTTCATTATCATATCATGGATCTGGCGATGGAAATCTCGCGTACATATTTCTAACACAAGCGCCCTATTTCTGACACAAGCGCCCCATTCTGCTATCTCACAATGTCTAATGACTACTGAAGTCGCTCGTATGGAGTACCTGGCAAGAGTCGGAAGCAAAATGGACCTAATATGAAAAACATACGGTTTTTGGGGGTGTTGATCAAATAGTGTATTTATTTTTAAGCCTTTCGTACGTGATAAACATTACATAAGTGAAGCAAAATATTTTATCTGGTGTTCTGAGAACAGTCGCTGTATCTGAATGATTAAACAAAAGTCAGTAGTACTCTGCAACATTATTAAAGTATTTCCACATATACTTAAAACTGATGTGAAACAATAACCGTCGCGGTGGAATTCCTCGAGCACGTAAACACTCCGTAACCTACGCAAGTCCATCTAGAGCAAATGGTCTGGGCTGCTCACGGAGGGAATGGTAGCGCGTGTCCACACGTTTCCAGGGTTACACAAAGTGTGTTGGTCAAGTTCAGGTGGGGAGCATCCGTCCTAGAGACAGGACATATTGCCTGTAACTTCAATCTATTTGGTCCGCTAGAAGACAACTCAAACGAAAGAGCTTCAACTCGGACGACGAACTGGAAGACATCTTAGAGGACTGGCTTTTGTCACAGGCACAGGAGTTCTGGGAACAGGGAATCCTTCGGCTCGTTAAGCAGTGGAATAGTTGTGCTCAGGCCTCTGGTGATTAATTTTCAATAACGACTTCAATTATTGTTAATCTAAGTAATACCAAAATTCTGCTCAACTTTGTAGATGTAAAATACCGTTTATTAACATATCAATAAGCCTATTTCGGCACTGTGGCCATCATCAGGCTATGTTTATATGGCATCGTGGAGGTATAATTTATTATAATAACTGCATATAGCCGGCCGCGGTGGCCGCGGTGGCCGAGGTGACTGAGGCGCTCCAGTCGGATCCCGGACACTTGCCACGCCAGACTTTTGCCACGCCGGACTTTTGCCACACCTGACCCTTCGACAGGTAGTCGGATTAGCGGCCCCTCAGGCAAGCCCCCCCCCCCCCCTCCCAGGCAAGGGACGCCCGCCCGTCCGCCTCCTACTGCCCGCTTTCAAGCCACGTTCTATACAACGTGACAGATACGTCATAAACAATATAGCTGCAAGAAACTGCCACATAATGCGACGAGACTTCATTCACACACTGTATGAGAATGACAGTACTTAGCAACTTGAAACCAAATTTAAACATATTTTCAAACCTTTATTGAGCTTATTCTCGCTGACAACCATAGCAAAATAATGAAAGGAAAAAAGTTTCTCGCTTACTACTTTTCCGCTGTTCGTGGACTAAAATTACGGCATTCGGTATGACGTCACAATTTATAATTTCTACACTAAAAATTGTAGCTGCTGGAAATTTTGAAGACAGTATACAAGCATATAGTTTAATGAAGCTTCTAAATTTTTTCACGGTACGACACGTAGTTCATTATATATGAGCACATAAACAGTAACGTTCATGGCAAACCACCCCATCACGCACCAAGTTTTAATCTATTACTTCTGTACTATTATTTACATTCGCAACAGATTTTTTCAGACATACAGCACTTATAAAAATGAATATATACCTGAAAAATTATACAATTGTACAAAATATAAATCAGTAAATGTGAGATCTACATCTACATAAACACTCCGCAATCCATTGTAAGGTGCGTGGCGGAGGGTACACTGTACCACTACTAGGCATTTCCTTTCCTATTCCACTCCCAAATACAACAAGGAAAAAAAGAATGCCGATATGCCTCCGTACGAGCCCTAATTTATCTTGTCTTTGTGATCACTACGTGAAATGTAGGTAGGTGGCAGCAAGATCGTACTACACTCAGCTTCTAATTCCGGCCCTCTAAATTTCCTCAACAGAAAATCACGAAAAGAACGTCGTCTTTCCTCCAGCTATCCCCAACTGAGTTCCCAGAGCATTTCTGTGCCACTCGCGCATTGGTCGAACCTACTAGTAACAAACCTAGCTGCTCGTCTCTGAACTGTTTCTATGTCTTCCTTTAAACTGATCTGCTGCGGGTCCCAAACACTTGAGCAATACTCAAGACGTGATCGTACAAGCGTTTTATACGCGGTCTCCTTTACAGATGAAGTACATCGTCCCAAAGTGCTCCCAATAAACCCAAGTCGTCTGTCCGCCTTACTCACAACTGCCTTTAAATGTTACGCCTAGATATTTGAACGACGCGACTCCATCAAGAAGCTCACTACTAATTCTGTATTCTAACATTATGGCTTTGTTTTTCCTACTCATGGGCATCACATTACATTTTTTTATTTTATTTTATTTATTTATTTTATTTTGAGAGCTAGCTGCCATTCTTCGCACCAACTAGAAATTTTGTCTAAGTCATTCTGTATGCTATTACAGTCAGTTAAAGATGACACCCTCCCATACACCACAGCATCATCAGCAAACAGCCGCAAATTACAAATTACTCTGTTCATCAAAACATGTATATAGATAGAAAATAATAGCGGTCCTATCACACTCCCCTGGGACACGCCTGACGATACACTCGTCTCTAATGAACATGCGCCGTCGAGAACAATGTAATGCGTTCTATTACTTAGGAAGTCTTCCAGCCAGTCACAAATCTGTGTACCTATTCCATAACCTCGTATCTTCGGTAGACGTCTGCAGTGTGGCACCGAGTCAAACGCCTTTTTGAAGTCGAGAAAAACACAATCCGCCGGTTGCCCTTCATCCATACCTCGCAAGATGTCATGTGAGAAAAGGACAAGCTGAGTTTAACATGAACGATGTTTCCTAAACCCGTGCTGATTCACGGAAAGAAGCTTTCCCGTTTCAAGGAAATTTACTATATTCGATCTGAGAATACGCTCCAAAATTCTACAGGAAACTGATGTTAACGATATTGGCCATTAATTATCGGGGAGAGTTCTATTTCCTTTCTTATAAACGGGAGTCACCTGCGCTTTTTTCCAGTCACTTGGAACTTTGCGCTGAATTAAATATTCGCGATAAATGCAAGCTAAGTAAGGGGCCAATGCCGCATAATAGGCTTTGTAAAACCGAACTGGTATTCCATCTGGACCAGCATACTTTTTCGTATTTAGCTCTCTCAGCTGCTTCCCTACACCGGAAATACCTATTACTATGTCCTCCATTTCAGAATTAGTACGTTGATCAAATGATGGTACATTTGTGCGGTCCTCTTGCGTGAAAGATTTCTTAAAGGTTAAATTTAGAACTTCAGCTTTCCGTTTGCTTTCTTCTATTACTGCCCCGGAATGATCGAGTGACTGGATAGTGGGCTTTGACCCGCTTATCGATTTTACATAGGACCAGAATTTTTTCGGGTTCTCGGAAATATCTTTTTCTAAGGTATGGGTGTGGTAATTATTGCATGCTTCGGGCATCGATCTTTTTATAGACGCACGAATCTGTACTAACTTTTGCCTGTCATCATTTGCGTGTTCGTTTTTGAACCGAGACTGAAAGACTTTGCTTTCTCACATTATTATTATACCAAGGTGGATCTTTTCCGTCCTTAATCGACTTTATAGGTACGTATTTCTCTGACCCTTTATGTACAATACACTTAAATTTAGTCCACAATTCCTCAACATCCATAATACCGGAACTAAACGATGCCCATTCATTTTCGAAGTGCGATCCTAACAATTGCTTATCGGCTCTTCCCAACAAAAACACGCTCCTAGCCATCTTGATTGGTTTATGAACTTTGGTCACCATCGACACTATGACGATATCATGATCACAATTTCCTGTCTCTACACAGACATCGTCAATATATACTGCGATGGATCAAAACTTTTCACATCAGGCATTACGTTTTATTACATTTCTTATTTACTGCCAAGAAACTTCTGTATTCCAGTGAGCCTAAGGAAATTCCTGAAAGCTGAGTGTGCTGTTGAAAACTTTGAAGCAACTTTTAATTGTGAAGCGCAAAGCGCTGTAGGAAGAAGCAATAGACATCTATAGAGCTACAAGGAAAGGAAGAGAATGAAACAGTACATCCGACGAATACCCCTTATTTCCGACAGATGTGGCTTTTTAACTAAGAGCCTGCCGTTTGCACTGGGACTTGCATTTTCTATAATGATTAATATATTACAGGGCAATCTACTCAATACTGTGGAGTGTATTTGAAATCTCTAAGTTTCTCACACGGACAGCTTTCTATCGCTTGCTAAGGCATGGGCTCTCCACAGAAAATATTCATATTATATCCTGGACAAGTCACAAGAAATATTGATTTTAGTCAGGAAGTCAGGAAGGAAGGAAGGAATATTAGCGTTTAACGCCCCGTCGACAACGTGGTTATTAGAGGCGGAGCTTACGCTCAGATTGTTTGGGTAAGGATGGGAAAGGAAATTGTAATTTGAAGTTTTTATGTATATTATGCTTGTAAGTATGGTGTAGTACAGCAAATCTCCAAGAGTACTATACGAACTTTCATGGGGTTTCGTAGGTCAACTGAGAGTACCTTGGGGCAACATATAAGCTTCATTTCATCAAAATCGGATCAGGGGAAGGAAAGATGTAATTTGTAGTTTCTGGTGTATGTTACGCTTGAATTGCTGCGTAGTGCAGCAAACATCCGATAGAGGCGCTGTTACATAGTATACCAAATAACTAATAACTGGCGATGCTACGTTTTATATGCACATAACTAAGGTGTAATACACTGAAACAAGGGCTACGATTTTCCTTACGGCAGCGGTGTAGTGTATTGATGTTGAATCCTTTTTGAAAAATCAGTCACGTACAATGAGGGGAATAATTCTTTGTGTAGCTACTGAAATAAATAATTTTATTCCAATCAGAAATTAACCACTTAATGCCGGTTGTCGCAAATTCGCCTCATACCGTTGTGATCCATATATATGGAAGAATAAGTGTTTTCAGACTCCAGCGCCGGTTGTATCAGATTCTACAGGGACCAGCGCAGTGCGAGTGACATGTGCTAGCATCTACGGAGCATTGACTGTCTTTCTATGACAACATTTGTGTATTGTGTGCGTGTTGCTAACCAAGACCTGAGTCTGTGTACATTGTTCCGTGAAATACAGCTAAATACAGAGGTCAGTTTCATTTTGAAAATTATATTTTGTTTTTCTAATATCTTTTAAGTATTATATATCATATTTAGATGTGATAAAGCAGATAAGACTTTCAGTGAACACGTAAATACGGTTTGTGTAAAATATGCATCATCAGGCACTTGGGCACTTCTATGGGCAAATGCAAGCGATAAAATAAAACGAAGAAAGGACGATGGTTTGACAACAGAGGTGTTATTGCTACCAGTGCATTTCCATCTGCTCATCCGGTGATCATAATAAAAAGATGGGAGCGAAAGAAAAAGCACGCACTCAAGTACCATGCCCTAGCACTGTTACAGTTTACAATGGGAGGGATGGATTTACTTGACGCTCCAATTTCCTGTTATAGGATTTTCGTAAAGTCAAGGAAATGTTACCAAAGATTGTTTTTCCACCTAGTTGATCTTGTGATAATGAATTCGTGGTTGCTGTATCGGAGGGATTGTGATGCTTTGGAAATTCCCCGTCGCAAGCAAAACGATCTTCTGGAATTCAAATCCAGAATAGCCGATACTCTCTGTAAGCAAGGAAAAGACATGACACGAAAAAAGAGTGGTAGGCGCTTACTAAGTATGGAAACGGAAATTCAACGTAAGAAGCGTCGGGGTCCAATGAAACCAGTCCCTGATAAATCTACCCGTACCGATGAAGTGTGTCATTGGCCTTGTGTAATAGGAATGCAAAGATGCAAAAGACCCAGCTGTAAAGGGCAGACAGTCATTATGTGTGCGAAATGCAAACTTCACCTTTGCCTAAACAAAAATTCCAATTGTTTTAGAGTAAAGAAATGTTGATCCTCTGCATTAGATATATAAGTAACCATAATTGTAATTCAAACGCATGTTCATTTTTTATTAAATAAATAAAATAAATAAATAAAAAAAATTCCCTCAATGAAGAGTTATAAGCGTTTTATTTCTCAAATGCATGTTGTCGCAAATTTGACACATACCTAATTATACCAACTATGTATAACATTTCTTATATTTGATGTTATAAATGGTCTAAGACCCCAATATTGAGCACAATATATGATTTTTGATTTTTTTCTTGCAGTAGAAATTAATTCAGGCATTAAGTGGTTAATGATCCCCCTAAAGCGAATATTTCGTTGCCAACGTTAACATAATAAACCGCTGCCTCTCCATGTAAAATTTATTCCAGGTAGAATACAAAAATTTTGTTCTTCCTAGCTGTATCCCATATGTTTGCAATGTCATGGAAATAAAAGTGCATCTTTTGATGGGTATAAACACTAAATTGTATATATAGTAGAAATATCTATGGAGTGAGCATTGAATTCTGTGCATGTTCTCAACATTAAGCTGGAATTACCACGTGATATTGAGACAAATCCACTCTTCCCACACATTTATTTGCTATTACGATTAGTTTGTACCGCATTGTCTGTGAAGTAGCCCCACCTCCTTTTTGCAGAGCAACCACATAACATGAAATAATATGTAAATAAATGTGTCATAGAAGCAACAACAAAGCTGAGGAAGCGTCGCTAAAAGGTCCATTAATCGAACAAAAAGGGACCAAGATAAAGTCAGCGATTAGTAGATTTTTCCCAATATCATGTGACATTTGCACCTTAATGTTGAGAATACAAAATCTGTTCTGCGCATCTGGAAGCTCACTCCAGAGATATTTCTGCTCTCTACCTGCCACTAGGGATAATATACACACGCGAGCGACAAACTCATCAGAAGCGTCTCTGCTTTCATAACTGTTCGGTACAATATTGTGATTAAAATGTGAAATTACTTACTTTTGGTGCGGACTATATTAAGATAGAGAAGGACGTCTTCTTTTGCAGATACAATTGCACCTAGTTATAATCCGACTTCTGATATATAGTTCTACTACGCAAGGTAGATTTCAACTTCGTGCTTTACGAAATAATCACTGAAGGACGTGGGGACATTTATTAGCTGAAACAGTGGCCGATGCTGCTAACACAGTCACGACAATTCACTGGAAATACTATATTTAATGGAAGAGACGATCACCTGACGCCATTCCTTCAACGATTACTCAGACTTACTTTATCGCACATTAATACCACCATGACGTCTTATTTGAACAGACATGAACCGCTCTGTTGACTGAATTACCAGGCTTTCGGCATTCGTCGAGTTTTCGATAATAGGAGCACTGCATACAGAATAACTACATTGTCCCCAGTGCTACACTGTAACATAATACTTCAGCATACACTAACTGTGAGAGATAAACAGTTTAGTACTACATCATGGAACCAATACATGGCGGTGTTATTACCATTTCTAATCTCAACGATAGAAGTGTTTCCAGAAGTTTACGCCAAACACAATCTAACATTGAATTTACATCGTTCTGGAGTACGGACTTAAATTAATTTCACTTTATGAACATTCGTCGTTTAAGACAATGGCTTCTACTTAAATTTGACATCTTGGCTATGAGAATTGAGTAATTGAGAGAGGGATCCAACAAGGATTCTGTTTTTGCTGACGTAGGTCCGGAACCATAAAAAAATATATCATCATTTTAGAAAAAGGGAGATGGACTAAGAGAGGATAGGAGAAGTAATAACTCAAGGCAGGAATGTATAAATAAATAAATATCCGCGCAACGCTGGGTTTTCAGCTAGTTTTTTAAAAAAGTGTTGTGGGACAATGTTCAAATCAGTGACAGCAAATACGTTGACTAAACAAGGTAAGGGCATCTGTCTTTTACAGGTCACTTAAAGTCGACATACAATTTCAAAATGTTTCATATGAGAAACTGAAGTAATATAGAGTGCAATGTTTGTAACGTACACTGTTCTAGATTGTTTAGGTTTGCTATCCACAGAGTCGCAGAGCAAGCAACCTTTTTTTCGAAGGGAAAGGCTATAATTGCTATGATGTGCAATAGAACAGAAAGAAGAAGCACAACTTACGAAACTCGTAATGTAATGTGTCTACTAGTGACCAGTGTGCAGTGTGACCAGTGTGCAGGCCTGGACACCGTGCACGGAAATTCCTGAGCCGGATGTTAGGGGCGGAGGAGGAGGAGGAGGAGACAGCGGCACCCGACCCTTCGGAGCAGGTAGAAGTGTGGCAAAAGTCCGGCGTGGCAAGTGTCCGGCGTGGCAAGTGTCCGGACACCCTCCAGTCACGATCAGCACTTCCACTACGGTCGGGGGTTCGAATCCCCCCTTCGGGCTTGGATATTTGTGCCGTCCTAGTTCGTAAGTAGTTCATAAGTAGTTTGTAAGTTTAGAGACTGATGACCCCGTAGTTAAGTCCCATAAGCTTAACAAACATTTGAACATTTGAACTGCATATAATTGCAGAATAAATGCTCTTTATATATATATTCTTATCAGGTATTAATTTATTACTGCTATTCTGTCAGTTTGACATATCCTCCAGCGATGCTCTATGATTACAGTTTATTATATCCACAATGTCGTTTCGTCCCTTTTCATTTGAACACCTCTCGAAATCTGATACCTCCGTGCAGGCGTGCAGCCCATAGTGGCTAGCTTTTTCTAAAGAATTTTTTAAATTTTGTGATGTAGGCTTTGCAGTTGAGTTGTGTATTTTATTATGTGACTTGTTTTATTTTATAATTTCTGATGAAGGCAATCATAGTTATAGCCGAAACCAAGTCAAATAATTTTTAATTTTGCGACCGAGGGCTGCATTTTTGTCCTTTGTCTCGTACAAACGATATAAATGATTTTATTGTACCTTTCATAACATTTTTGCAAACCTATAATTTACTATTCATAAATTATTAAATAAATACTTAAGTTTGCCATTATTTTGTTTGTTCTATCACATTATGATTGAATGTCACGAAACCAAATAGAAAAACCATAACAGTGGCTGTGCCGAGGAAGGATCTATTCTGTCCGCGAATAACTTTCGGGGCGGTCTCTCACAAACATTACAAAATTATACTTAGAAGTCACGAGACACAACTTTTTGTGTGGGACCTCCTATTGACAAAACAACTGCAGCAACTCGACTTGGAATGGACTCAACAGTTCGTTGCACTTCCGATGCTAGAATAAGGAGCCTCGCTGCCTGTGTAGCTCTAATTGCAGAAGTAAGATTTTGTACGCGCTCCGGCCTCTGTAACGTCCCGTAAGTGTTTGATAGGTGTTACGTTGGGTGATCTGCACGGCTAAATAAATCACCAGAAATTTCCCGGAATCCTAAATCCCATTGGGAACAATCGCGTCTGGGTGACATGACGCCGTGTCATCATGATCAAAGTATATTAAAATATATAAACCAACAGCCGTAACAATAATGACTCTTTATTATCTGGCAACCAATTTCAGCACCTCATTAGTGCCATTTTCAGGCACTAAATAAACAGAACAAATAATCAGCAGTCAAATTTCTAAATCTCTTTAAACATTGTATCATACAAAAAGTGAAGATAAGCAAAAACAAAAATAGACATTTATGGTCCTTAAGCAATATAATGGCCTAATGAATGGCATACAGTAAATAGAAGAATTTACTTAAATGGCCGCGGTGGAGTAGCCGAGCGGTCTAAAGCACCTCGCTGCGGAGCGCGCGGTTGCTCGCCGGGGAGGTTCGAGTCCTCCCTGGGGCATGAGTGTGTGTGTGTTTGTCCGTAGGTTAGTTTACCTAGGTTTAAGTAGTTTGTAAGCTACGGACTGATGACCACGCAGTTTGGTTGTTAACACCTTTCGTACCTTTTCATTTGAATACCCATCGTGGCTTAAATAAGTCGAACAGAATCACTGCAATATCACACATCATCACATTATACCCTTCAACCAATTAGGCTATCGAGGCACGCTTTCCGTGCTGTACCCAAATTCTCAATTTTCAGTTCTATAATTTATTATATGTCGCCCACTAGGAATTGACAATTTCTGAGCGGATACATAAATACGTCCGACACCTTGCGGAAATATAGCCATAGTTGCGAGCAAGGGGAACTAATGGACAGGGGGCACTACTATATAGTGTGCTATAAGTTGAGAATTTGGGCTGGTCGGTAAGCATGTCTTTGTAGTCTAACTGAAGACCTCGGGAGAAAATAATGATAATCCTCATTTATAAAGTGTCGAGTATGACGACTTGTAGGTCTGAAAAATAGTTTCTATTACATGTTTTAATATGTATATTTGCCATCTCTCTGCAGATTCATGTACTACTTGATGCTAATGAACCATTATGTCGAATATGATTGTTTGCCCCAAATACATTATAAATACACACGTTGAGGGTTACCATTATTTATCCCCGAGGTCTTCAATTGGCAGAGGCGACCACTACCCCGAAACAGGAAATCCGTTAGTAGTTCTGTGTGCAGCTTCTAAGTGTTCTGCTAATGAAACGCAGTATTTCTTTCGACTCCCCAAGACATTATCTACGTGTCCTTCCCAGTGTAAGTCAGTCGTAATACTAATTCATAGGTGGTTATTTGAAACAATAAGACTTCATATTTGACAGGTTTATTCTGCAAACGAAGTTTAACATATTCTTTAGCACTCATCTGCACGACTTTACACTTTTAATTATGTCCTGGGAATTTTCACACCATACAGACATGTTATCTAAGTCGTTCCGCTGTTTATTTTGATCTTCAAATTCAAATGTTTGTAAGTAAATAGGACTTAACTCCTTTGGTTATTAGTCCCTAGGCATACAAAATACTTAAACTAAGTTAAGCTAACCTAAGGACAACAGGCACACCCATGCTCGAGGGAGGACTCGAACCCCCGACGGCGAGCAACCGCGCGCTCCGCAACAATGTGCATGAGACCGCTCGGCTAATCCACCGCGGCTTTTGATCTTCGGATGGCGTTTCTTGGTTGTAAACCTTATTGGACCAAATTGCTTTGCCATCGATCTTTAGACTACTTAAACTAACTAGTACAAAGGACAACACACAGGACACACACAATTGCGCGCGCGCGCGCGCGCACTTACACATCCCCAAGGAAGGACTCGAACCTCCGGCGGAAGCGACCATGCGATCCGTAGCATGGCGCCTTAAGCCACGCGGCCATTTCCATGTTCATATGGCCTTAGTAAACGATAAATGACAGTATCATCTGCTAATTACCTAACAGGAATGATAAGATTTTGTAGAGCTAATAACTCAATCACAAATCTGACGCGATGTTGCACAACCACGCGATTTGATTAAAAGCCGTTTGTGAGGTACGGTGTCAAAATCTAAAATTATGGAAGCAAATTAATTTAGCTTGTCAATAGCTCTCATCACTTCTTGTGATTAAAGTTCTAGTTGCGTTTCAAAATAATGATGATGACCTTCGCTCAATAATCGTTCTGATCGAAGTAATTCATCATATTCGAACGCAGGATATGTTCCAAAACCCTGCTGCAAATCGAGGTCAATCATATAGGCCTGTAATTTAGTAGGTTACTCCTATTGCCTTTCTTGAATATCGGTGAGATCTGAGCAACTTCCACTGATCGAGCGGTTGTATATGACTGTTAACTATGGGCATATCGCATCAGCACGCTCTGATAAGAACACATAGTCCGGACCGAATGACTCAATTTTAGGAAGCAATTCTAAGTTGCTTCACTACTCCGAAAATATCTACTTCTACCTTACTCGTGTTCGCAGCTGTTCTTAATTCGAAATGTGGAATACTGGCATCGTCTTCTTTGTCCAAGAAATATCTGAAAGCTGTGTTTAGTAACACTGCTTTTGCAGCATTGTCATTAGTACCTTATCATTACTATCGCAGGGGTGGGCAAACAGCGGACCTGTATTGATACTGTTTCCGTACTTTCGAACATATCCGAAAGTACTGACTCTGGTGGATGACATTAACGGTCATAATTTTACGAATTGGAAATATTGAAAAATCTCGACTGCCACAAGAATTGTAATAAATTCAATGGTGTAGCTGGAAATTTGTGCTGACCGGATATTCCAGCCCAAATTTCCCGGTTTAGGCCAGCGGGCCCTTACTGCCCAAATTCTCAACTTGCCCCCTGCCCATTACTTTCTCTTGCTCCGAACCTATACTGTATTCCTGCAAGTTATCGAGCGTATTAATGCGTAGAACGCATTTACATTGTCAACTGCCTTTTGGGGGGCATATGTACATTTATAGTTAAGGTGTATGGTCACATGAAATGTGGACACATGTAAAAGTTTTCATATCAAAATTAGGTATATTTGCAAGGATAGCAAATGAAGGCAATATTTGTTACTTCCCTTTAGTAGGAAAACAGAAAATGCAGAAAGCGTTTCTGGTAGGATTAGGTATCATCAGCAGTGTTTGTAGGCTGAATTCACAAGAAGATTTCATTACTTTAAGGAAACTGAGTGTTAATTCAATTTGCTATTGTAACTCGTCACCGCTGATGTTGACGCAGCACTGGTGGAACTTACTGACATGCAGGCTGATTACAAAGTGAAATAAATGTTTAATGCTGTGACATTAGTTGACTTTTAGAAATTTTTGTGTGACATTAGCATCAAAATGTGTATTTCACATATATATTAAAATTTAAATGTGTGTAGGGTTTGTTGGAGTTTACTATTATAACGTATGTATATTGTAGTATTGTTTAGTTTATTTATGTGGATTTATTATCTATGTATCTGGGTAATCGTCGATAGGGAAAGTAGGAAACATCTTTGGTGTGTGTGGTATGTAGTATTTTGTGCAACAGAGCGGAAGCAGTGGTAGTAGCTATGGAGTCGGAAGGGAGTCGAGCTCTGTCGTTTGAACAGTTCGGACGCTAGCAAGTGCGCGGGAGCGTGCAGCGCCTCGCTCTTTGCAGTCACCAGGCCTTGTTGGCGGATTTCCATAATTAGCGCACATGTTTCCAATATGAGCGGGGGCACACGGCACTTCATCTGTGTATGTCAAGATTCTGCCCTCAAATTGCTCACTGGATTGGACCCGTGCCTGTATTGTGACCTGCAGCATTGTCGAAGTCGGCGCAACCTGCTCTTCAACAATGAGGCCACTATGTAAGACCGCTCCAATAATTTCCGACCACACAGAGTTTAGACATTTTTGTAAGGCTTTACCCAGTTTTATGCTTGAGAAACTATTTTTCCTAATAATAATCTAAAATTTAAATAATTCTACCACGTCATTGTCCTAAGACGTTGTTACCAAGTAGGGTCCTATCCTTTCCAGAAATTTCCCGAGTGTCGTTGGAAGTGAAAAGAATATTAAATTCAGTGCCAAACTATAAAATATATATAATTAAAGTTAAAATTTTAAAGCTAATGTCAACATATTAAATTTTTGGAATGAGAGAATTGCTTTCTTTAAAACAAAGTTGGCACAATAAATTAAAAGATATTAATTCTGAAATAATTAGTTCAGTGCTATTTAATATTTCATTGGCAAACATGTTATGTGTAAAGTTGATTTGCTATGTTGGTTCGCATTTCGTCGTTGTCCAGTTGTGATCTAGTTGCAAGTTATTTTGAGTATTTTCTTTCTTGGTAATCTTAATATTAATTATTCTGCCAATCAAGTGTTTTGCTGCCCACTGTGTAATTCTCATGCAGGTGAGTGTTAGTGAGGGGACGTTGATAACTGAATGCAACGTTGGTCTCCGATACAACACTGTTTCCGAACGAAACCAGTTCATTTCAAAATTATTATGTAGTTTATTTTCTTTCTTACTATAAAGTGAAAAAACCAAAGCTTCATTTTTCGTAAAAGTTACTCATTTTCAAAAGTGCTTGCCGACCTTCTGTTGTGCAACACTAATGTGTGTAATTGCCCATTCATGATTGTCGTGGTTAATTACAACACACTCCTAGTGCCCCATTGGGCTGGCGGCCGTGTTAATTTATTAAGATTTGTACTGTTTCATTGTTTGTTACGTCCTGTAATTTGCAATACTTAGGATTGTGAGTGTGATTGTTCCGAAATTAAATCAGTCCAATTAGTAATCAGCAGAGTAGGAGGAACGGGCTATCTGGTGTGGTAGTTCGTTGTGGCTACATTCCCTCACTTGTTGGTTTTCGTTTGCACAATATTTTTTCGGTAAAGATAGCCTTGTCCTACTTTTATTGTAGGCAACACACGGGTCAATTTAACGTTAATCTGTCACAGGATTAATTAATCAGTTAGTGGAGGGAGTGTTACATTTGTGAACTGCAAAATTTCCATGAATGAAGAAATTTCTTGGGAAAATATTCTTCATCTTTCGTATTATATTTGTGAACTTAGTTATTCTAGCTTGAATATCAATAACAGCAATTACCGAAGCTAATTAACGTGCAGGCTTTGATGAGAATTTCAACTAGCAGTCTCACCCCTGTACTATCGTATAGTGAAGGTACTAGAATGAAACTTTCACTCTGCAGCGGAGTGTGCGCTGATATGAAACTACCTGGCAGATTAAAATTGTGTGCCGGAACCGGGACTCGAACCTGGGACCTTTGCCTTTCGCGGGCAAGCGCACTACCGACTGTGCTATCCCGACACGACTCACGATGCCGCCTCACAACTTTACATCCGCCAATACCTCGCCTCCTACATTCCAAACTTCACAGAAGCTCTCCTGCGAACCATGCAAGACTAGCACTCCTGGAAGAAAGGATATGGTGGAGACATGGCTTAGCCACAGCCTAAGGGATGTTTCCAGAATGAAACTATCACTCTGCAGCGGAGTGTGCGTTAATATGATCCTTCCTGGCAGATTAAAATTGGGTGACGGAACCGGGACTCGAACCTGGGACCTTCTGCCAGTTATGAGGCGGCATCGTGAGTCGTGTCGGGATAACACAGTCGGTAGTGCGCTTGCCCGCGAAAGGCAAAGGTCCCATTTTCGAGTGCCGGTTCCAACACACAAGGTTTCAGTGAAGGTACTGTTATATCTTTCCTCTCGTGTACTTTGCATATGACCAGAATCTCTTAGAGTTTTCTGTCATATTTCGAGATTCCGTGTAGGGTCACCCACATTGGCAATACTTACGCATAATAACATTTGACGTGTTTACTGCCGAAGTTACATAAAATTTGGACGTATTTCTTCAGACCGTGAGCCGTGAGCCATACAAAATAATAGTAGGAGCGTTCTCTGAATTCAGTTCGTGGTGTCACGCAGAGTGAATCGTCAAGCGCGTCGCGTGTCGCTTGGAGCTGTCCATTAGCCGCACCTGCCCGCCCATTCCTCCTGAGGGAAAGTCAAGTCGCTCGTCACGTGGCGGCCAGCCGTCCACCTGCCTTCATTACCAGCGGACACCACGTCACCACACGTGCAGCAATCACTTCTCAGGTCTTTCGTTATATCATGTTGCACTTCCCTACACGCATATATCCAGAGCTGGCCCAAACAAACTCGGCGTCCTAGGCAAAATATTTTATTGGTGCCCCATTTAATCGCAATGTAAAATACACATTGTATCAGTTTTTATTCAAATACACAATCAGAACATATACATTACGTAAACATATTTCCTAATTATAATGGGACACATCTAACACTTTTATACAATAATGTTACTTTTTTATCGTCTTTACATTTTGTCTTTTAAAAAGGTTTTGCTTGATAGTTTACAATAATTCATTATACAAAGAGTCACACAAATTTCATTTTTCTTGGCTTTTGCAAAATCTGAGACAATCTCCTTTAAATCAATTGTGTCTGCTGTTTCTCATGCAATCGACAAAGTTGCCAACCCCCGCAAGTCTTTCTTGGGTCATTGTGGATCGCAGATATGTTTTTATAGTTTTAATTTTGAGAAGCTGCGGTCACCATTGGCTGCAGACACAGGAAGAGGAAGCAACACTCTTACAAGGAAAGTACTTGGGCTCGAACAAACACATATACACCAAAATCGTATGAGAGATAATGTAAAGATCCCTTATTGCACTAGTGATACTCCCGCATCTGAAAAACTCTGCAGTCGTCCGTTAGAGGCCTCTTCATGTGCCTTGCCACATTGCACTTTGACCTGTCGGTTCGCCAGTAGGGACGGTGCAGTGTGCCTCCGAAGTTGCGTTTTGTGATGTTATTTGTGTGGTGAAGCGTCAGATGGGGCGGCGATTGGTAATCTATCCTGCTAATCTATTGCGATTAGTTGAGATGAAGTTACGAAGAACCCTTCTTCGTGAAGATGGTATTAGTGTAGAAGATGAATCATTTGCATGCTTTCTCGTATCTGTTATGGTACAGAAATAAGAGCTTCAGTTAGATACTGTTGCTACAAACTCATAATAATAATGAGGATGATAATGACGAACAACTCATGTACATGTACGATGATTATTACATAAGTTATAGTAAACATATCTGCATTTTGTATGGCGTCTACAATTACATCTACAGTGCTATCTAGAGCATGGTTGCAGAGCTTTGCAGAAAAACGACACCCACCAGCACATTGAGGTGTACGTAGAGATCCTGTAACCAAACGTTCATACAGATATGTTTGTTCATGTACTTTCCTTGTTAGTGCAGTAACTAAATTAGGTACATTGTCTTTAAGTCCATTTTTACAAATATAACTCAGAACATCTTATGACCTGAGTTATTGGGTACTCTGCTAGCAACGGTTTGTAATTAATTGCATAGATCAGTAGCATCAATACCTGTAGAGTCTTTGTGAGTTAGAGACTTTTCCAAATTAACACATTATTGGAGAACACCTTTGGGAGTTTTATTTTGTACATCCTGTATGTTGTAAAGACAGCCAAATACACGATTTAGGTTATTAATCTGATGAAATCCCTCGTCAGTTACATTTACTGCAGTATCGCTAGCTTTGGTCACCTGATGATTAGCTGAAAACTCATGAGATTGCCTTCCATAAAGAAGGTTTTTTGCGCCACGACTATTTATGATATCCAAATGTGTGTTTTTGCAGCAATCAGTCGTTATTTCTAAGAAACTGCTTTATTTTGCAGGTCTAGTTTTCGACAAGTGACTTGCCATTATCAATGCTAAATTAACAAGAAGTCATCGTCTGTATGCATACATTATATGAAATATAGCACTGACAGATTAGAGAAGTCAATAAGATGTACTTTACATACCATACATTTCTTATGTTAGCATGTTAAACGTGTGCATTGTACCTCATAGATGGTCTTTAATACATTGTTTTCCACAGTTAGATGCGATGCTATTGCCAGTAAAATTGGTTACAACTTGTGAAATGGAACTGTATGCAACAATGAATCGTATGTAACAATGTAAATATTTAAATTAACTGTTTGTTTGTTTATGACTAGTCTTGTAAAATATGTCGTAAAATAATTAATACACTGCCAAAATATTTATGTAAATCTGTTAACTGTATACAGACGTTTCTATTTATACATAGTATTCATACATAAATATGTCAGTGGCTGCTACATATTGGTAAGGAAAGAAGATCTATTGCGTCCCTCCTGGGTCGAATTCTTGTTTATTGTTACACACACAATGTATTAATTATTTTACGACATATATTACAAGACCAGTCATAAACAAACAGTTAATTTAAATATTTACATTTTTACTTACGATTCATTGTTGCATACAGTTCCATCTCACAAGTTGTAACCCACTCTATGGCAATATCATCACATCTAACTGTGGAAAACAATGTATTACAGACCATCTATGAGGTACAATGCACATGCATAGCATGCTAACATAAAAAATGTATGGTATGTAAAGTACATATTATTGACTCTTTTCTAATCTGTTAGTGTTATATTTCATATAATGTATGTATACAGACGATGACTTCTTGTTAATTTAGCATTGATAATGGCAAGTCACTTGCCGAAATCTAGATCTGCAAAATAAAGCAGTTTCTTACAAATAACGACTGATTGCTGCAAAAACATCCATTTGGATAGCTGAAAACTGCTACTCATCTATTCATTAAAAGTTCACTAACTAAATTCAAAGAGAATGCATGTAACATTGACTTGGGCCTTGTATCTGCCTTTTGCTCTGCCTATGCGTAGTAACCGGGAATTCATCGCTCCTGGAACCGGAGTGCAAAAGCAAAGTAAGCTGCTTTGCGAGCGCATGAAGGTTCATCGCGCACGGCAAATTTGCCGCCCCCCATATTCGAGCACCCTAGGCAATTGCCTTGTTTGCCTATATGGACGGACCCACCCCTGCATATATCGAGTCAGATTTCTTCCTGTAGCCGAATCAGTCAATGCACAATGTAATTAACATATGTGACTTCTGAAATATTTCGGGCGTATTTCTTCTTCTTCTAATTTTCGCGTCTGTAGCCGGGTCCCGTTGAGTTTCTGCCACGATATTTCGGCCCAGTGACGTCCGGCCATCGTCAGGTGAGTAGGCAACTAGTAAACAGCCAATGTAAGGTCACGGTAATTATGCCGCATGTCACGCATGCGAAATACGCTGGTGTCTTTCTGCTCATGTGTTACGTGGTGACATGCGCGAAATGGCCGAGTTGTGCGTGCTGCTTCGGTGGTGAAAGTGAAAAGCTCCTCTGATCATTGAGATTCGAATCTACATCTACATACATACTCCGCAATTCACCGTAAGGTGCGTGGCGGAGGGTACACTGTACTACTACTCGGCATTTCGTTTCCTATTCCACTCCCAAATAGAACGAGGAAAAAAAGAATGCTCATATGCCTCCGCTCGAGCCCTAATTTCTGATATCTTGTCTTTGTAATCATCACGCGAAATGTAGGTTGGCGGCATCAAGATCGTACTGCACTCAGCTACAAATTGCGGCCCTCTAAATTTCCTCAACAGAAATTCACGAAAAGAATGTCGTCTTTCCTCCAGCGATCCCCAATTGAGTTGCCGGAGCATTTCCGTGACACTCTCGCATTGGTCGAACCTACCAGTAACAAACCTAGCTGCTCGCCTCTGAACTGCCTCTATGTCTTCCTTTAAGCTGATCTGCTACGGGTCCCAAACACTTCAGCAATACTCGAGACGTGCTCGTACAAGCGTTTTATACGCGGTATCCTTTACAGGTAAAGTACATCTTCCCAAAATTCTCCCAATAAACCGACGTCGGCTGTCCGCCTTACTCACAACCGTCGTTATATGTTCATTCCATTTCATATCGCTCTGCAATGTTACGCCTAAATATTTGCACGACGCGACAGCATCAAGAAGCTCACTACTGATGCTGTATTCGAACATTATGGGATTGTTTTTCCTACTCATGCGCGTCACCTTACATTTTTCTACATTGAGAGCTAGCTGCCATTCTTCGCACCAACTAGAAATTTTGTCTAAGTCATCCTGTATGCTATTACAGTCAGTTAAAGACGACACCCTCCCATACACCACAGCATCATCAGCAAAGAGCCGCAAATTACTACTTACTCTGTCCATCAGATCATTTATATCTTATTTTATTTTAATCCCATCGATTCCGCTATGCCTCGAAAACAGGGTTCAAATTTTTATCCAGGTGAAAGGCTTATTTCCACCGCTTCTTTGATAACTGCATCCCAAAGACGGGAAACTGGAGCTAAAATTGTTGTTTTATTGTATTCCATGGAGTGCTACTGCTACTGCTGGTTTAGATGGTCGCAGAAGGCATGTGTCTTTTCCGTGCTCCGTACAGAGCTCTTGAACTCTTCGAGATGTCTGACCTATGTAGGCAGAATCTCACTCGCAGGGAATTTTGTAAACGTCCGTGTTTTTCAGTTGCATGCCGTCCTTAACAGATCCGATTAGGGCGAAATTCTTCGCTGGTGGACGGAATATGACATGGCTTTTGTGTATCCTTAGAGGTCACATTGCCATCGTAAGGAAGGAATGCAACTGATTCACAGTCTTCTTCGTTGTCCTCGGTGCGTTGCTTCTTGTTGTTATATTTATGCATGGCCTTCCGTATTCGGCGTGGAGTATCGTCATTCGTTTTAAACACCTCCTCCAAATGTTCTATATTGTGCGTCCGAACACCAGCGATTTGAGCGGGATGATGACAGCTGGACGCCTGGAGGTATAGATCTGTGTGTGTAGGTTTCCTGTTCACAGAGTGTCCCAGATATCCATCATCCTTACGTCACACTAGCACGTGAATAAATAGTAAAGTTCCATCTCGGCAAAAATACCCCGACCATACTTAGGTTCTTCAGTAGTTGCCTACTCTCCTGAAAATAGCCGGACGTCTGTGGGTAGAAACATCGTGGCAGAATGTCAACAGGATCCGGTTGCACACCCGAAATTAGAAATTTAATTTGCTTTTATTAGAGATAGGCGATCTTTTTCAATTGTATCAAGCCAAGATCGCAAATATATTTTCACCTTGACGACCTGTTTCCGTAAACTGACGCCGCGTGGGAACGAAAGAACAGACGTCACTTCTAATCCTGTAGTTTTTATTGTTTTCATATTCACAGAATATATGACTTCAATTGCGAATAGGCAAAGCTGAAAATGTGTACCCAGCCGGGATTCGAACCCGGGTCTCCCGCTTTCTAGGCAGTTCCGCTGACCCCTACATCACTGGGGGGACAGTGATCACCACATCTACAAGGACTACCTAAGCACGACTCCCGTCAGACAAAAGTTTCCAAAAAAATGTTCAAATGTTTGTAGAGTCTATGGGACTTAACTACGGGGTCATCAGTCCCTAAACTTACAAACTACTTATGAACTAGCTAATCCTAAGGACGGCACAAATATCCATGCCCGAGAGGGGATTCGAACCCCCGACCGTAGGGGCCGTGCAGACCGTGACTGGAGCGCCTCAGTTCCCTCGGCCACCGCGACCGGCACAAGTTTCCAGTCCTATCCTGCCCACAGTACTCAAACTCGTAGTCACTATGTACTAATTCCCGTAAGAGTAAGGGCTCCAAACTTGCCCACCCCTCCCCACTAAAGAAAGGATCATTGCCTGTCACTGGCATATTATATATATACATACATGTGGCGTCTATTCCAAAAGAACAGACGTCACTTCTGATCATGCAGTTGTTATTGTTTTCATATTCACAGAATCTACGACTTCAAATGCGAATGGGCAAAGCTGAAAATGTGTACCCAGCCGGGACGCGAACCCGGGTTTCCTGCTTTCTAGGCAGTTGCGCTGACCCCAATATATATACATGTTTGTTCGTTCACGATAGCGACATATCAAAATTAGAACGGTTGGTCTGTTCTCCAGACATGAACTCTACAGGACATGCCTGGAGTACATTGTAACAGAACTGTTTTTGAACGAGACTACCCACCAGCTAATCAGAGAGATGTACGCCGAATTGCCGTTGAGGAGTGGAACAGTCTATATGATCTAGTCGACAGTAGCACGAAAAACATGTGCGAATATACTTAAGCTATCGCCGGCCGCGGTGGCCGAGGAGACTGAGGCGCTTCAGTCACGGTCTGCACGGCTACTACGGTCGGGGGTTCGAATCCCCCCTCGGGCACGGATATTTGTGCCGTCTTTAGTATAAGGTAGTTCATAAGTAGTTTGTAAGTTTAGGGACTGATGACCCCGTAGTTAAGTCCCATAAGCTGAACAAACATTTGAACTTAAGCTATCGTACCCAAATACTTTCTGTTCTTGTTAGGGTCTTGAGTGCGCTGACTAGTTTGATACGGATTTCCATGCTACAACGCCCTGTACATACTTCATCTCTGAATACAACTGGCAACCTACATCCTTTTAAATCTGCTTACTGTATTCGTCTCACAGTCTATCTCTACAATTTTCCCTCACATATTTCCCTCTAATTCTAAATTTGCGATTCCTTGGTGTCTTGGAATGTGTCCCACCAACCTCTTAGTCAGGATATGCCAGAAATTTCTTTTCTCGTCAGTTCTGTTCATTACCTGCTCATTGGTTACGTTATCTACCCAGAATTCGTCTGTAGCACCACATTTCATCTTTTTCTCTGAGCTCCTTATCGTCCGCGTTTCATTCCCGTTCAGTTCTACACTTCAGAGAAATGCTTTCAGAAAGGACTTCCTAATATTTAACATTCGAAGTCAACAAATTTCGCTTGTTGAGAAATGCTTTTCTTCCCACAGCCATTCTCCATTTTATATCTTCTTTACTTTGGCCGTCAGAAGTTATTTTGCTACCTAAATAACAAAAATCATAAACTTCTCCCGTTTTCTTATTACCTAAACTAACTCCTTCAGAATTGTTTGATTGTCATACATTCCATTCCATTGTCCTTGTTTTACCATTTTTAATCTTCATCTTACACTCTTCTTTCAAGACTACTGTTCTTCCAGGTCCTTTGCTGTCTCCTTCAGAATTACCTCCTTGGCAAACCGCAATTTTTCTTTCCACCTTGAAGTTTAAAACCTTCTCCAAATTTTCTTTACATTCCGTCACTGCTTTCTCAATGTACAGATTGAACAACAATGGGGAAAGGAGGCTTACAGCCCTTTCTTACTCCCTTCCCAATAACTGCGACCCTTTCATGCCCTTCAACTCTGATAATGGCTGTCTGGTTTTTGTATGGGTTGAATATAACTCTTCGCTCCCTATATATCACCCATGCTACCTTCAGAATTTGAAAGAGTGTATTCCAGTCAATATTGTCAAAAGCTTTCTCCAGAGCCACAAATGTTAAAAACGTAGGTTTCCCTTTCCTTCAACTATCTTTTAAGATAAGTCGTAATGTGAGTGTTGCCTCGCGTGCTCTTACAATTTTCCTAAATCCAAACTGATCTTCCCCAAGGTCTGATTTCACCAGTTTTTCCTTTCTTCTGTAAATAATTCGTGTCAGTATTTTGCAACCACGGCTTGTTAAACTGATAGTTCTGTAATTTTCACATTTGTCTTCACTTGCTTTCTTCTAAATTTTAATTACTATATTCTTCTTGAAGTCTGGGGGCATTTCCCCTGTCTCATACATCTTGCATACCAGGTGGAACAATTTCTTCGTGACTGGCTCTCCTAACGATATGAGCAGTTCAGACGGAACGTCAACTACTCCAGGGGCCTTGCTTTTACACAAGTGTTTTAGTGCTCTGTCAAATTCTTCTCGCAGTATCGCATCTCCTATCTCATCTTCCTCTAATAGAATACTGGCTTCAAGATTACTCCCTTTGTACAAGCCTTCTATATATTCCTTCCAGCCGCGGCGGAATACCCGGTCGCACTAAGGCGCCTTGCTACGGTGCGCCCGTCCGTTCACGTCGGAGGTTCGATTCCTCCCTCAGGCATAGGTGTTTGTGTTGATCTTAGGATAAGTTAGTTTAAGTAGTTTATAAGTTTAGGGACCGATGATCACTGCAGTTAGGTCCCATAACTTTACAAACATTTCAACATTCTTTCCACCTTTAAGCTTTACCTGCTTTGCTTAGAACTGGTTTTCCAACTGAATTCTTGATATTCATGCCGCTGCTTTTCTTGTCTTCAAATGTCCCTTTTATTTTCCTGTAAATTGTAGCTATCTTTACCCTAGTTATAGTTTCTTCTACGGTCCTGCATTTCTCCTCAAGCTACTCCTGCTTAGCCATGAGAGACGACCGTCTGTCGTCTTCCATATATTTTATGTATATTTCTATAAAGTTATAATTTATTTAATGTCGCTACATTATCATTTTGTTAAAACTTGAACCCCACTCTTTTCAAGCTTGTGGAATAGCATCTTTATTTTATGTGTTAAAATATTAGTTAATATTGCTAGGTTTTTCTTATTTTGTTATGTTAATAATTTATTTTTATATTAATTAATGTGGCATAAATACGGCTTCTCCGCTACGCCACTGTCCATGTGAGAATGTGCAGTTGTTGTACTTTGTGTGCGAAAATATACGGCTGTTTGAATGTGGGGAGTGATAGCTCGCTTTGCGTCGTTATCTCTGGCTCAGTATCGATAGCTGCTCATGCTACCACAGAGGTTTCCACACCTTTTGGTTGCGAGCTAGTTAGCGAACCTTTCCCTCCAGCGCGAGTATCGCTGTCCGTCCCCCACCACCGCTGTTTTCGTGGATTTTCCAGTTTCTGGTGGCTTCCTGCGTCCGGTAGCAGTTTCCCGCCTCATGACCGCTGGATCTTCATTCTGTTCGGGGTGTCTGGTGAGGTAAGGTTGGATCTGCTCTTGTTTCTGGAGATGGTAGTGTTTCATTGACTAGCACGTTTAGCTTAGATTCGTGAACTTAGAATAATTTTTTGGAATATTTTCTCCGATCGTGTGCGGAAATGTGTTCTCGTTTTTCAATTCAGTGATTTCCAATAGATAAACGCGGCATGTGTGATTCTAGTTGCAATTTGATAACGGCCTGATAAGTTAAAACCTTTTGTGATCAAGTGGCGGTGTATGAAATCTGTGTAAATACTTTCTAGCTTTGTGGGGCTCGATTTATAATAGGTGATAGGTTCATTTTATACAATGCATGTAAAACTTTTCTCATCGTTTCCTTCCGTGAGTGATATGTGTTCCACGTGGTTGACTCATAGAACAAGCCTTCAGCTTCCACTCTTGTTTGTTGCATGCCCATAAAGCTAGTAACCATGCGGGTACACTTCTGATTTCCATTAATATTTCGCGATCTTCTCTCCCCGCCTATTTTAATTTTGCTGTCTCTTCTCCAATTGGTAGTACGCACTCTGTCTTAGTCAGTAATTCTCTCTGAGCCTTGTACAACCTCCTTCAATAGCTTCCTTATATAATTCTAAGCATTTCTATGGGTTGCATGCAGTAATTCCTTTTTTTTTATTTTTCCGACTTTGTAATTATTTCACTTTTACGAGTTTTGGAGACGAGACTTCATCCGTCTCTGTAATCGCTCCCTATCGCGTGTAGCTGTATTTCATTCGCTTCTCTACATAATTCTAAGCATTTCTATGGGTTGCATGCTGTAGTTAATTTTATTTTTCGGAAACTCAATTTATTAAATTTTATCGGTTTTCGGAACCACGTGGGTCCGAGTTCCGACTTCTGGGATTTGCAGCTAGTCGACTGAGTTCACGCCACTTCTCATATAAAACCAGTACCTAGATAGATTGCTAACAGACTGCAGATTTTGTATAATGAATCCGATTTTCAACCACTTCATCTTCAGTGGAGTGCGTTCATGTAACGTAGCCGTGTGTCGCCGTTAGCGTGTTTTCTCGCGGTCCAAGTCAGATGTAATTTAATTTGGCTATACACACGCACCATCTCAAAACAGGCACAACAGACCAGAGCCAGCTCCAAAGTGTTTTGTATATTGTGTTTTGTGCTACCTCCTAATTGCTGAATCTCGCTTACGATAGCAGCGCCTGCTTCCGCCTCGTCTCTTCTCTCCCCGCATATTTCAATGTTGCTGTTTCTTCTCCGACTTGTAGTACGAACTATCTTTGTCAGTAATTCTCTCTGAGCCTTTTACAACCTCCTTCAATAGCTTCCTCATATAATTATAAACATTGTAGGTTGCATGCCTTAATTTTATTTTCCGACTTTGTAATTATTTCACTTTTACGGTTTTTGGAGCTGGACGTCATCCGTCTCTGTCCGAGTTCCGATATACGGGGCTTGCAGCTAGCCGCCTGAGTTCACGTCACGTCTCATATAAAACCAGTACCTAGATCGATTGCTAACAGACTGCAACTTAAGAATCCACCGTGAATTTGTATAATGAATACGACTTTCAACCACTTCACCTTCAGTGGAGTGCGTTCATGTAACGTAGCCGTGTGTGGCCGTTAGCGTGTTTGCTCGCGGTCCAATTCAGATGTAATTTAACTTGGCTATACACCCGCACCATCTCAGACCAGAGCCAGCTTCAAAGTGTTTGTATATTGTGTTTTGTACTACTTCCGACTTGCTGAATTTCGCCTACAATAGCGGCGCCTGCTTCCGTCTAGTCTCAGCACGCTGATTTCAGTGAATTTCGCTGTGGCATTGCGTGTGTGTGAGCGAATGAGTGTTTATTGTGAATCCTTCCCCCCAGTAGCGTTAAATTATGTATAATTTAGGCTGGGCACCGTCCGCATTAATCCATGTAAGAGATGCATTTTATTGTATTAACAAAATTGGGCCGACCGCGGTGGCCGAGCGCTCTGCGGCTTGCCAGTCACGGTCTGCACGGCCACTACGGTCGGGGGTTCGAATCCCCCCTCGGGCATGGACATTTGTGCCGTCCTTAGTCTTAGCTAGTTCATAAAGAGTTTGTAAGTTTATGGACTGATGACCCCGTAGTTAAGTCCCATAATCTATACAAACATTTGAACATTTGATTTGAACAAAATTGGTTTCCCATTTTGCTTGTTTTCTATCTGAATAAACAAGTTTAAGTTCAGCATAATCTGTAAGTTGCCTATAAATTGTAGTTTTAGAGCATCTTCCCTCTTTTATTTAATATTGTTCTTCACACGTGCTGAAAACTAGTTCAGGTGCCATTTTCTTTCTCATATCTAAATTCCGTTGCGCTATAAAAGTTTTCTTAGCCACCTTTCCAAGATAACTTCAATTGTGGTGGCTTGCTTATTAATGTCTGTGTAATAACGTGTGAACTGCTTTTTATATTGACCACTGTAGTATTAACTTCCTGTTATTGTAGTAATTGGAAACGAGTCAGTTCTCAGTTTGGGCCAGGGAACAAGGCTTTATTGCAGGGAGTAACCAGTAGTTCACACGGACCTCATTTACTAATTTTGTGCCAAAACAAAGCTCTTGTTACGTATAGTGGTCGACTTTTAGCCAGTCTGCACTTCTTGTCAACCTCATTTTTCACACGTCTGTATTTCCTTTTGCGTGCTTCACTTACATTTTTATAATTTCTCCTTTCATCAATCAAGTTCGTATCTCCTGTGTTATTCAACGATTTCTACCAGGCCTTGTCCTTCTGCATGTGTGATCATCTGCGGCCTTCACTATACTATCTCTCAGACCAACCCATTCTTCTTCTACCGTATTACTTTCCTCCGTTTCAGCCAGTCCTTGCCTAATAATCCTTCTGAAACTCTCAACCACCTATGGTTCCTTCAATTTGTCCACATTCCATCTCCTTAATTTTCTACCTTTATAGTTTTGCCACTTTCTTCGCTGTAGGCCTTTTGTTTACAAAATCAAATTAATTAAAATGACGTTAAAGTCTTCTTCTCCCAGGCGACACCTATTATATTCCTGACAGGCATTATTCTCTGTTACAGTATACTGACCATTGTATTGTGTAGTGGATCAACTGCTTACTTTTCATAATGATAGAAGAAAAGTTAATGGAACCAGGGAGAGGGCATAGGAAACTGTAGGATGCAAAAATTGGTAACTACATGAAGATAAAGCTCAAGTACCGAAAGTGGAGTGATACTACACATGATTTGAGTTTCAAACTGTCCACACCATTTCCTTTCGTTCACAATACGTTTGGAGATTTGTGGAAAAGTGGGTTATGCCCCTGTTTCAACGCCTGTAACTCAAAAACGGCTATTCCAAATGCAAAATGTCAATCGTGAATGTTGTACAGCATTAAATTATGCGTAAAAAGCACAGGGCTCACCGAAAAAGATCAACGTTACGCCATGCCTCGTAAAAGTAGGGAAACACCAGTGGAAGAGTGAAGGAGCGAAGGCATATTGTGCGGCTGCATGGTGAAGGAAAACCATATGCAGAAATAGGCCAGGTCGTCAACTGAAGCCGAAAGATTATGTTAAGTTTCGTCCAGAAATAGAAAGAAGAAAAAATTCTCGTCATTCATCCACGACAGTGCCGTCCTCAGAAACCCACGAACAAAGACAAGTGGAAGATAATTCGAATGGTGAAAGAAGACCCGCGGCAACGGCCTCTGTCATAGCGGCAGAACTGGCAGAAGGCGTTGGTACCGGTTAGACCAATGCACAGATGCCTGGCCAGTACAACGTCAGAGTGTCAAGGCGCAAAACGTTCGTCAGTAAGTGCAACGCAAAAAAAAAAAAAAAGCTGATGGTTTTTGCAGAAGAATTCATTGGAAAGGATGTGACCTTTTGGGACAAGATTCTGTGGAGTGATTAATGCAAATTTACTTTTAGTCATGTGGATGGCCGCAGTTTAGTGTGGCGTCAAGCAAACACAGAGTGGGAGCCCAGAAACATGCAAGCAACCATCAAACATGGAGGCGACAGTGTGATGATGTGGGGATACATGTCTTCCAGAGGTGTAGGCGAGCTTGTATTTCTTGAAGGCACCATGGACAAATTTGTTTATTTCGATGTACTCAAGCAAAATCTAAAGATTAGTGCTAAGAAGTTGGATGTTCGAGATGATTTTTGTTTCAAATAAGACAATGATCCCAAGCATAGGGCGTAAATGGTCAAATTTTAGATACTGTATAACACTCCTCATCACCTCATTACCCCACCAGTCCCCGGTCCTCAATCCCATTGAAAACATCTGAAATGAACCGAAAACGAGATTATAAAATCGATGTGTGAGCAGTCTGACACATTGGCGTGCATATATAGAAAAAGAATGGGTGGATATCGGTTCGGATGTAAGAAAAACGGTTGTTTACTACATGTTACAAAGACTGAGGGCTGTAATACAGAGAAAGTGACGCATTACCAAAGACTGACTGCTGAGTATCTCAAAACTTTTGCCCAGTGTATATTTCAATTTTCTTTTTTCCTTTCTAAGTAAGGCGTACAAGTTAGTTGAATGTAATGAATTACACTCACTGGAAGAGGAATGGTCAAGGTACAGGGACACACTACTGGAAGCAGCTAGAGAATGTCTTGGAACAGAAGTGTGTAAAGGCGGGAAGAAGTAGACAGCTTGGTGGAATGACGCAGTCAAGGCAGTCTGTAAAAAGAAAAAGAAGGCATTTCAAAAATGGCTCCATACTAGGAATCAGGCAGACAGAAAAAAAATTGTTGAAGAAAGAAACAAAACCGAACGGATAATTGCAGAATCCAAGCAGAAATCATCGGAAGACTTTGTAAATAAGCTAGCAACTCTAGGGTCAAGCCGCGGGAAAACCATTTTGGAGCGTAATCAGCAATCTTCGAAAGGGAGGGAAGAAGGAATTAACAAGTGTTTTGGACAGGTCAGGAAAGCTGCTAGTCAATCCTGTGGATGCCTTGAGCAGATGGAGGGAATATTTTGAAGAATTGCTCAATGTAGGTGAAACGTTCAATGATGTGTCAGATTTTCAGGTAGAATGGGATAGGAACGACGATGGAAACAGGATGTTATTTGAGGAAGTGGAGAAAATGGTCACTAGATTACAGTGCAATAAAGCGGCTGGGGTGGACGAAGTTAAGCCGGAACTCGTCAAATGCATTGGAATATCAGGTCTCAAATGGTTACAAAGGATAATTGATAAGGCGTGGGAAGTCTGACTGGACGAAAGCAGTAATCACGCCAATTTTCAAACATGGAAACAGAAAAGATTGGAATAACTATCGAGGTATCTCTTCAATTAGCGTTGTAGGCAAAATATTCTCAGGTAGTTCTGAAAGGAGACTGTGAGTATTAATTGAGGTCCAGATCTTTAGCTTCCGGCAGGTAATGGAAAAGTTCTATGAGTGAAGCAGAGAATTGTAGCTATAGATCTAGAAAAGGCTGATGACCGTGTTCCTAGGAGGAAGATACTGTCAATTCTACAAGATTATGGTATAGGGGGCAAACTTCTGCAGGCAATTATAGGGCTTTACGTAGACTGTCAGCCAGCAGTTAGAGTAGATGGCAAATTAAGCTCATGGTTCAGGGTAGTTTCAGTGGTAAGACAAGGCTGTAACCTGTCACCACTGTTGTTCATACCATTCATGGATCATATGTTGAAAACAGAAGACTGGCAGGGCGGGAGTAAAGTAGGTGAAAACAAAATAAGCAGTCTCGCATATGCGGATGACTTAGTTGTAATGGCCGATTCGATTGAAAGGTTGCAAACCAATATTTCAGAGCTCGATCAGTGGTGGAAGGATTATGATATGAAGATCAGCATCTCCAAAACGAAAGTAATGTCTGTGGAAAAGAGATTTAAGCAGTTTCAGGATCAAATAGGAGGAACAAAGTTAGAACAGGTAGACAGTTTCAAGTACCTAGGATGTATTTTCTCACAGGATGGCAACATATTGAAAGAACTGGAATCAAGGTGCAGCAAAACTAACGCAGTGAGTGCTCAGCTAAGATCTATTCTCTTCTTCAAGAAGGAAGTAAGTACCAAGACCAAGTTAGCAGTGCACCGCTCTATCTTTCGACCAACTTTGTTGTATGGGAGTGAAAGTTGGGTGGATACAGGTTACCTCATTCATAAGGTAGAGGTTACAGATATGAAAGCAGCAAGAATGGTTGCAGGTACTAATAGATGGGAACAATGGCAGGAGGGTGTCCATAATGAGGAAATCAAAGAAACACTGGGAATGAACACTATAGATGAAGCAGTAAGAGCGAACAGACTGAGATGGTGGGGTCATGTTACACGCATGGGAGAAGCAAGGTTACCTAAGAGACTCATGAGCTCGGCAGCGGAGGGTAAGAGGAGTCGAGGTAGACCAAGAAGAAAGTACTTAGATTCGGTGAAGAATGATTTTGAAATAAAAAGCATAACACCAGACGAGGTATTAGTGTTAGCATTGAATAGGGGATCATGGAGGAATTTTATTAGAGGTACTTTGGTCCAGACTGAACACTGTTGGGTATAATCAGTGTCTAGTGATGATGAGGACCAAAGGCGTATTTTGTTACTTGTTATTCTGAATATGTTCAGATTGACATATGTATTACACATTTTTAAAGAATTAAATATATTGTTTTAGTTAAAAACAGCCGCCCGCGGTGGCCGAGGAGACTGAGGCGCTTCAGTCACCACCTGCACGGCCACTACGGTCGGGGGTTCGAATCTCCCCTCGGGCATGGATATTTGTGCCGTCTTTAGTATAAGGTAGTTCATAAGTAGTTCGTAAGTTTAGGGACTGATGACCCGTAGTTAGGTCCCATAAGCTTAACAAACAACAACAAATCAAATAAACGGCAGTGGCAGCATTCGACTGTAGTGCTTAACATAGCAGTAATGGAGCAAGGCCAACAATGGACAACGGCTAAAGAAGGACTGGGCAATAAAATGTTCAAATGTTTCTTAAGCTTAAGGGACTTAACTGCGGAGTCATCAGTCCCTAAACTTACAAACTACTTATGAACAACCTTATACTAAAGACAGCACAAACATCCATGGCCGAAGGGGGGGGGGGATTCGAACCCCCGTCGGGGAACGGCCTCGCGCATCGTATCATAGCGCCTCAATGCGCTCGGCCGCTCCGCCGCGGCGACTGGGCAATAGCCGATGCTGTTATCGATGTATCGATACAGATGGCTTTGTTGACTGTCGATAGTGCGTATCCCTTTTTCGGCGTATGACTGATAACAGGCAACACCACCTAGAAGACAAGGCCTTACAACAGGCCGTGCCTACGTCACACTTAGAGGCCGCGGCCGCCATCTGACTGGCCGGTCGCTGCGCGGCGATGGGCGTGCCGCAGCCAACAGCCAGTGAGGTGGCGGCCGGGGCCTCTAAGTGTGACGTAGACACGACCTGGTGTAAGGCCTTGTCTTCTAGATGGTGTTGAGCTAGGTCGTATCTTATTTTATTTAGTCCCTTTGGAGGTTTGAGTCCACCATCGAGCATGGGTGTGTGTGTTGTCCTTAGCATAAGTTTGAGTAGTATTTTATCGTTTAGGTGATAGGGGGATCCGGAACCCCAAGACCCCCCTTTTGGCTACGTCCTTGCACACTTTAGGAGCTCCTGCTCTGGTGTGTTCACAGCTACGCCCACGTATGCGGCTTCCTCAGTGCAGTGTGCTGTCTGTTACTTCGCACTGTATAAGCCTAGCCCTGGCGTGAAGAACTGTATCGAACCAGTCTTAGAACCACAGGAGGGCAGCAATGCGAGGAGAATCGCCGGCGAAATCCCGAGTGGTGTGGCGAGCAGAGCGGGGAGGCGCAGGTGACGCGTGTCTGCGGGGATTCCCGGCGGTGACGCGGCAGCGGCTGCGGCGTGCCGGCGCCTGCGCAGAGCGGCTCACAGGTGTCGGCGCGTGCGCACAAGGCCCGCGCCGCACCGCGCTCGTAACTCACAGCCAGGTGGCTGGCGGCAGCTGCCTGCTGCCTGCCACTGGTAGCAGACTACAAGCGCGCCCAAATTGGACCGCAGAGCGCTCGCTTTGTCGGCGCGTGCTGCCTCACTTTGTTCACGCCTCCGACAAGCCCCCTGCACAAAAGGCGACACGCTTCCGGTGCCCGTCTGTAGTTGCCGCCCTCACATCTTGTTTCCACAGCCTCAATGACTTCTTTTGGGGACACTCTCAGGCACGAGCTCGCACTTTTCTAGAGCAGGAGCAGATGTTAACCGGCGTTTCTGATCACACAATACGTAACACCAAACATAATTGGTGTCTTTGAGACCTGCAGCGTTGTATAAGTCTTTTAATGACACTGTGCACTTGAAACTCCAAACGATGCTTTATAAAGCCGGGTCCACACGCTACGGTCTGCGCAAATGTCTGCGCACACCTCGCAAATCGTTGCGTGTGGACAGCACATTCGCGCAGATATGAGATGTGCGCAAACCTGGAAGTTGGGGGTTTGAGCAAAATTGCTCAAATCTATGGGTTCAAATCACATATGCGCAGACAAGTTGGAACGTGTGGACAGGAGATCTCTGCAAATATGTCTCAGTGTATACTTTTCTCGTGTGTTTACTATGTTGACAGTGGATGAAAATGGCTGAGGACTGAAAATTCCGACTGGGTAACAAAGTTAGCCGCAGCTTATTGGCCACATATATAATATAAAGTGAAGTAGGCGTACAGTGCCGGCCGCGGTGGCCGAGGGGAAGAGGCTTCGGGTAGCTTTCTCAATGTCCGTAAGTCGCACGCTATGTTTATCGGCACAGGTTTCGCTGCTGGGTGCAATGCGCCCCTCCTCACCCAAGATCCCATCCGCTGTTTAGGCATTGACTTTTCGGTTGATCTCCGGCGTTCGGCCGCTTCCAACTGCCGACGCCTACTTCAGCAAATGAGGGCTGGTCTTATTGATCATCGGCTAAGATCCCTGGATATTCTTCAGCGAGTTCGATGTGTCAATGTCTATATCGCATCCCGCGTTCCGCATGTCGCACAGGTTTTCCCCTTTACCATTGCCCATCGAATTTTAGCAGCGATGGCCTCATTCATCAGCAATGGCTTGTTGTTCAAAGTTAATTATGAATCGCTCACCCTTCCCCGCGACCGTGGTGGGCTCGGTTTGTATCACGTACCGGATAGAGCTCGTGCCCTCTTTATTAGCTCCCAGATGACGATATGGACACGTTGCCCGACGAGCCTTACTGGTCTTCTATTGTCGACTTATATGCCGGCCTCGCTGTCAGCTCCGGTCATGCTGTCGGTTATTCCAGTTCCTTTCCATTATATCAGATATTTTATTCTCGAGCTTAGCTATCTCCACCTCAACTTGTCCAACCCCTACTTATGCAAAACTAAAGCTGTCTATGATGTTCTACAAAGAAGTCTATCACCAAACCCGATTGAACAAAAATTTCCCCAGTTTGACTGGCGCTCCATCTGGCGTTCTATATCTGCTTCATTTCTTGATTCTGACGTACAGTCGGTCTGGTACCTTACTGTCAATCGTAAGCATATTTGCAGATTTCGCCTTCATCGCATCCACCTCGCCGAATCACCTCTCTGTCCCAGGTGTGGGGTGGCTGACAATGACGAACATCGTTTTGTTTACGGTACTGCTGCTGACGTTTGGCAACTGATTCGCCGTATTATAGCTTTCCTCAGGAGAACTATTCCAGAGAGTGTTACTCCTCATTCGTTCCTATTTCCGGACCGAGTGTATTTTCCAAAGGCTAAGACCAATGCGGTGAATTGGATTCGCGGACATGCCATACACTATTGTTTTGGACACAACGCAAAATCGAAACTTGATTTTTGGACTTGTCACGGATCGCCATTACAGAGTTGTACGACATCCTAAATACTGACAATACTTTTCCAACTTCCTTGGGAGTACCTTCAACTACCCTCCCCGCAGCTGGAATGTGTTCAGTCAATTAGAGAAGAATTTTAAATGTTTGAACTGCTGTCCCTCCTTGAACTGTTCAACGGAATGCACATTCTACGAGAAGCCATGACTGAACTTACTAGCCGCAGGGAACCGAGATCTTCTGAACTATACAACGAACATCAAGATCTATTAAATAAAAACAAATAAATAAAAATAATGAAACAAAATCATAGTAATGTGAATAAAGAGAATTTATTTGTTTTGTCTCCTACATATTCCCCTTCCTTTTCTTTCTTTCTGTTCCCTTATATAGTTAAGTTTCCAGGGGTAGTTTTAGTTAGGCGCCAACGCCTGAAGAGGTTGAGGTCTTTTTTTTATATTAGGGTCAAAGTGGCGGTACCTTTTCCAAAAAAAAAAAAAAAAAAAAAAAAAGACTGAGGCGCGTCAGTCACGGTCTGCACGGCCACTACGGTCGGGGGCTCGAATCCCCCCTCGGGCATGGATATTTGTGCCGTCCTTAGGATTAGCTAGTTCATACGTAGTTTGTAAGTTTAGGGACTGATGACCCCGTAGTTAAATCCCATAAGCTGTACAAACATTTGAACATATCTAAAACTCCGACATTTTTATTTGTATCTTGTTAGAAGGTAGGCCTACTTTATTTGCCTTCGTGAAATCATTCTTCAGGGCAGCGTAAATAGCTTCACAAGTGTTGGGGATGATTTAACCCAATGCTTGTTTAGAAATTGCCGTTGAAAATTCGAGGTCTTTGTAGGTCCTTCCTGTGGCCAGGGATGTTAATGTAACTGTCAGCCGATCATGTGGAGGAATATATCTCCTCATACAAGTGTCTTGGCGTACTATGCGAGTAGTTACCACTGTCAAAAGATAATAAGTTTCGACATCCATTGGCAACTAATTACGCCAGTCATCGGGTTTGCACTCCAACTCACGATGTAAAATCACATGTGACAACTGCCTTCTTTTAAGCAGCCAATGCCTAGACCACTTCTGTTTATTGCTGTTTGTTTGTATATTTTTATTTATTTATTTATTTTGCAAGTCACATTGCAAATAGTGACCGCAACAAGATTTTCTCCATCACTGACAAAAATAAACTTCGAAAAAAAAGCTTATCGTATTCGTTTGCCAGTCCGATTGGAGTCTGTACTACCTAGTTTCTTTTTTCACCGAAAGATGTCGGGCGCGAGAATTTGCAGCGATGTAAGCACCCGTCCACACGCAACGATTCGTGTACGCAGACATTTGCACAGACAGATCGTTGCGTGTGGACCCGGCTTAAGTCAAATGTCTATTTATCACTAAAGGCGCCTATTTCTGATTATGAGCCATCTTCAAGTTATCTATGAAAATGTAGATAGTGAAGGTACAATACATAATTAGAGTGAATTGAAGTCCAGGGAGAGGGAATCAAAACCTCGCGGATTGCTGATGACATAATAATTCTGTCAGAAACGGACCTCTAACCTGGACCTGAAAGAGCAATTGAATGGAATGGACAGCGTCTTAAAAGGAAGATATAAGATGAACATTAACCAGAGTAAAACTAGGGTAATGGAATGTTATGTCAGAAAATCAGGCGATGCTAAAGGAATTAGATTAGGTAATGACACGATAAAAGTGATAGATGAGTTCTGTTATTTGGGTAGCAAAATAACCTCTGATGGCCGAAGTAAAGAAGATATAAAATGCAGAATGGCTATAGGAAGAAAATCGTTTCTAAAGAAGGGAAGTTTCTTGACATCCAATATTAGTCTAAATGTTAAGAAGTCCTTTCTGAAAGCATTTGTCTGGAGTGTAGCATTGTATGGGAGTGAAACTTGGATGATAAGGAGTTCAGACAAAAAGATGATAGAAGCTTTCGAATTGTGGTGCTACAGACGAATGATGATTAGATGGGTAGATCACGGAACTAATGTGGAGGTGATCAACAGAATTGGGGAGAAAAGGAGTTTCTGGTGGAACACGTTCTGAGACATCAAGAAATTGTCTAATTACCATTAGAAGGAAGTGTGTTAATCGTAGAGGGAGCCCGAGAGACGAATACAGTAAGATTAAAAATTATGTAGGTTGCCGTTCGTATTCTTAGATGAAGGGGCTTGTACAGGACAGGGTAGTATGGAGAGCTGCATCAAACCAGCCTGCGGACTGACGACCAGAACAACAACAATAATTAGATTTTATCGACGTGTTTTATTACACATTGTCTAGTGTCTTCTTTGGGTCATGTCAGAAACAACAGACAGTACCTCTGGTTCCCAGCTCTAGTGCGTTTGCTAATTATTTATTAAGGAGTGTAAGGAAGAAGGATTAGGAAGGAAAGGATTGACATTAGCTGCATTAGGGCATTATAATTATACAGTGGCGACAATGAAAATGTGAGTCAGGGCGGGAATCTAATCCAGGTCTTCCGGTTCGGGCCAGCAGTCGCCTTAACCACTTGGCTACCCGCGCTGGCCTCCCGTCCGTCTCCAACTTCCACAAGTCGCACGCTATGGGTGTTGCTACATACCTCAGTTGGTCTTGACCAACTCATATCACTCAGGCAAGTAAAGATACTTGTAACGCACATGCAGGAAGGGACAAGATACATAATAAGCTAGTACTCTCCAACTCGGATGCTTCGCCAGCACCGGGGAAAGCACGGGTGCTCTGTTGCAGCGCCGGCGGTGTGGGGCACGTGATGTGAGCGAGGCAGGCACAGCGCTGTCAGGGCAGTGGTTGCATGGGGACGAGTTGACGACGCGCGTGGCGACGCGAGTGTCGCGTTTTTTGTGACTTATTAAAACCAATAATAATGATGATCACAATTTTTGTTTAGAGGGAGAAAGAACAATTTTCTTGCGCTCCTTATTTTATACTGATTTTCAACATTCTTTGTCAATCTTTGGCATCGCATTGAAGAAACTATTTTTTTCATATTAGTTACAGTTACTTAAAAGCTGTGTACGTGTTGTTTGATGTTGAACCTATCGTTTATTTTAAAGATACTCATTCAAAACCTGATCTGGTATTAGTTGTAGTCCAAATGGTTGTCATGTATTGATGTTTAACAGTCAAGAACACTAAGTCATCAGATATCTTCATCAAAATTTAACTGAAAACGTACATTGTTCATTAACACAGTAATTTCGTTTAATTATGGCCCTGATATTGATGTATATACTGTTAAATAAGAAACAGTGCATTAAACTGATTATGTGCGCAACGGATCTTTTAACAAAACAGCTGTGATAAGTAACCTGCATGAAACACACACTAGGGGACTGATGACCTCGTTGTTCGGTCCCTCATTTCCACACACACACACACACACACATACACACACACACACACACACACACACACACACACTATACTCACAAAATTTGACTACGAGAAAGATATTAAAAACACAAACCACTTTCTTAATGTTCGACTACGAGAATTTTATGCATATCAGTACCTAATTATCAAAATTCAGTATCATACTCAATTAACTGCAGTGTTGCATAACAATCATTTACTGCGGTACCCTTAAAAAACCTGTTCAACAAGATTACCAAAATCAATAGTGCACTTTAAATCCACAAATAACTAATTATCAAATAAAGGAAGTAGGTTAATCTTCTAACTACGTAAATGAAACAAGAAAGAAAGGTCAACTTTGTTACTTATTATTAATAATCACCATTACATTACCTAAATGATACAACCTTTTATAATTACATGAAATGCAATTACCTTCATTCCAGTGGTGGTACAACGTTTTCAAAATAATAAGAAATACAATATATTCCAAATACAATCAAATCAACTTGCTGGTACAGCAGCCTCTGCTCTACATCGGAGCCACGTACACAACACAACTGCTCTCTAAGCGAGCTGAACCACAAGTCTGACTCTCTGTCTCTCTGCACGAACTACAATGCTATGCGATACATAATCTTTGGCAAAGATGAAACTTCACAGATTTATGTACACATATCGATACACACAGTAGAAGCAATATTATACATTTTCTTGCAAGCAAGTTACTCGACATAAAACAGGAGGCACAATATTAGACATTTTCTTACAAATTCAGCAATATACATTTTCTATGGACACGTTTCAAACTTGACCTTGTTTTTGTTTCGTTAATATTCATAACTGGAAACATTTGTTCACAAAGGAACGTTGCTCATAACATTGCAACACATTTTAGGGCAAGGACATGAATCCTCAGGAATTCTTGTTCATCATACCCTTTATATAAAGGAATTTAAATCATTACTGTAGACTAATGGTAATAGCAGTCTGTTGAAATTGAATTGTACTGTAGCTCAATTTCGAGAAATGATGGGACATCCTCTGCGCGCACAGAAAAAGGCATCATAAAGTCTTTTGAGTGAACTTTAATTTCTTCAAATCTATTTTCGAAATTTTTATGTAATGACTGTGTACCCCCTAATGTGGCCATAAGTACCATTTAAAAAACGTAATTTTTTTTTTTTTAATGAACAAGAGGTGCCTCTTCAGATCGTGGCAATAGTGCTTTAATTTAGTAATCAGTTTCCTTCTGCTTGTTCCTTCAATCCCCTCGCGTGTTACGGAATGTAGTGACAGCGCTTTTATATATATGGTAGAGTGTTATATTAAGCATTGTGGTTTCCCATCAGGCTTAAAAAATCTTCCTATTAAGCATTAAAAAATGTCACACATAAATCGGAACGTTTTTTGCTCATGATAAACTTTTGCGTGGTCTCTGTCACACACGTGCTGCGACACGGCGAGGCAAGAGTGGTGGGGGAAAAGCACCGGAGCTGCACGGCGCGGCACTGGGGCGCGCAAGCACCGAGTGCTCGAGTTGGAGGGGCCTGTAATAAGCGGAAGAACTGCGCTCATAAAGGAGTCGTAGGCGAGTACCCAGCACACGAGAAAAGGTTAATTGAAATGTGTCGTAAACACACACTAAGTCTAATGGCAACAGACTTCAAGGCTAAATCGAGGCCGCGGCGGAGTGGCCGAGCGCATTGAGGCGCTATGATCCGATGCGCGAGGCCATTCCCATCGGGGGTTCGAATCCCCCCCTCGTGCATGGATATTTGTGCTGTCTTTAGTATAAGTTAGTTCATAAGTACTTTGTAAGTTTAAGGACTGATGACTCCGAAGTTATGCCCCATAACCTTAACGGTCATTTGAAGACTTGAATTTCAATTTGCTAAATGGAGTAATAAAAAGGTATGAGCAAGCCTTTGCATCCGCCTTGGGGAATTCCAAATTGACCAAATAGAAATCCGTTCGAAGACACGAGAAGCCACCGCGGAAAAGGGACAAATTTAAATACCTGGTAGAATATACAACAAAAAGAAACAGGAGCAATGCAAGAATTACAAATAGGATTTCAGGAGAACATTTTAGTCATGACCAGACATATAAACAATAAAAAATATATCTACAGTTGCAAATATCAAACACTCCAAGGCAACAGCGAAGTATGCAGTATTATATGCTTCTGAAGCGATAACACTACTAATAAACGATGCAGAACAAATAGAGAAAGAAAAGAGAAAAATACTGAGAAAAAAAAACTAGGCCTTTAAAGAGGACAACAACATACTCAGAAGAGCAAAGTTTGCTGCACTTGTTAATCAGAAAGAATATCGTCAGAATAACGACAAGAGTACGGGAAACAACCGTGAGAAGAAGAAGAAAGACAGAACCAAGTGGATTGCGTAGATCCGGAAAGACTGTTTAGAATTGGGGATCAAGGAGGAAGAAGAAGAAAACACTTGAAGCAAGTATACACGGACCAATATGCCGGCGGTTGAAGACGGGGAAGGAAACAGGAAGAGAACGACCAGTATAGTAGACGCGAGAAGAGGATAATCTCGGAAGGAGAGTGAGAGAGGAGAAGGGAAAGAATGAAGACGTTGTTGGACGAGAAGAGAAAAAATCCAATCCATAAATGGGTTGCCCGTGGTCCTACAAAGGCCGTAACGCAAGTAGTATGGATTAATGGCTTGACGGAAAGGTACCGCGCCGCACAGGAATGACCATGCGGTTCTAGGCGTGTCGCAGTGAAGTGGCCGAGCGTTCTAAGGCGCCTTGCTCCGAAGCGCGCGGTTGCTCGGCATCGGAGGTTCGAGTCCTCCCTCAGGCACGGGTGCTGACCTACAGACCCCCCCTGAAGATATCCTCTGTAGACGGGGACGAAACGTTGGATTTTGACAACAAATTAGGTTTCTTTCAGAGCACGCTGATGCAACAGCCCCATACTTAGCTGTCATGCTCAGTGAACGATCCGCGCCGAAAGACAGGTTCAAGAAAGGTAAAATTACAGGCCTATATCACTAACATCGATTTGCACTAGAATTTTAGATCGTAATACTTTCCTCGAACGTTATGAGTTAAAGGAACGATCTATTGACCTACAATCAAGACGGACTCAGAAACACAGCTAGATCTCTACACACATGACGAGATCAGTGCTATAGACAAGGCATCACAAATTGATTTCGTATTTCTGGATCTCTGGAAGCCTTTTGACACTGCATCTCACAAGCTTCCTCTAATCAAATTGCGTGCTTATGGAATATCGCCAAATTGTGCGATTGGATTCGTGATTTTCTGTCAGAAAGGTCGCAGTACATTGTAACTGATAGAAAGTCATAGAGCAGAACAGAAGTGATATCTGGCGTTCCCCAAGGAAGTGTTATAGGGCCGCTACTATTCCTTATTTTCATAAACGATTCAGGAGAATCAGAGTTGCTCTCTTAGAATGCTCGCGGATTACACTGTCATTTACCGGTTCGTAAAGTCACCAGAAGATCAAAAGCAACTGGAAAATGATTCGTATAAGATATCTGCATGGAACAAAAATTGGTAGTTGACCCGCAGAAACGATAAATATGAAGTCATCCAATGAGCACTAAACTTCTTTTTCACGATTAATCAGTCAAATCTACAGACCGTAAATTCAACTCTATATTTAGGAATAACAATTAAGAATAAATTTATTTAGAGAAAACGCATAGAAAATCTTGTTGGGGAGGCGAACCAAATGCTGCGTTTCATGTGTAGAACACTTAGAAGATGTAACAGTGATACTAATGAAACTGCCTCCACTACCCTCGTCCGTCATATTTTGCAGTATTGCTACACTGTGTGGGATGCCCACCAAGTGGCGCTGACCGACGATTTACAGAATGTTCACAGAAGGACAACTCGTCTTGTATTATCGTGATATAGTGGAGAGATTGTCACGGAAATGGTACTCGAGTTCGGGTGGAAATCTTTAAAAAAAAGAGGACACTATTTGCGGCTCCATTATTTGCGAAATTTCTTTCACGGACTTTCTCTTCCGAATGCGAACATATTTTATTCGCACGCACCTATAAAGGGAGACATGATCATCATAATAAAGTAAGTAAGCAGACCGAAAACGGAAAGATAAAGGTGTTCCTTTTTCCCGCGCGCTATTAGAGGATGGAAATGTGGAGAAATATCATAAAAGCGGTTCAAGGAACCCTCTGCCATGCACTTCAGAGTGATTTGCAGAGTATTTATGTGAACGTAGAGTGATATAACCTGGGACACTGACGTCCAAACTGTTGCATTACAAGGACTGGTACAGGTTTTACACCAGGTGTCATATTACCTGCGTTAACAGGCACAGGCAGTGTGGCACATGTAACGGGACAAATTATTTTAGGGACTCGTTACGAAGTTTTCGAAGGTTTCGCCTCAACTTATTAAAATAAATCATTTATTTATAATTATTTCCGAAAGTGTCATTGAAACATAAATTTTAACTATTTCTGTTAAACTAAAATGTGTTTTTGTTTTGTGTTGTTGTTCCAGATTTTCCACCTATGAAACGCAAAAGATACATTAACGAATATCCAAAGATGTATTTTAAATGGAAGTGGAACGCTCAGGATAATATGAACATAGCAAAAAATACAGCAACTGAAAGGAATACTTTAGCCTGAAAAGGAATATTAATGAGTTTTGTACGGTGAAAGATGAAGATCTGCCAATAATTTATTGATTCCTACAATTGATTACTGTTAGTTGCTTGCTAGTTGCCGAGCTAATTGATTTGAGCTGCAGAGTTGCTTTTTAGAAGTCATGAATTTTGTAGTCCGTCACAAGTCTAACATCATTTGCGAAAGGGATAATAATGCACGTGATGCTGGAAAATATTTGTCATTTCCCAATGGATGTTTGATGTACTATCGAAATAAAAGTTAGTTACACTTCTTTCCTATGTGGAATCGAAGTTGCGGTGATAAAATTTGCCAGTGGAGTTAGGTTTATGTGAACTATAGTGACGTAATTACTACTTATAATAGTGTATCTTGAAGAGATAAGGCTATATTTTTCAAGATTAGTCGAAGCAATGGTAGTGGTGGTACATCGGAAGTGGCTAGTTTGGTTTAAAATGGTGATTGAAGTATGGCAGCATTAAATAGCTCATTTACGGAACGTGCCTATTGAATATAGGTTTTTGTGTGAGAATCGATCAGTCCCGAATGGAGTTGACGTGGCAGTTTGGACAAAGCAGTTTTATTGTGTTTGTATAAATTTTGAGGGGTTCATTGAACCACGCGTGAGTCGTGTGCTTTATTGGTATTGTATGACTGGCTCTGGTTACAAGTTGTGCAATTTGTATTCCGTGAGTTACGAGAAGTTTCAAATGTTCAAATGTTTGTAAATCTTATGGGACTTAACTACGGGGTCATCAGTCCCTAAGCTTACAAACTACTTATGAACTACTTACAAACTAGGACGGCACAAATATCCATGCCCGAGGGGGGATTCGAACCCCCGACCGTAGTGGCCGTGCTGACCGTGACTGGAGCGCCTTAGTCACCTCGGCCACCGCGGCCGGCACGAGAAGTTTAACAGTCCAACGTACCATCCGATACTTAGCTTGAAATTCGACTGTGACGGATAGAAACGATAACATCTTTAGGGCTTGGAACGAATAAAAACTATTTGGAGATGTCGCAAGTAGCCATCCGACAGCTGAGAGTGACTTAAGTTTGGTGGAACAAGTTATAATTTTGTTTATTAGAGTTCATCAGATGCCAAAAATTGAAGTAGGCTCCAAGCTTGCATCAAGACCTATTTAAAAGTAAATACGGAACTGTAAGAGGTGGGGGCGCTTCTAGGGTTTAGTTTTCTCTATTTTTCCATATTAACTTAAAAGGTAGAGGGAAAAGTGTATAGCAGTCACTCGTAAGCTAAGAGTTGTACCTTCTTGGTGTTCTATAAAATACAAATATAGGCATAACAGGTATAAGCCTGGAGGCGAAAAATAAAAAAATAAAAAATAAAAGATTCACGTATTTATCTCGTAGTTTGAATGGAACTTTAATAAAAGAGGAATAAACTAATAAATTGTAACGACCACTGTAATTTAAAAAGATCAGACCTGGGGAGTTGTATCTTTGGTTGATTGGTAGAATAAAATTACGTTCCAACGAACTCAATGAAGACAAATATATGCCTAGTGATTCTTTGGAGGATAAATATAGTAGAAAGATAAATCTCCATTATTTTTTTTAAAGTAAGTCGGTATAAAAAATATTGCGTATTGAATAGAGATTTATTACCACCAGTGATTTCTAGAGATCACTGATTAGCCTGATATAATCATATCTTTGGCTTATAGAAAAGTAATTTCTGTGTATAGAGGCCATTCCACGAAAACTATAAACTAAACATGAGTGAAAGTATTCCGGCTTAGGGTTACTCTCTGAAGATAATTGATGTGAAGTTTTTTCAAGAAAATATTTAAATACAAAAAATTATGTAAGAGGTTTGTAGTAAGCTAAGAGTACAGGTATAAACTAAGTTACATATCGTGTATCTAGTCAATGTAAAGTGGGTTTTATTTTAGTATTTTGACCTCGGGGAAGATCAGTTTGGGTTCAGGAGAAATGTAGGAACACGGGAGCACAGAGTAATTTGTCTGTGGCGGGAGGCAATATTCACTTTACGGCTTATCCTAGAAGATAGGTTAAGGAAAGGCAAACCAACTTTTCTAGCTTTTGTAGATTTGGAGAAGGCGTTTGACAATGTTGATCGGAATAAACTCTTTCAAGTTCTGAAGCAAGCAGGAGTTAAATATAGGGAGCGTAAGGTTATTTACAACTTGTACAGAAACCAGACAGCGGCTGAAGGGCATGAAAGGGCTGCAGTGGTTGGGAAGGGAGTAAGACAGGGTTGTAGCCTTTGTCCAATGATATTCAATTTGTACATTGAGCAAACTATAAAGGAAAGCAAGGAGAAATTTGGAGAAGGAATTATAGTTCAGGGTGAAGAATTAAAAACATTGCGTTTTGTCGATGACATTGTTATTCTGTCAGAGACAGCAAAGGACCTGGAAGAGCACTTGAACGGAATGGACACTGTGCTGAAAGGCGCATATAAGATGAACATTAACAAGAGGAAAACAAGGATAATTGAGTACAGTCTAAGGAAATCAGGTAATGCTGAAGGAATTAGATTAGGTAACGGAACAATAAAGTAGGTAGATGAGTTTTGTTACTTGGGCAGTAAAATAACAACTGATGGTCGCAGTATAGAGGATATAAACCCAGAATGGCAATGGGAAGAAAAGCGTTCTTGAAAAAGATAAATTTCTTAAGATGGAATATTGATTTAAGCTTAAGGAAGTTCTTTCTGAAGGCATTTGTGTGGAGTGTTGCCTTGTATGAGAGTGAAACATGGACGATAAGCAGTGCGGACAGGAAGAGGATAGAGGCTTTTGAAATGTGGTGCTACAGAAGAATGCTGAAGATTAGGTGGGTGGATCGCGTAAGTAATGAGGAGGTACTGAACAGAATTGGGGCATACCTTGACTAAAAGAAGGGATCGATTGGTAGGACACATTCTTAGACATCAAGGAATCGTGACTTTAGCGTTGGAGGGAAGTATGTAGGGGTAAAAACCACAGAGGAAGGCCAAGAGATGGATACAGTAAGCAGATTCAGAGAGATGTAGGTTGCCATTCTTATGTGGAGTTGAAGAGGCTTGCTCAGGATAGGGTATTGTGGAGAGCTGCGTCAAATCAGTCTCTGGACTGAAGACCACCACAACAACAACAATTCAATTTGAGAATATAGGAAAGGAGCTTTGAAATTCTGCATATAGTAAGAATTTGTAATTTTTCATTTATTTGTCTTATAAAAGTTGAATGCGGACAATATATATGTAGGTGCCAGAATTAAACTTTCACTCTGCAGCGGAGTGTGCGCTGATATGAAACTTCCTGGTAGATTAAAATTGTTTACCGGAACCGGGACTCAAACCTGGTACCTTTACCTTTCGCGGGCAAGCATTCTACCGACTGAGCTATCCCAACACGACTCACGGTGCCGCCTCACAACTTCACTTCCGCCAGTACTTCGCCTCCTACTTTCCAAACTTCTCAGAAGCTCTCCTGCGAAACATGCAAGACTAGCATTCCTGCCAGGAAGTTTCATATCAGCGCACCCTCCGCTGCAAATGTTCAAACGTTTGTAGAACTTATGGGACTTAACTACGGGGTCATCAGTCCCTAAGCTTACAAACTACCTATGAACTAGCTAATACTAAGGACGGCACAAATATCCATGCTCGAGGGGGGATTCGAACCCCCTACCGTAGTGGCCGTGCAGACCGTGAGTGGAGCGCCTCAGTCCCATCAGCCACCGCGGCCGGCAGTCCGCTGCAAAGTGAAAGTTTCATTCTGGAAACATCCCTTAGGCTGTGGCTAAGCCATGTCTCCACCATATCCTTTCTTCCAGGAGTGCTAGTCTTGTATGTTTCGCAGGAGAGCTTCTGTGAAGTTTGGAAAGTAGTAGGCGAGGTACTGGCGGAAGTCAAGTTGTGAGGCGGTACCATGAGTCGTGTCGGGATAGCATAGTCGGTGGAGCGCTTGCCCGCGAAAGGCAAAGGTCCCAGGTTCGAGTCCCAGTTCCGGAACACCAATTTAATCTGCCAGGAAGTTCTATATGTACGTGGCTCGAAATTTTAATTACGGTGACGCCGGCTTATACGTTGTAGTGGCAGCATATTCAAACTGTGCTGGACTTGTGTATAATCATCCTGAACGGCATTTAACGTCATTTAGAATCTTACAAGGGATTTTCTGAAATAATGAGTCAGATGCGTGTATTTTATTATGTTAATACCTATACTAGCTCTGTTACGTACTTCCAACGTGACAGCGACCAACTCAACATAGTCATATCCATTTTGTGTATGTATTTTTATGTACGTCACATTACAGAATTATTAAACTGCGTTAGACGTGTCGGTACACACACAGACAGCTCCTGGACTGGAATGCGGCACCAGGCCCCCTCACAGACGTGTGGCGTCAGGCGGCGGTTGTCTGACGCGCGTAATCCCCTGGCGGAGGCGTGGGCCCCGTCTGGCGGATCCCGCGGCTTACCGCGGCCTACAACACGGCGCGGCAGGGCCCAGCAGGAGCGGCCAACAAAACAGCGGCTCACCGCCGCCTGTTTGTGGAACACACTGACGCCGACCATACGCCCGACCGGAAGGCTATCGAAGCAGCTAGCCTAGCGTCACCAAACACACCGGGTTTTCATCGTAACATTCACATCCCGAAAAACTGTTTCGGTGCGCTCAAAAGTCCCGGAATCCAGTCTTTAAATATACAGGGTATATCGAAAAGAATCATCCGATTTGGCCCGTCTATAATTTCTGAAACCAATCGACACCTAACATATAAAAATTAATGTTTATTTGTTTAAATTTTAGTTCTTAATTTATGCACGCCCACACCGTTCATCCGACTGCGATAAAACTATCAACTCATTGCTTGCACTCGCGCGAAGGTTATAGATATACTAAAATTCGTATGGTGCATGGCGGAGGGCGCTTTACAATTAGTTAATTCGTTTCTTACGAGGTAACTTATACCCTGATTAATACATGGGCTACCTTTCGTAAGCCATGGTATGATGCGTGGCGGAGAGTACCTTACAATGTTCAAAATGTTCAAATAATTGTTAAGCTTATGTTTCAAATGTTCAAATGTTTGTTAAGATTAAGGGACTTAACTGCGGGGTCATCAGTCCCAAAACTTACAAACTACTTATGAACTACCTTATACTAAAGACGACATAAACATCCATGCCCGAGGGGGGATGCGAACCTCCGACAGGAAACGGCCCCCGACCGTAGCGGCCGTGCAGACTGTGACTGGCGCGCCGCAGACCGCTCGGCCACCGCGGCAGGCTTGTTAAACTTATGGGTCAGTGTGAGAACTCGTTCAAATGTTTGTAAATCTATCGGACCAAACAGCGTGGTCATCAGTCCGTAGCTTACAAACTATTTTAACTAAGGTAAACTAACCTAAGGACAAACACACACACACACACACACACACACACACACACACACACATGCCCTAGGGAGGACTCGAACCTTCGACGGGAGTACAACCGTGCGTTCCGCAGCGAAGCACCTTAGACCGCTCGGCTACTCCACAGCGGAGGGAAGTTAACTTAACAATGTTCAAAATGTTTGTTAAGCTTATGGGACTTACTGCGGGGCCCTCAGTCCCTAAACTTACAAACTACTTATAAACTAACTTATACTAAAGACAACACAAACATCCATGTCCGAGGGAGGATTCGAACCTCCGACGGGAAACGGCCTCTCGCATCGGAGCACAGCGCCTCAATGCGCTCTGCCACTCCGCCGCGGTCCCTAACCCTGGATTAATATGTGTCCTACTCCTTCATGCTGAAAGGGATGGACAGATATGAATGAAATTTGGAATGAAGTCAGCTTACACACAGCATTTATACATGTGTTATTTTTCGTAAGCCACCGCACGATGCATGACGGAGGGTGCCTTACATTGGGTTGATACGTTTCTTTTTACGCTGCAACGGCTGGACGGAATTGAATAAAATGTGGAAAGACGATAGCTTATACCCCGAATTAATACATAGATTACCTTTCGTAAGCTTTCGTATGTGCATTGCGTAGAGTACCTTACATCCAAATTTTTTGACTGGTCACCATGAAAGTTTGAGGTTACTGTCAGTTACATTTGGATACTCCAGACTCTATCAATTACTGTGAAGAGTTGTCATAATAATAATTAAATAAGCAGTACCGAACTACTTTAGAAGGAAGATGGGCAATACTAATGTACTTTGTCTTCTACTTTCTCCGCCGATTTGGAGCACATCCATTTATCCTTTCCTCATTAAACTAACAAGAATGATTGGGTGAATAACAGCAGAAAGCCTTCCTGCGGCGAAGAAGCTAACTTTTATCAGTACCAACATAATCTTTGCTAACCTGTGAGCCAAAGATGAGAAGGTCGCGATTCACCTGTTAACTTAGAGGGTCGCGAATGTGTCGACCAACGGTTAATAGAGAGCTTCTCCTCCCCTAGTAGGGCCTGTCTAGCGCGGGATCCGTTAGGTGGATAAACGCCATTTTTGTATACACTCTTCCAGCAGGACCCAACGATGTCAGTCGCATGGTGATAGAGCTCTGTCCACATTTTGTAAAAGTTGGTGATAATGGTAATTGAAGTACCTAATAATGTTTCTTTCAGCTCCATCGAAGTAATAGTAGTCAGAACCACCAGTTTTGCTTAAATTCAGTGTATTTTTGAAGGAATAGGACTTTGAACTTTTTCTCTCCTGCGTTCACTTCGAACAAAGGCAACCTTTGCTTTTCATCCACCTACAGAGTTTTCTCAGTATAGGAATATAGACATAATGTTTCATTTGCAGAATTAGTTGCAATAACTGAGCCACTACATCGCTAATCACCATGAATATTAGAACCGCTATATCATTTTTCACAGCGGAGGAGGCAAGGGACTGGCATGTTAAATTTCTTCAAAAATTAATCTTCAAAATAATGCAAGGAATGGGGAACTACTAAATGAATTTAGGTAAAATCAAAACTTGAAATTATTCAGAGAATTAGATTCATTAATGGAAACATGCTAAGCACCTGCTACAATAATGATCATACAATATTACAATTAAAAATAATAAATAAATACGGCCTTACCTTATTCTCCACTCCAGTCTTTCCATAGAAGAAATATAAATGTTTTTCAACAAAATATAACAGTGTTTTGTGTCTCGTTTCCGCCAGTTGTCCTGGGTGTCGGTGGTCGAGTAGAGAGAGACCGACACAGGAAAATAGGATGCACGCGTGTGCAGGTACGGAGGTGACCAGCCAATGGGACAGCAGGAACTAGAAACACTAGGCTAAATTAGAACAAGTAGTATATTTCGTAGAAATATTACAATACTTATCTTGGAGAGCAGAAGAGTAGTAGAATGTTGATACATAATAAAGGCCTGCCTACTGATGATTCCTAGTGCCTATCCGATAGCCAACTCTTAACTGGTGCCTACCTGGTTCCCCAAGTGGCTGATCCAGCAGTCGTGGCCACGAGCGGAGTTGCAGCAGAGGGCGCTCGTGGCTGACGTCGTAAGAACGCCGCGCCGTGCTTGCATGGCGGCGCGCGGCGAAAGTAGGTGGCGCGCACTTTAGACTTGTGCGACACCACACAGTGCGAAGCAAGAAGGTGCTTAAAACATCAATGTAGGCGTGTGCTGTGATAGTTTCCCTGCATGAAAAACATGACCTCACCATAACACCACCGCCTAATTTCACTGTCGGCACTACACACTGGCAGGTAACGATCACCGGTCATTCGCCATACCCACCCTGCCATCGGTTCGCCTCATTATGTACCGCGATTCGTCGCTACACACAACGTTTTTCCACTGTTCAATCCTCCAACGTTTAAGCTCCTTATACCAAGCGAGGCGTCGTTTGCCATTGACCTGCGTGATGTGTGACGTATGGGCAGCCACTCGACCAGGAAGTCAAAAGTTTCTCACCTCCCACCTGTCATAGTACTTGGAGTGGAGCAGTATGGAATTCCTGCGTGATGGTCTGTATAGATGCCTGCCTATTACACTGTAAGACCCTTTCAGCCGGCCGCAGTGGCCGAGCGTTCGCGGCGCACCAGTCACAGTCTGCACGGACGCTGCAGTCGGGGGTTCGAATCCCCCTCGGGCATGGATGTTTGTGCCGTCCTTAATATTAGCTAGTTCATAAGTAGTTTTTAAGTTTAGGGACTGACGACCTCGTAGTTTAGTCCCATAAGCTCTTCAGACATTTGATTTTCTATCAGTCAACAGAAGAGGTCTGCCTGTACGCTGTACGAGTCTTCTCAGGTTTCCCCTTGACTATCACATCAGAAAATGTGCACCTAGGGACGAATAGGAGTGTGGAAATCTGGCGAACAGACATCTGGCACAAGTGACATCCAGTCACCTGATCACGTTCGTGAGTTCAGCGGAGCGCCCAAATCTGCTCTCTCTTGATGTCGAATGACTACCGAGGTCGCTGATATGGAGTCCCTGGCAGTAATTGTCAGCACAATGCACATTATATGAAAAAAAAACGTATTTTTTGGGGGGCGTCCGGATACTTTTGATCACATAGAGAACGACTTGTTGAGTTCATGCCATGTCTAGTAACTGCATTTCGCCGGGCAAAGGAAATCCGTATCCTAAGGATTTTGTAACTTCAGTGTACACCAACATTAATGCAGCAATCCAGATTTATGTTACACTTGTGACTACAATTGCAGACGATAATGACTGATGACAAATGGATCCGAAGTTTTCGACTAGGGGTAGAACAGGGAATCAGCTGTAAATAGAAATATGAAGGAAGATAGGACGATGCCTTTTAGCAAAAGGGTCAGATTTCATAGTTCCTGGTTGTTCATCACTAAAGTATCGTCTCTAGCACTGATAGTTCTGAGCATCAGTGGACATTGTCCAAGAACAGCTCACAATACGCTCTAGACAAGTATGTGTCGAGTAAAACAATGCGAGAAGCAAAAGATCCACCGCGGCCCAACAACAGATTTAGAAAACTTCACCGCAAATATAAAAGCAGCCGAAAGTCATGTAGACAAGCAAAAATTATACGATGGCAAAATTAACATAAGGAGGGCCATGCGAGAGGCGTTCAGCGATTTTGAAAACAACCGAACTGGCAGAAAATACCAAGAACTTTTGTTTCTACGTCAAACCAGTAAACGATTCGAAACCATATGTCGAGAAACTCTGTGTTCGCAATGACGCTGAAGCAGAGGATGACACACAAAAAGCCGAAATACTAAATGTCTGTTTCCAAGGCTGTTTGTTCGAGGGTTGTGACATTTCTGGTGAACGGTTATCTCTTCTGTAGCAACCAGCTTGGTTCTTCGAAACCAATCACGTGACATCCGCTGTTGCTATACATCCACGAGACCCAGAAGGCAGCAGATACAGGATCCCAAGTAGATGTGCTTCTTTACTACCGTAAGGCGTTCGATACGGTTCCGCAGTGTCGCCAGACGAGCATATAGGATATCAGATACGCTGTGTGAATGGCTTCATGAGTTTCTTCCTCCCAGAACGCAGCAAGTTATTCTCAATGGAAATTCCGACGTGAAAGCGATTTTGTGCTTGCTCCAAGGGAGTTTGCTTTTCATCTTCGGAAGTTCAATGAGGCTTTATCTTAATGATGCTGTTGTATAAAGAAGTGGCAACACTGGCAAAAATGTAGCGAAATGCAAGAGGATCAGCAGCATATAGACTCATGGTGCAGGGAATGGGAATTGGCCCTCAACGTAAGCAACTAGAAAGTTCCACGTTTACACACAAAGAAAAAAACCTGTAATATATATTTACTAAATACTAGGACAAAGTTGGAAGCAGTTAAGGTGTGATTTTATATGGAAAGGTCATATAAAATTATTCGAGGGTAAGGTCGATGCTAGACTCAAATTCATTGGGAGAATTCTCAGGAAGCGTATTCCATCAACAATTGAAGCAGGTTACAAAAAACTCCTTCGGGCGACGCTTCTTCATTAATGTGGGGTAAGGGCCAGATAGGGTTGTTAGAATGCATAGAAAAGATCCAACGGAGAACAGCAAGATTCGTTAATGGATTATTTATTAAACGCGGAGCGTCACAGAGATGATCGGAAAAGTGTAGTGAGAGGTACTGCAAGAGACTTCCTGCATCGTGGTATCACCTCCAGTGAAAGTTCCGAGAGCATATGTTTCTCTAGGCCGTTGTTGTTGTCTTCAGCCCAAAGACTGGTTCCAAGCAGCTCTCCACCTTACACTATCCCGTGGCAGCTTCTTCATCCCTGAATAAGAACGGCAACCTACATCCTTTTGAACCTGCTTACTGTATTCGTCTCTCGGTCTCCGTCTAGTAATTTCACCCCACTTATTTACCTTCAATGCTTCAGAATGTGTCCTACAAATCGATCACTTCTCTTATCAAGGTATGCCAGAAATTGCTTTTCTCCCCAGTTCTGTTGACCACCTCCTCATTAAGTCTCTGTATATCCATCTCAGATGGACGACGGGACGACGGCGATGTATCAATTTAGCAATGAAAAACCTTCCGCCGTTAGTTTATAAAAATTTTAATCAATCACATGTTTCGAGATTCCAATAATCTTTTCTTCAGACCCTTATAAGATGCACGCAGTAATGTGAGTACTAGCCATCCATTTATAATCCTGCATATACCCGCTCACTCCAGCTACATCACGCAGGATTATAAATGGATGGCTAGTTCTCATATTACTGCGTGGATCTTATAAGAGTAGAGATTATTGGAATCTCGAAACATGTAATTGATTAATTTTTTTTAAATAACGGCGGATGGTTTTTCATATGCTAAATTAAACCTCCTCATTAGTTACGTGATTTACCCATCTAATCTTCAACATTCGTCTGCAGCATAAAATTTCAAATGCTTTTATCATCTTTCTGTCTGATCTTCTGATGGTCCACGTCTTACTCCCGTACTATGCTACACTTCATAGAAATGCTTTCAGAAAGCACTTCCTAACATTTAAACTAATATTGGATTTCAACGAATTTTGCTTTTTCAGAAAAGCTTTTCCTCCCATAGCCATTCGCATTTTACATCTTCTTTACTTCGGCCTTCAGTAGTTTTTTGCTACCATAATTAGAAAACTCATCAAGTAATTTTATTGCCTCATTACCTAATCTAATTCCTTCAGCTTCGTCTGATTTTCTTAGACTACATTCCATTACTTTTGTTTTGCTCCATTCAATGTTAATCTTATACCCTTGCTTCAAGTAACTGTCTGTTCCGTTCAGTGGCTCTTACATGGCTAAGCCATGTCTCCAGCACATAATTTCTTCCAGGAGTGGTTGTCATGCAAGGTTCGCAGGAGAGCTTTTGTGAAGTTTGGAAAGTAGGAGGCGAGGTACTGGCGGTAGTAAAGTTGTGAGGCGGAATCGTGAGTCGTGCGCGGTATGATTATTCAGAGGAAAGATGTTGAAAATCAGTTAAGCTATAAATATTATTTTGTAATTTATATTTTTCGTTAAATGGCCCGTAGTACCCGCTATTTCCTTACCCTCAGCCATTTACCGTGAGGTGTTTTGCAGAGAGAGGCGGATAGGTGCAAATGTTTGTATAGCTTATGGGACTTAACTACGGGTTCATCAGTCCCTAAACTTACAAACTACTTATGAACTACCTAATACTAAGTTTACTCCATGTTTGAAGGGGGATTCGAAGCCAGCCGCGGTGGCCGCGGGGACTGCGGCGCTCCAGTCACGGTCTGTACGGCCACTACGGTCGGGGGTTCGAATCCCCCTCGGGCATGGATATTTGTCCCGTCCTTAGTATAAGTTAGTTCGTAAGTAGTTTGTAAGTTTAGGGACTGATGACCCCGTAGTTAAGTCTCATAAGCTTAACAAACATTTGAACATTTGATTTTGGGGATTCGAAGCCCCGACCATAGTGGCCGTGCAGACCGTGACTGGAGCGCCTCAGACCCCTCGGCCACCGCGGCCGGCAGGAATTTATTCATTGTGTACGGCTGGAAAGAAGAGCACGAGAATAAGAGATTGTATTGTCATACTGAGGTTCTGAGTTCGGGTTGTAAGCTGTTATCGCTGCGACCACTGCCTTTCTACACGTATGCTCTACGAGGGTGTGGGATGGAGACCGAGCACGTGAGGCTGCATAGGAGTGGCAGTGTAGCGATCGGCAGGTCGCAGGTGCGCCAGAAAACATCTTGTTTCCCAGATCACACAAACAGGTCCCGCTCCCACAGCACAAAATTTACGAATGTCTTCTCAGAGGAGCGCGACACGAGAAATATCGCTGTTAGAGGTCGTATCCGTCCGGGGGCCGTAAAAAGTCGTCAAGAATGGCATGTTGGAGGAACAGCGAGCCGGCCGCGGCCGAATGACTGGACGGGCGGCAGTAAACGCGGCTCCATTTTGTACTAATTTTAACGACAGGGATGCGGACGGCGGCCAACACGCCCCGGCATAACCGCAGGGGTCGCGTGATTTACGGCGCGGGCGCAGGAATGGGGAAGAAAACGCGCGCCCGTCGCAGAAAATAATCCCGTTTTAACGATCGGCTCTCGCTTTTAACTGCAAACCAGCTTCCCGGTTAGGCATTGTGGACCGCGCCGTTCGCAGCGGGCGGCGCGCACAATGCGCGGCCTTCGGTGGCGTTGCGCGGGTCAGCGCGCGACAGCTGCTAGCTGCCGGCGAGTCAGCGCGCGTCGTTTGTCTCCGTGACGTCTCCATCCCGCGGTCGCGAGGACCGTCAGGCCAGGTGCCGCGGACTGCCAAAAGCCGCGGTGGAGTGCGGCCGAGCGTTCTAAGGCTCCTTGCTGTCTCAACAGGAAATGCTCGATCCTAGGGTCCATATCAAATGCAAACGAGACTGGTACAACAAGTTACTTCACTTACAAGGAAAGTACTTGGGCTCGAAAAAAATATAAATACACGAAAATCGTGTGAGAGATACCGTATTTTATCGCGTAATTCCTCCCCTTTTTTTCTCGTAAAATTTTCTTGAAAACACTAGGGAGGGAATTATGCAGGTAGTTATTCAGAAAGGAAGAAAAACTAGTGCGCCTCGGTTGCGCAGTGGTATAGTGCCACACTACAAATCCAAAGGTCGCGGGTTCGATCCCCGCCAGGTCCTAACATTTTTATCTGACACTTTCCACTTCTTTCACCTCTGGCAATATACCGAGTAGCACCGTGGTTTGGAACCCACGTTAAACTGTAGGTCCCCCTATAACTGACTGGGTAAGTCATTTCGGTCGGAAGAAGGCAACGGCATACCACCTCCAAACAGAACCATGCCTAGTAAAGCACTAGAGGTCTGCACCTCGCTCGGTTGCTCGCTTGAATCGCGTGGCACATGTAGTTCTATGACAGTCCGAAAGGTGTCGGTACCGCAGCTTGCGGCAAGACATGTGGCTCCGCTCGACTTCTTCCACGCTCGTTCGAGCGGGGCACGCTCGACCGGCCCGACCCTCCACACTGCCCGCTCGGCACTCGGTCGCCCACCGCAGCGACACTCGAGTCCAAGGCGAGTGTCGGGAGCAAACTAGACGCTTGAGAATAAATCCTGACTGCGAAATTTGGAATTGTTTCCTTTCCCGGGTGTTTCGAAAGCTGTTATCTCGATCCAGTTAAACTAGCTATCCAGTTTCGCATTTTGTACTTTACCATACAAGTTATTACACGTGAATAACATGAAGTTTTGTGCTAAGATCATTTACTAAATGAGTTTTCCATTATCTTTCTTACTTTCTTGTTCCCGTTTTGTGGACTTTTAGTTCCTGTTTAGTGGTAGGTGTTACTTGCCGTCTTAACGAGCAAATGATTGTATTTATAGCCATTGTTCTTATCACTCTCAAGTCCTGGAATATTTTGTCCGTCTTTTATATTGATATTAATTACACGATATTGATGTCCACCCGTTAGGTTAGTTTTGTGCATCTCTCTGTTGCACCCCGTTAATATATATTCCCGTAGCATTTTGGCGCTGTGCGTGCTTGCCGGCCGCGATGGCCGAGGGGACTGCGGCGCGTCAGTCACGGTCTGCACGGCCACTACGGTCGGGGGTTCGAATCCCCCCTCGGGCATGGATATATGTGCCGTCCTTAGTATTAGCTAGTTCGTAAGTAGTTTGTAAGTTTAGGGACTGATGACCCCGTAGTTAAGTCGCATAAGCTCTACAAACATTTAAACATTTTGTGCGTGCTTGCTGCGCCTCTACCTCTTCCGGGTGATTCCTTAACGGGATTTTTTCCAATTGCAACATTCATATATTCCCCACTGCCACTGTCGTCTCTCTTATCTACTTAATAAAAAACGCATGCAAGCTTTTGTGCGGTATATACTGTAGGATCCACGCTTTCTTCCGTCGTCAGGATCATATGCCGTTCTAATGCTCAAACATCCTGTATCTGTTTTACATCCTCTGATTCTGTTTACTCTACGAATTTATGGTGCTCCTGCTGTTTTAGTGATATCTGTGTTATATTTATTTAGGGTCGTCTGAAGAATGTCACCCGGGTGCACCAGCGAAAAGAATGAAGTGCAAGTTTTCGGAATGGCAGGAATGGCGAGGCGCAATCCAGCAATGAGGTGGACCTTTATTTAGCACGAACTGATGGTGATGACGACGATCTGCTTGAATGGTAGAAACGCAACAGTACTCTCTTTCCTAAGCTAGCTGTATTGGCAAACAGTATTTTGTGTGCCCACCTCAAATTCACCTAGTGAACACATTTTCAGTGCGGCAGGGAACCAGTTCTCTGATAGAAGAACTCGACTCGATCTACAACGTCTCAATAATATTTTAACAATACATTGCAATTACACTGCCACTAACGAATAGTTTGGGAATAATGTCACTTTTCGATGTATGCATTGTTGTACTGCAACTTTCACTTTGTACATTGCAACAAAAACGATTTTCGTTCCGTAGTTTCTCTTTAGATCATTTACATTACTTTCAAATGTTGTAGTTAGTGAAAACAACCTTTTTGTCTTGTTTGCGGTATAATGATATTGCGGTTACATGCTACTATTCAGGAATACACGTCTACAGCATAACTGATTTTATCCGAAAATAGTTCCTTTAGTCAGACGCAACAGCAGCCCACACCTCAGAGCCACAGAGCCGTTGCCGTAGCAACTGACAAGGAAACCTATCCAACTGTCACTCTCCGATTTTTATTAAATTTGGATTTGTTATAGTACATGAAAAACTGAGGGACTCGTATTTTTATTTTTATTTATTTATGTTTATTTTATTTTATTTTTTAGCGGTGGAAAAATATATTTAAGGGGTGAAATGGTCCCTCCAAAATTGGGGCTAAAATACAAAAATCGTGGTAAGTTAGAGATAATTAAGCGATTTTAATGACTTTTCGTATGAAAGTATCTTTTGATAAGAGATCGGCCTAGGTACTTTGCGCCGGCCGCGGTGGCCGAGGTGACTGAGGCGCTCCAGTCACGGTCAGTACGGCCACTACGGTCGGGGGTTCGAATCCCCCCTCGGGCATGGATATTTGTGCCGTCCTAGTTTGTAAGTAGTTCATAAGTAGTTTGTAAGTTTAGGGACTGATGACCCCGTAGTTAAGTCCCATAAGCTTCACAAACATTTGAACATTTGATTTAGGTACTTTGCAGGATGAGTGACAATTAGGGGGGCAAAGTGACTAATTTTTTGTGCTCAAAAAATTGTTTTGATTTAATCGAAGTTGAATCTATGAAATGTGTCTTTTATCAAAAGAGACTTTCATACCATAAATCATTTAAATTGCTTCACTAATATCTAAGTTATCGCCATTTTTCTATTTTAGCCCCAATTTTGGAGGGACCGTTTCACCTCTTAAATATGTTTTTCCGCCACTAAAAAAATTACGTGAAGCCATAGTTTTTCATGTATTATATGCAAATTTCATAAAAGTCGGAGAGTGACACTTGGGTAGGTTTCCTCGTGAGTACAGCGGCAGCACAACGCTGTGCGGCCTGTGCCCGCCCCGCCCCACGCAGCCTCGTTCGAGTGTCAACACGCTCGCTGCGAGCGTACACACTCGCCGCGCCACCGCCGAGCGTTGCGCACTCGACCGAGTACGAGCGAGCGAAAGCGGCGATTTGCAGACCTCTATAAAGCACTGTGGTGTTCAAACCAATCTTCGGATTGTTGACTGCTTTACCTTAGGCAGGTAAAAGATACCGGTATACGGCAATTTGTGAAAAAATGGTACCTACAGTGCGTTTAAAATTAGTTGCGACTTTTGACATGTCGATGCGGAGCGAGTGGAGGGTTCGCATAGTTTCCAGCGTATGCTGAGTGCACCGGCAATTTCTTACGCCACGCTGGCGCCTGGAAACGTTCTTTGTCGGTAGGACACAACAATGCAGGATAGAGGACGCAAAGGGCCACGTGCTACTGTTTACACACGCTTTGGCAACAGCGGTGCCTTACAAGCCGAGCCGGTGGCTGCGGGAGTGGAAAAAGCCGGCTCACTACTGCTGTTACATTTTCGTTTATTATTTACCATTATCGCCGTAAGATAACACATTTAGTTTAAATTTTGCCGTGTAGTTTGAATATTTCACCATTATGACGACTTGTAGTAAACTGATCTAGAAATATGTCTGCGGCTTGACGTTTCAAACTTACGGTATGTTCGATGGAAATGTTCGATCGCCGGCTGCGGTGGCCGAGGGGACTGAGGCGCTCCAGTCACGGTCTGCACGGCCACTACGGTCGGGGGTTCGAATCCCCCCCTCGGGCATGGATATTTGTGCCGTCCTTAGTCTTAGGTAGTTCATAAGTAGTTTGTAAGCTTAGCGACTGATGACCCCGTAGTTAAGTCCCATAACTTCTACAAACATTTGAACATTTGAAATGTTCGATCGTGGCATTACCGCTGCGTCCATGGTTTTCCATTGTCAAGTTATTTGAAGGCCGCTCCTGTTAGAACGAACGAGGAGAGGGAATTATGCGCTATATAAATAAAATTTTTTTTTTTCAATTATGAAAAATCGTAGGGGAGGAGGAATATGCGAGGGGGGAGTTTATGCGATAAAATACGGTAATGTAAACGATCCTCATTGAACTAGTGATATTCCCTCATTTGCAAAGCTCTGCAGTAGCCCATTAGAGGCCTCTGCTGTGCCACGCCGCACTACACCTTGACTTGCCGGTACACCAGTAGTGACGGTGCAGTGTGCCTCTGAAGTTGCGTTTAGTGACGTTATTTGCGTAGTGAAGCGTCGGATAGGTCGGCGATTGGTAAAAAATCCTTCTAATATAGTGTGACTGGTTGAGATGAAGTTACGAAGAAACCTTCTTCGTGAAGATGGGATTGGTGTAGAAGATGAATCATTCGCATGTTACCGGGTATATACTATAGTGTACCGGCAAAGTTTTGCAGATGCGAGAGTATCGCTAGTGGAATAAGGGACCTTTACATTATCTCTCAGTCGATTTTGGTATATTTGTGTTTGATCGAGCCCGAGTACTTTTCTTGTTAGTAGAAACGTTCAGTTTTTGGTGTCCTCCTTCAAAGCAGCAATTATTTGAGTGTTCACAAAATCTGAAATCCTTTATTGCATTGCTTACATGGGTTAATTTGTGACGTTTATATGTGCTCCAACCTGGCTTTGAGCGTAACAAGAAACTAATCATCACTTTATGCCCATTTCGCTTTTAAGAAGAGCTACAATGTGATACGCTTACAAGTGATGAAGAGCGTACCGAGGTACCCCCCTCCCCCCCCCTCCAGGGGGCTCACGATTCTTTCGTGACTACCTGCGTGGCGAGCATGGGGCCCCAAGCTGATGCAGTCTTTCTTCCGTTTTCCCTCCCTGAACTGCATATCTGTTCCCTTCCTTTGCTATCCTCGCTCCTTCGCCTCCCCAATGGGGAACTGATGACCTTAGCACAGTGGTCCCCCCTGTCCCAAACAAACGACCAAATCATAAAAGTACCAGTGTCCGGCGAAGAACCTACCAAAATCTATACAAAAATTATGAATGAATTAACACCGCAGAGCAGTGCGATGTTCTCAGTCTCGGGAAAAGAGTACACGTCACATTATAAAGTATTTATTTATTTTACTAAATCTATTGAATACAGAAGTAATTTTCATAAATATTTCACTTTTTTAAATTTAACAAAACTGTCCCATATGCCAATTCATGAGTTACAAATTATGTTTTTAAAAACACAGTCTCTATCGCAAGAGAATTTTTTATTGTTGTTAGACAACCGATTTCAGCCTGCTTGTGAAACCAACTTCAGGCCGACTGCAATACAAAAATATTGCAAAAATTAGGAAAGATGTACAGAAGATGATATTACGCTGATTAACAGTAAAATAATAACAATGAATATGTTATACCCATGGCAGCCCTTTTTAATATTATATCTGTAGCCTGTAAGATAACAACAACAAAATTATTAATGAGTACATGATTGACTCTCAATAATGTAATGCCGCATGTGAAGTGGGGGGAGGTGGAGGATGAGCTGGCCATATACAGGGTGAATCACTTAACACTTGCACCGCGAATATTGCGGAAACTGAAAGTGCGATTTATGTGCGGTTTTCATAGAATGGATTGGTAGTCAGGGGCTCATATTTTTAGCCAACAAACAGATTGTAATATTACTTAGAAAGTGTACTTTTATGCAAACAGAGTTTGTTAAGTGGAACAATTGTTGTTTCTATCAGTCAGTGGAATTTTTGACACCAGCTGTGTACAAAGAATTTTGAATGACATTTTTATCACGTTTAGTTTGGCAGCTACAACCGTTCAAAGTTTCGGGGGCGGAGGCTGCGTTAGCGTAGCTAACTGGCCAAATGGCTAGCCCCTGGGGCACGGCCCACTGTCTCATGACCACCAGCCAGTCAGCTACGCTGTCGTAGCCACCGCCCCCAAAACATTGAATGGTTGGTGTAGCTGCTAAACTAAACGTGATAAAAATGTCATTCGAAATTCTTTGTACACAGCTGGTGTCAAATAAATAAATATTACAGGCTGGCCGTGGTGGCCGAGTGGTCTGCGGCGCGCCAGTCACAGTCTGCACGGCCGCAACGGTCGGGGGTTTTAATCACCCCCCCCCCTCGGGCATGGATATTTGTGTCGTCATTAGTATAAGACAGTTCATAAGTAGTTTGTAAGTTTAGGGACTGATGACCCCGCAGTTAAGTCCCTTAAGCTTAACATACATTTGAACATTTGAAAAATTCCAATGCATGATAGAAACAACCATTGTTCCATTTGAAAATTTGTATATTTGCATAAAAAAAACTTTCTAGGTATTTCTACAGTCTGTTTATTGGCTAAAAATACGAGTCCTTGACTACCAATCCATTCTATGGAAACCGCACATCGATCGCACTTTCCATTTCCGCAATATTTACGGTGCAAGTGTTAGGTGATTCACCCTGTATAAGTTCGAGAGTTGCTGCAGTATTCCGTAGTTGATTTTCGCTGCCAACGGTTCCTGACACGCCCTCAATTGGCTGCCACGGGTATAACATTTCACATTGTTATTATTTTACTGTCAATTACCATAATATCGTGTTCTGTACATCCTTCTTAATATTGGTAATATTATTGTATTGCAGTCGGCCTTAAGATGGTCTCACAAGCAGACAAACCGGCTGCCTAACAACAATAAAAAATTCTCTTGCGATAGAGACTTAAAAAAAAACACGTAGTTCCATTAACGATCGGTGTTCCTACAGAAACGTTTTCTAACATTACAAATTACGGCCGTTTTAGTCAATTTTAGAGAAACTTCCCGGTTTGCTAGCAACGAATTCTGGCAATCCTACATCCATAGCAACCCTACTAATCGGTATACCGACACACGAAACGAAAATGCTTTGAACTCAGCTGTACCTTTGTACTCATTAATAACTGGACACATCTTTTACGGAATTTTTGATTGCAATTCATCTGTACTACCGCCTCGTAAGATATTTATGCCGATCGCAGTGGCAGAGCGGTCTGCGGCGTGTCAGTCACGGTCTGCACGGCCGCTGCGGTCGGGGGTTCGAATCCCCCCTCGGCCATGGATGTTTGTGACGTCTTTAGTATAAGCTAATTCCTAGGTAGTTTGTAAGTTTAGGGACTGATAACCCCGTAGTTAAGAAAAAAAAAAAGAAAGAAAGAAATTTAAAAAGAATTACTAGTTCTCCTAAAACACCTGTATAGGCCAACAGCAATGAAGCAGTACAGTAAATATCTGAAGATGACTAGCAGTTTAGTAGTTACGACCAATCTGTTCATGCGTGACGCCAGTGAACCAAGAAAGCCTCAAACAGTACAGCCCCTGTCTTATCCTAAATAGGTTTACCATCTCTCTTCCTCCCCCCCCCCCCCCCCCCCCCCCGCTCTCTCTCTCTCTCTCTCTGTGTGTGTGAATATCGAAATGTAGCAGCTGCATGGGTGGCGCTAGGCTGGAGATGGCCCGCGTGTGTCTCAGGAGCGCTTCATCATCTGGCAGCGGGACTCCCTGCTAGCTACCTGGTGGTCGCCGCCTTTGAAGACGCCACGCGGCGTGGCGGTCGGACTAATTAATCTCGGGCACAAATATTTTGATTGCCCGCCTCACGGCGAGAGGCCAGACGCAAACAAACGCAGCGTCGCTCACGAGGGGCATTACACGCCCCCCTTTGATGTCGCCCGGCCGTCTGCTGGGAGAGCAGCCAAACACCGCCGCCGCCACGCCTCCCTGGGGACCAAAGGGGATCCCTCTACTTGTCCATGTGCGCGCTCTCCATGCAAGTGCAATGGTAATAAACATTACCGAATGCATTCGTGCTGCAGGAGGTTCTTACAAGTAACACCACCCAAGTGACAGACGCTGATAAACTTCGAATATATTGTAGATTAGGGGACGCACTCTGTCATCCGTATGACACTTGTCATGCGTGGCGGTAGTGTTTGCAATTTCACAATCAAAACATAAAAGACGCTGTCCTGAACGATTTAATTGAAACAATGTTCTGTCGAGTTCGGCAATAACTAGTGTTAAGGTGCAATTGCAAACAACACTATCGGCATGTATAACCAGCATCATGAGACGGAAAAAGTGCCTCTTATGGCAGTAAATAGGAGCACTTCCAATTTAAATCTAGGTCCTACGATTTTTACCTGTCACTTTCCACTTCTTTCACCTCTGGCAGTGTTGCCGATGTAAAAAAAAAAAAAACGAGTAGCACCGTGGTTCGGAACCCACGTTAAACTGTAGGTCCCCCTATAACTGCTGGCTGGGTAAGTCAGTTCCAAGGTCGGAGGAAGACAAAAAAATGTTCAAATGTTTGTTAAGCTTATGGGACTTAACTACGGGGTCATCAGTCCCTAAACTTACAAACTACTTAGGAACTACCTTATACTAAGGACAGCACAAATATCCATGCCCGAGGGGGGATTCGAACCCCCGACCGTAGTGGCCGTGCAGACCGTGACTGAAGCGCCTCAGTCCCCGCGGCCGGCGGAGGAAGACAACGGCATACCACCTCCAAACAGGACCATGCCTAGTAAAGCACTGTGGTGTTCAACCCAATCTTCGGATTGTTGACAGCTTTACGTTACAATACGATATTTTGCTGTCTCAGCTCTTTATTCGAGGTTTACCTGGCGTTTACTTAGATAGTGGCACCATGGGGCTACCATATTAGTGAAAAAGTCGTTCTCGTTGTCCTCCAATATGGTGTGTGATCACCTAGGACGGCCAGTACAGTTGCACACCTGCGTGGCATGGACAGTACGAGATTATCAATCAGATCTTGACCGATATATATATATATATATATATATATATATATATATATATATATATATATATATATATATACACTTAGAACCGATTGACCATGTTTGGGATGCAGATGGCATATATATATATATATATATATATATATATATATATATATATATATATATATATATATAATGTTTTTTTTTTTTTTTTTTTTTTTTTTTTTTTTTTTTTTTTTTTTTTTTTCCTTCCATGACTGCAATATCCAGCTCTGCAATCGTTGTGCGTGGTGCTGGTCTGGCTGCAATGCGTCTGCCATCTGCATCCCAAACATGGTCAATCGGTTTTAAGTCCGGTGAACAAGCTGGCCACTCCATTCGTTCAAGTCCCTTAGCTTCAAGCATGTTGTCCACCAGTGCGATTCTGTGGGGATGACAGTTATAGTCCACCAAAAGGAACCCACCACGTATCGTACCAGCGTAGGACACAATGGAACGTCTTCTTACCTCTGATCAGTCAAAGCGTCATTCTGCCCACACCATGATGTGGTGATGTTTCCTGCTCATAAGCAAGATTGTTCCGAGTTCCAAGTTGTCTGCAGTTGAGGGAACGACGATTAACGGGCTGAGCACAAAATCTGTGAACATTCGGTGCCACTCGTTACGACTCGAATCTTGATGTTCCTCCACCCAGTTTATGCGGGCATGTACTATAGGCCTCCGTGTGTGGAGGCCACATTCCCGAAGACGATTTCGGACTGTTTGTGTTGATACTGCGCTTTCTGTTGCTGGATGGAGGGTGCGTTAGAGCTGAGTTCACCATCCTGTGTCGACGGGCTTAACCGGAGATAACGGTCATCTTTTGCTGATGTTACCCTTGGACGACCTTGGCCTTGCCTTCTTTTAACGGTTCCTGTTGTTTCAAATCGCGCCCAGGTCCTGGAAATTACACTTCGAGTCACTCCAATATCTGCAGTAACCTCCCTCTGTTCCCGTCACGCTTCCAACCTTCTAGAAAGACGTCGAACCGAGTTTGTGACACTTGCGGGGAGTGACACTTGCGCGGAAAGGGAATGTGTAGACACTTGCGCGGAGACCCGGACGCTGCAGATAGTTCTAATGTTCTAATGTTTGTATAATCTATGGGACTTAACTACGGGGTCATCAGTCCCTAAACTTACAAACTGCTTATGAACTACTTACGAACTAGGACGGCACAAATATCCATGCCCGAGGGGGGATTCGAACCCCCGACCGTAGTGGCCGTGCAGACCGTGACTGGAGCGCCTTAGTCCCCTCGGCCACCGCGGCCGGCGCTGCAGATAGTGAACAGGGTGTTCCAGAAGTAGGAACACCACCCCTACTCCTCGCTCTCCAGCCGCTACCTGTGCCATATTCAGGGAAAGGCCCACCGAGCGAGGTGGAGCAGTAGTAACCGCCCGGAGATATCACAGCCTCATTCATCAGGGAGATAACACGTCATACAAATATCACTCGATTTACAATACAGCACCATGTGAAGAGGAATGTGATGAAATCGGAATTGAGCGCAACCGTTGCTAACTACAATTTCGGATTTACTGCATTTTGAGTCAGAATTCGCATCTATATTCGCATTTATCGCAAATGCAAATTTTTCCTGTCCCTAGTAATACCTCTAAAAATAAACAGCTGATCAAGGCACTAAAAGCAAGGGCAGATCTTTGGGTGTATTACTACAAATAACTGAAACACAATTTGATCGTGGAATTATATACAATCTCATTATAAAGGTTTTTTGTTGGTGGTTTTGAGCAGCTTTTAAATATGTTAGGAACAGCATTATGAAATATAGACAGCTACACCTTATGTTTATTATGAGATATCTATTTCGGCTAATTTCAGGTCATCTTCAAGTCACAAACAACAGGTGTTACTTATGCATTTTTCCAGTGGCACTCATAACCTTTAAGTGTTTACACACGCCGGCCGCGGTGGCCGAGGAGACTAAGGCGCTCCAATCACGGTCTGCACGGCCACTACGGTTGGGGGTTCGAATCCCCCCTCGGGCATGGATATTTGTGCCGTCCTAGTTCGTAAGTAGTTCATAAGTAGTTTGTAAGTTTAGGGACTGATGACCCCGTAGTTAAGTCCTATAGACTATACAAACATTTGAAAATTTTGTTTACACACGAGGTCTAACGTTGTTAATCGCGTTAGCAATGAAAACAGAACCCAGAATCTTTGCGTCTAAATGATACATATATTGGTGTGATGTCTTATTTCGAAAGAACAGACATCACACCAATACATATATAGCTCTCGGTAAAGTGGAACGGTACGATGTCGTTACGTAGCACAGCACAGCCGACTGGAAACGCAGGAGAAGTGCAAACAACGTTCTCTCCTCAGAGGTATGATTAGGTTCGACGTAGACTTCTACAACATACAGTCTACACGGTGAAGATTACACCAAAAAATTTAACGTTTCGTCTACTTTGGCGATAGCAACCAAATTTTAAAATCGTGTCTACTATGTAAAGATGTAGCAACACAAAACGCTTCATGTCCAAAACTTCATTGATTTTCGAGTTCTGAATTTTTAATATGTTTTTAATGTTATTACAGAAAAAACATATTTGGGACTCACACTACAATTTTCATATGGCAGGATTTGTAGGTACATTCATAAGACATAAGTCAACGGTTGTGTGCATTCATCTTATGAGAAATATCAATCATTTGTTTTTAGTGTTTACTTCAATTTTCTCTTTTAAGTTTCTTTAATTATTAGTACTTAAATGTGGTTATGAAATAAATAAATTACGTGTATATGTGTAGTCTTATGCGGCCAAACTACTTAGATCATTGGTCGCTAGACTTACACACTACTTAATCTTACTTAAAATAACTTAGGCAAAGTACAAACAAACATACCTATGTCCGAGGAAGAACTCGAACCTCCGACCGGACCGGCCGCGCAATTTGGGACACAAATTACATGTGTGATAATATTAATGCATATAAGTATGAAATCACGTCAAGACTACTTCCTGCAAAAACTTCGACAAAAAAAAGTTGGCACTGAGTTTAGAAAAACAAAATTCTGGTATACTGGTTTTTAACATTTTATCAAAAATTAAATTTTACTACAAGAGATACAGCCATTCAAATTTACGGGCACCATAACGTTTTCCCTTCCTGAGTAAATGAGCTGCTTCTTATAGTTTCAACACCTTTTTCTTGAATGTTCTGAATGTAAATCTTCACACAGACTTATTGAGGAGGAGAGTGATACGGATATCTGATTGGAAACCACTGCCTATTACCTTAGACCTTTTTGACTGTACTGAACAGTAGTTCCGCGTATTCCGTAATTTATATTTATACAGTTAACAGGCAATGTAATTTATAATCAACTATTGGCTGCCAATTTCGCTTCATTTTTCCTGGAAGTCTTGCAACTTGTTTCTCCCTGTTGGTTTATGCCCAGTTCGGAGTAAAAATGTCTCTAAATGACGGTGATGGAAAATAGAATTTATCTTTAGCATTTTTCGGTGTGTGACATTCCCTTACACATTCCGTATTTCATATATTTCTTAGATGTACTTGTAATTCGAATACAGAGAGATCGTTTTGGGGTCTACGAATAAACGCTTTAAGTATGTAAAATACTCATTGACTTATTATTAACGTTTTTTAATTGAAGGTTTAAGGTTGCATCTCCTATTAAAAAGCATAGTAGCTATTTTTAAAGAGATGGAAGTTGCGTTATAGTGGGGTTAACTACATAGCGGTCAATTACATCAACGTATCTGTGCAGGATGCCTAATATATTTATTGCTTGCGCAGGTGTCTTGATATGCTTAGTGTTCTGAATAATATGCTTTTAGGAGGTATGACTGTGGAAAGTCATAGTGTAGTAGTAGCAGACACTAACTCTCCAAACAATATCACTATTACAATACCTTTTTGTTTACAGGAGGAACACTCAACGGATTAATATGTAGTTAGACAAGTTACTATATTGCTCTTCAGCTTGCAAAGGGTTGTGCAATTTCACTGATTTTCGTGTTATGTTGACAGTGTGGAAACTTGACAACAGCAGTGCTAGACTTGTTGGTGTGCCTGTACCCAGAAAAAGCCATTAGCTGCCCCAAGGGTCCCGGGTTCCGCGCAAGTGTCACTCCGCGCAAGTGTTCCAACCCCGTCGAACCATTTTAGTTCCTTCTACCAATGACAACACTTCAGAACCTAGATAGCCCAAATGATTTCCCAATCTTTTTAATAAATAAAAACAGACACAAATCGCAAAAACTATCATTTATACAAAAATGATAACCGGTTTAGGCCTGTTTACAGGGTCATCTTCAGATCCACGTGGCGCAAGCTTGACGTCCACGGAACAGGCGCTTGTCCCATGCGGTAACTTTATCCTACTCCAGTCTTATGACCACTGTATATAAAATGTTTAAATATCTCAGAAAGATAACAATCGCGTTGACGTCGGAAGGGTTTTCGCCCATATGGGCATCTTTAAAGAAATACGTCTGTTGTATTTTGACCTAGACTATAACGGATTCGACGACTGATACTTGTTAGATATGTTGAACCAGGGATTGTTTTACAGGAAATTCTACATATACAGGGTGTTTCAGGAGAAGTGGTAGATATTTTTGGAGGTGGTAGCATAGACGAATTGCAATAAAAATTTCATGTAATATGTGTCCAATTTTTCTTGAGTACAGAGTTAGAACTGTTGGTATGTAATCCAAACAAACTGCTGGAGCCGAGCGGTAGGTTCGCAGCTTCGTGTCGCGTGGAACCTGGTGGTGCACCGGAGGACGCTAGTAAAACAGTATTAGAGCTTAAAAGTTTATTCAACTGAATACAAGATTCCGTGGTGTAGGCGCTCGCTAGGCAGGAGCTAGCCGCGGCGGATTAGTCGCGCGTACTGGAGCGCCTTGTTGTGGTGCTCGCGGCCGTCCGCCGTCGGGGGGTTCGAATCCCTCCTCGGGCATGGATGTTTGTGTCGTCTTTAGTGTAAGGTAGTTCATAAGTAGTTTGCAAATTTAGGGACTGATGACCACGCAGTTAAGTCCCTTAAGCTTAACAAACATTTGAACATTTGATTGGCAGGATCTGGATCAGCAGGTGACGTCGCTTTCGGTCGCGTTAGCACGAGGTCTCGCCGCGTCTTCTATGGACCGCTGTTGGACCATCCGTCTGCTGTTCAAAGCAGAGACTGCCAGGTGGGGTGCTCTTTCCCTCCTCCTGACTAATGCAGCTGCTTGTGGGTCCATGCTCGCAACCACTGGAGTTGGATGCCGTGGTGACAGATGACCTCTTGATACCGCAGGCAGGGTTAGCACCAGAGTACTGGCGCATAGTCAGTTTATTGGCCTTGCAGGAAACCAACCAATGAAGACCGAGCTGGCCTCATGCAGCTACCATATTCAGACGATAGACAGCAGTTTACCATCTCCCCGGATGATGGTCAGTTAGAAGCGTAGTAGTTGTCTCCGGACTCCCTCCCATAGTTAGGACTAGTGGCTACTAGTCTGTAATGCTTTATCTGAATAATAAGATTAGATCATTGGATTGCGACTACTCTTCTGAGCATCTTCGATTCCAGAGCAAGGGACTACACTTCTAAAAGCGGGAGTTTATATACAGAATCGGCGGTTAATAGTGGCCGAATTTGTGCTACTTGTGAGTGCAGCGTTCACTTAACGAGCTCTTTAACAGCGGTCATATCCTCGGTCTTATTCACTCTTGTAGCAGAGTTACGTATAGTTATGAAATGTTTACAAGCTGACGAGTAGCCCCTCTCACTCTCTGATGGTCGTCTGTCACATTCAACAGACTGCTTCAGCGGCGGAGTGCCCGAGCGCGTTGAGGCACTGTGCTCCGTTGCGTAAGACCGTTCCCCGTCGGGGGTTCGAATCCTCCCTCGAGCATGGATATGGTGTCTTTAGTATAACTTAGTTTATAAGTAGTTTGTAAGATTAGGGACTGATGACCCCGAAACAGACTGCTGATTGTAGGCTTCCAACTCTCCGACGCAGCGTCTGTTGTTGTCACTAACCACTGTCGTCTGTTTTGCGACTGAGGCGATGACCTGCTTCCGCCTAGTTGAGCTGGCGATCGCTTGAGCAACCTAAGATTTTAACAAGTTTCTCTGTCACAATTTTGTGCTGTAACAAAGCTTAAAGCAAAGGCAAATTAGGACTTTTCACTGATTCTTCTGTCAGCTCTTGGTAGAAGATCGCTCACAAGGCCCTCTCCAGACTACCAAATTCAGCCGAAAACCGGTCAACTAAATAAAATCAATAGTCAAGAATCCCTTTATAAGATTTTTATTGTCGTAGATCGCTTATTGTTTTTATATGACTAGTTTCGACTCAAAGAGTCATTATCAAATCTTACTTGTCCAGGCATGTTAAGAAATGTGTTTCAGATGAACCAACATCACTGTGGCAATTTACAAATGGTATGCACATCATAAGTTGAACATGCATTTGGGTCACGGTGTTCAAGACACTGTGCTACACTGTGCCTCATGTCTAGGTAGTATGTTATCACAGTGGAAACTGTAGATGGACTCCAGACGACAAGAAACGAGACAAGAGACATTTGCTAGTAGCGTTTACACTCCGTTTACGTTTATCATCTAAACACGCTGCCGCAAGATCTTGCATGGGTTTATAGTTCGGCACTAGTACGCTACGAGCGCTTCAGTATACTATTATCTATCTTGTCCACTTTCATTCATCGTTTAAAAAGGGCTTAAGAGGCAGTGGGCTCGACTTACCATCGCCGTGCCATACCTGCGCGCAGGTAGGCCTTAAAAAAAAGGATAGTGTTAACAGTTGAGAGAAATATTTCAGGAATTATTGACGTACCTCCATATTCGTGTCAACCAGTCATTTCTGAGCCTACCTTTTATCACATTGTTCAAGTTATGTTTAACATTTATTAGCCGAGGTAAAGATGCGTATTTTATGAACACAGTTACAGGGCCTGAACTTGCTTTATTGCGTACTTACGTTTTTTTGTTTGCTTTTCAAAGTTACTTTAACCAACTTCATAACAGTCAGATTAACGAGTTTTAGATGAAGTGTAGAATTAGTCTCAGACCTACAAACACACACACACACACAACAAACAATCATATTACACAGCGCACGTAGAAAACTCGTTTGTGAAGTTACCAAATCCGAGTCAGACAACACATTATTAATGAGTTGCAATTGCAACACTAATCCTTTGCAGCGACCGTCCTCTTGTTTTGAAGGTCAAGTGTACAAAATTTCGTTACAATTGAAACTGTAGATTGGAATGCAATAGATACACATAAACACCAGGACACTCTGCTTAATATATAAAGAAGAAAATGGAACTTTACCAAATTTCCGTTTCTTGTTGTTGGTGTTGTGATGTTCAGTCCGCAGACTGCTTTGATGCAGCTCTCCATGCTACCCTGTCCTGTGATAGTGTCTTCATCTGAGAATACGTTCGGCAACCTACATCCTTTTGAATATGCTTGCTATATTCGTCCCTCGGTCTCCCTCTACGATTTTTACCCCACACTCTTCCTTCTAATGCTAATTTGACAATTCCTTGATGTCTCAGAATGTGTCCAACCAATCTATCCCTCCTCTTAGTCAGGATATGCCAGAAACTCCTTTTCTCCCCGATTCGTTTAAGCACATCCTCATTAGTCACGTGATCTACCCATCTAATCTTCATCATTCGTCTGTAGCACCACAATTCAAAAGCTTCTATCATCTTCTTATCTGAACTCCTAATCGTCCACGTTTCATTCCCATACAATGTTACACTCCAGGCAAATGCTTTCAGAAAGGACTTCCTAACATTTAAATTAATATTGGATGTTAACAAGTTTCGCTTCTTTAGAAACGCTTTTCTTCCCATAGCCATTCTGCATTTTATATCTTCTTTACTTCGGCCATCAGAAGTTAACAAATATTCAAATCTTTGTAGAGCTTATGGGACTTAACTACGGTGTCATCAGCCCCTAAACTTACAAACTAGTTATGAACTAGCTACTACTAAGGACGGCACAAATATCCAAGCCCGAGGGGGGATTCGAACCCCAGACCGTAGTGGCCGTGCAGACCGTGACTTGCGCGCCGTAGTCCCCTCGGACACCGCGGCCGGCTCAGAAGTTATCTTTTGCAGTCTCTGACAGAATTGCTATGTCCGTTTGCTGCATTAATTCCGGGCTCCAGTGTACAAAGTAACCAGTCAAGACGCGGTCTCGCTGTCACTCGGCTCTCAACCTCGGCGAGTGTTGAGCAGTGGAGCGGCGCCCACTCGTTAGCGGGGACGCCCGGCCTGCCCTCGGCCTCGAGGGAGCCGCGCTAGAGGTCCGGGTCCGGGTCGGGATCGGGTCGCGGGTGTCATTAGCCAATTACGGCGCATTACGCGTCCCGCGGCGCTGAACCCCCGCTCCAGAGCCGACACTGACTCACCAACTCATTACGGTACACGCTCGCCAGCGACGGCAGCCTGATCCCCACTAACTACCACCTTTCTTCTCTTTCTCTCCCTTCATCTATTGAATTCTGATAGATTGTCACAAATGTCGTCAACAGCATCGTCACTATTTTCACTTATTAGCAGCTTGATACTTCTTTTTCCTCCTCACGTTTTCTCATTGACATACTACCAATATATCAGTAGACTTACAACAGCAGACCGGAAAACGTCACTTTGCCTTGGAGACAATTGAATCCACTCTGCAAGTGCCCTTCGGAACAGATGTCTCAGTTTGCACCTCCCCTCCCCCGTATATTCGGGGCTGATCCGCATTAACACAGTAAATCTTGTAACACCAGAAATTTCCTATGTTGTAATCTAATGCACCATTAGTAGTGAGCTTCTTGATGCAGTCGCGTCGTTCAAATATCTAGGCGTAACATTGCAGAGCGATATGGAATGGGACGAACATATCAGAGGCCAGCCGCAGGGGCCGAGTGGTCTGCGGCGCGCCAGTCACAGTCTGCACGGACGCTACGGTCGGGGGTTCGAATCCCTCCTCGGGCGTGGATGTTTTTGTCGTCTTTAGTATAAGCTAGTTCATAAGTATGAGCACAAAGCCTTTCACGGCGACACTTCGGTATAAAACTTTCTCGGGCTTCTTGCCGCGTCAATTATTGATACAATTTCAAGATTTCGAAGACATCCTCCATCTTCTTCGTCAGGAGCTGCTCCTTCCTCAGCGACTCCTGACGAAGATGGAGGATATCTTCGAAAGCTGAAATTTTATCATGAATTGACGCGGCAAGAAGTCCGAGAAAGTTTTATACATAGTTCATAAGTAGTTTGTAAGTTTAGGGATTGATGACCCTGCAGTTAAGTCCCTTAAGCTTAACAAACATTTGAACAATTTTGAACATGTAAGAACGGTTTTAAGGCGGGCTGTCGACTTTGGCTTACAGGGAGAATTTTGGGAAGACGTACTTCACCTGTAAAGGAGACGCGTATAAAACGCTTGTACGACCACGTCTAGAGTATTGCTCAAGTGTTTCGGACTTGCAGCAGATCAGTTTAAAGGAAGACATGGAAGCAGTTCAGAGGCGAGCAGCTAGGTTCGTTACTGGTAGGTTCGACCAATGCGCGAGTGTCACAGAAATGCTCCGGGAGGAAAGACGACGTTCTTTTCAAGAAATTCTATTGATAAAATTTACAGGACCGGAATTTGAAACTGAGTGTAAAAAGATCTTCCTTCCGCCTATTTACATTTCGCGTAATGATCACAAAGACAAGATAAGGGAAATTAAGGCTCATACAGAGGCATATAGGCATTCTTTTTTTTTTTTTTTTTTTTTTTTTTTTCCTCGTTCAATTTGGGAGTGGAATAGGAAAGGAAATGCCTAGTAGTGGTACAGTGTACCCTCCGCCACGCACTTTACGGTGGATTGCGGAGTATATATGTAGATGTAGACCCTCCGACGGCGAGCAACCGCTCGCACCGTAGAAAGACCGCTCGGCCACTCCACGGCGACGTGCTGCTTCTCGTGAATTGCGTCCGCTCTCCAGCGTCCTTTGAGGGCTGGGGCGCAGATCAATGTGTTTACAAAAATGGATGTGTGTAAAATTTCACGATATCTCTGTTAGCGATAGACGAAAGAGAAATCTGAATACTGTAGCTTTCTCTTGTCACAGGTATAGCTGTATATTTCCTTGCATGTGATATGCAATATTCTTCCAGAAATTGTTACTTTTTTCAACAACAAAAAATACAAAGTCGGTACATATATCTGATAGCAGTTGACAAAAAATACAAAGTCGGTACATATATCTGATAGCAGTTGATAATGATAACAAAATGTACGACAAATCAATTTGACAAAAATCACACGTGAAATACATCATCTGTACCAGCTCCACTTAATTATCCTGCTCTTCTGGTATTCCTATTTTCCACATTGTACATATTCCGTATATTCCATAGGTGCTGCATGAAACATTTAACTTGTTCATACACGAGGGACAACTCCTCAGCTCGATAATGCTTGTGGTGATATTTTTTTGTTTTTAGTATTGTACGTAAACATTGTTCCTCCTTTACTGCATCTGTTTCCGTGACCACTCGGTAGCCATGTTCTCTTTCTACTGTGAAACTGAACTATTCAACAGTACTGAACTGCGACGAATTGTAAACGCCGTCAGGAAAACCGAGTGACGCAGGATATAGTCTTAAAATATATTCGGTAGTGTGACCAAGCAAAAACTCTCGTGGACACAATTCATTGTTAGATATTATAATTGAAATTAAGAAAAATATCCATAAAACATAAATAAAATCGTTAAAAAACTATATCTGTGAGTCGGTAGACGCAAACCCGCTAACCACGGCGCATTTCCGTCTTTTTAATAAATAAATAAATAGCTGACATTATATTAAATTAATAAGAAAGAACCAGAAACGTTTAGGAAAAACAAATTTAGCAATACATATCGACGAAGCCGGTATATTTACAACCTCTTCTCCACAGTTCGAGACGCTACCAACTACGCCATTTCCCCATTTCATATGTAGTTTTGATACTTGATACAGACTACACCTAAAAATTTGTTATTCGTTATTTAGCACTGATGTAGCATCACAATGACTGATATGCTGGCGTTGTACCGTAGCATAGGAACAATATTCTTTCGCGGTGCACAAATTATAACACCAACTGATGTTAATTCGACAACAATCAAAAGCTATTAATATGTAGTTTCCGGTAATTTTATTGTAACAAATCATATAAAAAATGACGTGTTTTCTAAAGTACCTAATTGTTAATGATGCTTTAAAAAGCTCATGTTCATACATTGTTCGCTATATTGACAGAAAGCACGAACTACTGACTTCCAATTTGCAATATGGCGGCTCAAAAGTTCTGCTTGTCGCGTTAAAATCAAGTCGCATCTCATTGGCAAAATTGTAATATGCCAGATCCTTCCTTTCACGCTCCGAGGATTAGTGCAACGTGAAATTCCAGCCTGTGACGTCACCAGTTCCTCGTCGTCGAGCATTTCCCCTGAGAGGACGGCATAAGGAGCCTTGGTGCGAAGTGCACCGCTGCTCCCCGTCGGAGGTTCGAATCCTGCCTCGGGCATGAGTGTGTGTGTGTGTGTGTGTGTGTGTGTGTGTGTGTGTGTGTTGTCCTTTGCTTAAGTTAGATTAAGTACTTTGTAAGTCTAGGACCCGAAGATCACTGCAATTGGGTCCCATACTTATACCATTTGAACAATTTAAATGTTTGGAACTTATCTTGAAACTGGCTATCCTTCAAGGCGTAGCTGCAGATAGCGTGATAATATGTGTTGTAGGCACGGGCAAAAGGAACATCCGGAGGCTTAATTAAGACTTTGTCCAGTTGTTCCAAGTGGTGTGAATTGCAATGTCACACATTGTTCAGGATGGATAGTTTGATTTAACGGATTATCATTTTTGCACTCAGGCCAGGAATCAAGCATAAGGAAGTTATTTTGTCCGGCCAAAAGGAGTGCACGTACCATAGTAGTTTTCTCGTACTCCAACTTTCCCACTCTTGTTTATTTGACGTAAATATTCCTCACCGCTTGCAAGGTAACACACACAAGAAAGAAACGGAGGGGCAGAGCACCACCTACTTCTCGTACCACGATAAATACCGTTCCAGCCAATTTACCATCCAAATTAACAGTCAAAATAATTGTATACGCGTGCGTTAAGGCATAGTTGGTCTTAGCACAACTCTTTCGCTACCACTAATTTCCAGGATTGCTTTCAAACGTATTTCTTCTAGCTCCCGATAGTTTTCGGGCCTATTCCGCAGTTCGCTTCGCACCTTCAAGTTGACGCTTTGTTTGAAATTTCGTAGCCTTGCGTGTACTTTGATAAATGCCGAAGTGATATGGAATACCGCTCAAAATCAAATGTTTGTAGAGATTATGGGACTTAACTATGGGGTCATCAGTTCCTAAACTTACAAACTACTTATGAACTACTTGATACTAAAGACAGCACAAACATCCATGCCCTAGGGGGGATTCGAACCCCCGACCGCAGCGGCCGTGCAGACCGTGACTGGCACGCCACAGACCGCTCAATCCATAAGATGATTGCAGCGCTGCATTGATACCAAAGGTCATCACTTCGAACACCTTCTGGAAATGTACGTTTATGCCTCCTTTTTGACCTTCCTTCACTTTTGTGGCGTGAAGTCATCGCCACACGCCTGACGCAAGAGAACGATCGTGGAGAAGGCAGCGGTCGACCGACAGCCTATCGCACGCCGACGCCACGCCTTTTGGAGGGAGTAACCGTAGAAGCGCGCCCTCTACAAGCTGCTATATCTAGGCCGACATGCGCCTGGACGTCAGAACTCGGCTACGAACTAGGCAGTAACTAGGTCTCAGCTCAGGTAGCATCGTACAGAAGATAACACCGCGAGAAGAGAGAAGAACAGATAGAAGTTGAGTACTGTATTCTTCATTCAATAAAACTTTTATTATGATTGACTATAAACGTTCTAGATGACCACGCATCCTGCACCGCACCTTTTCTGAAATGTACAATTCAATTGTTTGTATAGCTTATGGGAGTTAACTATGGGGTCATCAGTTCCTAAACTTACAAACTACTTATGAACTAGCTAATACTAAGGACGGCACAAATATCCATGCCCGAGGGGAGATTCGAATCCCCGACAGCAGTGGCCGTGCAGACCGTGGCTGGAGCGCCTCAGTCCCCTCGGCCACCGCGGCCGGCCCTGAAATGTAGACCGGGACGAGAACTCAACAAATGGTGACGAGGATGATTCAACATTCACTTCAAAGATATTACTGTTACACACCACAGGAATCGTCTCAATTGCCGCTATCAGAAAATAAGTACCAAACTAAAGCATCCCATTTAAAAAAGGATAGTTGACCTTCATATTTCTGAAGCGACCCCCACCTATCAAAAAGAAAAAACAACCAACGTCGTAATAATCTGGCCACCGTTATTCTTGGTGGCAATAGTTAGTGACTCACCCTGTATGGGAGATGCATCTGAAAAGTTTGGTGAATGGTTCCATATTTTATAAACCGCGCTGGCGAGGATGAGGTACCCGGGCATACACATTGAGGGACATGTCCCCCATCGTGAAAAGCACTGCAGTGGGGCGGTGGTACACGTTGCGACCCAGCTAACAGGGTCAGAGTGATAACTCGTGTTATTGCAACCTGGAGCACGAAACGGAGCAACGCCTTAACATCAAGTTTTGTTTCAAATTAGGCAAAACGGCAACGGAGATCATGGGATGTTAGTGCAAGTGTATGGTTTTGAAGTTCTGAGTACCGTTGTGGACAGTGGAATTTCCAACACGACAATGCCCGTCCGCACACTGCGATCCGTGTGCTCAACTCTCTCGCTAGACGCACGGTCCCTGTCCTTCCCCACTTACCTTTTCTCCAGATCTGGCGCCGGCAGACTTTTTTCTGTTTCCCCGCCTTAAATTAGACCTGAAAGGATTTCGCAGCGCAATGGTTGCGAAGTGAGTTGTAGCCAATGGTGATTAATACAAAGGCAGGAAAGTATTTTGTTTGTAACTCTTGCTTCCTATATTTCCTGAGACAATTCATCGAACTTTTCAGACGCACCTAATTTGGTAGAGAATCCTACGAAATTCTGGTCGAATGTAAAGTATACTAGCAGCAAATCACAATCTGTACCTTCACTACGCGATAGCAATAGTGATGCTACTACATCTTCATCTATATGGGATACTCTGCAAATCACATTTAAGTGCCTGGCGGAGGGCTCATCGAACCACCATATACTATTTATCTCCCATTCCATTCTCGAATAGCGCGCGAGAAGAAAGAACATCTGAATCTCTCCGTTCGAGCTCTGATTTCTCGCATTTTATTCTGATGGTCATTTGTACCTATGTAAGTGGGAATCAACAATATATTTTCGCATTCGGAGGTGAATGTGGCGACTGGAGTTTCCTAAGTAGCCTTCGCCGTAGCGATAAGCGCCGTTGTTGTCATGATTCCCATCCCAGAACCTGCATCATTTCCGTAACGCTGTCTCCCCTGTGTCGTAACAATACAAAACGAGCTGCCCTTCTTTGGACTCTCTCGATGTCCTCCGTCAAACCCACATGATAAGGATCCCACAATGGGCAGCAATACTCCAAAAATGGACGGACAAGCTTAGTGTATGCAGTTTCTTTTGTAGTTCTGTTGCATCTTTTAAGGGTTCTGCCAATAAAACGCAGTCTCTGTTTCGCCTTTCCCACGACATTATCTATTTGTTCTTCCCAATTTAAGTCTGAAGTAATAGTAATTCCTAGGTATTTTGTGGAGTTTACGGCCTTAACTTTTGATTGATTTATCTTGTAAACAAAGTTTAACGGATTTCTTTTTATACTCATGTGGACGACTTCACACTTCTCATTATTTACGGTCAATTGCCAATTTTTACACCATACTGATATCTTATTTAGATCGTTCTGCAGTTGGTTTTGATCTTCAGATGATTTTACTAGACGGTAAATGACGGCGTCATCTGCAAAGAACCTAAGAGAGCTACTTAGATTTTCCCCTAAATGGTTTATGTAAATAAGGAACAGCAGAGGACCAATAACACTACCCTGTGGAACGCCCGATATCACATCTGTTTTAGTCGACGCCTTCCCATCGATTACTACGACCTGTGTCCCTCTGACAGGAAATCCCTTATCCAATCGCAAATTTGGGGTGATATACCATAACCTCAATTTGATTAAAAGCCGTTTTGTGAGGGACGGTGTCAAAATCCTTCTGGAACTCAAGAAGTACGGAATCGCTTTGCGAACCCTTGTCCAAAGCATCCATCACTTCATGTGAATAAAGAGCTAGTTGTTTTCGCATGTCCCATATTTTCTAAATCCGTGTTGACCTTGGGTCAATAGATCGTTCTGTTCGAGAAAATTCATAATATTTCAATATAAGATATGTTCCAAAACCCTGCTGCAAATTGACGTCAATGAAATAGGCCTGTAATTTAGTGGGTTACCCCTACTGCCTTTCTTGAATATAGGTGTGATATGTGCAACTTTCCAATCTTTTGGTACAGATCCTTCTATGAGAGAGCGGTTGTATATGGCTGTTAAGTAAGGAGCTATCGCTTCAGCATAATCAGATAGAAATCTAATGGGTATACAATCCGGACCAGAAGACTTGTTCTTGTTAACTGATGACTACTGATGACAGTTCTGCTAAAGCAGAAATGCTTAACACAGCTTTCCAAAATTCCTTCACCACAGAAGACGGATCAAAAACTCCAGAATTCGTATGGAGAACAGCTGCCAACATGAGTAATTTAGAAGTAGATACCCATGTAGTATTGAAGCAAATTAAATCCCGGTCCCAACTGTGTACCAATTATGTTGCTTTTCAGGGCATGCTGATACCATATCCCCGTACCTAGTTAACATATACAACAGCTCGCTCAGTGATACATCCGTACCCAATGACTCCAAAGTTGCACAGAATCACAAATCACGCCAATATTGAAGTAACGCAATAGGAGTGATCCGCAAAATTACAGGCCTATATCACTGACGTCGGTTTTGAGCAAGATTTTAGAAAATATTTTTTCTCACATATTATGAACTACCTCGAAGAGAACGACCTATTAACCTACAGTCAGCACGGATTCAGAAAGTATCGTTCTTGTGAACTACATGTAGCTCTTTACTCACATGATATGATGAGTGTTATCGACAAGGGATGTCAAATAAATTCCGAGTTTATAGATTTCCGGAAGCTTTTTGACACTGTACCTTACAAGCGTCTTCTAATCATATTGCGTGCTTATAAAATATCGCCACAGTTATGCGATTGCATTCGTGATTTACTGTCAGAAATGTGACAGTACGTTGTAACACAGAAAGTCATCGATTAGAACAGAAGTGATATCTGGCCCTTGTTGGTCCTTATTTTTATAAACGATTTAGGAGATAATCTGAATATCTCTCTTACACTGTTCGCGGATTATGCTGTCAATTTACCGGTTATTAAAGTCACTAAAAGATCAAAAGCAACTACAAAACGATTTAGATAAGATATCGGCGTGGTGCAGAAATTGGTAATTGACCCTTAATAACGATAAATGTTAAGTCATCCATACGACCAGTAAAAGATATCCGTTAAACTTCATTTTCATTATAAATCAGACAGAGCTACATGCCGTAAATTCAACTAAATACCTAGGAATAATAATTACGAACAACGAACACATATAATATATAGTAGGGAAGGCGAAGAAGAGACTACGTATCATTGGTATAACAGAAGATGCAACAGTTCTACTAAAGAAACTACCTACCGCACACTTGTGCATCCTATTTTGGAGTATTGCTGCGCATTGTAGGATCTCCACGTTGTGGGATTGACGGACGATTTAGAGAAAGTTCAGAGAAGATCAGTCCGTTTGTGTATTATAGCGATATATGGGAGAAAGTGTCACGGAAATGATGCACGAGTTAGTATGCGACGAGGTCTATTTGCGAAATTCCTTTCACAAACTTTCTCTTCCGAATGCGAACATATTTTGTTAGCACCCATCTACATAGGGAGACACGATCATCATAATAAAATAAATCAGATCTAAAACTGAAACATTTAAGTGTTACTTTTTCCTGCGATCTATTAGATAATGGAACTGTAGAGAAATATAATGAAAGTGGGTCGATGAACCCTCTGCCATGGACTTCAATGTTACTTGCAAAGTATTTATGTAGAGGTATACATAGATGTAAGTACATATCGCGAAAAATTTGAAGTATTTTTTTTTTCAATTTCCGTTAAAATATCATTAGAGTATGTCATTAGAGTATGTCAAAAAAATTTTCCGCAAATCAGTAAAATACATATCCAGATTTTTTCCCTACAGCACCTAACAACGACTTCTTTTATATACACTCCTAAAAAATGAAAAAAAGAATACCATGAATTCATCAACCCAGTAGAGAAAAATTTCATTGGCACATTCTGGAGGATGTATACAACTCACGATCGCGCAGTCAGAATTATACGCACGTCAGTACAGTCACCAGAGCGTGCACAGTGTCGACGCTACTATCGTGTACACCCTCCTTTTGCAGCAATGCAGGGTGCAATTTTCTCATGAAGACGACTGCAGAGGTGCCGAATGAAGTCTTACGGTATGGCCTGCCATGTAATTTACACCTGATGTAATTTCCATCTGGACCAGATCTCGTGCCGGTGACGTTTCATCCGGCCCCAGACATGCTCAATGAGGGACAGATCTGGTGATAATGATGGGCAAGGTAGTTGATGTACACCTAGAAGAGCACGTTGGGTTGTGCGGGATACGTGTGGACGTGCATTGTTGTGTTGGAAAAGAATATCGCCTTGTTGGTGCATGAACGATGGCAAGGCGAGTTGAATAATGGTGTTTGTGTGAGGTCTTATGCGATCAAACTACGAGGTCATCAATCGCTAGACTTACTTACCAATTACTTAACTAACTTGAACTAACTTACGCTAAGGAAACACAAACCCCCATGCCAGAGGAAGGATTCAAACCCCCGACCGCAGCGGCCGTGCAGACCGTGACTGGCGCTCCTCAGACCGCTCGGCCACTGCGGCCGGCGAATAATGGTTTCAGCGTACCATGTACTGTTCAATTTTCCCACAACGAACACCAGAGGAGAACGGTCAGTTTAGGATATGGCTCCCCACACCATGATGCCAGGTGTCGGTCCTGTTTGCCTCTGTCGCGTACACTCCAGATTTTCGCACTCCCCTGCACGACACCACACACACCTAGGACCATCATTGGTACCGAGGCAGCGACGACTCTCATCAATACGACACGGATCCATTCATCCCTTTATAAGCGCCTGCCATGAGAGGAGGGGAGCGATATTCTATACTCGTCAATCTCCTCTTGTGATCGTCTAGAGAACATTGAACAGTGAACGGTAGACTGAAACCATTAATTGAACCAACTACCCTGACCAGCACGATCCCCAGATGGGCAGCATCACCCTTGTTCCCAAAAATACTCGTGCAATTCCCAGTCTTAACACTATCCGGCCCATTACGCTTTTAAACGTAGACTATAAGATCATTGCCCGATGCTTCGCAAACCGTCTCAAAGCAGTCATGCCGTTCATCATTAGCCCCCAGCAGTATTGTGCAGTGCGCGATAGGAACATTTATGACGCTGTTCTGGCCTATCGCGACTGCATTGGACATGTGCGAGCCGACAGGACTAAACGTGCAGCGATACTCCTCATAGATTTTCAAAATGCATTTGACAGGATTAGTCATGTATATATGCGACATGTGATGACCGCGATGGGATTTGGGCCGATTTTTACTGAGACTATCCAGTCTATCCTCGGTACTGCCACATCCCGTATCAATGTTAACGGTTGCCTTAGTCGGCCGATACGAATACGTCGGTCCGTCAGACAGGGGTGTCCCCTTTCGATGGCTTTGTTTGCCATCGCCTTGGATCCCCTTCTTCGGACCATTGACGTCAACTGTGGTGGACTACTTGTGGGTGGAGCTCGTCTCACTTCCTGTGCATATGCTGACGACCTGGGCGTTTTTCTAGCTCACCCAGCAGACGTCGACGTCTTACATGGCGTTCTACAGGGTTTTGAACGTGCGACGGGTGCCCTCATTAATCCGAGGAAGACGGTTCTCCTCCCCTTGGCGCGGTGGCCTCAGACTGTGCAGCCTACATGGTATACGGTCCAGGACAAACACAAGGTCCTTGGTATCATCATGACCAATAACACACAACGGATGGCGACGTTAAATTGGACCTCCACTCTGCACAGTATCCGGGCTCTGTGTCATTTGCATTCGACAAGGTTGTTGGCTTTGCATGACAAGGTACACATCATTAATACCTCGATTTTGGCTAAAGCATGGTACCTGGCCCAGGTGCTTCCGGCGCCTAAGGGTCTTGCTCACAGTATTACTTCTGCCATCTACTTTCTGTTGTGGCGTGGCCACCTTTTCAAGCCATCCATGGCTACCTGTACTCTCCCGCCCGAGTCTGGTGGATTGGGACTTGTTGACTTTGACGCTAAGTGTGCGGCGTTGCTGATTCGACGGACGACAGCAGTGATTGGCAAAGGACCTGCCAGTCCGACGGCCACACTTTTCCAGCGTTATCGGCCGCCGTCAGTGACAGCGCCAGTGCAGATTATGCACATACCATACCACCTAAATCATGTGCGTCAATACTTCCTCCACTCTAGTTATATCGTCGACGGCGATCTTTTTCAAAGACGGGTGAAAGATCTCACTCACGATCTCCGTGGATCTCCGGCCCCTAACAAGTGGGAGCTACGGTTGCCGCATAAGACGTGGAGTACCATTTGGAGGAATATTTCTTCGCGTGTCCTACCGCCTAATATTCGGGCAATTTGGTATCAGGTGGTAAATCGTACCATACCCACAAATGCTAAACGTCACGCAATTAAACTGTGTCCGTCAGCTCTTTGTGTTACTTGTCGATCAGTGGACACAGTTGAACATCGCTTTGTGTGCCGCCGTCATGTCGCTCTATGGGATATCGCCAGAGACATGCTGAGACTGATAAACCGAGTCTCTATCAACAGCATCACTGTCGAAGACGCCGTTACCCCTGAATGGACCCCTTACCCTAATACAAAACGACATGCCACGCAATGGATTCTGGGACGCACTATATATTCCATTTTTACGATGAACACGACGGATTCTGTAAACTTCCTGTCGTATCTTTGGAGTGAATATGACAAAGAAAAAAGGCAGACGAAATATAAAGAAAAATTTGGTAATTTTTTGAAAGTTTCTTTAGAATATATTTTTGCCAAGCACGGCATGTAACTGTTTCCTGTTGAGTTTTCCGTTTTTTACGTTTTTCCTTTATGGTGACACATTGTGCCGAGTGCCTGTTTTTTAATTGTTTATCTCTCATGTGTTCTATCGACAGTGCATGGACACTGGATAGTTTTGTGATTTGGTTTCTGTGTATTTGTGGCGGGCTTGCCCCTAGTTATTTAATTGGTGTTGATTTTACGGTTTATTTTAATTTTTCTGGTGCATTGTGCCGGGTGACTTTTACTTTGTCAGTTTATGCTGTTTTCTTGATAGTGAATGAACACTGGACTATTTGTGTTTGGTTCTCTATGCACACTGTGGTGTGTTTCGTCCAGAACGGATTCTTTGATTTCTCTCTTCTTATTATTCTTTCTTCGCGTCCGATATGAAGTTACCAAAAAATTATTAAAAATGAAAAAAAAGAGACCTTTAAAAAAAAAAAAAAAAAGAAGCTCCTCCGTTGAGTATATTTGGGACCGCATGAAACGTTATTTTGGGTGGTGTACATGAGCGGCACTAAATCTGGCCCAGCTGAGGCATCAGGTGGAAATTGTGTGGCACACCATTCCACATAACCACATTCGGAAACTCGACGATTGTTTCCATGAAAGAATTACAGGTGCATTGCTGCAAAAGAACGGTATACACGGCACTAACGCCAACATTGCGGAAGCTCTGGTGACTGTACTCACGTGTGTACGGCTCTGTCCGTGTGATCGTGTCTTGTATACAACATTAAAAATGTGTCAATAAAATTTCCCTTTGCTGGGTTGACGAATTCATGGAGTTCTTTTTTTTTCATTTTCCAGGAATGTAGTATTAGTTTTAAAAGTTGCACATGTTGTTTAACGTTGAATCTATCGTTTAATCAGACAACAAAAGTAGTTTATTTTAAGGTTACTCATTGAAAACCTGATCTAGTATTAGTTGCAGTCCAAATAGTTGTCATATATTGATGTTTAACAGTCAAGATCACTAAGTCATCAGATAACTTCATCAAATTTAACTGTACACGTACATTATTCATTAACACTGTAATTGTGTTTAATTATGGCCCTGATATTGATGTATATACTGTTAAATGAGGAACAGTGCATTAAACTGATTATGTGCGCAACGCATGTTTTAACGAAGCAACTGTGACATGTAACCTGCATGAAACACACACTGACTATACCCAAAAAATATGACTGCGACAAAGATATTAAAAATATAAACCACTTTCTTAATGTTAGACTACGAGAATTTTATGTAGATCAGTACTTGATTATCAAACTCAGTATGATACTCAATTAACTGCAGTGTTGCATAACAATCATTTACTACGGTACCAATAAAGAAATATGTTCAACAAGATTACCAAAATCAATACTGCACTTTAAATCCACAAATAACTAATTATCAAATAAAGGAAGTTGGTTAATCTTCTTACTACTTAAATGAAACAGGAAAGAAATCTTCACTTTGTTACTTATTATTAATAATCACCATTACATTACCGAAATGATACAACCTTTTCATAATTACATGAAATGCTATTACTTTCATTCCAGGGGTGGTAAAACCTTTTTCACAGTTATATGAAATGCAATATATATATATATATATATATATATATATATATATATATATATATATATATATATATATATACTGGCATTGCAGCCTCTTCTCTATATCGGAGCCACATACACAACACAACTGCTCTCTAAGCGAGCTGAACCACAAGTCTGACTTCCTGTCTGTCTGCACGAGCTACAATGCTATACGATACATAATCTTTGCCAAAGATGAAACTTCACAACTTCACAGATTTATGTACACATATCGATACACACAGTAGAAGCAGTGTTATACATTTTCTTGCAAACAAGTTACTCGACACAAAACAGGAGGCACAATATTAGACATTCTCTTACAAACTGATCAATATACATTTTCTACGGACATGTTTCAGTTTCTTCAGAAGCTGCTGTGCCAGAAGGCGACGCTCAGGGGCTGTGCACGCCGCTGGCCTTGCGCCTCTGCGCGGCATCGCGACAGCCCAGCACGTGGTAGCCGGCAGACGGGCGTGAAACGTGATAGCGCCAGCAGCCCTTCCGCCCGCACAACACGCCGGCGTGGAGAGCCGCGGGGGAGGCGGGCAGCCGAGTGGCGGCACGTGCGTTTCGTTTGCCAACAAGCCGAGCCGCCTTTCACTACGCCGTCCTGTCTGCGTCAGCCAGCTCTGCAACTGATGCCCACCGCACTTCTCACGGGTAGCGCGTTTCCGTCTCCACCCGTAGCGAACCCTGTTCGATAAAACAAAATATGCTGAAACCAAATCGAGTTTCACGGATTGGTATGCATTTGATTTCATTTCAGTGATCACAATCTTCGTCTTTCAGTAAACCTGTCCCCAGGCGGACATCAACTGGACATCATCCATGTTGTTTCTGTCCTGGGCATCCTCCTTCATTTGCTTGTAACTTCTTTTCTTAACACTTCTTAGCATTCCAAAACTTCTTCTTCCTCTCCCTGTTTCCTTCCACTTTACCCTCCATTATCCTCTGCATCCACATAAACAGTCGCGGCGGAGTAGCCGTGCGCACTGGGGTGCCGTGCTGCGGTGCGCGCTGGCGTTCGCCGTCGGGGGTTCGAGTCCTCCATCGGGCATGGGTGTGCGTGTGTGTTGTCCTTAGGTTAGTTCACCTTAGTTTAAGTAGTTTGTAAGCTAGGGACTAATAACCAAGCAGTTGAGTCCCTAAGATTTACAAACATTTCAACAACTTTTTTTTCTTTTTTTCCAACATAAATATTCTGCAAATCACACTGAAAGTGCATTGCGAAGGTTCATCAAACCGCTTTTATAATATTTATCTGGCGCTCCACTCTTTAATAGTGCGCGGGAAAAAGGAGCGGTCAGGGGTTCGAATCCCCCCTCGGGCATGGATGTTTGTGCCGTCCTTAGTATTAGGTAGTTCATAAATAGTTTGTAAGTTTAGGGACTGATGACCCCGTAGTTAAGTCCCATAAGCTTCACAAACATCTGATCATTTTGATTTGAAAATCACATAAATCTTTCCGTTTTCCATCTGATTTCTCTTATTTTATTAAGATATCATGTCTCCCTCTGTAGGTGGGAGCTAACAAAATATGTTCGCATTCAGAGGAGGAACTTGGTGAAAGACATTTCGCAAATAAATCTTGCCGCAACAAATAACGCCTTTCCTTTAACGATTTATACCCAAACTCATGCATCATTTCTGTGAAGTCTCTTCCCTATATCGTGATAATACAAAACGTGCTTTGGGTTTCTCCCTAGATATTTCCCCCTTCTGTATCATCTTCATGAAGTTCATTTCATCATTTTACCTGCTCACAACCTCGCCACACATATCCAACGCCAAATTTTTGAGAAAAAAAAATAAAAAAAATAAAAGCTCATTTCTCACCCTGTCAGTGCATACACTTTTTCCATTCTTATCCATAGCCGCATTTCAGAAAGTTTCCGAAAATATTTTTGTTCTTTCTTACTGACTGAGCACGTGTCAGAACTACAAGACACCACGCTTCTCACAAAATATTTGACGAACTTCTTCCGGAGACTTATGGGGATACTCCTGGAAGTCGGTTAATCTTTCACTCTCCCAAACGCTTTATTTCCCATCTATATTTTGCGTATCACTTGTTCCAGATCTTGGAATAACTGACCTTCTGTAGAATTTATCAAGCTTTCTAGATACTGGAATAACTGAACTTGCAGATTTCTTCCTTCTACTAATATATTGGGCGTGTCGTCGTCTTTTCCTATTTTCATCACTTTGGTCTTATCGATGTTCACTTTTATTCCGAATTCTTACCCAACACTAACAATATTCATCATCATTTCCTGTAGGTCTTCTACTGTTTCTGCTAGCACAGTCATATCATCTGCATACTGATAGTTTTAAGTCTTTTTCCTCCCACTATAAGTCCTTTTGCTTTTCCCAGGGCCTTATTGATTAGTTTTCCAGCATATATATTTAAAAAGAGCTGGTGATATTCATCAAACTGTCTCCCTCCTCTTCAGTTTCATTTTGATCTACTCGAATCACTAGTTTCTGTCCCACTTATAAGCCTTCTATCCTTCCAATGAATACCAATATCTTTCAGAATCATCAACACCATAAATCGGTTCTGTCAAACGCCCTTTCCCAGTCGACAAAGCAAACGTGTTTTTCTCTATATACTTCTAAAAAACTTTCTACTAACATCTTCAGACACCCAGTTGCATCTATGGTCCCTCTTCGTCTTTTAAATTCATACCTATCTTTTTCTATACATTCTTCTATTTCCCTGTCTGTTCCGTCTTTAGAAGGTCTTCAGACTAGGTACCCCTGACATATACTCTGTCGATCACATTTTATCACAATATCGAGTCAAATTTGTAAACAACTTGGCAATATCCCTCATTCACCGCTGCCCATCTAAAATGCAACATCACAAATGACCGGAGATACTACAGCGAGATTTGTTAGTGGTTGGTTCGAGCAAAGCGTGACATGCTTCAGACCACCAAAATATCATGCTCAAGCATAATACCTTTAATTGAAAATTGTAATAACACCTGAGATTTGACCGGTTTACTGTATATGCCAGTAGCACCTATTAACTTTACGCCCATCAGAGGCTTTCTACTATTTTCGTTTGTTTCTTAATAGGCTCATAGAATAACTGTGACATTGCACTAATTTGACTTCCGCTATCTATTAATACTTGTGTGCTTGTTCCATATACTTTAACTGGAATCATTATCTGATCAATTCTCATAGTTTCATCACCTTGTATCTTCCCACAACAAATCCTGATCAATTTCTAAATCACTCCATAACATGCTATTTCTGGTCAGCCTTTTTATCAGGTGGCCCGTTTTGCTTACTTCTACCTCTCTCCTCTGTTTGATACAATACACATTTCACATTCTGCTCTGATAAACCATCGAGTTCACATTCACTACCACTCTCATCTGGTCTTATTACATCTGCTTTACCCTCGTACACATTACAATCATCCGTTTCGCACAATACTTTCTTTCTGTTATTGAAATGGGTAAGGACTTCCGATGCATTCGTTCCGGCTGTATGCCCAACTCGGTCGGTTATGACCTTTTATCAAATAATTACAGATTTGCATGTTAATATTTACTTTTGTCTGCAAGTCTCCTTTAATTCTTTTGCATCCAAAATTAAGAAATATGTTTTCTTATTCTCTATCTATATAAAACCGAAAGGGCACTCACTCACTCACTCACTGACTAAACACCAAATCTCGAAAACTACTTCACCAATGAAGCTGAAATTTGGCATGAATGTAGTTTATATGTAGAAAATGTCAGCTAAGAAAGTATTTTGTGATAGGTACATGGCGGAGCATACTTCTACAGACTCACGAAATCTAACTTACAGTTTCATTCCGATCTTCACGAAATTTCGCACGCTTGACCTTCAAAACAAGAGAAAGGTCACCGTCTTCCTTAATTTTCATACGGTGCATGGGAGATGGTGCTTTGCAACATAAAAATGGATTCCTAAATATCTTGGTCGCGCCATAACTTGAGAACGGCTCGACCATTTCACAGATACTTTTTTTTTCTTTTTTTTTTTTTTTTTTTTTTTTGTTATCGTTATTCTCAGAGCAAGGGTTGTAAGAAATAAAACTGGAATATTTGAGAACAACAAAGTGCATTTTCTAATGTAACCCTACGTTTCTATTGCATAGAAATCTATATTTTTGTTCCGATATTGATGAAATTTTGCACACTTTACCTTAAAAACACGAGGAATGTCACTGTCTGTATAAAATTTCATTCGGTCCATGGTGGAGGGTACTTAAGGAATTTTACGGAATGCATAGTTTTGCTCCTATATTTATGAATTTTTGCACACATGACCTTCAAACGAAGACGAAGGTCACTCGGTACATAAATGTTTGTGTGGTACATGACAGAGGATATCTTGCAGAAATCTTTGCCGAGAGAGATAAACGCGGAAACAAACAGAGAGATGGTAGAAAGATGGATTCAGAGAGAGAAGGGGAGGTGAACTAAGAGAGTGTAGGATAAATAAACGCCCGGACAACGCCGATTTTACAGCTAGTTTTACATATAAATTACGTACTAGAGTTCTGTGGCAAATGTTTAATGATACTGAACTGTCTTGTTTGTTTTGATATACACGGTTTTGCGTTCTATACGCACTATTTGTGGGATAAGTGTGCTAATACTGTATTCCACGTAACTCTAAGAGCTTTATCTATATTCATTAGTCAATGTATGAAACTACTTGCATCAGCATGAAACCTATAACTTTCAATATTACTTTATTAGATTAGATTAGTTTTTCGTTCCGTAGATCCATGTTGAGGAGATCCTCTTGGATGTGGAACATGTCAAGACACATAATTTACAAGCTGAATAATAGATGAATAATAGATAATACTAATAATATAAATACAGATACATACATTTTAAAGTTTTTTCTTTTAAAGCTGATAATATAATAATACTAATATAGTATGAGTAACGATACATGCATTATTTGGTACAATTCAAAAATTCGCTAATGGAGTAGGAGTTGGCCACTAAAAAGTCTTTTGGTTCCTCTTAAACTGATCTTTATTTGTAGCTAAATTTTTTATACTTGATGGTAAATTATTGAAAATGTGTGTTGCTCAGTAGTAGACCCCTTTTTGAACTAAAGTAAGTACTTGTGTAATCATTTTTATTCTTAGTATTGTATGCATGAACTGAGCTGTTTGTTGGGAAAAGGAATATATTATTTATGACTAATTTAATTAAGAAATAAATATACTGAGAGGCAGTAGTTAATATACCCAGTTATTTGAAGAGGTTTCTACAGGACGTCCGTGAGTTTACTCCACAAATAGTACGTATTACACGCTTTTGGACTCTGAAGACTTTTGACTGATTTGAAGAGTTACCCCAAAATATTATACCGTATGGCATTATGGAATGAAAGTAAGCAAAGTATGCAAGCGTTGTTATTTTTATGTCTCCTATGTCTGATAACACTCGTATTGCAAATACAGATTTGTTGAGTGGTTTCTGCAGTTCTGTGATTTGCTCCTCCCAACTGAATTTATTATCAAGCTGTAATCCCAGGAATTTAATACTGTCAACCTCTTTTATCTGCTCTTCTTCATACTTAATGCATATGCTGGCGGGAAATCTCTTACATGTTCTGAATTACATGTAGTGAGTCTTTTCAAAGTTTAATGAGAATGAGTTGGCATTAAATCATTTATTAATGTTCATGAAAATATCATTAGCAGACCTTTCTATAACTATGCTTGACGTACTTTTTATTCTTGCAATACTTGTATCATCTGCAAACAAAACGAACTCTGCTTCTGGTAGTGTAACTGATGAGAGGTCATTAATGTACACAAGAAAAAGCAGTGGTCTTAAGATGGATCCTTTTGGGACACCACACCATATGTAGTTCCTCCCCAATCCGATGGTGACTATTTGCTTAATCCACTAGTCACTTGCACTGACACCCTTTGTTTCCTGTTAGTGAGGTGTGTCCGCAGTTTACGTGCAGGTAGTTCAAGAGACAATGTTTACAGTTCGTTGGTCCATAGGATTTCACAGTATGTTCATTAAATAGAATAAATTCACTTTTAAGCAGAATGCTCGTACATTTAAGAAATCGAGACATCCCAGAATTTAATTAATAATGGTACTCAAGATACGTACATTTGCGTCACGTCATCACGCCTTTATCTAATGCGCTACAACGAGCACCTATCTGACTTTTCTCTGTTTCTGTTTATCATTATGTTACGAGCTACCCGCCAATACTGTATTTGTTGACTCTAGTTTACAATTAATCTTACTAAGAACGAGGTGTTTTTGCTACCTCTTCAGTGTGCCATTACTTTGAAACAGCAACACGTATTTCTTAAGTATTGTGATATGAGGGGGACAGTGCACAAATGGTTTAAATCATACTTAACTGGAAGAGTGCGGAAAGTTGAAATAAGCAGTTCACATGATATAGATGAAAGAATTAATTCCTCTAACTAGGGATTTATCAAAAATAGGGTCCCACAAGGTTCGGTCTTGGGTCCTTTGCTGTTCTTAATATATATTAATGACTTGCCATTCCACATTCACGAATATGCTAAGTGAGTACTTTTTGCTGATGATACATGTATAGGTATCACACCTGACAAACAGGAATTAACTGATGAAATTGTAAATGATATCTTTCAGAAAGTTATTAAGTGGTTCCTTACAAATGGACTCTCATTAAACTTTGATAAAACCCAGTATATATAGTTTCATACACTAAATGGCATGACACCATTAATAAATTTAGACTTTGAATGTAAATCTGTACCTAAGGTAGAATATTCAAAATTTTTTAGGTGTTTGCATTGACGAGGGACTGAATTGGAAGACCTCCTGAAACGGTTGAGTTCAGCTACTTATGCTATCAGAGTCATTGCAAAATTTGGTGATATACATCTCAGTAAATTAGCATACTACGCCTATTTTCATTCATTTCTTTCATATGGGATCATATTATGGGGCAATTCAACATTGAGTAAAACAGTGTTCATTTGCACAAAAGCGTGGAATTATCACTCATGTAACTTTTTATTAACAATCCGACCCAATTCAAAAGTAATAGCAGTGTGTATAGCTACAACACTTGGAGAAAGGATGATATTCACTATTCAATGTTAAATCTAACTTAGACACAGAAAGGGGTGAATTATGCTCACACAAAAGTCTTTGGTCACTTACCAAGTAGCATCAAAAGTCTGACAGATAGCAAACTAGTATTTAAAAAGAAATTAAAGGAATTTCTGAATGGCAACTCCTTCTACAATGTAGATGATTTTTTAGATAAAACTTACAAAATAAAAATTAGAAATAAAACATAAATAAATAAATAACAAAAAACTGTAATAAAAAATCCTTAAAATATTGATTGTCAAATGTAGACAACAGTTAATAGACTGACACGTTCCACATCATTACGAAATGTATTAATCTAATCTAATCTGTTCGTTTTGATATGCACGTTTTTGCGTTCTATACGCTCTATTTATGGGATAAGTGTGCTAATACTGTATTTCACGGAACTCAAAAGCTTTATCTATATTCATTAGTCAATGTATGAAACTACTTGTACCAGCATGAAATTTACAATTTTCAATAATACTGTGTGTCCGCAGTTTATGTGCAGGTAGTTCAAGAGACAATGTTTGCAGTTCATAGGATTTCACGGCATGTTCACTGTATAGAATAAATTGACATTTAAGAAAAATGCCTGTACATTTAAGAAGTGTAAACATTGCATAATTTAATTAATAATGGTACATATGTGACATTTGCTTCACACCATCACGCCTTTATCACACTGCGCTACAACGAGCACATGTCTGACTTTTCTCTGTTTCTGTTTACCATTATTTTACGAGCTACCCGCCAATACTGTACTTTTTGACTCTAGTTTACAATTAATCTTACAAAGAACGACTCCGTGTTGGTCTAAAACGCTAAGCAGCGAGGTTACTCGCCGTCGGAGGTTCGAGTGCTCCTTGGGGCATGGGTGTGTTTGTGTTGTCGTTAGGTTAATTACCTTAGTTTAAGTAGTTTGTAAGCTACGGACTGATGGCCACGCAGTTTGGTTCGATGGATTTACGAACATTTGATTTTTAAGAACGACGTGTTTTTGCTACCTCTTCAGTGTTCCATTACTTTGTGGGGGACTGATGACCGTTGCAGTTTGGTCCCCCTTAAACATCCATCCAACCAACCATTACTTTGAAACAGCAACAGGTAAACTTGTAAAGATTACCAGACATAGTCGTCGGGTTTGGAGGCGATCTGATCGTTTTATAGCGGCGGTGGAGTACCCGATCGGTCTAAGGCGCCTCGCTGTGAAGCGCGCGGTTGCCCGCCGTCGGAGGTTCGAGTCCTCCCTTGAGCATGGGTGTGTGGGTGGGTTGTCCTTAGGTTAGTTTACCTTACTTTAAGTAGTTTGTAAGCTACGGACTGATGACCACACATATTGGTTCGATAGATTTACGAACATTTGTACATTCGATCGTTTTATAGTTTTCAAAATGAAAAGCCAAGATCGCACATTAATAATTTATAAAATGACGAGCTTGTAACATGTATATGGCCAGATGATGGCGACACAGTGCACCAAAACCGGTCGTCATTTTATGAATTACTAGCTGAACCCCCGCTGCTTCGCATGCGAAGGCTGTTTGGTCTGCACCATTTGTTTCTTTTTAATCCTGACGAAGAATCCATATCTTAAGTTTCGTAGTTATAGCTTGAAATTTGAGTTAACAGCACCAAAATTGGCTTAGTACCAACGTATTTTCCAAAAATGTTTCATCCCCTATTTAACCCCCTAATTGATTAATTTTCTGAAAATACCGAAACACGTGTCTTTTTAATTCTGACCAAGAAAACATATACTAATTTTTGTGGTTGTAGCTTCAAAATTTCCGTATTAGCAAAAGATTTTTGAAAAACATCCCCTCTCCAATTTAGCCCCCTTGATGGTTGAATTTCCAAAAATACCGAAACACGTATTTTTTAAATTGTAACGAACAATATAAATACAAATTTTTGTAGCTATAGCTTCAAAATTGTCTTGACAACAATGTGTTTTCGAAAAGAATTTTTGATCCCCTCTTTTAGCCCCTTAGTTGTTGAATTTCCAAAAATACCAAACCACGGGCCTTTTAGTCCTGATCAACAGTCCATAACCTAAGTTTCGTAGTTATAGCTTGAAATTTGAGTTAACAGCAACATTTTTTGAAAATCAATTTTTGCGTCCTCTATTTTACCCCCTTATTGGTTGAATTTCAAAAAATGTCGAAACACGTGTCTTTTAAATTCGAATCCCGAATCCAAATCCGAAAATTTGTAGTTCTAACTTGAAAATTGCCTAAGTAGCAACATTTTTTCGAAAAACACCCTCTCTCCAATTTTACCCCGTTGATGGTTGAATTTCCAAAAATACCGAAACACGTATTTTTTAACGTCTAACCAACTATACAAATATAAATTTTTGCAGCTCTAGCTTCAAAAGTGTATCAATAGCAACGTTTTTCCTATTTAACCTATTTCCAAAAATAGTAAAAATCATGGATTTTTAATCCTGACCAAGATTAATGTGGGATCTTGGCTTTTCGTTTTGAAAACTATAGAGAACTTCTAGCTGCACCGAATGGAAATGTTTGACAGGAGAGATCGGCTTTCTCATTTTGACGTCACTTCCTTGGCTCGTTGCAGTAGCCTCAAGGCTCTCAGTCGATATACGCCATCGAAGATCGAAACTGGGCACGTATGCGTCATGATGACGTCACGCAGAAGGAAGATAGCGGTGAACGTATGCTGTCGCAGTGAATCTCATCCGTCCGACCTTCAACGCGTTCCACGGAAGCGGTGGCTCTGGAGCATGGCGATCAGCTGGCGTTGCGTGGGCGGGGCCATCCGTCGGCGCAGCGTGTTTACGGAGTCTGGTAAACACCGCTGGGGGGGGGGGGAGAGGGGGGGTGCTGGTGGCGACGGACGGCGCGGCTCTGGCCTGCGTCCGGCTGACAGCACAGCGCCGCCTTGTTCGCTCCGTAAACACACGCCGCCGCCCGGGCCCGTGTTGCCCTACCAGCTATCAATCCCGACATCAGCGCGATGCCAGGCGCCATCACGTACACATTTCCGAAAAACTGTCACTTTATTCCGATCGCCACCCACAAACATAAATTTATCCACGCGGTATGGATAGTTTTGCGCCTGGAGACCGTATTATAAACTTTTATGAAATAACCAAATAGCTTATAAAGATAATAGCGAAAACCACAGTCTAACATACGCAGTCGCGACACTCTCTGCTGTGAAAATTGTTACCAACTGACAGTTGCAACGACAATAGCGCTCCTAGTGTGGGCAAGGTGCCGTAAGAGAAATGTTTGTTTCTAATAGGGTATTTTCCTGTGTTCAAAATATGGTTCGAATTGTCGGTATTCTGTATGATTATAACATGCAGATAGCATATTGGCTCATTATTCTCACAAAATATCTGTTATTTTTACGTAATTAAAACTTAAAATATCATTAAAAATTCATTTTTTGATCACGTGTTCGAAAACGCTCTGTTATTGGCTGAAGACCACTAGGACGCGGCAGCTAGAAGACTGAGGCGTTTCATTAATTTCTCAGCGGTAAGTTTATTTTATTTTATTTTTTTATTTTTCACGTGATGTTTACAGCTTTTATGCCGCAATGGAAAAGAATTACGTTACGATTGACAGCGGAAACATCCCTAAAGTTGATGCAGTTATGGTATCTTCATTCTTCAAATGCAATCCAAAATTTTACGTGACAGAAATAAGAAATGTGAAAACTGCCCCGGCGAAGCGGCCGAGCGCATTGAGGCGCTATGCTACGAGATGCGCGAGGCCGTTCCCCCTCGGGGGTTCGAATCCCCCTCGTGCATGGATGTTTGTGACGTCTTTAGTATAAGGTAGTTCATAAGCAGTTTGTAAGTTTAGGGACTGTAGACCACGAAGTTAAGTCCCTTAAGCTTAACAAACATCTGTGAAAACTGCATTGTAAGTAACGCATACCTACATTTCAAGCTAATTCTTGCCATATATATATTATGCCATTGTAAAAAAGTACCCTAGTTGTTGGTGTCAGGAGATTTACTCTGAAGTCACAATATTATGCAGTAAAGGGTAAAATTTTACCCTCTATCCAGGCGGCCTCGGGTGATTATGTTCGCAACGTCAACAACACGATAGAAAATCTTTTCAAAGATGTTCATACCACATAGAACGACTCTATTAGTGTATCGTACAGGCCATGAAGTAAATAAATAATGTTTTTCTTACTCTATGATTGTTCAAATGTTTGTAGAGCTTATGGGACTTAACTATGGGGTCATCAATCCCAAAACTTACAAACTACTTATGAACTAGCTAATACTAAGGACGGCAGAAATATCCATGCCCGCGGGGGGGTTTGAACTCCCGACCGTAGTGGCCGTGCAAACGGTGTCTGGCGCGCCGCAGACCGCTTGGCCACCGCGGCCGGCGCTCTATACAGGTTCTTGTATGTACCCTTTCCTGGTCAGTAAAAGCAATCGCTCTCGTAAAGCCAAGGTTTCATGACAAAATATTTGCGTTGTCACGCGATTGGCTAATGGCGACGACACGTGATTATTGCTATTCAGCATCTGTTGCCAACATTATCACAGTTCACAGTCTGGATAGTTGGAAGAATTTAACCCAGTAAAGCAGAACTACTTAAAATACTGGTAGCAATGTGTAACATGATTATCTAATACCTAAAAAACGTTTCTTGTATTCTGAATTAGGTATTTATTTAGTTTTGCGAAATAAACTTCACAACATATTATAACGATTTTTTAATCATTAAACGCTTTTAATCGTATTTACACTTGCATATTACGAAAGTTTAACGGCTAAATGAATCGACGCATTAAACACATCTCGCATATACGTATTTTACGATAGGGTATGCTGCAGTAAAGTAACCAGAAGGGCGTTGTCGATGTGTGAAACGATTACCCATTATTGAAACGGTGTTTGAATAAGATCTACTGGCGATAAAAGTGCACTTACGGGAGTTAAATAATCACTACTATACTTTATAGTAGGCTAAAACAATATTCATGTTATACTTACACCAAATACATTGAGAAACGACTTTAATTGCACATAAATCGTAGGCGTGTAACATTATGAAGTTTTACTTCTCAAATGTAAACATCAGCTCATTAACCTGCACATAATACTACTTGACACCTTTGCATTAGAAGAGAATGATACTTAACAGTGAACTAATGGAATAATGTTAACCGTTTACTTACATCAAAATGATCCCCACCGTGGCCGCTTAGAACAAGTGTCAACGACATTTTGCGCATCTTCTCATATTTTGGAACTTGCAAAAACAATTTTTCTGGTGTCTTTATAAATATATTGCTACTGTGCGCAACTACGCAATATTTGTAGGACATTTTGAGAACGTGAATGCCAAAACAATATAACACCATTTGTGTGTCTTACGAGATCAGCAGCAGCTTCGTGGGTTCTGACATCACAGGACTCGTGACTCAAATGTAGCGTCTTAGTGTGGTTTCAAATTATCTGAATTTCATTTCGTTTTATTTGTTAAAGTACTGAAATTCACGAGCTAAAAGCGTTTTGAAAGCAGCTTGTTAAATTTTCTATGTAAGACCTCGGGCAGTTGAGATCTGCAAATGCAAGTTAAAACGCTCGCTGCTCCTCTAAATTACTTTGCGAGTGGCCACAGTACTTGCGCAACGAAAGTTTATCTAACTGCTCACTCCTTAATGGAGCAGCCAACGTTTTAACAAACACAAAATAAATGTCAAAAACGGGAATAGATAAATAAACATGGAATGGCGAGAATGAAATTATGTGGCAGAGGTTTGATACTTCAAATCATCATATATATATATATATATATATATATATATATATATATATATATATACTGTGTGTGACAGAGAGGCTATGTTGCGAAATTCAGGCAGTTTTATTGGTGGTCTACATTATCTGGCACACAGAAAACAAGAACACAGTTATAAACACATCACGTGTCGACGTATTCTTGTCAGATGTTTCCATCGTTATTATTTTAACGCACTGTGAGACTAGATCACATTGACAACATTACAAAAGATTGTCAATTGTCCCATATTAGGGGTAACTCTCGTAAGCTTCTGATTTTTAAGTCAAACCTGTCTCATGATTTTATTTTGTCCGGGAGACGATGTCAGCGATACGTGAGAAAATAACAGTTAATGCAGCCCCATAGTTTTCAATCTCGTTTCGGATGCTCGTTGCCACATCAGTTAATTGGTATGGTGCAGCAATACCACAGTCTAACACTGTCGAGTAACTCTGTCGGGGGAAAAGTGCGTAAGAAGCGACTCTACGCTCGAATCTGCCAGCAGATAGTAACAGAGGATTTTCAAGATACGATCTGGGAAGTTGCTACATTTAATGCTGTTACTTTCAAATTTACTAGTCAGCAAACATGGTGGTGAATTTCCTAATAAAAATATGAAAAACGTCATTGAAGTAATATAACTATTTCTGTTAATATAAAAATGCCATTACTGCGTAATACATACAACTCACAATAGCAGAATCGTAATCGTATCTTCCAAAAAGGTTTTAAGAGTAGAAATTAATTGCAAACTGATGTGGTCAAGATAAAAACAGGAAATGATTGGGATTATATTCACGTGCTAGGAGGGTTGCACGAGGTTGGGTGGTTTTTATTTTATTATTATTATTTTTCTCACTGTGGATATCGGACATTGTAATATATTCAAAACTAGACACAAATTTTACATTCGTGGATACTACTAAGTGCTATATCTCGTGTAAACGTCGTTTTCGACTTGTCCTTGCTTTTACGTCTTGCGTGCACCTACCATGATTTTTAGCTACTTCTCAGGTATCAAACTGTATATGTTCAAGAACGTCACATTCTACTGTTCTCTGTTGACAGTTATTTATAACTACGCGTTAACTTTTTAAAAACTGGTAGGTAAAACATGTCCGTATGTACAGTTTTAATTTCTCTAAAACTACAGCGACGCAGATTAAAACTAGATGGCAGATTAAAATTGTGTGCCGGAACCGGGACTCGATCCTGCGACCTTTGCCAAATGTTCAAATATTTGTATAGTCTATGGGACTCAACTACGGGGTTATCAGTCCCTAAACTTACAAACTACTTATGAACTAACCAAGACTAAAGGCAGCACAAATATCCATGCCCGAGGTGGGATTCGAACCCCCGACCGTAGTGGCCGTACAGACCGTGACTGGAGCGCCTCAGTCCCCTTTTTTTTTTTTTTTTTTTTTTTTTTTTTTTTTTTTTTTTTTTTTTTTTTTTTTTTGCTCAATGGGTGGTTCTGTTCATTGCGGACTCTGATCGTTTTTGTTCGTTGATGTTCGAAGTGTTCTTGGCTCAGCTTTTTTATTACAGAGGGCGTTGAGCCATCTGACCGGGCGCGCTGAGCCACGGCGCCCGGCAGTCCCCTCGGCCACCGCGGCCGGCGAACCTTTGCCTTTCGCGGGCAAGCGTACTACCGACTGTGTTATCCCAACACGACTCACGATGCCGCCTCACAACTTTACTTCCGCCAGTACTTCGCCTCCTACTTTCCAAACTTCACAGAAGCTCTCCTGCGAACCATGCAAGACTAGCACTCCTGGAAGAAAGGATATGGTGGAGACATGGCTTAGCCACAGCCTAAGGGATGTTTCCAGAATGAAATTTTCACTCTGCAGCGGAGTGTGCACTGATATGAAACTTCCTGGCCGATTAAAATTGTGTGCCGGAACCGGGACTAGAAACAGGGACCTTTGCCTTTCGCGGGCAAGCGCACTACCGACTGTGTTATCTCGACACGACTCACGATGCCGCCTCACAACTTTACTTCCGCCAGTACCTCGCCTCCTACTTTCCAAACTTCACAGAAGCTCTCCTGTGAACCATGCAAGACTAGTATTCCTGGAAGAAAGGATATGGCTACGGTCGGGCATGGATATTTGTGCCGTCCTAGTTCGTAAGTAGTTCATAAGTTTAGGGACTGATGACCCCCTAGTTAAGTCCCATAAGCTTAACAAACATTTGAACATTTGAAAGGACATGGTGGAGACATGGCTTAGCCACACGCTAAGGGATGTTTCCAAATTAATGATTTTCACTCTGAAGCGGTGTGTGCGCTGATATGAAACTTCATGGCACATTAAAATTGTGTGCCGGAACCGGGACTCGAACCTGGGACCTTTGCCTTTCGCGGGCAAGCGCATTACCGACTGTGTTATCCCGACACGACTCACGATGCCGCCACACAACTTTACTTCCGCCAGTATCTCGCCTCCTACTTTCATTCAGGATTATAGTCTTTCCCCAACGTTGCTCATTCTGTAACGAGAGCAAGCTGTGAAGGAATGCATGGAGCAATTTGAAGAAGAAATTACAGTTAAGGGGAAGAAATAACAACTTTGCGGTTTGCTGATAGTAAAGGAAAAGGACCCGGCAGAGCAACTGAACGGAATGGACAGCGTCTTGAAAGGAAGGTATTAAGATGAACAAAAAAAAAAAAAAAAAAAAAAAAAAAAAAAAAGTTACGGAACGTAGTGTCAGAAAATTAGACGATGCTGAAGAAATTAGTAGTAGATGACGTTCAAGCAAGAGTACATACATATTAGGAATTGCGGATCATTCCCGGGTCGACGAGATGACCCGGTGAACTTCGTATCACTTACCTCTTAATATAATTAATATTAATTTAAATCATATGTATTTTAGACCCAGTAGCTGTATAAAGGCATCATCAGATAGTCTAAGTATTGGCTCGATAGTGGGCGGAAAGAGTGGGCAAATCACGCACACTGTCCAGGATAATGTTCATGTCACATTCGTGGAAGTTCAGGGAAGGTTTAAACGGTGATAAAATTGGAAAAATTGCGAGGAAAATTTAGAATAAAAACATGTAAAATAATGACTTGATTTTTGTGTTGGGTGCGTTCAGAAACATATTTTGAAATAGTAAATTTTGCTTTACACGATCTGAACCCGTATATGAACTGTCAAAGTCACTGTCAAACGTTACACATACACTAAATATATGCAAAGTGCACACTTAATATAGTGCCACTGCAAAATGCCTTGAAACTAACGCATTTATTTGTATTTGTTACAGCGAAGATGGCCATGTCGCTACCTTTGTAAACATATGTACTAGATGACCCAGTGAACGTCGTATCACTTTCCTCTTAATATAAACCATAAATATGGATGACTATAATTTTTCCATATTTTATCACCTTTTGAAACCATCCTTTAACTTCCACAAATGTGACATGAAGATTATCCTGAACATGTGTGCGTGATTTGCTCACTCTTTCCGCCCACTATCGAGCCGATACTCAAGACTATCTGACGATGACCTTATAAAGCTATTGGGTCTAAAATACATATGATTTAAATTAATGTGTTTTGTATTAAGAGTTAAGTGATACGAAGTTCACTGGGTCATCTAGTTTTAAATAAAATATTACATTTCTGTAACACTGGACTATTTTCCTTTATATATTTTAATACCCGTAACACATTATGTGGCAAGAACAATGACTTGCTTTAACATGTGCGCCATTGTGGACAGCAGACGCCACCTGCCATAAGTGGTTACGGTTAACGAAGTGGGTTGTCGTTCTCGCCAACATCGTGTGGTTTCTAGGCGGTTTCGCACAATCCACTAGGTGAGTACCGGACTGGTGCTCGCAAATATATAGGTCTACACACTTTTACGTGTATAACACTCACTACCGGGTGATCAAAAAGTCAGCATAAAGTTGAAAACTTGGTAAATCACGGAATAATGTAGATAGAGAGGTAAAAATTGACACACATGCTTGGAATGACATGGGGTTTTATTAGAACAAAAACAAAAAAGTTCAAAAAATGTCCGACAGATGGCGCTTCGTCTGATCAGAAAAGCAATAATTAGCATAACAAATTAAGACAAAGCAAAGATGATGTTTATTACAGGAAATGCTCGATATGTTCACCATCATTCCTCAGCAATAGCTGTAGTCGTGGAGTAATGTTGTGAACAGCACTGTAAAGCATGCCCGGAGCTATTGTGAGGCATTGGCGTCGGATGTTGTCTTTCAGCATCCATAGAGATGTCGGTCGATCACAATACACTTGCGACTTCAGGTAACCCTAAAGCCAATAATCGCACCGACTGAGGTCTGGGGACCTAGGAGGCCAAGCATGACGAAAGTGGCGGCTGAGCACACGATAATCACCAAACAACGCGCGCAAGAGATCTTTCACGCGTCTAGCAATACTTGTTTTGTCCAATTAAAACCCCGTGTCATTCCAAGCATGTGTGTTAATTTTTACCTCTCTATCTACATTATTCCGTGGTTTATTAAGTTTTATACTGGCTTTTTGATCACCCGGTATATGCTGCCAAATATCCTCCGCGGGAAGAACGGGGTGTAATCGGTTGGCGACAAGGATGGTATCCGGCCATCTCTAAAACGTAACGACGCCAAATTCGAATTAACCACGCCTGTATAGGCGGAATGAGAAAAACGTATAAGTAGTTCCAGTACTGCAACAACAAACCTCAACGGTGTGCAAATTATTTGTAAATCTATCGGACCAAACTGCGTGGTCATCAGTCCGTAGCTTACAAACTACTTAAACCTAGGTAAACTAACCTAAGGACAACACACACACCCATGCCCCAGGGAGGACTCGAACCTCCACGGCGAGCAACCGCGCGCTCCGCAGCGAGGTGCTTTAGACCGCTCGGCTACTGCACCGCGGCTCTTGACGATGTATATCACGATCACGCAGTCAAAGCCATACGCACGTCAGTACAGTCACCAGAGCGTGCACAATGTGGACGCTAGTATCGTGTTTACCCTCCTTTTGCAGCAATGCAGGGTGAAAATTTCTCCTGATGACGATTGCAGAGGTGCCAAATAAAGTCTTACATTATGGTCTGCCTTGCAATATTCATCTGATGCCTCAGTTGAACCAGAGCTCGTGCCGGTCGTGTAGAACGCGCTAAGATGACGTTAACCCCCTCATGCGTCGCGTCCTCAAATGAGGACACTTAAATTTTCTCTCATTTCTGTCATTTTTTTTACATCTGACGTGACCGTAAAACCACAGGTACACCATATGAGGACTAACAATGAATGCTAGTATGTCTCCTAGACAGCATTGTCAGTCGTCAGGCTGAAAAAAAAGGAAAGATTACAAGAAAGAGTAGAGTAGGCCTTCAGCTGAAAGCACATTGTTGTCTGTAGAGCGAAAAAAAAAAAAAAAAAAAAAAAAAAAAAAAAAAAAAAAAAAAGCCTCTAATTCGGTACCCAACGAATTACGCTTCGATGGGTATAACATTGGCCAGTCAAGTCAGATGATCCCATTCCCAAGATGTGTCATGCTCGGGACTGCACAAGATAGGTCTTACGTCACCAAATATTGTATCAGAAATTTTATTCATTGTCGGATTGGTAATTCGTGCACGAGAGGGTTAATGAGGGACGGATCCGGCTATAATGATGGGCAGGGTAGTTCACGTGCACCTAAAAGAGCACGTTGGGATGTACGGGATACGTGTGGACGTGCATTGTCCTGTTGGAAAAGCACATCGCCTTGTGGGTGCATGAACGGTGGCAAGACGGGTTCAACGATAGTTTCAATGTACCGTGTACTGTTCAGTTTCCCCACAACAAACACCAGAGCAGAACGGCCAGTGTAGGATATGGCTTCCACATCATAAAGCCTCTGCCTCTGTCGCGTACACTGCAGATATTCGCACTCCCCTGCACGACATACACGCCTACGACCATCATTGACACCGAGGCGCCTTAAGCCCTTTTTAAACGATGAACGAAGGTGAACAAGATAGATAATAGTCTATTGAAGCGCTCCTAGCGTACCAGCTCTGAACTACAAACTCAAGCAAGATCTTGTGGCAGCGTGTTATCGAACAGTAATACCCGATGTTGAAGGTGAGGTTATAACAGGCGATTTGTCATGTAGAAAGTCATAGTTTAATACTGGAATTGAGGAAACGACGCTAAATGTTATTGACGGCCAAAGAAAACCTTGCAGTCTATGTTTTTGGTCAACTTAGTGTGGTAAAGTTCAGGGAAGTGAAACAACATTTCAAAACATTCACATCTATTTTCAAGCGAAAAAAATAAACTTATAAACACATCAAGCCATATTTATAAGAGCGTAAAAAGACCTTCTTTACTTTATCTACTACGATTTGCCCACTGACATTGTTAATAACGTTATGCCCAACTGAATTTTTGTCTTTCATTTGGACTGACTTTTTCATTTCAAATGCTATCTAATGAAAATTGCATCATCAAAGTACAATCTTATTCAGATAAACAATAGGCTTCAGTCTTCTCTGTTACGATATTGCAAAAGATAAACCATTTTTCGGTTTGAGATGTAGGCCTACGACCTCGCTTTTCGGTGGACAATATTTGAGATAAATGATTAAGTCGTCATGAAACGTTTGCAATTTACCGCTAAACCAAAGTATAATAATAAACTAAAGATTAATAAGACAATTTTGCGTGCAAACCGTGTAATTGTAGACTACAATATGAAAATCGCCTGACGAAAATAGGTTAACTTCCGATGTCAGCAGACGACCGGTCAATCAAAACAATATACTCGAAAACGCTTAACGTGACGTTGACGTTAGGTGACGGTCTGGTGACGGACAGTGTGAATGCCGTCATTAGAAATACATTTTGTAACACATTCTGATCATAAACTTCGACATAACGCAAAGCCGGCCGCGGTGGCCGAGGGGACTAAGGCGCTCCAGTCACGGTCTGCACGGCCACTGCGGTCTGGGGTTCGAATCCACCCTCTGGCATGGATATTTGTGCCGTCCTAGTTCGTAAGTAGTTCATAAGTAGTTTGTAAGCTTAGGGAATGATGACCCCGTAGTTAAGTCCCATAAGTTCTACAAACAAACATTTGAAACAAACATAATGCAAAATATACGTAAATACGAAGGGAAATGGCGTACTGGAGCGGTGACTGCAGCTGACAGCTACTAGCTCGCGCATGCGCAGTGAACCCACTAGTACCGAATATAGAACTGCCCCTATTTCTTTATCGCTATAATTATCCCGCTTCGATACTAGCGCGATCATGCTACTGCAGCCGTTCAAACGACTGACGGCCGCCATTAACGCAACTTATTATCAATCTATTACAAGTTCGTTGATCGTTTAAAACGGGCTTTAGACCGCCGGCTACTCCACCGCGGCTCAACGGTGTGCGTCGGAGGTTTTGGAGAGCCTCGCAGCGAGCTCAGTGCGCCCGGCGGATGCTGCGTCGACTCGCGGCCGCCTGTACTTGACCCGCATCGGCTAAAATAAAAGACGAGCGGGGGCTGGCGTGCGGGTGTTTCACACCAGCCCCCAGCGCCGACAACAGCGCTACAATGGCTCCATTGTGGCGGCCCAGATTGTTGAGACAATGGCGGGCCCCTGGAGTGCGCGCAGCTGTACTGACACAACACAATAAAAGCCAAGGCGGCCGCTGGCGCCTTTGTTATCCCTTTAAGCCGGCCGCGCCTCCTTTCAGACGCCACCCCCGCGCGGAAGCTCTCGATCAGAGCCGAGTGTCCTCGGCAGAGCGCGCCCGCACCGCGACACCGACCGGGGTATTTATAAACCCGGCGGATCAGGTGGACCGAGGCGACCACCACACTGTTCTGCGCCGAGGGCCTGTCTGAAGGGATGACGCGCTATAAGAGTAAAGCTTGTGGAATCTGACCTCGGGGAAGATCAGTTTGGATTTAGGAGAAATGTAGGAACACGGGAGGCAATACTCACATTACGACTTATCTTAGATGGTAGGCTAAGGAAGGGCAAACCTTCCTTTTTTGGCGTTTGCAGCTTTGGAGAAAGCTTTTGACAATGTCGACTGGAATACACTCTTCCAAATTCTGAAGGTAGCAGGGGTAAAATATAGGGAGCGAAGAGTTATATTCAACCTACACAAAAAACAGACAGCTGTTATTAGAGTCGAAGGGCAAGAAACGGACGCAGAGGTTGGGAAGGGAGTAAGACAGGGTTGTAGCCTTTCCCCAATGTTGTTCAATCTGTACACTGAGCAAGCAGTGTAGGAATGGAAGGAGAAATTTGGAGAGGGAATTAAAGTTCAGGGAGAAGAAATAAAAAGTTTGCGGTTTGCCGATAACATAGTAATTTTGTCAGAGCCTGCAAAGGATCTGGAAGAGCAACTGAATGGAATGGACAGAGTCTTGAAAGGAAGATATAAGATGAACATTAACAAGAGTAAAACGAATGTAATGGAATGGAATGTCAGAAAATCAGGCGATGCTGAAGGAATTGGATTAGGTAATGAGACAATAAAAATAGTAGATGAATTTTGTTATTTGGGTAGCAAGATAACTTCTGATGGCCGAAGTAAAGAAAAAATGCAGAAAGGCTATGGGGAGAAAAGTGTTTCTAAAGAAGTGAAACTTGTTAACATCCAATATTAATGTAAATGTTACGATGTCCTTTCTGAAAGCCTTTGTATCGATTGTAGCATAGTATGGCAGTGAAACGTTAACGATAAGGAGTTCAGACAAAAAGATTATAGAAGATTTTGAAATGTGGTGCTACAAACGAATGATGGAGATTAGATGGGTAGATCATGTGACTAATGAGGAGGTGCTTAACCGAATTGGGGAGAAAAGGAGTTTCTGGCATATCCTGACTAAGAGAAGGGATAGATTCGTAGGACATATTCTCAGACATCAAGGAATTGTCAACGTAACATTAGAAGGAAGTGTGTGGGGTAAAAATCGCAGAGGGAGACCGAGGGACGATTACAGTAAGCAGATTCAAAACAATGTAGGTTGCCGAATGTATTCTCAAATGAAGAGACTTGCACAGGACAGGGTAGCGTGGAGAGCTGCATCTAACAGTCTGCGGACTGAAGACCACAACAACAACAAGAGTAAAGCGTCTCGCCAACGTCTAGATGTCTGAATCCGCAGTTCGGTGATGGAAAGTGGCTCACTCCCACGCGGAGGGCCCATGTTCACTTACCCGTTGTTGTGGTCTTCAGTCCAAAGACTGGTTTGATGCTGATCTCCACGGTACCCTATCCCGTGCAAGTCTCTTTCTCCCCGAACAAGAACGGCAACTTACATCCGTTTGAACCTGCTTGTTGTATTCGTTCAAATGTTTGTGAACCTCAGCGCTGTGGCCATCACTCCCTAGACTTACTAACTACTTAAACTATGAAACACACAACACACACACACACACACACACACACACACACACACACACACACACCCATGACACAAATCTCTGGCGGATCTCCGTAGCATTATGCCTTAGGCTTTTGACACCGTACTTCACAAACCGCTTTTAATCAAATTGCGAGGTTATGGTATATCGCCCCAAATTTGCGACTGTATAGGGGATTTCTTGTCAGAGAGGACACAGTTTGTAATAATCGATGGTAAGGCATCGACTAAAACAGAGGTGATATCGGGCGTTCCACAGGGTAGTGTTATTGGTCCTCTGCTGTTCCTGTTAAACTTTGTTTACAAGATAAATCAATCAAAAGTGAATGCTGTAAACTCTACTAAATACCTAGGAATTACTATTACTTCAGACCTAAACTGGAAAGAACACTTAGATAATGTCGTGGGAAAGGCAAAGCTACTAAAGAAACTGAAAACACTATGCTTCTCCGTCGTCTTTTGGAGTATTGCTGCCCAGTGTGGGATCCTTATCAGGTGGGTTTGACGGACATCGAAAGAGTCCAAAGAAGAGCAGTTCGTTTAGTATTGTCACAATACACGGGTCGCAGCGGCACGGATGATACAGGATCTGGGATGGGAATCATACAACAACGGTGTTTATCACTGCGGCGTGGGCTACTTACAAAACTCCAATCGCGAACAGTCTCCTCCGAATGCGAAAATATATTGTTGACTCACACTTACATAGGTAGAAATGGTCATCAGAATAAAATACGAAAAATCAGGGTTCTAACGGAGAGCATCAGGTTTTCTTTCTTCCCGCGTGCTATTCGAGAATGGAATGGGAGATAATTAGTATAAGGGTGGTTCGGTGAACCTTATGCCAGGCACTTAAATGTAATTTGCAGAGTATCCCATGTAGATGTAGATGTAGACCACGCGGCTATTCTCGTGAGGCTATTAAACTCGAATCTTGGTCTCCCTCTTTGACTTTTACCCCACACACTTCCCTTCAATACTAAATCGACGATTCCTTGATGTCTAGAGATGTATCCTTCCAGTCAATCACTTCCTTTTCTTAAGATGTGTCAGAAAGTTTTCTTCCCAATTCTGTCATATACCTCCTCATTTGTTATGCGATCTGCCCATAGAATCTTCAGCACGCATTTGTAGCACCATATTTGAAAAGCTTACATCAACTTTTGTCTTAATTGCTTATCGTTCACGTTTCAGTCCAGTACAATCCTACATAACAGACAAATGATTTCAGAAGGGATTTTCTGGCAGTTAAGTTGTTATTCGATGTCAACAAATTTCTCTTCTTCACCAATGTTTTTCTTCCCATAGCCATTCTATATTTTATATCTTCCTTACTTCGGCCATCAGAAGTTGCTTTGCTACCCAAATAACAGACCTCAAGTCCTCTTGAGTCTTTTGCGGTGGCTTTTTTCAATGGAAATGTTCTCAGTGTTCAAGCTGCGTCACGTCGAATAAAATCCTAAAGCTCTAGGATTTTATTCTGCGTGCCGCGACGTGTACACCAAGAGCATTTTATAGAAGAACTCATTTATATTTTTATTGTCTCATTACCTAATCTAACTTCTTCAGTGTCGCCTTTCTTAAGACTACATTCTATTACCCTTGTTATGATATTGTCAATTTTCATCTTATACCCCTTTTCAAGATGGTGTACATTTCGTTCTTTTCCTCTTCCAGGTCCTTTCCTGTCTCTAACAAAATTACCGGTCAATTGACAAACCGCAAAGTTTTAATTACTTCTTCCTGAACTTTAATTCATTCCCTTCACAGCTTGCTCAAAGTACAGTTTCAATAACATCTGGGAAAGTGTTCATCCCCGTCTTACTCTATTCCCAACCTCTCCATCACTTTCACACCATTCGGCTCTTATAAGTGCTGTCTAGTATTATCCAAGATGAATATAACTTTTCGTTCCGTATATTTTCCTCCTGTTACCGTCAGAAATGGAAACTGTATTCCAGTCGACATTCCCGATACTACATACATTCATTGGTGGAATGATTGGATCGGAGTCCATTCTCTGGCGATTACAGGATTTCGATTTAGAGGTGCTTGGCCTCCTTTAGAGTGGGCTTTATCGAAGTAAATACTAAAACCCACTAACTTTATACGGGTAGGGGGGACCTAGAACCCATAACCTCTCCCCCCGCCTCCATAGATTCAATAATGGTTCCATTCGTCCTCTTTAAGTCAGTTGAGTGCCTGATACAGAGGAGCTATCCCACAAAATTTCTTGGATATCAGCGAAAGATCCGTACCGAAAAACTGGAAAGTTGCACAGGTCACTCCATTACAGGCCCATATCACTGACGGCGATTTGTAGCAGGATTTTGGAACATATACTTTCCTCAAACATTATGAACTATCTCGAAAGAACGACATATTGATCCATAGCCAACACCGATTCGCAAAGTATCGTTTATGTGAAACACAGCTAGCTCTTTCCTCACATGAAGTGATAAGTGCTATCGACAAGGAATCTTAATTCGGTTTCATATTTCTAGACTTCCTGAAGGCTTTTTTCACTGTACCTCACAAGCGGCGTCTAGTCAAACTGCGTGTTTATGGATTATCGTGTCCGTTGTGTAGCTCATTTAGACCGCGTATGACGCTGTCTTTCATTCGGTGCCAAAAAAGGCAATTGACACAAAGTAATGATGTGTGAGCACTTAACGAAATCCGTTAAGCTTTATTCACACAATAAATCAGGAACAACTTACATTGCAAAGAAGTCACAGAAAATGTTATGGGGAAATAAAACCAAAGGTAGCGTTTCATCGGCAGAACACTTACTTTTTGGAGTAAGCAACAGTTCGACTAAAGAGACTGCCTACACTAGACTTGTGCGTCCTCCTTTGGAGTATTGCTGCTCATTGTGGGATCCCAATCAGGTGGGACTGACGGATGACATAGAAAAAGTTTAGAGAAGGCAGCTAGAGTTGTGCTATTGATGTTCAGTGAAGAGTTTACACAAATTATTCACGAGTTGGGGAGGAAATCATTAAAAGAAAGACGTCATTCGTTGCGGCGAAATGTGTTCACGAAATTTCTTCCCCCAACTTTCTCTTCCGCGAAGCGAACGTCTGGGTCCAGCTTCTGCGGCTGTATAATTAGAGAGTCCATCGAGATCCGAGTGAGGAAATCACATATTAATCGCGACACGGACTACATACTGAGTGAAACATGGAAACGTGCATTCAGCATAATTAAGCTAGGAAATAAAATTCCGCATAACGGGCTGACGTCGGCCAGGAACGGGGATACAGCGCAGACAACCCCAGCGCACACCGCTGGGCGCGGACGCCGTGGGTAGTGAGATATAATAGTGGTGTCCGGACACTTGCCCAGCTGGATACTTGCCACGCCGGACATTTGCCACACTTTTGCCTGCTCCGAAGGGTTGGGTACCATTGTCTCCTCCTCCTCCCCATCCCCATCCATACTGACTCATATTGTTCACGTGTTACTAGCACTGATATTACAAATGGAGCCAAAGAGTAGATACCTTTCAAGGTTTCATACTATGCCGTATTATGAAATTCGGAAGATGAAGATATAGATCGTAAATGTTCAAATGTTTGTTAAGCTTAAGGGACTTAACTGCGGGGTCATCAGTCCCTAAACTTACAAACTACTTATGTATTACCTTATACTAAAGACGGCAAAAGCATCCATGCCCGAGGGGGATTAGAAGCCCCGACGGGGAGCGGCCTCGCACATCATAGCATAACATCTCAATGCGCTTGGCCACTCCGCCGCGGCGATAGAGATCGTAAAGAGCGGCATTACACCGTTACTGAAATATGGTAAAAAAAATTAAAAACTGCTTCTTTTGCAACTGAATTATACTATCAATAATGTGGAAATCACGTTGTTTCATTTAAAATTCTTACATTTTAACTCAGGCATTTAAAAGGGGGCAAATACAAAGTGTAGTTTCTATAGAATGATGTTCGATATATAATGAAATGAAGTGTCATACCTACATGTGAAAGAAAGAAAATACCACCTAACACTTCTCTCCCATCAGTATCATGATTATAGAGTTCTTAACAAAATATAACAGAAAAAATTTAATTCCGTTTGATTCGCTGAAGGAATAATAAAATAATTTGTAAATGCTTCATACAGTGGAAGTAGTTAATCAGATTGTAATATTCAGGTTGCGTCATATACAGTTCCGGCGAGATTGTCTATCAGCAAGCTCACATGAGGATGGCGGGCAGTTGCGCCGCTGAAATACTGTGTCAAGTTGACTTTAGTATCCGGCTGCAAACCCGAGAAGATTACAAACATATACATGACTTATTTATATTCACTGTGGAAAGAAATGTTTCACGTGTAAGATAAGCTGAACATGGATAATACTTTTTCAGTCTCATTATGAAGACGTGGGAACTTTTTTCGAGGAAATCCTTCGTAGGGTTCCTTAACGTTTTAAAGTAATACAATTTCTCTTCCAATCGGACATTACACTGCAAATCTATAAATCCCTTCTGCAGATGGACAGGAGCATTTTAACTGATGCAGCAAATGGTCTTGCAAACGCCTCAGATGCGACCTTGGCAGTATCCTGAAAACAATTCGAAAAGGGGTCCTGTGTTTACTTCAACATTAAAATTAATTTCACAACATTTTCATTTTCTTTCATATCAGAGCTTAGGGAAATGGGCACTGGTTGTTTGAAAAGCCAAGCAAGGCCAAGAAAGTCCGAGCATCATTTGGCCCTCCGTGGCCGGCCCGGGCCTAAACAAAGAGGACCACTCGATACGGAAGACTCTACTACGGGAATAAGACAGCAGGGGCGCTGCAGTAAACCCACTCGACTCATCAGCTGACAAGGAAAGGACGCCCAATCGTCATCGTCGAATTCGTCCAAATTTATGGTACATGTGAGTGAGATATGAAAGTTGAGGCGCTATGCTCCGATGCGCGAGGCTGCTCCCCGTCGGGGGTTCGAATCACCCTCAGGCATGGATGTTTTGTCGTCTTTAGTATAAGGTAGTTCATAAGTAGTTTGTAAGTTTAGGGACTGATGATCCCGCCGTTAAGTCCGTTAAGCTTCAGAAACATTTGAGATATGAAAGTGCACCAAGTGGGAACTGCAGATGGCTAAGCGATTTGGAAATAAAAGTTATTTTGATACGCATCTATCACCATATGCACCTTATCAACTGCCCCTGAGACAATCTGTTTAGAAAGCGTTGTTTGGCTCAGTGGTAACGTAGCTCAAGACGACTTGTTACGGAATATGCAGGGCCGACTCAGAAAAGAGGCATCGCGGCGACTTATAGCGGAGATTGACGATGACGATCTGACAACAGCTACGGCGCATAGCCCCAAAATAAATCGCCCAGTTGACTGGCTTCCAGACACAAATGAAAACTAAACTGCTACTCATACGCAATGAATTAATGGCCTCTAACAGAGAAATCGCGAAGGAGTTTCTAGAATGTATTGTGGTACTAGTTCCGAAACACCCCAGCAGTATTTCGGTAAAACAATCTTCGACCCATCAGTCTCCTGAACAGCGACTACAAAATTATGGCTCGCGTACTCGCTTTAAGATTGAAAATGATAATGCACGAGGTCACTGGTCCATATCAGTCACGTGTGAGTAAGGAGAGATCAATTCTTCAAACTGTCTGCGAATATAGAGACATTATTGCGACAGCAGATATTCTCAGACTACGGTAAGCTATCATGACACTTGATTTTGAGAAGGCTTTCAAAAGACTGGATCATCAGTATCTTCTCAAAACTATGTCCGCGATGGCGATTCCCTATAATTTTGTCAACGTCGTCGGAAGAATTTTGAGGAATAGCACATCCAGGATCATGGTCAATGGGCAGCTAACGAAGCCGATAGACTTCACACGTTCAGTTAGACAAGTGTCCAATGTGCATGGCTTTATTCGCCATTGCCATTGAGCCCCTCATAGCCACTCTACAGCAACGACTGCGAGGATTGTGGATCCATGGTCAATCTATTGTTTGCAAGGCATACGCCGATGACGTGGGTCTTGTTATCACAAGTGGAAATTTCATCGAAAGGCATTTCAGGTTTAAAGTAGCTTGTTATGTTTTCTAAGCAAGATCTCGTGCAATTGAGATCCACAAATGTAATTAAAACGCTAACTTGTGCTCTAAATTACTTTATGAGTGGCCACAGTATTTGCGCAACGTAAATTTATCCAACTGCTCACTCCTTAAGGGAGCAGCCAACGGTTTAACACATACAAAATCAATTTTAAAAAAATAAATGGATAACTAAACATGAGACGGGGAGCATGAAATCATAAAGCAGAGGTTTGATACTTTAAATCATAATCTATTCAGTAAAATGAACAAGCAAATAAATGTGGGGAGCCCAAATAAAGTGGATTAAATCATAAAATTACTGCCCGTAATGAAAATGGTTTCTTGTATGATTAATATTAAAAATCTGTACCCTCAAGTATTTATATAATAAAATAATATTTAAAAACTATATTTGAAATTTAAGAATTGAACATTACGATGAATTTTAAAAAAATTTAAAAAAAGGGGGAAGTAGTGGGAATCGAACCTTTTATTTTAACGTTTATTAAACTTGTATATAGAAAGATAACAGTTACATAGATTTTACAGTAGTCTTCGTTTTCTATTTCACATATATTATATAAGAGAAACATTTACATATTGCCTTTTTGTAATTCAGTCTCCTTGTTATCATGATTGTCGCTGAAAGAGAGACAGAGAGAGAATACTTTTTTTTCATGTGACACTAGTGCATTATTAAATTTATTATTTTTTTTCTCTTTTGTTTCATTGTTTACTTTAGCGTAGCATACATCTACTAGGTTGATTTGCACTGAAAAGTGCACTGGATAGAATGAGGATCACAACAAAAATGGAAATGAAATCAAAATAATTAGGCACTCATAAATATAAGCCGATATATAAAACAAAATGTGGACAAATTAAAGGAAGAGACATAATAATAACTAGAAATACAAAAAAAAATACAAAAAAATTATACTAAGACAAATATAATGAAAGTGTCTGGGTTATGAAAAAACATGGGCAATCAAAGTGAAACACATAATGATAAGAAGAAGTATATAGTACAGAAATTAATACTAAACAATATATATAATGCAAATGCATGGACAATGAAACAAGTCCCTTTTTTAAATTTATTTTCTTTGCACAATCAATCACTGGGAGTACACTGTTTAACTTCGCGTATGATTATGACATACTGGGTGTTCACAAAATATTTATGGCTCAGTCGGGATATGAACCCTTCTTTTATATATAAAGACATAGATTCATCTATAACTTAATAACACTGGAATGTGATATAAGAGAGAGAGAGAGGGGGGGGGGGTACTGGGGCGAGATAGTGAAAGCACAATTTAATAACTAGCGATCAGTTTAAAACGTGACATTAAAACATAATATGAAATACATTTGCATAAAGGAGTGAAATCTGTTACCTTGCTCTTAATGAAAAGCTCTTAATTTTATATATATATATATATGTCACACTTTTTATTCCCACGTTTTGTAGGTATACGCATTGCATTCGCTTTCTTTACTCTTTGCTTGATACTTTGACACTCGACGTTAAGATTGGAACTCTAGGCGCTAACTGACAGCTAAATTTACCTGTACCAATATGCCACATATAAATTGTTATAAGGGTTCTAATATAGTAGCAAAACTTATTGACAATTTGGATTAACATCCTAAAATTTCTTTTTACCACTCTTAATGGCTACGTGCACACATAATTTTTATGCTCGCAACATCTATGTCAAACCACCTTTAGAATTTGTTCAAAAGTTCAAATATTTGTATAGCTTATGGGACTTAACTATGGGGTCATCAGTCCCTAAACTTAAAAACTACTTATGAACTAGCTAATACTAAAGACGGCACAAATATCCATGCCCGAGGGGGGGAATTCGAACCCCCGACCGTAGTGCCCGTGTAGAATGAGACTGGCGCGCCGCAGAACGCTCGGCCACTGCGGCCGGCCCTTTAGAATAATGCACGATTCATTGGCCTTCTTGTGTGATTAATATTAAAATTTTGTACCCTCAGTTTCGTGTTAGCGTATTTATACAGGGTGTTACGAAAAGGTACGGCCAAACTTTCAGGAAACATTCCTCAAACACAAAGAAAGAAAATATGTGGACATGTGTCCGGAAACGCTTAATTTCCATGTTAGAGTTCATTTTAGTATTTCTCTTTAAATTTAAATTTCATTCCAACGTGATCAAATTGTCAATTTTTACAATCAACATGTGTGGGCTGACGAGAATGCGCACGCAATTGTGCAATCACGTCATCAACACAGATTTTCTATGAACGTTTGGGCAGGAATTGTTTGTGATGTCTTGATTGGGCCTCATATTCTTCCACCTGCGCTCACTGGAGCACGTTATCATGATTTCATACGGGATACTCTACCTGTGCTGCTAGAACATGTGCCTTTACAAGTACGACACAACATGTGGTTCATGCACGGTGGAGCTTCTGCACATTTCAGTCGACGTGTTCGTACGCTTCTCAACCTCAGGTTCGGTGACCGATGGATTGGTAGAGGCGGACCAATCCCATGGCCTCCACGCTCTCCTGACCTCAACCCTCTTGACTTTCATTTATTGGGGCATTTGAAAGCTCTTGTCTACGCAACCCCGGTACCAAATGGAGAGACTCTTCGTGCTCGTATTGTGGACGTCTGTGATGCAATACGCCATTCTCCAGGGCTGCATCAGCGCATCAGGGATTCCATGCGACGGAGGGTGGATGCATGTATCCTCACTAATGGAGAACATTTTGAACACTTACTGTAACAAAGTGTTTGAAGTTACGCTGGTACCTATTGTTGCTGTGTGTTTCCATTCCATGATTAATATGATTTGACGAGAAGTAATAAAATGAGCTCTAACATGGAAAGTAGCGTTTCCGGGCACATGTCCACGTAACATATTTTCTTTCTTTGTGTGTGAGGAATGTTTTCTGAAAGTTTGGCCGTACCTTTTTGTAACACCCAGTATAATGATATCCGATATTAAAAGGAAGGTAGTTGGTCTTGTTTAAAGGTTGTTGCCGCGCGTTGAAATCGATGCATTGATATAGGTCGACAGAGCTTATTTACGTCAACGGTACGTCACGATGACGCAAACACTCGCCTGAACAACTTCGGACAGCGAGTTTCACATGGTACATCAGAGGGATCCTAATGTCCCGTCAGGAACCCAAGTCAGATGTCAGCTTGCACTTTGGTTTATGACGCTGCATATGGAAAGTCCTATCGGGCAGAAAAGTGTTAACACTAGGACAGCCGATGGGATATTTTTGTCCCGTGGCAATATTTAAATCCCTCCCCTTCGTTTAATTGTTTCATGAGGTGGATGAGGCTTCATGACTTTTAATGTTTCTTACCCTAGTCCATTTCTAAATTAAAGTTATCTCTACGTGTTACGTAGTTATCGAGAAAAAACAACAAATACCGTAAACGGCCGATGGGACATTTTTTGTCCCATTGTATACACTAAACGTTGCCGATTGCTACACACAGTTAGAGGCTTTTACTGTTGTCTGCTGCTACAATGCTGGTGTGAAGCAATGCGTTCAGTGCCTTGAACAGTAAAAGTTTATATAAATGTAGGTGACAGGGCCTATGAGGTGTGCAACATGGCTCGTCGGCGCGGTCTCTCAGATGAACAGCTGTTAGTGTTGCTGAATAGTATTGAAGATAAATCCGAAGAGGAATATGAAGATGGTATTTCAACTGATTTTGATTATGATGCAAAAAAAGTACGACGGAGATCTCGAATGAATCAGTGGCAGTGAAGAAAATTCTGATAATTACAATTTCTTCACGTCACTTTCACTAGCAAGAGAGCTGAAAACAAAACGAATTAGCTGGCTTCGTAACATGAACAAAATTAGACGGGAAGTGCCTGAGTGCGTGAAGTAAACTCGTGAGAACCTACACAAGACTGTGGTTTTCAAACAGGACGATATGACCCTCGCAGTGTATCAAGCACAGCCAGGAAGAAAACGCAATAATTCTCAGCTTCTTGCATCCAGATGTACAAATTGGAAATTATAGGAAGGCAATGCCTGACACTGAGACAAGTTACAATGAATTCGAGTATGGAGTAGATGTTTCTGACCAAATGGTCCGCAAATAGTGAAAGCTGGTGGAAGAAGGTGGCCTGTTCATACTTTTTATAATATTCTAGATTTAGCAAGCATCAGAATAACAAGACAAGATTTCCTTCTGAAAAATGCAGATGAACTTGCCAAAGACTATACAGAAATCAGTGTCGGAGCTCTACCAGTTCACGTTGAAGCATCAGATGTAGGTGGGAACTGTTGCTGTTGACAGGTTCGAAAATCCTGCACAGAAGGAAAATGTTTCTACAAATTTGCATCGTGTGACAGACGAGTTTTTAAGAAATGCGTTGCTGTAGTTCCTTGTGTCTACAGACAATGGTGACCAGTCTAAAAGGAATTACATAGACTAGTTTTATCTTTGGAAAATGCTTCAAAGTGCAGAATGACATTAGACTACGATAATGTATTGATGGTGTATTATGTTATTCTTAGTTGTAGAAAATATCATTTTGAACTAAAAATTCATGCTACGACTTCATTTCTATTTAAGAAATTTGATTTCTTTATGACATGATGAACAATTTTCAAGTATTTGCATATTGTAGTTCATTTGTCTAAAAGTAATGAAAATATTTTATATTTATATTGCTGCGTTTTGAATTAAATTGCATCTAGCACGTTTGTACTTAACATTTAGAATAAATAAACAACACATGAGACCATCAGTATCGATATTTCTTACAGAAAAAGAAGGCATTTAAAAAATGGCTACATACTAGAAATCAGGCAGACAGAGAAAGTTATGTTGAAGAAAGAAACAAAGCCAAACGGATAATTGCAGATTCCAAGCAGAAATCATGGGAAGACTTTGGAAATAAGCTAGAAACTCTGGGTCAAGCCGCAGGAAAACCGTTTTGGAGTGTAATTAGCAACCTTTGAAAGGGAGGGAAGAAGGAATTAACAAGTGTTTTGGACAGGTCAGGAAAGCTGCTAGTCAATCCTGTTGATGCCTTGAGCAGATGGAGGGAATATTTTGAAGAAGGTGAAACGTTCAATGATGTGTCAGATTTTCAGGTAAAATGGTATAGGAACGACGATGGAAACAGGATCTCATTTGAGGAAGTGGAGAAAATGGTCAGTAGATTACAGTGCAATAAAGCGGCTGGGGTAGATGAAATTAAGCCGGAACTCGGCAAATACAGTGGAATATCAGGTCTCAAATGGCTACACAGGATAATTGAGAAGGCGTGGGAATCGGGACAGGTTCGTCTGACTGGACGAAAGCGGTAATCACGCCAATTTTCATGGAAACAGAAAAGATTGTAACAACTATCGAGGTATCTCTTTTAATTAGCGTTGTAGGCAAAATATTCTCAGGTATTGTTGAAAGGAGAGTGCGAGTATTAATTGAGGACAAGTTAGATGAAAATCAGTGTGGGTTTAAGCTTCTTAGAGGCTGTCAGGACCAGATCTTTAGCTTACGGCAAGTAATGGAAAAGTGCTATAAGTGGAACAGGGAATTGTATCTATGTTTCATAGATCTAGAAAATGCTTATGACCGTGTTCCTAGGAGGAAGTTACTATCAGTTCTACAAGATTATGGTATAGGAGGCAAACGTCTGCAGGCAATTAAAGGGTTTTACGTAGACTGTCAGGCAGCAGTTAGAGTTGATGGCAAATTAAGCTCATGGTTCAGGGTAGTTTCAGGGGTAAGACAAGGCTGTAACCTGTCACCGATGTTGTACATACTATTCATGGATCATATGTTGAAAACAGTAGACTAGCAGGCCGGGATTAAAATAGGTCAAAACAAAATAAGCAGTCTCGCATATGCGGATGACTTAGTTGTAATGGCCGATTCGATTGAAAGGTTGCAAACTAATATTTCAGAGCTCCCTCAAGGGTACAAGGATTATGATATGAAGATCAGCATCTCCAAAACGAAAGTAATGTCTGTGGGAAAGAGATTTAAACAGACTGAGTGCCAAATAGGAGGAACAGGTAGACAGTTTCAAGTACCTGGGGTGTATTTTCTCACAGGATGGCAACATAGTGAAAGAACTGGAATCGAGGTGCAGCAAAGCTAATGCAGTGAGTGCTCAGCTAAGATCTACTCTCTTCTGCAAGAAGGAAGTAAGTACCAAGATTAAGTTAGCAGTGCACCGCTCTATCTTTCGACCAACCTTGTTGTATGGGAGTGAAAGTTGGGTGGATACAGGTTACCTTATTCATAAGGTAGAGGTTACAGATATGAAAGTAGCAAGAATGATTGCAGGTACTAATAGCTGGGAAAAGTGGCAGGAGGGTGTCCATAATGAGGAAATAAAAAAAACTGGGAATGAACACCAGAGATGAAGCAGTTAGAGCGAACAGACTGAGATGGTGGGGTCATATTACACGAATGGGAGAAGCAAGGGTACCTAAGAGACTCATGAGCTCGGCAGCGGAGGGTAAGAGGAGTCGAGGTAGACCAAGAAGAAACTACTTAGTTTCGGTGCAGAATGATTTTGAAGTAAAAGGCGTAACATCAGACGATGCAGCAATGTTCAAAAGTTTGTAATTCTATCGGACCAAACTGCGTGGTCATCAGTTCTTAGCTTACAAACTATTTAAACTAAAGTAAACTAACCTAAGCACAACACACACACCCATACGCCAAGGGAGGACTCGAACCTCCACAGCGAGCAACCGCGCGCTCCGCAGCGAGACGCTTTAAGGCAGGTCCACACTGAGAGCGCCGCGCCGCGCCGTGCTGCGCCGCGCCGCTGCAGACCGCGCACTGCTGTAGCACAGTAGAGTCACAGTCTAGTATATACAGTCGCGACACTACCGCTGATTTTTGTTATACTAGGCGACTGCAGCGCTCCTTGCGGACGTAAAGCCTCGTTGCTCTATATCGTATACGAGATGTGTGTTTGTTGTGTGTTTTGGTGTACGAAATGGTTTTTACGAAGGGAAGCGTGTGTAGTGCAATAAATTGCAGCAACAACTAGAATATGTCACATTTATCATTCTCTAGGTTTCCTACAGAGCCTGAGAGGTATGTGACATCAAGTTTCGGTAATGCTTATTTACAATTATCTTGTGAGCAACACACATATTGAAGATTATTTCTTTTTAGGATCAATAAATGATTTATAAATAGCAGACGACAAGATCTTTTGGATAACGTTGCCGCGTTTTTTACATGATAATGTGAAGTTCTGCTCGCTACACTTCCATGCAAACCAGTTCATGAATGATGAACGGAAGAAGCTGGTGTGGAATGCTGTACCTACGTTTTTCGATGTTCCAAACAAACCACCGAAACTGGTAATGAAAAGGAAAATACCACAAATACGTGATAATATAAAGGCGGAAGAAATTAAACTGTCCCCCGAAACAAGAATTACGACTGCGGTTGCTACTACATCACAGCTAGAAACATTTTTGTCTGAGCATTCGAAAGTAATTCATTATTGAGGCAAATGTATAAGAAATGTATGGAAAAGAAATGTTCATTGTTACCGTTATTGATGTTTGAAAGGTTAAATGTTTTCTGTTTTATCTAATGGAAACCACAGTCTAACACACAAACCTGTTTATCTGAAATTACTGAGCCGTCTTATTATACAGACGATTGTCGCCCCGCCCCCTTCCACTCCTCCTTCATCTACGAACCATATAATGACAGACTGTGATAATGACTTAGGATCATTCATATAATATGACATTTAGACTATCGTGTAATCGACATAATATTATCTTACAACAACATATAATTATAATAACCTCGTAGCAAAATTATATTAGATGAAAGTTTCATAGCCAGTGGGTGTTCTCATAACTAAAAAGCAGGGAAAAAACATTGTTTCGCACCTTTTAACACCGAGAAGGCCAATTACATGCTTCTCATGTGCGAAATACTGTGTTTACCAGCAAAGTAAGGTGCAATGTCTGAAGAATTTCGTCATAAATATGTTGCAGTTAGCGTCAGTTTATTCACGAGTTTTTAGTAAATTTACATTTGTTGATATTTTACTGTCCCTTAGAAGTTCTATTATAGACTTGTCTCCACAAAATACTATGTTTATCACTACCAGCAAGGTAAGCTGCAAGCAATTTTAAAGAATTATTTCGTAACATATTGCACAATTGCAGTTTGTGTCCGATCACAACGAGTTTTTGCTCGGTTTACGTTTCTTTTACACTCAAGTCATGTGTCAAGATACTTACATAAAGCTTGGAATGCAAGAATATATACAATATTTAGCAAACCACACAGAAATGTAATTACAAGCGGGCATTATTAATGTGTCGTATACGCCGTTAAGGGACAGCCGGCTTTACGACCGCTTGGAGCGCTAGTGTCGCTCCAAGTGTCCGAGGGTAACAGCTTTCATAGCAGTAAGTGTCGCGACTGTATTTATTAGACTGTGGTAGAGTGCCCCACGCCGCGCCGTTCCCAGGCGCGCACTGTGGTTCCAGTTGGAGCGCGCTCACGTCTCAAGATGGAGCGAGCCAAGGTTGTGAGTGCCGCATTTATTGTGCTGTACCATCAGTTATCGAAGAATGGTCGTCATTGGGTAACCCCAGTGTTAAAGAGTTGGGCATTGTACGGTGGAAACGATCTTTTCAGTGAACTACTTGCAGGCGACAGTGGACAGTTCGAAAACTTTTATCGGATGTCTTTCGAAGACTTCGAATATCTGTTGAAAGTGATCGAACCAGACATAATGAAGAAAGACACAAATTGTAGACGTCCTATATCTACCAAAGAGAGACTGGCAATAACTTTGCGCTTTCTGGCAACTGGAGATTCCTTTACAAGTCTGATGTATCTGCTGTATGAGGTTCTCACTTTGCTTCCGGTCCCACTCCATAACGAGGACACCTACGCGAGAACACACGACCTGTCACCGCGAATTGACGCACGCAATAAACTAGCGCGCCCGCCAGCCGAAACCCCGTCTAAACTGAGCGCGCGCGAACGCGCCACTTCCTTTGATGTACCGACAACAGCCGGAACAATGCGCGGCGCGGCGCGGTTCGCCGTCCACACTGGACGCGCACACCGGTTTTGCGCAACGCGGCGCGGCACGGCGCGCTCAGTGTGGACCCGCCTTAGACCGCTCGGCTACTCCACCGCGGCACGAGGCATCAATGTTAGCATTGAATAGAGAATCATGGAGGAATTTTATTAGAGGTACTATGCTCCAGACTGAACGCTGAAAGCATAATCAGTCTCTAATGATGATGATGATGATGATGATACCTGTGGCTTAAAATTAAAAGATTAGGATCAAACAGTAACGCATCTATCTGAAATGGGGCACTTTTGTACCGTTGGCGGTTTTAGGGTGTTAAAAGCTCCGGCGATTCTAGTGTTAAGGCAGCAAGCATGCGAGATGTGACAGCACATTGTTCGCGACTGTCTCTCAACTTCCAGCAAGAACACGGTGCGGAGGAATGGCGAACTGTTGCGCCCCCGCAAGCAGAGGGCAGCGGCAGCCGCCTGCGGCTCAGTTCTCATTAGTGTAATCGCCCTGAAGGAGCGCTCCCTGCAGCTCGGCTGTTAGGGCTGCCGCCACCCCCTGTCTTTATATCCCTGGAGAGGCGGCACCGCGGGAGTCAAGGGTGCATTCAGCGAGCGTTCCCCTCGCGCCGCGCGCCGTCTTGTATACCCGCGTTTAGCTATTCATTGGAACGTTTTGTTTATGTGCAGTCGCCCGAAATTTAATTGTTGCCATTTTTACGTTCGCCTTGATGGCACTTGGGGGCGCAGTCTCCAACTTCCCTCGCCGAGGGTGGTCAGGGCGGCTCGTATTTTACGCAGGTAGAAACTGACCAGCCCTCAGAAGGGATTCTTTCTGTGCCGCAACAGGGTCGAAAACATTCGTTTATGGCTCATTCATCTCTCTACTGACGCTAAGAACTGTTCGAAAACTTCTGTACCTGCCTGTGAATCGTCGTAGTTGGATTTTGACGTATAGAAATCTTCAAATGTTTGTAAATGTATGGAACTTAACTACTCAGGTTATCGGTCCCTAGCCTTACAAATTGCTTAAGGGGGGACGGAAGGCAATTTGTATCCCTATTCTGCCAATGCTATTTTACCCTTTGAATAGGTACACTTTTCAAAGGAACTATAAGTGATAAAACAACGAAATTTTTACTGCATATATATATATATATATATATATATATATATATATATATATATATATATGTCTCAATTTATAAGTAAATTCAAATGTTCAAATGTTTGTATAGCTGATGAACTAGCTAACACTAAGGACGGCACAAATATCCATGCCCGAGGGGGGATTCGAACCCCCGACCGTAGTGGCCGTGCAGACCGCGACTGGCGCGCCTCAGTCTCCTCGGCCACCGCGGCCGGCAATTTACAAGTAAAATGAACATAATAACTCTAATGGTTTTGAAGAATTTTTTTTCTTTCGCCGGTTAAATTTAACTTTTTTAGTACATTAATTATTATAAAATAGTTGATGATTGTTTTGTGGTTCTAAATTTACTTGTAATGATTTATTACCATCTTCAGTACTAAAAGACCAAATTTCATCTTGCTAACCTCATTAGTTTATCAAATAATGGTACCTGAAAGTAAAAAAAAATGTAGTTTTGAGAACAAATCAATTTAAAGTTTAATATTGCAATTCTAGTACAGTTATTGATGAGAATTACTTACCACTAATATTTTCCTGCACCATATTGAGCATCATCTGAATCACACTGTTCTTCTTTTCTTCTCTTGGTCCCTCTTCTTTTCTGTCTAGCTCCTTTGGTACATTTTAAAATAGCAATATCGGCTTTGCGGATTCTCTCTTTATCTATTTGCACCAAGGATTTTGCAGTAATTGCACTAGATTGTATGCCCAATAATTCCAAAACATCCTAGTTCCTAATTACACCATCACTGAAGCATAAAATAGCATCATATACACCAAATTTGAGTGTTGTGGTCTGAACAAATATAGTTTTTGGTAACCGGGTCCAAATGCCAGAATTTACACATTCATTTAAATTTTGGGTTTTCCCGTGAAGACATTTCTTCAACAAGGTATCCTCACAAAGGTCTCTAAATATAGTTTTAATTTCATTCATTACTGCTGCAGGTAAATAATGTTTGTGGTCATATGTGTCACTTCTCCTATACTTTCAGCAAGTGTCAGAACCACTTTGACCCACTAACCTCATTTATCTTTATCTATTTATTTCCCCTGAATTTTAATTTAGACGAGAATTTCTTCATTCGCGGCATTTTTATGAAAACATGCAGGAACCAACGAAAATACAAATCAAGACGTACTTCACTCACAACAAACTTCACCAAGTTCAACAAATAACGTCCGAAAACAATAACAAACACGATCGGAACAAAATGTATCGATAGTAGATACAGGGTAGGAAAAATTTAAGCGATAAAAACAATAGAAGCATGAAATAATATACAAGGAGTAAAAGAATGCCGTGTGCATCTTCTCTGCATGGCACAAAACGGAAGGCGTGGCGCAAAAGAAAAAAAAATGTTTGTTAAGCTTATGGGACTTAACTACGGGGTCATCAGTCCCTAAACTTACAAACTACTTATGAACTAGGACGACACAAATATCCATGCCCGAGGGGGGATTCGAACCCCCGACCGTAGTGGCCGTGCAGACCGTGACTGGAGCGCCTCAGTTCCCTCGGCCACCGCGGCCGACGAAGGCGTGGCCAGATTGCACAGAGCCATCATAACTCACGAAAAAACTGTCGGATTTATATAAAACGAAAACTGTTTCACGCAGGAAATACCAGGCATTACAAATACGATAAAATCTAAAAATCGAATTTTTGAGCCCAGTTGCCTTCCGTCTCCCCTTAACACGTTGTTTGCCATGCGGTCGCCGGCGGCCACAGCAGGAGGCTCTGGCCAACACCGCCTAGAAGACAAGGCCTCACAACTGGCCGTGCCTACGTCACACACAGAGGCTGCGGCGGCCAGCTGACTGGCTGGGCGCTACGAGGCGGTGGGCGTGGCCCAGCGGCCAGCCAGTCAGCTGGCCGCCGCAGCCTCTGTGTGTGACGTAGGCACGGCCAGTTGTGAGGCCTTGTCTTCTAGGCGGTGTTGCTCTGGCGCGCCTCCGACGTCATCGCAGCAGTCACCGTGTTAAACTAACTTACGGACAACACACACGCCCATGACCGAGAGAGGAGTCGGGAACAACCGCGCGCTTCGCAACAAAGCGTCTTAGAGCTCTCGGCCATTCCACCCCGGCTGACATAAAGAGTGGCCAAAATAACATAGACACAATATTTATGTATTATTAAACATTCGTCTACAATACTGCTTTACTCCTCCTGTAGTGTGACCGTGTTCTTGTCTCCTTGAGACCCACTACACAATTTCTTTAGAATTTTTTTTAATGTAGTTGCCAGCCAATAGTTCATTTATCAGAGGACCAGCTATGCTGTTTCTTCCTACTCTTCTTGATGGTGTAGTCAGACTTCTTCTCCTTTGCCAAAGTTGATATATAACAAGGAAGAAAACTACTTCTTCATCTGTAGGCATTAACTACTAAATAACTGTAGCTCAGTTGAATGGAAAACAGTGAGATTTATTTCCCACAAATACAGTGAGACACTTCATACATCCGTGTCTTACTATGAACTACTACATCAAGAACAACAGTAATGACAAAAGCCAATCAACTTAACATAGAACTTATAATAAGATTCCATGGTGATTTCTCTTCCATATATAATGTCCATACAGCTTCTATGATTCAAATACAATCGCTGCCATTTGCTACTGACAGGCTGCCCAATAATTAAACAGAAAAGATATCTGGGGCAGTATTTGACCTCTCACCTGCTAATTATCTTTTTGGTCATCTGGCATCGATACAGGCAGATATGTAGTGTAAATGGTTACACTACACTACATTCTCTGAAAACAGACAAGAGCGACACAACACAAGTGAATTTCACGCGCTACCCAGCAAAACAAAACATAAACAAAACAAATGGATAGCTATCAGCTGTATCCATAAATCAAAGATCAACATTAGCGTGGTGTACTACCACCACATCTACCATTTACAGTCACGACACTCCCACTGCCGGCCGCGGTGGCCGAGGAGACTGAGGCGCTTCAGTCACGGTCTACACGGACACTACGGTCGGGGGTTCGAATCCCCCCTCGGGCATGGATATTTGTGCCGTCCTAGTTCGTAAGTAGTTCATAAGTAGTTTGTAAGTTTAGGGACTGATGACCCCGTACTTAAGTCCCATAAGCTTTACAAACATTTGAACATTTGAATTTGACACTCCCACTGGTTTTTGTTATACGCCACGACAGCAGCACCCCAAGCGGCTGGCAAGCTACATTTCGATATCGGGTGATTTTTAACAATCTTTTTACAACAGGAAAGGTATTTAGTGCCATAGAAATAGGTTATAGCTACAAAATAATTTCACATGTGTCTTTATTAGGATTCCTACGAACCACTGAAATGTATGAAAATGTACCTGACCTTTTTCTACTCATAAACTCCAAGGTTTCTTCACTACTATTCCTGTCAAATTAATAAGTTTTGAACGTAATAAACTTATATGGAATGCAGTACCTACATTATTAAATGTGCCAGATAAGCAGAAACCAATTTCTAATTGTTGCTACATCAGAACTATAAACGCCAAGATTCTTCAAGACATTCGTTTTATAAGCAAAGGTACTTACATTCAAAAGTATATGGGGTTATAACAAAAACGAGTGAAGTTGTTAAAATGTCGACTAATTAGACTCCGTATCGAATTTTTACACGTCGGAGAAAGTGCCTGTCAGATACGAACAGACCACAACAGGAATTAACATCTCTCGTCTCTTAATATTCTCTCTCTTTCCACAGAGTAGGCTGCAAAATAGACACATATTCATAAGTATTTCCTAATGAATATATTGTTGTTTATATCACTGATCATATTCGTATGTTTTTACATTTATTTGTCGATTATTTATGTATCTTAATATTTTGCTAATTCTTAGAACGCAAAAGTTACAGAAACTCTTTGGTTAATTACGTAGAAAAGTAATTATAAACAAACGTTACTCTTACGGCGCCTTACCCACCGCTAGGAGCGCTAGTTTCGTTGCAACTGTCAGTTGCTAACAACTTTCACAGCAGTCGTGTCGCGACTGTGTGTGTGTGTTAGACAGTGCTACGACGAATAATATCTGGAAAATAATCACAGAGAACACGAGGAACCAGAAGCTGAAAAAAGCAAAAGTAATAACACTAATAGCGTGGTTTGTGCCCAAAATTGACTAACAAGAAATATAAACTGTTTGTTGGTCTTGGAGATGGTGTACTAAACTATTAAAACAACAATTAATATGTGCTGTAATCAGTGATTTAACGGCCTTTTAACGTAGCCTAACGTAAGGTATATACAAAAAATGTGAAAACTCTTATTTCTGCACCTAATTGGGAAAAATTTTGACTGCCAATTTAAGTGGACTCTACAATGAAAGACCTCGTAAAAACATTTTGATGTAACTAAAAATGTCATTTTCCAAGTACTACTATAATTTTTAGATCCACATCAAAGAAATCCCGATTGATGATAATACTAATGTGCCGAAATATATATGGGAAATATAAATTGAAGAGTCTTGTTTACAGAGGAAAATCCTAATCATATATTATTAAGCAGTTGGCCAACAAATGGCTTCGAGAACTCTTTCAATTCTTCGAGGAGCAGTTTCGTATGGTGCCTTCGTACTTTCCAACACGATGGTATGCATTCTTTTACCGAAACATCCGCCAATTACTTCGACGATGTTGGAGCTGCAAATCTGGCCCTCAATCTTAGCTTTGAAAAATAATCAAATAAAATAATAAAAAATATAAATAAACTTCTCCTGGTGGTTCAGGTATATCGAGACATGGAGATTTTGCTGTCCAGGGGATATGTTTGATAATTTTTTGATGCTGTGCAAAGCACTCATGAATTATTTTGGCTTCTTCTGTGGGAGCATTACAATTTTGGAATAAGGCAGGGCTTGTTAGCAATATGATAGTCATAGGAAAGTGAGAGCTCTGTATTCTCAGTTATCCGGTCAATGAATGTAGTGTCAGAAAATCAGTGGACGCTGAAGGAATTAGATTATGTAATGAGACAATAAAAGTAGTAACTGAGTTTTGTCATTTGAATAGGAAGATAACTTCTGATGGTCGCAGTAAAGAAGATATGAAATGCAGAATGGCTATGGGAAGAAAAGCATTTCTGAAGAAGCGAAATTTGTTGACAGCGAATATTAGTATAAATATTAGGAAGTCCTCTCTGAAAGCATTTGTCTGGAGTATAGCATAGTATGGGAGTGAAACGTGGGCGATAAGGAGTTCAGTCAAAGAAACGACAGAAGCTTTCGAAATGAGATGCTACAGACGAATGATGAAGATTAGATGGGTAGGTCATGTAACTAATGACGAGGCGTTTAATAGAATTGGGGAGTTAAGGAGTCTCTGGCATATCCAAACTAAGAGAAGGGATAGATTTGTGGGACACATTCTGAGACTTCAAGAAATCGTCAACTTAGCATTATAAGGAAGTGTGAGTGGTAAAAATCGTAGAGGAAGGCCAAGGAACGAATACAGTAAGCAGCTTCAAAAGGATTTAGTTTGCTGTACGTATTCTCAGATTCTCAGATGAAGAGGCTTGCACAGGACAGGATAGCGTGGAGAGCTGCATCAAACCAGTCTGCGGACTGAGGACCACAACAACAACAACAACGACGACGACGAGGTTAATGATATAAACGAATACTACGATACAGATGCCCAAATCATGACCGGACGTACTCTATGGTTGACTGTAGGAAGCATGCGTGCCTTATCACAAGCATCGTTTGGGAAGAAAGGAAAATTAGTGTTTCACGTCCAGTCGACAGCATGGTCATTTAGTGACGGAGCTCACGCTCGAATTTTTAGTTAAAGATTGGGAAGGAAATCTCCCGTTATCTTTCAGTCCCGGCATTTTCCTTGAGTGACTTACGGAACTAACGGAATATCTAAATTTGGATGGCTGCAGGTGGCTATGAACCGTCGTTCACCTGAATGCGAATCCTACATGTTACGACTGCGCCACCTCACTCGATATTCTTTTGGGTTTTCGATTCATAAATCCGATTGTTTGTTGAATGCAATGTAAAAGACGATTCATCGTAGCACACACTTCCAGTCATCATGTATTCAGGTTTTATGTTTGCGAAACTAAATCCTTCTCGTCTATGCGTTGGCTTCTGTTATTAATGGTCTAGCACTTTCAGATTTCCATCAGTGCTAAACTCCAGCCGTCCTGTTTTTATGGAGATAGTATTGCCCAAGTGAGTGTTGAGGTTTGCAGACTTTTTTGTCATGGTAGTTTCATGTTGTCTGGATGCAATCGTTCTTATGTTCGTCGATCTTTGCAAGTTTGGGTTTTGTCACTATTCCTCTTCGCCTCTTGGCCTCTATGGAAGTCTGACATCATGCATTCCCCCGATCATTTGTGTTGACTGTCGCAGTACAAAACGCATAGTATACTGCAAGGGTAACATTCAAGACTTCGTACGTCAACTGTGCAGTGGACTTGCGTCACAGTCTTAACACGTACACAGCGGTGCCAAACAGTAACAAGATGTATTATGGTGCATGATGTTGATATTATTTTGACAACGCCCTGTAAATACAGTCAGGGACATTGAAAATAATGCACAAACTGGGGAGCATCGGATCAAAATGAAGTTTTTTCGATTTAGTGATACATAGCCTATGAGAGATTCATTTGATCACAAAATCAAGACAAGTAAACGAATACCGTGAGTATAATTAAAAATCGCAATTCGACATCAGAGTCGTGTTGACCCACCTTTTGCTGCAATACGTGCCGCAACAGGGTCCAAGATCGAGCTGATTAACGGCCTGATGTTGCCCTGTGCCATTGTGACATGCTTACTGAAAAGTGCCCCAAGTGGACCACGCAGCATAGTTACGGTTCCACGTAGCACAATTACAAAAGCGTTACAAGTTTGCACCTGTTACTGTTCTTGTAAGTAGTCACCAGCGTTGTGTAGTACTCGTTTCCAGCTATGTGGAAGGTATAGTGAGATGATGGTGAGAATGCCTGTAACAGTTCTGAAGCGAATACCACGAGTTGGTTCCTTCATCTTTGGACTCAAATCAGAATCACAAGGACTTAAATCCGGGGAGTATAATCGATTGTACAGTACTTCCCAGTCCCATCGACCGAACAAAGCAGCACAGCTTGCGCCATATGCCTATATGCCGCTTCTTTCGCAAAGCTTAGGTCCTTGTGACTTTGATTCCGAAGATTGAGGAACCACATCATGGAATTCGCTTCAGAACAGTTCCAGAGATTCGACCGGCAGTAGACCGCTCCATTCGCACCATCAATACAACAGGCTCTGCCAACGGTATACTACACCTTCCACAAAGCTGGCAACGGGTTCTACACAACGCTGGTGACTGCTTTGAAGGACAGTAACAGGTGCAAACATGTAACTCTTTTGTGTCGGCAGTGAATAAATAATTGCCACTATTTAAGTTCAACCCTCACATACATAGACCGTCTTCCTCTCATCTTACAGCATCGACGTGCACGGCGTCAGGGGAATACTTGGAAGATACAATGGCGTGCTGTGGTCTTCAGCGATGAAAGCAGATTCTGCTTGCACGCAAGTGATGGTTGGTTTTTGGTTGCGTGTAGACCTAGAGAGTGCTGTCTCAGGGAGTGCATTCAAGACACACTGGCCCTACCACAGACATCACGGTCCAGGGTAGCGATGAGCTCTCGTTCACCTTTGTTGTGTTTTTTGAATGAATGCTCACTAACGCTCGATGCTGTCATAATATTGTAAAAATCTTTTTATCTTTTTTTTTTTCTTTTTTTCATTAACGCAACAGGAATGTCAGATCTTGTTCCACCACAATAATACTGACCCACACACTGCGCGTGATAGTCAAAGTGCTCTGCAAGATGTGTGGCAACTTTCTTGGCAAACGTGATCTCAGGCTGTTGTGGCATAAAGTCAGCGCCACACACCAGACGTAAGAGAACGATCGTGGAGAAGGCAGCGATCGACCGAAAGCCAATAGCAAGCAGGCGCCGCGCATCCTGGAGGGAGTAACCGAAGATGCGCGCCCTCTACAAGCGGCTAAAAGTAGGTCGACATACGTCTTGACAGCCCTTCAGTTAGTAGTGAGAATTCGTCAGTTACTATTCAGGAATAGGGCAGTTACTAGTGAGAACTCGGAAAATTACTATTCAGAACTCAGGCAGTTACTAGGCAGCTACGAAGTCCGAAATAGGACTGTACTAATTCAGAACGCGGCTACAAACTTAGCAGTCATTAGGTCTCAGCGCAGCTAGCATCATATGGACGTCGCCGCAGGAAGCAAGAAGAGAGAAGAAACAGACATATGTTCTAAAGATGAATATTGTATATTTCAGTCAATAAATATCTTGTAATACTAACTATATCAATGTTTTAGATGTCAAAGGATCCTGCACCAATACCTTTATTGACAACAGACCGCGACGAGTAAACAACAAAAGGCGACGTGGTCACAACACACGCCTTGTCTCCATTCGAGCACGTGTGGGAGATGATGGGAAGACAACAGACATGTGTGACTCGTAAAGCCACAAATCTTGCTGAACTACGTGAAACAGGTCGAGCAGACGTCGCCTGATGTATCCCAAGACAGAATGCAAGATCTGTATGAATGGGTGCCAGAACGATCGTGTGCATTGAATGTCCATTGAGGCTACACTGCATGATAATATGGGTGTTTCTGTATAGATCAACACTTGAAATCTCAGTACCATTTGAGTTATTGATCTGTAAATGTAATCATTTCATGTACTCCACATGCAGGCACTTAAATGTGATTTGCAGAGTATCCCATGTAGATGTAGATGTAGAATGTCTCAGACTCAGTCTTGAGCGGCTTGAAGAGGGTATACTATTTTTTTTATTTCTGGCAGTCTATATCATTTAAAATAAGTTTCACAATATAATTTTTCCTCTTATCCTCTCCTCTCCTGTCCTATCATTTCTTGTCCTGTCGATGCGTGTATGTTTCATAAGTTCCCTACGAGATTTCGTTTCTCCTGTTTTTATAAGACTGTGTCCAAAAAAAGACCTGATTAAATTAATTGTATAAAGTGGGCTGCCGTCAAGAAGACAGGTTTGAGCAGCAGCCACTGACAGGGTGCAAAGGAAGAAACAAGCAGCCGCGGCGGAATGGCCGAGCGGATTGAGGCGCCATGCTCCGATGCGCGACGCCGCTCCCCGTCGGGGGTTCGACCCCCCCCCCTCGGGCATGGATGTTTTGTAAGTTTAGGGACTGATGATCCCCCAGTTAAGTCCCATAAGCTTGATAAACATTTGAACCTTTTTTTTTTTTTTTTTTTTTTTTTTTTTTTTTTTTTTTTTTTTTTTTTTTTTTTTTTTTTTTTTGAAGAAACAAGCAAGTAAGAGTACACGGGTTTGAGAAAAACAGTACTGAATGTTATCGAGCATAATAATTTGATTGCCGAGCGAGGTGACGTAATGGTAACATACTGGACTCGCATTCGGGAGAACGGTGGCTCAAATCCACCAGATTTAGATTTTCCGTGATTTCCCTAAATCACTTTAGGTAAATGCCGGGATGGATAGGGCAAAGCCGATTTCCTTCACCATCCGTACCCAACAACCCGAGCGTAAGCTTCGCCACTAACGACCACACAGTCGACGGAGCGTTAAGCACTAATCTTCCTTTCCTTCTTCTATAGTTTGATTTCACAGATGTGGAAAAGCGTGCTTATCGAAAAGGACCTCTTTAATTTAATAAAGTTTTGAAAAATAATTTCTACAAAAACATAAGTGAACAATAAAAACTAAAACATGGTGAATAAACTGTATATACCAGTCAGTATCAGACCATCAAAAATTATCAGTAACTACATTGCGTAAACATGCATTCTTCGGTTATAAGCCATTGTATTATAATAGGCAGGCGAAAAAATTGGGTAATCAGTTACATCCATGGAAACTTTTGACCAATCTGTCACTTCATAAAATTGTAAAATTGGTAGCGTCACACACAAGCCTTATTCAATGGTAATAATAATTATTGAATTCGACATAATGAAACATTTAGACTGTTACAGGGAACTGAAATAAATTCAAAAGAGAAAAAGAAAATATGTGGGAGACCGGCATTCGGACACGGATTTCCCTGCTCGAGCCAGCGGTCGCCTTAACCAGTTAGGCATCTAGACGTTTCTCGTCTTGCCCGAATTCACAACTAATCGCACACTTCGTTTGCAGTACAAAATGTTCAGATGTTTGTAAACCTATTGGACCAAACTGCTATGGTCATCAGTTCAAATCAAATGTTCAAATGTTTGTTAAGCTTATGGGACTTAACTGTGGCGTCATCAGTCCCTAGACTTTCATACTTAAACCGACAACATACATACCCATGCCCCACGGAGGACTCGAACATGCCGGCCGAGGTCACCGAGGGGACTGAGACGCGCCAGTCACGGTCTGCACGACCACTACGGTCGGGGGTTGGAATCCCCCCTCGGGCATGGATATTTGTGCTGTCCTTAGTGTTAGCTAGTTCATAAGTAGTTTATAAGTTTAGGGACTGATGACCCCGTAGTTAAGTCCCATAAGCTATACATACATTTGAACATTTTTTTGACTCGAACCTCCGACGCCGAGCAACCTCGCGCTCCGCAGCAAGGCGCCCTAGAGCGCTCGGCCACTCTACCGTGGCGTTTATACGAGGCGCGTCCAGAAAGTAAGTTCCGTTTCAATTTATCTCCTCTGCAGCGCTGCAATTGCATTTCCGCACATGAACTGTAGACGATGTGTATCAAGGAGAAGAACGTGTGCTATTTGGAGATCGCTGTCAGTTACGTACGCTTTGTTGTGCTTGTTTGAAATGTCTGCGTTGATTGCAAATCCCGCTGCCTGTGAAATCAGGTCGGTGATTCGGTTTCTGAATGCTAGGAAAGTGAAACCAAGTGAAATTTATCGGCAAATTTGCGATGTTTACGGACCAAATACGATGAGTGATTCGATGGTGAGAAGATGGGTCCGACATTTCAGTGGCGGGCGTAGTGATGTGCACGATGAAGAATAAAGTCGGCGTCCACCTTTGGTTACAGAAGAACTGGTACACGCGATTGATGACAAGATCCAGCAAAACCGTAGTTTTACAGTTAATGCTCTCGCTATGGAATTCCCCCAAATTTAACGATCACTGATGCATGAAGACACAGGCGTCAGATTTCTATGAAGAAGGTATACAAAACCTGGTGCCACACTATGACAAATGCTTGCAAAATTTCGGCAGTTATGTGGAAAAGTAGTCTAAGAGTTGTAGAATTTTGTGCAATGAAAATTTCGTCTGTATCTGTGTACAATTTCATTTTATTACCAAACGGAACTAACTTTCTGGACGCGCCTCGCAGTACCTCCTGCCCACTACGTCCTCATGCTCGCAGCTTTGTATTCCCACAACCAATCTGGCGATTTTTTGCATCCGCACAGTCAATGTCATTTGTTGTTGTAGGCATAGATACGTTTATAGGTATGGTGTCTGTTCTTTCGGACATGTCAGATATAACAGGTACCATATATGTGTGACAGTCCCGTACCTATGTCTGACCATCATAACGTATCTTCGTTTTCCCATCATAAGATGATTCAACAATCTTTTCACTACATTATTGGAGGTGGATAGAATGATCCTACACAGAATCACATTGACATATTTCAACTAACACTAACAAGCAAACATCTACAGAAAGAGGAGCGTTCCATTAGAAATTTACAAAATGATTTAAAAATTCTCCACAGGGACAAAAAGGGACAAAACCTTTATATTCTGGAAGAGATCGAAATATTAAGAAGCAAGAAGCGTCTCCCGATGCACACACTCAACGGACAACTTAGCTGCGCCATTGCCACATCTTAGCAAATTTTGATTGTTTGAATAATAATACATAAGGCATACAGTCTTCATGTCGAATACCCAAAGAAAGCCTACGGAAGCACTATTTAAATTATAAATATTTAATAGAGTAATGTAAGATATAATTCATGTGGTATCGTTTTATTACCAAACTGAAAATTGTGTTCAGTAAATCTATATTTTATATGGCGGCTTCTTGTTAACGATGTAAAATAGTGATGAAATATACTATATCGTTAAAAACAATTTTTGTAATCTGTAAAGACACAGCCCCACCTTCTCTGCTACAACACTTGTTTCAAAGCGCTAACCGCCTCAAGCTCAATTTGATTTTCGCGCATGCGCACTTGTGATGTACCTACCAGCTCTGTCACGAGCACCTCATAGTTGACGACGGTCGGCCCCAGCGCAAAGCCCGCCACCAGTATGTACACTTAATTTTCTCTTAATCACCATTTCCACATTGTTTCAGTTCAGGCAATTTATCATTTTATGGAATAGGACCAGAGAATGTTGGGTCGTCTAGTCCACTGAGAGAGAAAAATATGAAATAACTTGTACTTTCACCTACAGTTTTCTTATCTATAGCCCAAATGTAAAATAGCATAACGTGATTGTTACTGACATTTGATTCTTCTTTGTATACAGATAACCCTGATGATGAGGCTCTAATGCCACGAAACTAGTTGGTTAATAAAAGAATACTGTGATGATACTGCTGGCCCTCTCATCTCAATGTTATTGTACGATACCGTCTGCGTCGGACCCGGAATCGTGTGGTTCAATAGTGATATATGTTGCGTGTGAAGTTAGTTACAAATGAAACAGCCAGCTTAGGAATCAGTGTAGGACAGTGTCTCGGTGATACTGTGATTAGTTAACAAGTGATAAATTTCATTAATTAAGAGATTCATATATTTTCTTTACAGACAGTTCTATAAACAATAGTTTCGTCATTGTATGTTATTTCCATAACTAAACCGACGAATTGTAAAAACTTTGGTAAAACAAAAAGAAATGAAAATAAATAGCATTGTATATATGTTAGGCTCATAAACAAATTGTATAACCACCTAATTGTGTAATTAATGTAATAGTCGAGATTTACAATATTGAATTCTTTGTATATAATGACTGACGTGAGATTTTGAGTATAGTTTAAGAATTTCCAATATATTTGATAGTTCAATATATGTTAGGAACATGTATGACGTACTCATTGACTAATTAATTGACATTTAACATCGCACTTTGTTGTCATAGACAAAGAACCGAAATTACGACTTAAAAAGATATGTGTTATCTAAAATTATTGTATGTATAGTTTCCATTTTATATTGTGATTATTATTGTGTACATGAAATGTTTTCTTTGTGTGTTTGGTAATTGTAAATTAGTATATTCAATTGTTATGCACAATGCAATGTCATTATTGTCGACGTTATATATTTGCCTCACCGCCTTGCGTGGAGGAGTTCGAGTTTTGTCGTCTGTAAAGTGCTTTGTAATCTATGTCAGTCTGCGTTTTATAGTAGAAGTACTATCAGTTAAGTTCTGTTGCATTGTGTACATTATGAAGTTTTAATGTTTCGGTGGAATAAGAAACAGTTTGATTGGAAGTTAAATAATAAGTGAAAAATTGTACCCACGAGTATTTATTTCTACCATGACGCCCCAGGTAAATAATTTTGCAGCGAGCAGAACCCCAATACATCGTAATGTTGAAAAGATGAGTATCGTTTGGAGGTGGTAGAATGACAACTGTAATTACTTAAAAATCAAGTAAACTTTTCAAGCTGAAGCGGTTTCCATCATTAGACTCAAGTCTACAGCTGCGGACGCCCACAATACATAATTTGTTGCAAGTATAAGTTATTTTGGGTTTACTTGAAATAAAAATACTTATCTAGTTTCCCTGCTACACTTGAGCTCGAAAGCATATTCAGATATGCCCTGATACACTTGAGCAGTTATGTGGGCACTGCAAAATTTTTTAATCAATTTAACATATCAGTGTGTTCTCAAAAAGGCACAACACTAGATGCATAGATTTTAGTTTTTGTTTGTTACGGGCCCAACGGAATTCTTTGTTCCTCCAGGCACTTCAAGTATTCTGCAATAATGGAACGTAGACTCGAGTAAAGAGGAGTTCTTTCAATAACCGCCTCCAGTCTTTCGGAAAAATAATAAAAATAAGTAGAAGCAGCTGTAAACTCTTTTAGGGAAGTGAACTCGGCATTCACTGAACTGCTCCTCCGTGTTCAGCCTTTCGTGAATTAGTGGGCTGCTCTATTGGTACGGACCCGGCAGCTCCAAACGGTGCAGACCCTATCCCTCCCACCAGCAGGCAAACCCAGCGACACACGCCGCGCCGTGCCGCTCCTAATGAGCGGACAGCTGCCCTTTTGGTCCTTGGGAAACGCGTTCTCGCATTCGAGGACTCATATTTCAGCGGCGCGGCCGACTGGAAACACTACAGACTGCGGTGCGCTGCGCGCTAGAACAAAGGCGCGGCCGCGATATGAAGCACTGGCCACTCTGGGAGCACAGCCAGCGCCGCACAATAGCCGCCGCTCTCATCGGGACGGGGAAGAGTCCAACTGGGCGGACCGGCACCAACTGTCGGCCGCAGAGCGCGCGCCGTCCAAAAGGCTGCCCAAACTGCAGTTGTTTCCATATGGCGAGTAAAACTTGCAAACAGTCGAGATACAACTTGTAGCTGAATGCCTAAGGCAGAGCTTTCCAAACTGGGTGTCGCGACACCCTCAGGTGTCGCGAGACTAACAAATTTAGATTCTAAACAAAAAAACTTGTCATAATATATCACAAAATATCCTTCTCTTCATACTACCCTGAAGACTTGCCTGCAGCTAATTTTCCTTCTCTTCATTCAGTGCGCCACAGATCACGTATTAAAAGAATGATCGGTGCATATTAATTGCCCCCCCCCCCCCTGCAGGGCCAGTACAGTGCTCAATGTCGCCGTCACGTTATGTCTCGTCGTCTGCAGTGAGTGCTTTTTAGCCACCGAGGCAATGTCTTGTTTTAACAAACATGTATATCTATCCATTGTCATGTTTCTTTTAACATTCTCCCATTTTCTCATCTTATACTTGTAAAAGCGCTGTTTTATCACCTTGTTAATTTTATATTCGTTTTGTCTATTGTTTTCATTCGTTCGGCTGTAGAGCAGCATCATCGGCTGCTGTCAGCCTGCCTGTAATAGGGCATTAAAACTCAATTTAAAAAAAGATCACATTAATTGCGTGCTCAGCCGCTAGGCGGCAGCTCTGCTTCAGCAGCAGTTGACACTCAGGGTTCGTTCAAGCAGCTGCCAGTTGCCAGAATCCAACAGACAGCGCATGTCCAGAGCTGCTGCTGATACTCGATAACAGCTCTTCCCATGCGCAATTTGCTGGAACTGGCAGCTGCTCGAACGGACCTTCACTGTAGTCTGCTTTCCTTCTCAAAAGCTGCACCCGAGCGTTTTTAACGCATTTATCAAAGCCATGTCATCCTCGGTAGCGTCAAAGTGTGCGCTAACGTGTGTCGTGTCGTCGAGAGAAACAATCAACCGCGTCGTTACGGTAACGGTTTTTTATATGGACTAAATCTAAATGAAGAAGATCTGGCTAACGTGGAACTTTGATCTCGTAAAATACAAACTTTCGTTGCAACCGTGATATCAAGATTATCGGGCAACCGCGTCGCGATCGGAAGTGTCGAAGTGGCAATAATTGCTGTAACTGAAGTTGGACTGCCATTGCACGTGAATAACATATTGGGTTAGCATATTGTGTAGCATGTGCTAATACCTCGAGCTATTCTTTATTCTGGAACAGGACAGTCAATTGTGTACAGATGATTTGGAACGATGTGTGAACCTTCAACCCGTCTGTTATTCTCTTTGTGTTACTACAGTGCAACCAAATATTATTGCATGATTTCAATACACTGATTCAAGGCTGAATTAACGTGTGTTAATGAATGAGAATCCTTTACTGACGTTATTGCACCAGAGTGAAGTGCATAGTCTAGAACAGTGCTTTCCAAACTGGGTGTCGCGACACCCTGGGGTGTCGCGTAGTAGTATCAAGGGTGTCGCTAGACTAACAAATTTAGACTCTAAACAAAAAAAAGTCATAAAATAATACAAAATATCCTTCTCTTCAAACTACCCTGAATACTCGCCTGCAGCTAGTCATCCTTTTTTTCATTCAGTGCACCACAGATCACGTATTAAAGGAATGATCGGTGCACATTAATTGCATCCTCAGCCGCTAGGCGGCAGCTCTGCTGCAGCAGCAGTAGACACTCAGGGTTCGTTCTAGCAGCTGCCAGTTGCCAGATTCCAGCAAACTGCGAATGCGCAGAGCTGCTGCTGATACTCGATAACAGATTTTCCCATGCGCAGTTTGCTGGAATTGGCAGCTGCTCGAACGGACCTTCACTGTAGTCTGCTTTCCTTCTCAAAAAGCTGCACCCGAACGTTTTTTCACGCATTTATCAAAGCCACGTCATCCTCGGTAGCGTTTCTTACAATTAATGACACAGTGGCTATAAAAGTTGTCACAGATTGTAAAAGCAGTCACAATTGTCCACTGACTAAAGCTATTCAGTAGCGATGTTTAGTATGGAGTATGGCCGGATGAGAGTAGTATTTTAAATGCAGTGATCATTCGTTTGAACCCTCGTATGAGTTAATATTTTTTTCTCTCAGTATCCTGTATGTAACAGATTCTGGGACCAGAAATGATGTTCATATTCTTATTTGTCACAAATATTTATCCATTTTTTTCCGAATATGTTCAAATGTTTGTTAAGCTCATGTGACTTAACTACGGGGTCATCAGTCCCTAAACTTACAAACTACTTATAAACTACCTTACACTAAAGACGGCAGAAATATCCATGACCGAGGGGGGATTCGAACTCCCGACCGTAGTGGCCGTGCAGACCGTGACTGGAGCGCCTCAGTCCCCTCGGCCACCGCGGCCGGCTTTCCGAATATGTCAGGACTTCCGAGGTCGTGGTGAAGGAAGAACCTAACAATAGAACTTAAATAATAATTCATCACTTGTCATAAATACATCCTCTTTATTTCTAAAATAGTGTGATAATATTGAACTGAAAGGGAACAGCCGCTGTGCTGTCCAAATCAGAAATCCGGGCAGCTAATTTCCAGATGCCGTTATCAATCGATCCAGCAAAACCGTATCTGGCCCTGACATGTACACACGACAGCGAAAAACGGTTTCCGAAATTCAGTTTTCCTGTTTCGGAAGTTGGGTCGCATGTAGAAGAAGCGAGTATTACTGTATGAGTTAGGCATCGTTGTCTGCGGTGTTACTCTGTTGTACATCTCCGTAGTTCCTAATGTTTCCTTTTGTTGCGATGAGTGTAATGTAATTGCTGCAGTCAGGATCAACATTAAACATGTCATTGCACACGAGGATTTCAGTTTCGTTTACAAACTACATTTAAGCGATACTTTATTTTCGTTTCCCCCCCCCCCCCCTCCCCACCCGATAGAACCATCTGAATCCTACCATATGTGTTTATATTACTGAAAGGATATCGCGCAAAACTGTAAGCTATAAAAGGGTGTCGTCATGAGGGAAAGTTTGGAAAGCACTGGCCTAAGGCGACCAACAGTCCCGGATTCTGCGGGGCAGTCCTGCATCTGGACTCGTTGTCCCGCATTGGGATAATTACTGAAAATGTCCCGCAAAATAGCAAAAGCGTCCCGAACTCCCTTTTTCCAGTAATTTTAAAATTGTCAGTCTAAGAGCACAAGCCGAAACTATTTGTGTACGGCACGCAATGTCATACTGCTTGCAAATCAACTTCACAATTAGACTTGCACATAATAGTTCGCGATCGGGAGCGCTCACTTTAGTTCGCGGCGAACTAGTTCGTTGTTTTAGCTTGTCGGCTCCCAGTGACGGCTGAGCGGCGTGGTCTGAGCATGCAGGTGGAGGGAGAAGTTCCCCCACCTAGCTGCTTCATGCGCTTGCTCCTTGATCCGCTAACGATATCACTCAAGCCAAAAGAAACAGTTTGTGGATAATTTCTCGCGTTTAAGTTTAGAGGTATCTCTATATCTTGGCATTATGGAATTTATTAGTCAGATATTGCAGAGTGCAGAATACTTCAAAGCAGAAATTTTGTAGCACAGAACTATGTAATCTAGCAGGCAGACGCTAACCTCGAAATGGCTCTCATTAGCAGAAGGCAAACGCGTGATTTTTAATTCTGTTCGCGACCTATCGCGCATATTTTAGTTCGCGACCTATCGCGCATATTTTAGTTCGCGACCTATCACGCATATTTTACTTCGTGACCTATCGCCCATATTTTAGTTCGCGATCTATCGCGCATATTTTAGTTCGCGACCTATCACGCATATTTTAGTTCGCGATCTATCGCGCGTATTTTCGTTCGCGACTGGTAGCTCTCCTTTTAGTTCGCAGCTGGGCCACGAAGTAAGTCGCTCTTCTTAGTTCGTCCGCTCGTTTTGGCTTTTGCTACCGCTACTAAAAATATAGCTGAGCTGCATCTCAGCTCGAAATGACGGCAACTGGCAGAAGGGAAAAACGCGATTCTGCGCGCTCTCGCGTCCTCTCGCTGTTAACCCGTCAGTCTTCGGAAAAGGAGCGGACGAACTAAGAAGCGAGGGATCTGCGAACTAGTTCGCGTAGTTCGCATGTAGGAGCGCTCTTCCGAACTATTTCTTTCGCGAACTACTCTAGACTAATCTGGACTCGTCGTCCCGCATTAGTATAATTACTGAAAATGTCCCGCAAAATGGCAAAAGCGTCCCGAATTCCCCCTCATTTCAGTAATTTTAAAATTGTCGGTCTAAGAGCACAAGCCGAAACGATTTGTGTACGGAACGCAATATCATACTGCTTGCAAATCAACTTCACAATCCATCATTTTCGAATTAATAAAAAAATTAATAATAAAACGATACACAATGTTTGACTATTTCAAAATGACAATTTCGCTAGCAGTGGAATTTGTTTCTATTTTGAAAAGATTCTCCATTTGGTGATGTGATGACTTATTAAAAAGTTCTGTTTTCAAATGTTTGTACAGCTTGTGGGACTTAAATACGGGGTTATCAGTCCCTAAACTTACAAACTATTTATGAACTACCTAATACTAAGGACGGCACAAATATCCTTGCCCGAGGGGGGATTCGAATCCCCGACCGTAGTGGCCACGCAGACCGTGACAAGCGCCGCAGTCCGCTTGGCCACCGCGGCCGGCAAGTTCTGTTTTTGGCATATTTTCTGTACCTTCTTCACTACGTTTCAAGAAGTGTAATGGAACATTTTTCGATGCTGAAAGTGACAAACACGATGTAATACCACAATATGTATAAACGTATTTAAAATTTGACATGCAAATACAATATAAGCATCTATCTTCCTTCCTTCGGGAATAAAAATAAAATTCTGAAAATGCAACCAAAAAATGTTCAAATGTTTGTAAATCTATCGGACCAATCTGCGTGGTCATCAGTCCGTGGCTTACAAACTACTTAAACTAAGGTAAACTAACCTAAGGACAAACAGACACACTCACACCTATGCCCTAGGGCGGACTCGAACCTCCGACGGCGAGCAAACGCGCGCTCTGCAACGAGGCGCCTTAGGCCGCTCGGAAAAGGCAATAATTAAAGTGAATTAGCATTACATGTAGTAAGGCACAATTAAACGCTGCACTTCATGGAAAGAACTCCTATAATACAGTAGTTCAAATGGTTTTAAAAAGTAGTATTTAACAAATTTAATTCGAGGTAATTACAAAACATAATTCTTTGGGCGGAGTAAGTAGTTATCAGAATGTGTGGAACACAACTTTCTAAAAGCTGCAACAATTAAAAGTACTACAGACAACGAAGGTAATTAGAAAAACGTAACGGAGAAAGAAATTTAAAAAATTGTCAGACTCTAAAATTCAAAACATCAGCATGAGAAAATATTTATGAACTGTAAATATCGACTGACAATAAAGAACGAAAAGTTACTCATGTTAAGATATGTTACCTTAAAAGTAAATGGATAGTCCTACTCTGTTCGCCTAAATTTCTTTCCTAGTTTCAGAATAACTGGCACAGTGAGTTACGTAATCTTAGTCCTCCTTCATATCCTCTAAATGTCCCGCATTGAGTTGTGAAAAAGTTGGCCGCCTTATGAAAGCCTCCCCTTTCAATGCGATTGCAATCTATGAACTTACGGAGAGACTAAACAGCTCCAACAATGGTCAGTTGTGTGTAACCATCGATTGTTATTATTCTGTCAGCATTCCAGTTTATAGTTGTATAGGACAACTATCTTATATGCCCGATGAATAGCATGGTTTTTTAGGGTTCCGGACCTAGGTCGGCAAAAACAGAATCCTTGTTGGATTGCTCTGTCAATTAACTCAGTTCTCCTAGCCAAGATGTCAAATTTAAGTAGATGTCATTGTCGAAAACGATTAATGTTCACAAAGTTTTTCATACAAACAGTGAAATTAATTTATGTCCGTACTCCGGAACGATGTAAATTCAATGTTAGGTTGTGTTCATAAAGTTAAGACTGCGGTTTGTTAATTGTCAGTTTGGCCTAAACTTAACACTTCTATAACAACGCAATATATTGGTTCCACGGTGTAGTACTAAACTGTTTATCTCTCACGGTAAGTGTATGCTGAAATATTAATAGGTTGCAGTGTTGCGCTGGAGACAATGTAGTTATTCTGTACGCAGTGCTCCCTATTATCGAAAACTCGGCGAATGCTGAAAGTCTGTTAATTCAATCAAGATATCTCTGGAGTGAGCATTCAAATGCGCAGAACAGATTTTGTCCCGTCAACAATAAGATGAAAATGTCACGTGATATTGGGAAAAGTCTACTAATCGCTGACTTTATCTTGGTCCTTTTTTTGTTTAGTTAGGAGGGATGGCTATGTGTAAATGGGCCTTGTAGCGACGCTTCCTCAACTTGCGTGTTGCTTCTATGACACATTTATTTAGATATTATTTCATGTTATGTGGTTGCTCTGCGAAAAGCAGATAGAGCTTCCTTGCAGCCCATGCGGTGCAAACCAATAGTAAGAGCAAATAAATGTTTGGAAAGAGTGGATCTGTCTCAATATCACGTAGTAATTCCTGCTTAATGTTGGGAAGGTGCACAGAACGCAATGCTTACTCCATAGATATTTCTACTCTATGTACAATTTAGTGGTTATACTCGTCGAAAGATGCATTTCTTTTCTTTCCACGATATTGCAAAGCATATGGGATACAGCTAGGAAGAGAAAAATTTTTTGTGTCCTACCTGGGTTAAATTTTATTTGCAGAGGCAGCGGTTTAGTTTTCTATCGTTGGCAACGAACTATTCGCTTTAGGAGGGTGATTACTTTACTGACCAGAATAGTATCAATTATTTATTTCATCGTGAACATAAAGAATTATTCCCCTCATTCTATGTGAGTGATTTTTGAAAAATCATTTAACGGCTGTTGCCAACATCAGCACAAAACGCCGCCGCCGTAAGTAAAATTCTACCCCTTCTTGTAGTGTATTACACCATAGTTATGAGAATGAAAAATCGCAGCAACACCATAATTAGTTATATGGTATACTATGTAACTAACGCTCCCTCACTTTGTCCTTTTCTGTACTATGGCGTTTTCGAGACATTCCTAAACAGAATGGACTCAAAATGTAATGAGCATACACCGAAACCAGAAAGGGAACTACATAAATTCGATTTTCCTTGCAAAGAATTCTTACGTAAATTAGAGCATCGATAGACACAAAGGAATGTCGTTATGTTTTAAATTCAAATGTTCCCTGTCAAAAGAAGCAAAGAAATATCGTTAAGCTGTGAATATACAAAGTGTAATCAGCAACTCGCTGTTCAATGTTAATTTGTATTTTCAGAGATAAGATTGCGGCTCTTAATTCTAAATACTTCTGTTACTGAGGGAATACACACAACACGATTATGTATTGTTTCTTTGCAGCACAAAAAACCAACAACACCTTTAATAGTTCGTTGCTATTCTATAGCATACCCATCGAAAAGAAATAAAAAAATTAAGAAATGCAGCAGCACCAACTATTAGCTCTTTGGTGCACTAAGTAACTAACACAGCCTCTATTTGTTCTGTACTGTACTACACCGTTTTCTAGGCATTCTTTAAATAGATGTAATAAGTGCGTACCGAAATAAAAATGTAAACTAGATAAATTCGTGTTTCCTTGCAAAGAATTCTTTGCAAATGAAAACATTGATAGACGCAAAGAAATGTCGTTATGTTTTAAATTCAAATGCTACCCGCAGAAAGAAGCAACTTTTTTTTTCTTTCAATGGCATTACAAGACATGCAGGATACAGCTAGTAGAAATATTATTTTTTAGTGTCGTATCTGAGTCAAATTTCACTTGCAGTGGCAGCGTTTAGTATTTTAACATTGGCAACGAAATATTCTCTTTAGGGGGATCTTCAATTTACTCATAATATCAAAAAGGAACAACTTCCTGATGTTCTGCATAACTTATTTATTGATCACAAACCGGCTTTCGGCTTCTTAGGCCATCATCAGGTGACAACTGACTGTAGTACACATGTTTTCAAAGATGTTAAAATTTACAAAGATGTTAAGATTTACAAAGATGTTATCACAGACAATCGATACTTCACAGGAAAGTTCATCGCAAGTACTTATTTATGAAAGTTATTGACATTTATATAAAAAATATAATAAGTACGTGTAAAGAATCAAAACTAATATGATTATTTTTGTTCAAAGGGAGGTTGAAAATAAAATTTCAGTAGAGGTGTAGAGGGAAACTGGATCTGATCGCTTAATACTAAACTGGCATCCTGAGCCAAATGTTTATTGATTTCCAATATTTCCAGTAGTGTCATCTTTCTGCTTTTCTTCAAGGGATGTAGGGTCTCATAGTTTACATAATAATCGTGGCCTTCTCTGAACAGATGTTCAGCAAAGGTTGAATCTGTCTTTTTTAACCTCCACCTTCTCTCATGTTCTGATAATCTAATAGCCACAGCTCTGCCAGACTGACCAACATACAGTTTACCACAATGTTTGCATGTGATCTTGTATACACCACTCTGTGATAGGGGTTGAATTTTGCCCTTACTATTGAATAAATACTTAGAAATGTTGTTGGTATTGTAAAATGCAGGCCTGTAATTTCGAGATTTTAACTTTCTACCAATTTGATCTGTAATTTGCCTAAATATGGGATGTCACACGAGTTTTTCTGCCTATTGACTTGTTCTTGTTGGCCAGCATATAAAAGTGTTCTGATTTTTCTCATTTTCTTCTTATTCAGTATACTGTCAATAAGGGCAGGTCTATAGCCATTACTGAATGCTATATGTTTGATTGTTTGTAATTCTGATTGAAATGCAGAATCAGATAATGGAACAGATATGAGGCGATGGACCATGGAATAGAAAGCTGCATGTTTATGGCTGTGTGGATGCTGGGAAAATACCGAATAAGTGTTTCTTTGTGCTAATGTCAATAGTAAGGTCCAAAAGGTTTATAGAAGATCCTCCTAGTTCCATAGTGAACTTAATTTTCTTGTGTTGGGAATTTGTTGTAAAAAGGTATCTAATTGTCTGGTGGTACCAGTCCATAAACACAGCACATCATCCACATACCTGAACCAGTATCCAATTTTGCACCTCAGTGGTTCCTTCTGTAAGAAAATCTGCTCGAAATGATCCATGAAGATCTCAGATAGAATGGGACTAAGTGGAGAACTCATAAACTATGACAATATCAGAAATTATTTTGTTTTTAAACTTCTGAAACGATAAATAAGTTATGCAGAACATCAGGAAGTTGTTCCTTTTTGATACTATTAAGTTCTGTCAAGTACCGACGGAAAAATCAATTAATTTTATTTACTCTTCTGAACAACATTAATTTTTTATTTCATGTCATCAGCACAAAGAATTATTCCCCTCATGACTGATTTTTCAAAAAGGATTCAACGGCCATTGGCAACATCAATACACTACACCACTGCCGTAAGGAAGACCGTAGCCCTTGTTTCAGTGTATCACACCTTAGTTATGTGAATAAAAAACGCAGCATCGCCATTAGTTATGTTGAAAACTATGTAAGTAACAGCGCCTCTATCGGATCTTTGCTATACTACGCTGAAATTCAAGCCTAGCATACACCAGAAACTACAAATTACGATATTTTTTCTACGCCTGATCCGATTTAGATGAAATGAAGCTTATATGTTGTCCCAAGGTACTCTCAGTTGACCTATGAAACCCCATGAAAGTACGTAAAGTACTCTTGGAGATTTGGTGTACTACACCATACTTATAGTATACACATAAAACTTCAAATTACGATAGCTTTCCTTGCTATGATCCGATTTTGACGAAATTATGCCTATGTTACTCTCCAAACTATTCTCAATTTACCTGTGGTAACCCATGAAAGTTCGTGTAGTACTTTTGGAGATTATTCTCAACAAATAGACGTTCACGATTGGTTTTAAACAAATGATTAAATTATATCTTTATTTTTTCTGATCAGATTTTAATAATTGAAGTTTTCATGTAACCACACGATATGCTCTGGTTACCTGTGAAAACCCCATGCAAATTAGAGAAGTAGTTTACGAGATAAGAGGTTTTTAATAGGCTTACATGTTATTTTATGTTCATCTGTAAATGATAGTTCTATTAATCATACAATATTATTATAGTGAAACCAATTGAACCTTACCCAGTTTTTGCATGGTGTGAACTAGAGTTGGCTATGGTTTCATGATTTCGAAACCAGGTTTCGATACACACAACAGTTTCAGTATTTCAAAACCGGCATGTTTCACGGTTTCGAAACCATGCGGTTTATTCCGTTCTGTTTCGGATCACATTCGCGGTCGATTGTCGATACACTGAAACCGTTTCTTCCTGTCGGTTTCACGGTTTCGTGTCGGTTTCACGATTTCATGTCGGTTTCACAACACTGGTGTTTCAAACCACTAATGCAGTAGGCGGAACAGACTAATGGTTTCGAAATGTTGTGTTACATTTTACTGAAGCTCCACACAGATACACATATAACTTACTAGTATATAAATCATTTACAGACAGTCAAACAGTAGTTGACACTCGTGAGTCTGCAGCTTATGATTACTGAAATCAATATTCGTTTGCAAGAGACTGCTGTTTTCCGAAATGACATAATGTCTGCTTTATAAATGTAAAAGGACAGTAAAACAACGTTCACTGTTTGCATTGAAGTAACCAGTTAAATTCTAGGTATATCTACCATATTAAAAACACACGAGTGAAACTACATTTTTTAAAATAAGATACAACATCGCATATTTAATCTCGTGTTAAAGAATTAGTTTCTTACGTGCGAAAACGAAGTTACCTACTGTCGTTATAATTTTTCGACAATCATGTTAAACAAATTGCGGCGGCGGTGGTGTAAGGGTCAAGACATACAAGTGGTGAACTTGTCTTTTATTTTATTATTTTTGTAATTCCATAGCATTATTTGTGATTATTTAGTGTGCCCTTTATTCCCTATAATTTATTTAATATGTATAGAAAGTAGCATTTATGATCCATCATAGTAATAAGCGTACCGTTTTGCAGTTTGTGAGTTCCTAACGGGATAAACTTTTACTTACCATACCGGCGGCCTCGTGTGACTATGTTGGCAACATCAACAACGCGGGAGAAAATCTTTATCAACATGTTTAGTACAGACCAAGAAGTAAATATATATGGTTGACAGGTTCTTGTATGCACCCTTGTCCACATAGTGTAAAATATTGCCCTCCTAGAACGAAGATTTCATGTCAAAACATACATTGCTTCACGGTTTCATGGTTTCGAAACCACAGATGGAACGGCTTCATTTGTTTCTAAACCATCAGATGTTTCAGTTTTCCCATCTCTAGTGTGAACGTGTGCACAAACTTTTAATTTACCAGTCACCAAGGCTAAATTATATGCCCTAACTTACAGACGTCAGTTAAATTAATCATGGTAACACCACACAATAGACATGCATCAAGAGTAAAATATATAGTCATACCACGTAGCTGTTGTATTGAAACAAGAAATCTGCCTACAGGTCAGATTCGTCAGATAATGGTTATGTAATGGTACCTCGAATAATGCACAATTATGACTAATATTGATATGCAGACTCAATAGTACAGTAAACAACTCTTTTGGTATAGGAATCACAGTACAATTTACTACGGTATTCACTAATATCACTCCAGTGGCAGTGCAAATATGATGTGACTTACTAACGTAATCCTTGAACACGAGTACGAGAGCCACAGAAATATTCATTGAGAAACATAAAAGGCAAACCAGATTATTACGTCCTCCGATACAAAATGATAACTATTATTACATTAATTTTAAGTGAGTAATGATCATTGTAAATAGCTAAAGATGCGTCACTATTATTAACGTCTTCCTTTTTTTCGTGTGTGAGCGATATATATCGAACGTGTATCACGGCATGAAGAATGTATTCGACAAAAGACGAACGTATTTAAAAATTGTATTTAACAACATTCAGTGCTGAAGCAGAAAAATTGATAAGGCATATTTACTGTCATCCTGTCACTTACCTGACTAGTCCGTGACAGACAACGATTTCTCAACAGTGGACAATCTCGGAATTTATGAACGCCTTTGACGGAATAGTAACATGTATATTCGTATCTTCCGTTTGACTTTTGAGCGAGACAAAAACTCCACAGTTACAAACGTTACTAAACAGAACAGTCAATGCAAAGAATAATCAATAAAAAGAATACATTACAAGGAAAAGATTTCATATTCAAGGAATAAATGTGGCGCGTCGCTTTAGGCCAAGGAGGTTGCTTTAGGCGTATCACAGCGTTCCAAGCGGCGAAAATGCGAAACGTCGGGCGATACGCTTCTGTCATCGAGCGCAAACTTTAAAAGTTATCTCGAAAGACTAACGCGTGCGCACCTCGCATCATCAGCATGTATCAGTCGCTATACCATTAAAGATTACTAGACGTCCTTCGTTGTGACAACGATATTTCTGTACATTTAATGAACACTGTTTACAATGCAAAAATTCTGCACACACTCGTAACTGATGGCAACGAAATTTGACAGCCCGTTTTTCACGAGAAGAAATGTCCAATACATTATACTATGCTAGCTGTAAACCCGGCGTTGCCCGGGTGTTTAATTATCCTACACTCACGTAGTCCATCTCCCCTTCCCTCCTCTCTCTGCATCCACCTCTCTCTCTCTCCCATCTCTGTGTTAGTTTGCACCTGTCCCTCTCTCGGCAAAGTTTTGGCCCACTTTAGGTTACGATAGTAACACTAAAAGTGGGCCTTTGCGATCGTCTTTTGACAGCTCGAAATTTAAATGAAAATAACGGCTTAACAATACATCTGTCACGAAAATTGAATAACCGAATTTGTAGAGAAAAAAATTCTCTACAACTTTACTCTTTTATGTTTTTTTTTCATATCTCCTATAGTTTCAGAGATATTTGCAAAAATAACGGTGATTTTGGGATGTCTGTCAGTCTGTCTGTCTGTCTGTCCGTAAAGTGTTCCCTGTTTTTAAGACGAACCGTTCAACCGATCAGCACCAAATTTTGCACACATAATTGTAGGCCGCCAGAGACCAGAACCTCCCCTTTTCAAATATTTAGGACAAAAATACGGTAGTAATACCAAAAAAGCCGTATGTAATATAATTGTAATTACAAACTAACCGTTCATCTGACACGAAAATTGAATAACCTCATTGGTAGAGGAGAAAATTCTCTACAACTTGACTCTATTATGGTTTTTTTTTTTTCATATCTTGCATCGCTGCAGAGATATCTGAAAAAATAGCGGCGATTTGACGATGTCTGTCTGGCTGTAACGTGTTCCTACTTTTTAGGTCGAACAGTTCAACCGATCGGCACCAAATTTTACAGATTTAATTGTTGGTTACCTGAGACCAGAATCTCGCTTATTGAAATATTTCGGACAAGAAATACGTTAGTAATACCAAAAAAAGCCGTTTGTAGTGTGATTTTAGTTGCAAATAAACCGTTCATCTGACGCGAAAATTGAATAAATGAATTTGTAGAGGAGAAAATTCTCTATAACTTTGCTTCCTTATGTCTTTTTTGCACATCTCGTATCGTTTGAGAGATATTTGCAAAAATAACAGAGTTTTGACACCCTCTATTCAATTAACGAACACCAGCCGTACGCAGATGTCACGTGACATTCCTCGCCCAGAACTCTTTCTGGCATACGCCATCTTGCGTTGCGTATTTGATGATTTTCTTATTGTAACTTACACGTTGTCATTTCAAAGCATGGCGCACTGAAGAATCAATAAAAACACGTCGTTCTTCGTACGATAAATGATAATATAGGGTCTACAAATGCCATATTAGCAGCAGTTAACAACGACTATCAATAGTATAAGATTAGAGAACAGAACTCATAACTGTCAGCTGTAACGAAGTGGGCAATGCGTTGGACTGTGACGCTGGAGGTTAGTGGGTCGAAACCCGCTGCTCTCTAATTTTTCCCCCTAAAAGGGTTTCAGACACTCTTATTAATTATTTTTTTATTATTTAGATTATAATTTTTGTCCAAAAGGTTTGCAAAAACTTATAAAACTACAAATCTGAAGCGGGCCGTAAAAAATGCCAGTGCGATTTTTTTGCTAGGTACACTCTGGAATGTACCATATAAATATTTATGTAGTCAGTGATCTTCCTCTTGGATTAAAGGTCATGTGTACAAAAATTCATCAAGATCGGAGCAAAACTATGCATTTCGTAAAATTCCGTAAGTTAAGTACCCTCCACCACGCACCGAACGAAATTTTATACAAACAGTGACTTTCCTCTTGTTTTTATGGTATAGTGTGCAAAATTTCATCAATATCAGAACAAAATTATAAATCTGTATGTAACAGAAACACAAGGTCAAACTGAAAAACGCACTTTGTTGTTCTCAAATATTCCACTTTTATTTCATACAAGACTAGTTCTGAGGGGGAAAAAGAGGGTTTGCGAAATCGGCCGAGCCGTTCTCAAGTTATGGCGCGACCAAGGTATTTAGCGATCCAGTTTTATGTTGCAAAGTACCAACCCCATGCACTTAAGGTAGACGGTGACATTCCTCTTGCTTTGAAGGTCAAGCATGCGAAATTTCGTGAAAATCGGAATGAAATTGAAGATTTCGTGAGTCTGTAGGAGAAGTATGCTCCGCCATGCACCCATCACAAAATACTTTCTTAGCTGACGTATTCTACCTATAAACTTCGTTTCATCATTTTGTGTGTGTGTGAAAGGGGGGGGGGGGTGTTCAGTTACAAAACGTTTCATAAACGTCCGAAATTACGTGCAAACTTTGTTGCAGACCCGTAACTAACAATATAGCTCCTCCCTATCTCAAACAACAACAAGCAGCTATCCGAGGATGGAAGAAAATTAATGAGCCCTTTGCTTCAGAAGATATACGTATCCAAAAAATACTGTATAAAATCCAGGAAACCAATATGAGAAGAGGAGGTCCTCATACTTCCAGAACGGTATGATATAGCAAAGGAATGGAGGCAATACTGGTCGCTGAATAAACACCATCACCTAGTCAGTGATTATAATCCTTCCATATCGGTGGAAGGAATGCAAATGCCCAGAAGAACTTGGTGCACACTTAATTGTGTGAGGGCCAACCACGGTACGGCCGCTCCCCACGATGCGACTGCCGTGCAGCAGAGCAAGCAATCTCTCGCTTGATCTTCGAATGTCCCGCGAGGAGGTTTCAAGGAGAATGGAGGGATATCATGAATGTCACTCCACTTGCTGTTCAATGGTTAACCCGCTTAGATGTGGACTTGAAATAGCTGCAGTGGCTCTCTAATTTTTCGCTTACAATTGTTCGCAATCATTTAATTAATATTTGTAATTTTCTGATTCCCCCCTCAGGAGACACAGCCTGAACGAAACACTGTCCGTGTGGGCAGGGAGTTTGTGTGGTCCATTCATATGAAGGGCTATACTGGTCGTAGTTTAAACCGGAAGGCCTCCAAAGATGATCCAGACAAAGTGTGTCCTACAAAGTCCCGTCTAGTGTCCTTGCCCTCCTGTCCTATCCTATACTCTCCTTTCCTTTTCTTTGCATCTCTGTGATTGTGTGGCAGCAGGCCCAGTCCCCTAATGTGGGCAGCGGAAGATCCTTGGATAATAGGACAACGATGGTGCACATAGGCCTTACTTCACAAGGCTGGATAGCATTCTGTAGTAGTGGTAAAGACAAGTTATCTAGGGTGTAAGGCCCTGAAATAAAACTTTGACAGGTGTCCAGAACCTGAGGTGGCAGCCCCATCACCCACCAGGACACTTGGGGTCTGTGGGCTGATAACCCGCACCATCAAAAAACCTATTCACGGAAACTAAAAAGAGAAAAAGCGGGATGGTATGAAAAGGGAAACTAGTATTGGATTTTGGAATATAAGAACGCTGAGAGAAGCAGCAAGACCAACAGTGGAAGGGGAAGCAAAGAGAGTTGGCAAGACCTGTACAGAACTGAGGCAAATGTCCAAGGATAGAGATGGACGGAAAGCTCTCCTGGATGCCGTATGGCCGGCCGCGGTGGCCGAGGGGACTGAGGCGCTCCAGTCACGGTCTGCACGCCGGCTACGGTCGGGGGTTCGAATCCCCCCTCGGACATGGATATTTGTGCCGTCCTTAGTATTAGTTAGTTCATAACTAGTTTGTAAGTTTAGGGACTGATGACTCCGTAGTTAAGTCCCATAAGCTATACAAACATTTGATGTTAGGAGCCAAAGGAATTAAGTCAAGTAAGTCAAATAGCTGATTATAATTAACTAACACTGTCTGAAATTTGCTGATTAGATGGCCATGTCCGGCGCTGTTTGCGACTGTATGTTAAGCAATGTGTTCTCACGTAGTACTCTGTAGATTCCATACACTAAATAAACAGAGAGTGGATAGAGAAATTACGCTGACGACTCCGCCTTCCTAGCCCTCGCCCCATCCCTCGCCCGCTCCCAACACCTCCTTCAATCCCATCTCTCCGAATTCTCCACCTGGTGTAACCAGTGGCTCCCCTCCGTTAACTCGTTGACCCTAAATCCCAGGCAATCATTATAGGTCACACCACCCCATCCTTCCGCCACCGCGACCGCTACCTCACGCTCCATGACCGCCCCATCCCACAAAGCAAAACACTGAAGTACCTAGGCCTTACCCTTGATCACTCCCTGCCCTGGAAACCCCACCTTCAAACAATTCGTGATAAAGCCCTCTCGCCTCAATCTCCTCAAACTTCTTTCCGGCCGAACATGGGGCCTCAACCCTTCCACCATCCTCTTCACCTACCATTCCATCATGCATCCTATCCTCTGCTGTTTCCACCCCGCTTTGGTTTCCCCTCCCCCAGCCCACTACCAATCCCTCGAACGCCACGCCTTTCGCCTTGGTTACCACATCCGCCTCCCTTCCGCCACGCTGCTCCTTTATGACCTTATTCCCTTCCCACACCTGCTCAAGTTCCTCGAACACGTCCACCTCAGAGATGTGTCCAGTAAACTCGATTTCCAGCACCCACTTGTACCCATTCTCTTATTGCATTCCGGACCTCTGCCACGCCATTATTTTGTTATCCCCCCTCCCTCCCTACACACTCTCCACATCCTCTCCGAGGGTAACTTCCATCACCTCCCCCTTCCGGATGACCCCCTGTGTCCCGACATTTACCCATCCTACCAACCTTAATCCTTCCCCATATTTACACGCCCCCTCGCTACTTTCCCCTCCCACCCCATCCCCCCCCACGCTTGGCTTTCCTCTCCCTCCCCTTTCCCAGGAGTTCTTGTGATATCCTCCCTCATCCCCTTCACATCCCATCCATTCCCCTCCGAGCCTCCCCTCCCTTCCTCATCCCCCGCAAGGGACCTGTGCCACCAGATTTTAGCAGTGCATCGTCTGTGTTATAGTGTCAGTGCCAATGTTCGTGTTCAGTGTCTCCAGTTTTAAAACTTCAGCAACCGCCGAGTAGGCAGAATATTGTGTTGCCATGCGATTTTAAGTGTGTGCTCTCGTCACAGTTTACTGTCTCCCATGAGGTATTTATTTTATTTTTTTTTTTATTTTTTTTATCTACGTGTTTTAATACTGCATATATGTGTGTTTTAACCACTGTGGCTATTTCAATTTCTGAGTGTGTGTTTTAACTGCCCTATTTGTCAATTCTCCATTTTTATCTCCTTGTAATGTTTTAAATTCTGCATTTAATATTCTCCCTGTATGTTTTAAATCTGCCTGTCAATGTTGTTTTTTCTGTCGGCTCAAGATCAGAAATGAAGCTGCTGCCAGCCTGCCGCCACGACGTGGTAAAAAAAAAAAAATCCTAAATGTGTTTCTACGAACTCTCTGCTACGCACTTCGATGTGACTCGCAGAATAGCTGTGTCGATGCAGACGTAGATGTGAAAGTGATTTTCAACTATTTGTATTTCATCACATATTTTTGGGAACATTTTTGTGCCGGCTGCGGTGGCCGAGGGGAAAGCGGCGCGCCAGTCACGGTTTGCACGGCCTCTACGGTCGGGGGTTCGAATCCCCCCTCGGACATGGATATTTGTGCCGTCCTTAGTCTTAGTTAGTTCATAAGTAGTTTGTAAGTTTAGGGACTGATGACCCCGTAGTTAAGTCCCATAGACTCTACAAACATTTGAACATTTGGTTGGCTTTTAAGACCATGTTTCCTCGACCATCAGTGGATACTGTAGCACGTGAGCTGGGGCCAGCAGACAGCGGGTGGCGGCCGGCCCTTACGCTGGCGGGCAGGCGGCACGCCCCGGTCGTTAGGTGGGGGCGGGACCATTACGGACGGCAAACAAGCGAGTGCCTGGCCTCTTGTTAGGCCGCGGGCAGCGGAGGTCCGGTGTCCGGCGGACGCGTCAGCCTGCTCGTTACCCGCGACGCCTGTCGGCAAACCTGCCGGCGGCGGCGGCGGCGGCGGCGCCCGGGGGAGGGCGGGCGTCCTCTGACACTCCAGGTGGCCGCCGCGTCATCACAGCCCACCCACCAGCCGCTGCACTGCGCCGACGCGTACTCGTGCTCCTATAGCGTTGCCCTTGCTTAGTATGATACCATAATTGTTAAAGTAGATTCCGCGATTATATTTTGGACAAGGAATTGATGGTACTGAATTTTTTGAATTTGAAATAATTTAGTTAAAGTACAGCACAAAATGAACCAAAATGTTCAAATGTTTGTTAAGCTTATGGGACTTAACTACGGGGTTATCAGTCTCTAAACTTACAAACTACTTATCAACTACCTTATACTAAGGACGGCACAAATATCCATCCCCGAGGGGGGATTCGAACCCCCGACCGTAGTGGCCGTGCAGACCGTGACTGGAGCGCCTCAGTCCCCTCGGCCACCGCGGCCGGCAGCGTGGCAGAGGTCCGAGATGCAGTAAGAGCAGGATACAAACGGGTGCTGGGAATCGAGTTTGCTGGACACGTATCTCAGGTGGAGGTGTTTGAGGAACGAGCATGTGTTGGAAGGGAATGAGGTCATAAAGGCCGGCCGCGGTGGCCGAGGAGACTGAGGCGCTCCTGTCACGGTCTGCACGGCCACTACGGTCGGGAGTTCGAATCCCCCCTCGGGCATGGATATTTGTGCCGTCTTTAGTATACGGTAGTTGATAAGTAGTTTGTAAGTTTAGAGACTGATAACCCCGTAGTTAAGTCCCATAAGCTTAACAAACATTTGAACATTTTGAAGGTCATAAACGATCCGCGTGGCGGAAGGGAGGTGGATGCAGTAAGCGAGGCGGAGGGCGTGGCGTTCCAGGATCTGGAGGGATTGGTAGTGGGCCGGGGGAAGCGGAAACCCAAGCGGGGTGGAAACAGCAGAGGATAGGATGCATGATGGAATGGTAGGTGCAGAGGATGGTGGAAGGGTTGAGGCCCCGTGTCCAGCCGGAAAGGTGTTTGAGGAGGTTGAGGTGGGAGAGGGCTTTATCAGGGACTGTTTGAAGGTGGGGTTTCCAGGAAAGGGAACGGTCAAGGGTAAGGCCTAGGTACTTTAGTGTTTTGGTTTGCAGGATGGGACGGTCATGGAGCGTGAGGTCGTGGTGGTGGAAGAATGGGGTGGTGTGACCTATAATGATTGCCTGGGATTTAGCATGGTCAATGGTGAGGAGCCACCGGTCACACCAGGTGGAGAATTCGGAAAGCTTATTTGCTTTAATGTTCATTTTTGATGTCGAGGGGACTGAGGCGCTCCAGTCTCGGTCTGCACGGCCACTACGGTCGGGGGTTCGAATCTCCCCTCGGGCATGGATATTTGTGCCGTCCTTAATGTTAGGTAGTTCATAAGTAGTTTGTAAGTTTAGGGACTGATGACCCCGTAGTTAAGTCCCATAAGCTTTACAAACATTTGAACATTTAAAGCAAATAAACAGCGGGTTGCATATTAAAGTCGGGCACCATACAAGCAACAGCACGTTGTAAGACTTACGGAAAGCATCTAGCTGCATCCTGCACTTCGCATTGTAGAAACTGGAAATGAAAGAGGAAGCCGCCTGGTAGAATTTTGCATGGAACATAATTTAGTTATAACAAACACCTGGTTTAAGAATCACGAAAGAACGTTGAATACGTGGAAGAGACCAGGAGACACCGGGAGATAGATTTTATAATGGTAAGACATATATTTCGGAACCAGGTTTTAAACTGTAAGACATACCCAGGGGCAGATTAAACTCTGAGCAGAACTTATTGGTCATGAATTGTAGGCTGAAACTGAAAAAACTGCAGAAAGGTAGGAAAATAAGGAGATGGGATCTGGATAAACTGAAGGAGCCTGAAGATCCTGAGAATTTCAGAGGGAGCTTTAGGGAACAATTGACAGTAACGGGGGGAAATTTTCGTCTTATTTAATAAGTGAATGTTCGAGATACATTCCGTAGGAGATCAATGTTCAGACTGTTCACTTCGCTTTTCATTGTTGTGTGACCGTGGGTGGAACATGAAGTTACCGGTAATGATAAAATAATTTTTAATAAAAATGATCGGACTTCGTAAAATTACAAAAGAAATGACTGCAGGTTCTAAAATCAAGCAAAGTATTGTATAAGGATGACTGATTGATTGAAATTTTGCAGACAATGCGAAGCGATTGTAATGGCGTCTGAACATTAAACTATTACGGAAGCGAAGGAGCTGAAAACATTAAGAAATTAAATATTTGACGTGGGGGAGTTTGATTTAAATGAAAACCAAGGAGAGGGAATGTTTTAAATTTAAATAATATATTTTCAGCAACAGCTTGCATACTGCTTACTTACTGAGTGGATACAGGTACGAAAGACGTCTACACCGATTAGATACAGACAAGAGAGTGAGTAAAACTACTATCACGGTTCCGTCTTCTCGCTTGTTTTTAAGTAAAAAATGACGAACGAAATTAAAATAGTTGCATTGCGAGTCAGAGGGAACCGGAGGCGATAAGCATCGCTGATCAAAGATAAACAAAACAAAAAAAATTTAAGTGTATCGTTACACTCCTAAAACACAACACCTTTAGAGAACACTTCATATTCACAGAACATGTTCATTAGTACTGCAACGGGCCAGGTTGTATCGGGCTACTAAAATTATGAATCTAACTGCAATACTGTACTAGGAGAGTAACTTGACAATTAGTGCGCAACTTAATGCTGATCAACATAAGGCAAGTTTGGGCACGTCGAAACTTAGGCTATCTGACTGCAAAATTAGAAGGATTAAAAAGATTGAAAATCTTGCTTGGCTGAGAGTCACTTTCGAGAACAATAAAAGAATGTCGTACTGTGTTGTACTTGTTGGCCCTGTCTTAGTATTACTATACAATCAGTCTGCAAGAAATATTATTTTGTTGTAGAAAGGGAAGTGATACCTCGCTTCACACCATCACACATTCTTCACTTCATATCGTTCATGTCACCCACTTGCTACAATGTACTTAATTACCATTAACTTACAATTACTTACAGCGTCAAGAATAATCACAAACAAAATTAAACCAATCAAACTGAATAAATCTGAATTAAAGAAAATTAGCAATCAGTAAATTCGACATGAGTAACATAAACTATAAAAAAATGAAGAATGTGCATATTATTGGGAAGTCGTGCAATGTGGCAGTTTCTAAAATAGGGATGCAGCCCTACCCTCAGGAAAGGATTAATTATAAAAATTCAAAATGTCAAAAAGTGAAAGGAAATGTTTTTTTTATTATCTATTTGGTTAATGCCCTATCCTCGTTATTACAACAATTACAGTGACGAGCCACGAATTAATCAAGGTTGTGTATAGGTTCCTACTGAATGGAAAGTGACATAAAGTGAAATCAAATGCGATGAAAGACCTTGCGCAATGCAAAAAAACATTTAAAGTAATTTACCAAAAAATTAGCAGCATCATGAAGAACTCCGGGCTGTGTCCACTGCAAGCACCAGTGCAACCGTCACGCTCCGCTACTACTCTCCGACTCTAACCCACTCTCTCGCGGCTACATTCCGCAGATCCCTGCCTACCGGCCGCCAAAGATAATCGTTCCAACAAAAATGCTTATATATATATATATATATATATATATATATATATATATATATATATATATATATATATATATATATATATATGTTGTTGCCAACATATATACTCCCAAAACTTAAGGTAGGAAATTTCCATTCAGTAGCCACCTTACTGTACTCTATGTGAGCAAAAGTATACTGACACCCTCAAAAGTTATTAGTTTCTGCAAGTTATTGATGAAGGAGAGGAAGGAAGAACGATTAGGAGGGAAAGGATTGGCAGTGGCTGCATTAGGGCACTGAAATTAAACAATGGTGACAAGTGAAAACGTGAGCTGGCCGGGAATCGAACCCAGGTCTCGCGCTGCGGGCCAGCGGTCGCCTTAACCCCTTGGCAACCCGTGCTCGCCTCCCGACACTACCACCTAGAGAGAAGGCCGCGGCTCTCTCCTGTGACGTCAGACAGAGTAGGTTGCGTGCGCATATCTGACTGGCTCGCAGCTTCGGCATAGAGGGCCGTGCCCCAGCGGCTACTCAGTCAGCTATGCGCGCGCAAACTACTCTGCCTGACGTCACACGAGAGCGCCGCGGTCTTCTCTCTAGGTAGTGTGGCTCCCATCCCTCTCAAAGCTCCACATGTGGCACGCTATGTCACAGCACAAGCCTATATTCATGTTCTGAGCACCTTCTTGCTTCCCACTGTTGAAAGCAGTTCGTGGATGGCGATTGCATCTTTGAACACGATCGAGCACCTGTTCATAACGCACGGCCTGTGTCGGAGTGGTTAAACGACAATAACAACCCTGTAATGGACTGGACTGCACAGAGTCCAGACTTCAATTCTATAGAACGCCTTCGGGATGTTTTGGAACGACGATTTAGTGCCAGGCATCACCGACTTACATCGATACTACTCCACAGTGGAGCACTTCGTGAAGAATGGGCTGCCTTTCCCAGCATCTAGTTGAACGTGTGCCTGCGGATGTGGAAGCTATCATCAAGGCTAAAGGTGAGTCTACACCATATTGAATTGCAGCATTACCGATGTAAGGCGCCACGAACTTGTCATTTTCAGAGCCAGGTGTCTACATACTTTTGATCACGAAGTGTATGTTCTTGTAAGATAACTGAAATATCGTGGAATCTTTGTTCTGTGTTAAACACATACGGGCAACATTGCTTGCCAACAAGCAGGAGTCTTATGTCTCCTTCAGGCATGTGAGCAGCCGTTAGTGGCTAGCCTGATATTCTATATTAAATGTGATTAAGGTTTATCGCTTACTTGTTGTTTTATCATATAACATGCAGTTTTAGTAATTTCTGATGAAGGCTCTCTTAGCAGTTGCTGAAAGCAGGTAAACTACATTTTACCTCTGGGACCGAGAGCTGTCTTACTACCATTTGAATTCGTGAAACAACAAAGCAATGTTTAAAATTTTAAATATGGAGTGGTTTGTTCCATACTTCCAGGCCCTAATGTGCTCTTTCTATATGACATCAAATATTCTTGTTTATCCTGTATATCTGCCATTACAAGTCCGTGTCTGTTTTTCCGTATTGGTGTGTATTTTTGAATAGGTTTTTCGGCTGTGTCTATATTCTGTCCTCCTTTTTTTCCCTTAAATTGTGACTAATTGTTATGGTATCTACTGTTTGTGATTCTGTCCGGTTCCGTTAAGCTTCAAATATATTTACCATATGTTATGTAAACATCCGTGCCGAAGTGGATGCAGCGACTCTCTCCAGACCACCGAACTTACGAACCGTCGGGCGTGGTTAGTAATGGGATGGGTGACCGTCCGGGTACGTCATACGCCTTACGACAGAGGGAAAAGGAGTGATGGTGGTGCAAAGTCCAGGATCATCAGGATTAAATTCCAAACCTCTCTGCAGTGTCTCATGGAGCGAGGGCATATGACACTGTCGATGGTGATCCATCCCTCTGATGGGGACCTTAAGCTCGGCGGCCCTCCTGGTGCTTCTGTAGCAGGCGTAGGCTGTGTGACGGCAACGGGTCTCACCCTCGCCCTTGTCCCATAATCTCCAACACGAAAACTATACTACACTACACACGCACCCATTACAGTTACCAACACTTAACCCCTCAAGCCGGCATCCCGAGTATGTACTCGCGAGTCCTGTGTGTCCGCACTGTGTAGTGGGACAGATTTTTGAGCCTACTCTCCCATATCAGCTTTGTTTTGCAGGAGATGAAAATTTAAGTTTCCGTACTAATGTAAACGATTTATTGAATGATGAGTAATGATTTTTATAATGTGATACTTAAAAAGGTTTTGTGTTCGTTTCTGTTTATTTCATGGTCGATCGAGGTATTGCAATAAATAAGACCAGCGTCGCCGCAGCACCGACCGGCGTCACAGAGCTGGGCTGGCCGTTATATGAAGTCAGCCGACGGTCACGGGGCAGCGAACGTCTCTGCGACTTCTTTATTGCGGGACATCGACCGTCCTCTAAGAAGATTATTTAACATTATTATTGCTATGGATGTTCGTCAGTTCAGATTATGTCCTTGTGAATGTATGGATCAGAAGCGAATAGTAAATGCTTGTATTGAAAGTGCACCAATAAACATGTGATGTTTAACTGAGGAAGAGTTTTAAATATTACATCATCTATATGGAATGATTTATTATTTAATGTGAAATATGGAAATGTTCAGGACTTTATATGACCTTCTACATATTGGAAGAAAACACCGTAAGCTTGAAAAGTTTATAACAGGCTTTTGAATTTCAAATGTTTGTTAAGCTTATGGGACTTAACTACGGGGTCATCAGTCCCTAAACTTACAAACTACTTATCAACGACCTTATACTAAAGACGGCACAAATATCCATGCCCGAGGGGGGATTCGAACCCCCGACCGTAGTGGCCGTGCAGACCGTGACTGGAGCGCCTCAGTCTCCTCGGCCACCGCGGCCGGCCTTTGAATTTCAAGACGCATTCAAATGAAACAGTGGTATTTTAAATGTGAAACTAAAATATAGTACGCTGTGGATTTTCGCTCGAACGCCAGTTTCATGATTGATTTGGTGGTAAAAAGATTAAACTTTGAAAGTGAAGTTGCATATTGACCTTTTATCTTTCTCCCGCGGGTATATTGTGTTTAAGAATATATATATATACCACGGTTCACGAGAGGTGTTAAGTTGCTAAGTGACGTTAGAAAACAAATATTTACTTGGCAACTGACTATAAGAGCTATGAACAGGTTTTTTTTAATAAGACTGAACCAAATTTAGGACGAGTTTTGTATGATACGAGATTAATTTGACAATTTAAAGTTCTTCACTATCTTTTCCCTTTGTCCCACAGCAACTGGCGGCATCCCGACCACGTACTCGCCAGATGCAGAGTCGCAGGTGACACTGTACTTCTCTGCCATCTGTTGCTGGTGGGCCATATTATTTTGTCAACCAACTGTAGACATATCTGTGTTGACATGTGTGGGAGATCTTTGTCAGGAAGTGAGCGAGTCGGATGAAATCACGAGTTATATCTTCAAAATGTTCAAATGTTTGTATAGCTGATGGGACTTAACTACGGGGTCATTAGTACCTAAACTTACAAACTACTTATGAACTAGCTAACACTAAGGACGGCACAAATATCCATGCCCGAGGGGGGATTCCAATCCCCGACCGTAGTGGCAGTTATATCTTCAGTCTGAAGGTTGCTCTCGACGCAATTCGCGCGCTCTTACGTCGGAACAAAATCTTGCGTTTGTGAGTGAACCGATGGGTAAATTAGATGGTATAAATGACAGCAGGAGTGATCTGGATACTGATGACGACAACGGCACGGACCATTTGGATGAAACACCGTAAAAAAAAAAAATGAAGAAACAGCAGATAGGATGAGCGAGTTGAAAGAGTGTGTTTTTAACGTAATAAAAATATATTTTTAACAACTCCTGCAAATATCGTTGCTTTTTAACAAATAATTTCCGCGTTACAGCAATTTCAACTAAACACTGTATTACGGCGCCAGGAGCCTGAACTACCATCAGTAGGCTTTCGCGAAGGAAAGATGTCTGCGGACGTGGAGGATAGGGAAAGCCCTTCCAATTTTGCGGCTGAACTTTCAGCCGCCATTCATGCCATACGACTTTACTTTTTATCGCCTGTAGTAAAATCAGCCTCTAAACGAAATATGTGAATAAAAATAAGCGACAGACTCATAAGACTAGACTTTTAGTATGAGGCATTTGTGATTGTATAATGAACTAGTTGAAAACCCGGCACTGCCCGGGTATTTATTTATTTATTTATTCCTGCCATTTTTCAGTTATATGTTCATTTGTATAAAGGCTGTGTGCCTGTAAAATCTCTTGGGAATAGAATCAGTAGTAAAGAATAATTAAAACTTGGTGCTTGATGGGGCGGTTTTCCATGAACGTTACTGTTTATGTGCTCATATCTCATGAACTACATGTCGTACTGTGATACAATTTAGAAAGTACATTCAACTATATGTGTGTATACTGACTGTAAAATTTCCTGCGGGTACAATTTGTAGTGTACAAATTATAAATTGTAACGTCGTACCGAAAGTGTTAGTGTTACTCCATAACCAGCGGAAAAGTAGTAAGCGAGAAACTTTTTTCCTTTCATCATTTTGCTATGGTTGTCAGCGAGAAAAAGTTTAATAAAGGTTTGAAATTACGTTTAAAGTTTGTTGCAAGTCGCTAAGTGCTCTCATTCTCATATAGCGTATTTATAAAGTCTTACCGCATTAGGTGGCAGTTTTTGCGATGCCTATTATTTATGACGTCATATCTTCTGAACTATGTGTCGTATGTGATTCTTAACCCTGCAGCAATTGTTACCTCACGGTAAGGAATGTGAGTACCAAATTTGGTGGAAATCGGTCCAGTGGTTTGAAGGAAAATGAGCAGCATTGTCGCTAAATGTAGCAGTTTTCCGCGCATCTCATTGTTTATGAGGTCATATCTTGTGAACTATATATCGTACATGATTCTTTTACTTACGGCGACCGTCCTCATGGATTGAAGCTTACGTGTACAAAATTTCATAAAGATTGGAACAAAACTGTAGATTTGTATGAAACACGTACAAACATACGGACACTCTGCTTTATATATTAGAAAGAAGAAGAAGATAGTCAGCCGTGGACTGTAGGCTTATTCTTAGATGAAGAAGGACAAATTAAAAGAAGTCATCAAGGCCAATTACTTCTATCATTCTGGAACAGCACGATTTATACGACTTCCATCTTTTGCTACTGACTTCAAATCCACATAAACCGACGACTGTTTATCACAGTAAGATTGCACATTTTGCTGCAGGAAAGTGATAACCCAATAGTTCGGACAGACATCTAACTTTTCAGTTCTTTGGAGTCCTGGTACTCTTTCAAAGTAATGTCCAATTTTGAATGTAATGACCATAAACGAGGGAAGACTGACATTAATTACCTTCCGAGTTTCCTATCAGGCCACTTGGTCCTAATATTATGATGAGTGTAATGCGTAAAACATGTAACCTGTTTAAGTGGTAGTATTATCACTTTCTCTCTTTCTCCCCTATTAGCCTAACACACGCATTTAACGAGACAGGGACAATTACGCGTGAATTCTATTAGCTGTGCCTGCTGATGGATCGACGCTAACCACACGATCCTTAAGATAAACGGAGAGAGGAAATAGGGAGGGGGAATAGTGGGAGGAAGAGGGGAGGAAGTAAACGAAGAACAGCCGGACGCGTTGGCCAATATCACGCCTCGCCTCGTCAGGAATACTTGAGATTAGATTAGTTTTTCGTTCCGTAGATCCATGTTAAGGAGATCCTCGTAGATGTGGAACACGTCAAGAAGCAAAATTTACAAGCTGAATAATAGATAATACTAATAATATAAATACAGATACATAACATATTTAGCTTTTAAAAAAAGCTGATAATATAATAATACTAATATAGTATGAGTACCGTTACATGCATCATTTGGTACAATTTAGAAATTCACTAATGGAGTAGAAGGAGTTGGCCACTAGAAAGTCTTTTAGGTTCCTCTTAAATTGGTCTTTATTTGTAGCTAAGTTTTTTATACTTGATGGTAAATTATTGAAAATGTGTGTTCCTGAGTAGTGGATCCCCTTTTGAACTAAAGTAAGTGCTTTTAAGTCCTTCCTAGTATTGTATGTATGAACTGAGCTGTTTGTTGGGAAAAGGGATATATTATTTATGAAAAATTTCATTAAGGAATAAATATACTGAGAGGCAATAGTTAATATACCCAGTTCTTTGAAGAGGCTTCTGCAGGACGTTCGTGAATTTACTCCACAAATAATACGCTTTACACGGTTTTGGTCTCTGAAGACTTTTGACTGACTTGAAGAGTTACCCCAAAATATTATACATTATGGAATGAAAGTAAGCAAAGTGTGCATGCTTTGTTATTTTTATGTCTGCTAACACTCGTATTGAAAATACAGATTTGTTGAGTCATTTCTGCAGTTCTGTGGTGTGCTCCTCCCAACTAAATTTATTACCAAGCTGTAATTCCAGGAATTTGATACTGTCAACCTCTTCTATCTGATCTTCATACTTAATGCATATGCTGGTGGAAGTTCTGAACTGCAAGTAGTGAGTCTTTCAAAGTTTGTGCCAGTCCTGGAATGGTTGATTAGGTTATGGAGTTGCGTAAAACAGGTAACAAGAATTTTCCAATAAATAGGAATGAGAGAAGTAGCTGTCATTGTACATTACAGTCCGGTTAAAATTACTTGATAGTTGACACTTCACACGTTCGAGCTATTGCCATCGAATAACAAGAGCTTTCAGCGAGACGCCGGACCAGTTCGCCGTGACCAAACTGTCACAACTGTTCAGTCCACTTCTCGTACCTTGTACGCCTTCCTTTCTTGATATGTTTCGGTATCGAATCGTGGTTCTTCTGCTTTTATGTCTCATTTTATCACAAGTGACAACTACTGCAAGAACATCACATATACAATAATGCTATCGAAATATCAGTTCACACATTCCATTCACAGCACTAACAAATCAGTACTGTATCCTTTTGCAGGAGAAACGATTCAGGGTCACACACTCAATCATTACACAATCACAGGGATGGGGTTAAATTAGACAAGCCTTATACGACACTGAGTGAAGCCGCACTTTTTGAAGGCTGCAATTCCTAGTTGCGACTGGAACAGAAAGCTCTTAAATACAATATAGAGGCAAAGAAACTGGTATAGGCATATAAACACGTAGTTTAAGGGAAACAAATGAGTACACAACTCTGTGCAATAAAACTTTGTATTCTGCCCTAAAAATAAAAATAAAAAAATAAAAAAAAAACAGTGAAACAACATCAGTCTATCAACACACACACAAACGCACACACACACACACATAAAACAAACAAAATAAAATAAATACATAAATTATATATAAAAGAAATAAGACCCATAATCCCACCACAGCTAAATACGCGCACATAACTAACAATAACAGCATTATAAGAATAAAATAATAATTATTATTATAAATTATCAATACCAACAAGTCTATTAAATGTACGTACCCATCCATTACACACACACACTCACAAACACATACACACAGTGTCAAAATTCGAACTTCTCCACCCACAACACAGTGAACCCGCCATCTTGTCAAGATTCAAGACACAATCATCTCTCTACTCCAGCCACCACCTTGTTTTCACAATTCACAAGCAGTGATGGTGAAGACTAATAGTGCTGTTTCCTTCATCATTCCACCAATGAAGACGCCAACAAGTGTAACTTGAATATAGTTAATAAGCAATCAAATAAACAAACCCACACAATTAAGTTGTACTAGACCTAAGCATGGAATAAAAGGACTAAAATATTTCGATATGAAATAGTTTTGTACGTAAGTGCTATATAATTGCAGATGACAAACTGTCAAGGAGGACCTATACAGAAATTTTAGGAAAATTGTTACGACTACTATATATGAAAATAGTATATAAACAGATCTATAAAATTCTTCTACGGATTTTTAATTAACAATACAAACTTAAAACAACTTTTACAAATAAAAATATTCTCTGTTGTTCAATTTGAGGGGATAAAAAGATCCACTGAAGAGGCTACAACTGTAGCGAAACATGTATGTGTATAATAAACAAAAATTAGTGTTTCGCCCAAGGCAGATACTCATAGACAAAAACGAAATATTTGTTAAGCAATCATAGACCAAAAGAGCATCAACATCAAGATGGTTAGTCTTGTAAACCTTTGTAATGTACTGTGACTAAAGCCTGACTACCGGACTGAAGTTACATTCTACACACGTTCCTTATAAGACAATCATGTGTAATTACAAAAAGAAACTCGTTTGTTGTTTCATTAATTAATTACAGATAGTATTTATTATCAATTTAATTGAGTTATTATTTATATCTTATTATAATGACAGAGGATAGATAGAGGAGGCTTACGCCATCGCTGTGTTTCCTAGTTTCTAAAAATAAATCATAGTAATGCAAACAGTTATTATTATTCACAATTTTTATTCTTAATTTTACTAGTTTTAATTAATTGGGCCTATATGTCTTGATGCTGCACAGCATTATAATTTATATACTTTGGATTTGATCTATGGGAGGTGAGCTTCCAGGAAAGGAAAGTAACTGCGTGAGTGTGATATACGATGTTTCTGTTTCATTTACAGAATGTGTACGAGGAACGCTAAACAAAACAACGAAAAAATGTTATATTTAGATTAAAAAGTCAGTTGTAGAGCAATCAATTTCTATTTGTAGTGTTACAATAATTACTTAAATCTGTATCAGGTTAAAACAGCAATATAATTAGGGAAGTAATGACTCTGAGGGAGAAATTAATTAATTCTGACTTTATCATATTGCCCCTTTCATGATAAAAGTTTATTAAACGCATGAAAAGGGTCCGCAAAACATAAATATTATAAAGCAGTCCAAAAGGTTTAACGAATCATTGGTTCCTTTACAAAAACCGTTAGATCACGTTGTGAAGATGATAAGAAGTTGAAGCATCTCGCACAGATAATGACGTCGGTGTCAACTGACTTCCGCGAAATTTCGATTGTCCAGTCTAGTTGATTGGAAACTCAGATAAAAATATTTTTTCTTTATACCTAAAGCCATAAATACATTACTGTGGCTTGTCATAAAAATTACAATCGAAGTGTACGAGTATGAATTTGAATTTAGCAGTTTCGTGGACATCAGAGACAGTTGAATTTGTTCAATTGGGTAATGGAATAAAATAGAAGGAATGTTGGTAACAAATATATCGCATTCAGAGGCAAACCAGCATCAACAAGTACGTTACTTAGGTAATAAGAAAATAGAAGAATGTGAGAAAAAGACAAAGGAATGGATAAAGACAAACTCTTACAAAATGTTTTAATGTTGGTGAAGAAGTTAAGTCAGTTGAAGTATATTGTGTGGGAACTGGTTCATTATCTTCATCAGCACAGTTAATAAATTTTTGTATGAGACAGGCAGTTTAGTACAATTTTTCCTGATGAATGTAGTATACATCCAGTGTATTTATAAGCTGATATCATCCAGGCGAATGTCAGAGTGGGAGCAAGTAACTCATGTCATTATCAGTATGAACAGGCACCACAAACTTATGCACAAACACTGCAGAGAGTAATGGCAACAGACAACACGGATTTCACATGTATAGGCGACATAACCGTAGTATACCAAGTCAAAATATATCAGTGGTGTGGTTATCGACCGAATAGAACATAAAATTAAATCATGTGAGAGGAGTGTGGAACAGACAAATAGAGTTCCCATTATTTTCAGATAGAGAATTAACATCAGCTGCATTAAGCACCAGAATGCTAATTACGTGGAGTAGAGGCAGTGGCATTAACATTGATATCTTGTAGTGTAGACATGGGACTGAAATTCTAAATTTAAGGAATATGCCATTTAACATGAAACTGTGCAACGAGTATGTAAATATTTACATGAAACGTGAGTCTTGTAGTCTTAATAAATGGAACCTTTGTAACAAAGGTATCTTAGTGCTTGATTCGTAGTTGAGCTAGGAAAATAGGGTGGTAAGTTTTATGATTTAGTCCGGACCAGCGCTCATTTGTGTAGCTATTATAATATGTGCAGAACATCATCGTAGTTGATTACTGCCAACTCTATGTAGGACTACTTAACCCCACGTCATATATATGAAAATAAGGCGTGAATAAAACTTTGTACTATTTTTCGTTATGGATCCTCTGTTGTTCTGCGAAATACATAACACAAGTATGAGGTGAGCCTATCGACGGAAATTTGGAAACACCTGAAAAATTTTCTTTTAAAATATCCAATTCCCTAATTACATTACAGGCAATGTCGCGAATCAATAGCTAACCACATGGCCATATCAATCAGCAACATAAAATTAAAAATCACTAGTAATATAACACTAACGTAACGCAGCTTGTTACTAGAGTCTCACCTTACGCGTCTTAATATCAAGAATATATAGTTTGTGAACTTGAACGCAACACTGCGTCCAATAAATAACGGTCTGATTGCAGTACACATTTTCAGTGGCGGTTGGCATTAACTAATCAATATGATAGATGTTATCTCATTTGCTACTTTTCGCATTTCACATCAGGGGGCACACTAAACCAATCAAAATAAAAGACTGAAGCTATAAAGGTTAGGCATTACATAACTGTCTTCAGGTTATAGCGGCGAGGATAGTATCCGGCTATTGCCAAATTTCTTACAGCTATATAACAGCGCAGGTTTATAAAATTAGAAACTTTATAACATGGTGTACACGATATAAGTTATCGAAATTATACGAATGGTACCTCTCGGTATGCTAGACAAAAAAGTCTAATGACAAAAATGTGTTGTATCAAGTTGTTTTAATATATATATAATCTGTAGCATTGATAGTAGACGTATTTCTGTTTACATTGTCAACTGCGATACGCGAGAGAGTCCTGCAACCGCGTGTCCTATCCGCGCTGCCAGCATGAGCATGGGGTGTGTGAGAGAGATAGTGCGCAAAATTCACTTTGCGACGCCAAATGTAAACATTGACCATGTATAGCGACGCAGCACAGCGGGTAGGTGCTACTGAAACAAGCAATGTGAATAGTCACTGAGTTCGTAAACAATGAATTAAGTACAACCAGATGTTTGCTTTTTTGCGACAGTACCATAACGTTTGTCGTGGTAGTAAACAAAAGCTACATCTACATGGGATACACTGCAATTCACATGTAAGTGCCTGGCAGAGGGTTCATGGAACCACCTTTATGCTATTTACCTCCCATTCCATTATCGAATAGCGTGCGGAAAGAAAGTACACCTGTATCTCTCCGATCTCTGATTTCTCGTATTTTATTCTGATGATCATTTCTACCTATCTAAGTGGGAGTCAACAATACATTTTCGCATTCGGAGGAGAATGTTGGCGATTGGAGTTTCGTAAGTAGCCCACACCGACCGATAAGCGCCGTTGTTGTAATGATTCCCATCCCAGATCCTGTATCATTTCCGTAACGCTGTCTCCCCTGTATCGTGACCATACAAAACGAGCCCTTCTTTGGAATCTTTTGATGTCCTCCGTCAAACCCACCTGATAAGGATCCCTCACTGGCAGCAAAACTCCAAAAAAGGACGGACAAGCGTGGTATATGCAGTTTCTTTAGTAGTTCTGTTGCATCTTTTAAGGGTTCTACCAATAAAATGCAGTCTCTGGTTCGCCTTTCCCACGACATTATCTACGTGTTCTTTCCAGTTTAAGTCTGAAGTAATAGTAATTCCTAAGCATTTTATGGAGTTTATGACCTTCAATTTTGATTGATCTATCTTGTAAAGAAAGTTTAACGGATTTCTTTTTGTACTTCACACTTCTCATTATTTAAAGTCAATTGCCAATTCTTACACCATAGTGATATCTTATTCAGATCGTTCAACAGTTGGTTTTGATCTTCAGATGATTTTACTAGACGGTAAATGACGGCGTCATATGCAAACAACGTAAGAGAGCTACTTAGATTTTCTTCCAAATCGGTTATTAAAGAAGGATCAGCAGAGGACCAATAACACTATCCTGTGGATCGCCCGAAATCACCTCTGTTTTAGTCGATGATTTATCATTAATTACTACAAACTGTATCATCTCTGACAGGAAATCACCTATCCAGTCGCAAATTTGGGGCGATATACCATAACCACGCTATCAAAGAAACTGTGTTTCTTTTAGAACAAAATCAACCGAAGGCCAGCACGCAGTTATTCATGTACATTGATCAAGCTGTGAAGGAAAGCAAAGAGAATTTTGGAGAAGGAATTAAAGTTCAGGGTGGAGAAATAACAACGATGCGTTCTGCCGATGACATTGTACTGTAATTATGTCAGAGGCAGCAAAGGACCAGCAAGAGCAATTGAACGGAATGGACAGTGTGTTGAAAGGAGTGTGTAAGATGAACATTAACAACAGCAAAACAAGGTTGATGGAATGCAGTCTAAGGAAATCAGGAGATACAGAAGGAATAAAAATTAGGTAACGAAACAATAAATGTGGTAATGAGTTTTGTTACTTGGGTAGTAAAATAAGATACAATTGTCGCAGTACAGAGGACATAAAATGCGGAGGGCAATGGAAAGACAAGCCTTTTTGAAAAAAGACATTTGTTAGGATCTAATATTAATTTAAATTTAAGAAATCGTTTTCTGAAGGCATTTGTGTGGAATGTTGTCTTTGATGCGAGTTAAATATGGACGATAAATACTTCAGACAGGAAGAGGATAGAGCCTATTGAAATGTGGTGCTACAGAAGAATGCTGAAAATTAGGTGGGTAGATCGCGTAACTAATGAGGAGGTACTGCATAGAACTGGGAAGAGAAGGAATTTCTGCCATACCTTGGACTAAATGAAGGGATCTTTTGGTAGAATACATTCTTAGACATAAAGGAATCGTGAAGTGTGTTAGAGAGAGAGAGAAGTGTGCGAGGTAAAAATCGCAGAGGGAGACCAAGAGACGAATACAGTAAGCAGATTCAAATGGATGTGGGTTGCCGTTCTTACGAGGAGATGAAGAGGTTTACTGCCGGCCGCGGTGGCCGAGGGGACTGAGGCGCTTCAGTCACGGTCTGCACGGCCACTACGGTCGGTGGTTCGAATCCCCCCTCGGGCTTGGTTATTTGTGCCGTCCTTAGTATAAGGTAGTTGATAAGTAGTTTGTAAGTTTAGGGGCTGTTGACCCCGTAGTTAAGTCCCATAAGCTTAACAAACATTTGAACATTTGAAGAGGTTTACTCAGGATAGAGTAGGATGGAGAGCTGCTTCTGCTAAGGACTGAAGACCACAACAAGAACAACAACAACAACCGACTAATTCGCTGTGCATTACTATTAGTTATCTATTTTCTCTATATACAATACAACCATTCCGAAAATCAGATTATCTTCCTTTTTTACAACAGTACCGCGACGAAAATGAAATACAAACTACTTTGTTTCTTCTAACAACAAAGTGTTAAAAATGCCCAACGCTGGATTCTACATACGCTTCATAACGGCGAACCCAGTTTCTTCACACTCGTTCACAGACATGCATATTTGTCTTGATGATACTGTCAGAATCGAAAATCGTCTGCGTAAATTCGTCCACGTTATTTAATTCCTGATCATAAACAAGGTCCTTCATATGACCTCAAAAGTAAAACTTAGGATTGCGAGCTAGCCATCGACGTGGACCAAAAGTCCTGTCCATTGCATTGGAAATCGTTGTTCAAAAATTTTTTTACTCTGTGACCACCGTGGGGTGAAGCACCATCGTGAAGGAACGCCATATTGTGAAGTAACCCTAACGGAATATATTTTCTAATCAGGCACGTGCGAAACTTGCGGCCGCACGGGGCGGCACACCAGACAACAGCAGAGGCGGGTCTGGCTGTCATTGCTGGACGAGGCGAAGGAGAAGAGCCTAGGGGAATTTTGGGACAATTCGTTTCTCTGTCTTGGTAGTAACCATTGTGCAGTCTGTGTGCTCGCTCTCTATGGAAGCTATTTCATCAGTTGCATTTTAGATGCACCATTCTAGCCATTGCTGCGTTCTTTACGAATGAAAAGCAGAGAATTCGTATTGGGAGTTGACCGGTGGAGTCGAGATCGATCAGAAGCAATTTCCTTGCTAATCTTGGAAAAAGAGGAACAGTGCAATTTGTTGTAGCTCGTGATTATAGAATACAACTGAAGTACAATATTAGACTTACCAGATTGGAAGAGAAAAATATCTGAAAAAAAATTCAGAGTGTCGGCATTTCGGACTTTTTGTCGTGAGAAATGAATTTTATAAATTAAAATGTTACTTTCTACTTTTCAATTCATCTTCGTGCAGAAAGTCTTAACACTATTCGCACATAATTAATTTGCATTTAATTTCTACTTTCCCAGTCGTACTTGGTTGTGGATTTAACAGAGCGAGCCAGTTTCGATCCTATGATAGTGTTCAGGAAAGATTGAAAATTCAAACAATTGGCATTAAATTTCATCCTAATTACGAACTCTGCCTTTATCACAGCAAGGTATTTTTAAGATTAGTTGCCACGGTGATTTGATTTAAATAAATGGGGAAACATGAAATTTTGTCTAGTTTCGTCTTACTAGATAGTCGTGCTGATCACTAGGTTATCTAGTCACAGTGGTCACATCTGCACCGGCTACTCTATGACGTTTCTTGCAGACTCAAATTTCCTACTATTTACTTATACAGAACTTCACCTGAAGAATTTTGTCATGATATTCTGTATTATGTCTGGAATCTGGAAATTATATGAAATGTCGGGAGAATCCAGACGGATAAGCAAAATGTTATGAAAATTTAAATTAATATAATCCCATTTGCAACAAAAGAAATCTCCTCCTTATCGCTGTAAATAGTACTACTATTCACGTTGCTCCTGCTGCGCGCTACATCTGCAACAACGAGATCTGTAGAAGCCGAGCGGTCTGGAGCGCCACGTTGCGGATCGCGCGGCCTCCCGCGGTGCAGGTTCGAATCCTCCCTCGGGCATGGATGTCTGTGTCGTCTTTAGTATAAGGTAGTTCATAAGTAGTTTGTAAGTATAGGGACTGATGACCCCGCAGTTAAGTCCCATAAACTTAACAAGCATTTGAACAACATTCTGAAGCGAGTGATTCAAATGTACGTCGCTGAGCTTCATTGCCCTTATCACCATGATGCACTTTTCTGTAACGCTTTCTTCGTCGTTGTCTCGGAATATTAAAGTCATTTGTGTGTGTAAAATGCAAAAAATGTTCAAATGTTTGTAGAACTTACGGGACTTAACTGCAGGGTCATCAGTCCCTAAGCTTACAAACTACTTACGAACTAGCTAAGACTAAGGACGGCACAAATATCCATGCCCGAGGGGGAATTCGAACCCCCGACCGTAGTGGCCGTGCAGACCGTGACTGTAGCGCCTCAGTCCCCTCGGCCACCGCGGCCGGCTGTAAAATGCAAACAAGTGCAGCAAGAAAGAGTGATTTAAGCTGATTTTAACACAAAAATAGTAGATGTTTTGGAATGCATTTATCATATTTTATTTCATGTACAAGAAATATAGAATACAGCTTGTTGAAGCGACGAGCTCAATCGAAAGCAATTTTCAGCCCCTCCTTCTCTCCGTTCATCTCCTCCTCCACTCACTCTGCATAACCTTCTTCCCCCCTATCTGTCCAGTTCTGACTGGATGCCCAGTAGAATATAATGACAAAACTCTAATTAAATCTATCGAGAATTTTTCCAGATTGTGGTAACTAATCTTCCGTCATAGGGTTTCGGAAATTATAGTTAAAAACTTTCAGCACTTGTAGACTGGATAAATAATACGTAATAAATTGACAAGATTTCTCCAGATTGTGGTAACTACACTTCCATCATAGGGTTTCGGAAATTCTCGTTACAACCTTTGAGCACGTGTAGGCTTGGTAAATAACACGTAATAATTTGACAAGGAACCCAGTCCGAGAATGTCATCCATTGACGTTATGAGCATTTCTTTATTTTTTGACACTGTAAATTAAATCAATAATACTATAAGTTCCTTGCTTTCCGTTTTTAGAAGGAAATATTATGGACAAAAACAAGAACAAAATGTCTAGTAAAGATGGACTTTAAAATTCACACATTCGAGCTTTGAGGAACGTCTTCATATTCGGTTGTCTACACGTCTCTTCTGCTGGTGAAATGCTCGTAACTCCTCAGGTATTCTTCATAGACTCCATGTTTAGCAGACTTTTATTCTTGTTTTGGTCTGCGTTAGTTCTTCCGAAAATATGGAAAGCAAGAGCTTGAATTGGAAGAGATTTCTTGCACAGTAACGAAGATAAGGAAGTCACAGTGTCACTGGATGACATTTCCGGACGTGAGGTCCTTATCAAAATAGGTACTCACTTCCCACTACTAGTCCTCGAAATGTATAAAGGGAACTTCCGAAAATCGTTTGTGTATCAAAAACATATAGCCCATGTCCTTCCGAATGTTCCTAAGCGTATGGTTTAAAAAATTTGTAATAATTCGGCCAAGAACTTTCCAGATTTCCGGTAAAATAGTTTCCAATTTTCTACATTAGGCCTACATATATACTTTTATGTTTTTATATAACCGTCAAACGTATTTATGAAGCAGAACTGTCATAAAAATGACTAATTTTAACATTAACAAGATTTTTTTAAAGAGGGGCGGCCCTGTTTTTAATAAAGTTGGTAGCAATGTTTTCTCTAAAAACGTTTCGCAATTAGCAGACAAAGCCCAATAAACATCGATTATACCCGCCCACACATTTATGAAAAAGCATTTCTGAAAATGTGTTGCTATTACGTGGCGAGGATTACGTACACTCTGCGTGTGCATTTTATAGAAAATAGTTATTCCAACGCGAGTGAAACACGCTTCGTCTACGATGATTACTTTGTTTAGAAAATCGTGTTGTCCACTTTGTAACAAAAAAACCACCCCGATAATTCTCATAGTGAAGGAACTCCTGCTGTTCCAACGCTTCTACGCATTGAATGTAGTAGAGCCGCAAACTCTCCTCTCAAAGTGAGATGAACGACAGTGGCCTTTAGTACTCTCAGTAGGATCTTCCTGGATGCAGTCCATAATTTATTCCTCAATTTCTAATGTACGATCGTCTTTATGTGGACCTCTGCCTTCTATATGGGGGTAGTATATGTCCATTATCGTTTAATCGAAGCAAATTATTTAACAGAAATTCGAGAATTTAAACAAAACAAAATTTTTTGTAGCTATTAACATGCACAAATATTTTGTTTTAAGGTTCATCAGCTGTGATCATTTTTAACAATTTTATCAAATAAAAAGAACTATTTTTTAATCCTGAATAATTGTCATTAAATAAATTCCATTATAAAAATTGAAGCAAAAGCCACCAGTATTATCACAAACTGTTCTCAGATTGATGGTTACGATATTCACAAAGAACAAAGCATGAAGCACACAAATATGACATTAATGTTTACAATTGTTGCACACCACACTGCTATGGTCCTTGCACACATGTTTTGTGCACTTACAGCACGCTGTCTTTGAGGTAGGACACAATGAACTCCTTCTCTTGTGACGACTCACTGTGCAGTTGCTGTTACTACTGCTGTTTTGTGTTTTAGGAATAGTAATGAACTTTTCCATTTTCAGGTATAAGGATTAGATGATCTTCAGATCATAAACTATTGGATCATCTCCACTAAAAGTTCCTTTATGAAAAGTCTCCTGTCGTGCAAAACCCTCCGTTATAAGTGGGATGTTGTATTGCGTAGAGAATAAAGGTATTTAGAGTGGATACATCCATTATGTTGCGCCAGAGAGGCATTGCCTACCGTTTAGTTTGTCTTTTGCATGTACAGTAATAACGTAGTAGTTGATCCATAACATCCACATCTGTCATCTATAGATTTATCACGATGCATTGCGCTTATGAGAATTACAAAGTTCTTTTTCGCCGAAAAACTAACCCACCCGCTTTTTTATTTCTATTTTTTTTCTCCTACTGCTCCTATTTGGCTTCATCTATTTTGGAATTTCTCTTTATTCATTATTCCCACAACTGTTAGGTTTTTACTCAACAGATGTTCTGCCAAAGGTACTGTCGTAAAATAATTATCTGCGGTAATATTTCTGGCTGTTCCAGCAATATTGCCTGCAAGGAGTTTCACAGCAGTAAGGCACAAATTTTTATGGAGCTCACCTGGTCCTCTTCTAGTGTATACAATCCCGTCAATGGCATAACCAAATTCAATTTCGCACATTCCACACTTTCCAGGTTTTTTTTGCCAATATTGCACAAACCCACAACGCCCCCTAAATGGAAATACCTGTTCATCCACCGTAACATTACTTTTAGGTATCATAATTTTCTTGCACTGTCCTGTAAAGAGTTCCCATACTTAGGATATAGCAACAAGCTTATCAGTTTGCAACCTAGCCTCTCTTGTACTTTTGTTATCAATTCTAATGAATCTTATTATTGCCTCACACCGACTCATACACATTGTAGCTCTTTACAACGGATTAGAAAACTTTCTCAGAAAAAAAATCCTTTACTAACCTTTATCTGCTCCAATAAAGAGTACAATTGAATCGGTCATTTCAAAAAGGTCATTAGTCATGAAAGTAAAATTTTACAGGAGAAGGAAAAAACCTTCTACAACATAAACCATTTATTTATTTATTGTTATTTTAATATCAATATTTAGTGAGGTGCCAAGCACTGTGTGTTTTTGTTTTGTAATTAATAGTTTAACCACAATATTAATTTAAAAATTGCTGACTTATGACATTTTTGCAATGAACGACCGTGTGTTGCAACAAATGAAAGCATTACTTGCAGATAATTGCCTATTTTAATGAAAAATCAGTTAATATTTTGCACAGTAAAATGAAATGTGAATATTATTATCTGAAGTAACATTTTTCGCAACATTTGTGTGTTTTATAACAACATGAAAATAGAGTACAATAAACCAAGTCAATGTTCTTTATCATCATCTTCATTATTTGTTCCCCCTTTCGTTGGCCATTCTTGCAGTTGGTCATAAAATTCCACATATTCCGCCGGAATATACCTCTTCACTTTCAATCAATCTTGTATTTTTTGACATTGGTCGGCACTTGCTTTCCAAGATACGCCAACTCGATGAGAAGTACAGGATGCTTATTGAAGCTTTGGAGGAGCTGGAATGTTTCTCTCATGAGACCATCGATGAATTGCTCTGTTTTTACTTGCCCAGGATAATGTGCTGAAAATACATCCATTTTGAAGGAGAAAAAGAAACTTATTGTTCCTTGGGAATTTTTCGCATGCTTGGTTCAGAGAGGCAAGCCTTTTTAAAATAGGCAGGCCACCAGTTTTTAAAGACTAATACAGGAAGATTATCAATAGTTTCCACTGAGTATTTACTTTATGCCTTTTGATCATTATGGCATACTTTTCAGGTAAGTAGATCCGGTCATGACGTCTTTGAAATTTTTTTTTATGGTCCCAAAATCTCTATCGTTTGAAAGGAAACTATGCCCGCGTATAAGAAAGTGATGTTTCATCTTACTATATCTCCCAGTTGATACAAGTGTTAAACAAAAGCGAATCATTGGGTGATTTTTGTTTTGACCAGCACATCCGTCAGAGAAGATATGAAGCTCATTCACATCTTTTGAGATATACTTCTCGATGTAATTATACAGAAATGAGCGAACCTCATTTGCGCCTTTCTTCGCTTCGCCTTCATGGTACATATAAAAGTGTGACTGCTTGGTTTTCATATTATGTATGCCAAAAAATTCTTAATTTAGGATCCTCTTTTCGCGGTCTTCTGCTCTTGACATCTTGAACTTCGATTAGCCCTTGCAGGAAGATCTTGTTGATTTTTATCGCTGAAACTGTTCAAGTGAGCAATGATATCTATCTTCGTGTCATAATCAAACAGAGAAAAACAGTCCTTTTTGCACCTGAAAGAGTCGAAATTATCAATTACGATAATGCTTAAATTGCATACTATGCAGGTATATGCATTTACTTCCATACAGAAATCAAGTACACGTATTTTACTCACTTGCAGTCATCTCCTGTACTTCGACGCTGAATTTTCTCACCTTTCTAATTCACGTATTTCATTCCCTTTACTTTTGAATCATGAATAATATTCGTTTTGTACTTTGCATTTCTTGTCCGTTTCTTGCCTATAGGAGGCATTTCAGAGTCCGAAGAAGACGCAGACATAATTACACCTCGACAAATAAGTGGCTTCTGAATGCGACAGTAATGACCTATTAATTGAAACTACAATGCTGTAAACACAACAATGCTGTAAACACAACAATGGATTGTTGCAGTGACAGTAACCTCAGACGACAAAATACGCAGGAAAGCAGCGCAACGCCACCAATAACTTCTGCGTTCGATTGAATATACCTCCACACAGTCATTGCAAAAACGGCATGAGTCAATGACTCATGACCTTTTTACAATGAACTAAGATTTCAAGGGTCGATAGTGCCACCATTTGAAAGCTGACTTCTGTCCTTCTTCTATGTATGAATCCGGCTACACTTTCCCATCCATTTCCAATGGATAACTCATTTTCGTAAAAAAGTTGACTTATGACCTTTTTGCAATGACCGATTCAATTCCCAAGAAAGCGAACATTTCGTCTCTAGATACATCATTCCACTTTATTTTTCTTGTTACACGAACTCTTCTTGCTTCTAGGTTAGTGCATCTCAGAAATTCATCCACAATGGCTAGAGGAATAAATAAGTCCCAATCATTGGGGGTGTATATGATTCCCCTTGCTAGTCCTGGAATAAATTTCACCAAATTGTGTGCAGGCGTTTTATTTTACACTGGGGGGGGGGGGCAGTTATTCCATTGAATACCGCTTGGAGCAATATATATGTTCATTGCTTATTTGTCCAAAGGCATTATTACATTACGTCATCATCATCACTATCTTCATCATCACCACCACCAGCACTACTTTGTTCTCCACTCAAAGAGTTGCATGCCGTTACTTGAGGAACAACTTCATTGTTTCCATCATCATCTACCCATTGACTAACAACTAACTCAAAATTCGGGCTTGAAAAGCGTACGCTATCTTTTTTTACTCCTTTTCTAAGATTCGGATTCTCACATTCTATCTGGAAAAAATGTGAAAAAGTAACAGCTTTACTATTTTCTTCTTTAGATTACAGGAATAAAACTGCTGTTCATTTTATTGGTTAGTGTAACAAATAACACTTCCCTTTCTTCCGAGTTCGCATTGAATATCAAACACAATATTGCTATGCAACAAACTCATACAATATTATTATACTGCTCCACATACTTTTAATAATCTACGACAATATTTCGCTCTGTTACACAACACAGGAGTACGCTATTTGATAGTTGAACAAAGTTGGGAGTTATAACAACATATTTTCAGTAATGACAACAATGTCTAGATGTACCGGTAATGCATTCTACGGATTCCAACAAAATGTAATCGATCACAACGAAATATAATTTGATGACACAACAATATAAACCATGCGGTCCATCGGACCCAGGTTATGTAAATCTGTGATATAAAGACTAAAATGTGACACTTAAAACTAATGACACAGATTTCTAATGGTACCTTTAATGTGTTACTGAATACTGCAAGAGAGCATACCTGATGAGTTGAACCCCAGGTTTAAGACTTGCATATAGCAATTAGAAGTTAAAACACTCTGCAGGTCGTTGGACCAGGGTATGCCTTGTAGGGTTAAGAATGAATAACAAAATTATCGCGCAAAAATCGAGTATGTTCAGTAGTGTGTCCTCGTTATTTGTGCATCAGCACCCTAGCGTTACCCAGCCTAGCCCAGGCACCCTACCGCCTAGGAAAGTAGTCTAAGAAAATCAGACGATGCTGAAGGAACGAGACAATATATAAGTTTTGTCACTTGCGTAGCCAAATACGATGGTTGGAACGTAAATAGTGAAAACTATTTATTCACAACCGATACAAAAGCGTTGTATATTTGTTACTGCTCTTCAAAGTAGTCACCAGCGTTGTGTAGAACCCGTCGCCAGCGATATGGAAGGCGTAGTATATCGTTAGCAGAGCCTGTTCTGTTGGTGCGAATGGAGCGGTCTACTGCCTGTCGAATCTCTGGAACAGTTCTGAAGTGAATGCCACGAAGTGTTTCCTTCATCTTCGGAATCAAATCAAAGTTACAAGGACTTAAGTCCGGGGAGTATTGTGGATGGTACAGTACTTCCCAGTCTCATCGACCGATAGAGCAGCCACAGCTTGCGCTGTATGCGCTGTATGCGCCCTCGTATAGTCGTGCAAAATGATGGATGGGTTGCTCAGAAAGTGTGTCCGCTTCTTTCGCAATCTGGTCGCAGGTGATGCTCCAAAAATGAACAGTAATACTGTGCATTGACGGTCTGCCGTGGATCAACGTAATGCGTTAGGATAATACCATCACAGTCGTACACGAGAATCACGCCTCTCAACGATGTGATGAGTCGACAGAAAAGCTATAGGTCCCCTTTCCCCGGTTGGATAACTGGGGTAGGCTACGGACACGCAAGTCGCCGAAGTGGCGTCTAATGGGAAGACTTGCACCAAGCCATGAGCCACACAAAATTATCATTGTTATACCATAACTTTCACTATACTTGGGCTCTTGGGATCTTGATGACAGTTCTGTGCTGTACGACTTCTGGCAAATTCAATCTTATCAGGCTTGATTCCATGTTGGAACTGGTGCTCCACGACTGTATTTGATTTGTGGTAATTCTTTCAGCAATCAGTCGTAAAAAATATATATATTTTTTATTTGTTTGCAAATCTAGATTTCGACCACTGTGTGGTCATTATCAATGCTTAAAACCAATTAAAATACTTAAAACGCAACCTCCAACATGGAGATCGAGATGTTTTAAGTATTTTAATTGGTTTTAAGCATTGATAATGACCACACAGTGGTCGAAATCTAGATTTGCAAACATATATATATATATATATATATATATATATATATATATATATATATATATATATATATATATATAGCCGGCCGCGGCGGCCGAGGGGACTGAGGCGCTTCAGTCACGGTCTGCACGGCCTCTGCGGTCGGGGGTTCGAATCCCCCCTCGGGCATGGATATTTGTGGCGTCCTTAGGATAAGCTAGTTGATAAGTAGTTTGTAAGTTTAGGGACTGATAACCCCGTAGTTAAGTCCCTTAAGCTTAACAAACATTTGAACATATATATTACGACTGATTGCTGAAAGAATTACCACATTCAATCTTGATCTAACTCCGTTGTTCCTGTTTTGAAAACACAGTGACACGGTTACGTTAGACCGCTCGCTCACTAGTGACTGTGTTTGCCTAGATTGTGCGCACGCCGGTGACGTGGGACGGGCAAGTCCATCTGCTCCGAGGTAACTATCGACACGGAACTGCTACGGTGTACAAAGGGAGACTTTGTACTATAACAACACAGAGAGATCGTTCGTTTCCATTGGGTAGTTTTTGGTGAAGAGCAAAATTTTTACACCCAGAAGTAGAATTTTATGTAAGTCGGTAACTTTCAACTCCCATATCTGCCACCCCCTTATCGTTATCAACCCTCTACCACCGTAGTGCAAAATGTGAGACTGATACCTACTACCATATACAAACACTATTCGTTGGCGATGTGTAGTTTTGGCTGCAGAGTGAAATATAAGCACAAACACCTCAATTTATATATGTATGTGTTAAGTAGATATTTTGTCAAGACTGGGTATTATATCTACTCAATAGAAAAATATTTAGACCGCCTTCCAGACAACATGTCAAATCAGACGATATAGGCGAGTTGGTCCATTGGGGGCTAAAGAACTTTCTCTAAGAGACGTGCAACACTCAGAAGGAAGTCGTTGTCAGCTGCAGCGCCTTTGTGATAGACCGTCGAACTACAAAGAAGCGTTCAAACGGTACGCATTTGTTGAGTCCTCTGCTACACGCGTCTACTTCGTTTGTTGTCAAATTACAGCAAATGAATCGCCGCGTTAACATCACTTTTCGAAACTGTATGATATGTGGTGATGATTAAAACATTTATTTGTGTCTAGACTGCCACTGTGAAACTGTATTTAATTGTTTTCGTGCAGTTCATGCGTAACTACGTTGCTCACATGTGTTAACGTCCTCATTATAAAATGCGATTACATACTTCCAGTCCCTGCGGTTTGAGGCGCCTATGTGTATGATGAAATAGCTCAGGTGTCTATACATAAACCTTTCACTTTTATTAAGCTTCAAATAATGCTCACCAAAATCAAATATTTCATCTGTTAACTATAGCATGTTTCAGGAAAAATAGCAAATATTTTAGAAGATGGTAATAAAGACGATTTGCAGTTAAAATTTCATATAACGTGTGTCCAATTTTTATTGGGTACAGAAATACAGCTCTTGGTATGTACAACAAACTGATTTGGATATTCTGACTGATTCTTTCGTCGGTTCTTAGTAGATCACCATATTGATTTTTATTTAAATAACCGATTTTCGATGTAGTTTAAAGTCTGAATATGTTATAGTAAGACGAAAATCGGGTAACTAAGTGGAAATTAACGTGTAGAGCATACAAAAAATCAAATGTTTGTATAGTCTATGGGACGTAACTACGGGGTCATCAGTCCCTAAACCTACAAACTACTTATGAACTAGGACGGCACAAATATCCATGCCCGAGGGGGGATTCGAACCCCCGACCGTAGTGGCCGTGCATACCGTGACTGGAGCGCCTTAGTCCCCTCGGCCAACGCGGCCGGAGTAGAGCCGCAGCATACACAAAATACTACTTCTAAGTAAGTGTGATGTTGTACTACCAAGAACCGACGGTTACATTTTTGATGCAATTCCTCTATAGTATCACCTTCTAAAATACTTACGACTGAGTCGAAAAACTACTTTCCTCTGAGCAGGAGACAAGTACTTACACATTCTCAAACATATTCCTGGTTTGGCTTCGTTTGGCAGCTGGGTTCCCCATTCGGTCGTCTGCGCATGCGCGAAGCACTTCCATACGCGTGAGAATAGGATCCATCCTATACCGTCTACTAGCGTCGCGTCGTTCAAATATCTAGGCGTAACATTGCAGAGCGATATGAAATGGAACGAGCTTGTAAGGACAGTTGTGAGTAAGGCGGACAGCCGACTTCGGTTTATTGGGAGAATTTTGGGAAGATGTACTTCACCTGTAAAGGAGACCGCGTATAAAACGCTTGTACGACCACGTCTTGAGTATTGCTCAAGTGTTTGGGACCCGCAGCAGATCAGTTTAAAGGAAGACATAGAGGCGGTTCAGAGGCGAGCAGCTAGATTTGTTACCGGTAGGTTCGACCAATGCGCCAGTGTCACGGAAATGCTCCGGCAACTCAATTGGGGATCGCTGGAAGAAAGATGACGTTCTTTTCGTGAATTTCTGTTAAGTAAATTTAGAGGCCCGGAATTTGAAGCTGAGTGTAGTACGATCTTGCTGCCGCCTACTTACATTTCGCGTAAAGATCACAAAGACAAGATAAGAGAAATTAGGGCTCGTACGGAGGCATATAGGCATTCTTTTTTTCCTCGTTCAATTTGGGAGTGGAATAGGAAAGAAAATACCTAGTAGTGGTATAATGTACCCTCCGCCACGCACCTTATGGTTAATTGCGGAGTATGTATGTAGATGTAGATGTAGCGATCGTATTGGTAAATCTTACGCAAGTGGACGCGTCTACACTGTACGCGGACGGCGTGACCGGTGCATCATGGGTAATCTCGTAAGCTCTCACTTCCCGTGTAGAAAGGGCTTTACGAAGTGTATTCTGCGGTTCTCCCGATTTACGCTCATCGCTGCCCGTTTGCGCTGAGAGCTCCACCTCGCTCGGTCGGCACGTGCCGTCCTCCCAGCCAGAAATTTGTGTCCGGCGTGGTAAATTGCAGCGATAAATCTCGCGGGTAGGGGAAGCGGCGGACTTCTAAAGAGGCGGCCTCATTATCTGGCTATTAGGGCGCGGATAATGGGGTGCGGTGCGCGTGTTTGGCCCTCCTGGGCACGACGGCCACCGGGGCGGCCACGGCTAATTGCGGGTCGCAGCTTGTCGCCCGCATGGCGAGGCCGCAGTCGATAGCTATCGACGGGCGCCGCCGCAGGACCAAAGACGGCCAGCGGCCAAGATAGCAATCGCCAGCTTCCGCCCAGAGCCGGAAGTCAGCGAGCCTTTCCCTCACCGCCCAGCTGTCCAATTACAACGCGGGCGTTATTGTTGTTCGCTGGCTGGCAGTCTTGCGGCGCTCTCGTTTACAGACTCGGCGATTAAGGGCGACAGGCGAGGCTGGACACCGGAGTCGTCTACACGATATCGCGTAATTGAATCGAATCAATATTTACAGCCGTTGCTAATTGGGCCGGAAAATACCGGGCTAATCGGCCGCTTCCGACAGCGGACGCATCTGGCGTATTCATCGCACCGCCGAGGCTGCTACCGGTGTTGGCAGCGGCAGACCGGTCAGGGAAAGTGGCCCTGTGACAGTGTCCTCAGGTTTTTTTTTTTTTTTTTTTTTTTTTTTTTTTTTTTTTTTTTTTTTTTTTTTTCACTTTTGCGTGTTGTGTCACTGTTTTATCCGATCGAAGTGCGCTTCGCACCTGCCTTTAAAGATTTCCGGTTGCAGGGTGAGGGAAAGTGTCACAGAAAATAGCCAGCGGGGTCTTAATGAGAGGAAGTAAATACGTCGTGATGACAGGGGACTAAAAAAAAAGTGAAATGTAAGGCGACTGCACGAAACACGCAGCTAATATCGAGTTTTATGGCCTTGCACAGAGTAACTACTTATTACGTATTATTTGGAAACTAATTTCCTCGATATTTGCTCATTCCGAGACCATTTGAGCCGTTATGAGACTAATCACACTTTAACCAACCAAATTTTAATTGCTTATGAGAGGTAATCTGTCTTATGCTGACTGCAATTAAGAGATTTATTTTACACCAAACGCGTTTCACTTTTTTTTTTATTTTAAAAGCATCTTCTGTGGTCTGTAAATGATACAAAGGTTTGTACAGTTTGTTTTCTAAATAGATTAAAAACAGATTTTAAAAACATTTTGCACGTTAGGCCTAAGTTTTTTTTTTTTTTTTTTTTTTTTTTTTTTAAATATTCGGTCTACTCAAGGTGTTGATGTCTCTTCTTTACATCTTACTACTGTTTCTCCGTCTTGTTGGCTGGAGTTCTTTTTCCTTGGCGTGTGCTTGAGGGCTGTGTACAGCACTTTTCGTATGTTTTTGTTTCGTTTTTCTCTTTTCATCTCAGCACATCACATCACTTCACTTTTTGAAATATATACTGATTACATATCACCTGTTATAAGTCGAATGCCTGCCTGTTTATTTGTCATTTCACTACAGTGTGGCTATGTTTTCGTATATTCATTTGTTTTTCGTGTGGTCTGTGAGTGTTGCCAACGTTATATATTTATAATATAAATACGACTTAATTCAACATGAGTGTGTGTGTGTGTGTGTGTGTGTGTGTGTGTGTGTGTGTGTGTGTGAGGGAGAGAGAGAGAGAGAGAGAGAATTTAATTTCGTGAACAGGGTATTAAGATGTTTTTTTCAGATGAGTAAATGCAGGTTTTATTGGCAACATGTGTGTGTGTGTGTGTGTGTGAGGGGGAGAGAGAGAGAGAGAGAGAGAGAGAGAGAGAATTTAATTTCGTGAACAGGGTATTAAGATGTTTTGTTCAGATGAGCAGGTGTTTTTTGTTGTTATTTATTCTTAAGATTTCCATGTCTGTGTCTCTGGTGGTGATTTTGTGTTGGTTTTGGTGTAAGTGTTCTGCAAATGTTGAGTGACTTGTTTTGTACTTCCAGGCTCGCACATTCTCTTTATATCTGCTGTCAAATGTTCTTTTAGTCTGGCCAATGTATCTTCCATCACATGTGTTGCATTTCAGTTGGTATATTCCTGATTTTCTGTATGGATTCTGCGGAATATGGCCACACAACCAAACATTGATTGAACCAAATTTTAATCTGATTAAATAAATCTAAATAGCGTATCAAAGTATTATTGAAACAGTGCAACAGAAAATCTGGCTGCAAGAATTTATGTTATACACGCATTTAAAGGCAGCAAATCACAGCAGTGTCTGCAATTCGAGCGTTTTACTCTCGACTCTGAATTTTCGCCTCCGTTAGTGCCGGTATACTTTCCGTAATAACACACGTCTGCAGCAAGTACTAGTATTGATATTATATGAAACTGTCACAGTCGTAGGTAAAGAAGACACCACACTTTGATACAACCTTCCACTAACAATGTACCAGTTGTGTTATGCGTAAAATAAAATGAACTCGCCTTCAGTCGCAAAATCGTGTTTTATTGTACACAGTGCATTTCGAGCTCTGAGGGCTCATCATAAGGTGCCTCTATATTTTGATATTTTTTAAAACAGCTTAACATAATAACAGAGACTTAACAATTGACTTGCTTATTAAAAAGTGGTGCACAAATAAATCTGGTGCAGTATGATAATTGTGTAATTGTGTGTCCAGTAGTACATTTGTTTTTATAAATAATGTTCAACACAAACACATTATACCTGGAGTCACATTGTGGAATAACAACGACTCAAAGACTTATATCTTTGAAGACGTTCCACTTCTATATTATTAAGATTCTCTATACAAATCAAGGTGTTTAATTTTATATACGTAAAGATGTTTGTTTTTTATATATAAAAAAGATACAACATCTTCACATTATAAATTTATAAGCTGGTATTACATTCTAAGCAGTTAGTAGAAAAATACATTATGGCTGTAGGTTGGCAATTGCTTTGTAATGCTAAGTATTTGTGTTACTAGGAAAAAAGAAACTTTTGAAATTACTGAAAAACTGTAGCTGCTAAATTCTGTTTGTTCATTTACTGTTTCAAATTCTGAAGTCAGCAGGGGTAAAATACAGGGAAAGGAGAGTTATTTACAACTTGTACAAAAGCCAGACCGCAGTTATTAGACTCGAAGGGCATGAAAGGGAAGCATCAGTTGGGAAGGGAGTAAGACAGGGTTGTAGCCTTTCTCCGATGTTATTCAATTTGTACATCGAGCAGGCGGCGAAGCAAAGCAAGGAAAAATTTGGAATAGGGATTAAAGTACAGGGGGAAGAAATAAAAACATTGCGTTTTGCTGATGACATTGTAATTCTGTCAGAGACAGCAAAGGACCTGGAAGAGCAGTTGAATGGAATGGACAGTGTGTTGAAGAGAGCGTATAAAATGAACATTAACAAGAGCAAAACAAAAATAATGGAATGCGGTCTTAGAAAATCAGGCGATGCTGAAGGAATTAGATTAGGTAACGAAACAATGAAGGTGGTAGATGAGTTTTGTTACTTGGGTAGTAAAATAACATGCGATGGTCGCAGTACAGAGGATATAAAATGCAGAATGGCAATGGGAAGAAAAGCATTTTTGAAAAAGAGAAATTTGCTAACATCTAATATTAATTTAAGGGTAAGGAAGTCTTTTCTGAAGGCATTTGTGTGGAGTGTTGCCTTGTACGGGAGTGAAACATGGACGATAAGCAGTGCGGACAGGAAGAGAATAGAGGCTTTTGAAATGTGGTGCTACAGAAGAATGCTGAAGATTAGGTGGGTAGATCGCATAACTAATGAAAAGGTACTGAACAGAATTGGTGAGAAAAGGAATTTTTGGCATACCCTGACTAAAAGAAGGGATCGCTTGGTAGGACACATTCTTAGACATCGGGGAATCGTAAATTTAGCATTGGAGGGAAGTGTATGGGGTAAAAATTGCAGAGGGAGACCAAGAGACTCGTATAGTAAGCAGATTCAAGTGGATGTGGGTTGCCGTTCTTATGAGGAGATGAAAAGGCTTGCTCAAGATAGGGTAGGGGGAGAACTGCATCAAACCAGTCTCCGGACTGAAGACCATAACAACAACAACATTTACTGAAACCTACAACCGTAATATATATATATAAAATTAAACACCTTGATTTGTATAGAGAATCTTAGTGATATAGAAGTGGAACATCTTCAAAGATACGTCTTTGAGTTGTTGGTATTCCACAATATGTCTCCAGATGGAAAGTGTTTGTGTCGATCATTATTTACACATACATATGTACTCCAGTACAGACAATTATTATACTGCACCAGACTTATTTGTACAACACTTCTTAATAAGTAAGTAAATTGTTAAATCGCTTTTATTATATGAACCTGTTTTCAAAAATTATCCATTTTGTTAGAATTTATGTATTGATTTTAACGGTCCCACACTTTCAAATCATTGTGATCCCTCAGGCTCGAAATGCGTTGTGTACAATAAAACACAATATTGTGCCTGAAGACGAGTTCACTTTATTTTACTGAAGTACAACAGTCACATAAGTATCGCTGGCAATAATGGAAAAAATTAAGCGATTTTGTTTACGTCTTTAGGGTAACGCCACAGTATAGATTTCGTCTGCTGTCGTTAGCGTTTCTTCGTCGAAAGCTTGTAAGAACACTGCAAGTTATCAGGGATCAACTTACGCCGACCCAGTGGAAGATATGTTCAGTGGATAATGCTCAACAATTGATATAAATCAGTATGTCTCGATAAGAAAATGTCATCGCGCTTTACAATAAAGAAGGAAGATTACTGTTTAATGTCCCGTGAACAAGTCGTCATTAGAAGGAAAGCATATGCTCTAGTGGTTCTTGTCAAGAGTTGGGTGAAGGAAATCGGCCATGTCGTGTCTTTTGAAACTAACCATCCCGGAATTTGCGTGGGGTGATTTAGGCAAAAAATCCTTGACCACGATGGCCAGTCTAGCGTCATTGTGCCACTCGCTCGGTGAGCGCTTTCTAGTAATTGTGTACTTCGGGGGAAGTGACAGACCTGAAGATCAGCCCTTTTTAAAATCCTAGTACCAAGAATGAGATTTATACAAATTCTGGATTTCTGATCAGCAAAACCACCGTCATCCAAGTAAACCAGCATTCACTGCTTAGGCGCACGTTTTTTATGTTATTATTATTGTTATTAATGTTATTATTACTACGGTATATTCGCGTGAAGACATATTTACTATTTAGATTGATTAAAAATACACTCAGAAGTCAAAAGCTGTCCGAAAAAATGCATGCACATGTGGTCAGCGTCAGAGATAATAAAAGTCATTACCAATGCTCTTCAAGTCCATATGAATCATGAGAATACTGGAAGCATTGCAAACTTCTCTGTGAAAAAGTGTGTAATGAGTAATTATACTGTAGTCAGAAATGAAACACAAAATTAGTACTTCTTTAAAATATCATTTGATACAGCAAAATTTGTTTCATTATAAATCAGTAAAAGAGTGTAAAATGTATTAGGAAAGAGTCGCCATGTGGAAGAGTCTTAGATAACGCTGGCTTGTCCGGGAGAGTGTCACTGGCGCCCAAACGCAAGTTAGCGATTAACCTTTGTCACCGAATTGATTTAAACTTCGCATCTTACTGTGAAAACTGATTTCCCGGTTTTGGAACCTAGAATTTCAAAACCTTCTGTCCTCTTCTTGGCTGTTCTGCTTATCGTCCACTCGCGTACAAGATAACACGCTAAACGAATGCCTTCAGAAAAGACTTCATAACACTGAAATTAACAATCGATGTCAACAAATCTCTCTTCTTCGAAAATATTTTTCTCCCCATATCCAGATAACATTTTAAATTTTCTCTGCTTCGGTTATTTTACTGACTAAATAATAAGGGGACTGATGACCTAGCTGTTTAGTCCCCTCAAAAACCAACAACAACAACAACTAAATAATAAAACTTGTATATTAATTGTATTGTCTTGTTTTGTAATCCAATTCACCCAGTATCGCCTGATTTTATTCGACTGCAGTACCTTACCGCTATGTTGCTCTTGCTAATGTTCACTTTTTATTCTACTTTCTGGACTCTGTCCAATCCGTTCAATTGCTCGTCCAACTCCTTTCGCGTCACCGAACATCGGAGATCCTCAGAGTTTTTATTTCTTCTCCCCGAACTTTAATTCCGTCTCTAAATTTCTCCTTCCAATCCCTGACCGTTTGCCGAACGCACAGATTTAATACCTGGGGAAAAGCCTGTCTAACTCCCTTTCCAACCACTACATACCTTTGGGCCCTTCGACTCTTAAACTGTTGTCTAGTTTTTGTACAAGCTGTTTATAACTTTACGTTACCTCTATTTCACACTAAAAAATTTGAAAGAGCGTATTCCCTTTTTATTGTCAAAAGCAGCGTATGAAGAATACATACCTCCGTAGACATCATTCGAAAAGCTTGATCTTTTGGCCTTAAAATGAAAACAAACTTGAGTCTTAGCCGCAGATAGGTATCTTAGAGTGCTCGGCCATTCCACCGTGGCAATTTAGTTTGTGTTTATGTTGGGTTACTGTTGTTGACAACAGGGGCAGTGTTTCTTTATATTTCAGACTCGTATGTCGGTGAGGGAAATTTTGTATATATGTTGTATTGGCCTACTCTGTCTGTCCACTGAGGAGAGGTGATTCGTGTGCATGTACTAGTATATATAATTTTATTTCTGCAAGTAAATTGATTAGGCTGCGCATACTGCAGTTCGGGGTCTTTGATGATTTTTATTTAGTGTCTGCTAAGAGTTATGTGCATGGTAAATGAAGATTTTTATGGGTTGTTAAAACGTGTATCATATAAATGTTGCCTTAACCGAACGTCTAAACTTCTCCGTTTGTAAGAGAGCAAGTTTGGCAGCTTAGTTTATATATGACTGATCCGCAGTATAGGAGGTCTGTCATTTCCTAAGTTATGAAAATGTTCAAATGTTTGTAAAGCTTAAGGGACGTAACTGCGGGGTCATCAGTCCCTAAGCTTACAAACTACTTGTAAACTACCTAATACAAAAGACGGCATAAGCATCCATGCCCGAGGGGGGACTCGAACCCCCGTTCGAGGAACGGCCTCGCGCATCGTAGCATAGCGCCTCAATGCGCTCGGCCACTCCGCCGCGGCTAAGTTATGAATGGCTAGCTGCTTCAGTCTATCATTTGTACGGAAGCTTATTTTCATGTTTGTGTTTCTGAAAAGCTTACTTATTTTGTAGGATATGCTGTCTAAAGAAAGGGAGTGTGACTTATTATCTTCTCTTTTCTACTGGAAGATGTATTGCTTTATAAATACCTTCACCATAGTGTAGAATGCATATGTATAGGGATCAAATCGTATATGTAATGTAACTGGGGCGACCAGATATCCTGCATTTCGCAGGATACCCCTTTTTCCTGCCTCATGTCGCTCGCCGTGAGGTTAGAAGATCTTAAAAATATCCTGCATTTCAATATTATCCTGCGAGATTCGAGTTTCATTTTATTAAAGACTCTTTTTGCTGAGGAAAGGAAGTTTCGTTTGCCACGTAAGTCGTCTGCCGTAATAGTGGATATGCGTTCGCGGCGACCAGAGATAATAGAAATATTGCGATTAATAACTGCTAGAAAAATTGTAAGTCATAGGCAATGTTACCTATTTTTTTAGGTCTTTGTGTAGTTTGAAAATGGATACAAGTCATTAGAGAGTGACTTGTGAAATGATATTTGAGGTCTAATAATTCCATAAGTGAAAGAAAAATCTGCGTTGATTGCCGAATTACGATGTTTGCATCCATCAATTATAAACGTCATACAGAAACAGGATATTATTGAAAAAAAATCTATGTTTGATTGGTTTTATGTTAGAAGGTCTTTGGATTCTTAATTTAAATTCAATAGGAAGAAAATTAATGACACTAAAATTTTGTGATGAAGTTTAATATGTTAGAGAGTGTGTTACTAATATTACACTACAGGAATGGAATGCAATTCACAAACCAATTCATTTCTTCCACATACCACAGAGTGTTCTGGTTCACAACAGATACGTCATCAAGGAGCAGCTCTGAGGATGATCTCAATGAAGTCGAAATCGGTCATCTTATAAATGAAATCAGTCTTACGCAGTCACGACTGTTTTGTATTATGGGTTGAAATATTTCCAAAGTTTGATAAGTTACATATTGAGTATCATACCGCTAGTAAAATTATAGAATTTATTATTTTTCTGCCTTCTACAAATGCGCCAACAGAACAAATGTATGGACCTAGCAAAAATCTTGACATAACCCCGAAACATTGTAACATTTGATTACTACAAAATATAATTTTAATTTTACATTCCTGTGATACACTTCATAGGAATTTTAATATGTTAAAAGCAATTTATTCAACTGAAAAATATGTCAGTTTCACCATTATTAGATCGTAGTATTCGACATAATTGCATCACCGTTATCATCTGTATGCAGAGGACGATGCAGAGGTGTCCACATTGTGTTGGGGATGGTGGGGGGGGGGGGGGTTCATAGCGCAAACTGCGTCATTGATTTTTTTTTTTTTTTGGGGGGGGAGGGGGCAAGTGAGAACTTTTGGTCAGCCTGGTGGGGGAAGGGCTTTAAAAAACAATTTACAAAAGTGAATTAAAATATATTTAATTTCAATATTAAATGGCAAAACAGGACCTAATATCTCGGGTATGTTCGTGTGTGTGTGGGGGGGGGGGGGGAGGGGAGGGTTGATCATAGTTTGGGGCGTGCGGGGAGTCATTGGCCAAGAAGGGAGGAGGGGCACCTCTGTGACGATGTAATTGTATTACAAAATACAGAAGCACACGTACAACACTCTGTTTTTAAGAAGTACAAGATGGGAAGAAAACACTACAATTTAAAAATATTAAATGCTTTTTTTTTTTTTACCTCTGTATCACTTTCATTAACCCTGTAAACATTTTTTGTAAACACTGTAGTTTACTTTTAACCTCATCTTATTATAAGCATATTGTATTGTTGATATTGGTTGGTCATGATTAACAATGAACACATATTATATGTTGCCTCAGGTCTATGCCATATTTATATGTTTCTTTAGGATCATGGTTCATTTATCTACATGGTACCTGTCATTTCATATTTCTATATGTTACCTTTACTTCACAAGATAGAACACCCCCCCCCCCCCCCCCCCTCTGATCAACAGCCTTGTGTAAGGGACAAGCAGCCTCATGTCTCGGTATATGCTACCTTACTATATAATTCAAGAAGCATATGTTGTCCTACTCTGTACTAAAGTTACAATACCTGCTTGTTTATAATTATGCTACTCTAAACCCACTTCACATTTATCACTACTGTCTTCACAGCGATTAGGACTTTACTTTGGCATTCTACTCTATATATGAAATTATCATATTAGTACGTTTTGCCCTGCCTTTTTCATCTGAGACTTGATCTACACACTTGTGTGTACAATGTTGTTTGCATAATCTTCGATCTTGACACATGAAACCTGTTTATAATGATGATCACTTTTATTTTCTTAATTATAACACGATATATTGATGTAATAACTTCTTATGTTTTGTTTTGTATACTGTGACACTGTATTTTACTACACCACACTTTATTTGTTATTGTTAACCTTTGTATACACAAATTTCGTCGTAATTTGATGATGACTAAACTTTGTAACTTTGTTTACACATGTATCCAAAGATGTTCATCCAAAGATAGTGTACATCCCTGAATGGTTCTACTAATATCGATAACACATGTTTTATCTTCTCTGACTCTTGCAATTAGCACAAGCCACTCCCTCCATTTTTATTCATAGACCGTTCTCACCTTTTATGTCATGTTTGACTGATAGATTTTATCTAAGATGACCATAGTAATTTTTTACATTTTTAGTTGTACTGACTCCTGTTTATCTCAGTTGTATTATTTTGTTTGATGTATTTTACCATTCTCTGTTAACACCTTGTAAGTATTTTAACTATATGTTAAATTGACATAATTCTCTATTTTCAGTCTCTCTATATGTAATTTCCCTGATTATGTCCTCTCTGTGTTTGTGCACATCAATTACGTTTATTTTGTATTTTTTGTATAGTTTATCCTTGAAGATGGTCCATGACCGAAACTAGTAGATGAATAAGGTTTTTAATAAACAGCTGATGGTTTTTATAAAAATGCATTTTATTAAAAATATTAGCTACTTAAACAACAGTAAATTCCGACGTCGATCTAAGATTGTTAACGTCCTCATTATAAAATGCGACTACATACTTCCAGCCCCTGCGGTTTCAGACGCCTATGTGTATGATGAACAAGATCACTTGATATTGCAACAGAGACTGAACATTTTTAATTATTCAACACTGTTGCTGCACCAGCCGCCACCACCACCATCATGGAATGGAACGAAATGCACTTTGATTAAGCTTCAAATAATGCTCAACAAAAACAAATATTTCATCTGTTAACTACAGCATGTTTCAGGAAAAACAGCAAATATATTAGAAGATGGTAATAAAGACGATTTGCAGTTAAAATTTCATATAACGTGTGTCCATATTTTCTTGGGTATAGAAATACAGCTCTTGGTATGTACAACAAACTGATTTGGATATTTTTACTGATTCTTTCGTCGGTTCTTGGTAGATCATCATGTTGACTTTTATTTAAATAACCCGTTTTCGACGTAGCTTAACGTCTGAATATGTCCTAGTAAGCCGAAAACCGGGTAACTAAGTGGAAATGAACGTTGAAGCATACACAAAAATACTACTTTTAAGTAAGTGTGATGTTGTACTATCAAGAACCGACGGATAAATTTCTTGATTTACATTTGCTCTTCGTTTGTTTTGGTTTCATATAAACAGCTATATTTCTGTATGCAATAAAAATTGTACACATATAAAATTTTTAATGCAATTCCTCTGTAGTATCACCTTATAAAATACTCACGACTGTGTCGAAAAACTACGTTCCTCTGAGCAGGAGACAAGTACACATTCTCAAACAAATTCCTGACTTAGCTTCGTTTGTCAGTAGGGATGCAAACGATACATCGATGTTTCGTCCACAAACATCGATGTTTTGAACAGCGATATATCGCCGATGCATCGACGACACAAGTCCAAAACTATCGACATCGTTCAACAATTGATTGTCAACTCCATTATTACTTTATTAGTTGCTCAGCCAGCGTCAGCTCAAGCGCGGTGCTCCTGCTGTCGTCGCTCGTCGCTGTTTTCATACTTTTGAAATAGTAGGCAAGTGAAATATGAAACAATCTGATGATTAATCTGATGTTTGTCCAGCACGGGCTGCTGGCATTACTGAAATTTCATCCTCCAACATCAGTGGAATCGAATCTTTGACAGTGTTACCCAGTCAGACTGATATCGTACTGTCAAAACGTCAGTTAAAACATCAAACAAAAGTCGACAAAAAATCCGAGACAAAAGCCAACAAGCCAAGTATAACATAGATTTTCATTTCAGCAAGGTACATGATTTGATAAACGTCATTGATGAATATTCATTTTAAAAATACATTATTACGTAATAACTGAAAGATGCATAATGTTTAATTTTCTCCACGTCGACAGCTAAGAAAAATGCAATGTCAACAAAACACAAGCTATTTCGCATGTAATGAACAAATCGATGTAAATCTCAAGTAAAATCAGCGCAATAGATAGCGAAACCTTATTCCCAACTTATTTTTCATTCTAATCTGCCATTTCGCTGTGTATTCGTAGCCTAGTGAAAGAACATAAATAAGACAGATACTTTCTGGCAACACAGCTTCATTTCAGTGTGTTTTCCTAATATTTCTTAAACGTTCCTGTGATACACGTCATAGGAATTTTAATATGTTAAAAGCAATTTATTCAACTGAAAAATATGCCAGACTATGTTTCAGCATTATTAGATCGTAGTATTCGCCATAATTGCATCATCTGTATACGGAGGACGATGTAGAGGTGTCCACATTGTGTTGGGGGTGGGGGGGTGGGGGGTCATAACGCAAACTGCGTCATTGATTTTTTTTGGGGGGGGGGGAGGGGGTAAGTGAGAACTTTTGGTCAGCCTGGTGGGGGAAGGGCTTTAAAAAACAATTTACAAAAGTGAATTAAAATATATTTAATTTCAATATTAAATGGCAAAACAGGACCTAATATCTCGGGTATGTTCGTGTGTGTGTGTGGGGGGGGGGGGGGGGAAGGGTTGATCATAGTTTGGGGCGTGCGGGGAGTCATTGGCCAAGAAGGGAGGAGGGGCACCTCTGAGACGATGTAATTGTATTACAAAATACAGAAGCACACGTACAACACTCTGTTTTTAAGAAGTACAAGATGGGAAGAAAACACTACAATTTAAAAAATATTAGCTACTTAAACAAAGGTTATGGCCCACTACAGTAAATTTTGCAGGTCGATCTAAGATTGTTATCGAAAATAAGACACTTGAGCACGTCTCCAGTTTCAGTTATTTAGGCAGTGACATAAGTGTGGACATAGGCAAGGATATGGAAAAGAAATCCAACAAATATGTGGAACTATAAAAAAATTTTTAAGAAATAAAGTTAAAAAAGACACAAAATTTAAATTATATATTATGGAAGTAAATCATGGATTAAAAGAAAAAGAGATAAAAGTAAGATACAGTGAGCAGAAATGAGGTTTTTAAGAAGAGTCAAAGGTCGCACAAGGAGAGACCACATAAAAATGATGATATTTGGGCAGAATTAGGAATCTACAGCTTAAACGAAAGGATTAAAGAATACAGGGAATAATGGAGACAACACCTCAGAAGAATGAATAAAGAGAGAATTCCAGTTGTGGTGAACAAAAATGTTCAAATGTTTGTATAGCTTATGGGACTTAACTGCGGGGTCATCAGTCCCTAAACTTACAAACTACTTATGAACTAGCTAACACTAAGGACGGCACAAATATCCATGCCGAGGGGGGATTCAAACCCCCGACCGTAGTGGCCGTGCAGACCGTGACTGACGCGCCTCATTCTCCTCGGCCACCGCGGCCGGCGTGGTGAACAACTACAAAGCCTTGGGAAGAAGAGATGTTGGACGACCACGAAAGAAATGGAGCTAACCACGTGAAGACTGAACAGGCATATTGTCTAATCCTTGAAGTGAAGATGATGGCGATGAACTGGTAGATCCTGCTTTTTGTGCCTGAAAATATGGCCACCCTAAATAATACAATCTAATGACCAAATACAAGAGCAGACATGAAAGAAAGTATATTGATACCAGCAGGTCGTCCGATGCCAGTGGGCGGGTCGTTACCCCCGCTCCCCGCTGGCGGAGTGTGGCGGTGATGAGGTGTCACGTGACCGAGCGGCGTGGACAATGGGCGACGCGGCATGGGGGCGCAGCGCACGTGCGCGCATGCGGGCGAGGCTCAGCCGGGAAGTCGAGGCGGGAGCGGACGTGGCGGCCCGTGTTTACTCTCCCAAACGAAGAACACCAGCGGTTGGGTTCAGATATAGTCGGCGTCAGCTATTAAGGCGGCCCAGTTTTCAGCCTTCCGCGTATCCCCCTCCATTACAGCGCTACCCGCTAGTCTTGTGTAGTTCGCGAACGAACTAGTTCGGAAGAGCGCTCCCACAGGCGAACTACGCGAACTCGCCTCTTAGTTCGGCCGCTCCTTTTCCGAAGACTGACGGGTAACAGCGAGAGGACGCGAGAGCGCGCAGAATCGCGTGATTCCCTTTCGCCAGTTACCGTCATTTCGAGCTGAGATGCAGCTCAGCTGTAGTTTCAGTAGCGGTAGCAAAAGCCAAAAAGAGCGGACGAACTACAAAGAGCGACCTACTTCGCGGCCGAGCTGTGAACTATAGTGCGATTAAAACTACTTTGGACTTGACAGCTAGCCGCGCGCGTGTCCTTGAGAGGGTGCGGGCCAACCCCACGGCGAGTTCAACACCCCCCATTCTGCATAGTTGCCACTACTTCCTCGTTAGCGGTCAGTAGCTGCTAACACGTGGTGTTGTGCGCGTCGCGTCGTGAACTCCGTGTTATATTGCCGTCGGCTTTTCGTCTGTTTGTGTGTGTGTATGTGTTGCGTTATCTAAGTTTGCTAATGATATTTTGATGTGGTAAGTAAGTAATAACATCAAAATATCATTAGCAAACTTAGATAACGCACCAGAACTGTTTATAACCTCAAATACTAAAAAAACCTAAGAAAACGAAATACTGTAAAACGTAATTATGTATATATTACAGGTTACTGAAGATGCCTTACACTAAAGGCGAAATGCATATGGAAAAATAGTGTTAATCATTTGCATAGACGGCTACGTAAACAAATATTTGCATTATAGTATATAATTTGTACCTTTTGGTGGTGGTGATTTCGTTATCTTGGCATTTCGAGTTTTACTATTCGTTGCGAAATTCACGGGACAAGTTAAAATGTCTCCCTAAGCGGCGGTAAATGTGCTGCTTTCACCGTCCCCGCCCCGCATTAATTCACAAGCATTTCAAGGATACCGCGCTAGCAGAAGCCTGCTAACAGAGGTAGCTGGCAACATAGCACCCCTGCCCCAGCGAACTGTCAAGTACGAAGTACTTTTAATCACACTTTAAAAGGAGAGCTACCGGTCGCGAACTAAAATATGCGCGATAGATCGCGAACTAAAATATGCGCGATAGGTCACGAACTGAAATATGCGTGATAGGTCGCGAACTAAAATATGCGCGATAGATCGCGAACAGAATTAAAAATCACGAGTTTGCCTTCTGCTGATGAGAGCCATTGCGAGGTTAGCGTCTGCCTGCTAGATTACATAGTTCAGTGCTACAAAATTTCTGCTTGAAGTATTCTGCACTCTGCAGTATCTGACTAATAAATTCCATAATGCCAAGATATAGAGATACCTCTAAACTTAAACGCGAGAAATTATCCACAAACTGTTTGGGTTTGCGTGATATCGTTAGCGGATCAAGGAGCAACCGCATGAAACAGGTAGGTGGGGGAACTTCTCCCTCCACCTGGATGCGCAGACCATGCCGCTCAGCCGTCACTGGGAGCGGACGAGCTAAAAGAACGCGCTCCCGATCGCGAACTATTATGCGCAAGTCTACTACCAGCCAATAATGTTCACCCTGTACGCGTGGCTGGCTGCTACGCAATGTTTCTCCCGCAGGCGCAACTGTTGGCGCTCGGCCGTAGCTCCTCCCCACCATGCTTCACCTATCACTCCGCCTCTATGCGCGGAAGCGCCTTCTTATATACCAGGTATAGTGTAGAGAGCAGGTAGTGGAATGCAGAATGCAGCAACAACGTGACATACCCGTACCTATGGCATGGATAGCCGTTGTAATGTAAGAAGTGGAACATTCACAGAGGGAAGTGGCTGCAGCTACTGGAGTGTCCCAAAGAGCAATTACCACGACCTGGATGCTATTTCAGACAACAGGAACCGTTAAAAGAAGTAATGGTCAAGGTCATCCACGTGTAATATCACCATAAGATTACCGTTATCTCCGGTTAACACCTATCGAGAAATTTAGCGAGGACTTCAATGCGAGATACCTACAATACTCATCATAACGAAACTCTTTCTCGAAATGTGACTGAAAACCCAAAGAGATTTTGGTCATATAATAAATATACTAGGGGCAAAACACAAATAATACCCTCACTGCGTGATAGTAATGGCAATCCTGCCGATGACAGCGCTACTAAAGCAGAGTTACTAAACATAGCTTTTCGAAACTCATTCACCAAAGAAGACGAAACCAATATTCCAGATTTCGAATTACGAACAGAGACCGTAATGAGTAACTTAGAAGTAGATATCAACGGAGTAGTGCAGCAACTAAAATCACTTAACAAGTCTTCTGGTCCAGACTGTATACCCATTAGATTTCTATCTGATTATGCTGAAGCGATAGCTCCTTACCTAACAGCCATATACAACCGTTCTCTCAAAGAAGGATCTGTACTAAAAGCTTGGAAAGTTGCACAGGTCACACCTATATTCAAGAAAGACAGTAGGTGTAACCCAATAAACTACAGGCCTATTTCATTGAAGTCAATTTGCAGCAGGGTTTTGGAACATATCCTGTATTCATATATTATGAGTTACCTGGAACAGAACTATCTATTGACCCAGGGTCAACACGGATTTAGAAAAAATCGTTCATGTGAAATACAACTAGCTCTTTATTCAGACGAACTGATGGCCGCTATCGACCAGGGTTCGCAAATCGATTCCGTATTTCTTGATTTCCAGAAGGCTTTTGACACCGAACCTCACAAACGGCTTTTAATCAAATTGCGTGGTTATGGTATATCGCCCCAAATTTGCGATTGGATAGGGGATTTCCTGTCAGAGACGACACAGTTCGTAGTAATCGATGGTAAGGCATCGACTAAAACAGAAGTTTTTTCGGGTTTGAGGTCCGCCTGATATGCAAAACACTGTTTTTATTATTCACAGAATATATGACATCAACTGCGATTGGGCAAAGCTGAAAATGTGTACCCAGCCGGGATTCGAACCCAAATTAGTTTCAGCACCTCTGTTCAATCATCAGTGTTTTCTTTCAACAGAGGTGCTGAAACTAGTTTGGGCATATAATAAAAACAGTGTTTTGCATATCAGTCGGATCTAAAAAACCCCAAATTTTTTTAATGCAAACACGACAACAGTAAGAGCTGCAAATCAAGAAAATGATGAATAAAACAGAAGTGATATCGGACGATCCACAGGGCAGTGTTATTGGTCTTCTGCTGTTCCTTATTTACATAAACGATTTAGGGGAAAATCTAAGTAGCTCTCTTAGGTTGTTTGCAGATGACGCCAACTGTAGAACGATCTGAATAAGATATCACAAATTGTCAATTGACTCTAAATAATGAAAAGTGTGACGTCGTCCACATGAGTACGAAAAGAAATCCGTTAAACTTTTTTTTACGAGATAAATCAATCAAAAGTAAAGGCCGTACACTCCACAAAATACCTAGGAATTACTATTACTTCAGACTTAAACTGGAAAGAACACGCAGATAATGTCGTTGGAAAGGCGAACCAGAGACTGCCTTTTATTGGCAGAACTCTTAAAAGATGCAACAGAACTACCAAAGAAACTGCATACACTACGCTTGTCCGCCCATTTTGGAGTATTTCTGCCCAATGTGGGATCCTTATCAGGTGGGCTTGACGAAGGACATCGAAAGAGTCCAGAGAAGGGCAGCTCGTTTCGTATTGTCGCGATACAGGGGAGACAGCGTTACGGAAATGATAAATGAACAGGGATGGGAATCATTACAGCTTATCGCTGCCGTTTGGGCTACTTACGTAACTCCAATCGCCAAAATTCTCCTCAGAAAGCGAAAATATATTGTTGACTCCCACTTACATAGGTAGAAATGACTATCAGAATAAAATAGGAGAAATCAGAGCTCGAACGGAGAGATTCAGGTGTTCTTTCTTCCCGCGCGCTATTCGAGAATGGAATGGGAAATAAATAGTATAATGGTGTTTCGATGAACCCTCCGTCAGGCACTTAAATGTGATTTGCAGAGTATCCCATGTAGATGTAGATGTAGATCGAGACAAAAGGCTCAACGGAAGTCAGCTACATCGCACGCTCCAGAAGCGGCGCTATGCTGCCATGGGCGAGGCCGTTCCCCGTCGGGGGTTCGAATCCCCCCTCGGGCATTGATGTTTGTGCTGTCTTTAGAATAAGGTAGTTGATAAGTAGTTTGTAAGTTTAGGGACTGATGACCCCGCAGTTGAGTCTCATAAGCTTCACAAACATTTGAATATTTGAAAACTGATTGAGTTCGTCTTTCAAGTGAATATTGGGGAGGGGGTGGGGGCAGAAACCTGTCTTGCCCCTCCAAAGTTTGATGTGGGGGAGCCGACTTCCCCTCATAACCCCCCCCCCCCCCAGTGCCCTCCAGGCAGCGTTAGCACTTCCAATATACGACGTTAGCTGTCAGGCTCTGAGATATATGAACAAAAAGCTGAAAATTGTACCAAACCGGAATGCGAAGCCAGGTCTCCTCTTCATTAGGCAGTCGCAGGGGCTAGTACGCTACTGGGGACTACCCTAGCGCGCATCCCGTCAGACGCAAATTCTCAACTTGCCCACACACTACTAAGTGTCTTCACCCATTACTCGTAGCATGTCGCCGAATCCCGTAAGAGTTCCATCCTACTGGGCAACTGCATTGAAGAAAGGATCAGTAGCCATAACCATCTTCTCCTTAGGTATAAGGTTTGCCTTTTAACCTAACAAACCGAAACGCCGGCCGCAGTGGCCGAACGATCTGCGACGTGCCAGTCACGGTCTGCACGGCCGCTGCGGTCGGGGATTCGAATCCCCCCTCGGGCATGGAAGTTTGTGCCATCTTTACTATAAGCTAGTTCATAAGTAGTTTGTAAGTTTAGGGACTGATGACCCCGTAGTTAAGTCCCATAATCTCTACAAACATTTGAACATTTTGAACAAACCGAAATAAATCGTAAAACACGCATCGTATCCAAAAAATTTCCCAGACGCAAAATTAATATCTGCAACAGGGACATCTACCTGACCTTAAATCAAACCCCTGAGGGCGGAGGTTGAGGCATATTTGAAACCTTAAATACGAATCCCCATTTTTACTGCAGATTCGGATTCCTCGCTCGACACACTGTTTCCCGCTTGTGGTAGATGACGCTTTAATTGGTTAATTATTGAAAGGAGTACATATATTTTACCTGATATTCTACCTTGGGCGCCGTTTATTGGGATTTTGAAACGGACAAGCGTGGTGTATGCAGTCTCTTTAGTAGTTCTGTTGCACAATTTTAAGTGTCCTGTCAATAAAACGCAATCTCTGGTTCCCCTTTCCTAAGACAATATCTACGTGTTCTTTCCAGTTTAAGTCTGATGTAATAGTAGTTCCTAGGTATTTAGTGGTGTTTACGGCCATCAGTTTTGTTTCATTTATCTTGTAAACAAAGTTTAACAGATTTCTTTTCCTACTCATGTGAATGACTTCACGCTTCTCATTATTTAAAGTCAATTGCCAATTTTTACACCATACTGATATCTTATTTAGTTCGTCTGCAGTTTATTTTGATCCTCAGATTATTTTACTACACAGTACATGATGGCGTCATCTGCAAACAACCTAAGAGAGCTGCTCAGATTTCCTCCCAAATCGCTTACGTAGATAAGGAACAGCAGAGGACCAATAACACTACCCTGTGGAACGCCCAATATCATCTCAGGTTTAGTCGATGCCTTACCATCGATTATTACAAACTGTGTCCTCTCTGACAGAAAATTCCTTGTTGTTGTCTTTAGTCCGGAGACTGGTTTGATGCAGCTCTCCAACGTACTCTATCCTGAGCAAGCCTATCCATCTGCTCATAAGAATGGTAACCTACATCCTTTGAATCTGCTTACTGTTTTCGTCCCTCGGTCTCCCTCTCCCCACACAATTTCTTCCAACGCTAAGTTGACAATTCCATGATGTCTAAGGATGTGTCATACCAATCGATCCCTTCTTTTAGTCAAGTTATGCCAGAAATTCATTTTCTCCCTAATTCTGTTCAGTACCTCCTCATTAGTTTCGTCCTCCACCCACCTAGTCTTCAGCATTCTTCTGTAACATCACATTTCAAAAGCCTCTATCTTCTTCCTGTCCTCACTGTTTACCGTCCATGTTTCACTCCCATACAAAGCAACACTCCACACAAATGCCTTCAGAAAGGACTTCCTTATGCTTAAATTAATATTCGATGTTAACAAATTTCTCTTTTTCAAAAACGCTTTTCTTCCCATTGCCATTCTGCATTTTATATCCGCTGTACAGTGACCATCATTTGTTATTTTACTGCCCAAGTAACAAAACTAATCTACCTCCTTTATTGTATCGCTACCTAATGTAATTCCTTCAGCATCACCTGATTTTCTTAGACTGCGCTCCATTATCTTTGTTTTGCTCTTGTTAATGTTCATCTTATATGCTCCTTTCAACACACTGTCCATTCCGTTCAACTGCTTCTCCAGGTCTTTTGCTGCCTCTGACAGAATTACAATGTCATCGGCAAAACGCAATGTTTTTATTTCTTCACTCTGAACTTAAATTCGTTCTCCAAATTTCTCCTTGCTTTCCTTAATATCTTGCTCAATGTACAAATTGAACAACATTGGAAAAGGCTACATCTCTGTCATACACCCTTCTAAACTCTGCATTCCTTTCATGCCCTTCAACTCTGATATCTGCTGTACGGTTTTTGAACAAGTTGTAAATAACCTTCCGTTCCGTAAAGTTTACTTGTGCTGATTTCAAGATCTGAAAGAGTGTATTCCAATCAACATTGTCAAAAGCCTTCACCAAATCTAAAAAAGCTAGAAATGTAGGCTTGTCTTTCCTAAATCTATCTTCTAAGATAAGCCGTAAAGTGAGTATTGCCTCCCGAGTTCCTGAATCCAAATTGATCTTCCCCAGCCGCGGTGGAGTAGCCGAGCGGTCTAAAGCGTCACGCTGCGGAGCACGCGGTTGCTCGCCGTGGAGGTTCGAGTCCTCCCTGGGGCATGGGTGTGTGTTGTCCTTAGGTTAGTTTACCTAGGTTTAAGTAGTTTGTAAGCTACGGACTGATGACCACGCAGTTTCGTTTGATAGATTTACAAACATTTGAACATTTGAACTGATCTTCCCCAAGTTCGGCTTTTACCAGCTTTTCCATCCTTCTGTAAATAATTCGTGTTAAAATTTTGCAGCCATGACTTATTAAACTGAGGGTTATATTCCCTACGCAGTCACAAATTTGGGGCGATAATCCATAAGCACGGGATTTGATTAAAAACGTTTGTGAGGAACGGTGTCAAAAGCCTTCGGAAAATCTAGAGATGATGATGACCGTGTGGCATTTTTGGCCGTTGTACCCCCGTTGGGCTCGTGTTCAGCCTGTCTAGGGCAAGTCTTTTTAGGGGATGCCACTTAAGCAAATTGCGCGTCGTTGATGATGAGAAGCTCCCGACCGGTGAAACTCTCCAGCCCGACCAGGAAACGAACCCGGCTCCTCCTTGCTTTGCAATTTTCCACGAAGTCCACCGGACTACGAAGGCGAATAGCTGCCTGGTGTAAACGGGAGGAGTGAGTAAAAAAAGAAAGAAAAAATAGTTCAAATGTTTGTAATTCTATGGGACCAAACTACGTTGGTCATCAGTCCATAGTCTTACGAACTGCTTAAACTAAGAATGAAACTTTCACTCTGAAGCGGAGTGTGCGCTGATATAAAACTTCCTGTCAGATTAAAATTGTGTGCCGGAACCGGGACTCGAACCTGGGATCTTTGCCTTTCGCGGGCAAGCGCACTACCGACTGTGCTATCCCGACACGACTCACGGTGCCGCCTCACAACTTTACTTCCGCCAGTACCTCGCCTCCAACTTTCCAAACTTCACAGAAGCTCTCCTGCGAACCATGCAAGACTAGCACTCCTGGAAGAAAGGATATGGTGGAGACATGGCTTAGCCACAGCCTAAGGGATGTTTCCAGAATGAAACTTTCACCCTGCAGCGGAGTGTGCGCTGATATGAAACGTCGTGGCAGATTTAAATTGTATGCCGGAACCGAGACTCGAACCTGGGACCTTTGTCTTTCACGGGCAAGCGCTCTACCGACTGAGCTATCCCGACACGACTCACGGTGCCGCCCCACAACTTTACTTCCGCCAGTACCTCGCCTCCTACTTTCCAAACTTCACAGAAGCTCTCTTGCAAACACGCAAGACTAGCACTCCTGGAAGAAAGGATATGGTGGAGACATGGCTTAGCCACAGCCTAAGGGATGTTTCAAGAATGAAACTTTCACTCTGCAGCGGAGTGTGCGCTGATATGAAACTTCCTGGCAGATTAAAATTGTGTGCCGGAACCGGGACTCGAACCTGGGACCTTTGCCTTTCGCGGGCAAGCGCTCTACCGACTGAGCTACCCCGACACGACTCACGATGCCGCCTCACAACTTTACTTCCGCCAGTACCTCGCCTCCTACTTTCCAAACTTCACAGAAGCTCTCTTGCAAACACGCAAGACTAGCACTCCTGGAAGAAAGGATATGGTGGAGACATGGCTTAGCCACAGCCTAAGGGATGTTTCCAGAATGAAACTTTCACTTTGCAGCGGAGTGTACGTTCCTATGAAACGTCCTGGCAGATTAAAATTGTGTGCCGAAACCGGGACTCGAACCTGGGACCTTTGCCTTTCGCGGGCAAGCGGTCTATCGGAAAGTTTGGAAAGTGGGAGGCGAGGTACTGGCGGAAGTAAAGTTGTGAGGTGGCATCGTGAATCGTGTCGGGATAGCTCAGTCGGTAGAGTGCTTGCTGGCGAAAGGGAAAGGTCCCAGTTTCGAGTCCCGGTTCCGGCACTCAATTTTAATCTGCTTAAACTAAGTTGAACGAACCTAAGGACAATACACACATCCATGCCCGAAGGAGGATTCGAACCACCGTTGCGGGAGGCCGCGCGATCCGTAACGTGGCGCACAAGACAGCTCTACTCCCGCGCGGCGGAGGAGTGGATCCCATACTTTTCCGGCCCATTGCGGGCTCGGGAGAACTGTGTCCCATTTTTCTGACAGCGGGAGGAAGGGGGTCGTTCGCCCGAAGTGGAGTGGCTTGCGGCGAGTCCGGCACGCAACCCTGGACAATGCGGCGGTCAGGCGGCCTCTCCGCTGATCCTGTGCCGCGGCCATTGTTAGGTGGGGCGCGTGCCGCCGCCGCGTGTCCTATGTCCTGTGTCCTGCGTGCTAGCCGTTATTTTTTCGTGCCCCCACCCAGCCCGGCAGAAACACGGCGGACACGTTATTAGCGCGGCGGGGCGCCGCGTCGCCACGTGGCGGCTGTTTGTTTGTTTGCGGGCGTGCGTCGCGCGGCCACGCCCCCTCCTCGCAGCGGGCCGCATCGCTCGACAAAGGGCCGCCCGGCGGGGCGCCTCTGCATCGTTACGGCCGTAATCATCAGTTTCTACTCGCGGGCGCTAACTGCGACGTTCCCACCGCGCTCCGCTGCACAAATGTTTGATCGAGCACGTGGGACCTCTTTCTAGCGGCGCAAACATCTCTTCCCAATCGTCATACAGGAACCAAACTTCCTTACTTCCGTTATTCGTATCATCTGTTTTTCAACCCAGTCCCGGTGACACACTTGCCATCCGACTACTATTTGGCCACGATAACTTGACGATTTTGTTGGTGCTGCCACAAGCGGAGAAAATCGTCACCATTTGAAAGTTATTCTTTTATTTACACGCGCTGCCAACCTTACAATGGTCCTTGACGCGAAGAATTAATGTACACATTGTTACGGTAACGGTACCAGCACTGCGGCAAGCAGCCGATGTTGCCTTTCGTTCGTGCAAGACAAGCTCCCAGCAGCCACCGCGCGAATCGTCAAGTTATCGTGGCCAAATAGTACACAACGGGGGCCAACATCACTCTCGACGTGGAACAGTTCCTTCTCTGCAACTGGCCACAGCATGCTCACATCTATACTGACGGCCCTAAAACTGAAGCAGGGGTGGGATACGCATCCTCTTTTGCCCCTCCAACGGCACCTACCAAATGTTTGCACTTCCGCCTGCGTCATCTATTTACACGGCAGAGTTACTGGCCGTTAGGGAGGCCATTTATTACGGCACACGAACATTTGACTCTATATTGATCCTCACTGACTGTCAAAGCGTGCTGAAAAAATTATAACATCCGACGTTTGACAAACAAACGAATAGATATATATTGGATGTCTTGGAGGCCATAACAAATGCACAGACAGTGGGCTTCGACATCCATTTACTTTGGATTAAAGGACATGAAGGTATACCCCATAACGAAACAGTAGACCGCCTTGCCAAGAGAAGTATTACGCAAGGACAACACTGCCCCACGCCGATTCCATATACAGACTTCCGCACGACGATTCGAAAAGCTGCCTATCCCACTTGGGACCACGAATGGCACCTCTCTCAAGCGTTTAAGGGAGGACACCTGGTAGCTATACAACCAAATGTCTCCTCACGACCATGGTTTTCATCGATGACGCTTAGTAGACGTCATGCAACGTCTATCATTCGGATGAGACTGGGACAAGGATGTTACACTGCCCACCTACACCGTTTGAAAATCATCGCTTCTCGGCATTGCGACAAAGATGCAACAGCAGTGGCGGATCTCAGCCACATCATACTGGCATGCACCAAGTACACGGCCACACAAAGTGTATTCTACCGAACGCTGGTTGCGAGGGGTGACCCCCTCCCCACAAGTGTCACTGTCCTCCTTCATGGATTCGACAAGTTTAAGTACAGTTTACTGAAGGACTACCTCAAAGTCACCAGCATACAGCTCTAATTTTAGAGCTAGTGTGTTTAATTTGAACATGCACAGCGTGAAACTGCATAAGTAATTTTATATTTTATTTTGAATTTTATTTGTCTTTTCACCTCTCATATGGTCCTATGCTGTTTGCACTTTTGTTGTATTACATATGTCACTTGTACTGTTAAATATGTATTGTTTTATGTCTTGTACATATGATTTTTCTCCTTTTATTCTAAGGCTGTATGATGTGAGATGTGAGATACTTGTCATAAAAAAATAAAAAAAAAATAAAAATAAAAAAAAAAAAAAAAAAAAAAATAAAATAAACACGACCGCTGTCATCGTGAAGACCAGTGCCATTATCTATATCTATAAATGTGAATGTCTGTTCGGTGTACGTTTATCACCTCTGAACCACAAGACATAAAGAGCTAAAAATTTTACAGTTACTAATGTCTACCCGGGTAAGGCTTTAGGCACGGTTTTATGGCGATCGGATAGCTATTTATATATTAATGTGAATGTCTGTTCGGTGTACCCTTATCACGTCCGAACGACAAGACGCAGATACTTAAATATTTGTACAGTTACTAATTTATACTTGAGGAAGGTTTTTGGCACAGTTGTATAGAGATATGATAGATATTTACTAATTTGAGGAATATAACGCGAAATGCGGAACAATAATTACTCTTCGAAAATTATATTTACTCTTCAAAAATGGTTTTATTGGTTGCATTGTTGCTTGAGGGTTGATGATGATAAAATGGTGGAGTGTATTGGGATGGAAAGTTATCGGTGTACATAAAATTACACCTGAGTGTGAATCTGCAGCGAAAACTAGAGAACGCAAATGAATGGTCTCCGTGTAATTGTTGTCCGAAGTCTCCCGTTGCATACCATAGCAGTTCCATGCTGATACCTATAAGGGGGTGGAAGATGTGGTGGTTGAAAGCCGTCAAATTATATTTAAAAAAATCGGACTGAAGGCCACTAATGACGTTTGCGACTCTATAGCAAGGAGGTTACATACAGCGAAACGTGATGACACAGACCATATCTTTGGTCTAAGTGTGCTACAATGTCTTCAGCTCTTTCTCTGTAAGGATAAGGATACGAATAAGGAAATATAAGAATAAGTAAATAAACCATTAAAAAAGAAATTTCTTTTAATACATCACATTAGAAAATTGATTTGACGTTTCGCGCATTACATCATGTGATCGATCTGTGATATTATTACAATCATTATTGTTGAATTTCGTGATTGGATTCTTCGAAACTAGTGCATTTTTACGTGTGATTTAATCTCATAGCACACTACTGAAACACAGCTTATCTATCATAATCAACCAATACGCGAGCGGAGCCGCGGGTTTAAACTAGTAGCCCATTATTTGGCAATGTTGCTCTCACGCAACATCAAAACTGAGCGTGGTTTTCTGAAACATCTTTCAAGTTCATCCTTGGATGGGCAAAAGTGCTTGAAACTAACATTCAAGCTTACCAATAAAGAGATGTTTCGTTGTCTTTCGCGAAAAGTTTAGCAATAAACTCGGCCGCGGTGGCCGAGGGGACTGAGGCACTCCAGTCACGGCCTGCACGGTCACTGCGGTCGGGGGCTCGAATTCCTCCTCGGGCATGGATATTTGTGCCGCCCTTAAGCCTCTCTCACACGGAGCAAGATTTGCAGAAAGCATACCGCGCAGCACACAGGGCGGGCATGCGGCCGGCCCTGCGGCCTGCTGGAGGGCCGTTTGCTGCAGGATTCTGCATATAGCGCGTGTCCTATATTTCTCGCATGTTTTCGGAATGTTACCTGCGCTGGCCAATCTGGAGTCGCGTATGGTGTGTGACCTTGCGGCCAGCGAGGCGGGAACTCGAAGAGAGCACTCCAGGCGGAACCCAGTGCCACGCGCACGCCAGCGAAGTGCGGCCTTTCTCAATCGATTACAAAGAAACTATTCGGTAAAAAAATGTGATTCTCGCACAACTTACAGATGCATTCTTCTGCCTCATGATACAATGAATATTATTTTGTTAGTGGTCATAGTTCTTGTGATATTTACGTATTTAGTATAGTACTACAAGGAATCCGAAAATTTTACATTGAAAAATAGAGGTCGCTATGAATTTGCGTTTGGTGCAAGTTAGGACATATGTTGCTGTGGATGAAATGTAGCTAAAATATTGAATAATTCTTTGAAGTTGGAAGGATGTCGCTATCTATCACCAATTTCGAGATAATGGGTTGTATGTAAAGCACTTGTTCCCGATCACGTGCGTCAGCGAAGAAAACGGGACGAAATTTTCATATAATCCCTTATATCTCATAAATGATTGAAGGTATCGAAGCAAGATTTTATGAAATGATAATACGCAAAGTGAAGTTTATTTTGTCACGTTATTAATTTACGAAACTTGCATATGAAGCGCGTTATTCGAGCAACTACAGATTTTATTCAATGAAGTAATGGACTTTTAAGGAGTCACGGATACCTGGTAAAACTAAATTTGCTTTGTATTTATTTTTACAACGTCAGTGAGCAATTTGTTTAATTTTATACCGCTTATGATTATTTTAATATACTACTAACTTGTCTTGCTCTCAGTATTACTAAATACAGTTTAATATTATGTGGTAACTGCAAATGCATAAAAACGTTAGTGGGAGGAATATTTGTAAACTCTATGTTTTGACAAAAGCAGTGGATTTTAGCAATACAACGAAAGTGTCTGCATATTAACGAAATCTCATCACTGAAATATTACTCTGACAAAAATGGAAAAAAAGTAGTGCTGTGAAATAATTAGCTACTTGATTTGAAATTACAGAGGAATTCGATATCACAGTATGTTTTTATATGATGTAAAACAAACTCATGAGATGATTTTATATGTATACATTCAAATTTCTGAGAAATAAGGAAAATCATTTAGAGTACATATATTTTAGTTAGTATGCCAACACAGAGCGATGAGGTGTTTTTTTTTTCCCCTCTTTATCGCAAACATCTTTCAGCTTGTCAAAAGAATTCAATTTAGACCATCTTGGCTGGTTTACAGGATTCCAGTAAGTTAAGCGTTATTGTATTTCTAAGATTGAGATACAAAAAATTGATTTTTTCGCCTGTTTTCACACACAATTTTCATCATTAAAATATACTAGGGTAGCGGATTCGACTTGAGTTCCAATATATACATATTTCGTATACGAGCTACAAACAGTATAAAATAAAACACTTTCACTGATTCCCCACTAAGTTTCAATGTAACTACACATTTATGTCCCCTACCAGACTTTTCTTCTTCTGACAAAAGTATTTTCACATCCTGTCCCTGACAACGTAACTTCCCTTGTTTCGATGTTAAAATCCGTTTCTTTTGCCAAAACATAGCAGACCTAACAAATTTTATTTTCACTAACATTTTTAAGCGGCTAAAATAGTAACAGAACATTGAGTGTTCCGATTTGTAAGAGGACTAAACGCCAGGGTAATCAGACGTCCAGAATATTTAAACTAATAATACTGAGGACAAGATAGTTTGTACCTCATGAAACTGTCCATTCTAAAATTAAATGAGTAGCTTCTTCACTTACATAGAAAAACAGCAATTTTCGTTTCACTAGCTATTGATGGCCCTTAAAAATCCCAGTTCATTCATTAATATCTGTACTTTGTTAAATACTGGGATTCATCTGAAAGTTTCGTAAATTGATCATATGAAAAAATAATCTCCCCTTTGCGTGCTATCGTTTGATAAAATCTTGCTTTGATACCTCCAATCATTTAAAATATATAAGGGATTTTATGAAAATTTCTTTCCGTTTTCTTCGCTGACGCGCGTGATATGGAACAAGGGCCTTACATACAACCCAATATCTCGAGATTGGTGATAGATAGCGACATCCTTCCAACTTCAAAGAATAATTCAATATTTTAGCTACATTTCATCCGCAGCAACATATGACCTAACTTGCACCAAACGCAAATTCATAGCGACCTCTATTTTTCAATGCAAAATTTTCGGATTTCTTGCAGAACTATACTGAATCCGTTAATATCACAAGAACTATAACCACAAACAAAATAGTAGATAGATCTTCATGAAGCTGATGAATGCAGCTATAAGATGTGTGAGAATCAATTTTTTTTACCGCATAGTTTCTTCACAATCGTTTGATAAATAAAACAGCTCGGCCGTGTTGTGCGTCTTGGCGTCCACTCAGCGAAGCCAGCCTGCACGCTTCCGCACCCCATCTTGCACCGTGTGAGAGAGACGCAGTGTGTTTCAGCCGCATTCCTACTCGGCAGCCGACTGACGAGCGCGCCATCCAGGAAACTTCTCGCGAACCATGCTCCGTGTGAGAGTGGCTTTAGTTTTAGCTAGTTCGTAAGTAGTTTGTAAGTTTAGGAACTGATGACCCAGTAGTTAAGTCCCATAAGCTCTACAAACATTTTTACATAAATAAATAAATAAATAAAAATATAAAAAATAAACTTCAGCGGACACTCCAAGCAAAAGTTACCGACATAAAGGTTTGGTTTAATTTTATGACGATATTTTCGTTATACGTGGAAAACTGCTTATAAAAGCGAAAGAGGAAGCCCTGAAGCTAATTTATTATGGAAAATTGTTGACGAGTTCTTATGTGGGAGACTGAAAATGGACTAATATTTATTGGGAAGAGAAGGCCAAGTAGACCACAACAAAATGGACAATAAGTACAAAAGAAGAACGAAACAGCACCTTCTGTACCAGTCAACGATGTACAGTATGACACATGACAATATGTTGTCATTTGACAGATTACGGGCCAAAAGGAATTTGCAAGTCCTGTCTTCAGAGGTACTTGACTGTAAAATGTGAAAACCTTGGAATTGTTCTGAATTTTGCACTAAAAAAGGCTAGTTTTCACATGTTTCACATGAAATACTCCAAGATACAATCATTTCTACAGTCATAAGAACAAAACTGTAATATTGATTCTGTAACACCATGTGAAGTTTTTGGGCAATGTTACTTACAAACGAGAAAATGTATTTTGAATGAAGTCGTATAAAGCTGAACACATGTCTTACACATTTAAGTAACATAATACTTTTTCTTCTCGTGATTTCTGTGTGTGTGTCAAATAAAGGGATAGCTGAAACAACCGGTTTTCCGTTATACCGATTTTTTCATCCCTAGTTTAACATTTCTGTAAAAACCGCTCATTGTGACAGGTGCTTCAGAGTATCAAAAGGTGTGAGACAGGGTTGCGTCCTGTCCAGCCGCGGCGGAATGTCCGAGCGCATTCGGGCTCTATACTCCGAAGCGCGAGGCTGTTCCCCGTCGGGGGTTCGAATCCTCCTTGGGCATTCGGGCATGCATGTTTGTGTTGTCTTCGGTATAAGTTAGTTTATAAGTAGTTTGTAAGTTTAGCGACTGATGACCCCGCAGTTAAGTCCCCTAAGCTTAACAAACATTTGAACACGATTGCACATCTATGCAGAACATTTCATTAGGATATCTTGTTCGCCGATTATGTTGTAATCTGTGAACCCCCCAAGAGGCACTTCAAGACAAGCTTGAACAGTGGATAAAGGCTCTAGAGGAAAGGGGAATGAAAATTAGCAGGGTGAAAATATGTGTACAAAGGACGCCAAAGATCTATGTTAACCTGCAAGAACAACTTACGCTGGTAAAGAAATTTAAATACCTGGGCTCTTACACGCAAAGTGATGGACGACTGGAGGCCGAAATACAGCACAGGATAAATAGTGGATGGATGAACTGGAGGAAACTGAGTGCAGTGCTGTGTGATAAGAAGGTTAGCTGTAGAATGAAATGAAAGCTTTACAAGTCTTTGGTGAGGCCTGCGATACTTGGCCAATTACAAAAGTCCAAGTGAAAAAGACGGAAGTGGCAGAACTGAGAATGTTAAGGTGGATGATTGGGGGTTACACAAAAGATAGAATAAAGAATGAGTACATCAAGGGAACAGTGAAAGTGGTATCCATAGGGAAGAAGGTCCAAGAAAGTAGGCTAAAATGGTATTGACATGGACAGAAAAGAGGGAATACTGTGTGGGAAGAAGAAGAACTGGAAATCGAAGAATCAAGGAGAAGACCGAAACTGAGATGGAAAAACAAGGCAGCAGGGGACCTAAGGAGAAAGGATGGCTCAGAGAAAAAGCACAGGATAGACATTTGTGGAAGAGAAGGATCCAGCAAAGCAACGCCGATCCCATATGACGTGGGAAAAGGCTGAGATGATGATGATCTTGTACAGCTAAGACTGTTTCTCAGACCAGTACAAAAGTGTCACAAACCACTTGGCCTGCCTTTATGACAAAGAGAGTGGGCATGAATAAAATAACTCTTAAAATTCTGACGACGGATTCCAATCTTATGAAAAATGACGGTTCGTTTGATATATTACAAAGTTCGGTCTGATTTATATTCATGAAATTGGTGAAATTAATCGCCAATTAAATCACATTAATTTTCCGCGACAATCTAGAATCACCGTCTGCTTGCCTGACCAGAGGACCATCGTCTCGTGGGGGCGAAATAATTTTCCGGGTCCTCTAATAATATATTAAATTGGAAAGATGGTGATCAGCCACATTGGCTGCCGGGACCGTTAAATTCAAACCCGGAGACACGTCTTCTTCGCAGAAGTACACGTCTGTCCCCGCTCTTATTTATTTAATAGGTCATTGAAGGAACATTACCTACAAAATATGCTAAATGCGTCTATTTTCGTGAATAAAATGCACTTTTATAAATGACTTTTTAATTTTTATAAAGTTTTGGAAGTGATCAACAATGAAAATGGTTGATGCATAATTTCTCGCATATAAATGCAAACAATGTTAAGTTTTGATTTCTCTTTACTTCTTTACATTATGGAATGAGGGTTATAGACACTGCAGAATAACTTAGTAAACATAATTTGTGGCAGTGAACTATGAAACTACAACTGAGCTGCATCTCAGCTCGAAATGACGGTAACTGGCAGAAGGGATTCACGCGATTCTGCGCGCTGTTCCCCGTCATTCTTTGGTAAAGGAGCGGACGAACGAAGAATGTTCAAAAATATTCAAATGTTTGTATAGTTTAAAAGCTGTGTGTGTGTTGTGGATGTTTGAACCTATCGTTAAATCAGACAATAAATTGTTCATTAACACAGCAATTTAGTTTAATTATGGCCCTGATATTGATGTATATACTATTAAATAATAAACAGTGCATTAAACTGATTATGTGCGCAACGGATATTTTAAACACAAAACAACTGTGACAAGTCACCATTTGAAACAGACACTGACTATACTCAAAAATTTTGACTGCGAGAAAGATATTAAAAAACCACAAACCACTTTCTTAATGCTTGACTGTGAGAATTTTTATGCAGATCAGTTTCTGATTATTGAAATTTAGTATCATAGTCAATTAACTATCATTTACTGTGGCACCAATAACGAAATCTGTTCAACAATATCATTAAAATCAACACTGCACTTTAAATCCACTAATAACTAATTATCAAATGAAGGAAGTAGGTTAATTTTCTAACTACGTAAATGAAACAGGAAAGAAAGGTCAACTTTGTTACTTATTATTAATAATCAGCACTACATTACCTACATAATACAACATCTGATTTGCTGGCAAAGCAGCCTCTGCTCTACATCGGAGCCATACACACAACTCAACCGCTCTCTAAGCGAGCTGAACCACAAGTGCTACTCTCTCTCAGCGCGAGCTACAATGCTATGTAATACATGATCTTTGCCAAAGATGAAACTTCACAGAGTTAAGTACACATATCGATACATACAGTACAAGCGATATTATACATTTTCTTGCAAGCAAGTTACTCGATACAAAACAGGAGGTACAATATTGGACATTTTCTTACAAAAATAATTTTTTATGGACACGTTTCAAGTTTATGGGACTTAACTACGGGGTCATCAGTCCCTAAACTTACAAACTTCTTATGAACTACTTACGAACTAGGACGGCACAAATATCCATGCCCGGGGGGGGGGATTCGAACCCCCGACCGTAGTGGCCGTGCAGACCGTGACTGGAGCGCCTCAGTCTCCTCGGCCACCGCGGCCGGCACGAACTAAGAGGCGAGGGACCTGCGAACTAGTTCGCGTAGTTCGCCTGTGGGAGCGCTCTTCCGAACTAGTTCGTTCGCGAACTACACAAGACTAATATACAGCTGCTAGCTCTGTGCGGAGATGTATGCGTCATAGGGCCGCGTGACTGGCAACCCGTTGGGTGGTGAGCACTCCATTACGTCGCCGCCCTGGATGACCGTTCGGGCAGACGGGTAACATGAACAAGGAGAGCCGCGCGCGGACTAAATGAAGGCAGAGCGGGCGCAAGTAGCGCCCAGACCGGTGCGACAATACGCGACCGCGCATGCGGCGCGTGACGCCGACAAAGGCCGCCGAAAACACACAAAAACGCCATCACCATAATCCCCCGCAGCGCGCGCCCTGCCCCTCACAACAAGCGCCAGCGCCCGCCCCGCCGCCATAAATATATTTGCAGCGCGCGTGCCGGGGATTTCCGCCGGATAGTTTCTGAGGCCCTGCGGGGCGCCGACCGATTGCGGGAGAACACACACACACTTACACATACAGAGTCCCCGCTGACAAAACAGGACATTTGTTCGCTGGTACTAGCGAATCTTTTTATGTATACAGTGTATACACAGGGCTGACAGAATCTCTTCTCGCCACACAGCCGAGGCACACACACACTCACTAAAGCGACATTTGTGCAAAGCGATACCAGAAGAGTTTTTGTTGGTTGCTCTGTATTCTCTGGATCAGTAGGAGGGACGGAGGGAGGAGGTAGCTGTACGGATGATATCGGTACGGACCTTCAGTGACAATTCCAGAGATATTTTTACATTTCGTATCATATATATATATTATTTCTCTTCGGTGTTTTTGTGGGTACGCCATATCTACAGTATTACTTATCCAAAATTAATGATTAAGGTGTCGTTTTCAAAGTTTCGTTCTCCACTAATGACGAAAAATACACAGATAGTTGAAAGTTATTGTTTTAACAAAAAAATTAATTTTGAAAAAAATTGTACTGTTCGCACAATCTAAGTTGATACCCGGCGAGTCGGCCACGGTGGCCGAGGGGACTGAGGCGCTCCAGTCACGGTCTGCACGGCCACTACGGTCGGGGGTTCGAATCCCCCTCGGGCATGGATATTTGTGCTGTCCTTAGTTGTAGGTAGTTCATAAGTAGTTTGTATGTTTAGGGACTGATAACCCCGTAGTTAAGTCCTATAAGCTATACAAACATATGAACATTTTTTTTTATATATACCCGGCGAACGATCTGAAATGGGACATGTCTCTACAGTTGCTCACATCAGCCATCGCGCCGAGTGTCAGCTTAGTTTGTGCGCCCATATAAAAGCAATGTTCAAATTGCCATCTATTGACAATATGTTTAACATCAATGACAGGTCATGCAGTTGCTTAGATCCTTTATGCAAGCCAAAGACCTTCTTTGATGCAAGCCAGTGGCAGACTGAGGATGTTGGAGGCCCGGGGCGGTGGCGAAAGAATATGAGGCCTCACCCGTCCACTTGTTGGAGATATATTTATTGCAATAAAAAATAGCTTTCGAGATTTGGATACCCCAGCAGAACGAGATAAGAAGCAAGCTGAAAAAAAAAAAAAAAAAAAAAAAATAGGTATTTGGAGGCCCCCAAGTCCGGAGGCCCGGGGCGATCCGCCCCCTCCGCCCCCCCCCCCCTTAGTCCTTCACTGACGCAAGGCATAGTTTATCACACGATTTAGTTAATAAAAATCGATGTAACGACGAAAAACACACACATAATTTAACTAACAGGCACGACAGCTCATGCAGTTGTTTAGTTTTTTACGTGAGGGTAGTTTATCAAGATATTTCTGTTTGATATGTCGATGCACAACAGCTGTTGGAGTTGTTCACTTTGTTCAAGCAAGCGTGGTGTACTGCTTTTTCGCGAGTTCGCTCATTCAGTGATATTTATGTTTCTGCTAAAGACACACAGCCTACAGCCAAAAAGTAAACTATCACATTATGACCACTAACATTGTTTTCAAAGAATGTTTTATAAAATAAACAAGTTTTCAAAAACTAAAATAAACATGAAAAAGTCAATATCTAATTTTTTCTGTTACACAATTAATCATATTGTATTAAATTATATAAATTTTGGTACAATGAGAAGAGTATTTGTTACTACTATTCAAAGTTTATAAACTTTTATACATATGTACTTGCATTTGCCGTTTCTCCATTACCTTACCTATCTGTGACTGATCAGGATAGAGTGCGAATTATTCCCACGAGTTAACTAGTTGTATTTTATTTATTTTTTTATCACCAAACTGTTACGATGCAGGAATTCCTCGCGATGTAGCGGCTGAGTTAGAAGAACGCATCATGCGTCTGGAGCAAGTCTCCGTTACACCCCCGCCTCCCCCGCTAGGAGTAAACGCCTGCCGCAGTTTGTGTGGAGGTCGGCCCTGTCGTTCCGACGGAGGAGATGATTCGGCTTTCGAGGAGGAGGAGGTCGAACCTCTGCATGCCCGTCGTCCCATAAGAGAAAGAATGATTCGAGTGCCTGTACGAGAGACAGTGCAGGCATTTGATTATAACCACTTTCTCACTGTAAAAAAGTACCAGGTCTTGCGAAACTCTGCAAGTGGGATACACCCGCGTGCGTGGCTAGAGCAATTCGATTACTCTCTGCCTCCGAACTGACCAGAAGGACAGAAAATCGAGTATGTGTGCGGATATCTCGAGGGGGAGCCCGCCACCCAGATGCAACCTATGATAAGATATTGCCGCTACTACGATGATTTTAGGGAACATTTTCTGTCTGCCTACTGGTCGGAGAGGCAACAGGAACGAGTAAAAATCAGCATTCTAGTGATGCCACACTTTGCTAACAGCAGTTGCAGAAGTCTGAGAGAATTCTTTCGAGTAATGATACAGAGAAATCAATTCCTCGACTACCCATACCCTCCGTGTGAACTGATAAGAATTTGTGCGTTGAAGCTCCCACGAAATGTGCGCAATGCCGTCCTAGCGGGTAGCTGCAAGGAGGACATTGAGTCTTTCCAGGCTTACCTGGAGGACGTAGAATATGATGAAGATTACGGACCTAGAAGAGACGGCAACGGCTCTTCTAGGAGAAGTAAACGGAGCACAATAGCGCTAAGAACAACCGCCAGGCGGAAAGTACTAGCAGCGCGGAGTGCGGTCCTTCCAACGCTGAGAATCAGCAACAGTGGAGCAACGGGCACGGTTATAGGCGTGGTAAGCGAGAAGACAAGCGGTGAAAGTTCGGGAACGTCATAAGGGCTACCAACTCGTTAAGGACCCCCGAAAACCACGCGACCCGCCAACAGAAGACATGGAAATTGGGTCCGCTGATTCGAGCCATAATAAACCGAAAGATCCCGGTCCTAGAACAAGCCAATAATAATTTGCTGTAGTTGATCGTCACTCGATCAACCTGCTCGAAAAGGAGGGTAAATTAAGTGAAATTCTTACCACCTCTGTTATTTGTGTTTGTAGATTTATGCTGTATTTATTATGTCTTTTGTAGTGTTTTCCTTGGATGGTTTGTGTTAATAGAGTATTTTGTTATATGTGTCCTTTGTATATGTATGTGTTTGTTGTGCGACTTCATTTCGCCATAACGCATCTTCATGTTGTATGCATGTTTTGTGTACTATAAGGTACACGCCGCTATTGTGGTGGATAACAGTAACTTGCTAGTTCCATCTGGTCAGCTGTTCAACGTAAGTTACCTTGACGCTCTGTTTTGTACATAAAAATGTTAGTGTGACTTGTTCAAGTGTTTCTATTAGCTATAAGGCTGCCTGCCTCACCTAATCCCTTTTTTGTCCATGCTTTTATATTTTTGTTTCCATCGTGAGGATTAATGTTGGATTATGTAAGTTCTTTAGGGCCATATTAAGTATTTTATTGTGTATATTTTGTGTATGTCTTGTTTATGGTAATTTGTGTCCCTGTATATCGTTTTAAGTGTGCGTGCTCTTCTTCACTGTGCGTGAAACTAGCCTTGTTCAGCAAGTGCTTTAGTTGCCACCTTTACTGTAAACTTTATATCGGCAATCTCGCCAGTAACTTGGAGCGCTGTTGTCGTGGCATATAAAAATTCTGTGGAAGTGTCGTGACTGAATATATTATGGGTATATTACACGGAGCGAGTTTGGTCGCTAGTCTCTGGCGTCTGTTGTCTCTTGGCGAATAGCGAATGAATACGCTGACGCAATGACACGTAACGACTTCAGACGATAGCGTCTGTGTAAAAACAATTGAAACACGACATACCATATGACGTATTGTTTTGTAGGTTAGGTGATAGCAAGGAGTTCTGTTATCCACCAAACGAAGTATGAAGTGGCACTGTAATCAAATTTCCAAATTTCTATAAATTTATCAAAATTTTCCAGTGTTATGGGACATTAAAAAAATAAGGATTATTTAAATACCAAACTCAAAGACACTCAGTTTAACCAACTGTTTGAGGAACTGAAGGCTGAAGATCTCCTGGGGGATATAGATGGCAAACAGCTGAAAAGCAAAATCAAAGCAATAAAAGATATTTACCGCAAGGAACTTGCAAAAATGGTTCGTTCCAAGAAAAGTGGCCAAGGAACAGACTATGTTTATGTACCGAAACTTGCTTAGTTTGGAAATGCAGCATTCCTCAGAGAGGTGATATTTACTCGGGAAACACAATCAAATCTGGTGAGTTCAAGTTATTTATTAGCACAACTGATTTATGTATCGGTAATTTTCAGTAGTTTTATTCATAAGCAGACCATGTTAAAGTAATAACAATAAAAGAATCAACATTACAAGAATCAATAAGCTACATAGTTTGGAGAGTTCAGTTGGCCACAAATTTTCAGATCTTATGTACAATTTGTTACTCAACTGCACCCACTGTCATGTCAATGTTTAGTCCCACGTTATTAATGTGGTTCGTTTATTCCAACTTTTTTCCACTGCCGAGGGAGAGATCCTTCTTGCATGAAATAGCCGGCATATGCCCGTCACACATTTTCAGCTTCTCTTTGGTAGTTGAGCCACTGACTGCAGACCAACTGTAAACTCGCGCCATGATCCTGGAATATCCGCAGCTGTATTTAAATCTTCTTGGCCAACATGTTGTGTGTGGAAATAGTTTGGCGATGTCATTCTTAACCAATTGTGTAGCCTGCAAGCAGTCCAAATAACTTTATCAACTGTGGAAAGTTTCAGTTGAATTGGCCTATGAAATATTCTGAACCGCCACACAAGTATGACAATAGCATTCTCTACTACACGTCTTGCTCTCGATAGTCTGTAATTAAATATTTTTTCTGCAATTAATAATGCAGTTCTGCTGTAAGGTTTCATTAAATTTTTACGTAAGGGAAAGGCGTCATCGCCTATTATCACTGATTTCTCTGGCATGTCAAGTAGATTGTTCTGCATGGCTATATTTAGAGATAAGTCACGGAAAATGGCACTGTCACTTACACGTCCATTTCCTCCTACATCTATATATCGTAAACAATAATCAGCATCAACCAAGGCAAATAATAGAACACTAAATGTTTTCTATAGTTGAAAAACGTAGACCCACTACATCGGGGACACATTATTTGGACATGCTTCCCGTCAATTGCTCCACAGCATCCTGGGAAGTTCCACCGATGCTGGAAACCATTTGTTATTTGAATCCATTCATCTTTTTTTTTTTTTTTTTTTTTTTTTTTTTTTTTTTTTTTTTTTGTGGAACCTGAAAATAGTAATAATAATATTATAATAATAGTAATAATAATAAATTTGTTTCAGGAGATAATCCAGTGAAGTGAGGAATCGCTAGAATTCAATGAATTATATTCTAGTAGTAATGATTCACAACTGGAATCTTTTGAAGCAGCAAGTACCTCAACTAAGAGGTCACCTGAAAAAATTAAGCCCCAGGCAACGCCAGCACGGAAGAACAAAAACCAATCACCATCTCCAATTGACCAATCATTAGAGAGGTTTAGTAAAATTGTTGAGAAAGTGTAAACAGAGGACTCATTTGACCATTTCGAAAGATATATTCAAATGTTTGTATAGCTTATGGGACTTAACTACCGGGTCATCAGTCCCTAAACTTACAAACTACTTATGAACTGGAATGAAACTTTCACTCTGCAGCGGAGTGTGCGCTGATATGAAACTTCCTGGCAGATTAAAATTGTGTGCCGGAACCGTGACTCGAACCTGGGACCTTTGCCTTTCGCGGGCAAGCGCTCTACCGACTGAGCTACCCCGACACGACTCACGATGCCGCCTCACAACTTTACTTCCGCCAGTACCTCGCCTCCTACTTTCCAAACTTCACAGAAGCTCTCTTGCAAACACGCAAGACTAGCACTCCTGGAAGAAAGGATATGGTGGAGACATGGCTTAGCCACAGCCTAAGGGATGTTTCCAGAATGAAACTTTCACTCTGCAGCGGAGTGTGCGCTGATATGAAACTTCCTGGCAGATTAAAATTGTGTGCTGGAACCGGGACTCGAACCTGGGACCGGTTCCGGCACACAATTTTAATCTGCCAGGAAGTTTCATATCAGCGCACACTCCGCTGCAGAGTGAAAGTTTCATTCTGGAAACATCCCTTAGGCTGTGGCTAAGCCATGTCTCCACCATATCCTTTCTTCCAGGAGTGCTAGTCTTGCGTGTTTGCAAGAGAGATTCTGTGAAGTTTGGAAAGTAGGAGGCGAGGTACTGGCGGAAGTAAAGTTGTGAGGCGGCATCGTGAGTCGTGTCGGGGTAGCTCAGTCGGTAGAGCGCTTGCCCGCGAAAGGCAAAGGTCCCAGGTTCGAGTCACGGTTCCGGCACACAATTTTAATCTGCCAGGAAGTTTACTTATGAACTAGCTAACCCTAAGGACGGCACAAATATCCATGCTCGAGGGGGGGATTCGAACCCCCGACCGTAGTGGCCGTGCAGACCGTGACTGGAGCGCCTCAGTCCCCTCGGCCACCGCGGCCGGCGAAAGATATATAGGAGCAGAATTGAGACAACAACAGCAGCGTTATGCTATAAAACTGCAATTTGAAATCCAAAAATTAATTATGGAAACCAAACTTTCAGAGCCGAGAGAAAGAGAATGTGGTGACAATATATCTGTGTACATCCCATCCTCTCCATCAACTGATGGGACTGAATCAGAATCGCCGAATGTCCAATGTTATTTCACAACTTCAGCCGAAAATGACAGCAGAGCACGTGATATTTTGAAAGAAGCCGTCAGTGTTTCATTTATAGACAAAGACGATCAGATTATTTTACTCAAGTAACTACAGAAAATGCTACCACTAACCATATTTTCAATTTTTTTTCCATTGATTGCTACAAAAATGTAATTTGTAAAAAAATATATTTCATTATTGTTCCTGTCAATCTGTTTCAGAATATTTAAATAAATAAGTACACATACCTGTATATACAGTTTTAAAACCTCTGCAATTGCCTCCAGGACTTGTGGAATAAACTTGGAAGTAGAACATTGTGGTATTCGAAACAGGTATTCTAGTGTTTTGTAACTATCACCTGTTGTCAAATAACGCAGTGTAACTTCCAATTTTGTTCTTGGCGAGATCGCCATCCTCATAACGGTATTCTGTTTAGTTATTTTATCCTCTACCATTTCCAGTAACGTATCAAAATTTTCTGATGTCATCCTCATTATGTTTCTGTAGGCAGAAAGATCTTCACATGATAATTCTTTAAAAAGATTTGCAGAAGCATCATATTTATCCCTCCTCGCAATCCACCTTCTAATCCATTTTCTTTTATTCTTTTCTACTTTTCCGTTTTGCTTTTGGTTCATTAATTGTTCTTTTAAAACCGTTGCGAGAAACACAACGCCAACATTTACTATTTTCTTTGACATTTTGACTCGACTGGTGGCTACTTTAGACGCTCCCGTATATGACACGGGGCGACCAAAAACGCCAGTGACCAGCATCTAAAGTAGCCCACCCTTCAACTCGCTTGCGTTTCGGAGCGAATTTAGAAGCTGCGTCCAAATACGCCAGCGACTAGCGACCAAATTCGCTCCATATAATATACCCTTTAGACTGTGGTAAAAGTATAGCAAATCGACGATAAAGATGTATAAAGCTCAAAAATGTTCAAATGTTTGTATAGTTTATGGGACTTAACGACGGGGTCATCAGTCCCTAAACTTACAAACTACTTATGAACTACTTACGAACTAGGACGGCACAAATATCCATGCCCGAGGGGGGATTCGAACCCCCGACCTGTATAAAGCTGTAGTGCCCTCCATGGAGATTATCTACAATCATAATCTGTGGTTAAGTTCGACGGCAGAGAAGTACGAAGCCTCCGATGGTTTTATTCTTGCTAAAATTTGAAACCCGGCACTCACAATTGTACGTAATGAAAACAACGGGCATGTGATTAGATGTGCTCTCCACAGATGGCATTACGGGTTCCTAATTCTCTGCCGTCGAAGCTAGCCACAGACTATGATTGTATATTTCATGGCACAGACAAATATTACTAGACTGGCAATTCCATATACTGTATCATTGGTGTGAGAAGTCTCGCTGCCATATTTTTATATTATAAACGCGTGAGCAGTCGTGTGTGTTATTACAGAAAACAGTCGTAACAATCCGCATGAACTAACGTAACTACGCTGTCTTTAGAGTTTTGACATTTGGGAAATTCCTGTGTTGTATATGGCTGTAATTTTTTCAGCTGGAGTAAGCTTGGACACATACAGTAATGAGTTGCATTGATTTGCTGTTATTATTAATCTGTTACCACTTTCATACAACTTCGTATTTTCCTTCAGTAGTATGGTCATTGTAAAAGGGTTGTTATAGTGCATAACACGTATTCTTCTTTTGAGAGTTCATACGAATCTACAGTCTGCTTTGACACACACACCAATTAGTTGCGTTTTCTGTTTTTATTAATCCGTTACGTTTCGATCAACTTCAGCTTCTCTTTTAATAGTATGGCCGTTATAAATGTGCTATTTACCGTGAATAACACATATTATTCTTATTATTTTCCAGATAACTACTACTGCTTTAACGGTATGTAACGATAAAATTTAACTACCATCCCAGCGGCCATTATGTTGGCAACATCAACAAAACGGTAGAAAGTCTCTGCCAAGATGTTAATATTCTTATAAATCCACACAAAGTGACTTAATTAGTATTTCGTACAGGCGATATTGTAATTAAATAATGCCGTTCCTGCTCTATGGTTGACAGGTTCTTATATGTACCCCTCATTCACTAAGTAATTGCCCTCATAAAACGAAGAATTCATGACAAAACATTTTTCGTTGTCACGCGATTGACTAATTCCAACGCCACCTGATTGACAACACAGTCACGCGAGGCCGCCAGGACTGTAAGTAAAATTTAACAGTATGTAACATTTTCATCCTAGACAAAAAAGAGGAGTGATTAAAACCTTGGTCGACAGGGCACATAAAGTTTTTTGAACCGGCTTACTTACAAGATGAGGTCGAACATCTTCGAAGGACTTTTAAGAAGAATGGTTATTCCACCAGAGAAATAGACCGAGTTCTTCGCCCCACGACGAAAATTAAAAACAATAAGGAATCTCAACCATCCAGAGGGAAAGTGTTCCTTTCCTTTATTAGTCATGTCACAGATCGCATTGGAAAAGTGCTGGACAAAGCATGGGGTTGAAACTATTTTCAGACCTACTAGGAAAATTAAATAACATTTTGGATACACCTGGTGTGTATAAAATTCCTTGTAGCTGTGGACAAGTGTATATCGGAACTACGAAAAGAAGTGTCAACACTCGTCTAAGTGAACACAAGAGAAACTGCCGCCTGGGACATACACAGAAATCGCCCGTAGCGAAAGCATGTTTACCAAGAGGGCGACCATCAAATTAAATTTAACGAGACCAGTGTTTTATCAAAAACTTCTCACTATTTTGCTCGCACATACAGAGAAGCCATTGAAATTTACAAACATCGTAATAATTTCAATAGAAAGGAGGAAGGCGTTAAATTAGACAAAATTTGGAATTCAACGTTTGCACAATCGATCTTCCTGTAGTAATAAGGTTGGCATTACCAGAGATAGTTGCTTAGCCGACGTCACGTGATACACTGTGACGCCCCCTACACTGCCTACATATGCGGCACTCCCTCGAGGCCCCATCGCACTTGCCACTTAGCCTCCGAAGATGTCTTCCGCAGCTGAAGACGAAACGTCAGGGGAAAGTTTTATCCATCGACCACGGCCTACCGGCCCGAAAATTTTAAGCGAAATTGACGCCGGCCGTGAAAGCCTACATTGTATGATTAGTACGTAACATGTTCTTTTCATAAGACGATTCGACAATGTAGACCTATGTGTTAAATTCAACTATTGCGGAAGAGTTAGCTCAAATGCAAAACACGCTCAAACCAACTGTAGTAAAGCTTACAACGTCATATCTTGTCAGAAGACCACAGTAGTACCGTACGGAAACTTTTTGACGTGAGGTGAAGGCAAGATCGCGGCAAAGGGTTCAGTCACAGAGGCAAGTTTGCCAGTCTAGCAATATATGTCAATGTTTCATGGAGGGTATTACAACCGTATAAATCTTTAGCGTCGATTTGCTACGCTTTTACAGCGTAAAAGGTGGACGGAAGCACTCTGACTACAGTCTAGTTGTGTTAGTATCGCTCCGATGATGGCTGAAGGATACACAGTCGAAATATTAGCAATAATAAATACCCGTAATTTTACTTTTATTTCACACATATATACTACCTTAAAGATAACATGTATGACGCCACCGTGGCACTATTTTAACTTGTTGTGTGATTTATTTTATTTTTTATTTTATTTTATTATTATTTTAATCATTTATGATAATTGAATTTCTCCCGTTTTTTCTGCTTGTCAGGATTTAATTCTCCGATATTTAACACCATTGTCAACATTTTTACCGCTTCATATCCATTGTTTTAATTCGCCCGGCTGAATAGCAGCGTAACAGGCTGATGACAGCCTACTATGTCATGTGTGTTGGCGTAGAGATGTCAATAAACGGGAAAAAATGTAGAAAAGAGAGGATGACAGAAAGAGAACGGATAGAGCTCGTACTAACTCAAGACTTGAATAAATCTTTATATAGAAAACAGTGTCCGTATGTTTGTGTGTACGTATTGCATACAAATCTATAGTTTTGTTCCAGTCTTTGTGATATGTTGCACACTTATGCTTCAATCCATGAGGACGGACGCCGTAAGTGTTCGAATACAGGATTAGTAGTGAACTTCTTGATGCTGTCGCGTCGTTCAAATATCTACGCGTAACATTGCAGAGCGATATGAAATGGAACGAACACGTAAGGACAGTTGTGAGTAAGGCGGACAGCCGACTTAGGTTTATTGGGAGAATTTTGGGAAGATGTACTTCACCTGTAAAGGAGGCCGCGTATAAAACGCTTGTACGGCCACGTCCTGAGTATTGCTCAAGTGTCTGGGACCCGCAGCAGATCAGTTTAAAGGAAGACATAGAGGCGGTTCAGAGGCGAGCAGTTAGGTTTGTTACTGGTAGCTTCGACCAATGCGCGAGTGTCACGGAAATGCTCCGGCAACTCAACTGGGGATCGCTGGAGGAAAGACGACGTTCTTTTCGTGAATTTCTGTTGAGGAAATTTAGAGGGCCGGAATTTGAAACTGAGTGTAGTACGATCTTGGTGCCGCCTACTTACATTTCGCGTGGTGATCACAAAGACAAGATAAGGGAAATTAGGGCTCGTAGGGAGGCATATAGGCATTCTTTTTTTCCTCGTTCTATTTGGGAGTGGAATAGGAAAGTAAATGCCTAGTAGTGGTACAGTGTACCCTCCGCCACGCACCTTACGGTGAATTGCGGAGTATGTATGTAGACGTAGATGACTCACATACAACACATTGTTCATATGACCTCATAAACAATGAAATGCGAGAACAACTGCTGCATTACGCGACAATGCTGCTCATTTTCTCTGGACAGATTTCAACCAATTTTGGTACACATATTCCTTATGTGAAATAAAAATTGCTGTAGGAGTAAGAACCACATAGGGCACAAGATTCAGGAGATATAACGTCATAAACAACAGGAGTTGCAAGAAACTGCCACATAATGCGACGAGACTTTACGAATACAGTATATGAGAACGAGATTACTTGGCGACTTCCAACAATCTTTAAACATTATTAGAAACATTTTTTAATAAGAGGTTTTCAGCCAATATCGCTTTCTTCTTTTAATTATATGAGCGGTTTCGGCGTGCTAGACGCCATCTTCAGACCTGTTGTAATTTTTTACATCACTGCTATTGCAACAATTTCTAACATAGCCAATTGATATACATCCACATTGATGTGTCATCCAAACAAATCAATGTGGATCTATACAAAATTTGCCATGTTAGAAATTGTTGCAATAGCAGTGATGTAAAAAATTACGACAGGTCCGAAGATAGCGTCTAGCACGCCGAAACCGGTCATATAATTAAAAGCAGAAAGCGATCTTGGCTGAAACCCTCTTATTAAACAATTCTAGATCGCCGCAGTAATGTGTTCCTTATATAATATGAAACCTTTATTTAACTTTTCCTCGCTGACGACCATAGCAAAAGTACACGTAGGACTCGAGATATGTGCACATAAACAGTAAGATTCATGGAAATCCGCCCCATCACACACCTAATTTTAATCTATTACTTTTTTACTACTAATTGTATTCGCAACAGATTTTACAGACATTCATTACTTATACAAATAAATATATACCTGAAATATTAAACAACTGTACAACATATAACTCGATAAATATGAGATCGTATGAATTTTATATGTAATTTGTATTTTGATTTCTATCTTCCTTTGTTTCGATACGACACTTATAATTTTCTACATTATGGACGACAGCCCTATTTCTTTTATATTCTCCGATAAATATGATCTGTTTTTAGAAAAAAAGGAAATGGACAGAGAGAGAAAGTACTAACTGAACGCAGGAATTCATAAATAAATAGACGGGCAACGACGGGTTTTCAGCTTATAAACAAATCAGGGTTGGGGAAGTTACTTTTTTTGAAGTAACTAAGTTACAGTTGAAGTTCCATGAAAAGTAACTTACTTACAGGTATAGTTACTATACATCGAAAATAACTGTATCAGTTACAAGTACCTTTACAGGTACTTTTGCAGTTACTTTAAAAAAATTTAATTGTAAATTCATACAGAGAGTAAACAGTAATTTTTTTTCACGCTCCCTACGTCAACACAACAGAAATTCCTAGTTACTGCTACTGTGAAATGACCCTTTGCTATGCACTTCACAGTGATTAACAATGGTTTGCAGAATAAACATGATGTAGAACACATGATAATTTCCCTGTCGTTCTCACGTGTAATTTTTCAGTTTCATGACGCATTCTAACGAATTAAAGTCCATATCACCTCAAAGTATGAAATGCTTGGTGGATTATCATAAATTGCAGTACACCTCACCTCAAAATGTAAAGATATTGCGTATACTAAAAGATGTTTAAAAGATTCAATAACTCTCATTAACATCTGCAAATATCAGTTTTGAAGTAGATGAAAGTGATTGGTAACCAAAGCTATGCATGAGCACAGCCCTTGTGTAAGTTTGGTGGATTGATTCTTGAACAGTTTTGGATTATAATTTTTATAAATTCTGCAATTAATAAATGTGATAGTTAAATGTCACTCTGCTTAAGTTTCATGTCCACTGAATTTTCAAAGCCTCTCTTTTATATTTTCCATATGACTATACTTTGACTGGCCCGTTGGTCAGTTTGTGGTGTGTCGGGGTTCTGTGCCTGGCTGGACTCAAGATAAATGTTTCCGTGAAGAACAAGGTTCCTTGAAAAGTGTGGTGGCTATGAATGTGAGAGTGCTACAGTTTGTATTACCTGTTACTCAGTAACTAGCTTAATCCCTGTACCGTATTTCAGGATTATTATTGTCGAGTCACGCGACAGAATTGCTATAGAGCAATTAAATTAACTGATTAAAAATTTCGATATTTGGTTATATTTACTGATGAAAAGATGGCGATATTTTGGCTATTTTATGCTTAAAATTAGGCAACAGAGCAGTGGAAAAACCTGGCAACCCTGAGCGTAACAGGCTGCTGACAGCTGTCATGTATTTAGGCGTAGAAATGACACCAAAGGAAAAAAATTATGTATATAGAAAAAAAAGGAGATGGACAGAAAGAGAACGGATAGGAGAGATACTAACTCAAGACTGTTGTTGTTGTGGTCTTCAATCCGAAGACTGGTTTGATGCAGCTCTCCACCCTACTCTATCCTGAGCAGGCCTCTTCATCTCCTCATAAGAGCTGCAACCCACATCCACTTGAATCTGCTTACTATACGCGACTCGTTGTCTTCCTCTGCGATTTTTACCCCACACACTTCCCTCCAATGCTAAATTTACGATTCCTCGATGTCTAAGAATGTGTCCTAGCAAGCGATCCCTTCTTTTAGTCAAGGTATGCCAAAACTTCTTTTTTTTTTCACCAATTCTATTCAGTACCTCTTCATTAGTTATGCGATCTACCCACCTAATCTTCAGCATTCTTCTGTAGCACCACATTTGAAAAGCCTCTATTCTCTTCCTGTCCGCACTGCTTATCGTCCATGTTTCACTCCCGTATAAGGCAACACTCCACACAAATGCCTTCAGAAAAGACATCTTTACCATAAATTAATATTCGATGTTAGCAAATTTCTGTTTTTCAAAAATGCTTTCCTTCCCATTGCCATTCTGCATTTTATATCCTCTGTACTGCGACCATCGCATGTTATTTTACTACCCAAGTAATAAAACTCATCTACCACCTTCATTGTTTCGTTACCTAATCTAATTCCTTCAGCATCGCCTGATTTTCTAAGACCGCATTCCATTATTTTTGTTTTGCTCTTGTTAATGTTCATTTTATACGCTCTCTTCAACACACTGTCCATTCCATTCAACTGCTCTTCCAGGTCCTTTGCTGTCTCTGACAGAATTACAATGTCATCAGCAAAACGCAATGTTTTTATTTCTTCCCCCTGAACTTTAATCCCTATTCCAAATTTTCCCTTGCTTTCCTTCACCGCCTGCTCGATGTACAAATTGAATAACATCGGAGAAAGGCTACAACCCTGTCTTACTCCCTTCCCAACTGATGCTTCTCTTTCATGCCCTTAGAGTCTAATAACTGGCTTTTGTACAAGTCGTAAATAACTCTCCTTTACCTGTATTTTACCCCTGCTGACTTCAGAATTTGAAAGAGAGTATTCCAGTCAACATTGTCAAAAGCTTTCTCTAAATCTACAAAAGCTAAAAATGTAGGTTTGCCTTTCCTTAATCTATCTTCTAAGATCAGTCGTAAAGTCAGTATTGCCTCCCGGGTTCCTACGTTCCTCCTGAATCCAAATTGATCGTCCCCGAGGTCAGTTTCTACCAGCTTTTACATTCTCCGGCAGATAATTCGTGTTAAAATTTTGCAACCATGACTTATCAAACTGATAATAGAGTATATGATAATCAGAGTATCTCTGACGTCCACACTCCCGAAACACCACCTTCATGACCTAGGTCGTGAACTACCTTTCCCTTCTCTTCCCATCCTTTTTTCTTCCCTTCTCTCCCACCTGATGAAGGATCTCTGTTCCGAAAGCTTGCCCTTTTTGTCACCTTTTTTTTTTCTATTTCTTCATTTGTGTTACTATCGGCGGTACAACACAAAGGTAAGTACTGGCCAGCCATTCTATCTCATTTGAACCAAACTGATGGTACTGTAAGACTAGGATAGGTAAGTAAATAATCGGGCAACGCCTGGTTTTCATCTAGTCGTTCATAAAGGTTAAGAACAGTAGGGGCCTTATAACACTTCCGTGGGGAACGCCAGCCGGAAAAAGTCCTACATTGTAATACCCCGCAAGTAAGCGGAGGGGAGACAAAGGTGAGCCCCGAAGAGAAAATACGCCAGAGGAGTCCGCGTCGCGAGCAAGGAGAGACGACAAAACAGACGCAGAAAGACGCGGCCAACACACAACACGCACGCACGTCCTCTAGGGGACGGCGGCGATGTTTTTAAACACCTGGGAGGCGCTCCGCCTCGCCTCGCTGCAGCCGCGGTCCACGCCGTGTTCCGCCACAGCCAGTGACGCCGACGCCAGCCGACGCCGACGCCCGCCCCGGTGGCAGCTCCGCCGCGGGCGCGCAGTCCTTTTCCCTCTTTCGTAATTGCGTCAATCAGCGCAAAAACACGTTTCTTGGGCGGCGCGCTGCCGCAGCCGGCACCTAACGACTCGGCGGATACGTCACAAGACAGACACAAACAAGCGCCGCCTGTCCGGCCGGTCGTTACCCGCTACCCTCCTCTCCTCTCCTACTAGCCGCGCCGGCACCCGCGATAAATCCGATTCCAGCCGGACGCCCGCCCGCCCGCCCGCCAGCTCGTCTCGCCTCTTTTTCCCACCCCCCACCCCGCCCTCTTTTTTTTATATTTCAGAGCGTCCACCCTCTGTGTCCGCTCCCTCTCTTTCCCGAGGCGGCCCATCGACAGGTCCCAAAGCGCGCCGATCGCGCGGCGCACCTCTTGTACTTCACAAACCCCCGTACTAGCCGCTCGCACTTCCACCGCAGCGCGCGGCCTGCAGACGGATTCGGCAGCGGCCAGCTTTAATAACTCTGCAGCGGCCGAACTCGTAAACCGATTTCGTCGGCCAGAGAAGGCGTATCAATACGTTTCCACAGATTCGATAGGCTCTTTTGACAGCCGTACTCGTCGTACGCTCTGGGCGAGCGGCTTTGATAAACTTAAACTCACTGCTTTGTCGCTTTGCGAAGTGCTGCAATGACGGAGAACGAACTTCGTCACAAAGAGTTCGGATAAAAATAAGAGAAACACCTACCGTTTCCGGGTACGAAGTGCTATTGTCTCCACCTGCAGTAGACTCCAGCCAACCTCGAAGCAGCGCCCCGCAGATGGCGAGCATACAAGGAAGCACTTTGTAGCGCTGAGATATTGTGCCACGAGACTTAAACTCATAAAGGGATATCCCTCCATTTCGCTTGGAACGCCGCATGGTTATCAGCCTTTTATCTGGCTTCTGGCTTCCTCCTTGGATTATTTAGAGTCTTCCACATTTGTTTTGGTTTGTTTTTCACAATTTCCGTCGAAGTTGCATGAAGGTAAAGCAGTCAACAATCCGAAGATTGCTTTGAACACCGCAGTGCTTTAGTAGGCATGGTCCTGTTTGGAGGTGGTATGCCGTTGCCTTCCTCCGACCTTCGAACTGACTTACCCAGCCAGTTATGGGGGATCTACAGTTTAACGTGGGTTCCGAACCACGGTACTACTCGGTATTTTTCACATGAGCAGTACTGCCACAGGTGAAAGAAGTGGAAAGTGACAGATAAAAGTCCTAGGACCTGGCGGGGATAGAACCCGCGACCTCTGGATTTGTAGTGTGGCACTATACCACTGTGCAACATTTATATACATGTGGCGTTTGTTCCGAAAGAACAGACGTCACTCCTGATTCTGATACACAGAATACATGACATAAACAGCGAATAGGCGAAGCTGAAACTGTGTACCCAGCCAGGATTCGAACCCGGGTCTCCTGCTTTCTAAGCAGTTACGCTCACCCCTACACCACCGGCGACACAGTGATCATGGCACCTGCAAGGACTACCTAAGCACGCCTCCCGTCAGATACAAATTCCCAGCTTCACCCTGCCCACAGTACTCAAACTCGTAGTTATGAAACTAATTCCTGTAAGAGTATGGGCCACTTGCCCGTCATCGGCATATATATGGCATCTGTTCAGAAAGAACACGCGTCACTTCAGGTCCTGGAGTTGTTATTGTTTCATACTCACAAAATACATGACGTCAACTGCGAATAGGCGATACTGAAAATGTTGGTGGAGAGGGGTGGGCAAGTTAGTGGCCCTTACTCTTACGGGAATTAGTTTCATAACTACGAGTTTGAGTACTGTGGGCAGGGTGAATCTGGGAATTTGTATCTGTCGGAAGGCGTACTTGGGTAGTCCTTGCAGGTGCGGTGATCACTGTATCCCCAGTGGTGGGGGTCAGCGCAACTGTCTAGAAAGCAGGAGACTCAGGTTCGAATCCCGGCTGGGTACACATTTTCAGCTTCGCCTATTCGCAGTTGATGTCATGTATTCTGTGAATATGAACCATTATTTGGTGATTAGTTCCGAATCATTCTGTTCATTTGCAAACCATATGCCTCATCATAAATGTTACATACAGATCATTTCTATGCAGCAGCCCAACACATCATTGACAAGATCCTTTGTGTATAACATTTATGATGAGGCATATGGTTTGAAAATGGACAGCATGGTCCGGAACTAGTCACCAAATAAATGGTGAATGCAACTTCGTTGGAAATTGTGGAGAATAAATAATTCGTAAAAAGTTCCTTCATTATGTTGGACTTTCATGTTTTGGATTGCTTGAAAAGAGAAAATTCATTCATAACACCATGTTTTCGATTACGATTTGGTGTGTAATAAAATTTCCAAATTCTGCTTCAATTATAACTACTATTTATTACTATATGACCTATTTCGGCATAACTCTCACCTTCAGATAATATCAGACATATAGTCGTGACATACATATATATCGTTGGTTTCGCTTGTTGTGAACCTATTTGGTTGTTCTCAAGGTTTATGAGAGCAATATTTGTTCTCAAAAAGTTTTAAGATTATTTACTGGATTTTGACAGCTCCTAGACAAATAACCAGTGATATAACGTACCGATTTAGGTATGTGGAACGTTATTGTTTCTGCGTCTCTGTTGCTACAACCATATTATATCGCTGATTATCTGTCAAGAGTCAATAAGAAAATCTTTAAAAATTTTTGACGGGGGGGGGGGGGGGAATTCTAATCCCCGACCGTAGTGGCCGTGCTGGCGTGCCGCAGAACACTCGGTCACTGCGACCGGCTTAATTACATTCACTTGACATTTTATTTATGAGTTTAAACGTAGCTAACAACGAGTTTAAGATTAGGTCAGTTACGTTACACAACCATTATTACACATAATACACGTTTACTTATTAAATCAAAAATTAATTTTAATGACCTAAACACCAACTCATCTTACCTTTCCTTACAGTATTCCATATATGAGGTACTAGAAGATAAATAAACCTATTTAACTTATTGGTTTTGCAGCAACAAAAGTAACGCTGTCCTTGTTTGCATGAACGGCTGTTGAGTCAACATAGCACCCACAGCACCACCATGTTGCTGAAAGAAACGGCACACGAGTTCTCCAGAAACTTAGTAACCCATAATGTCTGGGGAAAGATGCGAAACACAATTCGCACATAAGTGCTGATACAAGTAGACATCGACTAACACGACAAAATCCGTCACCAGCTCCACATAATCGACAGTACGGGCTAGAAAACCCACTTGCACCAAGAACAATGACAAAATGCGCTGTAAAATAGATGTGGGGGAGAAGATGGCAACTCATGACAGAAAAGCAATCTGAAAGTAGAATAATGACTAGGCTAGATAAAAGTAGAAGAAAGGAATTCACAGAAACAAACTAAAAAAGAAAAAAAAGGAAAGAATCTTAGGGTTTAATGTGCCGTTGACAGCATGGTCATTAGAGACGGAGCTTACGCTCGGATTTTTGGGTAAGGATGGGGGAAGGAAATCGGCCGTGTCCTTTGAAAGGAACCATCCCGGCATTTGCCTGGAGTGATTTAGGGAAATCACGGAAAACCTAAATTTGGATGGCCGGAGGTTGATTTGAACCACCATCCTTCCGAATACAAGTCTAGTGTGTTACCACTGTGCCACCTCACTCGGCGAGAAACAAAGTAAGATGCTACAAATTAGACAAAAAGGTGGCCACGAGAGCTGGATGAAGGGCCAGAACAGAAGAAAGTACGCACAAAACGTGACGTGAGAGCCGCCATGGCTCAAAGTTGAACCCCAATTCTATTAAAAGTAGTTAACACGCAAATCTCCATTCAGTGGGAGAAAGTATGAAAAACGGTTGAGAACTATATTGAAACAGAAAACTTGCAATACACTTTTATGAAACCATTTAGATAGATTGGTATGCAAGAGCAAATGTACACGAGCCCAGAAAATATTATGAAGGAAACCAGCTTATGTTTCATATGAAAAAATTGAATAATTTACTACACAGAATATTATGTGTTCTTGCAAACATGAGGCAGAGTATAGGCATGTTATTCACAATGCAAATCAAAGCGTGCAATACACAGAATAAACTGTAATCTACCACAATGCTATGAAACTTTCATTGGTAGCATGTCATCCCAAGTAATTTAAGGTTTGCATATGTGCTAAGGCGCAAGTATTTCCATTTAATAATTGCCACGTCTTCGAAATTGCAAAATTGACCTTTAAAAATAAATAATTTGGCAAACAAAAGCAATTAAAATTAATGGCCAGTTTTTCATTGACATTTCTTTGATAGGTCTCAGAAACGTTAGAGTTCCTGCAGACACGCAACTGCTAGACCTTAGTCAAACCGATAAAGTTTAAATGAAGAATATTGGCATCTAAATCACCAATTTGCGGGTAAAAAACGGATTTCCGCATTAAATTTCCTCGTATTCGAAGATTACCTCCCTCTCACTTGGAGTACTGTTGTCATTCTGTTTCCATACTGCAATATGGGTCTTACACTTCTTGTATATTGGTGTTCTTTGCATTGAGCTATTTAACCACACAACTAGTGTAGTCAAGACACTAGCTAGTCCAGCTAACACTGTCTAGATACAATGCCTGAGTGCAGTCTTGTCACGTCACACACCGTAGACCACAATCGCAACCTGGCTGGCTGGGTATCACCCACTGCCTCACAGTGGACAACCAGACATCTAGCAATCACAGTCTACTCGCGTGACGTGACACGGACTGCTCTGACGCAGTGCAATAGAAGAAGAATGGGTAGCTTTGACATATGAAATTGTGAGTGCAGCAGAGGACCAAATACGTGGAAAGTCAGGACCTAGCTTAAAAGTTGTTTACGTGTGTGGTTCAATGTTTAATCTAACGTTTAATCAGACAGCAAAAGTAGTTTATTTTAAAGTTACTCATTCAAAACCTGATCTGGTATTAGTTGCAATCCAAATCGTTGTCATATATTGATGTTTAACAGTCAAGATCACAAAGTCATCAGATAACTGAACACGTACATTGTTCATTAACACAGTAATTTGGTTTAATTATGGCTCTGATATTGATGTATATACTGTTAAATAAGAAACAGTGCATTAAACTGATTATGTGCGCAACGGATCTTTTAACTAAAGAACTGTGACATGTAGCCTGCATGAAACACACACTGACTATACTAAAAAAATTTGACTGCGAAAAAGATATTAAAAACACAAACCACTTTCTTAATGTTCGACTACGAGAATTTTATGCAGATCAGTACCTGATTATCAAAATTCAGTATCATACTCAATTAACTGCAGTGTTGCATAGCAATCATTTACTACGGTACCCATAAAGAAATCTGTTCAACAAGATTACCAAAATCAATACTGCACTTTAAATCCACAAATAACTAAATATCAAATAAAGAAAGAAGCTAATTTTCTGACTACGTAAATGAAACAGGAAAGAAAGATCAACTTTATTACTTATTATTAATAATCACCATTACATTACCTAAATGATACAACCTTTTCATAATTACATGAAATGCTATTACATTCATTCCAGGGGTGGTACAATGTTTTTCACAATTATAAGAAATACAATATATTCTAAATACAATCAAATCAACTTGGTGGTACAGCAGCCTCTGCTCTATATCGGAGCCACATACACAACACAACTGCTCTCTAAGCGAGCTGAACCACAAGTCTCCCTCTCTGTCTCTCTGCACGAGTTACAATGCTATGCGATACGCAATCTTTGCCAAAGATGAAACTTCACATATTTATGTACACATATCGATACACACAGTAGAATCAATACTATACATTTTCTTGCAAGCAAGTTACTCGACACAAAACAGGAGGCACAATATTAGACATTTTCTTTCAAATTCAGCAGTATACATTTTCTATGGACACGTTTCAAGCTTATATCCGAATATCATAGAAAATACTGAATTTAATTGATGTAATGGGTCAAATGAATCGGACAAATGAGAATACAGACGGCTAAAAAGTAAGGTTGAGATGTTGTGCAAACTGGCTAAGCACGAGTGGCTGGAGGACAAATACAAGTCCTAAGAAAAAGTTTAACAAGAGGAAACTAAAAGGAGTTTTGGGGACAAGAAAAGAAGCTGTAGCAATATCAAGAACTCAGATTGAAAACCATTACTAAGCAAAGAAAAAAAGGGGGGAGGAAGAAATATGTAGAGTTCTACAAGTTAAAAGAAGGCTCTTTTGTAGACATGGGAAGTGGATGAAAATGAGATAGGAGAGAAAAGATTCCACCTGGTGTGAAAGATGTAAGAGACAGGCGAAATACCTTCAGACTTGAAGAAGAAAGCAATAATTCCAATCCAGTGAAAGCAGGTGCATGCAGATACAAATATTACTACAAAATTCTACCACGGATTAATTACTGGACTATAGAAAAACTAGTAAAATCAGACCTCGAGGAAGATCAGTTAGTATTTAGGAGAAATGTTAGAACTCGGAAATCAATACTCACCTTTCGACTTATCTTAGAGGTTAGATTAAGGAAACACACGCGTTTATAGTTTCTGTAGATTTGGAGAAAGCTTTTTCAAATTCTGAAGCTGGGGTAAAATATGTGGAACGAATATTTCTATACAATTACTACAGAGATCGAAGGGCGTTGTAGACTTTCTTCAATGTTATTCTATCTGTACAATCAGCACGCTGTGAAGTAAAGCAACGAGAAATTTAAAAATGGAATTAAAGGTCATGAAGAAGAAACAAAAACTTTTCATATTTCCAATGACATAAATCTGTCAGACACGGAAGATGAGCTACAAGTGTAATTGGCTGGACAGTATCCTGAAAGAAGTATTAGCCGAACGTGAACAACAGAAAAACGAGGGTAATGGACTGTAGAAGCAAAAATCAAGGGTGATGCTGAAGGGATCAGATTAGTCTGTTTAATTTACTTTTTTAATGATGGTTTAAAACCGAAACCGGTAAAATTATAAATATAATAAACAGCTGATGGTTGGCAATAAGCATTTTTAAAAGTATATTACGGCTATTACATCACATCTCAATAAAAAGTTGAAAGTTTCTCTTATAGCTTTTGAGACACTTGAAGACTCCTTGGAAAAGCTGTTTTAGTTATTTAGGTAGTATAATAACTTATGAGAGCCGGAGTAGAAAAGATAAAATGGAGAAAGACTATGGTACGAAAACTGCTCTTGAAGAAGAGAAATTGGTTGAAATCGAATATTAATTTAAGAAGTCCTTTCTTAAGGCATTTGTAGCTTTGTACTGGAGTGAAACGTGGAGAATCAGAAACTTTCGAAATTTGGTGCGACGGAAGAATGCAGGTCATTTCATGGGTAGGTCGTGTGAGTAATGAAGAGGTACCGAACAGACCTAGGAAGAAAATAAACCTATGGCATAATTTTTCAAGATATTTGTTGATTTTAAGTATATAGCTCGAAATATGGAGCAGCTGAGCATCGACATTTCTCTTATATTTGAAAAATATGGATATTGCCAACCATCAGATGTTTATTTTACTTATAACTCTACCGGTTTCGGTTTTCAACCATAACCAGGAAAATAAATTAAACAGATTACGTTGGTACATTGTCTGTCACCTTTTCCATGCTAAAGAATAAAATATTGACAAATTATTATTATTATTTACGAATCTTTTATTGATTCACATCGATAAGGTGACATACAATGTACCAACGTAATCAGTCTGTTTAATTTACTTTCCTGATGACGGTTTAAAATTATAAATATAATACACACCTGATGGTTGGCAATATGCATTTTTAAAAGTATATTACGGCTGTTACATCACATCTCAGTAAAAATTTGAAAGTTTCTCTTATAGCTTTTGAGGCACTTGAAGACTCCTTGGAAAAGCTGTTTTATTCTTTGACGTTCGAAATTTATGGTATTTATTAAAATACTTTTAATGGTTGATATGTTTTACGTAATACGATTCAACGTAATTAATACAATGCTTACTCAAGATATCAATGTCTTCAAACCGCCGAACCGATCTCGATCCCGCATAATTTACATGTTGTGTAACGTATAGCTTCTTCAGTCAACGGTTTAGTCACGGTGTAACAAACTGTGTTTCTTTTCGTATTTAATGATATCTTTATTTTCATCTCGATAAAGTAGGACAGTATTTACCATCATTCTATGCACGGTTTGTATTTAAACCGGAGTATCGGAAAATTTTCTTTTATTCTGGTGATAAAGGTCGTAACTTAAGAAAAAAAAGTTGTGAAATTATTGTACTTTAGATGATCTTTTACAAGCATACGAGGATGACAATGCGAGCTAAGTCGCGGGTAAAAGCTAGTATAATAATAATTTTAGTTGCTGGGAAATTGTTACTGCAGATTAATTTTAGCATTAATTTCTGTTCCTAGTAACCTCTTATACTACGAATGCAAAAGGAATATCATTACTAGCTCATCATCCTTGGAAATCCCAGGTAATTACTTTTGATCTACAGTTTGATAAAAGCGACATTTCCGTGTATGAATTAATGTTCCAAGTGCCTCACTTGCCACTGAAAATTGTTGCTCTTGATGTCTTTCTTGTAGACCATACAAAACAGAACTTCTTATCCACCGAAAGAGATGTACGAATGGAAGTGTTCGTTATGTCGGTACCTGTATGTATCGCGAATGAAAGCCAATTGAAATCAGATTCGTACTACCTTCACGCAACGGAAATATTTTAGAAGTGATTCGTCTTCCGCCAAGTCAGCAGCTTAACACAAGGTGCGAGCTCGGGAATAACAGAGATGTGTAGCTGCCTTATTAAAAATAAACAGACTGAAAAATATCAGGCCGCAGCGCCATTCTCCGCGTCTACCTGTGGCCTCTCCCTTACCAGAGAAAACATTATTCTCTAACTGTCAAAAGCCGCTGTACCACTTCGTAGCATCTATGAATCAGCACCGAGATTAAATAAAAACATTTTCCTCTCCCTCGTTCCTGGCTAGAGCCTATAACTATACAATACACTATTGATATGAACACACAGCTGCGCGAATTTCACATGTGGTGAATATTTTGGACTCCAAATCAAAAGCTAAAAAAAGGGATTTTCTTTTAAAAATGCGAGTCGAGTGAATAACGGGGCGGTGGGAGGCTATTCACACGAATTCATCAACTTCTACCTGCTGCTGGAAAACCAAATACTCGAATTCGGCTACTCTTGCCGGCCGCGGTGGCCGGACGAAGAAATTCTTTTTTTGCCTTGTGATACGGAGATTTATACAAGAGTTCGATTCTTTGTCATTCAGTTATACCACGATCACAAAGAGTATAAAAAACAGGATAAACTGCGTTTGAATAAGTTCATGAATGGAAGACGAGAGAAACAACGACAAACCAGCAATGAGGCTACGTCCAAAGTTAGAACATCTGCTGAAAATGTTAACTCGTCTCCTAGCAGATCCAAGCGAAAAATTTGTGAAGTGAATGGTGCATACTTCAGTGATGAATCTTGGTTTCTGACCGATCCTGCACTTCTAAAAAAATATGTTCATGGCAAAACCTAGAATCCAAATGAGTCTCTAAATACACTCATATGGAAACGATGCCCTAAAACCACATTTGCATCAGCTACACTTGTCAGAATTGCAGTTTATGATGCAGTTCTTGTATTTAATGATGAGAACGTCGGGAGGATGAAGATATTAGAAAGAATGGGCTTCAAGATAGGAAATTTTACGCAAGACATCCTGAGAAAAACAGATTTAGAGCGCGTCTCTGCAGCTGAAGTCAGTTGAAGAAAAGTAAAAGAAAGAAGACAGACAACAAGAAACCAGAATAGAAACTTTGAAGTAAAAGACGACCCAGAGTACAAATTTGGTGCTTTATGAAGAAGTGACATAAGGGAAAAAAGTTAGGTTGAACTTTAAATTGCATTTCCTGAGAAGTTTTTTTTTTTTAAGTTTATGTCCCTTTTGCTCAGATTCTATGAATGCTAGAATTCTGAAATTTTGTACACATATTTCTGTAAACTTAATAAATGTTACATATTTCTTCGTTTTTTGGCCTTGTCTTGCAGTTGCAGTTATACAATTTTGTATAGGATATGGGACCGTCTTTTGCAACTGTAAATTAGTCTACTTTAGACCAAAATTAATAAATGTTGTCTCATGAGCAAATTTTGAAATTCTGATTGCAAGCTGGGACATGGAGCAAAGCGCTAGAAATATTGCATGAATTTAAAATTGCATTTTTAGAATTATAATTAAAAAATTATGAAAATTCTACTTTTTGACCTATTCCGAAAACCTCGTGAGATAAGCTTACAACATATAAAGAGAAATTTTTGTGGAAATTTCTTGAATACTTTCTGAGAAAAAGGAACATATATTATTTTTTAAAATAAAACTTAAAATTTAATTTAAAAAGTTGGAGATATATAATCAAATGATTTTATATGTAAATTTCATTGCCACATCTCCGAAACTGTGGCTTTAGTGCATTTTTGAATAGCGTGTGTTTTTCATCAACGTTCCCCCTTAATCAGTTTCCGAACGGAACACATTAAATCTGCAACTTTCTACCTGTTAACAAAGGAGGGGGATGGTGTATTCCGGTTTTCCATGCGTTTCGCAGTCGCGCGACATTATTTGACGTTATTTCTGCAGGAGGCGTGAATGTTGTCCGTAGTTCGTGATCTGTGGTGTCTTCCTGTACTTTTTTGTAATATCATGAGTCGTCCACATTATTTTGCGAAAAAGGACCAAAAGCACATCGACTGTGCTGTTGATACACTGACCCACATGCATTCTTTATCATCGTTTCACTACAGACACAGAAAACCAACGTGAAAAGTTATCTAATTGGAAACGAGTAGACTAGTTCAATATTAAAAATACAAGGACATGCTGCGAATAAGTTTGTCCACTGTGTTACGAATGGAATATGAAAAAGTTTTTTTTTTTTTTTTTTTTTTTTTTTCTGGTGTTGTAGCTATGCACACTGTTGTTGCTTTTGAATTTGGTTGCGATGTAATAACAAATTTCATGAGTGAATTTATGTATTGTGATGCAACTGTAAGATCCCTAGATCCTTAAACAAGTGTCTGCCGGATGATCTTTGGTGAGCCCCAGAAATGATTCTGATTATAGGCTTTTGTGCAATGAATACATTTTTGCTCAATGATGAATTACCCCAAAACATGAAGCATTATGAAAGCAGTGAATAAAAGTAGACATAGTAAGCTAATTTACTGAGATGTCTGTCGCCAAAATTTGCAATAACACTAATAGCATAAGTTGCTGAATTCAAAAGTTTCAGTAGATCATGAATGTGTTGCTTCCAATTAAATTTCTCATCCTTGGGTTGTTGTTGTTGCTGTCTTCAGTTCAGAGTCTGATTTAATGCAGCTGTCCACCCTACTCTATCCTGAGCAAGACTCTTCATCTCCTCATAAAACTGACCCTGCTTACTGTATTCATCTCTTGGTCTCCCTCTGCAATTTTTACCGCACACACTTCCCTCCAACGCTAAATTCACGAATCCTCCATGTCTAATAATGTGTCCTACCAATCGATCACTTCTTTTAGTCGAGGTATGCCAGAAATTCCTTTTCTCCCCAATTATGCTTAGTAACTCCTCATTAGTTACGCCATCCACCAACCTAATCTTCAGCCTTCTTTTGTAACACCCATTTCAAAAGCCTTTATCCTCTTCCTGTCTGTAGTGTTTATCGTCCATGTTTCACTCCACACAAATGCCTTCAGAAAGGATTTCCTTACGCTTAAATTAATATTTGATGTTAAGAAATTTCTCTTTTTCAAAAACGCTTTTCTTCCCATTGCCATTCTGCATTTTATATCCTCTGTACTGCGCCCATCATGTGTTATTTTACTGGCCAAGTAACAAAACTCATCTACCACCTTTATTGTTTCGTTACCTAATCTAATTCCTTCAGCATCGAATAAGTTTCTTAGACTGCACTCCATTATCCTTATTTTGCCCTTGTTAATGTTCATCTTGTATGCGCCTTTCAACACACTGTCCATCCCGTTCAACTGCTCTTCCAGGTCCTTTGCTGTCTCTGACAGAATTACAATGTCATTGGCAAAATGCAATGTTTTTATTTCTTGACCCTGAACTTTAATTCCTTCTTCAAATTTCTCCTTGGTTTTCTTCATAGCTTGCTCAATGAAAAAGTAGCCATTTATGTTCTGTAAGCAAGATCTCAGGCAGTTGACATCTGCAAATGTACGTTAAAACGCTCACTGCTGCTCTAAATTACTTTACGAGTGGCCACAGTACATGTGCAACAGAATTTATCTAACTGCCCACTCCTTAAGGGTGCAGCCTACGTTTTAACAAACACAAAATGAATGTTAAAAATAAATGAATAGATAATTACACATGGGACGGGAAGCATGAAATCATAAAGCAGTGGTTTGATACTTTAAAACCATAATCTATTCAGTAAAATAAACAAGCAAATAAATGTCAGGAGACCAAATTAAGCACATTCCTTGTACAAAAGTGACTTAAATCATAAAATTACTGCCCATCATAAAATTGTTTCTGCTCTTTATGAATATGGAGGTAAGGTGGTAGGAAATTTGCAAACACACAGTGGGTAGCTGAAAGCACATTCATTCATTCATAGACACACACATAATGCTTGGAAGCAGTGCCAAAATGAAGCGTCGGCGGCGTTTTGACGAGATGGCGGATGTTTTGATAACAAATTTAAGTACACTGAGCTTTAAACGAACTCATGTGTGGGGAGGCAGCAGCATACTATTCTTGAGTACCATGTGATGTGTGACCACGTCGCATTACATAGCATTTACAAACAGATATTAATTTAGAATAAAAAAGTAAAGCACACAAGAGAATTCGTATAGAAGAAATCTAGTATTAACAAAAGTATGGCTGAAGGCCAAAATAATGACTGTTACGATTGCACGCGGTGCAATCGATCATACAAGACAGGAAAGACGGAATCAGACCAGATAATATGAGAAAAATTAGCATACTCGTGGAAACAGATGCGACATGAAAAGCTAGTTACAAACTCTAAGAAAATTCAAACATACAAGGTATACACAAAGGCTGAAGGCCACACACGTATATTCTAATTTGAGCAAAACCGGCAATCATCACTGGAATGAAAAACCAAATAGTAAATAATCACTGAATTTACTTGAGTTCTGTAATGTTATCTAAATTCGCCTCGCATAGCGAAAGAATTACTCAAGAAAACTATCACTGAAAAACCAAGGCCATCTGATCACAAAGAAAGCAAAGTCCTAACAGCATGCCTTCCCCTCAGCATGATTCGGCGGAGTACTTACTTCCACGGTCATCAGACCCAGAGTGCAGAGTCAAGAGTGAAGCTCTAAGGGCACAAAAAAAACTTTCCTTGCATGTAGAAGAGCGACGCAGAGTGCGTTCAGAGACTAGTGTTTACCAACCCTTTCTACCTGGCCAAGACAATTCCCTCTACAACCGCTCCCAGAGGGGTCTCCTGTCACCTCTTTCGCCCAAGATTAGGTTGGTACGATACGAGGAACACGGTCACCTCGCCAAGTAAGCTTATCTCTGGCCAGCCAGCAGACGACAAACGAAGCCATACGTTTTTAACTGCAGCAAAACGAGGCCTAGAGTGAGATGCGGCGACTGTAAGCCATTGCGCGGCAGTCAGTCAATATTAAAAGCAACCTTCCACATTCACATGGACATCAGTTAATCACACGGGTGGAAACATATATAAATATGGGTCAAACATTAATAAACATGGGGCATTGATCATTAATAAAAAAGAATAAAATAATTAACACACAATTAGATAACATTAATGGTGCAGAAACACTATAGGTTAAAGAATAAATCAAAATGGAACACAAAATGGAAAATGGACGTGTTTCAAGTGTACAAATTAAATAACATTGGAGAAAGGCTACAGTCCTGTTTTACTCCCTCCCCAACCTCTGCATCCCTTTCATGCCCTTCACCTCTGATAGCTGCTGTCTGGTTTTTGTACAAGCTGTAAATAACCCTCTGTTCCCTTTGTCCGTACGAGCCCTAATTTCTCTTGTCTTTGTGATCATTACGCAAAATTTAAGTAGACGGCAGGAAGATAGTTCCACACTCGTCTTCAAATTCCAGCCCTCTAAACTTCCTCAAAAGGATTTCTGGAAAAGAGCGTCGTCTTTCCTCCAGCGATCCCCATTCGAGTTCCCGGAGCATTTCCGTGAATCTCGTGCATTGTTCGAACCTACCAGTAACGAATCTAGCAGCTCGCCCCTGTAGTGATTCTATGTCTTCATTTAAACTGATCTGCTGCGGTTCCCAAACACTTGAGCAATACTCAAAACGTGGTCGTACAAGCGTTTTATAAGCGCTCTCCTTTCCAGATGAGGTACATCTTTCCATAATTCTCCCAATAAACCGAAGTTGGTTATTTGCAGTTCCCAAGAAGGTCCTTACATGCTTGTTCCATTTCATATCGTTCTGTAACGTTACGCCTAGATATTTGAACGACGCGAATACATCAAGGAGCTGACTACTAGTACTGTATTCGAACATACGACACCCTCCCATCCGTAACGTGGCGCTCCAGACCGCTCGGCTACTCCCGCGCGGCGCAATCATCATCAGCAAACAGCCGCAAATTACAAGTTACTTTATCCATCAGATCATTTATATAGATAGCAAATAATAGCGGTCCTATCACACTTTCCTGGGGCACGCCTGACGATACACTCGTCTCTGATGAACACCTGCCATCGAGAACAACGTACTGCGTAGGGTGCCCATTCGTCTCGTTTTTCCCGTGACAGTCCCGTTATTTCCCATAATGTCCCGCTGGCACGAAAGTTTTTTGTGGGGACGCTCAAATGTCCCGTTTTTTCGTGGTTCCGATTGGCTAAAGTATTTTATGCTATCAGATGTTTAATGTTCAATTAATTGTGCAAATATATACACTAAGAAGAGCTGCCTCTGCAAATCGTTATCATATTTGGATTATTTTATGTTACGTTGCACAATTAATTAAAGGTATAACGACTTTAAGCATTCTATTTACTAGTTACCTAGAAAGAATTCAGAGAGGACAAGACGACAAGCAAAGCACTGTTGGTACTACTGTCAGGGCAAACAAAATGCAGTAAATGAAACAGGCAAAATGGAGTACAGACGACTAAGAAATGAGATTGACAGGAAGTGCAAAATGGCTAAGCAGGAATGGCTAGAAGGCAAATGCAAGGATGTAGAAGAATGTATAAATAGGGGAAAAATAGATACAGCCTACCGGAAAATAAAAGAAACATTTGGCGATAAGAAAAACAGCTCTATGAATATCAAGGACACTGATGGAAAACCAGTTCTCAGCAAAGAAGGGAAAGCTGAAAGGTGGAAAGAGTATATAGAGGGGCTCTACAAAGGAAATGAACTTCGAGACACTATTGTAGGAAGGGAAGAGGATGTAGATGATGATGAAATAGGAGATACTATACTGAGAGATGAATTTGACAGAGCACTGAAAGATCTAAGTCGAAACAAGGCTCCTGGAGTAGATGATATCCCGTCAGAGCTACTGAAGTCTCTGGGAGAGCCAGCCATGACAAAACTATTTGAACTGGTGTCTAGGATGTATGAGACAGGCGAAATACCCTCAGACTTTAAGAAAAATGTTATAATCCCCATCCCTAAGAAAGCAGGTGCAGACGTGTGAAAACTACAGAACCATCAGTTTTATAAGTCATGGTTGCAAAATATTAACGCGAATTATATACAGAAGGATGGAAAAGCTGGTAGAAGCCGACCTCGGGGAAGATCAGTTTGGGTTTAGGAGAAATGTAGGAACACGGGAGGCAATACTCACTTTACGTCTTATCCTAGAAGATAGATTAAGAAAAGGCCAATCTACATTTCTAGCTTTTGTAGATTTGGAGAAGGCTTTTGACAATGTTGATTGGAATAAACTCTTTAAAGTTCTGAAGCAAGCAGGAGTAAAATATAGGGAGCGTAAGGTTATTTACAACTTGTACAAAAACCAGACAGCGGTTGTCAGAGTTGAAGGGCATGAAAGGGATGCAGTGGTTGGAAAGGGAGTAAGACAGGGTTGTAGCCTTTCCCCAATGTTGTTCAATTTGTACATTGAGCAAGCTATAAAGGAAATCAAGGAGAAATTTGGAGAAGGAATTAAAGTTCAGGGTGAAGAATTAAAAACATTGCGTTTTGCCGACGACATAGTAATTCTGTCAGATACAGCAAAGGACCTGGAAGAGCAATTGAACGGAATGGACAGTGTGCTGAAAGGTGCATATAAGATGAACATTAACAAGAGTAAAACTAGGGTAATGGAGTGCAGTGTAAGAAAATCAGGTGATGCTGAAGGAATTAGATTAGGTAACGAAACAATAAAGGAGGTAGATGAGTTTTGTTACTTGGGCAGTAAAATAACAAATGATGGTTGCAGTACAGATGATATAAAATGCAGAATGGCAATGGGTAGAAAGGCGTTTTTGAAAAAGAGAAATTTGTTAACATCGAATATTGATTTAAGCCTAAGGAAGTCCTTTCTGAAGGCATTTGTATGGAGTGTTGCCTTGTATGGGAGTGAAACATGGACGATAAGCAGTGTGGACAGAAAGAGGATAGAGGCTTTTGAAATGTGGTGCTACAGAAGAATGCTGAAGATTAGGTGGGTGGATCGCATAACTAATGAGGAGGTACTGAACCGAATTGGGGAGAAAAGAAATTTCTGGCATAGCTTGACTAAAAGAAGGGATAGGTTGGTAGGACACATTCTTAGACATCAAGGAATTGTGAAATTAGCGTTGGAGGGAAGTGTGTGGGGTAAAAATCGCAGAGGGAGACCAAGAGACGCGTATAGTAAGCAGATTCAAGTGGATGTGGGTTGTCGCTCTTATGAGGAGATGAAAAGGCTTGCTCAGGATAGAGTAGGGTGGAGAGCTGCATCAAACCAGTCTCTGGACTGAAGACAACAACAACAACAACTCTGCACGACTGCGCGGTTGCGGATGGAAGCAATCATAAAGTTGTGTTTTTAATGCTTATGGGACTTAACTGCGGGGTCATCAGTCCCTAAACTTACAAACTACTTATGAACTAACTTGTACTAAATACAGCAGACATCCATGCCCGAGGGAGCATTCGAACCTCCGACGCGGGAGACCGCGCGATCCGTAACGTGGCGCTTCAGACCGCTCGGCTATTCCCGCGCGGCGCAATCATTTAAGGTCGCTCCCATCAGACACCGCTTCGAGTATCGAGTTAGTTAGCATGAATAGTACGATTCATGTTAAGTTTTACTTTCGAATGATTGCGGTAAGCAGTCTGAAGGCATTGTAGTGGATGCGTGAAAGTTGTAACTCTGTGCAGTCACTATTTCTTCATGCCAAAACGAATATGTAATTTTAACAGCCATATAAAAAGTGAGTTTACTTTTATCACTGGTAACGGAGAAACTGTAGATTGTACGTTGTGCAAATCAAAAATTGCCATTTGGCATGGTGGAAGGTCTGACACTGCGAATCACATTAAGACGAAGAAACATCGCATGAGTGTTGAAACTAAAAGCGCAAACAAAAGTGTGAGTGGCTTAGTCACAATGGTAAAAACATCACTATGAAAACCATGATTCATTTCATGGAGTTTTGTCTGGCAATCCTTGTATCAAATGCTGATGTGGGACGTGTGTTTTCCTTGATGAGCGCTTTGCGGTCAGATTAAATAAATAAATAAATAAATAAAAAAGTTGAAACAATGAAGGCCTTACTTATAGCCGAAACACACTTTAATGGTGTATCATGTGCTGACTTTCATGACACAGTGTAAAATTAAAAATGCACTTCCTGATAAAATACATAAAAATGAAAAGTATGGTAACAGTGCAGCAGAAGAAATGGATACATTCATTTCAAAACATTTGAGTCTACGATGAAAAGGTAAACGTCAGTGTTTATTAAATTTTGTCAATACAAATTGTGTCCCGTTTTTTTTCCTTAATTGTTCCAGGTTTTTCCCTGACCTATTTCAAATGTCCCCCTTCCTAATAAAAATGAAATTGACACCCTAACTTAGGAAGTGTTTCAGTCAGTCACAGATCTGGAACCTATACTCGTATCTTCGTTCGCAGTCTGCAATGTGGCACCGCGTCAAACGCCTTTTTGAAATCGAGAAACAAAAGGGTTAATCTATGTCGATAACTCAGGGATCGAAATCTAGGTCTGCGTCAACAAAAGGGAACGTTTGCCACTTATTTCTGCATCTACATATCGAATAATTGTCTCGGCCTGTTCGAGAACTTCGAAAACTGTGAAGTCTGCCACTTAGTAGTCTCCCATTCGCAGAGCCTCTCGAACCGTTTAGAACTCTTGTCGTCTCATTATAGCATCCGGCTGACGCGGAGCCGGGGAAAGTTGTGCCCTAGGGCTGCAGGTGGGGGTTAAATCGCAGCCTGTGGCAGGCAGGTGAGAGCCTGGGGTGGGAGGTTAAGGATACCGCTCGCTACCCCCGGCGCCCGAGGCGGCGGCAACTGAGGGGGAAGCCGAGGGCGGATAAACAGCGCCCCCAGGAGGTTGGAGCCGCGCGTTAATCAGGCCCTGCTAACGACCGCGCGGCCGCTTGTCATGGAAATCACGCCCAGATACCGCCAACTTGTGCCTCCAGCGCCGCAGGTCCCGTCCGTCACTGAGTGCACGGCTGCGGCGACAGCTTCTGCTGCTGTCTTCTGCCGGCCTAAGGCCGGTATTACACTATCAAATTATTTGTCAAAGAATTGCACGAAAAAATTGGATGAAATATTGGTCATATTTTTTGACAAAGAAATAGGATGAAACGCAAAAGGGGGTATTACACTATCATCCAATATTTTGTCAAATTTGCTTCAAAATGGCGGTGTAATGCTCAGCTATTGTTTATACTACAGTTGCGTTGTGTCTGCATTCAGAAGAGAAGGAGGGAAAAAAGAAAAGGAAACGCACTTGGATGAAACCGTGGGTGTCAGAGCGAGATAAATAAAATTCGTTACGCGACCGGGAGGATTTTCCTTTTTTATGCCGTCGGCAGAACAAACAGCCAGGCCGTTCACTGCTAATTATTTTGTCGCTCGTCATCCTTCACAGTTTGCAATAGAGTAACAAAAAGGCTGACTCAAACAGTGTATACGAATAAGATTGTTAAGTTGATAAAGCAAGTTTTATTAAATAACGTTTTAAATGGAAAATGTGAGCACTGACAAAGAGGATAATCTAAATTGTTTATGACGTTATTAACAATGTAAAGGGGGAAACATTGCTGATAAAGTAAATAGGCTCTATTTATTTCCTTACAAAAATTGGCTGACGTATTTATATGTACATAGATTCGCTTGCAAAAAGATGTCGATGTTTTGAAAGTTGTTTCATTTCCCAGAACTTAGCACACCACGTTACCAAAATCACACATTCTAAAATCTGCTTCGGCCGTATTAAGATTTAGGGGTATTACTTCTTCAATTCCGATAGTATCTAATGACTTTTTTACATCACGGATTGTAACTCAACCTCAATTTAGTTGCAGGGTATTGGGCTACGCGAATTGACGTGACGGACAGTGTGAATTTGCCTTGTCACCTGTTATACAACGCCCCATCTGATTTTTTAAAATTTTGTTGTTGCTAGAAAACACTACACGAACATTCCACTACTAGCCATGTTTACGAATACGAACGTTATGTCCATATTTAACCTCCAAATAAAACAGCTGTAGTGGCAAGGAAGCTGTATACTACTAGCGCTCCAAGCGGTCACATTTCTCACTGCAGGAAACAGGAAACGACCGATTTCCTTGATCAAATCTAGGCCGAGGCCTAGATTGGATGAAATATTGGACGATGTTCCCATTACACTAAGTCCAATTTTTCTTTGTCCAGTTCTTTGACAAACAATTTGATAGTGTAATACCGGCCTAAGCGACTCGCAGCTTCAACGCCTAAAGCTGAATGGTAACCAGAACTACTAGAGTTTTATTATCTGCATAGTAGATGGAATTGGGACGCAGCTGATTAGATTATATAGATGAATATTTGTCTTGTTCGGCTAGGGGCCTACAGATGGTGTAGTGAAGCACCGAAACCGGTCGCACAAAATTTAATAAAGAATTTGCATACAGCTGCTGGTATTTTTATCCATCTTTGTTAATACAATAAAAAAGCACCCCATTTACAGGAGCTAATACTGACGATGCCCAGCATTGAAATTACCATAAATTACACAGAACTTAGCGCTACTGGGGGGGGGGGGGGAGGATCAACTCTCACTCGCTCACACACACACGCAATGCAACAGCGAAACTCACCAAAATCAGCCTGCTGAAATGGGGCAGAAGCAGGCGCCGCTATCGTAGGCGAAATTCAGCAAACTCGGAGGTACCGCACAACACAATATACAATAAAACTGCGAAGATGGCTTTGGTCTGTCGTGCCTGATTTGAGATGGTGCGTGACTATAGCAAAGTTAAGTTGCATCTACATTAGACCGCGAAAACACGCTAATGGTGACACACGGCTGCGTTACATGATCGCACTACACGGAAGGTGAAGTGGTTGAAAATCGGATTCATTACACAAAATCACGGCGGACTCTTTATGTTGGAAGCTGAGAGTAAACTATCTAGGCACTGGTTTTATGAGAAGTGGCGTAAATATGTGCCAGTAAAATCGATAAGCGGGTCAAAGCCCACTGTCCAGTCACTAGTTGATCATTCCGGGGCAGTAATAGAAGAAAGCAAACGGAAAGCTGAAGTTCTAAATTTAACCTTTAAGAAATCTTTCACGCAGGAGGACCGCACAAATATACCATCATTTGATCAACATACTAATTCCGAAATGGGGGACATAGCAATAGGTATTTCCGGTGTAGAGAAGCAGCTGAGAGAGCTAAATACGAAAAAGTCTGCTGGTCCGGATGGAATACCAGTTCGGTTTTACAAAGACTATTCTGCGGCATTGGCCCCCTACTTATCTTGCATTTATAGCGAATCTTTAATTCAGCCCAAAGTTCCTAGTGATTGGAAAAGAGCGCAGGTGACTCCCGTGTATAAGAAAGGAAAGAGAAATGACCCATACAATTACAGGCCAATATCGTTGACATCGGTTTCATGTAGAATTTTGGAGCATATTCTCAGTTCGAATATAGTAAATTTCCTTGAAACGGAAAAGCTTCTTTCCATGAATCAGCACGGGTTTAGGAAACATCGATCATGTGAAACTCTTCTTGCCCTTTTCTCACATGACATCTTGCGAGCCATGGACGAAGGGCAGCAGGCGGATTGTGTTTTTCTCGACTTCAAAAAGGCGTTCGACGCGGTGCCACACTGCAGACTGCTAACGAAGATACGAGCTTATGGAATACGTTCACAGATTTGTGACTGGCTGGGAGACTTCCTAAGTAATAGAACGCAGTACGTTGTTCTCGACGGCGAGTGTCATCAAGAGATGAGTGTATCGTCAGGCGTGCCCCAGGGGTGTGTGATAGGACCGCTATTATTTTCTATCTATATAAATGATCTGATGGACAGAGTAAGTTGTAATTTGCGGCTGTTCGCTGATGATGCTGTGGTGTATGGGAGGGTGTCGTCTTTAACTGACTGTAATAGCATACAGGTTGACTTAGACAAAATTTCTAGTTGGTGCGAAGAATGGCAGCTAGCTCTCAATGTAGAAAAATGTAAGGTGATGCGCATGAGTAGAAAAAACAATCCCATAATGTTCGAATACAGCATTAGTGAGCTTCTTGATGCTGTCGCGTCGTTCAAATATCTAGGCGTAACATTACAGAGCGATATGAAATGGACCGAGCATGTAAGGACAATTGTTAGTAAGGCAGACAGCCGACTTCGGTTTATTGGGAAAATTTTGGGAAGATGTACTTCACCTGTAAAGGAGACCGCGTATAAAACGCTTGTACGACCACGTCTTGAGTATTGCTCAAGTATTTGGTACCCGAAGCAGATCGGTTTGAAGGAAGACATAGAGGCGGTTCAGAGGCGAGCAGCTAGATTTGTTACCGGTAGGTTCGACCAATGCGCGAGTGACACGGAAATGCTCCGGCAACTCAATTGGGGATCGCTGGAAGAAAGACGACGTTCTTTTCGTGAATTTCTCTAAGTAAATTTAGAGGGCCGGAATTTGAAACTGAGTGTAGTACGATCTTGCTGGCGCCTACTTACATTTCGGTTGTACAAGGCTCGGAGAGAATTACTGACAAAGACAAGATAAGAGAAATTAGGGCTCGTACGGAGGCATATAGGCATTCTTTCTTTCCTCGTTCAATTTGGGAGTGGAATAGGAAAGGAAATGCCTAGTAGTGGTACAGTGTACCCTCCGCCATGCTCCTTACGGTGAATTGCGGAGTATGTATGTCGATGTAGATGTAGATGTAGATGTAGAAATTGAGGTGACTAGCTAAAACCCCTGAAGTCGGAGTTCGGACCCACGCGGTTACAAACACCGATAAAAATGAATAAATTCAATTTCCGAAAAATAAAGAAAATTAACTGTGGCATGCAACCCCTAGAACTGCGTAGAATTTCACAAGGAAGCTACTGAAATGCAGCTACACGCGATAGGGAGCGATTACAGACACGGATGAAATCCAGTCTCATAAAATCAGAAAAGTTATATAATTACAAGGACAAAAAAGTAAAAATAAAAACTACGGCATGCAACCCTTAGAAATACATAGAATTTCATAAGCAAGCTAGGCTCGAAGAGAATTACTGACAATGACTGAGCGGATGCTACAAGTTCGGAGAAGAAACAACAAAATTAAAATAGGCGGGGAGAGAAGATCGCGAAACGTTACTGGAAATCAGAAGCATAGTTACTTGTCTGATGGGCATGGAACAAAGAATAATGAAAGCTGAAGGTTTTGTTCTAAGAACCAACCACGTGGAACACTCATGGAAGGAAACTATAAGAAAGATTTTTACATGCACTGTACAAAAATGAACATATCGTCTGTTAGAAATCGGGCCCTATAAAGCTAGAGAGAATCTACACAGAGTTCGTATACCGCCACATAATCACAAAAGGTTTGAATATACCAGGCCGTTATCAAACTGCATCTAGTAACACATACACCGCATTTATCTGTTGGAAATCACTGTATTGATAAACTAGAACACATTTCCGCAGCCGCGGTGGAATAGCCGAGCGGTCTAAAGCGTCTCGCTGCGGAGCGCGCAGCTGCTCGCCGTGGAGGTTCCAGTCCTCCCTGGGGCATGGGTGTGTGTGTTGTCCTTAGGTTAGTTTACCTAGGTTTAAGTAGTTTGTAAGCTACGGACTGATGACCACGCGCAGTTTGGTCCGATAGATATACAAACATTTGAATATTTCCGCGCACGATCGGATGGAATATTCCAAAAAATTAATCTAAGTTCAAGAGTGTAAATTAAACATGCTGGACAATGAATCTATACCATTTCCATAGACATAAGAGAAGAACCAACCTTACCACGATCCCAGCATAAAGTGAAGACGTAGTGGCCAGGAGGCGTGAAAAAGCTACTGGAAACTGGGAAACCCAAGACACAGCAGTGGTGGGGAATTGAGACTCGCCCTGGAGAAGGCTCTTCGACTAGCTTGTAACCAAAAGGTGTAGAAACCTCTTTCGTCGCATCAGCAGCAGGGGTTGGTAACGACTAACTATCGATTCTGAGCGAGATAGAACCATGCAAAGCGAGCTATTACCATCCACATTCAGACAGCCATTAGATTTTCGCACATCCACTCAAAAGTAAAACATGTACACATTCTCACAGGGACAATAATAAATTATTAAAATCACAAAAGCCTAGCAATATTAACTAACATTTCAGAAACTAATATTATAAAACATAAAATTAAAAAAAATGCTTTTCCTCATGGCTTGAAAAGAGTGGGTTTTTAGTTTTAACTAAATGCTAATCTAGCGACATCAAATAAATTACAATTTTATAAAAAATATTTGGAAGACAACAGGTTGTCGTCTTTCAACTTTCATATAAATAACCGGTTTTCGACTTACTGTAAAGTCTGAGCATTACCTTGTAAGCCGAAAACCGCTTAACTAAGTGAAAACGAACTTGTAGAACGCACACAAAATTGTACTTTGAAGTGAGTGTGATGTTGTTCTACCAAGAACCGACACAAAAATCAATGAAAATGTCTTTGAAGACATTTACTCTAAGTTTGTATGAATATATTAAGAGCTATAAATCTGTGCACAATAAAAATTGTACAGATGTTGTATGGGATTTTTATTGCAGTTCGTCTGTAGTATCACCTCCTAAAATATTTACAACTGCTCGTGAAACAGCATATACAAGGGATATTCCAAAAGTATGGTCCGCTTAAAACAAAAACATTCAAAATCAAAATTGTTTTATTGACATCCCTTCCGTCTTTCTCTACTTTTCTACATAATCTCCACACTTATACAAACATTTGTCATATCGTTCAACAAGCTTTTGAATGCCAAAGTCGTAGATATCGGCCGCCTGCGAAGCTAACCAATCTTTAACAGCTTCTTTCACTTCATCATCTGTGTCGAAGCGCTTGCCGCAAGAAACTCCTTTAGGAGCATGAAATCACGGAGCGTGGTTCATCGTGCACATTTGTCCATTCTTCATTAAAGGCTCGCACCCACTTGCGCACTTTACTGTCACTCATTATGTTAGGACCGTACACTTCAGTAATCTGCCAATGGATTTCTGTCGCTGAAATGTTTTTTGCAGACAAAAACCGTATCACTGCCCTTACTTCACAATCGGCGGTCTGATTGATTGTCTTAAACATTGTAAACTGACACTATCAACAGCACACGGCAACAATGTTCAAATGTTTGTCAAGCTTAAGGGACTTAACTGCGAGGTCATCAGTCCCTAGACGTACAAACTACTTATGAACTCCCTTATACTAAAGACGACACAAACAGTCATGCCCGAGGGGGGATTCGAACCTCCTCGTCCATCGTAGCATAGCGCCTCAATGCGCTCTGCCGCGGCACACAACAGCAACAATGATACTGGCAGCGTTTGACGCACAAAGTATGCTAGGAGTTTGCGTGCATGCGTGTTTTGTCCTTAGCGACGCTTTCAAATATTTACGCTGGACCTTACTTTTGGAATAACCCTCGATATATATACTCCTGGCCATTAAAATCGCTACACTACGAAGATGACGTGCTACAGACACGAAATTTAACCAACAGGAAGAAGATGCTGTGATATGCAAATGATTAGCTTTTCAGAGCATTCACACAGGGTTGGAGCCGGTGGTGGCACCTACAACGTGCTGACATGAGGAAAGTTTCCAACCGATTACTCATACACAAACAACAGTTGACCGGCGTTGCCTGGAGAAACGTTGTTGTGATAACTCGTGTAAGGAGGAGAAATGCGTACCATCACTTTTCCGACTTTGATAAAGGTCGGATTGTAGCCTATCGCGATTGCGGTTTATCGTAGCGTGACATTGCTGCTCGCGTTGGTCGCGATCCAATGACTGTTAGCAGAATATGGAATCGATGGGTTCAGGAGGGCAATACGGAACGCCGTGCTGGATCCCAAAGGCCTCGTATCACTAGCAGTAGAGATGACAGGCATCTTATCCGCATCGCTGTAATGGATGGTGCAACCACGTTTCGATCCCTGAGTTAACAGATGGGGACGTTTGCAAGACAACAACCATCTGCACGAACAGTTAGACGACGTTTTCAGCATTATGAACTATCAGCTCGGAGGCCATGGAGACCATGGCTGCGGTTACCATTGACCCTGCATCATAGACAGGAGCGCCTGCCATGGTGTCCGCAACGACGAGCCTGGGTGCACGAATGAATCCAGGTTCTGTTTACAGCATCATGATGGTCGCATCCGTGTTCGGCGACATCGCGGTGAACGCGCATTGTAAGCGTGTATTCGTCATCGCTATACTGGCGTATCATAACCCGTAGTGATGATATGGGGTGCCAATGATTACACGTTTCGGCCAACTCTTGTTCTCATCGACGGCCGATACATTTCATATATGTTACCCTTCATTCGATCCCCGCGATATCCTACATTTCAGCAGGATAATGCACGATCGCATATTGCATGTCCTGTACAGGCCTTTCTTGATACTGAAAATGTTCGACTGCTGCCCTGGCCAGTACATTCTCCAGATCTCTCACCAATTCAAAATGTCTGGTCAACGGTGGCCGAGCAACTGGCTCATCACAATACGCCAGTCACTACTCTAGATGAACTGTGGTATCGTATTGAACCTGCATCTGCATCTGTACCTGAACACGCCATCCAAGATCTGCTTGACTCAACACTCAGGTGTATCAAGGCCGTTACTACTGCCGGAGGCGGTAGTTCTGGCTACTGATTTCTCGGGGTTTATGCATCCAAATTTCGTGAAAATGTAATCACATGTCATTTCTAGTATATTTATCCAATGAATACCCACTCGGTCAACTGCGAATGCGCGAAGCACTTCCATACGCGTATACGAAGCGATCATATGCGTGCATCTTATGCAAGTGCACGCGTCTACACTGTACGCGGACGGTGTGACCGGTGCATCATGGGTAATCTCGCAAGCGCTCTCTCACCGTGCAGCACGGGCTTCAGACTGCGTTAATGCCAGCCGTGTGCCTAGCCGGAGCGGCTGTTTGCCACTGTGCGGTGTCGGCGTTAATGAGGCGGCGTGTTGCTCTGGCTGCGGTCCGCTCGGCGCAATTAGCGCGCTTTTTGTTTAATGATCTGGCACCGCCGGCGCCACCGCAACTCGTTTAAGCGGCGCGCGAGCGCCGCACTTTTCCGCGGTAAACATTGCAGCTGCAGCGTGCCTCTGCGTGCCGGCTGTTGTCATCACACCGACGTTAATCTGACAACGCCGGCTGCTCTGCCAGGCCCGACAGAGAGCGAATATTTCTGTGGGCAGCGATGCAGAATCGGAAACCAATAATGAACGCTGATATCCCGAACGCAAAAGCCAAATATTACAAACATCACATTGAGCTGTAATTCTGACACTACTGCATACAGCAGTGCTTTCCAAGCTTCCCTCATAGCGACACCCTTTTATAGCTTACAGTTTTGCGCGACACCCTTTCACAAATATAAATACATATGGTAGAATTTAGATGGTTCTAGCGGAGGAGGGGAGGGGGGACGGAAATAAAGTATCGCTTAAATGTAGTTTGTAAACGAAACTAAAATCTTAAATCCTAGTTTGCATTGACATGTGTAATGTTGATCCTGACTGCAGCAATTACGTACACTCATCGCAAGAAAAGGAAACATTAAGAAATACGGAATACTAGGGATACCATATGTTCATTACCAAAAAAGAGGACAGTTTATATATAAAAAAAGAGGACACTTTAATGTTATCATAATGTAATTTACAACTTTATTAATGAACCACGTAAAACTAATACAAACTAAAACAGTAACGTTGGGTGGTTATTGTAAAACAAAATATTATGAACCTTGACAGTTCACTCATCATCAGTACACTCAATTGTCTCATTCTTGTCTTTTTCACTTTTGAACCAACTATATTTGAAGGGTCGACGAAATTTATCTGAAGAGTTTTTTGTATTTCAACAAGTACTGATAAAAGCTCAGGCATTTGAAATGTTTCATTTTATACTGTAAATATACAATAGATTCTATATTTTCTATTTTAAATCTCTTCCTGTAACATAATTTTCTGCATTCATTTACATTAATACGATCCAATATTAACCCTTACGGTACCTATGCCACTTACATTTGTTAGTATCGGATATGACATTACAGCAGGGCAAATCAAACATTCTGCTTCACGTTCGTTTCTTCCTCTCTTGAGTGATTTGTATCCTAATCGTCTGCAACTGTCGGATCCATGCGGAGAGCGAAATTATGAACGGCAATATCGCTCTGTGTATGCGCGTGGAGCCGTGCGTACTGGAGCGCCGTGCTGCGGTGCGTGCGGCCGTTCGCCGTCAGGGGTTCGAGTCCCCCCACGGGCATGGGTGTTTGTGTTGTCCTTAGGTTAGTTTACCCTAGTTTAAGTAGTTTCTAATCTACGGACTAATAACCCAGCAGTTGAGTCCGATAGATTTACAAACATTTGAACATTTATGCGCGTGATAGTTGCGAACAGTTTGGAACTATAGTGCGAACGAACCATTTGTCGCAATTGTCACAAAAATAATGTTCTTTCTCGGAACCCAAAAAAGAGGACATTTTGTAGAATTTTATAAATTACAGCCGGACACATTTTCTTGCCTCAAAAAGAGGACGTCTCCGGGAAAAAGAGGACGTATGGTAACCCTATGTACAAAAGAGTAACACCACACACAACAACGTCTAACTCAAGCAGTAATATTTGCTTCTTCTACATGCGACTCAACTTCCGAAACACGAAAACTGAATTTCGGGAACCGTTATTCGCTGTCGTGTATACATGTCAGGGCCAGATACGGTTTTGCTGGATCGATTGAAAACAGCATCTGGAAGTTAGCTGCTCGTTTTTCTGATTTAGACAGCACAGTGGCTGTTACCTTCAGTTCAATATTATCACATTATTTTCAGAAATAAAGAAGATGTATTTATGACAAGTGATGAATTATTATTTAAGTTCTATTGTTAGGTTCTTGCTTCGCCGCGGTCTCGGAAGTCCCGACATATTCGGAAAAATGGATAAATATTTGTGACAAGTAAAAATATGAATGTCATTTCTGGCCCCATAATCGGTTACATACAGGAAACTGAGAGAAAAAAATATTAACGCACACCAACGATCACTGCATTTAAAATACTACTCTCCGTTAATCACCTGGCCATGCTCCATACTAAATACCGCTACTGAATAGCTTTAGTCAGTGGACAATTGTGACTGATTTTACAATCTGTGACAGCTTTTGCAGCCACTGTGTCATTGATTGACATTTAATTGTAAGGAACGCTACCGAGGGTGACGTGGCTTTGACAAATCCATTAAAAAACGTTCAGGTGCAGCTTTTTGAGAAGGAAAGCAGACTACAGAGAAGGTTCGTTCAAGCAGCTGCCAGTTCCAGCAAACTGCGCATGGGAAGAGCCAGCACCTCCTGTATGGGAGGTTATCGAGTATCAGCAGCAACTCTGCGCATGCGCAGATTGCTGGAATCTGGCAACTGGCAGCTGCTTGAACGAACTCTGTCTTTCGCTGCTGAAGCAGAGCTGCCGCCTAGCGGCTGAGCACGCAATTAATGTGCACCGATCATTCCTTTAATACGTGATCTGATGGGGCACTGATAGAAGAGAAGGATGATTAGCTGCAGGCGAGTCTTCAGGGTAGTAAGAAGAGAAGGATATTTTATGTTATTTTATGACAAGTTTTTTTGTTTAGAGTCTAAATTTGTTAGTCTCGCGACACCCTGGATACTACTACGCGACACCCCAGGGTGTCGCGACACCCGCTTTGGAAAGCTCTGGTATAGAGACACAAAACGGCAATTTACGGTTTCTACAAAAATAATAGAAGGAAATAGTATTGCAGTTTTACTCTCTTTATTGTAAATACTGTAAAAAAACAGTAGAAGAGATGCAATAGTGAAGGCAGCAGAGAACCAAACAGATAGAAAAGGCAAGACCTACAATCAATCCTTGGATATAACACGAAAAATTGAATTTAATGGATGAAAAATGAAGGTATAAAAATGCTGTAAATGAAGCAGGTAGAATGGAGTGCAAACGACTAAGAAACGAGATTGAATGGAAGTGCAAATTGGCTAAGCAGAAGTGGCTAGAAGGCAAAAGCATGTCTGTAGAAAAATGTATAACTAGGGTAAAAATACATACCTCCTATAGGGAAAAAAAGAGACATTTGGAAATAAGAGAAGCATCTCTGTATGCAGTGCTTGCCGATATTAGCCTGCTTAGCCATAAGAGGCGGAATTAGCAGCACACCAACTGCTGGGATGGAAACCATGCTGGATATGCCCCCATTACACATTTGGGTCAAGATGGAGGCAGCGGCTGGTGCATACAGACTCAAATCTGGCAACAAATGGAACTCTTTGGGATATCCAGAATCACACACTAAAATAGTGGGTGCGGTAAATATAGGTAAGATTGGGGAAATGCCAGCCGACTATATTATAACCCCATACCGCTTCAACAAGCCTTTCAATATAGCAATTTGAAGTAGGGAGCAATGGGAGAACGACACCGTACGGGGGATATTGTCTGGTTCACTGACGGGTCAAAATCAGACCAAGGTGTTGGGGCCGGGGTATATGGGGTGCAACCAAGACTGGGGGGCGTCATCTCTGTAGGAAAACCGGCCTCAGTATTCCAGTCCGAACCCACTGCCATCAGGGCGTATGTGGAGGAGAATTTGCGTAGGTGCTACAAAGATCGTAGCATCTATATCTATTCAGACAGCCAGGCAGCCCTGAGATCACTGGCAGCTCCTGCAACAAGGTCTAAAATTGTTGCAGAATGTCACAGGGTTCTGGTGGAGCTAGGGGAAAGCAATAGAGTAAACCTATTGTGGGTCCCTGGCCACTCGGGGATCAGTGGCAACGAACATGCAGACAGATTAGCCAGGATGGGGGCAGAGACTCCATTTATTGGACCGGAACCGGTCCTGACAATCACCAAGGCAATGATCAAATTAGAGCTACGTAACTGGCTCAGAAGACAGCACGTAGAATATTGGACCAAAATCCATCAACAAAAAAATGGCAAGGTAATGATGCCAAAGCCATGTTTTTAAAGAAGCTCTGCAATCCTGGGTCTGAAGAGGAGAGAGATTAGACTCATGGTTGGATTGCTGACAGGCCATGGGAATTTAAAAAAAAACCTACGTACAATGGGAATAACAGAAGAGAACCCTAAATGATGACGGTGATGAAACTGCATCACATCTAATCTTCGAATGCATTGCATTGGAGAATAAAAGGCACATAATATTTGGGACAACCAGACCCGAAGAAATTGTGTCTAATAAAGAACTGGTAAAGGGACTCCTTGCACTGTTCAAGGGCATTGGTTGGCTTTACTAGATATACAGGGAGCGATACCGCACAATAAACTTAGTTTCGGTGCGGGCAGTGGCGGGTTGGACCAAGACTGTTTTGGCTTCCCTGGAAAACTCAATCAATCAATCAATCAATGCAGTGCTTTAGTTGCAAAAAAAATTGGCGGTACTCTGCTCATTCCACATGAAATGAGTCTAATGGACACTTTTAGAAAATTAAGAAAGTAAAGATTTAGGCAAGTAAATACACTAACAAAATATAGCTATAATTTACAGAATTGAAACTCATTTTTATTGTATTCAAGGGTTTAGTGTAGATGAGAATGCCACCCAAAGGCTTTGGATGACGATATATTATCGTACTATTTGGCCACGATAACTTGACGATTCGCGCGGTGGCTGCTGAGAGCTTGTCTTGCACGAACGGAAGGCAGCATCGGCTGCTTGCTGCAGTGCTGGAACCGTTACCCTAACAATGTGTACATTAATTCTTCGCGTCAAGGGCCATTGTAAAGTTGGCAGCGCATGTAAATAAAAGAATAACTTTCAACTGGTGTCGATTTTCTCCGCTTGTGGCAGCACCAACAAAATCGTCAAGATATCGTGGTGGCCAAATAGTACAGGCAACGCAATTTTTCATGGCCCCCTCTGTGATCGGTGGAAGTCGTCGGAGTTCGTGTGTTTACGGCATGTTTATGCTCTCTACCAACGTTACCTCATAACAGCATTGTACACCGTAAGAATCGTCAATGCATTTTTGGTATGTGGTTGGTATTGATTATTGTCTTCTACTTTGTTATTTGCTAAAATAAGTCCACGTACCCCGACGACTTCTTTTAGAAAAAGGAAGGCTGTTAATTCAGTTACGACAATAAAACGATGCAGAAAGCATTGCTACACCCGCTTAATAGATCTCTTAAAAATATTAATATTTCGTAGATATACGTTCCAGTTTGCTATTACTCAAACATTAAAGTGATAATTTCGTGTTCCATCTGTAACGCTTTAACCCATTACACGTTGACGCTGTTTCTTTTAAAACCAATAAGCTATAGGCCTTAAGCTGGCGGCACTGGGAGAAAGAGGCAGGGCTTGTACTAACAGCCAATGCGCGACGAGCTGAATATGAGCTTCAGCTCCCAACATTCTTCGCTCAGGGGCCACGTTTAAGTGCGTGATCTGTAGCTAATAAGGAATAGCGTTCCAGATGACAATAAGAGTGCGTGCTACTACCAGGAATTCGGGAATCAAAAGCAGATTAAATCACACGAAAACAATTACAAAATTCGGACACTGGAACTGTGTGGAACTTTTAAAAGACGGAACCAAGCGTTTACCACCGTAAGAAGCAAAACTGACAGCGTTACTAACATTTGAACATGTACACATCCAGCTGGTTGAAGATGCATTGGTAAAACATATTAAAATTCGCTTCTATTTTAGTTCCTACTAGTGCTACGGCACAGTATTTTATAATCTTAAACCTACTACAGTGCGAAAAAGACTGTTAAGTAGACATAATATTATGTAAATATTTTATCTTGACAGCGAGTCGGTCTCAAAACGTCTGGTGCTAAGCATGAAACATACGTAACTCGTGCAGTGTTTCATCATTCAGTCAATGGAAATTAAGTGAAAATGTTGCGATGTACTGACCATTAAATTTTTAAACGACTTGCCGGAATTTCCCACTTGCTTCCTTCAACGAATGGGCAACGATATTGCATACATAAGACATTGCGTATGTAGTGGCTTATATCTTTGGAGAAAGGTACTTAAACGCTTTGGAGTATGTAAGAAGCATTTCCTCTGTCTCGGTTCAGACTAGTCGGAACTCTCCATTGGTTAATTCAAACATTTGATCGCCAGTCAGATTCCATTGGAATTGTGCGAAAGTGCAATTTCAACGATTTGACGGTTATGATCGCAACTCTAAGGAACCTAAAACTTACCAATTTTTCTTACCGAAATCCATTCGACAATTTTCAGTTAGTTTATTTTTTTTTTTTTTCAAGATTTAAGAAAGAATTTTAGCCGGTACGCTAATAGCGAGTTGGAAGTATGAATATCAAGAACTCATGTGAAAAAGAGATAGCTTTTGACAATGTTGATTGGAATACACTTTTCCAAATTCTGAAGTCAGCAGGGGTAAAATATAGGGAAAGCAAGGTTATTTACAACTTGTACAAAAACCAGACAAAGTTATAAGAGTTAAAGGGCATGAAAGGGACGCTGTGGTTGCGAAGAGATTAAGACAGGGCTGTAGCCTTCCTCCAGTGTTATTCAGTTTTTACATTGAGCAAGCTATGCAGTAAAGAAAGGAGAAATTTGGAGAAGGAATTCAAGTTCATGGTGAAGAAACAAAAACAGTGCGTTTTGCCGATGACACTGTAACTCCGTCAGACACAGCAATGCACCTGGAAGAGCAATTGAACGGAATGGATGATGTGTTGAAAGGAGCATATAAGACGAACATTAACTACATGAAATGCAGTCTAAGCAAATCAGGCGATGCTGAAGGAATTAATTAGCTGACGAAACAATATAGGTTGTAGATGAGTTTTAAAGTATTTCATCCATGGTAGAAACTGTCCAGGTCTTCTGCTAGCAGGTAGCATGTACACATCTTAAGCTACAATACTAAAATAGACCAGAAGAAGGGTACTCAAGCGCCCGTAACCGGTCGTCACAAATAAATTATTCTGTGCAACTGGTTGCTGCATTTTGTGAATTAATAAGTGAGTTTTGTTACTTTAGCGGTAAAATAACGAGGAAGTCTTTTCTGAAAGCTTTTATGTGGAGTATTGCCTTGTACGGCAGTGAAACATGGACGATAAATAGTTCATACAGAAAGAGGATGAAGCCTTTTGAAATGTGATTCTACAGGAAAATGCTGAAGATTAGGTGGGTAGATCGCGTAACTAATGTAGAGGTACTGAACAGAATTGGGGATAAAAGGAATTTTTGTTATACCTTGACTAAAATAAAGGATCGATTGGTAGGAGACATTCTTAGACGTCAAGGAATTGTAAATGTAGGATTGGAGGGAAGTGTGTGGGGGAAAATCGTAGAGGGAGATCAAGAGACAAACACAATAAGCAGATTCAAGTGGATGTGCGTTGCCGCTCTTATGAGGAGATGAAGAGGTTGCTGCGCATGCGCAAGTAACGACGCTGCAAAGATGTGAAGTGAATTATGTAGCTGCAGCGAGTCCGTTAAGTTACAGCACAGTTTTAATCGGTCACAGAAAAGCAACGAAACGAATTAAAAATGTGTAACCTTCACCAAATGAATGAAATACTCTCAAACTTTTCATACTAGCTCAGTGCTGTTCAATGTGGTTTCCATTTGTCACACCGCACAAAATGGCCATGTTGCCTATGGACTGGGCGGCCGTTCCCGCCGGTGGTTCGAGTGTGTGTGTGTTGTGTGTGTGTGTGTGTGTGTGTGTGTGCGTGTGCGTGTGTCTGTGTGCGTTGACCTTAGTGTAAGTTAAAGTAGTTTGTAAGTCTAGTGACTGATGACCACAACTGTTTGGTCCAATAGGTTTACAAACATTTGAACATTTTCCATTTGCCACTCTACTCAGATGTAAATGATATTTTACGTCGAAAAACTTTGTGGTGTGCAGCCGGGTGAGAGGATCGACGACCGCCATTTAAAAGACGTTTGATTAGGTTGATAGGCAAACACTAGAAAAAGTGATCCGAGAATTTGGAATTAAATCTAAATTAGCAAGCCTTATTCGTGAGACACTCACAGACACCAAATCAAAAGTAAAGTTTCAGGGTGAAATTTCCAATAGTTGTAAGGCAAGATGACGGCCTGTCTCCATTCCTCTTTAACTGCGTCCTAGAGAAAATAGTAAGAGAATGGAAACAAAAACTAAAAGATCATAAGCTATCACCAATCAAACTGGGGACTAAACACAAAGGTATTGAAATTCACTGTCTAGCATTTGCGGATGATTTTGCCATTCTTTCTGAAAACCTAAAAAATGCAGCAATCCAAATCAATCTCTTAGAAGAAATAGCCAACAAAGCAGGTTTAAGAATTTCTGTAGAGAAAACAAAATTTATGACAAACATAAAAAATGCTCCAGAAATCCTACTAACAGGTATTGGGCCGATAAAGAGGGTAAATAAATTTAAATATTTGGGGGAAATGATTCAGGAAAATGGCTTAGAAAAATTTGCTGCAGAAGAAGGAGTACATAAAATGAAGAGAGCATATGGTATAACCAGGAACACTTACAACAAGGTCTCTGTCTAAAAATCTGAAAATACAGCACTACAACACAGTAGTAAAGCCAGAATGTCTTCATGCAAGTGAATGTTTAGTACTGAATTACAAATGACATAATCTTGAAGTCCTAGAAAGAAAAATCATTCGAAACATACTTGGTCCACTAAGAAATACAGAGGTATGGAAACTAAGAAGTAATGCATAAGTTTATCGCAACATAGAAAACATAACCGAAAAACTACGGAAGAGGCGACTCCTATTTTTTGGACATTTAAACCGAATGAACAGCAACAGGTTAACCAAACAGATTTTTAAATATCTCTGGGACAAGAATTCAACAATAGCATGGATTCAAGAAGTTAGGAAAGATTTGGAAAGAAACAATATAAATGAAAAAGATACAACAGAAAGAGAAACTTTTAAGAAGAAAGTGTTAAAAATGGAAGGCTTACAAGGCAGGAGGGAGAAGAAGACAGGAGTAAAGTGGTCTGAGGAGAGAGAAAGGATGCATAGTGGCCGGCTGCGGTGGCCGAGGGGACTAAGGCGCTCCAGTCTAGGTCTGCACGGCCACTATGGTCGGGGGTTCGAATCCCCCCTCGGGCATGGATATTTGTGCCGTCCTTAGTATAAAGTAGTTCGTAAGTAGTTTGTAAGTTTAGGGACTGATGACCCCGTAGTTACGTCCCATAGACTATACAAACATTTGAACATTTTTTTTATGCATAGTGAAAAGATGAAAGAATAATGGAGTAAAAAAAAGAAGAACATAGGAGGAAACATTGAAATTGGTGTGTGATCCTTAGATGACCGAAGAAAGAAGAAGAAGAAGCAGATAGGAAGCACTGTGAATGGACATTAAAACCTCAGTGTTCAACGAAAATAGGGAAGATACCGCTCTACGAATAAGTAAGCTTCAGCGCCATCCCACAACTGAAGATGGTATATGTCAGAATTACTGATATAAATATCAAGTGATCAACTGATGAGACGTCATTAAATCTGTCCCTCTGTTTTTTTATGTGTGTGAGAGAGAGAGCGCGATTAGGATTCCACGTGTAATTTAAGAAAAAATAATTCTGAGGTTATTTGATAGTTTAATTTCAATTACTTCCTTAATAACACAATCCCAAAAGTTATAAGTGTATGCCAGAATGTATGTGTTGTTATATATCACAGGATGCCCGGTGACTAGGCAGTGTTCTGCAGTAGAAGATTTGATAGATTGTTGTATATGTGTGTGACGCTTATGTTCACTACACCGGTTCTTCTGTCCTAAGGCCGCGGTGACCGAGGGGACTGAGGCGCTCCAGTCACGGTCTGCACGGTCACTACGGTCGGGGGTTCGAATCCCCCTCGGGCCGTCCTTAGTATTAGTTAGTTAATAAATAGTTTGTAAGTTTAGGGACTGATGATCCCGTAGTTAAGTCCCATAAGCTATACAAATACAAACATTTGAACATTTTTTCTGTCCTAAGAGCCTGACCAATATCTGACATGCCACAACTGCATGGGATACGATACTCGCCTTACGAAAACCAATAACATCAATCACGGACCATAACAACAGCTTAATGTCGTCCTTTCAGTGGATGTGGAAACGGACTTGGATGAGGAACTAGTGAATTCCGCGTTCCACTATCCCGCGAACGAAAAATCTGGTATGTTCGACTTTTGTTTCGTGGAGTAGAACGTGGTCAATGAGAAGCTACTTGATTTTCACGTGATAAGGGGAAGTTTTGATCCGCCATATTGCAAACTGAACTCCGTATTTCGTATCTTCTTTCGTTGTAGCGTACCATGTATGAGTATAATCTTTTTTCAAAGCGTCGTGAAACTGAGAAACATTTCAGACGTGTCATTTTAGTTATGATTTATTACAATAAAATCAGCGCAAACTACATACTTTGCCTGACGCGGGCAAGCGCTCTGCCGACTGAGCTATCCGGACACGACTCACGACGCCGCCTCACAACTTTACTTCCGCCAGTACCTCGCCTCCTACTTTCCAAATTTCACAGAAGCTCTCTTGCGAAACATGCAAGACTAGCACTCCTGGAAGAAAGGATATGGTGGAGACATGGCTTAGCCATAGCCTAAGGGATGTTTCCAGAATGAAATTGCTTTGTTGTAAGAAACCAAGGAGGTTAAAATAAAGAGAGATGGCGCTACTTTCCAAAGTTTAGCAGTCGATTGAAACCAGTCCACCATCTTACCGAGCAAAGGAAATATATCTTTGGATTAAACGACATTTCTGAGTACATATGTGCCATAAGCCAGGAATATTGTTTGTGTATAGGCAGAACGAAGTCATACAGGGCAAAACAACTTGCTCATAATATTTGTCGTTCTAACACTTCGATTTGTGTATTTCAATGCTGAACACACTTTAGCCATATTGCAGAAGTAAAAATTGTATAGAAATCATCATCATCATCATTAGAGACTGATTATGCCTTTCAGCGTTCACTCTGGAGCATAGTACCTCTAATAAAATTCCTCCATGATCCCCAATTCAATGCTAACATTAGTGCCTCGTTTGATATTATGCCTTTCACATCAAAATCATTCTTCACCGAATCTAAGTACTTTCTGCTTGGTCTACCTCGACTCCTCTTACCCTCCGCTGCCGAGCTCACGAGCTCCTCATTATGGACACCCTCCTGCCATTGTTCCCATCTATTAGCACCTGCCATCATTCTTGCTACTTCCATATCTGTAACCTTGTGAATTAGGTAACGTGTATCCACCCAACTTTCACTCCCATATAACAAAGTTGGTCGAAAGATAGAGCGGTGCACTGCTAGCTTAGTCTTGGTACTTACTTACTTCTTGCAGAAGAGAGTAGATCTTAGCTGAGCAGTCACTGCATTAGCTTTCCTGCACCTCGATTCCAGTTCGTTCGCTATGTTGCCATCCTGTGAGAAAATACATTCCAGGTACTTGAAACGGTCTACCTGTTCTAACGTTGTTCCTCCTATTTGGCACTCAATCTGTTTAAATCTCTTTCACACAGACATTACTTTCGTTTTGTGGATGCTGATCTTCATATCATAATCCTTGCACCTCTCATCGAGCTCTGAAATATTAGTTTGCAACCTTTCTATTGAATCGGCCATTATAACTAAGTCATCCGCATATGCGAGACTGCATATTTTGTTTTCACCTATTTCAATCCCGCCCTGCCAGTCTACTGTTTTCAGCATATGATCCATGAATAGTATGAACAACAGTGATGACAGGTTACAGCCTTGTCTTACCCCTGAAACTACCATGAACCATGAGCTTAATTTGCCATCTACTCTAACTGCTGCCTGTCTACGTAAAGCTCTTCAATTGCCCGCAGAAGTTTGTCTCCTATACCATAATCTCGTAGAACTAACAGTAGCTTCCTCCTAGTAACACGGTCATATGCCTTTTCTAGATCTATGAAACATAGATACAATTCCATGTTACACTCATAGCACTTTTCCATTACCTGCCGTTAGCTTAAGATCTGGTCCTGACAGGCCCGAAGAGGCCTACACCAACACTGATTTTCATCTAACTTGTCCTCAATTAATACTCGCACTCTCCTTTCAACAATACCTGAGAATATTTTGCCTACAACGCTAATTAAAGAGATACCTCGATAGTTGTTACAATATTTTCTTTTTCCATGTTTGAAAATTGGCGTGATTATCGCTTTCGTCCAGTCAGACGGAACTTGTACGAATTCCCACGCCTTCTCAGTTATCCTGTGAAACCATCTGAGACCTGATATTCCACTGTATTTGACGACTTCCGGCTTAATTTCGTCCACCCCATCCGCTTTACTGCACTGTAATCTACTGACCATTTTCTCCACTTCCTCAAATGAGATCCTGTTTCCATCGTCGTTCCTATCCCTTTCTACCTGAAAATCTGACACATCATTGAACGTTTCACCTACATTGAGCAATTCTTCAAAATATTCCCACCATCTGCTCAAGGCATCCAGAGGATTAACTAGCAGCTTTCCTGACCTGTCCAAAACACTTGTTAATTCCTTCTTCCCTCCCTTTCGAAGATTGCTGATTACGCTCCAAAACGCCGGCCGCGGTGGCCGAGGGGAGTGAGGCGCTCCAGTCACGGTCTGCACGGCCACTACGGCCGGGGGTTCGAATCCCCCGTCGGGCATGTATATTTGTGCCTTCCTTAGGATAAGCTAGTTGATAAGTAGTTTGTAAGTTTAGGGACTGATGACCCCGTAGTTAAGTCCCATAAGCTATACAAACATTTTTTTACGCTCCAAAATGGTTTTCCCGCGGCTTGACCCAGAGTTTCTAGCTTATTTCCAAAGTCTTCCCATGATTTCTGCATGGAGTCTACAATTATCCGTTTGGCTTTGTTTCTTTCTTCAACATAATTATCTCTGTCTTCTGATTCCTAGTATGGAGCCATTTTTGAAATGCCTTCTTGTTCTTTTTACAGGCTACTTTGACTGTGTCTTTCCACCAAGCTGGATGTTTCTTCTTGCCTTTACACACTACTGTTCCAAGACATTATCTAGATGCTTCCAGTAGTGTGTCCCTGCCCTGTACCTTGACCACTCGACTTCCAGTGACTGTAAATCATGACATTTAACTTACTGGTACCTTTCCGATATCATTGTTATATATTGTATTGCATTGTTGTACAGAAAATATACACTAAATACAGCACTTCACTGTGAACGACAACATACGATGGTCAGACTCCTGTCAAGTGTACTGACCCCCGACGGCCGAGTTTACACAGATTGCCGCAAAGAACGCTGTATCTCGTGTTATAGACATTCTAAATTCAAGCTCGTTGGGTAAACTTTAATGTTAACAGCTAGACTCAACTGGGGTCTGCGGCTTACAGCACTGCAAACTATTTATAAAGGAGCAATACTGCCTATATTATCGTACAGCTCACCGATGTAGATAGACGCTCTGAAGCGACAATACAACCGTATCAAAATTAATAGAGCCCAACGGTTAATCAATTTAAAAATGGTCAAAGCTTACAGGACGACATCAAGTGAAGCGCTCTGTGTTTTATCAGGTCTCATGCCCATAACTCTTAAGATACAGGAAATAGCCAAATATTATAACCTGGTCAAAACTAAAGACAAACAATCGACATCGTCTTATAGAAGCTGAGCACACCCGACAGAGTTTAAGAGGATAACTGAGAAGGGCCGGCAGCGGTGGCCGAGGGGACTGAGGCGCTCCAGTCACGGTCTGCACGGCCACTAGGGTCGGGGGTTCGAATCCCCCCTCGAGCATGGATATTTGTGTCGTCCTTAGTATTAGCTAGTTCATAATTAGTTTGTTAGTTTAGGGACTTATGACCCCGTAGTTAAGTCCCATAAGCTCTACAAACATTTGAACATTTGAACTGAGAAGGACGCAAACAAATGCTAACCTGTTGAAGTATACACAGATGGAAGCAAGTCAGAAGACGGAGTGGGTTCAGGTATAGCAATATTTGTTAATAAGAAGCTTATTTACCAGATACAGTTAAAACTGTCTAGTGAATGCTCAAACAATCAAGCGGAACAATTCGCCATTCTCACTGCTCTTCAGTTAATAACCAATCTCTCGAATATTGATAGAACTGCAGTAATTCACACCAACAGCAGGATTACTTTGGACTCGTTACGAAATCCGAAGAACTACAACTTCTTGGTTGAAGAAATAAGATGTAATATCAGAAGATTGCAGGCACACAACTGGCTTGTGCATTTCGAATGGGGTGAAAGCACATCGAGGGGTATGGGGGTACTAGCAGCTTCGGCTAGTATTTCGGTACAAATACTCCACACCGTGCGCCGCTGTGAATCTGGGACAGGGCAGAGTCGCGTGGAGCGAACAGCCGCTATCGGGGGCGGAAGACACGCCTTCCCGCTGTCTGGCGCAGGCGTCGACGGCGCCGCGCGCAGTTTGTGGTCGCAGGCGAGTGCAAACTACGGCACGGCAGCATTTGCTTTGCCAGTCACGCGAGTGCAACGCGGTCGGAGCCGAGAAAGCAAACAGGCTGGCGCCGAGTGAGGCGAACTTGGCGAGGGGAGGGGGTAAGGCGAGGCGTCTCGTTAGCAGCGCCGCTTGTTATGCCAGTCAACAAACAGCGCATCCCGGCCGTGTCACCATCGCAAACTCCGCGCGCGAGCTGTTACTCCATTTTTATTCGCCCCCCCCCCCCCCGCCCCCGGCGCGTTATCCCTTTGGTTTCTTTTTTGTTATTCCGCCGCCGACGCAAGGAAGCGAAGCGCTGACGTCAGAGGATCACCTAATTGACAGCGGCGGCGGTAGTTTATCGACAAACGGGGGCGGACTCCGCCGCGCCTGCCGACATCCGGATTGGCGCAGCCCGACCATTACAGCGCCGAAAAAAAGGGGGGGAAGGAAAAAAAATATGTATGTGAAAGCTGAGCAGGGAGGCAGGGAGAGCACGAAACTGTCAATCACTGTAAAATATTTTTGCAAGCTCACGAAGCTGAGTCTGTAAAAATCGGGCAGGCTGAGGGCGGCGTCGACGTTCCCAGAGGAGGGTAGTGACGCCAGCCAGCGGTCACGTTACGTCGGGGGTGGGTGGGGGGTGCGCACCCCGCCGCGGCGGCTCGGGTTTTAATTGAGCCAGCAACAGCCGTGCCCCCGGGCACTACTGCTCGTTACTCGTGCCGAATGCCTCTCCGTAAAACTGCGCAAAGTCTCCCTCGCAGCGCTACGACTCCACAACGTCCTCCTTCGGTGTCGAGATTTTGCTTGGCGTACCAGTCATCATCCTTATATCTACATTATTGCAAGACAAGTCGTTGTTTTACACTGTTAGCATGTTACCAAAAGTCTCAAAAAGTTATAGATCGATTTAGGCTATTTTAAAAATTTTATACGACGCTGTAATAAAAATTATCCTGCACGAGACTATATATTTTTCTATTACACATAGGGCCGGCTCTAGGTGGGGTGGGGAGGGGCGGACCGTGCCGTCGTCCAGGGTGGCAGATTTTTGGGGGCGGCACATTCCTGAATTTTTATGTAGGTCCGATAGGTTAAATTAAACAAGACAATGAAAAGTGAAAGTGTCTTGCATAAATGTGAAAATAAGTTGGAGATTGTGATGATACTGGTGGCCCTCTCATCTCAATGTTATCGTACGATACCGTCTGCGTTGGACCCGGAATCGTGTGGTCTAATAGTGATATATGTTGCGTGTGAAGTTAGTTACAAACGAAATAGCCAGCCTAGGAATCAGTGTAGGACAGTGTCTCGCTGAAACCCTGATTAGTTAACAAGTGCCGGCCGCGGTGGCCGAGGTGACTGAGGCGCTCCAGTCACGGTCAGCACGGCCACTACGGTCGGGGGTTCGAATCCCCCCTCGGGCATGGATATTTGTGCCGTCCTAGTTCGTAAGTAGTTCATAAGTAGTTTGTAAGTTTAGGGACTGATGACCCTGTAGTTAAGTCCCATAAGCTTAACAAACATTTGAACATTTAGTTAACAAGTGATAGATTTCATTAATTAAGAGATTCGCATATGAGGTTTCCAGATAGTTCTATAAACAATAGTTTCATCATCGTACGTCATTTGAATAACTAGACAGACAAATTGTAGAAACTTTTGTAAAACAAAAAGACATGAAAATAAATAGCATTGTATATATGTTAGGCTCATAAACAAGTTGTGTTGACCAGCTAATTGTGTTAATTAATGTAATAGTCGAGATTTCAATATCGTAATTCTTTGTATGTATTGACTGTCGTGAGATTTTGAGCTTACTTTGGGAATTGCCAAGATATTTGATAGTTCAATATATGTTAGGAACATATATGATGTACTCATTAACTAATTAATTGACATTTAACATTCCGTTTTGTTGTCAAATAAAAAGAACCGAGATTAAGACTTAAAATGATATGCGCCATCTAAAATTATTGTATGTATAGTTTTCATATTATATTGTGATTATTTTTGTGTACATGAAATGTTTTACTTGGCCGGCCGCGGTTGCCGAGGGGACTGAGGCGTTCCACTCACGGTCTGCACGGCCACTATGGTCGGGGGTTCGAATCCCCCCTCGGGCATGGATATTTGTGGCGTCCTTAATCTTAGTTAGTTCTTAAGTAGTTTGTAAGTTTAGGGACTGATGACTCCGTAGTTAGTCCCATAAGCTATACAAACATTTGAATTTGAATTTTGTTTTACTTGTGTGTTTGGTAATTGTTATAGTATATTCAATTGTTATGAACAATGCATAATGTAATGTCATTATTGTCAATGTTACATATTTGCCTCACCGCCTTGCATGGGGGAGTTCGAGTTTTGGCGTTTGCAAAGTGCTCTGGAATCTATGTCAGTCTGCGTTTTAAAATGGATGTACTATCAGCTAAGTTCTGTTGCATTTTGTGCGTTATGAATTTGTAATATTTTGGTGGAATAAGAAGCAGTTTGATTGGAAATTAAATAATAAGTGAAAAATTGTAGCTGTGAGTATTTATTTCTACCACGACGCCCTAGGTGAATAATTTTGCAGCGAGCAGAACCCCATACATCGTAATGTTGAATGGTGCTAGATATGCTTCGATTGTTTAGTCACGCGCCAAACTACATTACTGCGCCACCAACATACTCACCATAACAGCTGTGACTGACCTGTGGAGTGAACCACTGCACCGAGACGGCACTGCGTATCGCACGCGCCCGGTAATGTAAGTACATGTAGCCGTACCACTGTCGTATGTTATGATGATTAGAAGCTTTGTTTTACAACTCTGTGGGTGTATAATGATTTAGTTATTAACATCGCTTTGGTATTAGAATTATTTTATTGTCTCCCAGGTCCGCACGTAGGAAAGTACTAACACCAGAAGAAATTGAGCGTCTTCTTCTGCAATCAACTGACGAAGAAGATTACGCTGATTTCTCTGACAGCGATGTGGAAGCAGAAATAGTTTAAACTGCAGATTAATCTAACGAATCTGAGCAGTCATGCGTTGATGAGAATGAAGTGATAGGAATGCCACATGATGAGTGCCATTTTTATATTGGTAAGGACCATGAAACTTTGTGGATAAATAATCCGTTGGCTCTACCAGGGAAAACGAAATGTAAGAATATAAACAAAGTCCTACCTAGCCCGAAACTGAATGGTAGAGAAGCTAGAACTGAAATGGAAAGATTTCTCAAATTTTTTGATATTGAGATAATTGAATATGTTGTTGAAAACACAAACAATTACATAAATAACAAGAGATCATCTGTGAATTACTCAAGGGCTAGAGATTGCAAAACTACTTCTGCTTCTGAAATAACGGCTCTTTTAGGAGCATTGTTTCTTATTGCTGTACAAAAAGGAGGACGCACAATTGTATTAGAATTGTGGGCATCAAATGGAACAGGAATGATTATTCTAAGGGCAGCATTTAGCTACAAGCGCTTTCTGTTCTTGCTCCGGTCACTCAGGTTTGATTATACTTCTACAAGAAAAGAACGACTAGCAACTGATAAACTTGCTGCCATCCGCAATCTCCACTCAGCATTTCTGAACAACTGCAGAAATAACTACAGTCCAGGGGAGTTCACAACCATAGACGAAATGCTTGTCCCATTTCGCGGACGTTGTGGTTTTGTTCAGTACATGCCCAATAAGCCCGCTAAGTATGGATTGAAGTTGTATGCATTGTGCGATAGCAAGACATTTTATACTTTAAATTTTGAAGTATACTACGGCAGACTGAATCCTGGACGATATATTGCACTTAACCAGCCAATGGATATAGTGAAGAGATTGGCTGAGCCAATCAAGGGAACTCACAGGAATGTAACTACGGACAACTACTACAATAGTTACCCTGTAGCCCAGTATCTTTTAGAAAATGGGCTAACGTTCATTGAAACATTGAAAAAGAACAAGAAGGAAATTCCTCCGGAATTTTTGCCAAACAGATCGCGAGAAATTGGAAATTATCTTTCCGGATTTCAAGATGACTTCTGTCTTGTTTCGTGCCAAACGAAAAGGAAAAAGGCTGTACTTTTTCTGTCATCAAAGCATGAAACTGCTGAAATAGACACCGCTACAGGCAAGTCTGTTGTAAATTTGGACTACAATGCAACAATTCCACACAAAGGACCACAAGAAGATTGCCCTTAGCATTGTTCTTTCGTTATCTGGATATTGCTGGAATAAATTCCCAGTTCTTGTTCTTTGCAAACAATCCAGAAAAAAGATTCAGAAGAAGATCCTATCCAACAAACCTGGCCTTGGCTCTGATGGACTGCCATTTGAAAGAAAGGGCTCAGCTCTCTACTCTACCAAGAGATATTCAAGAATTTATGTCACCTCTTCGATCAATTCCCGCCAATCACGATGTGACTGTAAGAAAGTGTGAGAGGTTCCATCTTTGTGGTGGTAAAAAAATAATAAAACTACTGTCACTTGCAATAGCTGCAAAAGATTCGTTTGCAAACAACATTGCCACAATGTTGTCACATGTAATGATTGCTGAGCTTCTCCGGTGGAAGGGAGGAAGAAAGTGTGTGATTCTTGATATGTATTTACTGACTGCCTTATTCTTTATTATTACTACAAAGATTTTATAGATATTACACTTTTTTTCGTAAAACTTGCTTTAACAATGGTAAACAATCGAATCATATCTGTGGTTATAATTTATTTAGAAATTGTTATTAAAGTAGCATTTCGAAATATCCTGGAAACTTATGTCAGATATACTGTAACAATTTTAATTTTCCCTATATATGTATACAGATCATATTAAAAGTTGCTGTTAAGAATGATGTTATACACAATAAATAATTAATTCCACCCAAAAATTAAAAAATTAGCTTTTCTATGTATTTAAATGTAGGCGGCTCTGAGTGCCGCCCGCGCCCGCTGAGGTAACAATCTTAAGCGCGCCTGCCGCAGGGTTAAGAAAACAGGCGCGATATATGCATAAACACTAAGGAACAGAATACTACTATTTACTACGGCCAGAAAACTTACACGGATTTCTAGTAATGAAAAGTGTACATTACGGCCTCCTTGACCTATGAATAATGTCATTTGTATAAATTGTTAGAGTCTGTAACGAAAGAATTTTCTCATTTGTAATAGCTAATGATCAGTTAAATACCTAATATGTGATATAAAATGGGAGGGCTTTTAGAAAAATCACAATATTTCATTGTAAACTAGACGTTGCTGTACTCAGTAAAAATGTTATCTTATTTGATTTTATGTAAAATAACTTGTTACTTTCCTGTTGATGGCAGCCAAAGTCCTTATATTGTATTCTGTTACTTTCGCTCAAAAACATGTTCCACACGCAGAACACCTGTGCTTGTTGCCTTGCGCCCATAACGGTATCGTGAAATATGATTATACGTTTTCAGTTATCTGTATAGTATAGATTTGTTGTAGAGTATGCCTACATTTGTTTTGTCTAGAGATGAAATACGTTGACATTGTCATCTATCTGCGCAAACACATTCTTGGAGGCTTTTTTTTATTGTTCCCTGAGATATTTTTAATTCGGTTAATTGATGGTATCGGTACGGACAGTAGCAACACTAGATTATATCCCTTATATTTATCTTTTTACGTCCCGGTCCTAGTTCAGTGCGCAGTGAACTGGCGTCCTATTGTTTCTTCGTCTAATTATGAGCTACGACGAGTATGTGCAGCCTGTGTAGACAATCGTCTCTGTACCAAGTGCTTTCGCGGAACTTGCGATTTACACAGCAATTAGTCGGTAAAATGCTCCACCTATACTCAAGGAACTAGAAAAAGTGAACAGATTTTAGTTTTATGCTCTGCCGCTGACCTAAATTAATCTTGGTGGACATACTAATTTTGAACTTATGGCTTAAAATGTGAATGGAACACTGACGCTGCTATGATCTTAAAGACATTTTCACGACAAAGAGAGGTATGGCCGGCCGCGGTGGCCGAGGGGACTGAGGCGCGCCAGTCATGGTCTGCACGGCCACTACGGTCGTGGGTTCGAATCCCCCCTCGGGCATGGATATTTGTGCCGTCCTTAGGATTAGCTAGTTCATAAGTAGTTTGTAAGTTTAGGGACTGATGACCCCGTAGTTAAGTCCCATAAACTCTACAAAGATTTGTACATTTTGAAAGAGACGTATGAGTGTAATATGCGAAAATAAGACGTCATATATGAATAAAGCTGACGAAGTCAAAAATGCCCGGGAGGGGGGGGGGCGCTTGAAATTTTTGCACGGGGCGGCAAAATCCCTGGGGCCGGCCCTGATTACATATAATACACCATGATTACATTTAATACATTAATACATACGTAATTTATAGTGGGGACTCATTCTCCCGTAAAACTTCTTAACCGATTTTCTTCATATATTTACACGATTGTTTCCCTTTTAGGAGAGCGATTCAACTTGAATTCAATTTCATCTGCGGATGGTTTTCTTCTTTGCGTCCCAGAACCATTTCATCCTGTTCTTTTCTCAAGCTTCACACTTGTGATTTTATTTCGGCACCCAGTGCAATCTTCGAGATTTTTTTTATATTAATCTGCTGTAGATCCCTCTGAACTTCTTTCAGCCATTCTGTGTCGCATTTACTCTTTGTTATAATGTTTATAAAGAAATCGGGAGCAGACAGGTGTGAAAATTACAGAACCATCAGTTTGATAAGTCATGGTTGCAAAATTTTAACACGAATTATCTAAAGGAGAATGGAAAAGCTGGTAGAAGCTCACCTTGGGGAAGATCAGTTTGGGTTCAGGAGGAACGTACGAACCCGGGAGGCAATACTCACTTTACGTCGTATCTTAGAAGATAGGTTAAGGAAACGCAAACCTACATTTTTAGCTTTCGTAGATTTGGAGAAAGCGTTTGAAAATGTTGACTGGAATACACTCTTTCAAATTCTGAAGTCAGCAGGAGAGTTATTTACAACTTGTACAAAAGCCAGACCGCAGTTATTAGACTCGAAGGGCATGAAAGGGAAGCATCAGTTGGGAAGGGAGTAAGACAGGGTTGCAGTCTTTCTCCGGTGTTATTCAATTTGTACATTGAGCAGGCGGTGAAGGAAAGCAAGGAAACATTTGGAATAGGGATTAAAGTTCAGGGGGAAGAAATAAAAACATTGCGTTTTGCTGATGACATTGTAATTCTGTCAGAGACAGCAAAGGACCTGGAAGAGCAGTTGAATGGAATGGACAGTGTGTTGAAGAGAGCGTATAAAATGAACATTAACAAGAGCAAAACAAAAATAATGGAATGCAGTCTTCGAAAATCTGGCGATGCTGAAGGAATTCGATTAGGTAACGAAACAATGAAGGTGGTAGATGAGTTTTGTTACTTGGGTAGTAAAGTAACATGCGATGGTCGCAGTACAGAGGATATAAAATGCAGAATGGCAATGGGAAGAAAAGCATTTTTGAAAAAGAGAAATTTGCTAACATCGAATATTAATTTAAGTGTAAGGAAGACTTTTCTGAAGGCATTTGTGTGGAGTGTTGCCTTGTACGGGAGTGAAACATGGACGATAAGCAGTGCGGACAGGAAGAGAATAGAGGCTTTTGAAATGTGGTGCTACAGAAGAATGCTGAAGATTAGGTGGGTAGATCGCATAACTAATGAAGAGGTACTGAACAGAATTGGTGAGAAAAGGAATTTTTGGCACACCCTGACGAAAAGAAGGGATCGCTTGGTAGGACACATTCTTAGACATCAAGGAATCGTAAATTTAGCATTGGAGGGAAGTGTGTGGGGTAAAAATCGCAGAGGGAGACCAAGAGACGCGTATAGTAAGCAGATTCAAGTGGATGTGGGTTGTCGTTCTTATGAGGAGATGAAAAGGCTTGCTCAAAATAGAGTAGGGTGGAGAGCTGCATCAAACCAGTCTCCGGACTGAAGACCATAACAACAACAACAGTTTCTTTGCGGTTTTGGAGTCTTCCATCCTGTAGATGTGCGTATAAAATTTGGCTCGGCGTTTTCTGACTTGATCTGTTATTGTGTTTATCTTCCCACAAAGTTCGTTTTGTGGTCACTTCATCCAAATACCGTTTTTGTTTATTGCACCGTAAATCTTCTTGAGAATTTTTCTTTCCTGCTTTTCTATTTCCCTAATTTTTCAGTGACCATCAATCACCATCGTTTCAGCTGCATAGTTGGAAGAATCACTGTCCTCTAGTGTCTTAAGTTTGCGTATGTGGAAACGCACTTCTTGTTGTAATGCGTCCAAGTAAGCTTGTAGGCCTTCTGGAGCTTGGTGACTAATTGTTCATTGGCGATTCGTTTAATCACGAAGACTGTAAAGTTTCTTCGAGTTATTGCAATTTTACCATATTTTGTGATTAAAGCGGATTTATTGTCTGGATTTCTTTCCATATATTGTTCTTTTTTTCCGTAAGATATCTGTAATCCGGTCTTTTGGGAGATTTCATGTAGGTTTTCCACTGCATGACTCGCTTCTGTTCTGCTATTGGTGATAGTTGCAATATCATCAGCAAAAGTAAGGCACTTGACTTTAATTCGGTTTTCAATTTTGATATCAATTTGGATGCCTTTTACTTGAGGTCCACATCCCCTGATGACCTTTTCTACAACAATATTGAAAAGGATTGGGTGTAGTCCGTCACCCTGGCGGACTTCAGTTTTGATTTCAAAGGGTTCAGATACTTCGCCCATGAATTACACTTTGGACGTTTTTCCTGTAAGTGTTTGTTCTGTGATTTTTCGTGTCTATCGGTCGATCTCAAATTCTGGCATTATTTTAAACATTAATCGGCTAGTCGTGGGAGAATAGCCGTGCGCACTAAGGCGCCTAGCTGCGGAACGCGCGGCCGTTCGCCGTCGGAGTTTCGAGTCCCCCTCGGGCACGGGTGTTAGTGTTGTCCTTAGCATAATTCACTTTAAATTAGTGGAATTAGTTTGTAATCCTATGGACTGATGACCAAGTAGTTAAGTCCCTCAGATTTACAAACATTTGAACCTTTACTCGTCTATAGTAACTACTATTTTTCCAATTTCTTTACTTCTGAAATTGGGAAGGGTACTATAAGCGCAAACTTCATGAATTCAATAGTGCATTCGGTTAGTTCAGGATGGGCTGCATTTATTAATAATTTTAGCTCGCTATATATGAAATGACTATTTTATTAAAACTTTATTTTTATACACTCACGCAACTAATATGTTATTGAATTATTTGTTGCGCACTCGACAGCTCTTGATTTAAATGACGCTGTAATGCAAATTCTCCAATCGCAGGTATTCATTTTCGTATGTTTTTCACAGTATAAATCTAGGAAGTGCAAAATTGCTAAGCAGGAGTGGCTAGAAGGCAAATGCAAGGATGTAGAAGAATGTATAAATGGGGAAACATAGATACAGCCTACAGGAAAATAAAAGAAACATTTGGAGATAAGAAAAACAGCTCTATGAATATCAAGGACACTGATGGAAAACCAGTTCTCAGCAAAGAAGGGAAAGCTGAAATGTGGAAAGAGTATATAGAGAAGCTCTATGAAGGAAATGAACTTAGCGACAATATTGTAGAAAGGGGAGAAGACGTAGATGAGGATGAAATAGGAGATACTATACTGAGAGATGAATTTGACAGAGCACTGAAAGACCTAAGTCGAAACAAGGCCCCTGGAGTAGATGATAGTCCCTCAGAGCTACTGAAGTCTCTGGGAGAACCAGCCATGACAAAATTGTTTGACCTGGCGTGTAAGATGTATGAGACAGGTGAAGTACCCTCAGACTTTAAGAAAAATGTTATAATCCCCATTCCAAAGAAAGCAGGTGCAGACAGGTGTGAAAACTACAGAACCATCAGTTTTATAAGTCATGGTTGCAAAATATTAACACGAATTATATACAGAAGGATGGAAAAGCTGGTAGAAGCCAACCTTGGGGAAGATCAGTTTGGGTTCAGGAAAAATGTAGGAACACGGGAGGCAATACTCACTTTACGGCTTATCCTAGAAGATAGATTAAGAAAAGGCAAACCTACATTTCTAGCTTTTGTAGATTTGGAGAAGGCTTTTGACAATGTTGATTGGAATAAACTCTTTCAAGTTCTGAAGCAAGTAATTTGTACATTGAGCAAGTTATAAAGGAAAGCAAGGAGAAATTTGGAGAAGGAATTAAAGTTCAGGGTGAAGAATTAAAAACATTGCGTTTTGCCGACGACGTAGTAATTCTGTCAGATACAACAAAGGACCTGGAAGAGCAATTGAACGGAATGGACAGTGTTCTGAAAGGTGCATATAAGATGAACATTAACAAGAGCAAAACTAGGGTAATGGAGTGCAGTCTAAGAAAATCAGGTGATGCTGAAGGAATTAGATTGGGAAACGAAGCAATAAAGGAGGTAGATGAGTTTTGTTACTTGGGCAGTAAAATAACAAATGATGGTCGAAGTACAAAGGATATAAAATGCAGAATGGCAATGGGTAGAAAAGCGTTCTTGAAAAAGAGAGATTTGTTAACATCGAATATTGATTTAAGCCTAAGAAAGTCCTTTCTGAAGGCATTTGTATGGAGTGTTGCCTTGTATGGGAGTGAGACATGGACGATAAACAGTGCGGACTGGAAGAGGATTGAGGCTTTTGAAATATGGTGCTACAGAAGAATGCTGAAGATTAGGTGGGTGGATCGCGTAACTAATGAGGAGGTACTGAACAGAATTGGGGAGAAAAGGAATTTCTGACATATCTTGACTAAAAGAAGGGATAGATTGGTAGGACACATTCTTAGACATCAAGGAATTGTGAATTTAGCGTTGGAGGGAAGTGTATGGGGTAAAAATCGCAGAGGAAGACCAAGAGATGGATACAGTAAGCAGATTCAGACAGATGTAGGTTGCCGTTCTTATGTGGAGATGAAGAGGCTTGCTCAGGATAGGGTATTGTGGATAGCTGGATCAAACCAGTCTCCGGACTGAAGACCACAACACACACAAATCTGAATTCGAGACTAAATGCTATAATGTTCCAGCCTGGCTATTAATTTTTGAGATTAACAAATTTACAGAAGGAAGAGGTTTGAAGTTAGAAGCTATGAAAGATCCCAATCAGAAAATTACGGGGAAAAAAAATTGGAAAAAATATTAAATGCATTTAAATGAAATGGCAAGCTAATTAACGGTAGAGTGATGTGCAGGCAGAACATTACAAAAATAATCGACGAGCAGTTACCTTTAACAAGAGATCCATCGGTGGTTGAAATTTGGCTGTAAATGAAATTTTCATAATATGATAACCACTCGCCGAATAGTGGATGGCAGTTCGTCAATATCAAACTACGACCGTAAAGTAAGATAAGTGACATGATAAAAATCGGATAGGAATATTACGTAGTCAAATACATCGGACTTCTAAATATTTACAAGGAAATCGACTGCAGATTCTATTGCCGGTAAATGATAATATTATGGAATAAATTTTGAAACAAGAGTGGCAGGCTACACGAATTATCACCATTCAATATTAACTAAAAACTGTGCCATCCATTGTTGCGGTGATTCAACAAGGCTGAAAAAGACATTATGCGCGGAGGGAGGATAGGGCAAAATTATTAATAAAAATTCATAAGTGCGAATTTAAGTGAGAGATGGGGTTTATTTATAAATTTAAGATACGCGCACAGCACATATATTTACCTGAATGTACATAACAGCGGCCACATAAAAATAATAAAGTACATCCCCCGTCTGCAAGATGCTATCGCTACGAAGTACAAAACAAGAGTACCTTGTGTCTTAAAAAAATTGAAAGTGATATTCTTAAATTATTACTCTGATATTCATAGATAATTATTTTTACATGCCGAAATAATATAAAATACAAAATGTTCCTGATAATATCGGGGAAAGGAAACCGTGTCATTATAATGCGGGAAAATGGAAGCATGGCGATACTGAACGGAGGGTGGGGAATGGGGTGGTCAGATACTGTTACCCTTTGGTGCACACCTACCATTGTTCCAGAAGTTTGCGGCAAGACAACACTGCTGAATTTCGGGTCAATTAGTGCTTCCGAACTTCAAGTAACTAATAAATTCACGAAATTTCGAGATTTTTCAAATTTCGTATTTTGACGTCAAAATTTTAGGGGCGGTAAAAAAAAGGCGGTAGGATACCATAGACCAGTAAATTATATATATCATATTCAGAGAATACATGACATCAATTACGACTGGGCAAAGCTGAAAATGTGTACCCAGCCGGGATTCGAACCCGAGTCTCCCGCTTTCTAGGCTGTTGCGCTGACCCCTATACCACTTTTTTTTTCTTTTTTTTTCTGGGTAGTTCGGTTCATTGCGGTCGCTGATCTTGATCGTTCGTTGTTGTTCTATTTGTTCTCGGCTCAGCTTATTTTATTACAGAGGGTATTCAGCCCTCTGACCAGGCGCGCTAAGCCCCGACGCCCGGCCACCACTGGGGGACACAGTGATCACCACACCTGCAAGGACTACCTAAGCACGCCTCCCGTCAGATACACATTCCCAGCTTCGCCCTGCCCACAGTACTCAAACTCGTAGTTATGAAACTAACAGATTCACAAACATTTGTGTTGTTTACACAACACTAATAAACATTCCGATGTATACAGGGTGAGCCACTATCGTCACCATGAATAACTCCGAAAGTATGATAGGAGCTCAAACGTCTGTGGGACAAAACTTACAGGGGACAACGGGAGCCAGAATATGATTTGGTATTTGTTGCTATGTGGGGTCGCTTCAGAGATATTATGCTTAACTTTGGTTTTTCTAATGGGATGATACAGTTTGGTATTTATTTTCTGATAGTGGCTATCGAGACGAAAATAAAAATGTTTGTAAATCTATCGCACTCAACTGCGTGGTCAATAGTCCGTAGCTTACTAACTACTTAAACTAAGGTAAACTAACCCAAGGACGACACAAACACCCATGCCCTAGGGGGACACTTGAGCCCCTGACGACTTCGGCTGTGCGCCCCGCAGGTTACGAAAAACACTAACGAAATTCAGTGAGAGCTAGAGACTTATACGCTGAAATATCCTCAACGTACTCATCCTACACGTCGCACATTTAAATATGTGTATAATAATCTGGATCTTTACCACATCGGAAACATCGGCCAAAGGAAGGTTACCAACGAGAAAGCGGCACTTGGTACTCTTGCCTCAGTGCTTCGAGATTTTTCTGTTCGCGTCAAATCGCAACAGAATCTGGAATGAGCCAGAGTAGTATTGTTCGTGTTCTACATCGCCATAAATATCATCCTTACATATCAGTCTCCATCAAGAATTTACTGGTACGGATTGTATGCGAAGCATAGAATTCTGCCGATGGACTCAATGTCAGATTCAGAGGGATGACACATTTATTAATTTGATTTTATTTACTGACGAGGCTACATTCACGAACCATAGAAATGTTAACTTGCATAAATGCGTTATTGGCCAACTGAAAATCCATGTTGCCTGTGGCAAGGTGTATATATTTGCAGTATGTATTATAAAAATATATAGCGTCGTCCAGAAGAATGTTTATTACAGCATCGTGTAAAAGTTTTGAAGTAGCCTAAACCGATCTACATCCACTTTAAGATATACAATTACGCAACCTGATCCGGGTCGCCTGTTAGGTATTGTTTGCATTGCTAACGCCGATTCCTGCTACCGCACGCTCAAATTCTAGGATATTAAAAAAAAATTTTTTACTAAAGGTTTTAACGAAGGTTTCAACGTCAACATTAAAGTTCGCTGTAAAACTGTAATTGTTTTCTCAAGAAAAATCGAACGCAGTTCTAAAATGTACGCGGTTTCATTAAAAAAAGACGTACTTGCTTTACGTCTCAGTTGATACCGGTGCTAAAACCGGTCACTAAAGAAAAATGCATGTGCCCTTCGACACTAGCATGAGTCAAAAACCGCGGTTCAGTGTGTGTAACCATTCACGAAATAAAACGGCTGTTACAACATACGTGTTTAAAGTTGTTACGAAACTTTTCGAGAAATTCTTGAACGGTTTACTTCTAATTTTTCCGTGATACTCCATTGAACATTCAGACGAAAGTAGGATGTATGTTAATATAGATTTGTAGCGAACGCGGCAATCCTTAGAAAATGCTAAATATGAACAGGCATCGAAATCTCTGTGCCCACACCTTCCTCCATTTCTATTCCTATTTATTAGCTTCCTCTTTGTTTCTTTGGGTTCACTCTGTACAAGCTAGCTAAAAACGCGGAATTGTTCGGGTATTTATTTTTTCCAGTATTCAGTTAATGCATGGCAGCGGTGGAATGGCCCAGCGGTTTAAGGCGCCTTGCTACGAAGCGCGTGGTTGTTCCCGTAGGAGTTTCGAATCCTCCCTCGGACGTGTGTGTGTGTGTGTGTGTGTGTGTGTGTGTGTTATCCGTAGTACAAGTTAGTTGAAGTAGTTTGTAAGTCCAGGATTTTATGACTACAATAGGTAAGTCCCACAGATTTACAAACATTTGAACACTTTTCAGTTACTCCATGTACTTCTCCCTCCTCTGTATGTTTATCCCCTCCTTCCCCTTCATCTACGTCTGTGCCCCCTCCTCGTCCTTCGCCGCCTTTTCTTCCTCCTCCTCCTCACCCCTCCATTCCCCTTCTTGGCCATTACCTCCTCTGCTCTCAGCCATTCTCCTCCTGTCCTCTCTCTCTCTCTCTCTCCTTCCCCTGTACACGAAAAATTATATATGCCAAATTTCCTGCTGATCCATGAAACGCTGTCGAAGTTTGGAGTAAGGAACTGTTCGCCATACGCCGACAGTGATGTTTCCTTTGTTTTGAAGGTTAAGTCTGTGAAATTTTATCCCACCGGATGAGCAATATTGCAGCGCATTAAAGTGGTGATATCCATACAAGATTGCCAATTTCGATTTTTTTCCATTTTTCAGGTGTCCCTTAGGGTTTTTTTTTTCATCTAAACCACCCCTGTACTAAACCAAACAAAGCAAAAAAGTTCAAATAGGTCAAACCATTTCTCACTTTTAGAGAGATATAATAATAGTAATATATGTTATTATTATACGACGTGTGTTCAAATGGAAAGGTACGAAACGAAACTGTGAGTATAATTTAAGTCTTTATTGAAAAATAAACACCAGAGGCATGCCCCTAACTATCCCTCTGTTTAACTAGCCGAGGATTTCCTGTTCCCAGAATTCAAGTGAATGTAACAAGAGCCAGTTCTTTACTGTGTCCTTCAGTTCGACGTTCTAGTTTAAGAGCTTTCCTTTGAGATATTTTATTTTATTTTATTTATTTGCGGACTAAACAGATGGAAGTCACAGGGTGACACATCCGGGCTTTAGGGTGGTTGCTCAAGTTGCTCCCATTTTAATTTGGCCAGTACACTTCGTGTGACCCTGGAGACGTGTGGACGCAAGTTATCGTGGAGCAGAATCATTCTCTCGGTGAGCAGGGTAGGCCGTTTACTCTTGATGGACTTGCGGAGGCTACTGTCTCATAATACACGTCACTGTCGATGGTTTTTCCGTGCTCAAGGAAGTCGCTGAGTGTCAGACCTCGGACGTCGAGGAAGACGGTGAGCATCACCTTGCTTGCTGAGAGCACAGCCTGGAATTTTGTAGGGAGAGGTGACGACGCATGCTTCCATTGCATACTGTCTCTGGCTCGAAGTGATGACGCCAGTTCTCGTCACCGGTGACAATCCGCCCCAGGAATGTAGGGTCTTCATGATAACGGAACAGGTGTTGTAATACGTGCTCGATAATATGGTCCTTTTGCGGTTAGCTGAGCTTCTTCGGAACCCACTGCGCACGCACCTTGTGGTTACCAAATCTGTCGCACGCAATTGTCCGCACTGTTCCAACGCTGACTCCTACCATCACTGCCAACAATCGCATTGTGACACGCCGATCGCTTCTCACCGGGTCGTTCACCGTGTCCATGCATTCGACCCTGAGTATCGTATTTGCCGTCACCTGTGCCGAGGTTGTTTCCTCCGAAGTTAAGCGTGTCTGTACTTGGATGGACAACCGTCCAGGTACGCCACGGGCTGTTGACAATTTTCCCTTTGCCTTACGGCGAAGGGGACAGGAGGGATGGTGGTGCAAAGTCTTGATCACCAGTCTCTGCACCAATGTCCTGAATTAAATTCCAAACCGCTGCGCAGTGTCTCATGGAGTGAGGGCATATGACGCTGTTGATGGCGATCCGTCCGTCGGATGGGGACGTTAAGCTCGGTGTCCCCCTTGAACCTTTTCGAGAGGAACAAGCTATGTGCCGGCACCGGCTGAACCTCTCACTTCTCCCATCATCTCCAACACGTCACTATACTACACACGCACCCATTACAATCACGTACACTTAATATGCACACTTCAGCACACAGTTGTGGTTGTACTTAGTCGTTGTGTTAATATTTTAGGCGTAAATCGTTTACTATCAAAAACTGTTTTTACAACAACAGTACTAGAAAATGCACGCTCGTATTGCTAGGTAGTTGTGGATCCCATTAATTCCTTAAATGTCACATATGTAAACACCCGATAGTCTCTCTCGCCAACCGATATGGATAATCCAGTACGCAATCCGTGTGCCCATTGTGAAACAGGCCGGCCGCGGTGGCCGAGGTGACTGAGGCGCTCCAGTCACAGTCAGCACGGCCACTACGGTCGGGGGTTCGAATGGGGGTTCGGGCATGGATATTTGTGCCGTCCTAGTTCGTAAGTAGTTCATAAGTAGTTTATAAGTTTAGGGACTGATGACCCCGTAGTTAAGTCCCATAAGCTTAACAAACATTTGAACATTTGAACATTTGTGAAACAAATAGAAAATTTATAGTATAAAATAAAACGAACCGCCATTATGAACAATGATACACATGCTAAAGCAATAAGAAAATAAGGATCGATCTGTCAGAGCCAAGGTTACCCAAATGACACTTTTCACAACTGGAGCAGCGGTTCGTGCAGCCACGCTGTGCCACCATCTAGAGGCGCTATCAGGCAAGTACGGCGTTTTGCATAGTACTGACGCACATCGTTCGAGGTCAGATGTGCCCCTGTCAGAAAAGTATCAAAGATCGATTTTGACATCTGCCAGAAACAATGTGTGTGAGTGTGTGTGTGTGTGTGTGTGTGTGTGTTTGTGAATGGGAGCGTCCTATCCTAATGGTCTGGAAACTGATGTCTAGACTCGAGCTTTTCCTTTTCTACAAAATAGCTGTCCATCGCAAACAGCATTTAGAGACTCAACGGGAAAAGGTGGGAAACAATGGACGGAATAATTTCCGTCTGAAACCCGCTAAAGTCGAGTAAGGTATTAAAATTAAGATGTGAGTGGCAAAAGTAAGTATGAAAATGTCACGAAACTGATTCTTTTTCTCAAAGAGTTACTGGAAGATAATTTATCACTCTAGGAAATATCTAATTAGAAAAAACACCCTTCATGCACAAACTCATTCTGGTGTAATAAGTAGCAAAGAAGATTTAAAAAGTACAAAAACAACCTCTTTAGATATTCTATCTGGAATGTTTTAGAAATACGTCACCCACAGTACAGAGCAGTAAAAACTTTCGAGAATTTCAGAAGATGATGAATAACCTATTTCCGCAACTGTAAAATTATAAAGAAACTGCAACTTTATCTTTTACTCCGTTTCGCATAATTGTGAAGATATTTTTCCGTAGTCTTTCGTGCTTCTTCAGCTGTCATTTTCTTTTTACCTTACCTTGAACAAAGAAATTGTACTAAACAGTATAAAAATTCATTGTTTTTAGCGGCTGGTAAATTTTATATTAGTTTGTTTTATTAAGATTTTGAGTATTTTACACTGCTAAAATATACTTGAGTATTTATTTTGTACCTATTCCCGGAATGTATGACATTAACTGCGAATCGGTTAAGTTGAAAAAGTGTACCCAGCCGGGATTCGAACTCGGGTCTCCTGCTTTCTAGGCAGTTGCGCTGACTACATCACTGGGGACACAGCGACCAGCACACCTGCGCAGAATTACTCAAGCACGCCTCCCGTCACATACAAATTCTCAACTTTACCTTGCCCACTAGAACTCAAACTACGTAGTTACTTTGTAAACTAATTCCCGTAAGAGTAAGGGCCGAGGAGTGCCTCCGCACTGAACAAAGGATCATTGCCCGTTATCGGCAAATTGTGTAGGTTATATATGTGTGGTATCTGTTCTTTCGGATATGTCGAAAAGAACAGACACCACATACATATAATGTATTTATTTAAAGTTTGAAAATATTATTCACCTCTTTTCTGTTAATAGTATTACATAATCATTTTATACTTTCAGTTTTTTTGTGATCGAGACAGTGTTTAGAGGTACTTAAGTGCCTGGCAGAGGGTTCATCGAACCACCTTTATACTATTTATCTCCCATTCCATTCTCGAATAGCGCGCGGGAAGAAAGAACACCTGAATTCTTCGTTCGAACTCTTATTTCTCGTATTTTATTCTGTTGATCTTTTCTCCCAATGTAAGTGGGAGTTAACAACGTATTTACGCTTTCGGATGAGAATGTTGGCGATTGGAGTTTCGTAAGTAGCTAGCCCACGCCGCAGCGATAACCGACGTTGTTGTAATGATTCCCATCCCAGATCCTGTATCATTTCCGTAACGCTGTCTTCCCTGTATGGTGACAATACAAAACGAGCTACCCTTCTTGGACTCTTTCGCTGTCCTCCGTCAAACGCACCTGATAAGGATCCCACAATGGGCAGCAATACTCCAAAAAAGAACAGACAAGCCTAGTGTATGCAGTCTCTCTAGTAGTTCTGTTGCATCTTTTAAGGGTTCTGCCAATAAAACGCAGTCTCTGGTTCGCCTTTCCCACGACATTATCTACGTGTTCTTTCCAGTTTAAGTCATAAGTAATAGTAATTCCTAGGTATTTTGTGGAGTTTACGGCCTTCACTTTTGGTTGATTATCTTGTAAAAAAGTTTAACGGATTTCTTTTCGTACTCACGTGGACGACTTCACACTTCTCATTATTTAGATCAATTGCCAATTTTTACACCACAGTGATAACATAGTAAGATCGTTCTGCGGTCATCCAGGGACATGTTGTCATTAGCACGTAAAAAAGTTGGACCATCCTCCCCACGTTTACTGACTTTAAGTGAACCTAGATGAGAACGAATTTGCATACGAGTCCATCGCGGGAGGACACAAGGGTCGCACGCGAGAGCTCTCGTCGTTAAAAATTTGCACACCGAGTCCTCCGCGGCGCGCTCTTGACCACAAAGTCACCTCGTTTAGCGCGTCCCGATCTAACCTCGGCAGTCGGCAGTCGGCAGTCCTCCCCTTCCCTTTTTTTATCTGCGTCTCCGCCCCGCAGCCTCTAGCAGTGTGGTGACTACTGGTGTAATTGCGGTGACAGAGTGGGGAGAAAAAGTTGTCTCATTTAGCAGCGCCGGCGGCGGTTTTATTTCCCACCGCCGCGCCCACTCATAGTTTTGCCAACAGCTGCGGCAATAACAGAACCAGAACGGCCCTCCAAGCTACAAGGTGGCAACTTTTTTAAATTTTTTTTATCTGGTTGCCAGAGGTGACAGGAGGGAACCGGACGGGCGCTACATACAGAGAAAGAAAGGGGCGGACGTCCTATTTTTCCACAAAAACGAAGAGCCGCTCAGTGTTCTATCGAGAGCACTACAAAGTCACGACTTGTCAGAGGGAACAGTAGATTCGTTCGAGGAACCACATAATGACAGAATATCTGACAAGTAGTTTTCAGTAGTTCGCAAACGAACTAATTCGGAAAAGGGCTCCCACAGGGGAACTACGCGAACTAGTTCCCAGATCCCTCGCCTCTTACTTCGTTCGCTCCGTTTCCGAAGACTGGCGGGAAACAGCGAGAGGACGCAAGAGCGCGCAGAATCATGTGATTCCCTTCTGCCATTTACCGTCATTTCGAGCCGAGTCCGTTATTTATATAAAAAAAGCATTTTATTCAACAAAATAAACGCTTTTGGCATATCTTATTACAAATTATTCTTCAATGACCTAATAAATAACTTGGTCTTGGATGAGGTAGTGAGACAATGGAGACAACTAAATAGTAATATGAAGATCAAAGGTGAACAAATAGGGTACAAGGTCAAACATAATGCAATTGTGGACTGCCTGGCATTCGCAGATGACATGGCACTGTTAAATGAAACAGAAGAAGAGGCAATGATAGCACTAAAAAATCTAGCTGAAGTAGCAGAAAAGGTTGGACTAAAGATTGCAAATAATAAGACCAAGACATTGAACACTGGGTCTGACTGGGAGATAGATGGACAAGTGGTTGAGAAAGTCGAGAGTTCTCGTTATTTGGGAGAGAAAATAACTGGTGGAATACAGAGCAGCAGTAGCGCAGTAGACAGGGCACAGCTCTTGCAGAAGCTTCGGTACGCAGTGAAAAGAACATATGGCAAGAAAATCTGTACGGAATACCAAATTGCGACACTACACAGCAACTGTAAGAAATGCTCCACTGTATGTATCAGAAACGATCACACCGATAAGAGAACTTGTATATAGTTGGAGAAGGAGGAGCAGAAAATTTTAACGAGACATATGGGGCACTAAAAAATGGAGGTATCTGGATACACAGAACACGAGAGGACCTGTACGAAAATTTTGAACCTATATCGAGCGAGATACGGAAAAGGTTACGATTCGATGGGCACATCATGAGGATGGACGATGAGGGGCTGACTAAGAAGATGTGGAATGCAACATGTCATACGGCGAACAACTGGGGCCGGCCGAGGTGGCCGAGGGGACTGAGGCGCTCCAGTCACGGTCTGCACGGCCACTACGGTCGGGGGTTCGAATCCCCCCTCGGGCATGGATATTTGTGCCGTCCTTAGTATTAGCTAGTTCGTAAGTAGTTTGTATGTTAGGGACTGATGACCCCGTAGTTAAGTCCCATAAGCTATACAAACATTTGATCAACTGGGTGAAGGAAGTTAGAGATGACTGGAAGACTGTAGGAATAAAAGAAAGGAATCTGCAGGCACTGGTGCAGCACAGGGAGAAGTATAAACGGTTGGTGGACGGTCACAGGTGGCCGGACACCAAAATCGAAGTCATCATAACAGAACCAGAAAGAAACAGAAGAGGCGAGATAATGAGGAGGTATTGGGAAGAAAGAAGACCTGCTAAACAAGCCACACGTGATCCTGAAGGGTCCTAACGTAGCAGAAGAAGAAATAAATAACTGGTTTGTTTGCCTGTTTGTTTGTCTAATTACCCAAAATTACGGGTAATAGCACACGCTTGGGCAACACTGACCGTTATAAATAAATAAACAAATAAAAACAGCTACAATAACAAAAGGAAGAGCACATACAGCAAGTGGTAGAAAAAGTCGAAAAGAGCTAACGAGTAACGATCTGTCTCGGTAATGGAAGCTGACGAACGAAAATGAGCGACCTTCATCGCGACGGAGCAGCGAACTAAAATGAGAGCTACCGGTCACGAACTAAAATATGCGCTACCGGGCGCGAACTATTATGCCAAACATATCCCGCTCCTTAGTTCGCTGGATCCCTTTTCCGAAGACTGACGGGCAATAACGAGAAGGCGCGCAGCAGACTTAATAATCACGTGCTTGCCTTCTGCCGATGAGTGCCATTTCGAGGTGAGCGTCTGCCACCTTGAGTTACATAGCCGAATGCTACAATACTTCTGTTTTAAAGTATTCTGCACTCTGCAGTATCTGATTAATAAATTCCATAATGCTGAGTATAAAGATAACTCAAAATTTAAACGTGAGAAATTATCCCCAAACTGTTTTCTATGGTCTGCATGATATCGTTAGTGGCTCACGCAACAAGCAGCTAGGTGGGGGAACTTCTCCCTCCATCTGCATGCGTAGACGACACCGCTCAGACGTCACTGGGAACGGACGAACTAAAAGAGCGAACTAGTTCGCGACAGAGCTGCGAATAAACTGAGCGCTTACAGCCGCGAACTATTGTGCGCAAGACTACTGACAAGAAACTCTACGGAAGTGTCACAATCTGATTTTTCCGAAATTTGGATATGTTATAACACATGAAATATTAAGTGGTACGTATTTTTTAGCGACGGTAAAACATAGTTACGGAATGAAACGATCCCTTTAAAATGGGGGCTAAATTGGAAAAATTGCGATAACTTAGAGTTGGTCAAGCGATTTTAATGATTTTTGTTATGAAAGTATATTACGACCAAAGATGAAAATCGTCGTAGATATATTGGAGAGGAGTGAAAATTACGGAGCTAACTACCCCGAAAGAAACCAATCTTTTGGTACAAAAATTAGTTTTGAGTTAATCGAAGTAGAATTTAGTAAAACTTCAAAAGGGAGGCTAATTAAAAAGCACGTATTTTTTTAAATACAGAGTGTTACAAAAAGGTACGGCCAAACTTTCAGGAAACATTCCTCACACACAAATAAAGAAAATATGTTATGTGGACATGTGTCCGGAAACGCTTATTTTCCATGTTAGAGCACATTTTTATATTTCTCTTTAAATGTAAATTGAAATAATTCGTGCAGATAATTGTCAAATTACCCTTTTTTATTTAGTATGTACTATACTTCCTCGATTCACGTCATCGACACAGATTTTCTGTGAACGTTTGGGCAAGAATTGTTGATGATGTCTTGATTGGGCCCCATTGCCAGGGGCGCATCTACAGGTATTAAATCTGTGAATATGGGCCGCAAACAAGTAGGTTTATAGCTTATCTGACACATCTGTAATACATTGTACTAATTTAGTTCATTTATAGTACTAACCTCCACAACCATATCAACCATAAGCTAAGGATCACATTAAGTAAAATAACAATAATTTAGCATATAACACTGAAAAGAATAGTTGTAAAATATTAGGACCCACTAAATAATTGGTGATGGGTTATAAGTAGACCGCGGATCTCTAGCCCATAACCTATTCTTTTCCTGAGTTCCTAGTTGCAAATAAACTTATAACAATCTGTTTGATGACTAATTGAAACCAAAACCGCTAATTTTATAGCACATAAAACAACTTATTTTGACGTTATCGCCTATTTTTATCTATTTCAGCTTTAGAAGCCTAAAAGGCGTATCTTCTATTTTCAAAAGGCTTGCTTCAAAGAATCAAAGGTAGAAGCACTGAAGATGCTGTCTGAAAAATAAAATAAAAAAAAAAATAAAACAAAATAAAAATACAGTGCTGCCATCGGTCTGTATCGGCGAAGTTAATGTTATGTAAAAATTATGTGGACTCAACTTTTTGGTACGCGCTGTAAAATTTCCGAGAAGGTATTGCGGGGTCTTGCATATGGATTGTAGATGAAGCAATTGATAGTCTTGGACGGAATATTTCAAAAACGATTGTTGATAATCCAGAACTTTTTTGATTTTTTCATAACAACTCCAGAAGACTAAATAAGAAATAATCGCACTCTTTGTCAGTACTCACGCAGATAAAAATGAAGTGCTTCTGGCTTTGACGAAATCCGCTGCACATATAGTTGCAGTGTTTCATTGTTCCAAGTGTTCTACTCTTTGATGCTGTATGTCAACTTGTGTAGCGCTTGGTATAAATCGTGTAGCAAAGCACGTACCGCTAGTGTTCCCTAATTAAAATAAATAAATCTACACAGTAGGAAACTTTTGGGCAAGCAACCGTTAAGGGTTCTACTGAATGCAGCATTATTGTCAAACAAGTGCCGAAAATGAAATTCGCCGATCACATCCGTTGATGTAGGAACATTCGTTCTCAGTATATAGATAAATACTATAAGATGAGCGCCACTCCTTATTTACTGGTAAAATCTACAAAAAGTTTCAGTCAGGTTTTGTGAAGCGAACTATGGTCTGAAACCAATGATTTATTCAGTATTTGATAAATAATATATTACATGTATTTCAAGATACGACTTATGATTTGCATAGAATTTTTCATATCAAATGTTCAACAGTTTTCCATAATAACTCACGGTCACGTATTTCTTTGTATAAGAACAAAATAGCGCTACAGAATCGAAACTGGTAACGTATGGTTTCAGTGTCTGCTAATAATTCGGACTATTGCGAAGCTTTCTGCAAAAGACTATGGAAACAATCTCAGAATTTTAATGCTGGTTGCTAGCACTATTGTACTTCTTAGGAAGAAACTTCAAAATATTGTAGAAAATCGTGCGTATTTATGATACTGCTTGAGAGCAACATTGCCCAATGAAGGTTTAAACTAGCTTATGCTAAAGGAAACACACACACACACACACACACACATATATATATCCGATGGATGAGTCGAACGTCCGACGGGAGCGGTCGCACAATCCATGACATGCTGCCTTCAGCCACCCGGCCATTCTCGCGTGGCCATTGTATTTTTATCTTCGAAAAACTATAGAGGTTTGGCATCAGTTTGGTTAAATAATGCCGCGGTGGAGCGGGGGAGCGCACTGAGGCGCTAAGCTACGATGCGCGAGGTCGTTCCCCGTCGAGGGTTCGAATCCCCCCCTCGGGCATGGATGTTTGTGCCGTCTTTACTATAAGCTAGTTCATAAGTAGTTTGTAAGTTTAGGGACTAATGACCCCGCAGTTAGGTCCCATAAGCTTAACAAACATTTGAACATTTTGATGATTAATGTTTTGTGATGTTTTCAGTCTCCTTATTGTAAACGAATAAAAATTTGCTCATAAGTCAACACTACTTATTTTACATTATGTTTATTTCTTCTGAATAATACCTTTTAGGACCTATATTAAATTTTATTTGCCCTAAATGAGGCAATGAAACAGCCTATTTTAGGCGTCTAAAATTCTCTTTTTATGGCCTAAAAACATACTTCTGGCCATTAAAATTAGTACACCACGAAGATGACGTGCTAAAAACGCGAAATTTAACCGACAGGAAGAAAATGCTGTGATATGCAAATGATTAGCTTTTCAAAGCATTCACATAAGGTTGGCGCCGGTGGCGAAACCTACAACGTGAAGACATGAGGAAAGTTTCTAACCGATTTCTCACACACAAATAGCAATTGACCGGCGTTGCCTGTTGAAACGTTGTTTTGATGCCTCGTGTAAGGAGGGAAAGTGCGTACGTTTCCGACTTTGATAAAGGTCGGATTGTAGCCTATCGCGATTGCGGTGGGTGATCACCTAGCGGTTTAGTCCCCTACAAAACCAACAACAGCGATTGCGGTTAATCGTATCGCGACATTGCTCATTTCTGCTCGCGTTGGTCACGATGCAATGGCTGTTAGCAGAATGTGGAATCGGTGGGTTCAGGAGGGCAATACGGAACGCCTTGCTGGATTCCAACGGCCTCGTATCACTAGCAGTCGAGGTGACTGGCATCTTATCCGCATGGCTGTAACGGATCATGCAGCCACGTCTCGATCACTGAGTCAACAAAATGTTCAAATGTTTGTATAGTCTATGGGACTTAACTACGGGGTCATCAGTCCCTAAACTTACAAACTACTTATGAAGTACTTACGAACTAGGGCGGCACAAATATCCATGCCCGAGGGGGGATTCGAACCCCCGACCGTAGTGGCCGTGCAGACCGTGACTGGAGCGCCTTAGTCCCCGCGGCCACCGCGGCCGACACTGAGTCAACAGATGGGAACGTTTGCAAGACAACAACCATCTACACGAACAGTTCAACGACGTTTGCAGCAGCATGGACTATCAGCTCGGAGACCATGTCTGCGGTTACCCTTGACGCTGCATCACAGACAGGGGCGCCTGGAATGGTGTACGCAACGAATGGCAAAACGTCATTTTTTCGGATGAATCCAGGCTCTGTTTACAGCATCATGATTGTCGCTTTCGTGTTTGGCGATATCGCTGTGGGTGTACATTGGAAGCATGTACTCGTCATCGCCATACTGGCGTATCACTCGGTGTGATGGTATGGGGTGCCATTGGTTACATGTCTCTTTCACCTCTTGTTCGCATCGACGGCACTTTGAACAGTGGCCGTTACATTTCAGATGTGTTACAACCCGTGGCTCTACCCTTCATTTGTTTCTTGTGAAACCCAACAGGATAGTGCACGACCGCATGTTGCAGGTTCTGTGCGGACCTTTCTGGATACGGAAAATGTTCGACTGCTGCCCTGACCAGCACATTGTCCAGATGTCTCACCAATTGAAAACGTTTAGTCAATGGTGGCCGAGCAACTGGCTCGTCACAATACGCCAGTCACTACTCTTGATGAACTGTGGTATCGTGTTGAAGCTGCATGGGGATCTGTACACGTATACGTCATCCAAGCTCTGTTTGACTTAATGCCTAGGCGTATCAAGGGCATTATTATTACCAGAGGTGGTTGTTCTGGGTACTGATTTCTCAGAATCTGTGCACCCAAATTGCGTGAAACTGTAATCAGACGTCAGTTCTAGTAGAATATATTTGTCCAATGAATACCCGTTTATCATCTGCATTTCTTCTTGGTGTAGCAATTTTAATGGCCAGTAGTGTAGATATAAGGTATCATCAAAAGAAAGGACAGAGAATTAATTTTTAATGCGATTAAATGTCTGATTAATATAGCTGCATATCAGCACCAACACCTCTTCATCATTTTGTAGTAAAGGTATAAACAACATTTTGAATAAGAGGCCGGTTGCATTTGGAGGGTGGCAGCATTGTATATTCACTCTTTGACCAAAGAGGTTGCATTGAGTAGTGGGCAGTGTGTAGCAAGAGGACACAGAGATTTGGAGTAAGTGGAAGTGGACAGACGGAGTTAGGTGCTGGTTAAGAGTGCGAGAGAATTGTAAGCTGTTAGGATTCTTAATAATCCTGATTTTGATTTTGGTATTGTTTTTGTAATGATCATGTTGATAAGGTAACGATAATAATAATAATCATCATAACTTACAACTTTGTTTTAATTCAAGACAGCTTTATGCCACCTTTTTTGTTTAAACTTAAAGATGTTGTCCCCAAGTTACTTTCAGGCTGCAACTTTCAAACGGTAGGATAGACACAAATTTCAATTTTATTTGTATTTCATCATTAATGTGCTGCAAGAAGCTGCTGTCTTCGGCTGCTGTCTTCGGATAAGAGGTGAGTGAGTTTTGATACAGGACTCGTAAGCAACTAATGTATCAGGTAGCTACCAATATTTATTGCCAGTAGTGGAAAGTACTCGTCATACCAAATTAATTAAACCACTTGCTTATTGCTCACTTTTGTTATGTCATTCATATTCAATTGTAGAAGTCGTAATCAACTTGCTTATCAGGTAACTACCGGTATTACGTATCTATTGTGTAACGTGCCTTTTCATACAGATATTAATTACACCACTTGCTGACAACACAATAATTGGTTTTTTAATGAAGTTAGATCAGAAGGTGTCGGGACAGCCTGCCGGCCGCGGTGGCCGAGGGGACTGAGGCGCTTGAGTCACGGTCTGCGCGGTCACTACGGTCGGGGGTTCGAATCCCCCCTAGGGCATGGATATTTGTGCCGTCCTAGTTCGTAAGTAGTTGATAAGTAGTTTGTAAGTTTAGGGACTGATGACCCCGTAGTTAAGTCCCATAAGCTTTACAAACATTTGAATTTTTGTGTCGGGACATACAATAATTAGTCAGCTCGCAACCGAATCCATACTTAGTCACTTTTGGCATCTAATAAACTAAACTTTGATCTGTACTGTAAATAATTAGTAAATTACACAATTGTTGAATTAGACGTTTCCACTCTGGAATAGATAGTACAAATTTATCGATTTAAATGTTCCTTTTGATTGTAAGCTACAAGTTCCTTTCATTGCTATCGGCTACTGTTATAGTCTATCATTCTACGAATAGATGTCATGTTCAGTCTATGTAGTAGTAATGTAAACTTTAATTAATTAATAAATACGTAATTGTCAACTACAGATTTTTATTGTGTCATACCGTTACGCCATTCCGCTACTATCAGTCACTGTTCGAGATTGTCTATCTCTCCACCCATGATCACATTTAATTTTGGATAGCAAATGTATGTCAAACATTGATCAGTATTTAATTTAATTAATGAATAATTTGTCTGTCTGATTAACGAATCAGAACTTGAGCTACAACCGGACTTGTCATTCATTGTTTAACCAGACCTGTATTCTGGATAGTTCAGCGCATTAAACAGGGGCATACCTATTGCAATCAGTGGATGCCAGGCTGATAAATTATAATATTGACTCTTACTTGTAGTTCAGATATTCAGATAAGTACAATTATATATTTTTGACGACATTGTTCAATGAATGAAATAAATCGCAATTTGCGATCAGTTATAGCTTCACTGTACTAGGTTTACATGGAATACCAAAGTGCGGCGAATGAAAATTTGTACCCGCCGGAATTCGAACCCCGGATCTCCCGCTTACTAGACAGACGTGTTAACCACTCCGCCACCGAGGACACAGTGACCAACCCGACTGCAGAGGACGTTTCCCTGCACGTCTCCCGCTACACGCAAATCTTCATTCGCCACGCTGTCTCTTTCCTACACCACAGCCTATTTGTTCTGTAACGATCGCAGTCACAATACTGTATTCCCGCATCAGGGAGAACAGACCATGAGGTACCAAGACACAATTAATTGTCGTCAGGAGCCCTGCCTCGGCTTGTATATAATTATATATTTTTGACGATATTACAGTGTTCAATGAAAGAAATAAATCGCAATTTGCGATCAGATACGGCTTCATTGTACTAGGTTTGGATGGAATTTGTGCCCGGCCGGAATTCGAACCCGGGCACAAATTTTCGTTCGCCGCACTTTGGCCCTGACGACAATTAATTGTGTCTTGGTACCTCATGGTCGGTTCTTCCTGATGCGGGAATACAGTATTGTGGCTGCGAGCATTACAGAACAAATAGGCTGTGGTAATAGAAAAGAGACAGCGTGGCGAATGAAGATTTGCGTGTGGCGGGAGACGTGCAGGAAAGAGTCCTCTGCAGTCGGGTTGGTCACTGTGTCCTGGGTGGCGGAGTGGTCGACGCGTCTGTCTTGTAAGCAGGAGATCTGGGGTACGAATCCCGGCCGGGTACAAATTTTCATTCGCCGCACTTTGGTATTCCATGTAAACCTAGTACAGTGAAGCCATAACTGATGGCAAATTGCGATTTATTTCATTCACAGTGTTGTACTAATCTAGATAGGTACCGTTGCATCTGCACACATACCTTGCACACTCACACACGCAAGTTTCAGTCTCAGTCTCCGACCCCGACCATATTATATTATTTTATTTAAACATATAAGTATCATGCTTACTGCGGAGGTGTCACCTGCCGTGCTGGGAGTGTTAAAAGCCTCCCTTAACACTCGCTCGTCGCCTGGTGGCACAGTTGCCTTGTCAGCCCCGGCACTTGGTCGACATCTGCGACCCTCGAGCTGGTGACCGCGGGGTGGCCGAGTGCGCTTTGTCGTCGGCGGCCGGAGCGCCCGCATGGTGCCAGCGGGAGGCGGCAGAGGGCGCGCCCTGCGGGGCCCGGCGTCGCCTCCTCTCGCGACCCAGTGCTGCCAGCCACCGCATAATTAATCGCACCACTTGTCCCCATCTTTTGTAGTAGCCGCGTCCCATCGATCCGTGTCGGCAGAGGGCCTCTTTGCCCGCGAGGGTAAAGTGAGCCAACGTTTCAATTATTTTCTTATCCAGTTTGTTGCGACACAGAGTTAGAGAATCTTCCGGGCAATTTGCATCAGTAGTGCCGAGGACTTGAGCGTGTAACGCGCTAAGCAGACAGGTTGCGGCAGTCAATAAGACGACGGCGGTAGATTGCAGGCGCGCACTGCGAAGGAAGGAAGCATACGGTTTAACGCCCCATCGACAGCCTGGTCATTAAAAACGGTGCTAACGCTCGGATTTTGTGGTAAGGAATTGAGTAGGAAATCGGCCATGCCCTTTCAAAGTAACCATATACGTGTGAAAGTGTTACGAAATATTTGCGAATCGTGTATCTGAGGCGGGACTTCGGTACCAACCCGGTATTCAGCTAGAGGGATATGGAAAACCGCCTAAAAACCACATCCAGGCTGGCCGGTACTCCGCTCCCCTTCGTTGATTCGCCGGGCGTATTCGAACCGGGGACGGTACGCCTCCCCGTCTCGGAAGCTGGTTGCTCTGTTTAATAACTGTAACTCATAATGTGCGAATAATCGGAGATTTTATATCATATCTGGAATTTTGAAGAAAGTTTCTGCTTCATCCAACTCAGCCACGCAGGAAATGACCGCGCGGTCTGACGTGTCATGTAAGGAATAGCGCGGCAGCTCCCGTCGGAAGTTCGAGTCCTTCATTGGGCACTGGAGAGAGAGAAAGAGAGAGAGAGAGAGAGAGAGAGAGAGAGAGTGTGTGTGTTTGATTGTTCTTAGCATAACTTAGTGTAGGTTAGTTTAAGTACGTAGAAATGTGGTGCTACAGACGAATGATGAAAATTAGATGGGTAGATCACATAACTAATGAGGAGGTGCTAAACAGAATTGGGGAGGAAAGGAATTTCTGGCGTATTCTGACTAAGAGAAGGGATAGGTTCGTGGGACACATCCTGAGACATCAAGGAATCGTCAACTTAGAAGGAAGTGTGTGGGGTAAAAATCGTAGAAGGAGACCGAGGGACGAATACAGTAAGCAGATTCAAAGGGATGTAGCTTGCCGAAAGTATTCTCAGATGAAGAGACTTGCACAGGACAGGTTAGCGTGGAGAGCTGCATCAAACCAGTCTGCGGACTGAAGACCACAACAACAACAACAAGATGGGAAACATGGCAAAAAAATTTCCAAATTTGAAAAAAAATGTTTTTGTTATTTAAACATAACCTTATAGCTCCGACCGAAAAGAGTTAAATAAGAAAATTGTACGGCTTAAAACGTTTTATCAGTTGATTTCTTATACATAACCGTTGCTTTATTAAGCTTAAGGGAGCTTCGAAAGCCGGCCGCGGTGGCCGAGGAGACTGAGGCGCTTCAGTCATGGTCTGCACGGCCACTACGGTCGGAGGTTCGAATCGCCACTCGTGCATGGATATTTGTGTCGTCCTAGTTCGTAAGAAGTTCATATGTAGTTTGTAAGTTTGGGGACTGATGACCCCGTAGTTAAGTCCCATAAGCTTTACAAACATTTGAACCTTTTTTTTTTTTTTTTTTTTTGAGCTTCGAAATATCCTCTATAAATCCTTAAAACCTTCATTATCTATAACTCGATCCAAATTTGTTATATACTTCAAGTATAACCCGAAGTAAGTAAAAACTGGACTTATTTGTAAATTAAAAAATATTAATTACTTTTCAGGCTGAACAGGTTCTTTTTATGCCTTTTGGAAATTTGGTTAGGTCTTTTCAGAGCGTCGACCTGCGGTAAAGGTTTTCGTCTTATATTCTTCGTATTTTGATATCAAGAATAGAGTAATAAAGTAAAGCGTTCTAGCGACAGCTGAAGCGGCCTTGCTGCGGAGTGCGCGATTGCTCTCCGTCAGAGGTTCGAGTCCTCCAGATTTTCAAATGGTTGTAAATCTATGGGACTTAACTACTCTGGTCAGCAATCCCTAGGCTTACAAACTAATTAAACTAACTTATGCTAAGGATAACAAATACACTTATGCCCGCGGGAGGAGTCGAACCTCCGCAGCTAGTCGCCTTGGAACGCTCGGCCACTCCACCACGGCGTCGAGTCCTTACTCAAGTGTGTGTATGTTGTCATTAGGATAGTTTAAATCCCATAGATTTACAAACATTTTAATGTTTTTGCTGAAACAGAGGGCAGAGTGGTGGCAGCCTGAAAAGAGATTCTGAACGACTGCACTTGCAAAATATTTGTTATCTCGGCTTCTAGTCACGTTCCAATGTCTTTCTCTATTTACTCAGATGTAGCTTGATTATATAACCATGTTTATTAACAATTTTCACCTTGGAAGCAAAATAGTCCGGAAAATAGTTAAATTTTATTTTATTCACGTTTTCTTACGTTTATCGTGATTTTAATAATTTTGTATTACTACCTCCTTATTTTTCATGTAAATGTTCTGTTTAAGTCATGACACTCACGCTATACTTGTTGCTGATTTCTCTAACATGTACTTCATTGCTTAATTATGTTGGGTAAGGACGTTGCAGAGCGAGCGCGCGTCAGTTGCTTCTATCCCGCCTGCCGCACCAACTTAAAGTCTTGAAAATAAAACTCTCTTCAATTTCATTGCTATGAGCCCATTATATTTTTAAAGGTAAAAGTTTTTTTTTTAACTAGATGGTTATATTGAAGCATAATTCTTATTTAAATTCTTGATAAACAGCAATTTACTTCCTTAAACATTATTTTCATAACTCAGAAATTGAGGTAGCCAGTATACAAAAAATTTTTTTTAAATCTTACAGCAAAGATAGCAATACTTTTAGGTATTTTTTTGACACAATTAGCAAATTCTAAAAAACCATTTAATAATGTGGAATTTCCACTCCTCACGAAGAAAATAAGACTAGAGTCCTTACTATAGAAAGTTATAGCGAATTTTTGAAACTGCCTTTTTTCAAAAAATCGACGTATTTTTAATATATATATATATATATATATATATATATATATATATATATATATATATATATATATATATATATATATATATATATATAATTTTTGAAATAAATGGTTTCTTTACTTATCGTGGGCTATACTTCCAGTAAATAGCTTGTTTGGAAACGAAAAGGTTAACAAGATACAGATAATCCATTTTTTAATGGTTTGCAGCGGATTTTTGAATATATCTCCTAACTTAATTGAGTAATCGATACTTACAGAAAAACAATCCGTAGAGCGCTTAAATCCCACAACTTTCTAATTTAACACTTTTCGATCGGAGCATTAGGTTCTTCCTTCATTAAGATAAATAGTTTTTTCCAACTTTGGGAATTTTCTTGGTCATGTTTGCCATCTTGTATAGAGTTCCATGAGATGCACTCTCTATTTAAAATTTAATTTCCTATACGCTCGTACTCTTTGTTGTAGGTAATAATTTCTGCATTCGCCTCCCCCTAATGCTTGGACTATTAGCCCCGCACAGCCAGATAATACTAGCAACATGTTCTCTGCGGAACATAAGCCGCTGTTGCAAATTATTGTTGAGGAGAAGAAGCAAGAAAGATGAGCAAGAGCCGCGGCGGAGTGGCCGAGCGCATTGAAGAGCTATGCTCAGAGGTTCGAATCCTCCCTCGGGCATGGATGTTTGTGTTGTCTTTACTATAAGTTAGTTTATATAATAATGGAAAGTCCAGGTTGGAATAAATAATATAGTGAGGACAGTTTACAACTCACCGCAAAGACGTGGCGACGAGCTGCGACAGGCACATACAAAAGACACACACATACAACACATTCAGCTATCGGCCATGGCCTTCTTCAGAAAATAGAGCACTCACGCAATCACACAGGCACACAACACAGTCACACAACCATCACCTCCGACTGCCACACTTCGAAGTGTGGCAGTCGGAGGTGATGGTTGTATGACTGTCTTGTGTGCCTGTGTGATTGCGTGAGTGCTCTATTTTCTGAAAAAGGCCATAGCCGATAGCTGAATGTGTTGTATGTGTGTGTCTTTTGTATGTGCCTGTCGCAGCTCGTCGCCACGTCTTTGCGGTGAGTTGTAAACTGTCCTCACTATACTATAAGTTAGTTTGTAAGTTTAGGGACTGGTAACCCCGCAGTTAAGACCCATAAGCTTAACAAATATTTGAACTTTTTTTTTTTTATGAGCAAGGATACGAATGACTTTGGCTGCACTAGGGCATTGAAATCACTCAACGGCGACAAGTGAACCCATGTCTCCCGCTTCAGGCCAGCGGTCGCCTTAACCACTTGGCTTCCCACGCTCGCTTCCGGTCAGTTTCCAATTGTCACAAATCTCACGCTAAGACCGTAGCGCCTCCATGGCCAATGATCTTTTGCCATTTCGGATTTCCGTACGAGGTCGAACGTTATTACCGTATTGTGGTGAAGTAGATGAACCTTACGCCGTCAGTAGTGTGGTGCCTGTTCTTTCGTACGGGAATTCCAGATGGCGAATATAAGAGAACATGGAGCACGCGGTGAGGGGAGTGGGGGAGAGGGGGAGGCGCTACAGTAGTGGAAGTATGAGACTGACCGGAGGCCAGCGCGGGTGCCTAAATTGTGGTTAAGGCGCTGTCGCCCTAAGCGGAAGAACCGAGCTCAAATCACGGCCCAGTCATCACTGAGTAATTTGAATGCCATAATACAAATAAACTCATCCTTCTTCCTTCCTCTTCTTAATTAAAAATTCACAAATGCGATGTGGCTGCGAACTATGTGTGCTGTCTGTCGTTTCGGACATGTCAAAACAAACAGGGAATCTATTGAGATGTCTGGATTTTGAAGTAATGTCATCGAAAGAGAACTAAACTGGTTCGACGTCTTTCCGTCATTTCTACCAAGATAGTGGTGATAACAAAAAGTTGTTGCAGAGTGGGTTGATGTTGACTTGTGTTTAGAAAACAAATTACACAAGCATTTGGCTTCAGATAGTGTAGGGAGCAGGTATTGTAATGCCATAACAACGAGATTTACCCAAACTTATGGCATGGAGAGCCATATGTAATGTCAAGGACTTGAACGCGATTTCAGACAACAGCAATCGTTAAAAGAAGGCAAAGCCCAGGTCGTCCACAGTTAACATCAGCAAGAGATGACCTTTGCTTACAGCCCGTCGAGACATGAGGCTGAATGCAGCTCAACTGCGACGCACCCTCCAGGCAGCAACAGGACGCGCAATATCAACACAGAATCCGAAATCGTCTTCGGAAATGTGGCCTCTACACAGGAAGACCTACGATGTGTGTCCCTTTACAACCACGATAGCGTTGAGTCTACAAAAACTGGGCGGAGGGACATCAGGATTGCAGACGTAGCGAATGGCGCCAGATTCTGTTCACTGATGAGTCAAGATTTTGTGTTCAGGCGGACTATCGTCGTTCACTCATCTTGAGGGAACGTGAAATTCGTTACAATCCTGCTCATGTGCGGGAAACATCACCATATCATGGTGGTGGACGAATATTGTGGGCAGGAGTCAGTATAGGCGGACGCACAGACCTCTAAGTCGTTCAGACTGGCGCTTTGGCTTGAAAGACAACCGTCTGTCGTCTTCCAATTTTTTTTTTTTTTTTTTTTTTTTTTTTTTTTTTTTTTTGTAAAGTTATAATTTTTTTAATGTCATTAGATTATCATTTTGTTCAGACTTGAACCCCACTCTTTTCAAGGCTTGAGGAATAGCATTTTGATTTCATGTGTTAAAATATTAGTTAACATTGCGAGGTTTTCTTATTTTGTTATGTTCATAATTTATTATTATATTAATTAATGTGGCATAAGTATGGCTTCTCCGCTACGCCAATGTCCCTGTGAGAATGTGCAGTTGTTTCTACACCCTTTGGTTGCGAGCTGGTTGGCGAGTCTCTCGGTCTTCCACCACCGTTGTTTTCGTGGATTTTCCAGCTTCCGGTGGCTTCCCGCGTTTTCCCGCTGCCCGGTGGCCGCACGGCGATCCAGTCTGTTCTGGGCGCTGGTGAGGTAAGGTTCGTTCTGCTCTTGTTTCTGGAGATAGTAGCGTTTCATTGACTAGCACGTTTAGCTTAGATTCGTGAGATTAGATTCTTTTTTTCTTTTTTTTCCCTAATATTGCCTCCGATCGTGTGCGGAAATGTGTTCTCGTTTTTCAATTTAGTGATTTCCAATAGATAAACGAGGCGCGTGTGATTCTAGTTACAGTCTGATAACGGCCTGATATGTTAAAACCTTTTGTGATTATGTGGCGGTGTATGAACTCTGTGTAAATACTTTCTAGCTTTGTGGAGTCCGATTTCTAATAGGTGATATGTTAATTTTATACAGTGCATGTAAAAAATTTTCTCATCGTTTCATTCCGTGAGTGATATGTGTTCCACGTGGTTGGCTAATAGAGCAAAGCCTTCAGCTTCCACTCCTGTTTGTTCCATGCCCATCAGGCAAGTAACTATGCGGGTACCCTTCTAATTTCCACTAATATTTCGCGACCTTCTCTCCCCGCCTATTTTAATGTTGCTGTTTCTTCTCCGACTAGAAGTACGCACTCTGTCTTTGTCAGTAATTCTCTCTGAGCCTTGTACAACCTCCTTCAATAGCTTCCTTATGTAATTCTAAACATTTCTATGGGTTGCACACTAAAATTCTTAATTTTATTTTTCCAACTTTGTAATTATTTCATTTTTGTGGTTTTTCTGAGACTGGACTTCATCCGTCTCTGTAATAGCCCCCTATCGCGCGTAGCTGTATTTCATTCGCTTCCTTATATAATTCTAAGCATTTCTATGGGTTACATGCAGTAGTTAATTTTCTTCATTTTTCGGATACTGAATTTATTCAATTTTATCGGTTTTCGGAACCAAGTGGGTCCGAGTTCCGACTTCCGGGGTTTGCAGCTAGTCGCCTGAATTCACGCCACTTCTCTTATAAAACCAGTACCTAGACCGATTTCTAACAGATTGCAAATTATCCACCGTGATTTTGTATAATGAATCCGACTTTCAACCACTTCACCTTCAGTGGAGTGCGTTCATGTAAGGTAGCCGTGTGTCGCCGTTAGCGTGTTTGCTCGCGGTCCAATTCAGATGCAATTTAACTTGGCTATACACACGCACCACCTCAAAATAGGCACGACAGACCAGAGCCAGCTTCAAAGTGTTGTATATTGTGTTTTGTGCTACGTCCGACTTGCTGAAATTCGCCTACGATATATTCCAAAAATGTTAATGCGTTGACACACACACAAACACACACACACACACAATCAAAATGGTTCGGGCTAATTTTTCGCAGCATGAGAAAATGATCAAACGTCACCAGTGGACAGCAAAATCACCATGTCTCAACATAAATGAAGCATTATGGGGAGTTTAAGAGAAGGGAGTGACGGTCGAGATAACTGCTCCACTTTACGAATCTGCAGGTGTTCTCAAAGCCAACTCCTTATAATAATATTTTGTCTATGTAAAGTTATTTATGATTTTGTACAGTCCCTACAAGCCGAGCTGTATAATATGGTCGATATGAAAGTGGTAAGGAGCAGAGTGAAACACTATGAAGGTATAGTTGGGTTGGATTTCCTGGCGGCTAAAAATGCTTAAATAAATATGAAGAAAGAGAAATCCGGTTCAGTAACAATGATCGGAACACTCACTCTCAAACGAATTTTAGTACCGCTGGGGAAAAGCACAAGCCGAATAGTGACGCAGTCACGCCATTCCGACTCAACAAGCATTTTACTGACGGTGAGTGCTTCTCCCAGAAACAGAAAAAAATCTCTAAGATCTGAAGTTTTCCCGGCGTATTTCAATTCTAACCGTTCTCGGGTATCCACTCGGGTTGCAAATTATTCCTGGACCATATTTCGGCAATCGTACACACTACCATCTCCCGGTTGTTCTTGATGAATGCTGTGCTGCACCTCTCGGCGTCGTGTTGTGCTCGCCGTTACCCCCTTCACCACTCCTCTCCGGGCGCTTTAAATGTGACTGCTGGCAGTGGTGGGGGAAGGGGCGCCCGGGTCCGAACCCCGGCCTGCAGTCTCCGCGCCGCTGTCGTCTGGCGCAGCTCCATCTTAAAAGTCGACCACTGTACGGAACAAGAGCCTTGCTTTGTCACTAAAATTAGTAAATAAGGTCCGTGTGAACTACTGGCTACTCCCTGCTAAAAAAAGCCTTGTTCCCTGGCCCAAACTGAGAACAGACTCGTTTCAAATTACTACAATAACAGGAAATTAATACTGCAGTGGTCAATATACGTAGCAGTTGGCATGTTATTACACAGACATTAATAAGCAAGCCACCACAATTGAAGTTATCTTAGAAAGGTGGCTAAGAAAACATTTATGGCGCAACGGAATTTAGATATGAGGCAGAAAGAAATGATATTGATGCGAGAGACCACGAACACCGACTGCCGGCGTGGCGTAGGGAATAGCGTCACGGACTGCGGTGCTGAAGGTCGCCGATTCAATCCCGCCCATCGGCAAAAAATTTATTTCTTTGTAATTAACAATTCAAGAATATTCTACTTCTTTCTTATGTTCACTTGTAAATTCTACTTGTTTCTTGTGTTAAATGTTCTTCTAATTTCTGGTAAATTCTGTCTGTGTATAAATAGCAGAGCACTTTGCCTGAGTGGCATTCAGTGCTGCGTGTATGTTGAGTTCGTAATAAACGTGCTTTCAGTATAAGTGCGCCGGGTACCCTGTGCAACAGCTGCATCACCGTGGCTCCGATTAGGCAACGCAGAAGCCGTCGCTTACACGGACTGGAACCGGAATACAAGGGATATACCGAGTACATCCTTCCGAAAGTCCGTATCATCAGAAGAACCATGGAAACGAAATCAACGGTAGGCCAGCTGCACATCAGACACCCGTCGGTGTTCTCTGGAGACGCTGGACAGGAGTCCAATAAATGGCTAAAAGTATTCGACCGAGTCGCCAAGTACAATATGTTTTTTTTTTTTTTTTTTTTTTTTACTCAACATACACGCAGCACTGACTGCCTTTTTTTTTTTTTTTTTTTTTTTTTTTTTTTTTTTTTTTTTTTTTTTTTTTTTAAAGCTACTATTTACGCTACAAGAGCGTCAAACTCACCACACACTGTAACGCGCGTCCGGCCGCAGAGAGGAAGTAAACAGACGTCCACACAGCACGCGAGCCGAAAGCAGACTGGCGAGTTTTTTTTTTTTTTTTTTTTAATTTTTCTATTTTCTTACACGCAGCACTGACTGCCTCTTTTTTTTTTTATTATTTTTTTATTTTTTTAACATAAACGCAGCACTGACTGCCTCTTTTTTTTTTTTTTTTTTTTTTTTTTTTTTTTTTTTTTTTTTTTTTTTTTTTTTTTTTTTTTTAGAATGATACTCGAACCTGGGACCTTTGCCTTTCGCGGGCAAGCGCTCTACCGACTTTTTTTTTTTTTTTTTTTTTTTTTTTTTTTTTTTTTGTTGACTGCCTCTTTTTTTTTTCTTCTGATTAATTTAAAACAAAAGAAATGTCCTCTTCTAGACTTTGAAATGGCCAATTGAATTTACTTCTTTTGTTGGAGCATGAGAGTATTCTTGTAACAACTGAAACAATTATCTCTCTTGGGAAAAAAAATAAAATAAAAATGAATGGGATGCGGTTCTTCATCATTCCAGTATCCTGGAAAACTTAAATAAAACACCAGGTGATCAATTGCGAAAACAGATGGCACGCATACTACCTTCTCTCACATCATCCTCGGACGGACATATTTGTATTTGCTGCATCTTCTTGTTTACTGAACTTTTTCGTAATTGTGAACATAGAGTTCTTCTTTTTTAACTCACATACATTTTGTGAATATTCAATTTGCGATGCCAAGCAAAAGTAGTGTCGCTGTTGCTGGTATCCTTAGGAGATCCCGATGTCTGCAGTATGGGCTTAGTTCATGTTTGTAATTGTTAGCCAACTCCTAACCTCTCAAAAGTAATTTTTAGCATGTTTCCAAATTGTTTTTTGTGTTCCGTGTATTTTTTACTTTTATAATATTCACACATCATGTATGCGGTAAATTCTGTATTGTTATCCGTACCTAAATTGTTTATGACATAACTGACGAACTTGCCCATCAACCAATGTATGGCGTTGTTTTTTGCAGCCGGATAGTGAATTTTTTGTGGCCTGTAAATTGCCTCCGGGTAAATGTAATCGGGCGAAGACCTCGACAGGAAAGCGATGCTCTGTCTGATCCATTTCCAGTTTTCAAAATGACCCGCACAAGTGAATCTGTGTGTTATTGTGTCCACCAGTTGGCATTTGGAGCAAATATTGGTATCACTTATACCCACTGCATGTAATCTTTCATTTGTTCTGCAGATGTTGTGCACTACCTTATACCATGCAGAGACGACATCAGATGACAAACATTTCAGGTTTACGTTTTTCCAGACAGCTGTCCAGTTAATATTTGGGAACTTAGTTGCTATTTTGTTTTTTCCCTCATTTTCCTTCTTTTTGCGTATAATATCTCTTGTCGTGACATCCCTCGAGCTGTTGACAATATCAGTGTGGTAACTCGCTTCGATATAAAAGGTCCTTATGTGTCGGAGACGGGGGTTTATTGCTTGTACATCCACCGGAGACTGCAGGCTAACGGGTTTAACACATTGAAATATCTTCGCTGTAATGCTATCTGGGTGTGTCCTGAGTATGTTAACAGTTCTTTTTATATATAATGCAGAAGCCTTGTTCTTCATGTCCACAAGACCGAGACCTCCATTTTTAGGGTCTAACACTGCTGTTAGAACGTCTACCCTGAAGGTTTCCCCTCTCCATAGGAAGTTTGTTGCAATAGACATTATCTTTTTTGTAACCATTACGGGGGCAGGGAACACTTGAGCCGTATAATAAGCTTTCGAAAAAATGCAGGAGTTTATGAATTTTACTCTTTGGATCTGGTTCATACGTCGATCTCTATTCCCGATGATGGATCCTTGTATTTTCCCCAAAGTGTTTTTCCAGTTCACCGCAGACATTTTTAGTGGGCATTTAGTTAGGAGTACGCCAAGAGTTTTAATCTTCTCTACTTCTTCCGCCCATGGTATTCGGAATTGAGGAATGCCCCGTAAATTTAGGAATTTGCTTTTGGAAGCATTGATTGAAGCGCCGGACGCAAGGCAGTAGTTTTTTACAATCCGGTCTAGGTTCATTACATCATCGTTACCTCTTAATATGACGGCCACATCGTCCGCATACGCTCGGATAGCTGCCTTATGCCCAGATAACAAAATACCTGTTAGATTGGCATGGACGTGTTGCAGAAAGGGCTCTAAGGATATAATAAATAAGGACATCGACAACGGGCTGCCCTGTGGAAACCCTCTGCTAATATTTAGTTGCCTGGTGTTTTGGCCGTTAACAGTTATGTTTGCCTTTATTCCTGTGGCGGTATTTTTAATCATATCGATATATCTGGGTAGGAAGCCCATTTTCTTCATTGTTCCGAAGAGATACCTGTGGTTTACTAAGTCAAAGGCTTTGTGGAAATCGAGAAAGAGCAGGGCGCACTTAATGTTGGTAACGGCCGTTAGAGCTATTACGTCCCGGTATTCTGAAATATTGCGAAATATGGTCCGATTGGCAACACCTGACTGGTAAGGACTAATGATTTTCGTGGAAATGCTTAGAAGTTTGCCGTTGATCATCCTGCATATAATTTTATAGTCGGAATTCAGTAAAGAAATAGGACGGAAATTTTGCAGGTCCTTCCTCCCTGTATTTTTCGGAATCAAAACAATTTTGCACACTTTGAATTCTGGTGGTACCATTTTACCAGCAAGAACTTCATTTGCCATTTGCGTAATTTTGTCACCTATGAGAAACCAAAACCGTTTGTAAAATTCTACTGGCAGACCGTCAGGGCCGGGAGATTTCTTGGGCGGAGAGTTGCATATTATGTCATACATGTCTTCTTTGGTGACAGGGGACAACAGTTCGTCATTGTCTTCCTCTGATATGTGCGACTCAACGATGTTTAGAAAATCTGCGGGAGAATTTTCATCAGTTCGGTTATCTGAATATAAATCGTGGTAATATCTATAGATCTCATTGACGATGTCTTTTTGAACAGAGAGTTTCGTCCCATCTTCCGTCTGTATCTCCTCGATGAAACTTGTTCTTCTATTTCTGGCGTGTCGCAGAAGATGATAAAGCGAAGTGGTTTCGTCTTCAGATACAGATTTTGCCTTAGATTTTATTTTCAGACCTTCTAATTGACTTCTTTTCAGATTCAGGAGCTTCGCTTTGACTTTCCGGATGTCTTCAATGCGAGGAGGTGACACACTTGCCCGTTCGTACAGTTCCCTCAAAACGGTATAATAATGCTCCATGGTGTCCTTCAGCTCTCTATTCCTCCGTGCACTGAATTGCATTAGAACTGTCCTCATCTTCGGCTTCGCCCTTTTGGTCCACCAGTCTAACACTGACGGATATCTCTCGATTGACCGAAGACACAAATCCCACGCTGCTAACATTTCCTCCTCGAGATCATCCTCATTTAAAAGGGAGATATTGAGGCTCCACTGATTTTTGAAACGTCTTGTTGGTTGAGGACTGAGATTAAGACAAGAGACGACTGTACTATGATCACTAAAATAAGCAGGTATGGTCTCTACTTTCAGGACAAATTGTCTCAGATTCTCAGATACATAAAGCCTGTCTATTCTACTTCGTGAAGTGCTGGTCACGAAAGTGAACTCAACGGCCGTTGGGTTAAAAATTTCCCACGCATCATTAAGCTTTAAGTCGTTTATTAAATGTTTCAGTTCAACAGAGCCATTAAAATTAGGTGTCTGGTCCTTGCGGTTAATAACACAGTTAAAATCTCCGCCCAATACCAAATTGCTTGGATTTTTCCGCAATAAATACACAATGTCTTCTGTAAAAAATGTGGCTCTGTCGGATCTGTTGGTATTCCCTGACGGAGCATATACATTAATAAAGGTGATATTGAAAATCTGTACAGATAATGCCCTCCCGGATTCAAGTCTTTCGATGGTCGTCACAGGTATCCCTTCGCGTATTAAAAAGGCTGTTCCTACATGCGTTACAGGACACACATTTAAAATTTCTACATAGCCTGAAACCTTGAGGTCAGTTGTCCATACCTCTTGCAATAACGCAATGTCTGTTCCAGACTGATATAAATATTCCTTTAGTGCAGCTATTTTTAAATCTGAAGTTATTTTATTTATGTTGATAGTGGCTATAGTGTATGCTTGCATTTCTTAACCTTAATTTAAAATAAAAATTAAAATAAAAAATCAGTTGCAGTGAGCAGAGAAGTAACGGTTCTCAGTAATAAATCAAATAACGAACAGACTTACAACAAATTCGTTGAACAATTGACAAAATTCCTGCTATCCATACTAAGTCGTGAGGCAACCTAACTGAAATCTTTGGTATGGTCATCATCATGATATTCTTGCACTATTTCATAACTGATATTTTTTTGCGTCTTCTCCGGTCCCCCTGGTTTCGTTTTTCCTACATTTCGAGGAACAGTGAGATTAGGCTGAGGTTTGAGTTTGCGACGTCTTCCTTCCTGAGTGCCCGCGGTGGTTGTAACGTAGCCGCTGGTTTGTATGGGAGTTGCGGCTACTGTAGCGTACGTCACGGGTTGTTTTGCAGTTAAGGTGGTCGGAGGGCATGAACTAGTCTGCGTTGTAATTGCAACGTGACTAGCACTTATGACAGGTTCTTTTGTTGTCGAGGTTGTGGTAATGCAGCCACCAGACTGGGTGGTCGTAAGAAGCACACTAGCCGGCGTAACTGTTGGCACGGTTGGCCCTACGTCATGCATGCCTCTTGCTGCTACCTGTGGTAAGGCTTTGCTTAGAGGCCGCTGTGTACTGCTGTTTACTTCCTGCTTACAGCCGGTGTTTACCTCGGGCTGCCCGCTCTGAGGCGGAAGTTGCGCGTCACTCGCGGCGGCACTGGTCGCAGCTACCCTTTCCTGCTCTACCTCTTCTGCCTCCGAGTCTACCGGAGATTCGAGTTTTTCTTCCGGTATTACGGGATCGATCTGCATTCCGTCGTCATCTATTAATTGTTCCTCACCAGAGGCTCTTGGTTTACGAATTGCAGGGGACTTGCATGAAATTTCTTCGTCCGAGTGATCCTCACTTTGTTCGTGCGGCCTTTTTTTATTCTGTATTTCATTGTCATGAAGGACAGGATCAGAACCCTGTTGAACTTTCAGAACTGGAAACTCATTGATTTCTTCAGCAAGGTTCTCGGGACCGTTGGTATTAACCTTTTCAATTTCCGATTGTGCAGACTTGTCACTCGATAAAACTTCATTCAACGTTAATTTTCGTCGCAGTGTTAAATTGGTTTTCAACACAGTTACGCGACGGGGACAGTCTGACCTAAAGTGACCCGACTCGTTACATACGTGGCAGGTTGGCGTTTGTCCAGTATATATGACGTGTGCTTTGCAACCGTCAACTGTTATATGAGATGGAATGTTAGTCTTAACTTCCATGTCTACGGATCTCACACCACTAAAACATTGCAGTTTGTACTGCGGACCCCACCTCTCATTAATGATTTCTTTCACTTCCCCGTATTTACACAGGACCTCCCTGATTTTCTCGTTATCAATTTCAATCGGCAGATTGAGCACGCGAACAGTCCTATAAGTTGTATCTGCCCTTTTTATAGCGACTCTACTTTTGGCGCCGTTTCTATGTAGAAATTCTGCACTTCTACCAACCGTGGACAGGATTTTATCGACAGTTACCGGGTCATAAAACTTCACAAATACACAATATTCGTCTTGGTCTAACTGAATGGTATGAACAGAATCAATGCTGATGCCGATTACCTCGGTAAGCCAGTCGTCCAGTTCAACTCGTGACGGTTGGATTCGCCGGGTCTCTTTGTCGAAGTAAAAGGCCAGGGTGTTCTTCCTCTTGGATGCAGACATGTTTTGCAGGTGCTGTGGGATTCCGGTTACAACCGAAATTCCGTAGATCGACGACGAATCGCCGAACACAAGGAAAACACGCACAAAAGAAAAAAGTAGACGGCGTAAAACGGCACAGAAACAAACACTCAGAACAGAGAACTAGAATCACGACTCAATACAGCACTGGCGTAAACACTGGCGAGGCGGAGCGGTAGCGTGTACTTCCGTTCGCAGCGACAGCTGAAGCCAGAATAGGCATATGTGGGATCATACAATGTGCTTGGACAACGTTTATTTCTACCTGGACGGAACATCCCAGCAATGGTTAGAGAACAACGAAGACAAACTGAATGACTTGGAAACGTTCCAGGCGGAACTTAAGAAGACGTTTGGAGACCGACAGCGACAAATCCGCTCGGCGGAAGAACAACTGAAGAACCGGGCCCAACGACATGGTGAGCCGACACAGTCTTAAATACAGAATGTTTTGGCCCTGTGTAACACTGTCAATCCGAACATGACTGAGGCCGACAAAATCACGCACCTGATGAAGGGTATAGCAGAAGACATGTACCAAGCCCTTCTGATAAAAGACGTCGCTACGACAGAAGAGTTCATCAAGTGGTGCCAGCGTATTGAAGAGATGCAACAAAGGAGAGTTGGACGCAAGAAATATGACCGACTCCCCAATGTAGCCCCTATGGCCGTTGTGGAAGACCAGCATGACTTCGCTTCTCTCATACGACAAATTGTGAGAGAAGAATTACAACATGCATGGCAGCCGGGACTATTAGACCGAGCGAGCATCAGATTATGGCCATGGATGTAAGCCATGAAAGTCACGAAGGAGCCGACGCTGCTGAGGAAGAGGTATTTCATACATTAGCTCCTGTCTGCCCCGCCAATCGCACCCGATGTGAAGAATGGCGTCGCCCTGCTACGACATTCGCTGCAGCCGCCAAACGGCAGCCTATGAACCGGCCGACGCGGCCACAACCAACTCCCCCAGCAACAATCACGCCCCGCAGAAGAACAGACGTCTGGAGGACAGAAGACAACACACCACTGTGTTTCCACTGTGGGCGCCCTGGACATGTCGTACGCCACTGCACAGGGAGAAGGCAAGTATTCGACGATTATTTTGCCGCAAGACGTCAGCCACCAGTGCAGTTCTATCCCAGGCAATCACCTGCCTATGAGTTCAGTCGACCTATGGGAAGAAGCCCATCGCCGTACCCTAGACGATGTCGCTCCCCGCCGCGCCGCAGCCGTTCACCGTCGCCGTATAGAAGTACCAGCCGCTCCCCTAGCCACCGCGCCCAGGAAAACTAAGCGAGGCCACCATCTACGGAGGTGAGGCCGCCGCAGATGAAAATCCTCCATGGACGACAGTCGCTAAGATGTCGGGAAATCTCATCGACGTCATAATCGACGGCCAACCTGTCCGGGCACTTGTTGATTCAGGAGCTGGTTAAACTGTGAAGTTCTTGTTGATAGTAAAAATTTTATCAGGCTCACAAAAGAAATTTACATACCAGCGGCTATCATAAGCATTACCGGTGGTCAAGGAGAGATTTGGATCACAAATTGTCACGAGCAGTCACAACTTATCCCCGAGGAAATGTGTATCGGGACAGCTGAACCAATCCAGGACGGTTAGCTCAACGTCATCAATGAAGACCCATGCCCTGTTGTTAGTACAGACAACACGTTGGAGGAAACAGACGTGGAACTGCCAATAGGGCCTGGACTGACCAAGGAACAACGCCAGCGGCTGTTAGGTATACTACGCCTATTTTCGGGTGCATTAACACCTCAGCAGGGGAAAAGTCAGACGAAACGGCCCACGATAAAACACCGTATTAATACTGGGGATCATCCGTTAATTAGCTAGCGTTCGTATAGAGTGTCGCCAGCTGAAAGACGGATAATTCGGAAGTGGAGAAGATGTTGCGAGATTACATTATTCACCTTCGAAGAGTCTTTGGTCGTCTCCGGTGGTCCTCGTAAAGAAGAAGGATGGCAAGTGGCGATTCTGTGTGGACTATCGGCTTCTGAACAGAATCACAAAGAAAGATGTCTACCCATTGCCGCGCATTGACGATATCTTAGACTGCTTGAAAGGAGCTACATATTTCTCTAGTATGGACATGCAGACAGGTTACTGGTAAATCGAGGTTGACGAAGCTGACAAGGAGAAGACGGCTTTTATTACACCTGACGGCCTCTATGAATTTAAAGTAATGCCATTTGGATCATGTAATGCTCCAGCCACATTCGAACGCATGAGGGACAACTTGCTTCGACACCTTAAGTGGACGACGTGTCTCTGCTATTTATATGACATTGTCGTTTTCTCTAAAACATTTGAAGAACATCTGAGTCGCCTGTATTCAAACTGCAGGTCTCCGCCACAATCCAAAAAAGTGCCTCTTCGTCGCCAAAGAGATAAAAATCCTGGGGCACCTAGTCAACGGAGATGGTGTCCGTCCTGATCCAGATAAAGTAAGGCCAGTCACAGAATTTCCAACTCCTCAGCACATTCGTGATGTGAGAAATTTTCTCGGGCTGTGCTCATACTACCGACGTTTCATAAAAGGATTTTGTAACAAGGTACGTCCATTACAAGAACTTCTGCAGGAAGACGCCAAGTTTTACTGGGATGAGACAAAAGAAAGAGCTTTCCGGGCACTTAAGGAGGCCCTAACTTTCGCACCAGTGCTAGTCTTGTACGATGAGAATGCAGAAACGGAACTTCACACAGACGCCAGTGGTTATGGGATTGGTGCAGTGCTTGTACAAGTTCAGGAAGGTGCTGAAAAAGTGATAGCCTATGCGTCAAGAGTACTCTCAAAGTCCGAGATAAACTACTCTACAACTGAAAAAGAATGTCTCGCAGTTATCTGGGCTATCAACAAGTTCCGGCCGTATTTATTCGGCAAACCATTCACCGTCGTGACAGAGCACCATTCTTTGTGTTGGCTGACTAGCTTGAAGGATCCATCAGGTCGACTAGCAAGATGGGTACTAAGACTCCAAGAGTACGATGTCACAGTGGTATTCAAGAACGGGCGCAAACACAAGGATGCCGACTGCCTTTCGAGGAATCCATTAGTGGAACACAACAGCATTAATGAAATTTCAACCCTCACTGAATTAGATGACGTTACAGCTGAACAGAGGGAAGATCCAGCACTATTAAAAAAGATTCTTACCGTTTGTGGTTCAGCTGTAGCAACAATTGCGGAATTGGGTTCTTCTTTGATGAAAACAGTGTGATTGCTTCTTCCGTTAGCTTGCCACGTCTTTGACGTTTTTCTTTCAGCTACAGTTGTGGTGGCTGATTTGGTATGTTAAATAGTGTAGTTATTGCATTCTATATTCTTTACCTACGTTCCATCCTCACCGATTTTACTTGAATTGTAGTGAAGAAACCTTAACGTTCCTGAGTAGAAAAGCGACGTCTTTCTGCCAAAGGGCAGGTCTTCTGGTGTTTCCCAGCCCTTTTCTATTTTAAACAGTAAATAAAATTATTCAGTTAAAGCCTATAGGTTACAAGATAATTGTAAATAAACTGTGCTGCAATGTACCGTTTCGTATTATAACGTTACAGGATCGATAGTCGAATATAATGTTACGGGATCGATATTCAACTATTTGAATATCGATGACCATATAATCGATAGTCAAAAGGTAACAGCTCGGTTGTATTAATGCGCCACATTCTATGAAAAAATATAGTTAAATAATCAGAAAATAAATGGAGATTGTTAATCGCAAGCAGATTTGGCATATATATAGACCTATGCAATACTTTTAAGAATGTTCAATTGTATTATATAATGTGGGAACTATTTTATGTATAAAAAAGATCGTATGTAACGCGGGACCCGAAAAGGGGTGCTCGCGGTCTTTTCCGTTGGGCTGTTGGTGTGTGAACACGCATTAAAAAGTATGTCTTGAAACTGGTGATTTTCTTTTCTTTTGGCCACACCACCTGCATATAACTGATTAGCTGTATCAACGCTAACGCTGACCTGATGTTGCATTTCCCATAGCGAGTCGAAAACAATACAAAGTTTTGCTGATTTTGTAAATCGCGACGGTTAGTGTTAGAGTATCTTGTCAGGTATCTTAGGAAACCTAAGAAAGACGTAGGTGGAGGTAAGAGCATTTTTAGGTTATTACCTATTTTATGACACTACATACGTTCCCCCATGTAAAAAGTATGTTAAATCAATATAAAAGATACTATTTGCACTCATCCAATATCGTATTCAGAAATGTAGCTTGCCGGCCGCTTGGAGCGCTGCTGTCGCACTGTATGAAGAAAATCTGCGGGAGTGTCGTGACCAGTGATCTCTATATAACCTGGATGTATAACTCTGGTTTCTGAGAACTGTAGCGTGCCTGCACATTCATATGTTTCGCATACGAATTTGAATTGTCCGCCATGTTGTAATTAATCAAACGAATTCCAGTCAATTAGTACGTGAGAATTAACTGCTAGATTGCCTCTGGATTTGAAATTCATGTCAATAAACGAAGCAACAGACTCTCGTGAGTACGGAATCGAAACATATTTACTTTTAGTTTTCTTGTAATACTTCATAACAGGCATGCTGTAATTAGTCAAGAAACGGAATATGAACATCTTTGGCTGGCACGCTCAGAAATTCCAGGTAGTATAGAGATAACTGGTAGTGACTATATATTTAGACTGTGATGATAGCATTTGTGCGCGACAGCGGAGACAAAGATACTGCATCAATTAACAGCAGCAGTGGTTGGCTGCAGCAGAGAGAAAATGAAGCATGTATTTGGCCAAGTCTATTTTCCGACTGCTCGTCAAAAATTAACCAATTATGTAATTCAGTGATCTCTACATAATCTGGATGTATAAAACTGGTGTCTGAGCGTAGAACCAAAGCGTATTTTGCAAACGATTTGACATTGCCCGTCAAGCTGCAATGAAAGAATCGAATTTACTTAGTACGAAACAAAGAATTGCTGATTGTATCTTGTTTTGAAAAATACATCAACATGCGACGTAACAGGCTGGTATCGGAACGAATTCGAAACGTACTTTCTTTTGGTTTTCATAGTAGCTATGTTGTAATTAGGAAAGGAACAGAATATGTACATCTTTGAATGGCACGCTCAGACATCTTCAGTTCATCATCCATGGAGATCAGTTGCATAATGTAAAGGAATTGCTATTCGTTTTATCGATAATAATGGTTCCAATAAACTTTCTTTAAAGCAGTGCCAGTTGTCACTTCGCCTTCCATAGTTCGAGTTAAGAAGTCACAGAGTGTAAGTCTAAAGTAAGTTATCATAATAATTTAATAAGAAGAGTTCCTCACTAGGTTCTGAAGAGGTGTTTGTATTACCCTGTAATAGAATTAACAGTATTTTTCCGCAGCTGTGTTTGCGTGGAAGTTGTGAGAAGAAATTTCTTATTCTCTTACGTTTTTCGACTTTCAGCTAAACTCACTATATTTCGTAGTAGACTGCCTATTGAGTGGAGATGGTTAGCTTTCAAAATGTGCCTGTTAGTGTATTATAATTGCATTTCTTAGCTATAGAGTATTTTTGCAGTTTTAATTATTTTGGACTTTGATTCCTAAAATGGTACTGATTACATAAATTATAATTTTGGCCTCCTGGCCTGTTTTGGCAGATATGGAGTATCGGCTTTGTTCTGAAAAGGTCCCTTATGTGGGTTGTAATCTTGTGTCCTGTCCGGATACATCCCGCGCACACGTGAGTTTATCGTCATTATTGGTGTAAAGCATTGAACAAGGGAGATTCAATTGTCATTCGTTTGATTGTTTGTGGAAGGTTTGACCGTACGCAGGAAGTTATAACTAAATTTATTGGCAGACACTAATTGATTTAATGTTTTTTTTGGGGGGGGGGCATAACTAAACTATTTTGCTTATACTCTGAGATCCGAACTGTTAATTCCTGAGAGAGAGAGAAGTATAAAACAACCATACTGCGAGAAACTAGCAGTGACTCATATAATTACATGACGAGTGTGCCTTTTGTCTGCAATTAATTGGTCTCGGTTTGTTATAACCAACAGCTGAAGCGGAGGAGATATTGTTTAAACTTCGGTTCAGGATAAGATAAAACTGGTGGTGGCAATAAATGCTTTTTGTTGCAGCGCAGCTAATGTGGTTCAATTAAATAGATAAATCAGACACTCGTTCATTACGCTATGTAGTACATAAATAAATAAATAAAACCAAAACGGATAACTGCTAAAATAGCTGAAGAAAAAAATAAAATTCATGTTTGTATCTACTTTAATAGTGTCTGCTGGTCGAATTTGATATGCTGGTTTTGCAGTCACTGACTATGTTAATGACAATTTTATGAGAAAGCAATATCAAAAGTCATTTGATATTATCGATTCTTTAAAAAAGGAAATGATTAATATTTACGTAATAGATTTTTAATCACTGTTCTTTTACGTGAAAAGGCTGGACACATAAAAATAAATCAATACTTATTTAGAGAAAGTTAAAAACATTTACGTTAATTCAAAATTGACATACCTTGCATATTATACACAGGAGGTTACAATAAACGGATATGGCGTTACCTACGCTGAGAACAGGCATTGGCTGAAGCCAGGGGGCCATGCTTTTGTGCCTAAAACAAGGATTTCTCGCTTAAAATCCTGAGTGAATATTACCCTCTTTACGTAAAGCCACTAAATTGGTAGTCACTTCGGAGTATTTACTTAGGTATGGCCTACATTTCAATGACTAGAACTGCTTTACCACACAGTACGACCAATGTTTTGGGCACAAACAAATGCCGGAATACACAGTTTTCTGGCTTCACTTTTTCAGTGTGAGGGCATCTCCAGAGATTCTAACCTCGTTGTCTATGGTATGCAAAGAGTTTAGAATATGAGACTCCATGGATTAAAGATTTTTCTGAAATTGTAATCAGATTTGAGATAGCATCTGTGAACTTTCGTGACATTGCTATCTTAGGATTTTGAATATTTACGTAAAATAAAACGGTTTTGTCGTTTTACATGAGTCATATAGATCAGAAGAATACAACCAATATAAAAATTTATTCTGGATTATATTAGTATATTTCCAAAGTCCTAGATGTAAAGTGTGTATAAATACGGTACTGGATCGTTCCTAAGTTTTAAATAAATGCTGCGTACAATTAGTGAGAAGTAGGGATATTTTACGCATTTCTGACGTTAATGTTAATGACCCTGACTGAATAATAATAATAATAATAATAATAATAATGTACGTAGATGTTGAGTACGATTTGATCGATTTATTTAATTTAAGGTGAGGGTGAGAGTGTATGCAAGACGCTTGTAATCGGTGAGTCTTCAGTGTTGATAATGTGTGGACCAACTAAAAGATAGTAGCGTATTCTCACTCGGTATGTCCATGTATGTATGTATGTATGTATGTATGTAGTTGCGTTATCCATTACATGTAGAAATCGTTGACCAAACAATGCATGAGCGTGATACATGAAACAAGACGTTATATATGAATTATATTGTGAGAAACGTTGAATATATCGTAAAACGTGGAGAGGAGGGCTTGAAATTTTTGGATCGTTCCCCCGTCGGAGGTTCGAGTTCTCCCACGAACAAGCTTAAATTGGTTTAAGTAGTTTTTTAAGTCTAGGTGTAGTGGGACGAAATATAATCCCCTGCTACTACCTTTACGTCAGGTCAGTTTCGCAGGTAAAAAAACATGTTCATATGTGTTGTTGTTAATAATGTTCAGTCTTAATAGGTTGTATTTCATCCTCAAAGGAAATATGTGTCGTTTTTATGTTTCATGTGCGGTGACAACGGAGCAACCTACGAAAATAGCATCTTCTCTGCTTAAGCCAAAGATGATGTACCTGGCCACCAATCGCCGCGGGTCGACAGCCACACGCTCAGAGAAGATCCTGTTGGAATACCTCCGTTGCCAACCGTCACAATCATATAAACAAGATAAATTGAAAAATCTATTGTAATAAAAAGTCTGTTCATGTTTATGTTAAAAACAGTTTCAGTCTTGATGTTGAGTCCTTACGATCAAGTTCTGATTGTATGTCATATATTACGTGAACTTATAACTTACGAAATAAAACGTAAACTTTTACTTCCAGTACCAATGTGTGAAAAATAATTATTGCACTGAATAAGAAGAGAAGATATTTCTATACTGAACTGAATTTATATTTTTAGAACTTACAACAGAATTTCTCCGATTTTATACGAGTGTAGGGACTCAGCAATAATTTTATTAACTGGAAAACAGTGAGATCAAGTTTTATGAATCGATATATTTTACGACTGATTCAGTGAGCAATATCTGTGATAGTAAAAGATTATCTTAGGAAATCTTCAATAATATATATAATATTCAACGAAAGTGCGTACCAGATTTTGAACTTTTACAGTATTTTTTGGTACAGTTTTCTTTTTCTATTATCTTGCACAAGAACCTAGCAGCGAATATTTTTTTCCTGTGAATGAAGACTTTTATTAATTCGAGTGCAGTGGAATGGCCAGGGTCGAAGTCCGACTAACTTAAATCAAACTGAAGAAATTTACTCCTGAATACACAATTCCATTACAATCTGAAGGAAGAATCGGCTATTCCACTATATGGACCGATAACCTCAGCAGTTTGGTCCTTTACGTTTACAAACATCTGTACATTTGATTTTGAAAGTTTCCCACAGGGCGGCAAAATCCCTCGAACCGGCATTGCGTTACACGATGTTAAGATGCATTTCGTGAGTTTTGTCATGTGAGTGCAGGGGCATTGATAACGGGGCAGGGGGCGGAGACAGGGGTCCAAATCCCGCCCCCTCCTCCGCTCTCCTCCGAGTCATGTCCATCGAGAACTTTTTGGCCCACTTTGGATTACGGTAGTAACACTAAAAGTGGTCCTTTGCGATCGTCTTTTGACAGCTCTAAATTTAAGTGAAGATAACGGCTTAACCATTCATCTAACACGAAAACTGGATAACCGAATTTGTAGAGGAGAAAATTCTCTACAACGTTGCTCTCTTATGTTTTTTTCATATCTCGTAGCGTTTCAGAGATATTTGCAAAAATAACGGCGATTTTGGGATGTATGTCTGTATCTGTCTGTCCGTCTGTCTCTCCGTAATGTGTTCCGTGTTTTTAAGACGAACCGTACAACCGATCAGCACCAAATTTTACAGACATGATTGTAGACCGCCAGAGACCATGACCTCCATTTTTCAAATTTTTAGGACAAAAAATACGGTAGTAATAAAAAAAAACGTTTGTAATGTAATTGTAATTGCAAACGAACCGTTCATCTGACACGAAAATTGAATAACCTAATTGGTAGAGGGGAAAATTCTCTACAACTTCGCTCTATTATTATTATTATTATTATTATTCATGTCTTGCATCGTTGCAGAGATATTTGCAAAAATAACGGCGATTTGACGATGTCTGTAACGTGTTCCGACTTTTTAGGTCGAACCGTTCAACCGATCGGCACCAAATTTTACAGACATAATTGTTGGCTACAAGAGACCAGAACCTCGCTTTTTGAAATATTTCGGACAAGAAATACATTAGCAATACCAAAAAAAGCCGTTGTAATGTAATTTCAATTGCAAATAAACCGTTCACCTGACGCGAAAATTGAATAAACGAATTTGTAGAGGAGAAAATTCTCTACAACTTTGTCCCCTTATCTTGTTTTCATATCTCGTATCGTTTGAGAGATATTTGCAAAAATAACGGAGTTTTGACACCCTCCATTGAATTAACGAAAGCCAGCCGTTCGCAGATGTCACGTGACATTCCTCGCCCAGAACTCTCTCTGGCATACGCCATCTTGTGATGCGTATTTGATGATTTTCTCATTGTAACGTACACGTTGTCATTTCAAAGCAATGGCGCACTGAATAATTAACAAAAATGCGTCGTTCGTTGAACGATAAATGATAATCTAGTGTCTACAAATGCCATATTAGCATCAGTTAAAAACGGCCATCAATAGTATGAGATTAATGAACGCAACACCTTACTGTTATCCGTACCCTATGGCTGACTGGCCATTACATCAACTATGTCAGTCACAACAGAGGCGAAGATAATATTCTGGAATATGAACAGTATTTACATACAGAATATTACAAAGAACATAGGAGGACAAGCCATCAAAAACGCTTTGGAAATAGATTAAAAGCATCGTTTGAGAGACAGGGTGCGGGATAAGGTAAAATAATGAATGCATGCTAAAGTAGGGGACAGCTGCTGAGGGTGAAGTACGGTGGGGGCTTCGTGGGCCCCGTGGCCGCTACGGTAGCCGTGAAGGCCTCAGCAGAACCCTGAAACGGCAATGCAGCTACCGAAAAACGTAACTTGACATAAACACATGACGGTCAACTCAATTTGTCGACAAAATCTTCGATCAAGTATCAGGCTCAGGAAAATAGGTTAAGATAGAAAGACAAAATTTTTGGAAATTAGATATCAGTAGAAATTACTATATTTACATTTGAGGAACTACATTTTCTTTTTATGAATCAACAGTTGGGAAATTTTTTTTGTTGATCAGTTAGCCACTGAAGAGGCATTTCTTTATTTAACATACATATTTTGTAACAAACCGTAGCAAAGAAGCTCGCCGAAGAAGGCGAAAAAGGTGAGAGCATAGATGGGCTGTAAGGGGAGAAGGGAGGCCGCAAAAAAAAAAAAAAAAAAAAAAAAAAAAAAAATTGCGTTGTGGGCAATGCATTGGACGGTGACACTTAAGGTCGAAGGTTCGGAACCCGCCACTACCTAACTTTTTTTCCTAAAAGGGTTTCAGACACTCTTATTAATTAATTTTTTAGTATTTAGTTTATTATTTTGGTCCAAAATGTTTGCAAAAACTTATAAAACTACAAATCTAAAGTGGGCCGTAAAACACGTTATTTTGAATGCTGAAATGCTACACGAAAATATTGATCGAACAGCGCAATATGGACATGACCCACTTCCTTCTAGTAATCCTCGATCCTCGTTATAAGTTCGGCGCTATAGGGCTGGTATCGCGTTCCAGAAAATTGCCCTCGGGGCGGGTCGGTCCCCGGGCGGAGGACACCGGCTGCCATCCGCTTTGGAGTGCTGTGGTGCGGTCGAGTGGCCAGCCACCACCAGCGGCGCGCTGGCGACGTTTTTATTGTCTCAGGGCGCGCCGACTGTTTTCACATATTTCCCCCGCCCCGCGCATTACTTCCGCGGAGCTGGGCCTGCGCCACGCCGCGGCGGAGCTGAAAGCGCGCGGTCGGTTGCGCGGTGTCGACTCCGCGCGCCGTCGATAGCGATCAATCGAGAGCGGCCTGGGAACGGCGGCGCGGTTTCCACAACTGGCGGCGCTTTTTGGCGGGACAAAGCGCGCGGTGGCAGATGTCCGCGCCACACAGCGAGGGGGAGGTCTGTGGAAGAACAATGCCCTCCCCTCGCCCGGGGGGGCACGCCTAATAGCCCGCCGCCGACACGCCTCTTTAATCGTCGCTACTCGGCCTACAGCCCTGACCGCTGCTTCACAGCTCCTGTCTAGCAAACACCGGTCTGTCCGTGATACTCTTTAACATGTCGAATGACCGAGGATCTTCTACACCTACATGGGTACTCTGTAAATCACATTTAAGTGCCTGGCAGAGGGTTCATCGAACCACCATTATACTAGACTAGCTTAAACCCGCGGCTCCGCTCGCGTGTTTGTTGATTATGATAGATAAGCTATCTTTCAGTACTGTGCTATGAGACTGGTTTTGAAGGATGAAATGAAATACAATAGCTTCTTTAGAAACAAACATTTATAATCAACATTCAAGTAAAAAAATAAAATTTTTCGTATGCTTATCCTTACAGAGATAGAGATGAAGACATTGCAGCACGCATAGACCAAAGATATGGTCTGTGGCACCACGTTTCGCTGTATGTAACCTCCTTGCTATAGAGTAGCAAACATCATCGCTGACCTTCAGTCGGAATTTTTTTATAATTTGACGACTTTCAACCACCATATCTTCCACCCCCTTACAGCTATCGGCAAGGAACTGATATGGTGTACAACGGGAGACTTCGGACAACAATTACACACAGACCATTCGTTTGCGTTCTGTACTTTTCGCTGCAGCGCGAAATATTAACACACACACACACACACACACACACACACACACACACGTAGAATTTTATATACACTGATAAATTTCCGTCCCAACACACTCCATCATTTTATCATTATCAACCCTCAAGCAACAATGTCATCAATAAAACTATTTTCAAAGAGGAAATATATTTTCTAAGGGTAATTATTGTTCCGCATTTCGCGTTGTATTCTTCAGATTACTAAATATCTATCAGATCGCTATAAAACTGTGACTAAAACCTTCCTCAGGTATATGTTAGTAACTGCACAAATATTTAAGTCTCTGCGTCTTGTCGTTCGGACGTGATAAGCGTACACCGAACAGACATACACATAGCTATGCGATCACCATAAAACCGTGCCTAAAGCCTTCCCCGGGTAGACATTAGTAACTGTACAAATTTTTAGCTCTTTGTGTCTTGTGGTTCAGACGTGATAAACGTACACCGAACAGACATTCACGTTTATAGATACTGATGTCTCCCATTCCATTCTCGAATAGCGCGCGGGAAGAAAGAACACCTGAATCTCTCCGTTCGAGCTCTGATTTCTCGTATTTCATTCTGACGATCATTTCTACCTATGTAAGCGGGAGTCAACAATATATTTTCGCATTCGGAGGAGGATGTTGGCGATTAGAGTTTCACAAATAGCCCACGCCGCAGCGAAAAGCGCCGTTGTTGTTATGATTCCCATCCCAGATCCTGTATCATTTCCGTAATGCTGTCTCCCCTTTATCGTGACAATACGAAACGAGCTGCCCTTGTCTCGACTCTTTCGATGTCCTCCGTCAAATCCACCTGTTAAGGATCCCACACTGGGCTGCAATACTCCAAAAATGGACGGACAAGCGTAGTGTATGCAGTTTCTTTAGTAGTTCTGTTGCATCTTTTAAGGGTTCCGCCAATAAAACGCAGTCTCTGGTTCGCCTTTCCCACGATATTATCTACGTGTTATTTCCAGTTTAAGTCTGAAGTAATAGTGATTCCTAGGTATTGTGTGGAGTTTACGGCCTTCACTTTTGATTGATTTATCTTGTAAAAAAAGTTTAACGGATTTCTTTTCGTACTCATGTGGACGACTTCACACTTCTCGTTATTTAGAGTCAATTGCCAATTTTTACACCCTAGTGATACCTTATCCAGATCGTTCTGGTTTTGATCTTCAGATGATTTTACTAGACGGTAAATGACGGCGTCATCTGCAAACAACCTAAGAGAGCTACTTAGATTTTTCCCTAAATCGTTTATGTAAGTAAGGAACAGCAGGGGACCAATAACACTACCCTGTGGAACGCCCGATATCACCTCTGTTTTAGTCGATGCCTTACCATCGATTACTACGAACTGTGTCCTCTCTGACAAGAAATCCCCTATCCATTCGCAAATTTGGGGCGATATACCATAACCACGCAATTTGATTAAAAGCCGTTTGTGAGGTACGGTGTCAAAAGCCTTCTGGAAATCTTCTTATTTTATTAACCTAGGATCATTTAAGATGCTTCCTATTGTAATAATACGGTACCCTCTCACTGATAAAATTGCAATTATCTGCGACGTGTCACAGATACATTTCATGTAATGACATTCATTTTTCCTTCACGATTAACTATGTAGGAACGTACGAAGCTCTCTGTTCATTTCTGGTAGAAGTAACATCTGTAACATCTCTCTGTAATCACGTGCTCCTTTTTTTTTTTTTTTTTTTTTTTTTTTTTTTTTTTTTTTTTTTTGCTATAGCCAGATATTCATATTGCCATACCAATATAGCCATAGCAATATCGCCAGATGTTCATATTATAATGGTGCTTTCTGTCATTAAAAATCGCCACATTCTGTCTATAAAATGCATTAATGAATTTTAATTGTAGTCAAAGATTCCTCACATCTCCCTGTTATGCTTTTTTTTTTCAGCCATGTTGGACTGCTCCAACAATGGATGGTTTGGTTTTTGTGTTAAATAAATCGTAATCTCTCGAGTAGCACTTCTCTTCAAAGTTCACATTTCAGGTCTGTATTCTTCAACAGTCGGTAGAACCTGCAATCATTTATCCGTAATTTTTTGTGGCCCGGGTTACGAGTATAACGAAATTTCAATTTCCAACCTTCTTTTAAAATGCAATATTTTACTCGGTCAGCTACACTGGAAACTGTTTAATAATACCAAACCACAGCATCCACTGTTGGCGAGTATTTACTTTTATCAAACCTTTAAATCAGCCTACCAGGAGAGACTTCTATAAGTAACTATTCGTCGAATTCTTTTTAATAAATTGCCTGCGTTACCTCTCACCGTTACATAGTCTCCCAGTCAGTTATCTCTCCCTTAAAGATTTTTTTTCCGATTTTTGGAGTAATTTTTGCATGGCTTCCAACTTCAAATTTTTCCCCTTTGCCATTTTTTAATCACTAACTTAAACAGTCGGACAATAACATTAAACTATGATTTTGAACATTGCTTGTCTGAAACAGCGTAATTACTGTGTGAGAAAATGCAGCTCATCGAGTTGTTTTCAAGTAATTGTACTTGATCTAGAGTTCTAACACCTCTATGGGTTTAATATTTTATGGTTGTTCTCAGCGGAAAATAAACAGCGATCAAAAACTTTCTGAGTAATATAAATTACAGCAGTTTAGATCGCAATATGGTATTTTATTATGATGACCGGTTTCCATCAATAAAGACCATCTTCAGATCATGGTGACTAGCTGGTCCGTCTCTTGACGAGCGACACATAGTGAGTTACTGATAGAAGCCGGTCGTCATAATAAAATAAAATAAATCTATTGCGACCTAGACTGCTGTAATTATTATATAGAGCTATTCAAAATTACGGAAAAGATTTCAAAAATTTATTGTTTTCAAAGAAGGAAAGATAGACACACAAGTCCAATATCCCTGGAAACAGAAAAGGTCAAATTTCTATACATTGAATATGAGCACCATGTGTTGTATGGCAAATATTGAAACAGTGGTTCATTTCTTGCCACATATAAAGCAACTGGTTTTTCGTTATCAGATTCACAGCCTTGACAATTTTATGTAGCAGACTTTCAAAGGTGTCAGGAACAGTGGGATTAGAAGCACTGTCTTTTACATAACCCCACAGATAAGTCACAAGTGTGAGGTCCGGAAACGTGGATGAATTTGATCTTCTACTGCTCCTCATCCAATGCAACACCCTGGAATGGTGTGGTGCAGGTAACGTTGGATGTTAGTTCAGGAATGAGGCAGAAAAACATCTTGCATGAATATGAAGCCATCTGAATCCTCTTCATGTTGAGGAAATAATCAATTCTGAACAATTTTTGACTGGTTTGCCCTGTCACAGTTTCCTCCATGAACAGAAAAGGCCCATAAACGTTTTTAAGAGGTATGGCACATCAGACATAAGTTTTCAGGGAATCTGTTTCATGTACAAACTTTACACTGTTGTCTGTTCAGGAACATTGGAATTACGGTTCTATCTTTTGCAATTTGGAAGATGTAAATCTCAGAAACTCGTTCCTTCTTTTTGAATAGCCCTGTATTACCTCTATGGGTGTCTTCATCAGAAAATAAAACTATAACATGAGACGTTTATACATGGAGCTAAATGTGCGCATGTTGTATAAAATTAGCGATAAAAATACTAGCAGGTTAAGAAGTAGCGGTTTGAAATAATAAAATGTAGTCGCTGGCCGCTATGGGTTGCGACTGCTTCTGAGCGCGGACACGTCTCTAACTTTATACAACATGAGCACATTTAGCTCTGTGTGTAAACGTATCGTGTTATAGTTTTATGTTCTGATGATGACACTCGAATCTGTTCGAAATCTAGATCAAATACAATTATTTTAAAACAACTTGATGGTCTGCATTTTCTTACACAGTAATTAAGATGCTGCCATTGAATTTGAGCTGTTTGAACGTTCACAGATCTACAAGATGCGTCTGAAAAGTTCGGTGAATGATCTGAGGAAATATACGAAAAAAGAGTTACAAACAAAATAGCTTTACTGGACTTCAAAGTCATCGCCATTGGTTACAATACACTTCTGTTGGAAACTATCACCAAACGCTTCTCGTGGATTTGCTCGAACCACGGAGGTGACGCGTTGTTGGATCTCCGAAACCGTTGCTGAGCTTCAACTCGTCTGCTGTCATTCTAAAGGACAGCCTCCGATGATCCGCGAGCATCCGTCGCACTCGTTTGATGTTGCCTGGGACTGTGATTGAGGACTGTCGACCGGAACGTGGCTCATCCTCGACACCTTCCTTTCCGTCTCTAAAGCGATTGTTTTTAAACTACTCAGACACATACCTTTCACTCACTGATTCAACACCATACACTTACACTAACACAGTGGTCCCTCATTCTGGGGCCTCCCAATCTCGAAAGCTATTTTTTTAGACTGTCCTGTGTCTTTCGTCCTGAAGGGCCTCCAAATCTCAAAACGTACTTTTTTTATAGTAATACATGCATTTCCCAGTGGAGGGGGGGGGGGCTCATTTTGTTTTGCCGCCGTCCCGGGCCTCCGACAGTCCTAGTCCGCCACTGCACTAACATCTCATAGGTCTCCTTCGCTATTTCGCCTAATCTGAAACAAAACTTTGAAAGTAGCTTGTTAAATTTTCCATGAAAGTTCTCGGGCAGTAGAGATCTACAAATGCAAGTTAAAACGCCCACTGCTGCTCTAGATTACACTGTGAGTGGCCACAGTACTTGCGCAACGGAAGTTTATCTAACTGCTCACTCCTTAATGGAGCAGCCAACGTTTTAACAAACAGAAAATTAATATTAAAAAAAAGGGAAATAGATTATTAAATATGGGATGGGGAGCATGAAATTATAAAGCAGAGGTTTGATACTTTAAATTTTTATCTACTCAAAAAAAAATGAACAAGCAAAAAAAAAAAAAAAAAAAAAAAAAAAAAAAGAATGTGGGGAGACGAAATAAGCACACACTTCATACAAAAGTGAATTAAACCATAAAGTTACTGCCCATAATAAAATTGTTTCTTCCCTTCATGAATATGGGGGTGACGTGGGAGGAAATTTGCAATTACACAGTGGATAAAGGAAAGCACACTAATTCACTCACAGACCCATGCATAATGCTTGTGACACATTACTCAAGCGGGAACACTTGACAGCAGCAGCAAAACGAAGCGTCAGTGGCGTTTTGACGAGATGGCAGGTGTCTTCTAGCACTGTTTAAAATATACTATGCACAAACTAACTCATGTGCAGGAAGGTAGCGGCATACTATCTTTAAGTACCATGGGGTGTGCTACCATACTGAATAACATAGAATTTACAAAAAGAAATTAATTTAGAATAAGCAAGTTACGCACACGCGTGTATTCATATACAAGAAAGCTAGTATCAGTAAAAGCATGGCTGAAGACCGAAGTAATGACCGTTATGAAAGCACGTTATGAACTCGATCTTACAAAGACAGGAAAGACGGAATCAATCCAGTAAATCTGAGAAAGAATTCAGCATACTCGCAGATACATACACAACACGAAACCGTTAGTTAAAAACAGAAAAGGGAATTCAAACATACTAAGTTTATGCAAAGGCTAAAAGTCACACACATGTATTCTAAATTGAGAAAACCGGACACAAAATCATCACCAGAATGAAAATTCAAATACTAAATTTATACTGAATTACTCGAGTTCTGTAAATTAAGTAACACTTCGCCTCGCAAAGCAAAAGAATTACTCAAGAAAACTATCACTGATAAACCAAGACTGACTGATCACAAAGAAAGTAAAGTTCTAACAGCATGCTATCCCCTCAGCATTGTTCAACGAAATACTCCAGCAGTCACAGTAAGAGTGGTGCCTCAGGTCACGCGTACAGCCTTCCCCTCTCTGGATCGGATGTAGGGCGCATTCAAAGCGATGTAGAGTGCCTTCAGAGCCTACTGTCTACCAGCCCTCGCTACCTGAAGGAGATAATACCCTCTACTAGAGTTCCAGAGAGGTCTCTTTTGTCACCTCTTTCGTCCAAGATTAGGTTGGTACTGCACTAAGAACAGGCCACCTCGCCATCTTGCCAAGTAAGGTTGTCTCTGGCCACCCAGCAGACGGCAGTGCAGACGACATACGAAGCCATTTGTTCTTAACTACAGCAAAACAAGGCCTAAATCGCGAAGCTGCGACTGTAAGCCAGTGCGCGGCAGTCAGTCAGTATTAAAAGCAACCTTTCACATTCATACGAACACACAAGTTCAATCACATGGGTGGAAATATATATAAACAGGGGGCATTGATCATTACTGAAGGAATAAAATAATTGACATACAAATAGACAATATTAATGGTGGAGAAACACTTTAGAGTAACGAAGAACTCAAAATGGAACACAACCACACATTCAGTGGACGTTTTTCAAATTGATGTTAACGGGTTTGCTCCATTTGCGCTCCATGTTGCAACGACAGGAGTTCTCACACTGACTCTCTTAGTTGGGTCCCAGCGTGTACCACCGCTTCACTGCACTGCTTTGTCCATCAATGTGTATGCGCGAACGCCGCGGTTTGTAAAACAAGGGACCATTTAGCGAACTTCTCAAACGAATACAAATGTGCTACTCAACTGATCTTAATTATATTTTTACAGGATGTGGGTTCAGCTTAATTTATAAGCTAGAAATGTTTTATCGCTTTTAATAACCAAAACATTATTTTCATTGCACATTAAATGATTTTATCTGGGTTGGGCATGTACCCTTGTTGAAGATTGGACTAGTGGCAAAGTTCTCGGTTGAAGAGCGAAAGATCACGGTTTCGAAACTCCATAAGATACGAATTTTTTCAGTTTGAGTTTTAGGTCAGCCGTCACCTCTCAACTGGGCGGCGAAATAGCGTCGCAACAAAAGACGTGAACCAGGTCACTGAGCCATAGGAAATTACGAGTCATGTACGCAAAGTTAGTTCCGTTTAGTTAAATAAGACAAACGTGTACAGAAACAGAAAAATATTTATTGTACAAAAATCTACAATTGTTAAAATACTTTTCTACATAGCTTCCGAAATGTTTTGACACTTGTCATAGCGTGGCACAAGTTTCTGTATGCCTTCTTCATAGAAGGTAGCCGCCTGTGAATTCAACAATGTGGTAACATGTTTTTCAGTTCGTCATCATGTATTAGTGATATTGAGATTTGCGGAATTTCCATAGCAAGGGCACGAAGTGTAAACTTACGGTTGTGTTTAATCTTTTCTTCAACTGTCTGAACCTTTCATCAGCAACCACAGACAGGCGTCCACTTTGTTCTTCATGGTACACTTAATCATGTCCTTTATTGAACAGTCTGACCCATCTTCTAACCATTAAATCACTCATAGCATTTTGTCCATAAACCTCGCAGTTTTGCCGATGAATTTCCTTTGGTTTAACTTTCTTTGCATTTAGAAAACGAATCACAGATCTCCTTTCACACGCGACTGCATTTTCAATTACAGCTGACATTATAAAGAAGCACTAAATAGCAGACGTCGGCAGAAGCGATCTGAAGGTGGCGTACATGTCTTCTCCTTGAGTCAGAGTAACTGCTGCGCATGCTCCTAACTGCGAACGTAGCACTGCCGCGGACAGAAATAGAAACGGAACTTATTTTGTGGACGACCATCGTATTATTCTGATATTCGATTTATAACGTTTCTTTAATGTTATAATTTAAATAATATTTTCTTTAAAATTCAAATAAGACATAACCGGGCTTTCAATTTTTTGTTTTTTGTGTGTATTCAGTTTCCTATTAACTGTTGATATACACTCCTGACCATTAAAACTGTTACACCACGAAGATGACGTGGGAATGACGGGAAATTTAACCGCCAGGAAAAAGATGCTGTGATATGCAAATGATTAGCTTTTCAGAGCATTCACACAAGGTTGGCGCCGGTGGCGACACCCACAACGTTCTGACATGAGGAAAGCTTCCAACCGATTTCTCATACACAAACAGTTGACCGGCGTTGCCTGCTGAAACGTTGTAGTGATGCCTCGTGTAAGGAGTAGAAATGAGTACCATCACGTTTCCGTCTTTGATAAAGGACGGATTGTAGCCTATCGCGATTGCTGTTTATCGATTCGCGACACTGTTGCTCGCGTTGATCGCGATCCAATGAATGTTAGGAGAATATGGAATCGGTGGGTTCAGGAGGGCAATAGGGAACGCCGTGTTGGATCCCAACGGCCTCGTATCTCTAACAGTCAAGATGACAGGCATCTTAACCGCATGGCTGTAATGGATCGTGCAGCCATGTCTCGATCACTGAGTCAATAGATGGGAACGTTTGCAAGACAACAACCATCTACACGAACAGTTCGACGACGTTTGCCAACATGATAAGCTCGAGACCATGGCTGCGGTTACCCTCGACGCTGCATCACAGACAGGAGCACCTGCGATGGTGTACGCAACGGCGAACTTGGGTGCACGAATGGCAAAAAGTCAATTTTTCGGATGAATCCAGATTCTGTTTACAGCGTCATGATGGTCGCATCCGTGTTTGGCGACATCGCGGTGAACGCACATTGGAAGCGTGTATTCGTCATCGCCATACTGGCGTATCACCCGGCGTGATGGTATGGGGTGCTATTGGTTACACGTCTCTGTCACCTCTTGTTCGTTCGACGGCAATTTGAACAGTGGCCGTTACATTTCAGATGTGTTACGGCCCGTGGCTGTGACCTTCATTCGATCCCTGCAAAACCCTACATTTCAGCAGGATAATGCACGACCGCATGTTGCCTGTACGAGCCTTTCTGGATCCTGAAAATGTTCGACTGCTGCCCTGGCCAGCACATTCTCCAGATCTCTCACCAATTGAAAACGTCTGGTCAATGGTGGCCGAGCAACTGGCTCGTCACAATATGCCAGTCACTACTCTCAATGAACTGTGTGTGTCTGTGTGTTGTACTTAGAATAAGTCAGTGTCAGTAGTTTGTGAGTCTACGGACCAATGACCTAAGCAGTTTGGTCCCTTAGGCTTAGAAACATTGGATATTTTTTAACACCGTGTAACTGATCGTCATACATTTGTAATTTTTAAAATACAGAGAAGGGGGGAGATGAGCATAGAGGGGGGACAGGAGGAGATTGGTAGAAAACGCGGGAGGGGGGGGATGGGCTAATGACAGAGGTAGGAAATGAATAGGTGGATCCAGGGGGGGGGGGTGTGCAAAGGAGGAGGTCGGAGGACGAGGCATAGGTAAGATACAGAGGACGAAAGAGGAGATGGGCAGAGAGAGAGACTAAATGAATAGCGCGCCCGTTCGCCGTCGTGGGTTCGAGTCCCCCTCCGGCATGGGTGTTTGTGTTGTCCTTAGGTTACTTTACCTTAGTTTAAGTACAGTCAATCAGGGTAACTTTTAACCTGTCGGGGTATCTTTGTACCACTTAATATTTGGCTTTCATATGGTTCGTGTTCCACCTACTGGGGAATTATTTATAACCGAAGTATTAAAAATTACCTTTAGAAAATAAAATATTGCCAATAGGTGGAACACGAGCCATTTGAAACCCACATATTAAATGGTACAAAAATACTCTGACTGATACAAAGTTACCCTGATTGACTGTAGTTTGTAAGCTACGAACTAATAACCCAGCAGTTGAGTCTGATAGATTTACAAACATCTGAACTAAAAGAATATTGTAATAAATAAATACCCGAACAACGTAGGGTTTTCAGGTAACACAGTGAGAAACATAAAGAGACAAAGTAGTAAAAAACAGGCTTAGAGATTGGGGGAAGTGAAGAACGGAGAGATTAAGGAAAGGTGTAGGACGTATATCCAGCTCCCAAGCATATTCAGCAATCGTGAAACATTACCGGGTTTATGTAACAGACATCACACATATGTAACTTATACAATACGCCGATGACGGACACTGATCCTTTCTTCAGTTCGGAGGCACTCCTAGGCACTTACTTCTACGGGAATCAGTTGGCAGAACTAGGAGTTTGAAAAAAAAAATCAAATGTTTGTTAAGCTTATGGGACTTTGGGACTTAACTGTGGGGTCATCAGTGTCTAAACTTACAAACTACTTATAAACTACCTTATACTAAAGACAACATAAACATCCATGCTCGAGGGAGGATTCTACCCCCGACGGGGAATGCCTCGCGCATCGGATCATAGAGTCTCAATGCGCTCGGACACTCCGACACGGCTATGAGATTGAGTTCTATGGGAAAGGGTAAAGTTGAGAATTTGTATGTGACGAAAGGGGTACTTGAGTAATTCCGTGCAGGTTGGTGATCACTGTGTCCCCAGTGGTGTAGATGGTCAGCGCAATTGCCTAGAAAGCAGGAGACCCAGGTTCGAATCCTGAAGGGGTACACAGTTTCAAAATGTCCGAAAAAAAGACAACACATATGTAAAACTTATACAATATGCCGCTGACACGCGATGATCCTTTATTCAGTGCGGAGGCACTCCTAGTCCCTTCTTACTCTTACGGGAATCTGTTTATAAAACTAGAAGTTTTAGTGGGAGTTAGGATTCTAAAACGGAAGAAATTTCTTTTGTTTTTACGTGCGGCATTGATGGACTACTCATGAGCGTTTTTCACACGTGCAAGGAGTACAGAATGGTCGAGGAGGTTCAAATGTTTGTAAATCTAAGGGACTTCAGCGATTAGCGTACAAACTACTTAAATTAACCTGAAAACAACACACACACCCATGCTCTGCAGCAAGACGTCTTACACCGCTGGGCCCCTCCACGTCGGCTCAGCAGAGGAAGTTTGGTGTGTGGCTGCGGAACGCCCATGGCGGTAAAAGGAGAGGAGATGTTATTACGGGAGGCTGCTGTATTTGCCGGTCGGCAGCCACGCTTGTTTGTTCAAAAGACTCACACTCCCGAATGGAACGTGATTTCCTACAACTTATTTGTGTTTTCAAAAAGATAGTACAATTATAAACAACGCACGCACGCATTATCAATCGCAAATCTTGGACAACTCTACACATCAGCTCAAAAGAAAACTAATGTTTTGAACAAACTTTAATGGCGGCGCTAGGTTTCAGTCAACTTCAAATTTGTTACAGCATGCCCTCTCCCCTCTTTTTACCTCCATGGGAACACCGGACAAAGTTGAAAATTTGTCAGCCGGCCGCAGTGGCCGAGCGATCTGCGGCGCGTCAGTCACAGTCTGCAGGGCCGCTACGGTCGGGGGTTCGAATCCCCCCTCGGACATGGTTGTTTGTGTCTTCTTTACTATAAGGTATTTCATAAGTAGTTTGTAAGTTTAGGGAGTGATGATTCCGCAGTTAAGTCCCCTAAGCTTAAGAAACATTTGAACATTTTGATTTGAAAATTTGTCTGGTTCTTTAAGGCGACCGCTGGTCCGAAGCGGGAAATCTGGGTTCGAATATCGGTCCACCACATTTTTTTAATTTTGTTGTTGAATTTATTCCAACCCTCCGAAACGGTCGAAATATTGCTAAATTTAGATGTAAATTTATGGCGTTACTGTCAACTAATGGTGTCTGTTCTTTCGGACACGTCCGAAACGAACAGACGCCATATTAATAATTGTAAATATGGCCACAACAGGCAATGACACTTCCAATGCGGGGGCATTCAAACGCTCGATCCTTTGCGGGAATCCAGTATAGGCTGCGAGCAAGAGGAATCAATGGGTAGGGGGGCTAGGAGTTGAGAATTTGGGTTGGAAGGGAAGCGTGCCTGGATAGCCTAATTGGTTAAGTGACCGCTGGCCCGAAGCGGAAAATCTGGGATCGAATCCCGATCCAGCACGAACTTTCAACTTTGTCATTGATTTTATTTCAACCACCTAAAACAGTCGAAATGTTTCAATATTTCGATTCCGTAAATTTATGGCCTTTACAGTCACCTAATGGTATCTGTTCTTTCGAACATGTCCAAAAAAGAACAGACACCATATCAATAATTGTAAATAAATAATTATGTAACCACAATCATCTGAAGATGAGAAGAAATTCTCGAAACGCTTTATGCTAAGCATAAAAAAAGTAACAGTTCCCGTTTTCTTTATTTAAAATTTGGATGACATACTGACAAGAGAAGTATAGGAGCATTAAACGTAGACTTTAACAAGAAAAAGAATTTTCTGAGAATGTACATTTGCAGCACAGCTTTGAATGCTTCTTAATCATGGACTGTGGGAAAATCCAAACATAAGATAATCTAAGCATTTGAGACATTCTACTATAGAAGAATGTTGTAGCTAAGGTGGGCTGATAGGAAATGAGGAGAGTCTTAGCAAAATCGGTGAAGAATGTAACATAATTATGGGAAACGCTGAGAAAATGGAAGGGTAGGTTGACATACTGTCTGTTGAAAAATCCAAAAGAAGCTGTAGAATGTAAATAATGCAGAGAATAACAACGGTGAAAATACATACAATAAATGAATGAGCACATATACCAAAAGTAATACCCTGAGGTGAAGAGATTGGCACAAGATGAGAAATTCGTGGTGGGCCACATCAAACCACTCACAAAACTTGTGCCATAAAATAATAGTAGCAACAATGCGCAAATCTAATGTACAAAAAGGAATGTTTGTTTGTTCGTGTTTTATGCGCTGCCGTTCCCTTCATCCGATTGCGATCAAACTTTGTTAACACATTGCTAGCACTTTCTGGAAGATTATAGGCATAATTATATCACTGTACTACTTATAGTTCAAGAGATATGACGTCATATATTATTTGAGGCGAGAAAACTGCCGCATAATGAATGAAGTTAAATTTATTATTTCTCTCCTACTAAATGTATTCGCAAAGTATTTTGTACAAAGTGTCCATTTATGCTAATAAATGTATCTACAAAATTATTTCATTGTACGACTTTTAGTTCAGAATATATGTCATAAAAACTAAGACGCGTGGGAACCGGCAGCATCATGTTTGTTCGTATTTTACGAGGTGCGTCAAAAAAGGTCGTCGAAAGGTCTCAGGAAATATAGTAAACAAGAGTTGAAACCAAATAGCTTTACTGGCCTTTAAAGTAATCGCCATTGGCTACAACACAATTCTGACATAGGCTGTACAGCTGTTGGAAACTAGGGCTAATGTAAGGCGGGGAAGTAGAAAGAAGTCTGCCGGCGCCAAATCTGGAGAATAATTAGGGTGTGGAAGCAAAGTGCCCTTGCGTCGAGCCAAAACGTTGAGCACGCGGATGGCAGTGTGCGGACGGACATCGTCATGTAGGAAATTCCACTGTCTACTCTGGTACAGTTCTGGCCGAATCCGCCGGATGCTTCAACACCATTCACTTGCAATAAAATCTCATGACTCTGCGTACCGTTTTGCATAATTTGAAACAAGACTTGGTGTTAACACGTTGCTCCATTTCGCTCTCCTGCACTCCGTTTTGCAATGACACGAGTTCTCACACCCTGTTAGCCGGGTTGCAGTGTGTACCACCGCTTCACTGATATAGGAATGGGACTCTTGTTGGCAGACCCCTCAATGTGTACGCGCGGGCACATCCTTGCCAGAGCGGTTTGTAAAATATGGGACCATTCACCGTAATTTTAGACGCACCTTGTATATGCTGCCGTACCGTTCATTCGACTGCAGTGAAACTTTGCACACTTGATCTTCAAAATAAAAGTCACTGTCTACGTAAAAGTTTGTATGGTGCATGACGGATGGTACGTTACTAAGAAACTCGAAAAAATATACTTATTGCGAAGATGATGAAACTTTTCACACTACACCTTCGAAACAAGAGTAACATTATTACCTAAGATTCCATACAGTGTACGGTGGAGGGTACCTTGCAATAAACTGATCAGCATGAAAATTAACAGAGTAATATAATTTTTCACAGATGGAGGAGGCAATTGACTGATCAGTTAGATGAGGAGTTCGACAGAAGGACGAGGAAGTTATTGGCAGAGAAAGGGCGTATAATAATCGTATTTATCGTCATGTCCGAAAGAACAGACACCATACCTAGTCTCTGATGAACACTCGCCATCGAGGACAACGTACTGCATTCTATTACTTGGGTAGTCTTCGACCTAGTCACTATTTGGGTACCTATTTCATAAGCTCGTATCTTCGTTAGCGGTCTGCATTGCGACGCCAGGTTTTCATCTAGTAAAGAATAATTATACTATTGATAGAAATACTTTTAAGCTCCTTATACTGCCTGACTGGCAGTGCCGGATTACCCATAAGGCAGAGTAGGCAGCTGCCTAGGTGCCCTACTCATTTATGAAATTTTTTAGAACGACTTATGCGTTTTAAATAAAAATTAGTTGCCTTTTCGTTGTTTGTGTACAGGCAAGTGAAAAAAAAATGTATGATGGGAAATGGATCCTAATAGTCCTGAAGAGTTTGAGGAGTACAAGAAGATACTTGGGGCCCATCTTAGTCTTCAGCACAAGCTGTTCACATCAAAGTTCATTGTAGTTCGTATGCGGCTATCAGAGGGTGACCAGATTTCAAAAACCAAATTACGGGACACATACGGTTACCTAAGATTGCGCAATGTTAAGGATAGCGCGGCCGGTGGTGTCTGGGTTTCAAGCCCTCCCTCGGGTATGGGTGTGTGTGCGTGTTGTCTTTAGTGTAAGATACTTTATGTAGTTTATAGGTCTAGGGACCGATTACCCCGAAAGTTTCGCCCCTTGGATTATAAAGTTTTTGTCATTTAGGAGTTCGGTATTTTCTCATAGATTTTTATAATACTGATATCATTTTTATAATACTGATATAATACTGATTTTTATAATACTGAGTATTTTGTAAATGAGTTCTTGTTATTTCACACTAAATATTTTGTTTTCGCCGCCCATAAAGTATTTGTGGTAGAGCAGCATTAGTGCCAGGTGGAGCTATCACAAACCAGGTAACGAGCTACAAATTTTTTCACCCGAAATGTTCAAGTGGAAAAAAGTTCAAAATGGGAGACCTGTTTTTACCACCTCGCTTCGCAATTCTCAATTATTTTTTTTTTGTTCACATACATTTTTGACGTGGTTCAATTCCTAAAAAGAAAAAAAAGACTGGTTTTCACATATTTCTTTCAAATTATTTTTGCCAAACTCTGGTAAAGCTTTAAGATTTTACTAGACAGATTTCCAACGAAGAAGATATTTGAGCTGAACATGGTTTCAGCATATGAAACAGGTAAATCCATTTCGCGAATTTAATCGATTAACGTCTAATGAAATGAACACTGAATTCCTTGAAATCAAACTCTTTCAGCACGTCAACTTCTAGCAATGAAATTAGTAATTGGAAAAGCTGCAAATCTCATGTGAAAACATTATGTAATACCAATCAAAGAAATTCGAAAATCGAGACCTTTTCCACTTTGAGTTATTTCTGTATTGTTTGAATATGACCCCATTTCTTCTTCTTTTGGTTACATTGTACATTCTTTAAAAACACGTTATTTCAAAATATTCGGAACACTGATGGAAAACCAATTCTCAGCAAAGAAGGGAAAGCTGAAAGGTGGAAAGAGTATATAGAGGAGCTCTACAAAGGAAATGAACTTCGAGACAATATTGTAGGAAGAGAAGAGGATGTAGATGAAGATGAAATAGGAGATACTGTACTGAGAGAAGAATTTCACAGAGCCCTGAAAGACCTAAGTCGAAACAAGGCCCCTGGAGTAGATGATATTCCCTCAGAGCTACTGAAGTCTCTGGGAGAACCAGCCATGACCAACCTGTTTCACCTGGTGTGTAAGATGTATGAGACAGGCGAAGTACCCTCATACTTTAAGAAAAATGTAATAATCCCCATTCCAAAGAAAGCAGGTGCAGCCAGGTGTGAAAACTACAGAACCATCAGTTTAATAAGTCATGATTGCAAAATATTAACACGAATTATATACAGAAGGATGGAAAAGCTGGTAGAAGCCGACCTCGGGGAAGATCAGTTTGGGTTCAGGAGAAATGTAGAAACACGGGAGGCAATACTCACTTTACGGCTTATCCTAGAAGATAGATTAAGAAAAGGCAAGTTGAAGGACATGAAAGGGATGCAGTGGTTGGAAAGGGAGTAAGACAGGGTTGTAGTCTTTCTCCATTGTTATTCAATTTGTACATTGAGCAAGCTATAAAGGAAAGCAAGGAGAAATTTGGAGAAGGAATTAAAGTTCAGGGTGAAGTATTAAAAACATTGCGTTTTGCCGACGACATAGTAATTCTGTCAGATACAGCAAAGGACCTGGAAGAGCAATTGAACGGAATGGACAGTGTGCTGAAAGGTGCATATAAGATGAACATTAACAAGAGCAAAACTAGGGTAATGGAGTGCAGTGTAAGAAAATCAGGTGATGCTGAAGGAATTAGATTGGGACACGAAGCAATAAAGGAGGTAAATGAGTTTTGTTACTTGGGCAGTAAAATAACAAATGATGGTCGCAGTACAGAGTATATAAAATGCAGAATGGCAATGGGTAGAAAAGCGTTCTTGAAAAAGAGAAATTTGTTAACATGGAATATTGATTTAAGCCTAAGGAAGTCCTTTCTGAAGGCATTTGTATAGGAAGAGGATTGAGGCTTTTGAAATATGGTGCTACAGAAGAATGCTGAAGATTAGGTGGGTGGATCGCATAACTAATGAGGAGGTACTGAACAGAATTGGGGAGAAAAGAAATTTCTGGCATACGTTGACTAAAAGAAGGGATAGATTGGTAGGACACATTCTTAGACATCAAGGAATTGTGAATTTAGCGTTGGAGGGAAGTGTTTGGGGTAAAAACCGCAGAGGAAGACCAAGAGATGGATACAGTAAGGAGATTCAGACAGATGTAGGTTGCCGTTCTTATGTGGAGATGAAGAGGCTTGCTCAGGATAGGGTATTGTAGAGAGCTGCATCAAACCAGTCTCCGCTGAAGACCACAACAACAACACACGGGACAGTTAGTAAAAAAAAAACGGGACAATTACGTCCCGTATTTACTTTGTCGTGACAACGGGACAGTTCAGCAAGATAAGGGACGTTCCCGTAAAATACGGGACGTCTGGTCGCCCTACGCTATCTTACACCATGGCTGAACCTGTTAATTATTTAAAACTAGCTGAAAACCCGGCGTTGCCTGGGTATTTATTTATTTATTCCTGCCATTTTTCAGGTATATATTCATTTGTATAAGGGCTGTATGTCTATAAAATCTCTTGGGAATACAATTAGTGTAAAGACATAATAGATGAAAACTTGGTGAGTGATTGGGCGGTTTTCCATGATATTTACTGTTTATCTGTTCATATCTCATGAACAACGTGTCGTACTGTGATACAATTTAGAAGCTACATTCAACTATATGTGTGTATATATTCTGTAAAATTTCCTGTCGCTACAATTTGTAGTGTTGTAATTATAAATCGTAACGTCATACCGAGAGCCGTAGTTTTACTCCATAAACAGCGGAAAAGTAGTAAGCGAGAAACTTTTTTCCTTTCATCATTTTACTATGGCTGTCAGCGAGAAAAAGTTTAATAAAGGTTTAAAATTATGTTTAAAGTTTGTTGCAAGTCGGTAAGTACTGTCATTCTCATACATCGTATTTCGAAAGCCTCGCCATATGGCATTTTTTGCGATTTCTATTGGTTATGACGTAGTATCTTTTGAACCATGTGCCGTGTGTGATTCTTAGCAATGCAGCAATTGTTAACTCACGGTAAGGAATGTGTGTACTATATTTGGTTGAAATCGGTCCAATGGTTTAGGAGAAAATGAGCAGCATTGTCGTAAAATGCAGTAGTTTTTCGCGCTTCTCATTGTTTGTGACGTCATATCTCGTGAACTATATATCGTACGTGATTCTTACACGGCGACCGTTCTCATGGATTAAAGCTTGCGTGTACAAAATTTGAGAAAAATTGTAACAAAACTGTAGATTTGTATGGCACACGTCCAATCATACGAACACTCTGCTTTATATATTACACGTATGTTTCGGTTGTCGAATTCCGCAAATTTATTATTATTATTATTATGGCTTACCTCAATTTTATTATTCAAAAGTTCAAATGTTTGTAAAGCTTATGGGGCTTAACTACGGGGTCATCAGTCCCTAAACTTACAAACTACTTATCTACTACCTTACACTAAGGACGGCACAAATATCCATGCCCGAGGGGGGATTCGAACCCCCGACTGTAGTGGCCGAGCAGACCGTGACTGGAGCGCCTCAGTCCCCTCGGCCATCGCGGCCGGCAATTTTATTATTATTATTATTATTATTATTATTATTACCAATATGTTGTTGTTTGATGGAAAATTAGTAACTTATTAAGGGATGAGTTTGAAGTGGGGCCCGAAGATTTGGATTGCCTAGGAGCCTACACAGGGCTTAATCCGGCACTGCTGACTGCTTGAGGAATCGATCTACAACCTTTCAGATCGCGCTCATGGGCAATGAGCCATCCTTCCCTGGCGCGCAGGTCAGATGGTTCCGTTGCTATAGTCGGAGGCCCCCCGCGGCTGCGTGCACCCTGCTGGCTGCCTACACGGTTCCGTTAAGCGAGGGCCCCGCCTTCCACTCCAGAGCTTCCTCCAGCCCAGTGGGCACATCACGTGACTCCTCTGTTCAGCTGACGGCCTGCTCTCCGACAGGTACGGTACGTATCCGTTCTGGCTCCATTTCTCCACCACATAGAGAGTACTGTGTGAACCTCTGGTCTCCGGATATGTCGGTCGTTGGCTGACCATGAAACCCGGGCCTACTTCAAAGGGGCCAATGGAATGCAATGCATCTCACAAATAACGGAAAACATTTCTTTTTTGTATGTGTTCTAACATTGTCTCATTATTGAAAAAATCAGCGAGTTCTGTCCACAGAAATATATAAGGGTTAAAATATAGGATAACTAGAATTCTTATTAAAATAATAAATGTCTTTTTATCAATGTTTCTGTTTAGTCCAATAAGGTTGTTTGATCACTCATATTGGTAATGCAATTGTGAATGTTAATGTTATATTTCTAGTTCTTGTGAAAATATAAGGGAATAATCCTATGAAATTGTTAAATAATATTATTATAAAAATTGAAATAAAACTGAAACTTGATCCTTGAAATAATTTTTTCCCTGGATAATTGTTAATATAACAATAATTAATCCAATAATAAATTAATTAATATTAAACGTGTGAAAGCATTTAGCTAACTCTGAAACTAAAATTATTGCTCCCCAGAATTTCAATTCTTCTATTACCTTTAAAACTCTAAAAAAAAAGTTTAATAAAACAAGTGAAAAGAATATAACCCACAAACGAATTAAAAAAGAATAAAAATTTAAAGACAAAGGCAGAAAACTCTTTCAAGCGAAATCTACAAACTTATCATAACGAAAACGAGGTAAAGTACCAAGACTGTCGTCGTGTCTGACAGTGAGTCCTTCCAGTCTTGTAATTTCAGTTTGGGTTGAGACTTCATAACAAGGATGTCCACACTCAGAGATTTTAAAGCGGACTACACAGAAAATTCCACCAAAAATGGATCTATAGTTTAAGCGCAACTCATATATACATTATATATACTAGTCAATGAGGTCTGAACAGGAATATGCAGTTGTGTGGCCGACTTTTGTCCTGATAATATGGGTTCGATACTACCTCTAGTAAAATATATTAATTTCATTATTAGTTTGAAAAACTATAACAATTTTTAAATAAATTCAATGATATTAGGTATTATCAATTAAATCATAATGAACTTTATTTTATTTACGAAATGACGTTTGTAGTTAATAAAAATTAATATTGCGATATTTTCTTTTTAAAAAGTTCAATAATTCCAAATACATTTTACAATTAATGGAGGTAGATTGAAGCATTAAATACTATTGTCATTACAATTTTATCGCAAAATTAGGCTACATTGTAAGCTGTAGAAACTTTATTAATGTTCGTTGTAATTTCTAGGAACCGGTTTCTTAAGGAAAAGCAAAGAAGAGCTGTTGCCCTATTGTATGCATACTAACAGGCAGTCCCCCATGAATTGTGATATAAATAAAAAATGTTTAAAAATTCCTTCTTTGAGCTGGACTCGAACCCGGACCGTCAACATGACAGACGTAAGAGTTACCGCTTTTGTTTCTGGTTCTCCCGTTTGATCGTTCCTTTGCGGACGTTGGTTCGTTTTGTTGAACTATTTAACCGTGCTGCATGACAGTTTTCACTGCCAGCATATCAATCAGATATCTGTAAGTTCAGATATCTGATCTTACATTTAAGTGCCTGGCAGAGGCTTCATCGAACCACAGTCATCGACCGACAGCTATTGTTCGTATTAAGCAGAGACTGCCGTCTATAACCGGAATCTTATGACTTACGAGGGATGTTTGAATAGCCCATGCAAAAATAAAAACTACGAACGTGTTTCGGGAATAGCCACTTTTATTTTTCGACTTGAGTGTCCTTTTAGACTTACACACTACGTTCAACGCTGTTCTAATTTGATGATCCCTTTCGAATAATAGGAATATTATTGCCCAAGTCTGCAAAATAGCTATTAGTTTCGCCTCCTCGTTTGAATGAAATCTTCGTCCCGCCCGACATTTCTTCAGATTGGGGAAAAAATAGTAGTCCGAAGGAGCCAAGTCTGAAGAATAAGGGGGATGTGAAACGAGTTGGAATCCTATTTCCAACCATTTTGCGACCACAAATGCTGACGTGTATGCTGGTGCACTGTCGTGATGGAAAACGAATTTTTTGTGGGCCAATCGCCGGCGTTTCCTTACAGTCTCGTTTTTCATACGGTCCAATAACGATGAATAATATGCACCTGTAATAGATTCAACCTGTTCCAGATAGTAGATGAGGATTATCCCTTTCGAATCCAAAAAGACCGTCGCCATAACCTTTCCGGTTGAAGGACCGGTCTTCGCCTTTTTTTGGTGCAATTCTGATACGAAGTGCGGCAGCCGGAGGTGAAGGTTATGTTACTGTGTTATGTGCCTGTGTGATTGCGTGAATGTTCTATTTTCTGAAGAAGGCCATGCCCGATAGCTGTAAGTGTTTTATGTGTGTGTCTTTTTTATGTGCCTGTCGCAGCTCGTCGCCACGTCTTTGCGGCGAGATGTAAACTGTCCTTATTACTTACTGTTAATTTCAACCTCGGCTTTCCATTATTGAAAACTAATTTTTGTAGCACAAAATTGGTCTCTTTCGGAGTAGTTGGTCCCCTAATTTTCACATCCCCTCCAATATACCTAAGCCTATTTTCATGTTTTATCAAAAGATACTTTCAGAGCAAAAATAATTAAAATCGCTCCATGAATCTCTATGTAATCGCAATTTTTCCATTTTAGCCATTATTTTGGAGGGAGAGTTTCACCCCTTAAATATGTTTTACCGCCGCTTAAAATACGTGTTCCTTGGTTTTTTATGTGCTATAGCGTATCCAAACTTCAGAAAAATCGGACAGTCACACTTACGTAGTTGTACTTGTCAGACCTGATTTCATCTCACGTAAGATTGTGTTGTATTCTCCATCATGTGATGATTGTCAAGCAAGTCCGTTTGTCTTTGGCACAAAAATAATTAAGTTGAAAGTAGGATGCTACTACGAGCCAAAGATAAACAGAGGTGTAATAATATCATTGGCTCATCTCGCAGCAGTCATTGTTTGGCCAGAGTCGAACACTCCAGTTTTTGTCGTCGTTCATAGAGGTCGTCCGATTCGCAGTGGCGGCAGACACAGACTCAAATTTTGAAGTTGTGAATAATGAAATGGTCTGATCCGCAAGGACGGCAGACACTAATTGATATTATCTGTTTCAGTTGCAAAGGTAAAAAAATGAAATTTTGTAGCGATTTTGAGTAGTGATAGAATCTCCGAGTACGTATTGTTGTGAGGTATGTTGTATAAATGATTATGAATTGAAAGTATAAAAAGATTTGACAAGGATTGTCATCTACGTACAATTTTATTTTAATTAATCAATACTGAATGAAGTAGTAAAATAACCTTCAGCTTTATAATTGTAATTAGAAAGTATCATCTTACCCCACTTTGATTATCAAGAGTAAAATCTGTAAAATTGCCTGTGTTTCAAAGTTGCATAGCAAGAAGTGCTAGTGAGAAAGCAGAAAATTATTTTTCCTAAAGATTTCCATTATTGCCAACAGTCAAAGTGTTGAAAAAGTTATCATTCTTATATTCTAATGAGTTTAATTTCAAGTTAGTCAGATACGTTAATAATAATAATAAGAATAAATGTCAGATGCGTTAATTAAAAATAAATTGGTAATGTTGAAGTTTCCAAAAACAATGAATTTAATCAATACCATTTCTAATGTAATCATCGTCATTAATATGCAGTGGCAATATTCACATCAGCGTGGTGTTTGAGAGTAAAAGAGCAACTTGTGTATTTATATCTATAAATGTGAATGTCTGTTCGGTGTACGTTTATCACGTCTGAACCACAAGACATAAAGAGCTAAAAATTTGTGCAGTTACTAATGTCTACCCGAGGAAGGCTTTAGGCATGGTTTTATGGCGATCGAATAGTTATTTACCTATATATATTAATATGAATGTCTTTTCGGTGTACGCTTATCACGTCCGAACGTCAAGACGCAGAGACTTAAATATTTGTACAGTTACTAATTAATACTTGATGAAGGTTTTAGGCACGGTTTTATAGCGATGAGATAGATATCTCGTAATTTGAAGAATATGATGCGAAATGCGGAACAATAATTACTCTTTGAAAATTATATTTACTCATTGAAAATGGTTTTATTGGTTGCATTGTTGCTTGAGGGTTGATAATGATAAAACGGTGGAGTATATTGGGATGTAAAGTTATCGGTGTATATAAAATTCTACGTGTCTATGTGTGTGTTAATATTTCGCTCTGCAGCGAAAACTACAGAACGCAAACGAATGGTCTGTGTGTAGTTATTGTCAGAAGTCTCCCGTTGTACACCATAGCAGTTTCATGCCGATAGCTATAAGAGGGTGGAAGATATGGTGGTTGAAAGTTGTCAAATTATAAAAAAAAAAAAAAAAAAAAAAATGGACTGAAGGCCAGCGATGACGTTTGTGACTCTATAGCAAGGAGGCTACATACAGCGAAACGTGATCGGTGATGCCACAAAACATATTTTTGGTCTATGCGTGCTACAATGTCTTCAGCTCTTTCTCTGTGAGGATAAGCATACGAATAAGGAAATATAAGCATAAATAAATAGAGCACTAAAAAAGGAATTTCTTTTAATACATCTCTTTTAAAAAATCGATTTGACGTTTCGCGCATTACATCAAGTACAGTACTACAAATAACGTAGTTTACCAGAATGTCCTAAATTGAAATTTAATTGAATTTAGACATTACTCTCACCATACGTGTTTAAATATTGCAACACAGTCTATAAGGAATAATTTATGAATTATTTATTGTAAATAATTAAGTACTTCACATAATTTTATTTTTTATTTGAATGTTGATTAAAAATGTTTGTTTCTAAAGAAGGTATTGTATTTTTTTCATCCTTCAAAACCAGTCTCATAGCACACTACTGAAAGATAGCTTATCTATCATAATCAACCAACACGCGAGCGGAGCCGCGGGTTTAAGTTAGTTATCTTTAAATTAAAGAGCGTCCGCTGCCGATTCTCCGTGACCTGTAGAAAGCAGAATTTTATGTCGAGGCGCTGACCTCACATAACCTTGAGATAAGTATCATTATAATTAGTCCTGTCTTTGACAACACATAAGTTTCAGTTGTACAATCACTACGTTTACATGTAACACATCTTCCGGAAGACGAAAACCGAAAAACCGATTTTCGTAAACTGTTTTTCGCTGTCGTATTTACATGGCACAGCCTCAATCGCATTTCCTAATCCACTTAAGATGGCGGCTGAAAAACAGCTGATTCAGTCCCCGATTTAGTCAGCATAATCGCTATTTTTCTTTCCTTAAATACACAATTTCATGCTCACTCTAATATTAATACTTGTATTTCACATTAGAAAATATCACTCTGTTCATATGTGCCGAAAATTCTTACCGAAAAAACACAAGAACGCTTCAAAAACGATTACGTTTACATGGGCACGAAAATCGATTGTGGATCTGGAAAACCGCTTTAGAGAAGTGGATTTCCAGAATCGATTTTGGAGTGTTTACATGACCAACCAAAAGCGGAATTGGAAAATCGATTTACGAAATCCGGTTTTGGGAGCCCATGCAAACGGGGTGAATGTGTTGCCGCCGCGGTGGTGTAGCCGAGTGGTCACCGGGCGCCGTGGCTCAACGCGCCCGGTCTGGGGGTTAAGCGTCCCCTGTAATAAAAAAAAGCTGAGCCAACCACTCGTCGAACTACAACGAACAATCACGATCAGCGTCCGCAAAGTAGAGAACAACATACAGGAAAAAAAAAAGTTTAAATCGCCTCGCTGCGGAGCGCGCGGTTGCTCGCCGTGGAGGTTCGAGTCCTCCCTGGGGCATGGGTGCATGTGTTGTCCTTAGGTTAGTTTACCTAGGTTTAAGTAGTTTGTAAGCTACGGACTGATGACCACGCAGTTTAGTCCGATAGATTTACAAATATTTGCACATTTGAATTTTTGAATGTGTTGCCTTCCAAACAAATCTGGATGTGGAATCTCCATTCCCTCTTGGTGTTATATTTTGGAAGGCCTACAGCGCAATAATGCTTTAGGAATAGCTGCCTTTGGAGATTATGTGCGTACTAGAAGAAAAGGCCGCCGTTGGGACTATAAAAAAGCAACAGTGTCCACATTAGGCGGCGCGTAGCTTACAGAAACAAAGCGCCGGATGTTGTTTTTAACCTCGGCTAATGGCGAGCAAATGAGCCCTAATGAATTGTGCGCGGGCCGGGGCGGCCCGTGTTGCCACCTCCTGCGTCCCCGGAAGCTATCGGCGTCACATCTACACATCGCCCTCCCGGCTGCCCCCGCAAATGCAATAATAATTACAAAGCGCCGCCGCTTAAATATCGCTTAGCGGCCCTATCTGCTGATGCCATCTCGCATTTGCGGCATCTGTTGCTGCTCTTGTGTCCGCCGTGCATTCACCGCGGGTCATCCACGCCACGACAGCCCGCCGCTGTGCTTTCTGTAAATAACGCGCCGTTGTCACAAAACATGACCCACGAGCAGCCAGATTTGGTCGGTTCATATACGACCGAGGGGAATAATATGAAACGGTGGGAGCAGCTTGCTTCGAATTAAGTTGCTTATCTTAAGCTATTGAATTATCTAGTGTAGAAATTATGACAATTGACGGTAAGTCATCGAGTAAACCAGAAGTGATATCTGGCGTTCCCCAGGGAAGCGTTATAGGTCCCCTACTCTTCCTTGTGTTTATAAACGATTTAGGAGACAATGAGTAGCTCCCTTAGACTGTTTGCGAAAAAAAATGTTCAGATGTTTGTAAGGCTTATGGGACTTAAATACGTGGTCATCAGTCCCTAAACTTACAAACTACTTATGAACTACTTACGAACTAGGACGGTACAAATATCCATGCGCGAGGGGGGATTCGAACCCCCGACCGTAGTGGCCGTGCAGAGCGTGACTGAAGCGCCTCAGTCCCCTCGGCCACCGCGGCCGGCGACTGTTTGCGGATGATGCTGTCGTTTATCGGTTAGTGAAGTCAACAGATAATCAAAAGCAACTGCAAAGCGATTTAGACATAATTTCTACATGCTACGAAACTTAGCAATTGACACTAAATAAGGAAAAGTGTGAAGTAATACACATCACCACTAAAAGAAATCCGCTAAACTTCAATTACGCGATAAATCAGTCAAACCTTAAGGTCGTAAACTCTGCCAAATACCTAGGAGTTACAATTACGAAAAACTTAGACTGGAGAGAACACATAGAAAATGTTACGGGGAAGGTGAACCAAAGATTACGTTTCATTGGCAGAACGCTTCGAAGATGCACCAGCTCCACCAAAGAGACTGGCTACATCACACTTGTGCGTCTTCTCCTGTAGTACTGTTGCCCATTGTGGGACCCTCACCAGGTGGGACTGACGGAAGATATTGAGTAGGTTCAGAGAAAGGCAGGGGGGAAGCGTCGCGGAAATGTTGCACGAATTGGTGTGGAAAGACGTTATTCATTGCGGCGTGATCTGTTTGCGAAGTTTCAATCAGCGATTTTTACTTCTGAATGTGAAAATATTTTGCTAGCACCCACTACTTAGGGAGACATGACCATGCCAATAAAATAAGAGAAATAAGATCGAAAACGGAACGATTTAGGTGTTCTTTCTTCCCGTGCGCTATTAGAGAATGGAACGATAGATAAAAGTTATGAAAGTGGTTAATGAACCCTCTGCCAGGCACTTAAATGCGATTTGCAGAGTATCTATGTAGATGACAAATGCCACCTTTTCACCGTATATAGACTGATTCTACAAAGGTTGTCTGTTTTCGGACTATCAGTCAACAACGATTTCATGTTTGTGCCATAATATTTTCTTCACATCCATTATCCGTTCAATACATCAAAGTGTAAGGCCCATTAAGATTAAAAGAGGTTAACATAAAAAAAGAATATTCTAAATAACTAAAAAAATCAATGGGCCTTGATAATAAATTTAACTGGGAGAAGCATACCACAATACTGCTGAAGGACCTAAACAAGTTCCTGTTTGCTCCACCAATGTTGTCAGACATACGAGATATAAAAATAAAAAAGCTAGCGTATTATGCATAATTTCACTCCATAATGTCATACGGGATTGTTTTCTGGGGTAACTCACCCGGCTAAGTTGTTTTCAGAACCCATAAGACATGCGATAGGAAACATTTGCGGAATCAAGAACATTCTGCAGACGTGTATTTAAGGACCTGAGGACACTGACTACTGTTTCTCAATATATTTATTCTCTAATGAAATTTGTCATTAAAAATATCTTTTTTTTTTCAAACCAATAGTTCAGTTCATGGAAACAGCACTAGAAACAAGAATAACTTCCACGAATATTTAAAGTCAACAGATTGTAAATTTTGGGTTCTGCAGCGCTGTAAATGTCATTTAACGACATAATATGAAACATATGTTTTACCACAGCGCTGCTGTAATATTTATATATTTTAAATAATGGCTATTTCGGCTTCAATGGCATCTTCAGGTTATCTGCAATGATTTGGTACAAATTTCTTGAGCCATTATAATATAAATGACAGGCTACAATTAATTTTTATATAAAATTTCATTGTACATACTTCCTGACTCGTGTATTTTCCATACAACATCGTTAATTATTGTCACGGTACTAGGTTGTCTACAGTGCGTAAGCCCCTGTAATTTATTGGTATTATGACATTTACAGATGTTGATCGACGATATTTTATGGTTAAAACAGCTTGTTTATATCAATACCAACGATCCATTAAGCAATATAATGTTGTAATGTGTATTAGATATTTTGTCTCTGATTGTGCTACTCAACGATATTGTATAGTTCCAGCAGTTAGTTTAGATCATTATCAACAACATATGAAAATAATCGAGAAGCTATATCTTCAGAAAACTGTGGGTTGTATGCTAACGGTAGCACCACCATAATAGCCCTTTTTTCATATAGGCAAGTTATAATCCGAGGGAAACCTTCACTACATAGAACAACACTGCCTGGTTTTTTGTAATTCAGAATACCACAATTAATGGTTATATAACTGTCAGTGGCTGTACCACCGTAACATTTTGAAATGAAACATGTAAATACTGATGGTGTAATTGCAACATGGAACTTCACGGTGAAAGTGTTCTTGTAGTGATAGAACATTAAAATGCGTTGTCGCACAATTGTGGGTCTTTCACAATTAATTACATGGCTGTCTATGATACAAGCAAACTTTTCAAAATATTTTAAAATGAAATTGGCAGAGTGCTTTGTATCGTAGATTTTTGAGGCCACAATATCCACTCCTCATTTTTTTCATACAAGTGATACAGAGTGAATTTGAAAGAAGCCAAAATTGTTGTTCTATGACTACATCGCAAGGGTAACAAAACTAATTCCTAATTTAATTTTCATTAACAAGAGAAGAAGCATATTCTCTTTGCTTAGTGTGCAGTTTGGGTACACAAAAGGTAACAATAAAAGTAAAATGTGAAAAACATTTATATTTACACCAGCTGCGGCAGTGAGGTTTCCTTCACTACTTTTTATAGACATATAACCTTGAAATGCGTTGGTGGTTATTAACTCAGCTTGAACACCACGACCAGTCTTTATAGAACACCCTGTCATACACCGATTATCCACCCTTTGTAAATGTAAATTTGTTTGAACTTCCGCCTCACAGTTACCTTATAAACAACAAAAGAGAATGATCATGTGATGATAAGTATTGAAATTGCTCTACTCCGTCTGGGTACTAGCTTGGGATGTTTCAGATTCACAGAGAAGTACATCGTCGTAGTTCTCTGCAGATTCTTCTTTACTGCTGTGTCTGTTGTTTCTTCTTTCGTACCTCGCAGCAATGTTATCTGTTGCAACCTCCAGCAAGATAATATTGGAATCATGTGTAGTCTTGGAACGTATCCTGGTCTGTCAGGTTCTCTTGTCAGCATACCATTGATGAAATGACTACAAACGCGAGAATGTTTTGCAAGAGTCCCTTTTTATCATCAGCTGTGTTCCTCTTAAATGCCGTGATCCAAGCTTTCCCTCTAGCTGCGTGTTGCTTTACATCTACATCTACATAGATACTCTGCAAATCACATTTAAGTTCCTGGCAGAGGGTTCATTAACCACTTTCATAACTTTTCTCTACCGTTCCATTCTCTAATAGCGCGCGGGAAGAAAGAACACCTAAATCGTTCCGTTTTCGATCTGATTTCTCTTATTTTATTGGGATGGTCATGTCTCCCTAAGTAGGTGGGTGCTAGCAAAATATTTACACATTCAGAAGTAAAAGTCGGTGATTGAAACTACGCAAACAGATCACGCCCGATGAATAACGTCTTTCTTTTAATGATTTCCACCCCAATTCGTGCAACATTTCCGTGACGCTTTGCCCCCCGTAACGTGATAAAACAAAACGAGCTGCCCTTCTCTGAACCTTTTCAATATCTTCCGTCAGTCCCACCTGGTGAGGGTCCCACAAGGGGCAACAGTACTCCAGGAGAGGACGCACAAGTGTGATGTAAGCAGTCTCTTTGGTGGAGCTGGTGCATCTTCGAAGCGTTCTGCCAATGAAACGTAACCTTTGATTCGCCTTCCCCACAATATTTTCTATGTGTTCTCTCCAGTCAGAGTTGTTCGTAATTGTAACTCCTAGGTATTTGGTAGAATTTACGACCTTAAGGTTTGACTGATTTATCGCGGAATTGAAGTTCAGTGGATTTCTTTTAGTGGTCATGTGTATTACTTAACACTTTTCTTAATTGTCAATTGCCAATTTTCGCACCAAGTAGAAATTTTGTCTAAATCGCTTTGCAGTTGCTTTTGATCCTCTGTTGACTTCACTAACCAATAAACGACAGCATCATCCGCGAACAGTCTAAGGGAGCTATTCAGATTGTCTCCTAAATCGTTTATAAACACGAGGAAGAGTAGGGGACCTATAACGCTTCCCTGTGGAACGCCAGATATCACTTCTGTTTTACTCGATGACTTACCGTCAATTACAACGAACTGTGTCCTTTCTGATAGGAAATCGTGCATCCAATCGCACAATTGGGAAGATATTCCATAAGCACGCAATTTCATTAGAAGCCGCTTGTGGGGTACAGTATCAAAAGCCTTCTGGAAATCCAGAAATATGGAATTGATTTGAGATCCCTTGTCGATGGCAGTTAACACTTCATGTGAATAAAGGGCAAGCTGTGTTTCGCAAGAGCGATACTTTCTGAATCCGTGTTGACTATTGGTTAATAGTTCGTTCTCTTCGAGGTAGTTCATAATATTCGAACAAAGTATATGTTGCAAAATCCTACTGCAAATCGACGTCAATGAGATAGGCCTGTAATTTTGGGGATCACTCCTATTGCTAAGTACGGAGCAATTGCATCAGTATACTCTGAGAGGAATCTAGTTGGTATACAATCTGGCCCGGAAAATTTGTTTTTGTTTAGTGAAGTAAGTTGTTTTACTACTCCAGGAACATCTACTTCTAAGTTTCGCATGCTGGCATCTGTTCTTGGATTGAATACTGGAGTGTTCACTTCGTCTTCTTTGGTGTACGAATTTCGGAAAGCTGTGTTTAGTAATTCTGCCTTAGCAGTACCGTCGTCGATACTATTACCATTGCTATCGCGTAGTTAAGGTATTGTTTGTGTTTTGCCGCTAGTGTACTTTCCATTTGGAAAGGTGAACAACTTCGTTTCCGGAGGAAAGTTGCTATCTGTGAAATTATACACAACGACAAAACAATAGAAATTACTCTTCCTAGATCATGAAGCTCTTAATTCAGTCATTTTAACACTAGGACGCTGCCCTCTGTAATATTCTCTCCTGCATGACTGTTGAAAGGTTCTCCGCTGGAGTGTAGCACTTGCAGTTCGCACAGTCCCTATATACCTTTCGTTGACTCGTTTTAACGTATTGTAGGTCGCTAGCTGCGATTATAACAACAATCAGCGAATTCTGTTATATATATATATATATATATATATATATATATATATATATATATATATATATATATATATATATATTGCTGTTCGTTAGTCTCGCTAAAACTCGAGAACGGCTGAGCCGATTTGGCTAATTTTACTCTTGAAATATTCGTGTAAGTGCAGGGAAGGTTTAAATGGTGATAAAATATGGAAAAGTTGTCCGGAAAAGAGGAAAATCGGGAAAAACCGAAACAGCATTTTTCAGTGAGTTATCAATACCGTTCGCCCAATTACGATTAAATTTTGTACATTTCATGTTGAAAGCAAGAGGAAGGTTCGCATCAAATAAAAAGTTTGATAAGTCGCCCGTAAAGTAGGAAAATTTAGGAAAAACCGGAAGCGATTGCTTTTTCTCTGAATAAAAATCAATTGTCGCATGGTTGTAAGAGCATCGTACGGCTTGACAGGACTAGGTTTGTATGAAATAAGTTTTTTGAAAAATCTAACGGAAAATTGGAAAATTTGAGAAAAACTGAAAGTGCATTTTTCATTGTGTTTTTGATTGAATTCAGCACTATAACTGATAATTCGCACGACGGAGAAGGGTAATTCTTTTTTTTGTTTTGAGCAAGAGTAACGTTCTTATGAAATAAAAATTTGGAAAAGTTCCCGGAAAATTGGAAAATAGAAAAAATAAAGAGATTTTTCTGTGAAATATCAATACCATTCATCAGATTGCGATAAAATTTTGCACATTCGACGTTCAAAAGGAGAGAAGCTTTGAGTGAAGTAAAAGTTTGGAATAGTTAGCCAGAAAATAGGAAATTTTTTGGAAAACAGACAGGTGCTTCTATTGTTTTGCCGTTCTATCCCCTTTTACAAAAGGGACAATGCAATTTTAAAAGTTAATTATAACTTCTGAAAAACAGTTAAGTAGTAAAAGAGTAAACAGCTTTTCCAGAGAGTAATTATTGTTCGATATTTCGCTTTATATACATCAAATCAAAAAAAATCTTGAATTACACACTTTCTAAAGTATCTTATCCGGTACTTCAGCGCTCAAGCTATTTCCATCCCAGACTTCATCACAATAGATTCAGTGGTTTATGTAATGATATACGTAGAGCGAAATCGGTTCAGCCGTTCTCGAGTTTTAGCGAGACTAACGAACAGCAGTTCATTTTTATCTTTGTCAGTTCATATCGTGTAAAGCTAACTTTGCTCCTTCAAAGTATATTTCTGAACGCACCCAACACAACAAGCAAGTCATTATTTTACAAGTTTTAAATCTAAATTTTCCCCGCAATTGTTCCAAATTTTATCACCGTATAATCCTTCCCTGAACTCCGACGAATGTGACATGAACATTATGCTGGACACGTGTGCATGATTTGCCCACGCTTTCCGCCCATTATCGAGCCGATACTTAAACTATTTGATGATGCCTTTATAAAGCTACTAGGTCTAAAATGCATATGATTTCAATTAATATGGTTTATATTAAGAGGTAAGTGATACGAAGTTCACCTGGTCATCTAGTACAATAATGTTTGCAGTAACATTTAGAAACGTGTTCAGTGCCATATTTGACAGGTGTTCTTTTATTTGTAGGCGTATCGAATTGGAATACAGTACTGAATAAAATCTACAAACGTAACCGAACAACACGAAGTGTACACAACCGCCTCCGCCACCCCCGCTTCCACCGCAGGGCAACGCTTCACGGGGTCCCACCGCGCCCTGGGAAGGTCAATCCTTCGCATCAACACTTCAGGGTGTACGTAGAGATACAGGACGGAAGCCGGCATCAAGCACGCCACGAGCGAAAGACGCTGACGCTGTTCTTACAGAAGTGACAACAGTGCTCAAATTTCTGAGCAGCCAAAACTTTCTTCATAAACTTATAATTGCAGGGAAGAGGATGCTGCCAGCGAAGGATAAGCTGTCCAAGATCGTCATCCTAGTTGAAACATTAGCACAACCTGAAGGGTCAGATTAATAACATGGTGACTCATTCACGTGATCCCCACATATGTCTTTGGAATGCTACGGGAGTGAAATACAAGAAGCTCGAGTTACAAGATTCCATTGCTCGTCACAGAATAGACATCTTACTCCTATCTGAAACGCACTTAAGACCGCAGGAGCCTTTTAAACTTCGCACCACAGACAGGGACGAGGTGGTGGAACCGCCACATTCATCCGACGCACAATTTCACACCGTGAAGCTGCGTTACGCCGTCAGGTAGTTATAGTAGGTGGGGCCGGGAATAGTCTTGATAGGGACGGGGAATTTGATATAGGTGGTGATCTGGAAAGGATAGCAACTCAAACTGGTGGCACGAATTTGCATTTCGTGCAGCTGTTTCAGCGTCATGATAGGCCTTGTCTTAATACAGCTGTCAGCCGTGTTAACATGGGGCTTGAGAAGGCGCTGATGACGGAGGGCATGGATCACATTGCAGTGGTGCCAGTTGAGACTATCCAAAGGTCGGATTTTACTAGGCACGGTCTGCACCTCAGTAGGTATGGGAAGGGGAGGTTGGCAAAGCTCATAGGTGACAGTGTAGTAGGGGATGGGGGTTTCACTCATGGAAAAATTCCTGTAGTAGTTGGTGTTAGGGCTGCACCTTTTTTAGACTGAAGACAGCTGATAGGTATTCCTGCTTAAAGGAAGTCCCTCTAAGAAAGGAACCACCTTTGACAAAGTCTAAGAATATAAGTAATAAGGGAATTACTGTTTTTCATCAGAATATACAGGGTATCAGAGATAAAGTTAATGAACTGCTTATTGATACTGATTCTGACATTACTGGTATTTCAGAGCACTTTTTAAGTGGTATGACAATTCAGAGACTTCCTTTGCCAGGATACAGGTTAGCTGCCTTCTACTCTAGGAGTTCCTTGCAGTGTGGAGGAGTGGCCATGTATGTAAAAAACGATTTTTCATCGGAGTCAATCGATTTTTCTAAACACTGCACAGAACAGATGTTTGAATGTTGTGCAGGAGTTGTTAATGTTAATGGAACTAAACTAGTAATAGTTGTTATTTATAGATCCCCTGACTCAGATTTTAAAATGTTTCTGCCCAAGCTGGAATTGGTTCTGGGTTCACTGTATAGGAAGTATAAAAATTTAATTGTGTGTGGAGATTTCAACATTGTGTAGGTGATAGCTCAAGGAAAAGTCAGCTGTTAGATCTATTTAATTCCTATAACATTATGCAAACAGTATTTTTTCCAACGAGAGTGCAAGGAAATAGCAGTTCTACCATTGACAATATTTTTGTTCATTCTTCATTATTAGAGGGGCACTCTGTCAGCAGAATAGTAAATGGCCTATCAGACCACGATGCCCAACTTTTAATTCTAAAAAGTATTTGTTCTCAAACAAATGTTAAACATAAATATCAACTACTCAGAAAAGTTAATCCCGTTGCAATTGACACCTTTTTAAGCTTAATTAAGGAACAAGAATGGCAGGATGTTTATAGTGCTGATAATGCAGATGATAAATATAATACCTTCCTTAACACATTTCTTACGCTGTTTGAAAGTTGCTTTCCGCTAGAACGCTCAAAACAGGGTACTTCCAGTAACAGACAGCCAGGGTGGCTGACAAAGGGGATAAAAGTATCGTGTAGAACCAAGCGGGAGTTGTATCAAAATGTTAGAAGCAGTCAGAATGAAGATGCACTAGCTCATTACAAAGAATACTGCAAGGTTCTGAAAAATGTCATTAAGAATGCAAAAAGTATGTGGTACGCAAAAAGAATAGCAAACTCTCGGGATAAAATAAAAACTATCTGGTCAGTCGTGAAGGAAGTGTCTGGTCAGCAGCAGCAGGTAGAAGATATAACGTCAGTGCTTAGTAGGAATGTTTCTGTTACTGACAAGTTAGATATATGTGCAATATTCAATAATCACTTTCTGAATATAGTAGGGGAACTAAACAAAACTCTACTTTCTACAGGTAATCATATAACGTTTTTAGAAAATGCCTTTCCGAGGCTGTTACCTGAAATGGTCCTTCATGATACTTCCATAGGTGAGATTGAGTCAATAATTAAATCACTACAGACTAAGGACTCTTGTGGATATGATGGGGTATCTAGCAGAATTCTACTGTTCTCCATATGTTAGCCCAGTACTAAGCCATATTTGTAATTTTTCCTTTCAGAATGGTCAGTTTCCTAACAGATTAAAGTACTGAGTAGTGAAACCGCTTTATAAAAAAGGAGAAAGGGATAATGTAGACAACTATAGACCTATTTCTATGCCATCGGTTTTTTCTAAAGTTATTGAAAAGGCTGTATATTCAAGATTACTTGATCATTCCAGTTCACATAATTTATTGTCAAACGTGCAGTTTGGTTTTAGAAGTGGTTTAACGACTGAAAACGCTATATTTTCGTTTCTCTGTGAGGCACTTGATTGGTTAAATAAGAGGCTACGGACATTAGGCGTCTTCTTTGATTTAACAAAAGCGTTTGATTGTGTTGATCACAAAATATTGTTGCAGAAGTTGGAACATTATGGAATACGGGGAGAAGCCCACAACTGGTTCACCTCTTACTTTAATAATAGACAACAGAAGGTAATTCTCCGCAGTGTAGAAAATGGCTATGACGTGCAATCCCAATGGGGCACAATTAAGTATGGGGTGCCCCAGGGGTCTGTTTTGGGACCATTGCTGTTTCTTATTTATATAAATGATATGCCTTCGAGTATAACAGGTGATTGTAAAATATTTTTCTTTGCTGATGATACCAGCTTGGTAGTGAAGGATGTTGCTCGTAATATTGACACAGTATCAAATAATGCAGTTCAAGAGATAAGTTCATGGCTAGTAGAAAACAGGTTGATGTTAAATCACAGTAAAACTCAGTTTTTACAGTTTCTAACACATAATTTGACGAAAGCTGACATTCTGATTACACATAATGGGCATGTGATAAGTGAGACTGAACAGTTCAAATTTCTAGGTGTTCATATAGACAGTAAGCTGTCATGGAGAGCCCATGTTCAGGATCTTGTTCCAAAACTAAATTCTGCTATATTTACCATTAGAACAATATCTGCGATAAGTGATTTTTTAACACAAAAAGTAGTCTATTACGCTTACTTTCACTCACTTATGACGTACGGCATTGTTTTTTGGGGTAACTCGCCTGAAGGAAAAATGATATTTCTGGCTCAAAAACGGGCGGTTCGAGCAATATCTGGTGTAAGTTCGCGAACGTCATGTCGACCCATTTTCAGTAGTCTGGGAGTTTTGACTCTGGCGTCACAATACGTTTTTTCTTTGATGTCGTTTGTTGTTAATAATATCAGCTTATTCCTACGAGTTAGTAGCTTTCACTCGGTGAATACTAGACAGAAGTCTAATCTACATTTGCATCACACCACCTTAACACTTGTGCAGAAAGGGGTACAGTATTCTGCGGCATCCATTTTCAATAAGCTGCCACAAGAACTAAAGAATCTTAGCACTAATCCACACGCTTTCAATTCTAAATTGAAGAGTTACCTCATGGCTCACTCCTTTTATTCTGTCGAGGAACTCCTAGAAAAGTTAAACAATTAAGCTAATTTATTTTTTCTTTATTGATTCTTTTCACTTTGTCTTAAGATTGTCGTGTGCAAAGGACTACTTAAAAATTTTCTATTACCATTCTTGTGTAACAATTAATGTATTGACTTGTTCCATGATCATGGTGTCTCACTACTCAATTGGGTTAGAAAAGAAAAAAAAAAAAAAAAAAAAAAAAAACTAGAAGCGATGGCTGTCGCCGTCAGTACAGATCTCGGGGAGGTGACCTTTGTTTCAACATACCTACTCCCTCAAGCTCGTCTCGTCGACCAGGATTTTTGAGCTTTTTTGGCATCTTTTAACGCTGGCGACTGGAATGAGAAGCACCCAACGTGGAATTCGCGCGTAACAAACCCCAGAGGAATAGAACTTGACCGGCTAGAGCAAGAGTTGGCTTTGGAAGAGTGGGGCCCACAAGACCCGACTCATACACCTGTATTCAGTCATCAACACCCCGACGTACTGGACATCGTAATCACCCAAGGTCGCCGGCCGCAGTGGCAGAGGGGACTGAGGCGCTCCAGTCGCGGTCTGCACGGCTACTACGGTCGGGGGTTCGAATCCCCTCTCGAGCATGGATATTTGTGCCGTCCTTAGTGTAAGGTAGTTATTAAGTAGTTTGTAAGTGTAGGGACTGATGACCTCGTAGTTAAGTCCCATAAGCTATACAAACATTTTGAACATTTCACCCAAGGCCTTGGGGTAGACCCACGACTTGTCACCATCTATGATTTATCGTCACTCCACGACCCCGTTCTGGCGACACTCCTAGGGTCCCGTCAATTGTTGTTGAGGATAGTCCACCAGGAAACAAATTGGGCACAGTATAGTAGATACTAAAACAACGTCACCCTTACGCTACATGTTGTAACGCCTCGCCAGATCGATGCTGCTATCGATTACCTCACGGTCAAGCTGAGGAAGGCACACAAACAGTCATCCGTCACAGTCGTGGATGACAGACCAAAGTATGAACCACTCCCTCCCCTGCTAGAAGAACTTCGTTTGCAGAAAAACAGAAACCCGACTTATCGTCGCAGGATGCGCCGCTTATAGCGACAGCTTAAACGCAGGCTACTCGAATGGCGCACCGGGAAGTGGGAAGACAAGATGGCCTTTCTCCTCCTACAGACGCGGAAAGAATGGAGATTAGTGAAGACAATTCGTGCGAACCCAGTCCCTTAAAGGCACAAGTTCTCACTAACGACCCCCTAACTAAGGCCGAGACGTTCGTATCGGAGTTTGAGCAACAGACAACGTTACTGCAGGAACCATTAAATAGGTTACAAAGAGAACACGAGCGGACCACCTTCCAACTTGTGGATAGGACTCTCGCTGCCGAGGATCGGACGAGGCTACATCTTAGTACACCAAGCGAAATACGAACCATTGTGACGAAGCTCAATGTCAACAAATCTCCATGGATAGACAGAATCACCAACGCCCATATAAAGCACTTACCACAAACCTCTAGTCCTCCTGACCCGGATCTACAATGGTCGCCTGTTTACTAAGTACTTTCCAACTGCTTGGAAAATTGCTAAGGTGGTAACCATCCAAAAGCCCCAGAAGGACGCAACAGTGGCTACTATCTATAGACCCATCAGCCTTCTCAGTAGTATGGGCAAGACTTTCGAGAGAGTTCTTCAGACTCGCATCCAAGAACCTCATGTTGCTTACGGTACGATTCGTGCTGAACAATACGGTTTCCAGCGGAAATTATCAGCAGAATTACAGCTCCTCCGCTTCGCAGAACACGTCATCCGGAACTTTAACTTATCTGGCGCTACAGCGGCTGTATTTCTAGATCAAATGTTCAAATGTTTGTACAGCTTTGTACCGCGGCCGGTGTATTTCTAGACGTCTAAAAAGCCTATGATAAGGTCTGGCGTGAATTACTGATACGGAAAGTAGTCGAACAGACTTCTATACGGGACTGCTACGTGAAACTGGTGGCGAGTTTCTTACAGGATAGGAAAATGGTGATGACTATAGATGGACAATCTTCGTATACAAGAATAGCGTAGGTGGGATTGCCCCAGGGCTTCGTTTTATCGCCATTACTTTCTAACATTTATGTAAATGACATGCCAACCGTAGCAGGCGTCCAAATAGCGCAGTTCGCTATCTTCGCCAGTGGTCGATATGTCCGGGCCAATATTCGCAGGCTCCAACAATAACTAGATGCTACTACTACATGTTGTGAAACGAATAAGATTCGACTGAATGCTGAAAAACCATAGCCATTTATTTAAAAGAAAAAAAAAAGACACCCACTATTCCCAACCACATTACATCTCAATGGACAAAACCTTCCTTGGGCCGCAACGGTGAAGTACCTGGGAATCACCTTGGACAAGCAGTTCTTTCTGCATCACCACGTCGAGTCTCTCCGAAATAAAGCCTACGGAATGGCAAAGCAGCTTTTCCCATTCTTCCGTAATACTGACCTCAGCGTAACTGCAAAACTGCCACTACACAAAGCGACAGGCCTCTCAAAAATACTGTATGGCAGCTCCGTGTGGGGTCTTGTCAGTCCAACACAACTCTGGCGTTTTCAGGTGGTCCAGAACACAGTCCTCAGATGGATCCTCGGTGCCAGCAGATACACTCGAAACACTGACCTACATAATGAACTTGGCTTGGACACGATACTGGAAGCTGTCCGGAAGCGGACGACAAAGTTGTACTACAAGGTTGACACTTTACTTGACTCCATCCCCACTTCTGAAACCTAGGTAGAACACTTGCTCTTCGATGGCACAGATACAAAGTTCCGAGGTCATTAGTCATATGATCATAGTCAGCTAACTACAACGACCTGTGGTCGACACACTGGCCTTTATAAGTTCACCACAAAAGTGTACGAAGAATAAACAAGTGAAGACCAGCAAACTACCCACCCTTCACCCTGAAGTCTGGATCGTCACTGACAATGGTACTTCACTCAACAATGTGCCAAAACAAAAAGAAGGAAAAAAAGCATACAACACGAAACATGGCAAAAAGAAAAGAGGCAGCTTTAAATGTACAATTGAAGCCTAAATTATGGATGAAGTGAACCGTGGTACAAAACAAAACAGCAATCGCAGTGCAGTTTGTAATTCTTGATTCTACTTTATCTAGAATAAGTAAGAAAGAAGAAAAAATCATTAAGTCTTCGGCATCAAGTTATGGAAATAAATGTATATAACTTCGTACCGCCAAATATGAAGACATCGAGACGTTACAGCTGGAATGGTTCTGTCATATATATGCGTGCATCTAACATACCTTTAGAGCAAATGATATTGCCAAGATATTAGGTATCTAAGACTTCTGCTTATTGCCTATAACAGTTCCAGTAGAGACATTCTATTCCATCTGTATAAATTTGTGGTGCAGCAAAGTTGAAAAAAGAGCGAACAGCTGGCTGCTTGAATTCAATCGAGTGAGGTAGGTATTTAACATGGTTGAAACGGGACTTTTCTACAATCTTTTTCCAACTCGCACGGCCGCGGCGGATTAGCTGTGTGCATTCGGGCGCCTTGCTGCTGTGCGCGCGGCCGTTCGCCATCGGGGGTTCGAGTCCCCCCTCGGGCATGGGTGTTTGTGTTGTCCTTAGGTTAGTTTACCTTAGTATAAGTAGTATGTAAGCTACGGACTAATAACCCAGCTGTTGAGTTCGATAAATTTACAAACATTTGAACAAGTCGCACGCTGGAGATAAAAGGTGATAAGTGTCACGATGGAGCAGTGAGAAGTTTCGTCCCTGGGTTATCGGTAAGACCGAGAAACCATGTTCTAAAAAAATATAAATATGGACACTTTACCTTGCATTTACTCATACCATAAGAAAGCTTGGTCGACGGCACATAATTTCGAAAGTGGCTTCTTCCTTTCAACAGTCGAATGGTTGCTCAAAACTCATGTGTTCTTCTTACATTGGATAGATTTATTGCCCATGGTGTACAGGATATGAACCTAACCAACATAAAGGTTCAGTTTTTTTTTCCAGGAACGCGACAAACCGCCTTCAGCTTTTGAGCAAGGCATGATTTCTATCATGAAGAGACCTTATTGTTAGAGACTCGTAAGAGCTGCAACCCCATTTGGAATCTGCTTGACGCAATAAAAGCCACCGCAGCTGACTGAATCTCAGTATCGACACATCATATACAGAAGTGTTTTAAAAGAGCTCGAAGACAGCAGCACCAAAGATGTCCACGAGTTAGAAGATGCCACTTAACCTGATCAACGGAAAGTTCTGCACGATGTTGTGATCCCTGGGATTTCTTCTGAGGAGTTGATTAGTGTGGACTACGTTGTTGCTGAATGTGCTTCTGTGGAATCGGATCTACCAAAAGCTGTGAACGAGATGCAAGAACGGCCATCAGAAGGAAAGAGAGGACTACGAGAGAACAAATACCACTCCACTTACCAGTCAGGAGGGTTTATAACGATTCGCTTCAACGACTGACGTCACTACTGCGTTTACGGACACCATAATTAGAATTGGTTGTGAAATTAGAAAATTTTATCGTTTCCGTGAACGTCAGCCGACCATGACCGAATTTTTTCCAAGAAAGTAATGTAAGTAATTTGTGAGTACTTTTAATTTTATAATCACTTTACAGTGTGACAAGTCTACAACAAAGTGATCGATACTGCAGTGTATTACACATTTGTGTATTACACATTAGTGTACTGCTGTACATGTGTACTTCTAGAAAATCTGTGTTTTTTACTTAACATGAAATTTTTAACACGAAATTCTGATTCTATCGGAATCGTATATACGAGGGTTGGAACTTAAATATTTGCAACTATTTATTCACAACCGATACAAAAGCATTACATGTTTGCACCTGTTACTGTCCTTCAAAGTAGTCACCAGCGTTGTGTAGAACCCGTTGCCAGTGATGTGGAAGGCGTAGTATACCGTTAGCAGAGCCTATTCTGTTGATGGTGCGAATGGAGCGATCTATTGCTTGTCGAATCTTTGGAACAGTTCTGAAGCGAATGCCACGAAGTGGTTCCTTCATCTTCAGAATCAAATCAGTCACAAGGACTCGAGTCCGGAGACTATGGTGGATGATACAGTACTTTCCAGTCTTATCGACAGAACAGAGAAGCTACAGCTTGCGCTGTATGCGCCCGCGCATTGTCGTGCAAAATGATAGATGGGATGAGAAGAAAGTGTTGCCGCTTCTTTCGCAAAGCTTAAGTCTTTTTGACTTTGATTTGATTCCGAAGATGAAGGAACCACTTCGTGTCATTCGCTTCAGAACTGTTCCAGAGATTCGACAGGCAGTAAACCACTCCATTCGCACCATCAACAGAACAGACTCTGTTAACGGTATACTGCGGCTTCCACATGGCAATGGTTTCTACACAACGCTATGACTACTTTGTAGGACAGTAACAGGTGCAAACGCTTTTGTATCAGTTGTGAATAAGTAGTTGCCACTATTTAAGTTCCAACCCTCTCATAATCAGATGATTCTCCGCTGGAATCAGCAGTTAACGATTTGCCAAGCTTCAGTTTCAGAGATTATGCGATGACTAACAAATGTATTAATCTGGAAGTTAGTTTCAAAGAAGAAATTGGTGGTACTGACTATTTTATATTCTATTTTTTGTATTGGTATAGACTTAAGATATTCTAAACATATTTACATACTGCTGCCGTAATTGTACATTTGTCACAAGACTTGCTCATCTATACCTGAAGTTACTACACCATGTAGCGCTAAATCAATAGCATAGTGTAAAGAATCTCTCTCTCTCCCTCTCTCTCTCTCTCTCTCTATTCGTTTAGTCGCGTCAAACTCTTCGTGACCCCATGAACCAAACCACGCCACTTTCCTCTGCACTGCACTTTCTCCCATAGACCTTCCAGGTTGGAACACGTCGCTTCTGTGATGCCATAGATCCACATCATTCTCTGCCATCCTGTTCTTCTAGTGCCTTCGATCTTCCCCATCATTAATGGTTTTTTTTTTTTTTTTTTTTTTTTTTTTTTTTTTTTTTTTTTTTTCAGTAAGGCATGTATTTGTATTATGTGTCCAAAATAGGTCAGCTTTTGTTTTAATATTAGACCTTCCAGGGTGCAATCTGGTTTTATTTTCTCTAATATAGATCTAGATCTGTTGGTTCTCTTTGCCGCCCATGGAATCTTAAGAATTTTACTCCAATTCTTCGCTTTTCAGCCTTTCTAATGTTCCAGGTCTCACCCATACATCACAACTGGGAAAACTGTAGCCTTCACATCTTTGTTATTAAAGTTAAGTCTCTAGAGCTTATAATATTTTCAAGATTTGACATCGCCTTTCTAGTGAGCACCAAGTGTCTCCTGATTTTGTAGCTGCAGTCGCCATCATCTGAGATCTGGGAACCGAGATAATTGAACGCGGACACTACCTCCATGGATTCTCCTCCTATATCCCATGAATTAATAGGTGTAGTTACCACAATTTTGGTTTTCTTCACATTTTGCTTGATACCGGCCTTTTTACTTTCATTTTTTACACTGAGAAAGCAAATAAGGTGCATCTAGAGTTTTTCCTTTCTCGGTCGTACTAAGTTTGCATTTAAACAATTAAATTTTAGTTTATGTACCGTAATTCTTTTTTATATGTGGCGTAATTTTACTACCGTGAACACGTAATTCCATCTCTTGGCACTGCCGACATTGATTATAAGTTACAGTTAGAAGGAACTGCTAGGTTTCAGATATTTGGGGAGAAGTTGCCAAATGTGACACTACATCGCAATCATCGCATAAACTAGCCATTTTCAATCAATTTCAGTCTTAATAATTTTCTAGGAGCCAGAATTTTCAATTTTTTTCAAAAATTCCAGTAAAATCAGAATATCTTTCAGGTTTCGGAGTAGTAAAGTCACAGAATAACCGCGTCTAAGCACCGCAATTCAAAGTCATCTTTTGCTGCAAATAGTAGTATAAATAGTTCCGCAGACCAGCTACTCACTCTCTCAGTCTTAGTTTCTCGTTGCATTAAAATCTCTGTCTTCTCTCAGTCTTTGTGGTCGTGTTTGCGAAATAGTTAGTCAGGTGCGGAAATATTCCGAACTTTTTTAATTGCGATGGAATCATTTTTTTATAATTTAAAGACTTCATTATTTATCATGAAAGATTGAGTGAGTAAAAGTTATCTCTGGACTTCAATTCGGGTTAGGCTACGGACTTAAAAAAATTTTTTTTTTTAATTCTGTCTCCCGATAGGACCGTGAATATTCAAGGGAATATCAAATATTGTTAAAGGATTTTTTCATTGAGCAAGTTTTGAGTTAAATAACTTTAAAATTGAATTGGGAAGAGTATTCCGAATATTAGCTTTGTCAAAGATATCGAACTGTTAATCTATTATATGTACTGTCGAGAACTGATTACTAGAAAAAAAACGAGTGACTTGGACATTGTATGTTACAATTGTGTTTCTAAGGTGAAATAGTGATTAAAATTTGACTCGACCATCTCTATTCGTAGTTAGCACCTGTCCTTAAATATTGCCGGCCGCGGTGGCCGAGGAGACTGAGGCGCTCCAGTCACGGTCTGCACGGCCACTACGGTCGGGGGTTCGAATCCCCCCTCGGGCATGGATATTTGTGTCGTCCTAGTTCGTAAGTAGTTCATAAGTAGTTTGTAAGTTTAGGGACTGATGACCCCGTAGTTAAGTCCCATAAGCTTAACAAACAACAACAACAACATCCTTAAATATTGAAATTTGAGGAACATTTCAAAAGTAATATCTTTGCTTGTCTCTGAAATAAAGTGAATGAAAGTTATTAGAGGACGTAATATCCAGTAAAGATATTTAAAGTCAAATAAATCATTAATAAGATTTTTAAATGCAAAGATTAAAAAAAAAGGTGGGGGGGTATGTGACGTGCTTCTTGGAAAGGAACTGCCGGGAAAGAAAAGATGTTATTCTAAAAGGACTTGGTAATTTAAATAAACCTCTGAAAAATAAAGAGCTCATGTTTAAACAGTAAAGAAAATATTCAAGAAACTATGTTAGGTTCTGGAAGGTTTAATCCAGAGGTATTAGTAAACTGAATATATGAATAATCATTATGTGTACCAACTTAAATACTCAACGTATGCCTCAAATAAAATTTTACGAGCGTATTGAACCCTAGCATTAAAGACGACGAAAGCTTACAAGCCCGCTGACGTCGTCTCTATCATACAGAAGCAATACATACAAACCATAAATTACTGCCAACCAAATATAGGACGTCACATAAAATGTCGCCCTAGAACGTGGGGCCCGAGCTAAGAAGAAAGAAGAAGAAAATCTGGATTTGAAAAAAAGGACCTTGAAAGTTTTGTGTCCTAGCCTCGTCGCCGCTTTTGTGTCTCGTTTCCGTCGTAGATGTCGGTGGCCGAGTAGGAAGACCGACACAGGAATAAAGGTAGCACGCTTGTGCAGGTACGGAGGGGAGCAGCCAGTGGGACAGCAGAAATTAGAAACACTAGAGTAAATTAGAACGAGATATATATTGCACAGAATTTATACAATAAACTTTTACACAGCTCAGTACTACAGAATGCTGATACATAGTTGAGCTAGAGGCCTGCCAAGTGCCTATCCGATAGCCAAGTCTTCACTGGTGCCTATCTGATTCCGAAGTGTTAACTGGTTCCTATCTCAGTCCCAAGTGAACGATGTCGTTCAGTGGTGGCCACGAGCGGAGTTGTAACAGAGGGCGCTCGTGGCTGACGTCGTAAGAACGCCGCGCCGTGCGTGCATGGCGGCGCGCGGCGAAAGTAGGTGGCGCGCACCTTAGACTTGTGCGACACCACAGAAAGAAACAGGAAGAAGGATCCACGACCATAAATTACTACCAACCAAATATAGGACGTCACACGAAATACTGTCATTTCGGGGGAACTTTTTCGTCTGCTATGGGGAATTCAGAAGAGTCAACCTGGAGACCTTTTCCGAGCCGCGGTGGAGTAGCCGAGCGGTCTTAAGCACCTCGCTGCGGAGCGCGCGGTTGCTCGCCGTGGAGGTTCGAGTCCTCCCTGGGGCATGGGTGTGGGTTAGTTTACCTAGGTTTAAGTAGTTTGTAAGCTACGGACTGATGACCACGCAGTTTGGTCCGACAGATTTACAAACATTTGAACATTTGAACCTTTTCCGAGACAGACCCCTGTGCGATGGCGGTCGGTTCTCCCAATAGAAGCGTAGGCCGCGACGTCCAGCAAGACGCGCCTCCCCCTCTGCGCATGCGCACGTGTGCGGCGCACAATTAGCCCCGGCATTAAGGCCCGGCGGGTGCGTGCGTGCGGGTGCGTGCCCACGCATGCGCAGATCGCCCCCGATAGGCCGGCAGCGGCACAGGCGCGCGTGTGTTTGCGCATATTTAAGCTCCTTTGTGCGCACGCGTGACCCGCGGCGCCGCGCTCCTCTTCCCTGGGGGTTGATTAGGCGCCCCCAACAAGGCGCGGACTCGATGGTGTTGATTACCGCCCGAGCACGACAGCTGTCTCGGAATAACGGTCGCCCATTGACCCAGAGAAGGCTGTTGATAGAGTGGTCTCGTAGTCGTTGTTTGGAAGGAGGACGTAAGCTCAGGGTGTTAAGCCCCTTTTACACGATCGACTCCGTGCTGAAAATTGACTACTCGAAGCGCGTGCACCTTTCGTGCCTGCGTGTAAATCAGCTGTTCAGCACAGAGTACATGGTTTGTGGAGGAGTGTAGTGCGCATGCGCGAGCCGAGATACGCAGCGACGCCACAGAACAGGGAGTATACAGAAAGGAAGGGTGATTCTATTTACACTTCGGTAAAATCAGACGTGACGTCATTATGACGTATCCACAATATCAAAGACGACTGGAGCCATGATCGACTTGTGTGGTCGTTCTAGACGCAAAACTGCGGTTGCAATTGTAGCAGACGAATTAAAGGAGCAGCTGATAATATCTTCAATTGGCAATGGTATATTCATTACAGTTTCGGAAGCTATAACTTTGCTTTCTTTCTTTTTTTTTTTTTTTTTTTTTTTTTTTTTTTTTTTTTTTTTTTTTTTTTTTTTTTTTTTTTAAGTAAGAAGCTATAAACTTTCCGAAAAAGGACCTACACTGTGAGCTCTGAAACGTTATTCAGCCAAGTCTGTTGTCATCGTGGCCCATTTGTGAAGGTTGTGTTTAAAACTAATGGAAACTTTGTGAAGGTTGTGTTTAAAACTAATGGAAACTTTGTGAAGGTTGTGTTTAAAACTAATGGAAACTTTTTCTTTAAGCGAAAAATGCTACAGAGTTGCATTGTAGTACGGAGTCTACGTTAAACTAAGAGGACAAAATACGGTTACCAGGCTATGAAGCGACAATATGTACTAGGACATGTCAAAATACGCGACATACAAAAACAACATATAGTCGCCGTAGGTATATGTATGTTTTCGCCGAAACTATAAATCAAATGAGCTGGTTATTAATACAGGCATTTGTTACAGAGGCTCTGCGAACATCAGGTAAAACATATCGTAAAACTGGGTACTCATCTACGGCCAAGTTGCTGCAACATGCTAGTTCTTTTCTTTGAAAATGTGTAAAGTTGTTCTCTAAGGCTCGGTCTGCGTAATTTCTGACATAATTTTCAATATACATTTACTGAATTTTCCGTCAGTGCTTTCCAAAACATGATACCAATATTAAGTAAGGCCTAGTTTTGTCACTAAACTACGAAGGAAGAAAGTATGCAGTTCAGAAAGAATGTCGAATTAAGCGTGTTGTTCCACCCGAAACCAGCGTCTCGAACAATGCAAAAGTCGATGCACCGGTCTTCTGGACGTCGATAGTGTGGATACGTCATAATGACGTCACGTCTGATTTTACCGAAGTGTAAATAGAATGACCCCAGAAAGGAAACTCCCGCTGCAGTCTGTCGTTCAGAATTTAGTGCGCATGCGCGGAATCGGCCATCTTGAAAAGCAGTAAACGTGTGATGACTCCGTACTCTGTGGGCGTGGTAATGCGCCGTCTTTGTTTGTTAATTCTGTATTTTAACTGCCTGAATCGCATAAAAGAAAACAAGTATTTGGTACAGTGAAAAGAAAGAACTGTGTGTCAGTAGTTGGAGCTGTTCCGTTTTTATTATGAGCAGCAATAAAAGAAAAGGCGGCCGATGGTGTTCAGCACCTAATTGCCGCAATAATTCGAATACAAATAAGGATATAAGTTTCTTCACCTTCCCAAAAGATGCTGAGCAGTAAGTGAACGTCGCTATATGTGTAGTGAAAGTTAAATGTTATCAGTTTCGAATCAGAGTAATATGTGCGTAATTATTAAAAGTAGCCTTGCTTCTTCTCTTGACGATAACTCTCGCTGTTGCTGTTGATGCAGCAGTTGAATAGCATCGAAATGTTGAAGTACATTTACATTTTATAAGTTTAACGTTGCAGGGAATAATATAAAATGAATGACAAAGAATAGTGTGTAAGTAGGCAGATAAAATTTTACTTATGGCATTGGAGGCGTAGTGTGCTAATGTTGGCAATGAATGCTCTTCGGATACTCAAACAAATAGATTAAGGGGAATAATTATTTTATACTGTTCCTGCTCTGTGGTTGACAGATTTCTCTATATGCCCTTTTCCGATCAGTAAATTAATGATACTCCTAAAGCAAATACAACTTTTATATATGCCCAGACGTCATTAGTTATGTGCCATCACATTGTACTGTTAAGTCTGACTCAATATTTTGTGCGAATTTATTCGTGTCAAATAAAACCTGGTAGTTGTAAAGTCACTTTCTTGTTTATAACTAATTTCCCACACATAACTCCGCGTTATTTGGAATTTTTGTAGAGATAAGCACCAAATAAAACGATCATCGATTCCACTGTACATTTGCGTAGTTGTATTAAAATTTAGGCCTATTTTTTTCGTTGGATTACAATTAGGTGCAAGAAGATGGCGCAGAATAGATGAAAGCCGTTTCCTTTCGTAAAAGTCGGCGAGATTAGCTGCAGTTCGTAAAAAGTCCATTTCCAGCCAAAGTACTAAGTGGCTATAGTTCCGGGTTTACTGCTTTTCAATGTGGCGTCGAGCGCAACGCTTGGTAACATACAGATCAAAGGCGCCGCCCCCAGCTTTCCCTTCTGTATCTCCCTATTCTGTGGCGACGCTACGTCTGCAGGCGTAGCTGGAGATACGCGTATTCTGTATCCCGGCTGGACGCCGGTCTGAAATGCCCCATTTCGTTACATTACAAGATACGTCTGCGACGTCTTTCTGGAGACGTAGCCCGAGATACGCTACGCCGGTGTGAAATGGCCTTCTGTTCTGTGGAACGTTGTTCTGTGGCCTGTTACCACGAACTGCCGCTAAGCAGCGCTAGTGTTTGTTTTTATTTTGCTACTGATCCGAGCAGATCCGAGTATTGTGTCGTCTATCGTGATTTTCTGTGTTTTCTGCGAAATGGAGTGTAGCCGGATAAAATTTACCATTCTATACCGTTATGTGAGGAAGAGCAGTGGTTATGGAGCGTCCATTATGCAAGGTACAAGAACATGAGAGAGAAACATGAATCTTTCAAAATAAATAAATAAAGTAATAAACAAGATGCTGTGGAGCTGAGTAATAGCAGCAGTGACATTGGTAAGAAATTAAAATCTCTCCAATCAGAAAGTGGGGGAAGGGAGTCTATGTACAATCCAAAGTTGTTTGGATATAAAATTTTAAAGTTCCTGGACATAAAACTGCAATCATTCAACTGGAGTCACATTTATTGCTGTGGATGTGCGATGTTTCAGTGATACTAAAATAAATGAATTACCTTTACATAATCCTTCCAACAAACCTGAACGAACTGCAGGAACTATTTTAAATATAACAGGCTTTGACATATGAAATAAAAATTCGCTAGTCTTTGGTACGAATTTCCTGTTGCAAGAAAACGGAGGGATACAGGCCGTCTTTGTTTCATAGGGATTGCCTGCCTGAAATTCGTGCCCTTTTTTTTATGGAAAACTTGTCATTTAATATTTATGGAAAATTTAAAAATTTGTAGGTAACATCTATGTTAAATTACGAAAGCCAGAACAGTTTTCCACTTCATTTCTCAAAGCATGTCTTCCCACCACGACTTTTATAATATGTTTTTGTCTACCACCGATGACTTCGTCATTCTTTACGTCTTCTTTATTGATTTATCAATAATAACGCAGCTCCACATGCTAATGTTTCTTCCTCCTCACTTGACATAGCTTAGCTCTGAGAATTCAGGAACGCAAATACAGGCACAAGCTCACTGTAGCAGACGATATCAATACAAATGTTCGTCGCCAGTGTAGTCGCGGACACAAACAACGATCAACATTGTCAGTATTGGGTGGAAATTGTTACTCTTTCAATTTCTTCATATACGAAGGTTAGCAGCCAACAAACATTTCGTGTTGTTGGTAACAAAACAAATGAAAGACGAAAATACAGAAAGTAAATCATTGCTGCTAAGCACCTCCAAAATGTGTACAACTGCGCAAAAAAAAAAGTGTGTTTGTTATGCAACGTGCAACATGTCCTTGACCAGATGGAAGAAACAGCAGACGATAGTTGAAAAGCCAACGAAAATGTAAGTTAAAACTTCTTCTCTTATGTAAATAAATACGTGAACTGTTTATAATCTCGAAACAACACATCTCACAAAAAATTGTACTTGTAGATCACACTGGAGATGCCTTTAAAATAATAGGCGAAACGCGTCTTGGAGAAATAAAATCAACTGCAGCAAACAAAAGGTGTTTTTTCACCTTCAAAAAAATGTTCAAATGTTTGTATAGCTTATGGGACTTAACTACGGGGTCATCAGCCCCTAAACTTACAAACTACTTACGAACTAACTAATACTAATATTACAAATATCCATGCCCATGACCTCGATCCGGTCGCGGTGGCCGAGGGGACTGAGGCGCTGCAGTCACGGTCTGCACGGCCACTACGGTCGGGGGTTCGAATCCCCTCTCGGGCATGGATATTTGTGCTGTACTTAGTATAGTTAGTTCATAAGTAGTTTGTAAGTTTGGGAACAGATGACCCCGTAGTTAAGTCCCATAAGCTATACAAACATTTGAAACATTCGAACCCTCGACCGTAGTGGCCATGCAGACTGTGACTGGAGCGCCTCAGTCCCCTCGGACACCGCGGCCGGCACCTTCAAAAACGAAGAATTTCGGCGCTTGCTGCTGAAGATGGCCACCAAAACGAACTTGTTAGTTTAAAAAAAGGTGCTCAGAGTATACGTAATAATTAGTTTTCCTCCGTATGCTATTCCTTCTTTATTATTTTCCAGTAAAGAGAAACTGCACATATAACACTGTCTCTCTCATCGTCGTCGTCGGCTAATACTCGTTTCGGAGTTAAAAATTCTTTCCAGTTGCTGCACACTCTCAACGTAGTTTATTTTCATCTCTTTCGTGACTTGATAAACCAATTCTTGCGTGAAACATCTGTCCACAGAAGTTACACATTAATGACGGACGGTGTCGCGGTTGACATTGTCGGAGTTTTCGGACTTGACGCTTCACCTCGTCTTCTTCTAAGTATTCCACAGCTGCAGAGATGATACGGCGCCATAGAACCCAATCTTCAGCAGTTCTTTCCAAAGTCTGAGGAATTATCTTTGTCCACTTCATGGTTTCTTTTAGCTGGTCTTGAATTTTAAGTAATTAACAACGCTTCCTTCCCAAGCTGTCTCCTCCGGAGGTATGCGATGATTTTTATTCAGGCTTTAATTCACAGTCGACGGAGCCCCAATTTAAGAACGATGTTTTAAATGGAAAGTTTGTTACACCTGGAGATAAATGATGGGAATCAGCTGGTTCCAGCTCCGTGTAATATATGGTTATGACTTGAATGAAATAAGCACCTGAGGATGCAAATTCATTTTGCGAAATCGTCGTGTATGCTGAATAAAGAATTTTTAAGTCGCAGCGGTGTATTGTGAAGAAAATGAATCTTTTCGACTGTGGTTGCCCGATGTATAAAGTATTGACTTCTCTCTCTGTTGAGAATGACATGTGTGCCTGCACTTTGTTCGTCAGGCGTTGGTGCGGAACCTATCGATCTCCTTGCAGAAGTCAAGAAACACGGATCTACCTGACAGCTAGTTCCTACTGGCCCATGGGTCCCGTGGATGAATAGCGCCAGCTGGCTTTCACATTATCGTTGCTTTCGGAAACTATGTTAATCAAATACTCGAAGTACTACCGCTATTTTTATCGCCGATATGATCCTTGTAGTAGTCTGACATCATATTTACAAACTTTAATTCCTGCAGACATTGCAAAGTTCATTTAAGTCCATAAGCGGTATTTAATTCAAATCTTTACAACACCAAACCAAAATACGAAAGCAACACTACAACACACACACACACACACACACACACACACACACACACATGTCCGAGCGAGTACTCGAACCTCCGACGGCGAACAACCGCGCGCTCCGCAGCAAGGCGCCTTAGAACACTCGGCTACGGCACCGCAGCTTGGAAAAAGACATTTACGTTTCGGCCTTTTGTGTATCAACCTATGTTTTAGTGCCATTGCTGTCACAGTATCTGGACGTCTGGTTTAGGCACGTTTTCCGCCTTGATGCAGGACCAACATTTTTTTTGGAATTTCTATCAAATCGGTATACAATAGATTGCTATCAGAGTTGGTGAACCCTTCCCGCATGGCGCTACTTACGCTAATATTGGTACCGTTTAGTTATTGCTTGCCTGCAATACTTGGACTACATTTATTTTTGCAGTGATGTTCTCTCTGCTTTAACAACAGTTTTCTAACTCAAATTCATTCGAATATCAACAATAATTCAGTTCCTTGATACAAACATCGTCTCATTATACCAAAGGTATTAAATATAAGTAGAAGCACTGAATTAAAGTTTGTGCTGTCGTCGGCCTTGGAACCCAGGAAATCTTGCTTACACGGCAGGCGCTTTAGAGTGCTCAGCTAACACAACGTTACCGACAAAGCGACTACACAAACTGTCTTCAAGCACATCTCCTTCCACACCACATACGTCAAAAGGACCCTACACACGTTCCGATTTGTCGGGACTAATTTGTCGGCAGTCCGATAAATCGGACGAGTGGAGGCGCCTCCTGACCAACTTTGAGTGTCGGATCGTTGGTCGGGCCTGGCCGTCCGACATCCGACCCCCCTCCCCCCACCACCGCCACTCCACCCAAAACATTGTGCGTGTGTAGCGCTACCCGACCAACTTCCTGCCAGCGATCGTCTGCTGTTTGCGCAGCAAACACACGGAAACAAAAACAGTTCACAAACAGACACCAGATCTCGGAGGCGCAGCAGTCGCTGCGTGCAGTTGGTCGGAACGTGTGGAGGTTGCTACGAATTTGGTTGGTCAGTTGGTGGGTCAGACGATAAATCGGAGCATGTGTAGAGGCTTTAAAGCGTCCGCCTAGTCTACTGCAGTATTGCCAACCCGTTTTCAACCATGTCCCTACATGACGTGTCAAATATCCCTACGATCACCATGAAAGTCCCTAGGAACCAAACGAACTTCTAAAAAAAGAAAAAAAAGTATATTTTTTTCTGCAGAAAAGAAGCTACTTATGTATTGGGTAGTACTATTTATCCTTTATTAACTTTCATTCTGCATCATCCCTGAGGAAAGTCCCTATATTTTGAAAAAGATCAGAAATCCGCCCCTACAATTTGGAAAATAGTCAACTGTTCCTACGCGTACGGACATGTCCCTACAGTTGGCAACAGTGGTCTACTGGGCGCTGTGGCTAAGCGCGCCCGGTCAGTGGGCTGAACGTCCTCTGTAATAAAAAAAAAATCTGAGGCAAAAGCTCAACGAACGACCAAGAACAAATTTGAACAAACGACCGCAAATCATCGCTCTACCTGAAGAGAAGAAAAAGCTTGAGATCTTGGGTTCACAACCTGGCCACAGTACAAATTTTAATTCTGTATCACCACGAAAGATTATAACGTCACCGGATTACCCTGTATAGGACCAGGGCAAATTCAAAACAAACAGTTTGACTTTTTCCTTTCGCTTGCGTGACATAGCACTTGCAGTATTATTGGCATGTGTCCTCTGCTTCTCCTCCCCCCTCCCCCTTCTCTCCCTCTCTCTCTCTCTCTCTCTCTCTCTCTCTCTCTCTCACACACACACACACACACACACACACACACACACACACAAAGAGAGAGAGAGAGAGAGAGAGAGTATGCTGAATTGAAGGCAGCGCCCCCGGCGTGATGCTTACGCCGTGACACGTGCTCCAACCATTAGGGAGGCGGGATCCAGCGCTCTCCGCGATCAAGAATCTGCGCTAACGATGCGTGAATGCGTTTGATTGCCTTCGTTACGACATAGTGGAGCTCGGCTCACGCACTCGATACATCATTCTAAGTCAAAACGATAATTACGTAATATAGAGAACACTGACGTGGCGCTTCACGCCTGACACTCTCCGGGGTGGTCGCTCGCTGGGCGGACAGCCGAGCTCCGTACTAACAGACAATTCTTGTCAGGGGGGAGGCGAGGGTCACGCCATCGCCCAGCGCCGCAGATTTTTAAATTTTTATGTAAGAGGGCCGTTCCGAAAGTAACGCAACGGTGGACGTAACTTGCTTATACAGGGTAAGCGGGGCTATAAGAATGATTTCAACCTGCATCAATTTTTTCTGGAAAATTATTAGCTTAATTTTTTTTTTAAGTATTTACTATGACATGTATAGGTATACTTATCGTACAGATGAATGGTTGTTGCCCACGACTGTCGAACATTAATATTATGCTGTTATTCGATTTTCCCTCCCGATTGCACAGAAGTACCGGGTGATCAAAAAGTCAGTATAAATTTGAAAACTTAATAATTCACGGAATAATGTAGATAGAGAGGTAAAAATTGATAGACATGCTTGAAATGACATGAGGTTTTATTAGAACCGAAAAAAGTTCAAAAAATGTCCGACAGATGGCGCTTCATCTGATCAGAAAAGCAATAATTAGCATAACAAATTAAGACAAAGCAAAGATGATGTTCTTTACAGGAAATGCTCAATATGTTGACCATCAATCCTCAACAATCGCTGTTGTAGAGGAATGATGTTGCGAAAAGCACCGTAAACCATGTCCGGAGGTATGGTGAGGCATGGCATCGGATGTTGTCTTTCAGCATCCCTAAATGTTGCTCGATCACGATATTCTTACGACTTCAGGTAACCCCAAAGCTGGAGACCTGGGAGGCCAAGCATGACGAAAGTGACGGCTGAGCACACGATCATCACCAAACGATGCGCACAAGAGATCTTTCACGCATCTAGCAATATTTTGATTTCTTTTTCTTCTTTTTTTTTTTTTTGTTCTAATAAAACCCCATGTCATTCCAACCATGTGTGTCAAATTTTACCTCTCTATCTACATTATTCCGTGATTTACTAAGTTTTCAAATTTGTACTGACTTTTTGATCACCCGGTACATTTCAGTGAGGCTATTCGGATAGTGGCTGGGGCTATTTGAATAACGTAAATTATGGACAGATACAAAACTATATTACATGTAAGGTTAGCTGAAAATACGCTAATTTCTACTTAATACTCATTACCAATAACAACAAAACAATTATAAGAGTGTATTTATATTTATGGAATGAAGCCGATATGAAATGTTTCTGTTCTCGTTTAATCAGTGTCCACAGACAATTGCTTGCGACCTCTCGTACCGACCAGTATTCATGATAGCAGGTGGTGCATGTTTGGCATCGTATCCATTCACGTTTATCTTCATCTGCAACGCTTGGCCATTTCCCCTGGTAGAATACACATTTCCATACCATCATTTAAAGACACAATATCGTCGACACCTTTTGGTAAAAGATTACTGTAACACATAACTTCACATTCTTCTTTCCAATAACATCGGTACAAACTCGTATACAATAGTACTGCAAAGCAGAAAATCTTTTGTAAATGCATTTTGCGCCATATTCAATCAGTTTTCCACCACTATTCATAAATCCACGTTCTTAGTTATTCAAATAGCCCAAATTAATACTTAAACGCTATTATGAAGTAGTTTCTCCATGCAGTGTCACATGGCAGCATGAATAACGAACGTGGCATACGGAGAACCCAGTATCATGCCTAATTTCGCGTCTCATTTCTTCCAAACTGCTGCAAATCGCTAGTGAATACCATATCAGTCCTACAAACCGTGGAATGACTAGTTGTGAGCCACTTAACTTATAACACTTTAAATAAATCTTTCGTAAACTTCTGAAGTCAGAAAAGGAAATAGACGTGTTCACTGGATAGACAAAACTTCCGACAACAAGAAACACCCACATATTGATATCTTCACTTTGCTATTGTTGAGGTGCTTGCGGAAAAGCTTACAATTATTCATATAGCCCCTCTATTCAATTAGCCCCGCTCTACCCTACAAACCAATGTTGCTCAAATTTCACTTGTCAGTTCAGTAGCTCTACCTGGATACTCGTGTTCCGCAATTTCTTGTTTAGTTGGAAATCTACATGGATTCGAAGCTGAAACAACGTGTAGTTATTGAATTTTGAATGAAACCACGAGATAAATGTGAAATATCCTGCAAATTTATTGTCTTTACAAACCTGGTTTTGGCTGTTACGCCATCAATTAACATTGATAAAATATGACAAGATATAAAGTACAATATTTGTCCTAAGAAAATAAATTGAACATCAAAAATTGGTTGTACAAATTATCTTACGTTTAACAGGTCAAACATTTGTAATGTAGAAGGGTGATAATAAATTTAGTGAAACATCTCTGAATATATAGGTACAAATTTTAAATCGTTAATGTCTCTTTACTGGCTTAAATGTCCTGTACTACTACCAAAATAAAATATTACAATTGAAATCAGGTAAGCAGCTAATCTTTTGCGATGATGCAAAGTAATTAAGTTATGAATCTATAGTAGGGGGCATGAGGCAACCGAGTAGGAATGGGTACTTTGTGGCGAGAGTAAAAATTGTCTGCTCATTTAGTACAAGGATGGGAAAGTTGACATAGGTTTATTAATTTCCAGGATTTCAAAGTTGTTCAGTTTCCTGCCTTTCTGGACATGATATAGGACTTCATTGTTACCTAGTAGTTGTGGCCTACTTTTAACAGGTAGCCTGCAAATGTTGAATTTTCTTTCCTAAATTTCCAACTTCTCTGGTGTTCTTTCAATCTGGTACATATTGCCCTGCCTGACTGACCAATGTAAAATTTTCATAATGTCAACTTTCACTCAGTTTCTTCTCAACCTTCTATGTTGCAAATGTCTTGCCTGTTAAACTTTAACTTAAAGATAAAGGTGAAGCATTGAATTAAAATTTTAAATCAATGCTTCACCTTTATCTTTAATGTCTTTGACATACTCGAGACGATAAACAGTCTCATGGTTTGTAAATATCCGTTTATATTTAAATTAATTTGTTCATCCAATTTCTGTTGTCCTTAGGACAAATATTGTACCTCATATCTTGTCATATTTTACACTGCAATGGTCGCGTCACTAGGAGGAACATTGGTGGTGGCACTGTATGTGTGAGATACAGGGTCACATTGCATCGATAGCTTTAATTAACCTCAGATGTTGCAGTGAATAAGTAAACAAGACGAGGGTAATACATGTAAGTGTTAAAAATAGTAGCAAGTGAACATTTATTTTATGGAAATCAACAATGCAATGTTCAGGTTCGCAGACGCGCGGGTTGCCTATTCCGGAAATTCGTATCTGTAGATCCTACATCTACATCTACATAAATACTCCGCAATCCACCGCAAGGTGCGTGGCGGAGGGTACACTGTACCACTTCTAGGCATTTCCTTTCCTATTCCACTCCCAAATAGAACGAGGAAAAATAGAATGCCTATATGCCTCCGTACGAGCCCTAATTTCTCTTATCTTGTCTTTGTGATCACCACGCGAAATGTAAGTAGGCGGCAGCAAGATCGTACTACACTCAGCTTCAAATTCCGGCCCTCTAAATTTCCTCAACAGCAATTCACGAAAATAACGTCGTCTTTCCTCCAGCGAACCCCAATTGAGTTACCGGAGTATTTCCGTGACACTCGCGCATTGGGCTAACCTACCAGAAACAAACCTAGCTGCTCGCCTCTGAACTGCCTCTATGTCTTCATTTAAACTGTTCTGCTGCGGATCCCAAACACTTGAGCAATACTCAAGACGTGGTAGTACAAGTGTTTTATACGTGGTCTCTTTTACAGGTGAAGTACATCTTCCCAAAATTCTCCCAATAAACGGAAGTCGACTGTCCGCCTTACTCACAACTGCTCTTACATGTTCGTTCCATTTCATATCGCTCTGCAATGTTACGCCTAGATATTTCAACGACGCGATAGCACCAAGAAACTCACTACTAATGCTGTATTCGAACATTATGGGATTGTCATCCTGTATGCTATTACAGTCAGTTACAGACTACACCCTCCCGTACACCACAGCATCATCAGCAAACAGCCGCAAATTACAACTTACTCTGTCCATCAGATCATTTATAATAGATAGTAAACAATAGCGGTCCTATCACACCCCCCTGGGGCACGCCTGACGATACACTCGTCTCTGATGAACACTCGCCGTCGAGAACAACGTACTGCGTTCTGTTACTTAGGAAGTCTTCCAGCCAGTCACAAATCTGTGAACCTATTCCATAAGCTCGTATCTTCGTTAGCAGTCTGCAGTGTGGCACCGCGTCGAACGCCTTTTTGAAGTCGAGAAAAACACAATCCGCCTGTTGCTCTTCATCCATGGCTCGCAAGATGTCGTGTGAGAAAAGGACAAGCTGAGTTTCACATGAACGGTGTTTCCTAAACCCGTGCTGATTCATAGAAAGAAGTTTTTCCGTTTCAAGGAAATTTATTGTTTTAGAACTGAAAATATTCTCCAAAATCCGACATGAAACTGATGTCAACGATATTGGCCTGTAATTGTGTGGGTCAGTTCTCTTTCCTTTCTTATAAACGGGAGTCACCTGCGCTTTTTTCCAATCACTAGGAACTTTGCGCTGAATTAAAGATTCGCGATAAATGCAAGCTAAGTAGGGGGCAAATGCTGCAGAATACTCTTTGTAAAACCAAACTGGTATTCCATCCGAAACAGCAGACTTTTTCGTATTTAGCTCTCTCAGCTGCTTCTCTACACCGTAAATACCTATCACTATGTCCTCCATTTCTGAATTAGTACGTTGATCATTTGTGCGGTCCTCCTGCGCGAAAGATTTCTTAAAGGTTAAATTTAGATCTTCAGCTTTCCGTTTGCTTTCTTCTATTACCGCCCAGGAATGATCAGCGAGTGACTGGACAGTGGGCTTTGACCCGCTTATCGATTTTACATAGGACCAGAATTTTTTAGGGTCCTCGGAAAGATCTTTTGGTAAGGTATGGCTGTGATAATTATTGTATGCTTCGCGCATCGATCTTTTTATAGACACACGAATCTCTACTAACTTTTGCCTGTCATCATTTGCGTGTTCTTTTTTGAATCGAGAGTGCAACAGTCTTTGCTTTCTCAGCGGCTTTCTAACATTATTATTATACCACGGTCGATCTTTTCCATCCTTAATCGTCTTTACTGGCACATATTTCTCTAACCCTTTATTTACAATGCACTTAAATTTAGTCCACAATTCCTCTACGTCCATAGTCCAGGAATTAAACGATGCCCATTCCTTTTCTAAGTGCGATCGTAACATTTGCTTATCGGCTCTTCGCAACAAAAACACGGTCCTGGTCTTCTTGATTGGTTTATGAACTTTGGTCACCATCGATGCTATGACGATATCATGATCACTAATTCCTGTCTCTACGCAGACATCGTTAATAAGGTCAGGCCTGTTCGTGGCTATAAGGTCTACGCGATCATTCCAGTGTTAATCAATGTTAATCTTATCATATTTTATCAGCGTTAATTGTCACCCTAATCTTCTTTGAAAATTGCTGTACATGTATTATCTATACAGCAACTCAAGATCTTTGAACATAAAACTTCCAAGCTGCATTTGTATATCTCTGTAGTGTTTACCTAATGGTCGCGTACCAGCCGAAAACCGGTTTGTAAAAACAATAAATTTGCAGAATATAACACATTTATCTCGAGTGTTTCATTCAGAATGAAAAATATTGTTTATTTATTTATTTACTCGCGTCAGAAACATTAATACTAAGTACACATTTACAAAGAAAGAAAACTTTTACTGGATTATATACATTGTATACAAAGTCAAATTTTACAAAATTTTCTATACTACTTTTACCCAGAAGTTGGCGACATCCAGTGTAATTTCTGTAGCTTGAAGCAGATCTTCTACTGAGCAAGTTTTAGGGCACCAACTACACTGCAACAAATGAGACGTCGTCTGGATTGCACCACACTCGCACAATGGGGGCTCGGTGTTGAAATCCCACTGCTGTAGGTTGCTTTTACATCTTGTCACGTCTGTCCGTAATCTATTCAGTGATCTCCAAGTACTCCATTTCTCCAAGTGACCGGCTGGTAGTTCTTCGCCAGGTGTCAGCCATTTTTCGGAGCGAGTGCAACTTGCGTGCCACATGTCGATACGGGATTGCTGAGGTGTCCCGTTAAGAGCTTCTGTTGTCCTGAGGAAACTTTTCCTAGATTCGAGTCATGGAGTAGCTGGTCTGTACCCACACAGATGATGAGCTTCAGATGTTTCCGCCTTCTTCTTCTCATTTTTTGCTGCAACCTCTCGACGGATGTCAGGAGGGGCAATACCAGCAAGACGGCAGCATCTACTATCCTCGCGTGACATGACTTGTACCATACTGGGGATGCATATTCGTCTGCAGAGTAACATAGAGCAAGGGAAGAGGTTCTCACAGTATTGGGATGTGCTCAAATGTTCAAATGTTTGTTAACCTTAAGGGACTGAACTACGGGGTCATCAGTCCCTAAACTTAGAAACTACTTATGAACTACCTTATATTAAAGACGACACAAACGTCCATGCCCGAAGGGAGATTTGAACCTCCGACCGTATTGGCCGTGCAGACTGTGACTGGCGCGCCGCGGGATGTGCTCCCCAGGTAGTGCCAGTTATCTTCTTTATAAAATTATTTCTGGCTGCCACTTTTTGCTTGGTGTTCGACCAGTGTTTCTGGTAAGTGAGAGCACGATCAAGGGTTACTCCAAGATATTTTGGTGAGATGCAATGTTCTAATGCAGTTCCTTTCCAGTTACGGCACTGAATCTTTAAAATTATTAGTATAAGGTCCATTGAAACCAGAGTTTTCCGTAAACTTCCTTCCGTTATTTCTGACATCCAACTTCTTTCCAACACGTGATAATTTCATACAACACACTTTACAATAAAATAGCGAAGTTTTCAATGTTACATTTTCCTCTTTTCAGGTTGTCTCAACCGCTTCCTAGCTTTTCCTTCGGACGATGGTGATAATTATGTACCATTTCGCTCGCTTTAAGATGGTTGTTAGTAATAATACTATAAAAAATTACTGAAAAACTTAAATAGGGCTAATACGTCTTAGTACCTGGCACATGATGTCGCCATGTCTGATTTTCGAGGTCATGTGATCATATACTGTGTTCCCATTGGTGCACCCTGCTTCATTGAGCAAGTGTCCGAATTTAAAATCGAGCTCTTATGTAGGTGTTTGCTTTTGATGTGAACAGTCAAATTAACGTGTGATTTATCACTTTTACGTCAATTTTTGGTAAAAAAGGAATCACCAATGAAAAGAGAGGAAAAACTTCCTTCAGGATCGACTGCTAACTAAATTTCGACCATTAGGTCAGGTGTCCAGGTTTTGTATTAGGCTACTCATATAATTATGCACAGTCAATAGTTGGGCAAACGCGGAAAATGAAGTTCCGCCAGGATTTGAACACGGGATTATTGAACTCACATTCGGGAGGAAGGTGGTTCAAATCCAGCTCCGGCCATCCAGAATTAGGTTTTCCGTGATTTCCTTAAATCACTTCCAGGCAAGTGCCGCGATCGTTCCTTTCAAAGGGCACGGCCGATTTCCTTCCGTCAGTTCCGTCTCTGATGACCAAGCTGTCGATGGGACGTTAAACCCTAAGCTTCCTTCCATTTGAACACGGGACCACTGTGTGGCAGTCCAGTGCGTTGCCAGCCGCACCACGCTTACATCTACATCCATACTCCGCAAGCCACCCGACGGTGTGTGGCGGAGGGAATCTTAAGTACCACTATCGGTTCTCCCTTCTGTTCCAGTCACGTATTGTTCGCGCAAAGAAAGATTGTCTGTATGCCTCTGTGTGGGCTCTAATCTCTCTGATTTTATCTTCATGATCTCTTCGCGAGATATACGTAGGAGCAAGCAATATACCGCTAGACTCCTCGGTAAAGGTATGTTCTCGAAACTTCGACAAAAGCCCGTACCTAGTGGCAGAGCGTCTCTCCTGCAGAGTCTTCCACTGGAGTTTATCGATCATCTCCATAACGCTTTCTCGATTACGAATGATCCTGTAACGAAGCGCGCTGCTATCCGTTGGATCTTTTCTACTTCCTCTGTCAACCCCACCTGGTACGGATCCCACACCGGTGAGCAGTATTCAAGTTGTGGGCGAACAAGTGTACTGTAACCTACTTCCTTTGTTTTCGGACTGCATTTCCTTAAGATTCTTCCAATGAATCTAAGTCTGGCATCTGTTTTACCGACGATTGATTTTATATGCTCGTTCCATTTTAAATCACTCCTAATTCTTACTCCCAAATAATTTATGGAATTAACTGCGTCCAGTTGCTGACCTGCTCTAGTGTAGCTAAATGATACAGGACCTTTCTTTCTATGCATTCGCAGCACATTACACTTGTCTACATTGAGGCTGAATTGCCATTCCCTGCACCATTCGTCAATTCTATGCAGATCCTCCTGCATTTCAATACAATTTTCCATTGTTACAACCTCTCTATATACTACAGCATCTTCCGCAAAAAGCCTCAGTGAACTTCCGATGTTGTTCAAAAAATGTTCAAATGTTTGTTAAGCTTAAGGGACTTAACTACAGGGTCATCAGTCCCTAAACTTACAAACTACTTATGAACTACCTACAACTAAGGACGGCACAAATATCCATGCCCGAGGGGGGATTCGAACCCCCGACCGTAGTGGCCGTGCAGACCGTGACTGAAGCGCCTCAGTCCCCTCGGCCACCGCGGCCGGCTTCCGATGTTGTCCTCAAGGTCATTTATACAAAGTGTTACAAAAAGGTACGGCCAAACTATCAGGAAAAATTCCTCACACACAAAGAAAGAAAATATGTTATGTGGACATGTGTCCGGAAACGCTTAATTTCCATGTTAGAGCTCATTTTATTACTTCTCTTCAAACCACATCAATCATGGAATGGAAAGACACAGCAACAGAACGTACCAGGATGACTTCAAACACTTTGTTACAGGAAATGTTCAAAATGTCCTCCGTTCGCGAGGATACACGCATCCACTCTCCGTCGCATGGAATCCCTGATGCGCTGATGCACCCCTGGAGATTGGCGTATTGTATCACAGCCGTCCACAATACGAGCACAAAGAGTCTCTATATTTGCTACCGGGGTTGCGTAGACAAGAGCTTTCAAATGCCCCCATAAATGAAAGTCAAAAGGGTTGAGGTCAGGAGAGCGTGGAGGCCATGGAATTGGTCCGCCTCTACCAATTCGTCGGTCACCGAATCTGTTGTTGAGAAGCGTACGAACACATCGACTGAAATGTGCAAGAGCTCCATCGTGCGTGAACCACATGTTGTGTCGTAAAGGCACATGCTCTAGTGAGCGTAGGTGGAAGAACATGAAGCCCAATCAAGACATCACCATCAATTCCTGCCCAAACGTTCACGGAAAATCTGTGTTGATGACGTGATTGCACAATTGCGTGCTTATTCTCGTCAGCCTATACATGTTGATTGTGAAAATTTACAATTTGATCAGTTTGGAATGAAGCCTCATCCGTAAATACTAAAATGAGCTCTAACATGGAAATTAAGCGTTTCCGGACACATGTCCACGTAACGTATTTTCTTTGTTTGTGTGTGAAGAATGTTTATTAAAAGTTTGGACGTACCTTTTTGTAACACCTTGTATATATCGTGAAGAGCAACGGACCCACGATATTCCCCTGTGGCACACCCGACATCACTCTTACTTCGGAAGACTTCTCTCCATTGAGAATAACATGCTGCATTCTGTTATCTAGGAACTCCTCAATCCAATCACACAATTGGTCTGATAGACCATAAGCTCTCACTTTGTTCATTAAACATCTGTGGGGAACTGTATCAAACGCCTTCACGCGACAGAGTATAAGTATAGGAGTTACGCGAGATTTTGACCTCGATTTTCGTGGAAACCAAGGGGCGTTGGAACAATTCTTTTTAGCTTGCTACTGGGGAGTAATTCCCTCAATTTCCTCATAGCATACGTGCTACTCATAAAAATTAGTTCGTACCATACTTGGTGCTCCCCTTGTCAGTAAAACAATGCAAAAGTTTACTACTTAACTGAAAGCAGGTGGTCTAGCTCACAATGCGCCCACCTTGTGCGCTGTTTGGCTGCAGCCACCACCACCTAGAGAAAGGCCGCGGCGCTCTCGTGTGACGTCAGGCAAAGTAGGTTGCGTGCTCGTAGCTGACTGGCTCGCTGCTTCCGCATAGTGGGCCGTGCCCCAGCGGCTACCCAGTCAGCTATGCCAACAAGGCCTCACAACAAGCCCGCGTCACGTCACACCAATAGGCTGCCTTCACAAGCCCACTGGCTGGTCGCTGGGGCACAACCAACGCCACCTAGATACAAGGCCTGTGCACTGCCTGCCAAGAGTAGTCATAACACAAGCCAACTATTTGTCTTACGTAGCGCTGAGTCTGGGAATACGTGCACGTTGCACAATGTGTTTGAGAATGTTCGTAATGTTATTTATTTGATTCACAGACAAATTTGTTTTGGTATAAGATATTTAAGAACTATTAGTAAGATATCTTACCGATACTGGAAGCGTACGATTCATATTAGGCATTTTGTCTCCTACCAGCAAAAATATGCACGGATAATCACATAGATAACACGAAAAACATTCTAAAGTCCAGTGTGCAACGTGTACGTATTTCCAAACTCAGCACAACGCTACGTAAGACAAATAGTTTGCTGGTGTTATGACTACTCTTAGCAGGCAGCGCATAGGCCTTGTATCTAGGTGGCGTTGGCACAACTCACTGCCTCGTAGCGCCATCCAGTGAGCTTCCGATGGCAGCCTATCGGTGTGACGTGACGCGGGGTTTGTTGTGAGGCCTTGTATCTAGACGATGTTGCCTATGCGCGCGCAACCTACTCTGCCTGACGTCACACGAGAGCGCCGGGGCCTTCTCTCTAGGTGGTGTTGCTGCAGCCCGCGCGGCGACCTCGGCTGGCGGTCGATGTAGGCCGAGAGCTGTGGCGCGGCGCGGCCAGCACGCGCCGGAGTTGCTGATGGCGGTGTTTACCGCCTGATAGGGGGCGCCCTCGTCCCGAGGAGGCTGGAGGGGCGGCGGCCCCAGCCGTGTCTAACGACGCCGCTCGCCGGCGGCTTATCTCGTTAGGACGTGACGCGCACAAAACACTGTCGCCACACGACCCCCTCGCCGCACTGCACTTAACCCACATTTTCTTTGTACCCCCAGCGAGCCCACGCTTCCTTGTTTGTTTTAAACTACGTAAGCATAATAACACAGTTTAAATCTTGTTACGAGGGCTAACCGGCTCGAGAGAACGAACATCAGCGCGCCTGTTACTACCCTTCAGCGTAAACGGTTCACGAAAGTGGACGACTCCTTCGGGCATGGGTGGGAGTGTTGTCCTCATATGACGTTCTCCTCATATGACGTTCTCTTCGTGATTGTATGCTTCATTCAAATCAAATGTTGTAAAGCTTATGGGATTTAACTACGGGGTCATCAGTCCCTAAACTTACAAACTACTTATGAACTAGCTAAGACTAAGGACGGCACAAATATCCATGCCCGAGGGGGGATTCGAACCCCCGACCGTACTGGCCGTGCACACCGTGACTGGAGCGCCTCAGTCTCCTTGGCCACCACGGCCGGCTATGCTTCATTCACTCAGAAACCAGCGCAACGGGAGTTAGTGAGGTAAAATTTTACTTCGCTGCCCACGAGGTTCTGGCTGCTATGGTGGCAACACACATTCTTGACTGTTCGTTACGCATGTAATATATAAAGCAGAGTGTCCGTATGTTTGTACTTGTTGCATACAAATCTACAATTTTGTTCCAATCTTTATTACATTTTGTACACGTAAGCTTCAATCCATGAGGACGGTCGCCGTAAGTGTAAGAATCAGATACGATATATAGTTCACGAGATATGATGTCATAAACTATGAGATGCGCGAAAAACTGCTGCATTTTGCGACATTGATGCTCATTTTCTCCTAAACCATTGGACCGATTTCAACCAAATTTGGTACGCACATTCCTTACCGTGAGGTAACAATTGTTGCATGGTTAAGAATTACACACGGCAATGATTCAAAATATATTACGTCATAACCAATAGAAATCCCAAAAAATGCCATATAATCTGGTGAGACTTTCGAAATACACTGTATGAGAATGACAGTACTTAGCGACTTGCAACAAACTTTAAACATAATTTCAAATCTTTTTTTAAAAATTTTCTCGCTTGCAACCATAGTAAAATGATGAAAGGAAAAAAGTTTCTCGCTTACTACTTTTCCGCTGTTTATGGAGTAAAACTACGGCTCTCGGTATGACTTTACACTTTATAATTTGAACACTACAAATTGTAGCGACAGGAAATTTTACAGACAGTATACACATATATAGTTGAATGTAGCTTCTAAATTGTATCACGTTTCGACACGTAGTTCATGGGATATGAACACATAAACAGTAACGTTCTATTGTTCATGGATTAAAACTACGGCATTCGGTATGACGTTACAATTTATAATTTCTACACTACAAATTGTAGCCGTAGTAAATTTTACAGACAGTATACACGCATATAGCTGAGTGTACCTTCTACATTGTATCACAATGCGACACATAGTTCATGAGATATAATCACATAAACAGTAAAGTTCATAGAAAACCGCTCCATCACGCAGCAAGTTTTATTCTATTACTTCTTTACTATTAATTATATTCCCAAGAGATTTTACAAATAGTCCTTATACAAATGAATATATACCTGAAAAATTGCAGGAATAAATAAATACCCGGACAACGCCGTGTTTACAGCTAGTTATCATATAAAGAGATTCTAGAAGGGTAACGTCATGCATTATAATTTATTCAGTTGGAGAGCACGATTTTCTTAATTTAAACTTCTCAGGGCCTTTTGTTGCGTATTACGAAGAAGGTGTCCGTTGCAAGCTCTAAGCTGGTTTTAGGACGATATATATATATATATATATATATATATATATATATATATATATATATATATATATTGTCTGTGTGTGTGTGATGTTTGTCTGTATGTCCTCTTTGTGTTCATAAACCAATCATTCGATTGCAATGAAACTTTGGTTTACCGTACGCCCATGAAGGTTTCTGACTCAAAAACAGAATAGCACGACACATAGTTCAGGAGATATAACGTCATAAATAATGAGAGGCCACCGCGTGAGAATACCCAGATTCATGTGTCAATTACTGGAACATGAGAGTAGTTAAGGACCTGCAACAACGTTTGCATGTAATTTCGGACGTTTATGAAGCGTTATGTAACTTACTCTCCTCCGCCTCCCCCCGCCCACACACACACACACACACACACACACACACACACACACACACAAAATAATGAAAAGAAGTCTACCGCTCCCAACAGTTTCGTTGTAGATGCCGTAAAATTGTTGCATCAGCCATGACCTTGTATCAAATAAATTTAGCATTACAGATTTGCATGTTACTATTTATTTTTGTCTGCAAGTCTCCCTTAATTATCATGCATACAAAATTAAGCAATCTGTTTCCTTAACTCTGTCTACATAAAAGCGAAAGGACACTCACTCACTGAACACGAAATCTCGAAAACTACTTCACCTATGAAGTTGAAATTCGGCAGGAATGTAGTTTATAAGTAGAAAACGTCAGCTAAGAAAGTATTTCGTGATATGTGCATGGCGGAGCATACGTCACCTACAGACTCACGAAATGTACAGTTTCATTCCGATCTTCACGAAATTGCCCACGCTTGACCTTCAAAACAAGAGGAAGTTCACCGTCTACCTTAAGTTTCATACGGTGCAACATAAAAATGGATCCGTAAATACCTTGGTTGCGCCATAACTTGAGAACGGCTCGACCGATTTCACAGATCCTTTTTTAGTTGTTTTCTTTATTCTCAGAACAAGAGTTGTATGAAATAAAACTGGAATATTTGAGAACAATAAAGTGCGTTTTTCAATGTGAAATAAAACTGGAATATTTGAGAACAATAAAGTGCGTTTTTCAATGTGACCCTACGTGTGGCGTTTCTATTGCATAGAAATCTATAATTTTGATCTAATATTGATGAAATTTTGCCCACTCTACCTTAAAAACTAGAGAAATGTCACTGTATGTATAAAATTTCGTTCGGTGCATGGTAGAGGGTACTTAACTTACGGAATTTTACAAAATGTATAGTTTTGCTCCAATCTTTATGAATTTTTGCACACATGACATTTAAACCAAGAATAAGATCCTGGGCACGAAAATGTTTGTATGGTACATGACAGAGGGTACCTTGCAGAAAATTTTGCCGAGAGAGCGAAAGGTGGCAACGAACAGAGAGAAGGAAGAGAAAGACGTGGATGCAGAGAAAGGGGGATGTAGACTACTACAATGTAGGATAAATAAACACCCGGGCAACGCCGGGTTTACAGCTATTATTTCATAATATGCTCTACGTTGCTCGTTCATAATGCCTGCTACTAAAAATAAAGTCACTCTTCAGAAAAATTTCTATCTTTCACTTTCGTAAAAGAATGTTCATAAAATTTCATGTTTAAGGTTATGATAACAACGAAACAATCGATCTGATTCCACTATCGAATTTGATACTATGTGGTGATTCGATTTGAGTGTTCTTACTGCCCAAGCTAATGAAATTTAACTTCGTTTTATAAATTAATATCTTGAACTAATCTTTCAAAGTCTAAATCGATAAGTATTCTGTCACTTTCAGGAATCGTTAAAATAGCAATAAGTTTATTTTAAGCACTGTTTTTATGAATGAACTGGTATCCAAACTCAGGTCGCGTCAGGGAATTTTTCACTCGAGGACTTAAGTTTAGATTAGTTTTTCGTTCCGTAGATCCGTGTTGAGGAGATCCTCGTGGATGTGGAACAATAATGTTAATAATAAAACTAGTGGTAGTTATAAAATATTCTTTAATTATTTCCACCCCAATTCGTGCAACATTTCCGTGACGCTCCCCCCCCCCCCCGTAATATGGGATTGGAGGGGGGGGGGGGTAATAAAACGAAAATATGTAGGCACTTTATGAGGAGGGTGAAATGCGTACATATTGATTTCTCTCCCCACACTGACAAAGTAAAAGTGATACGTGTGTATCGTACCGATGAACTACTATGGTGTAAATACAGCACGGAAATAACATGCATTCGTGAAAACTTATGATGAAAGCCCCAATGTCCATGTAATATCATATCTTAAATATACGTGCGTTCATGAAATGCAGTAAGACTGGAAGTGAATATATTAACTACAAGAAAACATTCAGCATTGTGCTCATGGTTACCGTATACGCAAATTACTGTTTTCAGTATGTACATGTCGGTTGTCAGGACCGCATACCTGATGGAGGTGTTTTCAAGAACACTTATTTTCATAAAGCATTAACAGAAAATAAACATTGCTCCCTCAGAATCTCTTCAGGGTAGAGAAAAATTGAGTCCATGTGTTCTATTAGCAGATGATGCATTTCCATTGACTACTAATATCATGAAACCATATGCTGAGCAATTACAGACGTCACAGGAAAGAATATTTGATTACCTACTTTTTCGAGCAAGACGTATCGTTAAAAATGCGTTTTTAGAGTTTTCAGAAAGTCTATGTTGCTTAAAGTAGAAAATGCTGAAAAAGGGATGAAAGCTTGTACTTATCTACACCATTTATTAAGGAAGAATACAGCGTCCATGAATAATTTATTCACATCCAACGAGTTTTGACACAGAAGATTTAGATAATGGCGCAGTTGTTCTTGGAGACTTAAGAGAAGCTATTCGCGATCATACAAGTTTAAAGAATTTAGCAAAGATACCTCTAAGACCTCCCACCAATGCACAGTTAGTACGAGATGAATTGAAGGAGTACTTCATGACTCCGCAAGGGAAGGTTGAATGGCAAGAAAGATACCAAAAGTGTCATACCATGTACTACAATGTATATTATTTTATGTAAATAAATAAAATTCCATAAATGAACTAAAAGATTTTAGTGACTTTCTTCTTACAGACGTATTTTATCGTATGTTGCAGTAGAATGAATTTTGAAACTACTGTTACTCAATTTTATATTTATTCGAATGGGTTTGTTAAAAGATGCTGTTTGTAGCCTATTATTACAACAGTATAACAAATTTGGAGTCTGCATGAACAGAGGGAAATTTCCTAATGTACAAATATACTTGTTCATAATTTTATGGCCATTGATTAGTATACTACAGTACTCAGTTATAAAATACATATGGTTATTGAAAAATCGATACACAATTGAGCTGTCCATTCCGGCATGTGGTTCCGTCACGTTAATTAATTTTAATGATACATACCCGAACCATTTCCGTTCCGTATCAGGTGCTGATTCGCTTTTCTTATTCATCATACTTGTGCGCTCGCAATGAAATGCTCTTCTCGGATTTTTTTTATCTTCTTCTTTACAGTGTCCTCATCAATTTCAAATATTGAACCGAGTTTCCGTATCACGTCTGTTTTTAGTCTGTTATTTTTATAACTGCTGTCACTCACATTCCATAGCACTTCTGATGGTCTGTAGACCTCAATGAATGCCAAATACTTCTCGTTGGACCACTCCATGTTTTCGAATTACGCGCTGCCGCACAGAAAATGTCGCACACGGATCCACTCAGCTCGGGAACTATCTGCGGCACACTGCGGCATGACGAATGGTGTTGCCCATGTCGCGCGACTCATGCGACAACGTGCGGCACTGTAGCATGCCATTACGTTGCATTTGCTCCAGTGTAAATGAGGCTTAAGAACTACAGTGAGTACCGATGAAGCTAGAGCCGGCATAAGAACGTCCTATCTGCTCCGTAGAGGACTGCACTCACAAGGAGAGATCTTACTTGTGGGTTACCGATTTCGACCGAATTTTGAATGGAGGTTCTATATTAAAGAGAAACGTCTTTCAGCTTTTTGCTAAGACACAATAGTTTTTGAAAAAATCAAGCTCAGAGTTGATGGAAAATCGCGTTTTCAATGCGTCTGGATATGAGCATTTTTTCTAATATATACAGGGTGTTACAAAAAGGTACGGCGAAACGTCCAGGAAACATTCCTCACACACTAAGAAAGAAAATATGTTATGTGGACATGTGTCGGGAAACTCTTAATTTCCATGTTAGAGCTCATTTTATTACTTCTCTGCAAATCACATTAATCATGGGGTGGAAACACACAGCAACAGAACGTACCAGCGTGACTTCAAACAGTTTGTTACAGGAAATGTTCAAAATGCCCTCCGTTTGCGAGGATACATGCATCCACCCTCCGTCGCACCGAGTCCCTGATGCGCTGACGCAGCCCTGGAGAATGGCGTATTGTATCACAGCCGTCCACAATACGAGCACGAAGAGTCTTTACATTTGGTACCGGGGTTGCGTGGACAAGAGCTTTCAAATGCCGCCATAAATGAAAGTCAATAGGGTTGAGGTCAGAAGAGCGTGGAGGCCATAGAATTGGTCCGCCTCTACCAATCCGTCGGTCACCGAATCTGTTGTTGAGAAGCGTACGAACACGTCGACTGAAGTGTGCAGGAGCTCCATCGTGCATGAACCACATGTTGTGTCGTACTTGTAAAGGCACATGTTCTAGCAGTACAGGCAGAATATCCCGTATGAAATCATGATAACGTGCTCCAGTGAGCGTAGGTGGAAGAACATAAGGCCCAATAAAGACATCACCAACAATTCCTGCCCAAACGTTCACAGAAAATCTGTGTTGATGACGTGATTGCATAGTCGCGTGCGGATTCTCGTCAGCCCACACATGTTGAATGTGAAAATTTACTATTTGATCACGTTGTAATGAAGCCTCATTCGTAAATACTAAAATGAGCTCTAACATGGAAAGTAAGCGTTTCCGGACACATGTCCACATAATATATTTTCTTCCTCTGTGTGTGAGGACTGTTTCCTGAAAGTTTGGCCGTACCTTTTTGGAACACCCTTATATATATAGGATCAAAAGTTATTGACGTTCGAGTGAATAACGCTTTTGTGTTTTCAAGCTGTTGCTTGGGTACTCGTAAACATGGACTTTCCGAGCGTCGCCGCCGACCGAGCGGTCAGAGAGCTGAACGTCCTCTGTAAAAAAAAAAAAAAAAAAAAAAAAAAAAAAAAAAAAAAAAAAAAAAAAAAACTGAGCCACGAACACATCGAACAAACACGATCAGCGACCGCAAGCAACAGAACTACCCGTAGGGAAAAAAAGAAAGAAAAAAAAGGAAAAAAAAACTTACCCATAAATGTTTTGTTTGATTTTTCCAGGTTCGAACCTGGATCCATGGTTTGACAGTCCAAGCCTTCGACCTCTCGACTGACGACGTCGCTCATTAAGTGGCTCATGTTTACGAGTTCCCAAGCTACAGCATGAAAACACAAAAACGTTAATCACTCGAACGTCATTAACATTTGACCCCAAATATATTAGTAAAAAATGTTCATCTTCACACGATCTTTCTATGTATAGCATTGAACGCGATTTTCCATTACCAATTTTGACCTTGATTCTTTTTAAAAATACTGAGTGTTTATCAAAAAGCCGAAACACATGTCTCTTTATATTCAATATCGAACGTCCATGCACAATTCGATCGAAATGGGTCACCCACATGTCAGACCCTCTCCTTGTCAGTCACACAGTTCTGATTGGCTGGACACAGTCAAATGAGGCCTCTCACGTGAGTAGTGCTGTACTGTAGCACCGCCGTTAGGAAAATTGTTATCATTGTTGTTGTTGTGGCTGTTTATGCTCTGGAGACTTGTTGATGAGGGCACCTTGGAGGGACGTAAGTAGTACGCCATGTTTGCCTGTTGTGCGGGCGCTCTAATGGATAAGGGGCCGCCACCAAAGTTAATGGGACAATATGTAAATTACTTCATAAATAATCTGAAATCTGACAGTACAATTGAGTTCTACATTTATACAAAGTGTGCATTTTATCATGCATGAAATATAAAGACCTTAAAAAGTTCTACCGCAAAATGATTGATTGTATTTGAATGCCTGAGAAATGGTTAAAAGATAAATTTAAATTTTCTTAAGTCGGAGTAGCAGATGTAATCATTCCTGCCTAGTAAGCAGGTACGGTCGGGGGTTCGAATCCCCCCTCGGGCATGGATATTTGTGCCGTCCTTAGTATTAGCTCGTTCATAAGTAGTTTGTAAGTTTCGGAACTGATGACCCCGTAGTTAAGACCCATCAGCTCTACAAACATTTGAACATTTAGTAAGCAGGAAGTCCTGGGTTCGAATCCCGGCCGCAGAACAAATTTTAGATCAACGCCTCTCTTCCTATTCATTATTTTCTTTTTACTTACTAATGCAGTGATACCTTGCTAAGTCAGCCACACTCAGAGAGAAGACTCTGACAACTGTTAACCAGAAGCAGGAGAATGCTTCCTGGTGTGAAGTACAGTGAGGCCACGTGGACACTACAGTAGCTGTGCCCCATTCCTCCTTTAACAATGAACTATACCTTTTCAGATTCCATCAGTCCTTGACCCTCACACATCTAGTACTCCAGAAACACATCTCCATGGCACAGACATCCATGAACCACCTCTGCTCCCTCCGAAAGAAATTGCTAATGTGCAATCCCCAAACCATAAATCCCATATCCGAAAATGAATCCCTTGCACTCCAGCAGTTGGAGGAGCACTCCAGATACCACCTCCATAAAATATCCAGCCTGCTGACATCCTACTGCCACCTTGGTGCACCACTAGCCAACCTCTATCCCACCCAAAGGGTTCCTCCTTGTGAACCCCTCATAGCACCTAGACTTTGCCTCGCAGACTTTTTCCGCTTGCCACATACCCCCAAAGTCCCCAACAACAATCCACATTATCCAAAGACTAAACAATCCCAGAATACTGTTTTTTAACCTTTCTGCCAAAACCCTCAAGCTTACAGAAGTTTCAGTTCTATCCAAAAGTATCGCCTTCAAACCCACACTCAAATGTAAATATGTTGGAAGTGTCAAAGACCTCACCTTCTGCCTATCCCTACAGTGGAAAAACTACTTTGCCACCAATCCCTCCAATCCAAGCCAATCTAATTCCAACATTGAACCCTGTCTCTCCCAATTCATACTACCATCCAACCGTGATCCTCCCTTACTCCCATCTAACCACCCTCTGGTCACCTTCCAGGTATTCCTCACATCCAACTTGCCATTGCCATCCTTCGCCAAATCCCTTCCTAAGACTATCAACTGTGACAATACACATGGTAGGAGGCAAGGAATATGAAGGAGAGTAGAAGATTAAGTCTTCTTTCAATTTTAAGACGGAATGTTTATTTTTCTCTAGAAAAATGTATTTTTTACCCAGCACATAAAAAGAAAAAATATTGATGGTAGATTACTTACAAAAAAAATGTTCAAATGTTTGTAAATCTATCGGACCAAACTGCGTGGTCATCAGTCCGTAGCTTACAAACCACTTATACTACGGTAAATTAACCTAAGGACAACACACACACACACACCCATGTCCCAGGGAGGACTCGAACTTCCGATGGCGAACAACCGCGCATTCCATAATGAGGCACCTTAGACCGCTTGGCCACTCTACGCGGCAATTAATTACACAGCTAACATTAAATAAATCCGGTATGACAAATGAAGACAATAATACTTTCATATTTTTTGTAATAAATGATCAAAGTCAGTCTTCCACTGTCTGTGAAATGAGTCGGACGTAATATGTAGAATGTAAAGATATTTATTGTGTGAGAATCTATATCTATATATAAAAGGCTTATGTGTGTACGTGCTAACAGACTTTTCTCCATGACAACATACTGCTACTCACTCGTGGTTGTGGTGGTTGATAGCCCTTGGTCTAATGATGTTAGTAAGGGAGTTTGGTCGGGGTGCGTGACAGTGGGTGAGTGTGACGAGCAACAATTAGCAACATATGCAATAAATACTCTTAGGAAAAGCTATATACTCTGTGACTTACGAACTTTACGGTACGAGTCAAAATCTGTTTATTCTTTCAATCGTCAGACAATGCGGTCCTCTCAGACTTTAATAACGACGAGGAATATCAAATACGCAATTTTTTTAAAATAGATCACATGTTTCCGTCAACCACACATTACCGACTATCAACAGAGACACAAAACAAAGATAAAAATCCAGATAGACTCAAAGATAAAAATACTCGTGGAACATTGATCACTGTCGTGGAAGCGTGGTGGAAAAACCAAGGAGGCTTGGGAAAAACAGACCTACATTAATGAATGTCTCTTAGGCCATAGATAGTGATATGCCTGTGCCAGTAAGCTCACTGGTCAGTGCTAACTAGTGATCTCTGATACATATAGCCGCGACCAGTGAGAGTATAGAGATCAATGGCCGCGACACTCTCTGCAGCGATTTTATATCGTATTATTGATGTTGCCAACATAAAAACACGAGGCCGCCTGGATAGAAAGTAAAATTTTACCGAATCAGATACATCCGTTGTTGTCACATCTCATTACGACCAGCACTTTCACGCGAAACTCTTTTGTATAGAGTCTCATGATTCACACAGTCTTACAATTCATTCCAAATTCCTATTCAAGAAGATAGTTGTGAAAACTGTTACAAATCAATATTCTCACTTATCCAATATCGTTTTCAGAAATGTAATTTGCCAGCCGCTTTTGGCGCTGCTGTTGCAATGTGTAACTTTATGAACACAACCTAACACTGAATTTACATTGTTCCGAAGCACGGACTTAAATTAATTTCACTTTTAGTATGAAAAACTTTATGAACATTCATCGTTTTCGACAATGACTTCTACTTAAATTTGACATCTTGGCTAGGAGAACTGAGTTTATTGACAGAGAGATCCAACAAGGATTGTGTTTTTGCTGACCTACGTCCGGAACCCAAAGAACCATGATATATACAGGACCTTCTTTAACAACCGTTGCGAAGCACGGGCATATAAGCTAGTACAGTTATAAAACTTTAAATAGTGTCTGAAGTTTATTTACAAATAGTGTACAAAAAGTGACCGTAAAATAAAGAGAATCCACAGACGTTGAATTACTTCGGATATGTGTTGTATTGTTATCAATTTTTTGCTAGCCAAAAAAGTTAAACATTAATGAACAAAACTACAACAAACTCATGACTTCAAATATCAATTCATAATACTTTTTTCATTTTTACAACAAACATTCAAAAGATTGAACATTAATTTCTTACAATTAAACAATTTATTTCATTTATTAAAATTTATCATTATACAACCTTCATCAGAAGAAAGGACAACCTTGAAACAACCTCTAAACAGAAACCAACCTAATCATCCTTCCTGTAGACAAGGATTCAACCACTGTTTTGATGAATCACAGTGATTATGTGACAGAAGGCCTATGTCAATTGTCTGATTCTCACTTACAAGTTGTGCCAGAACGACTCCACACCAAAAGTCTTAAATGACCTACAATCCCTACTTACATCTTATGCCCTTCCCAGAACCTCTCCTCCGAATCCATCTCTCTCCTCACTCCAAAAATACCTCGCACATTTACATTTTAATGCTCCCAAAATCCATAAACCTAACTATTCTGGACGCCCCATTGTGGCTGGTTGTTGCGCTCCCACAGAATGAATTTCGGCACTCGTTGGCCAGAACCTCCAACCAATTGTTTGAAACGTAGCTTCCCACATCCAAGATACCAACCACTTCCTTCAAAGACTCTTCACCATCCCCACCCCTTTACCTCCTGCATCCTTACTCGACGCTGTTGATGCCACTTCACTGTACACCAATATTCAACATGACCACTCGAAGACTACCTTCCTCAACATCACTCAAACTCTAAGTCTGATACCTCAATTCCTTATAATCTTACATCCTATAACCTTACATCCTAACAATTATTTTTCTCTTGAAGGAAAAGTATACAATCAAATCTGCAGCACAGCCATGGACAACCGTATGGCACGCTCATTATGTACCATCTAGATGAAACCTTCCTAGCCTCCCAAACCCATGGTCTGGTTCAGATTCATTGATGATATTTTCGTGATTTGGACTCAGGGCCAGGACACCCTATCCTTGTTCCTTCACAACATTACCTCCTTCTTCCTCATCAGTTTCACTTGGTCCTTCTCAACCCAGCAAGTCACCTTCCTGGATGTTAACGTCCACCTCACTGATGGCTCCATCCACACATCTGTACACATTAAACCTGCTAATTACCAACAGCACCCGCACTTTGATAGCTGCCATCCAGTCCACATCAAACAATCCCTCACATGCAGCCTTGCCCCTTGTGGACGGGGAATTTGCAGTGATGAGAAGTCCCTTACCCAATAGGCCGAAGGCCTCATGAAGGCTTTCACAGACAGACATTACCCTCCTCCCCCAAACCTCGTTTTCAGATTTCCTGTGCCATATCTCCCCACACCAGCAATACTCCCTCCAACCGCAGTAACCTGTCAGAAAGAAGTGTCCTTCTTGTCGCTCAATACCATCCCGGCTGGGGAAAACTTCGTCAGGGCTTTGATTATCTGTCATCATGCTCTGAAATGAGAGACATCCTATCCAAGATCTTTCAGACCCCTTCTAAAGTGGTGTTCCGGCGCCCACCCAATCTCCACAATATCATCCCTATGCCACTCCCAATCCCAGCCCCTTACCACAGGGATCATATCCCTGTGAAAAACCCCAATGCAAAACCTGCCCAATCCACCCACCCAGTACTTCCTACTCCAGTCTTCTCACTGGCTTATCAAACCCCATCAGAGTTTGGGCCACCTGTGAAAGCAGACATGTGATTTACCAACTTTGCTGTAATCACTGTGCAGCACTTTATATTGATATGACGATGAGCCAGCTGTCCATCAAGATGAATGGCCACTGCCAAACTGTGGCAAAAAGTAAATGGACCACCCTGTGGCATAGCATGCAGCTGAATACAGCACACTGGATTTCAATGGCTGCTTCACTAACCGAGCCATCTCGATCCTCTCCTCTACCACCAGCTCTTCTGAACTCTGCAGATGGGAGTTGTCCCTTCATCACTTTCTATGGCATCAACCTAAGATAACTTCCCATCGCTTGACTTTATGTCTAACATCCCTCCCCCACATTCCTTCCCCACTCATTATCCTGTAACTCTCAAATTCATGTATCCTTACAACTGTGTGTTGCCCCTTACAATATCCCGTAATTACTTTTTATTTACTTTTTATTTTTTACTGTTTTCCTATTTTTCGAATTTTTATTTTTTCCTTATTATTTTTTATATTTTCCGTCTTATTTTTATCATTTCAAATCCCCCCACGACCTCCCCCACACTCCTCTAAACCTCCCTTTTATGATTTTCCACCCCTTTCCTCCACTGTACTCATTGCTCTGCAATTGAAATTCCCAGCTATCGAAGCCCATCATGCAACGCTTAACTATCCATCCCCACCCTTATTCGGCATCCTTCCCCCTCCAATACCCTCCTCACTCACAGTCTTGATGCTTGTGGTGCTGGAGAGGCTGGACATGGTGGTGAGTTGTTATCTATTTTCCATTATTGACATTCTAATTGTATTTTCCACTGTTAAAATTTTACCAGATTAATAATTTCTTTTATTTGCAATACATAGGCTATTCAATAAGCCAGTCACATACTTTTCTTTTTCTTATATTAAAGTCTTTTCATATAAATATTGTTTTGAATATAATTATTTTGATTTAACATTAGAGATTATACTTGTAAATTTGTGTCTTCTCTAAAAGTAAATGTAAGCTGCTAATAGCCAGCAGTAACAAGTTTAAGTTGGTCTAGATACCATATAGTTCATGTGCCTCTATTATATGTATATCAGTTATGTTACATCTGTGATACTGAAGTTCTTTGAAGATGTGTTAGAATGGGAATGCAAGATGGATTCCACAATTTGTATATTTTTTACTACAGACAATAAATGTGTTTATGGCAATCTGAGTTAGAAGATCAGTTTTAGCTGACCTTCAGATTAAAGAAACCTTTAAAAAATTCATCATAGCATCTATGACAATGAGGCCATTAACTCTAAGAATTCAAGATAAGCAGAAACTGTAGGAGACTCCACCTTCAAAATACTAATATATGCAAAACATGGACTACTGTCTATAAATGTTATTATATAAATTACTAGTGGGCATTAACTTACAAGGGGGCAGTTACATACCGATAGTTGCCAATTTCATGGTGTTAACAGTGGGACATGCATGGATAAATGGCTATGGGTTAGTCCACTGTGTGTTCACACATACTTGTGCTCAGCCCAGCATTAAAGTCAGATGATAGTTCTGCTGCATTTCCTGTTTTACCTGTCTGCCCAACCTATGACATTCGACATATTTAATGAGTGGTGGCTGCCAACCATTCAACATTTGGACATGGTTTCACAATTTCTCTAAGTCATGCAGTTTCCATAATACTCTTGCTGAGCCATCACAATTTGCCCTTGGTCAGACTCAGGTAAATGATGTGCCTTTCCCTTTCCTCACACAGACAGGTTATGATCCTATCTCCTGGATAAGTTTATGTCAATAGTAAATAGATGGTCATAATGTTCTGCCTTGTCAGTGTGTGTCCATGCAAATGAACACATTATGGTTTGCTTCTATTTAAATTTCAGCTGAAGTTCAGGGGAGTATTTGCAATAACAGGAACTAGAAAGAAGAAGGGGGAAAAAGAATTGGATTTTTGGGAACTCCAAGGAAAGAAAGAATGGAATAACAAAATTGATGAGAAGATCCATAAATCCATATAATAAAAATAATAATAAAAAATGAAGTATCAGTATTTGGCAATACTAATTCTAATTTTACATTCCCCTATAGTTTCTACCCTCTTAAGCTCTTTCTAGTACCATGGGGCTTATTTCTTGAAGTCTTAACACATGTTCTATCATGTAGTCCCTTCTTCTAGTGTTTCATATGTTGCTTTCTGTGGTAAATCAACAGCAAACATCCTTAGGGCCTATACATTACCTTATCAGTTAACCTCATTTTCTACATAGTACCGCATCTCAAACACTTAAATTATCTTCTATTCCAGCTTTTCCATTGTCCATGTTTCATTTTCATTTATACAAAGTAGAGTTCCATAGGTTCTCACACCTACCTGCTGTTGCTACTTCAGAACTGTGAGTGTTATTTTTCTGCAAGTTCCTTTGTATGTTGCTAGTCTCGTAGATTCTACATACCAATATGCCAGGATAAATCTGTAAAGATGCGTGAAGCCACTGTATCAGTGTGGCGTAGTGTTGAGCAAAACTGCCTGTTTGGGAGAAGAGCCTGGTTCAAATCCTGGTTTCAGTACATTATTTTTTTCATATGGTCCTTCAATATGCATATTTATCCTTGGTGCTTGTAACTAGCTAATGTCTCTATATTATTTCATAATGTTTGTAATGACTTCTACACCTGGTTTTTAAGCGTAATATTCCTTTTTGTTCGATGTGGAGATGCTATTCCATCTGATTTGGAGAGCCCTTACAATATTGTTTGAGTTTAAGGAGAACATCATGTAGGTTGAAGCTGTCACTGGTTAGCTGCTCAAAAGGCATCCGCTTTCTGGGACAAGTATATTACTTGAATATGTAGTACTGCATAATCTGTGTAATACTTAAGTTCATAATGTGATGCAATAATGGGACACACAAGTTAGCATTATGTGGAAGACTTGCTACCAGTTGGGAGCTGATAGCAAGACTCCCATATAAGGGCATGAGTCAGAGAGAGGCCCAGGGTTGCCCAACAAGAAACACCAGACTTCTTGTGGGATGTCCAAATAATGAGAGCAAGTTAATCTTCTCACTGTATAAAGAGTTCAGAGCTGAAGTACGCCACCCGACACCACATTTTGGGTGTTAGGCTCATGGAAGCCAATGGAGGAGGTTATGTTAGATGGCTCCTCAAAAGTGATAGTACAATGAAGTATATAAAGTATTGGAAAAGTGCAGTAAGTGTTCTGTAAGACATTGGACGACACTGTACAATCAAAAGTGCGATTAAAACGGCATCCCTTGATAAAAGTGTGCTCTTTACTGCAAGGTAAATAGGTAAGGAGTATCTAGTTATCACCATTACAGCATCATCCACTAACTCTGAATAAGGCAGCAGCCAGTGCATCCACTGTAGCTATTGGGACACGCTTCTGAAGATGCAAAGTTAGTGGCTTTCAGAAACTATTGCAAGATGTGATGTATTTGCACTTCTCCAATTGCAGTCTCTCAAATACAGTTGTTTTGTCACAACCTGGGACTGGGGCACGTCTTGCTGACACAAGGTTACTGTTGGATGGGGAGGTATGCCGGCATTGATTCAAATCTGCCTGGTGGATTAATGACATTTGTCGGTGTATTGGCAGCCAGCCTGGATGTGGTTTTCAGCTAGTTTCCCATGACACACTAGGTGAATAGCCAGCTGTCTTGTTTCTTCCACCCTGGTGATGAGCTGTTTCACATAGTCACCCTGAGTATCGTCTGGTTGGAGCGGAAACAGCGCATCCATTGTCGTCTCAGCCTCACAACCAAGGAGCAGGAAAAATGGCATGAAGCCTGTGGTGTCTTGCCTTGCTGTATTATAAGCAAATATCACGACTGGCAGTATTGTATCCCAATCCTTCTGCTCAACATTGACGTACATCAACAGCATATCTGCTAAATTGATGTTAAATCATTCTGTAAGACCATTTGTCTGAGGATGATAGGCAGTTCTGTGGATAATGTCGCAATGTGACATCACCTCTGATACTAGTTTTGACATGAATACTTTTCCTCAATCAGATTTCATCACACATGCTTCAAAATGATGCCTTATACAAGGAATTTTGCGATCTCTGGAGCTTGTGCAGCCGGCACAGGTTTGGTGACAGCATAACGTGTGAGGTAGTCAGTGCAGACTATTATCCATCGGTTAATAGCTGTCAACTTCAGGAACCTACATAAAAGGTTTATTCAAATCCGGTGGAATGGAGCTGCTTGAGGTGGAATTGGTACCAGATGACCTGGAGGTAAGTGCGGCACATGCTACTGTCACTGGCACTACTTACAGTGACTCACATAGTGCTTGACGGATTGGTAGAGACCTTTCCTGTAATACCTGCATCTGATTCTGTCTGAGTCGTCACGAATCCCATATGACCGGATATTGGAGAATCGTGGAAATACTTGAGAATAGCTGGCCAGAGATGAGCTGGAACAACCAATAGCCATTTAGGGCCCAGTGGATCGTAGTTGCTCTTATACAACATCCCATTTATAAGTTGAAACTCTCCTTTGGTCGGTTCTCCTTACTCCACGGCCTTTATAGTTTGTAATAATGCTGGATCTTTCCTCCGATCTGCTGTAATGTCACCTAACTCAGTGAGGGCTGAAATTTAATCCATGCTGTTGGGCTCGGCTAATGGATTCCTTGAAAGGCCGTCGGCGTCCATGTGTTTACGCCCATTTTTAATACCATTGTGACATCATACTCTTGGAGTCTTAGTGCCCATCTTACTAGGCGACCTGATGGATCCTACAAATTGGTCAGCCAGCATAAAGAATGGTGGTCTGTCATGATGGTAAATGTTTTACAGAATAGATACTGCCGGAACTTATTGATAGCCCAGATATCGGTGATACACTCCTCCTCAGTTGTAGAGTAGTTCATCTCGGATTTTGAGAGAACTCTTGATGCATAAGCTATCACCTTCTCAACACCTTCCTGAACTCGTACAAGCACTGCACCAATCCCATAATCGCCGGCGTCTGTGTGAAGTTCAGTTTCCGCATGCTCGTCGTACAAGGCTACAATTGGTGTGAAAGTTAGAGCCTCCTTAATTTGACGGAAAGCTCGTTCTTTCGTCTCATCCCAGTAAAACTTGGCAATAGACGTGCCTTGTTACAAAAACCTTCTATGAAACGACAATAATATGAGCACAGCTCGAGGAAACTTCTCACATCACGGATGTGCTGAGGAATTGGAAATTCTGTGACTGCCCTTACTTTATCTGGATCACGACGCACTCAATCTCAATTGTCTAGGTGCCTCAGGATTTTTATTTGGCGACAAAGAGGCACTTCTTTGGGTTGAGGCACAGTCATGCTGTCTGAACACGCTTCAACACAGGTGACAGGTGGCTTAGATGTTCCGCAAATGTCTTTGAGAAAACGACAATGTCATCTAGATAACAAAGATATGTTGTCCATTTAAGATGTCGAAGCAAGTTGTCCATCATGCGTTCGAATGTGGCCGGAGCATTACATAGTCCAAATGGAATGACTTTGAATTCATAGAAACTATCAGGTGTAATAAAAGCAGCCTTCTCTCTTGATTTGCCGGTAATCTGTCTGCATGTTCATGGTTGAGAAGTATGTAGCTCCTTTCAAACAGTCTAACATGTCGTCAATGCACAGCAATGGGTAGACACCTTTCTTTGTTATTTTGTTTAGCCGTCAAGTCAACACAGAAATGCCATGTCCCATCCTTCTTCACGAGTACCACCGGAGACGAACTGGGACTCTCTGAATGTTGAATAATGTCATCGTGCAACATCTTCTCCACTTCTTCCAGAATTATCCGTCTTTCACGTGGCGACAACCTGTACAAATTCTGGCTAATTGGTGGATGATCCCCAGTATCATAGTATCATGGTCCATTTCATCTGGCTCTTCTCCTGTCTGGTCAGGAATACATCTGAAAATTAGTGTAGTATCGTTAACACTTGCTGACATTGTTCCTGCATCGGACTTGGCCCTATATGCAATGTCATAGTAGTTTCCTCGAGTGCATTGTCGGCAGTAACAGCGGAGATGAGACTTCATCGATGACATTGAGTTCACCATCCTGGACTGGTTCAGCTGTTCCAATACACATTCCTTTAGGTATGACTTGCGATTGCTCAGGAAAATTAGTGATCCAAAGTCCTCCCCAACCACCTTCAATGCTTATGATAGCCACTGGTAGGAAGATTTCCCTTTTTTCTACTGATTAGCTTTTTGTAGTCAACAAGCACTTCACCGACCAACTGTTCATCTCGGCTACTGACAGGAACTCTTCTTGTTGTTAATGGCGGGATTTCAACATTCTCGACAGCAAACAACCTCCCAGGGAAGTCCATGTTACCTGTACTTGTCGGAACAGCTTTCTCAATTTGTAGCTCAGATCTTCCACAGTCAATGACAGCCTGGGATGCCTGAAGGAAGTCCCATCCGAGGATGACGTTATGGCTACATATTGTTAAAATGACAAATTCAAAAGGCTGCGTTCTGTTGTTGATAGTTACTCTTGCAACACATGTTCCTGTCGGCTGGACATATTTTCCATTTGCGCCCTTCAGCACAGTTGCTCTTGTATCACCAAACATTATCTTCTTTAGTTTGCAGTGATAGTCATTCGACAATACAGAGAAGGAAGCTCCTGCATCGACTAGTGCCCGGACAGGTTGGCCATTGATGATGACGTCAATGAGATTTCCCGATATCTTAGTGACTGTAGTCCATGGAGGATTTTCATCTGCAGTGGCCTCACCTCTATAGATGGTCGCCTCGCCTAGTTTTCCTGAACCGGCGGCAAATATAAAACATCGTCCGAACTAGTTCTGAATGCTTTTTCTGAAAACTACTTCGAACAGTTAGTTCATGAACCCACTAGAATAGTAAGTGGTTGCGAAAATACCCTTGATCTCCTAGCAACAAATAATCGTGAGCTAGTAAAGAGCATCAAAACAGATACAGGGATTAGCGAACATCGAGTTGTAGTAGCGAGACTGAATGTCGAAATGCCCAAACGCACCAAAAGTAAACGAAAAATATATCTATTCAATAAAGCAGATAAAAATTCGCTTTACGCTTTCCTGATTGATAGTCTCCAGTCTTTCAAAACTAAAAATGCGAGCGTAGATCAAAGACATAATATCAGTAGCAATCGAGAGATTTATACCAAATAAATTAACAAAAGACGGTGCTGACCCCCCGTGGTACACGAAACAGGTCAGATCACTGTTGCAGAAACAAAGAAAAACGCATGCAAAATTTAAAAAGACACAGAATCTACAAGACTGGCAATCTTTTACTGAAACTCGCAACCTAGCGCATACTTCAATGCGAGAAGCCTATAGTAGTTAGCACAACAAAATCCTGTCTCGTAATTTTGCAGAAAATCCAAAGAAATTCTGGTCATATGTGAAGTACACTACCGGCAAAACTCAAACAATACCTTCACTACGTGACAGCAATGGTAATACTACCGATGACAGTATTGCTAAGGCAGAATTACTAAACACAGCTTTCCGAAATTCTTTCACCAAAGAAGACGAAGTGAACACTTCAGTATTCAGTCCAAGAACAGCTGCCAACATGCGAAACTTAGAAGTAGATGTTCCTGGAGTAGTAAAAGAACTTAAGTCACTAAACAAAAACAAATCTTCCGGGCCAGATTTTATACCAACTAGATTCCTCTCAGAGTATGCTGATGCAATAGCTCCGTACTTAGCTATAATTTACAACCGATCACTCAGCGAAAGATCCGTACCCAAAGACTGGAAAGTTGCCCAAGTTACTCCAATATTCAAGAAAGGCAATAGGAGTGATCCCCAAAATTACAGGCCTATCTCATTGACGTCGATTCGCAGCAGGAATTTTATGAACTACCTCGAAGAGAACGATCTATTAACCAGTAGTCAACACAGATTCAGAAAGTATCACTCTTGCGAAACACAGCTTGCCCTTTATTCACATGAAGTGTTAAGTGTCATCGACAAGGGATCTCAAATCGATTCCATATTTCTGGATTTCAGGAAGGCTTTTGACACTGTACCCCACAAGCGGCTTCTTATGAAATTGCGTGCTTATGGAATATCTCCCCAATTGTGCGGTTGGATTCACGATTTCCTGTCAGAAAGCACACAGTTCGTTGTAATTGACGGTAAGTCATCGAGTAAAACAGAAGTGATATCTGGTGTTCCACAGGGAAGCGTTATAGGTCCCCTACTCTTCCTCGTGTTTATAAACGATTTAGGAGACAATCTGAGTAGCTCCCTTAGATTGTTTGCGGATGATGCTGTCGTTTATCGGTTAGTGAAGTCAACAGAGGATCAAAAGCAACTGCAAAGCGATTTAGACAAAATTTCTGCATGGTGCGAAAATTGGCAATTGACACTAAATAAAGAAAAGTGTGAAGTAATACACATGACCACTAAAAGAAATCCGCTGAACTTCAATTACGCGATAAATCAGTCAAACCTTAAGGTCGTAGATTCTACCAAATACCTAGGAGTTACAATTACGAACAATTTAGACTGGAGAGAACACATAGAAAATATTGTGGGGAAGGCGAACCAAAGGTTACGTTTCATCAGCAGAACGCTTCGAAGATGCACCAGCTCCATCAAAGAGACTGGCTACATCACACTTGTGCGTCCTCTCCTGGAGTACTGTTGCCCCTTGTGGGACCCTCACCAGGTGGGACTGACGGAAGACATTGAGAAGGTTCAGAAAAGGGCAGCTCGTTTTGTTCTATCACGTTACCGGGGGGGGGGGGGAAGAGTCACGGAAAGGTTGCACTAATTGGGGTGGAAATCATTAAAAGAAAGACGTTATTCATTCCGGCGTGATCAGTTTGCGAAGTTTCAATCACCGACTTTTAGTTCTGAATGTGAAAATATTTTTCTAGCACCCACCTACTTAGGGAGACATGACTATCCCAATAAAATAAGAGAAATCAGATCGAAAACGGAACGATTTAGGTGTGCTTTGTTCCCGCGCGCTATTAGAGAATGGAACGGTAGAGAAACGTTATGAAAGTGGTTAATGAACCCTCTGCCAGGCACTTGAATATGATTTGCAGAGTATCTATGTAGATGTAAATGTAGATGTAGAACACGGCTGGTATCTCTACAAGGCAACGGTGAACGGCAGCGGCGTGTTGGAGCGCGACCACGTCCAGGATACAGCGGTGGGCTTTGTCCCATAGGTCGACAGTAATCATCTGCAGTTGACTGCCATTGAAAGAACTGCTTTGATGGTTTGCATCTTGCGGCATAATAATTGTCAAATAATCATCTTCCCTTCCTACAGTATCGTACGACATGTCTGTGAAGGCCACAGTGAAAACACAATGGTGTGTTGTCTTCTGTCCTCCAGATATCTGTCCTCCTGCGAGGCATCGTAGTTATTGGAGAATTTGGTTGTGGTCGCGTCGGTTGGCTCCTAAGCTGCTGTTTGGTGGCTGCAGCATAAGTCATAGTAAGGAGAGGCCATTCTTCACGTCTGGGCTGACTGGTGGGGCTGACAGGCGCTAACGTTTCAAATACCTCTTCCTCAGCAGCGTCGGCTCCTTCATAACATACAGGACTGACATCCATTGCCATAATTTGCTGCTCGCTTGGTTCAACAGTCCCAGCTGCCCTAAACTGTTGTACCTCTTCTCTCTCAATTTGTCGTATGAAAGAAGCAAAGTCATGCTGGTCTTCCACAACTGCCATAGGGACTACATTCAGGAGTCTGTCATACATCTTTCATCCAACCCTCCTATGTTGCATCTCTTCAATTTTCTGGCACCACTGGATAAACTCTTGTGTCATTCTTGTGTGGTTCTTTTGATGACAGACCTTCGGACAGAGGTAATCACTATACCCTTTGTATTCCGGTTCTTGTCCATGTAAGCGACGGTTCTTATGCTGCCTAATCGGAGCCAAGATGATGCAGATGTATTGCAGGATACCCGGTGCCTCCATCAGAAAGTGTCACATTGGAAACTGCAGGTGCTGTGAAATTCTTAGGCTGGTTGGTAATAGAACACAACACTTTACACTTAGAACATGTTTGTTGTGAACACAAGTGTACACTCGGTACAGAATGACTCCTGCTTGGAGTGCTCCACTATTGACACATAGGAAGAATTTTCTGGAACTCACACATACATCAAACATAACAAACTTGTAGAACATTCTAGAAATAGTAAATACAAAGAAATAAATTTGCTTCAGCCAATGGCAGGATTTGAGCTGGGGACTCCAAGCACAGCAATCTACGATGCTAACCAGTGCACCACACGTGCTGTCGGAAGACTAGTGGAAATATTGACATGTGAAGCAAAAGAGCCACCATGCCACAGATACATGTGCTTCATACAGCCTACTGATTAAGTTAGAAAGGGGTAAAATTGAGTTCTTCCGACTGGTGGGGTGGTCCTTTCATAGCTCTGCCACAGAAGTTGGGCATGCTATGTCAGTTGTAAAACAATGCTGATTGCAATCATCACATGAACATTCACACTCCTACAGGTGAGCTTCTGAATGTCCATGCAGCACAGGTGTATGCCAAGCTCATTGTATTCTAAATGCAGCAGTGTACAGCTTGCACAGTCCATAACAGAGGGTTTGTGAGCCCTGAAGTGTCAACACAAATGGTTTCCATAGTCAGTAGATGTGACACGATGAGCATGCACACTTGTAGCCTGTCTTACATTCATGCCACAGCAATGAAACCAGATTCTGCCTGCATGCAAGAGATGGTTGTTTGAATATATGATGTAGACCTGGTGAGTGGTGTCTCATAGAATGCACTTATCCAAGACACACTTGTCCCACTTCAGGCCTAATTGTCTGGGGTGCAATAAACTATGACTCTCTTTCACCTTTGGTGTTTGTGGAGGGAATCCTGACCAGTACTATAAAAGATGTGCAGCAATTTAGTTGGCCAGCACAATCTCCAGACCTGTCTACAATTGAGCATGTATGGGATAAAATGGGACAACAACAGACATGTGCAACTCATCAACCGACAACTCTTGCAGAACTATGGGAACGGAACAAGCTGGTGTGAAATAATGTATCCTAAGACAGTATTGCGCCTTCTATATGATCAAATGGATACTACAATCAGTGCCTGCATAGATGCCCATGGAGACTACACCATGTACTAATATGGGTGTTTCAGCATTGATTAACACCTCATTCCTCAATACCACTTGAGCTATTGACCTGTCAATGTAATCATTTCATAAACTCCATATGCACTATTTCAACAAAAAAACCTTGAGTGATTTGGAAAACTCTCAGAGGGTGTACTAATTTTTATTTCCAGCATTGTAGTTTTGATTTTAGCAAGCATTGTCATATGAGGAATAGCTAGGCCCCCTACATATGTAAAGGTCAAAACAATGTAACTATCATATTTGACATAACTTTGCATTACATATGCAGAAATGTTACAAATGATTGTGAAAACCAATTGCCAGCATCATTCCTCCTCCACTCCCCTCCTCACTCACTGTCAAGATGCTTGTAGTGCTCGAGATGGAGATTGTCTGTGTATAGTTGTCAGAGTGATTGTGTGAATGTATGTATTTCTTTTTCTGATGAAGGCCATGGGCAAAAATTTAAGTTGTGTGAATGTGATTTTCTGTTTTACATGCCTGTCAGCATCTCGGTGAATGGCTTTACAGTGCACCATTATCTATCCTCCATTATTGATATTCTAATCGGATTTTCCATTGTTAAATTTTACTTCTCAATTAGTTTACTCTACAGTTGAAACATCTGAACATCTGGAAATATAGAACTTCTGCATCTACATACATTCTCTGCAAGCAACCATATTGTCGGCAGCAGATAGTACCTTTCACCAGCCTTACCTATTTTATTTCCTGTTCCACCTGTAAATAGAGTGAGGGAAAAATAAATTCATGCATGCTTTCTTTAAGCCCTGATTTGTCTTCATGATCCTTATGTAAAATGTACATCAGCAACAGTATAGTTCTTCTGCTGGTAGCAAAAACTACCACTTTTATAAATTTTCTCAATAGTGTTCCCTGGGTGTTGCTGCTACATGATTAATAACAGCATGTATTGAAGTGAGAAAATATGTCAGCAGGAAAACATTTTGCATGAATAAAGCAACAAATAAGAGTGAAAATGGTAAATGAAATACTTTCAAAAGAAAATTATTATTAGTTAGTTGTATTTACCTAATATACAATTTCAAATTTTCAAAGCAAAATAGAAGACACAAAACTTACATCTTTGGAAAGAGAAGGTTGAAATTTTATGGACATATCAGCAGGATGGACAACAACAGGCTTCCATGGCAAATCTTTGAGATAGTAAAAACTAGCAAAAACGAATAAAAGGATCACTGAAACGAAAGAAGACATTAAAGAACTGGGAGTCACACAGAACAACATAAGCAATCGAGAGCAGTTTGGAAACATCATAAATAAACATACACTCAAACAGAAACACACCAAAAAATAATAGGAAATAGTTGGTCAAAAGAGAGCAAGAAAGAACACAGTGAGCTTATGAAGAGAATTTGGGAAGAAAGGAAGAAAGTAGCAGTAGTGTACACTCGCATGCAACCCAAGCAAAGCAAGCAGCACACTAGTTCTAAACAGAAACAATCTCTTGCCTCCTTACCTTATTGTCCCTGCTGTTTTTCCCAGCATTCACAATATGATTGTCCCCAACATTGGGCTACATGTCACAAATGTAAGAAAAAGGGTCACATCTCTTCTGTTTGGCAATCTACCCAAGTGCAGGCTATACATGATACTAACTTAGATACAGGCTCCATATTATATGTCAACTCCACAAACTCTTCTGGAAACAAACTTTACCTCACAGGCAGATGTTTGGAAAAAATGTACAGATGCAAATAGCTACTGGTTCGGCAGCCACAATATTTACGCCACTAACTTATCTTTGCCTGGGTTCACCGTTCCTTTCACTGGTATTGTGCCTTTTACGCACATACAATCAGTAACTACTCTCCCTTTTGGGACAAATGGATGTCAAAATCACATATAGGTCTGTTGTAAGAACAGTCACTGTGTATGTTGTTGGACCACTTGTTCGGCTATGGTGCCTTCTGCATATTTGGATTCTCTGTCGACGATACTGTCAATGTTGTATCAGACAACATTCCTTACACTCAGTTAGGTACCTTGTCTATGGAGTTTTTTGCCTGGCCTTGGGTGTGCCACAGCTTTTGAAGATCATGTCTCTCTCAAACCAGAAGCCAGGCCACAGTTTTTTCAAGCCTGCCCTCTTCCTGTAGCGTTGCGCGACACTGTGAAACAGAAATTAGATCAGCTTACGACCTCAGGAGTTTTGCTTCTTGTTCCTTCCAGCGAATGGGCCTCTCTGATTGTCGTTGTTAGCAAACCTAATGGCAGTCTCAGGCTTTGTGGTGACTTTAAGACTGCTGTCAATACTCAATGTCTTTTTGATACTTATCCTATGCCTTGACCGAAATAATTGTTTTTCAAACTTGCCGGAGGCAAATACTTTTTGAAAATCGACCTCTCAGAGGCTTATCATCAGTTACAATTTGATGAGTCATTGTGTCAGTTTCTTGTTCTCAATACGCCTTTTGGCCTTTATCATTACCAATGGTGGACATTTGGCGTGGCCAGTGTGCCAGCCACCTTTCAAAGGTTTCTTGAACAACTTCTTATGCATTAACTATCAGGACGACATTGTCATTACTGGGGCTACCACAGATGAACATCTCAAAAATTTATGTACTCTTTTCTCAGTCCTACAATAGCCTAGTCTTAAGTGCAATTTTCACAAATCTCAATTATTTCAGGCCTCTATAGCTTACCTGGGTTTTCTTCTTTCAAAGGATGGCATCTGTCCCCTTTGTGACTGCCGCAATTGATGCCCTTCCGCATTCTTCGTCAGACAAAGAACTGCAAGCTTTTCTCCGGAACATAGCATACTATCACAAGTTTATTCCCTCCGTAGTGAAGATCTCTTACCCACTCACTAGCTTACTCAAGAAAAATGTTCCTTTTACATGGTCTAACAAATGTGATGCTGCTTTTCACTGCCTTAAAGCTCAAAAAGCACCTTGTTTAGCCACTTACTGTGCTGGGCAACAGCTTGTTTTAGCTACTGATTCATCACAACATGGTATTGGTGCTGTTTTATCTCACAACTATCCTGATGGTTCAGAACATTCTATTGCTTATGCTTCCAAAACATTAAATGACTCGCAGTTCCAATATTCACAAATTGAAAAAAAAAAAAAAAAAAAAAGTTCAAATGTTTGTAAAGTCTAGGGGCTTAACTACGGGGTCATCCATCCCTAAACTTACAAACTACTTATGAACTAACTAAGACTAAGGACGGCACAAATATCCATTCCCGAGGGGAGATTTGAACCCCCGACTGTAGTGGCAGTGCAGACCGTGACTGAAGCGCCTCAATCCCCTCGGCCACATCTTATTACGGACCACAAGCCATTGGCCTCTTTATTACATCTGTCTGCTTCCATTCCTGACAAGGCAGCACACGGACTCCAAAGGTGGGCACTTTTTCTCTCTCTTTTTCAATATGACATTCATTTTCATCCGACAGCTCAGCATGCAAAAGCTGATGCCCTATCCATACTTCCTCTTGGCCCTGACCCCGTCTTTGAAACAGATGAGCTTCTTTGCTTTCATTTGGATGAGGCTGTGCAGGCTATCGTCGAGGGTTTCCCCATCAAAGGACAATGCCTAGCGGCCTGTGGTCCTACGTCTTCTACACCAGGGACACTGGGGTGTCTCTAGGACAAAGAATCCTGCTAGATGGCACATCTACTGGCCCAGACTCGACGCAGAAATTGCATACATTGTGGCCGCTTGTCAAACGTGTGGCACAAGCACCTGCGCCCATGTCCTCACTTTCTCCATGGCCCACACCTGAAAAACCATGGGACCACATTCATATAGATTTTGCAGGGCTCCAAGTCATTGACACCTATTCAAATTTTTCTTTTGTGCTTCACTGTGCTTCACCAACCACAGCTACTACCACCACGGCTTTGGCCAAAATCTTTGCCCTGGAAGGCTTACCCACTACCATTGTTTCTGATAATGGGCTTCAATCCACCTCCTCCGAATTTTCTGACTTTTGTGCCCAGAGGGGCATGTCCCATATCACCGCACCACCCCCAGTCCAATGGGGAAGTGGAACGTTTGGTCTGTACCTTTTAATCCCAAATGAAGAATCATCTCAAATCCTCTTCCAATGATGATGCACTCCTGCAATTCCTACATCATATCACTTGATTCCATCTGGGGACCATAGCCAGGCAGAGCTTTTGCATGGATGTCAACCTCGTACTCTCCTCCAGCTACTCACACCCTCGCCTTCTAAAGGCATTATCAATACTGCAGAAAGAATTGCAGAGGGCACTCCTAAGTAGGTGTGAGGCCAAAATAGTCACAAGGCCATGTTGCCACATGGAAGGGCCGGCAGTTGCACACCATCAGCGTTCCTGTTGGGAAGGTGTCTCGCCGCATCGACCAACTACGCCCAAGTCACCACATTACCAGTACCACCCATCACGGAGGACTTGAAGATGGATGTGGACACATACCATTCTACAACAAGAAATCAAACTGACACCTCTGACATCCTAGTGGATTGGACACCACCACAACACATAGAATAAGACAAGCATACTTAGATGTCTCCTGTCTTACCTGTCTTTCACATATGCACCTCACCACCCATGTCACTGAAAGGAGATGGAGACGGCAGTTCACATTCAGACTAGTAAGTGAAATGGTCTTTTCTTTTCTTAATACTGTCATGAGTGTTAACTATGGAGTGTTCGTGTTGTTACAAGAACTGTGTTTCTTAGTAGTGGGCCCCTTTTTGAAGTACAGTAAGCGCTTTTAACTCCTTATGTAGATCACGTTTGTTCCTAGTATTGTATGTATGAACTGAGATACTTGGAATAACAGATACATTATTTATGACAAATTTCATTAAGGAATAAATATACTGAGAGTCAGCAGTTAGTACACCTGGTTCTTTGAAGAGGCTTCTCTAGGATGTCTGTGAATTTACCCCACAAATAATATTTATTACGTGCTTCTGGACTCTGAAAACGTTTGTTTGACTTGAAGACTTATACCAAAATATTATACATGTCATTATGGAATGAAATTAAGCAAAGTACACAAGGTTGGCAAGGTTGGTTGTGTGTGTTTGTGTGTGTGTGTGTTTCCCCCCCCCCCCCCCCCCTCGGGTTGCCTACAGCTGCTAATACTCAAATTTGAAATACAGATTTCTTTAGGGATTTTTGCAGTTCTGTGGTGTGCTCCTCCCATCTGAATTTATTATCAAGTTTTAAACCCAGGAATTTAGTACTTTCCAGAGTTACAGTTAATAATAAATACATACATATTATAGCTTTGTATTATTTATTCAACATAAACTGCCATCAAAGATTCCTTGCTAAATATATTTTAGAATTTTTTGTTTTAGACAGGTACAATACAAAACTCACACAATTGATATAAAAAGTTAAACATTTTAATCCAGTAAGAGCACTTACTGAAACACAAACTTGCAGTCTATAACAATCAATATGCCAATATAACTAGGTTACAGTGATTTCAAAAGTTTCTCAATACTTAATCTTTACTCAGTCTCTGTGAGCTGCTGAACTCCCAATTTCATGAACAGTGATTAGTTTTACATTTTTGTGAGAAATAGAACAAAAGAAATATAAAAACATCAAATCATAAATTTCAAATCTGTTTCATTACTACAATCTTCAACACCAATGCTACATAATACTTTGATTACAAACTCCAGTGTGATGGAATACAGGGTGCTCACATCCATTTCTGTTTTCACTGAAAATGCATGTGGGGAAAGTATATTCCAAAAAATGATTCTTGCGTGTAAGGTAGTACAATTATCAGTACCATCATTCAACAAAAGATGCACAGTAAATGGTAATCTATGCACTGTGTAAAATCAACATACCAGTACTTCTTTATTAATCAAGTGTATGAATATGTCTATGTATATAAATATTACTGTTGAAAGGATAATCTGTAATTGAGGGAAAGTGATGACGCCACAGAGTCCATCAGGCAGTAGTTTAGTAGTGATTAAAAACATCTATTATGATCTTCTCTTTATATATATATATATATATATATATATATATATATATATATATATAATTGTTCAGTTATTTATGTTATTCAAATTCTACATATAAAGATGTTAAATGGAAGAAAAACCTTCTGTGCATGAGGAAACATAAATTTAAATCTGCTTCAGTGCATGAATTATTAAAAGAACAGAAAATTAAAGGTGAGAACAGCTTCTTGCACACACTTAATATGATAAAAAGGTCAAAAATGGCCAATCAAAATCAATATTTTGCTCATGAGTTGAAAGAAATGTCATACTGAATGCAAAATATCAAATATGAAATGAACCTTATGTATTGGTTTTCATAATGAATTTACAAAGCATATGTATTGTCCATTTACTTTAATATATTAGTGACATGTAGAGAAAACAAAGACATTCAAACATTATATTGGAATACTGTATCCAAGTTAACAAGAAGACTGGTTATCTACTCCAATACCATATTTGCAAAAAATGTTTTGAGTGTTCTGTGGCAACTGGTGAGAGGACACAGCTTCACAGTTATGTTTTCTGTCTAGTGTTCACCATCAGAACTACAAGTATTACATGTGAATTGTGTTCCGTTTATCCTTACAATCTGATGCTGTAATAAACAAAGTAAAAAGAAATGAAGATTCCAAACTACTGTTAGAAATACTGCACCTAAAAATCAGATTTCAAAATAATGAGACAGAACATTGTATTTCAAAATAAATAGACAGCTTTGTGAAGAGCAATCCAACAGAAAAAAATGAAAAGGGGAGAGGGGGGGGGAGAGATAAAGGATGAAGAAGTGGATGTGTACTTTTTCAAACAGATGAAGGTTATAAAATGGACTACAGTAGTAGATGGTGAGAGATATAAATTGCATATCTAAAGATATCACTTAAGAGTTAAGAAAGTTGGAACATTGTGGCATAAATGTTTCAAATCAAAATCCCTAAAATATCTGATAAAAATTAAATAATGTTATCATCCGCTGATTCACTGTAAAAGCACTACATAATATTACACAAATACAATGCAAAAATTTACAGGATACATTTCAAAAAATTGTGATCTTAGTATAAGAAAACATGTAATTGTTTGTTTGAAGGCTTATCTTCAGTAAACTGAGTGTCTGCTAACTGGTATACTACTTTTTGTCAGTAAAGAACCACAACTATGGCACTGCATGAGATGAAGGTAAATGAGGTAGCTGTATGATATCTACATGAAGGGATGAAGATAGAATATGGTGAAGATGGATAATGACAGAAATCTGTTTTGGTATTATTGTCATAATAGTAAGAATTAAATGGGTACATTGTTTAATAATGTAATTATTTTTAGAAATTTTATTATTTTCTTTATTTCTTTTTTAGGACCATATGCATCTGACTCAGTATTGGAAATTATTCACTCTTTTGAACTGTGAGCTAATACTCAGCAGTTTTCACTCTCTCAAATTGAGCCACCTTATAATATTGAGCTCTGATGTTACATTCACTGATAGTGTAATGGAGGCTGTTAATGTAACAGTAAATAACAGTGTCTTACAGAACATGATAACATGCAACAACAAAATAATAATAATAGCCTGCCTGCACGGCAGTCACTTGATAGTGCACTAAACCTCTGTGACATAACCTACAAATTTATGTAAGCAAACCAAATGATGTACTGATGTCTATGGAATGATGCATCAATCTATGTGCAGAATCTGCGTTAGTTCATTTTTAGGATAAGCTACATCACCACATTTTGCCAATAAGCAAAAGTGGGAGTTGGTGCTTATTGATAATGACATCAGCTACATAATGCAAAAACTGACACCTCACCATTTTAAAAATTTTAATTAACAGAGAGATAATACTCCAGAAAAGTATCTTCTCATTTCTAAATGAAGATCTGAAGTCTTACTACATGTTAATTGAGTATTTACACACTATAAATCACATCATATAAGAAAGTGCTTCAGTGCATAGAGGCAGATCAATAGGGAAAGTATGAAGGGGAGGACATAGTACAGAGCACCAACAACTGCAACTGCAGGAGAAACATTGCGTAACTCATGGCAAGTCACATGCCTACATTATTGGCTGTCATTGCGGTAATGGAGGGGGATGTGCAGAATGGCTGAAAACTGGGCCACGTTCATATGTAACACTGACTATAAAACCATCACTAAATCAAATAGTAGTAACAAAATGAAAAAAAAAAAACATAATTTATTTACTTGTCACCAACCATTTCCACATACAGTCATTTGTTCTGATGGAAGGATGTAATGATAGATAATTACCTGAGCTATAAGACCCATAATAATACTGCATATTGTGTATAAAATAGCAGATGAATTCTCTACCGATGTTGAAGCAAATGAGCAAAGTGGTTCCCCATGCAGCAAGACAAAAATGTTTGAAAAGGTTCTGACACATTTTAATGCTACCTTTAGAAGAAAGTAGTTGAAAAAATTACTTTCAATCAAAGAACAATTATTAAATTTCCATCATACTTCACCACAAAGGTATCCCAAACTGCCTGCCATTAACAAGGACAGCCCTAAAACATGGTTTACATTGATTAAGTCTGTTTGTGAGTTTCATGGAATCATCAGCAATGCATCAAGTTTATCTGCCTCATCACCAATCACATGAAGAAACTGACGTTATTGCTGACACCAATGTTTTCATCATCCACCATTAAACTGTGGTTCCATGTTTTTTCTTCTATGTGCTTTGTTATTGCATGTTTCACTCTACAATAGTGTACATTGCAACAATGAGTGGTAATGACCAAGAACGGCTGTATTCATTACGGCAAGACACTGTCTCCTTCCTGCCAGCTCCCCCGTCTCGACAGGGTGGAACAATGTGTTAATTGATATTCCAACGTGTGATGTTAATAGCAGCCCAACAAATGTTGTACTCTAAGCTCAGCTTGCACAGTTCCATCGTGCACTGCAACCTCTGCCTACATGTCCTTACTGCACATCACATCCACTGCTACAGCAACATCAATGTCACACCAAATTGATTCAGGTGCCCCATCGATGCCCAACGCCCACATCGATCATCTTCCATGCTTTCTGCTTTGCCAGAGGGACACACATACACACAAATACTTTTTACACTAAGGTGGGAGGCCGAGGGTGGGGGGGCACTGTGCCACAAGACTTTGGCCTTCAATGAAGAAACAGCCATGTTTTGATTCAGTGTACTTTGTTCTGCATCAGCGATTGTACCTTCCTCTGCATATGAAGTGTATTATCATCCAATGTAGTGCTTTATTTTGTGCATATTAATTTTTTTCCAATAATGTGGTAAAAAGACCTCAGTTGTAATAATTGAAAAGAAAGTGCCATAAATCTCTCATTATGAAATTCCCACAGATAATTTGAACGTAGTGTTGCACAGACATGGATTTCAGATTGAATGGTTACAGAATAAAAACAAAACAAAAAATGGGGTAAATTCTATTGTCCAATTTCACTTGTCGGCTCTGAACAATAAGGTCGTACCTAACCATACAACACTGTATACACCATATATTTGAAGACAATTGAGCAGAAATCTGAGCAAACAAATGTAGCCTAACAAGCTGTAGTAAAAATAAAATTTATGTCATTAATAAATTTCTTTCAAAATATGTGGAAAGAAATTTATATTTACAAACAGAAAAGACGGAAATATGAAAATGAAACATTACTGAAATAAAATAACACCATATTTTATGCAATACCATAAAATAACAAAATATGGCATTTAAAGATAAGATGCATCAGAAACTTGGAGGATTTAGAATAGCAGATATTGGCAATGAGTAGTAATAATTATCAGATTTAAAACACTACCACAGGAAAATGGATGTTTTGGGTGGGAACAAACTAAATTGAAACAAGGATAAAATGTTGTAAATAGTGAAATAAATGAAAAGTAAAGTAACAAATAACTCTAACAAGGTACTAAAAATGATTAAAATGTATTTATAAAAAGACAAATCTTGGAATCAGTAAATGGATTGCTTTATATAAGTCAATTGTAGCTGTGGATTCTAACCATTTCTATGGAAAATTCTCTACAAAAGGAAAACTAATCCACAACAGCCCTCTCTGCAATTCTACTTCATGCGTAACTGAACAAGCAGAGTACTGATAAAAGAAATAATAGGTGAACATGAGAAGATTGAGCCTTGAATTTTCAAACCATGAACCTATCCTGATGGAACTCCATAGGTTGTTTCATCTACATATCAACATGTATTCATCAGAAGTTCTTGTGTTGGTACTTCTGTTAAAGTTATAATATTTTTACACATATGACATTTACATTGGTCGGACATTTTATTACTCTTTTGTCTAATATGTTATAGGCATTATATTCTTCCAAGATGAAAATAGATATAATATTTCAGCACATCTCAAAAAATGTAGCATCTCCTATTTTAAAACCCTATATAAAATAATAACAACATATACAAGCCAGATACTTCAGATGCTGTAAGTATGTTTTGAAAATTAAAATCACACATACACTATCATCATCTATATCACCAAAGCCAGCTTAGAATTGAATAGCAAAATATAATAATTACTAGGAATTTGTAATTTACTAATAACTAAGAAATCCAAATAAACACATGAATAAAAACTAATATAATCTATTATATGTAAATAAATAAATAAATATATCAGCAACAACATGTACATCTTAATATGTTATGCCTTAGGTCAAAGGTCGAAGCTGACAGGTGAAATCAGACACTAGAAATTACCCAAAAATTAAACATGTGACTGAAGCTCATCAATTAAACTTATCCATTATGAAGGGGTGTAAGTAGATTTTATTGCAGTTGGGGGTGAAGAATGCTCAGTCTGAGTTAACAGACAGTCGTGTGTGCAAAGATTTAAAAGAAATTATAAATATTTAAAATATTAGAAAAGAAATTCATACAAATGGACCTACTAAAAGTCTAAACATAGAGTAGAAAATTCCTTGGTGAAATCATCTTGAACAAGTCTGATACCCCTTCCATACACTGTGGAAAAGTTGGATAGATGGACAAAATTTAATAAATGTTAACATGCTGGAAGCTCAGTTAAAAGTGGACTGAAACTTATATTAAATTATTGTAGCAAATATTGTTTAATAAATGACACAGTTTTTTTAAGTAAACATCAACAATAAAAAATGACACTAATTTACCTACAAATGATATATATGAGAATGTATACAAAAAATAATGTTTACTAAAACAATGGATAATTTGATGCAACACAGATGTCAAGATATCAAATTCCAAGTCATCAGGATTAAAGTTGAAACTATTTTAGTGAGGATATACTTCAGCACTCTTGATACACTATGGAAGTAATTAGTTAGTCCATAACATAAAGGAACTGGAAAACATTTGTTAGCAAGTTTCAACAGAGCACTGACAAAAAATTTAAATTAATAAAGCTATTTCTTTCAGAATCACTAAATAAGGTGTGTGATTGTAATTGAAAAAAAGCTGCATGCCAATGTCTGTATGACATGGTTAAACAGAATGTTTACATTTTTATTCACTCAGAGCACCAAATGCTCTCCCTAATGGCAAATAGTTATATGTTCTACCTCTATGTTAATGAATGCTTCATGCAGCTTTTCCAGATCACATTAATGTACCAGTTATCTTTTATTGACTTACCATAAGAATAGAATTTAATTGATTCCATAATTATATGAAATATTCAAGCTTAAGTTCTACATGTATTTTCTGATGCTTGAAGTATTACAAACAATATTTTCATCACATAAAAGATACCAGAATATCCCTTGGCTTCATCACAGACTGACATTGAATTACAAATAGCCTAATTAACAGTTACATTATCTCAAGAAAATAAATATGAGTACTTCCAAAGAATTTCCAACTGGAATCTTGGATGAATAAATTATTATAAGATTACAAAACGTTTTTGGTTATTAATACCACTGTACAAAATATGTAACTTACAGATACATAATTTCACATTAACATAATGGGCAGTAAATAAAGGTTTGAATTATGTTCAATGCAATTAGCATAATAACACTTTAAAACCTTACAATAAAGACAAGGCAAGGAAGGTAATAATTGCTTAAAATTGCAAATACTAAACAGAAAGTAACCAAAAATACTATAAATATTTCCTTCCAAACAAAAATGCAAAAGCTTTCTCAAGGTTTAAAGGAGACAGAAGTTGAAACAGAATTTTGAACATATTAGTGATTTGCATGGTAACAAGCTACAACAAATTATTTTTCATCAGTTTTTTTATCACCTGTCATGTCATCCTCTTTTTTGCATTGCAGAGCTGTTGTTAAATCTGTTTCTTTTCTTTCCACAGTTGTTGCTACAGAGTCAGTGCGGTCTGAATTGCCTGTTTCATTTTGTTGAATTTCAACAGTTTCTGAATTCAACAGCTCTTCTTGCTTATGTTCTCCTTGAGATGCACCAGTGTCATTTCTGTGCAATGTTTCATTTTCAACAGCAGAATGACCATCAGAATCATGTGTAGCTTTTGCACAACTCTCTGCAGATGACTGATCAACAGTACCAGAACATAAGTTGTTAATATCAGACACTGTTTCAGTATCCACAGTAGAACCACTATTAGAATCGCATGCAGTGTTTCCACTGTTCTCAGCAGCTGAATTATTCATGGTACTGGAACATAAGTTGCTAATGTCAGATGCTTTCCTTTCTGTGAGGTCTGCTTGTTCTGGTGACACAGCTACACCTCCAGAATCATTTTGGTGTTCATTAATATGAATCACTTCAGAAGCTTCCTTTGTGTCTGTCAAATGCAGATCATTCATAGCAACTTCGCAAGAACTGTTTTCCACTTGTGAAGGAACTGCATCTTCAGACATACTCTCAGTTCCACTTGTAGTAGTGACATCTTCCCAGCCATCATCGCCTGATTCACTCCTTTCCTTGGCATCATCACTACTTTCCTTTTTATCAGAGTCACTTGATTTTGTCCCGTAACTTTTATTTGCAGAATTTCTTAAACCTCTCTGCCTTACTGCTTTTAGTATTTGTCGCTTTGGTTTTGGCATTTCATTTCCAGTCCCAGAGGTGGGGGGTAGTGGTGGCTTTGAAGCACCAGTCACATTAGCTTCAGATGCACCATGAACCACTTCCTTTGATGATGGTGTGCTTGTTCCAGGATATAGTTTAGTTTCTGGGGATTGTTCGTATTTCTTGTTCTGTCGTTTGCTTGGAACCTTCCGTTCAGTATTCACACGGTGAACTGTTTCATCTTCTGACTGACTACTGTAGCTCATTCTTGCTTGCTGGCGTGGTCCTACTCTACCTGTCCCTGCTATGTTCTTGGGTGATACTGGAGACAAAACAATAAATATTAGTATAGTTTTCTAATACATACATCAGAAATAAAAGTTACTTCTCTTTCTTTCTTTTACAAAATTCTATAACATTTATATTTGTATTTGTCTGCAAACACTATCGAATTTGTAACTATTATGACCAAAATATAATTAGTTATTGTGTACATGCTATTTCACTTCAAACTTTTGTTTGAAGTTATTCTCAAGGAACGATTTTATAAAAAAACGTGACTGTTTATGCAATCATAGATAAGAAAAACAAAAAATGAGAAACAGTTGAAATACTTGCCTGTACATTTGAAAAATGACAACTGTATCCAATAATGACATATAACACAAAAAATTAAATAATGGTATAAAGAAATTATCTCTTGTGAGAAACAAAACAATGTCATGGACATGACAATCAAATGACAGAAACAACTGTAGCATTTGAAATTAATGAATCATCCCTTGGGAAATACAGGTGTAAATGTATATTACATAGCTAAATTGGTAACGACATTGTCCATGAATGGTGAGGGTTTGGCTTCAGATCCCAGGTAAGCAAACAGTTGACTGTCAGGATATTTAAAAGGTCAAACTGTCAGCTCCTGCTTTTTAATACAGTTTATACACTTATATAGAATTGATTGCTCCATGTACCAAACTCAGAAACTTTGTCTAAGATGAGAGAAGAATTGTTTCTGCAGTAAAAGAAGTGACAGTTGTCCTGTTTTTGAAAGGAGAGTTTTGGAATGTGATGAGACTTTCAAACAGTCACTTCTGGCAACTTACTGAAATATTACAGTATTACAGCCACATTTTTTTCTAACTTTAAGAATTATAATGACACTGCAAGATATATAATACTAAAATTTGTTCATTTCTCCTTTGTCATTAGATAAAATGTACCTGCTCTACTGCCAAGGAGTTCAGTTCTTGTAACAAATAATGAGTTCTCATTTTGTTCTGACCTCTGAAACACTCTAATGATATTGTCGCAAATGAAGTGATGAAAGACAGCTACTGTGTGCTGTAGCAGATTAGTGTTAAACTTTGAGGCAAAGGGTCCTAGGTTTGAGACCCATCCTGTATTCACATTTTAATTTTAATATACAGGGTGAATCAACTAACAATTGCACCACAATATTGTGGAAATGGAAAGTGCAATTGATGTGTGGTTTTCACCAAATGGATTGGTAGTCAAGGACTCGTATTGTTAGGCAATAAACAGATTGTAAAAATACCTAGAAAGTTTATTTTTAATGCAAACATACAATTTTTCAAATGGAACAATGGTTGTTTCTATCATGCACTGGAATTTTTGACACCAGCTATGTACAAAGAATTTTGAATGGCATTTTTATCACGTTTAGTTTGGCAGCTACAACCATTCAAAGTTTTGGGGACAGGGGCTATGACAGCATAGCTGACTGGCTGGTGGTCATGAGACAGTGGTCCATGCCCCAGGGACTAGCCACTCAGCCAGTCAGCTACGCTATTGCAGCCTCCGGCCCTGAAACTTTGAACAGTTGTAGCTGTCAAACTACACATGATAAAAATGTCATTCAAAATTCTTTGTACACAGCTGGTGTTAAAAATTCCAGTGAATGATAGAAACAACCATTGTTCCATTTAAAAAACTGTATGTATGAATAAAAAATACACTTTCTAACTAATATTACAATCTGTTTGTTGGCTACAAATACGAGCCCCTGACTACCAATCCATTCTGTGAAAACCACACATCAATCACACTTTCCATTTCTGCAATATTTGTGGTGCAAGTGTTAGGTGATACGCCCTGTATACTGTATAAAACATCACACAGTGTCAGTTCATTCTGTTCTGTTGTAAGTGTGTGACAAGTGCTTAATAAAGCATTACTGAGTTTAAACCAGTGTTCATTAATCAACTAGCTATGTCCTAAGATACCGCTACAAGACATTAGTCTGGTGGAGACACTGGGTAAAGCTAACTTAGGGTCACACACATCCATGCCAGCACAGTTGCTTCCATCAGGCCATGACAGAGGTGTCATTTACATGGCTAAAAGCCAAGTTTGGGCCATACTCTATTGAGTGGAAGATGTCAGAGACTAGAGAAAAGGAAATGACTAACATTACGCCAATGGTTCTCTGGTGATAAATTTCAAGACCTAAACAAGTGGTTAATGGTATGGAAGCATATGTCTAAATTCAACACAGTATACCTGCATAATGTCAATTTCCATTTGGATCAATGGCAGGAACACAATGAGGACAAATTGAGTGGTATTCCAGAAAGAACTGCAGAAATGATTTGGAGATGCACAGCATAAGAAATTTCTCACAGAAGAAATTATGAAGTGCATCAAGAAGAGACTACAAAACATTCATTGAAGATGGAATTGTGTAATACAGTCAACCCAAACTACATAAATATTTGAACAGAGCCACAAATATCATTATGATGCAACACTAAAATCAGCCTCATATAGGATAAGAGAATAATCCATAAAAACAAAAGACTTTCTCTGTATTAGTGTAATTTAAATAAATTAATAAAACTGTATGACTAAAAAAAATTCCTTTTTACTTGCAGGCTATTTTCGCTGTTACCATCTACAAGTTCTTATCTTCTGGTTCTTAAAATATTATACACCCCAGAAATATATTTGTTAATCTTTCAGTGCTCCATCCATATTAATGTATAATTTTCACTTTCTTGCTCAAACCACAAAAATTAATGCACAAGCATCACATGCACAAAGAACATCACTTCCTATCTAAAGGCCCTTCCCCACCCACACCATCTCCCAGGATTTCACTCTACTTTCTTCCACACTAACAACTTTTGTGAAAATGATTTGTTCAAGCATATACGGCCTTTGAATTGACAATTTAAAGAGTTCATTTTGTATTGGAATGGGTTAGGAGTATATTTTAATTGCTGGTGTCATATTTGCATTTAAATAATATTTATTGTCAGCATATCTTTCCTATTAGTTACCTTTCACTCTTTGAACTGGAGGTGCAGCAGCATGATCATTTTTCACAGACACCTGCAGTGATGTCCCCAAATCCTTTACAATCCTTCTCTCTGGTTTGGGGCTTTTAGCTGGAACCCGTGTATCTAGAAAGATAATGTTGACAGATATATAATACAATCGTAACAATTATGAAGAGATGTACAATAGCAATATAACACTTGTTAGTGTATGTCTATTGCTACTGTAGGAAAGGGACTACAACTGTCTCTAATGACTTCATTGGCAATGGGAGGTTAAATTCTACACTTCATTAATTCTAGGAGTAATGTACAACTAGAGGTGAAGGGGGAACTGATTAAGAAGAGGCATCATTACACCAGTAATATTTTTATTACAAGCTAACTAAATAACTTGTACCAACATGTCATTGTACTAGTACCTGAAAAAGAAGAAATCTGCTCTTCAAATAGAAGGATAACTGTAAAGTAGTACCTGTTTGGGCTGTATATGCAGTATGAGGCACTAGTGAAGGAGGAGGTGTATTGAGACAATGTTCTGCTCGATTTGTCTGTTTTACACTGCTATGGTAACTCCAACTTGCGGAGAGAGAAAATATCATAGCTTGAAATTGGGGAAAGAGAATATTCATGATGACAAGTGTTCAAAGCAGCCAACTGTGATTACTGACCTACTGCTTTGTTCAATTGACAAATTCATCCAGAATGATCAGCACACTACAACTGATGAAATTTTTGAACATTTCTGTAATGTTTCATGAATACTTTTTAATACTGTTCTTTAAGACCATTTTCATTATTCAAAATTTTGTGAAAGGTGAGTCCCTTACATGCTTACTGAAGAAGATGAAACGAAGTGTATGACGGAAGCATTGACACTTTTGGAAAGTGATTCTTTTAAATCAGACTCTTTGTTGACTCACATAGTCACTAGTGATGAAATATGGGTTTCGTGTGCAATACCTACAAATAAATGACTATCAATGGAGTACTTACATTCAAATAAATAATATTGACAGCTATTGAGAGATTTATACCAAATAAATTAACAACAGAGCGGGCTGATGTGCTGTAGTAAACAAAACAGTTTAGATCATTGATGTAAAAGCAAAGAGAACAACATGATAAATTATAACAGACTCAAAATCCCCAACAAATAGAAACTTGAAATTTAGCTTGAACTTCAATGTGAGAAGCTTATAATAGTTTCTGCAACGAAATTCTGTCATGTAATTTGGTAGAAAATCCAGAGAACTTCGGGTTGTATGTAAAGTATACTACCAGCAAAACACAATACCTTCACTATGTGATAGCAATGGTGATGCTACTGATGACAGTTCTGTTAAACCAGAATTGCTAAACACAGCTTTCTGAAACTCCTTCACCAAAGAAGATGAAGCAAATACTCCAGAATTTGGATCAAGAACAGCTGCTAGCATGCATAATTTAGAAGTAGATATCCCTAGAATATTAAAGCAACTTAAATCACTTAATAAAAGTGAGTCTCTTAGTCCATATTGTATACCAGTTATGTTCCTTTCATAGTATGCTGATGCAATAGCTCCATACTTAGGTATCATATACAACTACTCGCTTAGCAAAAGATCGGTACCCAAGGACTGGAAGGTTGTACAGGTCACTCCAATATTCAAGAAAGGCAAAACGAGTTATCTGCTAAAATACATGCCTGTATAACAAAACCAGTTTGCAGCAGGATTTTAGAACATATACTTTCCTCAAACATTATGAACTACCTCAAAGAGAACAACCTACTGACCCATAGTCAACATGGATTCGGAAAGTATTGTTCTTGTGAAACACAGCTAGCTCTTTACTTGTGTAAAGTGATGAGTGCTATCCACAAAAGATCGCAAACTGATTTCATATTTCTCAATTTACATTAGGTGTTTGATACTGTACCTCATACCTCAAAAGTGTCTTCAAATAAAACTGCAGGCTTATGGATTATCAGCACAATTGTATGACTGGCTTCACAATTTCCTTCTATGGGGCCCTAATGTTCCTTATCTTTGTAAATGATTTTGGAGACAATGCTCTCTTAGACTGTTTGCGGATGATGCTGTCATGTTTTGGTTAGTACAGTCACCAGAAGATCACAAACAAATGCAAAAGGATTTAGATAAGAGAACTGCATGGTGAAAAAATTGGCTGTTCACCCTAGATAATGATAAGTGTGAAGTCATCCATATGAGCACTAAAAGGAATCCTTTAACAATCATTTACTTCAGAAATCAGTCAAATCTACAAGCCACAAATTCAACTAACTACCTAGACTTTACAATTATGGACAATTTAAATGGGAAAGAACACGTAGCAGGGAAGGCAAACCAAAGGCTATGTTTCATTGGCAGAACACTTACAAGATGCAACAGTTTTACTAAAGTATCTGCTCACTCTGCACTTGTGTATTCTATTTTGGAGTATTGATGCAAATTGTGGGATCCCCACCAAGTGGAACTGATGGAGAATATAGAGAAAATTGAGAGAAGGGCAGCTCGTTTTGTATATTTGCAATACAGAGGAGAGAGTGTTATGAAAATTATGCACGATTTGGTGTGGAAATCATTAAAAGAAAGGCATTACTCACAGCAGTGTAGTTAATTTGCAAAATTTCTTTCACCAACTTTCTTTTCCAAATGTAAACATATTTTCTTAGCACCCAACTACATAGGGAGACATGATCATCATAATATGAGACATCAGATCAAAAACTGAAAGATTTAGTTGTTTCTTTTCCCATGTGCTGTTAGAGAACGGAATGGCAGTGAAATCTCATACAAGTGGTTTGATGAACCCTCTGCCATGCACTTAAATGTGACTTGCAGAGTATTTATGCAGCTGTTGATGTAGAAAGAAATTCAGTAGTGATGAATAACAGAAAGACTGCGTGACTACATATCTTAATAAACTGGTGGCAGATGGATATGATGCCGGAATACAAAAACATTATAACAAATTTTTAAATTTGCATGGTGACTATGTAAAGATGGAGTTTAATGTATATTCCTTTCATCAACACTTAAATATTTGCTAATATTTACTAATTTTCATTTTTATTCCTGACCAGGTACTACTTTCCAGATGATCCTCATATTTGGTAAGGCTTTCAAATACCAGGGATAATAAACTTATATAAGACTCATGAAACTTGGAAGATGTAACATCTAGCCTAATATATAAAAATAAATATTTAATTGTTTGCTCTGCAGCATGCTTTCTACACTGGCAAATTTCGTCAGTTTTAATGACTGTGTCAATACAGCATTCCAAAAGCATCACACAATACCTTATTCCACATCCAGAAAACTAATTTTTTTCAATGAACAAAATCATTGATAAAATCTCAATAGTATACAGTGAGTCCATTAATACAAACTTTGCCTGATACTAATTCCATGAAGAAATTCAGTATTTGACTTTGCTGATTACAGTAATGAGTCACTACCACATGGTATTCTAGGATGGCATTTGATTACTTCACTGTGAGTGGTGACCTGCTAACTGCAGTTCTATTCAACATTTGACTTTGTGATGGAATTGCTGCTGAGACTCTCTCTGCAGTAGCACGTTGAAACACCACATGGATGAATACAGTGAACTTTCTTATATGGCTGCAATTATCTGAGATTCTGAGCACATTGTTGGTTGGCTTTCCTGACTCTGTGATGTCATCATAGTGTCAGATTGATGTGTACAGGGGGGGGGGGGGGTTGTAACTTCTAAGTAGGACTGACACGAGCACTAATAATAGTGTTGAGTTGAATAACAATAAAAAACTGACCATCAGTATGACAGTATCTAACACTCAATGCTATGCGCTCTCGAACAAGTCTCACACACAACTGAGCCGGGTTGCAGTTCGCTTAATTTCGCTGTGCCAGCGGCCGCTTGGTGGCAGGCCGGTAACACTAGTCCACGCTGGTGTCGCCGTCTTGTAGCTGGTGGTGTAACCATGCATAATTAGTACAAAGTAGTTCCTCCGCCAAAGGCAACCTCTATTGAGCAGCACTTGTACTACTGCTGCTGCTCTCTGCATTGCAGGTGTTACTGGGAACCCAGAACATAGTAATGTAAGAACAAATCTATCTGGCAGGAGCTGCTGGAATATCCAACATTTGTTGGTCTTCTAATTGCTCCTATACCATTAAACTGATTACAATGAATTTTTGCTGAGTTGTTATATGAATGACAATAAAGGTTTCTATGGTGGTAGGAACCACCTATTACTGATAGAGGCAGAGGTGGAATGACATAGAAGTTTAACTTAAAATCAACAATATAGTGACAATAGGTTGGAACTCACCATAATGACAATCGTCAGGCCACAGACAGGAACATAAAATAGACAATCAAAGAAACACAACTTAATGTTTATCAGAGAACACACACACATACACACACACACACTCCTACATACAATTATATGAGGTGTGTGACTTTATATTTCTTATGAAAAAATATGTATTTATTCATCCATATTCATATTATCCCCTTCAAAGTAATCCTCCTCAGATACAATACACTTGTGTCATCATTTTTTCCAATCCTCGGAGCATTTCTCATAATCAGTTTTTGGTACAGCCTTGAGTACTTTCAGTGATATAGTTTTTATTTCCTCAACCATTGCAAATCATTGTCCTTTCATAGATCTCTTCAATTCTAGGAACAGTCACTGTGGAACAAATCCAGTGATTATGGTGGCTGAGGCACCATAGTTATGTCGTTTTTGACCAAAAAAATCTCTCACAAGCAATGATGAGTGAGCATGTGCATTTTCATGAAGCTAAAGCCATGAATTATTTTTACAATATTCTGTACTTTTTTGCATATTGCTTATCACAAACAGTCCAAAATGTCAAGGTAATACTCTTTATTGACCTTGAGGCAAAAATTCATGATGCACTATGCCATGGTAATAGGAGGGGGGGGGGGGGGGGAAAAACAGTTTGCAAAACATTGACATTTGTTAGAACTTGGCATGCTTTTTACAGTCTTGGCTCTCCACGATGCTTTCACTGGGATGATTGGACTTTTGATTTTAAAGTCATAACCATAAATCCATGTTTCGTCACCAGTTATGACCCTTTTGAACAAATCGGAATCATCACTGACATCATTCAAGAGCTCCTAAGCGATGCTTATGTGACGGTTCTTTCTGATCAAATTGAGAAGTTTTGGAAAAAGCTATGCTGGCACAGGTCTCATGCTCAAAAAATTTGAAAACATTTCATGACACGAGCTGACTGATATCCCAACATTCTCAGAAATTTCTCTTATGGTAATTCGACAATCTTCCAAAACAATTATCTTCACAGCTTTGATGTTATGATCTGTTGTTGATGTGGTTGGGCATCCAGACAAGGTGCATTATCTCACTGTATGGCACTTCAATATTTCCAGTGTTTTAGAGCCCTTGATTCCATTTTTTACAACAATTGATGCAAAAACATTGCTCCATTTTTAATAATGGAAAGTCATTGAGCACACATTAAAAGACATCTAACCTTTCTAACTGTCAAAATGAATTGAAAGTATGTTGTACACTTGAAACTGTGAACATATGTCCAGGACACACAAAATGTACTCTCACCAGCTACCCCTCATGGCAAATGCTCATTTTTTATTGTAGGTAGAAGCTCTCCTGTCGGAAGAGGTCACACCTCAGACCATAACCAAAATATTGTTTATCTGATAGATTACAAGATTTAATAATGAAAAGTCCAGGTTGGAATTGACAATATTAGTAATAAGGACAGTTTACAACTCACAGAAAAGATGTGGTGACGAGCTGTGACAGGCACATAAAAAAAGACACACACACATACAACACTTTCATCTATCGGCCATAGCCTTCTTCAGAAAACAGAACATTCATGCAATCACACAGGCACACAACACAGTCATGCAATCATCAGCTCCGGCTGCTACACTAGGAATCATGCTCTGCAGTGTGTAAATAGGGGAGGGGAGTGGGGACAGGAAGGTTGTGTCACAGTGGTGGGGATAGGTACAGCAGGGCCTAGATGGGAGGAATGAGATGCAGCTTAGAAATGGAGTGGGAAGGCAGGTGAGGGGAGGAAAATAAAAAATACAAAATAAAATAGAATATAACTAAAAATAAGGAACATACATGCACGCATGCATGTGCGCTTCCACACACGCACGCGCGTGCGCACACGTGTGCGCGCGCGCACACACATACACACACACACACACAAACATGCACACACACTCTTTCATACACACATGCGTGCACACACACACACACACACACACACACAAAATCTCACACGCCCCACGAGGCTTAGGACAGAGAGTTAGGAACTGTAGGATGTGGAAAAAAAGGAAGGTTATAATTTGAGGCCTGGATAATATCAGGGTCAGATATCATCCTTACATCCTTGTAGTTCACAAAAGCAGGTGGGAGGATCCAGATGGCCTGGGTTTTGAAGCAGCCACTGGAATGAAGCAAGTGTTCTGCTGCATGCTTTGACACATGGCGGTCCACCTTGTTGTTGGCCACAGTTTGGCGGTGGCCAGTCATCCTAATGGTCAGCTGGTTAGTGGTCATGCCAATATAGAAAGTTGCACAGTGTTTGCAACACAGTTGCTTCAGGTTTATTGATGATATTTTCAATATCTGGACTCAGGGCCAGGACACCCTATCTTCCTTCCTTCAAAATCTGAACTCCTTCTCTCCCATCCACTTCACCTGGTCTTCCTCAACCTACCATACCACATACCTGGATGTCAATCTCCACCTCACTGATGGCTCCATCCACACGTCTGTCCATATTAAACCTACCAACCACCAACAGCACCTACACTTTGAAAGTTGCTATACCATCCACATCAAAAAAATCCGTCCCTTACAACCTGGCCACCCATGGATGGCATATCTGCAGAGACAAGATCTCTCTTTCTGAATATGCTGAAGGTATCACAATAGCCTTCACAGACAGAAACTATTCCACAGATCTAGTCTGCAAACATATCTCTCATCCCATACCCCCACACATCTCAAATCCTCCCTCTACCACCAGTGACCATCAACAAAAGAGGGCTCCCCTTGTCTCCCAGTACTACCCTGGACTCGAACTACTAAATTGCATCCTTCACTAAGGTTTTGATTTTCTGTTCTCATGCCCAGAAATGAGAGATGTCCTGCCCAATCCCTCCCACCCCTCCTAAAGTGGTGTTCCGTCAACCTCCCAACCTCCATAACATCTTAATCCATCCCTAAGCCACCCCGAAACTCAGCCCACTGCCACAGGGATCTTATTCCTGTGGAAGACCCCACTGCAAGACCTGTCTAATCCACACACTGAGCACTTCCTATTCCAGTCCTGTCACAGGCTTATCCTACCCTATCAGAGGCTGGGCCATCTGTAGAATCAGCCATGTAATTAACCAACAAAGCTGTAAACACTGCACAGCTTTCTATATTGGCATGATAGCTAATCAGCTGTCTATTAGGATGAATGGCCACTGCCAAACTGTGGCCAAAAACAAGGTGGACTACCCTGTGGCACAGCATGTAGTGGAATACATGCTTGATTTCAATGGCTGCTTCACAACCCTGCCATCTGGATCCTTCCACCCACCATCAACTTTTCTGAACTGCAAAAACTTTTTAGTGAGTTGTAAACTGTCCTTATTGCTAGATTACAAGATGTGGCATATCACTTCTGTTATGTCGTACAAGATGAGTCGCTTGTATTTAGGTCACTAGGAACTCTTCTGGAAATGTATAAATTCAGACGTCCTTCAGGAAGTGAACTACTAGAGCACTTAAGTCTTCCGCTGCAAGCTTCTCTCAGAAGCCACACCTCCACACACTAAATGGAGACCCTACCATATTTCCTGCTTGCATGTGTACTGCCTTCAAAGGTGACCTAAACGTGACAACAAAAAGAGCTTGTCTATGGCAAATGTTATATCTACCAGAAGAATTTTATAAAACCACTTCCAATATTGATACTGAAGATATGACTTTGTAGAATAATTACACACACAGATAAGTTTATAACTCACTGCAGAGACATGGTGACGAGCTGTGACAGGCACATAAAAAAGACACACACACATACAACACTTTCAGATATCAGTCATGGCCCTCTTCAGAAAACAGAACATTCACGCAATTCAAAGTGCAGCAGCCAGAGATGACGGTTATGTGACTGTGTTGTGTGTCTGTGTGAATGTTCTATTTTCTAAAGGAGGTCATGGCTGATAGCTGAAAGTGTTGTATGTGTATGTCTTTTTTATGTGCCTGTCGCAGTTTGTTGCCATGTCTTTGTGTTGAGTTGTAAACTGTTCTTATCACTATATTTGTAATTCCAACCTGGACTTTCCACTATTACACACACACACAAAGGTCTTCAGATTTTGACCTAGAGTACATAAGGAATATGGCACCCACTATGTAATTTTTTTTTTTTTTTTTTTTTTTTTTTTTCAAATCTTATAATGAAATGAAGTGGCTCAATGGCTGAGTGGTAAGCAGCCAGATTACAAATCCAAAAGCTGCAGGTTCGATCCCTTCTCAATCCTAGAATTTTTGTTTGTGTCTTTTCACTTCTTTAATGTCTGGCAGTGTTCTTTATTTGAAAAATCCCAAGTTGCTCCATGCTTCATAATCCATGTTAAACTGTAGGTCCCCTTATAAATGGCTGGTTAAGTTAGTTCAAAGGTTGGTGGAGGACAACGACATATCACCTCCATCAAGACATGCCTGGTACAGCACTGTGCTGTTCAATCCAATCTTCAGATTGATGACTGGTTATTACTTACTTACTATAATGAAAGGAGTGATACATGAGGTTAATAAAAAAAAGCAGTTTTGCAAATTTTAATAATATATGTTAGGAACCATGTATTCTATAGTTAATATTTTAGTCTATTCCAAAAACTAACCAAGATATTTTCAATAGATGGCTCTGCAGGTGATGAATCAGCATCCATGGCAGCATTTAAAATGTATCAAGAAAATGAATGTCAGCTTAAACTTTACTTATACTAGTTACTTAGTATAATACGAGGCGCATCCAGAAAGTAAGTTCCGTTTGGTAATGAAATGAAATTGTACACAGTTACAGAATAAATTTTTATTGTACAAAATTCTACAACTCTTAAACTACTTTTCTACATAACTGCCGAAATTTTGTATGTACTTGTCATAGCGTGACACAAGTTTTTGCATGCATCCTTGCTGCCTGTGTATTCAACCATGTGGTAACAGGTCTTTATCATTGTTGAAGTGTTGACAACCAAGGACAGATTTTAGGTGTAAGAAGAGATGAAAGTTGCTAGGACAGAGGTCCGAGCTGTATGGAGGATGATCAGACAGGTCCCATTGAAATTTCCGTAAGAATTGTTTGGTCACATTCAGTGTGCGAGGTCAGGCATTATAGTGAAAAAAAAAAAAAAAAAAAAGTCTTTTGACAGTAATCCTCTTCTTACACCTAAAATCTGTCCTTGGTGGACAACACGTCAACAATGATGACGAGCTGAAAGAACATGTTACCACATGGTTGAATACACAGGCGGCAACATTCTATGAAAAAGGCACACAAAACCTTGTGCCATTCTATGACAATTGCCTACAAAATTTCAGAAGCTATGTAGAAAAGTAGTTTAACAGTTGTAGATTTTTGTACAATCAATATCTTTTCTGTATCTGTACCCATTCGTTTTATATAACCAAACGGAACTTACTTTCTGGACGTGCCTCGTACACCTTCTGTCTCTCAAATAAACTGTTACCAAATACATTTAAGTTGCACAGTCATTGTATAGAAACTCAGCCAGTGTATTACTTACAGTCACATTATAGGACAACTGATAATAGTTAAAGTTGTTTGGCTAGTCATATTCCAATGAATACACTGAAATGAATACATGTGGAATGAAACTTACATGATATAATAAAAGTTAAATAAAAATATTAATAATGAAGTATTTAATGTACTTATACAGAAATAAATGAAAACATTTTAGATTTACCATGAGTGTTAAAAGAAGGAGCTGCATCATGTGGTTTTTTCTTCCTTGTGATTCCTTTTCCATCTCTGTTTGTATCTGGATGACTCACTCCAACAGGATGACCCTCTCTTTGAAGATCTACAACAGCAAAAAGGGAAGTCTTTTACTCTAATTATTTCAAGTACAGATAATGAAATCATTGGTTTAAGGTGGCCACAAATTAGCAGTGCATTTTGACTAAATATGTCTAAATGTTTTACTTTTGGACCCAAATACAAATGAGATTTGAAGAAAAGCATTTTAAGCCACTAGCTGTATGGGCTATTCTGTTTGAAATCAGACAAAAAATGAGAAAGTTGACCTTGTACTTGTTAAAAATAATTAATAATTTCTACATGTGTCAATTAACGTAAAAGAAAACAACTTTCATGAATTTATCCCATAAATGTTGTTGAACTCAAGAACTTCATACCAGATTTGAGTGAACCACACTTCATTTTGAAACTGAATATCTGAAGTTGCTGTAGGAATGTAACAATAACTTAACAACAATTAATTCATTATTGTAAAACCTTTTTTTATTTATTACAATCAGTGCATTTTTCATAAGGATTAAACTTATGTTGGCATGAACTTGTTTTTATTACAAGTTGATTTCTGTTTTAAGTATCACGGAGTCCATTATCATCAATATGGAAAAAATAATTAATTAGTAAATATGTAAGCTCGTACTGCATTAACAAGTTAGACTGGGGTGGGCTGCTGTCCACCAATCAACAGGGGGAGACGTTTCACCTCGCAGCTGGACATGGTTGGTCATCAGAGGCTGTAAGGACTGACTGGATACATACAACACGGTGCAGCACAACTGGCAAATTAGGCACAGTTTCTGGATACATTTTATTTTTTTCTACAGCTCTGTATTCCAGACACCATTAAACGTTTTGCTGCTATTGTTTTTTAAATCAAATGCTGAACAATATGGCATACATTTTATTCCATTTAAAAATGTATTTTATAGACAAAATATAACAAATGATGAAAAGTACTTGAAATTTAAATTCTAAAAATATAGCATAAATACCACATCAGTCTATACAATAGTGCATTCATTTTGAAATTTATATGATAATTTTACTATGATTACTTTCCAAGCTATGAGTGTCATAATCATGTGATTTCATGAAATTACGTTATTTTCATTCTTAAATTAACAACCGGAAACATTTAGGTATCTCAGCAGCAAGTTTGTCAAAGATATTTACTTAACGTCTACTTTCTATGACAGAAAAATGAAAAATTACTAAAAATTTCTGGGCTATTATGCTGTGGTCTTATGGATTTATTATGAAAACCCAACGCTTCATCCCCGCTTGCGGAGGACATTTTCAAGGGGGATCGTGGCACTTTCGAATGTCCGATGCACACCCTGGCTCTGGGACAAAACATTGTGTTTCCATAGTAAATCCATAAGACTACGGCACGATTGTACGGAAATTTTTAGTAATTTTGACCATTCCAGCCGTGAAAGTTTACATTTTACAGAAAAATGAAACCCCACAAAAAAGCATGGTTCTTACTGCTCAATTTCAAATGGAATAGGTGTGAACCTTTATTCTCAGCCAGTTTCAGTTTTAGCAACCATTATAATGGTTCTATTCTTCAAATACTTGACTGCCATTTAAAGTTACCGACATAAAGCTCAAACAAATGACATATGTCTTCACTATTTTTTTACTGCTGTAACTAAATCATATCATATCATCTTCTTATATATAAGCAGCTTTAAGTGTGTGTCAGTTTGTCACTGAAAGAACTGCGAATGTGCAGAGCTGTTGTCAAGTTCCATAAGAACTATGCACAAGTGTAGTTTTGCAGTTTGTGTGTGTGTCAGATTGTAGCCAATAGCTATTATAAACATTTTGTCCATGAAGTAACTGCAAGAGAGTAATACTCTGTGCTAGAGTTGATCGGTATTCCTCCACTCCACTGTATTTTGAGCAATTTAACAAGTAGAAGGGGGAAACCCCATGGGGCAGTAAGCAAGGGGACATCCTCACCACCTGCCCTGGGTAATTCAGTTTGAATTAGCAGATACATTTGCACAGATATTCTTCATCACAATTCATAAGATCTAGAACAGCAGTCAATTCTGTTGACTGCCGGGCTTTTACTAGCTAAAAAAAAAAAAAAAAAAAAAAAAAAAAATACATCTCTTAGGTCTTTCTACACCTTTAATGTTACTCATTAATGAGTTTATTCAGAATTATCCAATTCGTTTTTCCCATTTCTTAAGTAAAGCCACCACCATAGCCAGGGCTATTTATGTAAACTTGTGGGTGCATTTAACATGGAGATAAGAGAACAGTATCACGTTATTCACCTTCTTGTTTCTATCATTTCAGATGCTTCAACTGTTTCAATGTTGCTCCTGTCTTTTGTGACTTGAATTAGCTCTGTACATGTTTTGGTGCTCCAAGCTCTAATATTTTCTAGCTAGAACATTTTTCTTTCACCAACAGCAGTTGCTACAAGGAAGAGATACATTAAAATTCAGTTCCCAGATTATTCATCAGTATCCGAATTATGTCTGAAACCTCTCACTTGTCCGTTTGTGAAGGCATGTGACTTTATTTATGTTATGTTATGTTCTAAGTGGTGCCAGTTGAGTAGAAAACCATTAGGTTAGCATTACTTAAGCTTACTGAAATATTTATGTGCAGAGTTTAAATGCATGAATTACAATTAAGAACTGATATGTGAAACTGAAGCTGTTGAAAATATAAGATTTTAACTAGGGTTTTGGAGTCTCTGCTGCTCATAGATGCTATAATGTACTCTGGCACAAAGTTTTATATGTTGATGTTGCAAAATTCCAACAACTACAAGCAGCCAAGATCCAAAAACCCTGTTAAAAATCTATATTTTCAACAGCTGCAAAATCAAATAGTGATGTCTGTTCTTCAGGACACGTCCAGCAGAACAGACACTGCAATTCTTAATTGTAATTCATCTAGTGGACATGTGATGTTTCTATCGGAGCAGATGCACATTAGAACCAGGCACCTGACACTAATACAGGACCTGCTGTGTGCTATGGAGAATAACAGTCGAAGTAGGAGGACATATGAGGCACTCAGAGTACAAGTGTTGTTGTTGTTGTGGTCTTCAGTCTGCAGACTGGTTTCATGCAGCTCTCCACACTACGCTGTCCTGTGCAAGCCTCTTCATCTGAGAACACGTTCGGCAACCTATATCCTTTTGAACCTGCTTACTGTATTCGTCTCTCGGTCTCTCTCTAAGATTTTTACCCCACACACTTCCTTCTAATGCTAAGTTGGTGACTCCTTGATATCTCAGAATGTGTCCCACCAATCTATCCCTTCTCTTAATCATAATATTCCATGAACTCCTTTTCTCCCCAATTTGATTAAGCACCTCCTCATGTTGCGTGATCTACCCATCTAATATTCATCATTCATCAGTAGCACCACATTTCAAAAGCTTCTATCATCTTTTGGCCTGAACTCCTTAACGTCCATGTTTCACTCCCATACAATGCTACAGTCCAGACAAATGCTTTCAGGAAGGAATTCCTAACATTTAAATTAATATTGCATGTCAACAAGTTTTGCTTCTTCAGAAATGCTTTTCTTCCCATAGCCATTCTGCATTTTATATCTTCTTTACTTTGCCCATCAGAAGTTATTTCACTGCCCAAATAACAAAACTCATCTACTACTTTTATTGCCTCCTTACCTAGTCTAATTCCTTCAGCACCATCAGATTTTCTGATGCTACATTTCATTATCCTTGTTTTACTCTTATTAATGTTCAACTTATGCCCTCCTTTCAAAACACTGTCCATTCCATGCAATTGCTCTTCCAGATCCTTTGTGGTTTCTCGACAGAATTACTGTGTCATTGGAAAACCACAAACTTTAATTCCCTCTCAAAATTTCTCCTTGCATTCCTTCACAGCTTGCTCAATGTACAGATTGAACATCAGGAAAAGGCAACAACCCTGCCTTACTCCCTTCCCAACCTCTGTGTCCCTTTCATGCCCATTGACTCTAATAATTGCTGTCTGGCTTTTGTACAAGTTGAATATAACTCTTTGCTCTATATATTTTACCCCTGCTACCTTCAGAATTTGAAAGAGTGTATTCCAGTCGACACTGTCAAAAGCTTTCTCCAAATCTACAAACGCTAAGAATGTAGGTTTTTCTTGCCTTAGCTTATATTCTAAGATAAGTCATAATGTGACTATTGCCTCCCATGTTCCTACATTTCTCCTAAATCCAAATTGAACTTCCCCATGGTCAGATTCCACAAGTTTTTCCAATCATCTTTAAATAATTTTTGTTAGTATTTTGCAAGCGTGACTTATTAAACTGATAGTTCTGTAATTTTCACATTTGTCTGCACTGGCTTTCTTTGGAATTGGAATTATTATTTTCTTTATGAATTCAAAGGGTATTTCCCCTGTCTTATATATCTTGCATACCACGTGGAACAATTTTTTCATGGCTGGCTCTCCTAATGATAATAGACATTCAGACAGAACATCATCTACTGCAGGGACCTTGTTTCTACTCAAATCTTTTAGTGCTTTTTTTTTTTTTTTTTTTTTTTTTTTTTTAATTTAAGGTGTACAGCACTCTGCATTAAGAAATCTTTTCAGAGGACTTCTGAATGAAAGCCCTAGTTGATCTGTGTGGTGCACAATGCCAGGGGCACTTCACTTGGTAACTGAAACATCTCAGAGGAAAAGTGAAGCAAGTCCATGTTGAATGCTATGTTTCAAAGTTTTGTTGTTCTTTTACACAACATTATCATTATTACATATTCCAAAAGATGCACTGGACATAATTGGAACATAAAAATGGCACTTGCCCTGAAGAAATATTGCAAGAACCTAGTATGGAAACAGAAATCATAGATTACAATTTTACGGTTGTGGGGCATTCTTATGTACCAAATAATGCATACTTTCTCTTGACAGAAGCAAAGAGGAGAAAACAATTCAAATTTATTTGACAGGTGACTGGATAACAAGTGTGAAAGAATGAAAGAAGAAAAATCTTTTTAAAATAGATACTATTTACCTACAAAAAAGAAAAAAAAAAGATTGTGGGAGGAAATTGTAATCTGAAAGAAAACAACTGATGGTCACAAGTTAAATTCAGTTGTTGATGTATGAAAAGGGATGTGCATTGTCACTGAAGTACAAAAATAGCTTCGAAACTGACACACAATATAAGGAAGTTAATCTGTAAAAATAAGGTATAGGTAGACTAGCACTGCAGTTACCTGACCAAGACAGTCTGTACAAGCAGCGAAGTACAATTAAAGATACAAAGAAAAAGGATTTTTTGGAATTGTTTCCTTTCATTACTCTCAATCTCTCCCGTTTCTTCACACTCATCCCTTGTGTAACCAATAGACATCAAGCACAGATTTCTGAAAATTACGCTAATTCTGCAAACAATGATGAATTTTTCTAAGTGTAAATACATAACTTAATGTATTGAATACCAAAACTGATATGGAGAGACAAGAAATGGAAACATTGCCAATTATTGTCAGTGTACAACTGAAGCTCTTGCAGATGAGTTAAGCCCATGTGCCTGGGGTGGCATAGTAAGCTTAGTAAGCAAGAAGTTCTGGACTCAGTTCTCAGTCTGACACAAATTTTCCTATATCCATGTTGTATCATTACAGCACCTACAAGAAGCTGAGACTCAAAACCCAAGTTAAAATCTGTATTTACAACAGCTGCACATCACATACCATAATCTGTTCTTTTGGACATGTCCAAAATAACAGATGCCACAATTATTAAATATTTCTCTTTTGATACAATAAATTAAGAATGCCATATCAATCAATGGGCTCTCTCTGTTACTTAATGAGCATGATAATTGTAATAACAAATCATGATGGCTTGAGTGACAAGTACAAAAGGCATCTTCTACACTTTTTCTGAATGCTTGTTTCCTTCACGCCGGTAGCCACATTGCAATAGATACACCAGTTACCAACAGACCACCATACAATTGAACTCGTTGTTCAGGTCTGCCAAGCACAATTGACAAATGGGGTGCACTCAGCTATTGTGAGGCCTATCGAAGAACTACTTTACTGACAAATACACTGTAGATGTGAATTCTATCCACAGAGGCAAGCTTTGCATGCCTCATCTTGTGGGGCACATATGATTCGCAGCATGTTCGTGTCATTGTATAAGCTAAGGGCCGGGATTCACTGCTATTGGCTTCAGTTAAGTTGAGAGATAGGATTCCACATTATTACAATTAAAACAATTAAATGCTCTGTACTCACCAATATCACAGTAAGTGCTGGAAATGTTTTCCTGCTCCTCGAAGGCAACATGTTTACAGTTACTGCTATTTTGTCAAAAACTGATGTTTACATATATTTTTCAATACATTTACCAATGTTTCATGTGTAATTGAATGCAGATATTCAATTACTACTGTCTTCAATTCATCAAGTGTATTTAGGTTATTTTGATACATAAATGCTTTAGTTGTATCTCAAAGGAAATAGTTGGGTGGAGACAAATCTGCTGAGCTTTGGGGTCAGAAACCTTTCATAATTAAGATTTCATCTAAAAGCCACAGGGACTGGTGTACAGTATGAACAGTAGTATTGTCTTGTTGGAATAATGAATAATTAATCTCATTTTCACTCGGTATGGTAATAAATGGATAAATTATCTGGGAACAATAGATATCAGAGGTGATTGTAGTTTTTCCTCTTGTGATAATTCCCTTATTGAATTTGTTGGACTCCTCAAAAACTGAACTAAGCCACACAACAGTACTTGGGGATGACCTTATGGTCTGAAGCACCATGTCACGGATTACATGGGCACTCCTGTTGGATGTAGGAATCCTCCCTCAGGCATGGTTTTATGTTGTCTTTAGCATAAGTTAGTTGATGTAGGGTGTAAGTCTACGAACAGATGACCTCAACAGTTTTGTCCCTTATTTTAAATCATACACAGCATCCCAATGTCGACACTTCAAAGCAAGAAAACAAACTAAATTTTTGTCTCACATGCTCTGTAAAATTTCCTCCTACATGGAAAACTTCTTCCACTAAAATCACTCCCTCTGCAAGAGAAAGCATTCTCACTACACTCACCTTACACAAGAACTAGAAAATAACACAACTAACAGCTGCAATGCACACAAAACACTACCTCCACACTATTACCACTGCAGGTCCACTGTATATGTTGGGCAACCTTTCACCCCCACAACGCAAAACTTGTGGAGATTTCCACTGCGGAGAGGCTTTGTGGACACACTGTACTAGCTCCAGTCATTAAAACTGATGGTGGCCATGAGATCACTATTATGCCCCACTATACCACATCTGTTTACACCTCCAGATTGAGGACATGATGGCCAATCAGTATCATTGGGCCTTCTTAGGTGTGTTCAGATGGAGGTTTTAGAGAGTTTGTCTCATTAAAACTCAATTTATTCTTCTGTCATGAAAAATTGCAAATTAAACTCAATTTATTCTTCTGTCATGAAAAATTGCAAGGCTTTAGGCCCATAACCATTCAAACTGAAATAAATGATTCATGCACACACACATTATGAACCACATCATTGTCACAGAACTGTCTGTGGATGAATGAATAAGACCAGAAGAAAATGACAGAAATACAGTAGTCGTGAAAACTCAGCATTTGGTAACCCGGCAGTTTCGATAACTCGGAGACCCCCTGCACATCCCTGGAATCATTCCGCGCTCACCAAATGCACGACAGAATTGAAATCATAGCGTGTAGCAGTTACAGGCTATTCTATGTATGGGTCCAGACATAATCTTTTCTTGTGCCATCTACACTCTATTTAAAAATCCTTTGAGTTTCATTAATACTGTATGTAGATGCGTCTTCATATTAAAAAGCAGCAGTGATCAAAATTAGAGGAGTGCATTTTTTCATAGAGCCTTTTAAAATCAGTTTAGGCGTGATGGGAATTTTAGTTGAATATGTTTTATGAAGTAAATCACTATTGTCCATACTTTTCATTATTGAAGGCTATATGCTTTCTTAAAGTAATTTTCTGAATGTAAATTAATGTACGTACTCGTAAGTAACGAATATCATTTCTTGGATACTTTCTTAACTTTATTTTGTGTTACTGTATTCCATCATTTGTATTGTATTCTAAAGTAACAGTAGAAAGTATTTTATAACAAAAAATCTTACCTATTTTTTTTTTAACACTGTTCCCAATAACCCAGCATTTTCACAAACTTGGCTAACCTTTCGTCCACATTAGACCAAGTTTTTGGGACTCTACTGTACAAAGAACCACAAAAGAATTTTAAAAAGTAAAATAAAATAAACTGAATTTCCAATCCCTACAATCAAACACTGCTGCAAGGTGAAATATGAGCCATAGTTCCATTCTAGTAAGTTTCCTATTTTAAAATTTTTGTGTGAGTTATAACAATACAACATGAATCAAAATTCTTTTACATACTTTCAAAGGTTGTTTCAAAGATATTATATGAATATTTTGGTTTATATGGAAGCCAAGATCACTAGTGGATCATTATAGAGTAGTAATTTATTTATAATTTGTTTAGTTTGTTGCCCAATTAGGTACCTTTGTTTCTGTGAAAATATGTTTTCTAAAATGAAAAATCCTGTAATATCCTATCACTAACATATAAAACAAAACAAAAAAAGTAATGCAACAATAATCATGTGATATATGTAAATCTTAATCACAGTGTGATCAATCTGTTCTATACATGAACAGTACAGTATGCAGTGAATGAAGAAATGCTTCCTTGAGGAATTTTTCAAAATGTAGACCACAGACATTGCAGAATGTACTGCTACACACCATCAACTGTTTCAGATGTTCACAAATCTCTGCAGGTTGGTGTGCTGCTTTCACAGCTGTATCAGTCCCAGCTATCAATTCTATGTGACTATCAATCAGAATCTCTACATTAGGCACTATACCTACTTGCATAATAAGTGAATTAGCTGCTCAAGGAATAGGACGACCATAAGCCAAACTGTTCATCAATGGAGCTCCTAACACGAGGTGCAAATAGTTCATTTATATTGTAAGGGTCTGAACTTGAGCAAAATACTGTGATTTGTGCAAAGTTGGCTGGTAATCTAGCCGAGTTGAGACCACAGAAGATGGTGAATTCTAAGTGGTGGTACTTCTGAGAATTGACATGATGAAGGAATGTTTTATTCAGAATTATGTTCAGTTTATTAGAATGTGCATAAAGTCCAATCATATAAACATTGACAATACCATACCAAACATTCACAATGAACTTTTGTAAATAGGTTTGACATATCAGTGTGCTGTGGTTTTCATTATCCCATACATAGCTACTCCTATTGTTCAGTTTGCAATATCTTATAAACATAATCTTTTACCTAAATAACATCAAAAGAAAAGTAATATTTTTCTACACAATGCTGTAGGAACCAATTTGCAAACTCCTTTAACATTTAAACTATGTTGGCCGTATCTTCTGTGGATCAGTTTGCTGCTCTTCATCTATATATATACTCCACAAGTGGCATGAGGATGGGTGTATTGTATTAATATCAGTCATTTACTTCTCTGTTCCATTTGAAAATAAACTGAAGGAAAATGACTGTCTACGTGGAAGAGACCAGGAGACACCGGGAGATACTAGAAAGATTTTATAATGGTAAGGCATAGATTTTGGAACCAGGTTTTAAAGTGTAAGACATACCCAGGGACAGATATAGACTCTGACCATAACTTGTTGGTTATGAACTGTAGGCTGAAACTGAAGAAACTACAAAAAGGTAGGAAAATAAGGAGATGGGACCTGGATAAATTGAAGGAACCAGAAGTTCTTAAGAATTTCAGAGGGAGCTTCAGGCAACAATTGACAGAAACAGGGGAAAATAAAACAGTTGAGGAGGAATGGGTAAAATTGAGAGATGAAATAGTGAAGGCAGCAGAGGAAAAAATAGGTAGGAAGGCAAGACCTACAAATAATCCTTGGATATCACAGAAGATACTAAATTTAATCGATGAAAGGAGAAAATATAAAAATGCAGTAAATGAAACATGCAAAATGGAGTACAGACGACTAAGAAATGAGATTGACAGGAAGTGCAAAATGGCTAAGCAGGAGTGGCTAGAAGGCAAATGCAAGGATGTAGAAGAATGTATAAATAGGGGAAAAATAGATACAGCCTACTGGAAAATAAAAGAAACATTTGGAGATAAGAAAAACAGCTCTATGAATATCAAGGACACTGATGAAAAACCAGTTCTCAGCAAAGAAGGGAAAGTTGAAAGGTGGAAAGAGTATATAGAGGGGCTCTACAAATGAAATGAACTTTGAGACACTATTGTAGGAAGGGAAGAGGATGTAGATGAAGATGAAATAGGAGATACTGTACTGAGAGAAGAATTTGATAGAGCCCTGAAAGATCTAAGTAGAAACAAGGCCCCTGGAGTAGATGATATTCCCTCAGAGCTACTGAAGTCTCTGGGAGAACCAGCCATGACAAAATTGTTTTACCTGGTGTGTAAGATGTATGAGACAGGTGAAGCACCCTGAGACTTTATGAAAAATGTTATAATCCCCATTCCAAAGAAAGCAGGTGCAGACAGGTGTGAAAACTACAGAACCATCAGTTTAATAAGTCATGGTTGCAAAATATTAACACGAATTATATACAGAAGGATGGAGAAGCTGGTAGAAGCCGACCTCGGGGAAGATCAGTTTGGGTTCAGGAGAAATGTAGGAACAAGGGAGGCAATACTCACTTTACGTCTTACCCTAGAATATAGATTAAGAAAAGGCAAACCTACATTTCTAGCTTTTGTAGATTTGATTGCAATAAACTCTTTCAAGTTCTGAAGCAAGCAGGAGTAAAATATAGGGAGCGTAAGGTTATTTACAACTTGTACAAAAACCATACAGCGGTTGTCAGAGTTGAAGGGCATGAAAGGGATGCAGTGGTTGGAAAGAAAGTAAGACAGGGTTGTAGCCTTCCCTCAATGTTGTTCAATTTGTAATTCTGTCAGAGACAGCAAAGGACCTGGAAGAGCAGTTGAATGGAATGGACAGTGTGTTGAAGAGAGCGTATAAAATGAACATTAACAAGAGCAAAACAAAAATAATGGAATGCAGTCTTCGAAAATCGGGCGATGCTGAAGGAATTCAATTAGGTAACGAAACAATGAAGGTGGTAGATGAGTTTTGTTACTTGGGTAGTAAAATAACATGCGATGGTCGCAGTACAGAGGATATAAAATGCAGAATGGCAATGGGAAGAAAAGCATTTTTGAAAAAGAGAAATTTGCTAACATCGAATATTAATTTAAGTGTAAGGAAGTCTTTTCTGAAGGCATTTGTGTGGAGTGTTGCCTTGTACGGGAGTGAAACATGGACGATAAGCAGTGCGAACAGGAAGAGAATAGAGGCTTTTGAAATGTGGTGCTACAAAAGAATGCTGAAGATTAGGTGGGTGGATCGCGTAACTAATGAGGAGGTACTAAACAGAATTGGGGAGAAAAGAAATTTCTGGCATACCTTGACTAAAAGAAGGGATAGGTTGGTAGGACACATTCTTAGACATCAAGGAATTGTGAATTTAGCATTGGATGGAAGTGTGTGGGGTAAAAACTGCAGAGGAAGACCAAGAGATGGATACAGTAAGCAGATTCAGACAGATGTAGTTTGCCGTTCTTATGTGGAGATGAAGAGGCTTGCTCAGGACAGGGTATTGTGGAGAGCTGCATCAAACCAGTCTCTGGACTGAAGACCACAACAACAACAATGTGCACGTTGTTGTTATGGTCTTCAGTCCAGAGACTGGTTTGATGCAGCTCTCCACCCTACTCTATCCTTAGCAAGCCTTTTCATCTCCTCATAAGAACAGCAACCCACATCCATTTGAATCTGCTTGCATGTGTGTCTCTTGGTCTCCCTCTTCAATTTTTACCCCACACACTTCCCTCCAATGCTAAATTTACGATACAACTTTGTTTTGTTTGCGTGTGTGTGTGTGTGGGTGTGTGTGTGCTTGTTTACATTTTATTTTTTCTCCTTAAGGTAAGTACTTTCACTCCTGGGATTGGAATGACGCCTTTTCCACTTTTTTAAAACCCGTATCTTCCCTTTCTCCCCTCCTTCCTTTCTCTTTTCCTGAAGAAGCGACCAATGGTTGCAAAAGCTTGTATGTGTGTGTTTTTATTTGTATCTGTCGACAAGCCTGTGCTTTGAGTAAGTTATCCGATTTATATTTTTTATACATATATAAATAAACTAAAATAAAAATAGAAAACAGATGACTTACCAAAAGGACCGGCTCGTCGATAGAAACAAATAAAATAAATAAAATCACACACAAACACACATACAAGCTTTCGCAGCCTAGCTGCTTCGTCAGGCAGAAGGGAAGGAGAGGGAAAAGGAAATGATGAGGGTTTCAAGGGAGTGGATAAGGAGTCATTCCAATCCCAGGACAGGAAAGACTTACCTTGGGGGGGGGGGGGGGGGGGAAGAGGGTAAACAAAAACACATACACCCACACATTTACACAGACGCAAGTAGCAGCTAGGCTGCGAAAGCTTGTATGTGTGTTTGTGTGTGATTTTATTTATTTTATTTGTTTCTATCGACGAACCAGTCCTTTTGGTAAGTCATCTGTTTTCTATTTTTATTTTTGTTTATCGCACCGGGAAAGTTTCCCTCTATAATTTTCGTTTCATCAATTTATATAAATAAACTGATAGAGAGGATGAGCAGCAATCATTAGCTGTTTCTGGATGATGCCTTTGTCTATGGAAAGTTGACCTTGAGTGATTATGGTAGTTGGAGTAGGATACAATGGGAATTAAACAAAATGTTTAGTTAGTGTGCTTGCTCAAAATGTAGTTAGCATTTAAGACAATGCAGATTATTGAGAAAAAACAGGCCCATATGTTCTAACATTGTATTAGGTGCATGTTGCTTGACACAGTCTGATCAGTTAAATATCTAGGAATAAAGTAATATGAAATGGAATCAGTACTTTAGGACGATAGTAGGAAAGGTGAATGGATGACTTCAGATTATTGGAATCCCCAATAGGATGGATTAAAGCAAGACATCAAAGCAATTAAGAGGAAGGCTGCAAAACTTGTTATCAGTAGGTTTGTGCAATGTGCAGGTATCATGGAGATTCTTTAGGAGTTCAAATGGGAATTATTTTCATAAAATACTGTTGAGAAAATTTAGAGAACTAGATTTTGAAGCTGACTGCTGCCAATGTGCATTTTGTGTCAGTACTACCAAGATAAGTGAAACTAGGACTCTGAAATTCTTAAGAACTTCTGGTTCCTTCAATTTATCCAGGTCCCATCTCCTTATTTTCCTACCTTTTTGTAGTTTCTTCAGTTTCAGCCTACAGTTCATAACCAACAAGTTATGGTCAGAGTCTATATCTGTCCCTGGGTATGTCTTACACTTTAAAACCTGGTTCCGAAATCTATGCCTTACCATTATAAAATCTATCTGGTATCTCCCGGTGTCTCCTGGTCTCTTCCACGTATACAACCTTCTTTTGTTATTCTTAAACCAGGTGTTTGTTATAACTAAATTATGTTCTGTGCAAAATTCTACCAGGCGGCTTCCTCTGTCATTCCTTTTGCCCAGACCATATTCACCTACTATCTCCCCTTCCCTCCTTGTCCTACTACCGAATTCCAGTCCCCCATAACAATTAAGTTTTGCTCTCCCTTAACTGTCTGAATAATTTCCTTTAGCTCCTCATATATTTCTTTGATTTCCTCATCATCGGCAGAGCTAGTTGGCATATAAACCTGTACTACTGTTGTTGGTGTTGGCTTCGTATCTATCTTGACAATGATAATGCAATCGCTGTGCTGGTCATAGTAGTTTACCCGCATTCCTATTTTCTTATTCATTATCAATCCTACTCCTGTGATACCCCCAACTGACTTTGTATTTATAATCCTGTACTCACCTGACCAGAAATCCTGTTCATCCTGTCACCAAACTTCACTAATCCCCACTATATCTAACTTCAACCTATCCATTTCCCTTTTTAAATTTTCTAATTTTCCTACTCAATTAAGGGATCTATCTAAGTCCTCCTCTTACAGCATGTTACTAGGCCTAATGAAATCCTTTCTTTATTAATGAAAGTTCCAGCACTGGAGGAGAGAGAGAACCTGAAGTGACAGTTTTTTATTGCATCATATTTACTGATACAGCAATTTTGTGTGTGTGATGTGATGTGCCAGTGTGTGTGATAGACATTTCTTATCTGTAAAAATCACTAATAAATGTTAACTCTTCTCAGAATTTCATCCAAGTCTTAGCAAAAAATAAAATAATAATAAAACCATCTGTTAACAGTTACTGTAAAGCAGTTGTGCTGCTTAGAAAGTGACTAGGTTGTACAACTCAGATTAATGAACTAGGATATATGATGAGTGTTGTTTATTATTGCCCACACACTTCATGATTCCACATTTTCATTGGCTGCTAGTAGATTGCTACATTCATCCCATATGCCGTATTATGCAGTTTTCGAGTTCATAGAAGTTGCTGTCAGTACAAGTGATTTCCACAAGAACATACTACAAGGTGTTGCTCATAAACAGTTTATTTTTGTTGATGACATCACACAAAAGAACTTGAAATGAACCGAGTATTGATTATGCAAACAAATAACAGCGATTTGTTATTCATTCCTTAAAATTGGAATTTGAACAATTTAAATTGTGAATTCATATTTTTGAAAATTTTCATAACAATTATGATTAAAAGCATAATGGTAAAAACCTCTGCTTGCCCCACAGCTCATACCCCTGCAATAGACCCAGATGCAAAACCTGTCCTATCCACCATCCCACCACCACCTACCCCAGTCCCATCACATGCATTTTCTACCCCTTAAAAGGCAGGACAACCTGTGAAAGCAGTTATCTACTAACTGAGATGCAACCACTGTGTAGCTTTCTATGTGGGCATGACCAGCAATAAGCGGATGAATGGCCATAATCAAACTGAGACCAGGAGGCAGCTAGACCATCTGGTTGCAGAGCATGCATCCCTGTATAATGTGGCTAACTTCAATGACTGCTACACAGCCTGGGCCATATGGATCCTCCCCACACATACAAGCTTATCTCAACTGCACAATACATCCTATGCTCCAACACTCCTACAGGCCTAAACTGTCACTAGTTCCTGCCCCCACCTTGCTCCTCTCCTCTTCCTTGCTCACACACTAGCTTCACATATGTCTCCCATCCTGGCACACACTCCTGTCTCTCACCCTTCCTTCTGCCCTATACTTCAGACAACACTGACATATTCCCCCACCCCCACCCCCACCATGCATCTCTTCCCTCCCTTCCTGCTTCCCTCTCCTCTCCGCCACTTCCATAACCCCTATCAATGGCTGCTTTCACCTCAGTTGTGCTGAGTCCCATAGAGTGGCCACAGCGACCGGAGACAGTGGTCATGTTTGTGTGAGTGTGTGTGTAATGTGTTTCTCTAACTGATGAAGATCCTACCAGCTGAAAGCTATTAAGTTGTATTTTGTTACTTGGGCCTTCCCCCATCTCATCAGACATCTCTGTGGTGAGGAGCAATCTATCCTTCTCAAAAATATTGTTGAATACTTCCTGGAATTTCCATTGTTAGATTGTTTTTATAGAGACACAATAAGAATGGTCTTTTCAGACTGACATTAGGCTCTGCCGATTATACCCTTCCCTTCATCATTCTGGGTTTTATTACTTACAAAGTCTTCACAACACTCACATATATGAGAACCAATTCCATGGAATTTTACCTTCATTAATAGTGTACATTAGGGCCTCATGTCAAACACTTTCCAGAAATCTAGGAAAATGGAATTTGCATGTTGGCCTTTATCTAGGATGTCATGTGGGAAAAAGGCATAATATTAATTGAATACATATTCAAGCTGCATATCAGTAAACTCTTCAATTACTAAATCTGTTTGTACTGCTGTGTATCACTGTTAAGGTAGAACTAACACTACAAGGAAAAAAAGTACAGTTGATATTACTTTCATATTCACAGAATATATGACATCAACTGCAAATGGGCAAAGCTAAAAATGTGTACCCAGCCAGGACTTGAACCCTGGTCTCCTGCTTTCTAGGTAGTTGTGCTGACCACTACACCACTGAGGACACAGCGATCACCACACCTGCAAGATCTACCTAAGCACACCTTCTGTCGGATACAAATTCCCAGCCTAACCCTGCCCACAGGACTCAAACATGTAGTTTTTTTAACTAATTCCCTTAAGAATAAGGGCCCAAAACTTGCCCACCCCTCCCCACTAACGAAAGGATCATTGTAGATCACGGGCATATTATATATATATAGGGTAATGTTGGAATTTGTATCTGACAGGAGGCATACTTAGGTAGACCTTACAGGTGCGGTGATCACTGTGTACCCAGTGGTGTAGTGGTCAGCGCAACTGCCTAGAAAGCAGGAAACCTGGTTTCAAATTCCAGCTGGGTACACATTTTCAGCTTTTCCCATTCGCAGTTGGTGTCATATATTTTGTGAATATGAAAGAATAACAACTGCAGGATCAGAAGAATGTCTGTTCTTTCAGAACAGATGCCACATGTATATGGTTGATATTACTGTCGTCAACAGCAAGTACCCGGAATTAATGAACCAAATTTCATTCCATACAAAACACACAACACAACATTTGCAATGTTGTAACGATATTATTAGTGTAATGTAGAAATAAAAATAAAAATGAATGAAATATTTCTCATTTATTGTCAATCATGGTTGTGAATATTAGTGTGTGATAATGTGTTTTGACCCACTGAATCATCTTCAGAACTAGTAGTTGAATCCACAACTCATTTCAACTGCATTATAAGATAGTCAAGATTGGATGTGGATACAACAGACTGAAACATGCTATCAAGCAGTTTCTGTGATTGACAATAAATGAGAATTATTTCCCATAATATAACTGCTATTTCTCTTGAGTTGTAAACTACAGTAATAGATGTATATATAAAAATAGATGAAGATTACTCACCAGGCGAAGGAGCACAGGTGGTGATGGTGATAGTAGCAAAAATAAAACACACACACACACACACACACACACACACAAGCTTTCACAATCCAGTTGCTTTTTCAGGCAGGAGGGAAGGAGAGGGAAAGGAAATGATGAGAGTTTTAAGGGAGGGGGTAAGGAGCCATTCCAATCTCGGGAGAGGAAAGACTTACCTTGGGGAAGAAAAGGAAGGTAAACAAATACACACACATTTACACAGACGCAAACACACCTAGGCAGACATACTGTAGAAAGCAAAGAAGTTAAGGAGTTAGACAGAGATGCCACTTGAGGCAGAGGCTCTGTCCAGAGAACCAAGGCAAAGATGTTAAAGGTGGTGGGAGAGAATTTAAATTTAGCAGAGGTTGAGACCAGGTGGGCAACGGGAAGAGATAATATGCTGAAGGGCTAGTTCCCATCTCTGGAGTTCTGAAGGATTGGTGTCAGTGGGAAATATCCAGATAACCCGGACGGTGTAACACTGTGCCAAGATATGCTGGCCGTGCACCAAGGCGTGCTTAGCCGCAGGGTAATCCTCATTACCAACAAACACTGTCTGCCTGTGACCGTTCATGCGAATGGACAGTTTGTTGCTGGTCATTCCCACATAGAACACTTCACAGCACAGGCATGTCAGTTTGTAAATCACGTGGGTAATAGATGTGAGTAATAAAGAAAACATAATGCACCCGGTCAGTAAAAAGTCACTGAAAACTAAGTATTCCTTGCATGAAAATATTGAAAAGTATTCTTGAAGAACCATTGAAATTGTTTTAAAAGTTTAGTTGTACCGAATATGATAGTAAAATGTGCATCCTATGATCCTTCCAACTAAAACTGACACACATACCAATAAGGTAGTGTGCCTCCAGCAGCTCCTTTGATAAAGTGAATAATGTGGATGAGTAGAAAGAGGGTGATAAGAAGAATAAATATGAAGGAGGAGCAGAGAGGAGATGAAAATAAATGATACAGTGTTAATATAAATTTATTCCTTTTTAATTATTAAGTGAATCAAATACTACATCAAACAAGAACAGCAAAAGCAAATCAATTAGTGACAGATCAATCACAGCATAATAGCAGTGCCTTGCAAATAATAGTATGAACCAATACAGTCTTTTCACATAAAACATGTCAATGAAATTTGTTGGAGTAGTGCTAAAAATGGAACTGACTACAATGTGTGTGTGTGTGTGTGTGTGTGTGTGTGTGTGTGTGTCTGACTTCACGAGCAACTCATGTATCACTGTCATCAGTACAGTGTCACACTTATCGATCAACCACCATGGGAGAACATCTGTCAATAATTTGTTGCACAAACTGCCTGTCCGTCATTTGTCTTCAGTTTTGTTTACAATTGAGGAATGTGTGAAAGACACAGAATAACAAATTAACCCAACAAACACATATGAGCAATCAAAAGCCTCATACTATAGTATAGGCAGGACATCAACAAGTATAGGCTAGAATTGCAGGTGAGTGCTGGTACATTTTCCCCAATGGATCTTACAGATTGTATCTACATTGACTTTATCCAGAATACCCTTCAAGACCTACTGGAAGATATCGCCCTACAAATTAGGAGACACGTGTGTTTTATACATGATGGAACTCCAGTACATTTCAGTCTCAGTGTTAGAGATGCACTGAGTGTATCTAATATGACAGATGGATAAGTAGAGCAGAACTAGTCCCATGACCAGCACATTTTCCTTACCTCAGTCCTTTGGTTTATTATACTTGTGAGCACATTAAACAACTGATATGTGCATCGGATGTAGAAACTCTTCATCAATGAATCATGAAAGCCTGTGAAAATCATCAGGGAGTATATGCAAAGATTGGCAGTCAATGATTCGATGAGTGTATGCATATTTAAAAGCAAGAGGACATTTTGAGTATTTATTATGAGTGTATGCATTGACAGCTCTGGTCACTTAAACTGTAAACCGTTGCTCTAATCAATCAATAATCAATACATAATTTTTTTCTCTGTCAATGAGATTATTTTTCTAGATCTGTGAAAACAACATTTTTCAGTGGTATTTATTTCGCCCTGAGGCATCTGATGGATCAGTTGGTAAGAACTTATCAGACCAAACAGCACTTCAGATGGTGTCTAGCACAGCTCAATATGAAATGTTACTTTATTATCCCTACACCTGATACATAATAGTGCTGGTTGGCTATCTTTCAGACATGTGATGTTCTCTGTTAAGCGACCAAAGACTTTTATGGCAGCATAATTCACCCCCTTCTGTGCCTAAGTTATGAGGGGATGCTGAAAAGCAATGTCTCCATTTTTTTTTTTTTTTTTGTCTATTCACAGCATGGTTGAGGTTTCGCATGTCCTGCATATTACTCGGTTGTCCTTGCCGCATAGCTGACGCAAAGTACAACCCTCTGCCACTAGAGGGCTCGAGTAGAACCGAGTAACATGGTGGTCTGTAAAGTGACTATGTCTGTGCATGAGAAACAGTGCACAGTAATCGGGTTTCTAACCGCAAAAAACATGCCTCCAATTTAGATCCACAGAAGAATGAAAACTGTGTATGGTGATGAGTGCATCGACATCAGTAATGTGCGCCGGTGGGCGGCCTGTGCTCGTAAATACGGTCCTAACCTCAACGACTGTGACAGAGCATGGAGTGGACAACCACGTACGGCAACAGACGAGACTCATCAGAACTGGGTTGATCAACTCATCAGAGAGAATCATCGGACAACACAGGCACAACTCTCACTGCAGTGCAGCATATCACAGGAGCGTGTATAGGCCCTGATTGCAAAACTGCGGTACAGAAAAGTGTGTGCACGGTGGGTTCCCTGTATGCTCACTCCTGACATGAAACAAAAGAGGATTGAACATCTGTCAACATTTTCTGTTGCATTTTGAGCAGGAGGGTGATGGGTTCCTTAACAACATTGTGACTGGTGATGAAAGCTGGGTGCACTATTTTCGAAAACTGAAAGCACGCATTCGAAGAACTCGTCCCCACATGGAACACCCTGTCCTTCAGCATGACAATGCCAGACCGCACACGAGCGCTGCGACATCTGCAGCGATCCGCCGCCTTGGATTCACTGTCATCCATCATCCTCCATACAGTCCACTCTTGGCTCCATCTGATTTTCACCTCTTTCCAAAGTTTAAAGAACACCTGTGCGGTGTCCACTTTACAACTGATGAAGCAGTGCAAGCGGAGGTGAGGCAGTGGTTCAGACAACGAGGACCAAACTTCTACAGTGAAGGGATCCACAAACTGGTCTCTCATTGGGAGAAATGTGTTTATTGCCAGGGTGACTAGGTTGAAAAATAAATATGTAGAAATGGCAAATAAAGATGTGCTATTGTAATACAGTTCGGTTTATTTAAAAAGCTATTCCCAGAAAAAAAAAATCAGAGGCATTACTTTTCAGTATCTCTACGTAGATTTAACCTTGAATAGTGTAGATAATTCTTTCCCCTTTGTTGTAGCTATGCACACTGCTATTTATTTTTTAATTGGATTGGGTTAATAATAACAAATTTCATAAGAGAATTTATATATTGTGAAGCTACTTTGAAGATCCCTAGAGCCTTAAATAAGTGTCTGCAGGATGATCTTGGGTGGTCTCCAGAAATTATTGTAATTACATGCTTTTGTCCAATGAATACTTTTTTGCTCGATGATGAATTACCTCAAAATATGAAAGCAATGAATTTACCAAGATGTTTGTCACGAAAATTTTCAATAACCCTAATAGCATAATGCTGAACTCAAACGTTTCAATTAGATTGTCAATGTACTGCTTCCAATTCAATTTCTCATCAATGCACACACCTAAAAAGTTTGAATATTCTACCTTAGTTACAGGCTTCGTTTCACAGACTATATTTATGAATGGTAGCATGCCATTTACTGTATTGAACTGTATATACTGTTTTTTATCAAAGTTTAATAAGAGTCCATTTCCAGAGAACCACTTAATAATTTTCTGAAAGATATTATTTAAATAATAATCTTTCGTTGACTCTCATTTGTTGGGGTGAATACTATACTTGTATTATCAGCAAAAAGAACTAGCTTTGCATCATCATGAACATAGAATGGCATATCATTAATACACATCAAAAAAATCAAGCGCAGCTGGCTCGCAAATTTAAATCCAAAAGGCAGCTAGAAATAGTTGTGGATCAACTGGCACTTGTACATATGCAAGTCACCTACAATCCCTGATCATTTGCCATATGGTTCTTTGATTCTCTTACCTCAACAACTTCCTAGTCACTACAAACTTGGCATTGTCTGACAGACCTCTCCAAATGATCAACCTGATGAGTCACATGTCATGTCAACAACCCTGCAGTTTTAATACCAATAATTAGACCCTTCTCAAACCGGCTTAACTGTGAAAAATGTTGACTAACACATCTACCTGTCATTCTGTGCCTACTAACATCCTTGTCAAATCGAGATGTGATCATCACATATATGACTCATCTATTATGTGCCATTTAAGTATAGTCTCCTGTCTGATTGCAGTGCCACTACAGAGTCAGTGAGTATGCATCTAGGCTTCAATCTTGGCTCATTTACATATCAGATCTCGCTGTGATTTGTAAAGTTTTGTATTTATACCGTTCTTCCATCTAGATGCACTATTTTAAGTGTTCCTGAGTATTGTGTTACAAAAAACACAGTCAGTTACAATGTGTCACTAATAACTGCAAGAGGTTGCATTCTTCCAAATACCCAATATCATTAATAATTTTTATACCAACAGCAAGAATTTTAAGATTAATTACATAATTATTGTATCTGCTAGGCAGCAAAATTATATGCAGACAGTAATGTACAAAGTAAATGAATTACATCAGGTTTCACAGCAATTTCAGCAACAAATGTTTATTTTGTTAATATCAGAGGTTTTTAAAAATAAATGATGAACATTTATTCATATTAGGAGACAAACAGATTTGGCACTGTGATGTATCAGTAGTTACACACCATGAATGTGATTAAAATAAACTGCAATAACATAATATCAGAACATGACAGTATGGTTGAAATCAGCAATTTTTTTCCTAACATAGCACATTAAGCAGTAAGAGTGCAATCAGGTGTTTAAAAATTGATTTAAACTTTATTTAATCTTTTCAGAAAATTTACAGGAAAATATGCTGATGAACCCAAATGAAAGACAAACACAAAACGACATGCATCAATAAAAAAATCTGGCAGATTGCATATTATTATATACACTTTCAGCTTAGTACTAGTTGTAATATATTTTATCAAAATGGCACCTGCTTAGATTTGAAATTAAAAAAAAAAAAAAAAAAAAAAAAAAAAAAAAAAAAAAAAAAAATGTTACAAGGCACTTTCCAAAGGTAAGGGCCAGTTTAATATAAATTGTAAAAGCACAGGTGGCATCAAGTATGATATAAGTACCAGAAGCATTTAAGTTTCAGTTCACACCTTGTTAATTGACAACCATACTCTCTACAGTGGTTAGCAATAATTAAAAAATAAACCATTCAGACAGTAGTGAAGTGGAGTCTGCAAATCAAATTCTAAAAATAAAAAAGGCATTTCCAACAATAGATACAACACTGCCTGACAATAACATTTCACCAAGCCAGACATTTAATTTCAAAACACTGGATACCTATGTTTGGCTGTTGGTGATAAAAATTATTTTTGACTAGTATGAGGGAGAGTTGGAAAATAAATTTCCTTTGTCGACTGGTCAGAGTTGTGTATGAAAGGAAAAAATTAGAATGAGACATTACAGATAAGACATATCTTTATTTTTCTACATAATTTCCAAGTACATTGAGACAATTGTCAAACTGCTTTATAAACTTCAATACGCCATCCAGGAAAAGATCGGTGTGTTGCATATGGAAGAAGCATTGAAAGGCTATGGGTGAAAGATGATACAGCAGGTGAACACCCGCGTGCAAGAAACCAATACACCAGTGGGTCGAGGTTGACCGTGATCAAGCAGATGGCGCTATCGCAGTGCCTGCACAAAGTGGAGACCAGCCTCTCAGTCTTTTCCCAGAGCTATGGGGAAAAGGTGCATTTTGAAGTCAAAGGCAGAAGTGAGAACTGTTATCCGCAATGAATGGGCACATGGAGTATCAGGTGCAGAAATTCATAACCACCTTGTTGAGGTGTGTGGGCCAGGTGTGATGTAGAGGAAAATAATGCAAAGATGGTGCTCTAAAGTCAGTGATGGATGTCAGCAAATTCAGGACATACCGAGACCTGGACGTACACACATGACCACTACAGATGCAAATGTCAGGAAGATGGATGACATGATTAAAGTGAACCAAATATCACCATGACAAGAGTAGCAGAGGAACTTGGAATTGGACATGAACGAACTCATAAGATCATCCATGGCATTCTTTGATACAGGAAGGTACCAGCACAATGGGTGCTCCAACAACTGACCCCAACACATTTGGAACAATCCGTGGTGTTCAGTCTGGAACAGCTTGTGCATTACCATAGATATGGCATTGAATTTCTGTTTCAGATTGTGATGGCAGATGAAATGTGTTGCCACCATTACAAGACTGAAATGAAAGCCACATCCATGGAGTGGAAACATCTATCATCACCTGTCCGAAAGAATTTCAAAAGCACTCCCTCTGCAAGTAAAGTGCTACTCACCATTTTCTGGGACACCCAAGGGGATTTGTTGCTGGACTTTCTGGAGGATGCAACCATCACTGCTGCATGTTACTGTGCCAGTCTGTCAAAATTGAAAGAGGTGATTCGGAAAAAGTGGCCTGGCCTTCTCAGATCTGGCATTATGCTGTTGGATGACAATGAGAGATCACACTTGGCTACGCCAACACAAAACCATATTGAAACTCTTGGTTGGGAGCACCTACACCATCCACCATACAGTCCTGATCTCGCACCAAGTGACTGCCATATGTTTCCAGCTTTGAAGAAGACTCTTGGCAGAAGGTGCATTGGTAGCAATGCTGGTGTCAAAACAGCCGTTCAATGCTTCTTCCATTTGCAACTACCTGATTTTTTTTCTGGAAGGCTTTCTGAAGCTTATAAAGCAGTATGACAAATGTCATGAACCACAGACATTGCCGAGGTGGGGTGGCTTGCGTGCCTCAACGATGCAGATAGCCGTACCATAGGTGCAACCACAGCGGAGGGGTATCTGTGGAGAGGCCAGACAAACGTGTGGTTCCTGAAGAGGGGCATAAGCCTCTTCAGTAGTTATAGGGGCAACAGTCTAGATCATTGACTGAGCTGGCCTTGTAACATCAGCTAATGGGGCTTTGCCACACAGCTACTGCGAATGTCTGAAAGCAAGGGGAAACTACAGCCGTTATTTTTCCCGAGGACATGCAGCTCTACTGTATGGAAATATGATGATGGCATCCTCTCGGGTAAAATATTCCGGAGGTAAAATAGTCCCCCATTCAGATCTCCGGGCGGGGACTACTCAGGAGGATGTTGTCATCAGGAAAGACAATACTGGCATTCTACGGATCGAGTAGGAAAATTAGAAAATTTAAAACGGAAAATGGATAGGTTGAAGTTAGATATAGTGGGGATTAGTGAAGTTCGGTGGCAGGATGAACAGGATTTCTGGTCAGGTGAGTACAGGATTATAAATACAAAATCAGTTGGGGGTATCACAGGAGTAGGACTGATAATGAATAAGAAAATAGAAATGCGGGTAAACTACTATGAGCAGCACAGTGACCGCATTATCATTGTCAAGATAGATACGAAGCCAACACCGACAACAGTAGTACAGGTTTATATGCCAACTAGCTCGGCCGATGATGATGAGATCGAAGAAATATATGAGGAGCTAAAGGAAATTATTCAGACAGTTAAGGGAGAGGAAAACTTAATTGTGATGGGAGACTGGAATTCGGTAGTAGGAAAAGGAAGAGAAGGAACAATAATAGGTGAATATGGACTGGGCAGGAGGAATGAAAGAGGAAGTCGCCTGGTAGAATTTTGCACGGAACATGATTTAATCTTAACAAACACGTGGTTTAAGAATCACAAAAGAAGGTTGTATACGTGGAAGAGACCAGGAGACACCGGAAGGTATCAGATAGATTTTATAATGGTAAGACATAGGTACCGGAACCAGGTTATAAACTGCAGGACATACCCAGGGGCAGATATAGACTCTGACCATAACTTGTTAGTCATGAACTGTAGGCTGAAGCTGAAAAAACTGCAGAAAGGTAGGAAAATAAGGAGATGGGACTTGGATAAATTGAAGGAAAGTGAAGTTCTGGAGAATTTCAGAGGGAGATTTAGGCAACAATTGATAGAAACAGGGGGAAATAAAACAGTAGAAGAGGAATGGGTAGCATTGAGAGATGAAATAGTGAAGGCAGCAGAGGACAAAATAGGTAGAAAGGCAAGACCTACAAAAAATCCTTGGATATCACAGGAAATACTGAATTTAATTGATGAAAGGAGTAGATATAAAATTCAGTAAATGAAACAGGCAAAATGAAGTACAGACGACTAAAAACTGAGATTGACAGGAAGTGCAAAATGGCTAAGCAGGAGTGGCTAGAAATCAAATGCAAATCTGTAGAAGAATGTATAGCATGGTGAAAAGTAGATACCACCTACAGGAAAATAAAAGAGACATTTGGGGACAAGAAAAGCAACTCCACGAATATCAAGAACTCAGATGGGAAACCAGTTCTCAGTAAAGAAGGGAAAGCTGAAAGGTGGAAAGAGTACATAGAGCAGCTCTACAAAGAAAATGAACTTAGAGACGATGTTGTAGGAAGGGAAGAGGAAGTAGATCAAGATGAAATAGGAGATACTATACTGAGAGATGAATTTGACAGAGCCTTGAAAGACCTAGGTCGGAACAAGGTCCCAGGAGTAGATGACATACCCTCAGAGCTACTTAAGTCTCTGTGAGAGCCAGCCATGACAAGACTATTTGAACTGGTGAGTAGGATGTATGAGACAGGCGAAATACCCTCAGACTTTAAGAAAATTGTAATAATCCCCATTCCAAAGAAATCTGGCACAGACAGGTGTGAAAATTACAGAACCATCAGTTTGATAAGTCATGGTTGCAAAATTTTAACATGAATTATCTACAGGAGAATGGAAAAGCTGGTAAAGCTGACCTCGGGGAAGATCAGTTTGGATTCAGGAGGAACGTAGGAACCCGGGAGGCAATATTCACTTTACGTCTTATCTTAGAAGACAGATTAAGGAAAGGCAAACCTACATTTTTAGCTTTTGTAGATTTGGAGAAAGCGTTTGACAATGTTGACTGGAATACACTATTTCAAATTCTGAAGTCAGCAGGGGTAAAATACAGGAAAAGGAGAGTTATTTACAACTTGTACAAAAGCCAGACCGCAGTTATTAGACTCGAAGGGCATGAAAGGGAAGCATCAGTTGGGAAGGGAGTAAGACAGGGTTGTAGCCTTTCTCCAATGTTATTCAATTTGTACATCGATCGAGCAGGCGGTGAAGGAAAGCAAGGAAAAATTTGGAATAGGGATTAAAGTTCAGGGGGAAGAAATAAAAACATTGCATTTTGCTGATGACATTGTAATTCTGTCAGAGACAGCAAAGGACCTGGAAGAGCAGTTGAATGGAATGGACAGTGTGTTGAAGAGAGCGTATAAAATGAACATTAACAAGAGCAAAACAAAAATAATGGAATGCGGTCTTAGAAAATCAGGCGATGCTGAAGGAATTAGATTAGTTAACGAAACAATGAAGGTGGTAGATGAGTTTTGTTACTTGGGTAGTAAAATAACATGTGATGGTCGCAGTACAGAGGATATAAAACGCAGAATGGCAATAGGAAGAAAAGCATTTCTGAAAAAGAGAAATTTGCTAACATCGAATATTAATTTAAGGGTAAGGAAGTCTTTTTTGAAGGCATTTGTGTGGAGTGTTGCCTTGTACGGGAGTGAAACATGGACGATAAGCAATGTGGACAGGAAAAGAATAGAGGCTTTTGAAATGTGGTGCTACAGAAGAATGCTGAAGATCAGGTGGGTAGATCGCATAACTAATGAAGATGTACTGAACAGAATTGGTGAGAAAAGGAATTTTTGGCATACCCTGACTAAAAGAAGGGATTGCTTGGTATGACACATTCTTAGACATCGGGGAATCGTAAATTTAGTACTGGAGGGAAGTGTGTGGGGTAAAAATCGCAGAGGGAGACCAAGAGACGTGTATAGTAAGCAGATTCAAGTGGATGTGTGTTGCTGTTCTTATGAGGAGATGAAAAGGCTTGCTCAGGATAGAATAGGGTGGAGAGCTGCATCAAACCAGTCTCCGGACTGAACACCATAACAACATGACAAATGTCTCATATACTTGAAAATTATGTAGAAAAATAAAGATACATCTTTTCTTTAATGTCTTGTTCTAATTTTTTTCCTTTCATATGCAACTCTGACCACAGGCAACAGGGGAAACTTATTTTCCAACTCCCCCTCATAGTTCACTCTTTTCAATATAATCAAGAAGTGAATAACTTACCCAAAGGACAGGCTCTTAGATAGACAAAAAAAAAAAAAAAAAAAAAAAAAAAAAAAAAAAAAAAAAAAAAAAAAAAAAAAAAAAGATAGAAGCTTTCACAACCAATGGCCGCTTCTTCAGGAAAAGAGGAAGGAAGGAGGGGGAAAAGGGAAGTTTGCGGGTTTTAAGGGGGTGGAAGAGGAGTCATTCCAATCCCGGGAGTGGAAGAACTTACCTAAGGAGGGAAAAGGGAAAGGTGAACAAGCCCACACACACCCACACACATACACATGCAAAGACACCAAGGTACACATTATACTTTATATTTATTATACCTTGGTGTGTTTGCATGTGTTATTATACACCAAGGTATAATAAATAGAAAGTATAATGTCTATCTTGGTGTCTTTGCATGTGTATGTGTGTGGGTGTGTGTGCACTTGTTTACCTTTCCTTTTCCCCCCTTAGGTACGTTCTTCCACTCCCGGGATTGGAATGACCCCTCTTCCACTCCCTTAAAACCCGCATCCTTACCTTTTTTTCCCTCCTTCCTTCCTCTTTTCCTGAAGAAGCGGCCATTGGTTGTGAAAGCTTGTATCTTGTCTTTGTGTTTTTTTTTTTTTTTTTTTTTTTTTTTTTTTTTTTTTGTCTATCTAAGAGCCTGTACTTTGGGAAAGTTATTCGATTTTATACATATTTATCCCACCAGGAAAGTTTCCTTCTGTTATATTCGTCTAATCAAGAAGTGAGATACACACAAAATCGATGGGCATACTCCTATAAATATCTATAACTGCTACCTCTAACAATGGAAAGTCCCAGTTGGAATATCAACAACATTATCAGAATATATTATTCAAAAGAAATAGAGTGGCTGGTCAGTAGATACCTTAGCTTGGTACTGCTAATTGTCACATATAATAAAGGTGTGAATGGAGATCAAAATAAATGTGCGCACTAGATTTCAGAAATATTTTCCTTTGTAGGTAGGATAGGAGGAAAGACAAAGGGGAGGAGAGAAAGGTTACTCACAACCTAGTCCATGAGATAAGGATGGGTCGATACTTATTTTCATCTCCATTTGTTTCTTTTTTGTTTGCGACTATTGGCAGTACAAATCTAAGGTAAGTACTGGCCAGCCACTCTATCTCTTTTGAATAATATTTTCACATTTCAGTGGAGAATTTCTATCAGATTAATCGAATATTACCTTCATGGTCCATATCCTTCTTATTGTTTTAACCATTTTTATCTGTTTGCTATCATTCATGTCTGTTGTCTGAACTCCTTATTTCTCTTCATTGCTGTCAACATACCATCTCCTGATGTGTTTAATTACCTTCTCATATATAGCCTACTCCTTCGCAATTTAATGTCCATATCCATTTATTTGTTTAATAGACATATCCCTCACTGATCAATTGTTATCTGAGACACAACTACACTGCCAGCGCTATCTTTTGTTATCTAAGTCTGTAATGATGTTATCTTTGTTTTCAACCCTTTTACCATCAATTTTGCACTGTTAGCATCTTCAAAGTGCTGCTGGTGATCTTTAATGGGCTGAGAACAATCTTTTATGTGTCATTGGTGATCTTTTGAGTGCTACCAAATAACGTTTTTTGACCCTGGGTGATCTTTATTTGTATGATGATCCATTCCCTGTGTCTAGCCTCTTTTCTTTGGCACTCAGGAAGTAAAGTTTCATCACAATTTTTGTTAAAACTTTCATTAAAAAAAATAATAATAAAAATAAAAAAAAATCTTTTTCACTCTTCCTTACATACTAGAAGCTAATCAATCACCCTACAATTTCATATCTACACACAATTTAATTACCATGTATATCTGCCCTATCTCACAATACCTACGATCTTCTGTAAACAAGCATTTATCATAGCCAAACTACAATCCCACATTCGTTTCCTCCAGTCCTGATGGATGAAGACTGCTCTCACCATATTTTTAAGTGAGTTTATGTCCATGTTATTGTTATGTTGCATGCATTGCTGCACACCTAAAACCATGTCTCATACTATTTATTGTATATATTTACAGTTTTCTTTATTATTTCTTGTCTGCATGATACAAAAATGACTCATAATTGTTTTTAACAAATTACAATCTTTGCAGTCATTACCACTTTCATGAAAGTACTGTAATTGTTTTTAACAAATTACAATCTTTACAGTCATTACCACTTTCATGAAAGTAAAATTCAATTTATTCTTCCCTGTACAATGCACTAGCATGGATAAATGATAATTTGAGGTCTATGTGTTTAACAAAAACATTTAACTGTCTGGATCATGAAACACCATTGCATAAGTTGAAAAGTTATGGAATATGGGAGAAAGTTCAGCAAGGATTCATTTTATATCAATAAAGTAAAAAGCAGAAAATTCTTCTCCATTTTCAACAAACAAGGGCAGCTTCAAATCTGACTGTGGTCATGTATAATTGTGGAAACACCAACAATTCAGACAAAGAGGCTTCCACAGCGTAGTGAAATATCTGCAACTGAAGAGTTTGGTCTGAGATCTGAAATGTGCCAGTTCTATATGTACTGCAGAAGATTTAATAGAGTAGTATCATCAATTTCATGTGGTTATTAGGCATACAGTGAATAGTAATCCACAAGTTGTAGGTCACTTCAGCACCAATGATGCCTGTCACTTGGGTTCTGTGGACAGCCTCAGTTCATGTAGGCAATTGACAGAATTGGTGACATCTGCTGGTCTCCCATTCGGGGTGTAAGCAGAGCTCGCAATTTGCAGCATTGTTCCCAGAGTTGATTGGGATCCTTTGGTTTGCAGACAAGTGGAGGCTTGCAAACAGAGGTTTCGGTGATACTGTGACAGTCTTGGCTGGTAATTTTGGGACCTGCATTATTCCGTGGAGAATAGTAGGACTCCCCTTGATTGATCAGGCGTGCAGTATACAATGCAAACAGCTGCATAACAGAATCAGACTACACTGAGATGCAAGACACTTTGACTATCAAAATATTAACATTAAAATTTTAAAGTATTCATAATCAAGTTCCTGAATTTATTGCACTGAAGAAAATTTGCTGCATTCAAATTATATTCGGGTCTGGGAACGAAGGAAGAAAAGGAATCTTAGGGTTTAATGTCCCGTCGACTACATGGTCATTAGAGATGGAGCTTACAGTCAGATATTTGGGTAAGGATAAGGGAAGGAAATCAGCCACGCCCTTTGAAAGGAACCATCCCGGCATTTGCCTGGAGTGATTTAGGGAAATCACGGAAAACCTAACAGGTCTAAGAGAAATCACATTAATGGTTGGGTGTTTTTACCAGCCATAAGGTAGCACAATGAATGTTCTAGGGTCATTCAAAGATAATCTAAGTTCAGTAGCACAAAGTACACCAGTTCAAACCATATTAGTTGGTGGTATCTTTAACTAACTGAGTATAGACTGGAAAGTGTATGGTTTCATTGCAGGTGGTACAGACAAACAATCTTGTGCACTACTTTTGAACACATTGTCTAAAACTGCCTTGAGCAGCTAAATCAACAGCTTGGCACACTATGGAAATAGTTTAAACCTTGTAGCTACAAACAGTTCTGAGCTAATCAATGATGTCAGTGTTGATACAGGATTTAGTGATCACGACTGGTGTCTCAGTGGTGATGGTTACTAAAGTTGATAAAGCTGTCAAAACGGCTAGGAGAGTATTTTACTAGAAAGAACTGACAAGCAATTAGTAGTGCCCCACAAAGACATGGAATGGACAAAATACAGCTCCAGTACAATAGAAACTGTTGAATAATGGACAAAACAGAAAGCAAACAGTGTTCCAGTACTTATAACAAGGTAACAGTAAGTGCACATCAATCAAGGATACTAAACAGGTCTTTGTTGTTGGAAATATCAGATACACATATGACACTGGACTTTCGTGATTATATGCACGTACTGGACCTCATCAAATTTCGTAGCATTTGCATATCCAGCATCACTCCTGCTGCATACAACATCATTTATAACACTGACCTCATATGTTTCATCCACGCATAATACCAGTGCCATGACTGGTGCAGTGACCATGCGGCAGACTGCCACGTTATCACTGTAGTGCCTTTCCTTCAACCTCTCCATGAGATCCTTATACTATTCTGAACAATCAATAGTGCTCAATCTCCCAAATGAAACTGCCACCATTTCAGCCAGAAAATATACATTTTTTGTTCTCAATGGCAGAATATGTCTTTGCCATCCTTTGCATTGTGAATGACATCTCCTTCTCATCACATTCATCTGCCACTTTACTGAGTACACTGAACTGATTAGCAACATCATCCTGCTACCAACAACAAGTATGAGATAGCAAAATGGTCAGTCTTACAATGGTTCACAGGCACCCGTGAGGAAAATCAGGCAAGGGCTTTATGAGGAGCAATTTGCTCACAAGACACATTCTTAGTTGTAGTGCCATCTTCAAATCCTTATCAACTGTCCTCCTACTCTTGTCGATGGCAGACTTTTTATACATAATCAGCAAACAAACATTTATTTTCTAATTAATACATACACTGTGTCTCCCAAGCTATTCACTGTACTCCCAAGCACATCATGTGTACAACTTCACACAGCCAATGATACATTGCCAAAGCCATCTACAGTACGACAGCGCAGTTCATTCATCTTACAAATGATTTCATCTGTTCTTTGGAATTCCTGTAATGAACATGGTACTACGAGTGAATTTTTTTTTACAAAAGTTCTTACTTTCATCACACCTACAAAAGGCAGCACTATTACACTATGGGGAAAAACAACTAGACATAGGGCCTCTTCATCCCTTCATCTCCATAGCCACAAATACAAATCACCATAACCACTTGTCAAAAAGCACCAAAGAGTGCAGAGTATTCCACAGTAGTAAACTGTATCAAAAACATTGGACATACCCACGACTACACACCACCATCCTCTAGACATGAAATGAGGTGCAGATGGTCGTTGTGAAAATGTGGATCTGTGATGGTAAATACTCAAGACCTCTGTCACTCTCTCACATTTATGGAAACTGCTACAGATGCTCTTAGAGGTCACAGTGGGACTGCACATGGTTACAGTAAGTCCTCATACAGCTCACAGTGGAAGATTCACAATCTCTCTGAATTATTCCCCCCTCCCCCCCATAAAACTGTTTGCATCTAAAATGAATGGTCCGAATTTGACAAGGAGCTGCACATAGTGAATGAGGCAGTTCAGTATTTCAGGGATGGCAAAAAGTGACAGTACACCATCCTAGACACAGAACACAATCCTTTGACAGATGCCATTCTCCATCCACCAAAATGTCACAGACAACAAAAATTTTGCCATCTTGTCCTGATCTCACAGTACACCGCGGACATCCATCAACTCAAACTGGTCGTCACTACAATTGCCAACCACCTCTTGTGTACCAATGCCATCTGAAACTACCTCGATTATTACAAACTAGTAAAAGAACATGTGTGAGACTCAACAGTGTCAAATTACTTACCAATCAGTTTTTTCCCAATGTCAATAGTGTACAAGGACAAATGACAGGTTTAAAACCAGTGATCTCAGTGATGTTTCCTAGCAGTGCACTTATCCAGTTATACTGGTGTCAACATATTGTTCTATATTCAATAGTATGCATAACCTTGCCCATCTTGGGGTAAGCTCAACAGTAAGCATGATAACATAACACTTTGTTTAATCATCATCGAGAAAGACTGTCACAAGTGGGTGCAGGCTTGCCTCGCATACTAGCACATTAAGGTGAGACATCACCTACAGACACTACTGGGCACACTTTAGATACAAAGTGACAACTTCCATCATGAGCATCTTAACTTCAATATGTCCTTCTACTCTGACTATTGTATTCCACGGCTTGCAGCTGGCCTCGTATTCCCACCGGAAATTCAGTCCTCATGCATATCCATACTGAAATAGGCATTAAACTGAAACTAGATGGATTACAATTAAGGCATTCAATGGTCAAAGTAAGATGACATATGGAAGATTAATCATGCGTGTTATGTGCTTGGTTAGACCTTGCAGGAGTGTTAAGCCCATACGCCTGGGGTGTCGTAGAGACTTAGTGCAACTGCTTAGTAAGGGGTCCAGGGTTCATATCTCAGCCCTGCCACAAATTTTCATATCTCCTTGTAGTATTTTACAATGTCTACTAGCAGCTGGGAAAAAAAGTTAAAAAGCTCCACAGAGTGCTTGCCCATGAAATCCAAATTTCTGGGTTTGAATCCAAACATGGCACATAGTTTTAAACTACTAGGAAGTGTCATATCAGTGCACACTCTGCTGAAAATTAAAAATTTCATTCTGGAAACATCCCCTAAGCTGTGGCTAAGACAGGTCTCCATATCCACAATACTCTTTCTTCCCGGAATGGTTGTCCTACAAGGTTCACATGTGAAGTATGGAAGGTAGGACACAAGGTGCTGGCTGAACTAAGGTTGTGATCCCCGCTGTGAGATGTGCACTGGTAGCTCAGCAGAGCACTTGCCCACAAAAAGCAAAGGTCCTGGGTTCAAATCCCAGTGTGGCACAGTTTTGCTCTGCCAGGAATTTTCATCTCCTTTGCATGAGTGCCATCACAACAGATGTGATAACCCCAGTATTTGTTTAATTAGGGATTCCCCAAATTGGCTACTTGGGCACATCACTACAGACCAGGGGCACCAGTTAGGATTTGCAACCTTTAACAGCTTCTGCAATCTCTGCAGAATCATGTAACAGGACAAATTATTCTGTTAGCTCATTACAGAATTTCAAAATGTTTGGGGCCGGTAAACTGACACCAGTAACAAGGAACATCATCTTTCTGAACTGTATACTTATCTGTGCAATGTTTGATGTATCTTTGCCAAATCGGCCAAGCCATTCAGTTCTGTTTTATGAAGCGAAGTGAAAAGATCTAATAAATGTATTTCTAAAGTAAAAGTGCTCTTTCTGGAGAATGTCAGCCAGAAAAGTTTCACATTGGTGACCACAAGTTTAATTGAACCGCACCAAGTCATAATCAGTGTCATCATGCCACCTGTGTCATGTATCACCTCCATTTACACCGGATACCGGTGCACATTTCGAGACAATGGAGACACCACCTCATGGTCCCAACAGACAAAGGACTGTCTACCATTCAGCCACCAGCGTGCCTATCCTGCCTGGATATCAAACTTTTCTAGACAGTGCAGCAAGCTACACAGTTTCACAACAGTCCCCAGACACTTTTACTTCACCAAACCACACGAGTGAAGTAGGACATGAGTGGTCAAACGACTCCAGCTATCTAACACCCTCACAATATCCAAGTGCCTCTCTGATGAACAGTGTAACAAACAGTGTATTTCCTGTGCCAAATCTTCTGCCGATTTTGAAAACATTCCATGGTTGCAATTCTTGCGCATGAATTTTGTAGAAGCAAAGGGCCAACTGTTGTCTGCTCCACCATGTGTACCAGGATATCCATCAGCCAACAGATCCGAAGGACAGTTAACTTGTAACCAGCAATCGAATAATGTGTTGCAATTCGTTCTGTAGAGCACAAACAATGTCAGATATTCTTTGGTAGTTTTCCCGGGTTATAACCAGAACAATCATTAGAACAATGCACGGTTCTACTTTGCATACTCTCAACGTGGATATCACAGACATTTTCCACGGTGACTACACCAGTTCACCTGTTGATTACAGTGCTTTTCTGAACAATTTGGGCCCACAGTATGGTGACTCTGACTTTGTGTACATGCTTCCATGAGTTCAGCTGTGTTCCGCTACACGAGTAGCACCTGCCATGCTGGCACATCAGCGTTGGAGTGGCAATGTATTTAAATTATGCTGTACTTGTGTTCAAAGCTAAAGTTTTTATGCATCCTGAATGGTATTTAACATACTTTAGAACCTTATAAGGGATTTTATGAAGCTATTAAGAGTCAGATGCATTAAATATATTATGTTAATACCATATACTGTATCTCTTACAAGCTCTTCTAACACGATAGATGACTAGAAGGCTAGGCAAAGCAATAGGCTGATGGAGCGTTGGCACCTAAAATTAAAAGTAGTGCTCAAGTGTCATGAACAAGCATGGGAGAGATCCTCTGATGAGGACTCCTAGGGATCCAAATAGATGTCAAAGTAGTTCTTAATTCCTCCCTTGCAAAAATTGCCTACTGGGAGCCATTTGTACTGCTGTAGGAACTCTGTGTCAGAACATTGTCTCCATCTACATCCAACTCACCACATATAAACCACAAGATAAGTGTCCGATGAGTCACAGTAAGGCGAAAATAACAGCCATAAAGAAACTTGATAGCTTTCACACAATAAGGCTTTCGTTGGTCAGAGAGAAACGCACACCCCCACACAGACATGACTGCCATCTCTGGCTGCTGTGGCCACAAACTGTTATGTGTGGAAAAGAGGCTGCCATAAGATGTGGCCTGGATAACTTCGGGACCAGAAAATTTACTGTAAAGATAACATTACTTTCTTCGGTGCCAAAATTATTCAGGTAACAAATTCTCCATCCACAACAGTTCCTGCTCCTCTATGGTTCTATCCTACATTGATCCCATTTCTTATATATTCTGTTTTGTATGTGTCTGTATATTTTACTGCCCCCCCCCAACCCACCCACACCTATGCATTTCTATTTCCAGTTTTTTCTCTCTATCTCTTTGAATGTGCTGTGTATGTGTGTCCATTTTATGATGAAGGCTAGTGGCTGAAAGCTAAGTACATGTGTATAAGAATCTTTTATGGGTGTCTGTCACTACTCAATGCAAGTTTTTGGAGTGAGTTGCATACTACTCTAATTATCAAAGTTTTGGTAAGGTGAGTGCTAACAGTCATCATGTATTTAATAAAATGCATCTTTAACCAACAAATGTTTATTAAATCCTTAAAATTGAGTCTCTTTCAATAAAATTACAAAGGTCATACTGGATTATCCTAGCAGTCAAATAAACATAAAATATTTTATGTTTGTATGACAGCTAGGATAATCCAGTATGACCTTTGTAATTTTAGTAAAAGTGACTCCTGCTGTTTTCAGCCAGATTTATTTTATTCAATGCCTTTGACTAACCTGTTTTAATACCTTTTTATCTATGGTGATGGTTCTGAACTGAAACTAGTCGAGTTTAAGGATTTAATAAACAGTTGATAGTTAAAGATGCATTTTATTATTCTCATTATATTGTTACGTTACTTGAGGGAATTTTGTATGATATCTAAGCTGCTTTATTCCCAGTGTGAAACTAAAAACTTGTTCTGCCATACTTAAGACAATTTGCCATACCCGTATCTGATGCCCAAAACATGTACATCATATTTGTTTATAGCCAGTGTTTTCACATCCGGTTTAATATAGGACCTTGTTTCATAGAAGTCAATTTGTTAGTGCAACCAGCAATCAGATTGTCAAGTAGGAAATATATTATACTTGGTAATGAATATGTTAGTCATTACATAAGTAGTGAAGTAATGAATCACAACTATTTAACAGTAATAAAATAATACAGAAAAGTCATGTAAATACAAACAATAAAAGTAATAAATTTTGTAACACCTCTTTCACCGCTTTGCACTTAATCCATCCTTACTCTTGAAAAGTACCTATTGGCTCAAACTTAAACCATCAATAAAGGTTTTACCTTACTGGGTTATCAATAATCTGAAACAGACAGCATGCCAGCACAGGAAAACTAAAAATCAGAAATTGCTGCTAATTTGCTTACAGCTTTCCAATGTGTGTTTATCTCTGCGGTAGGGAGTTCTCCCTTGTCCTGCACTAGGTGGCCAGTCGTTGTCAACACTACAACAAGCATAACAACAAAAATGTGACACACATGATCAAATTCCGTTGCTTCTAAAATATAGCATGCCAATTACATCACATATAGGTGTGGATGAATACAGCTACTCTGAGACTATAATAGTGGAATAAAGTAAAATACTGTACTTCACTCAAAGCAAATAGGGGGCTTTACAAACAGAAACTTCATTAATTACTCCAATTCACTTTTGTATAAAATGATTTACAATCCATAGTGTGGAACAGCAACAGCCTATTCAGCTATAATTTTGCACAAATCATCATCCACAATATACTCAAAGCAAATCATCATGTCATGTTGTTTCAAAGGCAAAACTGTACCAGTACTACCACTGAACAAATGTTGATTACAAATTGAACTAGCACACACAAAAGCACTAGGTACCATCTGCTGCAGTAGTGTCTCATCATCACTTGTTTCTGAATCTGAATCAAACTCACTTTCACTAGCATCAACATCCATGTCTCGAAAACTTTCAGAACTGTCACTGAAATTATTGTCACTTTCTAAAAGAAGCTGTCCATCTCTCAACCTGATAAAGTCTTATTTTCACCACTGCAGCTGCTTCGCTGAAAGCAAACTGTCAACATGTGGCCTAGAGCAAACTGTTATAATTAGCCCATGCAGTGTTGCCTGAAGAGAGCTGCTGTGTAATGGACAAAACTCATCGGATACCACAATTACAATTTCAGGGTAACAGCTCACCATCCCCTTAAGTTATCAGCCACAGAACATGGTGGACTGATATATATATCCATCAATCACACTTAAGGGTTAAGTGAATGCTCTTTTAGCATATGCTATCAAAGTTTACAGAACTCTACAAACAAAACAGAACAATTTACACAAAATACCAAATGAAATCTCTACAATATTTTTACATTTTTATTTTATTTATTTTAATTTTCATCCAAGTGTCACTGAGAATTAAAATAAAACAGATCCACATACATCTTATTAGGAGAAAGTTGAGTCTGGGAACAGTTAAAGCCATATCCTGCATGAAGATTCAAACCAGGTCAGTTGTATTTTGAAAGCATTACTTTCCCAACTAACCAGCCTCAATAAATAAACATTATGGATTAACTCCAAGGCATTAATCTTTTGTTAATACTTCTTCATTCCTACCAAACTTCACAAACAAATGACTTGACCACTGCTCCATGCTTGTTACCATATTTACCTGAATCTAAGCCACTTATCTCCCATTTTTCAGGATCCAAAACCCACATGCAGCTTAGTTAGAATTGGGAGCAAAGCAAACAGAAGTTCTGAGAAATGACACTGGGAGCTGTCACAACTAAATTTTGCCATAAAATATAAGCAGAATTAAAGAATCACAATGGCACCATAGCTTCTAGTAGAAGATGAAAACTGTTTTCTAGCTGCCAAAGCTTTTGATTATACCCTCCATAGTCATCATCAGTGGTAAATCTGACTGTTGTGATCTGGAGGCTTTCACTTATATAAACAGATGTCTCACTGGCTGGCTTGCATAACAGTGGTAACGTGGCTCCACACTATACACCTGGATTTTTCTAGTGCACTCTATTCTGTGTTACTGAGCAAAGTGGTGCAGTGGTAACACACTGGACTTGCATTCGAAAGGATGGTGGTTCAAATCCACCTCTGGCCATCCAGATTTAGATTTTCCAAGATTTCCCTAAATCATTCCAGGCAAATGCCGAGATAGTTCCTTTGAAAGGGCACAGCCAATTTCCTTCCACATCCTTACCCAAACACTTCGAACTTAAGCTCTATCTCTAATGACCATGCTGTCGGTGGGATGTTAAACTCTAAGCTTCCTTCCTTCTATTCTGTGTTGCTAGCAGCACCATCTCTTGCAACAGTCAGTAAACTATGAGAAGTTCTAGAAGTTTTGGAAGTCATCCTCTGTTCTTTCTCCTTCTTCAGTGTGCACTTCCATGCATTGCTGAGGACATATCTGGAGTCTCTAGTATCGTTATTTTCACAAAAACAGATTTCAGCTGCTTCCGTGATGACGAGAGTCCCAATTTTGGAGTATTGCAGCCCAGTGTGGGATCCTTATCAGGTGGGTTTGACAGAGGACATCGAAAGAATCCAAAGAAGGGCAGCTTGTTTCGTATTGTCACGATACAGGGTAGACAGCATTATGGAATTGATACAGGATCTGGGATAAGAATCATTACAACAACGGCGCTTATCGCTGCGGCGTGGGCTACTTGCGAAACTCCAATCGCCAACATTCTCCTCCGAATGCGAAAATATATTGTTGGCTCCCACTTGCATAGGTAGAAATGATCATCAGAATAAAATAAGAGAAATCAGAGCTCAAACAGACAGATTCAGGTGTTCTTTCTTCCCGCATGCTATTTAAGAATGGAATGGGAGATAAATAGTATAATTGTGGTTCGATGAACCCTCTGCCAGGCACTTAAATGTGATTTGCAGAGTATCCCATGTAGATGTAGATGTAGATTGTTTGAAGCATAAGCCAGTATTCTCATTTCTTCAAACAGAATCTTACGTTTATTTAACAGGCTGTGTTCAACCAGCGATGATTTTTTTTTTTTTTTTTTAAATGCCTCTACTTCAGGTGATGCAGTGTTTGGCAACAGTTCTTATAGACTGTCCTATGTAATTTTTGCCACACTCGTAAGGAATGCCATAAATTCCCAGCACTCTGAGGCTGAGATTGTCTTTGACATGTGGCATCATTTCTTTAATTTTCTTAAAAGAGCAAAATACTGGTCTGATTCCTTGCCTATTTAGGATTTTACTGATCCTACTAGTTGTGGCACCACAGAAAGGAAGCCATGTGATGATTTGGTCCTCTTGATTTGTTGAAATCATGGAATCACATCACATCTACATTTCCTAGACAATGTAGATATAATATCACGGACAGAATATCTGTTCTTTCTGAAGACTATCACCAGATGGTTACTCTCAGAGTCGAGGGTTCTAGTCTGAAATAATCCTCGCTCTGTGTACCAAGGTGTTTAGCACAACTTTATTCTGAGTTGTATGATGAAAACTACATGCATTAAAATACAAGTCTGTATGCATCGGCTTTCTGTACACAAGAGTGCCCAAGTCGACATCTGATTTCTGTTCAACTAACATGTCTATGAAAGGTAGGTTCCCATTCTTCTCTGCTACTACTGTAAATCTTATATTAGGATGTATGCCATTCAAGTGATCAACAAGCTGCTGCAGTGCCTATTGCCATGAGAGCAGATTAAAAATGTATCATCAACAAAACTGAAGAAGTAGGATGGATGAAAAGGGAGCACTGTTTAATGTTTATTGTTCAGTGTCCTCCATGAAAAAGTTGGCAGTGGTAGATGACAGTGGCGAGCACATGGCTGTTGCATTAGTTATTTCGACCATACAAAAAATAAGTGGTCATCAAAGTGTGCAGAAATAACTTCATAATTTCACGAGAGAAATGAACAGCCAACAGTTTTAATGTGTCTTCCACTGGTACCTTCGTAAACAGAGAGACCATTTTAAGGCTGACCATAATATCATTTGGACCTTTCCTCATCTGCTTTGTGATGTCAACAAACATTTTTGGGTTGTTAATATGATGAGTACAGGGGCCAACTATAGGTTCTAATAATATGGTCAAGTACTTTGCCAACTGATAAACAGGAGACCCAGTGACACTAACAATAGGTCTTAATGGGACCCCATTGTTGTGGTGTCACTACTCACCAGAATGCCGGTGTTGTATGCAAGTTGCCACACCACTTCAAGTATAGCTCCATAGTACTTCGGCCACCAGGGGCACCTGCAGTCTTGGTACCTCTTTGCTTTTACCTCACGTGCTCACCAATACAAAGAAGGGGGCTCACCTCCATATGCTGGCGCACCACACCAGTACGAGAGGGTTCCAGACAATACAGAACAGTTCCACACAGTTTGTCAGTTTCGATCCAGAAGATCAACAGAGGAGAGCCAGCAGTCGACTTAGCACAAGTCACAACTGTATTGTCAGGAATTTATTTCATTGCATTAATAAACATATGTGGACTAATCAATTCTTTTAGTTACAGACCCATGTCCACATCCTTGCTCATCATGATCCACCTCCTGAAGCTGCTACCTACAGCATAGCAGAAATACAGCACTCATCCTCAAGATAGTCGGCCTCTGCAGTCTAGTGAACAGCATGGTGGGTTGGCATGGGTGGTTGCATATCAGATCAGTGCATGGCATTTGTTTGATTGACTTAACTGGATGATTAGTGCCAAGTAAAAATTCATGCTTCCAATCAGATTGCTGTTTTTTTAAACATGTTTTTAAAGTTTTCTTAGCTTCGTCCAAATCTGTGTAGTTTCATTTTTTGGCTACTTATTTGGATGTGAATAATTTCCCTTCACTGATGCGAGTAATTTCCTTTACTGTCAATAAAATTACTGGGTTTTGTACCCCAGAATAATTTTACCGACAGACATAACAGCCACTGAAGCCTTCATTTTCATTTAAAACTTTCCTTCAAATCCCAGAAAAGTGAAACAATAATTTACTTTGGCAATGACATATCCTTTACTTCTTTAATGCCATTCATCAGTATCACAATCAACATCAGAATCAAATACACATCAAAGGTGAAATGTCAATAATGGCTTTAGTGTGTGTTTACAGTATTAATGGAAATTTGAAAACTCATTCACTTTCACAAAACTCATTCACTTTCAGTGGTTCATGGTGTGGGTTCCTGTAGTCAAGTCCTAGTTCATGAAACACAGGCAACGTATGAGTGGCCAAGTAAGTGGTCCTGACAGTTGGGATACTAGTTACTTTTAAATAAGGTTGGGCATCTCGGACATATTCTGAGGGGTAAAACCCAGTGGGGCCCTGGGCAAGTAAGGCTAGCAACCTGCTTCCCAGGTACTTAAATATCATGCTGACAACAATCAGAGCAAAATGCCTCGGAACTTTGGAGGTGATGGAGTCCCACCTCTAATTGACAGACCAGGGACCCCTCAGATACGACTTGGCAAACGAACTGGGATGTGATGGGGAGCTATTAATATCAATGGGGATTACAATGGAAAGAAGGTAGCACTGGCAGAGGCTTCAAATAAGATGGGGTTAGAAGTTTTAGCTGTTAGTGATGTTAGAGTAAGGGGAGAGAAAGAGGACGAAGTCGGAGAATACAAGGTCTACCTGTCTGGAGTCAAAGTAGGAAGAGCACAGTGGTGTGTAGGATTTTACATCAGGAAAGCAATCGAACCCAGCATAATTGCAATAAGGTATGTAAATGAACGACTGATGTGGATAGATTTGGCCATCTCCAGCAAGAAAATTAGGATGGTGGCAGTGTATTCACCATGTGAAGGGACAGATCAAGATGAGATGGACAGATTTTACAATGCACTTAGTGATGTAGTTGTTTGAGTGAAGGATAAGGATAGTGTTTTACTCATGGGTGATTTCAACGCTAGGATAGGAAATCAAACAGAAGGTTATGGGTAAGTTTGGAGAGGATATGGAGGCCAACAGGAACAGAAAACAGCTCTTGGATTTCTGTTCCAGTATTGGTTTAGTTATCACAAACTCCTTCTTTAAGCATAAGGACATTCACTGCTACACTTGGGAAGGAAGGGGAACAAGATCTATCATTGACTATATAATAACAGACCAGGAATTCAGGAAGACAGTCAACGACACACGTGTTTTCAGGGGGTTCTTTGATGATACTGATCATTATTTAATCTGCAGTGAAATTGGTTTTGTGAGACCAAAAGAGCAGAAAGTCAGGTCCATGTGTAGAAGGACAAGAGTGGAGAAGCTTCAAGAGAAGGAAATTAGGCACAAATACATAACAATGATCTCGGAAAGGTACTAGTTAGTTGAATGAAATGATTTACAGTCACTGGAAGAGGAATGGTCAAGGTACAGGGACACACTGCTGGAAGCAGCTAGAGAATGTCTTGGAACTGTAGTGTGTAAAGGCAGGAAGAAGCAGACAGCTTGGTGAAATAACACAGTCAAGGCAGCCTGTAAAAACAAAAAGAAGGCATTTCAAAAATGGCTCTGTACTAGAAATCAGGCAGACGGAGAAAGCTATATTGAAGAAAGAGATAAAGCCAAACGGATAATTGCAGACTCCAAGCAGAAATCATGTGAAGACTTTGGAAACATGCTAGAAACTCTGGGTCAAGCCGCGGGAAAACCATTTTGGAGCGTAATTAGCAATCTTCGAAAGGGAGGGAAGAAGGAATTAACAAGTGTTTTGGACAGGTCAGGAAAGCTGCTAGTCAATCCTGTGGATGCCTTGAGCAGATGGAGACAATATTTTGAAGAATTGCTCAATGTAGGTGAAACGTTCAATGATATGTCAGATTTTCAGGTAGAAAGGGATAGGAACGACGATGGAAACAGGATCACATTTGAAGAAGTTGAGAAAATAGTCAATAGATTACAGTGCAATAAAGCGGCTGGGGTGGGTGAAATTAAGCCGGAACTTGTCAAATACAGTGGAATATCAGTTCTCAAATGGTTAAACAGGATAACTGAAAAGGCCTGGGAATCGGGACAGGTTCCGTCTGACCGGACGAAAGCGGTAATCACGCCAATTTTCAAACATGGAAATAGAAAAGATTGCAACAACTATCGAGGTATCTCTTTAATTAGCGTTGTAGGCAAAATATTCTCAGGAATTGTTGAAAAGAGAGTGCGAGTATTAATTTAGGACAAGTTAGATGAAAATCAGTGTGGGTTTAGGCCTCTTAGAGGCTGTCAGGACCAGATATTTAGCCTAAGGCAGGTAATGGAAAAGTGCTATGAGTGGAACAGGGAATTGTATCTATGTTTCGTAGATCTGGAAAAGGGTTATGACTGTGTTCCTAGGAGGAAGCTACTGTCAGTTCTTAAAGATTATGGTATAGGAGGCAAACTTCTGCAGGCAATCAAAGGGCTTTACTTAGACTGTCAGGCAGCAGTTAAGAGTAGATGGCAAATTAAGCTCATGGTTCAAGGTAGTTTCAGGGGTAAGACAAGGCTGTAACCTGTCACCACTGTTGTTCATACTATTCATGGATCATATGTTGAAAACAGTAGACTGGCAGGGCGGGATTAAAATAGGTGAAAACAAAATAAGCAGCCTCACATATGCGGATGACTTAGTTGTAATGGCCGATTCGATTGAAAGGTTGCAAACCAATATTTCAGAGCTCGATCAGAGGTGCAAGGATTATGATATGAAGATCAGCATCTCCAAAATGAAAGTAATGTTTGTGGGAAAGAGATTCAAACAGATTGAGTGCCAAATAGGAGGAAAAAAGTTAGAACAGGTAGACAGTTTCAAGTACCTGGGATGTATTTTCTCACAGGATGACAACATAGAGAAAGAACTGGAATCGAGGTGCAGCAAAGCTAATGCAGTGAGTGCTCAGCTAAGATCTACTCTCTTCTGCAAGAAGGAAGTAAGTACCAAGATTAAGTTAGCAGTGCACCGCTCTATCTTTCGACCAACCTTGTTGTATGGGAGTGAAAGTTGGGTGGATACAGGTTACCTTATTCATAAGGTAGAGGTTACAGATATGAAAGTAGCAAGAATGATTGCAGGTACTAATAGATGGAAACAATGGCAGGAGGGTGTCCATAATGAGGAAATCTAAGAAAAACTGGAAATGAACACCACAGATGAAGCAGTCAGAGCGAACAGACTGAGATGGTGGGGACATGTTACACGCATGGGAGAAGCAAGGTTACCTAAGAGACTCATGAGCTCGGCAGTGGAGGGTAAGAGGAGTCAAGGTAGACCAAGAAGAAAGTACTTAGATCTGGTGCAGAATGATTTTGAAGTAAAAGGCATAACATCAGACGAGGCATCAATGTTAGCATTGAATAGGGGATCATGGAGGAATTTTATTAGAGGTACTATACTCCAGACTGAACGCTGAAAGGCATAATCAGTCTCTAATGATGATGATTCACTTTCACAACAATAAAAAAAGAGGGAAACCACTTTCTCTTACTCTTATCCAAATACAATTTTTAATCAATACATTAATAATGACAGAAATGTACTCACTCTTCTGACACCTTTTCCTTGTCCCATTCTCTTTTCCATTCTCCTCCTGCAGTCTTCTGTCTGTTGATACGTTCTTGGTCTATCTGATGTCTTTCAGTTTTCCACATCTCATAGGCATGCTGATGAGGGCCGTCTGAGCCACGTCCACGACCTCTAGAGAATTTCCCCTTAAGGAGAAAGAGATGGAAGATTTCATTATCTTAATACTAACAGGAAAATAATCAAAAAATGTTTTTATAGTTTACAACTTAATCATGACATGAATAAAGTTGTGGAAAGAAAACACTGTTACAATATTATGCTCTGTCAAGTGTGATAGTAACTTGGTGAGTTTGTGGATGTAGTAGTTACATTCCTTGGTTACTTTCTTTCCATATATTGTGTTTATCCTGAGAGACCAATACAGGGTGCACCCTTTTCAATCTGCTATACTCAAACTACACAAGGACAAACATTCTATCTGATCACTGCTAATCACAAAATATGTAATCATACAAATGCTTTTGCTGATTGAAGAAAAATTCATGACAGGTATAACTTATTTCACTTAAAAATATGGGTAATTTTTCACAGTTTTTCAAATCTGGAGTGAAGTACCAGTCTCTTTGTTCCACTGTGTAGCTTGGTTCAGTACACCCACTGCAGTATAACTGTGTAATTGCGTTTGGCCATTTCTAGATTCGATTAGATTAGATTAGTTGTTCATTCCATAGATCCACATTGTGGAGATCCTCATAGATGTGGAATATGTCAATATATAATTCTTTTTTATTTTCATTTTCTTTTTTTAACAAGGTGATATAATAATATTAATAGTATGAATACATACATCATTCGGTTCTATCCAGAGATTTATCAACGGAGTAGTAAGTTTCAGGCTCCTCTCAAACTGATCTTTATTTGTAGCTAAATTACTTATGGTTGCTGGTAAACTATTGAAAATGTGTCTTTCTGAGTAGTGAACTCATTTTTGAACTAAAGTAAATGCTTTTAATCCCTTGTGTAGATCATTTTTGTTGCTAGTATTTAGTTTTATGAACTAAGTTGCTTGTTGGTAAAGGGGATATATGATTTATGAAAATTTTCATTGAGGAATAAATATACTGAGAGGCAGTAGTTAGTATACCCAGTTCTTTGAAGTGGCTTCTACAGAATGTGCATGAATTTGCTCTATAAATAATATGTATTACATGCTTTTGGACTCTGAAAATTTTTGCTTGACTTGCAGAGTGACCCCAAAATATTAGGCCCAATACTATAAGACATTATGGAATTAAAGTAAGCAAAGTATGCAAGCTTTCCTATTTTTATATTGTCTGTGTCTGATAGATTTGTTTACTTGTTGCTGCAGTTTTGTGGTGTGCCCTCCCAACTGATTTTATTGTTGTGGTCTTCAGTCCGCAGACTAGTTTGATGCAGCTCTCTATCTACCCTGTCCAGTGAATTTATTATCAAGTTGTAGTCCCAGGAATATAATACAGTCAACCTCATCTATCTGCTCTTCATCATACTTTATGTATATTCTGGATGGAAACCTCTTACATGTTTGGAACTTCATCCAATAAGTGTTTTCAAACTTTAATGTCAATGAGTCAGCTATAAGCCATTTATTAATGTGAACACATATGTGTGTGTGTATATATATATAAAAATAAAAATAGAAAAGAGATGACTTACCAAAAGGACCAGCTCGTCAAAAGAAACAAATAAAATCACACACAAACACACATACAAGCTTTCGCCACCACTGGCAGCTTCTTCAAGAAAAAGAGGAAAAAAGGGGAGGAAAAGGGAAGGATATGGGTTTTAAGGAAGTGGAAAAGGAGTCATTCCAATCCCAGGAGTGGAAGGACTTACCTTAGGGGAAAAAAAGGAAGGTAAACAAATACACACACACTCAGACATATCGAAACGCAAGCACACCTAGACAGACATTTGTGAAAGCAAAGAAGTTGGACAGAGATACCAATTGAGGCAGAGGCTCTGTCCACAGAACCCAGGCAAAGATGCTAAAGATAGTGGGCGGGAATTTGAGTTAGCGGAGATTGAGACCAGGTGGGCAACGGGAGGAAAGAATAAGCTGAAGGGCAAGTTCCCATCTCCGGAGTTCTGAAAGGTTGGTGTTGGTGGGAAGTATCCAGATAACCCGGACGGTGTAACACTGCGCCAAGATGTGCTGGCCGTGCACCAAGGCATGTTTAGCCACAGGGTGATCCTCATTACCAACAAACACTGTCTGCCTGTGACCGTTCAAGCGAATGGACAGTTTGTTGCTGGTCATTCCCACATAGAACGCTTCACAGTGCAGGTATGTCAGTTGGTAAATCACGTGGGTGCTATCGCAAGTGGCTCTGCCCTTGATCGTGTACACCTTCCGGGTTACGGGACTGGAGTAAGTGGTGGTGGAAGGGTGCATAGGGCAGGTTTTACAATGGGGGCGGTTACAAGGGTAGGAGCCAGAGGGTAGGGAAGGTGGTTGGGGGATTTCATATGGATGGACTAGGAGGTAGAGCCACTTGCGATAGCACCCACGTGATTTACCAATTGACATGCCTGCACTGTGAAGCGTTCTATGTGGGAATGACCAGCAACAAACTGTCCATTCGCATGAACGGTCACAGGCAGACAGTGTTTGTTGGTAATGAGGACCACCCTGTGGCTAAACATGCCTTGGTGCATGGCCAGCACATCTTGGCGCAGTGTTACACCATCCGGGTTATCTGGATACTTCCCACCGACACCAACTTTTCAGAACTCCGGAGATGGGAACTTGCCCTTCAGCTTATTCTTTCCTCCCGTTGCCCACCTGGTCTCAATCTCCGCTAAATCAAATTCCCGCCCACTATCTTTAGCATCTTTGCCTGGGTTCTGTGGACAGAGCCTCTGCCTCAATTGGTATCTCTGTCCAACTTCTTTGCTTTCACAAATGTCTGTCTAGGTGTGCTTGCGTTTCGATATGTCTGAGTGTGTGTGTATTTGTTTACCTTCCTTATTTTCCCCTAAGGTAAGTCCTTCCACTCCTGGGATTGGAATGACTCCTTTTCCACTTCCTTAAAACCCATATCCTTCCCTTTTCCTCCCCTTTTTTCCTCTTTTTCCTGAAGAAGCTGCCAGTGGTGGCGAAAGCTTGTATGTGTGTTTGTGTGTGATTTTATTTGTTTCTCTCGACGAGCCGGTCCTTTTGGTAAGTCATCTCTTTTCTATTTTTATTTTTATTTATCCCACCGGGAAAGTTTCCCTCTATAATTTTTATATATATAATATTATAGAAGGAGACCTTCTAGGTGGGAAAATGGTATAAAATAAAGATTTTTGACTTACCTAAAGGACAGGCTTGTCGATAGAAACACGAAACACACAACCATTCGAGCTTTCGCCACCAGTGGTAGCTTCTTCGGGAAAAAGAGGGAGGAATGAGAGGAGAAAGGGAAGGATACGGGTTTTAAGGAAGTGGAAAAGGAGCCATTCCAATCCCAGGAGAGGAAGGACTTAGCTTAGGGGACAAAAAGGAAGGTAAACAAATACACACACACTCACACATATCCACATCCAAACACACCTAGGCAGACATTTGTAGAAACCAAAGAAGTTGGACAGAGATGCCACTTCAGGCAGAGGCTCTGTCCACAGAACCGAGGCAAAGATGTTAAAGAAGGCGGTCGGGAATTAGAATTTAGCGGAGGTTGAGACCAGGTGGGCAACGGGAAGAGAGAATGTGTTGAAGGGCAAGTTCCCATCTCCGGAGTTCTGAAAGATTGGTGTTGGTGGGAAGTATCCAGATAACCCAGACGGTGTAACACTGTGCCAAGATGTGCTGGCCGTGCACCAAGGCATGTTTAGCCACAGGGTGGTCCTCATTACCAACAAACACTGTCTGCCTGTGACCGTTCATGCGAATGGACAGTTTGTTGCTGGTCATTCCCACATAGAACGCTTCACAGTGCAGGCATGTCAATTGGTAAATCACGTGGGTGCTATCGCAAGTGGCTCTACCTCCTAGTCCATCCATATGAAATCCCCCAACCACCTTCCCTACCCTCTGGCTCCTACCCTTGTAACCGCCCCCATTGTAAAACCTGCCCTATGCACCCTTCCACCACCACTTACTCCAGTCCCGTAACCCGGAAGGTGTACACGATCAAGGGCAGAGCCACTTGCGATAGCACCCACGTGATTTACCAACTGACATACCTGCACTGTGAAGCGTTCTATGTGGGAATGACCAGCAACAAACTGTCCATTCGCATGAACGGTCACAGGCAGACAGTGTTTGTTGGTAATGAGGATCACCCTGTGGCTAAACATGCCTTGGTGCACGGCCAGCACATCTTGGCACAGTGTTACACCGTCCGGGTTATCTGGATACTTCCCACCAACACCAATCTTTCAGAACTCCGGAGATGGGAACTTGCCCTTCAACACATTCTCTCTTCCCGTTGCCCACCTGGTCTCAACCTCCGCTAAATTCTAATTCCCGCCCGCCTTCTTTAACATCTTTGCCTCGGTTCTGTGAACAGAGCCTCTGCCTGAAGTGGCATCTCTGTCTAACTTCTTTGGTTTCTACAAATGTCTGCCTAGGTGTGTTTGGATGTGGATATGTGTGAGTGTGTGTGTATTTGTTTACCTTCCTTTTTGTCCCCTAAGGTAAGTCCTTCCTCTCCTGGGATTGGAATGGCTCCTTTTCCACTTCCTTAAAACCTGTATCCTTCCCTTTCTCCTCTCATTCCTCCCTCTTTTTCCCGAAGAAGCTACCACTGGTGGCGAAAGCTCGAATGGTTGTGTGTTTTTGTGTGTTTCGTGTTTCTATCGACAAGCTTGTACTTTAGGTAAGTCAAAAATCTTTATTTTATACTATATATATATATATATATATATATATATATATATATATATATATATATATAGTATAAAATAAAGATTTTCACAAATGTCTGTCTAGGTGTGTTTGCGTTGCGATATGTCTGAGTGTGTGTGTATTTGTTTACCTTCCTTTTTTTCCCCTAAGGTAAGTCCTTCCACTCCTGGGATTGGAATGACTCCTTTTCCACTTCCTTAAAATCCATATCCTTCCCTTTTCCTCCCCTTTTTTCCTCTTTTTCCTGAAGAAGCTGCCAGTGGTGGCGAAAGCTTGTATGTGTGTTTGTGTGTGATTTTATTTGTTTCTCTCGACGAGCCGGTCCTTTTGGTAAGTCATCTCTTTTCTATTTTTTATTTTTATTTATCCCACCGGGAAAGTTTCCCTCCATAATTTATATATATATATATATAAGAGCCGGCTCGTCGAGAGAAAAAAATAAAATCACACACAAACACACATACAAGCTTTCGCCACCACTGGCAGCTTCTTCAGGAAAAAGAGGAAAAAAGGGGAGGAAATGGGTGCAAACACTGAGTATATCCCCCAACAACTAAAATTTTCAAATAACAACCAGTAAGAAAGAAAAAGACAAAAATGTAAATTAAATGGCAACAATCATTATCACGCAACTGAACCTTTGCTTCTATCTTCAAATGAAAGAGCTTATGTAATATAGTGCTAATATGTCACAAAAACAGAAATGATGAATAGTGAATGAAAACTTTGAGATCATCAATGTCTAAAAAAGAAAAAGCTTAATGTTTGAGAGATAATCATGAGGTTTACTATTTCAAAAACATAGGTCATTGACATTTCAAGAAATAAAAAGGACATTCTGAAATTGTTGACTGGAAATGATATACTTGCCAGTAAACATGCTTTCTCCAGCACACCAGGCTTAAAAGTTGAGAATTCTACTTTTGTGTAATTCTAACAAACTCTCAGCAATTAAGGTGAAAGTAGGTCATTGATCCTTAATTCATTGCAGACTGGACACACCGAGACTGATCTCTTTTTAGGAATCGGTGATATGATGCAAGTAATGAGTGATAATGGGCAGGGACATTACATCATTAGCATGTGGATAAGTTGATAATTTGCATCCGGCAGGAGGCATATGCGGGTTGTTCACAATGCTGTGGTAATCACTGCCCAGCATCACAACAATGACCGTATGTCTGCTTCCAGTGCATGCACTTAGTCTCTTGCAGGGACGAGACACTAACTGATGTGGTACCATACCACGGTGCTACCTATGCACTATAGTGCACCACAGGGCCCTCATGTGCTTTCTCTCAGAACTTACTGACTGTACTTCAATAAGTTTTTACTAATTTATGTATACAATGCATAGGACTGCAGTGTTTTTCTATCTACAATACGTCATATGTAATGAATTGTAAATCTGGAAAATTGCCCAAGAAGGAACAAGCAGCTCATCAATATCTTGTACATAAGTAGAGACTACTGTGGCAAGAGGCCGCAATCAGAAACTGGAGGCTCACCAACCATCATGTCATGTGTGCATCTCTCAATTTAAATTCCCAGTGCTAATTGATCAATCCAAAATAAATTGGATCCTACTTTCTGGAGAAATAGCAAGACTTCTCTGAAGATCATGCGTATGAACATTGCAAAATCAAAATTATGAGCCACAAACTTGACTACTAACAGATCTACAATTTTAAATTATTTGGTGACTGTTTGTTTTACTGTCTTCATCAGCTGAGTTTGTATACTGAAAATCTTGACTGTGAGGTATGATCAGATTTAAATGTAATGAAGCAAACATTTTCTAAAATTATTGGTAGTGGTAACAACTCACAGTGTACATTGAATAACTATTTGTCTATTGAACAAATAAACAAATAGTTACAGTTGCTGCCATTAATCTCAATCCCTTCTCATTCCCTACCCAGGCATAAAACACACACACACAAACACATACACACACACACACACACACACACACACACATACACTCACCCTTGTTTCAGAGGGCCCCATTCTCTCTCTGTACTGTGCTGGTGAGCCACGGTTACCACGACCTCCTCTTTGAAATGGTGCACCACGAGAATTGGCTCTTGGATCACGTTGTCTATCAGCCAAGAAGTTGTACACAGGGTCTGGAGGTGGCCCATCATCCTAAAAAAAAATCATATTAAATCAGAAAAATAGCTGTAAGCCTAATGTTTACCCAATATAAACAAATGTACTGTGATTCTCATATAACAAACTATTCCATATTTAGTTGTGGCAGCATTTATTGACAATGCAGCTTCTGGTCTGTGTTACTCACTACAATGGTGACCTGTGACACCTATGTAAATCAAAAATTATGTTTCTTATAACGGAAAGTCCAGGTTGGAATTAAACAATATAATAAGGACAGTTTACAACAGACTGCAAAGACGTGACAGGCACATATAAAAGACACAAACATACAACACTTAAGTTATCAGCCATGGCCTTCTTTAGAAAACAGCACATTCACACCATCACACAGGCACACAACACACAGTCACACAACCAGTTTCGGAGTGCGGCAGTCGGAGATGACGGTTGTGTGCCTGTGTGATGGCATGAATGTTCTATTTTCTTAAAAATTGTGTTTCCTTTGACAGCTAAATATATACTCGGCAACAATACATCCATTGTATCAAAGCAGCACACAAGTTGTACTGAACTGTACAATGATTCCCTACATGATGTCCAGCAAGGTGGTGTAGAACTTTAGGTTTGATGAGAAATGCATCCTTGCTCCATTAGAATGTTACATCAAGTACCAACAATAGCATCCTACTGTCTGAGTAATGCTCCCTGTGATCAAGCACATGATAAAGAAAATATCAATTGTAGATTAATTAAATACCTCTGATTGAAAGTGAAAGAGTAATGGATTGTCAAATGTTTTAATATAAATGAATAAAATCAGTCTGCTACTATTTGTTAACATAACCAGACATGATGTATAAGTTGTCTTTTCTTTGTGAAATATAATATATAAAAAATTTTAACTAGTGTTTGTAGTTTATTTAGATTCAGTGTACAATGACTGGCTGGTAAAAAACTACGAATCCATGAACGTCAAAATTACTACAGATAGTAATGATTTATATAGTTGGGCATATATTCAAAGCAATAACAACTCAATACATCAGTGGAATAATGGCTCTAAAATTTTCTTTGGTTCAATGACTTTTTCAACTAATTAATAATTTTGAAAACCAATTTCCAATCCATTATCTATTATTTAAAATATTTATTAATTCTAATAGTATAACAGGGAAATAGTGCTCTCGTAGGTTTCCCCTGACAATTCATTCAGATCTTGTGAGATCGGTTGTACTGCAGGTGGTCCGCATCTCGTTCACCCGATATTTCGATGTCGTAACTTGGCGTCTTTGTCAGGTGTTCCCTGAGACTGATTGGCTAGCCGACCATGACCCACATTTATGCCTAGGTGGCGTCTGGTGCTTCTTATGTGGTACATAACCATTGCGCTCCAGTCTGGCACTAGTATATTAATTATGATGTTTCATCGACGGTTCGCACACGGTGGCACCTATCATTGTGGTACCTACCATTGTGTTCCTTGCATTTTCAAGGTGATCCTTCTGCTGTTGAGGACCGCTACAGAATGTTATCATGGCTGGGCTGCCGTCTTGGACGTTGAGGTTCAGTGTGAGCCTGCGCGGTATGCTTCCTGACACATCACGCTGCTGTGAGGGTGGCATGTTAGGTCCGCTTATGCTGCTGCAATTACACGGGGTGCTGGCTATCATCTGGACCTCTCTCCCGGCTCATGCGGGGAAGGTGACTTTCTTCCGTTGCTTGTGTAGCAGTTCCAGAGCAGAGTTCCATGCTGTACTTAGCTGATATTCCACTTCCCAGTTTATCAGGTTCTCTCCCATCTTGATTTCAATTGACTCCATTATGATGCTATCCCAGAAGCTTGGGGTTTGAGCCAGGATCCTGGTTCTGTCATAATTCATGGTGTGGTCCATCTCCAGGCAGTGTTCTGCTATAGCAGACCCAGTGGCCTGTCTGAGTCTGGTATGTCTTTGATGCTTACATCTTATGTCAACAGTTCTGATGGTTTGACCTAAGTAAGACATACCACACTTGCATGGTATCTGGTAGATACCTGGTTTAGATAATGCCACCTTGAAAGTACTGGGAAGAGGCCTCAACTTTGCCATCACACCTAGGGAACTACTGGTTTCCTGTATCATCAGCTCTGTGGAATAGGTGATTAACACTCTACCATCAAGTGTTGCAGAAGAGGTCCGGAGAGAGACCTGCAGGGCGCTTACTAGAGCAAGAACACCCAAAACTAATATCTCGAGAGACAAGAGGGTGCCCCTGAAGTTACAAGGAAGTAACTAAATGTTTTTAATTTTACTGTTCTGTATTCTTTTTTACTTAGTTCATTCCTACATTAGTCTCGGGCATGAGGGACAGAACTTTTATGTGAGACACTGTATACAATTATACGTAAAAAATAGAGGAAGTCCATTTACCAGGCGAAGGAGCACAGGCAGTGATAGCAACAAATAAACACACAGACACACACACACACACAAACGCAAGCTTTCGCAGCCTAGCTGCTTCGTCAGGCAGAAGGGAAGGAGAGTGACAGTTCTACAGTATGTCTGCCTAAGTGTACTTGCGTCTGTGTAAATGTGTGGGTGTGTGTGTATTTGTTTACCCTCCTTTTTTCCCCCCCAAGGTAAGTCTTTCCTGTCCCGGGATTGGAATGACTCCTTACCCACTCCCTTAAAACCCTCATCATTTCCTTTTCCCTCTCCTTCCCTTCTGCCTGACGAAGCAGCTAGGCTGCGAAAGCTTGCGTTTGTGTGTGTGTCTGTGTGTTTATTTGTTTATTTGTTGCTATCACTGCCTGTGCTCCTTCGCCTGGTAAGTGGACTTTCTCTATTTTTTATGTATATTTTTCCTGTTAGGAATTTTTCCTCTATAATACTGTATACAATTATTTTCACCTTATGGTACAACATTTTCCGAGAGCTACAAATGCAAAAAAGAAGGCTATATAATGTAGGTGTAGATGCATCCATAAATGTAAGTATATTTTGCGCTGCTTCTGTTTATCATCTCCAACTAAAAGCAATTAAGTAGAATTTCTGAAAATTTTATTTCAGTTCATCAACAACAAATTCACAGTTTACATTAATTTATTCTTCTCTTTTGTTTCCAAACCCAAAATATCTATTCCATCAACTGTACAATTCGAGGATGAGGCACTAACATCTGCTGCCTACCAACGTACGTGTTTCTTCAGATATGTAGATGATACATTCGTCATTTGGCCACATATTCAGAATAGGCTGGATGAGTTCCTGGGCCTTCTGAACTCAAGACACACCAACATCAAGTTCACCATGGAACTAGAGAGTGAGAATGAACTTCCATTCCTGGATGTCCTGTATAAAGGAAGGCAGGTGGCACATGCCACAGTGTATAAGGGAAACCAATGCACACTGACCTATATTATCTACAGGCCGACAGCTACCATCACCCAGCACGGAAGAACGGAGTGCTGCAAACATTAGTACACAAAGCTAAAACTCTCTCAGACTCAGACAACTTGAGAGTGGAGTTGGATAATCTTCAGTGAGTTTACACAAACAATGGTTATTCAGCCAGAGACATCCGCAAAGTGCTAAACCCCAACAGATACCCTTATACTACAAGAGAAGAAGAAAAGACCTAGAAGATAGCCTTACTACCATATGCATGACCTATATCTGCCAAAATAAACAGAATATTGAGGAAGCACAAAATCAAAAGTGTGTTTTGCCCAGCAGGTCTCTCCTCAGGGGAGGAGTCAAGGATGATTTGCGGTCACAAAAACCAAGTATCTACCAGATACCATGTGAGTGTGGTATGTCTTACATAGGTCAAACCACCAGAATCGTTGACATAAGAGGTAAGGAGCATCAAAGACACGCCACTAAGTCTGCTATAGCAGAAGACTGCCTGGAGATGGACCACACTAGGAATTATGACAAAACCAGGATCCAGGCTCAAACCCCAAGATTCTGGGGTAGCATCATAATGGAGTCAATTGAAATCAAGATGGGAGAGAACCTGACAAACCGGAAAGGAAGATATCAGCTTAGGACGGCATGGAACCTGTTCTGGAACTGCTACACAAGCAAAGGAAGAAAGTCACTTTCCCCACACAAGCCGGGAGAGAGGATCAGACGACAGCCAGCGTCCCGAGTAATTGCAGCAGCATACGCGGACCTAACATGCCACCCCCACAGCAGCCTGATGTGGCAGGAAGCATACCGTGCAGGATCACACCTAACAGGGCAGCCCAGCCATGAAAACGTTCTGTAGAGGTCATCAACAGCAGAATAATTACCTTGAAAATGGAAGGAACAAACTTGGGGGGCACGGACTTCCAATGGAGTGTCATGAGGCAGCTGCCACCGGGCGTGGACCAAGGATGGAACTTCATAATTCATATAACTAACGCCAGACTGGAGCAAAATGGGCGTGAACCATGTAGGAAGCACCAGACACCGCGTAGGCATAAATATGGGACACGGTCGGCTAGCTTATAATGACACCGAGTTATAACGTTGAAATATCATGTGAAGAAGAACGCAGACCACCGGCAGTACACCCAATCTCACAAGGTGTCAGGGAAACAGATGGTTGTTGCTTTATTTTGGACACCAATAAATTATGTCCAGTGACTATGCCATGTCCTAGAGGTATCTTGTGACATCTTTAAAGAAGGCAATACACAGCAAGATGTTGTGTGTACAGTTATCACATAACTCAACAGAAGGTTGTTGGATTACAACACTGGTCAGCACATTCTCCCAACCACACACACATTAAAAACATCTGGAGATGAGCTGCCAAGAGCCTATACTGGCCACTACAGTGATGACTACTTGCACAGAGTTGAAGCAGGAACTTTATTGGTCATCCATGCTTAGATTGATTTGAAGGTAGCTGGATCAGAGCCATTGTTGAATAAAAGATTATTAGATTTGGTGGCTTTATCTAAGTTTAACAACATGTAAATCCCAAAATCACCTACAAATTAAATCACACTGATATAGTGGACCACACTGTAAATTCAATAGGCCACTAAGCATAGTTGCACAGTGTTCATAGAGATGCCAAGTGTAGCAGTGTTGGTCATCTCAGCATCATCACAGTTCTGCGGTAATTACAACAGGCATATTGCATCACAGCAGTCAGTGAGAAGTGAACCATTGAACAATAACATACTCAAGCTTGATTCTGGCAAGGAAAGTTACAACACTTTTTGGTGAAGAGATTCTGATTTTATCTATGTATGTTTGAATCCACAAGTGCCTTTTTAAGTAATTGGACATGGAGGAAGTAATTCAGGCTCAGGGTCTTCCCAAGCAGCAAAAAGCCTTCACAGCAGCCATCAACAGTTTGTGCACAATGTTGTTTATTAGGGGTTCTCAGCCCTCTCTGCCCCCCTCCCCCCTTCTCGCCTTATGATGAAGCAGCCGAGGTCTGGGATGCCTATGAAAAATGTCTTTGCCAACATTTCCTTGCCTATGATGTTGTTGACAAACATTAGTGTAAGTCTCTATTTTTATCTTGGATTTCTTCATGCCTGCACCAAGTGTTGTGTCAGTTTGGTCCTCAGTGGGAACCCACATCACTTTCTTTTGCAGGCATGTGTGAGTTCTTGTCTGCACAGGTCACTGCAGCGCGTTTTGAATTCTACCACTGTCACAAACCACAATGTCACTCCTACAGAGTCTGGGCAGCTGAACAACATGGCCTAAGCCATAAATGTAATTTTGTTACAGACATCCATCACAAGTCCTAACAGATTCCATGGTTCATGAGCTATTATCAGGTTGGCCTCTGATAAGGAAGTATGTCAATGTGCCATTCATATTGGAATTCCATAAATGTCAAAGTTTTGAGTATTAATCAGACCTTTGAAGTTTCATGTACATGTACATGCAATCAAATTGAGGCTTGTTGTAATGTAGCAACCATTGACCATGACAGTGTGTACAAGGCATCCACTACTTTTCATGAGGAGGAAGTGGCAGCCATTCTGACTAGACATGAGCTGTGAATAGGTCCGCTGTGCACCAAACAAACAACAATAACAGCCATGATCATTCTTTCCCTTTGTCCAAGGTCTTTTGTACATTTGAGAGAACAGCAAGTCCAAAGTGTCAGGCAAAAAAGACACATTTTATTTGTTTTTGATTCTCAACTGATTACTGCCTATACTTATATGGACATCAATTGTGTAGCATCAGTGTTGGCAAACTCGAACAAAATCATTATAGATATGAACGTGTTTGATAAGGACCTATGTATGCAACAATAACATTAGCAAATTCTAAAACTTATGTGGCTATGGGGTCTTCTGCATTGTCTCCAGTAAGTCGGCACATGAGTTACAACAAACAACACATTCCCATTCTAGAACAATTTACAGCTCCTGCTTCGTACAAATCTGTAATCTGATCAGCAATTTTCCTGATTGTGTATGACACAGGCAAAGAAAATCTATTTGGCTTGGATGCATTTAAAGTGTCTGGTTTCACTATCTCTGACACCATTCATATTGTTTCTGATCAAGTACTACATCAACTATCAGAACGATTCTGCTCAAAGTTTTCCCTATTGTTTTCTGAAGGTTTGGGGTGTGCCAGTAATTTTGAAGCACATCTCACACTGAAGCCAACAGCATGGATGAGTTGCTTGCAAAACTTGTTGAAGGTCAATATTTCTCTAAGACTGACTTATCAGAAGCCTATCACCAAGTTCCCTTAGATGACAAATCTAAAAAACTGTTGGTAGTCAACACACCTTTCAGTCTCTATCAGTATCAATATCAATGCCTTCCATTCCATGTTGCCAGCACACCTGCCATCTTTTAATGCTTCTTACAACAGCTAGCTACTACATATTTTCCTAGGTGTATAACTTACCAGGATGATATTGTAGTCATCGGTGCTTCCACTTAGAAACTTAAAAGAGCTTTGGTCACAGTTTTGCAGAATGCTAGACTAAAGTGCAACTTGGCTAAGTAAACGTTTTGTCAGCCATCAATCATCTACCTTGGATTTAAAGTGTCTTGAGGACTTAAACCTCTCTGCCAACACACTGAGGACATTACAGCTCTCCCTCACCTTACGAATTTCAATGAGCTCCAGGTACTTTTGGGTAAAATAGCAAACTATCATAAATTCATTCCTGGGGCTGAAGAACTGGCTCATCCTGTTTCTAAGTTGTTACACAAAAATGAGTCACTTCAGTGGACCTCAGACTGTGAACATGAAATCCTGCAAGTCAAGGCTAAGTTACAGTCCACACCATGCTTGGTCACCTTGCATCCGGGTCATTTGGTTCTAGCTACTGATGCATCCAATTATAGCATTGGAGCTGTTTTGGCCCGTAGGTATGATGATTGCTCCGAATATCCAATAGTTTATGTATCCAAGGTGCTCAAAATGGCCCAGTTGTGTTACTCACGAATCCAAAATGAAGCACTAACGATTGTCTATGATTTTTAAAAGTTTTGTGTTTTCTTGTATGGGTCCAAATTTCATCTGGTAACAGACCACAAGCCACTGATCTCCTTGTTAAGACCACTGGCTTCTTTGCATGATAAAGCTGCACATCAGTTACAGTAGTGGGCCCTGTATCTGTCATGTTTCCACTACAAAATATATTTTCACCCACAGCATAGCATGCAAATGCTGATGCTCTTTCCCATCTTTCCATGGGTCCCAATCCTTCTTTTGATCAAGACAAGCTCTTGTACTTTTACACGGATAAGGAGGCACAATGCACTGTTGATGGGTTTATTATGACTGGTTTGCAGATTGCTACTGCTACAGCTGCCGATCCTGTTTTGCATTAGGTCATTCTCTACATTCAGCAAGGGTGGCCTAATTGAGCTTCTGGCAGTGCGCCTGACTCTACATCAAGGTCACTTGGGTACTTCCTGCACAAAGTCTTTAGTGTGCAAGCATATTTTTTGGCCTGGAATTGATTCTGACATCACCCATCTTGTGGTAGCATGTAAGCAGTGTGCCACTCATCACGGAGCGCCACATGCAACACTTTCTCCATGGCCAGCTTCTCAACAAACACGAGAGTGTTTACATGTAGATTTCACAGGTACTTTTCTCAACATGTATTTGCTATTGTTAGTTGATGCCTACTATAAATTTCCTTATGTAGTACGGTGCCCATCAATGACCACAGAAGCAACTACTCGGGCTCTATCAAAAATATTTTCCTTTGAAGGACTTCCATGTATTCTTGTAATGGATAATACTCCACAAAAGAAGCATGTGACTCACTTGTATACAGGTGAGTTGTTCACTCAATTTATCAGTTCCTATCACTTTACGCCAGTTGGGGACCGCATTTCTCCAGAAATGCTTTATGACCGTCAACTGTCGAACACTGTTACACCAGCACCGAGGTCTTGTGTGCTGATTCTGCCTTCTCAGTCATTTGTTCCTGGAGCTAAGGTATGGATCTTAATCATATGCCTGCCACCCAAAATGGGTTCCAGCTACTGTGCAACATAATCGTGGTCGTCATCTCCTAGTGGTGCTGCGCATCAGTGAAGAACAGGCACCACCACCACAATGAGCTATGCATCATGCCTTGTAGAGTGTGTCAAAATGGCCACCAGTTCTGCTTGCTTCCCTCTGCTCTCACAGTTTGCCCCCACCAACTGAGGGTATGTAGAGGGAAAGCAATGACGTCACATTGCCGAGAGAAAGACGCATCGGGATGGGACGAGTCACGATACTCCGGCATTTACATCACACCAGCCAGGCCAAGCGGAGCCAGCTCAGTCTAGTCAGCACATACTGCTGGCTTGTGTGTTCACACAGTGCACCGGGCCAGGCCGAGACGAAAAAAAGGGAAGAAAGTGAGATTTTCATGTTCTAAAAAATGTTAAACGTATATAAGACCTCGCTACATCGTTTTATCAACTTATTTTTTCCTTACAATTTTGCCTTGCCTGTGAAGAAATAAAGTCTACTTTTCATTCCACATGAGATTTTAGTTCCGTAACACTCGTCATTTGATTTTGATGAAAGTATGCGTTTAAAAAATCTGATTTTTAGACACATTGTAGCAAAACTTCTTAGCTTTCAAATAAAACATTCTCCTTTTCGTAAATTGTAACAGTCATTTTTAAATGATGCTATTTGTCAAGTATGTGCACTTGATTTACAAATCGTGTATTGAAAAAGTTAGATAGTAGGGAGATTGTTGTTCTATGCATTTTAGATCACACATTAAAGTGGGTGAATTGGAACTAAAAGTAAAGAAAAGTTTTTAAAATGGTAGTCAAACTGATATCCAACTTCTTTCACAAGTATTATGAATTACCTGAGCAGTGTCATGCCACAATTGCAAGTCTATGAACTCAGTGTGTGTTTAGCGTAGCGTGAAGCACTGCAGTGCCAAAAAATATGAATTGCTTGTCACTTGTGTCAATCCCTCATGATGTGTTAATGATCCATAACCAGAAAACAATTATGAAGTAATTTTTCTTGGGTGGTGACCAATTACAATGGACAATGATGTGCTATGGTTTTACATCAGATTCTACTTGACTTTATGAGAGGCATACAACTAGTTTTACTCCACATCATACAATTCATGGAATAATTTATGTTTGGAACTACAAGAGAAGAATAAATTAATGCGAACTGTGAATTTGCTGTTGATAGACCAAAATAAAATATTCTGACATTAAACTTAATGGCTTGCTTGTTGTAGACGATGAAGCAGTACCCTCACGTCTGAGATTAAAGTAGGAATGAACTAAATAATTTTTTAGGAACCTGACTGCAGCAACGTTTCCATGAACATTTTGCTAAATCATTTGGAGGCAATTTTTGTTTGTCTGCAAGATGGTACTTTCAAATTTTCTACTTTAACTGTAAGAAAAATATGCTGATTTGGAGGGGAGGGGGGGGTGATTGTCCTTAGCTATAAGGGATCCCCACCCAATGTCAGCAGAAGATAGAGGGAAACACAGAGGCGACCAATACTTGTTCATTGCCGTCTATTTCGAGCCAGCTAACAGTTCATAGATTTTGTTATTTTATTACTATTGTTCTCACACTGTAGTGACTGGTCAAATATTATGCACATAAGAAACCAGTGTTAATGGAATCCCATAAATTTCTTCTATAGCTATTAATTACATAATATGAATAAATAATTACAGAATTTTTTTAGTTGTTCACATAAGGAAAAACTCTCCTAAATGATAATTGAAATTAATGGGATGAGCCCATACCACATATTTCTAATGTGCTTATAATTCTATGAGTCACTACAATGTGAAAACAATAGTAATAAAATAACAAAATCAATTAACTGTTAGCTGCCTCGAACTAGACAGCAGTGAACAAGTATTGGACACCCCTGTGTTTCCTTCAATTTTCCACTGAGAGTGGGTGAGGATTCCTTTTGCATGAAAAACAAATCAAAACAAGAAACAAAATGCACATCTTCTCATCCTTCACTAATCTGCAGAGTCCGAGGCTACACTAAATCTGTCCATTTTTCTTTCATTTAAAGTAGAAAAATCGAAATGAAAGTACAATGTAGACAAAGAAATTGTCATCAGATGATTCAGGAAGTGTTCAGGTCCCACCAGACAGCTTTCTAACAAAATAAATAAAAATTCTGATAACTTTGCAGAGCTCTTTGTAAGTGGAGATGAGTTAAAACATAGTACAGCATATCCCACATAAAACCAGAACACCTCACATACCTCCACGACCATAAGTTGCAGCATCCCTTACAAGGAGGTAACTAAATGTTTTTAATTTTATTCTTTTTTACTTAGTTCATTCCTACATTAGTCTCGGGCATGAGGGACAGCACTTTTATGTGAGACACTGTATACAATTATACGTAAAAAATAGAGGAAGTCCACTTACCAGGCGAAGGAGCACAGGCAGTGATAGCAACAAATAAACACACAGACACACACACACACAAACGCAATCTTTCGCAGCCTAGCTGCTTCGTAAGGCAGAAGGGAAGGAGAGTGACAGTTCTACAGTATGTCTGCCTAAGTGTACTTGCGTCTGTGTAAATGTGTGGGTGTGTGTGTATTTGTTTACCCTCCTTTTTTCCCCCCCAAGGTAAGTCTTTCCTGTCCCGGGATTGGAATGACTCCTTACCCACTCCCTTAAAACCCTCATCATTTCCTTTTCCCTCTCCTTCCCTTCTGCCTGACGAAGCAGCTAGGCTGCGAAAGCTTGCGTTTGTGTGTGTGTGTGTGTGTGTGTGTGTGTGTGTGTGTCTGTGTGTTTATTTGTTTATTTGTTGCTATCACTGCCTGTGCTCCTTCGCCTGGTAACTGGACTTCCTCTATTTTTTATGTATACAAAAAACTAGTTGTGTATCTCTTATTAAGTATTACCTTATGTAAAACCAAAGCAGATCATTGTCCATTGTAATTGGTCACCACTCAAGAAAATTAGTTTCTAGTTATTTTTTGGTTATGGATTATTAACACATCACAAGGGACCAACATATGTGACAAGCAAATAATTTTTTTCATGCCGTAGTGCTTTGCACTATGCCCAACACCCGCTGAGTTCATAGGCTTGCAATCACGGCATTGACGCTGCTCAGGTAACTCACAATTCTTGTGAAAGAAGGTAGATATCAGTGTGACTACCATTTCAAAAACTTTTCTGTACTTTTAGCTCCATTTCACTCACTGTAGTGTATGATCTAAAATGCATAGAACAGTAAGCTTCCCGCTGTCTAACTTTTCCAATACATGATTTGTAAATCAAGCACACATACCTGACAAATAGCATTGTTTAAAAATGACTGTTATGAAATATGAATGGTTTATTCAAAAGCTTCCATGTTGTACTATCATAAGTCCAAAAATTAGATGTTTTAAACACACCCTTTCATAAAAATCAAGTGAGGAGCATTACAAAACTAAAAACTTTGCCGGAATGAAAGTACACATTTTCTTTTTTTTACAGACAATGCAAAGCTTGTAGGAAAAAAACTGTTTGATAAAACAATGTGGGATGGTCTTATATACCATCAACATTTTTTTATCATGAAAATTGGAACATGGATTTTTCCCTCTTTCTTCCGTCTCAGCCTGGCCAGCATTGTCAAAGCAGCCTTAATGTAGACATGTGCCAGAGGGGTGCAAGAATTCCGGTGTGGTGAGGAAGGCTGGCTGTGCACATGCACACTGCTGTCGGCTATTCTAAGTGCCTGCCGGGGAGTGTTGAGTTGCTTCACTTCCGGGATCATGTTCTTGGTACAGCTCACTCTTAGGTACGGCAGTCTTGCCAGGGACTCTCGGTGGCAGGAGCAAGACTACATCTGACGGCCTCTAGTGTCTTGGCCTAACCCCCTTGCATGTCATATCAGAGTTCACCGAACCTCAAGTTCCAAAGAGTGATACTGCAAGTTTGCTGGACCACCCATCTCTGTGGAAGTCACATCCATCTGCACAGCCTTCCACATCCAGCAATCCTACAGCTACTGCAGAGCATACATTTGGTGTGTTGCCGCCTGTGGCTTGATTGCCAGCTGACTTGGTAACTGCCTCTAGATCATCAGTGGACATCACTAATGGTTCACCAGGCATATCATCACCCTCACGGCCACCACTGATCTCCTCATGGCATCCCAGCACCCATTCATGTCCACATCTGTAGCACTTCTGACCCTACCCACCAGTACCATCCAGAGAATTCATCACTGCTCAGTGGAGTCTATGGATGTGTCATTGGTTTCACCAAGTCTTGGTGCAGTGGCTGTTTTTCTCAAAAGGGGACTGCATCATAAATTCAAGCAAACCGCTAAATGTAGTTAACACCACTGTTCATCACATGTAGCAGTGTCAGTGATCTGAGTGCCATGACAGTACTGCGGCAGTTACAACAGGTCATGGCTGTCAGTGACAAGTAAACTGCAGAGAAATAGCATGCTCAAGCTTGAATGTGATAAGAAAAGTTGTGACACATGTATTTCTCCTATTATTCTGTAAAGATACAGTAACGAAAAATCTTTCCGGATGCTGTTAACTCAATGTCCAGCACTACATATTCTCAGAACTAGTTACACAAGTATGAAAAAAATGTCAAACAATTTGTACAAAACTCCATTTCAAGACTAAATACCACTCTTCTTGCATTCATTGATTAAAAGTGATGCCCTCCCACTGCTACACTAAAATGATGCAATTACTAACCTAAGTAGACCCTACTTGGCTGCAGTACTCCACCACAATCATTGCAAATACAAGATTCATTATTTGTCAAGTGAGAACTGATAGTGTCAATAAAATGAGACTGCGTCGTCATTTTTATAAATATCTAATGACATTTTGGCCACTGTTGCAGGTGGCCTTCATCAGGGCCTGCAACAGTGGCTGAAACATCATTAGATTTTTATAAAAATGACTACGCAGTCTCACACCCTGAAGAATTTTATTGACAGTGACAATGGTCACAAAAGCCTATGCTTGCATGAAAACTGGTAGTTCATCATGTCAGTGTAACTTGTTACATGACATGCATTCACAGTTGGCTACTCTTAGCCAGTTTCTCGCCACAATACCATTATGTTTTACGTAACTGTCAATGTTGGTTGTATGGTTATAGCACTTCATTTGTCCCCCTGTCAATTGGTAATCCTGCTGATTGTTAAGTGAGTTCAGTTATTCGATTCTTAAATGGAAACCAAGAATGCCCAGTTGAAATTCAAAAGCTGCCTGTTGAAGAGTACAGGTGTAATGATGATGGGAAAGTGCTTAATGATAATAGGTTGTTTGAAGAAGAAAGGGCAAATGTTCATCTGAACAGCTTACTGTCATGAATGAAGACTAGACACAAAAAGCTTATGTGGCAATTTGCCAAAACAGGTGCTTCTATATTAACCCTTTCAGTCCTACATTATGAAATCAGCTTTGGAAAAATTAAAATTCTGTGTTTTATGTGTTAATACAGTGTAGTAAAGATTAAATTATGTTTTAAAATTTTTGGTTGAACTATTGATTTTCTTTTTGTCATATATTTCATGCACAACACAAACAATTGTATCAAGGTATTTTTGTATTTTATTACTTTGACATTATTTTGCTGATGGTTAACACTTTCAGATCAATAATGCTAGCATAATCTTCGCCACAGCACCAAAAACAAGACAATTCACTGCTGGAATAAAAAATAAAGGAACCACACTCACGCTGACACTCTCAGCCACTTACAGATGGCAACATAACACAACCTCCAAGATGGACAGATTAATGTCTCAGAAGTGGCTACACACCATACCAAACGGCATAATGTTGTACTAGAAGTATGTTGTTCATCAATAAAAATGCAACTTTACAGACAGATGCACAAAATATGGTATAAATCAATTTCAATACATTGTTGTCCAGGAACAGCACTGGGAATGACAGGGTTAACAAGCTGCATCAGAAATTTTTCATGAGTTTCATTATCAGTAATTTATTACATTATTACTGACAAACTTCACCACAAAAAAAATGTGTGCAAGATGGGTTCTGAAAATGTTAAGAGATGAAAATAAAACAAAGCTAATGGCACATTCTTTGTCCCTTTTGGAGCACTGACTTAACACAAATAAACTTTCATCTATTTCCAAAATTAAAGGACATTCTTGGTGGAAAGCACTTAGAAGAAGATGACTTGCTGAAAGAATCTGTATCCTTTTTTATTCTTTTAGCGTAATTCGAAGTGCACGGCCGGAGGTGATGGTTGTATGACTGTGTTGGTGTGCCTGTGTGATTGCGTGAGTGTTCTATTTTCTGAAGAAGGCCATGGACGATAGCTGAAAGTGTTGTATGTGTGTGTCTTTGGTATGTGCCTGCCACAGCTCATCGCCACGTCTTTGCGGTGAGTTGTAAATTGTCCTTACTGTATTATTAATTCGAATCTGTTACTAACATGTTTAATAATCAAGCAGCAGAGTTCTTTGATGCTAGGATACAAAAGCTGGTTCTGTGACTTGACAAATGTTTAAATGCTACATGCTATGTTGAAAAGTGAAAAAAATGTTAAATGGTAGTTTTTGATGCAATTTACATTCATAGATAAAGTTTCTCTTACTCCATTACATATTGGCTGTTACTTTAAAAATGATCCTCATACAATAATGATATTGGATCTGTGTGCAAATTCTTGTCTTTCACCATCAATATTCTTATGTTATATCACTTAATGTAGGCAGAAATTAATATCTCTTGACACAAAGTTGGCTAGAAAGCCAATCAATAGCAGCTACTGAATGTTAAAAGTTTTCATACAGAATGAATGTTTGACAATCACGTCTGATGTTCAGCATACTCTTGGAACTCATTGGTGGCAATCTCAAAATCTTATAGGACACTTTATATTTAGATATTCAGATACAAAATACCTGAAGAAGGATAAAAATGAGTCAATCACAACTCGCACCCATACATAAAGTGATAGGCATGTGACTACACCTTCCTTAGCAGTTTCTATCCATGTGAAGAAAATAAAAAGATGTATAGCCTACAAAAAGTTATATATAACTTTCTTCGCAAACTGATCACTGCAGTTACATTTTATGAGAGAACTGAACTGTTGGAATATGTAATTTTTTTCGCTAATATTATCACAAAAATCCTTGAGAAGCAAGATGAGATATTCCTATGAATTGTCTGTGAACAACTTACATATGAGACACATTAAGGTATTTTCTAATCTTAGAGGATGCACTTGTGGTTATATCTTTAAGGTTAGTAACAAAGTGATATGAAGTTATGCAAAATACAACAACTTGCATTACTTTCTCAGAACTTCAATAGCAGTTTTCTATTAATCAGCTGGTAAATAAATAAAATATTTTATGATGAGAACAAATTTGCAAATCTTCTAGTAAGCATATTACAGAAAACTTCATGTCAGAATTATACCCACTGCCAAATATGATACAGTACCAAAACTTTTCAAGACACAGTAAGGAATATTACACTATTCCACTTGGGTGTCAGATTATGCAGGTATTGTATTAAAAGCTTTATAACACTTCACTAGGTACAAAAACAATAAATTTAACTGTACCTGGGAGAAACTGTGGCTTTTAGTGCTGGTGAATGGTTGTGCTGATGGACCAAACCGATTATGCTCACGAGCTGAAGTTCTTGGCGAATAATTTATTTCATTCTCATGATCTTGCTCATGTACATCCCTCTCAGACTTCTTTGGCAATCTAGGATGACTGAATCGTGGTTCTTCATCTTCAGGTGGGGGAGATAGCTGGACCAGAGCATTTGATTTTGCAGCATTTTGTTTATCAGCTTCCACTTCCTGCGAGCAGTGACAAATAACTTTAAATACAATTACAAATCTGTTTAACATATTTCAGTCATAAACATATAATGAAAATGAATTATTTAACATTTCTATGTCGCAAACAATAACCACAATGAGAAAGTTGTGAATTTCTAATATCTGTATAATCAGAAAAATGACACAACTTGTGCTACGAAAAATGTCACATGCAAATCACTGAAATGAAGGATTAAAAACTATAGCATACTAGAACCCATAAGACGATAGGGAGAGTGGTAATATGTTCAAAATACTTAGTTAAAATCCCAGGCCTTACAAGTTAATTTTTAGAATAGCCAGGGGATAAAACTTAATGTCCGCCTCAGAAAATAATTTAATGTAACTGGATACATTACATTGTATTAAAAGTTATGGAAAAAAATTATTTTTTTGTAGTGAAGTCTTCCACCAGATTCCATAAATGTCTTAAGCTTTTCACCCAAACTTAATCCAATAATATAAGTTTTAGTAGAAAATGTGACCTTCACATTAGATTCAGGAGCATATTGTGTGTGCAGGTTGTAGGGTGCCTGTCTCTTGGTAAGATGCAAGATAAAAGTGTGTAGATGTTGCAAAGAGTGTGCCAGAAGACATTTTCTAGTTGCAGGCCCAACTTTTTCATCAGTATGTATTTAAAATGTATGTTTATATGCTAAATCAACACTTTTTTTCTCTAGGCCTAAACTTTTGGGGTGGGTAAAGTGAAGGTTAATTAATATTGTGTTGAATTGGACAAACAATCTGTGCCATAACAGCAGAGAATCATTACTTGTGGAGACATGGGTGCTCATTTCCTGTGGGTTCCACAATACTGATAGAGGACACGTAGAGTTGTTGATATACAGGTTTGCATTCCAGACAAGGTTTAGAGAAAAAATAGTGTAATAACGATTAAAAATTTGTGTTCCACATAACCCATCAAGAAAGATAATTACCAGTTATTAGGAACAAATCAAAGTACACCTTCAGAAATGAAACTAAACCCAAGAAATTTAATCTCTGGACTATATCAACAATAAAGTATGGATGAACTGAACCTACCAGTAATGAATGTCAACTTTGACCTGCCCTTATTGATGTTTTTTGTGGTGTCACATGTGAGCAAAATGAGAAAGAATATTAAAATGAGAATGTTTGTTTTGCTTCTGTATTAAGTTTTGGAACATGGGATGTAGTGGCAGACAGTGGCCAGTTCTGTCTACATTCAGTTATAATATACAAGAATTGTAGTTTAGGAAAGCCAGGAGATATGAATAATTAATGTAATCTTAATTGAAGTGACATGCTGATCTGTATGATCACATAAAGATGAGATCTGTGTCCACGCTTCTTCTTAACCTACATAAGTTGTCTTCCAATGACTTCAAAGGATTATAGCTATTCAATATTTGTGTTGTCTTTGAACAACTCAAATTTAATGCTATACACAAACTACACAAGCTACTCTAAACTGCAAGGTGGAAACTACAGTGAATTATATTACAGATTTCCTGTCCTACTCCATTCACATTTTGAGTGAAGCGACAACGACTGTATATATAGCTCTGCAAGTAGCTTAATATCATGTGTCTCAGTCTCATGTCCCCTTTCACCCTCACTTGCAACCTTACTGTATTCCTAAGTGGTGAATGTAGAACTTATTATCATTGGGGGGGGGGGGAGGGGGGGCAAGATTAATGTATAGATAAGTAATTTTAAGTAGACACCCTATCATATTTCATATCAGTTTTGCTGTTGATATTCAGAGGACTTAATAACTGGCACAAACTTCACACCATCAACACCCAACTACCCTCACAAATACAGAGAAGTGTAATTGTCTACCATGGTGATGCCTTTATGCATCATTCATAATGCAATTTAGATACTGTACTTTTGTTTTCTTTATATTCCTTATTTCAGGAGGGAGTCAGGCTTCTTGCCTCCCTCCCCCCTCCCATACACAGTCTTTTATGGAGAAGAACGATAGAAAGCACCAACATCGAAATAGTCTCATTGCCTTCCTCTGCATGTATATATAAATTAGCCAATACAGTGGTGGACACCCGGAACAGTGGCAAAACAAAATGAGGCCCCCCCATCCACTTGGAAATACATGTATTACTATAAAAAAAGTAACTCTTGAGATTTGGAGGTTCACCAGGAGGAGAGACATGGGAAAGTCTTAAAAATATATATATCTCTTTCGAGATTTGGAGGCCCCAGAACGAGAGAACAAGGGTGCTCAAAAATAAATAAATAAATAAAGAATAAACTCATTCTTTTGAGGTATTTGAAAGCCCCCCCCCCCCCCCCCAAGACAAGAGCCCCCGGGCAATCCACCCCCTTCCCCCTTAGTCCGCGACCGCCACTGAGGCTATATGTATTGTATGGAGTCTGATCTTTTGGACACATTGGGGGGAATAATAATCATTCATATAATGTACATGTGCCTTGACAAAGAGAACCACAATTTTATTATTGCCGCACTGAAATACCTGGCCATTAATGCGATTACAGATACAGCCACAAAAAAGAGGCCTACTGGATAAGATAAAATTACAACAGTACTGTGTGCCAAGCTAAGAATGTAGAAGTTAAGGGCAGCTTGTGTAAAGATAGAAATCCAGGTTTGAGTCTTGGTCAGGCACCAATTTTGCACTATCACCAATCAGTGTATATAAACACCCTGAAACAGTGATAAATTTCTGTTTACCAGTGTATTTTACTTTATGTGTTCTATATTACTAGTACTTTTGGAACCAACAGGACTCTATCAAATCAAAAGTTGAGACTATCCTGATGTCAGTACTTTTGTAGGTAATATTTTTAGTTGATAAATAGACCACATAAACTCAAATGATTCAGGCCTAACAAATAATGTGATAGTTTGACAGTCATTAAAATATGCAGATTTATTTACATGAATAGTATTCTTTAATGTAAACCTCATCCGAAGGAAGGAAGCTTAGGGTTTAAAGTCCCGTTGTCAACTTGGCCATTAGAGATGGAGATAACGCTCAAGAGTTTTGGGGAAGGAAATTGACCATGCCCTTTTTCGAGGAATAATCACAGAATTTGCCTGGAGTGATTTAGAGAAATCACAGAAAACCTAAATCAGGATGACTGGAGGTGGATTTGAACCAGTCCTTCCAAATGCGAGTCTAGTGCATTTCCACTGCGCCACCTCGTTCAATTAACCTCATCTGATTCAATGGCTCTGGAGTTTTTCCTTCATGATTATTTTCATCTTTAGTTGGGATGCAGATCAACATCTTAAGTCATTACTTTGAATGTAACTCATAAATGGGGGCTAGATGCTGATGATCTTTAGAAATAAAGTGAATTTTATACTTTCATCATCGATAATGAAAATAGATTTCCTAACTGATTTTGAATTACTTTTACTTATTTTTATTTGGTATACTTATTCCATGGCTCCATACATGCGAGTATTTCGCTTGGATGTGGAATGTGTAAATACAATTGTATACATATAATTAATACTACAGAATAATAATACAGTTCAATAATGCAGTTAATAATATGTATATTTTTTTTACTGACTTGCTAACATTTCATTAGTATTGTAAGCACTACCTAACATTAACAACAGTATTGGAGCAGATACCTAATAACTGAATTACAATATACATCTTTAATTAAGAAAGTGCATTATTTAAGGAAAAGAATTCATCTATGAAGTACGCCGGCCGCAGTGGCCGAGGAGACTGAGGCGCTTCAGTCACAGTCTGCACGGCCACTACGGTGGGGGGTTCGAATCCCCCCCTCGGGCATGGATATTTGTGCCGTCGTTAGTATAAGGTAGTTCATAAGTAGTTTGTAAGTTTAGGGAATGAACAACCCCATAGTTAAGTCACATACGCTTAACAAACATTTTAACATTTTTGACCTATGGAGTACAGTGGATGGTCAAGCAGGTATTTCTTTAATGTATATTTGAACAACATTTCATTTTCTCTTTTACATTTAATATTATTAGGGAGTGCGTTGAAAGTCTTAATGACAGCATATTTTACCCCCTTCTGTACAAGTGACAAATTCTTTAATTCAAAATGGAGATCATCTTTACTTCTAGTATTATAGCTGTGATACGAACAATTTGTTTCATACTGAGTATAATTTTTAATAAGAAAGTTCATCAAAGAGTATATGTACTGACATGTTGTTGTCAGTATTGAACTTTGTGAGAAGCTTCCTACATGAGGTTCGTGGAGGAACCCCACACATGATCCTAACTGCTCTCTTCTGAGCTGTTAAGATTTTTTTAGGCAGGTGAATTACCTCAGAAGATTATGCCATAACTCATTAATGAGTGGAAGTATCCAAAGTAAGTTGCTTTTAAAATTCTGACTTCCCCAAAATGAATAATGATCCTTAAGACAAAAGTAGCTGATGAGATCCTTTTTAGAGTCAGTGACACATGATGTTCCCAGTTGTGCCTACTGTCAATGTGAACCCGAAGGAATTTAGTAGAGTGCACCTGTTCTAGTACCTGGTTGTCGTGTGCAATGACTAAATTTTCTGGAGTTTTATGTTTTGTGTGGAACAGAATAAAATTAGTTTTTTAAATATTAACTGAAAGAGAATTAAAAGAACCAAGCTGTAACTTCTCTGAGTATATCATTAATATCAGTCTCTAGATCAGTAGCAGCCTTACTATCTACCACGATGCTTGTTTCGTCAGCAAACATTGTGAATTCACATTTTTTACTAATGGACAGTGGTAGATCATTGACATATATTAAAAACAGCAAGGGCCCAAGGACAGATCCCTGGGGTACTCCATGCTGTGTTTCACCCCATTCAAAAGCTACTGTACTAGAATATCCAGTGTTGCAGCCATGTAAGACCACATTTTGTTTCCTGTCTTCAAGGTATGATTTCAACCGTTACCTATAGGCCCGTTGATTCCATAATGAAAGGCCTTCTCTAAAAGTATCTCATGGTCTACACATTCAAATGCCTTGGAAAGATCACAGAAGACACCAACTGGTGACCTCCTACTGTTAATCGACTCCAAGACATCATTTGTGAGTGAGTATGAGCGAGTATATGGCATGGTCTGTTGAAACCCCTTTTTGAAAACCAAACTGCCTATGGTTAACAATGTTAAAGTTATTAAGGTGTGCCACAATCCTGTTATACACTGCTTTTTCAAGGACCTTTGATAATGTTGTTAAGAGAGAGACAGGACGATAATTTGTAACATCTGTAGCATTGCCAGACTTGTAAAGAGGTCTCACTATAACATACTTCATCCTCTCTGGAACAACTCCTTCATAGAGAGATGCATTGCAAATGTGAGCAAAAACTACATTTACTGCAGACTTTTACCAGTTTGCTAGGGTTGTAATCTGTACCTGAAGACCTTTTACTTTTCAATGAGTGAAAATTTTTTTTATTTTTATTTTTTTTTTTTTTTTTTTTTTTTTTTTTCACTTGCAGTTATGGGTTGTACATTTATGTCATTAAAATTTTCTGGGAGGTTAAGTTTAAGATTATCTATAGCTTCACTTAGGTTACCACTGCAACCTATTTGAGAAGTGACAGTTAAGAAGTGGTTGTTAAATGTGTCTGCTGTCTGTTTACTGTCAGCTATTTCTGAATCATTAATTTTTAGTACATAAGTTTTTACATTGTCAGATGGTGAAGTTCCTGTTTCTCTCTTTATTACATTCCATATCGTCCTGATTTTATTATTTGAACAATTAATTTCAGATTCTATACACATACTCTTTGATTTTACTTTAGTTAAAATTTTACAGTATGTCCTATAATTGTTCAGCTGATTAGGATTATTAGATTTCCTTGATATTATATACAGTTCTCTTTTTCTCTGACATGATATTTTTATACCTTTGGTGAGCCATGGTGTTTTGTCTGAATGCCTGACCTGTAATCTACAGACCTTTTTTGAAAGACACTTTCAAATATACCTGGTAATTCATCAGTGAACAAATTATATTTTGTATTAGCATCATCTGCAAGATAAACATACCTGCAGTCAGTCTCCTGTTTGTGTAATTTGAAGTTTAGTATATTTTCATCATTCATGTGTCTAATGGTTTTCCACTGTGTAACAGCTTTACTCTGAATTGTATTAAAGTTGTCAATGGTGAGTATTTGCCCATCATGATCAGAGAGACCATTTATAACTTTTTCTACTGTGATGTTATGAGTCCTACTCATATCTATAAAGATATTGTCAATTAGAGGGCTGGAAGTGACAGTAGTTCTTGTTGGATAGCTGACAGTGGAGACAAGATTGTAGGTATGCATTAAATTTGCATATTCTGCCTAGTCTACTCATCTTCCCTGAGATGATGAACTGTTGATTTTTCGTTTCATAAATTTGTACAATTTACAGAAATTACAACAATGAGACAGAGGTACTGTTCATCCTTTTCATTTCGATAGCAGAGGTGGTCATCGTTAATAACTATCAACGTTTCTTTCATTTTAAGATCGCCGCAAAAAGAAGTAGGCTATGGGTCAATAAACGGATGTATGTGTGAGTGTTTGTCTCAGGCCTCGATGAAAGGTGACACAACAAATAAACCCAGTTCATTCGTTTCATCGATCGTATTCAAGTCTGCAGATGCATTTGGTTTTGAATTTGGTTAAAGTTCTTAGTATACACATGCAGCTTCCGGTAAATAAAGTTGTAATACCGTACCCGCATGCTTTGTTGGGTCCAGTAGCGATATAAATACAAAACTCTTTTTAAGGTTTCAGATTTGTTTCATTATAAAGATCGAAAACTTAAGAGATTACGCAAAACATGCGTTTTTATTGGCAAAGAAGTAATGCATCATGCAAATAATTCATAATTTTCTAACCAAATATCTCCGTTGAATTCTTTCGTTGTTTTTCCTTATTTTTTCGATTCGTTCTTCCAAAAGAGAATCGTCACATCTTGGCGTTTGTGACATGATTCCCTGCGTATAACTTAACCTCACATATTAAAACTTTGCGGTGGCACACTGCGCTGTTGCACTTGCCACTTGGTATGACATAATATCTTTGGCACACTGCGCGTTCAGAGATAACGTGACATTAACCCGAGTACACTCAGTTGTCAGGGGTAATAAAAGCTTGCGCGAGCATGCTTCCTTTTACGACCTTATCCTCTTCCTCCACCTCCAGAAATTCATATAGCATATACGCATCCTGCACGTCACCCGAAAGATTGATTCCCCGAACCTACTGGTTTATCCGAACCTCGCAAACTGTAGGCCTCTGTCATGGCTACACCACTATATCACTCCTTCCCTTTACGACCCTCATGCACCATATCCTTTCTCAGGGTAAGTTCCGCCATCTTTCCCTCCCGCATGTGACCCCCATCCTCGCATTCATCCCTCCTAGCACATAATCCTCTCCCCTTCCATTCCTATAAATGCAGTGTGCCCTCCCCCCCTCCTTCTCCCAACCAACACTTGGCTTCCTCCCCCATCCTCCTGGAGTCCTTGCTCTCCGGCCACATCTACCCCCCTCCATATTCCTCCCCACCGACACTCCCTTATCTTCACCATCCCTATGGGATCCTTTTAGTCCCGAGAGTTTATAACAAGTGCTTCGTGTCTGTATAGTACATCAACAAAAATACGTATGTTTAATTCGTTGCGATCGCCGCCACTGGCACATTGCATTTTAACAGGGTTCCCATCTTCTTCTCCGTGTCTTATGCATATGCCAAACTGTGTGTATTTTATAGTGACTGTGGCCTATTTTAAAACTTCATATGTGTGTCTCATCTACTGGTCATTGTTTATGATCTTCAAGTATCAACTTGTAAATTTTAAAATCTATCATTTTAACTCAGTGTTCAATTTTCTCGCTGTTTTACGATATATAAATTCTATCACCTGAAGAGCAGTGGCCTAGGACGCCACTTCCGTCCTTCCCCAATGGGGCGAGAAATGACAAAGTAAAAACCAAAACAAAAATCACTCCTTCGCAATCTGACTGACAAAGGAACCTGCTAAAAGATCCTGCTGATAATATCGATTTTCCACAAGCCTGAGTGGTGGTTGTACACGTTTTAGTTATTAGACAGGGAATGGCAAATTCAATCTGTCGTTTATGTCACGTTCTGTCAGAATATTCCACAATGCATTTTTTATGGCGGCATTCAGACTATCTATCACCGAACCATCACGTCACATGAAGTTTTCTGGGGAAGAAAGTTTTGAAGGACAGTCGTCTGCTAAAATCGGAAGTTAACCTAGTTATAGTACGAGATAACACGGTTTATACGCAACTCTGATGTTGTAACCTTTATTTCATTAATATACAAACGTTGCATCACATTACATGAAAAACGTTGCAAACATTGCATGACGACTTGAATACTGAGCGCCCTTATAAAACCGAGGTCGCATATCTGAAAACGAGAAATGTGTTATGTTTTACAATATCGTAGCATAAAACACCGAAGCAAACTCTTTATATGACTAAAATTGTAAGCTGGTGAACCAATTTTCATTAAATAACATTTTAAATCATATAGTCTACGCAAATGAAAGAGAAAAATTCAGTTGCTTATGACGTTGTTAACAATGTAAGAGGGAAATCGTAATGGATAAAGTATACATGCTCTATTTATTCTCTTATCAATAATCTTTGATATGTTTTAATTATGTTTGAATCCATAATTGGATTTTGTGCATAGCGACCGTTGATATAATTATTGGGAAAAAAGGCCAATTCACACTGTCCGTCATGTCACGTCACGTCACCGTCCGTCAGAACATTCCGCAATGTATTTGTAATGGCGGCATTTACACTGTCCGTCATCGGACCGTCACGTCACGTCAAGGTAACGTTAAGCTTTCTCGAGAAGAATGTTTCGACGGAATGGCCGACTGCTAACATCGGAAATTAACCTATTTTCGTCACGCGAATTACATGTTGCAATCGACGATTGCACTGTTTATACGCAAATGTGTCTTATTCATGTTTGTGTTGTTGTTATACCTCGTTCTAAAGATAAATCTAAAAAGTTTCATGACGACTTAAATATTTTTGTCAATTGAGTGTCCCCCTAAAATCGAGGTCGGATATCTGATACCAAAAAATGGTTTATGTTACGTAACATTGTAACAGAAACGATTGAAGCAAACTGTTTATTTCAATAAGATTGTAATTTGATCACGCGTTTTTCATTAAATAACATTTTAAATGAAAAAGTCAGTTCTAATAAAGACAAAAATTCAGTTGTTTACGACGGTATTAACAATGTCAGGGAGCAAATCGTAATGGGTAAAGCACACAGGCGCTATTTATGCTCTTACAAGGTATGGTTTGATGTCTTGATATGTTTATTTTTTCGCTTGAAAATAGATGTCAATGTTTTGAAATGTTGTTTCAGTTCCCAGTAAGTTGGCCAAAAACATACATTGTAAAGTTTTCTTTGGCCATCAATCACATTGTGGCGACGTTAGACACTGTGCAAAAGGAAGAAAAGAGAAACTTTGCCGAAAGCAAGGAAATTATACATTAAATGTATAGTCTCTGTTGTTGATTTTGTGAGTTTTGTATTTTCATGGTTCGTGAATAAAGTGTTCAGTTTTCTCTAACATCTTTCGTCGCATTTTAGTAGTTAGTTATAGCGGAACTAACCACAGTGGTGACCCCGACGAAAGACAAAATTAACAGAAAGATGACAGAAGATACCGTGCCTCTCACGCAAATGGAGGAAGCGAGTACGTCTTTGCCTACAGCGCACACGGAAAATACCTTGAATGGTTTTCCGAGCGGACGTTCTATCAATCGTTTAAGTCATGTCAAGCTTCCGACGTTTTGGCAAAATCGACCACAGACATGGTTTACTCATGTGGAGTGTATATTTCAACAACATGACATAAGGGGTGACGAAGACAAGTATGTACTGACTGTGGCACATCTGGATGGAGTGATTATCGAAGAAATAGAAGACATTCTTGAGTTTCGATCTTATGCAACATTAAAAGAGTCTCTTATAAAACGTTATACTTTGTCACCGGAGCTAAGGTTATGTAAAGCATTTGAAGAGGAACAAATAGGTAACAGATCGCCTTCACAAATTTTGCGAAGCTTAAGAGCCTTAGCGGGTCCAGAACTATTACCAGAGCAATCATTACGTGTTCTATGGCTACGCAAGTTACAAGACAACATTCGTTCAGTAACGGCAGCACATCAAAAGTTGACGTTACGAGAGCTAGCAGAGACAGCAGATGAAGTACCTACAGTTTTGTCTGATTCTCCAAGTAGAGTAAAGGTGGAAGCTGTGAAACACTGCTGTCAAGAAAAGACTAGGACTCCGACGGAAGATAATATGAAGAAAGAAGCGGAGGACACAAACACAACAAAATCAGCAGAAGAACGGAGGATAGAATGGTTATAAGATCAAGTTGCGAGACTAAATGTAAGATTGGCGGAACAGCAACGCAAGAACAAGCGGCGTTTTGAACGCGCATCAGAAGAGAGGCAAAGACAACAGAAAGAAGAGTTTAATAGTCGTGATAAATTTTCACAGCAATGGTGTTGGTATCACAGACGTTTCGGTGAGGCAGCCCGTCGATGTGATACACCTTGCAGTTACCCAAACGCTGCAGACAGTCGTTAGAGGACGCCGACGATCGTCACATAAGAGATAGGCGTCCACATAATATGAATGTGATTTACAAGGCCAGTGCAACACTGACAACAGTAAAGCAAATACGGAGATTGTATGTTTACGACCACATAACAGGACAAAATTTTCTGGTAGACTCTGGTTCAGAAGCAAGTGTGTACCCCAGGAAACTATGCACTATAAGAATTAATCCGACTCGACATAGACTCACAGCAGCAAATAACTCCACCATCACTACATATGGTGAATGTACAATGAAACTGGATTTTGGACTCGCATACAATATTACATGGACATTTATTGTAGCAGATGTTGCTGAGCCAATATTAGGAGTGGACTTTTTGCTACATTTCCGACTCGCTCCTGATTTAGTAAATCGCCGATTAAGTGAGGTGTTGAGAGAGAAAGAGACTGTGGGGCAAGGTCTGATAATAAATGCGATAGGAGAAGATAACCCATTTGATACATTGTTATTGGAATTCCCTTCGTTTAATCGACAAAACGTGGTCGACAAAAGAAGACATCATACGACAGTACATCATATCAACACCACTCCAGGACAGCCGGTAGCAGTTCGATTGAGGAGACTACCACCACACAAACTTCTTGCAGCACAAGAGGGCTTTGAAGAGATGCTTCGAGCAGGTATTGTGTCTAGGTCCAGCAGTCCCTGGGCTTCTCCTCTGCATATGGTGAGTAAAAAAGATGTTCTTGGAGATTGTGTGGGGATGCCAGAACGATTCTAGATCGTTATCCTGTTCCACTTGTTACAGACTTTAATTATGCCATTGCCAAGGCACAAGTGTTTAGTGTTGTCGATTGCAAAAAAGCATATTTTCAAATTCCAGTAGCACAGGAAGATATTAAGAAGACAGCTGTCATAACACCTTTCAGTTTGTTCGAATACAATTTTATGCCGTTCGGGTTAAGAAACGCAGCACAAACTTGGCAGCGTTTCATACATGAGGTGCTACGTGGCCTGTCTTTCCTGTTTTGTTATATGGACGACATACTTATATTTTCGTCCAACATTACAGAACATGTAAAACATTTGCGCCAACTTTTTCAAAGATTAGAGAAATTCAACATAGTTATTAATAAAGATAAATGTGTTTTTGGAAAAAAAGAAGTGCAATTTTTAGGATATGTAGTCTCAGCAAAAGGGATAGCACCCCTTCCAGAACGTGTCACTGCCCTTCAAAACATGCCACTGCCAACAATATTTAAAGGTTTACGCAGATTTATCGGGATGATAAATTATTACCGTAGACATATTCCTGGTTTAGCACATCATCAAGAACCGCTCACTACATTGCTTATAGGAAAACATACTACTGGCAATAGGAAGATTACTTGGAATAAAGAGGCTGAGGCAGCATTTCACAGTGTCAAACAGCAATTAGCACAAGCAACACAGCTTACTGATCCACAGTTGGAAGCCCCTCTCGAATTAATGGTAGACGCTAGTCAGAATGCTATTGGGGCAGCTTTACAACAGAAAGTACAGGGAGCATGGCAACCGCTTGCCTTTTATTCACAAAAGCTCACACCCCGACAAAAGAATTGGAGCGCAATCGATAGAGAGCTACTGCGATACATGAAGCAGTCAAACATTTCAGATCGTCAGTGGAAGCAAGACATTTTACAATTTACACAGATCATAAACCACTAGTTAGTTTTTTCCAGAAGGCTACAGAATTAGGTTCGCCGCGACAGTGTAGACAGACGGAATTTGTGGAACAGTTTACGACAGACGTGCAACACATTTCAGGAAGCAAAAACATTGTGGCTGATTGTTTGTCACGCAATTGCGCTAATATAAAGGCTGTACCTAGGAAGCAGATAGCACTGAGACAACAACATGACACACAATTACAGGAGCTACTGCAGGAGGAACACACTGGTAAATGGTAAAAATTCACGCTCCTTATTGCTCTACAGGCATTTGGTGTAATACAGCGTATAACAAACAGCGACCATACATTCCGAAAGAGTTTCGGCGAATAGTATTCCAGGCATTTCACAATTTAGCACATCCTGGAATCAGAGCATCGGCTAAACTTGTTGCAAGTAAAGTAGTATGGCCGGGAATCCAGAAAGACTGCAGAGAGTGGGCACCTACATGTTTGGACTGTCAACGTAATAAGATTAATAGACACACATACCCACCAATAGCATCCTTTCCAGTTCCATCACGTAGATTTTCACATATACATGTGGATATCGTGGGACAACTGCTGTATTCAAATGGACATCGTTATTTACTTACGATAATCGACCGTTTTACAAGGTGGCCAGAAGCTATTCCAATATCAGATACTACAGCAGATACAGTGGCCAAGACACTAATTGGTAGCTGGTTTACAAGGTTCGGAGTTCCACAGATCATTACAACTGACAGGGGTAAACAATTCGAAGCACAGTTGTTCCAAGAGCTTATGCAGCTTTGTGGATGTAACCACTTACGTACAACCAGTTACCACCCTTCAAAGCAAAGGCATAGTGGAAAGATTACATCGCACTTTAAAAGCAGCCCTAATGTGTTATGACTCTACATGGTCAGAAGCTGTACCACTGGTTCTACTAGGACTGAGAACTGCAGTAAAAGATGATTTACAATGCTCACCAGCTCAGCTGGTGTATGGAGAACAGTTAAGAGATCCAGGAGAGTTTTTAGTACCAAGAGAACATAAAGAACTTTCAAAACAGACTGTTACAGAATTTGCACGTCAATTGAGCAGGCAAATGTCTCAGTTAAAAACTGTGCCACCACGCAGACATGGTGACAGGAAATTATTCATACACAAAGATTTAGCTACTGCCTCCCATGTTTGGCTCAGAGATGACTCTGTCAGGCCGCCACTACGTTCACCATTCATGGGACCATACAAGGTGCTAGCAAGAAGTCAGAACACTTTTACAATTGATCATAACGGAAGACAAGAAATAGTTAAACCAGCATACTTGGACTTTGAAGAGACACACTGGAGAACCTCACCTGGCACATCAACCAACAGTGAACATGCAAGAGAGGAGTCAAGGGAAGAGTTCACACCACTGGTAGAAGACAACACCAAGCAGTCACCGCTGCCATTCATCACCCGAGCAGGGAGAAGGGTCAAACATCAGTACCCCAACATACCGGGAGCACCCGGCTTTAAAAAGGGGGGGGGGGGCTGGTGTGGCGACGTTAGACACTGTGCAAAAGGAAGAAAAGAGAATCTTTGCCGAAAGCAAGGAAATTATACATTAAATATATAGTCTCTGTTGTTGATTTTGTGAGTTTTGTATTTTCATGGTTCGTGAATAAAGTGTTTAGTTTTCTCTAACATCTTTCGTCGCATTTTAGTAGTTAGTTATAGCGGAACTAACCACAACATTTAGCGTTGTTGTTCCCCCTTTCTAGTATTAAACTATGACCTCCTACATAACAGATCGCCACTCATAACCTCACTTTCAACATCACTTATTGAGATCGGCGAATTGACGTGACGGACACAGACGGACAGTGTGATTACAACTTGACGTGACGGTTCCGTGACGTGACGTTGACATGACAGACAGTGTGAATTGGCCTTAACACGGCGTTTGGTCGCAATAAATTGGTTTATTAATCACAGATCGATTTCAGCTAGATAACTACCAATCGTGAGTGTCATATCACAGGTATGTTTCGCAAGCTGCTGTTTGACTTCAAGTGGTACAAGTTTACAGTAGTAAACAGCAGTGCTACAGTACACTTGGTTTATAACCAACTGTAGTGATGCTACAGGATCTGGAAGTTAGACCTAAGAAGACTGTTGTTGTACCATTCACGAAGAAGCATATCCACATTCAAGTTGGAATCTAAAGCTTTTCAGTGAATCTATACCTGTGAAGGGGACAGTGAAATATCTAGGGGTTACATTAGATGAGAAACTGACATGGACCCCTCACATTATGAATATTTGCTCCAAGGCGAAAGGTACTCTGGTAAGTACCAGGAGAGCTTGTGGCAAAAACTGGAGCTTCAGCCCCAAGGGATATACACCATGGTGATTAGACCCAGGATGGGATGGTCGTGTGGTGAAAGAAGGTAGAACAGCAGGTTGCTGCTAAGGAGCTTGGTAAGGTGCAGAGATTACCCTATTTAGCCATAACAGGCGAAATTAGCAGTACATCAACAGCTGGGATGGAAACCATGTTGAATATGCCCCCATTACACCTTTGGGTCAAGATGGAGGCAGCGGAAGGTGCATACAGGCTCAAATCTGGCACAACTGGAACTCTTTTGGTACATCCAGAATCACACACTAAAATAGTGAGTGAGTTAAATATAGGAAAGTATGGGGAAATGCCGGCTATATTATAACTATATTATAATCCAATACTGCTTCAACAAGCCTTTCAATATTACAACTGGAAGTAGGGAGCAGTGGGAGAAAATAGTTTGACACCGTATGGGGGACATTGTCTGGTTCATTGACGGGTTGAAATCAGACCAAGGCGTTGGGGCTGGCGTACACGGGGTGCAGCCAAGACTGGAGGGTGTCATCTCTCTAGGAAAACTGGCCTCAGTATTCCAAGCCGAAATTACAGCCATCAGGGAGTGTGTGGAGGAGAATTTGTGTAGGTGCTACAAAGACCGCCAGGCAGCCCTGAGATGATTGGTAGCTCCTGCAATAAGATCTAAAATTTTTGCAGAATGACACAGGGCTTTGGTGGAGCTAGGGGAAAGCAATAGGGTAAACCCACATAGAAAATTGGGCCAAGGTCTATAAACAAAAATATGGCAAGGTAATGATGCAAAAGCCATGTTTTAAAAGAAGCTCTGTAATCCTGGACTTGAACAGGAGAGAGATTAGACACATGGTTGGATTGCTGACAGGCCGTGGGGATTTCAAACAACACCTACATACAATGGGAATAACAGAAGAGGACCCTAAATGTAGGGTCTGTGATGATGGTGATGAAACTGCATCACATCTAATATTCGAATGCATTGCACTGGAGAGCAAAAGGCATAGAACATTTGGGACAACCAGACCCGAAGAAATTGTGTCTAATAAAGAACTGGTAAAGGGACTCCTTGTACTGTACAAGGGCATTGGTTGGCTTTACTAGTTATACAGGGAGCGACACCAAACAATAAACTTAGTTTCGGTGCAGGCAGTGGCGGGTTGGACCAAAACTGTTTTGGCTTCCTTGACAAAATCAATCATCAGATGAGAATTAATTGTGTAATTGCAAGAGGCGGACACACACGTTTTCATCCACGTTGTGGCAACAGCTGTACATGATTGGTGGCAGCCCTTGCATCGCCAGTGCCTGCTATTGACTGTAACTTGAAGAAACACATTGTTTGTAACATGAAAGCTGAGTTGAGGAAATACACGATACATACAGCGGTTCCATATGGATTTGAGTGACCTAAAGTATTCGAAGTTGTTGATTTTCTGTTCGACAATATTGAGTTGAAGGATGATGAGGTTTTAGAAATGCAGTATGAGTTTCTTGGAAACTGTGTATATGTCAGGATGGATACCACGAAATATGTTTTCATGTTATGACGAAAACTGAGGGTGTCGCTACTTTTAACTATTCTAGCGGTGAGGTATGTAAAGTTGAGATAAATTCTGCTGAACTAGGACTTAGAACTGTTCGTATTTTCAATTAGCCTTTTGAAATCGAGATTTCATGGATTGAACAAACACTTTCCGCATATGGTAATGTGAAACAAATCTATGGAGAAAACTGGAGTGGCCTTAAGCATTTTAATGTAGACAATGGCGTTAATATGTGAAAATCGAATTATGAAAGCACATTCCTTCACATATAATGGTCCACGGTTTCAAGGCTCTTGTTGTATATGATGGACAGCCATGTACGTGTATGGTTTGCGGCTGATGCGCTGAAATAGTGGCTGAGTTACTCGAAGAGTCGTAATAACTCACTGCAGGCCGGCCTGCTCGAACACTGGCGAAGAAGGAGGCGGTGAAAGAGAAATAAGTAAATGAGGAGAGCCCTGTTAATCATAATTCGGAAATATCAAGTCCCAGTAATTCAATTGAGAAACATGCGGTAATAGAAACTTTTTCCTTAAATAGACAAGCTGCTGAAGGAAATTCAACACTCTGAAGAACGCCAATGAAAAAAGTAGAAATGAAAAAGAAGGTCACAGACAAACATTGGGAAAACCAAAAAGACAGTGCCAGCTGTCACCAGTGCCACATCGTTACAGCGCTAAGTATCTGAATTTAATTTGTGTCAAATTTAATTTGCCAGTCTAGTTCATTTTCGTTAGTACTCTGTTTTAAGAGGTTTATTCCCGCGTACTTGCAGATTTCGTTTGTACTACTGTTTTAATAGTTTATTCTATCGTATTTGATAAATACCGTTGTGTTTAGTCTTCGTCTTTGACCGGTGTATTTCAAAACAAGTCAGAGACCGTTACTAAGCTCGTTATCAGTCAGTCCAGTGCCAGCTGTCACCAGTGCCACATCGTTACAGCGCTAAGTACCTGAATTTAATTTCTGTCAAATTTAATTTGCCAGTCTAGTTCATTTTAGTTAGTACTCTGTTTTAAGAGGTTTATTCCCGCGTACTTGCAGATTTCGTTTGTACTACTGTTTTAATAGTTTATTCTATCGTATTTGATAAATACCGTTGTGTTTAGTCTTCGTCTTTGACCGGTGTATTTCAAAACAAGTCAGAGACCGTTACTAAGGCTCGTTATCAGTCAGTCCAGTGCCAGCTGCCACCTGTGCCGCGGCGTTAACAGCGCTAAGCTGCCGGACTCAGTTTGTTGATTCGACAGTGTAGTTACCACTGACCACAATTAAGTCAGCAGTCAGCCACCTTCATTAGAGTACTAGGCTTCTTTAAAGTTGTTAATTGCTGTTAATTGTATCAATGGGATGGATAGGATGTGTGCCTGCTGTGTGCGGACGCAGGAGGAGTTGGCCGCTGTTCGCGAACAGCTGAGCGTGCTTTTGGCTACGGTCAGCCGTCTTCAGGCTGCTGTCTCGGGGTGCAGCGATGGTGGGGAGTCTGGTACGTCGAGTGGGACACCTCAGGTGTCTCACGCTACGCTCTCTGTCCCTGCTACCGAGGCACCTTCAGGTGTACCGGACGTCGTCGAGCCGCCTTCTCCGTAAGGGGAGTGGCGGGTTGTACGGAGTTCGCGTCGCTCGCTCGAGGCGAAAGGCCAATGTGGAGACTGGACGTCCGTCCGCGCCCGTTCGTCCTGTGAGTGAAAGTGTGGCCACTCCTTCAGCAGGGTCCGAGCACGTGCACGGGGGGAGGGGATTATTAGTTATTGGGAGCTCCAATGTCAGCCACGTGATGGAGCCCCTAAGCAGATAGCGTCCAGATCTGGAAGGAATTCCAACGTACACTCGGTGTGTTTGCCGGGGGGCCTCATCCGGGATGTGGAGGCGGCCTTGCCGGTGGCTATCGAAGGTGCGGGGTGCAGTCGACTGCAAGTCGTGGCTCACGTCGGCACCAATGACGCTTGTCGCTTGGGTTCTGAGGACATCCTCAGGGCCTACGAGTGGCTGGCGGAATTGGTAAAGGCTGCTGCCTTCGCATGCGGGGTGCAAGCAGAGCTGTCGATTTGCAGCATTGTTCCCAGGGTTGATCGGGGTCCTTTGGTTTGGAGCCGAGTGGAGGGTCTGAACCAGAGGCTTCGCCGATTCTGTGACAGTCATGGCTGCAGATTTCTGGATCTGCGTTATCGGGTGGGGAATTGTAGGGTGCCCTTAGATAGATCAGGGGTGCACTACACTAAGGAAGCGGCTACTCGGGTAGCAGAGTACTTGTGGAGTGCACATGGGGGTTTTTTAGGCTAGGCGCTAACTCTGATGAGCACTCACCTGTCAGCATTCAAACAGCGAATTCAGGCCACATTCGGAACAAAAATTCGAACATAAAAATATTAGCCGCGAACTTACAGAGTATTAGAAACAAAGTTCCCGAATTCGCAGCGCTGCATGGAAGTTATTGCGCTCAGATAGTTTTAGGCACCGAAAGCTGGCTAAATGATGATGTGGCAAGTTCAGAAATATTTAGCAAAGCGTGGAATGTATATCAGAAAGATAGATCTGATACAACTGGAGGAGGAGTGTTCATCGCTGTGGACAAAGATATTGTTTCTACTGAAATCGAGGTTGAAAGTAACTGTGAAGTTATCTGGGCACGCATAACAGGTCTAAAGAAGTAAAGTTAATAGTTGGGTGCTTTTACCGGCCCCCAAGTGCTGCTGTAGCAGTTTTAGAATCATTCAAGGAAAGTCTACACCAGGTAGTGCATAGGTATCCGGGCCATGTAATATTAGTCGGAGGTGACGTCAACCTTAAGAGTATAGATTGGGACCTCGCTATTTACATTTCAGGCGGTAAAGACAAGCAGTCTTGCGAGCTACTTTTGGACACATTCTCCGAAAACTGTCTTGAGCAGTTAAATCGGCAACCCACGCGCAATGGAAATATTCTAGACCTTATAGCCACAAACAGGCCTGACCTTATTAACGATGTCTGTGTAGAGACAGGAATTAGTGATCATGATATCGTCATAGCGTCGATGGTGACCAAAGTTCATAAACCAGTCAAGAAGGTTAGGAGCGTGTTTTTGTTGGGAAAAGCCGACAAGCAAATGTTACGATCGCACTTAGAAAATGAATGGGCATCGTTTAATTCTGGTACTATGGATGTAGAGGAATTGTGGACTAAATTTAAGTGCATTGTTAATAAAGGGTTAGAGAAATATGTGCCAGTAAAGACGATTAAGGATGGAAAAGATCCACCATGGTATAATAATAATGTTAGAAAGCTGCTGAGAAAGCAAAGGCTGCTGCATTCTCGATTCAAAAAAGAACACGCAGAAGTTAGTAGAGATTCGTGCGTCTATAAAAAGATCGATGCGTGCGTGAAGCATACAATAATTATCACAGCCATACCTTAGCAAAAGATCTTTCTGAGAACCCGAAAAAATTCTGGTCCTATGTAAAATCGATAAGTGGGTCAAAGCCCACTGTCCAGTCACTAGTTGATCATTCCGGGGCAGTTTTAGAAGAAAGCAAACGGAAAGCTGAAGTTCTAAATTTAACCATTAAGAAATCTTTCACGCAGGAGGACCGCACAAATATACCATCATTTGATCAACGTTCTAATTCCGAAATGGGGGACATAGCAATAGGTATTTCCGGTGTAGAGAAGTAGCTGAGAGAGCTAAATACGAAAAAGTCTGCTGGTCCGGATGGAATACCAGTTCGGTTTTACAAAGACTATTCTGCGGCATTGGCCCCCTACTTAGCTTGCATTTATAGCGAATCTTTAATTCAGCCCAAAGTTCCTAGTGATTGGAAAAAAGCGCAGGTGACTCCCGTGTATAAGAAAGGAAAGAGAACTGACCCATACAATTACCGGCCAATATCGTTGACATCGATTTCATGTAGAATTTTGGAGCATATTCTCAGTTCGAATATAGTAAATTTCCTTGAAACGGAAAAGCTTCATTCCATGAATCAGCACGGGTTTAGGAAACATCGTTCATGTGAAACTCAGCTTGCCCTTTTCTCACATGACATCTTGCGAGCCATGGACGAAGGGCAACAGGCGGATTGTGTTTTTCTCGACTTCAAAAAGGCGTTCGACACGGTGCCACACTGCAGACTGCTAACGCAGATACGAGCTTATGGAATAGGTTCACAGATTTGTGACTGGCTGGAAGACTTCCTAAGTAATAGAATGCAGTACGTTGTTCTCGACGGCGAGTGTTCATCAGAGACGAGTGTATCGTCAGGCGTGCCCCAGGGGAGTGTGATAGGACCGCTATTATTTTCTATCTATATAAATGATCTGATGGACAGAGTAAGTTGTAATTTGCGGCTGTTTGCTGATGATGCTGTGGTGTATGGGAGGGTGTCGTCTGTAACTGACTGTAATAGAATACAGGTTGACTTAGACAAAATTTCTAGTTGGTGCGAAGAATGGCAGCTAGCTCTCAATGTAGAAAAATGTAAGGTGATGCGCATGAGTAGGAAAAACAATCCTATAATGTTCGAATACAGCATCAGTAGTGAGCTTCTTGATGCGGTCGCGTCATTCAAATATCTAGGCGTAACATTGCAGAGCAATATGAAATGGAACGAGCATGTAAGGACAGTTGTGAGTAAGGCAGACAGCCGACTTCGGTTTATTGGGAGAATTTTGGGAAGGTGTACTTCACCTGTAAAGGAGACCGCGTATAAAACGCTTGTACGACCACGTCTTGAGTATTGCTCAAGTATTTGGGACCCGCAGCAGATCGGTTTGAAGGAAGACATAGAGGCGGTTCAGAGGCGAGCAGCTAGATTTGTTACCGGTAGGTTCGACCAATGTGCGAGTGTCACGGAAATGCTCCGGCAACTCAATTGGGGATCGCTGGAAGAAAGACTACGTTCTTTTCGTGAATTTCTGTTAAGTAAATTTAGAGGGCCGGAATTTGAAGCTGAGTGTAGTACGATCTTGCTGCCGCCTACTTACATTTCGCGTAAAGATCACAAAGACAAGATAAGAGAAATTAGGGCTCGTACGGAGGCATATAGGCATTCTTTTTTTCCTCGTTCAATTTGGGAGTGGAATAGGAAAGGAAATGCCTAGTAGTGGTACAGTGTACCCTCCGCCACGCACCTTACGGTGAATTGCGGAGTATGTATGTAGATGTAGATGTAGAAAGCGATGAAGAAAGTCAGGATATAGGGAAAAGGTTGCAACAAACAATAAAGGTTGCTAAGACCGGTAGTAGTGACAGTAAAGAAGCTAAAGTTGAAAATAAGGGAATTGAACAGTGAAATAAATGTTAATAATGATATTGATAAACAGGAAGATGTGGAATGAAAATTGACTGTCCACATAAACCTGGCAAGACACTGAGATGGCCTGAAGATTCTGAATAGTAAAAACTTTTTACTTTTATGCAAGCTTATGAAATATCCACTTTAACTGTCAGTAGAATTAAATCTGACACGAAATTACAATGTTTGGAAGATTATATTTATGCCACTGACATAGAGATAGTTATTTTAATTCAGTCAACAATTGGTTCTTGATGAAACATTGAATACACTAAGAAAACACTTTTAACCTTGTTTCACAAACTTTATTGGTGCTGTACAACCTAGGTTTCGGGTTATGACAGGGAGGTTAGAAAATCTGGAAATGCCCTAACACTGAAAACGTGAAGCCAGCGAAATGCGCATTCCGGCATTTGTTTATGACCAAAACATTGATTGTACTGCGTGGTAAAGTAGTTCTAGTCATTGAAATGTATGTCATTTCTAAGTAAATCCTCTGATACGATTACCAATTTAGTGGCTTTAGCTAAAGAGGGCAATATTCACAAAGGGTTTTAAGTACTTTACTTATTACTGATCCCAAAGATGATAAACAACCAAAGGTAAACATTTGCAAATGACTATTAAAGGAAGGGAAAGAAGAAGGATAGGAAAGAAAGGATTGACAGTGGCCGCATTTGGGCATTGATATTAAGCAATGGCGACAAGTGAAAATGTGAGCTGGACCAGGAATCGAACCCGGGTCTCCCGCTTTGGGCAAGCGGTCTGCAGGCGTCTAAATAGAGCTATATATGTTCAGTCAGTGGTGGATCCAGAACACTATTAAGGGGAGAGGGGGCAAGGAAACTGTATTGTACAAGACAAATTGCATCTCATAAATAACTTATTTAACCTATAAACCTATACAAACAACAGAAACAATGATGTTAATAACTGATATTAATATATTTTGTTAAGTATTATTAATATTCTTATAAATTATAACCCTTAATATTAACTCTTGCACCTCACACTGGGGCCCTTTAGACCCCACGCATGCCCACCACTCTTTACAACAGGGCACTAACACAACAACAATGTTACATTGGAAACAAAACAAGTGCAGACTTTTAGGCACAGTTACCAACTTGATATACACTGGTGTTTCAAAATATTGAGGCGCTCGGGTGTAAAATATGGTTACTGACATTCTAGCGGTATTCAATTTTCCCACATATGACGGGCTTGGGAGTAAAACAGGGTAACAATCATTTAGGCCAAAAAATTACTGACCGCCACATACGATGTAGTATCTTGCATGCAGAGATAAATACACAGTATATGTGAGGAAATGGCATACCACTAAAATGTCAGTTACCATGTTTTACGCCCGAGGGTTTCAATTATAGACAGCCTACTCTTTGTAATGCAGAATTATAAATTCACTGGTGTCCCTAGGACGAAAGTGTGAGGTACAAAGGTTAATAATACAATCATCATTATCATTAATGTTGGTGCATGAATTTTAATGAGTGAGACATTACAAAACTTATGTTAGATGTACGTCAACTGCAAGCGTCATTGATGTTTGCGAGCAAACTTCTCGATGACTTCTTGTGGTTCCACTTTGATGTTATGATGGATGTGGACTAACACCAATCCGTTGAGCAGCTCTTGAGCCATAATTGATCGCAGATATGTCTTCAATCTTCTCAAGGTAGAAATTGCTCTTTCTGCTGAACATGTTGTTACTGGTAGCACAGCAAGAAGATGAAGCAAGCACTGGATGTTCGGAAATTTGTAGTAGCCCCTCGTATCAGCTGCAATGCTTTCCACAGATGTTGTTGGTCTGTCTTTTATTGGTATTTCTTTCCAATATGAATGCCAAAGTAATAGTTCTCCTTTAAGTTCAAGGATAGAATCTGGAAAAATCACTTTCATGTGTAGTTACAGCTTCTAGAATACGCTCTGTATCGGTATCCGGTCTAAAGAAAAATGTTGGTAGAAGTCCTTGCAAGTTCAACACAGTCTCATGGTTTTCCTTGCCGAAACGTTCACTAAGCTCAGACACGAGGAAATCTAACAATGGTATGTACACTGTTGTGCGATAATACATGCAAGGATTTTCATTGGGATGTCAGCTCTCTGTGTTTGACGATTGTTTATTCATGGAATGGAAACATCGACATTTAGATACATAGCCAATGACACTCCACACTTGAAAATGTCAATAAAAGACTCATCAGATGCTTTCCTTTGACTGTGAAATACATTCACTGTATTACTTGCCATCCTGTATGCCTGAGACAAGTCAATGCTGGGATCTTGAAGTTGGCGTGAAAGTGGTAATGTAACGGACATCAGTTCTACAACTACTTCCAAAGTCACAAGAAAGTGAAATTGAGTGATTGCAAACAACATGCCATCTGCAAAAGTTTGCACCTTTCCTTCTGTTTTAGAAATGACATCCTCAAGAAAATCTACTATGGCCAGGATCATGCCACGAAACAACAAAACACTATCATGTTTTTCTATCCTACATGTCTCGCAAAGGGCTTCAACCTTTTAACCTTCGCTTCAGAAAAATTTGCTTCTATCTATTGTTACAAATCTGTTGTTCGTTTTGGCGAATCACAAACAAAATTACAAATTTCACCAATTGTGCCTAAAACATTTCGAACAGCTTGCATATTGCATGATTTTGAAAGTGCTAAATTTAAGCAGTGACTTGAACAGTGAGTATATAATGATAATGTCTGTTCTTTGAGAATACGTGATTGCACACTACGAAGTTTCCCTGCCATGTTAGCTCCTCCATAGTAACCTTGCCCTCGTAAATCTTTTATACTAAGCCCAAACTCTTTCAACATGTTCAATATTGTCTCTGTAAGTCCTTCACCAGTCAAATCATCAACTGTTTGGAAGCCAAGAAACTCCTCCCGCAGTGTTACAGTTTCCATGTCTAAATAACTAGCACAAAAAGTTAGCTGTTCCTGTGCACTGACATCTGTTGTCTCATCCACCAATATATTAAAATAACGGCCCTGTTTTACTTTTGCGACAATTTTATCTGTAATTATGGGCCCACAGCATTCAATCACAGTATTTTTTGTTGTTTTGCTAACAAAAGTGGCATATTTAGGTGCGTTTTTAAGGTGTTCCTCTAGAATTTTATCACCTGCAACTACTCTAGACCTGAGGAATGCCCTAAAATTCCCCTCGCCCTTTTTCAAGAAAAACTTGCCCGTCTTGATGAAGGTCCCTAAGAGCAAAATTCTGACGACCACAGTGTATGATAGTTTTCACTATAGGTACAAGATGCTCTCGATTTTTGTCTACTTGTTGTTTAAATCTGGAGTGAATCATAACAGAAACACTTTCACTCTTACCTTCCATTGTGCTTCTGAAGGCCTCTGCCTTGATGACTGATATTTTATGGCACTCATGGTTTGCACGATGTTTAAAATCGGCAACTACAAAAGCCTTAGCATTCAATGCATATAGCGTTTGGTTCCCTTTACCTGCTTCTCTTGGTCCAAACAACACACACAAATGACAGTGTACACCATTGTCTTTGTCACTATACGATATCCACGGAAAGTCACTTAACAATTTCGTTTGGAACGCCCGTTTATGAGTACCACATTCGGGTGCCACAGGAAAATTGTACTTATCAGAAGGAATCCATGAGTTGCACAATATGCTGTATTTTTCTTCATCGGAAAGTGAATAATTATTTTTCACATACAGCCTGATATCATTTTTAAAATAATCCATTTCACCTCATTGATATCATATCTATTTAAACTCTGATCTGGTGTGGATGTGCTAGCTAAAACATTTGAACTATCATCTTGGAAAGCTTCTCTTATTTCACTTGTAGGGGTAAAAAACGAAGAAATATTTGTCTGATTTTCTGTCTTTCTCTTTTTACAGTTCATTTTGTGGCACACACTTGAACATACCTATTAATACATACACACACACACACACACACACACACACACACACACACACACACACACACACATACATATATATATAAAATAAACCACACGAACTAAACTTTACTGTTCAGGCCAGCAAACCAGTCACGCACAGAGAGAGTTACGTTACATAGTTTACACAAAATGTTCATTCACATGACTGTGAGGAGGTGGTTGAAATAAATTCGCGTGGCGAGTGAGATTGGAGTGGCAGCAACAACCATTTGATGTGCGTGCACGCATTGTGCTCGCTCCACGTGATCCGTGGTTGAAGACACGACAGATACAGACACATCTGCACGCTTCCAATGGCGGGCTTGCACGTCCCCAGTCTTTGTGAGCCTCCGCGATGCCTGTCGGTTCGCGCAGTAACGAATCGGTCAATGGGACTTCTGCGCGGCGATTCCAGGAACTGGCTATTGCTGGCTGTACCTGTTATGTGCCGCTGTCCACAGCTGTGGGCACAGCTGCCACAGAGTCTGCCCGCTGTGTGTAAAGCTAGCTGCCTGCTGCAGATAGCTGGTGACTCCATCTCCTGTGAGAATTAACCTGGCATGGACCGCTGTCCCTGTAGTAGTGATTTTTTTCTGTAAATCCTAAATTTGTGTTGTTTTTCACTATCCAACAGCCTCGATATGCGAAGATGGAGCAAGTTAGCACTAATTACAAAAAAAAAAACTATGCATATTATATGAACATACAGGTATTTTGCTTATTTGCATACATCCGACATTAAGCCCCATGCCCCCCCCCCCCCTTAAATTCGCGCCTGTGTTCAGCTCATTTCCGCGAAATGGATATTGATAGAACATTGTTGTCCTGTGTTTCAATATGAGACGGTATAGTGCCTTGAATATTCCTGTCATTTCCAGCGTACATGCACTCTTACCTGCCGTGAGTTAATTCTCTGTTTGAGTTGGAAAATTGTTTGCAGTTTTGTAGAGAATTCTGTTGGCTAGCTACTGAGCAGCTAAGGCTATATACAAGAACCGGTCAACTATGAAGCAGTAACAGCATCAAATATCTACTTCATGGTCAGCACTAAAAAGTATTCCTGTAATTCTATAGGATTCAGCTAATATTATTTGAAAACCGAATCTTATAGAAAGATGGGAATACTTTTTTACGCCAAACATGAATTAATAATTAACGCTGTTCCTGCTGTATGGTTGACAGGTTTTTGTATGTAACCTTGTCCGATCAGTGAATTACTTTCCTTCTCTTCCTGCACCTGCAACATAACAACTCGAAGGTGTAATCACAACTCTCTCACACTGTTCCTCGCCATAGGCTAAACAATTTGTCACTTCATCCAATAAAAAAGCTATTTTCCAATGCGCTCAGACAGGGACTAACCTCCTTGGATGTAACACACACTAAGTACCACTTCCCAATAGTGCACTAAACAAAACAGTTTATAGCACTGATACAGTCCAATACTTAACGTACGCTTAACATCTGAAAATACTTTTGGTTTCTGATCCACATTGAACTTGGGAAACTTGTTAATCTTATATGTTTTCAGAATTTCCTTAAAGTCTTCTAATGTTTTCTATGAATCTATTATTCACTTTTTCGGTTTATTTATTTATTTAAGTTCGAGAACAAGTACGCGCCAAAAGCACAGAGCTCAATGGTAAATAAAACGTACTTCGGAAAGTCACTTTTGGATGTGGTGAGTCACATGATACGTTACTAGTACTCTGCTCAATCCGATATTCCTGCCAGTCCATTTCAACCTGTTTGGCGCTACCTCGAGCACATGTTCGTAAACAAACAGACGACGATTTGTGATGTGGACGAACATGACTTTTGTTGCAGTTCCTTTCACTCGCATTTGCTTTATTTGGTATTTGTTTAACCACTAACTCGGAAATCGCTACATATTTGACAATAAAAGGCCGATCGTATTTTTAAGGGAATTTAACCATTTGCCTGTGAACAGTTACATTTTAATTCACAACCATGATTTCGGCTTTTGTTGAGGTAAATGGTAATGCTAATTGCTGTGTGAATGAAATCAAATCATGGTCATACCAGTGTGTTGAGCATAAAGTGAATTATACTTTTCTGTTATGTTTGGTTTCTGTGCAGTGACACAGTATATTTATGATTTGTGCTCAGTTACGGAACTTCACAACTTTTTTTATGAAACTAATTGAATGTTGATTTGATGTCACACAATTTTAAATTATTTTGGTGAAACATGAAATTGTTTAAATGATCGAAATCATCACTGCGAATTAAAAAAATATTGATGACACTCTAATTTACCAATAGCAAAGACAAGATTCAATTTTTGGAAAGAAGTGGCATATATAGGATCTCTTGCAATCTTTGTGGCAAAGTATATGTAGGTCAGTCAGTAGGGCTATAACAACTAGACTGGCTGAACATGAGAGGAGTTGGAGACTGAAAAAAGAGAGATTCCACCTTTGAAGTGCCTTAAATGAATGCCACGCCTTTGATATTGAATGTGATGTTCTCCACAGAGCAAAAAAGGCAGAAAGCTAACATTGCTTCAAATTCTCTCTATCAACAAACACAAAGCTCAGAAACCGAACCTAATTCTCCATTATCGGACCCAATTCCAGTATTCACCATTATTAAAGTAACCTATTATGTATAATTCTGCCACCATGCTTGTAAAAATTGGGTAATGTCTCTCACCCACATTCCAATGTTTTTCCTTTCATGTGTTACACCACTCTCTTGAAAACCAACGAATTTTAATATAGGTTATATACTTCAATATGCTCCTTTATTCCATATTCACATACTCCAAACTTATGTAATTGTTCCCCACCAACATTTCATTTTTATGTCTTCCTCACTCACCTGTTCCCCTCCTACTTTTGTTCGTATATATAAGTTAATTTAATACACAATTGTAATTACTAGTATTCACTGCACCATTGTTTTTTTCAACCGATGGTAAAAGGTAAAGCAGTCAACAATCCGAAGATTGGTTTGAACACCACAGTGCTTTAGTAGGCATGGCCCTGTTTGGAGGTGGTATGCCGTTGCCTTCCTCCGACCTTCGAACTGACTTACCCAGCCAGTTATAGGGGGACTTACAGTGTAACGTGGGTTCCGAACCACGGTGCTACTAAGTATTTGTCACATGAGCAATACTGCCAGAGGTGAAAGAAGTGGAAAATGACAGATAAAAATCCTAGGACCTGGCAGGGATCGAACCCGTGACATTTGGATTTGTAGTCTGGCACTCTACTACTGTGCAACTGAGGTGCTATTTGTTGAAAATTAATGTACAGTTATGTCTTAGGTATAGTTTGTTTTAATTGGTTGGACTTCTCTGTTTGTAAAATACTTAAAGGCTACATAGTCTATGACTGACAGTTATCTTTGTAAAATCTTTGTACTCGAAACGCAGCAGCTGGTGTGATATGGATAATCTGTAGTATTAAGTTGTCTGAAGATAGCCTAAGAAGCCGAAAGCTAGTTCACTACAAAAATAAATATTATTTTGGAACAAATACATAGTGTTTACAGTTAGTTAATTTACCAATTCGTTAATAAAACCACATCATTCGCCAGTCATGTCAGTTTTACTAAGTTACATCAATAGCTTACTATTACCTACAAGAATATAAATGTCAATGGTACTTATTTCAGTCATTCGTTCAAGCAGTTTTCTTACGTTCACGCCTAATGACACACTTGCAAGGCAGATCATAAATGTCAATAGTGAGTTACTCGTTTAAACCGTAGTAATTTAAGGTTTTTTCTACATTTCTACACTAACAAACACTCGGAAATCACCACATATTTGAAATAGACGGCCAACTACACTTACGTGAGAAGGAATATTATAAATATTATTCGTACTCGCTTCTGTCAAGCAATTTAAACTCTCGTGTTAGGTTCCTGCATGCTTTCACTCTCATATATCGTAACAACTATGGATAAAACTACGAAACACTGTAAAACAGATATGCAATACATTAATGATAGCGTCCTCGAATCTGTTATAAATTATAAAAAATAATTGCTTTAACAGGATTCGAACACAAAAATTTATACAAGGAAGAGCATGGGCCCTAAAGTGGAACCTTCAGGGACTCCACACATTATTAGTTCCCAATTGTATGAGGCATGATAGTTCATTATATGTCTCTTTCCTACTGACACCCTTTGTTTCCTTTTAGAGATGTACCGTTTGAACCATTCTGCACCATTTCCTGTTAAACCGTAATATTCTAATTTTTTCATATGGAAATTGTGATTTACACAGTCAAATGACTACGATGATCGAATTATATACCATTGGCCTGTAATGTACTACCTAATGAATGAAGTACATTCTCGTTATATGTGTAGATAGCCTTCTCAATATCAGAAACTTTTAGAAATCCGAACTGTGACGTGAAAAATATTTTATTAGTTGTCAGATGTTTAAGAAGACGACTGTACATTATCTTTTCTAAAATTTCCGAGAATGGAGGCCAGAAATGGAAATCAGTACTAACTATTGACATGTATGGCAACTCGCCTCTGACCTTATTCTCTGTATTCATATTTGCTCTTAGTTTGTAACCAACTATGTTTATCTATTCCATGTCCATCACAATGTGATGCTCAGACAAGCATAATACACTTATTACATTCTCAGATTCGATGTAATCTAAACAAACCAGAAGCTCATCTACTTTACTTTTGTGAGACTCTACTTTATTCTTTAAACCACCAATATTTTGGTGAAATATTGTAACATAATTTTTTTACTTTACAATTGTCAGATTCTTGTGAATTTTAAGCATCTTTAGCACCTGCCCGCTGAGCTTCTTATTGGATACTGATCGTAGCCTTAAAAAGAGGCACATCCATGAATTTCAGTGTCCCTCCCTTAAGAATTTTGCTATTAACTCAGCCAGTTTACCCTCTCCTTTCCTACTGAGGTGTAGGCCATGCTTTGTGAAATCCTGATCTGTTAATAGCTTCAATAGGAACCAAACCAGTTCCTGAGAGAGTGACCGACATATGCAACTGGTCTAACTCCATATTGACCCTCCTGACAGAGCAGTTCAACTGGGGCTGATCATGCCATACGAAAGCAGGCACCAGCCCAACATTTGTATGGGTCGTTGCAGAGGCTATTTTCACCAGATCACACTTAATATTGTAGCCCTGATCCCTATAAATACTGTTTCCCACTCCATCCGCTACCACCACATGATCCTGCTTTTTAAAACTTTGTTGAGGGAACCTATATCCTCTAGCCCTGCCTAAGACATGCACTAGACTTGAAAAACGTTGTGACCAGCTACCTATCACCTAATGTTTCTTGCAAAATCCGGTCCACATCTCTTCCAAGACTACAAGCTAGCAACAGAACATTCCACCTTCTTTCTACTTAAAAAAAAAAAAAAAATTGCTTTCCTAGTGAAATTCTATTGCATCTTAAACAATGTTCGGAAAAAAAGACATGGAGAAAATATATTGCGAAAAATATATTCGATGATAGTGGCAAAACAGAGGTATGCAAATGATATTCGAAAGATACAAGACATTCATGTCCTCAGCATATCAAATAAATCAAAAAGGTATAAAAGAGAGAAGACATTCGTAGACGAAATAAACATATCAGAATTACAGTACATTTCCATGGCAAATAGTTGAAAATAGCTGAGTAAGGTCCCAAAATATCACCTACCATTATTATTTACCTTTCTATCGCCTCCTGGTTTGTGAAATCAAGCTTCAAACTAAATGAATATTGCTAGGAATAATCTGCCTTTCATTTTCTGTTTCTAAATCTATGTTAATTTGAGCTATTTTGAAAAATGTAAAGTGTTGAAAGCAACTTTTCCTAGAGTGTGTTCCTAATGCCAGCTACCCCTGTTCCTATTTTCACACATCCTGCGAAATTAGGAGCACCTGCTTAACACTTGAGTATCAGCTATTTTCTCACTAACTTCACTCATACATGCCATTTATACAGTACTTTGCCCTTGATGAAATTCAGTAATAATCATAAATATGTTATTCTTAGACAGAAATAAAGCTTATTATTTCCTCATCAAATACTTGTCGCTTAGTGTCATGCTTTGTAACTTTTCATCACCACAATCAAAACTAACAAAGCTGTTTTTGGATATAAAAAAAACAGTTTTGCGTGTTATAGGCTATTTATTTACAGGATTCGCGGAGTTTTGGTATCTATATATAGATGTAATGAATATTAAATTTCTGTAAATGATTTTATAAATTTCAAACAGAACTGAATGCATCCTGAATCTCACTTTCCAAAGTCAATAGGTTTGTGCCACACCCAAGAGGCAAAAATGTATACTGCAAAAGTTCCTTTTCCATCTGCTACCTTCTGGTGCCTTAATATTACACACAGGAAATAGACGTTGAAGGGCCGATCATAAATCTACAGGTAAGGCAATTGTCACTCAAGACATAGTGAATGTAATATTCCAGGTGTGACAGTTTTGATCTGCCGAGAGCAATGTTATATTACAGGCAGTCACTCTAATTTTCTTAAATGGAAGAGCACATATTTTTGTAAGTGGTTTGAAATTATTACAAGTAACAATTTATCTGGTTGTTCCCACGATTGAATGCAGGCTGTGAGAATGATTTACACAACCTCCAATCCTTCAGATGCCATTATGTTCTGCTATTACTGTCAGGAACCTGGCAAGTTGTGGTGGCTGTGGCAAACACAAAGAAGCTCATTCTGACTACAAAAACTTATAGATTCCCCGTTTAGCAGCTTGGGAATATGTGTATGTGATATTACTCACAGGGAAGCTAAGTGGGACACGTACTCTATGTGAAAATGAGGACGTACATCACTGAAATACATGTATAAGAAGTACAGTACATGTCTTTAGTAAGTCATGTAACTTCGATATGATTTTATCTCCTTGATATTTATACTTCCAAACACACCTTCACCATAGCATTGAAATACATACAACGATGTTTCTCCCCCTTTTTTTACGATTTACTGACTGCACTCAAATTCTTCATTGTGTTATGTTTTTCTCTGGATCAATCAACTTTTGCAGGTTGAGGCGAGGTACTGCCGCTAAAGGAAGTTTACTGTCTTGAGCACCCTTTGTGTTTTGTACTGGAACTACAGTTATATGCACATCTGTTTTATGCAGTTGCATTGCTCTAAAGCAGGGTGCTTCATTTGATGACAGTAGTATGCTATTACAGCCATCAGCAGATGTACAGCAGTTACACAAATAGGGTTGAAAACAGTTTTTGAAAGGGCGAGTTTGTGGCTGAAATATATGTACTAGAATTACTGTATATGTCCTTAGCAAATATAAAGACCGTGTAAAAAATAACTAGACTCACTGACAACACTGCTGTTGCAGGATAATTTAATCTTTGGCCGGCTACTATGATAGTGGCAAGTGTCAGATAAATACGAGTATTGTTGGTAGGAAAAGCGTGTGTTATATAGTTACTGCACTGTATATACGCAGTTGTTGTCACGTCTATATTATTTTACTATTGCAGTATACATAAAGCACGAAGGTGCAGAGCTGCTCAGCTTTTAAGTGCATAAATTGATTTAAGAAAGGAACAAAAAGAACTAATACTGTCTTCCCATTTATACTTCTCAGGAATACAAGTAGCCCTACTACTTGTGTTAAGAAATAGTTACTCTTGCTTAACAGGATCTTAGTGAAGACAATATAGGATTTTGAATTAAATAAATGACGGGCTTTTACAATACTGGCAGTTGTTAAAAACGAGCTACTTTAGACAGTACTGGTGGACAGGAAGTTTAATAACTTTATTTTTTATGATATGTAAAATAACTATTGCAGTCACGAGATGAGTTGCCTCACGATAGTTCAAATTTTTGGTAATGAAATTTATATTAGTAACTTGTAACACAGAATTTAAAGGTCATCTGATTTACATATAGGAATAACAGCAACCCTCAGTTCCTATCTAACTGAAGGCGTCAGGCCGTGTCAGTTAAAGGAGCAGTCTCATGAGAAGAGAAATTGCAATATGGTGTACCACAAGGATACATACTAGGTTCTTTGTTATTTCTAATTTTTGTTAATGACATTAGTTCAAATGGTCACATTTTGCAGTTTGCAGATGACACTATGCTGTTTGCTAGTGGAAAGACTGACATACTGGCGATGCAACAAGCTAATGATCTGTTCAATGAAGTCAAGGAATGGTTTAACGCTAATAAAATGAAAATAAATGAAAACAAAACACAGAGAATGGCTTGTAGCCTGAGTGACATTTGATCATTGGATATTGGTGGAGCTGTTAAACGTCTGACTTCTCCATTGACAGTAAACTAACTTGGAAAGATCACACAATGCATGTGTGTGTCAAACGTTCAAGAGTCCCCTATCTATTGAGAAAATTGAAAAATGTCATATCACAACAATACCTGCTGACTGTCTACTATGCATTATTCCACAGCCATATCAACTATAAACTGTTGCTATGGGACCAAACTGCAGGATGCAGGAACGTGCTACTGCAGAAAAAAGCAGTGAGGATAATTACTTCCAGTAAAAATACTGATCACAGTAAACCCATCTTTGCCAAGCTAAGTGTTATGACTGTTTACAGTCAATATGTGTTCAACTGCCTCATTTATGTGAAGCTGAATCATAATACTTTTAGTAAGAGACATCACATTCATCACCACAACACCCAGAATAAAGACTGTATAGAAGAGCAAAGGTGTCGATTGGCCAAGACCCAGGATAGTTTCCCTGGCAGCTGTGAAAATGTTTAATACGCTTCCAAATAGTCTACAGTCCCTAGCAATGTAGCTGTTCAAAACTAAAGTGCTAAGTAACTTAAAAGAACATCCATTGTACTCAGTAGATGAATTCTTCTCTGAAAGAACAGTGATTAACTGACTTGCAACATAGTGTTACAATATTCTGAACAATGCAGATGTGAAAAAACTAATGTTAATGTTAATTATTACTTTCAGTGCAGTATTATTATTGTTTAAATGTAATCTTGACCAGCTCCAACTGGTGAGTGACGAAACATTGGTAATAAATTGGTAAAAATTAATGACACATAGTCACACTGGATGTACATTGTGAATTTGAACCCTGTGATGATAGTTGCTTACTTTGAGCAGTTCACACTACTATAAGGCATTCGGCTTACAGCTTTAAAAATGCTAATATTCGTGCTAGGTACCCTAATGCTAATGCTGGATGCACTTAGTTAAGAAAAAGTTATGGCATATTTTGTGTCCTTAAAAGAATTTGGTAGTGGCTGGTTACTGTATTCACAAGATAATACGCTGTTTTACAGTTATGTATCTGATGGGATATTTCATTTTCACAGTAGATTTTTAACATCAGCTCTTTCCGGCAGAACTGTTTTATTTTTTGACGCTATAAAATATCTAAATATTGAAGAATACAGCAAGCACTCAAGCAAAGACGTTACGTGTTGTGCAACTCTTCTGTAATTAATGTTTGTACAAACGTTTCACCATAGTAGAATACACTAAGGAAGTGTCAAACAATCGTTTCTGATGATGAATTCCGTTTATATGCTGCACTTAGACGGCTCAAAAATTAAATGTTATAATTTGGTTTAGTTAGGAAGAAGAAACACTGTTGGCAGATTTCTGCACTGTATGTGTAATAAACTTACAGACGATATTTGCTGTATATTCTGAATCTGAAGCTGTTTTGTAGTTATATATTTAAATGAGACATAGTTTTCATGACTTCAATGAATACACACTCTAATCAAAAGAGTCTTACGCACATTTAAAGTTCACGCGGAAGTTTACCACCATAATGGCCGCCAAGGTGCTCTTCAATTTGCCCGATGTTCACAGCTGGCCACTTATGGAATTGTGGGGCCTTGGGCAAATCAGTCTGGATCCGTTTAACGACTTTGATCAGTATGTTACAAGCAGACCTTCAGTGTAGCATTGACATGTATACAGTGCTACTTGATGTCCGTGTTGAGTTTAAGTCAACACAATGAGATCGCAATGAGAGATGAGGTTTTGGCTTCAAATACTTCATTTATGAATGATTCTGCTTTTTAATACGAAAATCTTGTTGTAAGGTCCAATATACTGTCTAACACACTTACGAATCTAACATGGTGCCTTGTTGTTGTGTATTGCAGAATGGGACCACTCAGTGAAAGAGCCTATAAAAGCACAGAGAGAGTACAAGTGTTGAGATAAAAATATATTGCGCAACTATCTTTGCCATATTTACAGATTTTTAAGTCATTATTACCTTGAAGATTTATCAAAAAGACTTCGTTTTGGTACATTAAATATCAATTTGAGCGAATATCATGAATGGTGAAATAATAATGAAAGCATATAGCAGAAAATAGATCAGTTCTAATAGTTTTGCATGTCGTTTGTGGTCTTGTGGTTAGAGTGCTTGGATCTGGGAGTTAGAATATGCGAATTTGCACTCAATTCTTATAAAATCCAATTTATCGTCTTTTTTACATTTGTAACAGATTCTGGGACGATGATATTAATGTCTATTACACAGTATTCGGTAGTTTTTCCCAAATATATTATGATATCCGATAGTTTATTTATGCAGAAACCTGACAGGCCAGCTTAAATTGCTGTTTTAAAAACGAGTATGAAGAAAAATCTACATTATTCCTGCTCACAAAAACATATTTGAGTTTCTATTTCAGAATGTATGACGATTTCCGAGCATGTACTTAGGCAGTAACCTAAGAATATAGGTTAAATTGCTGTGGCTGTCACAAGTAGCCTGCCACTGACATTTAAAGTTAGTGTTGTCGTAAATAACTGGCTGTTTATAAATGAATATGTACAGTTTTCCAAGTTCGTAATTTTAAAGGTACCCAATAAAACAGTCTGAATTACTGTGACTGAAATGAGTGCCACTGACATTTAGGCCTATATTCTTCCCTGTGGTTCATAGTTCTCTGCTTGATTAGCTTCATGGGGGGACCACAGTCATATATAATTTTTTGGCTATTAGACTTGTTAAAATGGATGACAGCTCTGGCTTCAACCAAGCAACAGGTTTATTCTTTATCATGTAGCTTCTTAATTCTTGATTTCTCTTGTCATCCTCGTTCTTTTCTCTCTCCAATCTGTTCTCCTCTAGCAGCAGCTTGCTTTTAACATGTTCTTGCTTTAAACCTCTTGCATATATGCTGCCAAATGTTAATAATTGATGTTAGATCCATGATTTCTCAGTTTTTCCACTAGCTGTTCAATTATATTCAAATAATCCCATACAGCTTCATCCGATCTCTTAATGCAATTGGCTAACTCATCCATAATACTTACAAATTGGAATGGAGACATCTTGAAGTGTATACTCTTGAGTCTATTCCAGGTGTGTTTAGCTCGTCCATGTCTGCATACATCATTCAAATAACAGTCTTTCACTAACTCAGTTAGATAGCTAAGGGCATTAGCATTCGTCTCTTCTTCTTCAGTGGTCAGATCTTTATCATCATCGAAACCAGGATCTATTGCAGCCCAAAGCTTTTTTCGTACCAAGAAGGCTTTCACTCTATTGCTCCATACCAAATAGTTCTTAGGTCCAAGTCTTTCAATCTTTTAAAGTGTCCACAACCGAAGTCATCACTGAAACGTCCATATCGCACGATATCCACTCAAAAAACGTCACCGGCGACCTGGATCCATAACCTGTTAAAAAGAATGACACTTCTGGCTTCAAGCAAGCAACAGGTTTATTCAAATTCAGCGGCAACACACAAATGCAATACATTGACGTGTCTTAGGAACATGATTAAGTCATAACACACAAAATTTATATGAAACAGCATTCACTGCACTTAATATATACACACGCAAAGAGCTTAGATCATAACAAAACTAAACAAATAACTGTCTGAAAACTGTGTTGCCAACATAGAAAAAATTCAAGCACACAATGACATAAAAAAATCCCTTCTCATATTCAAACAATTTTTTTGAAATACAAAGAATTGCAATACACTTGCTGACAAGACTGCCATTAATTATTTTTTAATTCAAAATTATGATTTCGGTTGTATAAGCCATCTGCCAAATAAAAATTTTAAATTGTCAGGTATGCTTTTAATCCTGTCTTCCTCAAATCATCAACATGTTTCAATAAATGCAGCTAATAGGAGTAGAAATATATAGGTTGCTTCATTTACATCTACATTAGTTATTATTTCATCCCATTTTATAATATTCAGTTTACTTATCAACTTGTTTAGCTTTGAGTCATTAATTGGTCTTATTATTCTGTGTTCAGTGGAGGTTTTAAGTATTTTATAGTTAAGAGTCTGTCTGAGCCATAGCCCATCATGATCAGAAATGCAAAGACTAATTGTGTCAAAATCAGTTTTGTTTAAATGAAAATTACATATTATATTATCTAAGCATGCAGCCTGCCTTGTAGGTTTGGTATTTATGCAGTAGAAGTTAAGAGATCTTAACATGTTTAGCAAATGGTTAACATTTCTATTCTTAAACCTAATATCTATATTTTTATTTTACCAAATATTACTATCCTGTAATTTTTGTGTTTAAGTAACAAAAGTATCAATTTATCCAGGTTTTCCACAAATAAACTTTCATTGTGTTTAGATGGACGGTATACTGATCCTACAATAATTTCCTGTTTTGGAAATTTAATGGCTGCAGCTTCAAATTTTCCCTCTATGCACAGTTCACTTACATCTATAACTTCATATATCAAATTCACATTATTTTTAACATAGATAGACACTCCACCATGTTCAACATTTGTTCTATAATAGCTATGTGCTAAGTCAAAACTAAATGGTACATATAATTTGAGTTCTTCACAATTAAGCCAATGTTCATTCACTGGCGGATTACTGCTGTTTAAGTTTTCCAACAGAATTGAACTGTACTTTAACTGTATCTTTTACTTCGCTTCACTCTCAGTTAAGCTTATGAGAATGGGGAAGGTTGTTACAGTTTCAGGTAATTACTTTTTACCCAGGGACAGCTCATTCTGTAGGGCTACAGGTCCTGGTCCCACCATAAAATTTATGATATACTTTCGCAGTATTATATCAAACAGTTGGAGTTTGATATGATCACCTCGACATCCTCACTCAATTTACAATGATACCATCAAATGGTTTCACATGCATCTCACTGCAGCATAGCTGAGGTCCCGCTAGTATGTGTGCGGTGGGCGTAAACCGCCATCGCTTTGTTACGCAGCCATGCTGACAGCCAAGGGGCAGTGGCGGCCGGCCTGTACTCCCCCTGCACCCCAAGCTTATAAGACTGCAGTCGGAATGATGTCACAGAGCTGTTTCCCTTCCCTTCCACGCCCCTCAGCCTAGTGCTGCTTGGGGCCCAGCATCTGTGGCCCAGAGCCCCTGTGCCCCTCTTCCCCTGCACCCCGGTGAAGTGGGCTGTACCTGTCGTTCTCACAGTCCCATCCCTTGTGCACCTGTCCACTTACGTCAAGTGTCTTACTGCATTCCTCCCCCACCCTGCCCCACTACCACTTATCAAAAGGAACGTGTGAAACAGCAAACAAGGCCACCTGTCAGTAGTGTTCTGTATTCTGGATCTGTGTCGTTGCAACTCGAGTGTTCGTAAACTGAATATAAAATGAATACAGTAACAAGTTGCACTACAACCCTATATCGAGACATAAGATGGCCAAATACATTTATTTTGGGGACTGAGGTGAGAGTATTACCTCGAGTTTTTTGTGTGCTTAGGTGGATGGTCAAGGATTACACCTGTGGTTCTTACAAGGAGCAAACGTGATAACGGAATATCAGAAGTAAGACATTTGGACTCCTTGGCATTGTGTTAAGGAAACAATGTGGTATATTCTTTTGGTTTTGATGCTACTGTATGAGAGGAGTCTATGTTCTGACAGGATTGAGATAACATGCATCGAACTTTATGTGCGATGTGGTTCATTAATTGTTTCTAAAGATGCAATAAAATGTAAATTAACTGCTAAAATATTTCATGTCGAAGACGTTATTGTGTGTGAATTGCACGCTTTTTCTTTCTCTGATCTTCATCCGAAGAACAACCAAAAAAATGTTTGTAGATCTATCGGACCAAACTGCGTGGTCATCAGTCCGTAGCTTACAAACTACTTAAACCTAGGTAAACTAACCTAAGGACAAACACACACACACCCATGCCCCAGGGAGGACTCAAACCTCCATGGCGAGCAACCGCGCGCTCCGCAGCGAGACGCTTTAGGCCGCTCGGCTACTCCACCGCAGCGAAGAACAATCTATGGAGAGAAAGAAGCTCGGATATAAGCAAGAAGATGTTCAAACTGCAGGAGAAACAGACTAGCTGGTTCTCCAACTACATTTACAATTGAAATAGGGAAGAAATAACCTCGCAACGAGAATTATACATGTTTCAGAAAGCGAAAAGAAAGCTGGTAGTATTTGCGATTTCATTGAGAAGCTGTGCACAGTTAAAACACTACATACATGATTTGGTGACCACATTGACAGGACACGAAGAAAATAAAGAGGAAGAGAATATAAGGAAGATATCATTAAAGAAATGATTGATTAAATGTGTCAGAAATCGTTATAATTATATATATATATATATATATATATATATATATATATATATATATATATAGACTTGAGAAGTTACCATGGCAACGGATAAACGGCGATAAACGTCGTTGTTCTAAAGGGAAGAGAAGATGCCGTGGTAACACGAGTTAATCTGAGTGTATATTCGACTTAAGGAGAGTTTACACATTCATGTTTATGTGCGCCGATGGACTTCAATGTGTGCAAGTGACTGTTCACACGAGCGCGAAAATTTTGAGTCCATGCAAGTCCAATCCAGCTTTTTAACATGGTGCCAACTAATGTTCTTTTCTGATTTATTTATTTATTCATTCATAGGCAATATACATTGTGTGGATGTTGTCAATGTTTGTACATTATTACTTATAAATTAACATAGGTAACTATATACAATAGTTTACAACTTTCATTTACAGGAATGGAATAATGATTTACAAACACATTTTTAGCCTAGGTATTCAATTATTATGCTAAGTTATTACATGTTAATATTCACACACGACCCCTAAGTATTCAGTTTTTGTACTGAGTTATTACACATTAACACAAGACACTGGCTATATACAGTAATTTTATACATTCATTTACAATATATCAGCTATTTACATGTTCATGCAATTTAGGTACTGTCTACTGCTACTCTAAATATTCATCTACTGTGTAATTACAGTTCTTTAGTAGATACAGTTGTAGCATTTGATTAAAGGTGTGGTAATCTTTTGCATCTTTTATTTCCTGTGGCAGCTTGTTATATAGTTTCACCCCAAGGTAAATTAGGCTATTTTGTGCTTTTGCCTTATTCAATCTAGTAAGATGTAAACAGTGTCTGGATCTAGTTTTGTGGTCATGTACTGTGCTGTTTTTGGCATACACATGAAGGTTTTTATTGATGTACATTATGTTTTGGTATATGTATTCACTTGGTACTGTCAGGATTCCTAGCATTTTAAATATTTCTTTACAGTGTGCTTTGCTTCTGCTATTTCGTTATTACCTGCACTGTTCTTTTTTGTATCTTTAAAATAGTCTGTAAGTTCCCTGCACTTGTTCCCCAGAACATTATACCATATGTGATTACTGAGTGCATATTTCCTTAATAAGCTACTTTAAGGCAAGAAATAGTGCTCACTAGTACATGAACTCGAAGGGCATAACATGCTGAGGACAGTTTCTTTGCCAGCAGTCTCACATGTTCTGTCCATTTTAACTGTGAATCCACATTCATTCCTAAGAATTTGGAATTGGTTACACAGTTTATTCGATCATTGTTTACCTTTACTATGGTATCATTGGTTTTTTTTATTTAGATGAAAGTTTATCCAGTTTGTCTTTTTTACATTTAAAGTTACTTTGCTTTTTAATGACCGGTTGTGGACAAGCCTGAGTGCTTCATTGGATTTTTGTGTTAACTGTGCTTGATTTTTATCTGATATCACTGTTGTGCTATCGTCAGCAAACAATATTTTTTCACCGTATTTGACACTCTCCGGGAAATCATTTATATAGACAAGAAAGAGGATGGGGCCTAATACGCATCCCTGGGGTACGCGTATATTAGTGTATTTTGGATCTGATAAGTAATTTATCACCAGTCTGTTGGAAATATCTGTGATTTCAACATTCTGTAACCTGTTCTCTAAGTATGATTTAAACCAATTATTCGCTACACCCCTTCTACCTAAAGCTCCAGTTTGTCTAGTAATATTTTATGGTCAACTGTATCAAATGCCTTTGATAAGTCCAAAAAATGCCTGTTTCACTGTCACCCTTGTCTAGTGCTTTGAGTACAACCTTAGTAAACTGTGCTATAGCTGGCTGTGTACCTCGTGCAGGCCTTAAACCATATTGCTCTGTGCAAAGAAGGTTGTATTTACTTAGGTATTTCATTAGTTGCTTTTTCATTACAGTTTCTATTACTTTGGAAAAACATGAAAGTAATGAAATTGGTCTGTGATTCTCTACATTCTCTGCATCACCATTTTTAGGTATTGGTATTACTTTTGCTCGTTTAAGATATTCAGGAAAATGGCCAGATCTGAAAGATTCATTAATTACTGTTAATAGGGCTTTTATGCTATTAACACACTTCTTAAGGACACAAACTGTAATTTCGTCTAGCCCTGCAGATTTCTTGTTTTTAAGTTCGCACAATACTTGTGCCACTTCTTTTTCTGTTGTTGAAAAGAGTACCATTGAGTGTGCTACATGCTCCTAGTTGTTAGAACATATGTGTCAGGGAATTTCTCCTGCAATTTCTTGGCTATGCTGCTGAAGTATTCATTTACATAGTTTGCTACATCCTTTGGGTTGCTAGTTTGGAGATTTTTGCACTTAATCTGCGTTTTCAGCTTGTAAGAAAATTGCCTGTTGGAGGTCGTCAAAAAATCTCAAAATTCAGAATGCTATTGATATTAATTAACTTAAAACAGTCACTGTAGTAATTAATTAAGCTTGGCCCTATCTGACTTAGCATTGACTACAGCCTCCAACTGGCACCTCTTACGATTCACGAACAGCACAACTTCACTAACAAATGTGTCAGAATTCATGTAGTGGTGATGGCATGTTCGTGTTATAATTATAATTGTAATAGCAGATAGACTCTAATTACAATGATAATAGCTCAGTACAGTGAAACTCCATGGTGCAATGAGCTTCACAAATACTACAGTTAAACTTCTCAATAATTTTGATAATATTCTTTAAAGCATTCAAGTTTCTTATAAAACTTTACGTGAACTTTTTTTTTTTTTTTTTTTTTTTTTTTTTTTGTAATTGGTTCCAGGGCCTGGGTAGCGTACGCGTGTAACTAGCTGAGCAAAGTTTGGCATTTAACGTATTTCATTAAAAAATTACTTCAGTCAAGTCTGGTTACTTTCTACATAAATGAAATCAACTTTACTTTATTTGCAAACTCTCTCGCACTTTAATTACTAGTCTCTGTGGTTGTAACACGTTTAGCAATTCTTTAACTCATCTAGCAATTTCTTTAAAACTGATCGTAATTACTTTGAAAAATGATTGATCTTGTTGGTCAATGTACAGGCTTGCATAATCAACATAATCTAATAATGGTGATAATGGGGTGACTACAACTACTTACAAAATTAAGACTGGTTTCAAAATAAGTCATGTATAATTGAACCAAAGTTCTGATTGGGTTGACACTACATTTACATGCATACAAAATAAAATGTTACAAAAGTACTCATCTGCTTTCGTCGTCTTCGTCGTGAAGTCCATACAAGACAGATATGATTACAATAGGTACTCTTACTACAACAACGATCACACTCGGTGACAATAGACTTGATACCAAACAATTACTTTTCTTGCACACATGAAAAAAGATTACACTGATCGAGTATAAATAAACTTATTTCGCACTTTCTTTAATACATTAAACAGTACGCCTCTCAGGCTTATTGCAATTGAATTAAACTCGCGCCACACTGCGCCTACCGTGCCTCTGCACTATCAACAAAACATTTATGTGTTTACTATAGCGAGTCCGCTCCGTGACTGAATTTATGTCTTTACTTTGGTTAGTCCGCACCGCGACTGCATTTATGTCTTTACTTTGGCGAGTCCGCACCGCGACTGCTTCAGCAGCGCGACACTCACAGCTACTACTTCTGTGCCAAAGACAGTCTTTACAACAGGTTCAACATTGTCTCTGGCGCATTGCTAACTTACAAAGAATATCCGTGCATTCATGCGGGTTTACACATACAGTACGTGTTTACACTAGATGTTTCAATATTGAAAGTGACGTTACATAAGAAATATCTCTAGCATACAAGAAATGAAAAATACATGAACTAAACAAATTTAAGACAATATATACATTACTTTAAATCAAACTGTAAGATACACCAACAGGTGTACTCTTACAAGCTGCACTAGTCTGGCATTTGCTGTCTCCTGTTTAACTATTATTCCAGACAGTTTTGCTTTCATTGTCTGTCTGCATTATTGTTCTGTTATATTCAAGTTTTTTGCAGCTAGCAATAAATTTCTATAGGTTCTCTTGTAATTTTTGTAATACTCCAAGAAAGCTGTGTCAGTCTGATTATTTTTAATGGATGTAAGATACCTAAGTGTTTCAGCAGATTTTTTGATTCCTCTGGTTACCCATCTAGTATTACCTGTAGCACTTATAGACTGCAGTGTTTTGGGGAATGCTTCCTCGAATTTTAGTTTAAATATTGTCATGAACTTCTTAAACATGTTGTTGACATCTCTTTAAGCATAAACTTCATTCCAACTTTCGTGCTGCAGTTGAGATGAGATCTCGCATAAATTTGACTCTGAGAATAACCGTTTGTACACATTCAATTTAGTAGGCATTTCTAGATATATAATTGTTTTTAATGTTTGACAGTAATGATCTGATATACTTAGCTTTTGTACAATTAGTTGGCAGTGCCTTCTGTTTATGTGTGTTGCTACATGGTCTATAGCTGAGGAAGATGTTTTAGTCACCCTAGTTGGACAATTTACAAGTGAAGATATACCATAGCTGCATAAAATGTTGATGTACATATGGCTATCATTTTCTGATTCCATTGTGTTGATGTTTATATCCCCACAGATAAGAATGTTAATTTTTGGGCTGGATATCTTGTCAAGACTCTGAGTAAGTTTTGAGAAAAAAAATTCAATGTTGCAACTTGGTGACCTGTATATACAAAATATAATTAATTTTTTTGGCATGTACTTATCTGTGATTTCCACTGCTGACAATTCGAAGTGTTTGTTTTCACTTAAATACATAAGATCTTTCCTAATCTTAAATGATATTCCTTTTTTTACATAAATGCAGGAACCCCCTCCTTTCATAGAATTTCTGCTATAAGAACAGGCTAGGACATATGATGATAAAGCATGATACATAATTTCATTTTCCTTACACCAATGTTCAGTAATACATACAATTGTGCTGTCCAGTCTTTGCAAGTCTAGTTCTAGTTGTTGCATCTTAATTACTCAATGATTGCACATTCTGGTGAAATATCGTTAGGTATTTACCTCTACTTATTGGAATGATTTCCTCTCTGTTCATCGGTTTCACTTGGATGTAGGTTCTGGGTCCAGGCACAGGGGGGGGGGGGGGGAGCTTGTACTTGTTCTCTGGGCACATTGCATTTCTGGAGCTGCTTCTTCGCATATCTTCTGTCCATCATTTCTTATCTTATAGGTTTTTTCTACCTGATGCCTTCGACTAAAAAATCTTGTAGGTAGAGGGGAGGCACTGTTTTCCTCTTACTCGCAACACTTGGCACTACTTCCTCTGCTGTGGCTTCTTTCCCTACTGTTGTTGAAGTTACTGTTTCTGTCACTCTGGTACGTGCTAGGTTTGTTACAGCACTTGACTCTTGACTATGTGCAGGCCTCCGAATAGTAGCTTTATTTGCCATCCAGAAAATCAGAGAATTTTGAAACAGAAAGAAGAGAAGACAGCTGTTGGATACGCAAGCGGATTGCGAGGAGGAATGAGTTGGGAGTGCCAATCGTGTTGATCAAGGAACTGGAAAACGAGGACGAAGCATCCTTAGAAAATCATTTTAGGATGACCATAACCAATTTTGAAAATTTATTAAAACTTGTAGGGCCTTCTATTCAAAGAAAGAACTTGCTTCTGGAGATTCATTTGCCTCACTGCAATATATGTATCGCCTTCCCAAGTCCACCACATCCAAGTTCATGCCTGAAGTTCTAGATGCAATATAAAAGACATTAGAAGTGCATCTGAAGGTAATTTGTTGTGCGTTTTTAATCAATATTTTGAAGACTGTTATGTTCCATTTGTAAATAGTCAGATGTTTGTTCTACAGACATGGATGATCTTCATATAGTTACAGAAAGTGAACTGTATATTGCCAATTTTTAACAACTGCCATTGTTCTTAACTGAGTTACAACACACAACATACAGAGACATGCTATAAACAAGCTATTCGACAGCAACAGCCATCTTGCGGAAATGACGAAAAGGTACTGGGGGAAGCCAAGCAAGTAAGTAGACCCGACCTCAACTTACGTTTCTACGTGCGCCAGTTGAGATTTTGGGGGTTCACACGAACATCTTGACGTGTGCACGTCAATGTGCGCCAACGATTCGTGTCGGTGTCAACCCCACTTTACGTCGCGAAGTTGGTTGCGTCGTTCGAGCATCAGGGGTGTTCCGGCCGGCCTGTTCGCGCAACGTAACTGGTCCTGACTTCTTCAGCAAGCGCCGCAAGTGTTCCTGCCGTCTTACCACCAACAACTCGTCACAGTTCGACGTGCAGAACCCGGGTGAGACTAGTTTTTTTCCTATTTTGTGTTTTTAAGGCCTTCTGGAGAGAGAGTGTGTGATGTACTGATATAGATCAATGCCTACCACGAGAAGTATGGAATAAGCTAAAATGAATGCTGGTTTTGCAATGCTGATGAACAATTAGAAGCCATAGCTGAGGACAGTAAAAACAAGTTAGAAGCCACGAAAAACAAGTTTGAAACAATGGCCGAGGACACATAACGACTCGGCGCTAAATACTGAGAGTACCACCGGAAGTTACCAGAGGGTGAATTTAGGCCGACTATCGAGTTTTGTGGTCGAATCATGGCACTCGATGCCATGATCACGACATACACATAAACAAACAGTGGCAGCGATTATGGGGGGGGCAGGGGGGGGGGGCAGGGGGGACAGTTGCCCCCCCCCCCCCACTTTCTGGGAAAAATTTTCGGATGAGTTTATGGACTTTTGATGAATGAAGAGTTCCATTCAGCACAGCAACACATCCTTCTGGGAATGTTTCCAGCCTATACAGCTGTTAGCAATTACAATCCGATGAGTGGAAAAACCAATAGTTAAAAACTTAAAAAAGATTTGTTATTCTAAAGAATGTACATTTTTCATATCATATTAAAAAAAGTAAAACGTAGGTTAAAAATCGAACGACCCAAAACATGAATTTTCAGAGATTTGTGATGGCGTGGAGGATCTGGAACATGTCCCTGAAAATTGCTCCACTGCTTGTTCGTAACGCTTTGTGTCGGTAGCGGGTGAGACATTATTTTTCCTTTGCATTTGTAAAGTGCTTGTTAGTGATAAAGGGTTAAACATGACGCATATGCACGTGATGTACTAGGGTGAGCGGCAGTATTAATTTTATCCCATGACATTTTACATTTCCTAATTTCAGAAACAATTTGCATAACCCTTAACTGAAATTCCACTACCTCATCGTCATCAAATGATTCAAGAGTTGGAACTATCCCGCTAAAAAAATGCATATGCCGACTGGATTTTATGTGTGGTGCATTAATGAGCTATACCTCTACAGGTACGATGGCCGAAACAGGGAAGATGGAAAATGTAGACACGGAATGGCAAGAAATGCATTTCTGAAGAAGAGAAATTTGTTCACGTCAAATATAGATTTAAGTTTTAGAAAATCTTTTTTGAAGGTATTTGTCTGGAGTGTAGCCTTGTATGGAAGGGAAACTTGGACGATGAATAGTGAAGACAAGAACCGAATAGAAGTTTATGAAGTGTGGTGTTACAGAAGAATGCTGAAATTCAGATAAAAGTTTCTGAATAGAATTGGGGATAAAAGAACATTGTGGCATAACTTGACTAAAAGGAGGGAGCAATTGATAGGACACATTCTGAGTCATCAAGGTATCACCAATTTATTACTGGAAGGAAGTGTGGGGGAAAAACTGTAAGAGGGAGACCATGCGATCAGTACAGTAAGCAGGTCCAAAAGGATGTAGGTTGCAGTAGTTATTCTGAAATAAAAAGGTTTGCACAGGATAGAGTAGCATGGAAAGCTGCATCAAACCAGTCTTCGAACTGAAGACCACAACAACAACAACCTCTACAGGATCAGGCTTCCTTTTCTTGTAAACGCAGCAACTAAACACTGACAGCAACAGCACGGCTAAGCAACAAAGGAAACGACATTTGCAGTCTACGCTGCACAGTTGGCAACGAACATCTGCACCTCGCTACGCCACAAAATCTACCGACTGCTGCCGAGAGCTTCCGAGAGGTGGCCAGCAAGCCACGTTATAGTTTGCAGATAGTACTGTTCCAGTACAAAGGTTGTCCTCTGTGTTTGTCGTAGTTCTGGTCCTATCGAATGCAGTTGTGTTTTTGTACACACTTTTGTGTTTTTTAGTTAACAATGAAGCGTTCTTCAGGAAAAACGTTACTCGATTTCTTCAGCAAAAGGCAGAAATCCCAAGAAGGATTACAGTCCCACACAGCCCTAAATATTGCTGTTGCTCCGGATCCAGATAGTGACTTGACTGAAGTGTCAGTGTCGGCTACACCAGCAATAGATGAACCACAGAGAATTTCGTCAGTGACAGAATCAACAATTGATATAGTTACCGGTGTACCTACACCTACACCTTCAAGTGCTGAGAGTGTATTTCCTGTAAGTAAGACTACTGTAAGTAATAGTCCTTCTCAGCTTCAATTTGAACCAAGAGATCCAATTCATGGTAGACAAGCAGCATCACAGTTTTTAAAAAATGGTCCTTTTCAACCTATTATTGATAAGTATCCAGAAACAAAGGGTAGAAAGTTCAGAAGTATGTGGTACACAAATTACAATTGGTTAGAATACAGTGTTGCTGCTGATAAAGTTTTTTTCTTCCCATGTCGTTTGTTCGGTTCCACAGGTTGTTATGATGAAACATTCGTATCTAATGGGTTTAAAAACTGGAAAAAGCAGCCCAACGCTTTAAAGAGCACGAAAAAACTTCTTCTCACCTCAATGCTCTTCAACGTTGGCATGAAGGTTTTAAAAGTAAAGAAAGTGTGGTAAGCAAAATATCAACACATCATCAAGAAGAAGTTAAAAAAAAATCATGATTATCTGAAGATTTTATTCCAGTCCCTACTTTTCATGGCCAAGCAGGGAATAGCACTTCGGGGTCATAGAGAAAATGAGGACTCTGATAACAGGAATAACTATGTCGAGTTATTGAAGCTGAGATCAACAGAAAATTCTTTATTAAAACAAAATTTTTTAGACAGAGATAAGTTTTTCAATCATGTTCATCACGATGTTCAAAATGAAATGATTGAAATCATGCCAAATTTGGCGAGGCAGTACATATTTGATGATGCTGAAACATCGAAACAATTTTCCATGATTGTTGATGAAACTCCAGATGTGTCACATCAAGAACAATTGACTCTTGTTATAAGATATGTAACAGAAAAGCTCGAAATCAAAGAAAGCTTTCTTGGTTCTTACAAAACTGAATTGACTGATGGTGAAACTTTATACAAGCTGCTTGTTTTAATTTTCGGTGAACTTGACATTGACCTTAAAAATATAATTGCTCAGGGCTATGACTGAGCGGGAAACATGAGTGGTTCTTACAAGGGTGTTGCAGTGAGGATGAAATAACAAAACCCGAATGTTATGTTTGTACATTGCTATATGCATTCTCTAAATCTTGCACTTGCCGATGCATCTAAAAACATTCCTTCTGTTCGCAATGGTTTTAGCACAGTCCAACAACTCTACTGTTTTATTGAGGCTTCGCCTAAAAGACATGCAGTATTTGCCACAGTAGTGCACCATGTGCAGTCAAAGAAGGAATAAATAAGGGTTTGTCCTTGAAAGCACTAAGTGACACAAGACTTAGCAGCAGATATGAAAGCTTGCGAGCAGTTCAACAACACTTAATAGATATACTGCACACTCTGGAAAATATTGAAGCTACTGATTCCAAAACTGGTGGAGATGCTCATGGATTGATCACATGTATTACCAAGTTTGAGTTTATTTTTGTATTGAATACTATGAAGTACTTTTTTGAAAAAACTAACATTCTTTCAAAGTACATACAGAATCATGATGTATCCATTTGTGAAGTAGTCCAGGTGGCTGACAGCGTAGTTATCTCCATAAATTGTTTGAGAAATGAAGAAGGGTACCAAAAGTTTTTTACTGAAACAATTGATTTTTGTGAAAGACATGACTTTGAGGGGCCAACAGTTCAATGCAAAAGAAAACTTCCACAAAAAAAAGGAGGAGATGTTAATCCTGAATATAATTCGCCTGAAGCCTACTATTTAAAAACATTTTTCTACCCTTTGTTAGATACACCCAGTGAGAAGATTAGGTCACGATTTAAAAAAAAAATAAATAAAAATAAAATAAAAACAGCTGGCTCTACTTTGCAACATGGAACTACTGCTGATGGCTTCGATGAAGAACAACTCAATTTGTAACGACCGTATCAAAGAAGCATGTTGTGCTGTGAGTTCCGCATTTGGTTTGGAAAATGATAATTTAGTCCCAGAAATGCATTTTCAAGAAAGAAGCATGATTCAGACCAAATAGGTCGTCATATTGTGCCAAATTTGGTTTCACAATTTAAGTCTGAAAATGTTCACAACCAGTATGTATTACCCAATTTGTTCAAGCTACTGCAACTGTTTTTGACTATCCCAGTGTCCACTGCAACGGCAGAACGATCTTTCAATGTCCTCCAACGGATCAAAACTACTTGAGGAATTCTATGCTTCAAGAATGTTTAACACATTTAGCTACACCAGCCACTGAAAATGATGCGGATAAAAACATCAAATTAGAAGAATTTGTAGAAATTTATGCCAGGTGGAAACCAAGGCACTTAGCTTTGTTTTAAAGCAATTGTGCTTTGAAAAGATGTATCATTTTAAATTATGCTAATGTCTGTAATTTTTGTTTATAATTAAACTCATATTCCTTTGTTTGTAACAGTTGTATTTTACTAGACAACTTAGTTAAACAACTTATGGCAATTACAATTGTATATTGTCTTTTGTTTTTCCTTGCATTTGGAATTACAGGCCTGTTGGTGCAAAAATCAAACTATAACATGAAACAATTTCTTAAAAGATTTTATTTTGCCCCCCCCCCCCCACTTCTAACGTACAATCGCCGCCACTGTAAACAAACATGTCTGTGAAACAAATAGACGACGATTTGTGACATGCACGAATTTTGTTGCAACTCGTTTCACTCCAAGATAATGTTAGGTTCATACCTAATCACAAACTTGTAAATCGTTACTTATTCGGAAATAAACTGCGAACTTTTTCATTTAAGGGAATGCCAGGAACCTGCCATCAGTTGTTTTTAAATTCACATTTATGGTTCTAGTGTGTATTACTGTAAATGGTGATGCTACATGTTGTGTAAAGTAATGTAAACCAGGATCATATTGGTATGTTGACCACGGAATAGGTTTTACTTTTCTGTAATGTCTCATATCCGTGCACTGATGCAGTAAATTTTCGACATGTGCTCAATTACAGAAGTTTACAACCCGTTTTGTGAAACTAAATTTACAGTCATTTGACAATGACATGTTTCTCAGGCATGTCCGACAATTTGAAATTGTTATATGGCACATATAAATGGACTTTTCAACAGAAATCTTAACTGTGTATTACAAATAGTTGATGACTAAAAAAAGGTAAAGCAGTCAACAATCCGAAGATTGGTTTGAACATCACAGTGCTTTACTAGTCATGGTCCTGTTTGGAGGTTGTATGCCGTTGCCTTCCTCCGACCTTCAAACTGACTTACCCAGCCAGTTATAGGGGGACCTACAGTTTAACGTGGGTTCCAGTATTTTTCACATGAGCAATACTGCCAGAGGTGAAAGAAGTGGAAATTGGTGGATAAAAATCCTAGGACCTGGCGGGGATCGAACCCGCAACCTTCGGATTTGTAGTCTGATACATTAAGGTATATATATATTAGACTTATCATCTACAAATGAAAATGATCAAGCAGACACCTATTAGCTACAAGGAATAATATAAATGTCAATGGTACTGTACTCGTTTCACTGATAGTAACTAAAGTTGATTCCTAATGTTTATGCCTGATTACCGCTCTCGGAAATCAGCACATATTTGCTTATAACAGCCAACTGCTTGTGGCAGAATTTAAATGTCACTTGCAGGTTACTTATTCCAGCAGCTGTGATTTTTAAACTTTCTTCTTAGTTTCTTACCTTAATAGAAACTCGGAAATCGCAGCATATTTGTGAGAAGGAAGAATGTAAATAACATTCTTTTCAGTTGTACAAATTTAACCTGTAATATTAGGTTCCTGCATAACAAGACACTTGGATGTCGCAAAATGTTCTGGAAAAAAAGAAATGCCGAATACTGTATAGCATACTTTTAATACATTAAGATTATGGTCTCATTTTCTGTTACGAAAGAAAAAATATTTTAGTTCTCACAGGACTCGAACCATAAATTGCCGTTAACATAGATTACAACCTTATACATCTAACCACAAGCCCAGACTAAAGGCCGTATTACACGATACACCTGAGGTGTACACCTATGCAGCAGCTCCACAAGCGTGATTATCTGGAACTATGTACTGCTTCACGTAAACCTTATACATGATGCACGGCGGATATTCCTTTGCGCAAATCCGCGCATGCGCAGTAGACAGCAATAACACGCATGAAACACAAAGAAAACAGTTCATCTAATTGTTCTTTCATACCACTCAAGAACCTGAGGGAAGCTGTGAATTCCTGGAATGTCATTCATTTAAATTATTTCTGTGAGGTTTACGGTTCCTATTTAATGTGAAGTTGTCATTTCTTATTAATTATTTCTTTTACTCTTATGTAGTTAGCTCAGAATTGAGTCACTATTGCTTTGAATTATAGACTCAACACTTTCGTTTTATATTAAAGTTCAATGTTTGTGTAGCTAAGGGCCAAATTACTTAGCTTATCGGTCACTAGACTTACACACAACTTAAATTAACTCATGACAATGACAACACGCACACAAATGGCTGAAGGAGGACTCTTAAATTCGACGGGAGCGGCTGCGCAATTCGTGACATGGATCCTCAGACCGCGTGACAGCTTTATATTACGACACTTGGTTGCAAATGTCTATGTCCGTCAAAATGTACATGTATACAGCATTTCGCACATAGGACACACTTTTTTTGAGCTGTGACAGTAAATCTTCAGATTAGAGCACAACGACGACGAAAACCAGGCTGTGGCCGGAAGGAAGGAAAGCAGAGGAATATACTCACAGCTAATAAAAGAAGTGAGTCCCAGAAATCCCCAACAAATTTGGAACTTCGTGAGGAAGGACGTGATCTGTTTTGAAGAGCTGCTATTTGTAAACCTGTGCGCATATCATTGAGGAGTAAACGATTGCTGACATAACTTATGATAAAGGGATCGTGTGGGTTATACAACCAACTATCCTCCCTGTACTCCTGAATAACGATTCAACGGCTCTCTGTTCCATTTCATTTCTATAAGTATGAAGCAACCAACGTAAAAACACCTGGCATAAAAGTCTGCTGTAAAACACACTTTTTTGTTTAATTACTGCATTTATGAAAATCTACTAGCTGAAAAAACGGGCAAAAACCACAACACGGAAGTCTGAAATCACAAATGAATCCTAACCACGAATGTCATACAGAAATAAGAAGCAGAAAGCTTCCTACAATATCCACTTCTGTGCGTGCGCACGTTAACGCTTCCTAGTGCGCATGCGCAGATTCATGCGAGGTTAGAACTGGTCTCTATTCTGGTGCGCGGATAAAGTTAAAGTCTCGTTTACACCGAAGCGAACACGAGCGAACACAGGCGAATGCACATTGGCCAGGAATTCGCCTGTGCACGCATGCATTGGCTTGTACTTGCGAATAAGCGTTTACACCAGAGCGAACGGAAGAGAAAACAGCACACTGCCGCAAGGCGAGCATATGCAGTTTGTCGCATACGCTAGCACGGAACGGAGATGACGCGAACTTCTTTTGATTGTTCAACCTGAAACCAACACCCAGCTGATCACAAGCGAGCACTTGCGAATGCGAGCCGAGCATGACCGAACAGCGCTCTGCATAGCGTTTACACCAGAGCGAATTCCCATTCGCTGCTGCTCGTTCGCTTGTGTTCGCTTCGGTGTAAATAGGACTTAATAATCATTGTTCCATAGTAGTTCCACGTGTTTCGCCGCTAGATGTGTGTCACGCTAGACCTATACCTTTCACAGTGGATTGTCATGTAAACCCGCCTTAATATCATATCCAGATTTTTAAGATTTCGAGTAATAGGTCTTGCTTTCGGTTTCATAGTTATTACAACACTGATAGTTATTTGTTCTTCATTGACATTTAATGAACTACAGTGAAGCGTGTGTGATAAATCTTCAATGTACTACGCCTTAAAATGGTATATTGTCCTGATTTGCAATTCACACGTCGTCTGCACAGCAGAGATCGCAGACACTATTGCTACAAGTGACCACAGATACAATATGACGGAATTTCTGGTATACTACTTCCGGCGGCATTCTCGGTATTTAGCAATGAGGTATTTAGCGTCCACTCACATGACATTATGTCGTCAGCACATGGAACGGGATACAGGCAACTCTACGATTACACTGTCGTGATACTAGCCCCATTTACACCAAACCGAACACAGGCGAATGGGCATTCGCTAGGAATTCGCCTGTGTGCACAGGCATTTGCTTGTATTGGCGAATAGGCATTTACACCGAAGCAAACAGAAGAGAAAACAGCACACTGTCGCAAGGCGAGCGAACTTAGTTTGTCGCCAAAGTAGCACTGACGTGGAGAGGACACGAACTTCCTTTGTTGGTTCGCCCTGAAACCGACACCCAGCAGATCACAAGCGAACACTTGCGAATGCGACCGAACACTGCGCGCAAAGCGTTTACACCAGAGCGAATTCTCGTTCCCTGCTGCTCGTTCGCTTGTGTTCGCTTCTGTGTAAATGGGGCTTTAACGTTAGGGAGATTCGGTGCGAAAGAGAATAACCAAAACCATTGCAAGATAGAGAGAGCCAATGGCATTGTATACTGGTGTAAACATTGCCTCGATGCGGCAGTTTGAACGCATTTTACCTATTTCTTATTAATTTAATGGGAGTCTATTCTGCAATATTCAATGTTTTTTACATTTCCGTCTGATTACAGAACAAAGAATGAAATAAAAACTCTCACTTGTCCCAGATATTCTGTTGTTTATTTCGCAGTATGCTGCCATTCATGAGTATATGCTAAGGTAGGAAAGTAAGCTTAAATAGCTTCGAGTGAAACGTATATAAGTAAAATTCACGTTCTTCCTTATCACAAATATGCAAAAATGCAAAGGAAACAGGTACGAAGACTATTTAACCTTGTGAGTCTCAAAGGACAATGGCAAAGTATCGTGAGGCCCTTGTCAATTACAACCTTGCCATTAGACAGGCAAAGGAAGCATCCTGGAAGGTATTCTGTGAGGAAGTGGAGGACACAGCTGCTAAAGCGAGACGTCATAAAATCCTCACTAGGGTACCAACTAATCCCAGGAGGAACAATGAGGAAGGAGGTTGGGGAGTATACAAAGACAGCACATGAAACGCTGGAACTGCTCCTCAAGACTCACTTTCCTCAATATGCTCTGGTGGATAACTCAGACCAGAATGCGATTCCTGAGAGGCAACGGTTCTCAGGTATTTGCAAAGAGGAGTGGGATTTGGCCAAAGATTGTGTCAACTTCAGTAAGGTCCGATGGGCAGTGGGAACATTTCAACTGTTCAAGTCCCCTGGCCCCGATGGAATCTTTCCATCTCTCCTGCAACAAGCAGGAGAAAATCTTATTAGATTCCTATGCAGGTTATTCAGGGTTAGCCTAGCAGCAGGAATCATTCCCAATGCCTGGAGGGCAGTGAAGGTTGTCTTCATTCCAAAACCAGGGAGAATTGATCATACCAAGGCCAAGAATATGAGACCAATCAGCCTGTCCTCCTTCATTCTTAAGACATTGGAAAAGTTAGCTAATGTGCATGTTGGAGAAAGGAGGTTAAGTAGGGCTCCTCTACATTCAAACCAACATGCATATCAGCCAGATAAATCATGTGAGACAACTCTCCACCAACTCGTTGGGAAGGTGGAGAAAGCACTACACTTTCAGGAAATAGCCCTCTGTGTCTTCATGGACATCGAGGGGGCTTTTAGCAACACGACCTTCGATTCCATGGTTAGGGCAGCAGAGGTGCATGACCTAGAGACCACTATATATAGGTGGACTAGGGCCATAGTCAGTGAAAGAAAGGTAGAGGCTACCATGATGAATGAAAAAATGGTAATCAACACCACTAGGGGTTGCCCGCAAGGAGGAGTTCTTTCCCCTTTATTGTGGAATCTAGTGGTGAATGATTCCATTGGAGAATTCAACTCTAGGCAGTACTTTTGCCAAGGATACGCAGATGACCTTGTCATAGTAATACTTGGCAAATTTGCTGACACAGTCAAGAATATGGCACAAAGTGCGTTGGACATTGTGCAAGACTGGCGCAAAAAACAGGATCTGGGGGTTAGTCCTAAGAAGACTGTTGTCGTACCATTAACAAAGGAGCATATCCAACATTCAAGTTGGAATCTAAAGCTTTTCAATGAAGCGCTACCTGTGAAGGGGACAGTGAAATATCTAGTTGTTACCTTAGATGTGAAACTGACATGGACCCCTCACATTAGGAGTATTTGCTCCAAGGCAAAAGGTACTCTTGTGAGTACCAGGAGAGCTCGTGGCAAAAATTGGGGCCTGAGCTCCAAAGGTATGCAATGGATATACACCACGGTGATTAGACGCAGGATCACCTATGGGGCGGTCGTGTGTTGGAAGAAATTAGAACAGCAGGTTGCTGCTAAGCTGCTTGGTAAGGTTCAGAGAGTAGCCTGCTTAGCCATAAGAGGCGGAATTAGCAACACACCAACTGCTGGGATGGGAACCATGTTGGATATGGCCCCATTACACCTTTGGGTCAAGATGGAGACAGCGGCTGGTGCATACAGACTCAAAACTGGCAAAAACTGTAACTCTTTGGGATATCCAGAATCACACACTAAAATAGTGAGTGAGGTAAATATAGGTAAGGTTGGGGAAATGCCAACCGACTATATTATATAACCCCATACTGCTTCAACAAGCCTTTCAATATAACAATTGGAAGTAGGGAGCGGTGGGAGAAAATAGTTTGACACCGTACGGGGGATATTGTCTGGTTCACTGACGGGTCAAAATCAGACCAAGGCATTGGGGCTGGGGTATATGGGGTGTAGCCAAGACTGGAGGGCGTCATCTCTCTAGGAAAACTGGCCTCAGTAGTTCAGGCCGAAATCACTGCCATCGGGGTGTGTGTGGCGAAGAATTTGCGTAAGTGCTACAAAGACCATAGCATCTACATCTATTCAGACAGCTAGGCAGCCCTGAGATCACTGGCAGTTCCTGCAACAAGGTCTAAAATTGTTGCAGAATGTCACAGGGTTCTGGTGGAGCTAGGGGAAAGCCATAGAGTAAACCTATTGTGGTCCCTAGCCACTTGGGGATCAGTAGCAACAAACATGCCGACAGATTAGCCAGAATGGGGGCAGAGACTCCATTTATGGACCAAAACCTGTCCTGACAATCACCAAGGCAATGATCATATTGGAGCTACGTAACAGGCTCAGAAGACAGCACATAGAATATTGGACCAAAGTCTATCAACAAAAACATGGCAAGGTAATGATGCCAAAGCCATGTTTTAAAAGAAGCTCTGCAATCCTGGGCCTGAAGAGGAGAGAGATTAGACTCATTGTTGGATTGCTGACAGGCTATGGGAATTTCAAAAAACACCTACATACAATGGGAATAACAGAAGAGGATCCTAAATGTAGGATCTGTTATGATGGTGATGAAACTGCATCACATCTAATCTTCGAATGCATTGCATTGGAGAGTAAGAGGCACCGAAGAAATTGTGTCTAATAAAGAACTGGTAAAGGGACTCCTTGCACTGTTCAAGGGCATTGTTTGGCTTTACTAGATATACAGGGAGCGATACTGCACAAAAACTTAGTTTCAGTGCGGGCAGTGGCAGGTTGGACCAAGACTGTTTTGGCTTCCCTGAGAAAATCAAATCAAATCAATCACAAATATTAGTGTCTCTTTCCAGATACATGACGATTTCCGAGAATGTGCTAGGCAGGGGAATATCAATTTTATTGCTGCTCTCAGAGCAATTTAAGCTGCCCTCATAATTCCCTGCCTGACCAGTGTAGAGGCACTGCACTAACAGCATAGAGGTGCATGCCCTGCCATCTTTCACAAAAGATTTCGCAAAAACGAATTGGTAGAAATATTTAATATTTCCGCTACTTAAATATTTATATGTCAGAATTGTGATGAAATACTCATCATTTCATTAACAGTCATAGTTAACGAGATATTGGCTTCGAAACAAGAGACTGCGCTATGTTAGGAAAAGTATGCAGTAAAATATACAGGCTGCTATGATATTCCGTTTGATGCATGTTCCACCATATGTTGCTGCGGATGAAACTTTCCTAATGGATTGAATTTTATTTTCGACTTAGGAGGAGATTGGTGTGTCGATACACGTATCGACGCCGCGCACCAAAGATGTGGCGTGTCGTCTTTCCGGACGCGGCGCTAGAGGCGCCGTACCGGACCTGCGCGGACGCCGACCAATGGGGTTGAACGTCGGCTGACTTGGCCAAGGAGCAACAGGAAGAAGTCAGTCTGGGCCGGGGAGCAACGAGTATCAATCATCGCACTACCGATTCATGAATAAACCTCTGATACAGCAACGGCGACGAGGTCTTCTTAATTTCGTGGTTGTTTTGTTGTTTTGCATTGGTTATATTGCCCACGTTGCCTTGTTTTTCGCCTACCTCTGGCGACAAGCTTTTCTGATTGCTCTTGCCGTGTATCTTCAATTTTTGCTCTTGTTGGTGTGTGTTGTCGTGTCATAATCGTCTTGTTGCGTACTGTTTTATTGTTTCAATTTACTATGTCTACCCCTCCGAATGTAGTCCCGCCGGTTGTCGCTCCGAGCATGGATTTAACTCAGTTTTGTCAGTTCCAGGCACAACAGATGTCACAGCTCACCCAAGCTGTACAGCAACTCGCGCAGTCACAGCAGGCGACCGCTCACACATAACAGTCGTTGCCTTCGCGGCCACAACAGGATGTACAATCTGCTCCAGTGCCACCATTTCGACCTTTTATAGAAGAAAAGGAAACGTGGCATGAATGGTTGGTGCAGTTTACTTCGCATCTAACAGCATACAATGTACAAGGTACTGTGAAGCTTCCCTTTTTTCTCGCGTGTGCTGGTGTTGTAGTTTACCGAACGGCTTCCAAGTTATTCCCCACTACGTCCCCTGAGTCGGTTTCTTATGAGGCGTTAATCGAGGCTTTGTCTAAGTACTATGACGAGACGAACAAGTGCATGTGGCGGCGGCTCGTTTTAAATTTTTTAGGAGTAGGAAGCAAGAAGGTCAAACTTATCGGCAGTGGCTCGCAGAGTTGCAAGGTTTAACTCGTGACTGTAAATTTAGGTGTTCATGTGGTGAATATTATAATGATTCTATGATACGGGATGTGATTACGCAAAATGTACCTGACAATCGTATTCGCGAACAGATTTTGCGGCACGCCGATCCTACATTGCAACAGGTTATGCAGATCATTGACTTTCAGGACGCGTCTGAACTTTCTAAGTCTAGCTTTGATCCGGTAGGGGTGTGTACAGTGTCGACAGCACGTCAGGGCAAGCGTCAACAGAACGGCCCCGCGCCGACACAAGGCGCCCGGCCCGCCGGCCGGTCGGCCGCTGGGCGTAAACATAAGCCGTCTACCTACCCCGCTCGCGGAAAAGTTAAGTCCTGTCCTCGCTGTTTCTCAAAACATACGCGTGACAATTATCCTTCTCGTAGCGCAACATGTTTTGCATGTGGAAAGTTAGGCCATGTTCGTTCTGTCTCCAACAGAATAAAGGTTCCACAGAACAAGCACGCACGGGGGTTCGTTCACATCACATTAATGTTGTGCATTCTCCATCACCTACGAGTGATAAGGCTGTTGAACGTGCGTCGTCACAACCTGTGTCTTCGCAGGCTAGGTACTGTAATGTGAATAAATTGTTTGTGGATCTTGAAATTCTTGGCCAGACCGTGACGTTTCTATTAGATACTGGTGCTTCGGTTTCCTTGCTTAATCGGGACACATACAGTTTGCTTGGTCAGCCGCCGTTGCATAACTCTTACACGTTGCTTATGGCGTATAATGGTCAGAACATACCTGTGCTGGGTTCATATACTTGTGATGCTACATACAGGTCCGTTACGAAAACAGTGACATTTCAAGTGCTTCGTGCTTCCAGTAGTGCAAACATTTTTGGACTTGATCTCTTTGATTTATTCGGACTCCGAATAGTGGATAAGGTTCTTGCTGTCATGTCATATGACCATCGGGACACGGTGGCTAAACTGTGTGATGAATTCAGTGACTTGTTTCGTGATGGTATGGGCATGGCAAATAACTTTATAGCAAGTGTGACATTGAAAGACGCGGCACGCCCCCGCTTCTGTAAAGCTCGTCCCGTGCCGTATGCCCTTCGGGATCAGGTGGCGGATCTCTTAAGACAGTGGCAGGCTAATGGTGTCATTGAACCGATCACGGCGAGTCAGTGGGCATCGCCCTTAGTGATCGTGAAGAAGCCAAATGGTAAATTGCGTCTTTGTGCAGATTTCAAATCTACCGTGAATCCGCAGACTGTGATTGACTCTTACCCTTTACCACGACCGGAAGAACTGATGGACCGCTTAGGTGCAGGCCGGTATTTTTCTAAAATTGACCTGCGTGACGCATACTTGCAGCTTCCTCTGGATGTGCAATCGCAACAAGTTTTCGTGATCAACACGCACTTGGGTCTTTTCAAGTTTTTGCGCCTTCCTTTCGGTAGTGCATCGTCTCCCGCCATTTTCCAGCGGTACTTGGTACAGTTGACCGCTACTGTGCCTACGTGTTCTAATTATTTGGATGATATTGTCCTGTCTGGGCGTACTCCCGAGGAACATGTGAACAATTTGCGTCGTTTGTTCGAGGTGTTGTTGCAGGCAGGATTAACATGTAACAGGGACAAATGTGTGTTTTTTCAGTCGGAACTTGAGTATTTAGGTCATGTCATAAATGCACAAGGTATCCACCCTACACAATCTCATTTACAGGCAATTCGCGACCTTCCACCGCCCACTACCATTACTGAACTTCACTCTGTGCTTGGGAAACTCACTTACTACATTCGATTTATTCCTAATGCGTCCGAAATTGCAGCACCCTTACATCGTCTGCGACATAAGAATGTTCCATTCGTGTGGTCCAAAGACTGTGATGTTGCTTTTCGCAAACTGAAAGACGCCTTGTTGAGTGACAACTATCTGGTTCCTTTTAATGTTACAAAACCGGTGATTTTAGCCGTTGACGCGTCATCATATTGCCTTGGGGCGGTTCTTTCCCATCAGATGGGTTCCGTGGACAGACCTATTGCCTTTGCCTCTAAGCTTTTGACCAAAGCACAACAAAACTCTTCGCAGATTGAAAAAGAGGCCCTTACAATCATTTTTGGTGTTACAAGATTTCATCAGTACTTCTATGGGCGAAAATTCTATCTGGTCACAGATCATAAGCCGTTACAGTCTTTGTTTCATCCCGCTAAACCCATTCCACAACGTACGGCACAGAAACTTCAACGTTGGGCCCTTATTCTCTCAAACTATCAGTATGAAATTGTTTATCGGCCCACAACTCACCATGCTAACGCGGACACGCTCTCGCGGCTTCCTGTTGGTCCTGACTCTGATTTTGATGCCTCAGAGACGGCTTGTTGCCATATAGATACGCAGGATTCCAACGCTTTGGACAAATTTCCACCAGATTACCGACAGGTTGCTCACACTACAGCCGCGGACCCGGATTTATAGATCCTTTTACAATATATTCGCTACGGGTGGCCACGATCCTTGAAACAGATTTCGAACCCAGGTGTCCGTCAGTATTTTGCTCGACGTTTTGCTTTATCAACACACAGAGGCGTCATCTTGCTTCGCACTGACGGCGATATGTCCAGAGTGGTAATACCTCAGGCTCTTCAGGCGCGTGTTCTGAACTTGTTACATCAAGGACATTGGGGAGTCGTCAGAACTAAACAGTTGGCCCGCAAGCATTGTACCTGGGTCGGACTGGACAAAGACATTGAAAATATGACGTCACGATGCCGTGTCTGTACCGAAAATCAGTCCGCTCCTCCTCAACATTTCACTGACTGGCCGAAATCCACTGGACCATGGCAACACATTCATGTGGATTATGCCGGCCCGTTTTGGAAGACCAGGTGGTTAATTGTTGTCGATGCTTTTAGTAAATTCCCGTTTGTGGTCCCCACGAACTCTACGACGACGAGTGTTACTGTGAAAATTCTCCAGTCTATATTTTGCATTGAGGGCCTTCCAGAAACCCTTGTTAGTGACAATGGATCCCAGTTTGTGTCAGCGGACTTTGAACAGCTTTGTGCTTCCAACGGGATCCGTCATTTAACTAGCGCTCCTTTCCACCCGCAATCCAACGGAGAGGCGGAGTGCTTCGTCCGCACCTTCAAGCAGCAGATGTCCAAGCTGCGCAGCCACCACTCACGGGACCAGGCTCTGCTGCTGTTCCTCTCGTCGTACCGTTCGCAGCCCCGCAACGGTCCTTCGCTGGCGGAGTTACTTCACGGGCGGCGCCACCGCACCCTGTTGCAGCTGCTGCATCCGCCGCTGCACCCGCCGGCCTCTCTGCACTCTCGAGCGAAGTATGGTGTCAATACCCCTGTTCTTTTCCGATGCTTTATGGGGACCAAACGTTGGGAATGGGGAACCGTCGAAGAGTGTTTAGGTAGTTCTATGTTCCTTATACGGGGTCCGAGCGGCGTGATTCGTCGTCATTCGAATCAGCTTCACCCTTGTTATGTGTCGGTTTCTGCGGCTGGTCCTCTGTTTTCAGCTCCTGTCTCTACTCGGGGCACGCCGTCGGCTGGCGTGGCGGCCCGCATTACTCCGGCGTCCTCGTGTCCAGAGCCGATGGAGTGGGCACCTGCGGAAACGCTCCTGTCGCAGTCGCCTGCCGGGAGCCACGGTTCGCAGCCGCCATCATCACCGCCCTCCGCTGCGGCCGCCGGATCTGGGGCCACCGGCCTCTCCCAGGAAGCGGCCGGTCCCGCCTCGCTACCGCAACCTGCTGTTCACATGGACGCGAACGTGGAGCTGCCTCTTTCGCCTGGTCTTGGGGATTTTCCACGGCGATCGGACAACGAATGTTGGGAGGCGGACCGGGGCCCTATACCCACCCACGCATCAATCCCGGTCCCACCGGAGGCTTCCACGTCTGCACCTCCCCCCCCCCCCCCCCCGCCGTCGTCCTCTTCCTCGGGGACACTACACGACGACGGTGAGGAGGTTTGGGGGGGAGGAGTGCTGTGTCGATACACATATCGACGCCGAGCACCAAAGATGTGGCGCGTCGTCTTTCCGGACGCGGCGCTAGAGGCACTGTACTGGACCTGCGTGTTCGCCGACCAATGGGGTTGGACGTCGGCTGACCTGGCCGAGGAGCAACAGGAAGAAGTCAGTCTGGGCTGGGGAGCAACGAGTATCAATCATCGCACTACCGATTCATGAATAAACCTCTGATACAGCAGAGATCTTTACCTTCCACTCATACCACTAAACTTTATTTTATTTAGCGCACTCATTTCTCATGGCAATAATGCCAGAATGAATCATTGCGTATCTCATACATGGTTAGATGTAATAAATTTATGTGAGAATACTTGAAAATGACAGATATCGAGGATCTCTTCACTAGCTAACGAACTGACTTCTTTTCATTTCCTCACATAATAAAGCACTCTGTATTGAGATATTTAGAATATCCTTTTCATCACCATCATCATTAGAGACTGATTGTGCCTTTCAGCGTTCAGTCTGGAGCATAAAATTCCTCCCTCATCCCCTATTCAATGCTAACATTGATGCCTCATCTGATGTTATGCCTTTTACTTGAAAATCATTCTGCACCGAATCTAAGTACTTTCTTCTTGGTCTATCTTGGCTTCTCTTGCCCTCCGCTGTTGAGCTCTTGAGTCTCTTAGGTAACCTTGCTTCTCCCATGCATGTAACATGATCCACCATCTCAGTCTGTTCGCTCTGACTGCTTCATCTATGGTGTTCATTCCCAGTTTTCTTTTGATTTGCTAATTATGGACACCCTCCTGACATTGTTGCAATCCTTTTCATATAACTGAAAAATTGAAATTGAATATTACATAGAGACACAGCACTTTTGTAGTTTGCAACTATTAAATTTAATGGGATAAAAGAAGTCAATACCTGTATCTTCAAGTATGGATGTTATGCAGTAACAACATGTGCCTAATTATTAGCAGCTCTAATACGGAAGACGTGTTACTACTAGATGGGCGGGCAGATCCCAGTGAGTCATATTTAACTGACATTATCTCAAGTTATACATTTCTCACAGAGCTGCTGTTTGGAGCTGATGAAACTTTGGTGTATTTTTGAACCATTCATTCGCTTAATGTGTTCACCTAACTTCAACAGACAAAAAGTTCCTCGCATTTCGAAAATTCCGTGACGTCTTAATAAAGTACACATTCGTTAACTATCTGTATATGCTGTTTATAAATTATTGCCATAAATAAAACTAAAATGAAAATGTAATGTAGTTCTTAAATTGATGAAAATTCCACTACGTATAGTTAGTAGTTTGCGAGTATGAGCGAGTTGAATGAAAATCGAGGTAACGCGTGTGCTTGTCTGGGATATGGCAACTCCTACAACTTGGGGAAAAAATGGCGGACAGCTCAGTTCGGGTTTATAGGAGTCTTATTCCGACCTTTCCTGCTTCAGTTCAGTTTATTGTTTAGTTTTAGCAACATGGCTACTGTGTGGACTAACAAATGTGTGTTTTAAATGAAGCCACGATGGAAGAACATTCCTTATATAATAAATAGAAAAACAATAGAAATATTGAAATACAGTTGAAACATCAAAACAAACAGGTAACTTACTTTCACCCTGTTCCAGGCGAACGTGACGTCATCATGACGCAAACCTGACATAAATCGACTAAATGCGCGGTTATATCGAAATTAGTAGCTGAACATTCGACTGTAGAACCGCGAACTTCATTCGAAAATAGAAAGTGGAAACAATGCATTATGCAGCTAAAGAATATTGGAAATTGTGGATTCTATTGTGTAATGAGCATAACGAGTATAAAACGTAACTTTTTTCAAGAGTAACTCCGAATTTTGCTGGAAATCTTAAAACAACGAATTCGTTCAAAATGTTCAAATGTCTGTAAATCTATCGGACCAAACTGCGTGGTCATCAGTCCGTAGCTTACAAACTACTTAAACCTAGGTAAAGTAACCTACGGACAAAAAACACACCCATGCCCCAGGGAGGACTCGAACCTCCACAGCGAGCAACCGCACGTTCCGCAGCGAGACGCTTCAGACCGCTCGGCTACTCCGCCGTGGCAACGAATTCGTAATTTTGCCTGCTTGTTGTTTAAAATCAGTTCTGTAACTGAGGTTTACATCTCCCACAGAAGCAAAATAGATTAGCCTAAGTTTGTTGAAATTTTAGAAATTTCATGTCTTCATGTTCATGAACAAAACATGACACTTTTTCCTGAAACTTGCTATTTAGGAAGATGATACAGGTTTCATTGTAAACAAGTGGGAGCAATGCTTGTGGATGTGCTTCAGTGCTTTCTTGGACACTTAATACTACAAACATTTAGGTAGGGTAAAACGTCAAATGAAATAGAAGTAATAGGTGTATCTTGTATGATAAATAAATTAGACTGTGCTATATAGAATTGACACCACAAAGTTCGTTGTGTATGTCTATTTTCAGTGTACAGTGCTTGTTGAGCTTGAGATTTATTGCTTTTACCCCATTCATGTACATTACAAAAAACATTTCCCATTATTTGCTACATGTTCCTGTACTACACATGTCCTGTACTTAACAAAATGAGATAAATATATTGAAAAGCAAGACAGCTGGTAATTATTTCTTTATTCAGCTAAAAGGTGATTTATACTTCACGTTTCAGGATTGTGATCACAGAAAAATACAATTTCAAACAAACAGTTTACTTGGTAAGTAAGAAGCAACATGTGAAAAATTATGGAACAATTAGCCGATAAATTTTACAGCAGTTCAGATACATTTGATTTTAATAACGAAAAAGTGGTCCACCTTAAGTGTTCCGTCTTCAGATTTCTTCATTTCTGTGTGATAGCAATAATTTAACAAATATATTTTTGAGTTCCAAGGGAATGTAGGCCCACTGTAACTATTTGTAAGTTCATATTACACTGTCAGTAGCCTACATGATAAGCCGTTTTTCTTTGTAAGTGAATGGTTTTTAAGCAATTGAATAAGTATGTCACTGTTTTCATATTCAGCTATATTTTTGTGTGACACCTCCAAAATATAAAAACACCTAGAGTAATGATGCCAAATCACCATAAAATTTAGGGGATAACTCACCGTAAAGATGAACATTGAGCCGCCAACAGTCACAAATGAAAGACACACACACACACATACACACACACACACACACACACACACACACACACACAATTCTAAATTGTTGGCTGCGGCCTTCCTCAGAAAGAGAACACTCATCCATACAATCACTCAGGCACACTCATCCCCTCACGTCATCCATCTCTGTCTGCCCAACACAGCCTGTGAGAATGTATTGGGTGGCCAGAGATGGCTGGCGTGTGTGGGTGAGCATGCCTGAGTGATTGTGTGGATGAGTGTTCTCTTTCTGAGGAAGGCCGCAGCCGAAAATTTAGAATTGTGTTTGTGTGTCTTTTATTTGTGTCTGTCGGTGGCTCAACGTTCATCTTTATGGTGAGTTGCTCCCTATCTACATTATTATTAACAGTCCTTACTGGACCTTCCATTGTTGTTTATATATAGGGAACCTATACAATTGGTATTAAGAAAATGAACATAGTCAAAGTAGCCAGTTATGATACGTGAAACAGCGCATAGTTGCTGACAAGTGTATGCTATTGAGGTTATTTTTCTCAAACAGCTCATGGATCATTCCATGTAAAACAACCCTCTATACCAAAGTAGTTCAAGTGCAAAAATAACTGTTCTGAGGCAGAAGGCACCTTCTCATAATTTAACAGCTTATAGTATAAAATTACTGGGTAAAGGCCAATTCACACTGTCCGTCACGTCACGTCACGTCACCGTCCGTCAGAACATTCCGCAATGTATTTCTAATGGCGGCATTCACACTGGCCGTCACCGGACCGTCACGTCACGTCAACGTCCGTCAAGCTTTCTCGAGAAGAATGTTTTGACGGAACGGCCGTCTGCTAACATCGGAAGTTAACCTATTTTCGTCACGGGAATTACATGTTGCAGTCGACTATTGCACTGTTTATATGCAAATGTGTCTTATTCATCTTTGTGCTGTGGCTGTATCTCGTTTTAGGGGTAAATCTCAAATGTTTCATGACGACTTAAATATTTTTGTCAATTGAGTGTCCCCCTAAAATCGAGGTCGGATATCTGAAACCAAAAAATGGTTCATTTTACGTAACAGTGTAACAGAAACGACTGAAGGAAACTGTTTATTTGAATAAGATTGTAATTTGATTACGCATTTTTCATTAAATAACACTTTAAATGAAATGTCAGTTCTAATGAAAGACGAAAATTCAGTTGTTTACGACGTATTAACAATGTCAGCATGCAAATCGTAATGGTTAAAGTAAACATGCGCTATTTACGCTCTTACAAGTATGGTTTGATGTCTTCATATGTTTATTTTTTCGCTTGAAAATAGATGTCGATGTTTTGAAATGTTTTTTCACATCCCAGTAAGTTGGCCAAAAACATACACTGGAAAGTTTTCTTTGGCCGTTAATAACATTTAGCGTTGTTGTTCCCCCTTTCTAGTATTAAACTATGACTTTCTACATAACAGATCGCCACTCATAACCTCACTTTCAACATCGCGTATTGAGATGGACGAATTGACGTGACGGACACGGACGGACAGTGTGAATACCACTTGACGTGACGGTTCCGTGACGTGACGTTGACGTGACGGACAGTGTGAATTGGCCTTAATTTCATAGACCTCGTGTACATCAAAGAAAACGGAGTTGCGATCGATATATATCGAATGTTCGATATGGTGTTTACACTAGATGTAGTGTTTCTGAACAGGAGATTCGGGCGCTACGCGTCCTCACGTACTAAAAAAACACTAGTAGCATTAAGGTTAGGTATAGGTTAAACAACTGTTTTTTAAATACGTGAGGGCGCGTAGCCCCCGAATCTCCGGTTCAGAATCACTATAGCGAATTTATTTGTTACAACTTTCTCAGGAATATAAAGGATGTTCAAATGTTTGTAAAGTCTATGGGACTTAACTACGGGGTTATCAGTTCCTAAACTTACAAACTACTTATGAACTACTTACGAACTAGGACGGCACAAATATCCATGCCCGAGGGGGGATTCGAATCCCCGACCGTAGTGGCCGTGTAGACCGTGACTGGAGCGCCTTAGTCCCCTCGGCCACCGCGACCGGCTATAAAGGATGTGGTTAGGCAAGAACCTAAGAGTACAGCAGGAATAGCACGAACGAAACAATCATTTATTGTAGAAACAAATAGTACACTTACCTTATTCCTGAGAAACACCTCCATTACTATACGATAGTGGTAACAAAAATTCATACACTTGTCTACGTCACTTAATTCCTTCCACGATAGCAACATGGCTTCTCCCTTAACTTCCAAAAGACGCACAACGAAATATCACTCAGTAAACACTACACAAGATACGATTCAAAACCAGCGCTTCCATCTGTCACCACATCGACCATGGTGTAACAATCGAACATTCGATATATATCGATCGCAACGCCGTTTTCTTCGATGTACACGATGTCTGGGAAATTACCAAATGAAGTAGCCTATTTTTTAACATATTTGAATTTAACCATTGTGGGGCAGCTCCGTAAAGAGTGATTATAGCTAGTAGGATGACTGTCTTGTTTTCTTATCGCAACCATTTCCCTCACTGGTTGATCAATCATTCAGATATTTCAGGGGAATTTTGAAGCAAATAAGGGGAGTTTTTATATGTGTACTGTATCAAATGAAAACATAATGAACTTTCATCACACATGCAGCACACAACATGATTTCCTTTATGTTACAGTAAATTAATTGAACTATCAATTTGAAAACTTCTGTAAGTAAGGTAATGCACATGGTCGACATTTTTTGTATAACAACTTTTTTCATGTCAACACTTTTTTGCCGAAAAAATTGCATGTGTGCGTGTAACTGCTTTATGACAATATAGACTATTACTGTTTCTGCAACAATGTTACACACTGTGTAAACTTGGGTTTTTTTGTTTGCTTTCATGGTTTAAATCATTTCCTAGTTTTAAGAATGTCCCTACTAAGAATTATCATGTGTATTTAGAGTGAAACTTAAACAAGATCAGTTCAGTATGCAGGTTACTGTTCAGTGGAGGGTAAAATGTTAAAATTATGAAGGATAAAACAAAGACATAGCCAAAATCATCAGCCAGGGCAAAGTACCTTCAGACAAGTTGTAGCATATCGATAGGGAAAGCAGTTAGTAAGGTAAATAGAGATGTTTGCTGAACAGCTGAAAGAATTGTACCATATAAAAGTTGATAGTGATCATAACCTGCAAGAAAGTTGAATCTGCCTCATAATTTGAAAAGGGGGTTAAAGTACGAATAAAGAAACAAAAGCTAATGTGATACAGTGTTATCTTTGTGATATTAGTAGAACTGAACTAGGTGAAGAGGGAGACAGTTACCATAAAAGGTCACACCGAGGGGAAAGAAGTAGTGCCGAAATGTATAATGATAATAATACCCTTCAAGCCTATGAAGAGATTGTGAAGGTATATACTGATTGTGTGATTCCAAAATCGTAAGCCTGGAACACAAGTTGTATTTCCAGTTTTCCATCTGGTCCATTACACAACAATTATATCTGTACGTACCGTGCTGGAATACAGATTTTGGTGGAAATGGTTGGGGAAAAAAATACCAGAGTGTTTCCATATAGGGTACAAAAATTAATAGCCCTCCTTATATGTGGTCCAGAAAGTTTGATTATGTTGCATTTTTGGAAGTCTTGTTGCAGTTATGCAGGTGGATTTGGCCAGTAAATGAAAAAAAAGTCTTATTGAGACATATTGTTACAATAGTGACAAAGTCTGTTGGTCAAGGCAGTATAAGTGTTGCAGTTATCATCTGTTATGGAAGTCATTTTCATATTAGTAAGGAGTCTTTGTTATTGCTCTATTAATTAGGATGAGATCTAAAACCAATATCCAATATATTATTTTGGTATGAAATATAGTTTATTTTCTTAACAGTGTCCCATGTTTTTAGGTAACTTACACATGAAAAACTAAGCTTTGTTTACTTTGTTACCTACTAGTACCTATTAAAAAAAATTCATAATCTTTTAAACTCAGTCCTTTGACAAGCTGACATGTATTTATTGTGGTACAAAATGAAAAGAAGGAATTAAGATAGTGATATGCACCAAACAACTATATGAAGAGTTCTAGAGGTGTGGAATGGCCCCAGATATAAAGATTGTTTGACTTACCAAAATCACAGGCTTGCTGATAAGACACAAAAACACACAAATAAAAACACACACAAACAATCAAGCTTTCGCAACCATTGGTCGCTTCTTCAGGAAAAGAGGAAGGAAGGAGAGGAGAAAGGGAAGGATATGGGTTTTAGGAAAGTGGAAAAGGAGTCATTCCAATCCCAGGAGAGGAAGGACTTACCATAGGGGAAAAAAAGAAAGGTAAACAAATACACACACACATCCAGATGCAAACACACCTAGGCAGACTTTTGTAGAAAGCAAAGAAGTTAGACAGTTGGAATGACTCCTTTTCCACTTCCCTAAAACCCGTATACTTTCTTTCCTCCTCTCCTTCCTTTCTATTTTCCTGAAGAAGCAACCAACAGTTGCAAAAGCTTGAATGTTTGTGTCCTAGCAGGAAAAATATATATAAAAAGTAGATGAAGAATACTTACCAGGCGAAGGAGCACAGTTAGTGATAGTCACAAATAAATAAACACACACACACATACACAAAGGCTGTTTTCACAGCCTAGCTGCTTCTTCAGACAGAAGGGAAGGAGAGGGAAAAGGAAATGATGAAGGTTTTAAGGGAGTGGGTAAGGAGCCATTCCAATTCCGGGAAAGACTTACCTTGGGGGAAAAAAGGGGGGTAAACAAATACAAAAATACAAACACACCTAGGCAGACATACTGTAGAAAGCAAAAACGGTTTGCTTTCTACAGTATGTCTCCATAGGTGTGTTTGTGTATATGTGTGGGTGGGTGTGTATTTGTTTACCCTCCTCCTCCCCCACCCCCCAAGGTAAGTCTTTCCTCTCCTGGGATTGGAATAGCTCCTTACCCACTCCCTTAAAACCCTCATCGTTTCCTTTTCCCTCTCCTTCCCTTCTGTAGTAAAATAAGAATGATTGCTTAAGAATAAGAAGAAACTTTACCAGAACTGTGAACAGCTGTTATGGGAAAGTAGCTCTATCTTATATTATAAATTACCTACTTTCCTGAAGAACTGTCTTATATCTAAAATGATCTTACAGCCTAGGGCATAACTGAAGACTGGAATACCACTTGTCAGCTTTGACCTACAATGTCAACTCGTTGGAAAACCCGTGTAAGGGATAATATTTTATGTATTGTAGATAATAAATAATCTGTGATTATCCACAAGAAAACAGATTACGACAACAGATTATACCATCAATCACAGCCCAAAATGTCGTACCTTCACCATACACTTGCAAAAGAAAAAAAATCTGTTAACGTATACCCCACTATCAGAGTGAAGCTACAGCTCACTTTTTAAACTCAAGAACTTAATCTATAATCTACTTGAAAACAAACTACTGTCTTTAACACTTTCACTGTGGCTGACACTATCTTACAGTGAGCGCGGATGCAGCGAAAATGTTAACTCAGCTGTCAAATAATTACTCAAACCACCTACAAAGAGACACAAGAAGGGTCAAAGCTGACAGGTGGTATCCCTATCTTCACATGAGTCCAACCTAGATGACAAGTAACCTCTAGTACTGTTCAACACTGAGAGCTTGCATATATTTATTTATTGCAAAGCATGAATTTATTCATCCTACACTATATTTAGGCACAGTCTCCTTTTGCTTTCATATGCAATACCAAGCATGTGACTTAAAGCAAGCTGGTAAATTTGGCATCGTGTATGGACTCCTCTTGGCAAAAAGCATGTTGTCTAAATTTAATCAGGGATTTTTAATCTGCAATTGTAATTCTTTGATAGTTGTTAAAAAAAGTTTTTTTATTTGAAATTTGATAGTTTGCTTGTAGTCACAATGAAAGCTGGGATTTTCATTTGTTTTGATCTTCTTTTTTTTTTTTTTTTTTTTTTTTTTTTTTTTTTTTTTTTTTTTTTTTTTTAATATCAACAATTGATACCTTGAATTTACAGCATAGTTTGATGTCATAATTACACCTCACACTTTTCTTATTATGGTTCATTGTCTTTTTGTTCTAAAATTGGTAACCCATGTTCCGAAAGACAACGCAGAAATTTTAATTTGCATTTTATTCTTCCACTCTTACATTACGTTTTAATACTTTCGCTGCGGCCGACACTTATAAGTGTCCGCGCTCAATGTACGATAGCGTCAGCCGCAGCGAAAGTGTTAAATCATGGCAAATTGTAATGCATGGGATTCATGTTACTACAATAAAGTAAATAAATAAGCAGAGGTTTCATTGCTTGCCAGTGCATAAGTGGAGGTGGCATGACAGGCAATCTTAAAACAGGCAGAGAAAGAAAAAAGTTGTCTAACATCTTATGCAAATGTGTTTTAATGGATGTTACACAAAATTAACCAGCTTTAAAAGAAAAACAAAAAGAAAATCACTGAAAACCATTTTCCATTCCTGAAACTAGACAGCTTTGGGCAGTAATATTTACATTGAAACTAGGTTTGTTTTTGAATTCATTGACCTAATAATATAATTCATTTTTGGAAAGTATAGTAACTGGAAGGAATGAAATAAAGCATATACATTGGATACTGTATTCAGAATTTTATTTAAGAAAAAGAAACTGTTCTTGAAAAAAAAAAAAAAAAAAAAAAAAAAAAATTACCAATGTTATATAAAATTGCAGTAGAAAGGTCCACATTAAAACAAATTTACTGAATAATGTGTGTCCACTACCAAATGTACTCCACAAAACAATATAACTTGAACCATTCTGGATGGAACTATGCAAGAAAAAAAACATTTTTTAGCACGAACCTCAGGGTTTTTCATAGTAAATGACAAAAGACAAGAAGCGTGGGGATTATTACACAAGACAGCAGATATATTCTGCAGTAGAAATGTGAGGCACGCAAGCCGTATTCATATAATGGTAATTAGACTTCGATAACCAGTGTTATAAGTATTTCACACGCATTCCACTGAAGAAGCATTGATGACATCAGCAATATAGTGTCACAAATGCAACATTCTGCGAATTACCTTCAGAGAGATAATGAAGATGTAGTTATGCTGCGAACATAAAAAATTCACAACACTTTTGCAAAACAAAACTATTTAATTTTATCAGAATCACAGCAATGACTAAAAGAAAATGCGTCATCTGAAGACAGAGATACCACACATCAGTTTTGACCCATAATGTCGTTGTTTGTGGTAATTTTGAGGTGCATGCAGGTTTGTACATTGCTTGAGTAATTATGTGGTGTTAAAGGCAGTAGTTTACAAGAAAATAGAGTAATATTTTGTGGGTTAAAGTGTAATATTGGACCCAACCACAAATTTTGGTTGTGGTGACACACTGATATGTAGCACAGCCCGTGGTTCAGGTTAGAAGGTAACATTTTATCTGTGAGCTGGCGAAGCCAGCGAATGTGAAAGCCAAAGAATGATTGTAGTAACAAAATTAACTGGTTCCAAAGTCTAATGTTTACGTCGCTAGCATATTGAAAAATGACATGGGTTAAAGCCGACGGGTGGTCTCCCGATCTTCATTTTTGGTAACAAAATTCTCACATACAGCCATGATTGCAGCCAGCATTCACTCATAAATGAAGAATCTACTGTGAAGGCATGTGATTTGTCAGACCAGAAGTGCTATTCACCATAGTTTGTGAACCGACAGAGTTATCCCAAATCAGTAAAGTATCATAACTTCTGTGGATTGTATAGTTGTAGGATTCTATTTCTCATTAATATGTTGTCACGCGGGACGGGGGGGGGGGGGGGGGCAGGAACTTCATTAATCACAAGACTGGCTAGAACAAATTAAATATAACATACTGTTGAATAATGGATAAATATTTCCAGAATTGTGTGTCCCAGTTGGATGCCAACGGATCACAAGTTACTGCAGATAAGTACTGCATACTGGTATGGTCTAGTATTAATCTGTTAAGAACGGATATCTAAAGTAGTTATTAATATTTCCAATCTGTGTGTGGAAGGTATATCCGAATGGTTTTACCCGCAGATAAATATCATAATTCCCTAACTCTAGAGCACACCAGGATCAAATTTTCATAGATACACTGAATATGCTAGTACAATTGGTTTCAAGATACAAACAGCTCAAACTTTCTATAGCTGGTATTATTAACACAAAAACAAGGGAAAAAGAAGAGTGTGTTCCATTTATTAAATAGAATGTCACAACCTCAGTTTGCCTCCAAAAACATCTTGCAGAAGTCCATTAAGATTACTAATTAAATTGAGAGCATGGCGTTAGACACCTCATTTACTACACTTCAGTGTATAAATATCAGTTAAGCCTACTGTCCTTTAAAGAATGAAACTGCACAGTCTGTTGCCATGTTATTCGCATTATGCGTACGTTGGCAACATTGCCGTGAGTAACTATGGGATACCAACAATTGGCCTCATAAAATGAAGATTTAAAATCACTTGATCATTTCGTACAGATCATAAAATAAACAAAACATGCTATACCTGCTCTATGGTTGTCAGGTTCTTGTATGTACCCCATCCAGTCAGTAAAAGTAATTGGTCACCTAAAATGAAGATTTAGAATCACTTCATTACAGTTTCATACACGCTATTGGATACTCGAAATTTACTACATTGCCAACCTAACGCTGCTACGGCCACACTGCAATGCTCCCCATGCCGCTGATCGAGACTTTAGTTGACAGCACTCAAAGAAGCCACTTTCTTCTTAAGTCGTTGTTTAGACTGCTGGAGAGTTTTAATGTGCTTCCTATATTGTTCATTTTTTAAATAAAATCTGATTGAAGTTCCTGTTCAGTTCAGTAGTTCTGTAGGTTGCCTGAGACATGTTTAATGGCCCTGCAGTGTTCTCAGAACAAGAGGTGAAACTATTTTATTCTGCCTGTTGCAGGTGGTAACCAAAATTGAAGATGTACAGGTTGACCTCTGCTCCTGCACTGGTGGTTTTCTCTTCTCTTCCTAAAGAAAATAAACAGAAAAAATAAAACAGTTTTTTTCTTTTAACAGATAGCTCGAGGTGTTTACATTCTTTGTCATGTACAGCATGTTAGTCTACTACATGCTTCTATTATTAGGCCTTATCCTTCCCATAAATATAAATTCTATTTATTGGCAACTATTAATCTTGGCCATTACTCCAATAAAAATGTGTTCAGCAGACAAATTGAGATTCCTCACATGTGGGAAATAGCAATTAATACACATCCCCTGCGAAAAAAAGTCAACCACTATGCTATGAACATTTAAGATATTTCTGCTGTGCATTTTTTGTTTAACTAGTACATTTTATCAGTATGGGTACTGTCAGTTGACAAGCTCTTAATGTAGGCTATTTGGTCCAACAGTTAATGTAACAAAATTATGTTCCATATCTAACAAGGTGTCAGTGCTTGGTACATATTCAAAAAGTAGTGGATGATTTTAACAAGAAGGATGTATCAAAGCTTTTAAAATCAATAATTTGATATTTGTAAATGGAGAATGTCAATTCATAGTACATCAAATAGAAGAAATGTTACTTTGCTGTATTTACCTCACATGCAAAGTTGTATCTCAAACAGAACAAATGGGTTCAATTGTATGACGCTTCTCACCTGCTTATATTGGTTATGTTGGCACCAATGGTTAATGATGGCAACTCAGATGACCAATAAATGTTTTATCTTGACAACTTCAATTAAAATGATTTTTTTCCTCAATGGAAAAGGGTACATACAAGAACAAGAACCATAGATCAGGTACAGTATTAATTTCGCTACGAGTGAAACAAGCTGCAATAACACTTACTCTGTAGCTTGTGAAACATATTAATGCATTCTATACTTCATTGTTCATCTGTTGCCAACATAAGCACTGGAGCCCAGCGAGAAGCATCATAAAGTTTACCATCCAGATGTTAATTTCTGTGACTTCAGCAAATAATTATACCAGAAAAACTGTTGTTCAGCAATGTATTTCAACATGACAGTGTGCAATGCCAAATAAACTCTTTATAATGTAATGTGTATAGGTAGAAACACCTTAGTGTTCCAGTATATCCCCTCTTAAAGCCTGTATACAGCATGAAATCATACCCAGCTAAAAGTTGTGTGTAAGAAGCTACTGAGGTGGAAAATGAAATTAATGTATTCGAATGACCTGAAGGAATCCCTCCAAAATCAACGCAGATAAAAAAATTCAATTACTCCTAGCACATTACTTCCATTAAAGACAGTGCAATGAAAATGTATGCCCTTCTGCAATTAAAATGACATGTTTAACCATTGGCTTAAATATTCATGTAACTAAGAACATTTAATAATGGAAAGTCCAGGTTGGAATAAATAATATAGTGAGGACAGTTTACTACTCACCGCAAAGACGTGGCGACGAGCTGCGACAGGCACATACAAAAGACACACACATACAACACATTCAGCTATCGGCCATGGCCTTCTTCAGAAATAGAGCACTCACGCAATCACACAGGCACACAACACAGTCATACAACCATCACCTCCGACTGCCACACTTCGAATCACGCTCTGCAGCGAATCGGGGACGGGAGGGGAGGGGAGGGGGAGGGGATAGAAAGGTTACGTCACGGTGGTGGGGATGGGTTAGATGGGAATAACGAGATGCAGCTTAGGAATGGAGTGGGGAGGCGGGTGAGGGGAGAAAATAAAATAAAATAAAGTAAAGTAAAATAATTCATGTACACTGCAAGTGCACAAGACCACACACACACACACACACACACACACACACATATACACACACACGATCACACATTCACACACCACTCAAATCAGGCGAGGTTTGGGATACAGAGGTAGGAACTGTAAGGTATGGAGTAGGTTGAGGCCTGGTTGATTTCGGGATCGGAGAATGTATTGTAGGGATAACTCCCATCTGTGCAGTTCAGAAAAGCTGGTGGTGGATGGGAGGATCCAGATGGCCTGGGTTGTGAAGCAGCCATTGAAATCAAGCATGTGCTCCGCTGCATGCTGTGCCACAGGGTGGTCCACCTTGTTTTTGGCCACAGTTTGGCGGTAGTCATTCATCCTAATGGACAGCTGGTTGGTGGTCATGCCAATATAGAAAGCTGTACAGTGCTTGCAGCACAGTTGGTAAATCATGTGGCTGCTTTCACAAGTGGCCAGGCCTCTGATAGGGTAGGATAAGCCTGTGACAGGACTGGAGTAGGAAGTGCTGGGTGGGTGGATTGGACAGGTCTTGCAGCGGGGTCTTCCACAAGGATATGATCCCTGTGGCAGTGAGCTGGGTTTCGGGGTGGCATAAGGATGAACTAGGATGTTGTGAAGGTTGGGAGGGCGACGGAACACCACTTTAGGAGGGGTGGGAAGGATCTTGGGCAGGATGTCTCTCATTTCAGGGCATGAGGATAGAAAATCAAAACCTTGGCGAAGGATGGAATTTAGTTGTTCGAGACCAGGGTAGTACTGGGTGACAAGGGGAGCGCTCTTTTGTGGATGGTTACTAGTGTTAGGAAGAGGATTTGGGGTGTGTGAGGATATGGCACGGGAGATTTGTTTGCGGACTAGGTCTGTGGGGTAGTTTCTGTTTGTGAAGGCCTTTGTGAGACCTTCAGCATATTCAGAAAGGGAATTCTTGTCACTGCAGATATGCCGTCCACGGGTGGCCAGGCTGTAAGGGAGGGATTTTTTGACGTGGAAGGGATGGCAACTGTCATAATGTAGGTACCACCAACAGTTTATCACCACTGCGGAGAATTTCAATCAGTAATCAAACAGTATAGTAACCATAATCCAACTTCCTGTCTGAAATTTTATACATAACACAATAGGCATAGCCAGGCTATGATTTTGCGAGGTTTTTTTTATGAATCAAATTTGTAATAATGTGTACTCTTAATGGAACTGCAAATGGCACTAACACTATATATTTTATTTTCCATTCCAAAGGACAGACCTGTAGACTAGATATTGACCCCGGTATAGAAACAAAATTAGTAAACTTCTAAAGAACCTACATATTCTCCAAAATAGAAACAAAGGAAATCATATTATGACGATGGGCAAATGCAAATGACAGTCAGAAAGGTAGTGATTGAAGCTTTCAATCACTTCTGAAGCATTATCGGAGAAACCTGCCTAGCCCACATTTTTACAGTACCTGAAAGCTGTCAATGGCAAAGAAATAAGTGTGCAGGTATACTTTGAGTACATTGGAACACTAATATGTTTACATAAGAACATCAAGAAATATTGATGACTGACATTGTAATATACGACTGACTGATATTGTAATTACTGATAATGGTGTTGAAAAACAGCTCTAATCTCTGAAGCTCCAGGGCCTGAGAGGGTCACTGATGGTATCTACGCAGAATCTCTGCTGGATTCTGTCCTCCTCTTTACAGTAATTTACTGTGGGTACACACTCATCTATAGGGAGCAAGCAAATGAAAAGAATACATCTTGAATAAAATAATAATAATAAAAAATTAAAAACAAAAATAATAATAAAAAAAAAACAAAAATCTAAGTAATATAGTTTTCAAAATGAAAAGCCAAGATCACACATTAATAATATATTAAATGACGACCGATTTTGGTTCACTGTGTCACCATCATTTGGTCACATATACGTTACAAGCTGGTTATCTTGTTAAAAAAATTGGGTATAAAATAACAAGTGCAACATTGCACTTAGTCACTATATAAAAAATACACAAGTTAAAAACATGACAGCTTACAAAATACTATGTCAGGTAATCTGAAAACCTAAGTAAACTACCTGTTATTTTAGTAGTAATCACCACAACAATACATTTAACCCACTGTGATGCAAGAGGGTCAATTCTTCCATGCAAAAATGTTTCCATTTAGATAGAGAACCATGATTTTTCCCAAGTATGTGCACCTCTTCATTCTAAACATACTGATAGCCACGAAAGTCTTTCTTTAGGGCTGCAAAAAATATGGAAAATTGCATAGGGAGAAATTGGGATTGTATGATGCATGTGTAACAGGTTCCCAGCCTTGGCAAAATGAAGGCAGGCTCTATCCTGGTGCAGAATGATGTCATTTTTTGTCAGAATTGTGTCTGGTGCTCCCTTCAGTGGCAGAGCCCTGGCAAGGAAACTCTTGTGGGATTTGAGGCGAATCTTGCTGCCTGGTGACCAAACAGATGATGTTCTCATTTTCCTGCTTTGTTCTCTCACTGTCTACAGCAATGGCTCTCCAGGCAACCATCAGGTAAAATTACTGCACTTATGTCGAATTCAAGTATCCCGTGATTATTCTCATGGTGCTGTTAACGTAAATATCAATCTGCTTAGCAAGCATTGAAGCATTCCACACAGGAGCGGCATACAGAGCGCAAGTGCAAAAGTCCTCAGAATGTGCGGGCCAGCTCCCCAGCTGCTGCCAGTCAGTATCCCATTGTGAACACTGACCTGTTTCATGTTCAGACATTGCTGCCTGTACTTTAGAACATGATCCAGTGTGTCACTTAGGTAAACTAGTGTTGGGCAATGTTTCAGTTGCTCCCCTTGCCACTTGACATCCAGTTTTTGGTGTGCTTTCCTATTTAAAAGGCAGAATGTAAACATTTGTGCCTTACTGGGATTGGGCTTCAGATGGTTTGCATCACAGAACTTGGAGAGTTGATCCATTCCTAAGACAGCTTCCCTACTGTCTTTTTCAAGGACAACTCCTGAGCAGCTACTGCTGTCTCATCAGGTAATTTGTAACCATATAGATGATGTTACTGGTCATTCTCCTAATTTGTCCAGTCACTGTCTCCAGCAATTGATGCAGTGATATGAATAGCAATGCCAACATCTAGTGAATGTACCTGCTGAGCTTAAGCTGAAGTTATCACAGCCATGTGAACTTACCCAGTAAGCAAATATTGGCCTCATGGTGGCTAATTTGCTCTAAGTTGCTGTTAGCTCAAGTGAATGATACCCTATAAATCTTTAGATGGACTGATATAGTCTTGTGTTTGACAGTGCTGTGGCTGATAGTTTGTAATATCGAAAATTGCATGACTAAAGAGAAATTATTCACAATATTGTAATTTCCTTAAAGCAGTGAACCACTGTATGTTTATCATGACGTAAACAAATTTAGACTGAGTCAGCACACTGGTTACAAATTTTTAGAAGCTATTTAGTACTTTAAGGCCATGCAAAATCATATAGCAAAAGTTGATCAGTAATGCTCTCCTGGTACCGTAGTGATGACAAAAAAGAAAAGAAAACATTAAGAGGGTGATACTTACATGTCCAGGTCACCAATTATACTGTATATTTCCAATAATCAGCCACATGAATAGCTTTGTCATTTGCTACAATAAGGTCTGTTACAGTGCAAGTTTTGCCTTTTTTGTGCACATAATTAGACGTTGATAATCTAGTATTGCACTACACTAACAGAGTAAGTTAAAGGAAGACAAAAGTAATGAAAAGTAATTGAAAGAATATGTGTGGCTAGTTCAAAAACAACATTGGTGACCACGATGGGTGATATAATCAAGGAATTCTATCTTGGAAGCAAAGTAACACATGATGGATGAAACAAGGAGGTGATAAAAGCAAACTAACACAGAAAAAGAGGGCATTTACGGCTCAGAGTAATCTACTTGCATGAACATCAGCCTCATTCTCAGGAACAACTTTCTCAGAACGCACATCTGGAAAACAACATTGTATGAAAGTGAATTACGGGCAACAGGGAAACTGGAAAAGAAGAAAAACTCTGTGAGATTTAGTGCTATGAAAAGATGTTATAAATAGGTGGACTGGTAAGATAGGGAATGAGGAGTTTCTCTGCAAAAATGTCAAAGAAAGGAACATAAGGTAAACAGTGACAGAAAGAAGGTAAAGGGTGGTACAACTTAAATTACAACATATTGAAATAACTTCCATGAAACAAGGGGTATCTATCGATTGTGAAAACTGTAAGGGTAGACAGGGATTGGAATGCATCCAACAAATATGAGGGTTGTACCAAAAGTAAGGATCCCATATTTTTTTACAAATAAAAAAAATAATTACTGTTATTAATTTATACATTTTTGAAAAGCTTACTCTTTTGTCTATTATTCAACATAGTCTCCACATTTTTTCGACACAGACAGTGCTCCAGCTTTTATATTCCTAAGTTGAAGAAGTCACCTACCAACCCCTTGAGGAAGTGTGTGAACTTTGCTCAGACTTCATTTTCACTCTTAAGAGGTTGACACCTAAGTGTTCCTTTAGCTTGGGGAAGAGGTAATAATCACTGTGGGCTGCGCCTGGGCTGTATGGGGGAAGGGGCATAACGGTCCACTCAGATTTCTTCAAAAGGTCCTGTATTTGACCAGCGATGTGGGGGTCAAGAGTTGTCATGAAGGAGCACTAATCCCTCCGGTTGTCATCCTATCCAGCAATTCTGGATTGCTCGCTGGCGTTCGGTCAATGTTTCACAATATCTGTATGAGTTTACTGTCATCCCAGGTTGCATGAAATTGATTAGGAGTACCCTGTATCGATCTCAAAAGAAGTTGCCATAACCTTACTGGTCAAATGCATTTATTTGAATTTCATTGGTGGCAGTGTACTGGAGTGCTGCCACTGATGAGACTGTTGTTTTGTTTAGAGAGTGTAATGAAACACCCTTGTTTCATCTCCTGTGATGACAGAGCCCAACAACTTCTCCTTGTTGCCTCCCCATCACACTGTTGAAGAATCTTGTGAGATCAGTCAAGGTGTTGCTCCTTGTGTCCGGGGGACCCAGGAAGCACACACCTTATGATAATCCAACGTTTCTGTTAAAGTTGTTTCAAATGTGCCATGCAAAGCTTCAGGAATGTGTTCAACAAGTTCACAGACAGTAACCCTCCAATCTTTGAGCAGCTCAGTGTTGATCTTCTGGACAATGGCATCCGAAACTGGTGGTCTTCCACTCCATTCTTCATTGTTAACTCCTGTGTGAACCTCAGCAATAGCCCTGCACTATTTGCAGACGTGCTGCACGGACATGCAACTCTTCACCACAAAACTTAGTCAGTTGCAGATGGATCTCCAGGGGTGGTAACTTCCTTGTGTGGAGAAACTGGATTACTGCTTGAACCTCGCTCTTGGAAGGAGTGGTGATGAACACTTCCATCTCTGATGGCTGCCAAGCTGACACTGAGCAGCATGGTGAAGCGTGGATGGGCGGGCTCGAGAGTAGAGGAATCATTGCACATGGCAGTGTTGTCAGATGTAGCCTAGCACCTTTCTTCAAGACTGTAGTTCACTGGGAACCTTACTTTTGATACAACCCACATAAATGAGGTTCAAGAATGCAAGTGCTTCTCTGAGATGATGAATGGCATTGATTACAGTTGCAAGTTACAGTGAATAACTTTAATATTCGGACACTGTGATATTTCAATCTTGGAACATCATATCTTTATTTATAACAAAACAAACAAAACATATAAGCAATTATTGCATTAAGTGATGTGTCTTGTAAGTAATAATATAAATTTTATTAAGATAACTTATATAACTTCCTTAATAATACAACTTAAATACAACACGGTCCTATATTCACGTTACTTTAATATTCGGACACTTTGCAGAACTAAGTATTTCAAGACAAAATTTTATGGAAAATAAATGTTTCAATATCTTGTTGGGTAACCATTCTGTTTTATTACATCTTTCAAACGCTGTGGCATGCTGCTAATGATATTTTTTAAGTAGTCCGCAAGTAGACCGTCCCTTTCTTCTTTTAGTCGACGTTTCAGACTTTGTTTGGAAGATATTGGTGTACTTCTCATACGTCGCTTCAGTCCTCCCCACACATTCTCAATCGGGTTGAGATCTGGTGACTGAGGTGGTAGTTGTAGGACTTTGGGGCAGTTGTACAACAAATATTCCTGCACAGTGCGAGGCTTATGTTTCGGGTCATTGTCCTCGTAAAATTTGAAGGTGTTTAATATCCCCATTGTTTCATCACTTTTTCGTAAATTGCTCTTTAATATCTTCAAATAGACATATTTGTCCATAGTATTGTCGAAGAACACCAATTCGCCCGGTCCAAATGTCGATATACAGTCCCAGATGACGACTCTGCCACCTCCAAGTTTTACAGTTGGTTTAATATTTATGACTCTAAATTCCTCATTTTTCTTCTGCCACAGCATGCTTCGTCCATCAAACCCACAAACGTTAAATTTACTTTCGTCGAAAAAAAAAAAAAAAATGACGTCATTCCACCAAATTGCATCCTTCGGAATAAGCCCCCTAGCAAAGTCCAATCATTTCTGTCGATTCTGTTGATTCAAATACGGTTTCTTCCTAGCCACTCTTCCATTGTAACCACTTTCTTTCAATGCTCTGAGAATCGTTTGAGGATGTACCTTCTTGCCAGTCTCGTTTAGAAGCTCAGCTGCTAATCTCGGTGCACTGAGTGTAGGATCCTTCTTTATTTTCTGTATTAGATTACTCTTGTCACGTTCATCCAACTTCTGCGGCTGTCCCATTTGTGGTATGCAGTCTACACGGTCCTCGTTTCTGAAACGCCTGACAATATCTGCCACAGTACTCTTACTCATGTTGAGAATGGCAGCAATTTGTCGATATGATTTTCCTTTCGCATTGTGAAAAATAGTAAGTTGTTGTATCTCAAAGCTAGTATTAGCTTTGCGTGACATCGTACTGTCTGGACAGTCGACCGCGCTTGTAAATACACACCTGCCTTCTGACTAGAAGCAGGCCTACTCACCCCGGCGTGAACGGTGACAAGTGCGACACCGCCAACTGTCCGGATATTAAAGTAACGTAATCATCGCAGAGTGGTTTATTTTAATCACATTCTTTAGCAACTGGTTTACGTTATGTAAACAAGGTTCATACTGTTATTTCCAAGACATGTACCTTCATATAATATTTGGTAATATTATATTTTTGTTTGTTCAGAATACAGTTATAAAGCAGCAAACTAAAAATATCTTAGTGTCCGAATATTAAAGTTATTCACTGTATATATTTACAACAATTAATGTGTGATAGGAAATCAGGCATGTAAATTTTTTATCAATACCAGATTTTGTAACTTTTGGGTGGAAAGTCTCTAAAATAGTTCAGCTAGTTAAAACACAAGCAGTTGTCAAATCTTGACTGTAATACTCATTCTGTCAAATACACTATGTAATCAAAAGTATGCTGACACCTCGTTGAAAATCACTTACAAGTTCATGGCACCCTTCATCGGTAATGCTGGAATTCAATATGTTGTTGGCACACCCTTAGCCTTGATGACAGCTTTCACTCTCACAGGCATACATTCAATTAGGTGTTCGAAGGTTTCTTGGGGAATGGAAGCCCATTCTCCATGGAGTGCTGCACTGAGGAAAGGTATTGATGTAGGTCAGTGAGGCCTCGCACGAATACAGCACTCCAAAACATCCCAAAAGTATGCATGTTAAAAGGTACAGTCAAACAGTTAAAATCTTATAAAATAATTGCAGGGTTGAAAACTGATTACAAATCCCGTTCTCCACTTCAGATGTTTTATTGTGGTCCTTTTAGGATCTCACAACCGGTTTCTTGTCTTATAGACAAATCATCAGGTGATTGGAATACCTAAAATTATTACAAAATTAGTGAGGGCCAATGTTCCATTTCCTCATGCTACAATACTTCTAAATGCACTAAATAGTATGTACAAAGGTGAAATTATTTTAAAAAAACTTTTTTATAAAATGTGAGATGAGAAGGAAAAAATTTTTGAAACTGTTGAGAAGTTACTGTACTTTCAAAACTTACTAAGAATTCTAGTTTCTCATAAAAACTGATACCGCATGTTCCAAGGTTCAAAGCAGGGGCATTGACAGATAATCCCAGCAGTATTTATATTAAAAAGCATTGTCCATGGTAAAATGTTGGGATATCATATTAAAATAAAAAAAATGTAAGATCTGAAAAGGGACTGGAAAGGGATATAAATATATAAAAAACAAGCTAAAAGAAATGTTGTAACTTACATATGGTATTCTAATAGTCAATGTCATCAAGGTTTGGACAGTGGATATGGACAAACCAACTAATTCAATCCAAATGGATGTATATATTTGTTGGAAAATATCCCTGGAAAGAAAACCAAAAGTAACTACTTGTTATCACCTGTGGGGGCTCTAAGAATACCAAGAGTGTAGATAACACTTACCAGAATATGATGTGCTGGGAAGCACGGATATAGGTCCTATTGTTTGCGGATACATCGCGAAAAAAACGATGGTTCTTAGGCATGGCGTAGAGAAATGGCCTCAGCTGTAGACTGGCTGATGTGATGCGAGCTCATGCGGAACTAGTGTGTGGGACTCTGGCACCACCTACCACACAAGGTTACGTGCCCTGATTGGGCCTTGGGACCGATTTACAAATTGTTATACGATTTCCCCTTATTTGTTGTACTGTTATTATATGAATGCATGGGAGAGTAAAATCACACACCTTTATGTACATAAATCTTTGTTTCATCATAACCTAATTGCGACCATGGTCAGAAAGTATAGAACATGCCAAAAATGCTGCAAAAGAAAATATGTATTCTATAGCATTCAAGTCTGGAATTTGTAGGCCAGTCCATTACATGGATATTATTGTCGTGTAATAACTCCACCACAGGCCATGCATTATAAACAGGTGCTGAATCATGTTGAAAGATGCAATTGCCATCCCAAAATTGCTCTTCAACAGTGGGAAGCAAGAAGTTGCTTAAAACATCAGTCGAGGTCTGTACTGTGATAGTCCCACACAAAACAATAACGGGTGAAAGTGAGCTCCATGAAAAACATGACCACACCATAACATCACTCCCTTCAAATTTTACTGTTAGCACTACAAACGCAGATGACATTCACCGGGAATTCACCATATTCACACACTGCCATTGGATCCTCAAATTATTTACCATGATTCGCCACTCCACACAATGGTTTTCCACTGTTCAATCATCCAATATTTACACTCCTTACACCATACGGGGTGTGGTTTGGCATTGACCAGTGTGATATGTGGTTTATGGGCAGCCACTCAACCATGAAATTCAAGTTTTCTCACCTCCCACCTAACTGTCATAGTACTTGGAATGGATCCTGGTGCTGTGTGGAATTACTGTGTGATGGTCTGGATAGATGCCTACCCATTACACTGTACGACCCTCTTCAACTGTCAGCACTCTTGTCATTCAACAGATGAGGTTGACCTGTAAGCTTTCATACTGTATGAGTCTCTTCATGTTTCCACTTCACTATCACACCAGAAACAGTGGACCTAGGGATGTTTAGGAGTGTGGAAATCTTGCAAACAGACTCTTCACACAAATGACACCCAATCACCTGATCACATTTAAAGTACATGAATTCCACGGAGTGCCCCATTCTGCTCTCTCAGGAAGTCTACGTGGCAGCACAATGAATTTAATATAAAAAACTAATGTTTTTGAAGGTGACCTGTAGAAGTCAAAAACTACTTTATCTGGGCTTGTAACCACAGGCTATATGTGAAGTAAATATATGTCAAACAATTTAACTTGAAATTATCACTGATGTAGTAGTATGGAAGCTCAGGACTTGGATAGGAAGTGAAGTCAAATTGTTGGATTAGATTATAGTTTGATGAGGTGGATGTGAAAATCATGAATAGTTACAGAAACATGTCTGAGTAATCATTCATTTTTAGCAATTAACAATGTAATACAATAAAAAGGAACTGACAACATGCACTGTGTCACATTGCATAAATAATGGGATAGAATTCAAAAAATTATTAATATTTTTTCAATACTGAGGTAGACAATATAACTGTGAGATTTATATTTATTGCTTACTCTCTACATTAACACAGATATATAAGTATATAAGGAAATCCTAATAACATTGTACTTTTAACTCAATAAAAACAACTTGTGGTGTATAAAAATTAACAGCTAAGATCACATATATCTCTTATAAATATCTTTCTTATAATGTGTACAAAGCAGGAATGTTCCCTCTCAGTAGAAGGTTACAATTATAATTTTTCACACTTAACAGAACTAAATAACAAAATTCTTTTTATGAGTTACATCATTTCACGTACTTATGTAGCTGTCTTCAAAAAACTGAAACAATAGCCAACAGTTATTATTACATTCAACAACTAACTCATATCCAGCTGTTCTTTTCTTTGAACAACACAAATCTGCATTATTGTCATAAATTCCTACATGATGTCTCCTAATACATAAAATCAAACGGAAGGCATACTTTATATAAGGCATGGACAACTGTGGCATGAGATTCAGGAAAATAATGGGATGGTTATAACGTATTGCCCTACTCATTTATTTGAGAGATCAATCACTATCAGTAACAGCTGGATAAAGAAGGAGAAATAACTTAACAAGACAGAGGCAACAATATAAGACTCAGAAACAAAAATATCCTAATTATTAGTGCCTAATAAAAATCAAGCAGCTTTGCATATACCAGAAAAAACACCAAGAGCAAATAAGCTGTGATAATAGAAACAGTTTGGGGCACAAGTATGTGGCTTACAGCAACCAAGAATTCTGTTATACAGATATAAATAATAGTAAATGACAATCACTTTCATTTTTGATGGCTTTTATGAATTAGATGTAATTTTAGCAGTACAGTCATCGACATCTCCACTATTCAAAGGTCCAAACCTAGATGAGAAAAGAGTGGGAAGAATACCAGTATTGTTACTGAAATTCTAAAGATCAACTTGCCTAATGGTTTAATAAGAGGTAGATAATGTTGATGATAATAAACGACTGCCATTTATGAGCCTTACAGAAGGAAAAGGATGTCTTCGCAATCTGCACCTTCTATGCTACGGGAAAATAGTGAGGTATGTGTTTTATATATGATACTCTATGAATGGGAAATCTGAAATGATTTTAGAGATGTAGGTTTTAGTAAGCTGAACTGCACTACTTTGTTGAAGAATGAAAATAATAACAGAAAACCATAGGTGGAATCAAACAATGGAAAGAATAAAGACAGGAACCCAACACGGAGTCAATTTGCACATGAATACTCCTAAGCTGTGGCGTAAGACTAATTTTTTAATTTTAAAATATATTTGTTGAGCATTCAGTGTTTTCCCTAGAAGGTGATGATTGTCTTTACTTAATCATTCTAATTTTAAAACAACACTTCCGAATATGGCATGAGAGTGACACTATCAGCAATAAGAATAGTTTAAGAGTAATATGTTTAATTGACACAAAGAATGCATTAAGAATGAAGGCCTATGTGCAAGAACTAATTAAACAATGAATGGGAAGTTATAAGTATTTTATTTCTCACTGAACTAAAAGTTAATGACATTTATGATGAAATCTAATGAAAGCTAATAGCAGAATCAGTAGCTAATATTGTAAAATAAATGTAAATGGACATGAACCAAATTAGTAATTAATGTTGTTAATCGAGAACAGGAATAGATGATGGCTTAGCTAAACAAATCTAAAATAAAAATAAATAAATGAAGCATGTGCAACATCATATGTTGCATTGTAACCAGGATTCGAAATGACAGAGTGTAAAAAATCTGAACAAAACTCTAAGTTGTCAAAAAATCAAAATAATATATTTCAGGGAAGCAGTTGGTTTTTAGCACATAAAATTTTTATGCTTAGTTAACGAAATCAACATGAATTATATAAGTAAAAATAAAAATCTTCTAATGGGGCCTTTGAATTCAGTTATTCAGTTATTCTTTGAATTCAGTTAAAATAAGATAAGAAAATTCATTATCTCATTGGTATCCAAAACCCTCTGCATTTAACATATTATACTGTATCAAAAAGCTGAGTGGAAGGAAATAATAGAGAAATTAATGAAGAGACTATATGGAGGCATTTCACAAAAATAGATGATCATCAGCAAATGAAACACAATTTTGATCAGGAAATTGTAATGAATGAACAATACATGTGGTGCAGTTAACATCAAATAAGAAAATATATTTCTAACAAATAACATTAACATCAAATTTATGATGCTGTATGCCTTAAAATACAGTCCACTGTCAGTTCAGTCACAGAACTACAGTGAAAAACTTAAAAGATTGAACTAATATCACACATGAACTACATGCTGCCAAATGAAGATGTATAATGCATCAAAGTGCAAAATTAAGTGATACAGAAACAATGGCATTAAACCATAATAGAATACAAAACGTATGTTTAATATTATGTGGCCAATACCAAGAAAAAGGACACAGGAAATTGTGCTTTAGGGACTGTTGGGAGGATGGGAAATGCCTTCTGTTTTTTATGGGTAATAAATAATTAGAGTAACCAATCTAAGTGAGTGAAATGAAAGCTGCAGAAATCAGACTTAAGATACTCTGATAAGATGAATAATGAAAAAGAAAGAAATGAGTAATAATTAAAAGAAGAAAGGACTGCATGAAACTATCTTTTGATTAGTTATAAGAAGCAAGATATGTCTGAATCACAGGAATGAAAATGACATTACTATATATGTTAAAATAAGGATATTGATACGCTAATGTGTTAATCTTCTTTAAGAAGAAGCAAATAAATGAAAGTTATAGATACAATGTGCATCATTAACAATTTTATTTAGTTGCAACCTCCCAGGCAAATTATCAGATGCAAACCTCTGAAAGTGGTGATTATTGTATACTTCTATGTTAGATAATAAAGAGACAATTAAAAGATAGGAAATCCTCATTTGAAGAAATAAAGACACGGTATGAGGCTTGGCTGCTGCTCAGTATGGATCTGAGTGATAACATAGAAATTATGAAATGAATGTACATCAAACTAAGAAACCCCCACAGAAAACAACCATACTTCATCTACAATGTCAGACTCCTGTTGGCTTCATTTGCTTGTAGGATTTCCTTAGTTTGGCCGTTCATATAATTTTGCTTAGAGCTAAGCTGTCGAATAGGCATGGCAACTGAAACATAGGCCTACATCAAATCTAAAGCTCACACATGCAATCTCATTTCATAAAGTCCTAGGAAATTCTGAGTTTGAAATCACCTAAGTTGTATTCCTTGAGTTTGTAGACAATTTCAACACTATTTTGACTGCATGTAAGTAGAGAAATGAGATAAATAACTGCAAGAAGCTGCCTTGGAAGTATACATAATCATAACCTTGTAAATGAGGCAAAAATTATGAAGAGCCACTGTATCCATTACTCAGGAAACAGCATTTTCCATTCAGTTTAATGATTCTGCTGTACACTATCATCTAATTTGAGCAGAGACAGTAAATGTAATGAAAGCCCCACAAAATTCACAAAATGAAAGATATTTTAATCACATAGCTTCTTCAGCGTCCATTTCTTGTACACAAATTTTCCATCATAAACAAATGACAGTTTACTTCCCTGGTTTTCTTTCATATTATGGTACAGAAAGAGTTTTCTTTGTGCAAATACTTCTATTTCAGTATACATAGTTGCTGTTATTTAAGTATCCCACTTCATTTTCTCATAATCAGCAGGACCAAAATAAATGTTACTCTTTTGACATTTTTGCAGCTTCAGAAATACTCTGATGCATACAATGATGAGAGTTTTTGTACGCAACAAAAACTTAAATCAATTATATGCCAAGTTCAATGCAAAAATTGTATACACACATTCTTCAAAATGACGCTTCTGTAAATGAAATCTGAGCAAAAAATCTAAGAGACGTGCAGTATTAAAAGTGAAGGCACATGTGAACAGATATGCAGAAGCACTGTGATTATACTACAGATATTTTTACATCACTCATAGACAGTAGGCCATACAAAAATCCTCAAGCATTCTTTGACTTAATATCAAAACACTGAAGCACAGCCAGGAAAGAACTTTATAGAAATAGTACTATATTTATACAAAGTGCAGACAAATGAATTGCACAAGTCACACAGTTCCAGTGCAATATTTAGAAATCCCAAATCTGCAGTATTTATCTTATATGACTGTAGTATACTTAAAGAATAATGGCCAGTTCTGCAATTCTGAGCAGTTTCAATTTTACTTGCATAACTACAGCCATAACTGTTGTGCAAAAGTGAGAAAGTAAATTCAGTAACATACTATTAGGAATTTGGTTTATCACAGTTGCTATGAGTACAAAAACATTTAGAAGTGAGCTTCTTTTCTTCTTGACACAAAGGACAACAACAAATTACACAGTCCACAAAAATAAAGAATTTGACAAATAAAAACAAAATAATCTAAATTACACAGAAGAGGACTGGGTGAGTTACTTGCCCACAATATAATTATTTTAACAAATTAAAACACTTTTAATATGGATGAATCAAAGTCTAGAATGATACTCCTTGCTCAGAATTTTATACATTCCCTACTTGACAGCTATCTTACAGTCACATACATTAAGATATATGTTTACAAAATAATATTTTAAAATATAGCTACAATAGTTTAAGGGAGGTATGAAGAAATAGGCCGATGTTATTACAGACACACACCATTCTCTGAGAAAAAAACCTGTCTCAGACAAATTTAGTGAGAAGTCAAAACAATCTTTCAGGTCTGGATTGAGACAGATACTAAAATATATATGTATATACATTTTTCTAACACACAGGTAACAATAACAACAACAACAATTAAAATGAGCCAAAATATGTACTGATACATATTTTCAGTACACTGAGCTCATTTTGCCAGTTCTATGACAATGAGGCAGGTCTAATAACTATAGTATAGCAGATATACATAATTTGATATACTGTTAAAAGATGCTCTATATTGGTCAGTTAAATGACTATATTAGTAGTCACAATTATTTTTCATCATTAATGATAGTAATTTTAATAAATTTTTGGAATAATTCGAACCTGTTCACTAAATATGTGCCAAATCATGAGATTGGAAAATATTTTACAATGTATATCTGCTATGAGAAAAGACTACAGACAAACACATATACAATTTGTATGATACACTTGATTTTTCTATAGTCTAATACTTATGACACATTCACTTTACTCAGCTTGCACTAAATTTAAAATATGAATTCATACCTAGTTCAGAATCCTTTATTTTTCCAATTTTATAAAATAAATTTTATTATACCAGAGACCAGAAAAATGCAACTTACAATATACTTTCAATGGCCCTTCAGAGTGGAGGACACTACTTGTGCTCTAAATTTTGCTCTGCACTTCCTCAAAGGTTTATTGTGATGGACTATATGAAATTATATGATAAAAATATCAATTAATGAATTGGCAAAGAATTTTTTACTGGTTATTTGCTCCTAAAACTTGAGATGCTCACGATAACTGAGAACACAGGCAAAATAAAAGTTGACCCGTATCATACACTACACACCAATGATAGTTTATAAGCTGTCAGAGATACACACATTGGTGAAGTACAAGAAAACACACTTCCTCATGGCAACACTTGTGCAGTGCACATCTGCTGCACAACGGTATTATTTATCACAGTATACATTGTTAAATTTTCATTAGTGAACATACTTATGCCATAAAGTGCATTACTTTTAAGTGTTCTTTCTCTTTTTACAACACAAACAGATTTCTCCAGTAAATCTATATATTTTGAATTCAACAAGGAAATGTAGCACCTCCCTCTAAAAACCTAATATTTTAAAACAAATTGAAATAATGAGAGGACCATGTAGATACTGTGGTAACTTAAAAAAAGAAAAGAAAAAACCCTATTTTAGTAAAAAAATTGAACTCTTTAGAGAGCTTTTACATTAGGTCACAGATAATATTTTAATTGGAACAGAAAAAAAAAAAAAACCCAAGTGTATTTTTCCACCACTGTGAGGAAATACCACCAAAAAGGTGTGATTTGTATTTCAAAAAAATTCTTTGTCTCTGATATTATCATTACTTAATTTATTTATGAATAATAATACTACAGTTACACCTTCTTGACCTATAGAATGATGTCGCTAATTCCAATTACAATCTTGCATGTTTACTTAACAGTCCTTTAGTTTATCAACTATATCTACATCAATAGATGCAAAACAAAACACTAGACATGTTTACATAAATAGATACTCCAAAAGAACTCATATAATAAGCATCACATTTTAGCAATTGAGTGAAGACTCCTGAAGCAGCCATGAAAATTAATACCCTGTGAGGAAGTATTTATCTTACAGATGACTTTTCCCAAAAGAAACAAATAATGTGATTCAACTTAGAGGGTCACTGCAAGGTGGTCACTGTATAAGTAACATAGCTATATTCCTGATTTAAAAAATCTTATTGAAACCTCTATCATGGAGTGATTCAGGGAAAGTCTTTAGGCTGAAACAATGTGATACACAATCAAATAAAGCATTTATATATGCACAGAGGTTCCAAAGTTCACAAAAATCATCAGTTCATGAACTATACAACATTACACTAGAAACAAATGCAAAAATGTAACTGGAAAAAAATAAGCCCACCAAAGAGTTCAAAGAAGACTGATGAAGTTCAGGGTGTTGTAGATATAAGTTTCTAAAATACACTATCAAGTAAAGTTAACAAATATGGCAAGCTTAATTTCTCATAGTTTGTTTTTGAATCTCTCAAATGAGATACAGATTGGTCACATTAAAGCAACACCCAGGTTCTAGAATACATTCTCTATTGATTCATGGAGACAAGTGAGTTGAAGACTGATTTGTTTAAGCATCACATAATCAAATGAGAATGACAGCGAGGTACAGTATTGAAATATAAGTAAATTAAGACAGGCCTATCTGATCAAAATTCACATGATCTACAAACAAATCACTGATACTTTTGAAAAGCCTTTGGATCTTTGTACCTATTGTCTGTACTGAACAGAAGTGAATTCATATTCTTCAAGACCTACCTGCACTCAAAATAAGCACAAAAATAAAAAAAAGTTTTATGTTTCTACCAAACAGTATATGTAATACTACAACAAAGTGTGTATCACTTTCTTTTTCAGTACAGTACTACATATTCAAGAAGAGAGAAAATTTCTTTTATACAGTTGGGAGGCAAAGAATTTCTTCGAAAGTAAAGGTAACCAGCATATCATATCATATTGAAAATTCAGTGCAGAATGCATAAACAGTGAATTCATCCATAGAAAACTATAACAGATTTCAGAAAGATTCTTTTTTGAAACATGTTGTTTTGTTATTTGGTTAAAACAGAATTCAGTTTTTTCTGAGAGAATATAGTTTTGATTTTTGTTTATAAGTGAAGACATAAACAAGTTTCTGTATGAAATAGTGCAAGCAAAGCATTATTGATATCTGAAACAGATATCAGTGTTAATATCAACACATTTTCTGGTCAATTGTAAAAATAGTGAGGATCATAAAAAAAGAAATATTTGTGGTTCTCCAGACTATCTGAATGACAAATTCTCAAGACATTACTCATACCAAATGCTTCATGATACAATGAAATTTTATACAAATGTAAGAAAGAAAAATTAATAAAACCCCCAGCAACTCACTTATGGCTGTAGCATCAAAATAAATTGTTTCTATCAAATAAACAAAATATCACACCCATTTACTATTGTTACTAATTTACAAACAAAGCATTATGCAACTGATCAAATGTTTGCAATAAATCTTCAATATACCAATATTCCTGCTGGTCACCTTTGGGGACATTTTCAAACATTTACATTACAAAGATCACAAACAACAAATGGAAAGATTGACACGTTTTAGACAAATACAAGATTATGAAGTTACACAGAGCACTCTTATGAAAATAAAGGTATTGCACTCATTCGCACAGTTAGACACACAGATTTCTCCTACTAATTTTAGGCACAGCCACATTCTACATAATTGATTGTCTTCTTTATTTGTTTTATAAAAAGTACATTTGAAATTAAAATATTTCATGATGTACATGAAAACCTACAAATTCTACAGGATACCCATCCCATATTTAATATCAGAACATTCAACTTGCAACATATGTGAAAAACAAGGTTAAAATAATCATTGATCATTGAGGAAAGACAATTTTTTAAGTACAAGTAAAATGTAATGCTTAGTAATCACAGTTCTCAATATAAAGAGAATAGTCATTTATCAAACAAAATATATTACACACCATTTATTTGTCAAACCTAAGTAGAATGGTATACTGAAGTTTTTTCAGTTAAGTATATGCACCATTTATGTAAATTCCCTGCCATCTTACTTTCAGCTGTGTAACTGATCAACATTATCTTTGGATTCTCCTACATACATTTGCACAGCTGAAATGGAGAGTATTAGTCACCAAACATTCTACAGTATACAGGTTCAAGAAGAGTACTACCAAGAAAAAAATATATATATACAAAAATGAGACATGAGCCACTGTGCTTCAGTAAGTGCAGACAGAGTTCATTTAAGGAAAATTTCTTAGGCCATTAATGACAACTCCACTATTAATTCTTTTTACTATAATATTTTTTTAAACTTGAAAAATATTCCTTAACATTAATGTAGTATTTTTTTTATTTTTCTTCTAATTATGCATGCATTTCTCTTTTGTAAGTATTGGTTCATTAGTCTTTGGTTTATAAACTTTGATAGTTTAACTAATGCATTATATCACATATATCCTATATTTTGTGCTTTTTCATGTTGAAATGTTATTAGCTAACAAAAGTAAATATACCACTGGGAAGGAGGATTTAATCACCAGGTACTACTTCCATATCTTGGTATTAGTAGCATTACTGCCATCTGAATTACAAAGTAAATAATTCGCTCTAGTCATATTTAATAGATATCCAGATTATAAAGATATTTATTTTAAAACATCATTCAATGTATATGTTCCACAAAATTAATTCTTTCTCACGTCATCTTTTTCAGTACTACATAAACAAAACTATAATTTATGTGCATTCTCGATTGATTTGAAATTTCATAATCAACTATGAATAAGAACAGTAATAGGATTCATATGAGAAACTTTCAGATCTCTCTCAGAAATTGTATATTCATTTAAATACGACAGTATGTCTGTTGCCAGGCCCTAAGTTGTTATATGCATTCAGAAAATATTCTTCCAACCATAAGCAATAATAATAACTGAGTAAGTAAGATCCATGTACTATTTACATGTGAAAACAATTCAAGGAGCAACAAATATCTTAAGAAACAAAATGAAGAATTATTAATAGACATTGGCACGTGACATATGTGCCTGACTTTAAATAACATGAAATAAAATCATATTGTGTGTTAGCATTACTCTACGATGCATGTAAGCCAATTCAGGATCCAATAAACAATTCATGAAATATGCTGCAGAGTAGGATAGAAATGAAATAATGTAATGCACAGGATGGCAGATGCAGTTGTTTACTGCTGAAAATAGCAAAAAGCTATATCCTCCTCCCCCTCTTATGCTTCATCGATGGACCTGTAATATTTTGCACCATAAGAAAATCATGCTGGCATCAGTTATGCCCCCAAAGAAAGGAGTCTTCAGGATGCGTGTAGGCCTACTCTAACAACATCTATGATCAACCTCAAGCTTTATCGATAGATCATGTACAGATTGTTTTAAACATGATAACTGCTGGAGTAACTTTGTACATTAAGTAGATTTTTTCTGTTCAGTAGACTTATCTCTGAGACTTGGAACTGGGTGGAGTCACTGAATAATACTTTCAGAATGATCTAATCATAATATTGCAAAACATGGACAATGACATGTTAAAAACATATGGCCAAAAGGCCTTTGAGTGTATATTATTAGTAAATCTTCAGATATAGGCTTGAAGCAGTTAGAAAGAAAGCATCCACATATTAACTCATATGCATATAATTTCATATTATTACATATTGTAGTAGTGTTTTTATCTTATGTTAAGCTGCCATCCAAAATAGAAGTTTAAATCTAAGGAAGCTTAGAACAACACAGAGATTAAGTTTTCCAAAGAGATAACATCACCTACCCTCCATTAAATGTGGTATATAATGGTAGCCTACTGGTACTGCACTGCCTGCAGTGAAGAAGTGCAAAATTTTGATGTTGGAGTCACTTAATACAGCCACTATAAATTTGAATAAAGACATAACTGCTTCATTGTATGGATACTTGAAAAAAACATTAAATGCTTTTATTTAAAAGATAAAAAAGTAACTGAGGCCTGAACCAAATAATTATGGTAAACACACCTTACAGATCATAAAATGTAATCATGGAAAGTCAAGGTTGGAATTAACAATATAGTAATAAGGACAGTTTGCAACTCACAATAAAGACGTGATGACAAGCTGTGACAGGCACATAAAAAAGACACACACACACACAAAACACTTCAGTTATTGGTCATGGCCTTCATCAGAAAATAGAACATTCATATAATCACACAGGCACACACCACAGTCACACAACTGTTAGCAACGCTCTTTAAATTGTAAACTGATTCGAAGTGTGACAGCCAGTGTTGATGGTTGTTGACTGTGCTGTGTGCCTGTGTGATTGCGTGTATGTTCTATTTACTGATGAAGACCATGGCCGATAGCTGAAGTGTTTTGTGTATGTGTGTGTCTTTTTTATGTCATCACATCTTTGTGGTGAGTTGTAAACTGTCTTTATTACTATATTGTTAACATAATAAAATGTAGTGGATATAGTAATAATACTTGAAAATCCACAAGCTGGATCGAGTATTTGTATTTTTATGGCTGGCAAAGTGTATTAAAGACAGTTAAAATATAATAGAGGTTGTCAACATATAGACAAAAGAAACATTATTTAAGATCAAAGAAATATTTCACTTTCAAGAATAGTTTTTGGGGAAACATTGTTTGTATGAAACATTTCAGAAGTAACTAACTTTTTCTGAAATTAATAGAACAATGGATATAACATCACATAAAAGAATGAAAGAGCAAATTGCTCGTTCTTTGTGTTGCTGATCTCTAGAACATAAAAAGTTAAATAAAAAATAGTGCACAAGTTGACATATCTCTAAGCAGGCAACAGGCAGAAATAAAGGAAGCATGATGGAATCTACATTACAGGCAGTCTACTATGTTCAAGCAAATGTTCTGAAGAGAAAACTGTGCATGAGCTCTACAGGATTAAAAACAAAATAATAATGTGTTATGTTTCAAACTTTTAGACATTCTTTTGCTAGAAGAAAATACGACTGTGGACTCTGAAATACAGATTTCGATGAAGCAAAAGTAGGAAGAGGTGGAGGAGGAGGAGGAGGGGGGGGGGGGGGAGGAGAGGAGGAGTATTAAAATTTACAGCTATTTTAAGTGTATATCAAAAATTTATACAGTATTCAATTATACCTTTAATCTAAAAATTTACATTATTATTTCTTTTCTGCACTCAACTAACTGTGCTGTTGTCAATGGGGAGATATATGCCCTTGTTGAATACTAAAGGAAACAAACAAGTAATTGATGTAAGTAAGTAACAAGGGAATCCTGTCATTATAATACTAGACACATACACAGTTGTGATTAGCTAAGCAGTGCACTGGGCTCATGTACTCTTACTTCCCTCCAGTCTAAGCTGTTTTCCCTGTTATGGCATGAGATTTCAACTCTATAATAAAGCAATCACAATCGACTCTTGAAATCAGAGGGCAATTACTGAAACACATTGTGTTAATATGTTGCAACAGACTTAATTTAATACCCATTCTCTCTCTGATCATTTAATATAAATACAATATGAATGGGGTCCATATTCTTGGACACAACATGCTTTGTTTTTCGAAACACTATTGCATGCTCTTATCAGTCTAGTTGCTATCGTCTTAATTTATGGTAAAAACCATCACAATGAGTATTTTATCATCTTACAGCTACATGTTGCTTTGGTATAATATGTACAATGATGTTTAATGTCACTAATCTAATGACAATACATTTTAAGTAGTAGCAATTAACAATGCTTACAGAGTATTTAATGACTGTCATCTGTGCTGCTTAGCAGCAGCTAGAAGTTTTAAAGTGTGAGCCACTAATACAAGATATTTCTTAACTTTTTCAATAGGAATGGGTATCCTTTGTAGCAGCTACTGATTGTCCTAACTTTTACCGCAGATTCTTAAATTTTAAGTATACAATGATAGTTAAGATCTTGTCTTTACATCCCTTCATAAAGGATGTAACATCAACGAGATTCATGGCTCCATCTATCTGACAACATTTTTTCAATAGTGCTGATGTGACCTGCATTTTCAATATAATACTGAACTGCTGCTGCAATAGCCGGGAGTGGGATCTCATCTACACTTTCCGGCATGCAGTATGGCAAGACACCACATCAAATCTGGAAAAAATAATCTAAATGAGAATAAGGTGCATGGTACATAACACACAAAATATATTGTTTACAATTAACATTTGCCTGTACATTTCCTTTCTATCCTCCTACACATGTGTATATCAAGAATACTTGACAACTTTTGGATTGTAAATTCTTCACACCAATATAAGGGGGAAGGGAGAAATCTGACAGAAACAGACATTTTAAAAAACTATGAATCTCTCAGGATAAAACTCATAAAAAGTAAATTATGAACACATAATAGTGGAATTAGTACTCATTGAGCTTGAACTGTCCTCCATGTAACACTGCTGTTCAACATACTCACTATGCATTTGTACACATTTGCATTATAGTAGAATCCTGGCATCAAAACCAGGGGTTTCTGCTTCTTAACCAGTGATTTTAAAAACCCAAGTTTCAAGTCTGACTGTTAACTTTAATACGTCAGTTTCCTCAAATCACTTCATTGGTACATTCTTGATGGACAAAGAAGAATAGTAATACTGCAATCATTTCTAACTGTTTTGGTTATTATTGAAAACTTAGATCTCAGCTATAATACAACAAAAATAAGGAGCCAGCAGAAGGATGAAAAATGCATGTATCACAACTTAAACAAAAGAAGAACATGTCCTATTCATATTCAAACATGTAATCGAAGAGAAATATTGTATTATCTGACATTTAAATAAAAATTTTACATAATTGCACTTCTTTGAACAGTGGTCACTCAAGGGAGGGGTGCAGGGGTGGGAATGTTATCTGTAAAAGAAAATACCCATCAGCTGTGATGCATACATTCCAAAATTCAATGACGTGTGAAATGTTATGTTGGATGACATTATGGCATGTGTCATGACATACTGCATGACATAATGTATGATGTAAGTGTGCTTGACACAATCCATTAAATAACAGGAAATAGTGTGTCATGTAACATGAGACAATATGGTCTACTATGTGACATGAAGTAATGTATTAATCCATTACAATGATATGACACATTGTACTACATTACAATATGAAGACACCAGGGGAAAAAGGGGGAATGTCACAAAAACTACATTTTGAGAGAAAGGCAAATTAGTGTTTTCAAATGCTCCCAAAATAAGTATTTTACAGTTTATATACACATATCTATAAAAAGCTTTTAAACAACTACAGTATTTAGAAATAGTAATCAGGCAATAAAAAACACATATTGCAATAAACATTGATTTTATTTGCACATTTATACACAGAAACAGGTTTCCACATGTTAAAAAGGGGGAATGTCCATAATCGACTTCCTGTTTTAAAATAAACAGAAGTTAATATTAGATAGAGAAATGAGGGCCTTTAAGAAATAAGGCCTATTTAAAAGTCAATGAGTTCTTGAAAATATTAAGACATTTAATTGAACCTTTAACAGTAGGCGTTGTTTCTCACTTGATTTCTTTGGAAGTAAAAACTCTACAGGCTGAATGGCTTTTGCTAAAGATTTATAGACAGCAAATTTTTCTTTCCTTTACTTGATGGCTTCTCTTGCAGCTGCTTTTTTGTTTTTGGTTGCTAGAGTTTTCTTCTTTTGTTTGCCAGTCGCTTTGTTTTTGCCAACAACAAGAGCAACCAAAGACCAACCTCTGTTGTAAGTAGTTCGGTACTGTCTCTGTTTGAAGTTACTCAGTTTTGTATCTCCTTTATTGGGCTGACTGGGAAAGGACACTTTTCAGTGTAAAGTGGATTAAGAAAATCAGTCTAATCCTGAAACATTGGAATGTCACTATCAGCAACCTCATATGGAGTGAGCTTACTTGTTGCAATTGTAATCGCCTCATTCCACTGCCCAGGAGTCTCTGCTGATGTGTTTTGTTTTACCAAAGCCACGTCTGTGTTACTTTGCATATATGAGTGCCCTCTAATGGGGAATGTGACACTAATTAAATCAAATCACCACATTTCATGAACAGTGTAACGATACTGCTGACCCCCTCATCTCAGTGTTATTGTACGATACCGTCTGCCTGGTCCTCTCATCTCAATATCATCCTACTATACCGTCTACTTCGGATCCGGAATTGTGTGGTACATTAGTGATGTATGTTGTGTGTGAAGTTAAAAACGAAATAGCCTGCCTAGGAATCAGTGTAGGACAGTGTCTCGGTGATACTGTGATCAAAACAAGTGATAGATTTCATTAATTAAGAGATGTGTATAAGACGTTTACAGACAGTTCTATAGACAATACTTTTGTCATTGTTCATTATTTCAAATAAATAGACAGACGAAGGGTAAAAACTTTTGTAAAACATAAAGAAATGAAAATAAATAGCATTGTATATATGTTAGGCTCATAAACAAGTTGTGCTGACCAGCTAATTGTGTTATTTTGACTATTACATTAATTATCAATATTGAATTCTTTGTATATATTGACTGACTTGATATTTGGAGTATATTTTGTGAATGGCCATGACATTTGATAGTTCAATATACGTTAGGAACATGTATGATGTACTCGTTAACAGATTAATTGACATTTAATGTTTTGGTTTGTTGTCAAACAAAAAGTAGCGTGATTAAAACTTAAAAAGATAGGTGCAATCTAAAATTATTGTATGTATAGTTTTCATTTTATATTGTGATTACTTTTGCATACATGAAATGTTTTCTTTGTGTGGTTGTTCATTGTAAATTACTATATTCAATTGTTATGAACAATGCATAATGTAATGTTGATGTTATATATATTTGCCTCACCGCCTTGCGTGGGGGAGTTGGAGTTTTGTCTTTTGTTCAGTACTTTGGAATCTATGTCAGTCTGTGTTGTGGTAATTTGTGTACGTTATTGTAAAGTTTTGGTGGAGGAGAAGTTTGATTCAAATTAAAGAAAAAGTGAAAAATTGTACCTACGAGTATTTATTTCTGCCACGACACCCCAGGAGAATAATGTTGCAGCAAGCAGAACCCCCATACATCGAAATATTGAAAAGCTGAGTATTATGTTTGAAAGTGGTAGAAAGGAACTGTAATTACTTGTATAGTATATAAATGTTTTAACAGCTAAGTGTAAAATAACTAATCCTTGTACAATGTACATTCCTCCTTTTCACCCTGTAAGTCTATATTTAACATTGTTATAACTTTGGGTATTACACTTTCATTCCTTGATCATTTTACAGCACAAAGAGCATGCAAACCCTAATTTACATTCCCCATTTTCTTTTTTTTTTTCCTTTCTTTTTTTCTCTTAATATATCATGGGGCACAATGTGACGACTTGGTGTCACATGTCACATCACATGATGGCATACAAGTCATATATGTGGTGTCTGTTCTTTAGAACATGCACATGGAATTTATAATATTAACTGCTAATGGGTAATGGAATAAATCAATGAAGAAACTTAAAAAATTGCACCTGACTGAGATTCAAACATGGGTCTCGTGCATGCTGGCTTGTTGTTGTTGTTATTTGGTTTCGAAAGGGACTAAACTACGTAGATCATTAGTCCCTCATTTCAATCATACGGATAAAAACAATGAGTAAACTTCCTGAAACATAGGATTTAACAAGTCAAAAATAAAAGTAGCAAATAAAAACGAAGAAAGGGTAAGAAGGTTGAAGGATAATACCACTATGTTTTGGCGGGGTGAGTACAAAAATAAAAGTAGGCCATGCAGCCACATTAAAAATCACCTAGCTAATAATGTTAGGCAAGCAGAGAACAGATGGATAAATAGACTCTCAATAAATTTATATGGTGTGGTACAATCCACTCACATGAATAAACTTTATAACAGAATCAGCCATGGAGTCCTTGTTGGTTAAAACAAAATTAAGGCATCAGGGATGATAAAATTCTGCCTCTGGGAAGCTTAACTGGGGCAATCCAATATGATGTGCACGAATGTCAAATGTGTACCACAGCAACACTGTGGAGGTCTTCATGACGCAGAAGGTAACCGTGTGTCAGCCAGGTATGGCCAATATGGAGCCAGCAAAGGAGAACTTCCTGTGAGAGGCCCTCAGTGAGGACTTGCTTACAGCGGCAGAGAGCTTGACAAGGCTGTCATTGTTTGATTGAGTCGTGTCTGCCCAATCAGAACTCCAAACCTCATGAACCTTGCAGTGGAACTGGGATTGGAGGTCCGTTTCTGGCAGGCCAATATTCAGGGACCGTGAAATACTGACCTGCTTAGCCAACTGATTGTCACAGGTATTGCTTGATATACCTATGTGGCTTCATGCCTCAATATCTACAAAGGGGAAGGGGCACAACCATTGATAACTCAGTCTCAGGGACTGAAGATGCCCCTGAGGCCGTACGACCAGCAGTTGGTGGATTTCAGCCACTCACTGGTATCCACTGTATCATTGGGAGAAACCATAGGAGGAAGGGTTTCTGAGGGCTGTTCGTTCCCTGGGTTAGGGGTGGGAACCGATGTCACCTGTAGGTGTGGAGTTATTGCTACCAAAGTGTAGACTTTGGGGGGCAACAGAAGAGGTGACACCCCCAAACACCAAGGGGGCAGATGTTAATGGTTGCGCCTGAGAGCCCAGCATGGTAAACACAACTGAAGGTGGGTTTATCATGGATGGTGATGGTGATGCAGCTGTGGCATATGTTGATGTCATGCTGACAGGGTGCATCTTTCATTACTCTTTTTAGCATCTGAATATGACAGCCAGTCCAGGGTCTTGTACTCCATTATGTTGTATTCTTTGTGGAGAACTGTGCAGTTTGGAGAACAGGGAGAGTGTTACTGACCACAGTTAAAACAAACTGGCAGAGGGGTACATGGTATGTCTGGATGTTACACACATCTGCACTCCAGACAGGTGGGATTAGTATCACAATGGGAGGACATGTGACCAAACCTCAAACACTTGTAGCAGTGCATAGGGCGAGGAATGTAGAGTTTGACATCACACAACTGTAAATTGTCACCTTGACTCTCTCAGGTAATGTGTCACCCTCAAAGCCAAGATGAAGACACAGATGGTGACACTTTTGTCCTTCTGACCTCTATAAATGCACCAAATAAACTGTACTCATTATTAGGACAGACCCTGATCTCATCTTAGACATTCCTTCCACCTCTCCAATTGGGGGTCATATGTTACTGTATTATTGTTTGTCCTCTCTTAGAGGCAGCAGTTTGTTGCCCACAACCGCTATTCTTTGCTCATTTCATCTTGTTCCCATGAGCAGCTAGGGTACTATACGTCCACCCAGGCAGAGTCCCGCTTGCCTGGGTAAGCCTAATACAATAAGGTGTGGCAGGTTTCCCACAGGTTGCTTGTTAGTAACTGTTCCGCATCAACAACCATGCATCTCCTTGGCACATAGCACACCTTGAGATTGAGTTATATATATATATATACGAATATTATAGAGGAAAAATTCCTAACAGGAAAAAAAATATACGTAAAAAATAGATGAAGAACACTTACCAGGCGAAGGGGCACAGGCAGTAATAGCAACAAATAAACACACAGACACACACACACTCAAAAATGCTAGCTTTCGCAGCCTAGCTGCTTCATCAGGCAGAAGGGAAGGAGAGGGAAAAGGAAATGATGAGGGATTTAAGGAAGGGGGTAAGGAGCCATTCCAATCCCGGGACAGGAAAGACTTACCTTGGGGGAAAAAATGGAAGGTAAATAAATGCACATACACCCACACATTTACATAGACACAAGTACACTTAGGCAGACATACTGTAGAACTGTAGAAAGCAAAGCTATATATATATATATATATATATATATATATATATATATATATATATATATATATATATATATATATGAAATGATTATTAAGATGAAAAATTCCTAGCAGGAAAAATAAAATATAAAAAATAGACGAAGATTACTCACCAGGCGAAGGAGCACAGGTGTGACAGCATCACAAATAAATAAATGAACACACACACACACACACACACACACAATCGCAAGCTTTCGCAACCCAGTTGCGTCTTCAGGCAGTAGGGAAGGAGAGGGAAAAGGAAATGATGAGGGTTTTAAGGAAGGGGGTAAGGAGCCATTCCAATCCCGGGAGAGGAAAGACTTACCTTACCCCCATACTCTATATATATATATAGAGGGAAACTTTCCCGGTGGGATAAATAAAAATAAAAATAGAAAAGAGATGACTTACCAAAACGACTGGCTCGTCGAGAGAAACAAATAAAATAACACACAAACACACATACAAGCTTTCGCCACCACTGGCAGCTTCTTCAGGAAAAAGAGGAAAAAAGGGGAGGAAAAGGGAAGGATATGGGTTTTAAGGATGTGGAAAAGGAGTCATTCCAATCCCAGGAGTGGAAGGACTTACCTTAGGGGGAAAAAAGGAAGGTAAACAAATACACACACACTCAGACATATCGAAACGCAAGCACACCTTAAAACCCATATCCTTCCCTTTTCCTCCCCTTTTTTCCTCTTTTTCCTGAAGAAGCTGCCAGTGGTGGCGAAAGCTTGTATGTGTGTTTGTGTGTTATTTTATTTGTTTCTCTCGACGAGCCGGTCCTTTTGGTAAGTCATCTCTTTTCTATTTTTATTTATATATATATATATATATATATATAGAGAGAGAGAGAGAGAGAGAGGTAATTAAGCCTAGATCACCGGGCTCTGCAACGTCTAACATTCTACCGTCATGCTGTATGGTGGTCGCTGGGGCACTCACAGAGCTTACAGTGTGAAGGACGTTTGACACAACACAGTCCCCAGCTCAAACCCTGGGTTCGCCAAGCCTGTACTCAGCAAATATTGCTGAGTCCCTGAGGGAGTCATGCTGGCCAAGTGACCACCACAACTGTGTGGACTAGTCTAGCTCACCTACCATCAGATGCAAATACTCCAGTTATCCACACACTACTGATGTAAAAACCACCTACCTAAAAGTGATAGAACAGATAATAAACTCTCAACAAATTTATATGGTGTGGTGCAATCCACTCGCATGAATAAAATTTATAACAGAATCAACCATTGGGGCATTGTTGGCTAAAACAAGATTAAAGGCATCAAAAATAGTAAAATTCTGCCTCTGGGCAGCTAAACTGGGGCAATAAGATGTGCACGAATGTCAAATGTGTACCACAGCAACACTGTGAAGGGTCCTCAAAACACACAAGATGACTGTGCGCCAGCCAGGTATGGCCAATATGGAGCCGGTAAAGGATAACCAACTTCCTACACCATGCCTCAGTGAGGACTAGTGTACAGTGGTAGAGAGTTTGACAGGGCTGAGATTGTTTGGTTGAGTCAAGTCTGTCCATTCAGAACTCCAAACCCCAAGGATGACAAGTGACATCCTGGGGCAAGCTTGGAAATGGCCGAGAGCTCATAAAATAGCGACCAGCTCTGCAGTAAAACGCTACTTCCACAAGGAAAGGATCACTGTTCAATATGGTCATAATAAATAAAGGCATACCCAGCATGGCCATCGACCAGAGATCCATCTGTGTAAATAGCTGCTGCACCGTGGAATGAATCAAGCAGTGCTCAGAACTGGTGACAGAAATTTAATGGTGTTACTGAGTCTCTTGAGGCCCGGGACAAGTCCAACCTAATCTCCAAGTGAGGGATGCACCAAGGAGGGGTATAGGAAGAGTAGTGGAATGTGGAAGGGAAGGGATTCAAGTGACGAGAGAAGGGAATAGACATGGACTGCAATTGGGCGACCGGACCTTGGCCCTCGTCATGGGGAAGGGAGGGCAATAGTTGGAATTCAGGTGGTGAGGCAAGGTATGTACATGGGCAACATAGGAATTTGATCACTGTTGCCAGGGGAACCACAGGGAGGGACCCCTGCTTATACTTTGACAAGGAGATTTGTCAACAGACTTGTGTGAAAGGTCCCCGTTGCCAAATGAACACCACTATGTAGGACTGGATGCAGGACCTAGAGTTCTGAAGGCACTGCTGAGCTTTACACTATGCTCCCATAGTCCTGGTGCAAATGTATCAAGGCCTTACAGAGCTGCAGGAGTGTTGGACGTGAGGTTCTGCAAACAGTGTAGCTGAGGCAGCGAAGAAGGATGTTGAAATGTTGCCAAAGTTTCTGTCTCAGCTGAGGTGTGGCACCCAAGTCTGCAGGCATCGAAAACCATGCCTAGGATGCGCCTCCTCAACATGAAGGGTCCGGCTGAATTACCTGACGGTGACAGAAGAACATTATGCAGGTTTTCTGCATGGAAAACTGTAATCCATGGGCAGAGGCCCATGACAGCCTTGTGAATGGCACCCTACAGCTGCTGCTCAGTTACACCAATACTAACAGAGCTGAAATACATGCAGAAGTCCTTGGGGAACAAGGAGCAACAGACGAATGACCACACATCCACAGCAAGAACATTTATTGCCAATAAAAATAATGGTACACTGAGAACAGAGTCCTGTAGAACACTGTTCTCTTGAATATTGGGTGAGCTAAGAGAGGCCCAAACCCTCACCTGAAAAGAGCAGTGGGAGAGGAAATTCTGTTACAAAAATTGGAAGTGGGCTCCATAACCCCCAGTCGTACAGCATAGCTGGTATATGGTGGCGCCACGCGGTATTATGCACCTTCCTAAGATCAAAGAATACTGCAACCAGATGTTCACGCCCGGTGAAGGCAGTGCAAATAGCCAACTTCAGTGACACGACGGTGTCAATGGCAGTGCACCCTTGGTGGAAGCCCTCCTGTTATGGGGCGAGGAGTCCCCGATCTTCCAGAATCCACATGAGCCATACATTCGAAGAGCTTACACAGAACATTGATGAGGCTGATCGGGCAGTATTTATCAGCCTTTTGTGGATCAGTGCCGCATACTGGAATGATGATGCTATCCAGCCATTGAGACGGGAAAACACATTCTACCCCAGAGGCAATTGTACAGGGCGAGAAGTTGTTGAAAGTCCACTGGGAGGTGACGAACAAACTGGCTGTGAATACTGTCTGATCTTGGGGAGATATCAGGACATGCAGCAAGGGCACTTGTGAACTCCCATTCACTAAATGGTGTGTTGTATTTTTTCTGTTGTCACGTGCGAAAAGGTAACTGCTGCCATTCGTCTCGTCCCACTCTTTGAGGTTGCAGAAGTCTGCACTGTAAGTTGCAGTTGCTGAGCTACGAGCATAATGTTCTGCCATGTACTCCGTGATAGTGGCTGGGCCAGTGGAAAGAGTACCCTGAATGTGATGTCTGACTATTTCTGCCAGTTGACAGTGCCTGGAAAGGTGCCTAACCAGGGAACACACCTGAGCTGGGGAGGCCCGATCCCTGTGGTAGCTATGTAACTCTCCCAACAGTCCTGCTTACTCTGTTGTATCAATCAACGAGCTGGGCCTGGAGACACTTAAAAGTAATTAGGTGTTCCAAAGAAGGACAGCGTCTATGGCACTGGAGCACACAACGTTCCCTGATGGCCTCAACAATCTCCGGTGTCCACCAGGGCACTGAATTGTGATGGAGCAAACCAGAGGTTTTCATGACTATGGCCTCAGTAGTGGAAACAATGGCCCTAGTGACCTGATCAACAGTCGTATCAACATCATCTGGAAGCAGAAATGTGACTTTAGCAGCTAAGGTGTAATCTCGCTAATCTGCCCTGTGAAGAGCCCATTGGAACGGGCGGCCTGCAGGTGGAGACTGTGGGAATGACAGGAAGATGGGGAAATGGTCGCTTCCAGAAAGGTCATCACGGACCCTCCAAGTAAAGTACTGGAGTAGGCTCGGTCTGCAAAGGGACAAGAGAAGGCTGAGTAAGTGCCTCACGCCACACTAAAATGCATGGGGGCTCCACTGTTGAAGATTCTAATGACAAGCTGTGCAAAGAGGTTGTCAATGGCTGTACCACAGTCTGTAGTCACATTTCCACCTCACAAAGGATGGTGGGCATTGAAGTCACTCAAGAGAAGAAATAGTGAGGTTAGTTGTGTGACAGAGGCAGTGAGGTCAGCAGGAGAGACAACATCTGGGGAGAGGTAAGGGGAAGAGATGGAAAATTCCTGCACCACCTGGATGCTAACAGCTGCTGCCTTCCGAGTCATGTTGAAAGGCACAACAGCACTGAGGACGGTGGTGAGGATGTAGACAAAAACACTGCCAGATACTCAATCACAGATAAAATGATTTTTCTAATAGCCCCGATAGCTACAAAGGGCTGGGGTCCTCTGGGCAGGAAACCAAGTTTCCTGCAGGGCAACACAAAAGGCTGCAAAGCAGCACAACAATTGCTGCACCTCGGACAAGGGGCAGAAGAAACCGCCACAGTTCCACTGCAAAATTAGCGTTTCCTGACTGCTGAGGCATTCTGATATTGAAGGTGCCGTGGGGTCCACAGGATCATCTGCTGTCACTAACAGCGGAGACAGTGGCAGAGTCTTGACATCCATAGCTTCTGAAGTCTTGGCAATTGCCAAGTCCTCAGGGGACACGAAAATTTCCACCTCGTCCTCTGAAGCAGTCTTTTGTTGTAGCGGGACGGGAGCTAGCAGGACTTCTTCCTTTTTGTTTTTCATCTTCTTTTTCTCCCACTGATCCTTTGGCTTCTCCTGGTGGGAGGGCTTTGATGACTCAGTATCAGGGACTGAAGATGCCCCTGAGGCCCTACGATCAGCAGTTGGTGGATTTCAGCCACTTACTGGTATCCACTGTATCGTTGGGAGAAACCATAGGAGGAACGGTTCCGAGAGAGCCCTTCCTTATGAGAGGAGTCAGAGATGGCTGTTGGTTCTCTGGCTCACGGGTGAGGACCAATGTCCCCTGTGGGTGTGGAGTTATTGGTTCCAAAGTGTAGACTTTGAGGGGCAAAAGAAGAGGTGGCACCCCCAAACACCAAGGGGGCAAATGTTAATGGTTGCGCCTGAGAGCCCAGCATGGTAAACAGAACTGGAGGTGGGTTTATCATGGATGGTGATGGTGATGTAGCTGTGGCATATGTTGATGTCATGCTGACAGGGTGGATCTTTTCATACTTTTTCTTAGACTCTGAATATGACCTCCTATCCTGGGTTTGTACTCCATTATTTTATGTTCTTTGTGGAGAACTGTGCAGTTTGAAGAACAAGGAGAGTGTTACTGACCACAGTTAAAACAAACTGGCAGAGGGGTACATGGGATGTCTGGATGTTACACACATCTGCACTACTGACAGATGGGGGAGATGTGACCAAACCACCAACACTTGTAGCAGTCTATAGGACAAGGAACATAGAGTTTGACACCACACAACTGTAAATCGTCACCTTGACTCTCTCAGGTAATGTGTCACCCTCAAAAGCCAAGATGAAGACACAGATGGTGACACTTTTGTCCTTATGACCTCTATAAATGTGCCAAATAAACTGTACTCATTATTAGGACAGACCCTGATCTCATCTTAGACATTCCTTCCACCTCTCCAAACTTGTCCTCAAGGTTTTCCACAAAAAACAGAGGCTTCGTGGTCATAAACTAGGTATGGTTTAGGCAGGGCTTAAGCCTCTCCTAGGTGATGAGCCCTATGTTCTTCCTATGGCGTCGCCAGGGAAGGGAACGACTGGGGGTTGTATGTTACTGTATTAAAGTCTGTTTGTCCTCTCTTAGAGGCAGCGGTTAATTGCCCACAACCATTATTCTTTGCTCATTTCATCTTGTTCCCACGAGCAGCTAGGGTACTATACGTCTGCCCAGGCAGAGTCCCGCTTGCCTGGGTAAGCCTAATACAATGAGGTGCGGCAGGTTCCCCAAAGGTTGGACAGTGGTTTGTTGGCCACCAATGCAGTTCTTTGCTCATTACATCTTGTTACCATGAGCAGCTAGGAAACTATACGACTGCCCAGGAGTCCCGCTTGCCTGGGTAAGCCTAATACAATCAGGTGTTTCAGGTTCCCCAGAGGTTGCTCCCTAGCAACTGTTCCACCTCAACAGCCATGCATCTCCTCGTCACATAGCATACATTGAGATTTTTTTATAGAGGTTTGTACCATCACAGCGACCCGGGCGTTAAGCTCAGATCACTGGGCTCTGCAACATACAATGTTCCACTGTCATCCCATATGGTGGTTGCTGGGACATACACAGACCTTACAGTATGGAGGACGGCTCGAGACCCTGGGTTTACTGAGCCCATACTCAGCAAATTATTGCTGTGCAAAGTGAGCATCACAACTGTGTGGACCAGTTTAGCATACCTTCCATTAGATGCCAATACTCAACTTATCCACACACTACTGATGTAGTGCCCCTGCTGGATCAGAAATTGTGTGTTTTCTTTTGCAGAAGTAATAAAGAATGGACACCACATGTTGTAGTGTAACAATTTACACTACATTCCACTTTACCAACACAAGAAAAAGCAAGTTCTTCCTCGGATTTTGTTTGTCCAGGGGGACGTCCAGGTAGACACCTGCTGTGAGCAGAGATATGAATAAGATAGTGTCTGTTCATGGAGAATTTAACTGCATGGAAGAAGATCCATGGAGATGTTATGTCCATGAACTCTGTGTGCACATGGCCTTGCATTGTAATGAAGTGAAGTGCAAGTGCAATAAGTTGTGTTCCTTGTTTGAGTTTATACAGTGGAACTATGTATTATTCATTTTAACCAGTTAATTAATTATAATATCTAGACTTCTCCTCTTGAATTTGCACTGAACGACTTTGGATATGAAGAGTCTGATGCCAAGAAAGAAAAAATTGGGTCTATAGGAGGAACAGAGTAACTGGGCCTCCCATTTCAGGAGTTATTACAAAATATAACATTTTGGTATAAGTTAACATATGATATTTGAGGTGTTTGATATTAGTAAACATACACGGTTACATTACAGAATGTGGTGACCAAATGATCACGATGTGAAAGAAGAACAGAGAGGAGAAATGATAAAAGAGAGAAGAAAAAGGGATGGAAAGTGATCTGTTGTATCATTTCCCCTAGCAACCAATCAACAAGCTATAACTGACATTTGAAGTTATGAACTGATTATTAAAGAATACTCCATTTCCTGAAAGCCAGTTTTGAAGAAAATTAATGGAATAAAATATGTTGCCGAAGGCCAAACATCTAAATTTTTATTCTACGAAGAGGAGAGATGCAGTCAACACCAGCCTAGTTGACACGTGGGATCGTCACGATGCAATGTAACGATGACGCGAGGTGGGCCGTGGCAGCAAGCAATGTAAGTGTTCCTGTCATCCTGCCTGTACTAATAACAATGCAACTTGGCATGCGGAAACCATGAGTGAGGGTATTCTGAATAGATTTTATTTTTGTTTAAGTGACTGTGTATCACATGAGTGTGTTGTGCTACTGTAAGTGTACCAAGTTTTGAATGCCAATCAGCTCAGGGAAAATTTTACTCTATTAGTTAGAGAAATCAAAGCTCTATATGATAGGCTAGATAATCAAATTCAATCTCTCACTGAGTTGATCAAGAAAGACCTTAAAGATGTATATGCTAGGTTAGAATTAAATATTATGAATTCTACTAAGGAGTTAAAAGGGGATTGTCTAGTGTAGATAGCAAACTTAAGTTGTTATCTCAACAAACCAAGGAAAAACTAGACACTTTTGACCAAAAGTTACAGGCTCATGTAAAGGAATGTCATGTCAGGAGAAAGTATGCTTTATTTGATGCAAAGTTTGATAGCTACAGTCAAAATTTTTTATCAAAGGAACAGGTTGAGACAATTTTTAAACAAGTATTTGAAGAAACTTTGAATTAGGAAAACAAAGAATAGTTGAATTATCAAGTAAATTTTCTGACAATGAAAAAACAGTTTTAAATAAGTTACAATCTTTGGACAGTGGATTAGCTTCTACCAATTTAAAACTAGAAGTCCTAGAAATCAGCTATAAATCTGAACTAGACACAGTTGATATCAGACTATTGCTGAGACAAGGTTGATACTTTAGAAAAATTTAAGAACTCTCAAAATATGAACTTACTTGCTATGAGTCTAGTAACTGGGAATGGAAGGTGGAAGAAATTATAAGTAAAAAACTCAAAGAAAAAGAAGATATTTCTCAAGGGGGAGAAGGTAAGAGTAGATTCAGAAATGATCTCAAAGGTTATGGAATGAAGTGGAAAAAACTGTAACTGAAGTAAGTGGTAAAAATAATGATCAGGGAAATAACATTCATATAATAACCAATAGAAAGGATTTACTTCCATCATTTGGGATTAATATTTCTAAGCAGTTCTCAAAGTTTAAACCAGATGGGGAAGTTCCAAATTATTTTATCACAGTGGGATGACACCAGAAAGATAGATGTTACTTTAAATTATTTAGTAGGGAAGGCAAAGTGGGGTAATGCTCACACTGAAGAGTTTAGTTCTTGGGAAGATTTTAAACAAAAGTTGAAAGAATGATTTTGGACTGAAAATATGCAAGAAAAGTGAAAAGTAGAGTTGTCAGATCCTCCTTTCTACTCCAAGCATAATGGTAGTATCAAACAGTACCTCCAGTCTCATGTGATAAAGGCCAAATTCTTGGATGATCCTATTGATGAAAAATATTTAGCAAAAGTACTTGTTAGGTGTCTCCCATATTAAGCTCAGAGAGAAATATGGTGTAAAGGCCCAAAAGTGGCATCTTTAAAAGATCCTGACACTAATCTAGATAAAGGTTTATATAATTTTAGTGCACTAAAACCTTACAAAACCTCTCAGGCAGATTAACACTCTATGGTAATCAAGTGGTTGATGCCCACCAGGGAGCCAGTTATTTGTCCTTTTCCATCCTCTTTCATTTTTCAGAGAAGGACAAATACTTAACTCATTTACTATTCTTTCAAACTTTACTACCATTATCCTCTTTTCTACTTAACTATCATTGAAGGTATGAGACAATTCAGAGATGACGTAAATTCGAAGTAGCAATTAAATATAATTATCTGTAGTTCATATGTTAGTCAAACAATTGCTATAATAGATTTATACTCAATAAGTATCTTTATATAAGGACATTATAAATATGGTATTTTTCAATACTGAATTGAGGATTGCCTACAATTAGATGGGCTAGTCTGTGAGCATATGGCTTAATTCCAAGTCGTGAATGTTGAAGTGATATAATCCCCTTTAAATGGATACAAAGAGAATGGGAGAAAGAACTTTCTCTCTAACAGGATATTACATGTTTACTATTATATTTACGATCTCTTAGAGAATGTTTTGTAGGAGATTTTGTAGAGTTTTGTACAGTTCTCAAGGAATATAAACCAAGGATGGGTATATATTTATTTTGATATGGGGAGATAGTTAGGCGCGCACACACACACACACACACACACACACACACACACACACTTATACTTTACACATTTGTACACATACACACACTGCACAAACATGCGATACTGAAGACTCTCCTTGCATTGCAATGACTACAACCCTCAGTGTATACTCCTGTGAGGATCCGCCTGAGATTCAGGTTATCGATTGTTACATCTACACATACTTACACTTAATCTCTGGACAGAGCCTCTGCCTTGACTGGCATCTCTGTCCAACCTCTTTGCATTTTGCAAATGTCTGGTGTGTATGTGTGTGTGTGTATGTTTGTAAATGTGTGGGTGTTTGTTTACCTATCCTTCCCCCTCCCCCCCCCCCCCCCCCAAGGTAAGTCTTTCTTCTCCCGGGATTGGAATGACGCCTTACCTACTCCCTTAAAGCCCTCATCCTTTCCTTTTTCCCTCTCCTTCCTCTTTCTGAAGAAGCAACCTAAGGTTGTGAAAGCTCAGTTTTGTGTGTGTGTTATGCGTATGTTTTTATTTTTATTTGTGTATCAACGAACCAGTTCCTTTTCGCCTGGGAAGTCCAAGTTTCTTTACTTTTTATACATACTTACAGTTATTTACACACACATTGATCACAAACATATCTAATAACACTTTACACTTATTACACATATATAATAACAGTACAAAAATCACACACATACGGAGAGTATTACAGTTATGCTGAATTCAGGACATATTGTATTTTAGGGAGGTAAAATTTTCATAATGAGATGAAGTAATTTACATCTATTAGCTTGTACTCTTATTATTGACTTACAGGAGATACAACAATGCTGGCTGTGATGGTCTAAGTAATACTTATCTAATTAAATAGGCCAGCTTGTGCGAACTGTTTTTTAAGTTAATAGCTGAGTAAATGTTTTACTCAATGATACACTCATCTTGTCGGAGGAGTAAAGGGGAGGATACATTAATTTAAAGTGAGTGTACATTCATAAAAGTTTTAGAATGGAGATAAGACAGTGTGGGACAGGAGTAGCTTTGATGGTGAGTGAAGGAAGAGAGTCAGGTAAATTGTATCTATTATGGCTACGGTGGAGGTAGGATGTGTTGCTGAGGGTAGGTAGACCCACGGAAGAGGCTACTACTCAAGGTCAGGTGCCTAATGAGAGGGCCTGATCAGATTGAGGTACCTATAGAGAAAGCCTAACGCATTTAGAGGTTGAGAAGGTGGGCAGACAAGTTGGAGCTTGCCGTCACCAAAAATTTTTTAAAGCCTACTTGTGGAAAAGTGATGTAGACTATACCTTACCTTTACATTTGGTGACGCTGCTCTTCAGTTCCTAGTTATGTGATTCAAGCAAGTAAGGGAGGTGTAATCCTCATGTTTGTACTAGGAATGAGCAGATACTCCTTTTAAAATCTTACGGAGTTCAGACTTGGAACAATGATGAATTTTGGAGCTAAGTTGACTTATGATTATATTTGTTACAATAATTTAACTGAATAATGTGAATTGAATTTCCTTTTAAATACACTCCTACCATTCATATTATTCATGAGACATCTAACAAATGTGCTAGTTTTGTCCTGAATTAATTAAAATTAAGCTGTTGCTTGTAAGCACAACAGTTGCCTGAAGTGAATGTACCCCATCCAAAGATTTGTCTTATTTTACCAATAATGATCATAAGATAATGAAGCACTAAGAAAATTTGTTCTTTTAAGTTTATGGAATATCAAAGAGAAAGAGACAACAAGTTAACAAGTTTGAGAACCTGAAACTTAATGATTAAGAAATCTATAATGTGAAATGGAAAGGGAAGTAGTAATTATCTGGCATCTTGTGTCTAAGGTGGGGGGATATGTAGTGTAACAATTTACACTACATTCCACTTTACCGACACAAGACGACCAAATCCTTTTATTTTGGGATTTATTTTTGTTAGCAAAGCAAGTTATTCCTCAGATTTTTGTTTGTCCAGGTGGACATCTGGTTAGACACTTGCTGTGAGCAAAGATATGAATAAGACAGTGCCTGCTCATGGAGAACTTAACTGCATGGAAGAAGATCCATTGAGATGTTATGTCCATGACCTCTGTGAGATGTAAAAAAAAGTTATTGTCATTGTTGTTGCTGTTTTTGTAATGTTAGTGTGAGAGAGATCTCAAATTGGACTTTTTTTATGTCATGTTATATCTAACTCCCATGAACCACAGACATTGCCGAGGTGGGGTGGCTTGCGTGCCTCAACGATACAGATAGCCGTACCGTAGGTGCAACCACAGTGGAGGGGTATCTGTGGAGAGGCCAGACAAACGTGTGGTTCCTGAAGAGGGGCAGCAGCCTTTTCAGTAGTTACAGGGGCAACAGTCTGGATGATTGACTGAGCTGGCCTTGTAACATCAGCTAATGTGGCTTTGCCACACAGCTACTGCGAACAGCTGAAAGCAAGAGGAAACTACAGCCGGTACCTTTCCCGAGGACATGCAGCTCTACTGTATGAACATATGATGATGGCATCCTCTAGGGTAAAATATTCCGGAGGTAAAATAGTCCCCCATTCGGATCTCCGGGCGGGGACTACTCAGGAGGATGTGATCATCAGGAAAGACAATACTGGCATTCTACGGGTCGGAGCATGGAATGTTAGATCCCTTAATCGAGTAGGAAAATTAGAAAATTTAAAAAGGGAAATGGATAGATTGAAGTTAGATATAGTGGGGATTAGTGAAGTTCGGTGGCAGGATGAACAGGATTTCTGGTCAGGTGAGTACAGGATTATAAATACAAAATCAATTGGGGGTATCACAGGAGTAGGATTGATAATGAATAAGAAAATAGGAATGCGAGTAAACTACTATGACCAGCACAGCGATCGCATTATCATTGTCAAGATAGATACGAAGCCAACACCGACAACAGTAGTACAGGTTTATATGCCAACTAGCTCTGCCAATGATGAGGAGATTGAAGAAATATATGAGGAGCTAAAGGAAATTATTCAGACAATTAAGGGAGAGGAAAACTTAATTGTTATGGGAGACTGGAATTCGGTAGTAGGACAAGGAAGGGAAGGGAAGATAGTGGGTGAATATGGTCTGGGCAAAAGGAATGAAAGAGGAAGCCACCTGGTAGAATTTTGCACGGAACATAATTTAGTTATAACAAACACCTGGTTTAAGAATCACAAAAGAAGGTTGTATACGTGGAAGAGACCAGGAGACACCGGAAGATACCAGATAGATTTTATAATGGTAAGACATAGATTTCGGAACCAGGTTTTGAAGTGTAGGACACACCCAGGGACAGATATAGACTCTGACCATAACTTGTTGGTTATGAACTGTAGGCTGAAACTGAAGAAACTACAAAAAGGTAGGAAAATAAGGAGATGGGATCTAGATAAATTGAATGAACCTGAAGTTCTTAAGAATTTCAGAGTGAGCTTCAGGCAACAATTGACAGAAACAGGGGAAAATAAAACAGTTGAGGAAGAATGGGTAAAATTGAGAGATGAAATAGTGAAGGCAGCAGAGGACAACATAGGTAGAGAGGCAAGACCTACAAAGAATCCTTGGATATCACAGGAGATACTAAATTTAATCGATGAAAGGAGAAAATATAAAAATGCAGTAAAAGAAACAGGCAAAATGGAGTACAGACGACTAAGAAATGAGATTGACAGGAAGTGCAAAATGGCTAAGCAGGAATGGCTAGAAGGCAAATGCAAGGATGTAGAAGAATGTATAAATAGGGGAAAAATAGATACAGCCTACCGAAAAATAAAAGAAACATTTGGTGATAAGAAAAACAGCTCTATGAATATCAAGGACACTGATGGAAAACCAGTTCTCAGCAAAGAAGGGAAAGCTGAAAGATGGAAAGAGTATATAGAGGAGCTCTACAAAGGAAATGAACTTCGAGACACTATTGTAGGAAGGGAAGAGGATGTAGATGATGATGAAATAGGAGATACTATACTGAGAGATGAATTTGACAGAGCACTGAAAGATCTAAGTCGAAACAAGGCCCCTGGAGTAGATGATATCCCATCAGAGCTACTGAAGTCTCTGGGAGAACCAGCCATGACAAAATTGTTTCACATTGTGTGTAAGATGTATGAGACAGGTGAAGTACCCTCAGACTTTAAGAAAAATGTTATAATCCCCATTCCAAAGAAAGCGGGTGCAGGCAGGTGTGAAAACTACAGAACCATCAGTTTAATAAGTCATGGTTGCAAAATATTAACGCAAATTACATACAGAAGGATGGAAAAGCTGGTAGAAGCCGACCTCGAGGAAGATCAGTTTGGATTCAGGAGAAATGTAGGAACACGGGAGGCAATACTCACTTTACGGCTTATCCTAGAAGATAGATTAAGAAAAGGCAAACCAACATTTCTAGCTTTTGTAGATTTGGAGAAGGCTTTTGAGAATGTTGATTGGAATAAACTCTTTCAAGTTCTGAAGCAAGCAGGAGTAAAATATAGGGAGCGTAAGGTTATTTACAACTTGTACAAAAACCGACAGCGATTGTCAGAGTTGAAGGGCATGAAAGGGATGCAGTGGTTGGAAAGGGAGTAAGACAGGGTTGTAACCTTTCCCAATGTTGTTCAATTACATTGAGCAAGCTATAAAGGAAAGCAAGGAGAAATTTGGAGAAGGAGTTAAAGTTCAGGGTGAAGAATTAAAAACATTGCGTTTTGCCGACGACATAGTAATTCTGTCAGATACAGCAAAGGACCTGGAAGAGCAATTGAACGGAATGGACAGTGTGCTGAAAGGTGCATATAAGATGAACATTAACAAGAGTAAAACTAGGGTAATGGAGTGCAGTGTAAGAAAATCAGGTGATGCTGAAGGAATTAGGTTAGGTAACGAAACAATAAAGGAGGTAGATGAGTTTTGTTACTTGGGCAGTAAAATAACAAATGATGGTCGCAGTACAGAAGATATAAAATGCAGAATGGCTATGGGTAGAAAGGCGTTTTTGAAAAAGAGAAATTTGTTAACATCGAATATTGATTTAAGCCTAAGGAAGTCTTTTCTGAAGGCATTTGTATGGAGTGTTGCCTTGTATGGGAGTGAAACATGGACGATAAGCAGTGTGGACAGAAAGAGGATAGAGGCTTTTGAAATGTGGTGCTACAGAAGAATGCTGAAGATTAGGTGGGTGGATCGCGTAACTAATGAGGAGGTACTGAACCGAATTGGGGAGAAAAGGAATTTCTGGCATACCTTGACTAAAAGAAGGGATAGATTGGTAGGACACATTCTTAGACATCAAGGAATTGTGAATTTAGCGTTGGAGGGAAGTGTGTGGGGTAAAAATCGCAGAGGGAGACCAAGAGACGCGTATAGTAAGCAGATTCAAGTGGATGTGGGTTGTCGTTCTTATGAGGAGATGAAAAGGCTTGCTCAGGATAGAGTAGGGTGGAGAGCTGCATCAAACCAGTCTGGACTGAAGACCACAACACATATCTAACTGAAAGCCTTGCATTGTACTGAAGTAAAGTACAATAAATCTTGTTCCTTGTTTGAGTTTATACATTCGAACTATTTATTATTCAGTTTAACCAGTTACGTAATTATAATATCAAGACTTCTCTTTTTGAATTCACACTGAATGACTTTCAATATGAATAGTCTGATGCCAAGAAAGGAAAAATTGGGCCTATAGGAGGAAAAGACTAGCTGGGCCTCCCACTTCAAAAGTTATTATAAAATATATCATTTTTGTATAAGTTGATATATGATTAGTAAACATACACGGTTACACTACAATGTATAATTATGTCATTTAGGCAATAACAGCTTTGATCCTTTCATTATGCAGATGCATACCGGACCCTAACTTTACATGACGTAATGGTTACATGCCATGAGTACTGAGAGATAGTGGACAGGTGCATTACTTCAGTAGTGTGTGGAAAGCATGAGAATTTGTGTCTGCCGAGACATCCTAGACTGGTTTGTGTGGTCATGGTGATCACTGTGTCTCCAGTGGCATAGTGGTCAGTGTGACTGCCTAGTAACACGAGATCTGTATCTGAATTCCAGATGGGCATAAATTTTCAGCTTTACTGCTGATTTATTTTGATCCCCACTAACAGTTAATGTTGTAAATTCATTCTATAATGATGTCATGTATCACAAATAATACAAAGTGTCATTGCGATATTGCATGTCACCTCATGATACGACACATACCACCATTCATTACAGTGGGTGTTCAAATGAAAAGATATGAAATGTTTTAAACAACCAAAGTGATTGAAATGTGAGTAGTGTGACATCTAAGGATGCAACGCATGCATCATCACCTCCCGCTAAAAATTCAAGGCTGTGCCCTCAGAGGCAAGGTGACGCTCACCATCTTTCTGACATCTGAGGTCCGATACTCATCAAATTCCTCGAGCATGGAAAAACCATTAACAGTGATGTGTACTGTGAGGCACTCAGTAACCTACGCAAGTCATCAAGAGCAAAGGGCCTAGGCTGCTCACAGAGGCAGTGATTCTGCTCCATGATAACATGTCAACCCTTCTCCATGTTCATACAAAGTGCACTGGCCAAGTTCAAGCAAGTGCAGCTTGAGCATCTGCCCTACAGCCTGGACATCGCCCTGTGACTTTCATCTGTTTGGTCCACTAAAAAGTAATGTCAAAGGGAGGCACTTTAAATTGGACTGAACTGAAGGACACGGTAGAGAACAGGGAATCCTTTGGTTCATTAAACAGTGGGGTAGTTGTTCTCAGGCCTCTGGTGATTACCCACATTGTGGTTTCAAACCTTTTCATTTGAACACCCCTCGTATAAAGGGCTGCATGGATATATTTGTACACTCACAAAATTGGGAATGTTTCAGTAAATTCTGATACACAGATGTACTGCATATGTAAAAACTAACTAGGAAACATGTTTTCTGCACATACACTCAAAAAGAAGATAGAATCTTGAAAGATTGTTTTCAGTTATGTAATTGACTTTATACGTTTTCTAAGCATTCAGTTCTTCTCATAAAAATGAATTTTTCAAGCTAAATTTTGCTTGAATTGAAATCATCATGTGTCAACAAATGATAATGATTATTGGATGAGAAAAATATTTTCTTGACTTTATTGACTTATCTACCTTCATGCACAGTTTAAACACATTCATTATACACTGGTCAAAAGAATTAGGGGATCCGTTGAGATATCTTGGTTCTGAAGTATTGTCATCATCAGAATGAACTACAAGGATTAATGACTTTCTGTTGGTTCTATGAAGTGGGGACAACAACACTACAACAACCGAGATAGTGGTAATAACAGAAAGTTGATGCAGAGGGTTTGGTATTGACTTATGTTTACTCTACCAAACAAATTACAGAAGCAGTTGAATTGAGTAGTGAACAGGTAGTATAATACAACAATGTGACTTACATGAAGCTATAGCATGGAGAGTCTTAGGAAGGTTGGAAGTGGGACAAATACAGAGGGAGGTGGCTGCATCTATTGGAGTGCCCAAAGTGTAATTTCCAGGACCTGGATCAGATTACAGACAACCGTTAAAAGAAGGCAAGACCAAGGTTGTCCATGAGTATCTATCCAGTTAAAAGCCTGTTGAGACAGGAGGCTGAATGCAGCTCGGCTGTATCACACCGTCCAGGCAGCAACAGGATGGCCAATATCAACACAAACAGTCCGAAATTGCCTTTGGGAATGTGGCCTCTATACATGGAGTTTTACGGTGTGTGCCCCTCTTAAAACCACACCACAATATAGCCTGTAGAAAATGAGTGGAGGAACATCAGGATTGGAGTTGTAATGAATGGTGCAGGATTCTGTCCTCAGATGAGTCAAGATTTTAAGTTCAGCTGGACAATCGTTGTTTCCTCATCCAGAGAGAACGTGAAACTCGGAAAAATCCTACTTATGTGCAGGAGACATCACCAAATCATGATGGTGGATGAAAGGTGTGGGCAGGAGTCAGTATTGGAAGGCATATAGACCTGTCATGTCATTGAGAATGGTGCTTTCAATGCTCAGAGGTATAGAGACAAGATCTTTGACATTTTGTTGTACGCTACACTGGTGCCATAGGAGATGGGTTCCTTCTTGTGGATGTATCGCTCGTCCCCACAAAGCTGCACTGGTGGACAAGATGATTATAGCTGAGGGAATTGAATGAATGGCATGGCCAGCTTGTTCACTGGACTTAAACCCAATTGAGCATGTCTGCGATGCGCTTGGCAGACGTATTGCAGCCAGTCCAGCACCTTCCACTCATGTACTCACGGTAGAATGGCCAAATTACCCCAAGAGCTGATAGATAACCTCATGCTGTCCATGCAAAGCTGGTGTGCAACTGTACTGACTGTGTGAGGTGATCACACATCATATTAGAGGGCAATGTGAATGACTTTTTCACTGATATGGTAGCCCTACAGTGTCTTGCTATGTAAACCTCAAGTAAAGAGCTTAAATAGCAAAATATCATACTGTATCACACACAAATTGCAATTGTAATCAATATCTAAATAAAAAAATAAATATTATATAGTGTTTATGATTCATAATTCCTCTAATTAATTTGAACAGCATAGTTAAAGTATGGAAGTAAAACTCTTCAAAAAATCTCGCCTCCCCCCTCCCACCCAAAAAAAATTAAAAAAATATAAAGTAAAAAATTATAATAAAATCCAAACAAAGCATTTTTAATGGTAAAAACTGATATGAGACCAAAGCCTGATATATCTGAATACCAAATCTGAATGATCATATCTGTCCAGTCTGGAGTTACTGAAAGGTAGCTTTTTTACAAGTAAAAAAACAAAATGCAGGTATCTGTTTCTGTTTCTGCATGTAAAATCTGAAAAGTGCACATACAAGTGGCACCTTGAATGAACATAAATGTGGCACATGGGTTTTCCTAATGTGCTACTGACATGGGTGAGCATCCCAAACTGTAATCACTTCACTGCTGCTGAAGTGATTAGGCCCACAGTATCATGGCTACCTGTGTGTTGTAGACATCTATATAATCAGACCTGAGTTTCGGCATCATTCTTCCAGTAACCATTATGTACCTCTGCTGCATAATTGGAGTCTGCATCTACATTTGTTGTTGTGGTCCCTCATTTCAGAATTTGACTTCACTCTGTATGTTTATGGCAGTTTTAATTTTGCAATCTCCAGTTCTATGAGGGAAATGTCATGCTGTTATAGCTGCACAGATAGAGATCCTGGAGTTACTCACTAGGAGCAACAGTGAGTGGGGATTCTATGATGTCAGTGGCAATGATGACTCTTCAATGGAATCATCACTAGTTTGATGATTCTAAACGAAGATCCATCATTAGCTTTTCAGAATTTAAATAATCAGAAAGTGATAGTGAAAAGTTTCTGGGAAGAGCAAACCATGGTGACACTTTGAATGGGGGAGGGCAGGGGGGAGGAGATTTCCAGCCATTATGATCTTTTGAGGAAGTACTTTTATTGCCAGAAAGTATCGGCAATTGAAGTGTCTCTCAAACTAAAAGTAGTGGGACCTTTCAGCATAAAGCCATGCCTGTCCCCTCCCCAAGGGGACTGAAAACCTGGTAGTTTAGTTCCCTTAACCTCCTACCACCATCAACAACAACCACCCTCCCCATTCATGGTCAGGATGCCAGTTGGATCATAGTGGTCAGAGATGGTGGTCATGTGTGCATAAATTTTGCCTGAGTGATTGTGTGATTGCTGTTTTCTCTCTCTCTGAAGAAATCTGCGGCCAAAAATTCAATATTGCTTCAATGTGATTATCTTTTTTATGTGGCTATCTGCAGTTCAGCAATCATGTTTGCAGTGACTTGTTCCTGTCCTCACAATATTTCCATTTTTTACTGAATGAGGTTGCTACACAATGGGCTCAAGAAAAGTGATTTAAGGTTCTGCTTGAATATACAACATGTAATTTGTTGCATTTTGTTTGTCCATAATTCAGATGTATCATTTTTAAATATCAAATTGACCATAGTGTAGAATACCAGAGATGGTGGGTGATACATTTTTTTCTTTATGTGTGGAAGAAACACATATAACAACAATGGAAGGTCCAGTAAGTAATGTTAATAATAATTTGTAGATAGGAAACAACTCACCATAAAGAAGAACGTTGAGCAGCCGACTGACACAAATAAAAGACACACAAACACACACACAATTCAAATTCCTCAGAAAGAGAACACTCATCCACACAATCACTTGGGCACACTCATCCACACACGTCAGCCATCTCTGGCCGCCCAACACAGTATGACTCACGGTAAGTGGAACGGATGGGAGGGGGAAGGAGTGGAGGAAGGGGGGGTGGGGTGGAGAGGGAAGATAAGGGTGGGGATACAACAAGCAGAGGTGATGTCAAGTGGAAAATGAGATGCAATATGAAAAAGGGGATTACTTACCAGGCGAAGGAGCACAGGTATGGGACAGCAACAAAATAAAACAAAAACACACACAAAGCAAGCTTTTGCAACCATTAGTTGCTTCCTCAGGCAAACAGCAGGGAAGGAGAGGGGAAAAAGAAAGGGTGTGGTTTTAAAGGAGCGGGTGAGGAGTCATTCCAATCCCGGGAGAGGAAAGACTTACTTTTGGGGAAGAAGGATAGGTAAACAAACACACACACCCAGACACATATACCCGCGCACACACACAAAGGCAGATATATGCAAAATGCAAATAAGTTGGACAGAGATGCTAGTTGAGGCAGAGGCTCTGTCCAGAGATTGGAGGCAAAGATGTTGTAGAATGATGGGTGGGAATTTAAAACTAATAAAGGTTGAGACCAGGTGGGCAGCGGGAAGAGAGAATATTTTAAAGGGCAAGTTCCCATCTCCGGAGTTCTGAAAGGTTGGTGTCAGTTGGAAGTATCCATGTAACCCGTACGGTGTAACACTGTGCCAAGATGTGCTGGCAGTGCACCAAGGCATGCTTAGCCACAAACACTGTCTGTCTGTGACCGTTCATGTGAATGGACAGTTTGTTGCTGGTCATTACCACATAGAACGCTTCAAAGGGCAGGCATGTCAATTGGTAAATCACGTGGATGCTGTCACAAGTGGCTCTGCCATTAATTGTGTACACTTTCCAGGTTACAGGAGTGGAATAAGTGGTGGTGGGAGGATGCATAGGACAGGTTTTACACTGGGGGCGGTTACATGGGTATGAGCCGGAGGGTGGGGAAGGTGGTTTGGGGATTTCATAGGGAGGGACTAGGAGGTTATGGAGGTTAGGTGGGTGGTGGAAAGACACTCTCGGTGGAGTGGGAAGGATGTCATGAAGTATGGATCTCATTTTGGGTCAGGATTTAAGGAAGACATATCCTTGCTGGAGAGTCACATTTAGAGTCTGCTCCAATCATGGAAAGTAACCGGTGACATCAAAAAATCCCCCCCCCCCCCCCCCCAATAAAGCCTTGCCAGCCATATCTGCACTGATGAGAACTCCCTTAACCAGTATGCCAAAAACCTCACAAAGGCCTTCATGGAGAGAAATTACCCACCAGACCTAGTTCATAAACAGATTTCCCATGCCATATCTTCACACACCAACAGTCCTCCCTCCAACCCTACTAACCAGCCACAAAGTAGTATCCTCCTTTCCACCCAATACCATCCTGGACTAGAACAACTGAACCATATCCTATGTCAGGGCTTTGATTATCTATCAATTCCCCCCCCCCCCCCCCCCCAACACACAAAGTGGTGTTCTGACGCCCACCCAACCTCCACAACAAACTAGTCCATCCCTATGCCACTCCTAATCCCAATCCCTTACCACATGGATCATATACCTGTGGAAGACCTAGGTGCAAAACCTGTCCCATCACAGGCTTGTCCTACCCTATAAGAGGCTGGGCTACCTGTGAAAGCAGCCACGTAATATACCAACTCTGCTGAAATAACTGCTCTGCATTCTATATTGGAGTGACAACTAACTGGCTCTCCATCAAGATCAATGGCTACCATCAAACTGTGGCTAAGGTCGACATGGACTATCCTGTAGTGCAGCATGCAGCGGAGCACAACACCTTGGACTTTAACAGCTGCTTCACCACCCGAGCCATCTGCATCCTCCCCTCCTTCACTAGCTTTCCTGAACTGCGGAAATGGGAGTTATCCATACAGCACATCCTAAGGTCCCGCAACCATCCTGGCCTCAACCTTAGATAACCTAACATCCTACATTCCATGCCTCACAGTCCCCCTCCCCCTTACATCATACATTTCCTTCCAATTCATGCCCCTTTTCCTGCTGTGTGCTTCCATTTTTTTAATTTTTTTAAGGAAGTTAGACTTACCAGGTGAGAAGGCACAAGTTCGTTGATAGATACACACACACACACACACACACACACACACACACACACACACACACACACACAGACACACAAAACTGAGCTTTCGTAACCTCAGGTTGCTTCATTAGAAAGAGCAAGGAAGGAGAGTGAAAAGAAAAGGATGAGGGTTTCAAGGGAGTGGGTAAGGAGTCATTCCAATCCTGGGTGAGGAAAGACTTACCTCGGGGGAAAAAGGATAGGTAAATAAACGCACATACCCACACACATATACATGCACACACACTAAGGCAGACATGCAAAATGCAAAAAATGCCTCTCATATAGCTTCGCCACATGTGGAAAGTGTATCTGCATTGATGAGAACTCCCTTAACCAGTATGCCGAAAACTCCACAAAGGCCTTCACAGACAGAAATTACCAACCAGTCCTAGTTCATTTTGCATATGTATGCCTTGGTGTGTGTTCGTGTATATGTGTGTGGGTGTGGGTGTTTGTTTACCTATCCTTTTTCCCCCAAGGTAAGTCTTTTCTCTCCCAGGATTGGAATGACTCCTTACCCACTCCCTTAAAACCCTCATCCTTTCCTTTTCCCTCTCTGTCCCTGCTCTTTCTGATGAAGCAACCTTAGGTTGCGAAAGCTCAGTTTTGAGTGTGTGTATGTTCTTACTTTATTTGTGTATCAATGAACCGGTGCCTTCTCGCCTGGTAAGTCCAACTTTCTTTACGTTTTATAAATATTATTCCAAACAGCATTGTTTTCCTCTATAATATATATGTGTGTATATCTCCCCTTTTTCATACTGAACCTCATTTTTCACCTGACATCACCTCTGCTTGTTGTATCCCCACCCTTATCTTCTCTCTCCACTTTCCCCCCTCCTCCACTCCTTCCCCCTCCCATCCCTTCCACTTGCCGTGAGTCAGACTGTGTTGGGCAGCCAGAGATTGCTGACGGGTGTGGATGAGTATGTCTGAGTGTTCTCTTTCTGAGGAAGGCAGCGGCCGAAAATTTAGAATTGTGTGTGTGTTTGTGTGTCTTTTATTTGTTGTCAGTCAGCGGCTCAACGTTCATCTTTACGCTGAGTTGATCCCTATCTACATATTATTATTAAGAAACACATATCATTTATGTTTGCTACATTTTCAGTAAAAGTTAGTTAATTAGAAAATATGTGTTAACACATAAATGATTGGTGTTGTGATTGCAGGTGTAAACTACACTCCATCTTACACAGGCCTCGAGGGCCCAATGGATACGACCGGCCGATATGTCATCCTCCGCCCGAAGGCATCATCGGATGCAGCATGGAAGGGGAAATGGTCAGCACTCTGCACTCCAGGCCATTTGTCAGTTTTCCAAACCAGAGCAGCTACTTATCAATCAAGTACCTCCTCAATTGGTGTCACAAGGGCTGAGTACATCCCTTATGCCAAAAGCTCTTCGCAGACTTGGATGGTGACTCATCCAAATGCTAGTCAAGCTCAACAGTGCTGAACTTCGGTGATATAACATAACCAGAGTATCCACTGCGGCAAGGGGTAAAGGTGTCAAGTAGTTAATATTTGAGATAATACCTGTGAAAATTAATATACTTATAGTTTTAGGTCTGGTACACTTCATGGCTGGTGTAGAAGTTAAACTGGGATTTTTCAGTGCTGTATGTTTGTGTGTTTAATCAGAGGTACTCTAATACACAAGAAATCGTGGCTTTGTACATTGCCATGTTGAAGGACCCATGTTTTTGAAATCTTTTGAATGGACACACAACCAATATCTTTAGTTCTTTAAATATATTTCACTTAGAAACAGCAACTCAAAATTAGAAAACTATTTGGTGAAAACAGTTACACTAATCCTCCCACCTTCAGACATTTTAATGTTGAGAATTACACACATATGGTAAAAGATAAAAGATTAGCTTCAGTTTTTATACATACATTTGTGGAAGCTTAGTATCGACAGTCGAAACAATCAGTATGTTTAGCAAACATGTTATATTCAATGTAGATAGGAAAGAAAAATCAAATGAGGAAAGAGCTGAATGGAGTTAACATAAATAAGTCACCACTTACCAAACATTAATCACTAAACTAACAATGGACAGTCGAGGCTGAAATTCAACAATACAATAAGCCACAGACAGGCATGTAAAATAAACAATCATACACACAAAGCATAGCTTTCAATCACAGCCTTCATCATGAAATAAAAAAAACACATTCACACAATCATACATATGCAACTCACTAAGACACAAAGACCATCTCTGGCTGCTGTGTTCTGAGTGTAAATGCAGCAGTTGGAGATGAAGGTTGTGTGTTAGTGAATTGTGCATATATCACGGTATCAATGAGTGTGATTGTGTGCTCTGTTCTGATGAAGGTTGTGACCAAAAGCTTAAGTTGTGTGGGGATGATTGTCTTTTATATGAGCCTGTCTGTAGCTTGACAACTGGCTTTGTGATGAGTTACAACCTATCCTCATTCTCTTGTTAATCACTAAACTGTTAAATAAAAAAAAAAAGACATTTAGTATTTCTTGATAAAAACTAACCTTTGGTTTTCAGCACACACAAGCTTGTTACACAAATCACTGGGCAACATCAAAATTAGTCTTTGCGGCCTTTAGTTCTTCTTCAATTTTTGCAAAACGACCCTCATATTCCTTCCTTAGAGCAGTTTGTGCCTAAAATCAAAAGAAAACCACTAAAATAAGTTACAACTGTCCAATTAAAGTTTGAAAGTCAGAAAGAGGTACTGGACATATCACATGTGAACAAATGAGAGAGATAGAGATAGATAGATAGATAGAGAGAGAGAGAGAGAGAGAGAGAGAGAGAGAGAGAGAGCACAAAAAGATGAAGAGACAGTGGTGAGAGAGCACGAAGAAATTCTTCAGTAATTCGGCCAACTAAACACAGGTACATGTGTGGATGTATGCTTCTGAGAGTCTTGTGAAACATACAAACAAAGCCACCAAGACGTAAGTTAAGATCAAAGTATAATAAAAATATACAATAAATCAACAGCTATAACAATAATGATTTTATTAAATGGCAACCAGTTGATCTTATTAGTGCCATTTTCAGGCCATTAAGAAATCCAGGACAAAAATCTGATTTGTATGGCTGAGTTTAACTGGATTCACAGATTCCTATGGGCATAGCAGTTGCTGTCTTCTTGGATTTCTTGATGGCCTAGAGATGGCACTAATGAGGTGCTGAAACTGATTGCCAGTTACTGAAATCATTATTGTTATGGCTGTTGGTTTTCATATATATTTAATATACTTTGATCATAATTTCAACCAGCCGTTTTCCAACACACCACATTAGTATGGAGCTACATCAAGAAAGTAAGTTGTGATTCTTCAGTTTCTCCCGGCGTATTTGATAATCAAAATATCCACGAGTGTACTGCCGGTCTATAGTGTCCAACGGGCACAATATTTTGGCGATCATACATGTTGCCATCATCAGGTGAACTGACGGACTGAGCTCCTGAAAATGCGCCGGCACGGAGATCCGCACGCTACGGCTGCTCGAAGGGAACTGGGTTCAAGCCCGGTAGCAGGCCATTTAAATACCCTCGGCCCGCGGAGCGACCCCTGCATGGTCTCTAACGACACAGTCCCAGTATCTCAACGTCTGTACCAAAATCCTAGTGCCTTCATAGTCCATCGCATGATTCTCCGACAAACAATGTTCAGCGACCGCCGACTTGCTCGGATACATCAATCGTGTGTGCCTCTGGTATTCAACGCATCGATCCTCGACGGTACGCATTGTCTGTCCAATATATGAATTTCCACACTGACACGGAATCTGGTACACGCCAGCCTTCCTGAAATCGAGATCATCTTTGGCACTCCCCACCAGTGCACGAATTTTATTCGTCAGACAAAAAACAGTTCCAACCTGGTGTTTTTTTAAAATGCGGGCGATCTTCCCCGAGAGTGTTCCGGTATATGGAACGTACGCATTGCCTACATCCTCCCTGCGTTCTTTCCATATACTGGAGCACTCTCGGGGAAGATCGCCCGCATTTTGAAAAAACACCAGGTTGGAACTGTTTTTTTGTCCGCCGAATAAAATTCGTGCACTGTTGGGGAGTGCCAAAGATGATCTCGGTTTGAGGAAGGCCGGCGTGTACCAGATTCCGTGTCAGTGTGGAAAATCATATATTGGACAGACGATGCGTACCGTTGAGGATCGATGCGTTGAACACCAGAGGCACTCACGATTGATGTTTCCAAGCAAGTCGGCGGTCGGTGAACATTGTTTGTCGGAGAATCATGCAACGGACTATGAAGGCACTAGGATTCTGGTATAGACGTCGAGAAACTGGGACTCCATCGTTAGAGAGGCCATCGAAATTCGCACAAGTGACGACCTCATAAACCGTGACTATGGCTATAATCTTAGCAAAGCTTGGGAACCAGCGATTGGGTTAATTAAGAGTACATCTAGCAAAGGTAACGAAGTGACGACCACGGCGGACATAGCCCTCACACCGACGTCATCTCAGACGCTGGCGCAATCGGTTCCACGGCGCGGGGCGCGGACCGTGGAGGAGTCGCTCCATGGGCCGAGGGTATTTAAATGGCCCGCTACCGGGCTAGAACCCAGTTCCCTTCGAGCAGCCGTAGCGTGCAGATCTCTGTGCCAGCGCGTTTCCAGGAGCTCAGTCCGTCAGTTCACCTGATGATGGTGACATGTATGATCGCCGAAATATTGTGCCCGCTGGACACTATATACCGGCAGTACACCCGTGGATATTTTGATTAAGAAAGTAAGTTAGTTACATGTTCCATGGTCACTTTGCACAAAACATTGTAATGTAGTAGAACGAGTTGGTGTTAAGGTTATTAACTCTTACTTCAGTGCTGGTTGCAGAACGATTTATGGAATTCACAATCTCTTCTTACTCTCTTGTATAACCTGGCGACATTTTGCCCTCGCTACCCGAAAGGCTGCAATATTATCAGCAGTGGGTTGGTGCTTGAATTTACACAGAGCCGCTCGTCTAGCCCATATAGCAGAGTGGCAGTCTTTACTCCACCAAGGGACTGGCTGCCTTTTCAACCATTCTGCTGACTGTGGAATGGATGCTTCACCAGCATGATGGATCAGTTGCATACTATGATCCACCCATTCCTGAACACTATCTCTTCATTCAATTGAACTAGATGGCTGAACAAAGTCCAGTCTGCCTGACGAAGCACCAATCATGGCTGGGTTCTGGCTGGTACCACTGGGCTGACAGATGAATCTAGAGGGGGAAGTGGTCCCTTCCATGTAGGTCATCAACCACTTCCCATTGAAATGATTGGGAAAGGGCTGGATAAGAGAGTTAGAGATCAACAGCAGAGAATGATCCTGTCACAGCACAGAAGTGTGTTCTATGGGCTGTATTCAGCAAATGTGCGCTGGATGACAAAAGACTCCTCTCAATTGATCTACCCCTGTGGCAGGTAGTTGTAAGGCCTCAAACACATGCATGCATTAAAATCACCATACAGGATGAATGGGTGGGGGAGCTGAGTAAGAAGATGATTTAGAGTAACTTCATCGATGGTATTGTGCGGGGGCAGATAAAATGAGCATATTGTCAATGGTTGATGCAAATGCACAGATACTGCAACTGCCTGCAGGTATGTGGTAAGCAAGACAGGTTTGGAGGGGTAAGTGGCATTGATGAAAATAGCACTCCACCTTTTGTTCAGACACCAGCTATGAACTATACATCCACCCAGACAGAGCCCCACTTGCCTGGGTAGGCCTTATATAACTGAGGAGTGGCAGGTTCCTCAGAGGTTGCTCGCTAGCGACTGTTTAACCTCAACAGCCATGCATCTCCTCGGCATGTAGCACACCTTGAGATTGAGTTTTTTTTTTTTTTTTTTTTTTTTTTTTTTTTTTTTTTTTTTTTTTTTTTTTTATAGAGGTTTGTACCGTCCTCACGACCCGAATGATTAAGCCAAGATCCTCGGGCTCTGAAACATACAATGTTTCACCGTCGCTCTGAATGATGGTCATTGAAGCACGCACAGAGCTTAAGGTTTATCGGACTGTTGGCGCGACACAACCCACGGCTCAGGCCCCCGGGTTCGCCAAGCTTGTACTCACAAGGAGAACACCAAGTATGGTACCAACGGATTTTGATGGGTCGTAGGTATATTGTGAGGGAATTCCTTCAGAACATTAACCTAAAAGGATTTATTCCAATGGGCCTTGCTTTCTGAGAAAATCAGATCAAATTCGCAGCAAATTACCAAGCGTAACGTGTCTACTTAATTTAAAAATTGTTCTGCCACGGGGTATCAAATCTGGGTCTCCTGCATGGAAGCCTAGCACCTTGCCGATTACACCACGCTGTCTCGCTGAGCAGTAACCGCCATGTATAAGTAGACAAGTTACGCGTGGTAATTTGCTGCGAATTTGATTTCGATTTTATTAGAAATCAAGGCCCATTGGAACAAATACTTTTAGGTTGATGGTCTGGAGAAATTCCCTCACAACATACCTATGACCCATCAAATTCCGTTAGTAACTTACTTGGTGTTCCCCTTGTCAGCAAATTAATCTTGAGCCCCTATGGGGTGTGATATTTGCCCCTGAAGGACATTGAGCTTCAAGAAGCTCTGGAGAGGAGTCAAATGAAAGGTCAGGTATGATGACCTCTATGTGGCCTGAAGGTTTATTTGCCATTTTTATCTATGCCTGACTCTTTCCAGATGTGTTTTTGAATTTGGTGGTCTTGACTGTATTGACAGCAACAGAAGAAGGGACAGAACGCACATTTGGAGTAGGCTCTGGCAATGGATGGTGGCAGGAGCTTACCAGCTGTCTCTGCTGGTGAGGGTGCCAAGAGGTCTGTATTGTTGACATCAGTGGCTTTTTCTAAAGTTCTTGGAGGGGCTTCATTCTCAGAAACAACTGCAGCCTGACAGGTGCATTGACAAACACAGGTGTTGGTGCTGACACTAACTACTTCCATTCGAGTTGAATCATTAACTTTGGTAACTGCTTTATGAATAACAGCAGCGAAAGAGATGGCAAATGCAGGAGGTTGCATGGCCTTTTAGACTTTCTTGGCCTTTGCATAGGAAATGAATTTTGTTGTTTTGATTTCATGAGTTTTCTTCTCTTGCAGGTAGACACTGCAGTCCTTACTCCAAACCGCATGTTCTCCAGAACAGTTGACACACTTCAGAAGAGGTGAAAAAGGTTCTCTATAATGGTTAGCTTTCCTGCAGTTGCCACAGGTAGCAATGCCATTACCGTCCTGCTTAGCATGACCCAATTGCTGGCACTTAAAGCAGCGCATTGGGTTGGGAAAAGAGAGCCATACTCTTAGGCAAAGGAAGCCTGCTTTGACATGTTAAGGGAGTTTTGGGCTATTGAAGGTGAGGAGAAGGAGTCAGATTTTATTAACTCCCCACCCACCCATTTCACGAAAGGCTGTACATCAACAATACCTTCTTAAGCCTATTCACCTTTCAGTTCTTCAGTTGGAATATTCACCAGATCCCTGCATGTTACTACACCTTTACTGTGTGCCATGCAATTCTAGTTCAATGGAATATTTGCCAAGACATTTGGCTATCAGCAGATTCATAACTTGCTGTGAACTGGCCATTTTGACTAACAATGTCTCATCATGGAGTCATTTGTCAGATTTCAAATTACCAGCAACACCCTCAAGACCTTTCTGAATGTAAAAGAGTGAAACATTTTCAAAGCTATCCCCTTTATGTTTAATTACCAAAAACACATTCTGGCTAGGAGCGTGTGTTGTGTTACTATTCCAAAAGCTCTGCATAATACTTCCTGAATCCGAAGGCCTGACAAACCTAGTTAGGTTGGGTACACCCATCCCACTAAGAGGTTTAAAGATACTTGATAGATCCATATCCTTCCCATGAGCAGCTAGGGAACTAAATGTCCACCTAGACAGAGCTCCTTATGCCTAGGTAAGCTAATACAATTGAGGCTCGGCAGTACCCCAGACGCTGCACGCTAGTGACTGTTTCACCTCAGCAGCCATGCATACCGTCAGCACGTAGCACACTGAGACTGAGATTTTTTTTATAGAAGTATTTCCTTCCTTGCGACCCAGGCAGTCAAGCCAAGACACCAATTCCCTGGTACACACAGCGTTCCAATGCTGTGCCACATGCTGTTTGCTGAAGCGTGCCCAGAGGTTACGGTATCAGAGGACTGGAAGCACTAACCAGCCCTCAGCTCAGGGACCCTGGGTTTACAGATGAATAGAAAGGCTGGTATAGTCTGTCCTTGGGAAAGATCAGTTTGGATTTAGGAAAAATGTAGGAGTACTCACATTATGACCATAATGTAGGTTACAAAAAGGCAAACCTACATGTTTAGCTTTTGTTGATTTGGAGAAAGCTTTTGATAATGTTGACTGGAAAACACTCTTTCAAATTTTGAAGACAGCAGGGGTAAAATGTGGGAAATGAAAAGTTATATAAAACTTATACAGAAGCCTCACAGCAGTCATAAGGGTTGAAGGGTTTGAAAAGGACCCAGTGGTTAGGAAAGTAGTATTAAATGGTTGTAGTCTTTCCCCAATGTTATTCAGTCGGTACATTGAGGAAGCTGTGAAGGAATGTAAGGAGAAATTAAGAGAAGGAATTAAAATTCAGGGAGAAGAAATAAAAAACTTTGTGCTTTGCTGATGACATTTGCCAGTGTTATGAAAAGTGATATACCTACATACCTGATGTAGTAAGAAGGTGCCTATGTTTCTTTGTCCAATAGTGGAGGTCAAGAGATTTGTATCCAAGATTGTCATAGAATCACCCAGGCCTCTACTTAAGCCTTCCACCCGCCTCCAAATCAAATGACTGCAATCTGCTATGGGAAAGCTGCTACAAATAGATAACTGCACTTCCACCCAATAAATGAGGCTAGTAGCCTTCACCTAATCTGCCAGACACCTGTAGGAACTGAGGAGGGCCTCTGAATCCAGGTGGAAAACATCACTGGTGTGGACATGAGAAATGATCCACTGGATGCACTCAGTGGTCCTCTCGTCACTGGCAGAGCATCCTCATCATCTTAGATAAGACTTTCCCCCTCCCCTCCAACAAGCAAAGAGAGTGGACACTAGCCTTCTTTCCTGAACTTTCTGTTATTTATCTTGGGATCTCCATAATCCACCTAAGACTGGAGCTCCCATTGATAAGAATATATACATTCTGCACTTGTCTGGACATTTCAGGAAGAATGGCCTCTGCTGGAATAGACAAAGCTGCCTGTGGTGGCCGAGAAGTACTACTAACAGTTGGGTCAGAATCTCAAACCTTTTACTGAAGCATAAGAGACAGCCTCACAATTGCTACCCAATTTCCCCTTCCACCCAGAGATGGTGACATACAGGAGTGTTTCATCACTGAATGACTGCAGGAGGATACAAGATGAAATGTTCAAATCTTGTAAATCTAAGGGGATTAACGACTTTGGTCATCAGTCCCTAGGCTTACAAACTACTTGAACTAACTTACACTAAGTACAACACACACACACACCTATGCCCGAAGGAGGACACAAACCTCTGACGGCAAGCAGAGGAGCACTCCACAGCAAGAAACTTTAGAGTGCTTGGCCACTCCACTGCAGCTGATACAAATGATGTAGACAAAATTTTTAGTTGTAGATGTATAAAAATGGAAACTAAAACAAATATTTTGTCAAACAATCCAGTAATGTCTGAATACAACATTAATAGTGAGTTGTTGATACAGTAAAGTTGATTAAATATCTAGATGGGTAATTGAAAAGTGACATGAAATTAAATGAACAGCAATATTACCTAATGTTTCCAAACAAGATCAACCTGTTGTTCTATTCTTGACTGCTGAGGAACAAACACCACAGGCAGTCCATCAGAGATGGATAAGGGGTATGGGGCAGGATGTCTGTCAAAAACCACTGTTGTGAAATGGTATGCCAAGTTCCATTTAACAAAGGGTGCTGTTGCTTTATGATAATGCATGACAACGTATAACTAATATAACACAGAAATTATGCCACCTCAAGTGGAAGACACTCAAGCTCAAATTTAAATAATCATATCATCAACAGATAATGATTTCTGGATGAAATAAATTTTATTTAGAATTTTTTCATTTATCTACTTTCATGCAAAGCATAAACCGATTGATACAAGTATAAGATGAGATTTTTTTTTTTTTTTTTTTTTTTTTTTTTTTTTTTTTTTTTTTTTTTTAAGAAAAAGAAAAACCTTGAATTATGAAGTGTAAACCAAGCAAGTATGTGTCGGAAAACACCAACTATATTTTAATAATAACAATAGTTAAAAGTACAGATAGTTGCACTCCAGGTTCAAAAACAAACAAGCAAATGGAAATAGGTAAAAGATAGTAGACATTTACACATCTATAAAAAGGTAAAAGTGTGAATCATAAAACAACTTCCTCTAACTACCATACTACCTCAACCAAGGGTCTTTTCAAGAAAAAAATTCTAGTCCCATGTCAAATCAGTATGCAGGTCAAAGACCTTTATGCAGTCACTCGTTGCTCATTCTGGGGTGGTGACACAAAAGGAAAGCTGAAGTATCACATTTAAAATATCATTCATGTAGGAGGATCATACAAACATATCATTTGACTATCGGACATACTTCCAAACAGTAGGCATAATAACAAGAATCACTGGTGTACAGAGGCAGCTGAGAAAGTTGAAAATAAATAAATCAGCAGATCCAAATAATATCACAGTTTGTTTTTAAAAGAGTACTCAGTTGCATTAGCTCCTTACTAATGAACTCTGGTCCAGTGCAAAGTCCCAAGTGACTGGAAATAAGCACACGTGACTCCTGTTACGATAGGTAAAATTATGGATTTGCAAAATTGCGGTAGAATTCTTGAACATATTCTCAGTTCAAACATAATGAATTTCCTGGGGACAGAAAAGTTTCTTGAATGATATCTTGCAAGCTGTCAATGAAGGGAAACAGTCGGACAGCATATTCCTTGATTTCCAAAAGATATTTGGCATGGTGTCACAATGCAGACTGGTAAAGTATGGACATAAGGAATAGGTTCCCATTTATGTGAATTGTATGAAGAGTTTTTACATAACAGCACCCAGTATGTTGTTCTCAAGAATGAGTATTCATCAATGATAAGGGAATTATTAGAAATGCATCAGGGAAGTGTAGCAATGTCTGACTGGTGCATGGAAAGGTGACATCAATGAGATGACTTAAGATATAATTTCAGTTGGTGTGATGAATGGCTGCTAGGTCTAAATGTAAAATAGTGTAATGTGATGCACATGAGTTGGGGGGGGGACCCCACAATGTTCAAATACAGTATTAGTAGTGATCTACTTGACACAGGTGTAACATTATAGAGAGATATGAAATGGTAGGTGGACTATTGACTTCCATTAATTTGGAAAATTTTGGGATTATGAGGCGACCACATTAGGACACTAGTATGACCCATTCTTGAGTACACCTCAAATATTTGGGATCACCACTAGATCCTTTTAAAGGAAGACACAGAAGCAATTCAGAGGTGGGCTGCAAGTTTTGTACTTACACTTTTGATTACTAGGGTTGTGTCCGAGTGGTTCGGCCGAATCCATTATTCGCCGAATCTAGCACACTGGCTTCGGATTCGAGATTCGGCGCATAATGGCCTAATACTACCGAACCCTGAATCCAAAGTGTCAATACGGAAACCTTCAGTTACGAATTTTGGAGTTACTTTGCATAACAGTGTGCTTTCGTCTGCGGTATTTATTTTAATTTCCATAGATCAGAGGAAAAACGCTATTTCACAAAACGAAACGACCTCACTGAATAGTTCTGATAAATGGCGCTAGGAGCCGCCGCAAGTAACTTTTCCCTTCTACAAAGGCGACACAGACTTGTTTAGCAGGCGAAAATATAAATACTGGCTAAACCTTTTGCGCTCGTAAAAAAATTTCTTCACGTAAATACCAACAATACATAAGGCTTTAGGACTCTTGCCTCATTCTGATTTCACGTATTGTTTCGTCGAATTTTGTGAAGTGCTGGGATATGTAAACTGTAATGAAGCACTAGGATTTCAAGAAGAAAGTTATTTACTATGTGGGGAAAAAAAGTTCTAATGGTGCACCATCCAGGCGGGATGACATCAATTCAGCAACCACTTGACGTTTCAATAAATCGTTTAAGGACAAGCTTAAACGCATGTACACCGGCTGCCTTTCGAAAAGTGCCAGACAACTGACACAAACCAGTCATGTAAAATGCGCAAGTGTGTCAATGGAATGATGATATGTGGAAGTGGGTTCCAAATCAGATTGCGTATTACGGTACTGGTATCTAATGCTATTATAAACATTTTGTAAAATTTGTATTATAAGACTAATAAAATTGTTTTATATTTCCGCATTTAGTTTCATAGAATAGCCGTACATTTGAATTCTAAAAGCTACTATGTAAAGCCGACTGGCAAGCGAAGCCTGTGTTGCGTCAATACGCCTGACGCTACAACCACTGCCTTCGTGCTACAACTTACGTGATTTTCTATTAGGGGCAAGGGATTGTTCCTATGAATCGTGATTCGTGAATTCTACACTCTTTTCGCCATAAGAATAGTACAAATGTAAACATGTAATTTTCCATGTTAGTCGGACGGAATTTAAATGTAACAGATAACAAACCCGAAAGACAACGTCGAACGCGGAAGAATACGTATCACATAAATGTTTACATTTGTATTATTCTCATGCTGAACGGGAATAGTTAGAAATGAAGCACGGCATGTGACTTCTAGTACTGATTTTTAAATCCTCAACAAATAAAAATTCTGTGCGGACTTGCTATGTGATCTTAAATGTTTGAAAGAAAAAATGAATCTAGAAAATACCCTTGCTTAACCTTCCAGAATGCGCAATCTGCGCGTTACTTTTCGCAGTTCTGAAATGTCTTCGTGGCAATAACAAGTACACACACGTCGAATAGACGCGGATTTCTCAGTGTCTGAATGTCCTGTCCGTCACTCGTGGAATACCTTATATGTCACTATCAAATTATTTAATGTTTACAGATCGTATTTTTTAAGAATCTATTTTTTAACTTCCAAAATATATTACTCTTCTTTTCAGGTTTTATTTATGAGTCTTCGCCTTTGAAAAAAAAAAAAAAATCCTTTCTTTTCGTTGTTTTTTATTTCACAATACGAAACATTTTGTAACAGAGTGAAAAAAGCTTCTTATTATCTTTTAGACCAGGATATATATCGAAATGTTTCATTCAAATTTCTTTTAAGGGTAGGGGTATTAAAAAGATCCTGAAGTTTGAAAATAAAAATCTAAGTGAAATTTTAATTTCTTAAAATTTACTGTTAATATTGTCATTTGGGATTCAACCCAGAAGGCTATATCATCATCACTGGCTGTGACAGATTAGTAATTCTTTTTAAATAGATGTACTTGAGTTGACACATTATTTGGGTTTGAGATTCGGAAGATTCGATTCGGGTTCGGTATTCGGCACACATTTTATTTCAGATTCTGTATTCGGATTCGATTCGGTAAAATTGGGGTTCGACCCATCCCTATTGATTACCATGAAATGCTTCAGGAATCCCTGGAGGGAAGATTATGATTTGTCAAGAAACATTACTAATGGCCAGTATTTCCAGCTGGAACAAAAAGGGAAGTAAGTAGTAGAAGTATGAGGTATCCTCTGAAATTCACCATATGTGGCTTGTGGAGAAGTATGTACAGTAGATGTAGAATGTGAAGGCTGAATCAACACTACTTTTTTCCCATCTGCCACATTTTTCCTCTTGTCTGCTCCTCCCCTTTTCACCCTCATCCCCTTTTCACTGCATCCCAAATCGGCCTCTAAGATTTCCATACCTCTAGCAAGCAGTGTGGATATTTTTACACCCATCTGTGCCCTGCATCTTTCCCCTTCCCCTTCTGCCCTCCCCCCCTGGCCCACCAAATTGTACTCATTGATAAATTGATTGGTGTGTTTGCCTGTGTGTGTGTGTGTGTGTGTGTGTGTGTGTGTGTGTTTGTTTACCTTTCCTTTTTTGCCCTAAGGTAAGTCCTTCCACTCCCATGATTGGAATGACTCCTCATCCACTCCCTGAAAACCCGCATGCTCCCCTTTTTTTTTCTTTCAATGATTCAAAAGTCGTCATTGAGTAGCTATAACAGTATATGCCTTTAAAAATAAATAATACTTAGTTACACAGATGGAAGTTAACCCTTTGCTATTGAAAGTATCGATCCCACTTTGATAACGGTTGTATGTTGCAAACGAATCGGCAGATTAAAATTGTGTGCCAGAACCGGGACTCGAACCTGGGACCTTTGTTGATAGATCTGAAGCATTGAATTAAAATTTGTGGTGTGGACCTCCATGCTTACCAGGTAGACTTCTTAACCGTTAGAGTACCACACCACTAACGGTTAAGGCGCCTCGGAATAGTCTATGTACGATTTCCCTCTACAACACAGATATCCTTTCTTCCAGGAGTGCTAGTCTTGCATGGTTCGCAGGAGAGCTTCTGTGAAGTTTGGAAAGTAGGAGGCGAGGTACTGGCGGAAGTAAAGTTGTGAGGCAGTATCATGAGTCGTGTCGGGATAGCACAGTCAGTAGTGTGCTTGCCCGCGAAAGGCAAAGGTCCCAGGTTCGAGTACTGGTTCCGACACACAATTTTAATCTGCCAGGAAGTTTCATATCAGCGCACACTCCGCTGCAGAGTGAAAGTTTCATTCCGAACATTTCTTTCTGTTATGATTTTGATCTGTGCATTACATTCCAGCACCATAATCAAAGAATTAATATTTGTAAATGCTTTTTATTATTATTTTTTATTATGTAAAGGAGACAGGGCCCTCACTCATTTAATTCAAAATATTAGATGATGAGTATCAAAGGTTACCTTAAATGACAGAGTTGAATTGTTGGTCTGTGCATTGAACAGAGCAGATATGAAATTTTAGTAAAGGCAGTTATAGATGACCCACTTAATTACAGGCCAATATTGTTGACATCAGTTTCCTGTAGAATTTTGGAGCATGTTCTCAGTTCGAATATAGTAAATGTCCTTGAGATGGAAAAGCTTCTTTCTATGAATCAGCACTGGTTTAGGAAACATCGTTCATGTGAAACTCAGCTTACCATTTTCTCACATGTCTTATTGTGAACCATGGGTGAAGGGCAACAGGCAGGTTTTATTTTTCTCAATTTCAAAAAGGCGTTTGACATGGGGCCACACTGCAGATTGATAACGAAGATGCGAGCATATGGAATAGGTTCACAGATTTGTGACTGGCTGGAAGACTTCCTACATAATAGAACACAGTACATTGTTCTCGACAGCGAGTGTTCATCAGAGACGAGTGTATCGTCAGGCATGCCACAGGGGAATGTGATAGGACCGCTATTATTTTCTATCTATATAAATGATCTGATGTAATTTGTAATTTGTGGCTGTTTGTTGATGATGATGTGTTGTATGGGAGGGTGTAGTCTTTAATTGACTGTAATAGCATACAGGATGGCTTAGACAAAATTTCTAGTTGGTGCGAAGAATAGCAACTAGCTCTCAATGTAGAAAAATGTAAGGTGATGAGCATGAGTAGCAAAAACAATCCCATAATGTATGAATACAGCATTAGTAGTGAGCTTCTTCAAGGAGTTGTGTTGTTCAAATATCTAGGTGTAACATTGCAGAGCAATATGAAATGGAACGAACATGTAAGGACAGTTGTGAGTAACGCAGACAGCTGACTTCGGTTTACTGGGAGAATTTTGGAAAGATGCACTTCATCTGTAAAGGAGACCACATATAAAACACTTATATGGCAACGTCTTGAGTATTGCTCAAGTGTTTGGGACCTGCAGCAGATCAGTTTAAAGGAAGACATAGAAGCAGTTCAGAGGCGAGCATCCAGATTCGTTATTGGTAGGTTCAACCAATTTGCGAGTGTCAAAGAAATGCTCTGGAAACCCAATTGGGGATTGCCGGAGGAAATACAACATTCTTTTCCTGAATTTCTGTTGAGGAATTTAAAGCTGAGTGTAATACGATCTTCCTGCCGCCTACTTACATTTTGTGTAATGATCACAAACACAAGATAAGAGAAATTAGGGCTCCTATGGAGGCAAATAGGCCTTCTTGGGAGTGGAATAGGAAAGGAAATGCTTAGTAGTGGAACAGTATACCCTCCACCACGCACCTCTGTGGAGTATGTATGTAGATGTAAACCACTGTACTTTCCAACTAAACTGATACACAGACAATGCAAGATTCCAAATTGAGGCTGACATATCTGTACACAAAATCCTACCAATCTGGTCCACCTACAGGAGCAACTAGATATATAGAGAAGTTGCATTATATTGGAAAAAAAGAATTTCAGAGTGTTTAAAAATGTCACACCAACCTCAGTTATTGTTACTTCCCTTAAGGTGTTATGACTTGAATCCAGTAAACATCTGCCTTGGATACACAGAACAAGCATATTCAATTTCCTGCTACATAATGTTAACATTAAATTTTTATTTTTTTAAGTATGAGTTCAATATTTGTTATTCCACCTGTACTTTTATTTTGGTTTGTTTTTTTAAATTAACATACCTTTTCCTTTTCAGCTTGAAATTTCTGTCGCACTTGCTCATGAGCAGCTTCCAGTCGACAGCGTCTCCGCTCATATAACTGTGTCAAACGCATACGCTCTGCCACACCTCTGTCTACTGTAGCTGCATCAACCTCACGTTTCACACGTACCATTTCATCACGGTCACGGTGAACTTTAGCGAGAGCTTTCACTTCATCTCGTCGTGCACTTTGCAAACGTCTCATAACTTCTGCTGTTTCACGATCCAGTAGAGCTCTTAACAACTTCATCTGTGATGCTTGAGATGCTGCCATCAACTTCTCCAATGCTGAGAAAACCTGTATGAAAAATACTACTATTAAACCACTTCCAATGTTTACAAAAATATTTTGTTCCACCCTTAAATCAGTTAGCATCTGTGGTGTTTACCTGACACACAGTTTTCATGTAATGAACAGACTGTTTGCACTAGTTCATAAAATTCATCATAATTTAGTACTCTTGCTTTCTATCATGTTACAAGTACAAGGAAAAGGGGCTAAAAAATCTCAGTGAAGTAAGTATTGTGTGATGTTATGGGAGTGCTTAGCAAAACATGTTAAGAATATTACTAGCAAATGCTTTCTAATATTCTGCTAAATTATATTTATTATTTGGATATTATTTATCAACAGAATTTAAATGAGAAACTTTTACATGTTTATGCCACAATAGTTACATTTAATTAATGAAGGGAAAATATAGCTTTTAAATCTTGAGATACATTTCAACACCAATTAAAATAAAGCTGAATTAAAAAATTTTCCAACTTTTTGTAAACCATAAATACTTGAGTACAGTAATTTAATAACAAGCTGGTATTCTGTGTCATATTATTTAGCGGTATTACCAGTAGGGTCATCTTCCTGATTTTCTTGAAAGAATGTAAAACTTCCACAATCTCAATAGAAAGTCCAGATTACTACTGACTACACTAAGGGAGCACAGAGTCACAAATAGGCACAATTAAAATTACATTTTTTTTTAGCTTCAACAGCAATAAAATGAGAATAGTTTACAACTCAACACAAAGATGTACGACAAACTGCAACAGGCACATGAAAGAGATATTCACACTTTAGCTATTGGCCACTAGTAGAGGCACCTGTTTGTGGTGAAAATTTCTGTTCGATTTCGTCATTTTTAAAAAGCTATTTCGGTATATTTTTCGCTATTTTTATTTTATTTCATCAAAAATTTCACTAATTTTATTTTCATTTTTAATGAATAAAAACTATAGCAAAAATCAATTACCGTATAGTCTCTCTGCAGCATAACACCTTTTATTTTATTCTGAAAACATGAAAATTGTACATCTAATGAAGAAAAAAACTACTCTGATTTCAAGCCGCACATAAAAACAAAAAATATGGATCAAGGAAATGGATAGAGCAGCCCTTCCTTTGCGATTTGCGCAATCAAATTACTAATTACATCGCAAACTATGACAGGTGTGAGAAACCACTATATTTATGAACACTTTCACTGCTCATTTACTCTCGGCAGCGGCCACATTGTGCATGTAATTATTAGGGAATCACATGGTGTGTTTGTGTGTGTGTGTATGTGAGGGCGTGCAAGCACAAGACTAGCGGTCCATCGTGATTGAGACAAAAATATGACGTAAAGTCTAGTATTGTTGTGTAAAATATATTTTCTTTTTAATATTTGGAAAGGAAATCATGTATAGGCTACATCTTGAGCACTGAAACGATTAGCGTATACTTACCAATGGAGCAGTGAAAGAGTCAAAATATTTTGGAGTTACACGCAACAATCCCATTGAGGCTTCCTTTAAAATCCTTCTGTTCTCATGCAATTTCGTGTTTTCACCCATATAATACTTGCATCGGCGTGATTAAATGTCGTCTCCATGAAAGAAATTACTTTTCTATTAAACTTGGCAGTGTAAAAAGCAAAGTCAGGCTACTTCACAATCGAGCAAAGGTAGCACTTCAAGTATGACAGTTCAAAAGCAGACTGCTTCACGAAAACTATTTACGGTGGCATCTAGTGGTATTTTTTGGAACTACTATTCACAAAACCTACTTATGGCAGCTTTAGCGGCATTTTATGGAATTTCCTGAAGTTGTAAGAGCATTTTTAGATCCCGAAACCTGTAAAAAAAGGGTGCGGTTTGCATTTGGATAAGACAGTTTGTTCATCAACTCGCTGAGTTTCAAATGATCAACTTTTTCCAAGGGGATGCTTGTGTCAAAAGCTCGTGTTGTTGATATCACGAATTCTTCATTGTCCAATTTAGCTCGTTTTGCTACTGCACTGCTGTCTGTAAGTGTAATGTGTCTCTTGTCACCTGTCAACAGCACTTCCTAATTGTTCTTCTTATAGGAAGAACTGCTATTTATATGTGTCCTTTCTTTGCCATTCAATACGCACATTGCAGTATTTGCACATAAGTATTTTCCTTATTTTATCAAATCCATCTGATGTGAATTTTCTTTCACTATCAAAAACTGTTACAACCATGTTAATAACCTACTGCACCAAAACAAATTACTGAAAGAACTAGTGATCAGAAATTATTACAGCCACGCAGTACACAACCAATCACCTGATCAAATAAAGCACCGGAAATGGACTTTTTCACTGTGCAGGAAATGAAGTTGGCAGGACCTGAAAAGATATACATCGAAGTGATGTACAATTGACTGTCATTTATATCTAGAATTTCCGCTAGTACTTTTAATGATTGATGAGATTTCACAAATTTTCACCGTTTATTTTGCAATTTTTCATAAATTTCAATAATTTCGTGACTTTCCACAAAAATTGTAAAATTTTGCAGTTTTGCACTTTGCGAAAAATGGGTGCCTCTATCCATCAGAAAAGAGAGCATTCATACAATCACACACGCACACTTCACAGACACACAACTATCACTCCAAATCATACTTGTTGATGGGATAGGAGGAGATAAGACTTCCCCACAAATCCAAAATCCTCCCTCCACCACCAATAACCAGTCACAAACGAGTGTTCCCCTCATCACCCAATACTATCATCGACTCAAATAACTAAACTGCACCCTTCGCCAAGATTTTTATTTTCTGTCCTCATGCCCAGAAATAAGAGACATCCTGCCCAAGATTTTTCCCACCCCTCCTAAAGTGGTATCTGTTGCCCTCCCAACCTCTATAACATCCTAATCCATCCCTATGCCACCCCAAAACCCAGCCCACTGCCACAGGGATCATATCCCAGTGAAAGGCCCCACTGAAAGAGCTGTAAAATCTACCCACCCAGCACCTCCTACTGCAGTCCTGTAACAGGTTTATCCTACCCAATCAAAGACCAGGTGACCTGTGAAAGCAGCCATGTAATTTACCAACTGTGCTGCAATCACTACATAGCTTTTTATATTGGCATGACCACTAACCAGCTGTCCATTGGGATAAATGGCTACCACCAAACTGTGTTCAAAAATAAGGTAGACCACCTTGTAGCCCAAGATGCAGTGGATCATATGTTTGATTTCAATGGTGTGTGTGTGTGTGTGTGTGTGTGTGTGTGTGTGTGTGTGTGTGTTTGTTTTGCTTCTCTCCCCTTCCCTGCCTCCCCATTTCCTTCCTAATCTTCATCTCATTCCATCCATTTTAGTGAGGGTGGAGGTGATCACTCACAGGAAAATTCCTGTTATAGTGGGTCTTAGAGCTGTCCCTTTTTTTAGAATGAAGGCAGCTCATATACCTGCTCAAAGAAAATGTCTCTAACAAAGGAATCAGTTCTGGCAAATATGATGTAGCCAAGTAATATTAGAATTAGCATAATTCACCAAAATATACAAGGTATTAGAGATAAAGTTAGTGAACTTCTAATAGATGTTGACTCTGATGTTATTGCAGTTTTAGAACACTTATAAAATATTTTTACAATTCAGAGGCTTCCTTCACCAGGTACCAATTAGCTGCCTATTTTTCCAGGAGTTCTTTGCAGTGAGCAGGAGTCTCATGGAAGTGAAAAACAGTATTACATTTAAGTCCACTGATGTTTCTAAACACTGCACTGGAAATATATTTAGTGTTGTGCAAAAGTGGTCCACTGCAATGATTCTAGACTACTAATTCTTATTATTTCAGGGCATATATGCAGACAAGAAAGGGGGGGGGGGGGGAAGAAATATCCTGGATTTTTCCCGTGTAAAATTTTTCCCAGGTTAAAATAACAACTTTGGGGTTGAAATAAATTTTTCCTGGGTGAATTGTGCTTTTTCTGTTATATTTGACTTGGAGCAGTAAAAATTATCAATTCTGTATAAGGTTAATGTGTTATGCACCGGCGTACAACTTCACATTGTTAAAATGCACTTACAACGTCAGTGTATGTATGTATTTATTTATTTACTATTTTTTTCATTGCGCCTAGATGTTGATAATGGTGCGACAATTGATAGGAAGTAAGAAAGGCCAAACATGGTTCAGGTAGAAACAGGCAGTGGGAATGTTGTTTTCCTTTTCTTTTTCATAAATGAATTCACATATATTTCAGTTTTGTCATGACGACACAGAAGTTGTAATTTATCAGAAGGTCGTTTATCATTTACTTTGTTTGGGAAAATACCTGTAGGGTTACGATTTTCATGTATGCTGTTAGACTGTATCCCACCACAACAGCTTTAATTGCTTCTCAAATATATTTTCCTGTTTTCTTCAATTGTGTCATGATTTTTGAGTAAGTGTTATGCATGAATCTAATAAAATAACAAAAGTATTACCATAACATATAATTATTTACGAACTCGTGATTGGCTGTCTTCATTTCTCATTATGTTTTTTATGGATAATAATACTTTCTGACATTGTTATTGTATAATTTGTAATCTGTCTAATGAAGAACTACTATAAATATGATAAGCTAAACTTGAAGCTTAGTTTTTCTTTTTAACATTTGTTACCCTTTAAGATATATTAAAACATATATGTTCAAAAAAATTTTAATAATGGCATAAATGCCTCATCTTCAGAGCTCTAAATTTCTCTAAGTGGTTGGTCCCCAAAACATTGTTTTGGAAGAGAGTCAAAAGGTTCGAAATTTAAGAAATTCGCAGGACATTCTTACTATTAACAAGATAATATTGCATAAAAGCCATTTACTTTGAAATTATAGCTTCTGTACTATTCGTAATTTTTATCTGCAACATGGTAGAAACATTATGTTCATCCACAACACTTTGTTATGAAGCATTGCATACTCTTTGTCCAGACAGCTTTCATACATTTTTCTTTGGCAGATGCTTGTAGGCTATGCACATGGTGTTTTGTTGTTGTAAATCACACCTTTTTTTCCCAACTAAAGTATTATATTCATATTATTCTCCTGTTTATATTTTATTCCTGCAGTATTATTCTGCAGTAGCAGGCTAAAGTAAAGTTCTTTTAAAAATTCCCCAAGTAATTCCTGGATTTTGCCTGAATGAAAATATTCCTGGGTTTTTCCTGGATCTCCTGGTTGTCCTGGTGCATATGCACCCTGTATTTATAGGTCTCCTGACTCTAATTTTAAAACATTTCTGCCTAAGTTTAATTGATAGGAAGTACAAAAAATTAGTAGTATGTAATGATTTTAACATTAATTGTACAAGAAAAAGGGTGTCTTTAGGTATTTTTATTTAGTATTCATTCTTTATTATTAGAGGGGCATTCTGATAGCAGAATAGTGAATGGCCTTTCAGACCATGGTGCATAAATTTTAACTTTAAAAGAGCTTTGTGCTCAAATATCTGTTAGAAACAACTATAAATTATATTAAAAAAGCTAATGCAGTTGGAACAGAGGTCTTTTCAAACCTAATTAAGAAAAAAGATTGGCAGGTGTCTATTGTGTTAATAATATAGACAATAAATATAATGCTTTTCTTAATACATTTCTCGTGACCTTTGAAAGCTACTTTCCATCAGAATGCTCAAAGCAAAATACTACTGCTAACAGGCTACCTGGCTGACAAGAGGAGAAAGAATATTGTGTAGATCAAAGTGCGAATTATTTGAGAATATTAGACATAGTCGGAATCAAGCTGTAGTATTCCATTATAAAAAGTGTTGTAAGGTTTGGAAAAATGTCATTAAGAGGCCAAAAAGTATGTGTTTCGCAAAAAGAATTGTTAATTCTCAGGATAAAATTAAAACCATATGGTCCGTTATGAAGGAAGTATCTCATCAGAAGCACAGAGCTGAGGATGTATTCTCAGTGCATAATGGGAATTATTCTGTTGCTGATATGTCAGTTATATGTACAATATTTAATAATCACTTTCTGTATATAGCAGATGAATTAAACAGAACATTAGCTCTTACAGGTAGTAGGCTCTTAGAAAATAGCATTCTGACACTGTTACCTGAAGTAGTCCTCCATGATACTGATAGGAGGCAGATTGAGTCAATAAATACATCACTAAAGAATGAAAACTCTTATGGATATGATGGGTAATCTAGCAGTATATTTAAGTATTATTCCGCCTCTGTTATCCAAGTACTTAGCCACATTTCTAATTTTCCTTTCAGAATGGTCAGTTTCCAGTTAGATTGAAGTACTCAGTAGTGAAACCACTTTATGAAAAGGGAATAAGGGACAATGTAGACAACTTTAGACTTATTTTTATTCCATCTGTTTTTCCAAAATTACTGAAATGGCTGATTATTCAAGGTTAATTAATCATTTCAGATCCCATAATTTGCTGTCAAATGTACTGTTTGGTTTCAGAAGTAGCTTAAAAACTGAAAATGCTACATTCTGTTTTTGGGCTCAGGCACTTGATGAGTTACATAAAAAACTCAGAACACTAGGCATGATTTAACTAAAGTATTTGATTTTATTGATCCCAAGATATTGTTGCAGAAGTTGGAACATTGTGGAGTAAGGGGAGTAGCTCACAACTGATTTGCCTATTACTTTAATAACAGAAGGCAGAAGGTAATACTCTAATGTTGAAAATGACTGTGATATGTATTCACAATGAGGCACAGTTAAATGGTGAGTTTCTCAGGATTCTGTTCTGGGGCCACTGTTATCCTTCTGTATGCCTTCTAGCATAACAGGAAATTCTAAGATATTTCTGTTTGATGATGACACTAGCTTGGTAGTGAAGTATGTTATTGGTAATATTGATGCAGTATCAAATAAAGCAAAGAAACAAGTTCAGGGCTTGTAGAAAATAAATCAATGCTAAATCACAGCAAGACTCAGCTTTTACAGTTTCTAACACACAGTTCAGCAAAAACTGACACTTTAATTACACAGTATAGGCACATGATAAGTGAGAATGAACAGTTCAAATTTCTAGGCATTCAGATAGATAGTAAGCTTTTGTGAAAACCCATGTTCAGGAACTTGTTCAAAATCTAAATGCTGCATTGTTTACCATTAAAATGGTTTCCGAAACAGAGATAGTTCAACACAAAAAGTAGTCTACTTCGCTTACTTGCATTCGCTTATGACATATGATATTGTTTTTTGAGGTAACTCCTCTGGTTCATAACGGGTATTTATTGCACAGAAAAGGGCGCCTAAAGCATTATGTGGGGTAAGCTAGCGTACTTCTTGTTAACCCCCATTTAGTAGTCTGGGAATTCTAACATTGGCCACTCAATACATATTATCTTTAATATCATATGTTGTTAATAATACTTTGCTATTCCCAAGAGTTAAAATATTTCACTCAGTTAATACTACACAGAAATCAAATCTGCATTTCGATCACACCTCCTTGGCCCTTGTGCAGAAAGGTGTGCAGTATACTGCCACATCGGTTTTTAACCTGCAAGGACCTGTGCGGGAGCATTTTGCTCACAGTAAGTTTAAAACAATCACCATTTAAACAATTTTAAATAGTCAGATATGTGTATTTTCTTATAAACACAACTGTAAATACTTATTTAAACATATTAAGTACATTACAAAATGTTCTTCGACTGTCAGAAAAATGGTATACACATTACACATGATGTTTAAAGGTGTGAGTTATTGAAGGTTGATAAACTGCCACAAAAATTCAAAACACTTAGTAGTAATTCTTGGACTTTCAAGGCAAAACTGAAATGTTTCCTCATGGCCCTCTCATTCCATTATGTCGAGAAATTCCTGAGGGGGGGGGGGGGGGGGAAGCTAATTTCTGTGGTAAGTTCTAGGTTCTTATTCTTATGGCCTGTCATGTGCTATGTGTTCAACTTCATCTACTATGACTCTTTTGTTACAATTTGATGTACTGACTCAGTCCAGGGCCATGGAGACTTGCTCCTCAATTTGGACCTGCAGAACATGACAAATATAAGTAAAATACAGTATGTACATGCTCTATAAGGTCGTGCTGTATCCATTACCACCACTGCCATGCAACCTTCCTGTCCCCTTCTCCCCTCCCATCTCCTGCTATCCCCTCACTGCAGAGTGTGATTTGGACTGCAGCAGCCAGAGATGATGGTTGTGTGTCTGTGAAGTGTGCCTTTGTGATTGCGTGAGTGCTCTCTTTCCCGACAAAGGCTAATGGCCAATAGCTTAAGCGTTTATGTGTGTGTGTCTTTCTTATGTGCCTGCCACAGCTCATCATACATCTTTGCAGTGACTTGTAAACTATCCTCATTCTATTGTTGTATTAAAACCTGGTCTTTCCACTATTACATTTTTAGCTTCCTTTTTTACTGTGCCTGTACTTAATTCAAAATCTCACCAGTGTGAAGAACTTCACATTTTACATAATATGACCGGTTTCTGTTAAAATATGTTTGTCGAAGGTTGAATATTTCTCATTTAATATTCAGCTTTTCTCTTTTTCAGATAATCATTGGACTGATGAACACACACTTTTTCCACAGTGTTTGGGTATTATTTTATATACATATCCTTCAGTGCCAAGTGTTACAGTTTGCCTTTATTATTCAGTATAAGTTTTTATATGCTGTTTTTTTTTGTAAACTTACACCAATACTGTATGGCGGCCAATCAAAAGTTAAAAACTGGTGTATGTTGGCAGAAATTCAGAAATCCCCCAAAGGAAGTTTAAGTCTCACAACTACAGGCCTGCATTTTGTAATACCACAATAATATCATAACTCCTGCTTCCTAGACAGTCACTTTATCCACTCAGCCACCATGGCCTTAGAGATAATGCAAATGCATGGAATATCATAAGCTTTGCTCTGGAAGGCCTGCCACTTACTATTGTTACTGACAATGGCCCCCAATTTACAACTCAAGAATTCAAGTACTTCTGTAGTCAGCATGGCATTCGCCATGTCCTTTCCATCCCCTTCCATCCCAATGGGGAAGTTGAAAGTATGGTATGTACTTTCAAGCACCAGATGCATAAATACATTCAGTCCGCCTTGATCAATGTTGCTTGGGATAGGTTTTTGGCCTTTTATCACTCACACTGCTGGATGACAAAAGACCATCAAATGGTGCTGGAACTTTTCGACAGGATAATGCACCACATCACAGGAACACATCTGGAATGTGACTGAATGTGGGGTCAAATCTCATCATCCCCCTTCCCAGAATCTATGGGAATTAGGTGATTCATGTTTTCATGCGGTGCACTAGCTCCCTTCATCAACATACTATGGCCCCACAACTTCTATGCCAAAATGCATAACACTTTTATTCTTCCTCCCCCCTCCTCCCACTTCCCCCACAGGACACACCAACTATTATACAGAATGTTCTGGTTATATTGTGTTAGGGTAATATTACAGAATTCAGTATGAAGTCTGCATAATACCTAACAGAAAATTGTGATATAAGGACTTACAAGCATGTGAAATATTTATTAGGTGCAAGAATATAACTGTGACCTCTCACGGTTTCATGACATGATTGATAAATAGACAACTTCTGAGTGTTCATCCAAACTGTTGTTACCATTTCTGCACAATACTTTGATGACTGAGCCAGGCATTTTCTCCTTGAGCTATGAGTTTTGTTATTATCTGCCATCACTGCCTCAACTGCAACAAGACAGTTGGCCATTTTTGGTGTGCTGCTGCTATTTATCAGAGTTCAATTCTGACATCCACTATACCCTTTGATGCTCTTTTGCTTTTCATGGCTTGCTGATATTTCATGAAACACAAAATTCTCTCTGTTTTTTTCCAGCTCTGATGCATGTGATAACCAGCAAGATTTTAACTGAGTGAGTTTTGAACCCCAAGACCTCTTTGAATTGAAACCTTGAGCTGTTACAGTTTATTAAATTTTTTGACAACTTTTGTTTTAATAGTTTCCTTAATAATACCACCCCAGTACTTTAGTGTTTTCAGTACAACACTGGTCTCATCATATTTCATTTGATTATTATATTAAAGGCACTGATAGAGGACAAGTGATTTGCTTGGTTGTCTTCTCTGGTTCTATTCCTGATGCTCCTTATATCTATCCTTGACTGTTATGATTGTCTGCCGAACATAAGATATGCCACTTTTCCGTGGAATGCAATAGACTACCATCTTACATAAACATGGACCATCCTTAACATTACATAGAAAACTTTTATCTTTTTTGAATGGATACTGAATACCATGTTTCCAAAGGAGTTAACCAATGAGTTAATATATTGGAGCAGAATAAGATAAATAACATATTTTTTTTATCTCAAAATCCTCCTCAGGAATTCTCTGATGAGACTCTATTTGTCTGAAAATATTCAAGTTATATTGGCCAAAGTTTTCAGCATTGTATTTGGTTGAGCTTTGGAAACAGATGTCATTGCACATAGGTTTTATATATATGTCACATCCATCAGAGTTGGGGAAAGGTTAGTCGGTGTTTTGAATGGAAAAAAACAACAATGTTCCTTAGTCCCAGATGAGAAAAGCTGAGAGTATTTGTGTTTCATGGATTTCACTATGAGAAATGAAAAACAAAACAGCACCACAGAATTTGGTAAACATAAAACATTTAACTTGGCTATAACTAATGACACGAGACTGACTGTAGCTTGCAATCCAGTTGGAGTCCAGTCAGCATGCTGACGTAATAGCAAAAATTGTAGCACTTAAAGAAGGCATCTGGGTTCATTGTTGAAGTACTGTGCAGAAAAGGAAATAACAAATTGGCAGTACACTTGGAGGCTGACTGTTCAAATAATAATAATAACAACAATACTGTAGTGCACGATGTAGTACATTAAGGCTGATTTTTTCTCAAAACTGAATATTATGTTCAATACATAGAATATTATAAATTAATGAAATGCAGCAACCAGTTGCTTGTGGTTATTTATTTTTAACTTTAACGACTGGTTTTGGGGCGCTTGAGTGCCCTTCTTCTGGTCAATTTTTGTACTGTTTTGTACATTAAACAACAGTGCAAAAATTGACCAGAAGAAGGGCACTCAAGTGCCCGAAACCGGTCATTAAAGTAAAAAATAAATAACCACAAACAACTGGTTGCTGCATTTCATTAATTTTTAATCTGAACAGTCGCTGAAATGGATAAAATACTTCAACATAGAATATTCTTATCATTTCTGCTACACTGTACATAAAATTATGCCTATGAAGAGAAATATGTCCCTGTTTATACTTCTGAACTTTATGAAAACTTGTAACCATTGTGACATATTATGGAACATCCATACATTTATTGTATGAATAATAATAATAAATAATAAATCATCATGAGCATCATACTGGTTGCATATTCCTCAGACTCCTACCCAATCTTACCTCATCCTGTCTCCATCCCAATAGAAAGTTCTCCCAATATATTAAATAAATCATTATAATAAGAATTTTAAGTGTGTGCGTGTGTGTGTTTATACATATATCAGATTACACAACTCACCAATTCATGGTACTTTTCATGTAGTTCACGCTCCTGATTTATGTGATCTCGAAACATAGCAAGAAGTCTCTCTGAGTGACTTCGAGGTAGTCCTGTACTACTAGCATGACGTGTTGTTTCCCCTTCACTCTCTGATAGTTCTGATGATTCATGCTGATGTTGGTGATGCTGCGGTTGCATGTCAGTTCTGCAGACAATTATACAAATAGATTATTATATTGCTGAACTCACTGTATTTTCATTGTAAAATATTTAGCTACAGTACAAGAGATTTAAATATTAAATATTACAGTCACTATTATGTGCCACTATCTCTCTATGACTGCATGCAATATGGGCTTTAATAATAGCAAAAACACAAATGATTCCAACAGTTAATTGGATCAAACATAAAATTCAACCAAGAATACCATCAAAATTGCCAAAAGTCAGGTGCACAGTTCCTAATACACTATAACCTCCCTAATCTGGCCTCTTAGTAATCAGGCACACATCTGAAAAGATGCACAAAAACATGAATTACCATGTGCAACATTGTTGTTAGTTAAACTATGCTTAGTTAAAAAACTCTATACAAACTGTTTTTAAATTATCGCATTATCTGCAGTTCTGTATCATTTCCTTTAAAAGGAAACATTTTTTTTTTTGCATCATAATGCTTGAGTATTATGACACACCTAGAGATGGAAAATATATGTGGGAATGAACATAGTGAGAATGTAGAATACTTCTAGTAGGACAGGGAACCCAAAAGAAACCAAGCCTTTTATTCACATTTTAGGAATAACCTTTAATCTCCTTCAAGATTCTTTCCACTTACACTAATACACTTGTTTGACATTTTATTCCAGCTTTAAGAACATTGTTCAATTAATCTTTTGTGACCTATTTTTTTATCTCAACATCAGCAAAACATTCTTCTTTCAGGTTTCTTTAATGGCAAAAAAAGGCATGGTGGGATAAGGAATGCGTATGATAACATTTTCAATTAAGACCTTGTACAGACAGGGCTGTGAGAACAGGGACATTGTCATGATAGAACAACTAGTTACCTGACTGACTGATACAAATTGGCTGCTTCTGCCACACACTAGTGCACAATATTTTCAAAACTTCCAAGCATAAAGCCTGTAGATCAAACTTTGAACAAATGTAAGACTCTCACATTGCTAAAACTAATCAACACTGTTTTAATGTTTGAATTCACCTGCTGAGCTTTCTTGGAGTGAGGAAAACTTGAAGTTCTCCACTGACTAATGCTATATTCCTTCAGTATGGTATTTTTAAGTTGCATTAACTCCTACAGTAACTCAGTGACAGCACCATCTTATATACCATAGCATCATCAGCAAACAGCCATAGATTGCTGCTCACCTTGTCCCTTAGATCATTTGTGTAGACAGAAAACAACAGCAAAAGAAGAAAGAAGATTAGGGTCATTAGACACAGAACACAAGATCAGGTTCTTTTTATTAAGGATTGGTATATAAATTGGACATGTCTTTTGAAAGGAACCATAACAAAATTTGCTTCGAGTGAAGTAGAAATATCACAGATGACATTAATCCGGATGGCCAGAAGCGGATTTGAACCAGGGTCCTCCTGCATGCGCATCAAGTCTGACACCTCTTGACTTGGTAAAACTATAGAGGTCATATAATTACTTCCTGGGGTACTCATGATGATAACCTTGTCTGTAATAAACACTTAATGTTGAGAACAATGTACTGGGCTGAGTCACTCACATATTTGGGAAAATATCTGAACACTCATACTTTTGTTAACTTACTGCAGTCCAACACCTTTCATAAATTAAGAAATATTGAGTCTGCTTGTTGCCCTACATCCATCGTTCACGAAACATCGTCCTTAAGAAAGGGCAATAGGAGTTTCACAAGAACAATACTTTCTAAAACCATGTTCATAGATGGATAGAAGCTTTTCCATCTCAGGTGAAATTATTATGTGTTGTTTTGGTCTTCAGTCCACAGCTTGATGCAGCACCCCACATTACTCTGCCCTGGACAAGCTTCTTTATCTGAGAATAAGAACAGCAACCTACATGCTTTTGAATATGCTTACTGTATTCCTCCCTTAGCCTCCATGTATGATATTTAATGCTAATGCTAAGTTTATAATTCTTTCATGTCTCAGAATGTGTCACACCATATTATCCCTTCTCTTAGTCAAGATATGCCAGAAACTCTTTCTCTGCAATTCTGTTGAGCACCTCCTCATTAGTTACATGTTCTACCCATGTAACCTTCATTGTTAGTCTGTAGCACCATATTTTAAAAGCTTCTATCAACTTTGTGTCTAAACTCCTTATTAACCACATTTCACTACATACAATGTTACATACCAGGCAAATGCTTTCAGAAAGGGCATCCAAACATTTAAATTAATTCTGGATGTCAACAAATTTCACTTCTTAAGAAATGCTTTTCTTCCCATAAACATTGTATATTTTTTACTTCGGGCATCAGAAGTTATTTTGCTACCCAAATAACAAAATTCATGTACTACTTTTATTGTCTCATTAAACAATCTAATTCCTTCAGCATTGCCTGGTTTTCTGATACTACATTCCATTACCCTTGTTTATGTTCATCTTATATTCTCCTATCAAGACACTATCAGTTCCGTTAAATTGCTCCTCCAAGTCATTTGTGGTCTCTGACAGAATTACTATGTCATTGGCAAACCACAAAGTTTTTATTTTTTCTCCCTGAACTTAAATTCCCTCTCCAAATTTCTCCTTGAATTCCTTCACAGCTTGAATAACAACCCTGTATAACTCCCTTCCCAACAACTGTGTCCCTTTCATGCTCTTTGACTCTGTTTATTAAATTCAAACTTAAAATGTTCAAGAATTCTTCGTAAGACTGACATTAAGGGTAGTGGTGCATAATTTTATAGGACTGTTGTTATATGTTAGAGTTACCTGTACTTCCATCCAATCACTTGGGATAGGATTTGCCGTAAATGCAAGCTAAGTAACAGGCCAATGTCATAGAATACTTTTTGTAAAACTGAGTTGGGATTCCATTCAGACCTGGTGACTAATTGTTTTCAAATCTTTCAGTTGCTTCTCTATACTCTGTCCTCAGTTTGTAAATATATATGATGATTATATGATAGTATGTTTGAATGAACCTTCTGCATGTACAATATCTCATAATTGAAATATAAAACATATGCTTTCCTTTTAGTATATTCCAATGCCACACCAGACTGGCCAATAAGTGACTGGATAGATATCTTTGATCATCTGACAGCTGCAATCCTTTCAATCTAGGACAACCCATTCTTTACTGCCTGGTTACCTAATCTTGTAGTTTTCTTTTTCTGTTTTTCTAAAACAGCGAAACATGATTTCAAAAGCTAGATTATTATTTTCTATTTTAACCCTTTAATTACAGTAGACTTCTACACAACTCCACCATACCCAGACTTTGCACACAGTGGACTGCTTTATATGTCAACTGGGAAAAAGATGTTTCCTCTGATGAATTGGCAACCTGCATTCTTTTGCCCTCTGCTATTTTTAACCAACACATTTCCCTCCTATGCTAAATTGATGATTTCTTGATGGCTCAGAATGTGTTCTACCAACTGATCCCTTATTTTAGTACTGATATGCCAGAAATATATTTTCTCCTCAATTCTATTCAGTATCTCCTCATTAGTTACATGATATACCCATCTAATCTTCAGAATTTGTCTGTAGTGAAACATTTCAAAAGCTTATATCATATTTTTATCTGAAATCTTTATTGTCCATATTTCACTCCTGTACAATGCTACACTCGAGATAAATACTTTGAGAAAGGAGTTCCTAATATTTACGAGAGTGGTTTAAGTCTGGTAAAAATAGAATAAAAAATTGTTTTAAAGAAAAAAACTCACTTTATTTCTCAACATAGTCTCCTGGCAAGGCTATACACTTGGCCCAGCGAGATTCCATTTTGTTCAATCCATTGACAAAGTAGGCTTTGTCAATCTCCGCAAAATAGTCTGTCAAAGCAGTGGACACTTCCTCATTCAATGAAAATTTCTTCCCACCAAGCCAAATTTTCAAGTCTAGGAATAAGAAGAAGTCACTCGGAGCCAAGTCTAGAAGTCTAATGGATAGGGTGGGTGAGGAACCAATTCGAACCTCGAGTTGTGCACTTTTGCCATTGCAGTAGCTGCTGTGTGGGCTGGAGCAGTGTCCTGATGAAACAGCACTTTCTTCCATGCCAATCGTTGACTTTTTCAATTAGTTCCTCTTTCAAATGATCCAGCAGAGCAGCATAGTAGGGCCCAGTTATGGATCTGCCTTTTTTCAAATGGTCTATCGGGATTATACCCTGGGAATCCAAAAAGACAGTGGCCATCACCTTTCCAGCTGACAAAACAGCCTTCGCCTTCCTTGGTGCTCTCTCCCCACTCTTCGTCTATTGTTTGGACTGTTGTTTGATCTATGGAGTGTAATGGTGGATCCAAGTTTCATCCAGAGTTATGAATCTGTGCAAAAATTTATGTGGATTGCACCTGAACAGTGTGAGATTCTGAGCAGAAATGTTCATTCATTTCAGTTTTTGGTCCAAAGTGAGCAGGTGTGGCACCATCTTGCACAGAGCTTCTTCAAGGCCAGTTTTTCATGAAGGATGTAATGCATTCATTCAGTTGAGATGCCTACAATGTTAGCTATCTCGAGAACTTTTAGTCTTCGATCTACCATTGCCATATCATGCACCTTATTGATGGCTTCGTGTGTGGTGACTTCAACGGGCCGACCGGTGTGTGCCACATCTTCTGTGCTTCTCCAACCACATTTAAACTCACTGATGCAAATTTGGATTTGATCCTGTAGCTGTCTAACCCTTCAAATGAAAATGTTTAATGACCACACAAAATTTGTTTTTCTCCATCCTAAGGAACTAACTACATAGTTCCACTTCAGCTGGCAGCCAACAAAAACTAATAACAGCTACCATTCTAAACTTGGTGTAATATCCATGGAAATATCAGGCTTACCAACAACAGTGCAGGTTCCGAAAATTTCCCGCTCTCTCATACAAATTTACCAGATTTATCAAACCACTCTTGTATATTAATATTGGATATCAACACTCTTCTCTTCTTTAAAAATGCTTCTGTTTCCATTGTAATTTTACATTTTATATCTTCTTTACTTCGGCCAACAACAGTTATTTTCCTACCAAAATAACAAAACTCATCTACTATTTTTATTGTCTCATTACCTAATGTAATTCCTTCAGCATTATTTGATATTCTTAGGCTATATTTCATAATCATTGTTTTGCTCTTGTTAACATTCATCTTATAACCTCCTTACAAAACACTCTCCATTCTGTTCATTTGATCTTCCAGGTGCTCTGCTGTCTCTGAACTAATTATAATGTCATCAGCAATCAATGAATTTTTTAATATTTTTCCAAAATAATTCTTGCATTCCCTCACAGCTTGTTCAGTGTATATGATGAATAACTTTTGGTAAAGGATACAGCCCTTTCTTGCTCCCTTACCACTGCACTCTTTTCATGCCCTTCCATTCTTGTAACTGCCATCTGGTTTTTGTACAAGTTGTATATAACTTTTCATTTCCTATATTTTACCCCTGCTACCTTCAGAATTTGAAAGAGTTTATACCAGTTAACATTGTCAAAAGCTTTCTCCATATCTACAAAAGTTAAAAATGTAGGTTTGTCTTTCCTTTATCTATCTTCTAAGATAATTCGTAATGAGAGTATTCCCTCGTGTGTCCCTACATTTCTCCTAAATCCAAACGGCTGGATTCCACCAGTTTTTTCCATTTGTCTGTAAAAAATTCATGTTAGTGTTTTGTAACCATGATTTATTAAAATGGTAATTCTGAAATTTTCACACTTGTCTGTATTTAATTTCTTTGGACTAGAAATTATTGTACTTTTGACACCTGAGTGCCCCCTGTCTCATACAGCTTGCACCCAAGGTGGAAGAGTTTCTTCATAAATGGCTCTCCCAATGATACCAACAGTTCAGAGGGAATATCATCAACTCCAGAACCTTGTTTTGACACAAATCTTTCAGTGCTCTGTCAAATTCTACTCTCAGTATAATTTCTCATATCTCATCTTTGTCTACTTTCTCTTCCCTTTCTACAATTGTCTCAAAGTTAATTTCCTTTCAGAGACCCTTCTGTATATTCTTTCCACCTTTCAGCTTTCCCTTCCTTACATCCGAGTTCTTGGTATTGATACAGCTGCTGTTATTTTTATTTTCATGTAGGCAGTATCTATCTTTCCCTTGTTTATACATTCTTCTACGGACTTATATGTGTACTGCAACCACACTGCTTAACCTATCTACATTTCCTGTCAACCTAATTTTTTAGCTGTCTGTAACTCCCTTTTGCCTTCTTCACTAGCTGCATTTTATATTTTCTCCTTTCATCAATTAGGTTGAAAATAATAATAATAATAATAATAAAAAGTATTTGAATCTAAGCTGCACCAAAAAATAAGACTCAAAATTCAAGAGGGAAAAGTTATAGACTGCATTTCAAAATTGAAACAAAAGTGTTTCATTGTAACATGAGATACAAATTAAGTAGAATGGATGATGATACAGCTACAGTAGTTATGTTCAGTTCCTAAGCTCAGCAATCAAGCTTTTTGTGAAAATACTATTTAGGTTTCAGCAGTAATTGTCAGTAACAGTGTGATGACTCATGAGAAGTGAAAATCATGTGGCGTCGCAGACAGCTATCGAGTTTATCGGAATGTAAACAAATCTGTGTTTTCGGCTGACTTTGGCTGTGCTACTATGTTCAACCTAACCACAAACTCCAAAATAAGAGATATTAGTAGAAACATACCATATTTCTGACAAGCAAGTATGTGAATGTGTTAACTGTCTTATGGATGGATTGAGGCAGGAGACAGATACCACATTCTGAAGAAAAATGGAATCAAATATGAGATTTTGAAAACACTGCTTTGGCACAACACTCCGCCAAGCAATCTTAATGACTAATAATCGATGTTTCAAATGATTAGTCTTAAGTAATTAAATCATGGGGCCAGGTAGATCGTCAGTAGATCAGTTTATATTGTCACCATAACCACAAGGAATTAAGGCAATGGCAAATTAAAATATGCACTGCCAAAAATACCAAACCAAACAAATGCTTCATCTTTTCTCACCCTTCATTGGCTATGTTAAATACATAGAAACATATGCAAATATTTCTGAGTTACAAAACTGTATATTTTAAAGCTGTACTACTAGGTTTCTGCATAACCACATTTTCAAAAAGCATGGCAGATTTACAATTACTAACTCGCGCAAAATCATAAAGCCTTGTTCAGTGTTGGTATTGATATAGACAAATTTATTTTTTGTTCCTGTTAATATTGAAACATTGCTACATTTGAAGATTAGTAATACTCAATTTCTCTTTTCTTCATTGCATTGATTCAGATGCGTTGCGTTGGTCCAGTGGCTGAAACTTGGAAAAAGTAGGCTTATCTTCTACTCTGTTATTTTTGTATTTGTTATTTTTATTAGCACAGAATTGTGACATCAGTAGGCTTATTTAGTTTTTTGAGTCTACAAAGCATTCCTAGTGCTGCTTATGTTCAAGGGCAAAAGTTAATTGGTTGCAGCTCCTAGTGTCAGTTTTCAGAACTTTTTGCACTTGATTCTAAGCAGCAGACAATTTTTGGGATCCTGAAAACAGAAAAAAAGTGCAGCTTAGATTAAGAGTAAATACAGTAACTGATCCTCTGTGATCCTCACTACTTCATCTCTAAAAGCTATCCATTGTTTTTCTACTGTATTATTTCCCCCCGTTTTGGTCAATCCTTGCCTAATGATCCCTCTGAAACTTTCAACAAACTCTGGTTCCTTCATGTTATTCAGTTTCCATTTCCTTAGTTTTTAAACTTATTCTAATTTCTTAAGCTTTAACCTATAATTCATAACCAATAAGTAATGGTCAGTCTCTATGTGCCCCTGGATATGTCTTACAGTTTCTACAGAAGAATTGGTTTAAAAGCTCAGTGAAACTATAGAATTTATGTTTTACTTCAGTATACTCTTCAGAAGACAGAGCTCCACCTACAAACAACTATTTTTTGTTCATCATAAAACTGAAGTCCTATACTATCTTTTACATATTGTGTTGAACACAAAGGAATAATTAAAGAAATTTCTGTCATGATTGCAATAACCATGAAGGTACAAAAGTCCTGTGTTTTTTAGTCACTGATAATTACATCATCAGGTCTGAAGTAAATTGGCATTCAAGAACAACTCTTGCTTTGTACAAGATAAGAACTTTTAGGGTGGCTGCAGCAGCCGGAGACAGCGGTTGTGTCTGTGTGAGTGTGTGTGTTTCTCCACGGAGGAAGGCCGTAATGGCTGAAAGCTTTGCAAGTTGTTTTCTATTATTTATGCCTTTCTGTGGCTCATCAGGTGTCTTTGTTGTGAGTAGTGACCTATCCTTCACAAAAGTATTGTTGAATTCTTTCTGCAATTTCCATTGTTTGAACTTTTAGGTAGAAATTACAAAGTAAGAAGCTTTACTTATGCAGAAGTATTCTGAAACAAACTGGAATTAGAAGTTATGTTTATTTTAAGAAGGAACTAAAGTCAAGATTTACATTTAAGAGTAAGCACAGTATTGTTACACACAATGCCTTTGAAAGTTGGTTTGAAAAGCTTCTTAACAGCTCAATGTAAATACACTTACAACACTACACAATGGGACACTACACTGAGGAGGAATGGTGTGGCCTGCTACAAATGCACAATTCAACCAAATGAGTGCTAGTGTTGGCATTGCTGGCTGGGAGATCCAAAAGTGTGGGTTTAGGTGACTGTTCAGGTTGGCCACTCTACTGACTGATAAAATTTTCCTGGTTTTTCCTAAACCTTTCCAGCGTTTTATTACACATAGAATAATGCTTAGCTTATAGTATACAAATTAAAAATGTGTGTTACATATTGTGTTGAACACAAAGGAATAATTAAAGAAATTTCTGTCATGATTGCAATAACCATGAAGGTACAAAAGTCCTGTGTTTTTTAGTCACTGATAATTACATCATCAGGTCTGAAGTAAATTGGCATTCAAGAACAACTCTTGCTTTGTACAAGATAAGAACTTTTAGGGTGGCTGCAGCAGCCGGAGACAGCGGTTGTGTCTGTGTGAGTGTGTGTGTTTCTCCACGGAGGAAGGCCGTAATGGCTAAAAGCTTTGCAAGTTGTTTTCTATTATTTCTGCCTTTCTGTGGCTCATCAGGTGTCTTTGTTGTGAGTAGTGACCTATCCTTCACAAAAGTATTGTTGAATTCTTTCTGCAATTTCCATTGTTTGAACTTTTAGGTAGAAATTACAAAGTAAGAAGCTTTACTTATGCAGAAGTATTCTGAAACAAACTGGAATTAGAAGTTATGTTTATTTTAAGAAGGAACTAAAGTCAAGATTTACATTTAAGAGTAAGCACAGTATTGTTACACACAATGCCTTTGAAAGTTGGTTTGAAAAGCTTCTTAACAGCTCAATGTAAATACACTTACAACACTACACAATGGGACACTACACTGAGGAGGAATGGTGTGGCCTGCTACAAATGCACAATTCAACCAAATGAGTGCTAGTGTTGGCATTGCTGGCTGGGAGATCCAAAAGTGTGGGTTTAGGTGACTGTTCAGGTTGGCCACTCTACTGACTGATAAAATTTTCCTGGTTTTTCCTAAACCTTTCCAGCGTTTTATTACACATAGAATAATGCTTAGCTTATAGTATACAAATTAAAAATGTGTGTTACATATTGTGTTGAACACAAAGGAATAATTAAAGAAATTTCTGTCATGATTGCAATAACCATGAAGGTACAAAAGTCCTGTGTTTTTTAGTCACTGATAATTACATCATCAGGTCTGAAGTAAATTGGCATTCAAGAACAACTCTTGCTTTGTACAAGATAAGAACTTTTAGGGTGGCTGCAGCAGCCGGAGACAGCGGTTGTGTCTGTGTGAGTGTGTGTGTTTCTCCACGGAGGAAGGCCGTAATGGCTAAAAGCTTTGCAAGTTGTTTTCTATTATTTCTGCCTTTCTGTGGCTCATCAGGTGTCTTTGTTGTGAGTAGTGACCTATCCTTCACAAAAGTATTGTTGAATTCTTTCTGCAATTTCCATTGTTTGAACTTTTAGGTAGAAATTACAAAGTAAGAAGCTTTACTTATGCAGAAGTATTCTGAAACAAACTGGAATTAGAAGTTATGTTTATTTTAAGAAGGAACTAAAGTCAAGATTTACATTTAAGAGTAAGCACAGTATTGTTACACACAATGCCTTTGAAAGTTGGTTTGAAAAGCTTCTTAACAGCTCAATGTAAATACACTTACAACACTACACAATGGGACACTACACTGAGGAGGAATGGTGTGGCCTGCTACAAATGCACAATTCAACCAAATGAGTGCTAGTGTTGGCATTGCTGGCTGGGAGATCCAAAAGTGTGGGTTTAGGTGACTGTTCAGGTTGGCCACTCTACTGACTGATAAAATTTTCCTGGTTTTTCCTAAACCTTTCCAGCGTTTTATTACACATAGAATAATGCTTAGCTTATAGTATACAAATTAAAAATGTGTGTTACATATTGTGTTGAACACAAAGGAATAATTAAAGAAATTTCTGTCATGATTGCAATAACCATGAAGGTACAAAAGTCCTGTGTTTTTTAGTCACTGATAATTACATCATCAGGTCTGAAGTAAATTGGCATTCAAGAACAACTCTTGCTTTGTACAAGATAAGAACTTTTAGGGTGGCTGCAGCAGCCGGAGACAGCGGTTGTGTCTGTGTGAGTGTGTGTGTTTCTCCACGGAGGAAGGCCGTAATGGCTGAAAGCTTTGCAAGTTGTTTTCTATTATTTATGCCTTTCTGTGGCTCATCAGGTGTCTTTGTTGTGAGTAGTGACCTATCCTTCACAAAAGTATTGTTGAATTCTTTCTGCAATTTCCATTGTTTGAACTTTTAGGTAGAAATTACAAAGTAAGAAGCTTTACTTATGCAGAAGTATTCTGAAACAAACTGGAATTAGAAGTTATGTTTATTTTAAGAAGGAACTAAAGTCAAGATTTACATTTAAGAGTAAGCACAGTATTGTTACACACAATGCCTTTGAAAGTTGGTTTGAAAAGCTTCTTAACAGCTCAATGTAAATACACTTACAACACTACACAATGGGACACTACACTGAGGAGGAATGGTGTGGCCTGCTACAAATGCACAATTCAACCAAATGAGTGCTAGTGTTGGCATTGCTGGCTGGGAGATCCAAAAGTGTGGGTTTAGGTGACTGTTCAGGTTGGCCACTCTACTGACTGATAAAATTTTCCTGGTTTTTCCTAAACCTTTCCAGCGTTTTATTACACATAGAATAATGCTTAGCTTATAGTATACAAATTAAAAATGTGTGTTACATATTGTGTTGAACACAAAGGAATAATTAAAGAAATTTCTGTCATGATTGCAATAACCATGAAGGTACAAAAGTCCTGTGTTTTTTAGTCACTGATAATTACATCATCAGGTCTGAAGTAAATTGGCATTCAAGAACAACTCTTGCTTTGTACAAGATAAGAACTTTTAGGGTGGCTGCAGCAGCCGGAGACAGCGGTTGTGTCTGTGTGAGTGTGTGTGTTTCTCCACGGAGGAAGGCCGTAATGGCTAAAAGCTTTGCAAGTTGTTTTCTATTATTTCTGCCTTTCTGTGGCTCATCAGGTGTCTTTGTTGTGAGTAGTGACCTATCCTTCACAAAAGTATTGTTGAATTCTTTCTGCAATTTCCATTGTTTGAACTTTTAGGTAGAAATTACAAAGTAAGAAGCTTTACTTATGCAGAAGTATTCTGAAACAAACTGGAATTAGAAGTTATGTTTATTTTAAGAAGGAACTAAAGTCAAGATTTACATTTAAGAGTAAGCACAGTATTGTTACACACAATGCCTTTGAAAGTTGGTTTGAAAAGCTTCTTAACAGCTCAATGTAAATACACTTACAACACTACACAATGGGACACTACACTGAGGAGGAATGGTGTGGCCTGCTACAAATGCACAATTCAACCAAATGAGTGCTAGTGTTGGCATTGCTGGCTGGGAGATCCAAAAGTGTGGGTTTAGGTGACTGTTCAGGTTGGCCACTCTACTGACTGATAAAATTTTCCTGGTTTTTCCTAAACCTTTCCAGCGTTTTATTACACATAGAATAATGCTTAGCTTATAGTATACAAATTAAAAATGTGTGTTACATATTGTGTTGAACACAAAGGAATAATTAAAGAAATTTCTGTCATGATTGCAATAACCATGAAGGTACAAAAGTCCTGTGTTTTTTAGTCACTGATAATTACATCATCAGGTCTGAAGTAAATTGGCATTCAAGAACAACTCTTGCTTTGTACAAGATAAGAACTTTTAGGGTGGCTGCAGCAGCCGGAGACAGCGGTTGTGTCTGTGTGAGTGTGTGTGTTTCTCCACGGAGGAAGGCCGTAATGGCTGAAAGCTTTGCAAGTTGTTTTCTATTATTTCTGCCTTTCTGTGGCTCATCAGGTGTCTTTGTTGTGAGTAGTGACCTATCCTTCACAAAAGTATTGTTGAATTCTTTCTGCAATTTCCATTGTTTGAACTTTTAGGTAGAAATTACAAAGTAAGAAGCTTTACTTATGCAGAAGTATTCTGAAACAAACTGGAATTAGAAGTTATGTTTATTTTAAGAAGGAACTAAAGTCAAGATTTACATTTAAGAGTAAGCACAGTATTGTTACACACAATGCCTTTGAAAGTTGGTTTGAAAAGCTTCTTAACAGCTCAATGTAAATACACTTACAACACTACACAATGGGACACTACACTGAGGAGGAATGGTGTGGCCTGCTACAAATGCACAATTCAACCAAATGAGTGCTAGTGTTGGCATTGCTGGCTGGGAGATCCAAAAGTGTGGGTTTAGGTGACTGTTCAGGTTGGCCACTCTACTGACTGATAAAATTTTCCTGGTTTTTCCTAAACCTTTCCAGCGTTTTATTACACATAGAATAATGCTTAGCTTATAGTATACAAATTAAAAATGTGTGTTACATATTGTGTTGAACACAAAGGAATAATTAAAGAAATTTCTGTCATGATTGCAATAACCATGAAGGTACAAAAGTCCTGTGTTTTTTAGTCACTGATAATTACATCATCAGGTCTGAAGTAAATTGGCATTCAAGAACAACTCTTGCTTTGTACAAGATAAGAACTTTTAGGGTGGCTGCAGCAGCCGGAGACAGCGGTTGTGTCTGTGTGAGTGTGTGTGTTTCTCCACGGAGGAAGGCCGTAATGGCTAAAAGCTTTGCAAGTTGTTTTCTATTATTTCTGCCTTTCTGTGGCTCATCAGGTGTCTTTGTTGTGAGTAGTGACCTATCCTTCACAAAAGTATTGTTGAATTCTTTCTGCAATTTCCATTGTTTGAACTTTTAGGTAGAAATTACAAAGTAAGAAGCTTTACTTATGCAGAAGTATTCTGAAACAAACTGGAATTAGAAGTTATGTTTATTTTAAGAAGGAACTAAAGTCAAGATTTACATTTAAGAGTAAGCACAGTATTGTTACACACAATGCCTTTGAAAGTTGGTTTGAAAAGCTTCTTAACAGCTCAATGTAAATACACTTACAACACTACACAATGGGACACTACACTGAGGAGGAATGGTGTGGCCTGCTACAAATGCACAATTCAACCAAATGAGTGCTAGTGTTGGCATTGCTGGCTGGGAGATCCAAAAGTGTGGGTTTAGGTGACTGTTCAGGTTGGCCACTCTACTGACTGATAAAATTTTCCTGGTTTTTCCTAAACCTTTCCAGCGTTTTATTACACATAGAATAATGCTTAGCTTATAGTATACAAATTAAAAATGTGTGTTACATATTGTGTTGAACACAAAGGAATAATTAAAGAAATTTCTGTCATGATTGCAATAACCATGAAGGTACAAAAGTCCTGTGTTTTTTAGTCACTGATAATTACATCATCAGGTCTGAAGTAAATTGGCATTCAAGAACAACTCTTGCTTTGTACAAGATAAGAACTTTTAGGGTGGCTGCAGCAGCCGGAGACAGCGGTTGTGTCTGTGTGAGTGTGTGTGTTTCTCCACGGAGGAAGGCCGTAATGGCTGAAAGCTTTGCAAGTTGTTTTCTATTATTTATGCCTTTCTGTGGCTCATCAGGTGTCTTTGTTGTGAGTAGTGACCTATCCTTCACAAAAGTATTGTTGAATTCTTTCTGCAATTTCCATTGTTTGAACTTTTAGGTAGAAATTACAAAGTAAGAAGCTTTACTTATGCAGAAGTATTCTGAAACAAACTGGAATTAGAAGTTATGTTTATTTTAAGAAGGAACTAAAGTCAAGATTTACATTTAAGAGTAAGCACAGTATTGTTACACACAATGCCTTTGAAAGTTGGTTTGAAAAGCTTCTTAACAGCTCAATGTAAATACACTTACAACACTACACAATGGGACACTACACTGAGGAGGAATGGTGTGGCCTGCTACAAATGCACAATTCAACCAAATGAGTGCTAGTGTTGGCATTGCTGGCTGGGAGATCCAAAAGTGTGGGTTTAGGTGACTGTTCAGGTTAGCCACTCTACTGACTGATAAAATTTTCCTGGTTTTTCCTAAACCTTTCCAGCGTTTTATTACACATAGAATAATGCTTAGCTTATAGTATACAAATTAAAAATGTAACTTAGTCTTAGTAATGTATAAGGCCAAATTTAGGAGCTTGTTCTTTCAGGACACTTTTTGTTCAAACAAAAAATTACTTCAATTAGAGTATTACAACTAGTTTTACATTCTTAGTTGTTAAAACAATATGCTCTTTTCATGACAGTCACAATTTTTGAGTATGTGTTTTGGCAGGACCCAAATAGCTCAGCATTAATTGTGAGTAAAAGAGCATCAACCCCTTTTACATTCTTTCTTGTTAAAAACATTTTATGTTTTCTACTAAAGTCAGAATATTAAATGTGAGGTTTATATTATCCTGTCACTGAGATTCATAAACATCTACTCAGCATTATATGTATAAAAATTGATAGCATTGTTTCTGGTTGCCTTTACCGCAGTACTATGTCACAATTATGTCAATGACTGCAAAATGTAAAGGCATTTTGCTTTTTGCTTGCTTCCATAAGTCATAAGTCAAAGTCTTGAGTGTCATATTAATTTGCATGACTAGTACTTGATGCTTGACTACTATGTGCGGTAGCCATTTTTGTCTGCTGCCTTATTTTGTTGTTATCCCCTGTTCTTACTACTGTATCTGTTCCTGCTGCAGTTAGAATTTTCATTAAACATTTTAATTCCATATAAAAGAAACATCTAAATCATTATTTTTTGTACACAATTTGTGCTTTCACAGAAACATGACATGTACAGTAATCCACCGTGGCTTGCCGGTTACACAACTCCTCACCTTGTGCATATAGGGCTACCTCATTCTGAAGTCAGCTAACTTTTTAGAGTTATGTTGTGCAAGTAAGGTGTACCTTATTTGCCACAATCTAGGCAGCACATTTCTCCCAATTTTTAAGGGGAGGGGCTGTGGCTTAAAATTTTGTGTAAAGCAAATAGAAGTTAAGAAAAATGGCAAAAGGAGCAACAGCTAACTTGTGCCTACTTTTGCCATTGAATATTAGCAGTGCTATGGATGATTTGCAAGCACAAAGATAAAAACTGGTGTCAGTAAAAGTAGAAATAAAAAAGGTAGAAATCAAGTATACTTTTTCTCTCAAAATTCAGCCATTGAATTTTAATATATCATTCAATTAAGGGAATAGGAAAGTTGAAGGAAATCGAATGTAGCAGCCTTTGAAATATCCACAGCAACTAAATGAATTTTTTTTACATAACTAGCAACAATGTATAAGGCTTTAGGATTCTTGCACAAGTTTGTGAATATGCCATTATTTTGAAATATGTGGTTAGGCAAGAATCTAGAAGCAAACACACAGTTTCATATTTCAGAAGTAGTCTGATGTGTTTCAATGCATTTCAGCAAATAATAAATGGTGAGAATAGATGTAGTGACTTTAAAATGGCAAAACTGAAGTGACTGTCTGGTTTGATGTCTTTGGCAGTGCTTATATGCTGTTGTGTCGTATTATTGAGTGTTTGTGGTGACAATACAAACTGATCCACTTACCGTATTTGCCAGCATATAAGACGCACCGGCGTATGAGATGCACCCCACTTTTAAGACTTCTTTTATAGTGGAAAAAAAATCACACATAATATGTCAATTGCAACATAATTATAATACATTTGTTCAGGTACATTACATATGTAAGGCAGTGCCTTCAAGTAATGTTCGTAAACTTTATGCAGATGAGTTTGTTGACAGTTTGCGCTTATTCAAAAAAATATTTCGCCAATCGCTGTTAACAGTGCGCGCCGGTTGTGATGCGATGGTTGATGAAAACAACATTGACACCCAGATTGCTCTGCTTTGCTATGATCAGACATCGCGCCGAGTATCAGTTCGCGAACTTCGTGCGACGAGTAGGGGTTTTTTCAGGTTCAAAATGATGTGTTTTGAGAAGTTATTGTGAAGCGCAAATATTTATGTAAGTATTTTTGTGATGTTCCATAAACTGTGAGAATGATGGATGGTTTGCGTCTGTGTATTGGTCTGCGCACTGTATGGGGCACAGCATGTTATAACCTCAAAAATACGAGAACTGTGAGACACAGAAGCTGCACAAACATCACAAAAAATACTTGTGTACATATTTGCACTTGAGAATACGGATAAATTGTCAAATATCATCAGGTGAGTCATAGACAATTACGTGAGCAGTGTTTCATTATTAAAATAATGAATGTCACCGTTACAGGAAGGCCGAAAAATCGATTATGATGAATGAAATTATGTCGAAAGTTTCTATTTCCTATGAAGTTACCTCTTTCAGTTACACTTGGCACTGAAAATAGTATGAAATTCAAGAAACCTTTACTACATAATAAAGCTCCTGAGAGGTATTTTGGTGCATATTAAGTACATAAATCAAAATAAAAACTAGGAAAATGTAAGGGAAACTTATAGCAAATTTTACCACTTAAAACATAATTTACCACATTTTACACCATTTTTTGAAATCCCTTAAAAGAAATTGAACTTCTGGGTACCTACTCTAAACGGAAACTGGTGTATAAGACACATCCAGTTTTTGGACCAATTTTTGTAAAAAAAAAGTGTGCCTTATATGCCAGTAAATACGGTTTGTTTACCTATACACCTATCTTGCTGCATGATGTAATTACAAAACACACTAATGCTTGGTGAAACAACAATATAATCTCAGGGCTTCAAATAAATATCATATTTATCACATTTTTGTTCAACACATGGCATCCATCTTTTGCTGACTCATTCAATACATAAATCAAGCAACTGAGAATTTATACAACAGCTAGTCAGAAATATTTTGAAGTGTATCTACGAATATTTCAAGATTTTTGAGTTTGTGGTTGACCAGCATGTAATAGCACAGAGAAACTGCAACAAAATCAAAGTTCCTTTACTGCACCTGATTCATGACTGACCATTAATGCTTCCATTTACTCATCATGCCCTTAAAAACATCCACACATTAAACACAAACCATCATAAACCAAAGTGCCACACATCGAAGTGCGACAGCCAGAGGTGATGGTTGTATGACTGTATTGTGTGCCTGTGTGATTGCGTGAGTGTTCTATTTTCTGAAGAAGGTCATGGCCGATAGTTGAAAGTGTTGTATGTGTGTGTCTTTTGTATGAGCCTCTCGCAGCTCGTCGCCATGTCTTTGCGGTGAGTTGTAAACTGTCCTTAGTATATTTCATGATATTTATATGATGAAAGATGCCTGTATGTCAAAGTTCCCTATTACACAATCTAACATCTTTGATGTAAATACATGACATATTGATTTTGACGAAGGTATACGACCATGTAATACCACTCTCAGCTCCATTTGTTTATTAACAGTTCAGATTCTATAAGCATTCATTTCAGTGTGTGTCACTGTGAGTACGTTTTCACAGTAACACGTTACGAACGAGTATTTTTTAATTTGTATGAGAATGTTTAGTAGGTACAATATGAGAATTTTATGGTGTTGGTATGAGATTCACACGCTCTGGCTATGACAACCCTGCATGCCTCTCTCTCTCTCTCTCTCTCTTTCTTTTGATTTTTACATGTCATTTTGAAATTTAACAGATATGATATCCTAAGCTGGCTGCCCTTATGTGCTTGTACAATGCTGATGGGTGGTATCCTCATCTACACAAATCCGCATAATTTTTTTTCTTTTTTTCTCATCATATTTTTGGGGTGCGGGGATTACTCAAGGGTGTGGATTACTCGAGTATATACAATATGTATTTCTACATGACAACTGTGTACACGCATATGGTTGAGGTGACTGCTGACCCAAAATGAAAAATATGAGTTCAGGTCTCGGTCTGGCACATATTTAAAATTGTCTCCATTGAATTATTTCAATGTCCAATTGGAGACAGAGCCACTTCTTTCCTACCTGATCACTCATATAATTAAAACTGCAATTTCAGATATTGTTCCAAAAGGAACAAACACTAGAATCCCCATATTTATTTTTTCCTGAAGTAAGGAGTTTAGTCAATAGAATAGGGATTAAAGTTCAGGGGGAAGAAATAAAAACATTGTGTTTTGCTGATGACATTGTAATTCTGTCAGAGACAGCAAAGGACCAGGAAAAGCAGTTGAATGGAATGGACAGTGTGTTGAAGAGAGCGTATAAAATGAACATTAACAAGAGCAAAACAAAAATAATGGAATGCGGTCTTAGAAAATCAGGTGATGCTGAATAAATTAGATTAGGTAACAAAACAATGAAGGTGGTAGATGAGTTTTGTTAATTGGGTAGTAAAATAACATGCAATGGTCGCAGTACAGAGGATATAAAATGCAGAATGGCAATGGGAAGAAAAGCATTTTTGAAAAAGAGAAATTTGCTAACATCGAATATTAATTTAAGTGTAAGGAAGTCTTTTCTGAAGGCATTTGTGTGGAGTGTTGCCTTGTGAAACATCGACGATAAGCAGTGTGGACAGGAAGAGGATAGAGGCTTTTGAAAGGTGGTGCTACAGAAGATTGCTGAAGATTAGGTGGGTAGATTGCATAACTAATGAAGAGGTACTTAATAGAATTGGTGAGAAAAGGAATTTTTGGCATACCCTGACAAAAAGAAGGGATCGATTGGTAGGACACATTCTTAGATCTCGAGGAAATGTAAATTTAGCATTGGAGGGAAGTGTGTGGGGTAAAAATTGCAGAGGGAGACCAAGAGATGTGTATAGTAAGCAGATTCAAGTGGATGTGGGTTGTTATTCTTATGAGGAGATGAAAAGGCTTGCTCAGGATAGAGTAGGGTGGAGAGCTGCATCAAACCAGTCTCTGGACTGAAGACCATAACAACAACATTATATTATACAAATATAAGACAATTACAGCATGACTCACGTAATTTGGTAGACAATTCTACGAAATTCTGGTCGTATGTAAAGTATACCAATGGTAAAACACAATCAATAGTAATGGTGACACTACTCATGACAGTTCTGCTGAAGCAGAATTGCTTAACACAGCCTTTGAAAATTCCTTCATGAAAGAAGACAAAGTAAATACTCCAGAATTCGTATCACCATTTGTAAATTATAAGTTGATACCCCCTGGTGTATTAAAGCAACTTAAATCACTTCACAAAAGTAAGTCTCCTGGTCCTTATTGTATACCAACAAGTTTCCTTTCAGAGTATGCTGATGCAATAGCTCCATACCTAGATATCATATACAACTGCTCGCTCAGCAAATGTTCCGTACCCAAAGACTGGAAAGTTGCACAGGTTACGCCAATATTCAAGAAAGGCAATAGGAATGATCTGCAAAGCTACAGGCCAATATCATTGACGTTGGTTTCCAGCAGGATTTTAGAACGTATACTTTTCTCAAATATTATGAACTACCTCGAAGAGAACGACCTATTGACCCATAGTCAACACGGATTCAGAAAGTATCATCTTGTGAAACACAGCTACATCTTTACTCACATGATGTGATGAGTGCTATAGACAACGAATGTCAAATAGATTCTCCATTTCTAGATTTCTGGAAAGCTTTTGACAAATTACCTCACAAGCATCTTCTAATCAAACTTCATGCTTATGGAATACTGTCACAATTTTGTGATTGGATTCGTGATTTCCTGTCAGACAGGACACAGTATGTTGTAATTGATGGAAAGTCATTGAGTAGAACTGAAGTGACATCTGGCGTTCCCAAGGGAAGTGTTATAGGGCCCTTACTGTTCCTTATTTTTATAAATGATTTAGGAGACAATCTGAGTAGCTCTCTTAGGTTATTCACAGATGATTCTGTCACTTCTCGGTTAGTAAAGTCACCAGAAGATCAAAAGCAACTGCAGAATGATTTAGATAAGATATCTGCATGGTGCAAAAAATGGCAATTGACCCTTAATAATGAGAAGTGTGAAGTCATCCATATGACCACTAAAAGAAGCCTGTTGAACTTAATTTACACGATAAATCAATCAAAACTACAGGCTGTAAATTCAACTAAATTCCTAGCAGTAACAATTCCTAGGAGTAACAATTACAAATAACTTAAATTGGAAAGAACACACAGAAAATATTGTAGGGAAAACAAACGAAAGACTACGTTTCGTTGGCAACAGTTCTACTAAAGAAACTGTGTACATTACACTTGTGCATCCTATTTTGCAGTATTGCTATGTATTGTGGGATCCCCACTGAGTGGGACTGACAGACGATTTAGAGAAAGTTCAGAGGACAGCTCAGTTTGTACTATCACAATAAAGTGGAGAGAGTGTCACAGAAATGATGCACTAGTTGGGATTGAAATCATTAAAAGGAAGGTGTTCCTTTTATAACTGTGAGCTATTAAAGAATGGAACCGTAGGGAAACATTGTAAAACATGTTCGATGAACCCTCTGCCAGGCACTTCAATGTGGCTTGCAGAGCATATATGTAGATGTAGCTCTGTTCTACAGTTTAACATGGTGGATTACAAACTGTTGTTCTTTTATACAACCTACACTGATAGTAGTCTTTGTCAACTCTTTCCAACACTAGAAGAGGATTTCTCTCAGATTATAGTCTGACGGGCTTGCCCTTTCTTTTAAGCTTGCCTAACCTAACTCCCTCTCTCCTCCATAAGGAAAGAATACTCATTTTCAAATCTAGAAATTGTATTACTTTTCAATTTCATATGTGTCTCTTGCCTTCTGATGGTAAGTACCAGCCACTAATTAATTCCTTCTGTTGTTTTATTTATATATGTAAAAAATAGATGAAGATTACTCACCAGGCGAAGGAGCACAGGTGTGACAGTATCACAAATAAATAAATAAATACACACACACACACACACACACACACACACACACACACAAACACAAGCTTTCGCAACCCAGTTGCTTCTTCAGGCAGAAGGGAAGGAGAGGGAAAAGGAAATGATGAGGGTTTTAAGGAAGGGGGTAAGGAGCCATTCCAATCCTGGGAGAGGAAAGACTTACCTTGGGGGGAAGAAAAGGAAGGTGAACAAATACACACACCCATACATTCACACAGACTCGTCTGTGCGTCTGTTTGCGTCTGTGTGAATATATGGGTGTGTGTGTATTTGTTCACCTTCCTTTTCTTCCCCCAAGGTAAGTCTTTCCTCTCCTGGGATTGGAATGGCTCCTTACCCCCTTCCTTAAAACCCTCATCATTTCCTTTCCCCTCTCCTTCCCTTCTGCCTGAAGAAGCAACTGGGTTGCGAAAGCTTGCGTTTGTATGTGTGTGTGTGTATTTATTTATTTATTTGTGATGCTGTCACACCTGTGCTCCTTCGCCTGGTGAGTAATCTTTGTCTATTTTTTATATATAATTTTTTCTGCTAGGAATTTTTCGTCTTAATATTCGTATCATATATTTATATATGGCTTGATATGAGGCTTCCATTGTCAGAAACAAGCACTATGTTTGCTTGATCAGAGTATATTAAATGTTATTTATATACAGTAAGGATAAGAATACTCTCAATCAAACACCAGTAATAATTTGTCCTCTCTCAAGAAAAAAATCATCATGTGTATGGTATCTGCTAAGAACCTTTGCTTGCTGTTTATCAAATAACAAGTGAATCACTTACTCAATGTGTTTTAGTATCCATTGACTTTTATAATTCTCCAACAAATTATTATCTGTTCAGTCAAATGCCTTAGACAAACCACTAAAAATCACAGGAGGTGAACTTTTCTCATTCAACTGGAATTCGTCAAAATAAATGTATGGAATGAACAACTAATCTAATCTAATTATATTCAAGGATATGGCTTCATGGAATCTACACTGAAAGGCCCCTTCTGCAATTCAAACTACAACTTGTCCATGCATTTCTTATTTACAGACATGCTAACCTACTCCCTAAGTACATAAATTTTTTCTCCAAGAGATTTGGGAAGGAAGAATAGTGAAAGAGGTCTACATATCTGTCCTAATATCTTTTGCAACCATGTTAACAACAACAACAACAACATAATTTAAATAGTCTGGAAAGCACTTATTAAAAAAGATGTATTACATAAAAGTCTGGCAAGCAAATTACCCAAACTTAAAGCAATAGAGCCAAATAAATATTACTTAAAATATGAAGCCATGTCTGTTCTAAAACTCACAAAAATTGTTTATCTATCTCCACGTATAAATGATGTTTAATAGTAAGTTATCTACAAACTACAGAAGGCAAATCACTGAAGAAGACATATTACGTAACAACTAGGACTAAAATATTCACAGCAAGTCATAAATGAGGCATTGTTTGAGAAAAGTAAAACAGTTGTTTCTAACAATACATGTTACAACATGCATTACTTGTAAATCACATTTTCCTATACAGTTCCTGCACCGTTGGATGTCTTTCTGTTATTCATAACACAAATGCAAATGTGTAATTGGAATGAAGTGATTGAAACAAAGTAGAATGGGGCCACATGTGAGAAATATCTGTAAAATTTGATCATTGGGGCTTTGCATATCTTAACTACTGCAGTGCAGGACTACTATCTTTCTGAAATAAAACAAACTCACCTTCAGTCACTAAAATTGTATTTTATTTGAGCATGATGCATTTCGAACCCTAACGGCTGAACTTCAGGTGCCTCTATGTATCTTTACACATATTTAAAGTCCTGGGCCTGAGAAGATCAAATATGGGTGGTAACAATACGGCAAATTTTAAATACAAGTTCACATAATTAAAGAGATTGAACAATTAACTTACTTATTAACAGGCTTGCTTGTGCACCACTGTTAATAAGTAAGTTAATTGTTCAATCTCTTTAATTATGTGAACCTGTATTTAAAATTTGCCATATTGTTACCACCCATATTTGATCCTGTCAGACCCAAGCTTGAAATGCATCATGCACAATAAAATACAATTTTTGTGGCTGAACTCAAATTCGTTTTATTTTACAGAAGGAAAACAGTCATAGAAGAATCATTGGCAACAATGGACAAAATTAAAATATTATATATATATATTATTGAAACTGTACATTTGCACTCAGCTGATGAACACAGAGAAACAGTTAGAATTTTGTTTTCGGGGGGGGGGGGGGGATCAGACAATACATACTGTAAATTATTATGAGATGTATTGTAACTTGTAAAGCATTATAACATAATTTCGGGGGGAGAGATTGATCCCATACATCCTCCCCCTCTCCCTCCCCTGGCTGAATGAAGTAAGAATGTATGACAATACAATGCTTACTCACCACAGAGACGTTCGATGAGCCACAGATAGAAACAAATTTACACACATTCACACAGACACAACCACTGTCTCCAGCATGGCTGAGGTGGGAGCAACCAGTGTTGGGGGTGAGGAAGTAGCAAGGAGAGGGAAGTAGGAGGGAGGCAAGGACACATGGCATGGATGGGGGAATATGCCAGTGCTGTCTGATGGATAGGGGGAAAGGATCAGAAGGGACTGAAATGTATGGTGGGATGGAAGATATGTGTAAGGATAGAATGTAGGTAGGGAAGGGGAAGGAAAGGGTCTTGGAGGCAGGAACTAGCGAAGGTTTAGGTCTGGGGGATTGCAGCAGAGTAGGACATATTATAGGGAGAATTTCCAACTGCATAACTCAGAAGAGCTGGTATTTGTGGGGAGGTTCCACTCAAACCAACGCCACCTAGATAAAAGGCCTGTGTGCTGCCTGCCAAGAGTAGTCATAACACAAGCAAACTATTTGTCTTATGTAGCATTGTACTGAGTTCGGGAATACATGCCTGTTGTACAGTGTGTTTAAGAATGTTCTTAATGTTATTGTGATTCAAAGACAAATTTGTGTAGGTATAAGATATTTATGAACTACTAGTAAGATATCTTACCAATATTGAAATCGGACAATTAGGTATTTTGTCTCATACCAGCAAAAATCTGCATGGAGAATCACATAAATAACATTAAGAACATTCTGAAACATAGTGTGCAACATGCACATATTCCTAAACTCAGCACATAAGGCAAATAGTTTGTTTGTGTTATGCCTACTCTTGGCAAGCAGCGCACAGACCTTATGACTAGGTGGTGTTTCCCATACTGCCTCCAAATCATCCCCTCCTAACTTTTCAGAATTACCTTACCTGGCCTCACCATCTTTCCTCAAATCTCTCAAAATGGATACTAACTAACCTCACACGCCCAGAAAGAAATGCTATTCACCACCTAAAAACTGATCCTGATCGTACAGTCTGCTGACAAAGGCTCCACCACTGTGGTTTTAGACAGCAAGGACTATGTCTCAGAGGGTCTCTGCCAACTTTCAGATTATTCCACCTACACACCCTGCTACAATGATCCTATCCCAAAAACCCAACACAATCTTCAGTTCCTCCTCAAATCTTTAGGACCATCCCAAGACCTCTCCCCAGAGTCAATCTCTCTCCTCAATCCTGCTACACCCCCACTTTATACTTGCTTTCTAAAGTTCGCAAACCCAACTACCCTGGACGTCCCATTGTGCCTGGTTATGGTCCCCCACTGAGAGAATCTCTGCTCTTTTGGATCAACAACTTCATCCTATTACTCACAACCTACCCTCCTATATAAAAGATACCAACCATTTCCTCCACTGACTCTCTGCAGTTCCTGTTCCTTTACCACCTGGTACCATGCTTGTCACAGTGGATGTCATCTCCCTCTACACCGAGACTCCAATGCTCATGGCCTTGCCGCTGTTGAACACTACCTCTCACAATGTCCAAACTTCAGCAAGTCCACAACCTCCTTCTTAGTTACCTTAACCAACTACATCCTCACTGCAATTACTTCTCTTTGAAGGCATCATGTACAAACAAATTCGTAGTACAGCCATTGGCACCCATATGGCACCCTCCTATGCCTACCTGTACATGGGCCATCCAGAGGAATCCTTCCTGACTACCCAGAATCGCAAACACCTCATCTGGTTTAGATTGAGTGATGATATTTTCATAATCTGGACTGAAGGTGAGGACACACTATCCACATTCCTTCAAAACCTCAAACACTTTCTCCTCCATTCATTTCATCTGGTCCTCAAAGTTGACCTATTCCTCAAAGATGGCCTTACCAGTACTTCTGTCCACATCAAACCTACCAACTATCAACAATATCTCCATTTTGACAGCTGCCACCCAATCCACACCATAAAGTCCCTTCCATACAGCCTAGACACTTGTGGCCATCGCATCTACAGTGACAAGCAGTTCCTCTCCAAACATGCCCAACTCTTCACTGAGACTTCCACTGACCACAATTACCCTCCAAACCTTGTCCAGAAATAAATCTCATGAGTTATGTCTGTCCAGTCACCGACCACCTCCTCCACACCCCCATTTGGCCACAAACGACTATCCCTGTTGTGAGCCAGTATCTTCCAGGACTGGAGCAGTTAAATCGTGTTCTCTGCGAGGGTTTGGACTACTTTTCATCCTGCACTGAAATGTGAAATACATTACCCAATATCCTCCCCATTGGTATTCCACCTGCCACCAAACTTATGCAATATCTTGTCCATCCCTGTTCCCAACACCTAACCCCATGGCTCATATCCCTGCAACAGACCTAGCTGCAATAACATTCCTATCCACCACCCCATCACCACCTACTCCAGTCCTGTCACACGCATTTTCTATCTCATAAAAGGCAGGGCAACCTGTGAAAGTAATTTTGGTATCGACAAACTGAGTGGCAATCACTGTGCAGCTTTCTACATGGGCATGACCAGCACCAAGCTGTCTATCCAAATGAATGGCCATCGTCAAACTGTGGTCAGGAGACAGCTAGATCAACCTGGCACTGCACAATATGGCTCATTTCAATGACTGCTACACAGCCTGTGCCACATGGATACTATACTCCCCACAAACACCAGTTTTTCTGAATTGCACAGATGGGAATTCTTTCTACAATATATCCTACTCTCCTGCAATACCCCAGGCCTAGACCTTTGCTAATTTCTGCCTCTACCACCCTACCCTTCCTTTCCCTGCCCACACTCTATCCTTACATTCATATCCCATCCTACCACACATTTCAGTCCCTTCCCTTTCTCCCACACTGTCCATCAGACCAGACTGGTGTATTCTGCCACCCATGCTGTGCATCCCCCTCCCCTCCTGATTCTGTCTCCTTGGCACTTCTTCATTCCCCCACCCCCACCCCACCCCCGTGACACCCAACTGGTTGCTCTTGCCTCGGCAGTGCTGAGTACTGCTGCAGACTGTCTTTCTAACTGACGAAGGTCTGAAGGGTCGAAAGCTTTAATGTTGTATTCTATTGTTTTTGCCTTTCTGCAGCAGATTGGACATCTGTGTGGTGAGCAACCAACCTCTTCTTCTCAAAAATAATGTTGAATCCTTCCTGGAATATCCATTGTATGATGAAACAAAGCACCTCTCAGTTACAGCTACATATCTATAAGTTATGATTCATATTGCAGCATGTAATTGTATTTCTCATTAAGATATTCAAGAGCCATTTCCAACATGTTAACAAATGTATTACAGTAGAACCCCACTTTTACACTTTTCGAGGGACTTAATAAAAATGGTATAAAATGAAGGAAAATGTAAAACGTGGGAACTAATGTTTTAAACGGTAAAATATGCTTACTGGATCACTCTTGTATTTTGGTGGTTTATTTGTGATGATTGTACATAGTAGGAATCAAAATACTCACAAGGAAGTTTATTATGTAATAAAGACTATCAAAAATTTGTAATATTTTAAGTGCCAGGCACAATCGGTAACTTTATAGGAAGTAGAAATTTTTGACGTAATTTCATTCATCACAATCAACTTTGTCAGCAACCCTTTAACTGGCAGTCATTATTTATGTAGTGAAACTACACATGTTCCCTACTTTTTGTTTGTTTTGATGTTTTGCATGATGATATTTGAGAATTTATTTATGCTCTCGAGTGCAAATATATTCATAAGCATTTTTGTGGCTTTGTACAGCATCAGCATCTCACACTATTAATCAGGTTTTTGAGGTTTTAATACACCATGCCCCCTTCAATGGGAAGAAACACATATACAAGCAAACCATCAGTCTCTCCATTTATAAAACTTAACAAAAAATTCTTAGATAAATATTTGCATTTCACAATAAGAATAAATTCATGAAACAGGCCATGAAAAGCATGAAAAACTACCAGTTACGTACACAAGCTGATAATAGGTGCAGTGGCTAATGAGATACTTCGCATCATGAGTTCAGGTGCGTAGTGCAAACAACGAAAGGCAAAATATAAGTTTGAATAAATGCAAAGTGTCGAGAAACTTGTCTGTGTAACATTTATAAACACTATACTTGAAGATGAAAGCCATGCCAGCGTCAATTTATGTCAGTTATGTCACTTTTTCTTCGTGAACATGATTTCAAAAAGTGTAAAATGCGGGAAAAGTGTATGTATATTAATGCAAAAATGGGAGCAAATTAACATTGTGAACATAGGAAAATTGATGGGACCAACAAAAATGGTGGGAAGATGCAAAATCTGGGAACATAAAAGCGGGGTTTTACTGTATTTCAACAATGAAGATTAGATATGATCTCAGGTGAATATTATGATATTATACACTATGTACACAAAGCAGAAATGGGTAATTACATGCTTTCCAACAAGGTATAAAAAAGAAAACATTATTATTAATTACATATTTTTGCTTGACAGCCTCTTGACTAGCTTGTGACTCATAGAGAACTTAGATTTTGATTTCTCCGAATCTTGAGAACTTTTATGCATTTGAACACGGGCTCTCTCTTTCTCATGCTTCTTTCGTAGTGATTCTAGTTTCTTTTCCAATTCTAGCTTCTTTTCCTTAACAACTTTGTTCTCCATTAATTTCTCTAGTGATTCTGCTACAAGCTCTTCTTCTGCTACAACAGAAGCACAATATTTGTCATTATAAAAATGCAAACTTTTTATTTCTATTAAGAAGAAAAAAAGATCTTAATGTAAATATTCACTTCAGTTTGTTGTTTATTTGAGAGTAAGTAATGACAGTGAAACAAAATAAAAGGCATGAATTAATAATGTGACCACTTGGTAGTTCATATAAGATAGATATCTTTATATCCTGAATCAGTTAAGTAATAATGCAAGCTCATTGTACAAATTATTTAAGGAGGGACTAAGTACTTTTACCTGGTAAAACCACAGATAGTAGTGAGAAAAAAAATTATTTGAGTATTGTATAACATCAATTTTTGTACCTCTAGAGGAAAATCAGAGAGTTGAGTGTAAAATTAATGGGAAGATTACTTCCAGCTGAACAACAAGTATGTTCTAAGATGACAGGCTGAAACAGAAATTTGATTCCCTCAAACATGCCTTCAGTAACTTAGTTTCATGCTGTCAGGCATGGTAAAACGATAACAGCACAAAGCAGTATATGCACATAAAGAAAAGAGGTAATTTATCTGCATTCACAAACTATATGAGAACAAATTACGGTACAATTAAGACTTTTGACTTTCCTTACAATGCCATTTAGCATGCAGAACAAATTTACAAGTAAATTAAGAAACATGTCTGATGTATTCATAATACAAGTAAAACTACAAGAACAAGACAAAAATTACAATTAACTCAATGTGCAGATTAATAAATAAAAGTAAAAATATCTACTTTTAATAATGGAAACTCCAGGTTGGAATTCAACAATATAATGAGGACAGTTTACAACTCACCGCAAAGATGTAGCAATGAGCTGTGACAGGCACATAAAAAAGACACACATACAACACTTAAGCTATTGGCCATGGGCTTCTTTAGAATAAAGAACATTCACACAAGCACATTTCACAGTCACACAGCTGTCATCTCCAGCTGCCGCACTACAAATCATGCTCTGGGGTGAGGGAATAGTGGTGGAGAGGGAAGGGGAGAGGAGGGGTGGTAGGAAGGTTGCATCAGAGTGTTGAGGATGGGTAAGCATGGCCTGATGGAGCATCTACGTATTAGATGGTTAGAATGAGATGAATAAGATGCAGCTTAGGAATGGAGTGGGGAAGAAGTTGAGAGGAGGAAAGCAAAGCAAAACAAAGCATGTGACCCCCCCCCCCCCAACACACTCAGAGCGCACAGCACACGAAATAGGGAAGGTGTAGGACAGGAGGATAGGAACTGTTGTGTGTGGGAAAAAGGAAGATATTGTAGGTTTGAGTCCTGGATAATTTTAGGATTGGAGAATGTTCTGTAAGGATAACTCCCATCTGTGCATTTCACCCACCCACCACAAGATTTTCTGTTGGTGTGTGTGTGTGTGTGTGTGTGTGTGTGTGTGTGGTAGCGCAAGCGTGCATGCATGGGTGCACGTCTGTGTGTTTTGTTTCACTTTCATCCCCTCACTCACCTTCCCACTCCATTCCTAAGCTGTATTTCATTCTACGTACATGCTCCATAAAGCTGTGCTGCATCCATCCCCAACATTGTAAAGTGACCTTCCTATCTCTCCATCCTCTCCCCTATTTCCTCTCCGCAGAGCATGAGGTGACAGTTGTGTGATTGTGAAGTGTGCCTGTGTGATTGCGTGAATGTTCTTTATTCTAAACAAGGCCATAGCTGATAGCTTAAGTGCTGTATGTGTGTGTATTTTTATGTGCCTGCAACAGCTCGTTGTTACACCTTTGAGGTGAATTATAAGTCCTTATTATAATGTTAAAAGTATCTACTTTTTTGTGAAATGATAAAATAAAAAAAATAATAATCTCTCTAAAAGCAGGATGTACAACCATCTCAAATATAAATTTAAAGCACACTAGTAAAAGCTGAACCTATTCAAAAATAATAAAAAATCTGGGACAAAATAGATATGCCTCTTTTATCAGATATTTTTTTCAACTGTGATTCAACTCTGATACTGCTTCAAATAAAATTCAAGCAATGGTGTGAGTTAAGGAACAGTATCTGTCCTTAAACAAGCTCACCACTGTCAGATGGGCAGTTGTTGACTGGTGGTGGACCAGCTTTAGTAGTGTTCTCTGTCTTTTCCTGAGTCTTTTGTGGTAGCGTACCATCAGCAGGTGCACCATCAGCTGCTCCATCCACCGGGATGCCCGAGAAAGAACCTGACGAGTCAGTTGAAACAAACGCATGTCCCAGTGATGGCCGTGGGCTTCGATCAGGACCCATCAGAGTCAGTTCAGCACTCACCATCTTTACTGCCATTGCTGGCACACAAGTTGACGGGCTGCGTTGCTGTCGTGCAGTAGGTGCTGTTTCCTCTTGATCCTGCAAATGTAGACATCATATAATTAATGAGGCACAATCATGTAGTATGTGCATATAAAGTGTTAGTGATGGATGTTAGAGGTTCATACAAGGAAGAAAACATGAAGTTGTCTGGCTACATGAGTGTAATGAGGGAAGTGATCACAGAACAAGCTATATCTTAATGTTTATAATGAAAACAGTGACTAGCCACAAGCATGGTATAAAAATGCTTATTTATTTAAACGATAGCTGGTTTCAGATTTTCTTACAAATCCATCCTCAGATAGTTCACATTCTTTCCAGCTGGAGCCTTATTTGGTCTCAAATGTGAGTAGGTGCTTGCCATTAGATCTATTCTTCAGATTCATCCTTCAATTTTGTTTGCCTTATTTGATCGTCGCCATGCACCTTATGAAGGATTGCGGAGTATGTATGTAGATATCATCTTCATAAGATCCCTCTTGAGCATGTACTGCATCATGTTCCCATAAATAAAACTCATCATGTATCAGTTCAATGTTTGATGATTTCTTCTTCATTGTAATAGACATTAGATGATTATATAGGTGATAACAGGTACTATGTCAATCACAGCTAGCCACAATTAGTTCCAACCACAGGTAGTGGCAGTAAAAACAACTAACTTTTATGGTCAGTGACTGAAATTAAAGGTGTATGGGTCATTAATCATGACAAAAAATGTTTTTGTCACAACCTCTAGATCATAGAATCCTGAGTTCAGTTCTTAGCTAGGTTGAAAAGGAAAGAAGATTAGGGTTTAATGTCTTGTCATCACCTAGTCATTACAGATGAAGCATAAGTGCTGATTGTTTTTATTAAAGATTAGGAAGCAAATCAGACATGCTCTTTCAAAGCAATTTTGGGAAACTAAGGAAAGTCCAAATTGCAATAACTGGAGGTGGGTTTGAACCACTGTCCAGCTGAATGCAAGTCCAGTGTGCCAAATGCTGCACCATCTCATTAGATGGGGTGAGTTGGAGAATTTCTTTGCTTGGGAAATGGGTGCATGTTGTCTTAATCATTTTATCTCATCCTCATAAATGTGCAAAGCACTGAAGTAAGATTTACTTAGGCAATAGAACAAATTCAGCTGGAAGCCTGATTTCGTTTATAACACCCACAGTAAAATTGGTAGGTTACTATGTCATTTTTTACACCTTGCTGGAGTGCCTTAGTGTAAAAATGTGACGTTGTGGATATTTTATATTTTATTTTATTACTGACAAGCCAATGTGGTTTTGTGATTTTATGACTGAGAATTGTTCTAGCATTTTTTTCCCTATGTGTGTATATTAACATCTCTGAGGAGCAATTAATAGCAACATGCATCTTTCGAACCGGGTCATCGTGAAACAAATAATTTTTTGTGATTTTTGCTAAAGAAGACATCTCTCTCTCTCTTTCATTTATGCACTGTGGGTATTTGAGGAACATGTAGGCTTTGTTAGTTTCTAGTTACATTTTGCAATTTGCACAGGACAATCCTCTCTCTCTCCATGACAGTAGTGATGTTGGATATTGAAGGAGGCATACATAATAGAATTAGTCATATTTACTCATGATCTAGGGATCAGATGTAATACTCAGAAATATGAGTGACAATTTATAGATGTTGTTGACAAACAACTTTCAGACAAGTCAGAAGACTGACCATGCGATGCCTCTTATGCAATCATTCTCAATTGTCTATTTAAATAAGATTTTTTGGAATACAAAGGCCAGACAACAACTTAACACATTGATCTCGATCTGCAGGTAGACCCTGTGATTACTGTGAGTGCAGAAGAAAATTTGTTGGATAAAATTATTTTCGTAGCATTGAAAAGGCGTCTTCATTCGACACAAGTTTTGTTTTATTCATTGAGAATTGCGGTTAATTACAAACTTCTGCATTTATAGTGTATGGACAGGATATTTTGTGACAGATATTTAATCATGAAATTGTGCCAAGAAAATAGTAGCGTACCTAGTGTAATGACTTCATGCATAATCAGTACCATATCAAAAAATTGCAAAGTTTAACATTTTCATTTCGATTGTAAACATGACTTTTTCTTAGCTAAAAGGAATGGCAGATGCTTTCGTTTATTGTATCAAGCTACGATTACGTTTGTGAAAAAGTCAGACAATGAAAGACACTTCAAAATTGTGCACCTTATGTGTGAATGCAGAGTTTCCCTTATACAGTGAATTGAAAAACGAAAAAATATTAAGAAACTTACGAATCAGTTGAGTAACAGTGAATGTTATGCAAACATATGTATACTTTGTTGGATTATATCAAGCACCAGCTTCAGATTTTAAAAAGATTTCTGCAGTAACCCAATTTTTTTAATTTTTTATTTATTTATTTATTTATTTATTTATTTTTTTTAAAATCCTTTCCTTGAGCGAACCTTAGGGTGGCTCTTGAACTTGTAAATACTATTTCAATGTAGTTTGTAACTAAAAAGTATAGCAGAATCCAAAAACAACTGTCCTCCATTTACTCAACAGAAACACACTATATTACTTAATGTTGCTTTTAGAATGAAGCATTTCGTTACATCTATGTTCTTTTGCAAATCACTGTTTTAAAATATGAATTTTATAAAAAATAAACACAGAACAAGGTTGATGAACAACAGAACTTGTAATGGGACGAAATTTTGTTTTGTTTTTGGTTCTTTGCAGAGTCCTCGAACGGTTTCATTTTATTTTATTATGTAAATATGTTTATTGATAATTATTTCTGAAATTTCCATTAAAGTATAAATGTATGTAATATTGGTAAAATTACAATGTATTTTGTTTGTAATAAGTTCTAGATTTTTCTGCACTGAAGGAAAAGAAAAATTTGTATGGTACTCCGGGCTTGACATCGTATTCACCAGCAAAGAACTATGAAGAGTGTGGACAAGAAAAGAATATTCAAATTATTGTAAGGTGAAAGATGAAGATCTCCAAAATGTGTTGTTGGATCCTAAGAGTTTTTAGTTGCTTGAGGGTATTGCTGGTGAGAGTTCAATCTGTGAGCTTGGATAGGCAGATCATTACAGAATAGTGATTGTGTAAAATAATATCCGTCAAACTGTTTAAACTCCTTTTAAGAATCGGAAATAATTAATTGTCATTATAAAAAGTATTAGGAATAACTTTGAAGAGACTTAAATCCAGTTATTCCTTGTTTAGAGGGGTAGATGTGAAGAGTGAAATTTTATTATGCGGTCAGGATTGAAGCTAATGTAATACTGACAACTTCTTAAGTTTGCAGCGATTTGTCAGAAGTAGTAACGCTGGTACTTTGAAATTGTAATTTGGTTTTTCCAAAATGATATTTGGGATATTTTCTGTGTATTTGGAATATTTGCTGCGTAACAGCAAAGAGTAACTCAATTAACCCTCGGGAGGCAGCGCCAATTATTATAACTTCAGCAGCAGTGCGGTGCAGATTTGCTACCACTGTGTATTTCGTGTTACAAACCTAGTATATAGCTACTAAGTGATCGTAATGACAAAAAGAGTTCAATGTAGAGGTAGAAATATCACATTTTTTAATATCTAAATTAATATATCAATTACCTTCGGTGGATAAATACAACAAATGTAACATTATTCCGAAAGTGGACAGTAATCATGTATAATAGACCCAGCAGCACTATCATTTCCTCTTTGTTACTTCTCTGTAGTTCTTGTCTCTTGAGTAATTAGTATTGGCTTTTTTCTTTGTTATGTGGAACTTGCTACACATAATTACCTCATCAATCATATTATCATCTATCAAGAATGAGAGCTTGTGTCCATGAGCTCATGCCCATTGTCTCCATTTCCTCATCTGTTAGACCCATATTACATCTACGAGACCTGAAGATTAAATTATGTAGTAGAACAACACTCATTTTTGCATTGTGTAAGGCTTAAAAAGGGTTTAAAATGAGATTGATGGAAACTGCAGTACGGCTGATCAGGAGAAATTAGAGGACAATTTATCGAGAGTTAAACTTCTATTTACAAAATAAATTTAAATTTTTGAGCATTCTAATATGTAGGGTAAAATTTATACAATAAATTTCTACTAGAAACTGCCACAAATACATTTGCAAGGAAAACTAGACGTAACACAAAACAATTCAAATCGTCTTACATGACAGGCAGGGTGGTGCAAATCTGCTACCAGTGATGCACTCTCTAAGAAAACTCTTTTTGGGTGGGCACAACTGTGCACTAGAAACTCGGAAACTTCACTGACATCATTGTTCAGGCTTAATTGAGGAATAGCTAAAGCGGAAATACAGCATCTCCATTATTGCAACAACAGTGAACCTTTAAAGAAAAGAGGTTGCATATTTGCACCAGCACTGCCGCTTGAGAGTTAAGGAACATCTTTCTTTGGTTTATGGTGTGTGTGTATGTGTCAGTCCCGAGCGGAGTTGACATTACAATTGTCTTGTTTGATTACTAACGCTAAAGGACAAATTCATTTTATTTAATACTGTAGTATATTAAGTAGGTGAATGATAGCTTTGAGTGTTGGCAATGTTGTATTATATGACCATAAAATTTTAGTTGAGTGACCACTCCTTTTTTCTATATATATAGTGACTCAATGTATCTCTAAGGCTGGTTTTGTGTTCACAACAGAAATAAATATATTAGTCTGGGTAGTATCTGATGCTTTTAGAACCTTTGATTTTCTGGTATAAAATCAAGTCAGATGCGTAACATTTATAACATTGATACCACGATATTGTAACATTGTCACTAATCCTAACTTAACAGGTGGCCATAAGGCTAACTAATAAAAACTTTTAATGTTAAGGACATGACAATAATCAAGGTTACACTATTATATGCTTGGCGAACCTTTCTAACAGAGTTATTAAGAGAGCATTTAAAATTTAGTGTTTCATTACATCTACGTTTTTTGCAAATTATTGTTTTAAAATATGAATTTTATTAAAAATACACACAGAACAAGATTGACAAACACCAGAACTCTCATATTTGAACAAATAGTAAATATGTAAAAGTTTTATTGTTAAATAATGATGTCTTACAGTATTTCAAAAATAAAAATGTTGTAATTCCTGCATTTCTTAATAATATCAATCACTTTCATACTGTGGTATCAAATAGTAGATCGCGAAGGCATAGTGGTTGCCTACCCCTGGCTTAACTTTTTCTGCAGATATCCTCAAAATATTTGTGTCAGTATTATATTAATTTATATAGATAGCTAAGGGAAAGGAAAATTCAGCAGTGATAGGATACTGGATTTCAACAGGATGAAAAGAGATGGAATAATACTAGGAAACCATGGACTGGGAGGAGAGAATGAAAGGGAAAGTAATGTTTTTTAAAGGATGGGCCGAACCCCAATTTTACTGAATTGAATCTGAATACCAAATCTTAAATAAAACATGTGCCAAATTTCCGAACCTGAATCAAATCTTCCAAATCTCAAACCCAAATAATGTGTCAACTCAAGTACATGAATTTTAAAAAGAATTACTACTCTATCACAGCCAATGATGAAGATAAAGCCTTCTGGGGTGGACGCCAAATGACAATATTACAGTAAAATTTAAGAAATCAAAATTTCATTAAGATTTTTATTTGAATCTTAAGAATTTTGTAATACCCCCTCTCCTTAAAAGAAATTTGTATGAAATATTTTGAGATATATGTTGTTTGAACACCACAGTGTTTTACTAGGCATGGTCCTGTTTGGAAGGGGTATGCAGTTTCCTTAAAGGGGGACTTACTTACTTACTATATGTTGTTTAGATGCTTTAAAAGATAATAAGAAACTGTCTTCACTCTATTACAAACTGTTTCATTTTGATGAAATAAAAAGTTCATGAGAATTTCAGAGTGAGCTTTAGGCAACAATTGACAGAAACAGCGGAAAATAAAACAGTAGAGGAGGAATGGGTAGCATTGAGAGATGAAATAGTGAAGGCAGCAGAGGACAACATAGGTAGAGAGGCAAGACCTACAAAAAACCCTTGGATATCACAGGACATACGAAATTTAATCAATGAAAGGAGAAAATATAAAAATGCAGTAAATAAAACACGCAAAATGGAGTACACATCACTAAGAAATGAGATTGACAGGAAGTGTAAAATGGCTAAGCAGGAGTTGCTAGAAGGCAAATGCAAGGATGTAGAAAAATGTATAAATAGGGGAAAAATAGATACAGCCTACCGAAAAATAAAAGAAACATTTGGTGATAAGAAAAACAGCTCTATGAATATCAAGGACACTGATGGAAAACCAGTTCTCAGCAAAGAAGGGAAAGCTGAAAGATGGAAAGAGTATATAGAGGAGCTCTACAAAGGAAATGAACTTCGAGACACTATTGTAGGAAGGGAAGAGGATGTAGATGATGATGAAATAAGAGATAGTATACTGAGAGATGTATTTGACAGAGCACTGAAAGACCTAAGCCAAAACAAGGTTCCTGGAGTAGATGACATTCCCTCAGAGCTACTGAAGTGTATGGGAGAACCAGCCATGACAAAACTGTTCCACCTGGTGTGTAAGACGTATCAGACAGGCAAAGTACCCTCAGACTTTAAGAAAAACGTTATAATCCCCATTCCAAAGAAAGCAGACACAGACAGGTGTGAAAACTACAAAACCATCAGTTTAATAAGTCATGGTTGCAAAATATTAACACAAATTATTTACAGAAGGACAGAAAAGCTGGTAGAAGCCAACCTCGGGGATGATCAGTTTGAGTTCAGGAGAAATGTAGGAACACGGGAGGCAATACTCACCTTACGGCTTATCCTAGAAGATAGATAAAAAAAGGCAAATCTACATATCTAGCTTTCGTATATTTGGAGAAGGCTTTTGACAATGTTGATTGGAAAACACTCTTTCAAGTTATGAAGCAAGCAGGTGTAAAATATAGGAAATGGAGGGTTATTTACAAATCGTACAAAAACCAGACAGCAATTATCAGAGTTGAAGGGCATGAAAGGGATGCAGTGGTTGGGAAGGGAGTGAGAAAGGGGTGGAGCCTTGCTCCAATGTTATTCAATTTGTAAATTGAGCAAGCTATAAATGAAAGCAAGGAGAAATTTGGAGAAGGATTTAAAGTTCAGGATGAAGAAATAAAAACATTTCGTTTTGCCGATGACATTTTAATTCTGACAGAGACAGCAAAGGACCTGGAAGAGCAGTTGAATGGAATGGACAGTGTTATGAAAGGTGCATATAAGATGAACATTAACAAGAGTAAAACTAGGGCAATGGACTGCAGTCTAAGAAAACCAGGTGATGCTGAAGGAATTAGATTAGGTAATGAAACAATAAAGGAGGTAGATGAGTTTTGTTACTTGGGCAGTAAAATAACAAATGATGGTCGCAGTACAGAGGACATAAAATGCAGAATGCCAATGGGTAGAAAAGCGTTATTAAAAAAGAGAAGTTTGTTAACATCAAATACTGATTTAGTCCTTTCCGAAGGTATTTGTGTGGAGTGTTGCCTTGTATGGAAGTGAAACATGGACATTAAACAGTGCGGACAGGAAGAGGATAGAGGCTTTCGAAATGTGGTACTACAGAAGAATGCTGAAGATTAGGTGGGTGGATCACATAAATAATGAGGAGGTACAGAACAGAATCGGATAGAAAAGGAATTTCTGGCATATCTTGACTAAAAGAAGGGATCAATTGGTAGGACACATTCTTAGACATCAAGGAATTGTGAATTTAGCATTAGAGGGTAGGATACATTCTTAGACATCAAGGAATGGTGAATTTAGCATTGGAGGGAAGCATGTGGGGTAAAAACCGCAGAGGAAGACCGAGAGATGGATACAGTAAGCAGATTCAGACAGATTTTGGTTTACATTCTTATGTGGAGTTGAAGAGGCTTGCTCAGGAAAGGGTATTCTGGAGAGCTGCATCAAACCAGTCTCTGGACTGAAGGACACAACAACAACAACAACAAATAATTCTATAACGAAGTCTTAGAAAGGAAAGGATCACATATTTTTTCATTTTTCAAAGGGAAGAGTGAAAAATAAAACCTGAAAGTGAGCATATATTTTGGAAGTTGGAAAAATAGATTCTGAAGAAAATAATATGTGTAAATGTTAAATAATTTTATAGTGACATATCAGGCATTCCATGAATGACAGAAAGGCATTTAGACACAGAGAAATCCGCGTTAATTCGGCATATGTGTACTTGTTATTGCCACAAAGACATTTCAGACCTGTGAAAAGTACTTAATGCGCAGATTGCACATTCCGGAGGGTTAAGCAAGGGTATTTCGTAGATTTATTTATTCTTTCAAACATTTAAGATCACATAACTTGTCTACACAAACTTTATATTCGTATAAGATTTAAAAATCAGTAATAGAAGTCAATTGCCGTGCTTCATTTCTAACTATTCCTGTCCATCATAAGAATAATACAAATGTAAACATTAATATGAAAAGTATATTCTACGGTGTTCGGCATAGCCTTTTGCATTTGTGAGGCAGATGGAATTTAAATATTGTAACAGCTAACATGGAAGATTACATGGCGTAATGTTTACATTTGTATTATTCTTATTGCGAAAACAGTGTGCAATTTATGAATGACAATTCATAGGAACAATCCCTTGGCTGTAATAGAAAAACACTTAAGTTGTAGCACGAAGGCAGTGGTTGTAGCATCAGGCATATTGACAAAACACTTGCTTGCCAGTCTTCTTAAGTAGTAGCTTTTAGATAAGACTTCAAATTTACAGCTATTGTAGCAGCACTAAACACTTACTAAATAAGAATGGAAATAACTATGATAATAATTGAGGAAATATAAAACAATTTTGACTTATAATACAAATTTTGCAAAATGTTTATAATAGCAATTAGATACAGTACCGGTACTGTGATTCTGAATCACTATTTCTTGATTCCTTGTTATTCTGTTCCTTCGTACTACAGAGCATCATCCCTTGTACCATCTAGTGCATTTGATATTGAACATTTTTAAATGCCTGTTACACAATCTGCTTTGGAACCCACTTCCATGTATCAATCCCATACACACTTGCGCATTTTACACGACCCGTCACTTTTCGAAAGGCAGTCGGTGTACATGTGTTTAAGCTTGACCTTAAACGATTTATTGAAACAGACATCAAGTCGCTGCTGAATTGAGGCATCCCGCCTAGATGGCTCACAAATAGAACTTTTTTTCCCCACATAATAAATAACTTTCTTCTTGAAATGCTAGTGCTTCATTACAGTTCACACACCCCAACACTTCACAAAATTCAACGAAACAATACGTGAAAATAGAATGAGGCAACTCATGCAAGAATCCTAAAGCCTTATGTATTGTTGGTATTTATGTAAAGATATTTATTTTTGTTGCTACTAATATTTGAAAGACTGCTACTTTTGAAGTTGAGCAATACTAAAGTTCTATTTCCTTCGTTGGATGGTGTATTAAAATTCAATAGTCAAAAATAAAAAGGAAATTAGACTCCTCTTCCTTGTTTTTATTTTTACAACCACAAAAGTTTTAGTGCCAGTATTTATGTTTGCACCTGCAAACCAAGCCTGTGTAGCATTGCTTATATTAGACAGGAAAAGTTACTTGTGGTGGCTCCTAGCGCCATTTTTCAGAACTTCGTTCACTTTGTACTTGATTTAAACCCCTGGTGGTTTCTTGGACACCAAAAACCAGAAAATATGGGCAAATATGCTAGATTGATTTCACAATAGTCACACAACTGCATAAGTTTCGTAGCGGTTTCACTTGAATAAATTCAAAGTAAGATAATTTTGTTCTATGACGTTACGCCTTTCAGTGGATCAATGGCAAATAAAGTAAATAACGCAAACAAAAGCATACTGTTATGAAAAGTAAACAACAATATTCGTAACTGAAGGTTTCCATATAACAATTTAGATTCGGGATTTGGTAGTATTCGGTCATTATGCACCGAACCTTGAATCCGGAGTCAGTGTGCTGGATTCAGCGAATAATGGATTCAGCTGAACCACTCGGACACAACCCTAGTTTTTTTTTCTCTCTCCATATCTCACACAGTCTCAAAGATCTTTGCAAAAATAATGGCGATTTGACATTGTCTCTCTGTAACATGTTTTTACGTTTTAGGTCATACCGTTCAAACAATTGGCATCAGATTTTACAGATGTATTTGATGGCTGCCAGTGACTAGAACATTCCATTGGCAACATACCCGGATGCTGTCGGCGTCACCTACAACAAGGACAGTCAATAATGTTCATTCTGTAGGCGCATGGCTGGCGGTGAGTTATGCAATGCTGCTCTCACGGCACAAGTATTGGCACTCGGCTGTAGCTCCTGCCTTCCATGCTTCCCCTATCGCTCCGCCTCTATGTACGGTAGCACCTTCTTCTATAGAGGGCAATATAATGCCCTATCTCAGCTGTTAAGGCTAGTTTACACAACGACACTACGTTTCATGAAACTGCGTTACTGACTAGTGCGCATGAGCTGCAGGCATTCGCACAACTCATTGGCAAAACTAAGCAGTTTCGGCACCTTCCAACTTTGGCGAAACTGATTGGGTGTGTTTGTAGGTTAGGTTATAACCAATACAGAACAAAATACGACATAAAGGGGGAACGGCAGAAATAATTTGGTTTTTGGACATATATGCGATGCATAGGTGTTTGTGGGATTTGAATGATGAAAATTTCAGGAATAAGAAGCAGCGTGTTAATTCTCTTGAAGCAATTATTTGTGAATTAAATATTGATGGGTTGACGATTAGTGAATTGCAGACTAAAATACATTCAATTCGAAATACCTATACAAACAAACTATGGCAACTGTGGATTTCAGAACACAGTATAGGTACTGTAGATATGAATATCTACTTGACAAGAATCGTAATGCAATTTGTAATTTCAGTTCTGGTAACAATGCTTCACGCATAAGAGTATCTTGTTTCTTTATTGTATTAGTGTGTTTAATAGGAACATGAACTGCTCTGGTGACGTTCTAAGTTAATTAAAATAACTTCTAGGGTCTTTCATCACAATTTCTTTCAGGAAGGTCGCTGAGCAACCAAGATGACGTCTCTCTCTCTCTCTCTCTCTCTCTCTCTTTTTTTATCAAGTCACAAATCCAAACACGTTTCTAATTCTTTTTATGTTCAATCTTATGCAGCGGCTTCACACAGAGAAGCAATAACTCTGCTTCAACTCTTACAGCTACCAAAACTTTCATTCTATGGCAACTATGGCACTCACAAAACAACGAAACTGAAGCGTTTAGTATAGGCGCCATGTCTACAGACATACACGAAACCAGTTGCGCACAATTCATGTCATGCTATGAGTGTCACAACCTAGTGTCGTCGTGTAGACTAGCCTTTATACATCGGATTGAGACACAAATTTCAAGTAAAACTTTTTCAGAATTTGATATTAAATAATTTTTTTAATATATATTCTTATGCTGAAAGTTGGTGCACATATCTGAAGATAGAAATCTTCATATGGCTCTAATGTGATATTCATTTAATGAAGATTCGAGGAATAATTTGAGGTTAATTTTGCGACTCAGGATGAATATATCACAGAAATCTACCTCTCCATAAAGAAATTAAAAAAAATATAAAAGAAATAATGGATCATAATTAATAATCATGATTCATGCTTAATATAATTTTCATTTTCAAATGGGGGCCCAAATATATGAATTTTTGCCATAGGTCTTCCAAAACAGCTGAAAAAGTAAAAGAAATTATAAAAATGAAAATTGCTCTGGCCCACTTTTGCAAATATTTTGGACAAGAATATAATAAAAAAATTAATTTATAAAAATATCATGTATTATGTTATTATATTATTTATATTTCTGTGTCCGAAATATTTGCAAAAATCAAAAAACTACAGGAAAAACTAAACCAAAATCTGTCAGTGCAATTTGTTTACTCTGTTGAATATATTTCAAAAATATGTAAAATATCAAATCTAAAACAATATGAGGATATACCATATTTGTGCCAATATAGACCGCACCTAAACTTTTGACATGAGATTATAGCAAAAATAAATCTCAAATATAGTCACAGGTTTTTAATCTTTTTATTTTAATTATTACTTATTTATTTTTTGTGTCATCGACCTTTCTCATAATCAGAAAAACATTGTTATGAACCCATCTTCTGTTTTCAACAAATTCAAAACCAATATGGAAAACTGTAAATCAACACATAGCAAAGTGAGATGACGGGACGATAGCCATGCAGCACTTCAACTGAGTGGAGGACGAACCGAAGCATGTTCAAATGTTTGTAAAGCTTATGGGACTTAACTGCGGGGTCATCAGTCCCTAAACTTAGAAACTACTGATGAACTAACTTGTACTAAAGATAACACAAACATCCATGCCCGAGGGAGGATTTGAATCTTCGATGCGGGAGGCCATGAGATCCGCAACGTGGTGCTCAAGACCGCTTGGCTACTCCCGTGCGGCCAAGGCATGTTACTGGGAGCTTCAAGTGCTATATAATGTAGTCATGTGCTGCAGCGTATCAAGTTTTTTCGGAGTTCATTATGTAGAAATAGTGTGTGTGTGTGTGTGTGTGTGTATGGATGATAGGATTATGACTATACTGTTGTGATAATATCTATGAACTCACCATGTAATATTCTAATTGACCACCAAAATTATTTGATATTTCAGTTCAGCTTTGACAAACATACACTTTCTCTGAACTTTTACCTCTTTAAAGTATTATTTTAATATCTCTCCCAATTTACATCATCTTTTTCTGTTAAAATATTATCACCTGTCTTTCCGTGGTAATTTTTCCTCTTATTCAAGTTTATTATCTTTGCCTGCATTGATTTACATAAAATGAAGTGATGATATCAAATTGCTGTTAGTTTTGCAAACATCTCTTAAATGGTATGAGTTATGGAAATGCAAAATCTTAGAGAATTTTCTCCTCTTCAAATTTGTTTATACAATTTTCGTGTCAAACAAATGGTTAAGTCATTATTTTCATTTAAATTTTTAGATTTTGAAAGGCAATTGCAAAGGATTGCTTTTAATGTTACTACTGTAACATGAAGTGGGCCAAAAATGATCGTCGCTAGTGTACAAGTGATAACAAACTATTACATTGTTCAAAGAGTCGTCATTCATTGCGAGGACAAAACTGCAAATAAAATGTAGAAAAAGACTTGCTTGAATTCGTAATTCAAAGCAGGAACTGTGATTTTGCTGTTATAACAGAAATGATTCCATTTCAAGGCTGCAACATCCTTTCTTGGAAGACAGCGAATCTGGTCGTGGTAAAATATGTTATTTTAAAATGTAGCATTTCAACTCAATATGGTGTTCGCTACACGAATCAGTAGTTTCACTATCGTAACCTCCCATCACTGCTTGTGTTAGACATTACCAACTTAAACGTCACAGTAAGAACTCGCGCAACACACTCTAGACTTTTATTGCAAAGATTAGGTTCATTGACCACATTAAATTAAAATAATTTATGTGCTTACAAACTCTGTGTATTACTTACTGCTTTTGTTTGAGACCATCCAGGTGTGTTAAAGACACTATCGTCTGCTATTGTTGGCTATGGTATGTAATGAGACTATTTGATTTATATTGTAACATCGACTTTCATTAATTGACTCGCCATCTACAAAACTGTAGATGAAATTTTGCAATAGCTACTTTTTTTTCTTTTTTCTTTTCTTTCTTTCTTTTTTTTTTTTTTATTAAAAAAATACTAACTACTTTATTGTGTTTCCCAAACCAAAATAAACTTGAGCATGTAATTTTTGAAACTAATGACATAAGGGAGAGGAAGGGAATAGAATCTCAATTATAGGCCACACCAAAATTTTGCAAGCCAAAATTTGGAAAAATATGCAGCCTACATTTGAGTAAATATGGTATTGTAATCCACCATATATATCATTGCTAAACCACAAAGAGGCATGTACAAAAGAAAATCCATGCATGACCAATTTCTATGGCCTCTATGCCATGAGTAATGGCAAGTAATGTGCCAACGTGAGATCAGTTTGAAGTGGGGAGGACAGGGGAAATGAGAAAGAATGAAAGGCAAGGGTGTGAGTATAGATATCATATCCAAAATACATAATCACATAAACAAACACATATACTGAACGAAGTAGTCTACATCTCACCTCAATAATATCGGTGTCATCAGTGAGAATAGCCAACTGTTGTTCTCGCTTTTCCAGTTCAGACTGGTATTTGATTGGATTTGCTAAAGCCTCTGCAAAGTCTGACATTGTGTCAGGAACATAATCCTTGACAACCACATGTACAAAAAGTGTAGCCAATGGAAGTGGCTGGCCTGACTCATTGCGCAGAGCTATGTGACGGTATCCTGGGCAAAGGCCCACAACAGGCAGCACACGGTGTCCTATTAGTCTACCTGATTCCTCATATGCAGCTATACGTAGGCTTGCCAATTCCGGTAGAACAACCTGTTAAAAGAAACATCTAATTTTAATGTTCCACACAATCTGGAAATTCAAGTTATAAAAACTATAAACTGTTTACCATAAAGTTTACTATTAGCTAGTCAAGATATTTTCTTTAAGAATGTCTTGATTTTCTGTACTATTACAATATGATGATGTCACAGTGACCTTTACCTATACAAGAGAATGATACTTATTACAACCAGTCAAGCACGGTTTTGGTTTAAATGTTTCATACATTGCTGAAAACCTACTATTTTTATTCACTTTGAATGTGGTTAGTTAGGGAGCACACTGTCTGCAGATTGATTATTAAGGGTACTAGTAATTGTCAATAAGAATATTTTGTGTGTTTAGCTCAGGTCTGGTTATGTGTAATTCTTATTTTCAATTTTTTTCTTCTATGTAGAAAGAAGTTTTATGTGAAATTAAGAGGTTATACTTGAAAAAGCAATACCTGAAACCCACTTAGCACAGATCATACACATAAATTGGAAATCCGATATAAGCTGAATGGTAATCATGGAGTTATTATGTTTGATGATCTTATGGTGCATGCCATGAACAGACACTGATAACCACATGCTGATGATACAGACACATGAAAAGTGACAGAGTTTACAAGATTAATTCATTAATTTGTCTACTTCACTTATTGTTGTAGCTGTGCAAGATTCAGGCAATAAAGCAAGCCAACACAAAAAATAACAAACCTTTTTAAAAACAAAAGCTTCCTCATCAAATATGGGATTGATGCCATTGTTAGGTACAATTTTGGTACGAAATTTCTTTCGTACAGTGTCTGCAGGTAAGCCAAACATATCCACTTCAACATAGACACCAACCCGGCGGTCAGTGAGGAACTGTGCTGAGATTATATGAACTGACACTGTGCCAGCTATAATGCCATCTACTGTTGACTCTGCAAAAGGATCCAACCTCCTATCTTGCCTTCGCATAAATTCTGGCTTTAGCAAATAGCCACAACGGTGATTGTATTCAAATATTCCCAAGTTAAGTTGCATTGCAAGGTCTGGAACAGGTGAAATAAGAGATAATAAGTGTCAAATCATATTAAGTCTCTCATGTACACATAGTATGCTTTTTCTAACAAGCTGAACTTTAATGCAAACTGTTATTTATTGTTGACTGCTTATTCATTACATTTAATGTGATATAAAATTCATTACAGGGTGTCCCTTTATCGTCAATATTATTCAGATAGTACAAGAGATGAGAATACCATTATATAGAGCTAACTACTGAAATACAACACATATTATCTACCTAAGCACACACCAACTGTTCAAAGAGATGGGTGCCAGTTTCAATGTATGCATTACAATGGTATCTAAAATTCTGCCAGTTGCCTCCTAAAAGAATAAGACATGTAGCTAGGACTCCATCAGCCACTTCCTCTTCAGTTTCTAATGCCAGGTGTCACAAAAATTACTATTGTCTCATTATTATGTCTATGTAGCTAGGACTCCATCAGCCACTTCCTTTTCAGTTTCTAAAGGCAGGTGCCCACAAAAATTACTATTGTCACATTATTTCTTCCATTCTCCACAGTGTCTGAAGTTGCCACACTGTTAAAGTGGATTAATAATCACCTTATTGAAACCACAATGCCTTGCAGGCAATTACATATCCAATAGCTGCAGCAATAATCTCATCAAGTGCACCATTTGAAATGGAGAGGCAGAAAATGAGATTCTATTGGTGTACCTTAACTGTTGCAGCTCACCAGGTGATAATAGTAATCAGATTGTGCACACTATTCAAATGGAAATGCAAACATGTATTTGTGTATCTTGTACATTTTAAGCTCATAAGTTGATAGAGAACAGTTTCTGGTCATCTGAGAATGAAATATGAAGTTTCATCACTTCAGAAATGGTCACTGCTACAGTTGGAATGAAGATCACTGTTGAATGAGACATCATAAGTGAAGAACACAATCTGTAGAAATCATTCACAGACTGTAAACACTGATAAATTTCATATTGAACACATCACAGATGATTGTATTGTTTTACAAGGTAGCACAAGCACTAATGATGTAGCAGGCAATTGTTTGTTGACAAACCCAATCAATTTACAAACACAATTCATATAATGCATACTGATGATTTCACAGTGTCTGATTTATTCAATTAGACCTATGTCTGTATAGCATTATAAGAGGATAGTTTACAACTCACTGCAAAGAAGTGTGACAAGCTACAATACACAGCCAGAGATGAAGTTGTGTAGCTGTGAAGTGTGCCAGTGTGAATGCTCTCTTTTCTGATGAAGGCTAATGGCCAATAGCTTAAGGCTGTATGAATGAGTGTCTTTTTATGTGCTTGTCACAGTTCATCATACGTCTTTGAGGTGAGCTGTAAACTATCCTCATTATATTGTTTAATTCCAACCTAGACTTTCCATTACTAGACTATATCTGTATAATTTTGATCCAAAAGTTTGGAACACCCTGTATGAATTGAATGCATAATTTAACATTTACTGTTTCACAAGAACATTTTATTTTAGTCAAAATAAAGATGAGAAAGCTCACAACCCCACATATGTTCAAGTATACTTAATTACAATGACCCTGACTGTTTATGAGTGGATGTTAAAACCTACAGAAATAGAATAAGGAGGAAGAGCAAAGGAAAGGAGAATGATAATGAATATGATGGTGATGAAGAGGTTATGGAGAGACATGAGGAGTAGGTAGATAGCTCTTAGTGGCTCTAGGAAAATATGGACTCAGAAATGTGAAACTCACTAAAGTGAAGGGGAAGATGACAGGGTAATGGAGAGAACAGGACAGGTGGTATAAATACAACATTAGGATACTGGAGAACAGTAATGGAAATCAATGAGCAATGAAATAAAACAATATGATGGGAACAATTAGAGGTTTGTGCTACATGTGTTATAAGAATGGAAGATATGTTGGAGGGACAGTTTTTTGTGCATAATTGAGAAAAGCAAGTTTTGGAGTGTGACTCCATATGACATGGGCACTAACAACTGTTTAAGTCAATGATATTAGGGCATGAAAATGTTCAGCATCTGGATGACTCAGTGTGGGGTTAGTAACATATTGGCAGTGATCATTCATATAGTGTATTACTTGTCAATCCATATATAACACTATATAAAAACTGTAGAATCACAAGATTATAATATGACTACCATCACAAGGGCTCTCCCTGTTACAGGATAGGAAATTCAGTGCTGAACTGCTATAGGAGAGGGTGAGTAACTGAATGGAGAAGACCTTCAAGAAAATGATCTATTAACTACAGAACTGGAATAGATATGAACTTAGATATAAATTAAATGGAGCACAGAATTTGGTTTTGGGTTACAAAGATCGGCTTTTTGGTAGGATATCTCTCATCTCAGAATACAATGAGAGGTACCAAAGTCAAAGCAATGCATTTCCTTCCTGGTTGGGTTATTTTTCAACATTTTATTTCATTTTTAAAAACAACAGTGATAATGAGTAATAAAAGGATATGTAACTAGATCAAATGATTATGGATTTGTTGAAGTCATAGGAATAAACTGCTCAAAGAACCATTCATGTATTGACAATGCAGCCTGTCATTTTCCAAAAACATACATGCCCTGTACAAACTCTGGGCCCACTTTCCTCCCAACCCTCTCATTTCTGGGACTGTTATATTTTTCAGGCTTCATCCTATTGGAGCCACACTCTTTCTCTTCTTCTTACTCCACCACCTGTGTAATTATTTTGTGAAGAGTAATATCCATATGAAAGCCTCAAGTCATTCAAGTATTACAGGCCTTACAGTCACTCAAGTGATACAGATATAACAACTGCAATGGTAAGCAGGTAAAAGAAAAGATAAAATGCAATACATTACCTAGAGTTTGATAGTTAAGGGCTACTAGTTGACATCCTGCATTCCAAAATACTTGTGGCATAAAGTTGGAAGAATCAAAACGTGTACCAGAAGGATAGACACGACTCAGCTGATGCTTATTGTAATTAACAAATTCTACAGGACTCTCCTTCAAAAGTGTTGTAGCCTGCTTTTCATCAAAAGACGACATTTCATAGGGTCTATTCTTCTCTGAAAATCATATGAATAGAACAAAAACATCATTTATGACACACATTATAACATACAAACACTTTTATCACATTTGCAACAATACATAATATAAGAAACAAAGAACATGCGGCATGCAATTCAGAATTACTTTGTAACTTGTTTATATGTTAAAGAGATTTGTTTCATTAAAATAAAATATTTATATGTTTCCACAATCTGAAAAAAAGAAATATACCTTAACAGGAATAGTTTTTTTACATACTTCGGAGTATTTTCCTTCCACTAATCTAGACCATTCTGTTCTCAGCACATCAACTCACCCTGCTTGATGCCTTCTTTTTAGCATGTAAAAGAAAGCTGCATGTCATATGTTATTTAGCTCCTCAATCACTCAAGTTTCTTTATTTAAATAGAATAGAAATATAGTTGTACAGTCTGGTTGCTGGGCTTATTTGGTGTAGATGATTATGAGTTGTGTATAAATAGCTTACTTTGGGATTGTGTTTAGAATGATGTGAGAGAAATCACATTAATTTTTGGTGTTGTGATTTCTGTGTATACTACAGCATAATCTGGGAAAAGCCTCATAGTACTTCTGATGTTAATTACTATTTCATTTATGTAGGTATTCTGAAAAGCAATGGTTCTGTAGCACTCCATTGAGGGCACCCCAAAAATTGTTTTTATGTCGGAAGACTTCTCTCTGTTGAGAATGACATGCTACATTCTGTTTGGTAGAATCTCTTCAACCCAATCACACAGTTAGTATGATATTCCACACAATCAAATTTTGTTCACTAGATGAAAGAGCAGAACTGTATAAAATACCTACCGAAGTCAAGGAACACATCACCTACCTAGCATTGTATTGTATATTTATTGGTCCTGTAAAATCATACATTGTACAGCAGTACATAATGATATAGGACAAGTCGTAGAATGTATATAGGCCTAGTAGATTTTAAAATACAATAAAATTATTCAAGCCATACATAAAAAGCACATAAATGACACTTTCTAAAATACACATACATTTCTAAGTTTAAACACTCACATTTTTTATCTTATATGCATATTTACACTTTTTCATTTCCCAAATTATTTTTCAGAAAAAAATTCATCCACACTATAATAGCACTTTTCAGACATAAAGTTACTTAAAGCAGTTTTGAATTTATGCAAGTATGTTATTGCTTTAATGTTCTTCAGTAATTTATTATAAAGTTTTGTCCCTGCCTGCAGGGAGCCATTTTGCTTTAGTGTCCTACGAGCAAACTGTACATGTATATCATGATGCTTCCTTGTGTTGTATGTGTTAATATTGTGATTTGTTGGTATCAGCTTGTTTTCTGAATCCAAATTTTTCCGTATGAACAGTACTACTTCAAGAATGTAGAGTCTTGGTACTGGAAGAATACGCAGTTTTTTAAATAAAGGTTGACATGAGAAATGTGGTGCTGCACCTACCATGGCTCTTATTATTCTTTTCTGGGCAACAAAACAACTTTTGCTGGGTGGTGAATTTTCCCATCAGATTAAACCATACCTTAACTGTGAATCTACTTGAGCATAATACACAGTTTTGAGGACTTGCATTGATGTGCAACCTGTATCTACTACTCTTTGGGCCTTGTTGAACAAACAGAGCAATCTGTGTTTCTCACAACTGTTGCTTTTGGAACCCATGTTGATTCCTATAGGAGATATTTGGTCTCCAGAAAGATCATAATACAAAAGTATAAAATATGTTATAAAAGTGTACAAAATATCAACATCAACTGATCAACCTAAAGCTTTTTGGATCGGTTCGACAATCTTCTTGAAAATCATTAGAAATGTTTTGCTCCCCTGCAATACACTGCTGCTGAAATGCGAGGAAGTTCTTTCATATTCCTTGTGCAGAATGGAGATGGCCCAGTGGTCTACCGTCTCTAATGACCAAGCTGTCGATGGGGCATTAAACCCTAAGCTTCCTTCCAGTGGTCTTTCCTCTGTTTAAAAATCCCATTTGCTTTTATATCTCTTGATACTTTATTTAGGTATCTGTCATTTTGACATTCATGTGATGATTTAGAACAGGAACTATAGTCTCAATCTTCCTCTGTGAAATAGCTTTGGAAAAAGAAATTTAGTATTGTGATTCATCCTCTGCTTCAATGCCATTATGGTCACAGAGTGTCTGGAAATATGGTTTTCATCCATTTACTGATCCAAAGTGGATCATTTCCATCTCTCACGGTGCATATTCTATTTTGCTCTTATGATTTTTTCCATTGATGCTCAACAAAATGAGTGCTAAAGATCGAAATCCATCTTGCTAAACAGGAAGATGTTCCTACCTTCATTCACATTCTTATTCACAGCTATATTCAGTGATGCTGCAATAAATTACAGATATATGGAATCAGGGATCAGTTCCACTCCTACCTAACAGATGTATCTGTTAAAAGTAATTGTAACTTCAAATTCCTTAAATTACTCCTCAAATTGGTGAATTGTTTCCCAAGAATTCTCATGAGGTACAATATTGGGTCCTTACCTGTTTCTTCTCTACTTGCATAACATACCACTTGCTGGTGATGTTAATTTAGTTTTATTTGCCAATGATACACCAAGAAAATTAAGTTTCTGAAATAATTCCAGAAAGTGTATAAAATATTTTAGGAAAACTGGTTCTACCAAAATCACCTTAAAGCTAAAAGTGACTAAAAGCTATATGACACAGTTTGAAGCTAAATCAGTGCAATTGCAGTGATCAGGATATCATAGAAGAAAACCAGGTAAAATTCTTGGGTCTAAATCTTGATAAAATAAAAACTGGAAGGTAATTATTGACCGCTTAGCAAATAAACTAAATAGCTTGGCATTTGCAGTGACTATTTTGTCAGGAGCCACAAACATAGACACCAATAGACATTCTATCACTGCTACTTTGTGACATAAGGCCATAGCTGATAGCTGAAGGTATTGTATGTATGTGTCTTTTGTATGTGCCTGTTGCAGCTTGTCGCCATGTCTCTGCGGTGAGTTGTAAACTGTCCTTATTAGTACATTATTAATTCCAACCTGGGCTTTCCATAATTAAATTTGAATGTTTCTGAGTCATTACTCTTTTATGCTGTCACATATGTTTCCCTTTTCCAGTTACAAGATATTTTTATTCTTTTAGTAAGCCAAGGCTTTTTACACAGTTTCTTCAATTATATTTACTATCTTCTCTGGGAACAGTTTTCAAATAAACTTAGAAATTTATCATGAAACACATACATTTCATTAATATAAGTGGTGAAAAGTATTTAAACCAACAAACTCTGGGAGGTTGTAGGGACATCAAAACAAATATTTTTCACTAATGTCATTTTTCCTATGAGGAGTATTTAAACCGGTGGAGGCCGTATTATGCTCTGATTGCCTGGATAGTAGCAGCAGCAGCAACAATTCAGGATTCTCCTGGGGTTTTGTCCGTGTCAGACAGAACATACTCTGATGGTGTAATCTTTGTTTATGTTTCAATGGAGGCATTTCTGAAAATCTACTGTAAATGTAATTGGGTTGTGTTAATGTGCTGTCTCTTGGTAATAATAATAATAATAATAATAATAATAATAAAGAAAAAGTGTTTGTTGGTTTAATTAATTTACTGCCAGAGATATCTTTCTCTATGGGTTTAAATACTCCTCATACTGGTATAAATACTCCTCTTAGGGAAAAAGACATCACAGAAAAATATTTGTTTTGATGTCCCCTACAACCTCCCAGAGTTTCTCGGTTTAAATACTTTTCACCCTGTATATAATATATGTAGTTCTATTTTAAATTAGGATTAGGTACCTAGTACACCCCATTCCAGCCTAACTGCTGTAAGCTTATCTTACAGTCACTATCATGTCCTTCCTTACATATTTATTCTCTTCCTCCTATTCCTGTTATGCGTAAATGCCATTTTTCCCATTATTCTTGGTTAACTAGTGGGTTTTATTTTCTACATCTACATCTACATACATACTCCGCAATTCACCGTAAGGTGCGTGGCGGAGGGTACACTGTACCTCTACTAGGCATTTCCTTTCCTATTCCACTCCCAAATTGAACGAGGAAAAAAAGAATGCCTATATGCCTCCGTACGAGCCCTAATTTCTCTTATCTTGTCTTTGTGATCTTTACGCGAAATGTAAGTAGGCGGCAGCAAGATCGTACTACACTCAGCTTCAAATTCCGGCCCTCTAAATTTACTTAACAGAAATTCACGAAAAGTACGTCGTCTTTCTTCCAGCGATCCCCAATTGAGTTGCCGGAGCATTTCCGTGACACTCGCGCATTGGTCGAACCTACCGGTAACAAATCTAGCTGCTCGCCTCTGAACCGCCTCTATGTCTTCCTTCAAACCGATCTGCTGCGGGTCCCAAATACTTGAGCAATACTCAAGACGTGGTCGTATAAGCGTTTTATACGCGGTCTCCTTTACAGCTGAAGTACATCTTCCCAAAATTCTCCCAATAAACCGAAGTCGGCTGTCTGCCTTACTCACAACTGTCCTTACATGCTCGTTCCATTTCATATCGCTCTGCAATGTTACGCCTAGATATTTGAACGACGCGACCGCATCAAGAAGCTCACTACTGATGCTGTATTCGAACATTATGGGATTGTTTTTCCTACTCATGCGCATCACCTTACATTTTTCTACATTGAGAGCAAGCTGCCATTCTTCGCACCAACTAGAAATTTTGTCTAAGTCAACCTGTATGCTATTACAGTCAGTTACAGACGACACCCTCCCATACACCACAGCATCATCAGCAAACAGCCGCAAATTACAACTTACTCTGTCCATCAGATCATTTATATAGATAGAAAATAATAGCTGTCCTATCACACTCCCCTGGGGCACGCCTGACGATACACTCGTCTCTGATGAACACTCGCCGTCGAGAACAACGTACTGCGTTCTATTACTTAGGAAGTCTTCCAGCCAGTCACAAATCTGTGAACCTATTCCATAAGCTCGTATCTTCGTTAGCAGTCTGCAGTGTGGTACCGTGTCGAACGCCTTTTTGAAGTCGAGAAAAACACAATCCGCCTGTTGCCCTTCGTCCATGGCTCGCAAGATGTCATGTGAGAAAAGGGCAAGCTGAGTTTCACATGAACGATGTTTCCTAAACCCGTGCTGATTCATGGAAAGAAGCTTTTCCGTTTCAAGGAAATTTACTATATTCGAACTGAGAATATGCTCCAAAATTCTACATGAAACCGATGTCAACGATATTGGCCTGTAATTGTATGGGTCAGTTCTCTTTCCTTTCTTATACACGGGAGTCACCTGCGCTTTTTTCCAATCACTAGGAACTTTGCGCTGAATTAAAGATTCGCTATAAATGCAAGCTAAGTAGGGGGCCAATGCCGCAGAATAGTCTTTGTAAAACCGAACTGGTATTCCATCCGGACCAGCAGACTTTTTCGTATTTAGCTCTCTCAGCTGCTTCTCTACACCGGAAATACCTATTGTTATGTCCCCCATTTCGGAATTAGTACGTTGATCAAATGATGGTATATTTGTGCGGTCCTCCTGCGTGAAAGATTTCTTAAAGGTTAAATTTAGAACTTCAGCTTTCCGTTTGCTTTCTTCTATTACTGCCCCGGAATGATCAACTAGTGACTGGACAGTGGGCTTTGATCCGCTTATCGATTTTACATAGGACCAGAATTTTTTCGGGTTCTCGGAAAGATCTTTTGCTAAGGTATGGCTGTGATAATTATTGTATGCTTCACGCATCGATCTTTTTATAGACGCACGAATCTCTACTAACTTTTGCCTGTCATTATTTGCGTGTTCCTTTTTGAATCGAGAGTGCAGCAGCCTTTGCTTTCTCAGCAGCTTTCTAACATTATTATTATACCACGGTGGATCTTTTCCATCCTTAATCGTCTTTACTGGCACATATTTCTCTAACCCTTCATTAACAATGCATTTAAATTTAGTCCACAATTCCTCTACATCCATAGTCCCAGAATTAAACGATGCCCATTCATTTTCTAAGTGCGATCGTAACATTTGCTTGTCGGCTTTTCCCAACAAAAACACGCTCCTAGCCTTCTTGACTGGTTTATGAACTTTGGTCACCATCGACGCTATGACGATATCGTGATCACTAATTCCTGTCTCTACACAGACATCGTTAATAAGGTCAGGCCTGTTTGTGGCTATAAGGTCTAGAATATTTCCATTGCGCGTGGGTTGCCGGTTTAACTGCTCAAGACAGTTTTCGGAGAATGTGTCCAAAAGTAGCTCGCAAGACTGCTTGTCTGTACCGCCTGAAATGTAACTAGCGAGGTCCCAATCTATACTCTTAAGGTTGAAGTCACCTCCGACTAATATTGCATGGCCCGGATACCTATGCACTACCTGGTGTAGACTTTCCTTGAATGATTCTAAAACTGCTACAGCAGCACTGGGGGGCCGGTAAAAACACCCAACTATTAACTTTACTTCTTTTAGACCTGTTATGCGTGCCCAGATAACTTCACAGTTACTTTCAACCTCGATCTCAGTAGAAACAATATCTTTGTCCACAGCGATGAACACTCCTCCTCCAGTTGTATCAGATCTATCTTTTCGATATACATTCCACGATTCGCTAAATATTTCTGAACTTGCCACATCATCATTTAGCCAGCTTTCGGTGCCTAAAACTATCTGAGCGCAATAACTTCCATGCAGCGCTGCAAATTCGGGAACTTTGTTTCTAATACTCTGTAAGTTCGCGGCTAATATTTTTATGTTCGAATTTTTGTTCCGAACGTGGCCTGAATTCGCTGTTTGAATACTGACAGGCGAGTGCTCATCAGAGTTAGCGCCTAGCCTAAAAAAACCCCATGTGCACTCCACAAGTACTCTGCTACCCGAGTAGCCGCTTCCTTAGTGTAGTGCACCCCTGATCTATCTAGGGGCACCCTACAATTCCCCACCCGATAACGCAGATCCAGAAATCTGCAGCCATGACTGTCACAGAGTCGGCGAAGCCTCTGGTTTAGACCCTCCACTCGGCTCCAAACCAAAGGACCCCGATCAACCCTGGGAACAATGCTGCAAATCGACAGCTCTGCTTGCACCCCGCGTGCGAAGGCAGCAGCCTTCACCAATTCCGCCAGCCGCCCGTAGGACGCGAGAATGTCCTCAGAACCCAAGCGACAAGCGTCATTGGTGCCGACGTGAGCTACGACTTGCAGTCGACTGCACCCCGCACCCTCGATAGCCGCCGGCAAGGCCGCCTCCACATCTCGGATGAGGCCCCCCGGCAAACACACCGAGTGCACGTTGGAATTCCTTCCAGATCTGGACGCTATCTGCCTAAGGGGCTCCATCACGCGCCTGACATTGGAGCTCCCAATAACTAATAATCCCCTCCCCCCGTGCACCTGCTCGGACCCTGCTGAAGGAGTGGCCACACTTTCACTCACAGGACGAACGGGCGCGGACGGACGTCCAGCCTCCACATTGGCCTTCCGCCTCGAGCGACGCGAACGCCGTACAACCCGCCACTCCCCTTGCGGAGAAGGCGGCTCGACGTCGTCCGGTACACCTGAAGGTGCCTCGGTAGCAGGGACAGAGAGCGTAGCGTGAGACACCTGAGGTGTCCCACTCGACGAACCAGTCTCCCCACCATCGCTGCACCCCGAGACAGCAGCCTGAAGACGGCTGACCGTAGCCAACAGCACGCTCAGCTGTTCGCGAACCGCGGCCAACTCCTCCTGCGTCCGCACACAGCAGGCACACATCCTATCCATCCTATCGATACAATTAACAGCAATTAACAACTTTAAAGAAGCCTAGTACTCTAATGAAGGCGGCTGGCTGCTGACTTAACTGTGGTCAGTGGTAACTACACTGTCGAATCAACAAAACTGAGTGCAGCAGTTTACCGCTGTTAACGCTGCGGCACTCGTGGCAGCTGGCACCGGACTGACTGATAACGAGCTTAGTAACGGTCTCTGACTTGTTTTGAAATACACCGGTCAAAGACGAAGACTAAACACAACGGTATTTATCAAATACGATAGAATAAACAATTAAAACAGTAGTACAAACGAAATCTGCAAGTACGCGGGAATAAACCGCTTAAAACAGTACTACCGAAAATGAACTAGACTGGCAAATTAAATTTGACACAGATTAAATTCAGATACTTAGCGCTGTAACGATGTGGCACTGGTGACAGCTGGCACTGGACTGACTGATAACGAGCTTAGTAACGGTCTCTGACTTGTTTTGAAATACACCGGTCAAAGACGAAGACTAAACACAACGGTATTTATCAAATACGATAGAATAAACAATTTAAAACAGTAGTACAAACGAAATCTGCAAGTACGCGGGAATAAACCGCTTAAAACAGTACTACCGAAAATGAACTAGACTGGCAAATTAAATTTGACACAGATTAAATTCAGATACTTAGCGCTGTAACGATGTGGCACTGGTGACAGCTGGCACTGGACTGACTGATAACGAGCTTAGTAACGGTCTCTGACTTGTTTTGAAATACACCGGTCAAAGACGAAGACTAAACACAACGGTATTTATCAAATACGATAGAATAAACAATTAAAACAGTAGTACAAACGAAATCTGCAAGTACGCGGGAATAAACCTCTTAAAACAGTACTACCGAAAATGAACTAGACTGGCAAATTAAATTTGACACAGATTAAATTCAGATACTTAGCGCTGTAACGATGTGGCACTGGTGACAGCTGGCACTGGACTGACTGATAACGAGCTTAGTAACGGTCTCTGACTTGTTTTGAAATACACCGGTCAAAGACGAAGACTAAACACAACGGTATTTATCAAATACGATAGAATAAACAATTAAAACAGTAGTACAAACGAAATCTGCAAGTACGCGGGAATAAACCGCTTAAAACAGTACTACCGAAAATGAACTAGACTGGCAAATTAAATTTGACACAGATTAAATTCAGATACTTAGCGCTGTAACGATGTGGCACTGGTGACAGCTAGCACTTCCCCTTCCTCTTTCCATTCTTCTTTAAAATACGTAAGGGCATCGCCGCTTATCATCAACATACTACTCACAACTTCTGAAAATATGTTTTGAGCACTATACAAGAGCAGATAGCTGAATCTGAAAATTAAGGAAACTTCTAAGTATATTTTTGTATTTTGTTACTAATTGTTTTCAAAGAGAATGGCGATAATTTATATATATATATATATATATATATATGGAAACTTTCCTGGTGGGATAAACAAAAATAAAAATAGAAAAGCGATGACTTACCAAAAGGACCGGCTCATTGATAGATACGAATAAAATCACACACAAACACACATACAAGCTTTCGCCACCGCTTCTGACATTTGTCTGTCTGTCTAGGTGTGTTTGTATTTGGATATGTGTGAGTGTGTTTGTATTTGTCTACCTTCCTTTTTGTCCCCTAAGGTAAGTCCTTCCACTCCTGGGATTGGAATGACTCCTTTTCCACTTCCTTAAAACCCATATCCTTCACTTTCTCCTCCCCTTTTTTCCTGAAGAAGCTGTCAGTGGTGGCAAAAGCTAGTAAGTGTGTTTTGAGTGTGATTTTTATTTTTATTTGTGTCTATCGACGAGCCGGTCCTTTTGGGTAAGTCATCCGTTTTCTATTTTTTATATTTGTTTATCCCACAAGGATAATTTCCTTCTATACTTTTCGTTTTTTATATATATATATATATATATATATATATATATATATATATATATATATGAAGATTACTCACCAGGCGAAGGAGCACAGGTGTAACAACATCACAATCACAAATAAATAAATGAATACACACACAAAAGCAAGCTTTCGCAACCCAGTTGCTTCTTCAGGCAAAAGGGAAGGAGAGGGAAAAGGAAATGATGAGGGTTTTAAGGAAGGGGGTAAGGAGCCATTACAATCCTGGGAGAGGAAAGACTTACCTTGGGGGAAAAATGGAGGGTAAACAAATGCGCACACACCCAAACATTCACACAGACACAAGTACACCTAGGCAGACATACTGCAGAAAGCAAAGAAGTTAAGAAGTTAGACAGAGATACCACTTGAGGCAGAGGCTGTGTCCAGAGAACCGATGCAAAGATGTTAAGATGGTGGGTGGGAATTCGAATTTAGCGGAGGTTGAGACCAGGTGGGCAACGGGAAGAGAGAATATGCTGAAGGGATAGTTCCCATCTCCGGAGTTCTGAAGGGTTGGTGTCAGTGGGAAGTATCTAGATAATCCAGACGGTGTAGCACTGTGACAAGATGTGATGGCCGTGCACCAAGGCATGTTTAGCCACAGGGTGATCCTCGTTACCAACAAACACTGTCTGCCTGTGTCCATTCATGCGAATGGACAGTTTGTTGGTGGTCATTCCCACATAGAACGCTTCACAGTGCAGGCATGTCAGTTGGTAGATCACGTGGCTCTGACTTTAATCGTGTACACCTTCCGGGTTACGGGACTTGAGTAAGTGGTGGTGGAAAGGTGCATAGGGCAGGTTTTACAACGGGGGCGGTTACAAGGGTAGGAGCCAGAAGGTAGGGAAGGTGGTTTGGGGATTTCATAGGGGTGGACTAGGAGGTTACGGAGGTTAGGTGGGCGGCGGAAAGACACTCTCGGTGGAGTAGGAAGGATGTCATGAACGACGGATCTCATTTCGGGGCAGGATTTAAGGAAGTCGTATTCTTGCTGGAGAGCCACATTCAGAGTCTGCTCCAGTCCCGGAAAGTATCCGGTGACAAGAGGGGCACTTCTGGGATTCTTCTGTTGAAGGTTCTGAATTCAGGGGGATGAGGAAGTAGCTCTGGCAATTTGTTTCTCTACCAGATTAGGAGGATAACTGCGGGATGTGAAAGCTGTTATCAGGTTATTGGTGTACTGGTTCAGAGCTTCAGGACTGGAGCAGACCAATTTGCCACGAAGATCTAAGCTGTAAGGAAGGGAACGTTTGATATGGAATGGATGGCAGCTGTCATAATGCAGGTACTGTTGTTTATTGGTAGGTTTGATGTGGACGGATGTGTGGAGTTGGCCGATGGACAGATGGAGGTCGACATCGAGGAATGTGGCATGGGATTTGGAATAGGACCAGGTGAATTTGATGGGACCAAAGGAGTTGAGGTTGAAGAGGATATTCTGGAGTTCTTCTTCACTGTGTGTCCAGATCATGAAGATATCATCAATGAATCTGTACCACACTTTGGGTTGACAGGCTTTGGTATCCAGGAAGGCTTCCTCTAAGCGTCCCATGAATAAGTTTGCGTACGAGGGGGCCATCCCGGTTCCCGTGGCTGTTCCCTTTAGTTGTTGGTATGTCTGGCCCTGAAAAGTGAAGAAATTGTGGGTTAGGATGAAGCTGGCTAGGGTATTAAGGAAAGAGGTTTTAGGTAGGGAAGTGGGTGGTCGGTGTGATAGGAAATACTCCATCGCAGCAAGGCCCTGGGTATGTGGGATATTTGTGTATAAGGAAGTGGCATCAATGGTTACAAGGATGGTTTCTGGAGGTAACAGGCTGGGTAAGGATTTCAGGCGATCGAGGAAGTGGTTGGTGTCTTTGATGAAGGATGGGAGACTGTACATGATGGGTTGAAGGTGTTGGTCTATGTAGGCAGAGATTCGTTCTGTAGGGGCTTGGTAACCGGCCACAATGGGGCGGCCGGGATGATTGGGTTTGTGAATCTTGGGAAGTAGGTAGAAGGTCGGGTTGCAGGGTGTCGGCGGGGTCATGAGGTTAATGGAGTTAGGTGAAAGGTTTTGTAGGGGGCCTAAGGTTTTGAGGATTCCTTGAAGCTCTGCCTGGACATCAGGGATGGGATTGCCATGAAAGACTTTATATGTGGTACTGTCTGAAAGCTGATGCAGTTCCTCAGCTACATACTCCCGCCGATCAAGTACCACGGTAGTGGATCCCTTGTCAGCTGGGAGAATGATGATGGAATGGTCAGCCTTCAGATCACGGATAGCTCGGGATTCAGCTGCGGTAATGTTGGGAGTAGGAGAGGGTGGTTTTGAGGAAGAGCAAGTGGGTCTCGCTGTGATGGAGGACGGAACTGTTCTAGGCAGGGTTCAATTGGAATGATGTCTTGGGGAGCTTGTAAAAAGCAAAGAAGGTTTTTTTTTTTTTTTTTTTTTTTTTTTTTTTTTTTTTTTTTTTTGTACCGTTAGGTTCAGTTTTCTCTTTTTTTCCATACTATACATGTCACCCTACATTGACCCCATCAAATTTTATTTATATTCCCTCCGCAATCATGCCTTTACCCTTGCCAGATTGAGGTCACATATTCTTTTCATTCAGGCTTGTTTAACATTTGGCATCACCCCCAAGGGCCTCACACTAAAAGTTCCCATCTTTATCTATTCCTCAAGTGGTATCTCTGTCCAACTTCTTTGCTTTTTACAAATGTCTGTCTAGGTGTGTTTGCGTTTGGATGTGTGTGAGTGTGTGTGTATTTGTCTACCTTCCTTTTTGTCCCCTAAGGTAAGTCCTTCCACTCCTGGGATTGGAATGACTCCTTTTCCACTTTCTTAAAACCCATATCCTTCCCTTTCTCCTCCCCTTTTTTCCTATTTTTCCTGAAGAAGCTGCCAGTGGTGGCGAAAGCTTGTATGTGTGTTTTATTTTTATTTGTGTCTATTGACGAGCCGGTCCTTTTGGGTAAGTCATCCGTTTTCTATTTTTTATATTTGTTTATCCCACCAGGATAGTTTCCTTCTATACTTTTTGTTTCATAAATTTGATATATTAGTTTCTGCCAATTTAGGGACTGAGACCAATATTTACAGCTTTTTCTTTTTTATTTCATATTTTCAGAAACAAGCTACCTGTATTTTATGCCCAAAGATATTTTTTAAAGAAAATATCGACACCTACCCAATTACTATGAAACATTTCAGTATTTTTAGCTCCTCACTAAGCAAAGAAACATATATACAGCAATAAATATTTTTTTATTTCATCAAACAAATGTAGACATTAAAATAAGCTTACTTTCAGAATTTTCAAAGGATGAAAAATGTACTGGTTGAACATAATTGACCAATGCTGATATTTCAGCACCAGCCTCAGTCTCTTGAGCAGCGGCTTTCTCCGCAGGAATCTTATCACCCTTTGTTTCTTCACCACCATCATCTTCTATTTCATCAGCACTACTGCTCTCATCATCATCGTCATCTGAAATGAGATTAAAGGTTTATATCATTCTAAGTATATCATACTAAGTACACTAAGTTGAGAAAAATCAAGCACATACCACATCAGTGAAAATATGCTGCAGTAATTTCCCTACAAATACATATTTAAAATGGAATTTAAATCATGACATAAATAAAAAGACATTTATTTTATACAATATCAAAAAGCCATGTTTACAACCCAGTTCTTCTTCCTGTTCAGACAGTATGTTCTACACATCCTATGATACAGAAAATTCTTCAGGGATGTGGAATGAGTTAAGTTAATGCATTAGGAGAAAGCACCAGTAACTGTAAACTCCTCTTGTGGATTATAAAAACATTATCTTAGTTTTTCTTTTGTTGTTGATCTGCATCTATGTGTCGTCAACATGGTTAACTGGTTAATTTTAAGGATTGGCCAAAAGCCTTTCATGTGTCCTGGGATGGATTATGCATAGACTAGTCACTGGGAGTGGCATAGGAATGGACCAGGATGTTGTGAAGGTAGAGGTAGGGCAAATCTTCGGTAGGGCATAATGGCACACAATGAATGCCCTGTCAAAGGACTGTGATTCAACCATTTCAGTAAGAAGGTAAAAAGCTGCGTGACAGGAGGCCTCCTTTGTAGTTGGTTCTTGGAGGTGGTGGTACATCCTTGGGTGTATGGGGAAATGACACAGAAAATCTGGGGTGTATGGGGATATGGCACAGAAAATGTTTGTGGATTAGGTCTGGGGTAGTGTCTATCTGTTGAGGTCCTTCTGAATTCTTCATAATGGAGTTCTTGTCACTGTAGACCTACCATCCATGGGTGGCCAGGGTGGGAAGGGATTGCAGTAGTGTTAATGTTCAGAGAAGTGGCAAGGTAGGATGAGGTGGACCAAGCAAAGCAAATGGGAGAGACAGAGCCAAGGTTTGAAGTCTCTGAGTTCTGATCATAAAAATATCAGAGAACTTGAATCAGACCAAGAGTTTGGAGTTTTGGAAGGCTAGTAAGGTTTACTAAACAGATTTGTATACAAGGGTGCCATGCAAATGCCCATTGCTAGGCTGCAGTTTTGTTTTTATTCCTTCCCTTCAAAGGATAAACTGTTGTGTGTAAGACATTGTAAATCATATAAGGAATGAGTACATGGGTTTTGAGTCTGTGGAACATTGGGAAAGATAGTGTTCAATAAGGGCAAGAGGGATGTTGGTGTACAAAGGAAATGATGCCAACAGGGATAATTCTGGAGGTAAAGGAGTGGATTTAGTGGAGAGTCAGTGAAGTAAGTGGTTTGTATTTTCACTGTGGAGGTGTTGTTCAATGAGGTCCAAATATTTTTCTTTGGGAGCACAATAACCTGTTACGAAGGGGTGTTCAGGATTATTGGGTTTATGATTTTTCTTTGGGAGCACAGTAAACAGTTACAAAGGGGTGTTGAGGATTATTGGGTTTATGAATTTTGGGGAGCATTTAGACACCAAGTGCAAGGAATGTTATTGGGGTATGGACAGAGATGGAGTCAGGGAAGAGGTTCAATTAAGATTCTAAAATATCAGCAGGAAATAGATATTATATTGGACTCTTGAGGGAGAGTGTTGTCATTGAATGACTGTAGTAGTATGCATAGCGACTTGGACCAAATGTTCATGTGGTGTGAGGAATGACAAGTAGTGTTAAATGTAGAAAAATGTAAGGTAATGCAGATGAGTAGGAGAAATAATCCTGTAATGTTCGAATACAGCATTAGTTGTGTGTTGCTTACCACAGTCACGTCAATTAAATATCTAGGCACAAACACAGCACAGCACAGCAATGTGAAATAGAATGGGCATATAAGGACAGTCGTGGGGAAGGCAAATGGTGGACTTCGGCTTATTGGGAGAATTTTGGGAAGGTGTGATTCATATGTAAAGGAGACCACATATAAAATGCTTGTACAGCCCCGCCTTGAGTATTGCTCAAATGTTTGGAATCCTCCCAGATCGGTTTAAAGGATGGCATAGAGGCAGTTCAGAGGCGGATGGCTACATTTTTAACTGGTAGATTCAATCAATGTGAGAGTGTTACTGATATGCTTGATATGCTGCAGGGAAAGCGACATTCTTTTCGAAAAGCACTGTTGAAGAAATTCAGAGGGCCGCAATTTGAGGCGGACTGCAGATCAATTATACTGCTGCCAACCTACATTTCGCATAAACACCGCAAAGGTACGATCAGAGAGATTAGTGCTCATACAGATGAATAAAAACATTTGTTATTCCCTTGTTCGATATGGCAGTGGAACAGGAAAGCAAGGAAGTAGGTAGATGTAGATTATGTCAGGATCTGTTTTGAGTTTATGTCCTTTCTTCTGCTGAATGATGGGTGTTTTTAGGAAGGAACCTGTGGAAGGACAGGCAGTGGTGAAGTGGGCTGAGGGTGGGGGCAGGTGATCACAGTTGGTTGGTGGTGTGGGAGGGAGAGACAAGGTTCAGTGTTGGGGTTCTTGACTTTGGTAGGAGGGATTGGTTGCAAAGCAGTGTTTCCACTGCAGGCATTTGAAGAAGGAGTACATGGTTAGATTTGGTGTATGGCTGTAGGTGTGGGCTTTGGATAGGCCTGAAATGTCTATTAGGCTGAGGATTTAGTGGGAAGGTCAATACAGGTGTTCTTGGCTTCTTTCACCCACATATTCTGTGAAATTTTGTGTTGATACATATGGTAAGAGGCAAGGAATATGGAGGGGAGTATGAAGATTAATTTTTCTTTCAATTTTAAGATGGTATATTTCTTTATTTTTCTCCAGAAAATGTGATATTTTTCATTTTTTATACAGCGCATGAAAAGAAAAAATATTAATGATAGATTAATTACACAGCTAGCATTAAATAATTCTGATATGACAGATAAAGATAATAATACTTTCATATGTTTTGTAATAAATGATCAAAGTCAGTTTTCCACTGTCTGTGAAATCAGTCAGATGCAATATGTAGAATGTGAAAGATATTTATTTTGTGAAATACAATTATCGAACTTTAAATAGTGTCTGAAGTTTATTTACAAATAGTGTACCGAAAGTGGCCATAAAATGACAAAATACCATGGATGTCCAATTATTATAGATATGTGTCATATTGTTATAAATTTTTGCTAGCCAGAAACATTAAACATTAACGAACAAAATTACAACAAACTGACTTGTGATTTCAGATATCTATTCGTAAGATTTTTCATTTCTCAACAAATACTCAAATAACTGATTTTTTTTTTGTTTTTTTTTTTTTTTGTTTTGTAATTACAAATTTATTTAATTTATTGTTATAGTTGGTAGGAAGTTTTGGGTGCTGTGGGAAACCGAAGAGGTTAGATAGGCAAAGTCTGAGTTTTATGAGGTATTGACAAGGGGGAAAATGTAGGTAAGATAGGGATACCCCAAGATGGCAGTGAGATATTTGTGTAGAGGTGGTGTCTGGAAAGCTCTTCCAGCTGCTAGAAAACTAAGGATTCAGTTTCAGAGATATGATGGATGGAGTATGGATAACACAACAACATTATCTTGGAGTAGTTATGAGAGGCCTGAGCCATGGCCATGTGCTTTTGAAGAGTTGTCATTCAGAAATTATTCAAAAATATTATTCGAAAGAGATAGGGTAGCTGGCCAATATTTAGCTTGGTACCAATGACAGTAACACACAAAAGAGATGCAAATGGAGACAAAAACTAATGTGGATACTAGCTTTTGGAAATATTTTCCTTTGTCAGATAGGAGGAGAAAAAGAATGGCCACAGAAGGGAAAAGGAAGTGAAGGGCTAGTAACCTTTACCTTCTGTCCCCTCTCTCTTCCCTTCTATCCTATCTGACAAAGGAAAATATTTATTATTGCCTCCATTTGCATCTTTTTTGTGTGTGATTATTGGTGGTACCAAGCTAAGGTAAGGTAAGTACTGGCCAGCTGAGCTTATCTGTTTTAAATAATATTTTCACATCTGAGTGGAGAATTCCCATCAGATTAATACAAATTATTGTAATTTCTTTTTAACTACTTGTTGGTTATTCATCAGTTCTTTGTTTCTGTGGGGCAGGAAATGGCACAATGTGAAAAATTGGTATGAATACTACCTAGCTGCTCACGAGGATGAACGTTTTTTATTTAATTTTTGTGAGAATGTTATGAGGACCTTATAGTTCACAATTCCATTTACTACGATAGCTGGTCAACTATGCTACAATAAAAGTTGAGAAACACAATTAAAAAATGTCCTACAGCACAAGGAAAGGCAAATATGTCCTGTATGAGGCAAAGAGGATAGTTCTAGCTTCTTGATTATATTAGATTATGAATATGATATTTTGAAATGATGTGAGATGCATCAATTTAATAAAAAGTTTTAATATGACATAATTCAATTTTTTATAAAATTAGTAATTTATCATCTAAAAATTAATGAACTGAGTAAAAGGTTGTTTCATTCAGAAATCATTTTAATTACTTTTTTAATTACTGGTTGGCCATTGTCAAACTTTGAGCACTACTGGGTTAAGTGACCAAAAACTTTTGTGACAGTATAATTCACCCCTTTCTGTACCAAAGTAAAATTTGATTCTCTCCATTTCGATTTGTTGGGATAACAGATGATAAAATTTTGTGGTTGAAGAAAATATCAGCAGATGCATAACATTTATTTAATTGTGCAACTGCTTTTGGTGTTACAATTACACCATATTCAGGTGCCAGTTGTGCAATTGTCAGATTAGCATAGTTGAAAAGGGTGCCCATTAACACTAGTAGCCATAAATTTCTTAATCCCTACATGTCAAAAACCCAACAACGACTCATTGTTATTGCAATGGATGATGTTTGGTTATTTAGAGCATTTAACCTTTAATCAGTGAAAGCATCTATAGGATTTGCCATTGAAAATCGAAAACCATACTGACATTTTGTTAGTACTTTATTTTTACAAATGTGTGAAGCTACTATTGAATACATATTTTCAAGAATTTTGGAATTTTATGGCAGGTTCAAAAAATTATGTTTACAAAATCATTAATATTCATGTGTTTTTGATTGTGTGCATAACTATTCATGACACATGTAAATTGTGCCTCATATCACAAAAACCCTCATATGATGCCCCACACCATGTTCTGATACATGACATATTACATCAGGCTCATATGTTACATTGGACGTCACATTTCACCACTTGGCAGACTACAAGTAAAGTCTTTGCACATCACATCATATTGAGGCATGTGAAACATTAACTGATTTAAGATGTCTCATGTGACATATATCATGTCGTATGATAATATGTGCCATGTCATGACACTTTGTGTTGTGATGTGACACATGACATGTAATATATGGTTGTTGTTATTGCTGTTTGAGTCAACTCTCCACACTACCCTATCCTGGATGCAAGTCTCTTTATCTCTGAACAAGAAAGACAAATACATCCATTTGAACTTGCATTCTTCCGTAGCAGCAAATTTAAAATGCTTCTATGCTCTTATTGTCTGAACTGTAAATTGTACATGTTTCACTTCCATACAAGGCTGCCTGACAAACTAATGTCTTCAGAAAGACTTTCGAACATTTGATGTCAACAAATTTTGCTTCTTCAGAAGTACTTCTTCCCATAACCATACTGCATTTTATAACTTATTTACTTCAGCCATCATAAGTTATTCCAATTACAGCCCAAATGTCAAAAATCATCTAATACTTTTACTTTTTCATTACCTAATCTAAATCCTTCAGTATACGGCTGGGAAGCTAGCTTAGTTTGAGGCCAGGATGGTTGCGGTACTGTAGAATGTGATGAAGGGAAAACTCCGATCTGCACAGTTCAGATGAGCTGGTGGTGGAGGGGAGGGTTCAGATCGCATAGCTAGTGAAGCAGCCACTGAAAACCAGTGCTGTGTCCAGCCACATGCTGTGCCACAGGGTGGACAATCTTGCTTTTTGTCTCAGTTTGGCAGTGGCCATTCTTCCTGATGGACAGCTGGTTCACCGTCATACCAATATAAAACACTGTGCAATGATTGCAGCAGAGTTGGTAGATCACATGGCTGCTTTCACAGGTCGCCCGACCTCTGATGGGGTAGGATAAGCTAGTGAGAGGATTGGAATAGGAAGTGCTGGGTGTGTGGATTAGGCAGGTTTTGCATCAGGGTCTTCCACAGGGATCCCTGTGATAAGGGATTGGGGTTGGGAGTGGCACAGGGATGGACTAGGACATTGTGGAGGTGGATGAGTGACAGAACACCACTTTGGGAGGGGTCATGGGTAAGATGTTTCTCATTTCAGGACATGATGACAGATAATCAAAGCCCTGACGAAGGATGTGATTTAGTTGTTCCAGACCGAGGTGGTATTGTGTGGCAAAAAGGACACTCCTAGGTGACTGGTTACTGGAGTTGGATGGAGTATTACTGGTGTTTGGGGATATGCCATGGAAAATCTGTTTGAGAACTAGGTCAGGGAAGATAATGTCTGACTGTAAAGGCCTTTGGCCTATTTTGTAAGAGGCTTCACATTGCTGCAAATTCCCAGTTCACAATTGGCAAGGCTGTATGGAAGGGATTTTTTGATGTGGAATGAATGGCAGCTGTTGTTGTTTGGATGTTAGGAGAAAACTACAGAGGTCTCAGTTCCCCGTTCCATCAGTGGGCGTCACAAGAAGAGGCATAAATGTGGAAAAGGCCCAGAGATTAAAAGAGCAAAGGAGATGAATATCCACCTGAGTCAGTAAAAGGACAATGAAGTCAACAAGAGATAACACAAAATGAGACAATCACACAGAAACACCAAACAATGACAAGAAATGGAATATAAAAGCCGTTGCCTGTGGTTGACCACACATGAGACTAAAAAGAGGAAAAGTCAAACACGCAACACATGGAAACCTCCAATAAGAGCACGAGACAGGAGGATCACAGACAGTGCCAAAAAGTGAAGCTATTAAAGAGAATGGTAAAAAACACTATCACAAATAAAACTTAAAACAGAATCAGCCAGGAAAATTAAAACTACACTGCAGGGTGGCTAAAATAAGGCTGTCAAAGAAAATGTTGGCCATTGTCAAGTGGGAGCCATGGGCGGGTCTTTACCATGAGGAAGATAGCTGTGGGTTAGCCAATTGTAGCTGATGCGGATCCGGCACAGGACTACAGAGTTCCGGCAGGATGAGTGCATGGAGGATTATCACACAGCCGTTTTCTCCTTTATAGCCCTGAGTTTGTTGGGCGTGGTTAGGCCACACCACTCAGAAGCCCAAAGCTCACAAACTCAATGTTGAAGCACTGTCTGGAGATCATAATCTGGGAGGCCTATCTTGAGAATGGATGCAATGTCAGCCTATTTGCCCGAGATACCGACATGACCTGAAGACCAGAGGAACACCACTGATCTACCGGTCCTGTCAAGGGCAGAGAGAGTCTCCTGTATTCCTAACAACAGAGGAGAACATGGATATCACTGGTCGAAGGCACAAAGGCTACTCAGGGAGTCACTGCAGATAAGGAAGGACTCACATGAGCAGGGCCGGAGGTGCTCAAGAGCTCAGGAAATTGCCACCAGCTCTGCGGTATAGATACTGCATCCATCCGGTAGAGATTGCTGTTCAACCTGGTTGCCATGAATGTACACAAAACCAGCCCAGCTCTCAACCTTTGAACCATCCGTGTAAACCAAGTCATGTCCGGAAAACTACGACTGCGAAGAACTGGCGACGGAGAGCTTCAGGGTGAACTGAGTCTTTGGGTTAATGGGCTAAGTCCTGACAAATATGCAGCCTTGGCAGCACCACGGAGGTGTGCGTGCGCGAGCCGGATATGGAGATGGTAGAGGGAAAGACTAAGTTCCAACAGAAGGGATCAGACTCTAAAGGTGATCGTGCGACCTGACCTGGGTCATCGTCGTTGATCACGGACGACCATGTGAGAGAAGAGGACACAATAGTCTGGGTGGTATGGCGAGCTATGTACATGCACTGCATAGGCCATGAGCAGTTGTTGGCAGCATATCTGCAAAGGTGGGACCGTGGCCTCCAGAAGTAAGCTGTTCATAGGGCTGGTGTGGAGGGCACCTGTTCGGATGTGAACCCCACAGCTGTGAACGGGAACCAGCAAACGCAACACTGAGGGTGATGCAGAACCATAGACAACAAATCCAAAGTCAAGATGGGACTGCACCAGAACTTGATACAGCCACAACAGGGTGGAGCGATCAGCACCCCAATCAGCATTGCCCAGGTGGTGTAGAACATTGAGATGACGCAAGCACTCCTGTTTCAGCTGACGGATGTGAGGAGCGTCAGCTGGGAGTAAAATATGAGCCCTAAAAACTACTAGCTCTAAGAGGTGGTTGGCAAGATACAGTTCAGGGTGAGAGTGAACCGTCTGATGCCGACAGAAGTGCATAACCCTTGTCTGTGTAGGGGAAAACTGGAAGCCATGGGCAAGAGCCCAGGACTATGCCTTCCCAAAGGCTCCCTGTAATCCACGTTTGGCGACTTGGGTGCTGGAGGAGCTAAATGAGATACAAAAGTCATCAGCATAGAGAGAGAAGGGATACTGACTACCCTACTGCTGTCGTTAAGTCGTTTATGGCCACAACAAATAAGGGGACAATCAAAACAGAGCTATGAGGAACCCCATTTTCCTGCACATGGGAGATGCTATGGAAGGCACCAACTTTAACACGAAAGGCACGGACAGCTAAAAAGTTTTTTATAATAATCTGGAGTGAGCGCGGGAGAACCCAGTCATGTAATGTGGTGAGTATATGTCGTCACAAGGTCGTGTAATACGCCTTCTGCATGTCAAAAAAGACGGCAATAAGATGGTGGTGCCTGGAAAGGGCTGTGCGGATTGTGGACCTGAAGTACACCAGGTTATCGGTGACAGAGCGACCCTGGCAGAAACTGCCCTGGCATGGAGCAAGTAAGCCCCGAGTCTCAAGAATCCAACACTACCACTGACTGACTATACTCTCCAACAGTTAACACATGACATTGGTCAGGTTGATGGGCATATAGCTACCCACATGAAAAGGGGTTTTGCCTAGTTTGATCACCGGAATGATTATACTCTCCCAACACTGCAATGGGAATACCCAATTGCACCAGATCCGGCTGAAGAGAGTGAGGAGATTACCCTGGATTTCTGCTGAGAGGTGTCACAGCATTTGGGCATGGATGGTATCAGGCCCAGAGGCCGTGTCGGGACATTGTGCAAGAGCACTGAGTAGCTCCCAATCACTGAATGAAGTCTCAGTGCGACGGGTAGTAAGGGAGATGGGCTGGCATTCTACCCGCTCTCTTAATGTTCGGAAAGCCAGTGGCTGGTTCACAGAGGCAGAGGTGCGAGCGTAATGCTTAGCAAACATCTCTGCCAGCATGGCTTGGTCCGTACATATAACTCCATTCATGAAGATCCCAGGGATTCCTGCTGGTGTCTGATATCCCTTTAAATGCCTGATCTTGTTCCAGAGCTGGGTGGTGGAGGTACCTGAGCCAATAGTGGAGACGTACCTCACCCAGCACTCTTGCTTCCATCTCTTAATGAGATGACGAGCAAGAGCATGAAGCCGTTTGAAAGCGATGAGATGTTCCACAGAGGGGTACCGCTTATACTGCTCTAAGGCCTGCCTGCATTCTGTAATGGCCTCAGCGACCACCACAACACTGTTTTTGGCCGGGGACCTCTGAGGGGCGAAGCATCATAGCTTTTTCAGCAGAGACAATGGCTTTTGTGTTCCCCTTGACCAACACATCAATGTTGTATGTGGGGGACGTCCAATGATGGCAGCAGAGGTGTAATCTTCCCAGTTAATCCTGTTTAGGGCCCACCTGGGCAGGCGCCTTGGGGACTGTCACTGTGGGAGTGATAGGAAAATGAGAAAATGGTCACTACCACACAGGTCACCGCGGGACACTCCAGTGGATGGATGGATGGCGGAAGGCTGCAGCTGCAGACTGACAAATCAATGGCCAAGAATGTGCCAAGTGCCACACTAAAATGTGTGGGGGCATCTGCATTTAAGAGGCAGAGGTCAATTGAGTTAGTAAGTCCTCGACAACTATTGCACGGCCAGATATTGTGGAACCACCCCGCAAGGGATTGTGGGCATTAAAGTCACCCAATAGGAAGAAAGGTGGAGGCAGTTGAGCTGTGAGGGCAGCAAAAACATTCAGAGACACAACACCATCTGGTAGGAGTTAGACACTAAAGACATTGATCTCCAATGTTGTTCTCACCCTGACAATCACAGCTTCAAATTGTGTTTGAAGGGGCACAGGTTCACTATAAACAGAAGTGAGGCACACACACACACACACACACACACACACACACACACTACCTAGGACTCTGTTGCATACACTACGATTACAGTAATATCCCCTATAGCCACGAAGGGCAGGGGTCCACATTGCCGCAAACCAGGTTTCCTGGAGGGTAATGCAGAGTGCAAGTGTTATGTTTAGAAGTTGTCATAGCTCAGCCAGGTGGGGGAAAAAGCCGCTGCAATTCCGCCGGAGAATTACATTTTCTCCATGCTGTATTGCCAGGATCTACCAAATCGGTAACCATATGTACTGGTGATTCGGTTAGCGCGAGATCCTCCAGGGACACGAGAATTTCGACCTCATTCTGTGAACCAGAGGATGTTGGTGACTAGGGCTTGGCAGCCATCCTTTAGATACCTTCTTCTTAGGTTTCTTCTTCTTGGCCTCTTGCTGGCCCTTTGGTTTTAAGGTCTGGGAGGCCTCCTCTCAGATGCCTTATGGGCCTGAGAAAGACCGAGAAGCTCTGCAAGCAGCGTCAGGGTAATTTCTCAGCTCGGCTAGGATCCTCCCTTGCTCTCTGAGAGGCCTTGGAAGGGAGTGAGCAGAGGGATCCATTCCGAGCAAGAGGAGCCGGGGAAGACTGTTGCTTCATCCGTGGAGGAGTGGGGACTGATGTCCCCAGTGTTTGAGGGGTCGTTGCTCCCAAGGTGAAGAGAGTGGGAGCAACTGAAGAAGAGGTACCCCCAACTGTCAGGGGGTCAGGTGTAGTCATTTGGGCCTGGGAGCCCACTGTCCTTAGCTGCACTGACTGTAATGGAGGTGCTGCAGATGATGGTGGTGAGACTGCTGAGGCATATGAGGTATTCATGCTCATGGGATGTAGTTTCAGAAATTTACGCTTTGCTTCAGAGTAGGTCAGTCGATCCCAGGTTTTGTATTCCATAATTTTCCATTATTGCTGCAGGACTGTGCATGTAGGGGAGCAAGGGGTGTGAACCAGGCCGCAGTTGACACATACTGGAGTTGTGGTGCAAGGGACATTTGGATGAACTGCACATCTATACTCCCGACATGTAGAGTTGGCATCACATCGGGAGGACATATGCCCAAACCTTGAGCACTTGTAGCAGCGCATTTGGGGAGGAACATAGGGCTTTACGTCACACCGGTAGATCATCAATTTGACTTTCTCAGGCAATGAATCATCCTCAAAAGTCAAGATGAAGACACCGGTAGCAACCCTGTTGTGCTTTGGACTCCTATGGACTCACAAAATAAAATGGACTCCCTGCCGTTCCAGGTTGGCACGCAGTTCGTCGTCCAAATGCAGCAATAGGTATTTATGGAATATTATCCCCTGACCATGTTCATGGTCTTGTGTGGTGTTATCGTAACAGAAACATCACCCAGCTTGTCACTGGCAAACAATGCTCGTGACTGGGCTGGGGATGACGTGGTTATTAAGACTGAAGCAGAGCGCATTTTCAACATCCTTCCACCTCACTGAACGTGTCCTCCAAGTTCTCAAAGAAGAACAAGGGCTTTGTTGTCTTGAAAGATTCCTCATCATTGTGGCTAGCTACTTGATATTTAGCAGCATAAGTCTGGCCCTGAGTTCTGGCCCAATGTTCCTCCCATGGGGTGGCCAGAGAGGGGAATGTTTGCGGATTGTATTCTGTGGCATTGTAATTGCCTCTACCTCTCTTAAATACGCCAGTGTTGTGTCCAGCAACACTATAATTTGCTCGTTTCATTATGGCCCCACGAGCAGCTAGGGATATAAAGGTCCACCCAGTCAGAGCTCCACTTGCCTGGGTAAGGCTTATACAACTGACGTGCGCAGGTTCCACAGAGGTTGCCCGATAGTGACTGTTCAACCTCAACAGCCATGCATCTCGGCACATAGCACACCTTGACATTGAATGTTCTTTTATAGAGGTTTGTACCATCCTCAAGGCCTAGGCGATTAAGCCACGATCCCTGGGCTCTGAAACATACAACGTTCTACCATCATGTCGAACAATGGTTGCTGAAGCAAGCACAGAGCTTACAGTGTGGCAGACTGTTGGTGCAACACAGTCCACAGCTCGGGACCCCGGGATCGCCAAGCTCGTACTCAGCAAGTTAATGCTGAGCCCCTGAGGGGATGGCAGCTGTCAATGTGCAGGAACTATTGGTAATTATCAGTTTTGATGTGGACAGAATTGTGGATGGAGCTGTCAGTGACGTGCAGATCAACATCCAGCAAGGTGACTTGCAGGGTTGAGAAGGTCCAAGTGAAATTGATGGGGTATAAGGAGTTGAGGTTGTGAGTCCCATCAGGACACCCTACCCTTGTTCCTTCACTGGAATTATGACCACTGCAGCTTTAAGAACTTTTGAACATTTTTCTCATCATGCATCAATACAGTAGATTTGCAGGTCCTGTAGTATATCTCCTTACTTTCAGTTGTTCACAGCAACTATAAGGCAAAGCTGCATTATCTGATGTTAGAATACTACATCTGTCAACCATTTTGACTGTTCCCCCAGCAACTACAGAGAAGGCAGCTGCAACTTTCCAGGAGACACACATTTGTCTGGCCTCTTCACAAGTACTCCTCCAGTGTTGTTGCACCTATCTGTATCAATCAAGAAGGCACACAAGCCACCACACCTTGACAAATTATATGGTTCTTGGCAATGGCATAATACATTATAATCTAAGAGAATGTATAACATTGTGATTCAATTAGTACTTGTTCTCATGTCACATGACACACCATTTTTTGTAATTTTGGCAACATATGGAATAAAGTAACTAGATACATTATGTCAAGTTATAGAAAATGACACAAGGCATAATGTCAACCAACCTGGCAATTCTTATGCTGTGCAATATGACAATACCTCTAACTGAGATTTAGGATGCATGCATCTGCACTAATGGATACTTGAAATTACAGATGCACTCCACTCGAGAGCTTACTGCACTGGGGAATTAGGTTCATATATGTCAAGGCTTTGTGTTCGAAATGTCTTTGAAGCTGCCAGATACATCAAAAAGCTGTTTTTCCTCTTTTAAATCATTGACAATGGGCAGGACATAATCACATTTTATAGTCTAGTAATAGAAGCATAACTCATTCTGGTTGGTCCAATGTTTGAACAATGTCACTGTGATTTATGCAAATTCTGTGGGCACTTTCCTAGACTCAAAATCCTCTGGATGAAAAATCCGACTATGCACACAGCAAAAGCTTGAAATGAACTGGTGAAGCACCATGTCAGAATGAACAGCATACAATGCCTCAATTTGGCTATGAGGGCAATTCAGGCATAATGCCTAAATAGCTAATTTGATGGGAACATAAACTGCAAAAGATAGTTTCAAGTGCAAAACACATTTTTAATACGCCAGGAGTTTCTGGTAGTTTCCTAAGATCAAAATATTATTGAGGAAAAAGTTATGATAAACATTTTAGACCAATTTATGAACAATGAAAAGTTTGATAGACATAAAATACACAAACACAATATTTTTGTCCTTACCATAAAGTTACCGAACAACCATAACATTATTTTAAAGACCATAATTATCTGCCAAAATGATATTTGCACAATGGATTACAATTTTTACCTACATAATTTCTAGGGATGGGTCGAACCCCAATTTTACCGAATCTCAAACCCAAATAATGTGTCAACTCAGGTACATGTATTTAAAGCCTTCTGGATGGATTCCAAATGACAATATTACAGTAAATTTTAAGAAATTAAAATTGCATTTAGATTTTTATTTTAAATCTTAAGGATTTTTCAATATCCTCCTCCTCCCCTTAAAAGAAATTTGTATGAAACATTTTGAGATATATGTTTAGTTGCTCTAAAAGATAATAAGACATTTTCTTCACTCTATTACAAACTGTTTCATTTTGATGAAATAAACAATAATTGCATAATGAAGTCTTAGAAAGGAAAGGATTACATTTTTTTTCTTTTTTCAAAGGGGAAGAATCAAAAAAGTTGGAAAAAAATTCTTAAAAATAGGATATGTAAATGTTAAATAATTTTATAGTGACGTATCAGTCATTTCATGAGTGACAGACAGAAGAGTCACACAAAGAGAAATCCATGTTTATTCACCATGTGTGTACTTGTTATTGCCACAAAGACATTTCAGAACTGCAAAAAGTACTTAACGTGAAGATTGCGAATTCTGGAGGGTTAAGCAAAGGTATTTTGTAGATTTATTTATTCTTTCAAACATTTAACATCTTGTAACTTGCCTGCACAGAATTTATATTCGTATAAGATTTAAAAATCAATGCTAGAAGTCAGTTGCCGTGCTTCATTTCTAACTATTCCCGTTTAGCATAAGAATAATACAAATGTAAGCATTAACGTGATTTGTATATTCTCCCACATCCATTGTTGTCTTTTGGGTTTTTTACGCTGATGGAATTTAAATGTGGTAACAGCTAACACAGGAGATTATATGGCATAATGTTTACATTTGTATTATTCTAATGGCGAAGAGAGTGTGGAATTTATGAATCACGATTCATAGGAAGAATCCCTTGCCCTTAATAGAAAAACACGTGGTTGTAGCACGGAGGCAGTGGATGTAGCATCAGGCAAATTGATGCAACACAGGCTTGCCAGTCGGCTTTACGTAGTAGCTTTTAGATAAGACTTCAAATGTACAACTACTTTAGCAACAATTAGTAAATAAGAATGGAAATAACTTTGATACTAAATGTGGAACTATAAAACAATTTTATTAGACTTATAATACAAATTTTACAATGTTTATAATAACAATAGCTTTGTTTGAGTTGCGGTTGCAACCGCGCTAAAAGATTTATGAGGTAGTCGCTAACATTAACTCATTACATTGACACTGTCATTAGTAAAAGTTTATTCACAATTTATTTTACTGCTACAAACACTTCGTACGAAATTCCCACTTCTATATTTGGCATTAGTGCATCTGCTTATTTCTTCATCAACTTCTGTATAAACTCTACAGCTAAAAGGTGTAAAACTCCCGCATGAAAATGTCACTACAGGCCATCTTGAAAGTTGCGTAAACAGTGTTTTCTACATCACCACATGGGAACACTAACATGTATATAAGGAATGGTGGTGGAAGAATGCATGTGTAACAAATTCATGCCTGTGGAAACCTAGTCTTATGCAAACTGATTTGGGACCCACTTCCGTGTATCATCATTCCATTAGCACACTTGCGCATTTTACATGACCTGTTGGTGTCAGCTGTTTGTCACTTTTCGAAAGGCAGTCGGTGTACATGTGTTTCAGCTTGACCTTATACGATTTATTGAAACAGTGGTTGCTGAATTGAATCATCCTGACTGGATGGCACACGATTAGAACTTTTTTTCACATACCGTTAATAATAACTTTCTTCTTGAAATCCTAGTGCTTCATTATGGTTCACATAGCCCAACACTTCACAAAATTTGATGAAGCAATACAAGAAATCACAATGAGGCAACTCATGCAAGAATCCCAGAGCCATATGTAATGTTGGTATTTATGTAAAGGAATTTATTTTTGTTGCTACTAATATTTGAAGTTGAGCAATACTAAAGTTCTATTTCCTTCGTTGGATTTTCAATAATCCAAAATAAAAAGGAAATTAGACTCAATTTAATTTGAAATTAGACTCATATTTTTATGAGCACAAAAGTTTTAGCACCAGTATTTATATTTGCGCCTGCAAAGCACGCCTGTGTAGTACTGTTTATATTAGACGAGATAAGTTACTTGTGGCGGCTCCTGGGGCCATTTTTCAGAACTTTGTTTGCTTTGTAGTATGTACTCAAGGAGGTTAGAATCTCTAACCTCCTTGTTTATACTCGATTTAAAATGCAGGTGGTTTTTTTTGGACTAAAAAAACTGGAAAAAAGTGCGGCTAAGATTCGGGAAAATATGATAGATTGTTTTCACAATAGCCACGCAACTGCGTAAGTTTCATAGTGGTTTCACTTGGATAATTTCAAAGTGAGATTGTTTTGTTTTATAACATCATGTCTTTCATCAGATCTATGAAAAATAAAGTAAATAATACAAACGAAAGCACACTGCTAAGCAAAGTAAACTACAACATTCGTAACTGAAGGTTTCCATTATATGCTTCGGATTCGGGATTCAGTAGTATTCGGCCATTATGCATCGAATCTCGAATCCGAAGCCAGTGTGCTAGATTCAGCCGAACCACTCGGACACAAGCCTAATAATTTCTATAATATGCAACTGCTGAAGATCCATCTAACACTAAAAAATCTGAATTAACCACTTATGAAACAGCACATAATTAATTTCAGCTAGACATAGAACAGTATGTAATTCACTCACCATCATCTTGTGTGCTGTCTTTGCTTCCTTGGCGGGATTGAAGAGGAGGGGGATGTGCATGAGAAACATCACCATTTCCTTGGGTTGCTGCAACTGCACTGCTACCATCAGATGTATTTGACGAGTTATGATTTTTCTTATGGTGATGATGGTGGTGTTTTTTCTTGTTCTTTATTATTATCTTGCGTTTCAGTAGAGAAGGGGGCGGTAGCTCTGAGCCAGGCTCCAGCTGTTATCAACAAGTAACATGCCACTTCTGAGTGATTTCTTGGAAAATGAAAGAATGACTTGAACAAAAAGAGCTCTTACTGATCGTATTTGTTAAATTAATTTTTTTTATGACTTGGACAAAACTACTCAATCATTTGCAGCTATGCAATACAGAGTTCATATGAATCAAATTATTACAAAAAGTATGTCAGAACTGTATTATTAACAATGAGGCAATGGACAGGGCTACAATATTTAAAAAATATAAATTCACCACAGTATGCCTTTAAGTACAAACACCGCAAGACAGAACTATCGAGGAGGCTGACTCTTACATACTTTTTCCTATATTGAAAGTACAATATGCTAAAAGTAACAAAATATTCTATAGAATGTTTTTATAGAAACATTTTTACAGATAATTTGTAGAACAGGTGTGTGTCATTACAGCTTCGCTTATGCGCTTCTGTATGCCTACGTAAATGAAATATAGGTGACTGCACACAACAGCTTTTACTGGCTGAAGACAACATTCAAGAAGAGCTTCAAATTCATTCATTTGCGTATTATGTTTGAGTCTTTGCACTGGTGCACTCACAATCTGATGAAGGCGGCAGGTAGAAGTCTAAGTTTAAAGATACTGATAATGAAACTAATCCCATAACAAAATGGCAATGTAAGAGTAGGGCAAACACTATAACATTATTATTAACTGGGAAATTTCATCTAGCATTTCAAAAATGGCAGAGACCATCTGTTAGTAGGTGCCGAAAAGGTTTGTTTTTAACACATCTTCTTGAATAACAGAACAACTTGGGAATGTGCAAAATGGGACTATTGAAGAGGCTGTAATGATCCTAATCACAGTGCAATTGCAGAGTGATATAGTTATCTGAAGCAAAATAAATGGTTACATAAAGTTAGGAAAATACACATTCATCAAGAAGGAATTAAGAAAGGTAGATTATGAGAGTTGTTTTACACAACAGGGCTATATGCTGGATTACATTAGGCAGTTCAACGCTTCAGAAAATGTTTACAGAAGACACAGAAGAAAAGGACAATTATTTCACGAAGGTACTTTAGTAAAACTTGATATATAATATAGTAATAAGGGCAGTTAACAACTCACTGAAAAGACATGACAACAAACTGTGACAGGCATATAAAAAAGACATACACATACAACATTTGAAGTATTGGCCATAGCCTTCTTCAGAAAATAGAACATTCAAGCAATCACACAGGCACACAACAGTCACATAACCATCATCTCCTACTGCTGCACTCTGAATCATGCTCTGCAGTGTGGAAATAGGGGACTGGAAGGGGTATAGGAAGTTTGTGTCACAATGGTGGGAATGGATACAGCACGGCCTTGCAGAGCATGTACATATTAGATAGGAGGAATAGGATGCAGCTTCGGAATGAAGTGGAGAGGCGGGTGAGGGGAGGAAAGCAAAACAAATGAACAAACAAACAAACACACACACACACACACACACACACACACACACACACACACACACAAACCACTCAAAATAGGAGAGGTTTAGGATAGACAGATGATGTGCCACAGGATGGTCCATCTTGTTTTTGGCCACAGTTTGACAGTGGCCATTAATCCTAATGGGTAATGGTCATGCCTATATAGAAAGCTGCACAGTGATTGCAGCACAGTTGTTAAATTGCATGGCTGCTTTCACTGGAGGCCTGGCCTCTGATAGAGTAGGATAAGCCAGTGACAGGACTGGAATAAGACATGCTGGGTGGGTGGATTGAACAGGTCTTGTAGTGGGGTCTTCCACAGGGATATGATCCATGAGGCAGTGGGCTGGGTCTCGAGGTGATGTAAGGATGGACTAGGATGTTATCGAGGTTGAGAGGGTGATGGAACATCACTTAAGGAGGGGTGGGAAGGATCTTGGACAGGTTGTCTCTCATTTCTGGGCATGAGGAAAGAAAATTAAAACCTTGGTAAAGGATGCAATTTAGTAGTTCGAGTCCAGGGTAGTACTGGGTGACAAGAGGAATGCTATTTTATGGATGGGTGCACCGAAGAGTGCTCCCTTTGTCATCCAGTACTACCCTAAACTCGAACAACTGCCTCATGGATCATATCCCTGTGGAAGACCCCGCTACAAGACCTGTCAAATCCACCCACCAGCACGTCTTATTCCAGTCCTGTCACAGGCTTATCCTACTCTATCAGAGGCCAGGCCACCTGTGAAAGCAGCCATGTAATTTACCACCTGTGCTGCAATCACTATGCAGGCATAGTGCATTACCACTAACCATCTGCCCATTAGGATGAATGGTCAACACCAAACTGTGGCCAAAAGCAAGGTGGACCACCCTGTCGAACAGCATACAACAGAGCATATGGTTGATTTCAATGGCTGCTTCACAACATGGGCCATCTGGATCCTCCCACCCACCACCAGCTTTTCTAAATTGCACAGATGGGAGTTATCGCTACAGTACATACTCTGATCCTGAAATTATCCAGGTTTCATCCTATGATAACATCCCTTTTTTCCCCACACCCAACAGTTCCTACCTCTCTATCCTAAGCCTCTCCTATTTTGAGTGGTGTGTGTGTGTGTGTGTGTGTGTGTGTGTGTGTGTGTGTGTGTGTGTGTTTATTTATTTTGCTTTCCTCCCTTCCCCTGCCTCCCACTCAATTCCTAAGCTGCATCTGTTAAAAGGGAAGGAAAACAAATGGAATTAAGGTAGACTGCTTAGCTTTTGTTTGTGATTTTGCAATACTTTCAGAAAACCTGACAGAAGAAGTTATTCAAATAAACCTTCTTGGAAAAATAGCAAACTAAACTGGTCTCAAAATTTCAGCTGGAAAAAAAAAAAAAAAAAATCACAAATGTGAAAAATGCACCAAAATTCACAGAAACACAAATAGGTAAAATAGGGCAAGTAAATAAAGTTAAATATCTTGAAGAAACTATACAACAGAAAGAGCTAGAAAAATCTGCCATAGATGTAAGAATTAACAAAATGGAAAGAGCATACAGTTTGACTAAAAATATTTACAACAAGAAATGTATAGCCAGAAAAGCACAACTAAAACACTACACCACCGTGGTACGACCATAATGTTTATATGGATCTAAATGCATAACGAAGATCTATAAGATGGATAAACTAGAGGCACTGGAAAGAAAGTTTATTAGAAAAATAATGGGTACAATAAAAACTGCAGATGGTTGGAAAATAAGAAATAATGAGGAGATCTATGAAAATATAGAGAAAATATCTGAAGTATTGGCCAAACAAAGATTAACATTTTTTGGACACTTCTATCGAATGGATGGAAATAGACTAAAAAAACAAATACTCCTAAATTTCTGCAAGAAAAAATCAACAATAGCATTGATTACAGAAGTAAGGAAAGATCTAGAAAGAAACAACATCAAAGAATCAGAAATGACACAAAGAAACCATTTTAAAAATCAAATACCTAATTTGAAAGAGACTTAAAGCAGAAGAGATAAAAAAAATATATCAGGAACAAATAGACAGAGACGTTAAATTGAATGAAATTATTTCGAAGTATTTTTAGGAGGATCTAAGAAAAATAATGGAAAACTGAAAAAAAATATTAAGAAAACAAAACAGAAACTTACATTTGGAAGACACCACTTGTCTTCCATTTAGATAGTAACTAATGTAAGAGATAAAATTGTTCAAATGCTCTAAGATACCTTTAAATATTAGTCTACCTACGAGTTGAATGAAAAACAAAAGCAGTTGTAAAGAGAAATAATTCCAGAAGCAATTGTTTAGTGAAATGTATAAAGCCATTCAAGAAAAGGAGAAAAAAAAGGTGCTTTGGATATCTTGAAAGTCTGAATGCAAATGATTAAGGCTGAATCAAAAGTTATTTATAACTTATTTATGGGGAACACAGGGGAGAGAGGCAAAACTTCATTAAAAGGTGCAAAGTACTTCTTACAATTAGACTGACAGAAATACAATATATTTTACATCATAATGACCACTACATATTTTCAGTAGTTTTGATGAGAATAGTTGAATATTTGTCAGCCTTATGATGAGAGTGTTGAGTGAAGACATCATAAAATGGTCTGACAGCTAATAAGCAATAACACTGAATGTAACTGCTATCTCAAATCCACAGAAATTAATTATTATATTAAACAACAGAGAATGTATGGGAGTCCAAATGGCACTGTACAGGAATCCAAATGACAATGACTCAAACAAAGTTTACTGATGATGTAATTCTGTCAGTGACAGCAAACGACCTGGAAGAGCAACTGAATGGAATGGGCAGTGTCTTGAAAGGAGCTTATAAAGTGAACATTAACAAGAGCTAAACAAGGTGTATCATGCAATGTACTCTAAGAAAATCATCCTACGCTGAAACAATTAGATTAGATAACAACACAAAAAAGGTGGTAAATGAGTTTAGTTACTTAGTCATAATACAGGTGATATGAAATGCAGAATGCCAATGGGAAGAAAAATGTTTCTGAAAAAGAGAAATTTGTATTGCAGAATATTAATTTAAGTCATATTCACAGAGTGTATGACATTATCTGTGACATCAAGGAATCATCAATTTAGCTTTGATGAGAAGTGTGTGAGGTAAAAACTGCAGAGGAAGACCAAGAGAAGACTATAGTACACAAGTTTAAATGGATGTGGGTTGTCATTCTTATGAGGAGATGAAGAAGCTTACTTAGATAGAGTAAGGTGGAGAGCTGCATGAAACCAGCCTCTGAACAGACCACAACAACAAAAACCATCTACTGTTTTTCTTTGCATCACATTAGTTTTTTGGGTCATGATCAAAAGGCCTTAGACACATTGCTAAATTTTCCTCAGTACTACATTTTCTCTTTACAATGATTGCCTCCATGTAATCCTCATATTTTTAGAACCATATTCAATTATTTGGTCTTTTATAATGTCTATGCTACTGGATGAAGATGTTTCATATTCTGTTCTGTGGATCAGCAAAGGACATTCTTGGTGAGTTACATATCAGCATCAGTGGATAAGTCACCTGAGGTGAGATGAACATCAGACTTGCCATTCGTATTCTTGGTGTCATTATTGTTTTTAGCACGAGTTAATGCAGAATATTTCTAGTGAAAAATATTATGTGTATAGTGCATTCAGTGAATTGGATAAAAATGTACACTGGCAATATAACATTTTTGGAAGAGTTTTCATTGAAAAATGGACATGGCTGAGATAAGGAAAAAGATTCTTATTGAAGAAAAATTTCCAGTTATTAATCAAGTAAAGATCAATACTCACATGAGTGTAAGAACAATTCAAACTAGCACCTATGACACTCAACATTATAATGAAACATCAACTGTCTGTAATGGAAGCCGCAGTTAGGTATGGAAATTTGAAGAATATATGGATAAAAAACATTCCTCCTACAATAAATGAAGCATGTTTTAATACCATGATTTCAATAATACATGTTGCAAATAGCCCCACAAATAGAACTATTATACCCCCACCAAAAGGCAACTCAATGAGGGCCGAGGAGCCATGTGGCTAGAGCAGTACAATCTTGTTTATGTGCGAATGATAATACCTCAAATGGACAGTTGCTTATGAGCTTTGGAGAAAATGGATGGCTCTGTCAGTATGGCGTCCTCAAGTGCCATGGCGATCAGTAATTCGTGCGGGTCAGGAGTGTACTTCACCGTGTTCATCTCTAAGTTTTGCCTTATGGTGCTGTTTCACACTGGGGCTGTTACAAAAAGAAAAAGACATTAAAAATACCCTCACAGTTAAGGGCAAAGGATTTCCAGGCTTCCAAAGGCGCAAATGATAAATTTGCATAGTGTTGTAAATAAAACAGAATAAGAAGAAAGTAAAATGTTGCTCAGCACAGTACAACTTCAGACTCTCCCTAATCTTCATTATTGTTCAAGTAAACAAATGATATTAAAGCATGGATAGCTAGCAAAATACTTTAAAATTTTCTTAGAGAATTTATTCCAAAAAGGAAACTACTATAATAAGACTGCTTGTTTGTAGATAGATCCAGAGAACATGACATGGGTATTACATTCTTCAAAATTGTAAATGTGGTTTTGCTGCCATCCAATTGCATCTGGACTTTGATATTACCGTATATTTCCGCAGATGAGACGACCTTCAGATAAGATGGGGTGCAAATTTTCATCAAAATTTTATAGTTTAAGCTTATATCTGGCCTATTAGACAACCCCCAAGTTACCATATTTACCCGAATGCAATCCACACTTTTTTTGCCAGTTTTTGGGATTTAAAAATATGCCTGCAGCTTACATTCTGAGGCAAAGCTTCAGGAAGTTCCGAAAAATGCCACTAGAAGCCGCTGTAAGTTGGTTTTGTGCATGGAGGTAAGAATAAACCATGGTTTAATCACGCCGATGAACATATTATGCAGGTGGAAATACACAAAATTGCATGAGAACAGAAGATAAAGGATTTCAAAGGAAATTGCAATTGCTGTGTGTAGCTCTGAAATCGTTTCAGTGCGACTCTGGATATATTGAGAAATTATCATTGACAAGCAGCGTGGTAAAATCAAGCTGCATTGTAAATAATTAATTCAATTCCTGCATTATGGTGTATAGGTTATTGTATGTACCCTTGTCCACTCAGTAAATTAATAAAGCTTGCAAACCTTTGTTTTTGTAAATCTTTCTTCCACGATGTAAGTTTCAGACTAAATGTCAATTTTTTTAATGATTCAGGCATCATCTTATCTGCGGAAATATATGTGTGTTTAAGATTAAATGCCTGGCAGCTATGGCAAGAGAAGCCTTGAATGCTACACACATACAAAAACCAGAATGTCAATATACGTCACAGTTGAAGCTAAATATTTTAAAAGATATGAATTTGATATTTTTCATGGACAGAAGTGAGTGCTGCAACTACCAAAAGCCATTGCAAGGAATTAGTATTCCATGAATATGAGATGGTTGCTTCAGTGGAAGAAACAGAATGTGAATCACAGGACTTCCACAAATTACTTGATGACTTCATAACCACAGATGATAATATGACAACAAAAGGAGTGCTGAACATTGAAGAATTGACTGCTGACAGTACCATGGAACATGGAAGTGAATATAAAGTGATAGTGAGATGAAAGACAACCCTTTGTTCTCATATACTAAGATAGCTGAAGAATTTTAAACACTGAGAATGTATATGACTGATACGATCCCGAAGAAATAGGAACAAAACAAGCTTTTTGGTCATTAAAAAAAACGATTTATAAATAAATAAAAATAGAAAAGAGATGACTTACCAAAAGGAGCGGCTCGTCGAGAGAAACAAATAAAATCACACACAAACACACATACAAGCTTTCGCCACCACTGGCAGCTTCTTCAGGAAAAAGAGGAAAAAAGGGGAGGAAAAGGGAAGGATATCGGTTTTAAGGAAGTGGAAAAGGAGTCATTCCAATCCCAGGAGTGGAAGGACTTACCTTAGGGGAAAAAAAGGAAGGTAAACAAATACACACACACTCAGACATATCGAAACGCAAGCACACCTAGACAGACATTCACAAATGTCTGTCTAGGTATGCTTGCGTTTCGATATGTCTGAGTGTGTGTGTATTTGTTTACCTTCCTTTTTTTCCCCTAAGGTAAGTCCTTCCACTCCTGGGATTGGAATGACTCCTTTTCCACTTCCTTAAAACCTATATCCTTCCCTTTTCCTCCCCTTTTTTCCTCTTTTTCCTGAAGAAGCTGCCAGTGGTGGCGAAAGCTTGTATGTACGTGTGTTTGTGTGTGATTTTATTTGTTTCTCTCGACGAGCCGCTCCTTTTGGTAAGTCATCTCTTTTCTATTTTTATTTTTATTTATCCCACCGGGAAAGTTTCCCTCTATAATTTTCGTTATATATATATATATATATATATATATATATATATATATATATATATATATATCAACTTCTTTGCTTTCTACAGTTCTACAGTATGTCTGCCTGAGTGTACTTGCATTTGTGTAAATGTGTGGGTGTGTGTGTATTTGTTTCCCCTCCTTTTTTCCCCCCAAGGTAAGTCTTTCCTGTCCTGGGATTGGAATGACTCCTTATCCACTCCCTTAAATTCCTCACCATTTCCTTTTCCCTCTCCTTCCCTTCTGCCTGACGAAGCAGGTAGGCTGCGAAAGCTTGTATGTGTGTTTGTGTGTGATTTTTTTTTATTTGTTTCTATCGACGAGCCGGTCCTTTTGGTAAGTCATCTGTTTTCATTTTTAATTTATATATATATATATAGCCGAAAAAATCCTAGCAGGAAAAATTATATATAAAAAATAGACAAAGATTACTCACCAGGCGAAGGATCACAGGTGTGACAGCAGCACAAATAAATGAAACACACACACACACACACACACACACACAAATATTTATTTCAATTTTATTATTACATATATATAATAATAATTTTTCTCTCCTCCCCTCCAGTCACCGATTTACTAGCCGAAGAGCGTGATTCGAAGTGCAGCAGCCAGAGGTGATGGTTGTATGACTGTGTTGTGTGCCTGTGTGATCGTGTGAGTGTTCTATTTTCTGAAGAAAGCCATGGCCAATAGCTGAAAGTGTTGTATGTGTGTGTCTTGCGGTGAGCTGTAAACTGTCTTTACTATATTATTAATTCCAACCTGGACTTTCCATTATTAGATTTTGATATGACTTGCCAGTCTTGTGAGCTGATGTACAGGGTAAGTTGTTGCTGCATACCTGTCAAAGTTGATAAGTTCCTGAATAGTATCTTATACAATATTTTAGTACTTGATTCTCTACTTCATGTTTTAGATCATTAAAGGCACCCAACATTAACACTACTAAACACCACACCAGGTCTGTGATTACAAATAATAATTAGCCAGTTTCTAATTATTTTGTTGTAAATTTTCCTTAGGCAAAGTCTTAGACTTCAAAATAACATAAGGAGCAGCTTTAATCTCTCTGCAATAATTGCTAATATCACAGTAATTCTTTATAATTAATTTCCCACTGTTGATAATAAAAAACTTTTCGCCCTTAACAGTCCATTGTCATATAGCTTGGAATGTTGCTAAAAATGGGCAAACTCAACAATATTGCCAAGCTGGTGTACAGGGTAAGAGAGTCACTAATGCATTTGGATTACATGCCTCTGCAAATTGATGAATTTTTCAGTGAATTTGCTTAAAGTCTCCATGTTATAGATCAGAGTGGAAACCCATTATTATAAGACATATACAGAAATAATATTAGGTCTCTGAGATGTAAAATGGCTAAACATTTAGCCCAGTTCTTGGGACATTTGGTTGGGAAGTGTTCATGCCACATACAGAACACAACAGATTTTATCAGAATGCTGAAGACTCTGAAGCATGGAATTCCTAGTGGATAAGATAATTTATTGTCACATGACATGTTTTTATACAGTCATTTGATTGAGAACATTGGTGACTCGCCAGTCTTTAACCTAATTTGTTACATTGATTTATACATTAAAGTAAATAAATTATATCAAATTTTATTATAAAATTTTTCATATCTCATCATCATTTAACAATAAAACTTCACACACCTATATGAATTACAGATATACAGAATGGTATGCATATTCAGACAATAAGTTTATATATAAACATGAGTCTAACTATTTTGTATTTATATGACTCAGAAAGTATACCCTTTGTACTTCTATCATTATTATTCCCATTTATAAATTCTTAGAGACTATAATACCATTTTATTTTAATCATTTAAAAATTCTACTAGACTATAACAACATTTGCTTTTAATTTACCATTAACAATGGTCTCCAGTGTGGATTCTCCAAATTTTGACCTCATTTTATTTCTTATCTTCAGAGCCATGTAATATGGAGTATTTTTGTTGAGTCTATGGCAAGGTAGCATTTATAGTAATTTATGTCTTGTTTCATAGTCAAGTGTGAATGCATTTCTTTCAAACAGATGTGAGTTTTTCTGTTCAAAGGGTAGTATTTCATACATGAAGATTGAGGGGATTGTCATTAAGTCCAGGCTTACAAATAATGGTTTGCATGATTGCCTACTATTTGTACCTGTCATTGCTCTGATTATTTTCTTTTGCAGTTTGAAAATTCTAAGGAGGTTTGTCTTTTCAACACCCCAAAAATTATTCCATATTTTATAATTGTTATGAAATAAGCATGGTATACAACATCCATCACCTTAAAAGTCCGTAATTTCATGTAGTACACTCATTGCATAAACTAAGCTGTTTAATCTCTTCAGTAAACTGTTGAGATGGTCAGCCCATGACAAGTTTTATTTAATATTATTCCAAGAGAATCAACTGTGGTCAGTTCTTTACATGGCTACTCTATTTGCGATATACATTCACTAGTTTGTTTCGTCCTGAAGTTTATGATCAGGGTTTTCTCCAGATTTAATTTCATAGCATTATTTTTTATTCATTCTTCAAGTTCTTGTAGAGTTTGTTTAGTGGTTGATGCTAATTCTTCAATTCTTTTGCAGCAGACCATTGCTGTTGAGTCATCTGCGTAAAGTATTGTGGTCTGTATTTACTTTGCAAGGCATGTCATTTATGCAGTATAAGAACAGAAGTTGTCCTAGTATTGAGCCCTGCGGTATGCCTGCTATTTCTTTCAAGCCAGAGCAAGTCCCCACCATATACCTACTTTATCTCACAGACAACACAACATTTTCTCTCACTGCTACTGTGCTATCCATCCCTCTTTTCATCCCATACCTCCTCCTTGCCCACACCACTCATCCAAAGAAATTGATACTCATGTCAGTCACAATAGTAGACAGGTTCATGTACCTGGAGGCATGGTCGTGTGTATGCGCATGAGTGTGTTTCATTTTGTATGAAAGCTTAATTTTTATCCATTCTTTACACTGTGTCTGGCTGTAACTCAAATTTTCACTGTTCTTTTTCCAGTTTGTAGGTTGTCAATCATGGATTATAATTATAATTCAAAACCTAGAGTCCCTTGCAATGACTACTATATCAAATTAGGTTTTTCTGTGACTTTGAATGTCCTACTTTATAATATGGTACTATTTTGAAAGAATGAAGAAGTATCAATTACAATTTTTATAGAACAAAAAACTTTATTGCATACATAAGTGGTAGCCTGTCATCTTAGTTTATGCCACTGTTACCTTCAGGGTTTCTCATTGTTATACTACTTGCAATATAGTTTTATCCCAACTGTACTCTACTGGGAATAATAGCTGACCCTGTAAACCCTGCATAGGAAATGCAGATTCTAATTTGATGAGAAACTACTCAGGGGAAAAAAATTCCAACAGAAGATACACAAAATATTCTATGCCATGAACAGAGTTACAGAGTTCAGTTCATTGTACAGGAAACTGGTTAATGATTCAGCTACTTAAATACCTTGTGAGATTCCAGTGGTGCATCCAACAGATTTTCACCAAAGATCTCCCTGCAATACTGCGCAATTTTTGCTTGTTGTCTAGGATTACAATGATTCTCAAATGACAGAATCACAGGGTAATCCGAAGTCTTAAAAGCTGATTCTGCAATGGCTTCTATAACTTCCTGTGTGGAAAGAATTAATGTTTCATTACTGCATATTTTATGACTTCATTCTTTTTATATATTTTTTAAAACATGAATGCAACCTCTTCAGAAATATGAAGAACCCTGAAGTAAAAATGATGGAAACATAGGCCCCACCAACAAAAATAGTTAACTGAGTTATCATTTTTAAGTAGTGAATAGTAACTATTTATCAACAGGTTCCTAACTCTTAATTTTTAAGTAAAAATAGTTAATTATAAAAATCAGTGAGCTATATTATTGTGCATACTGTTTAAACTTTCACATTCAAATGCACCTGCGTCACAAAGCATGGTTGGAAAGAGCAAGCAATACGCTGAGTGCAGAGAGAGAGAGAAACTTAAATGTTCTACAGTACACAACTAATATTTCATATCCTCAAATGTATCAACCTAAGAAGCTGATTACATTTTTTTCTTTTTTCTTTTTTTAAGTATACAGTGTACATCCTCAGAGGACTGTTCACTGGCAAAAGCAAGCAACTGCATTTCTCAACCATGTTCCAATGGCCAGTACTTTTAATTAAATCTAGAAGTTGGAAGTAATCTTCAAGCTAGGCTAAAATATTTCTAGGCTACACTAAAAGTGGAAAATAGGGCTAACAAACTCCATTTGATAATAGATTTGATGTACACAGTTTTGGTTTTATAATGGTGAGTGAAAAACTGGCATGTGGTATGTCACTCTATTCTGTGCAACTACTCATTCTAATGAGTTGCGTATTTTTATGAATGTTGTCGGAACCTAATACTTACGACATTTCATTTTCTTTTTCAAAAGCCTTCAGAAATTTCCATTTTAACTTTCTTGTCAGTAAACGGAATCCTGGGAAAATGCAACAGAATAAAAAATTTGTGCATATCTCCATCATTTCTGTAATACTATTTCCATTCCAGTCTTTTTACACAATGGTGTGGTAAATGGTGGCAGTTAGAATTATGAAAACACTCTGTAAAATATTTTAAGGTAACAAAACAAATAACATGCAATTCAAAAAATTAAATAAAAAACCAGAAATAAAATGGAATATACAAAAACTAAAAACTAAGTTTTTCACAGAATACATTTCCAACTTATGAAAAACAGCATTTATCAGGAAAGGAGAATGGCAGATAGTGGTGACAAGATGATGGAGGAGGAAGCTAGGCACAGAGGCAAGGCAAAAAGTACTGCTAGAACTATCAGAAAAAGTAGAGTTAAGTACACAATAAAAACACAGCTACAAATGGTTCATCAAGGTACACACTGTTCCATGCTTTCAGCATGGTTGGTAACAGATCTACAAAGTATGGGAACAAGGCATGATAATGATTTGCAAGAGGAGACAGACTGTTCATCCGAATGATGAGTTTTTTAGAATAATGAAGGTAAGGTCATTAGGAGATGTATGATAAAAATTTGAGATGAACATAATTGACATATAAGTTTTCTGTGTATTTTCATACTATAAAAGGCAATTATTAACATTTCACAATATTATCATATTATTAATAGCCTTTTACAATATAAGGTAGTACAATACCCAGAAAATCTTTACATCAACTAGTTCTGGCTGTGCAAGCCTATGCAACTACATAAGTGACATACCTCTGAGAGCACTATAAAATGAAACTGATTACCAATACTTATTATAAATGAATGTAAGGATTTATTTAAGATGGATTCGTAAGTGTTCCTGGGCAAATGAGTTCCTTCCTCTTTACCCCAATTCATGCAAAATTTTATGAAAAAAATATGAATTTTAAAGGCAAGTAACAAGAAAATAATTTAAAAAAAAAAGAATGAAAAGAAATGCATCTACAATTATGTGGTTGTCTGTTCACTTAATGCAAAAAATGCCGCCGATCAGTAACTATATTTTATTAAAGAGCTCCTTCTTAGTGCTTCTAAGAGCTGAGCCGAGCTGTTAAACCACACTGTGTCGATGTAACTGTTCACTAAATCAGATGGAAGATCCTCTGGAAGAATTAGGTGTGGATTCTTTTAAAAATGTGGTATAGATGTATCTGTACTTTATATATAAGGCTGTATGACAATGGATAGTCCAGGATGGAATAAAAACAATATTAGAAAAAAGGTAAAATGCAACTCATCATAGGACACAATGAGTCACGGATAGGTACATTAAAAATGAGAGAGAGAGAGAGAGAGAGAGAGAGAGAGAGAGAGAGAACAACATTTAAGCATTCAGATAAAAGGTGTTATTTGAAAGTAGATAACAGAGAAATAAACACATTCATACAAGAAAGTGTAAAACACACACACACACACACACAAAACATGGCCAATTTCTTCAGCTTCTGTGAACTGTGCCTGACGGTAACAGCAACCAGTGGTGGGAGTAAGGAGGAGGCATAGAGTGGGAAAGGTGATGGATAGCAGAGTACTGGTGTTAACAGTGCGGTAAGGTGCAGTGCTCTTTGTGAAACTTTTAGAAGCATGGTGGAGACGGGATAGGGCTGCTAAGTTCAGAGTTGTGAGGTTCTGGGGGAGGGGGAGTGGGAATCAGAAAAGAAATGAAATAGAGAAGGGGAGAAGGATTTATTGCTGTGGAGGAATAGACGGCTGGTCCGAATGAAACACCAGTTTTACAAAGAGTATTCAGCAGCATTAGCCCCTTACTTAGCTTGCATTTTTCGTGAATCTTTAATTCAGTGCAAAGTTCCTAGTTATTGGAAAAAAAAGGTGCAGGTGACTCCCGTTTCTAAAGAAAGGAAATAGAACTGACCCACATAATTACAGGCCAATATCGTTGACATCAGTAGACATCTGTAGAATTCTGGAACATATTCTCAGTTCGAATATAGTAAATTTCCTTGAGATGGAAAAACTTCTTTCTATGAATCAGCACGGGTTTAGGAAATATCGTTCATGTGAAACTCAACTTGCCTTTTTCTTACATGACATCTTGCAAGCCATGGATGAAGGGCAACAGGCAGATTGTGTCTTTCTTGACTTCAAAAAGGCATTTGACGTGGTGCCACACTGCAGACTGCTAATGAAGATATGAGCTTATGGAACAGGTTTACAGATTTGGCTGGAAGACTTCCTAAGTAATAGAAAGCTGTATGTTGTTCTTGATGGCGAATGTTCATCAGATATGAATGTATCGTCAGGCATGCCCCAGGGGGGTGTGATAGGATGGCTATTATTTTCTATCTATATAAATGATCTGATGGACAGAGTAACTTGTAATTGGTGGCTGTTTGCTGATGATGCTGTGGTGTATGGGAGGGTATTGTCTTTAATTCACTGCAATAGGATACAGGATGACTTAGACAAAATCACTAGTTGGTGTGAAGAATGGCTGCTAGCTTCCAATGTAGAAAAAAATGGAAGGTGATGCGCATGAGTAGGAAAAACAATTCCATAATGTTCGGATACAGCATCAGTAGTGAGCTTCTTGATGCAGTTGTGTCGTTCAAATAGGTAGGCGTAACATTGCAGAGTGATATGAAATGGGACGAACATGTAAGGACAATTGTGAGTAAGGCGGACAGCCAACTTCAGTTTATTGGGAGAATTTTCGGAAGATGTACTTCATCTTCAAAGGAGACCGTGTATAAGACACTTGTATGACCATGTCTTGAGTATTGCTCAAGTGTTTAAAAGAAGACATAGAAGCAGTTGAGAGGCGAGCAGCTAGGTTTGTTACTGTTAGGTTTGACCAATGTGTGTCACGGAAATGCTCGGGGAACTCAATTGGGGATCGCTGGAGGAAAGACGATCATGAATTTCAGTTGAGAAAATTTAAAGGGCCGGAATTTGAAACTGAGTGTAGTACGATCTTCCTGCCACCTACATACATTTCGTGTAGTGATCACAAAGACAAGATAAGAGACATTAGGGCTCATACTGAGGCATACAGGCATTCTTTTTTTCCTTGTTCTATTTGGGAGTGGAATTGTAAAGGAAATGCCTAGTAGTGGTACAGTCTACCCTCCGCCATGCACCTTACAGTGGATTGCAGAGTATGTATGTAGATGTAGAATGGTAGTGGATAGATAAGTTAGAAACAGGGAGTTAGAGCAATGTAGGATAAATTTCCACTGTGCAATCCAGAAGGAAGGATCTAGATAATGAAGGCTTGTGGAGCAATCACTGAAGTGAAGCGTATCATGTCAGGTAGCAAGTTATGGTTCATCTGTCTCTTTGCCATTCATGGAGACAGACAGCTTGTTAGTAGCTGTGCCCACTTAGAATCCAGCACAGTGGTTGTAGCTTACTTTGTAGATTACATGGCTGCTTTCTTAGGTAGATTTTCGTTTGATAGGTTATGTGATACCCATAGCAGGACTGGATTAGATGGTGGTGGGAGAATGTATAGGACATTTCTTGCATATCAGTCTATTGTGGGGCAATGGGACATTGGGTGAGGGGTTGTGAGCAATGTTGGAGTAGGGGTGGATAACAATGTTGTGAAGTTTCAGTGAACAGCAGGATACCACTGCAGGATAGATGAGGATGTTGGGTAGAATATTTTTCATTTATGGCCATGAAAATAAAGTAGCCTAAATCATAGAGAAGAATATAATTCAGTTGGTCCTGTCTTGTGTGTTGCAGTGTCATGTTGAAAGGAGTGCTCCTTTGCAGCCAGACAGTAGATATTTTGGAGAGACAAGGGATGGAAGAACTTTTACAAGGATGTGAAAATAATGTCAGTCTTGAAGAGCTCAGTGATACACCTTGCATATTTGGAGAGGGACTTCTTGTCATTACAGATGTGAAGGCTATACTGTATCGAAGAAACTTCTTGGTATGCAATAGGCGGAAACTGTTGAGGTGGAGATAGTTTTGGTCGTTGGCAAGTTTGATATGGAGAGAGGTACTGATGAAGCAATCCTGGAGGTGGAGGTCAACATCATGGAAGGGTCAACATCAAGGTCAGTTGAGGAGGACCAGATCAAATGAATGGGAAGAAGGTGTTAACATTCTCACCTTCAGTCCATAAGATCTTGCATTGTTGTTTCAACTTCTCTCACAGATGGTAATAATATTGAAGAAATAACTGTTGAAACTAAGCCACATTAGTGTACAAACATTCAGAGGTAGATTTCAACTTTACAGAACCTTCCAACTTCAGTCAGGGAAACATAAATTTCATGTTAGGTTATTTTAATTGCCAAAGCACTGCCTGGGGATACATGAGGGCCAATGAAAATGGTGAGATGCTTGTGAAATGCACTGAAGCAAATGAACTGGAGCTTACCTACAACCCAAATCTGCCACAATCTTTCAAGACAGGTTATAACCAGGACAGCTTTGTATCCTCAAAAATCTAAGGCCAATGCGAAACTTTGATGGGTAAACCAATACCCTACACACAGTAAAGGCCAATAATATTTATGGTAGATGCAGTAGTGAAACCAGTACACGTGATTTACAGGAGAAGGTTTAATTTTAAGAAGGCCAACTGGATGGAGGCAATTTAGCGAGAACCTAGATGCTCAGATGTAGAAAATACCTCCTCAGCCATAGACATATGTAACCTTAATCAACCTTGTCCAAAAGTTATCATAATGAACAATATTTAAAGGTTGCAGAGAACAATGTATCACAGGGATATCTGATAATACAAAGCATTTTTTAGAGAAATACTGAATCCTGTTTTAGGCTGATCCTTTTGCTATGGACACTTTTCATGCAGGAGAGGATCTTCGTTAACTATTGCCAAAAATTGCAGAACCAGATGGTTTGAGCTAATGAGAATTTGGATATAAAAGAAAACAGCAGGTGAGCTTGGAAGCTCCTGACAAATCTCAATGGAAATGCTACTAAACCACCAGATAATCTCACTGATGTGACATCCAACCAGTTGGCAAGTCAACTGCATGAAAAGAAAGACTGTGCTTAACCATATTGGAAAAATGGTAGAAGAGCATTTCATCCATCAACAAGCAGGATTTAGAGCTGGAGAATCATACTGTAGTCAAGTCCTTAATCTTATTCAACACATTGAGGTTGGGTTTGAAAGAAAGAAAAAACATGTGCCGCTTTCATTTATCTGACAACAGCATATGACACAGTAAATTACAGGTTGCTACTGAGAAAGGTGTACTAAATGATGAAGAATTACCACCTTAGTTTGTTACTGAAAACCTTTCTACATAGCAGAGGATTCTATGTGAGCCTACAAGGAAAAATCAGTGGATGGAGAAACCAGAACAATGGTCTGCTTCAGGAAAGTGTCCTGTCACCAATCCTCTATAATATCTATACAAATGACCAATGTATGCCAAATTTTACAAAATTTATTTATTTGGATGACTTGGCTTGGGTCAAGTTTTGAGGAAGTTGAAGAGACAATGACACATGCACAGGAACAACTCTCATCCTACTAGGACCCCAACCATCTAAAACCAAATACCAAGCAAGATGCAAAATTGTGTTTTTCATCTCCACACAGACAGGCTAGAAGAGAACTATACATAAGTGGAGAGATGAACAACTTAATTTTTACTGACATCAAAATGCTTAAGAATCATGCTGCACCATACATTGACATTTAACCAACAATGTATAAATACCAAGAGGAAGGTCAACGCTTACAATAATGTACTGATGAAGCTAACGAGCAGGATCTGGGGTGCTAAACCGCTAACTCTGAGTACCTCTGTTATGGCTCTGTACATACAAAGCAGTTGGGTGTAGTAATAAGTGAAATGCCCAGAATTGTGTAGGGATGTCTGAAGCCAACACCATCAGAAAAACTATACCCACTTGTTAGTATATCTCCTCCAAATATCTGAAGGGATATTGGAGCAGACCTAGAAAAATCAAAAATAGAAATTGGCCCTCATCATGTTTGGACACCAATGTGCTTTAAGACACCTCATTCAGGAAAGTTTTAAGAGTAGACTGTGGATCTTGGAAGCAACATGGAAGCAAATAGAATCGAAAAATGGAGGAACCATCTCAGAAACTGTAATGTTCCTATTTTGAAGAACAACCTCCCAGTCATGATTAGCCTTACATAGTATGATGAACCCTCAATAGTATTAGGGTGTCGATTATAAGATCAAAGACCAACATGCAATGGTGAGGGACTACTGCTGGAGGAAGCAGATGTTCTATATGAATGCAGAGATGTCCAGGACCCAGATCATCTTCTAATTTGCCCAAAACTGGACAATCCTTGCACAATTGCAGACTTTCTTTTAGCAAACAACAAGGCGATATCAGCCACAAATTAATGAAAATTTTGAGTTTGACTAGATGTGGAAAGTAAAGTAAGTACCTTCAGTCCAGATTATGAAGATATCACGAATGAAATGGAACTAGGTAAAGAAAGGTTTCCTCTGTATGGCTCATGAGTAGAACCATGTAGGATGATATCATGTGCGTATGTATTGCTGCATCATGGAGTTGTTTGTTGGTGATACCTTCAAGGAAGAAGTAATTTGAGTGATGATATAGTTGGTGTTGTGTGTTTGAAGTGAGTCAGCTGTTGGAACTGATAGTGTTTTACAGCAGCAAGACCACAAGTATTGGGGATGTTATAGTAGATGGAGATGACATCAATAGTGATGAGAAAGGTGACGTGTGGTAAAGGTACAGGACTTATGATGAGTTTGTGGAATTGGTTGGTATCTTTTACATATGACAGTAAATAATGGATAATAGGCTGAAATTGTTGGTCCACAAAAACAGATATTGTCGATGTGGATGGATAGTAATTTGATACAATGGAAAATTCTGGGTGGTTGGGTTTATGACTTTGAGAAGAAAGAAGAAGGTGGGAATGTATATAGTGTTAGCATTGAGAAGAGGGAGACTTAAAGAAAAGGAACTGATGAAACTGTTGGATTTCTGGTTGGGGCCACTGAAGCAGGTTTGCAGCTGGATGGATCTGAAGGCTGGTGGACTCCCGCCAATAGGTAATCCCTGCGGTTTAAAAATGTAGAAGTGGAGTTTATATTGGATCATGAAATTACAGTATTAGGTCAGAATAATTTTTTAAAGTGGTGGATTCTTGTTTGTTCTGTGGATGTGTAACTGTTGAGGTTAGGAAATTCTGGAATGTTAAAGGGATGATTTGGGTGTAGTGGAAGTGCGTCACAGTTGGATTTCTGAATTGCGCCGGTAGGAACGCTCCTACAATATATCATACATTCGTGTATATCTCTGGCCTCAAACTGCAAAGGTCAAAAGCATCAACTGGTCTTTTTCCTTTTCTCTACCTCTCTTCTGTCTCAATATCCCCCCCCCCCACCACCACCAGACACACCCACCCCAAAGACCTACTAATTCTGCACCTAGCAGGCCTATCCTGCTCCAACTATCATCCTGCAAGTTTCCACGAGCATGCCCTTCACCCACCCATACCTTACCATTACTCCCTATTCCCTATCCCATCACCCATTAAAGATAGCTGCTCTCATCTGTGCAGTTGCAGTCTGTCCGGATTAGCAGGAGTCAATGGCAATGTTTTGTTGTGCTTGTACCATTGTGTGAGTGTTGTGTTATTGCTGTTTCAGAAGGCCTGTTGGTCATAAGCTTAAATGTTTTTGATTTGCCTCTCTGCAACTCAATGTCTCCTTCATATGAAGAGTAGTGATCTATAATTTCCTGATATGACAGTCTTGTCAGATGAGGTAACCACAGTTCATAAGGGACTAGTCTATTCAGAATTAAAGGTTACTTCCTTCTATTTTGGAGAATGTCAATATCATGTAGACAGTGAAGTAGAAAACGGAAGGAATGGCTGTCCATGTGGTCATGACAAGGTAGGCAGATGAACCAAGCATTCTTCATGAGTACTGTTACTGTCACTTGAGATTTGTGACAAGGAAATGATTAAGAAGTGAAGCGAAATTTAAAACATTTGCAGCCATCTCTTTTGATTTTATTTTATTTATGCAACTTTTTCAGTGCTCCATTACTCATCTCTAAGCTCCTTCACCAAAGTAAACTGGGCGATTCCAATGTTGTGTGCAATCATAATGTGACGTTACATGGGCTAGAAGGCGAGGAATAAGAAGTATGGGGACATTAAAATTTTTCTCTACATTTTTAACAGAATAATTCTTCATATTTTCATAAATTGTAATATGCCTCAGTTTGATATCTTAACTCCAGTGCATAGATATTGACAGCTTAGACATAGGTATATTAAATAATTTTGATGCGGTATGTTCATATGTTTTGAAAAAAACTGAATTAGTAGCAATTGTCTTTTGGTTGTAGAACAAGATGCTCAACCTGTACCAAAACTTATTTTTACCCTTTCACTCTGAGGCTCATCCATAGATACTTTGTTAACAGCTGATTATTGTTATTCTTTGCATAATCTCTGCACTTAGCATTCAGTCTCCTGCTAGTAAATATCTTAAGCTACAATACTAAAATGTAAGTGTAAATTTTATCCCTTTATATGAACATATCTTTTATTACAATCTATCTGTTTCAAAACTGCAGCACTGTATTTTATTAGCTTCATAAACTTTCACACTCATGTCAAATACTTTTATACTCTGTTACTCAATATCTGTAACCAACTTTTGAACGTTATTATGCTTTACTGTAATACCAATGTACTTGTTTGTCAGTATAGAGACCAGAAGAAGGGCACTCAAGTGACTGAAACTGGTTGTCACAAATAAATTATTACATGCAACTGGTTGCTGCATTTTATCAATTAAAAACCTGAACAGTTGCTGCCATGGATAAAATACTAAATATTTAAGTGAACAAAGATTAATATTATTATATTTGGAGTGACTCAAAAATGGTAAACTGACTTAAAGACATATCTCAATGATCAATACCAATTTACTTAGCTTTACTTATTCCAACATTTCATTGATATAAAAATGTATATTATTATTAACAAGACACATAATAGTGTAATAACAGGAGCCAATATTAAATAACCACAATAACGAGTGCCTGGCAATCTCTGGTTTTCACAGATTGATGGTCTGTCACTGGTTAATGAAGGACTGAATGAATGAATGGATGTACAGTGATATTGTTAATATTTGCAGCCATATTTATCTGTTGCTAATTTAATTTGGAATGTTTTATCACAATGATAAGAAATTTCTGCCTTTTGCAACTCTTTTTTCTTTTTTAAAAATATTCACAACCAGACATGAAAATAAGGCAAGGCAATGAATTAAAATCTATGCAAATGCCGGGATTCGAATCTGGAACACCTTATATTCATTATCTGAGATAATATTGAGACCAGATGTGTCTCAGGATCACATATTTATTGTCTTAATACCAGGCATGTTTAATTTATTCACTGCTATGCATCTTCAGTAGTATCCATGGCAGGGAGAGATGGCAATCACATGTGTGTGTGTGAGAGAGAGAGAGAGAGAGAGAGAGAGAGCAGCTGCTCTCTGTTAGAAGTTCAAGTCCTCCTGAGGCATGGGTGTGTACATTGTCCTTAGGATAAGTTAGTTTAAGTAGCTGGTAGGTCTAGGGACCAATGACCACTGCAATTTGGTCCCATAGCTTTACAGACCTTTGAACATTTAAAGGGAGACCCGAGTCCAGCACAAATTTTCATCCGACACAAAATAATAGACTACCTTCAGAAATGCAGCTTAAATTGGCAAATTTTGCAAAATGTTAATACACAACTGATTATTTAATAAAACATACACAGTTAATTTTTTATGTACTACAGTCCTAGCACTAATAGGAAATTCATGCCTGATACTTAAGAATGAAAAAATTCATGTGAAAAAGATAAACATTATGTATCTGTATGATAAAACATATCAAATAGAATGGATAGTGTCATGGAAGCAATAGATCTGCAGACATTAATTATGAATATATGCTTCTGTTAAGACTGCACACTAAACTGGAATCCTTCCAATTTATGCTGGTCAAGGAATCTCAGATGGTGTAATGGAATACTGAAACTGGCTGTATAACCAAATTAAATTCAAAAGTGATGGCTGCAGTTGTTTTACATTTCATTTAACAATAAACAACTGAAGTCTTTATGTCCATATTTTACATGGCTGGATATACAAAGATGTGTGTAAGACTTGGTCACTGGTAATTATAAAATTATGACCTTCAAAAAAGGATTTTAAGTCGCAGTGGATCTGTTTTGCCCTATACATAAAGTTTCATGTACATAATTTACTGTTATTCATGACACTTTCCAACAGATTCAGACTCTAGTTGTGGGTGATAGACGGATATGTACACTCAAGATCAAAACAGTGAGCCGCCCCTGATCCAATGTGTAGGCCACACATGACTATAAGCAACACAGCATGCAGGTCCTCTCAACTGTCCACAGTACAATCATTGTACTATACAAAATGGGTACCACAAGAGACTACTAGAGAAAATCAACCCTTATGGCACTCAATCAGGATGTAAACCAGTACCAGAATACAACAAATATTAGATAACATGTTATTACAAATGAGACAGCCCTTAACACTTGTAAATTAAATTCCATTACAATAAGTGACATGTCAGATATCTTACTACCATCATTAAATGACATGACGAGTTTTGTTCGTGATCTGAAAATGAATCCTCTGTTGACGAAACAAAGCTTGTGTATCTGTTTGAGACTTGACTAGATATAAACAGATGTAAAATATGTAAGTTTTCACCAGTACTGGTTAACAAGTCCGAAAGTCTGTCCCTGGAAATAAATGACAATAATTTTAGCACTGTACCAGGAATCCCGTGCAGCTTATACTGTCCCTCTAAGAGGTAAACAATAAACGTATGTAATATTGTGCCACTTACAAGTGTAAAATGCCATGAAATAAAGTTATGATGATGGACAGGGATTAGAACCCAATACCTATATGAGTTGTTAACTAAGCACTTTTAGATGTCACCAATTAGAAGTAAATTTTGCCTGACAGTGATTCAAATTCAGCACTTTTCATTATGGTATTATAGTTGTGAATAGATATTAAATATTTATTGTTTCTTCACCAGTAGTGTGATGTGTTCATACGGCTAGAGGTAATGCAACAAATAATTCTGTGCTGCCCGTGACCACTGAATATGCCTAACACTGAATAGTCAATTCATGCCTGATACTTAAGAACCAAAGTCTCATGTGAAAAAGGTAGGAATTACTCATTTGGATGATAAAATGTATCAAAGAGCATGGATAGTGCATATGGTCGTCATTGACTGCACACAACAAAGTGCCAAATAACACATTCTTCTTCACTATAATCCATGGCACTTAGGAAGGCGGAACAGTTTTCAGCTGTTTCATGCATCCCCCTGCCAGCCAGTAGTATTCATTCTATAGGTGCGTGGCTGGCCACAAGTTATGCAATGTTTATCCCGCAGGCTCCATGTTGGCACTGAACCTTAGCTCCTCCCCTTCATGCTCCTCCTATCGCTCTGCCTCTATGGACAGAAGTGCCTTCCTACATAATGCCAACTAAAGGCACCAGGGTTGCATCATTAATAGAGACCTGAGGAGTTTGGCATTTTGAGAAAAGAATAAAAGATGGGTCAGTATCATCTCAAAGGTTTCAAATCCATTGAAATATTGGAATCAGAACTTGAATCCCAGTCAAGTGCCAATTTTAACAAGATCTCAGTATCACTGAAAATATATAATGTAGGTCCTATGACCATACATGATGAATGGTATATGAATGAAAATAACATTACTAGAATAAGAAAGATTACTAGAGACAGAGTTTCGACAAGCATTGAGTTCTACCTCAAAACTAATCCAACTATATTGCAATCAGTAACATATGGATTTGTGTAATGTTGATTTGGAACCATGGCACAGTATGGCATTCATTATGTGGCATTACAGGAAGTGAAAAGGGTATTTTTGGGGCTGTTAAAATCTGTTACCCCCAGTGGGAGTTGAACCCACACCTTACTCATTACAATCTAGGTTCAGTCCAAACAACCACCAAATACCACAGGTGTTAGCATAATGTTGTTGTCATAATGAAGAGTGCAACACATGGTACAAGAATTGTTTGTTTCCACTGGGACCCTGTTATGAATAACCTATTTGTGGTCTAGTAGTCAATGTCATATAGTGTAAATGCAAAGCCATGATAACAAGCCAATCTTTTTAAGCTGTAATCTGTCTGTCTGCTGAGAGCATAAAACAGATGGTCCAAGGCCCGTAGTAGCAAAACAATGCTGAAACATTTCCATGAAAGGGCTCGTGGCTGTCTGTCAAGATAGACCAATTTTGCCATCAGGTAGTGGCCACAAGATATAGACCGGCCTCTGTCCAAGTTGTCATTATGCATTGGCAACAGAGTCTGTGATCTTCATCAAATGTTTCTGCACTCAAAGTAGCAAGTAAAATTTTGTACAATGTAATACTATGTTTCAGCACATTCTGTAGTGATTTCAGTAATTGTGGTCTTGTTTTGTTAAGTTTGTAGCATAGCTTATGCCATGTCAACTTGAATATTTCTCATTTTTAAAGGTATGAGGAATATCTTTAGTGCATTAGAAAACAGAGTTTAAAATGGGGAAACATCTAACATTTGCATAATTGTCTACTGTTTGGGTTTAATAATAGGGTGACAGCAATGGAGGCCATTCGAAACACCTGTGAGATACGAGGTGCATTCAAGTTCTAAGGCCTCAGATTTTTTTTCTCGGGACTGGAAAGAGATGGAAACATGCACATTGTTTTAAGATGAGGCCGCATTCATTGTCAATATGTCCCAGAGATGGCAGCACCGTATGGCAGATGGAATTTTACCGCCAGCGACGAGAATGAGAATTGTTTTAGATACTTAAAATGGCGACATTTTCCTTACTTGAACAGTGTGCAATCATTCGTTTTCTGAATTTGCATGGTGTGATACCAATTGAAATTCATCGACAGTTGAAGGAGACATGTAGTGATGGAGTTATGAATGTGTCGTAAGTGCGTTCGTGGGTGCGACAGTTTAATGAAGGCAGAACATCGTGTGACAACAAACCGAAACAACCTCGGCCTCGCACAAGCCGGTCTGACGACATGATTGAGAAAGTGGAGAGAATTGTTTTGGGGGATTGCCGAATGACTGTTGAACAGATCGCATCCAGAGTTGGCATTTCTGTGGGTTCTGTGCACACAATCCTGCATGACAACCTGAAAATGCGAAAAGTGTCATCCAGGTGGGTGCCACGAATGCTGAAGGGCGACCACAAGGCTGCCCGTGTGGCATGTTGCCAAGCAATGTTGACGCACAACGACAGCATGAATGGGACTTTCTTTTCGTCGGTTGTGACAATGGATGAGACGTGGATGCCATTTTTCAATCCAGAAACAAAGCGCCAGTCAGCTCAATGGAAACACACAGATTCACCGCCACCAAAAAAATTTCGGGTAACCGCCAGTGCTGAAAAGTGATGGTGTCCATGTTCTGGGACTGCACTGCACTGCAACAAAAATGTCCGGGAAGGGCTGCGTGTGTGCTGTTTCACCAAGACAACGCACCCACACATCGAGCTAACATTACGCTTCTTCGTGATAACAACTTTGAAGTGATTCCTCATGGTCCCTACTCACCTGACCTGGCTCCTAGGGACTTTTGGCTTTTTCCATCAATGAAAGACACTCTCCGTGGCCGCACATTCACCAGTCGTGCTGCTATTCCCTCAGCAATTTTCCAGTGGTCAAAACAGACTCCTAAAGAAGCTTTCGCAGCTGCCATGGAATCATGGTGTCAGCGTTGTGAAAAATGTGAGCGTCTGCAGGGCGATTATGTCGAGAAATAATGCCAGTTTCATTGATTTCGGGTGAGTAGTTAATTACAAAAAAAATCGGAGGCCTTAGAACTTGAATGCACCTCGTAAATTATTAACCACATTCAGGAAAAACAATAGGCATTTATGATGGACATTTCTGCAGTTTACTACTATGGACAATGACAGTGTATCCAATAACTGGCAATTATGATGATAAATTACCCTTCGCATGAGACTTGCCTTCAGTAGTTATATTAAGATTAAAGTAAAGAAAGAAGCTTCATGGTACAATCTCATGTTGAAAACACTGTTAGACACAAAGCAGAATGCAGGATGGAGGAGGAAGTTGTATGTGTCCTTTCAAAGGATTGATCCTGGCATTTGCTGTAATACATTTATGGTCACTGCTAACCTAAATAGAGAGCTGCATATTCATTCTAATGCTGTATATTTATAATCACATTTTCATTGTTAATATTAGGAAGTCCATACTTCAACACTTTGTGATTTTAATTTTTAAGGTAATTTTGGATATGCAAGCAAATGTCCAACTAAATAATACATAAACAAAATTATTGAAAAGGACACACAATGAATGGTAATCCTTACTGTATGTGAGTAATGTTCAGAAATGTATTCACTATATGCTTAACAGAACTTTAACACATAACCATGTGCAAGGGATTACAACCTCTAAGTGGTAAATGGCACAATGAAAAATAAAAAAAACAATCTTTCAGTCTCCATATCTGAACCAGTCAACAGCCTGTGGTTATACGGAAACACTTGATGAATCTCAGCTCCAAATAGGATTTCCAAGAGTACTGTCTCTTAAGCAGTAGCATTTGTAAATACAGTTCTCTTAATTTGCAAGCAACATCAAGCCATTATAAAATTTTGAGCTTCTGGGAACTATCTTTCTAAGATTAACAAGAATCAAAACTTTAATTGCTGTGTAATCTCTTAAGATAGTTTTCTAAAGTTCTGAAATCAGTATACTAAAGTTTACCTATAAAACAGAAGTGACAAGTGACTCTGTAACCAATTATGTTAAGGATTTTGATATTGATAATATAGTAAGGACAGTTTAAAACTCACCACAAAGACATGGCGATGAGTGGCGACAGGCACATAGAACACTTTCAGCTATCGGCCATGGCCTTCTTCAGAAAAGAGAACACTCACGCAATCACACAACACAGTCATACAACCATCACATCCGGCTGCTGCACTTCGAAGTGCAGCAGCCAGATGTGATGGTTGTATGACTGTGTTGTGTGCCTGTGTGATTGCGTGAGTGTTCTATTTTCTGAAGAAGGCCATGGTCAATAGCTGAAAGTGTTGTATGTGTGTGTCTTTTGTATGTGCCTGTTGCAGCTCGTCGCCACGTCTTTGCGGTGAGTCGTAAACTGTCCTTACTATATTATTAATTCCAACCTGGACTTTCCATTATTAGATTTTGATATTGATAATACAGAGAGTGTATATGATGAACCATGAAGTGCAAATATGTCTAATTTTGAATATTGTATCCATTACAGCATCTGTGGTTTACAGGTTTAAATAAGTTTCAGGGTTGTAGATTTATTAACTACCTGTTTCGGGCAATTATTGCCCTTCTTCAGGTATATTATTTGTGCCCTATATGTTTAATTACAGCATTTCATAATAAGTGTTATTGAACATATATGGCACAATTAGTAAACCTGAAGGAGGGCAATAATTGCCGGAAGTGGTAGTTAATAAATCTACAACCTTGCAACTGGTGGCTGTCTTCTTTTTTATAACCTACTTCTACTTACTTCAGAATGGCCGAGAAAACTATATTTTCTAAGACAATGCTGATTCAGCTACATATAAGTGTCTTGCATTTTCTTCATTGAAATTGTAAAGACTACTTCTGTTCCCGGAGGCCCATGATACTTCCAATGGTTCACAAGCATTTCATTGTTTCTGAAACTTTCACATCTGACCACCTCATTCTAGCTGAGAAAACTGGTACATCTTTAAAAGTACTTTGATTTTCTAAAGATGTTCTCTAAATGAGCTTAACTTAAGCACGAGCCTTTCCAGTACATCCTGAAAAACTATAGCACTTCATTTCAAGGACTGTAATAACTTCATCGCTCACTCTTAGCATTTTCATACTATCACCTACTTCATTTGTATGACTGGCTACACTTCAGTGCAAACAGGGCTTTATATGTGGCTCAGTTATCTCTGTCACCATCATAAAATAAATAAATAAAAAATAAAGGAAAATAGTGAACAGATACTGGCATAAAAACTGTATTGTTAATAAATAAAATTCCCCACCCTTAGTCACAGTGGACCAAATGAGGAGTTATATCAAATCTTGCATCCAGTGGCATTCTGTGGTAATACATTTTGAGTGAACAAAATTTTTTAGATTCATGTAAGCATGGATATGTGAAGTAGCAACTTCTTTATAATGGTTATGATTATGAACAAATTTATACAACTGTGACGACTGCTAGTAATAATAATATGCATAGCTTGTTGGATGAAAGAAAGAATTGTTTTGCAAAATATGAGGGTTGGAACTTAAATAGTGGCAGCTATTTATTCAGAACCAATACAAAAATGTTCCATGTTTGCACCTGTTACTGTTTTTCATAGTAGTCTTGAACATTGTGTAGAAGCCATTGCCACTGATGTGGAAGGCATAGTTTACTGTTAGCAGAGCCTGTTCTGTTGATGGTGCAAATGGAATGGTCTACTGCCCGTTGAACGTCTGAACTTAAGTCTGGGGAGGTTGGTGTATTGTTCAGTATTTCCCAGTCCCATCGACTAAAATGAGCAGGCACAGCTTGCATTGTATGTGCCTGTGCATTGTCGTGCAAAATGATGGGTGGGTTGTGCAGAAAGTGTTTCCGTTTCTTTTGCAAAGCGGTTGCAAGTGATGCTCCAGAAAAGAATAGTGATACAGTGGATTGATGGTCTGCCGTGGAAGAACGTAATGTGTTAGGATAACACCAACACAGTCGTACATGTGAATCACCATAACTTTCACCATAGTGGGTCTTTGATGCACTTTCGACTTTCGTGGCGACCCATAATGACGTCATTCGTTGGATTGGCGTTTCAGTTTTGGCTCATTCAATGTGGCCCATGTTATGGCCTCTCCTTCGCATTCATAGCGCTCCAAGTATGCCTGAGCAGCATCATAACGCATCCATTTCTGCATTTCATGCGGAACCCATCATCATGCAGTTTTTTGCATGGCCAGGTGTTCCTTCAGGATGTGAAACACAGTTGTATGTGCTAATCCAGTTTCATGGGCGAGCTCACGAATCAATTGGCAGCGATCACTGTCCACTAACATGACAACAGCATGTACTTCTTCTTCAGAGACGCTAGGATGACCTGTGCAATGCAAGTCTGCCACAGTTTGCTGACATTCGTAGAAGGCTTTTACCCAATGTGCCACTGTTCTGTATGGCAATGATGATTCCCCACACGCCTCTTGGAGACCTTGATGACACTGTCATGCTGTACAACCTCTGGCACATTCAATCTTGATCCAACTCCGATGTTCCTGTTTTGAAAACATAGTTACACAATTATGTTAGACTGCTCGCCGGTGAAGTGGGACAGCCAAGTCCATTTGCTCGGAGATAAGTGGTAGGTATGTCAACATGTGCTATCAATGACAATAGTAGATTCACTGCATAATGTCTCCACAGCAGTGTTGCTACTATTTAAGTTCCAAATGGTTGCTTTATACATAATTATGTACATTTTACAACAAGAAGGAAGTAAAGTGTAAGCTTTGCTTCTCTGTTTCATCAGCCATATACTGCTCTCTAAGTCCCTTTTTGTGAAATAAAAAAACAGCATAAATTCTTCTTAGGAAGGGTCTTGTCTTTCCATATAGTCCACCAAGAGTATTATGTAAGCAGAGTTTAGTATATCTGTAAAGGTTTATTCATTCATTCATCTTTTAGAAGTCCCATACTGAAGAGAGTAGTCTCACAGGTTAGACAATGGTGAACACACAACTCTGTAGTCAGCACATGTAGCTCATAAAGTGCATGTGCGAACCCTGCTTTCCACTCTCCCTTTTTGCACAGCTAACTATTTGTGACAATAAAGAATAATATAAACTATTTTTGCTGCTGTTTTCACTCACAGTAATCTAAGCTGCACTATTAGGTTGCTGCCAAACAACGTCATCAAAAATTGCAATATATTTGGAATTAAATAGCAGGTCTTTATGTAAAGTGATTAACTATAAATATAATTGTAGTGTTCAGAATGATAGTTTCACTCTGCAGCAGAGTGTGTGCTAGTATGGAACTTTCTGGCAGATCAAAACTGTATGCCAGAACTGAGATTCGAACCTGGGAACTTTCACAGGCAAGCATTCTACCAACTGAGCTATCCCGGCATGTTTCACGGCCTGTTCTCACAACTTTACTTCCACCAGTACCTTGCCTCGTACTTTCCAAACTACACAGAATTCTACTGCAAACCTTGCAGGACTAGCACTCCCGAAGCTTGAAAAGTAGGAGGCAAGGTACTGGTGGAAGTAAAGCTGTGAGAACGGGCCATGAAGTATGCTGGGATAGTTCAATCGGTAGAGCACTTGGTCCTCGAAAGGTAAAGGTTCCAGGATAGAAAACCAATTCCAGCACACAGTTTTAATCTTCCAGGAAGTTTCATTATTTAAGATGCACCCTTGAATTCCTACTAAATCACACACTCACAAACCAAGAAATATTTAGCATGGGGGGTGGGGTGGGGGAGACCAAATATTTTAGACAGGTAAGTATATACACGTCGTTGGTGGTCCCAGAACCATGGAGATGAGAGTATAAAAGATTGGTTAATACAGGACATGAACCACTGATCATTACCTTCCACTCAACAACTTGATGGCTTTAACCACAAGGCCTTGTTGAACATTACTATTCACACTATTCTAATACATTAATACATTTTAGAATGTCTTGATGACTTTTACTACTAATGAGTCACTGATTGATATTTAATGATAAGAAAGCCTATAGTGTCTTGTTTGGTTGAAGGAGTGCTACCACCTAGTGGTTGTGCACATAGTGAATTGACCTCATTGGCTATCAAATTTGTATGTATTTGTCTCATAAGACAATGACATAATTCCAGTAGCTGCACCTATTGGTAAAGTGCTCGGCTGGAAACCAAGAGGTTGCTTGTTCGTAACCCTGTTGGATCATACATTTTTTGTTTTGTTTTCTCTTCAACCTATCGTTCATCTCTCAACCATGTGAGTAGTCACCAGAAACAGCATTTGGTTGAGATTCTGCTTTACACTGTAGGTCCTCTTTTCCCTGGATTGAAGATTGGGTAAGTTATGGACATGTAAGTTGCTCAAGTGGTACCCACTTGAAAGACTTGTATTAGACCACTGTGCCACAAGACATTATCATCATCATCATGATAGTTGTGCCATGTGGAAAAGCTCCTTAAAATGCGCACAGCTGAGCTGTGCTCCTGGCTTTAATGTCAAGTCTCAAAGTCTAGATGAGCACCAATAGAGCTTAGCATTGCAAATTTAAGTGTCACATATTTAAGATTACCCATCTATGTTACATTTAACAGCATTCAAACAAATATAATAAATGAACACATAATGTGACAGAAATTAGGTTGTTCATGTGCTCCTGTGCTCTTAAATAGCAGCCGCCACTAACTGCATCAGCAAATTAATTATATGTATTGTATGCTGAATAACAAAGTAAATTTGCATCCTTCTTATCCTATCCTTCAAGGTTTCTGTTAAGTGCAAGACTTTTCTTCAAACATATTGTTACACAATATTAAGTACACTGCCTTGGTAAAACTACATTTTATAACATATTTCAGCCTCAAGTCACACAACTATTTCAGACTTTTACTTTTTACCACATTATCATCTGATGATACAAATACTTTTCACAGCAATAGGTCAACTAGAGAGACAGTCACAATGGATCAGTACCAACAATGAGGGTGTAGATATGTTGTCACTGTCAGCACCTCTACGTGCCTCCTATGCCATAAAAAGAACTGTGTTATTGAGTAACAAATTCATATCATCTGAAGAGAACTTATTATCAAGAAGTTAAAAGTGGCAATGGTACGACTTGTGTGATTTGAGCATAAGATATACAATAACAAATACAAACCTACTGTACCATTTTCTTGCGACACATGTACAGCATTACAATTAGATTACCTTTGCAGGAATCTCAGGTACAAAAGTGTAGCCATGAACAATGACAGGTTCCTCTGTCCGTCCATTCCAGAAGTCAAGCTCAACACATCGACATCCAGCCAGTAAGCACTGTCTGTACATTTCCACAGCTGACTTGCCAGTTAACTGATGACCTAAAACAAGATATTTGAAAAAAAAAAATATCATTTTAAGATGACAAAATGCATTATGTTTTCCAATAAACAAGTATGGTAAGAGGGTAAGGAAGCGAGGAGTGGGAGGACAAGACCAGAGTGTGTGGACAAAGAATGCATCAGGGCATTGCATAAAATGAGTGGGAAGGTGTGTGAGTAAGATATTTCAGAGGGCTGCTCCTTTGGGATTGGTGTTTGGGGATAGTGCAAGTTTCAAGGGATTGTGAGTACATGGTGAGGAAAATCTGACTGTGGACTATGTCTGGGGATAGAACCAGCTCTAGTAAGATCTTTAGCATATGGAGCAAGTGATTTCTTTTTACTGGAAATGTGCTGACCATGTGTAATGAAGCATGTTGGGATTTATTTCCATCTGCTTCCATTACTGAACCTCCCGATACCAGTGTTGCATAATAATAGCTACAAATGTAATTAGTCTATTATCATTTTCTTTTCCAAAACTTTTGTTATTCTTTTTTCTAATGTGACTAGCTGCAGTTATTTTCTATTATTTGACATCATAGAAGATTGTTTAATTAGTAAATATTAATTAGTTCATGAAAGAAACATATTGTTGTAAGTCATATATTAGGCTAATTAGTATCTCTGATAAAACTAATTAAATTCTTTTCTCATGGCATTAAAGTAGGTATTATTATGTTTCACAATTAACCTTTTAATGCATGACTTTTTATTTGAAGCTATAAAAAATACCATGATTAATGTATAGTGCGTATATGCTGAGAAAAATATTGAAAAATCCTTAAAATTATTACGCATTACTAGCAACAAATCGTTCATAGCTGGCCAGCTTTATAGTGATTCAATGATGTACCCAATGCAGTAACTGTCACTATTGTGCCTACCATCTTTCTGGAAAGTAACTCATAATGCAACAGAAGTATATGATTGATTACTTTTACATGGCAAAGGAGGACTACTAAAGCAAACAAATGCACATTTTAGGAGTAATTCAATGCAGCTAACTGTCAAACTGATTCAGTAGTGCTCTGTGATTTATAATTTCTAGGACGAGCCACTAGCATATGTAACACTATGCACACAAGCAGCTACAAATGAATTTGTGGTAAAATTTTGATCAGTTTGAGAGAAAATCAGAAAAATAAGGTTCAGTAAAACCTCAAAACTTTTCCCATGTTTTATGTTTTTGAAACGGTAATTGACATTTACTGACACTATGGTTTTCACCTTCAAGTATAGTGTTTATAAATGTTACACAGTCACGTTTCTTGACACTTTGCATTTATTCAAATGTATATTTCATGTTTTGTTGTTTGCAGTACACACTTGCCATCTAGTTGTCTCATGACACTCCCATCAGCCACCACGCCAACCATCAGGTTAGCTTTGTTTATGCAACTGGTAGTTTTTCATGCTGTGTGTATGTGTGTGTGTGTATTATTCAGTGAGCAGTTATGTACCTTTAAATTATTGATATTCTACCAATACATTCCACTGAACTATTACCATATCTGCTATTATGAAGATATAACACAGTAGTATGACTGTAGTAACTAACAGCAGAATTTTTTAAGGAAAACTCTCAGATTTCTAGGTACATAATTTAGATTGATGTATATGACATTTCCCTATTTCCATCATCTGGAAGAGATAAGGAATGTCTGATACCCCACACATGGTATTTGTGTTGGTAATCAGAGTTAGTAATTGCTATACTTGTAAGAAGTGGGTGCTTGGGAAATACTGCACTCACCTTTGTCAGTCCCTCACAGCAGGGGGCAGAGTGAGAAAGCTTTTAAGAGTAACAATGGAAAGGAGGTGATGTAGTCAAAGGCTGAGGGGCTAGCCCAGTGACTCGCCCATCTTCGTTTCACTTTTCTTTGGGAGAACACGACACACGGACACAAAAGCAGATTCTGACAGCTTCCCAAACATGCCTAGATGGCTTATAAAATTAACCTATATTGGCGATGCTACTAGCGTTTGCAACAGCGCTCCTGATAGGCTTACCAGAGAACGGACGTCATTGCCCACTAGCCGAGGGGAGTATGTGAAAGATATATACATTTTAACTTTACTATGAAACACCACTTCCTAGTGGAAGCTCTTCTAATGGTGACAGCAATTGCAGACACATGAGTGTGTCTGTGAACATTTTAGTGGTCCACTGTGGTTTGCTTCACGGCACAAGACAGTGAGTGTGTGGTCCCTAGTGTTGAGGTGCAGGCTTCACCTCTGATTATGGCACCTTCACAGAGTTAGCAGTGAACATTTTGCCCCATCCACAATGTCTAATTAATATCTGTAGACTAGATAGAAGAGATATGACAGTGGACTAATTTGCTGAATTAGCATACCCTACCACATAAATTTAAATTAGCGGAGTCAGTGTATCTTGACTTCTTTAAGATTATTAAGAAGTTTTTGGTTGATTCAGTTCAGTTCCAGATAAAAACACAGCTATATACATGTAAGTACTGTGTAAACAATTAATTACACAGTTAGTGCAGAATGTTGAAACAATGCGAAGACAAATGCAGTTTGCTGAATCTACAGGTACACACAGACAATCAGTGCCAATTTCACATAAAATTACAGTACAGGACACACAGGTAAAGAATTTTAATAGCAAGACATTGTCAACATCCAGGTGGCAAAAGGAACAAATAGGGTGGAACAAAAGTTTTTTACACTATTACAGCATTTTTATTCAGTGCTAGGACATGGTTTATACCAGACACAGACACATAATGGTGGGCCATGTGAACAACAAGATGGCGGAATGTTAGGAAGACAATATAGGCTTTTGGAACAACAACCGTACAGCATGATGACATGATACGATAAAGGCTACCACCTCCAACTTTGTAAATTTCAGCATTACCATGAGGAAGGTAATTCATTACATGATAGAACATTTATTGACCAGTTTCAAGTTGGGATACTGGAACAATAGAGTTTAGCACACAAATTAGACTTAATCTTGACACATATGTTGGGTGCAGAAGTAGAAACTACACAAAAAGTAGCATCTACTTGTAACTTTTATCAGGAGTTCAGCACGGAATCTTTGTTAAGGTACTGGTCAACTGAAGTGCGAAACAGAATCTACATCTACATCGGATACTCTGCAAATCAGAGGTCGATGAAACTTTAACTCAGGGGCCATTTGGAAAATAAATAAATAAATAAAAAGTACAGAAAAACAACTAATAAACAAATAAATATATAACCTAAAATGTATTGTCAATGAAAGCTGAGATTAAAATATAAACACATGTATTTATAATTCAATTTGGAAAACAGATATATATATAGACAATGAGAAAATAAAAATTTTCCATAACACAGATTTTGTAACATTAGATAAGGCTAAAACAGTTGACCGAGGAACAGATATCGAAGGAAATTTTTGGCTGAATTTGTTAATGATTCTTTGCCATTAACAAATTCCAGCAAAAATTTACATGGAAGGAGAGGGATATGTAAGGAGTCAAGAATTTCTGACCTTCTTAGATGCCACTTTAATGTGTGCAAATAGAACCACTTCGTTATTCTGATTAATTTGATACACCACACATGGTATTTGTTTTGGTAATCAGAGTCAGTAATTACTATTCTTGTAATTGTCAGTGTGTCTAAGAATGGTACATATTACGAGGCTGCAGACAGACCAGACATTATTCTGTGTGGTCGGGGGGGGGGGGGGGCAGAAGCGACAGGCTGTGTTTGTTTTGAAAGTGGGCACTCGGGAAATACTGTGCGTTACCTGTATCAGTCCCTCACATTAGGAGGTGGAGTGAGAAAGCTTATAACAGTAACAATGAAAAGAAGGTGGGGTAGCCACAGACCGAGGGGCTAGCCTAGTGGTTCACCTTTCTTCGTTCCACTTTTCTCTGTGAGAATGCGACACGCAGACACCAAAGCAGATTGTATCAGCTTCCCAAACACACCTAGCTGGCTGGTAAAATTAACCTGTATTGGTGAGGCGAAATGTGGAGAAGCTACTAGTGTTTTGCTACTGATATGCATACCAGAGAATAGACGTCACTGACCATGAGCCAAGGGGAATACGTGAAAGATATATACATTTTAAGTTTGCTACATAATGCCACTTCCTGGTGGAAGCTCTTCTTGTGGTGACGACCACTGGTGACAGACGAGTGCTTCTGTGAATAATTTAGTGGTCCGCAGTAGTCTGCCTCATGGCACAAAACAGTGAGTCTCAGTGTATGTAATTATGGTACTTTCACATAGTGAGCCGTGGACATTTTGCCACTTCCACAATATCTAGCTAATGTCTGTAGACAAGAGCGAGGAGACACGACAATGGGCTAATTTGCTGAATTAGTGTACCCTGCCACATAAATTTAGACTAGCAAAGTTAGCAGATCTTGACTTCTTCAAGATTATGAAGAACGTTTTGGCTGATTCAGTTCATTCCAAGATTTGAAAAGGCAATTTTTGATAGAATGTCAGAGTTGCAGTCGTAGCAGCCGACAATGCAGGAAATGGTAAATTGTGCGCTAATGCGAAGCTAAGTTTTTGTCTCTGCCAAGTCACTTCCATGCAATGGTACTGACAGCACAACAACATTATACTGCATTTATTGAGACAGCATCACAGCCTTTGTTAGTTCATGTTTCAGTTGTAAATTCAAGTGTAGGCGCAAACTCAGTGACCTCCTTCTTTTTTTCTCCTTCTTTTAGGTATGAGCCACTATGGACTATGATTATTGCAACCATTTCTCTTTTCTTTTTGACCATATTTCTCTCATCGTTTTCCGATGTTTCACTCTTCTGTTTTGGTCCACTTAGCTTCAGTTTCCTTTTTGGTTTTTCCATTTGGCATACTTTAATTTCTTTCTGAGTGGTATCCTTTTCACGATATCTTGTTAGGTAATTTGGAGCTCGTCCATATCCCTTTCAACTTCTTTGCACCATGTGTTGTCCATTTTCATTTTACTGAAGTAACAAAACAGTCTTTTTGTCAATCTGTTGGCATTTATCCTTTGTATGTGACTGTAGAAAGCTATTCTTCTTTTCTTAATTACACCAGTGATTTTTTCAATATAAGTATAGATTTCACTATTATGACACATTCTGTATTTTGTCTGCTCTTTAACTGGCCCAAAAATTTTCCTTTATATTTTCCTTTCAGGATTTCAGTGATGCCATCATTGCCTTTTGATTCAGGGTCAAACATTCTGCTGCATACAGTGCTACTGGGCGAATTACTGTAGAGTAGTGAGGCAGTTTAGCATTGATGGATATTGACTTCTTGTTATTCATGTACTTGGTGAGGTAGTATGCTGTCTTCATCTTGCTTTAATGGCTTCTTTCTCTGAAATATCTTGTTCAATTACTTCTCCTAGATACCTGAACTCATTTCTTCTCTCAATTTTTTCCATATTTAGTTATCATTATGTTTGGAGCTTTGGTAATGTTTGTCATAAATTTGGTTTTCTCAAAGGAGATTTGTAAGCCTGTTTTTTCATCTTGTTCTTTGTGCAATTCAGTTTGTCTCATGACTGTTTCTATTGAATCTGAAAAAATAACTAGGCCATCTGAAAATGCAAAACAGTCTATTTGTAGGTGGTCCCTTTTGTAACCAAATCTAACTCCCTCATTGATTTAATAATATAGTGAGGACAGTTTACTACTCACCGCAAAGACGTGGCGACGAGCTGCGACAGGCACATACAACACATTCAGCTATCGGCCATGGCCTTCTTCAGAAATAGAGCACTCACGCAATCACACAGGCACACAACACAGTCATACAACCATCACCTCCGACTGCCACACTTCGAATCACGCTCTGCAGCGAATCGGGGACGGGAGGGGAGGGGAAGGGGAGGGGATAGAAAGGTTACGTCACGGTGGTGGGGATGGGTTAGATATTCCCATCTAACCCATCCCCACCACCGTGACGTAACCTTTCTATCCCCTCCCCTTCCCCTCCCCTCCCGTCCCCGATTCGCTGCAGAGCGTGATTCGAAGTGTGGCAGTCGGAGGTGATGGTTGTATGACTGTGTTGTGTGCCTGTGTGATTGCGTGAGTGCTCTATTTCTGAAGAAGGCCATGGCCGATAGCTGAATGTGTTGTATGTGTGTGTCTTTTGTATGTGCCTGTCGCAGCTCGTCGCCACGTCTTTGCGGTGAGTAGTAAACTGTCCTCACTATATTATTTATTCCAACCTGGACTTTCCATTATTATATTTTCCCTCATTGATTTGGCTTTCTCTTAATGACACTCTCCATTCCCTTAAACTTTTTTTCTAGGACACAGTTATAGAGCAGTGGGGAGAGAACATATCCCTGCCTCACTCAAGTTATAATCTCAAAACTTCCAGATATTTCAGCTTTGAATTTAACTTTAGAATTTATGTTTATTAAAGTTTGTTTAATTAGAGCTGTAGTTTTACTGCCTAAGCCCAGTTCATTCAGTATTTCAAACAGTGACTTCCTATCAACAGAGTAATAGGCTTTCCTAAAGTCAACAAACAAGAGTACAAAGTTTTAATATCTTCTTTTCAGATACATTATTACTGTCTTTAAGTTGAGAATCAGTTCTGCACATGATCTACACTTTCTAAAACCACACTGATATTGTTCAATTTGTAAGTTGAGTTGTTGTTCTGCCCTAGCTAGTAATGCTTTTGATAAGATTTTGTAAGTAACTGGTAGAAGAGATATGCCACTGTAGTAGTTCACATCAGTTTTATCACCAAATTTGTGCAGTGGATGGATCAACTCTGTCTTCCATTGTTTAGGAATGACACCCATAAACCAAATATTTTGTATGATTTCAGTTAGCTTGGCAAGAAATTTGTTGTTTGAGTGTTTCCAAAGCTCTGCAATTATGGAGTCCTCTCCATGTGCTTTGTTGTTTTTGAGATTTTGGATCATGTCCTTGATATCCTCTTTTGTTGGGGTGGTGAGTCCTGGTACCATGTGTTTCTTTGTGTAAAGTTAAATCTTGATTTTGGACATTCACAATTTAGTAAATTTTCAAAATAGTTTGCTAAACTGTCACAGTTTTCTTGGTTGTTGCATGCTATTTTCCTACTATCATCTTTAAAGCACAGGTTTGGTGGAGAGTATTTATTTATTTTTTTGAAAGTCTTATAGAAATTTCTGGTGCTATTCATTTTGAAGTCATGGTCTATCCATTTTAATTGGTTGTTATCATAATTTCTCTTGGTATTTCTGATCAGTTTAGCTGCTTCCTTTCTCTTTTCAAGAAATCTTGTCTTGTTTTCCATGTTCTTATCTTTATTCCATTTTTGTCATGCATTTTTTCTTTCTCCAACTGCTTCATCACAGTCCACATTCCACCAGGTCCCTTAGCAGTTATTATTATTATTTCTATTTACAGGAGTAGACAATTGGTTCATTCTGAGCATAGTTACAGATCTCTTACCTGTCTTGGACTGAGACGTGCACGGCTTTCTGTCTAATGCTGCATGTCCACTTGCAGAGCCACTGTTTTAGGGTACAAAAAATATTTCAGATCAGTCCTTGTGTCTAATACAAGGAGGAATAAATTGTCTGTCCAATTTGTTAAAAAAAGGCCATAGGACAGTCAGCATTAGAGTGCATTTATAGTTATCTGGGTGATTGTGTGAATGTATGTATTTCTTTTTCTGATGAAAGTCATGGCTGAAAATATAAGTTGTGTGAATGTAATTATTTATCATGCCTAGGTGATTGTGTGAATGTATGTATTTCTTTTCCTGATGAAAGTCATGGCTGAAAAAATAAGTTGTGTGAATGTAATTATTTATCGTGCCTACCAGCAGCTCACTGGGCTTCTTTACAGTAAGTTGTTATCTATCCTCCATTACTGGCATTCCAGTCGGATTTTCCATTGTTAAAATATTGTCACGTTGCAATGGAAGTAGGCTTGACTTCGAAGGCAACTAAACACAGCACTTAACTGAAAGCACGTTTATTACGAACTCAACATACACGCAGCACTGACTGCCTCTCAGGCAGAGTGCTCTGCTATTTATCCTAGAGATAGAATTTACCAGAAATTAGAAGAACAGTTAATATAAGAAACAAGTAGAATTTACAAGTGAACTTAAGAAAGATGTAGAACCTTCTGGAATTGTAAATTACAAAGAAATAAATTTTTGCTGGTGGGTGGGATTGAACTGGCGACTTTCTGCTCTGCAGTCCATGACGCTATCCCCTGCGCCACGCCGGCAGTTGGTGTTCGTGGTCTCTCGTGGCAATATCTACTGGATATTAAACTAGTAATTATGTGCTTTTATTATATGACAAATCAATTAGATCACATACTGATCATCTTCACTGTTAAAATACAAAAATCACTGTTGGTCGTTAATCTTAGCTGAAAAGTAACAGCTCAACTGAGTATTCCACTTACATGTAATAACATTATCATTTTTCTTATGAAAAACTATTTTTAAATGTGGTATGAATTATAATTGGCATTTAAAACTGGTTTCCATGAGTAAAGGCAGCATTCTTATTAGATATAAGCAGATGGCTCAATTGAATTCATGACCAACAGTGATATTTGTGTTTTAGCACTGAGGATAGTCAGAATCAATTTGTCGTATAACAAAAGCAAATAATTAAACCCAATGCTGGTTTTTCCACTGATTATAACTATTATTTGATGGTCATTGTGCACAACCTTTCAGAAAATGGAATCCAATTTATTATGTCCTTGCAACCTGGTAATGCTTCACAATTGCTAAATAAGCTTGGGAGTTGAATACACATCCTCACTCCTTATCCTAATCTCTCTGCTCATCACTTTCACCATTATGTACATATTTATTACCTTCCTCTTTGTTCTGTTAGGTTTCTCTTTGTATTAACTTACTGAATGCCTGATGTTACTGAGATATTTGTCTATTTCAACATTCAGTCAGTCCATGTACTCATCCTTTCTCTCTCTGTCCATCTCCTCCTCCCTCCTCTCTGCCTTGTCCTTCTCCACTGTTGATGTTGCCTCTGCTTCTTTTTCCTCTGGCACCTCCTCCTCTTTTCTCCCCCCCCCCTCCCATATCCATCCCTTTGACTCATTGCATCCCCTGCTCTCTGTAAATCTCCTTCTGTCTCCTTTCTCTGTTCATCTTCTCCCTACACTGTATATGAAAAATTAGATATATCTGTCAAATTTAATCATGCTTGGACAATGTCAAAGTCTGAAATAAGGTACACTCTGTCAAGACAGTGATGTTTCCCTTGTTTAGAAGGTCAAGTGTGCATAATTTCATGAAGATCAGAATAAACTGTAGCTTTGTGTCAAAGTCTGTTCTAACCATGCACCATACAAAACATTATGTGGACACCGACCTCTCTTGTTGTGAAGTTAGATCAGGGTAAAACTGTAGATTGATTTGGAGTCTGAACTATGATATATCCTCTGCCATGCAATGTAAGAATTTTTATATAGACTGTGCTGTTCTCTTATTTTGAAGGCCAAGTGTGCAAAATTTTATTGCAATTGGATGAATGGTATGGCAGCTCATAAAATACAAATCTAATCCGAACTGGTGATGCCATACAAAATTACCAATTAAGATTTTTCAATTTTTCATCTGATCCTTTGTGTTTTTCCCCTTCCCCCCAGCCAGGTCAAGCCATTTCTGAGTTTTAACAAGACTAAAGCACAGCAATTGTTAATACACAAACACACACATACACATATAATCCTGAATGCAACTCCTGTATCTTAACTAATGCATCATCTTCCTTGGTTCCAAAGAGTGGCTATAGCATCTCCAAATTATGAGAGATTCCACAGAAAAATAATTTAATGCTCCATTTGGTATGTAGTTTCAATATAGATTAGTAGTTTAGAGATAGGATTATCTGAAGAGACTCTCATATCTTGGATTCACTTTCATATCTATTCTAGATCAATACATTTTGTTGGAGGCATGCCACTATTTGTCACTGGCAGCTGTTTCAGTTTATTTGTGTTTTACTATTCAGCTCACACACTGGATAAATGTATGGCAATGAGTAGATTATGGTTTTCAATACACTGCAATAGGTTCATATAAGCTGCTTGAAAGTTGCTCAGTCAAGCAGACAGATTGACTTATCACTGTACAATGGATTTTCAATAGCTGTGGTGGTGGGAATAACTCACTCTCTGGGACTGAGTAGTGAACATCACTCTGTGATCCATATTTTTGTGCTCCGTGATCCACTCCCACTTTGACCGGAGAAACTTCAGTGTTGGATCTCACTCTTCTACTAGATAACCTCCATTGTCCTTGTTGATAAAGTTCTCATGTAGAAAGTTTTTAATGGGATCATTGTATACACAGTCCCAAAAGAGGGATGTATTCTGCAAAACTTCTTTCTCTTTGTATTTCATTTTGTGGAGCACTGGGCACAACAAAGGCAGAACAACGACTTAGGTCCGCTATTCAATCCCAGAGAGCAAGTTACCCCGATCACCATTGTCAGAACCATGCATGGCCCATACACAGGGAAAGTAGACGTAGGAGACTTAAAGATAATGGCATGTTATACTGTTGAAAATTTGTTTCACAATTGTCAATTGTCAAGAGTTTTTCAAGCAGTATATTCACTGGAAGAGCCTATGAAAACATTAAGGTTTGTTGAATATTTTATCCACTGCAGCAACTGTGGTTTATGGTTAAAAAATTTTTCTAATTTAACAAATGGTTTACTTCACTGGTAAGTTCAGTTGATGTACAACACCACAACCAACAAAATTACTGCCCTAGGTATTCTTTTATAGAATAAAATAAATGAGATGTAATGGCTTTATTACTTGTGTATTGCTTACTAATTGGTTAAAGGCCGATATGAAATGTCCCCATTTGAGAAAATTTCATACCAACTCTTTTCAATACATGAAAAATGATAATTTTTAATTTGTTTAATGATCTCTCCTAAGAGATGATAAATTATTTTTCAAAAGAGATAGATTGGCTGGCCAGTACTTACCTTTGTGCTGTACTGCCAATAATTACACAAATGAAGAAAGAGAAAAAAAAAAAAGGGACGAAAAAGGACAAGCTTTCGGAACACAGTTCCTTCCTCAGGTGGGAGAGAAGGGGAGAAGAAAGGATGGGTCCGGAAGGGAAAGGTAATTCACAACCTAGGTCGTGAAGGTGGTGTTTCAGGAGTGTGGACGTCAAGAGATACTGCATGTTCATACTGAGCCAAACCAGAGAGCATATATATAACCAAAGAAGAAACATCAAGTAGTAAAGAGAAGAGAAGATGAGTGAACTGAATGATGCAGAGGGATGCAGGAGGGGCGGGAGGGTTGTCTAAAACGGTTTTCATTAACAGGGAAAGATGGACACGCACACACACACGGAGAGAGAGAGAGAGAGAGAGAGAGAGAGAGAGAGGGGGGGAGAGAGGGAGGGGTAAGGAAGGGATAATGAATAGGTGAGGAGAGGATGGAGGAAGGGGAGGGGTTAGCGTAGATTTAGACCAGGGAGGTGGCGGGAGGAGAGGATCTACATCTACAACCATACTCTGCAAGCCACCCGACGGTGTGTGGCGGAGGGTACCTTGAATACCACTATCAATTTTCCCTCCTATTCCAGTCATGTATTGTTCGCAAAAAGAAGGATTGTCGGTATGCCTCTGTGTGGGCTCTAATCTCTCTGTTTTTATCCTCACAATTACCAAATGATCCTATAACGAAGCGCGCTGCTCTCCGTTGGATCTTCTCCACTTCCTTTATCAATCCCATCTGGCATGGATCCCACACCGGTGAGCAGTATTCAAGCTGTGGGCGAACAAGTGTACTGTAACCTACTTCCTTTGTTTTCGGACTGCATTTCCTTAGAATTCTCTCAATGAATCTAAGCCTGGCATCTGCTTTACCGATGATTGATTTTATATGGTCGTTCCATTTTAAATCCCTCCTAATGACTACTCCCAGATAATTTATGGAATTAACTGCTTCCAGTTGCTGACCTGATATAGTGTAGCTAAATGGTAAAGGATATGTTGGAGGGCAAGTTCCCACCTCCGTAGCTCTGAGGGACTGGTGTTTGTTGGTACTATCCAAATGGCAAGTGTTGTGTAACACATGCCCAGGTCCCTGGAGTTATGCTGGAGGGCATGTTATGCCACAGGATATTGGGTGTCCCCAGGCGAACAGTCCGTCTGTGACCATTCATCTGCTCAGCCAATTTGTTAGTAGTCATACCAACATAAAAGGCTGAACAGTGGACACGTGTCAGTTGATATATGACGTGTGATGTCTCGCATATGGCCCTGCCTTGAATCAGGTAGGTTTTTCCTGTGGTGGGGCTGGAGTATGTGGTAGTGGGAGGATGCATTGGACAAGTTTTGCAGCGGGATTGGTTGCAGGGATAGGAACCATTAGGTAGGGAGGGTGGTTTGGGATGTTGTAAGGTTGGACGAGGGTGTTGCGGAGGTTGGGAGGACTGCAGAAGGCTACTCTGGGTGGTGTGGGAAGAACAGTTTGGGGTGATGATCTCATCTCAGGGCATGACTTGAGGTTCAAGAAGGAGTTAAGGCTGTGAAGGAAGTTCAGAAGGGTTTCTTCACTGTGAGTACAGACCGCAAAGATATCATCTATGAATCTATACCAAACCAGGGGAGGCAACTTCTGTGTTTTAATGAATGCCTCTTCCATGTGGACCATGACCTTGACCATGGACGGATCTAGGGTTTCAAGGATTTTCAGGTCTCACCACTGCCTCTTTAGAACTTCCCTCTCCACCTGAATCTTGCACCCCTACCTTCTACCTACTCCCTAAAATCCATAAAGAAAATCATCCTGGCTGTCCCATAGTAGCAGGTTTCAAAGCTCCAACAGAACGTGTCTCAGCTATGGTAGACAAACACCTCCAACCTATAACCTGCAGGCTCCCATCCTACATCAAAGACACAAACCACTTTCTGGCACGCCTCAAATCCTTCCCTATGCCCCTCTGTAGCTGCCCTGATCATAGACTAGTACCGGTTATCGGGCAGTTTAGTTTATATCAGTGGCCCTCTGTGGTACTAATCTCTGAACTACTATAATTATCTCTGTTCCACTGAAACAATCGAGAGAAAATGTTACCACTCACAAATGCTGGATGACCACACTATCCGTACCCCTTGTTAGAATGGGTAAAATTTTACTTATCACCCGGTTCAATTGAAGAAGTTGTCAGCCCTGTGTCGCCACTCCTGATATTGTATATCGTCAGTGATCACAGAGATATAAATTACTATGACACCCCAAATAAAAAACAACAACGCATCTGACATTAAAGAAAATCAATGGTTCAGAAGAACTCAGTTCGAGGGATTTCAGTCATAGTGTGTGTCCAAGAAAAAATCATGACTAATCACTCGAACATAGTTCATTTAGTCGTATCTTCAAAGAGTAATATATACTAATTAAGTAGAAAAATTCTGCAATTTGACACACTTTATTGTTGCTGCAGTCAGTCAGTAATACTGCTCGGTCGCAGTAACAAATAATAATAAATTTTTAATATAGACAAGAAATATTCCTTTTACAATTACGCTCGCTAATGTACTCCCAGGTAACATGAGTGATCATAAGTCAACTTGTAACTACAACAATAAGTTACACCGCAAGTTTACATTAAATTCGACCACAGGGATTGATTTACTGAAAAGAAAAGTCTTATATTTTTCAATATAAATCCTGGCCAGACTCTTAAATTTGCAAATACCTATCCTCACTGGTCATGCTATCTTTTTACAACAAAAACAAAAAATAACCTACAGTGCCACCAGCACTTTCCCGACACCTCTTATGATTAAAATTACAAAAAAAGGCGAGGGCCGTTTTTCAGGTGTGGGCGAAATTAATCATTCAAAAGGTCTGGTTTCCCACAACCCATAAGAGTCTGCCTGTTGATCTTTAATAATAGCCTAGGAGAGAAAATGAATGTAGTCATCAATAGGTAAGGTTTTACTTTAGCCACTACCCAAATGGAGTACCATAATTACTTCAAATAGAATAATTATTAAATTGTTATTTTATTCTGTAGACTTTATGCAGCATCTAATAAACAAAAAACAACTTTTCACTTTAATAAGAAAAGTTTTATATAGGTCATGAAAGTAACTTTAAATTTAATTGCTCTTCCTGTTCTTAGCCGGCGAATCATACTATTTCCACGCCTTCTTTTCAAATATGGAACATAAGCAGTATAGATCCAACTTCTCAATAATAAATATGAGTGGAACTCCGTCACACTTACGATACTTCGGACAACACACAGCCTCCAACAGTACTACCAACCACACTGACTCCAAACTTCAAAAACATCGGACTATCTGCTACGTCCAAAACTTTTAATAAAATCAACTTACCACTGTATTAAACAGGGTAACTATTAAATTCCATTACGAATATATCGTAATTATACACCTGGCTAAGAGAAGTTACTCTGTGGACCATCAAACAGATAACAAAAGAAATTCAACCATATGCATGAAATATAATTTTAATGACCTGATACTTCCTTGATTTACGAGTAAATTCTCATAAAATAAGATGAAGGATTATGGTCTATTACTGATTAATTATTAACTCATGGAATAAAACCACATAAGATACCGCATAAACTACTAACTGGCGCATCCCAGTATGCAACAAGAATTCGATAAACATTAAATTATGGCACTTTACCATTGATACATCAGCTTAAGGTGGCTGCCTTTTACATTAATTCGCCATTCAGCTCTCCAGAATGCATCAATTCATCATGTAAAACATATTTAGATGTCTGATGTACTTTTTTTTAATAATAATCGATATTACTTTGGTAGCAAACCTTTACCTTTTTTTTTTTTTTTTCCTTAACCTAAAGTTTCTTTTTAGTAATGCGCTTTTATGCTCCGCGGGACACAGTAAAAATCTACCCGATTCAAGGCAGGGCCTCATGCGAGTCAACACACGTCATATATCAACTGACATGTGTCCACTGTTCAGCCTTTTATGTTGGTATGACTACTAACAAATTGGCTGAGCGGATGAATGGTCATAGATGGACTGTTCGCCTGGGGGACACCCAATATCCTGTGGCATAACTTGCCCTCCAGCATAACTCCTGGGACCTGGGCATGTGCTACACCACACGTGCCATTTGGATAGTACCAACAAACAACAGTCCCTCAGAGCTACAGAGATGGGAACTTGCCCTCCAATACATCCTCTCCTCCCGCCACCCCCCTGGCCGAAGTCTACGCTAACCCCTCCCCTTCCTCCATCATCAGCTCACCTATTCATTATCCCTTCATTACCTCTCTCCTCCCCCCCCTCTCTCTCCACGTGTGTGTGTGTGTGCGCACGCACGTGTGTGTGTGTGTGTGTCCATCTTTCCCTGTTAATGAAAAATGTTTTAGATAACCCCCTCCCCCGCCCTCCTACACACCTCAGCATCAGTCAGTTCACTCATCTTTTCTTCTCTTTACTACTTGATCTTTCCTCTTTGGTTATATATATCCTCTCTGGCTTGGCTCAGTACGAACATGCGGTATCTCTTATGTTCACACTCCTGAAACGTCACCTTCATGACCTAGGTTGTGAATTACCTTTCCCTTTCATTCCCATCCTTTCTTCTTCCCTTCTCTCCCACCTGATGAAGGAACTGTGTTCCGAAAGCTTGTCCTTTTCTGTCTCCTTTTTTTCTGTTTCTTCATTTGTGTAACTATCAGCGGTACAGCACAAAGGTAAGTACTGGCCAGCCAATCTATCTTTTTTGAAAATTTTTTAATTTGTGGCATGTTTCATTATTTATGAACTAAGTGAAAACTTGCATTTTAATTGGCTCTTAACTCACCTGTCAGGTACGTATTGTGAGAGGAGTTGATAAAATAATGTGGTAGTGGTTGGTCCATATCATCTGACAAGTCTAGTTTTGAAGCTGATATAATTGGGTTGTCTTCACTCATTAGATATTGCAAAAATCCATCAAAACTCAGCTGCCCTGTTAACAAAGAACAGACTTAATTTTTTTTTTTTGACAGATAATGACATTCAGTATTAGTAAACAGAGACAAAAGTCATGATTTGAATAATAAAACACTGCACAAAGTACATTTGTGATCATTTGCAAATGAGCAGTTTTCTGTGCAAGGAGACACAGTATCACAAAAATGCAAAAAGATGGCTGCAAGGCAAGAGAAGCAGGCCATTCAGAATAAAACATGCAGAAGGACCAGAGACATCACAACCAAATTTATTTGGGAGATAACACATAGTACAAAGACCATGACTGAAAATACAGCCCCATGAGGAAGATGATTAAAACAATATAGGGTGTTGCGACCATTGCTGGCTATAACAACTGCTACACACTCCAGCACTGATTCAAAGAGGCTCTGGATGTGTTGCAGAGATATAGCAATCCATTCTGCTTCCACATATTGTAAAATCTGATCCGGTGAAGCGTTGAGTTGTTTAGTCCAGACCAGTCACTTCACAATCACCAACCAGATGATTTCAATAGGTGAAAGAGCAGGAGAACAGGAAGAGCATGGCAACACTGCAAATCATTGGACAATAAAGACATTTTTAACACTGTGACTCATCTTTGGTCATGCATTATTCTGTGGTAATGTGAACATCAGCAAGCTCCAAAGGTATGGGTGCATAACAATTTCCAAAAATCCAGAGAAAAATGGTGGCTGGATGCTGTACAAATGTTTTATATTAAGGGGTGCAGGAGAGGAATCCAATAGCACCACAAACCATAATGCAAGATGCAGGACCAATATAGTGACAAATAAGGTAATAGTTCAACAGACTCTGATTCTAATCTGACATAGTGATGGTGTAGTCAGAAACAGGATTCATTGATAAAAACAATGCTGTTTTAATTTCAATTCTACCTGTGACCATGACGGTGAGATGACAGTCTGAAGCACCGTGGTGAGAGACCGATGAACTGTTGCCTTACGCCTCACCCCTGGTCCTGTATGCAGTATTACAGTTTAGTGTGTTACTGGATTCCATTCCCACACAGCTTTAGTGTGCAGTCCAATCATATCTACTGCATACTGACCAGTGCAGCACCACCAGAACAAGAATTAGAAGGTGCCACAAAATGTACTAATTGCAAGAAAACGCACGGCTATGTCCATGGCTGATGCAGAGGACAGCACTAAATGGAACACTGATTGAACCAGCAGCACAGTGCTGATCAGCCCAGTTTGTCATGGTACTCAAGAGCAGCCAGAGGGTCTAGCATTTCTTGTTATGTTAACATTGTAACTGGAAAAGAGCTGTTCCTCTTCAAGTCTGAAGAAGTTAAGTATTTGCTTTTGTACTTAAAGTTGTACTATTAATGAGAATGTCTGATCTAGCTTTGCTCCCACATGCACATCCTTATTTGGGTGCTGGCTGCTGTTACATCCCCCTGTAGCCAACACATAATATGGCAGCTAGGTACCTCAAAATTTATACGAGGCAGCAGACCAATGCGGTCTTCACCTTTACTATACACTGCAGCTAACATTTCACAGCACAGTGTTCAGTTCACATTTTGCACAGGAGGCATGGTAGTAATGGTACTATTCAGTAATCAAGGAAGAAAACATAAATACATGCATAAAGAGCAAAGCACACATTTTTCTCAGTGGTGTGCTTTGCTCTTTATTCCTATATTTGTGTTTGCTTTCTTGATTACTGAATATTAGCATGACTATCACACCTCCTACAGACAAAATGTGCAACTGCCTCAGGCTGCTGCTTGGCTCTAATATAATGTAGTATATTCAGTTTGAGACAAACCAAATGAGCCAGCTCCTAATGGGAGTGCAGCAGTTAACCACTGCACAAACTGCTGTTGCTTTGGCTTCACTACCTATGCCAACTACAACTGCAGTGCGACCAGCATGCATCCCACCATTCCACCCATTGCGCCATTTGAAGCTCAATGTGTCACACATCAAGTTCAAGATACTGTAAAATTACATTATTTCCTCTCCACTGCCAGCACCTCCAGTTATAGGTAGGCATAGAAATTGTTTTGACATTGTGCCTAGAGGATCAAGCGCTAATAGCTGCTGCTCATTACAAACTTTTCCATTTACGAAAAAAGCCTAATCAGACATACCGTCAGTGGTCATGGAACTTCATCGCTTAACCCGTCAGTGCCGGTCTGAGTGTGTTTGTGGACAGTATCATGCAGACGCTGTGATCTATGATGCAATTACATACAATTTGCCAGACAGTAGCATTCGCAAGCAGATTCTGTAACATGCAGATCCGATTTTGAAACATTTGTGTGTGGTGGGTGTGTGTGTGCTTGTTTGCCTTTCCTTTTATCCCCTTAAGGTAAGTCCTTCCACTCCTGGGATTGGAATGACTCCTTTTCCACTTCTTTAAAACCTGTATCCTTCCCTTTCTCCCCTCCTTCCTTCCACTTTTCCTGAAGAAGCTACCAGTGGCGGTGAAAGCTTATATGTGTGTTTGTGTGTGTTTTTATTTGTATCTGTCAACAAGCCTATGCTTTGGGTAAGTTATCCGATTTCTATTTGAGGAGCCTAGAATCGAAGACGGCGAAGTCCATTTTTTTAATATTCAGATATCGATGTTTTCTGATAGTATTTTCCACGCTGGATCAGATGGTAGCCTCGTTGAGTGTCAAAACTGGACAGAAATGGTTTAAAAAGCCATTCCAAACTGTTGCTTTGGTTCAAAAATGGCCAAGTCCATGTAGGTTTGGTTTCAAAACAGGCCAACTCCACCGGTAGCCAATCAGAATACAGAATTTGGTCTGAAAACTATCCACGATGCATTGCTGCTGCTCTGCAGCCAACGTGTTTCCCTTTTCTTCTCTTTACCTGCACACTGTGTGTGTGTTAGCGTTGTTTGTTAGAGTGTTTTAATACTCATTTTCGTGGCAGTGTTTCTCTGTAGAAATGGACATAAATGTGCAGGGGATTCCTCCGAACGAGGTACGGAAAAGAAAAATAAACAAAACTGAATGAAAATGCACTAAAGAAAAAATAGCAAAGTAAAAGGGACGACCTAACCTATATTATTTTAAAATCTATGATTGCCTTATTTTATGCTAATATAGGTAATCAGTCATGAAATACTGAAGTTGTGGGTTTTGTTTTATTTCAGATACTTGTCCAAATCCCCATCTACGTTTCCAACTTGCAACCACAGTGGAACCACAAAACTGTGCTAGCTTTTAACAATGGATGACATTCAGAGATTTCATGCAGCATTTTACTTCACAAAATATAAGGCAACACAAGATAGTTTCATTCTGAAGTACTGCAAGGACGAGCAGCCTGCAAGACATCACGCTAGAACTACTGAAAGATCTCCTAAGCATGTAATGTACGCATATTTTGTGCTGAATGCGGCCAAAAATCATTTATCGGTTTGTCGAGAAGCTTTTCTGGCGATTCTTGGTATAACAAAGCACCATGTACTCGGCACCTTCCAGCGTTTTAAGAGGCAAGGCTCATTGGTGGCTCGTAAAACTCATGGTGGTGACTGTAAGTCAGCAGCATTCAGTGATAAGCTCAACTCTGTAATTGTATTTATCAAGAATTTCAAAGGGGTCGAATCCCATTATAGTAGAGGTAAAAGCAGTCGAATCCACCGTACGTAGTTCAGATTTGAACATTCGAAGAATGTATGAGATGTATACGAGTAGTGTGGTAGACCAAAACTTGAAGGTGAAAGAATCATTCTTTTGCCATGTTTTCAATACAAAGTTCAACCTTAGCTTCTCAGCCTCTCTCATCGATGCTTGCACTCTCTGTATTGAATTACAAGAAAGGCTCAAGCAAGTGACCCACGATGATTGTACCAAACTTGTAGATGAAATCAAGACAAAACAGAAGCTTCATTCACTGCAGGCTAAGGCCTTCTTCACACAATTGAGAGAGGAAGATGACAGGCTTCTAAAAATTGTGTTTGACATGCAAAAGAATTTGTCTCTTCCCAAAGTTCCAGAACAGATGACTTATTACAGTCGACAACTGTATTGCTACAACCTGGATGTAGTTACCGGCAGTTCAAGGGCCTCGTTGAATCCGCGATCAGTATCAATATACACATGGTGTGAAAACGAGATGCAAAAGTCATCTAATCAGGTCGCATCTGCTGTTTTCAACGAGCTGCGTAAGAAGAATGATACATACATAAAATTCGTTTGTTAGCAGATGGTTGCGCAGGCCAGAATAAGAACATCCATGTGCTGGCAATGTGTTCACACTGATTACTGAAACATGCCAAGGAATGTACAATCACGTGAACTTGTATTTCACTTGACTGGGCATTCTTTCCTCCCATCTGGCAGAGTGTTTGGCTTGCTTGAAAAAGATTTAAAGACTAAAACAATGATTATTGAAGTTTCAGAGTACCATGATGTTTCCAAAAAACATGGGACCATTAATGTACTGGGAAGAGACTGGACAGTGCTGGATTGCAGAGAAGAAGCTAAGCAGCTTTTGAAGTCAACACAGGGCCTCTCCAAATGCAAATGCATCCGCTTCATTATCAATAAACGTCATACAAATGTGTTGGTAGCTGGGGAGCTAGCTTATAATACAGACATTCGGAGGCTTTTCGCTGTTACGAAGAAAGGCAAATACCGTGGTCTTATGAGTCCTTCGCCAATCCCTCTTGGGTGTGCCGTGAACCCCAAAAAGATTGAAAATGTACAAACAGTTTGGTGAAAAATTTCATGAAATAGAGAGACTGCAATGGTATCGCAACATCACAGATGATTCTGGTGAGGAAGAACATTGCTTTCTATCACCACGTTCAATCCATCTGTCTAAACCTTGTGAATAGTTTCAATTTTCAAAACATCTTTTAAGAGCAAAGATGGCAAATGTGCTGAAATAGGTCCTATTGTATAATAAATAATATTGTAATTCAAGCAGCTTTTGGAATTTATTAAATAAAATAATATATTATTAGCCTTTAGCTTCTTATTGAGAACATAAATCTTAGACCTAGACTATATATCCTTTTAAAAATTCTTTTCAATCATACAGACTACAGTAGGCTACCCTTGCAATCTTTAATATAAAAGAATAATTTTATTCTAAAAGATCAATACTTCATTTGTAGGCCTAGGTTGAAATATAAGGGGAAAAGTTTATATGGTAACCCAGTACAAAGTTAACTTCCACAGTTGTATCTAGACAGTAGGGCTGTTAGCCTGTTACTTATTGAATGACATATCAGGGTCCCAGCCACTTACCAACCCCTTTGAAGTTAATACATTAAATGACACATTACAAAACCACAAGAAGACAACATATTTACCTTAACTATCAGAATCTTTATCAGTAACTGAACTTGGACCGATTTAATAAGCAGTTCCAATCGCAGTAAAGTATTCAAAAGTTTACAGCACTCCTTTCCTTTCCAAAGCATCTCCCAATATGTTTACTACACGTGAGTTTCAGCTGCAAACACTGCCTGAAATTTCTAGACAAGTTTAAACTTGCATGAACATGAATTTTCCCAATATTCCCAATCTTCCCTGACCAATTTTCCCTGGGAAAAAACCCGTTTCTTCTCGGTTTATTCCTAACCTTTACAACACTAGCTGACTGCTTTAACTTTTTTATAATATAATAATTCTAGTTCCAGAGAAAGTAAGAACAGACAAGTGTGAAAATTACAGAACTATCAGTTTAATAAATAATGGATGGAAAATACTAACAGGAATTAATTACAGAAAAATGGAATAAATGGTAGGCTCTAACCACAGGGAAGATCAGATTAGATTTAGGAGTAATGTTGTATGAATAAACAAGGTCCACTACATCTGTATTACAACTTTATTAAAAAAGACAACCGGTTTAATAATCTGTAGTCACATTATCAGGTTTAAGACCTGAATAAAAATAAACCACAAAACCATAATATTTAATGTGATAAACCTGATTAAAAACACAACTATGTAGGCAGAAAGTGACAAAAAACGAGGCAATACATAACTGAAAAGTAGCTATGATAGAGTTGAATTATACTTACTATTAAAACATCCAAAGGTACTAAGAACTTTAAAACATATCCCCCAAATTCCTGAAGTTTTCTCCTTTACAAATAATACAGTAAGGACCACCAACATAAAAAAACCTATAAAATGAGGCAAGTCAGAATTTAAAACTGGATATAAATGCACTGTTAAAATATGATGAGGGAGTGAGATATATCTGAAAAACAACAATGGTTCAGTTGTGGAATGTCAGCACCATGGCTCAAGGCAAACTGCCATGAAATCACTTGGTAACACACTGGACAGGGAGCTGCACATATACAGAATACATTTAGTGGACACATGTTGAGAGGAAGAAATACTGGAAGATGTGATGCAATACTCACATTATGACTTATCTTAGATGATAGGTTAAGGAAAGAAAAACCCACATTTTTAGCATTTGTAGATTCAGAGAAAGCTTCTGACAATGTTGTGTGGAATACACTCTTCCAAATTCTGAGGGTAGCAGGAGTAAAATATAGGAAATGAAAAGTTATATACAACTTGTATAAAGACAAGACAACATTTATAAGAGTCGAATGGCATGAAAGGGATGCAGTGGTTGGGAAGGAAGTAAGACACAGTTGTAGCCTTTCTCCAATGTTATTCAGTCTGTATACTGTGTGGTGAGTACATCTCAAGACAAGAAAAACATCACAAAAGGAAGAAAAGTTAGGGTTTAACATCTCAACAGAAAACATAACAGATCCACATTTGGCAAGCACCTGACCTTTTACACATTCACGATAATGCTTCATTTGTCCTTCGGTGCACTCGAAGATGTGGATCATTTGAATAAAGGTAAAAAATGGGATTCATCAGACCACTGTACATTCTTTCAGTTGGCTACTGTCCGCATTCGATGACATATAGCTCTTAGCAGATGTGCAGTTTTATGTGCCTCTTACATGTTGATGGATGTCATGCAGTTCCTATCACAATTTCCCTCACTAACAAGTTGAGATGGACCTTCATTCATTGCTTGCATCAATTCCATTTGGGTTTGGAAGAGGTTAAAATTCAATATCCAATTCTTTTTCCAATCACAATTCAAACATTGTGTTTCATGGCCTGTGTATTACACCACAACTTGTAGACATGTTGACTACTACACAATGAAACACCACCAAATACAGGAACTTCACACAATGTATGGCCATGACAAAGTCAAACATGATCATACGTTTTAGCCACTCTCTCATGTCCTTACCATTACACATGTTTATATACAATATCTGTTGAAACATAAATGTCTCATTGATCACTACAGGCTTAAGGTGAGGTAGTTGTAGTTTGCATAAAGTTGAGCATGTTACATAATCTGCTAAGGCGTAATGATTCAAATATACATTACACTACATTGACTAATTTCTTGTCTGGTGAGCTTAGCTAGGACTAAATGACTCCTCAGAATTACGATCACATTTTGTATTTAATGACATCATAATCCATGACACAAAGTGTTTATCCACTATAGTGTTAAACAATTCAATCAGCTCGACTGTGGCCAGTACAGCACATTGTGGTCACAATGCAAGTGTACTGGTTCAAAACATTCTGCATGAAATTTCCTACTATAAATGTTGGAAAAAATTCTAAAGTTCAAAATGATGGGTGGCATTGCATATACTTTTTCTTCACCTGAACTTAATTTTCTCAGTATCTTTATTTTAGTCATTATTTTTGCTAAGTTTGGTACATTTTTCTGTCAATTCTGATTACAAAAATAAATAGTTTAAGCTACATGCCTTATTGGAGTTCAAATTCGTATAGGTCATCTGAGCATTCTTCGTGTCATAACGCTCTGCCTGAACCTCTCACTAGCTCTTCTTTATGCTCCTTCTGATCTCTAATGGTGATTATTCTACAGCACTAAAGGGTACAAGGGATACAATGGCTTCATCCAGAAAATCTGAACCTTTATTGCACTAGAAAATATGAACCTCTATTTGCATGATCAAAGTAACAAAATGTTTTCAGAGACCAATAGGAATATATCTAAAATTATATCAATTATTAGAGGAAAATATCTTTGCTTTGCAATCACTGTTTTAAGTTATGGTTTATTTGACAACCCAGTTTTTCTGATCTCATAGTAGAAGCCACCTATGATATTACAAAGTAACAAACAAGATAAGATGGTGTGTACTGAAACAGATACACAATAACATACCACGTTGGGCATTGTACTTATTAGGCTCATACTGCTGAATAAGATCTTTAGCTCTAGTTGTGTTCGCATAAGGGTAGAGTATTTCATTCAGTCTCGGATCTCTCTGAGTCTTATTGAGGAATTCCACAAACTGCGCTGCTGTCATAAATCTTCTCTTCTGTGTGCCACAGCTGAAATGAACATGGCAGGTAAATTTAGTTTTCCTTCAGTACCATCCTTATGAATGTCACACTGATATCAAATGAAATTATACTTACAGTTCCTCAAATACTTTTTCTACTTCCGTTCTCTGAGTCAGATTTTTGTAAAAGTTAAAGAAGTCCTCAAACTGGAATTTCTGTAGACTTAAAGCATCATTCTGAAAGACATTTTGCATGAAATTATTTCACAAGCTAAAATATAAATTGCATGACAAACTGTGAATCTCCAAACCCTCACCTTCCCAGATGGAAATCCAGATATATCTAGAGCTTTTTCAACTCTCTTTCGATCTTCCTTGTTTTGCGTAAATATTTTTATAACACTGAAAATACAAATATAGAGATCAAAAGACTGATAAGGTGATTATATTGTTAAATTCTTTTATCTCTTTCAGCCAAAATATCAAAATACACTAACATACTTTTTAATTGGGATTTTTCCTGTTTTGTCTGTCATTAGTGTAAGTCTAGTATGAACTTTCCTCAAAAACCTCAATGTTGAGCTATTAAGCTGAAGCATATTGTACACTATTTTCAGAATTTCTTCAGTCCATAACTGTAACACAAAAAACATACATTGATATGAAAACTTTATGCAGCAACAACTGAAAGGCTTTGCAGACAAATTGCTAACCAACAAGAAGGTATTTTGAGAGAATACAGATACAATAAAACATAACAATTGAATAGCAGACATCACTTTATAGTGATACATGTGGAAATATTTATTACCAGCAGGTTGTGCATTAGAGGATCGGTTAATTCTTTCTGAATTAAGGTTAAGCACTTCCTCTTGCTGACCCTCATTAATTTCATTAAATGAAACAGTAAATACTCATATGAAAGTTACTCATTAAGATTCTTCTGTTTCCATTCTTATAATTGTGGTAACTGATTTATGGTTTAGTTTCAATAATTGGAAGACATAATTACAGCTAAGTCTCATATGAGAACACTCAGTTTATGAATATAATTTGTTGTTGAACAGTCTACAATAATTCTGCTGGTAATGGGAGAGGTCCAGAAATTATGTGGCAAGCTCACATGTCTCTGACATATTAGTGGATAGAACATGGGAATAAAACAGCCATCAAGCTTTCCTTTAGATAGTTGTCTTTGAAAATAAATTATGTTAATGCACTTCTGGCAGCACCAAATAATTCTGCCGCAATAAAAGTATATTTGCCATGATCAAAGTACAACTACTTCCTGTTACCAAGATGTATACTCCTGTGGTGGATTACTTCTGAACTCTTCTCTTGTGATTTTAACGGTTTTACAGATTATATGATAAATGTCAGCGATGTGTAGAGACTAATAACATGATGTTTAGTTCATGGGCGTCTGTGTATGACAGAACCAACAAAGAACAGCCACCGAGTGCAGAAATAAAAGAACAACATACGCTAGTCATAAGAGTAGATGTTAATCCTAAAAAATAAATACAAATTCTTGGAAGGTAATATCAAATATTTTTTTTAGCTTTTTAAATCAGAACAATTTTCTTATTTTCACATGGATAGTGCATTTTTACTAGCTGTAATTCTGAACTTCCATTTTTGGTGTTTTGAAATACATTTGTTTGGTTTGACATCCAAGAGATGAAACTACACTGGTTATTGGCCCCTTTCAAATATATCTAACTCTCTCAGCAGACAGGGCTGGTTTTTGCAGAATACTCTATATTTAATAAATTTAAATTTAATGTATATGGCTTTGAGACTGGTTAATTTTATCCTGAAAGAAATAATATACTCTAACATGTTGTTCCTGCTATGCAACATGTTTGGTCGGTATCACTATTTGAAAACTGTAGCTGAGAGCCAGCCATGACAAAACTATTTGAACTGGTGTGTAGGATGTATGAGACAGGCGAAATACCCTCAGACTTTAAGAAAAATGTTATAATCCCCATTCCAAAGAAATCAGGCACAGACAGGTGTGAAAATTACAGAACCATCAGTTTGATAAGTCTTGGTTGCAAAATTTTAACACGAATTATCTACAGGAGAATGGAAAAGCTGGTAGAAGCTGACCTCGGGGAAGATCAGTTTGGATTCAGGACGAACGTAGGAACCCGGGAGGCAATACTCACTTTACGTCTTATCTTAGAAGATAGATTAAGAAGAGGCAAACCTACATTTTTAGCTTTTGTAGATTTGGAGAAAGCGTTTGACAATGTTGACTGGAATACACTCTTCAAATTCTGAAGTCGGCAGGGGTAAAATACAGGGAAAGGAGAGTTATTTACAACTTGTACAAAAGCCAGACTGCAGTTATTAGACTCGAAGGGCAGGAAAGGGAAGCATCAGTTGGGAAGGGAGTAAGACAGGGTTGTAGCCTCTTTCCGATGTTGTTCAATTTGTACATCGAGCAGGCACTGAATGAAAGCAAGGGAAAATTTGGAATGGGGATTAAAGTTCAGGGGGAAGAAATAAAAACATTGCGTTTTGCTGATGACATTGCAATTCTGTCAGAGACAGCAAAGGACCTGGAAGAGCAGTTGAATGGAATGGACAGTGTGTTGAAGAGAGCGTACAAAATGAACATTAACAAGAGCAAAACAAAAATAATGGAATGCGGTCTTAGACAATCAGGCGATGCTGAAGGAATTAGATTAGGTAACGAAACAATGAAGGTGGTAGATGAGTTTTGTTACTTGGGTAGTAAAATAACATGTGATGGTCGCAGTACAGAGGATATAAAATGCAGAATGGCAATGTGTAGGAAAGCATTTTTGAAAAAGAGAAATTTGCTAACATCGAATATTAATTTAAGTGTAACGAAGTCTTTTCTGAAGGCATTTGTGTGGAGTGTTGCCTTGTACGGGAGTGAAACATGGACGATAAGCATTGCAGACAGGAAGAGAATAGAGGCTTTTGAAATGTGGTGCTACAGAAGAATGCTGAAGATTAGGTGGGTACTGAATAGAATTGGTGAGAAAAGGAATCTTTGGCATACCCTGACTAAAAGAAGGGATCGCTTGGTAGGACACATTCTTAGACATCGAGGAATTGTAAATTTACCATTGGAGGGAAGTGTGTGGGGTAAAAATCGCAGAGGGAGACCAAGAGACGCATATAGTAAGCAGATTCAAGTAGACGTGGGTTGCCGTTCTTATGAGGAGATGAAAAGGCTTGCTCAGGATAGAGTAGGGTGGAGAGCTGCATCAAACCAGTCTCCGGACTGAAGACCATAACAACAACAACAGCTGTTTAATGGCAAAATAACACAAGAACATCACATATACTAAAAGGTGAAGAGGCCATGAAAGGAGGACCCAGTGAATAGAGAGAGAGAGAGAGAGAGAGAGAGAGAGAGAGAGAGAGAGAGAGAGAGAGACAGCGTGACAACAAAATCAGATACCTGACATAAAGCATAAAAAAACAGGCATAGCAATAAATTAAAGATAGATAAATGCTACACATTCAAACTGTTGTTATGCACAAAAGGTCACTGCATACTGGTTTAGCATTGTACATTTACAGAAGGTAAGCCAGACGACAAATCCGGAATTATTTTGATTACTATATATATATTGCATTTAATAAATCAAAGAAAAAAATCTAGTTTTGAAAGTAATGTTATAATAAAATAATATAATCACCACGTGATGGCAGGAGGAAGCATTAAGAAATAGCTTTTGTACCTAGTTACTCAAAAGAAGAGAAGACGAATTAAGGAAAAGGACTAGTGAGGTTAGGAAATAGGGAGAGTCACAGAAAAGATATTCTGAACCCTGTGTCAGGGATGAATTGCCCAACAGGATGAGAGGAAAGACTCTTTCAGCAGTAGCAGCAGTGTGTGTGTGTGTGTGTGTGTGTGTGTGTGTGTGTGTGTGTTCCTGCCACCCGCAATTCTGACAAAGACATTTGAAGATTATGATTAATGTATGGAAAGTTTTAATGCACAAAGGTATGATTCATCTCAAATAATTATAACACAATCTTGTTGAATTGATTAAAGGAGTATAATAATGGAAAGTCCAGGTTGGAATTAATAATATGTGAGGAGAGTTTACAACTGACCACAGAGATGTGGCGACGAGCTGCGACAGGCACATACAAAAGACACACACATACAACACATTCAGCTATCAGCCAAGGTCATTTTCAGAAAATAGAACACTCACGCAATGACACAGGCACACAACACAGTCATACAACCATCACCTCCGACTGCCGCACTTCGAATCACGCTCTGCAGCAAATCGGAGAGGGGAGGGGAGGCGTGAGGAGATAGGAAGGTTACGTCACGGTGGTGGGGATGGGTTAGATGGGAATAACGAGATGCAGCTTAGTGGGGATGCGGGTGAGGGGATAAAATAAAATAAAGTAAAATAAATATATATAGAAAATGCGTCCACACTGCAAGTACACTAGGACTGCATACACACACACACACACACACACACACACACACACGATTTCACATTCAAACACCAATCAAAATAGGTGAGGTTTGGGATAGAGAGGTAGGAACTGTAAGGTATGGAGAAAAAATATAGGGAAGTTATCGCAGGTTGAGACCTGGTTGATTTCGGGATCGAAGAATGTAATGTAGGGATAACTCCCATCTGTGCAGTTCAGAAAAGCTGGTGGTGGATGGGAGGACCCAGATGGCTTGGGTTGTGTAGCAGCCATTGAAATCAAGCATGTGCTCCACTGCATGCTGCGCCACAGGGTGGTCCACCTTGTTTTTGGCCACAGTTTGGCGGTGGCCATTCATCCTAATGGATAACTGGTTGGTGGCAATGCCAATATAGAGAGCTGTACAGGGTTTGCAGCACAGTTGGTAAATCATGTGGCTGCTTTCACAAGTGGCCCGGCCTCTGATAGGGTAGGATAAGCCTGTGACAGGACTGGAATAGGGAAGTGCTGGGTGGGTGGATTGGACAGGTCTTGCAGCGGGGTCTTCCACAAGGATATGATCCCTGTGGCAGTGAGCTCGGTTTTGGGGTGGCATAAGGATGAACTAGGATGTTGTGAAGGTTGGGAGGGCGACGGAACATCACTTTAGGAGGGGTGGGAATGATCTTGGGCAGGATGTCTCTCAGTTCTGGGCACGAGGATAGAAAATCAAAACCTTGGCGAAGAATGGAATTTAGTTGTTCGAGACCAGGGTAGTACTGGGTGACAAGGGGAGTGCTCTTTTGTGGATGGTTACTGGTGTTAGGAGGAGGATTTGAGGTGTGTGAGGATATAGCACGGGAGGTTTGTTTGCGGACTAGGTCTGTGGGGTAGTTTCTGTTTGTGAAGGCCTTTGTAAGACCTCCAGCATATTCAGAATGGGAAGGAGTATAAAGCACATACTGATTTTGTAAGTATGATGATAGAATATAAATCACATTCTAAAGGTTATTTACAAAAACTTTATTGAAAAAGATAAGTATTTGGACTGTTTTTATCTATGATTATCCATGGCAATACTTGAAACTATACAACATGCACTATGTCTATAATGTAACAGAATCATAATAAGGTACACTATGATTCGCTGAAATAGCTTGTTACCCAGTGTCTGGAAACCAAAGCACAATTTTCACACAGGAATTTCAAGGTATACAATTTTGTGAGCACAAGTAAAACCTCCAATTCCATTTGAATTAAAATGTCAATACTGAACTAATCTGCTAAATTTATTTATTTATTTGACTTAAAGCATGTAATCAAGAAAAAGTTTGTAAATGGTTAGGACTTGTGTTTCATTGTTGTTGGAAATCACTGATTGCTCTCATTACCAAAAAGTAGATGAATGTAGGATCATTTACAATACATTTTACGCAAAAGATAGTTTTTCATGTATTCAATGTTTACTATGTCATATCTCCTGAACTCTGTGCTGTGATCAGTTCAAATACTGGTTTGATGCAGCTCTCCACATTATCCTATCCTATGCAAGCCTCTTCATCACTGAATAAGAATGGCAACCTACATCTGTTTCCTGTATTTGTCCCTCAGTCTCCCTTTGCGATTTTTACTCCACACACTTCTCTCCAATTTTAAACTGACTATTCACTGAAGTCTCAAAATGTGACCAACCAACTGATTCCTTCTTTCAGTCAGAAATTTCTTTACTCCCGTATTCTATTCAGTATCTGCTCATTAGTTATGAGACCTACCCATCTAATCTTCAGCATTTGTCTGTAACACCACATTTAAAAAGTGATAGAAGCTGTTTTTTGAACTACTTTCATCAACATTTAACTCCATTACAATGCTACATCCCAGACAAACAGTATCACAAAGGATTTTCTAAGATTTAAATTAATATTGAATGTTCACAAACTTGTCTTCTTCAGAAACAAATTTCTTCCCATAACCATTCTGCATATTATATCTTCTTTACTTCAGCCATCAGAGGTTATTGTGCTACCCAAATTAATAACATAATCATCTATTACTTTTATTGTCTCATCACCTAAATTCCTTCAACATCACCTGATTTTCGTAGACTTACTTTCCACTACCCTTGTTTTGCTCTTGTTAACGTTTATCTTATATCTTCCTTTCAAGACACTATTCGTTCTACTCAACTGCTCTTCCAGGTGCTTTGCAGTCACTGCTAGAATTACAGTGTCATCAGGAAGGCACAAAGCCTTGAATTATAATTCCTTCTCCAAATTTCTACTCTGCTTTCCTTCACAGCTTTCTATATGTACAGATTGAATAATATTAGCGAAAAGCTACTGTGTCCCTTTCATGCCCTTTGACTCATAACTGCAGTCTGGTTTTTGGACAAATTGAATATAACTTTTGTTCCTTATATTTTACTCCTGCTACTTTCAGAATTTGAAAGAGTGTATTCCAGTCAACATCGTCAAAAACTTTCTCCAAGTCTACAAAAGCTAAAATCATTGATTTTCCTTTCCTTAAACAATCTTCTAAGATAAATCATTCTTCAAAATAGATAGATTGGCTGGCCAGTACTTACCTTAGTGCTGTACTGCTGACAGTCACACACACACACACACACACACACACACACATACAATAAATAATAAAATAAAAAAATAGCATTAGCTTTCAGAACAGGGTTCCTTCATCAGGTAGGAGAGACAGAAAGAAAAAAAGGAAGAGGAAACAGAAGGAGAAGGTTAATCATGACCTAGGACATAAGGATGATGTTTGAGGAATAACCTTCGCCTTCTGTTCCCTATTTCCTTTTACCTTCCCTTCTCTCCTACCTGATGAAGGAACCCTGTTCCAAACGCTAGTCCTTTTTCTTCTTTGTGCAATACAGCACTAAGGTAAGTACTGGCCAGCCAATCTATCTCTTTTGAAGAATAATTCATCATCTCTGTGGAGAATTTTCATCAGTATTCTAAGGTAAATCATAAGGTGAGTATTGCGTCATGTGTGCTACATTTCTCCTAAATCCAAACTGATCTTCCCAGATGATGGAATCTACTAGTGTTTCCATTTGTCTGTGAATAATTCATGTTGGATTTTGCATCAAAGACTTATTAAACTGATAGTTCTACAACTTTCATGCTTGTTTGCATTTGCTTTCTTTGGAATTATTACATTATTCTTGAAGCCTGAGGGTATTTCCTCTGTCTCATACATATTGCACAAGAGGTGGAATAGTTTCTCCATGATTGGCTCTCCCAACAGTATCAGCATATCAGAGGGAATATCATCTACTCTTAGGGACCTAGTTTTGACTGAATTCTTTAAGTCCCCTGTCAAATGCTGCACACAGCATCATATCTCATCTTCATCAAATGTTCAAATGTTTGTAAAGCTTAAGGGATTTAACTATGGGGTCATCAGCCCCTAACTTACAAACTACTTATGAACTAGCCTATACTAAAGACAACACAAACATCCATGTAGGGGAGGGATTCGAACCTCCGACGACGGATGGCTGCGCGCACTGCAACACGGTGCTCCAGCAGGCGCGGCTTATCCGTCGCGCCGCATTTTCATCCACTTCTACAATATTTTTGCTTTCTACAGTATGTCTGCCTAGGTGTGTTTGCATCTGTGTAAATGTGTGGGTTGGTGTGTATTTGTTTACCTTCCTTTTCTTCCCCCAAGGTAAGTCTTTCCTGTCCCGGGATTGGAATGACTCCTTATCCACTCCATTAAAACCCTTATATATATATATATTTTTTTTTCCTGTTAGGAATTTTTCCTCTATATATATATATATATATATATATATATATATATATAGAGGAAAAATTCCTAACAGGAAAAAAATATACGTAAAAAATAGATGAAGAACACTTACCAGGCGAAGGGGCACAGGCAGTAATAGCAACAAATAAACACACAGACACACACACACTCAAAAATGCTAGCTTTCGCAGCCTAGCTGCTTCATCAGGCAGAAGGGAAGGAGAGGGAAAAGAAAATGATGAGGGATTTAAGGAAGGGGGTAAGGAGCCATTCCAATCCCGGGACAGGAAAGACTTACCTTGGGGGAAAAAATGGAAGGTAAATAAATGCACATACACCCACACATTTACACAGACACAAGTACACTTAGGCAGACATACTGTAGAACTGTAGAAAGCAAAGAAGTTAGAAGTTAGACAGAGAATCAGTTCTACAGTATGTCTGCCTAAGTGTACTTGTGTCTGTGTAAATGTGTGGGTGTATGTGCATTTATTTACCTTCCATTTTTTCCCCCAAGGTAAGTCTTTCCTGTCCCGGGATTGGAATGGCTCCTTACCCCCTTCCTTAAATCCCTCATCATTTCCTTTTCCCTCTCCTTCCCTTCTGCCTGATGAAGCAGCTAGGCTGCGAAAGCTAGCATTTTTGAGTGTGTGTGTGTGTGTCTGTGTGTTTATTTCTGCTAGGAATTTTTCGTCTATAATATTCGTATCTACAATATTTCAAATTGACACATTTAAATGTTTGTAAATCTGTGGGATCAAACTACTATGGTCATTATGGCCTAGGCTTACAAACTACTTAAACTAACCTAGGGACAACACACGCACATTCTTGCCTGAGGAAGGACTCAAACCTCCGTTGGGGCCAGCCTAGCAGCCCTGACAAGGCGCCTAGAACCATTTGGTTATTCCTGTGCAGCTACAATACTTCTTTCAAATTCATTTCCCTTATATAGATGCTCTTTATATTCCTTTCTTCCACCTTTACCTTTTTTGCTTAGAACTACTTTTCCATCTTTAGCTCTTGATATTCATGCAGCTGCTTTACTTGTCTACATACATCTCTTTTATTTTCCTGTAGGTGGAATCTATCTTTCCCTATTTATAAATTCTTCTACCAACTTGCATCTGTCCCCTAGCCATTCCCATAAAATAATGTTGCATGATTCTTAAACCAAGTGTTGTGATGATTAAATTGTGCTGTGCTAATTTCCACAGGTGATCGTCTTTTTCATTCCTTTTCCTCAGTCCATACTCACCTAATATTTTCCATTTTTTCCTCTTTTACTACTGCCAAGTTTCAGTCTCCCATCACTAAAAAGCTATTGTCTCCCTTAATTGTCTGAATAGCCTCTTTTATCTCGTCACGGCAGAACTAGGTGGAATATAAACATGTACTACTGTGGTCAATGTTGGCTTTGCATCTATCTTTGCTATGATAATGCACTCACTACAATGTTTATAGTAAGTTAACTGCATTCCTGTTTTCTTCATTATTAAACCTACTTCTGTGTTTCCTCAAACTGATTTTGTATTTATAGTTGTGTACTCAACTAACCAGAAATCTTATTCATCCTCCCATTAACTTCATTAATGTAGTGGAATAATGATGAACAATTTGAAATCTACAGGTATGCATTAAGACAGTATTTTCTTGATTGATTGTTTTCCTTAACTGAATCTGAACAATCAATGATTTCCAAGCAATAACAGCTGTCATGTAGTCCAATTTAATGAAAATGTATTAAGCAATAAACTTTTTCCTTTCATCAATTTGTGGAAAAGGGGGAGGTTTCAGCAAGAAAATGTTTCATAACAATTTGAAATTATCTGTGAAGTTTGTTGAACTAGCTAAGAGTTACCACTTTGATTACTGGATGAACAAAATTGGTTCATCAGAATGTTGTCAGATTCAAGACAAACATGTACTTATAATAGTAATACTTGTCTTACTGTGTTAAAATTTATATTACATTACACTTCTTAATGAGTACAATAGGACAGAAAGTTATATTCTTAAATTAGGTCATAATTACACAAATAAGTGTTAAAATTTTTCTTTAGGCTGCAAGCCATTAGACAAGTGGTATGCAACAGGAGGGGGCTGTGTTATTGGATAGCCAATAAATGCCATATGCTTGTTTCATTTCTTTGTTTCCTTCAATGCAAGAACAAAGTTGAATGGTGAGTAGTGGATGCCACTTTCATTTCTAGTATTATACTTATGAAAGGTACTATAACTTTCAAACTGTGGCCAACTCTTATAAAAAAGAGTCTCTGAAGTTCTACATATACAAGGATAAGATCAGCAACTACATTATAAAAATCATTATTTTTCTTAGCATTTCAGTCTCAGTTCTGACTGAGGCCACAGTTTGAAAATGAAGTGAGCTATCCAAAACTATTGACCACTACAATCACAACTGTGATGTGATTTTAAGAAAAATAAAATAATAGTAATAACAATAATAATAATTTCTATTGCTTGCATGCCGTGTTCAATAAGTGCCAATGTGAGGTTCAAAGATATGTGGAACACATATTGTCCTTACATAACAATTACATGCAAGGAATACTAGTATATACATGTAGAAACCAGAATGTCATTTTATTCAGCATTAATAAAAACAAAATGAAATGTTACTGTATGGCATTAAATATAGGATCAGTTTAATGACTATTATACTCAGGTAATAGCTGTTGTATCTTCCGGGTTATGAGGTCGTGGTCCAAGAAACATATCTGTTCCTGACGTTTCGTCCAGAGTCCAGAGTCTTGCCGGCAAGACTCACCGCTACCAGTACCTCTGAAGATGTCCAGCGCAGCTCTGGACGAAACGTCAGGAACAGATATGTTTCTTGGACCATGACCTCATAACCCGGAAGATACAACAGCTATTACTTCAGCCGGTCGTGAAAGCCTTCACTGCATATTATACTCAGGGTCAAGCACATGTGGAACAAAAGTATCTGGGAAAGACTATGTTTTGAAGTAACTGAAACTGTGTACATGTCATCTGTATATTAGATTAAGAGAAAAATTAACTAGCTCAAAAGCATTTAGGATGATTTGCACTGAGTTTAATAGTAGATAATTGCAATGCTGTCAGTTTACAGGTTATTGAAACATAATCAGGTGGCTGTGATACTCTACAATCATAATATAAACTGTCTAGCTATGGTAAGAACCATCAAAGACCAAACCAAAAATAGTTATAACAAACATATACTTGCCATGTGACAAAACATTATGTGCAGAATAGGCATGTTGTGTACGGTAAACTAAATGTATACATTTATATATGTTATGGAGGAAATTTTAGTGGATAAGTTGAGCGAGAGAATAGAAGAGAACATTAAAATGGTTTGGGCATGTGAAGAGGATGGGAGAGGGAATAACACCAAGAATAATGATGGAGTTCAAGATTGTGGACGAGAAAGCAAGAGGAAGACCGAGAACAAAATGGATCAACACAATAATGATGAGTTTAAGGAGAAGGAACTTGGTATGGAAGAAGAATGGTGGAAAGACTGAGGAAATTGAAGAAGTACCATTGATATGCCAACCTGGCCAGATGTTGGATAGTGGGGAAACGAAGATGACACTGCTGGGAACTATGGAAATTTTGTAGTTAAGGGTAAAATACTTTAAAAAAAGTATAAAATGCTTTATAATTAAATGACTACCAGAGCTGTGTTTATTATATTTTTTTGACTGCACTACCGGTTTCAAGCTTTGCTCATTTTCAAGTGCTACACAATAGGATGGTGTGTGAATATATTTGTATATAATAATTAATATTTACCAACAATCAATAATATAATAAACACAGCTCTGGTGGTCATTCAATTATAATACATTTCATGCAATTTGTAGCTATGGAAAGTCACACAACACTTAAAAAAATAAATAATGAGAAAACACAAATGAAATGATCGTGTTTCGTTATTTTATAATTCAAAAATGAAGGAGAAAAAAGGGCCAGACAAAAATGTTTGTTAGAACTTTCAGGAAACACCAAGAAATGAAAAGAATTAATATTAAAGTAACAATAAAGTTGACAAAAATAGTCCTATCATGATAAGATTTTAATTAATTATATCTTTTTTAACAACTCTATTCATGACACATTTTGCAGACAGTATCAATATGTACCACTGAATGTATGTACCCTGAAAATTAAAAAGGATGGTCCATTGATAGTGACTGGGGCAAATATCTCACGAAATAAGCATCAAACAAAAAATCTACAAAGAAAAAAACTTGTCTAGCTTGAAGGGGGAAAACAGATGCTGCTGTGGTTAACTCGCTAGATGGTGCTGCCATAGGTCAAACGGATACCAACTGCATTTTTTAAAATAGGTACCCCCATTTTTTATTACATATTCATCTAGTATGTAAATAAATATGAATGTTTTATTTGGAACACTTTGATCGCTTTGTGATAGATGGTACTGTAATATTCACAAACATATTGCTCAATTTTAGACGAACAGTGGGTAACAGGTAGGTTTTTTTAAATTATAACACAAAATGTGGGTACATCTGAACTTTATTTTGGTTGTCCCAATGTGATACATGTACTTTTGTGAAATTATCAATCATTATGAGAATGCATGCTGTTACTGTGTAATTACCTCATGTCTTCAATAAATGCTCAAAATGATGTCCTTCAACTTCAATGCATTCGGCTAAACGATTAATGAAATTCCTCTCAACAGTGAGTAGTTCACCTTCAGTAATGTTCTCACATGCATTGACAATACACTAATGCATGTTTTCAGGCATTGTCGGTGAATCACGATAAAAAATATTCTTCAATTTTCCCCCCAGAAAGAAATCCGGGAATGAAAGATCCGGTGAATGTGCGGGCTTGGTACGGTGCTTCTACGACCAATCCACCTGTCATTAAATATTCCATTTAAGACTGCTTCAAATAAGTGCGAGACATGTGCCGGACATCCATCATTCTGAAAGTACATCACCATTCTGTCATCTTGTAATAAAATCAGTAGAACATTATCTAAGAAATCAGCATACATTGCACCATTTAGATTGCCCATCATGGATTTTCTGTTACCCAATAGTGCATATTACGCTGGGTTACATTACCTCTATTTGTGAATAACGTTTCATCATTAAACAGAAGGCACAAAAAAGAAAAAAAGAAAAAATAAAAAAAAATCTGTTACCGTCCCATAATTTATTTTGTTCCCAGTGGCAAAATTGTACACGATGTTAAAAGTTTTCGCCATGTAAATCCTGGTGAACAGGAATATGATACGGGTGAAATTTATGTTGATGTAGAATTGTGGACACCGAAGTTTTTGAGATTCCCGATTCTCACTCAATTTGTCTGCTACTGATGTGCGGTTAGCCGCAACTGCAGCTATAATACTTACTGTCTCTGTCTCTTTAAGTAACGTAACTATGTGATGATAGGTCCAGACACATGGATGACGTCTTCCAGGATAACAATCAACAGACATAGCACAGGCCCGTTGGGCATTTTGATCATAATAACAATCCACAAATACCACATCCACCTTTTCTGGAATTGGTAAATGGTCCATTTTAACACGAGTAATGTATCCCGAAGCAAATACCGTCCACACTGGCGAAATGTTACCTGATACTACGTACTTATACATTTGCGACTATTACAGCACCACCTTTCATAAAGTGAAAAACGTGTTCCAAATAAAACATTCATGTTTATTTACGTACTACATGAATATGTAATAAAAAATGGGGGTACCTATTAAAAAAAATGCAGTTGATATCTGTTTGACCTATGGCAGTGCCATCTAGCAGGCCAACAATAGTGCCATCTGTTTTCGCCTTCAAGCTAGAAAAGTTTTGTTCTTTGTAGTTTTTTCATTTGATGCTTATTTTGTGAGATATTTGGCCTGGTCACTATCAATGGACCATCCTGTATAATAGTATGACATATTGTTCAGGAGATATCATAAGAATTAAGCTGTATGAAGACAAAATTACGGGACGAAATTGTTACAAACACAGGAGAAATGGACAGCAAGTTGGGCAGAAGGCAATGGGAAGAGGGCGAAGAAAGAGATGGCCTAACACAAGAATGTGATACATACATACCTGAGCAATGCCAGGTACTAAAGCTAGTGTTTTCAGTAAAATGTGAATAACAGTACTCAAAAGTATCATCATGGAGCAATCAAGAATAAAACATAATTAGACCAAATAAAAAAGAAAATGGTGATGTCCCAATAATAGTTGTAAGACAAAGAGTGTATCTGGCAAGTTGAATTTGGAATATGCAGGCAAATGTAGTTCCAAAACATTAGGAAACAATATGTTATTCTGAGCTATCTGAAGCACAGATATTTTTTTCTTTCAAAGTAAATGTGTTATTGAAAGGCAAAATATTGTAAACATTTCTTCACAAATTTTGGGCATGAATTCAACACCAACATGTATCTAGCTGATTTTTAATAAAATAACTGTCATACAGAATTCACCAGCATTATTTTAATAGTATTTCACACAAATTCTGATACATCTTTATTCATGTTACACAATTTCTTTAAAACAAAATCTACATACTAACACATGATTTAGTTAGATATTGCCCAAAACTTACTTGTGCAATGTCTTTCTTTGTGCAACAAAAATTAATATATGTAAGATTAACAAAATCAGATCCATAACAAATGGTAACAGTCTTTTCTTCTAATGTGTCTTGCGACCCCATTGTAACAATCTGCTTCAGCTTGGAGTCTTTAGGAATTCTCGCATATTTTCCAGTCCTTGCATCTCTAATAGATGTAATGTCCAGCATGTCCATTTCCTGTTTAAAAGAAAGAGTATCAAAATTGCCAACAGTTAACATTTGAGACAAAACAGAAAATGTCATAAAGACTGTGTATTGTAACAGAAACAATGTTAAATAAGATACACAAATAATTAATATCATAAAATTAAATGCTGAAGCAATCACAATAACTGCATAAAATACACATGCAGAGTTTTGAGATATAAAGACTTTTAGTAGAATAATAGTTGAAATTTTCAGAATTATTCGAAACAAAAACTTCCCAACCCATTGTATTCATAAGTGATTATAATTTTTTTTTTCCTGTGAATGTTTTAAAAATTTTATTTGAAATAAGTATATCACATCAAGAACAGTGTTAAAACAGTGTTGTCTAGTCTGATATCAGCCACAAAAAATGTATGTTAATATTCAAAGGAGATAGAGTGGCTGGCCAGTACTTACTTTTGTGCTGTACTGCCAATAGTTAAAAAGAACAAATTTTCGGAACAGGGTTCCTTCATCAGGTAGGAGAGAAGGGAAGAAAAACACAATGGGAACAGAAGGGGAAGGTCATTCACGACCTAGAATTGTGGAAGTAAGAGATATCTCTGACTTTATGCGTTTGACCACAGAGCCAATGATTTCCTATGAGTGTCTAGATAAGACCTTTCCAAACTCAGTGTCCTGACACTCTGGTGCGCCCAGTGGTAGTGAGACTAGTAAATTCAGAATTAAAAACATATGATCAAATAACACAAACCTTCTATTTTGTTGATGCACTAGATGCCTCTTTTGCTGTTGTAAATTGGCAAAGGGTCAATCTCTTAAAACATCAGCAAGATTACTCCCATAAAAGTAAAAGAACACTCATCATTTAGGTGTAGTTTTTTTAAAACACATTTGCGTGAAAATGTATTTTCTATCTTGACTACTACAAATATATATAAAAGTGGAAGTCTGATGAAGTTGGATGAAGAACTGTGTGCAAATTTGTCATACAAAAGAGCTAATGTAAGACAGATTTATAATGTTCGTCAAAAAAGGAATAAAGGAATTCTGAAATTATTAAAATATTTTGTTCCATGAAAAAGTGGTTCATGTGTAATTATACCATATAAAAATAGTATCTGTTTAAAATACCATTTGCTACAAAAAAGCTATTAAATTAGAATTAGAAAAAGGATGCCACTTGAAATTCATGTGTCAGAAGGATGTAACTATGGAGGAAAATCTTGAAAATGACTGCTCTAGATTCTACAGTTTCATCCCAACGGTATGTGTAGCTTCATCCAGCTGATATCTCATGGTAACCTAAATTTTGACTGTATACTTTATGTTTATAATAAACAACCTGGCATGGAGTACACAATAAGTAGCATTAATTACATCAGAAAATTAACAGTAACTAGAATAGTAGTATAACTCCCACTTACAACTCTTTGGCTATCAACAGATAGAAAGTACTGCTGACTCCATACACCTGAATTGCAATCTGTGGAGCTGGTTTTTTCTCCCTTCATTCATTTTTTTCTTTCTCTCTTTTTTTAGAAGGTGGAAATACCCAATTTGGCTTCAAAAAAACTCATATGTGTATGATATTACCACCACCACCTCCTATTTGAATTTGTCAGTTAAAAATTGATTGTCAAACATTTCAGATAATTTTGTGCTATAAATTATTTCTTAGCTACTTTCTGGCAGATTTAAATTGTGTGCTGGAACTGAGATTCAAACCAGGGACCTTTGCTTTTTGCAGGCAAGTGCTCTACTGACTGAGCTATCCCGGCACGCTTCATGGTCCATCCTCACAACTTTACTTCTGCCAGTACCTCACCTCTTACTTTCCAAACTAGCACTCCTGAAAGAAAGGATATGGTGGAGAGATGGCTTAGCCACAGTCTAAGGGACGTTTCCAGGATGAAACTTTCACTCTGCAGTGGAGTTGAAACTTCCTGGTAGGAAGTGAAAGTTTCATTCTGGAAACATCTCTTAGGCTGTGGCTAAGCCATGTCTCCACCATATCCTTTCTTCCAGGAGTGCTAGTTTTGCAAGATTCGCAGGAGAACTTCACTGAAGTTTGGAAAGTAGGAGGCGAGGTACTGGTAGAAATAAAGTTGTGAGAGCGGACCATGAAGCGTGGTGGGATAGCTGTCAGTAGAGCGCTTGCCCGTGAAAGGTAAAGGTCCTAGGTTTGAATCCCAGTTTGGCACACAATTTTAATCTGCCAGGAAGTTTCATATCAGCACACACTCTGCTACAGAGAGAAAGTTTCATTATGGTATTTCTTAGCTGTTGAAATTCAGAGCAATGTGTTTGGGGAAGGTCCCATATTTCTCTCTTTACTACATTCCACATTACTTCAGTTATTGGAGAAACATTTCTGATGTTGTGTACAAACTTTTTGATATTGTTGTCTTCACTGGATCTTTCTGTTACATAACAAATGCTAACTATTGGGAATGAATATAACACAGAAAATCAGGACAAAATGTATTCTTCTGTAGTGTATAAAACATTTTTTTTTTAATTGTCTTAGGGGATTTGACAAAGAGGATAAGATGGCCATTGTAGGTGGGGTAGGAAACAGAATTACAACATTAAGAAAGATGTTGATGAAATAGGAGTAAGAGCTTCCAACACAAAAGTGGATTTTGTGGAGGTACCACTGTACAACGAGCAAATTTGGGTGAACACTGTTGTGGCTCATGAAACACTGAATTCAGTTGCCTGCTGTTGACTGAAAAGAATTGTCATATGAAGCAGTTTCTGTTGCTACAATTGAGAAACATGGCCTAGACCTGACTAAGAGAAGTAAAAATAGTAGACTTAACTTTTGAAGAAAATATTAAATGGCGAAGGATCATCATACAAAGCCAAAACCAAATGATTAGTGGCATCAGAAAGGTATCTTGTTTAGGTTAGAATCAAGTTTCAGAAACACTTTTGTGAAACAAGTAACAGAAAAGCCCTACAAAATACTTACAAGTGCAGAGAGAGTTATGTTAGCTTATTTTATTAGAATATTAGAGGATTTAGTAGTGTGGTAATAGAAACTGCCTGGTTAGCTATGCAGTTTAAGGTGTAGCTTTCTGGTTCAAATAGGCGTGATGGATTAACGACAAGGGGTAGCGTGGCAAATTGACTGGTTGTGGTTTTCAGCCAGTTTTTCACATCCCACAAGGTGAATAACAGGCTGGTCCCCAAGGTATACCTCAGTTACATTAAGAACAACATTAGCACACTTTCACATATCATACTGCGCATGTCAGTGCTCAGTATTAATGTGTTCATAAACAGCACATGTGAATTCACGATTTCTCAGGGGCCCACACCTTGTGCCTTACTGATCATAGAGTTAGGGCAAAAGTGATCTGGATAGCCCTTGGTCTAGTCATCACTGTATACTCATTAGAACAGGGGTGAGCAACACATCGATCATGATCTACTGGTAGGTCACGAGTGCTTATATGGTAGATCGCATGAATACTGCGAGTGCAGAAGAAAAATTGTTGACTAAGACTGAAAATACACGCACATTCGACATAAGTTTGTTTCATTTATTAACAATGGGCAGATGTGGTAGCAACTTTGAACCTATAAAACTGTGTTTCTCCAATTAGTTCAGTCAGCCACTATCTGTGCCCCTCTCGTTGCTACACTATTTCATTCATCATTGTTCACTCTGTAGTATTGGTTCAGTACCTGTCAAAAGAAAGCAGTGTGTTTCATGCCTTTCAAGAAGGTTAGAATATTTTCTTTGGTACCATTACGATGAACTAGGAAACTTCAGCATTTTTATAGTTTTTGTACTGGATATTTTGTGACTAAAATATTCAAACTTAATCTTGTACCCAGAACTTCAAATAATATCATCAAAAATGATTTTTCTCTCAAAAGTGTTGCAGAACCAAAAACTGCTAGCTTCTAATTCCTTAAGAGAAATATCCTGTACTATTAAGGTTGTACTTATAATAAAGGCCTTGTTTCTTCTTCTTACCTGTGCGAATCAATCTACATCTACATGGGAAACTCTGCAAATCACATTTAAGTGCCTGCCAGAGGGTTCATCGAACCACCGTTATACTATTTTATCTCCCATTCCATTCTCGAATAGCGCGAGGGAAGAATAAACACCTGAATCTCTCCGTTCGGGCTCTGATTTCTCGTATTTTATTCTGATGATCATTTCTGCCTATGTAAGTGGGAGTCAACAATATATTTTCACATTCGGAGGAGAATGTTGGCGATTGTAGTTTCGTAAGCAGCCCATGCCGCAGCGATAAGCGTCATTGTTGTAATGATTCCCATCCCACAGATCCTTTATCATTTCCGTAACGCTGTCTCCCGTGTATCGTGACAATACGAAACGAGCTGCCATTCTTTGGACTCTTTCGATGTCCTTCGTCAAACCGACCTGATAAGGATCCCACACTGGGCAGCAATATTCCATGAAAGGACAGACAAGCGTAGTGTACTCATTTTCTTTAGTAGTTCTGTTGCATCTTTTAAGGGTTCTGCCAATAAAACGCAGCCTCTGGTTCGCCTTTCCCATGACACTATCTACGTGTTCTTTCCAATTTAAGTCAGAAGTAATTGTAATTCCTAGGTATTTTATGGAGTTTATGGCCTTTACATTTGATTGATTTATCATGTAAACAAAGTTTAACGGATTTCTTTTCGTACTCATGTGGACGACTTCCCATTATTTAGAGTCAATTGCCAATTCTTACACCATACAGATATCTTATTCAAATCGTTCTGCAGTTGGTTTTGATCTTCAGATGATGATGGTGTCATCTGCAAACAACCTAAGAGAGCTACTTAGATTTTCCCTACATCGTTTATGTAAATAAGGAACAGCAGACGACCAATAACATTACCCTGTGGAACGCCTGATATCACCTCTGTTTTAGAAGATGCCATACCATTGATTACTACAAACTGTGTTCTCTCTGAGAGGAAAGCCCCTATCCAGTCGCAAATTTGGGGCGATATACCGTAACCACACAATTTGATTAAAAGCTGTTTGTGAGGTACGGTGTCAAAAGCCTTCTGGAAATCAAGGAATACGGAATCAATTTGCGAACCCTTGTCGATAGCACATATCACTTCATGTGAATAAAGAGCTAGTTGTGTTTCGCATGAACGATATTTTCTAAATCCATGTTGACCTTGGGCCAATAGATCATTCTGTTCAAGATAATTCATAATATTTGAATACAGGATATGTTCCAAAACCCTGCAGCAAATTAAAGTCAATGAAATAGTCCTGTAGATTAATGGGTTACTCCTATTGCCTTTCTTGAATATCGGTGTGACCTGTGCAACTTTCCAATCTTTTGGTACAGATCCTTCTTTGAGAGAGCGGTTGTATATGGCTGTTAAGTAATGAGCTATCGCTTCAGCATAATCAGATATAAATCTAATGGGTATACAATCCGGAGCAGAAGACTTGTTCTTGTTAAGTGATTTTAGTTGCTTTACTACTCCGATGATATCTACTTCTACGTTACTCATTACGGCATCTGTTAGTAATTCGAAATCTGGAATATTGGTTTCGTCTTCTTTGGTGAATGAGTTTCTAAATGCTATGTATAGTAACTCTGCTTTAGTAACGCTGTCATCGGCAGGATTGCCATTACTATCACGTACTGGGGGTATTGTTTGTGTTTTGGCCCTAGTATATTTAACATATGACCAAAATCTCTTAGGGTTTTCAGTCAAATTTCAAGAAAGAGTTTCGTTGTGATAAGTATTGTTGTAGGCATCTCGCATTGAAGTCCTTGCTAAATTTCGAGCTTCTCTGTAGGATCGCCAATCCTGGGGATTTTGTGTTTGTTTAAATTTAGTATGCCTTTTCCGTTGCTTTTGCAACAGTGTCCTGACCTGTTTTGTGTACCAAGGAGGATCACCTCCTTCTTTTATTAATTTATTTGGTATAAAACTGTCAATTGCTGTTGATACCAATTCTTTGAATTTGAGCCACATCTGGTCTACACCTACATTTAGTGTTAGAAACGAGCGGAAGCTATCTTTCAAGAAGCAATGTATTTTATTTCTATTTGCTTTCCGGAACAAATATACGTTTCATTTATTTTTGGTAACTTTAGGACTTTCGATATTCAATCTCGCTACAACATCTCTGTGTTCACTAATACCTGTATCCGTTTTGATGCTCGTTATGAGCTCAGGATTGTTTGTTGCTAAGAGATCAAGAGTATTTTCACATCCATTTACAATTCTAGTTGGCTCATGAACTAATTGTTCGAAGTAATTCTCAGAGAATGCGTTGTGTACAATTTCACACGATGTTTTATGCGTACCTCCTGATTTGAAAACATAATTTCGCAAACAGATTGAGGGTAAATTAAAATCTCCGCCTACTATTATCGTATGAGTCGGATACATTTTTGTAATTTGACTCAGGTTTTCTTTGAACCTTTCTGCTATTGTATCATCAGAGTCGGGAGGCCGGTAAAAGGAACCAATTATTAACTTCTTACGATTTTCAGGTACAACCTCTACCCATAATAACGCACAGGAACTATCAACTTTAACTTCGCTACACGAAAGACTACTTTTGACAGCAACAAACACACCTCCACCTATTTTGTTTAATCTGTCCTTTCCGAAAACAGTTAGATCTTTTGCAAAAACTTCTGCTGAACTTATTTACGGCTTGAGCCAACTTTCACTGCCTACGATGATGTGTGATTCAGTGCTTTCCATTAACACTTGGAGTTCTGGTATTTTCCCAACACAGATATGACAATTTACAACTGTTATACCGATAGTTCCTAGATCTGACTTTCTCCTGTGATCCACCTGCACCTTTGAGATTGCCCATTTTGGTTTTCCCCGAAGCAATCTATCCTAAAAAACCACCCAGTCCACACCACACAGACCCCGCTACCCGTGTAGCCGCTTCCTGCGCATAGTGGACTCCTGACCTATTCAGCAGAACCTGGAAACCCACCACCCGGTGACACAAGTCAAGGAATCTGCAGCCGATATGGTCGCAGAACCACCTGAGCCTCTGATTCAGACCCTCCCACTCGGCTCTGTACCAGAGGTCCACAGTCGGTCCTGTCAACTATGCTGCAGATGGTGATCTCTGCTTTCATCTTGCAAGCAAGACTGGCAGTCTTTACCACTTCAGTTAGCTGCTCGAAACCTGAGAGGATCTCTTCAGATCCGAAACGACACACAGCATTGCTACCGACGTGAGCCACCACCTGAAGTTGGCTGCACCCCGTACCCTTCATGGCATCCGGGAGGACCCATTCCACATCTGGAATGACTCCACCCAGTATGCACACGGAGTGCACATTGGCCTTCTTCCCATCCTTGGCAGCCATCTCTCTAAGGAGATCCATCACCCGCCTAACGTTGGAGCTCCCAACTACAAGTAAAACCACCCTCTTTGAAAGCCCGGATCTTGCAGGCTGGGTCATGACAGGGTGAGAGACACCATCTGACTAAGGGACGTTGTCCTGAGCAGAGAGCGCCTCAAACCTGTTCGCAAGACGAACCAGGCAGGCCTCACAATCGGTCCCCCGGATTGTCTTGCGCCGCCTGCCATGCACTGGAACGACCTCCCACGCAACCACAGGTGGGGAGTCTGCCTCACTCCTAGCAGTATCAGGGCATGTTGTCACTGCAGGCCGATCGGTGGAGACGAGGGGAGTCCGTTCGGTCCCCACTACCGGCCAACAGGAACGACGCCCCTCGATCGCAGCCTCCAGCTGTGCAACCGAGGTTAACACAACCTGAAGCGGGGAGCGAAGTGTCACCAGCTCAGACTGCATCCGCACACAGCAGTCACAGTCCCTATTCTTGATTATAGTCAAGAAAACAGAAACTACAGTCGCGATGCACTCAAAGGAAGACTACACTGTTTGTTAAGCGGTAATCCTGTTTCAAAACAAAGACAGACGACTGTCGCGACGTGATTCACACGGCGGAATAATACACTAATCTGATATTTAACGCGAATTGGAATAAAAAAAAAATGCGAGCACACAATAAATTTAATGAACTGAAGGGAAAACGCACTGAAAAGTCAAAATATGTAACTTCTAGAGAGAAGCCGGTTACACTTACAACTGATAATTTCCTCCTAAATCCCTGGATACATGTGCGCTGGACGACGTCCAATGTTTTCAAATATGAATTTAATAAAGAAAAAAACATAGAACAAGGTAATTCTCGAAAACTTGGATTCCTGTATTCGAATAAGTATATCAAGTTATTCACCAAAAATCAAGGACATGATTAAGAGAAAATCTACTCAAGTTTCACATTAAATGTAAGATAGTAGTTGTAAAATATTGTGAATTTTTTTTAACAAATATTGATGTAAAGTTTTCTTGTTAAATGTACTTATTTTACAGTATTAAAAAAATTGTAAATGTAAGAATTACTGTATTTTGTAAAGAAGTATCACTTTGATATGGTGGCATGAAATAGTAGATCGCCAAGCCTTTGTGGTTGCCTACCCCTGCATAAGAAGACTGGCAAAACTGTAGCTGTCTGACATTAAAGTGTCAAAATTTTAAGTATTACACACTTCCTGAAACCCATACAAATGGAGGAAATTGGTTGGTTCTTGTGAATTACACATTACAAAAGCATCATTTATTCACGGGCAGTTCCTGAGAAAGTCATGAAAACACATGATTTTTGTGTAGTAAAAACACAACTTGTGATAGTGGACTCTGATATTTTCTATTCTTCAGAAAAGCATCAAATGTTTTACCATATGCTCTTAAGATTATATTCTCAACATACTCACCCCCGTCCCCATATCTCTACCTATTAACAAGATACTGAGGTTGAAACTGATTGTACTTGTGCACTTTTAGTAGCCATTTTTGCATCATGAGTTGCAAATATCTAAATAACAAACCATATGAGTTGGCAAATATTTATTTATAATAAGTCTACATCCTGTGGACATTTATCTATAAAAACGGCATTTTTCCATTTTCAAAAGTCTTTCTTTGTTATCAAGATACATGCAAAAATCCATGCCACTCTGCAACTTATCGTCAATTAGAAATAATCTACTTGGTGAAAAATTTGTTTTTGTACATAATACAGATCGAAATATTCCCTTGATGAAGGGGTGATTATTCATCACAGTTAATGTGCAGCATTCAGTTTAGTAAAGTATTGCAACATGTAAAAACACATTGCATAGACTTTTCAATTGATTGATTTTAGGTCATACATAGCTGTGTATAAAATGTAGATAACATATCAAAATGTTATTTAAAGTTAAGAGAAGAATGATATTTTATTTGGTCCACGAAATATCCGTCCATGCTCGATAGTATGCGATAGCAATATGTTCGAAAATGTGATTTAAAAAAAGTCATATCTTGGGAAGTAGCAAATGACTCAAATATTATCTCTGTTTTGTGTAGATATTTATCTAGAAATCCATTTCTAGAACACTGGAGCCATTTGCACAACAATGGTGAACAACTAGGTCCTCAAAATATATTCACCCCAGGATTTAATGTTTATCTAGAAACGTTTTTTCCTTTTCAAAAATATTTATACTTTATCAAGATACACCGAGAAAACAATGATGTTTGGATACCAAAGGTGTCAATTATGTTAAAGAGACAATGTTCTAACCACTCTTCCATATCTTCTCTCGGTAAAGACTTGATTTTATTTTCATTATTCACCTGTGGCTAGCACAAATAGCAACTAGTATGCTAGTAAGAAACTGTGGTTCTATAACTGGAGCTTCTGGCATCACTGCAGAATTAGTTTACTTTTATGATTACAGTCACTATTTTTGGTTCCCTGCTGAATATCAACTGCTCCGGCTTTTTCCCTGTTAAATTTAATGGCTCTTGGGTTTAATCAGTGTAAGTGGCTGTGACCTGAGGCAGCAGGCAGTTAAATCTTGGGTGTGGCTCTTTTTCCAAGAATAACACAAGGGGTGGATCATATCTCACTTGCTCCTGCTCGTGTGTCTGGACTTAAGTAGAATTTACTTTATTTTATGGATTTATACATATACCATGGATCCATTGTGTGTACCAATCAAATGTGAGAACAATCAATATTAAAGTTATAAAAAATATAATTATACTTGAAATGTTAAAAAAGAAATCATTAATAGTTACTTACAAGTATGGCAATTTGTATTTATACTGTAACTGGTGAAGACACTTTAATGACAATTTTTATCACTGTGACACAGAATTTATCAGAATAACAGACAGGAATATCAAACAATTACTTCTTTAAATTATGTTTAAAAACATAGCAGACTAGTTACTATTGTGTTGGCCACAGATTCTTTAGCTTACAGTGCAGTCTGTTTTGAGTCATGTCATGGCAAATGTGTATGGGATTATTATTTCTATTGAAATGAAGGGATTTATTTAAAATAAAGGAGTGTATGTATTTTGAAGTTGTTTTATGTTGTTAATGTTTTAGACCCTTATATGGCAAGAAATGTTTTTAAAACACACATTATTGATTCATGTAGCACATTTCTAAAACCAGGATTGACTACAGAACTCTAAGCCAGCTACAAAAATCAGAGTGGAGATGGGAGTGAGAGTGCAAAAGTCGCTGGACACTGATGTAAACGCAAGATTGAATTCATGTGTAATTACTAATATTAACATCTCTTACTATGAAATGTGTTGTATATGTAGTCTTTTAGTTCAGCAATAGTCTAAGGATTTTGAAAATAAATAGAGTCCTTGAAGACACCCTATAAGATAAAATCCTAAGGAGTGATATCTGCGTAGAGGCATGTCAATTTCTAACCTTCAATCAATCACTATTCTTTTGAAAGTTTCATTTATAATAAAGGGCAGCAGTGGCATAATGTGGTGCAGCACCATGGTATTGAAAGTAAATTTCTTGGAAGTTTTCAGTACACATTATAAGTCTTGGTACCACTCAATTCTCAAGCACATTCAAATAATATCTAAAATGTCTCCCCATTCAATAACAAATTTCATAGTAGCACATTTATAAAATGTTTTTAATGTGAAAAGATTTCTTCTTTTGTTAACATCTTGACAATCTGGTAAGTAGATCTCAAAGGTGACAGAAGAACAATACTGTAACAAATTATGGCTCAGTTCAACACAGAACATGCCAGACAAGTAGTTCCCAAACTTTTTTGCTGTAGGACTTACAATTCTTTTCAAAAAAAATTTTGTGACCAACTAAAATGACTACACAACAATTTATAGTAATATAAAATTATAAAGGAGGAGGTGGATGAGTAACAACTCATAAAAAAACATTGGTCCAGCTGGCCTTACTGGTAGTACCTCTTGCCAGGGAACAGGTGAAAAGCATCAATGGCTTTTATGGCAAATGATGATGAAGATCTCACTAGTAGAGAAGGCGGAAGAATTCTCTTCTTGAAACCCAAGTGGCGACTGTTACGGAAACCACCGGCAACTGGGTCAGTGACTGTTCATCCAGAGGGTGCGGCTGTAGCAACTGCCCCAGGAACTAAAATCCCTGGTTCTACACAACCAGCCTAGCTGGACAAAATTTAATTACAAGCACTACGATTCTTGAGAGTAACAACAACATTAGCCCAGGCAGTAACCAATCCACCCGTCGGCAGGCGGCAAATGGGCACTCGGATTCTGGGGGACCAGGGCAACTACGAACTCAGAGAAAGTCGGAGTTCTCTGACAAACTACCCACTAAAATACCAACATTCATTGGCACACTAAATATCAATACACTGATACAACCTGGAAAGCTACTCAATCTTACCACAGAACTCGACAGACAAAAAATCCTATTACTAGCTCTGCAGGAAACACGATATACAGACAAAGATACAACAGATTATGGTAACTACTGCATATTCAATAATAAAACTGACAGATGAATTGCCAAAGGTGCCCCCTTGCTGGGCATGGCGATACTTGCACACAAGAAAATCATAAACTCCATCAAGAAATTCACTCCTGTCAGCAACAGACTCCTGACATCATGTATACAGTACACCAACAGAAATTATACACTGGTCAGGAAGTCACTTCTGTCAGCAACAGACTCCTGATATCACGTATACAGTATTCCAACAGAAATTATACACTGGTCAATTCTCTTGCCTGAATCAACATAGACAACACAAAAAACTCTACTGAAGTGACCAATTTCTGGTACCAACTGGAGGAGACTATGGTGAAGATCCCCAAGAATGATGACATATTACTCCATGGTGATTTTAATGCACAACTGGGTAGAGAAAAAGAACACAGGATTACTATATAGGAAGATATCCTGCACACAAATTTACCAACAGAAATGGAAGGCAACTAATTGATCTATGCAAACCATTCAACCTGAAGATAATGTTGACTGCTTTACAAAAACACCCCAGAAATCAAAATACTTGGTCTTCTCCTTTTCAAGAATTTGGGGAATTCCAGATTGACAACATAGCGATTACCCACACTAGGCAGCAAGAAATTCATGATGTACAAGTTCGAAGATGTGCCAATATTGACTCAGACCACTACCTTATATGAGTAAAAGTAAAATTCAGTCCATGAAAATACTATCGTAAGAAATCGCACCTACAGAGATTCGACACAAGCAGTCTCCACAAAATAAACATAAAGGATGAATGGGAGAAACAAGAAGCAACACATGGGAAGAATGTAAAAACAAGTATACTTAAAGCACAGGAACTAAAACCACCGAGAAAAAAAAAAAAAAAAAAAAAAAAAAAAAAAAAAAAAAAAAAAAAAAAACCATGCATGGTGGAACGACAACTGTGAAAATGCCCTTAACCCTCAAGCAGCAGCGCTGATGCAATTATGCTACCACTTTCCTTTAAATGCTCACTGTTGTCGCAATAATGGAGATGATGTATTTCTGTTTTAGCTATTCCTCAATTATGTCTTAGCAATTATGTCAGTGAAGGTTTTGAGTTTCTAGTGTACGGAGGTATCCACCCAAAAAAATTCGTGTAAGTAGATTTGAATTGTTTTGTGTTACGTCTAGTTTTCTTTGAAAATGGATTTGTGGCAGTTTCTAGTGAATATTTATTGTATAAATTTTACCTTACATATTAGAATGCTAAAAATTTAAATTTATTTCGTAAAAATAGAAGTTTAACTCTTGATAAATTGTCCTCCAGTTTCTGTTGATTAGCCATGCTGCAGTTTCCGTGTTATTGTGCTACATAATTTAATCTCCAGGTCTTGTAGACATGGTCTAACAGGCGAGGAAATATTCTTTCAACAAGTAATAAAGCTCTTGGTGATTTTTGTCTAGATTCCTCATCAGATCATGAACAGGATAGTATTAATCAAATGTAAATCCTAGTTCCGATCTAGAACAAGATTTTAGATGCAATGAATCCGATATTGAAGATGGTACCACTCTGTGGAGTACAACACCATACAAGCATCACACTAAAACACTGAAAAAGAATATAAAAATCTTCCTTGGTTCAAAAGGGAACGCAAGGGGCATGAGGTCAGAGACGCAAGCTCTCTCATTCATGATAAGACAATTTATGTGTATTAAGTTCCACATAACACATAAAAACGCTGAAACTAATTACTCAAGAGACAGGAACTACAGGGAAGTAACGAAAGAGAAAATGATAGTACTGCTGGGTCTATTATACGTGATTATTGTCCACTTTCAGAATAATGTTACATTTCTTACATTTATACACCGAAGGTAATTGATACACTAAACCAGACATTAACAAATGCGATATTTCTACCTGTACATTAAACTATTTTTGTCATTACGATCACTTAGTAGCTATATTCTAGGTTTGTAACACGGAATACACAGTGGTAGCAAATCTGCACCGTGCCGCTGCTGACATTATAATAATTGGTTCTGCCGCCCAAGGGTTAAAGCATGCAAACTGGCCTTCCAGAAATACAGCAGCAAGAAGACTCCAGAAACACAAAATAATTTCTTCAAAGTACAGAAAGAAACAGCCAGAACCATCAGACAAACCAAGAGAAGAAACCGAAATGAACAACTGGAAAACAGGAGAGTGGCTTTCGGAACTACAACACGAGAGATTTCTACTGGACATTTGCAAATAGGATACAAGGATATACACCACAAAATCTCTGCTTTAACCCTTTCAGCCCTGATTTTTTGTTTTTCATACCAAAAAAAAAAAAAAAAAAAAAAAAAAAAAAAAAAAAAAAAAAAATTGAAACCTAGTATTCTTTATTATAATGAATTTATGTACAATGATATGTACAAAAAAAAAATTTTTCACATTTAGTTAGAAATTATGGTGCATGTTATAAATAGCAAACCAGGTGTAAAATGGAGTAAATTGTTACACATAAGCACTTTTCTGTATTATCATAGCTTTATATCACTCTTTAATTTGTATTTATGAACAAAAATATGGCCAGTGAAAACTACATATACATCTGTATCCGATAGAAACAATATGCTTACCAGGGGCAGCTACATGTCTGACCACCATCGTGACTTCTACCAGAGTAGTGTGTAGCTACTACACTCTAAATGGCAGTAGCTGTTAGTCTCAGAATTTTAAGTGAGGATGATGTTATATGTAAAACACTAGAGCTCAAGTGTTTCACACTGTTTCATGAAGAAATAAGGATGTGTAAAAGTGATGTACTTTATTTAATACGCCAGGGCTGAAAGGGTTAAAAAACAAAATAGAAAATTAGCACTTACTAGTACCCATTTATTGAACCCACAAACACCAACCAAGACTCCATACCGCCCTCAAAAGAAGAAATTGTCAAGCACATTCACCATCTCAAAAACAACAAGGCAGCTGGTGATGACAACGAAGTAGCAGATTTACTGAAACATTTAGACCCTAAATCACTTCATGAACTCATGGAAATAATCAAAGAAATTTGGGCCACAGAAAAATTACCTGACAACTGGAAGTAAGCACTTATCCACCCCCTCCACAAAAAAGGCGACAGAATGGATGTCAACAATTACTGAGGCATTTCACTACTACCAGTCACCTACAAGATCTTCTCTTCATGTCTGTTTCAGAGAACATAGGAACAAACTGAACACAAGATTGGGGGGTATCAAACAGGTTTCAGACCAGGATGTTCCTGCCATGAACAAATTTTTAATCTAAAAACAACATTGAAATACAGAGCTATTAGACATAAGCTCACCATATGTACATTTCGTCAACTTCAAAAAGGCATATGATTTAGTAGACTGTCAATCCATTGCCAACACTCTAACAGAAATTGGACTTGACCAGAACACATGTAAGCTCATTGAACAGACACTCTCCAACACAACCTGTAAAGTAAAATTCATGGGGGAAATCTCGGAAAGTTTTGAGATCAGAACAGGAGTAAGATAAGGAGACGGACTATCTCCAATTCTGTTCAGTATCATTTTTGATATTGTCATAAGGGAATGTGAGAGTGCGCTTAGAAAACGTGGCCTGTGAAAACCATTGAAGATGGGAAGAAAGCTGAAGTCACCTGCCTAGCCTTTGCAGATTACCTAGCAATTTTGGCAGACATTGAACAAAATGCAATATGTCAGATAGAAATACTCAAGGAATGCGCCGAGAAAGTTGGCTTCCAAATTTCTTTTGAGAAAGCACAATTTAAGTGTACACTCTTGAACATACAGGAAGAACAGACGTCACTTCTGATCCTCCAGCTGTTATTATTTAATATTCATAGAATATATGACATCAACTGTGATTGGGCAAAGCTGAAAATGTGTACCCAGCCGGGATTTGAACCCGGGTCTCCTGCTTTCTAGGCAGTTGTGCTAACCCCTACACCACTGGGGACACAGTGATGATCGCACCTCAAGGACTACCCATGCATGCCTCCCGTCAGATACAAATTCCCAGCTTCGCCCTGCCCATAGTACTCAAACTCATAATTTAACTAATTCCCGTAAGAGTAAGGGCTTCAAACTTGCCCACCCCTCCCCACTAACGATAGGATCATTGCCCGTCACCGGCATATATATATACATGTGGCGTCTGTTCTGGAAGAACAGACGTCACTTCTGATCCTGCAGCTGTTATTATTTAATATTCATAGAATATATGACATCAACTGCGAGGGGAGGGGTGGGCAAGTTTGAAGCCCTTAGTCTTAAGGGAATTAGTTAAACTATGAGTTTGAGTACTATGGGCAGGGCGAAGCTGGGAATTTGTATCTGACGGGAGGCGTGCAAGGGTAGTCCTTGCAGGTGCGATGATCACTGTGTCCCCAGTGGTGTAGGGGTTAGCGCAACTGCCTAGAAAGCAGGAGACCCGGGTTCGAATTCCGGCTGGGTACACATTTTCAACTTTGCCCAATCGCAGTTGATGTCATATATTCTATGAATATTAAATAATAACAGCTGCAGGATCAGAAGTGACGTCTGTTCTTCCGGAACAGACGCCACATGTATATATATATGCCGGTGACGGGCAATGATCCTATCGTTAGTGGGAGGGGTGGGCAAGTTTGAAGCCCTTACTCTTACGGGAATTAGTTAAACTACGAAGGGCGAAGCTGGGAATTTGTATCTGACGGGAGGCGTGCATGGGTAGTCCTTGCAGGTGCGATGATCACTGTGTCCCCAGTGGTGTAGAGGTTAGCGCAACTGCCTAGAAAGCAGGAGACCCGGGTTCGAATCCCGGCTGGGTACACATTTTCAGCTTTGCCCAATCGCATTTGATGTCATATATTCTATGAATATTTAAAGATATGACATGGGCCAAACAAGTACGAAAAGACCTTACTGATGCTCAACTCACCATTAAGGACACTGCATGCCGTAACAGAAGCAAAGTAGACAAGTGGGAAGTCCAGCCAGACACAATAGTCAAATAAAACACAGCACAAAGTGGACGGAAGAAAGAGAGCCATGAGCGAGGAAATGAAGGTCTCATGAGTAATTCGCAGGAAGAACTGTAGAGGCTTCATGTGATCCACAAAGGGTCTTCTACATGTATAATAAATAATAATGTGAAACTGAAGCTATTATGATATGTGCAAATAATTTGCTGAACATGAATTTTTAAAATCATTAAGGGAACATTATAAACAAAAAGATAACAGTAATAAATATCTTAATATACTGTATATTTCCACAGATAAAACAACCTCAGATAAGATGAGGTACAAATTTTCATCAAAAGTTTATAGTTTAAGCAAATATCTGGCCTATAAGAACTCCCAAGTTACCGTATTTATCACACTTTCTTTTTTTCAGTTTTCGGGATCTAAAAATATGCCTGCAGCTTAGATTCAGAGGCAAAGCTTCAAGAGGTTGCGAAAAATGTTGCTAGAAGCCGCCATAAGTAGGTTTTGAGAATGGTAGTTCCGAAAAATGCCGCTAGAAGCTGCCATAAGTAGCTTTTGTGATTGTACAAGCTGGATTTAACCCTTTGTTGCAGTGTTTGTGGTCTGCTTTTGAACTTTCAAGCGTGTAGTGCTACGTTTTGTCCGACTGTGAAAAAGCATGATGTTTTTTATTTATTTATTATTTATTTATTTTTTTTTTATTTGCTCCACAAAGTTTAAGATAAAAGTAATTTATTTCAGTGAAATACAATTCAGCTGCTGCTCAAAATGGCCACTGCAAGCAACATATTAAAAGTAATTTCTTTTGCCGAGACGACATTTAATAGCACTGATGAACATAATATGCAGGTGAAAACACACGAAATTGCCCAAGAACAGAAGAAAAAGAATTCCAAAGGAAGCTGCAACTTTTGACTGTAGCTCCAAAATATTTTAACCCTTTCACTGCTCCCTACATAAATATGTGCTAATCATTTCAGTGCAACTCCGGATATACTAAGAAATTATTTTTGACAAGCGACGTTGTAAATAATTCAATTCCTGCTCTATGACGTACAGATTATTGTATGTACCCTTGACTGCTCGGTAAATTAATAAAGCTTGTAAAGTGAATATTTTTAAATAATTTACACAAACCTTTGCTTTCGTAAATATTTCCTCCACAACATAAATTTCAGACTAAATTTCAATCTAATTTTATATATATATATATATATATATATATATATATATATATATATATATATATATATATATATATATATATATAAAAAATAGACGAAGATTACTCACCAGGCGAAGGAGCACAGGTGTGACAGCATCACAAATAAATAAATGAATACACACACACACACACACACACACACAATCGCAAGCTTTCGCAACCCAGTTGCGTCTTCAGGCAGTAGGGAAGGAGAGGGAAAAGGAAATGATGAGGGTTTTAAGGAAGGGGGTAAGGAGCCATTCCAATCCCGGGAGAGGAAAGACTTACCTTGGGGGAAAAATGGAGGGTAAACAAATGCACACATGCCCACACATTCACACAGACACAAGTACACCTAGGCAGACATACTGTTGCACTGTACAGCTACAGTATGTCTGCCTAGGTGTACTTGTGTCTGTGTGAATGTGTGGGCATGTGTGCATTTTTTTACCCTCCATTTTTTCCCCCAAGGTAAGTCTTTCCTCTCCCGGGATTGGAATGGCTCCTTACCCCCTTCCTTAAAACCCTCATCATTTCCTTTTCCCTCTCCTTCCCTACTGCCTGAAGACGCAACTGGGTTGCGAAAGCTTGCGATTGTGTGTGTGTGTGTGTGTGTGTGTGTGTGTGTGTGTGTGTGTGTATGTGTATTCATTTATTTATTTGTGATGCTGTCACACCTGTGCTCCTTCGCCTGGTGAGTAATCTTCGTCTATTTTTTATATTTTATTTTTCCTGCTAGGAATTTTTCGTCTTAATATTCGTATTATATATATAATAATTCAGCCATCGTCTTATCTGCAGAAATATATGGTATGTAAAAGTTGAGGTGTTTGTGTCTATATTTCACTCTGCAGCCAAAACTACACAATGGAGACGAACGACCTCTGTGTTGCTGTTGTACAAAGTCCCCCATTGTGTGCCAAGCAGTTCCATGTTGATAGCTATAAGAGTGTGGGAGATATAGTGGTTGAAAGCTGACAGCTTGTATAAAATTCGGCCTGAAGACCAGTGATGACTTTTGACATTATAATAGCAAAGAGGTTATAGACACAGAAATGTGATGCACATTTTTCTGTTGTTTTTCTGAAACAAGCATAGGAATAAAGAAAAATAAGTGCATATTGCAGTTTGTAAAGTAAAAGTAGGAAGATAGATTCCAAAGCGTAAGAAAGAAATTTCGCGTTCTTGATCCATTTCTAAAAGACAAAATACGGCTCTGAAAAGTGAATCTACAGATGATAGAAACTTGAAATTTGTAAATGTTGTTTATCTTACAATGTAGCCATCAGTAATTTTTTGATATTTCCATCGCTAAGGGATGGAATTGGAATTTTAAAAACACGTGTTTCAATATTTTTGGAAATTGAACGATTAAGCGGATGAAATAAGGGAAAATATTTAAGGGTGTTACTAAGACTATTTCGATGCTAGAAATGCAAAAATTTGAATTTGGAACCATGGTTAGAATTAAAACAAAAAATGTGTTTTATGTAGTTTTGAATTCTGCCATCAATGATCGCAAGATGTATCACAATACTTGAGTAAAAGGTAAAGCAGTCAACAGTCTGAATATTGGAATATTGGTTTGAACACCACAATGCTTTACTAGGCACGGCCCTGTTTGGTGGTGGTATGCCGTTGCCTTCCTCCGACCTTCAAACTGCGTTACCCAGCCAGTTATAGGGGGACCTACAGCTTGACGCTGACTCCAAACCATGATGCTACTTGATATTTTGTACATCAGCAACACTGCCAGAGGTGAAAGAAGTAGAAAAAAACAGGAAAGCATTTTTAAAGCTGAATCTAAGAAGTAGACACAACCAATGTAGACCATCAAGTCTACGCGAGTGAAGCAGCGGGAATTAAGCTAGTACTTGTGTAAAAATTAAATAGTAGAATCAATGAGATTTATGGCATGTTGAATCTTGAACCTGGTATCAATGATACTTTCTACTTCTGGACTGAAGCATGTTAGTGATAGGCATAAATCATTGGCAACACAAATATTGCTTGTCTGATTTTTAAAAATTAATAAACAGGAAATACATGTTCGTATAAGTAAGTAGTTGTGAATTGCATCAATTAATTCAAAACTATATTTGTAAATACTTCAGGAACTCCCTTTACTTTGATCCAAAATGGGATTATCTTCGAGGCTTTAAAGAGAAATGTTTTCAAAGAAGACTCAAATGATACTTCCATTAGGCAGTCTTCTTCAAATGCTGACAATTTTTAGCTTATAGCAGACCAGTTTGCAATTGATAACAATTAGTCAAGACTTATTGGAAAGTAACTTCTAACATAAGAACAAATTTCAAATAGTACTCTTGTAACAATGGAAAATCCAATTGAAATGTCAACAACTCACTGCAAAGAGGCTCGCTGACCTGCTGACAGGCACAAAAATAGACTATCACATTCACACAACTTAAATTTTTAGCCATGGCCTTCATCATAAAAAGAAACACATACATTCACACAATCACTCAGACAACTATACACACATAACCACAATGTCCGGCCACTCCAGCGCACTCCACAAGAAACAGTGTGAAACTGCAAGAGAACTAGGTTAAATTAAGTAAAACATGTTTCACATCTAAAATATAGCTAAATCCTACAAAATAACATTTATCTTATGTGAACATCACATAGTACTACAGCAGCCCCTGGATTGTTTCTCTAAGGATACACTACCTTGTTTTACACACGTTTTTGTCAGAAATTTGAATGCAACACACACGGCAGAAAATGCTGACCACCCAGGCCTCTCCTCCACTGTGTGAGTAGAAGCCTAGGCCAGTCCGCTCAGCTTGTAGTGTAACGAGTTGCACTACACCCCTATGAACCAACATAAGATCGGCAAATATGTTTATTAGGGACTTTTGGTTGCAAGATATTTCTTTTTTGATTTTTCTTTATCCTACAGGTAATCTGTTGAGAAATCCACTTGCTGCTACCACTATGGAAGACAGTGCTTCAAATCATACATAGTGCTTTGAAGTGTCACAGTCTCAGAACAATTATTGATTAAGAGAGACTATGCTATTTTGTTTCAGTGGACTTGTTGTAATAAGAAAGAAGAGTTAGTTTTAAGTATTCTGTTGTAAAGGAAGGAACAATAAACAGTTAATGTGTATAAAAGTTTGTCTTCGTCTGTTAAATTTCATTGAACAGTAGATACTTGATTTTTCTCTCTTCCTTTCTCATGCTGAAAACAGTCTTCGGACTCAAGAATTCAGTAATATTACATGAGAAATTGTTTTGACTGCAAGAGGTACAGATTAGCTGACCCTCATGGAGCAGTAAAATAGTAATAGGGAAGAATTAGTATGATATAAATGGAAATTTCAACTGTAAACAACACTAATCGAGGTCCCCATGTAGTGTTTGGCAAATAAGCCATATACTAAGCACAGTCATGCACATATAGACTTGTCTTGTGTGTGAGTAACATTACAAGCTACAGCTATAAGAGCATGGTTTTCACATGCATTTACTATAGTAATGATGATTTGTTATTTAGGGTGTTATACAACCATTAAGGTCATTATCACCCATTGCATTTTCTATAGCACTACTTCAAGGAAAGACTCCTGCTTATGAAACATATAAGGTCTCCTGAATGACGCACAATCACTACTCCTTCATTGCTTTTTGACATATTTGAAATAAATCATTCATACTCTTCCACAACTTCTCTACTTTTATCCATATGAGATCACGATAAAGGTATGCAAAGTCATTGCTTAAAATGATATGCCTACCAATCCAACTTTTTCACACCTTCATCTGCATGAACTATGACCTCTATTGTCCATGTGTACATGGTGATCTGGAAAAGGTGTTGCAGTAGATGTGGTATTTACTTTTCACTATCACCAGAGCTCCACAGCGCCAGTGAGTGGTTTACAGTTCATCAGCTGCAGAATGTGACACATCGAGGTATGGAGCTAGTGTGTGCAAATGATAATAGGTTAGACTGACTGAGTCAGAGGAGCAGATGATTTCATTGAAAATCATGTGGACATGTTCGTTCCAGTAGTGACTCTTGAGAGACACATGCATATTCCATGACCTGAAATTGAATGTATATTTTTGTACAAATTCTAGTAGTTCCTTTTATTTTGTATTTTATTGTTCCTTTTTTCCTACGATACTACATGTCCTGTGTTAAATACAAGTCTTAAGTAGACTAAAATTTTAAAAAATTAGCAAATAGTGTTTTTCGTAATTATTTATTTTTTTAAAAAAAATCCCATGCAATCAATCCCAGATTAACATACATAGACTGCAATACACTTTTGGAAAATCTACTGAGAGATTAGAGCGGACAGGGAGGGGAGTGGCAAGTGTAGTGTAACAGCTAATTTAGCTGTATACAACGGTACCGTCTCGCCACGAGATGTGCAGAGGTAGATAAGTAATGATATAAGAATTTTACTGTGTGCCGTGCGCTCGTGTGCGCAGGTACGAGGGCGTGAGCAAGTGATGCGGCCAAAGATAATATTGTGCTGAAGAAGAGACTGTCGCGTCAAAATGTAAATGAAAAAATGGAAAAAATCTTTGTTCATTATTAATGCCAGGGAGAAATATGCATTGTAAAAGTAGTTTAGTTAGTTCTAATTGAGACTCGGTCAAGTTATGACCTTATGTAATATTGGCCAACGGGGCATAATATATGTTTTTGTTAAAGTGAAAATCCGAGTTCTTCATTTGTGAAAAAGTAGTTCTCACTTTATGTGCTTCCCCCATTCCAATCGGACGAAGTCTAGCCTGAATCCTAGGCGTAACTACAGACTGAAAGTATAGAAATGTTTGAAGATTATGATGTTTAAACGTTAACAAATCTGCTAAATTGGATGAGGAGTGATGTTTGGTAAATCAAAATACACATAATTTGGGTGCTGTGTCCTGAGAGGAGAGTACAATTTGTAGTAACACGGTCATCGGAACTCTATCTTGCTGGGAACACTGCACAAGCAAAACCTCACTATGTCTCACCAAGGAAAAGTTTTGTCGAAAAAAAAAAAATGCCAAAATCACCTCACATAATTAATACACACCCCCTAAACATAGTTAACAATGTCATTCTGCCAAAATGGAAACAAGTAAAGTTCATCTGATGCAGAGTCCCATGTTCAAGAATGTGTAGAGAGCAATGAGCTTCATAACACTTCTGCCTGCGCCAACACTGTTTTCTGTTATATCTGTCTATTCTGCTTTAGTCAGGGTAACCTTTAATTCCCACATTCTGTGATGAAGCATAGCCTTCCAACATTTTGCTTCCTAATCTAGCCATTTGGAACGGCAACCATAAAAGATTATTTTTGAATAAAAACAGTCCCAGTTTCAATTAAATTGCTTCTGATGATATGTTATCCTTTTAAAGGCACCTTTAGACTATTATGGATTCAAGGTAACAGGGTTCATAAAGTTTTTCACAAAGGAATAAATATACATCAAAAGTGGCATACCATGGTGAAGAGGGATAAGAGTGTCATCAATAGTCATGACAGTAGGTGTAGTAATGAATGTAGGAAGAGGATGTCACTCACAAAATTGTGCATAACATATTCAGCCAAATATAGTACAATGAGAATTGCCTATCACACTAGAAATGACAAGTATGTAGACACTTGAGCACTATCTGATGATTTCACCATCCTTCAATAAATTTCAACAGATTCTGAATGACTGTTATAAGCAAACAACTGATCAGCATCACTATTCTCAAGTTGTTCAGTCCCAGGTGCTGTGGAATAATAATAACCACTTGACAAAGTAGCTAATGTCAGTGGACTTCCCCATTTGTGTGTCCCACTTCAGTCACCATTTGTCTCTGCTATGCTTATAGACTTTCCTCACCGTGCCACAGGTGCTCATGCTGAGCAGTGACCATAAGTTTAGGTTCAGCATTGTATATAGAGCCCTTCGCTCTGTTTTTACAACTAATATGCAGTAGTCACCATTTCATCAAAAATTTCTTGGCAGTGTGTTCTATGGAGCTGTCTCCCTTCCCCACCCAAGAAAATCACATACTGTTCTCCTATATACAAAGCCATCAAGTGCTTAGTAAAACTCTTAAAATGATGTACACCCTATGTTACAAACCAAAGTAGAGTTTGGTGACAGTGAATAAATATGCGGGAGTCAGGAGGTATTAAATGAGTACTAAAGGCAAAGTGGACTGTGGGTGGCACATGGAATTTTGGGTCAATCCAAGAGGCATTCATGAATAGCCCACATCTAAATTTAGATACATACTCTACAATCCACCCAAAAGTGTGTGCTGGAGGATAACTAGTACCACTACTAGTTACTTGCTTTCTTGCTCCACTCCCATATAGAATGAGGGAAAAACAAATACTTGTATGCAGCTGCATGAGTCCTAATCTATCTGACCTCATGGTTACGCAAAATGTAGGTTTGTGTCAATAGAATCTTTCTTCAGTCTACCTCAAATTCCGTCGCTCAAATTTTTTCCGCCATTGTTTCTCGGAAAGAATGTCACCTTTCCTTCAGTGAGCAACTCAGTAATACTCGCACACTGATTGAACCTGCCAGTAACAAACCTAGCGACCTCCCTCTGAATTGCTTCTATATCTTCCTTTGAACCAATCTGGAAGGGATCCGAAACACTTGAGCAGTACTCAAGATGTGATCTCTTTTACAGACGAATCACACCTTTCCCAAAATTCTCCCAATCACCATACGTCTTCCCCACTACTGTTCTTATATGCTCATTCCATTTCATATTGCTGTGCAATGTTGTGCCTAGATATTTAATTGATACGACTGTCAAGCAGCATTCTACTAATGCTGTGTTCAAAAATTATGAGATTGTTTCTTCTACTTATCTGTGTCACTTTACATTTTTCTACATTTAGAGCTAGTTACCATTCCTCACACTACCTAGAAATTTGATAAAAGTCATCTTGCATTCTGCAACAGTCATTCAATGATGACATTTTCCTGTACATCATAGCCTCATCAGCCAACAGCCACAGATTCAACTCACTCCGTCCGTTTGATCATTTGTATAGATTGAAAATAATAACAGTCCTACCACACTTTCCTGGGGCACTCCTAATGATACCCTAGTCTCTGATAAACACTCACCATTGACGAGAATTTACTAGGTTCTATTACTTAAGAAGTCTTTGGACCATTCATATACCGTATTTGGGTACCTATTCCATAATGCTTGTAGTTTCGTTAGCAGTCTGCAGTGCAGCATTGTGTTCGATGCCTTCTGAAAATTGAGAAATATGCAATCTGGCTGTTGCCCTCATCTACAGCATGCAAGATGTCACGAGAGAAAAGGACAAGCTGGGTTTCACAAAATTGATGCTTCCTAAATTCATGCTCAGGCATGGACAGAAGCTTTTCTGCCTGAAGAAAATTTACTATATTAGAACTGAGAATATGTTTAAGAATTCTACAGAAAACTGATGTTCATGATATTGATCTGTAATGATGTGGGTCCGTTCTTTTGTCTTTCTTATACACAGGAGTCAACTGCACCTTTTTCCAGTCACTTGGAACTTTGTGCTGGATCAAAGATTCATGATAAATGCCACAGCCTGCTCTTTGTAAAACTGGATTGGTACCCATCAAAACCTAGTGACTTGTTTGTTTGCAACTCTCTTTCTCTACAATGATTATGCCTATTACTATGTCCATTTGGCAGTTATCATCAAATGAAGATATGTTTGCATTGTCCTCCTGCATGAATGATTTCTTAAATCTTAAATGTAAAACTTCAGCCTCCATTTTGCTATCTTCTATCACCATCCCAGGATGTTCAACGAGTGACTGGATAAAGGCCTTTGAACCGCTTTACCAATTTTACATAGGGTCAGAATTTTTTTAGGTTCTTGGCAAGATCTTTTACTAAGGTATGATGGCAGTAGTTATTACATGCTTCACACATCGATCTTTTTCTAGACGTGCGAATCTCTACTAACTTTTGCCTAATTTGATTTGCTTGACATTTTCTGAACTGAAAGTGCAACTGTCTTTGCTTTCTTTGCATTTTTTTTGATTATTATTATTATTATTATTGAACCTCACAGGGTCTTTCCCATCTTTAACCCACTTTGTTGCAACATATTTCTCCAGGAAATTATTTACAATGTATTTAAAGTTTGCCCATAATTCCTCTATGCCCACCATAGTGGAACTAAACGATGTCCAGTCATTCCTTAAGTGGGATGCTAACAATTGCTTACCTGCTCTTTCTAGCACAAACAGTCTCCTAACCTTCTTGACCAATTTATTAACTTTGGTGACTATTGTCGCCATGACTTAATGATCACCAACCCCTGTCAATGACATCATTGACAAGGTGCAGCCTGTTTGTAGCTATAATGTCTAAAATATTTCCATTGTGCACGGGCTGATGAGTTAGCTGCTCAAAGCAATGTTCAAGAGACGTGTCCAACATTAGTTAACAAGCCCAATGGTTTTAGTAAAAGTTGACCCTGTCCAACATAGATTTTTCATGTGTCACCAACAAATTGAACAGCACAAGTACAATCATAATCACAACTGTGAATACACTTCTTGAAATCTTTTCAACCTGTTCCATAGCTGCTCCACATGCTCCTGACCAGTGATACTTATTATCAATTCCTTCTGCAAAATGACACAACTGCCTCTATATCCAGTGCTTGATAGCAGTACAAGGGTGGTTCTGAAAGTAATGCCTCCTTTTTTTTCTAGTGTCTCTGAGTATCGGGACCAGATGTCGTTGGTGAAATGCTAATGCTTGAATCTTCCTCTTTAGTTGCAAGTTGTTCCATTGTTCTGTGGTAGTTGGCACCAACAGTAGTGTTTTCCAAAATGCAGTCTGATATGGACATGCACATAAAAACAGTGATGTTAACTGAATTTCTCCCTGCTGAATAAACTGCACCAATTGAAATTCATTGACGTTTGTTATAGGTGTATGGCAATGATGCAACTGATGTGAGCAATGGGAAGCAATGTGTATGGCATTTTCAAGGTGGTGAAAAGGGTGTACATGACAAGCCAAAGGCCTGTCAATACTACACAGTGATCTTGTCTCACAATGGAGAGTGATTGATCAACTCAATCAAGCTGATTAGCGAATAATGCCTAGAGAACTGTCTCCAAATCTGAATGTTGGCTGAAATGACTTGGAAACCATATTGGAACATATAGGTTATAGCAAAGTCTATGTGAGACCGGTTGCATAGATACTTACAGAAAAAAAAAAGAAAAAATTGTCAGAACTTGCACGACCAATATGAAGCTGAAGGTGACAATTTTCTGAATGGGACTGTCATTGGAGAAGATACATATATGATATCCCCATTACGAGGCAGAATCCAAAATTCAGTCTATAGAATGGAAACATACAAATTCTCTACCTCCACCCCCAAAGAAAAAAATCAAGGCACAGCCCTCAATATTACTACTCTTTGGGTCTCTAAAAGACAAACTATGTGGCAAATATTTTCAAGACTCACAAGGAAAGTACTTGGGCTTAAACAAACAGAAATACACCAAAATCGTACGATAGATAATGTAAACATCCCTTATTGCACTACTGGTACTCCCGCATCTGCAAAACTCTGCAGTCATCCTTTACAGGGTTCTGCGTGTGCCATGCCAATTTGCACATTGAGTTGCCGGTACACCAGTAGTGACAGTACAGTGTGCCTCTGAAGTTGCTTTTTGTGATGTTATTTGTGTAGTGAAGCATTGGATGGGTTGGGGATTGGTAATCAATCCTGCTAATATAGTGGGACTGGTTGAAATGAAGTTACGAAGAAACCTTCTTTGTGACGACGGTATTGTTGTAGGAGATGAATCATTCGCATGTTACCTGGTATCTGTTATAGTGTTTCTAACCTATGCTCATATTTCTACACTATAATAGGTACCAGAAAACATGTGAATGATTCATCTTTTACACCAAGACAGTATTCACGAAGAAGGGCTCTTCGGAATTTCATCCCAACCAATCACAATACATTAGCAGGATTGATTACCAATCGCCGACCCATCTGACACCTCACTACCCAAATAATATCACAAAATGCAACTTCCGAGGCACTCCGCACTGTCCCTACTGGTTCTGACTGGCATACCAGAGGTCAATGTGCAATGCGTCATGGCACACGGAGAGGCCTCTTATGGGCGACTGCAAGGTTTTGCAGATGTGAGAGTATCATTAGTGCAATAAGGGACCTCTACATTATCTCTCACATGATTTTGGTATATTTGTGTTTGTTCGAGCCCGAGTACTTTCCTTGTCAGTTGCTGTTGTCAAAGCTGTAAGGAAGTGATTAGCCTCAGCTGGTTCCAATTTTTACAAGTGTAGCGCACATGCTTTCGTTCGTCGTAGGCAAAAACACATAACAGATGGTGGCCACTGTTGCAAAATGAGTTACAGCTGAAATATTGTTATATTTATCTCTGATGTTGTGATTTAAACATATCCTGTAGTTTCGATAATTAAAAATATAAGGCATTATTTTGGAATGAGCCTCTTGGTACATGAGCTCCACTGGTTCACTGAGATTTTCTTGCAAATCTCTATACAGTTGATTGCTGGGGTTTCAATCAGCTCATCTGTGGGGTATATTTCTTTGGGTCTTATACTAGAAGAGCTTTCTCCAGCTGTAATTATCTGTAATGGATGGAGAGGTAAAATAAAAAAGTATAGAAAATCATGTGCACTCGACTACACACAACCAGCCCACAGCATAGGAGCCTCTAAATATCATCAGCAGCAATGTATAAGAGGAAACAGAATTGGGAGAAGAACATTTACATGTATTTTAAACTGAGAAATTACATTGTATGTTTCAGATCTAACAAAGTCAAAATTCACAGTTATTAAACAAAAATCACATCACTTTGGACTTGAACAAAAGTCCACTCATTATTGTTTCTACATATGGTAAGAGTGTATGTTAAAGTTTTATGAATTAGTTTACGATACCAAAGAAGAAAGAACTGCTTCCTACAAATAATTTATTTCACAGAAGATGTAGTCACCTTGTTCTGGTCCACCCAGTAAAGGTAAAATCCCTCTGCATCAACCCGCAAAGTGACTGGTGTGCCACTTCCAGAATCCTGAAAACAAACAGAATGGTATTTAGAAGACGACTAGGAAAATATTATTTTCTCACGTACAGACTGCATCATCTCTCTGAAAAATAACCTATAAATAAGTAACAAAAGTTGCCTACATATGACAATTCGTATGAAATAAATGTTGTGAATATACATTTGTGGGTTACCAGATGATTGGGCTTAATTGCTACTTTCTTTCTTTTCTATACTGGCATTTCTGAGTACTCAAGTAGACCACATGTGGCCCATTATGAGGTACTTGCTCACAAAACTAAAAACTTACCTTTTTTCGGCAGAGTATTATTAATTGCTAGTAAAACTGAAACCTACATTAGGAATACAACTATAAGCAAAGATGTCTCTACACTGCATGATATAAATATTTAGTTCCAACTGAAAAGTGGATCCTCACACACATTTAAAAATAGTGTAACTATGTAAAAATGTGGCAAAGTAAGCACTAATTTATTTATTTTCTTTTTAAATTTTAAGGTTGTCAATGTAGATACATTTTAATCTAAAACTTTCAGACTGTTTGCAATGAAGATTTATCCTTAAGAGAATAGGACGAGATCATAGAGGCTACAGGGGGAGAGAGAGAGAGAGAGAGAGAGAGAGAGAGAGAGAGAGAGAGAGAGAGAGAGAGAGAGAGAGAGAGAGAGAGAATGCAGTTGCTTGCCAAAATTTTAAAATCAATAATGAAGTCATGCATTTAAAAGTATATATGACAACACTGTTGACCACCCAAAACGCAACACTCTGAAGAAAGCAGGTGAAATTTGAGCCTTGCGTCTGTGATGAAAAGATATGCACATTAACAGCATTTCAGTGCTTGCAGCACCAGGAAGCACCATATTAAGAGGGAATGGACAGCCCTGTTGACTTACTGTAATAATTCTTCCATGTTGTTGTTCAGCATAAGCAGTTTCGGTATGCCTTGTGCAAGACAGAAAGCATCTTTAAGGCATGTTTCAGAGTTCAATTGAGAAGGAATAGATGCCTATAGGGATTGTGGATTATCCTTGAGCGAATCAGTGACCGTGTCAGATGTAACAAAGCAACTGCAGATCTGTAATCACTGAATGACAGAACGGCACACACCTCACTGCATCACTACACGTGATGACAGGAATATTGTGCAGATGGCAGTGATGATCACTCTGCCACACCATGAACTATACTATCTACATAAGTTCTAAAAAAATCACATTTAAGTGGCAGAGAGTTGATCAAACTGTTTTAATGATACTTATCTACTGTTCCATTCTCCAATAGCATGCAAGAAAAAGGAGCATTAAATCTTTCCGTGTTTCATCTGATTTCTCTTATTTTATTATGAAGATCATATCTCCCTATGTACGTAGGTGGGTGCTAACAAAATATGTTCACAAATAAATCTCAACGCCATTCTTCTAATGATTTCCATCCCAACTCCTGTATCATTTCCATGACACTCTCCTATATTGCGATAATAAAAAATGTGTTGCCCCTGTCTGAACTTGTCAGTTTCATTTGGTGGGAATGACACAATATGCAGCAACACTCCAAAAAGGGGAGCACTAGTATAATGTACACAGTTTCTTTGGTAGAACTGTTACATCTTATAAGCGTTTTGCCAATAAAACGTGGCCTTTGGTTTGCCTTCCCTACAATATTTACTGTATGTTCTTTCCAATTAGGGTTGTTTGTACAGTAAACTCTTGATTATCCATGGTAATTGGGGAATCCAAAAGCGTGGAAAATCGAATTTTGTGGATAATCCGCAAGTATACAGTAATGTGTTATGGTAGTCCAAAAACAAAAATTAATTACTATGTCATAATTAAAATCAATCATCAAATAATTATAATAAATTTTACTTAATTCATCTATTATGTATGAAAATGCTGTACTTACAAATCCAGTTTTACATTACAGTGCACTACTTTGAAATAAAATAGTCCTGAATTGACTTCTATCTCATTGTGGTAGTTTGTCTTTTATATTCGCACTGTGAATTTTGCGCAGCACCAACTTGTCACAAGGAGGAGCATCTTCTTGCTGTTCAAGGTAATCCAGTAACCCATGAGCCCATTTAAGTGCTGATGCATGACTGATGACTGTTTCTGATCTAGTTCATTCATCTACGCCTGTTACTGCTGGTGTCTATTTATTAATTCGTTTTAATCCTGGTGGGCGAGCGGGACTTTCGGTGGGGGAAATGGGGTTTTCCAGATTAGGATACTGGTAGCCGCATGCATTCTAAGAATTTGCTGCCTGGCCAGTCAGAGTAGTCCTGTGCAGTGCTCTGGGTCGTTCAGTTCTTAGAAACATGAAGTATTGCACTGTAATTAGCAAAATCGCAATCTTATACAGTAGATACTGTACTGTACGGCCGTTTCTCTAAAAATGTTTACGGAAAATAAAAATTGGACATGGTCTGTCAATTTAAAAGTTGTGTTTTAGAGATTTAACAAAATTGTGACATGGCCTGTAGTAACCTCTAGCGGCATGCGGCAGTGGGAACCATCAGGACTCCCGTGCTCGCTAATCAGGTCATCGACACACTATATGTACTCTATCTTTTGCAACAAATAGGTAGTGCAGTCCAAAATTATCCCTGACAGAGAATCCCACTCACAGGCAAAAGTATTTTTTCAAAAAAAGGAGAGAGAGAGAGAAGGAGGCTGCGGATAACCCGCAAAGCGCTTAATCCACTTGAGGATAATCGAGAGTTTACTGTAGTTGTAAATCCTAGGTATTTAGTTGAAATCATGGGCTTTAGGTTTTACTGGTTTATCATGTAAATGAAGTTTATTGGATTTCTTTTAGTTTTTATATGGATGACTTTACACTTATCAATATTTAAGGTCAATTGCCAATATTTTGCACCATGCAGATATCTTATCTGAATCATTTTGCAGTTGCTTTAGGCAGTGGTGGTGCTAGGCGGCAGCGACGTCGGCCATCACCGACAGCCTCGCGCTTGTGGGGGCCTCGCAAAACATTGTTAAAATTTTGGTTTTTTGTTTCTTTTTTTTATATTTGATTTTTAATGGCACTTTAAAACATCTAGGATATGTAGCGACGACCTACATCTAACTTACACTAGCTTAACCAATGGACGAACACAACATCTGTACCCAAGGGTGGGATTAGACCTCCGACGAGAGCGACCTTGCTCACCGTGGTTTGATGGCTTAGTGCGCTCGGCCATTCCCGGCCGGCAGCTATTTAGTTGTCCGTACTTATTTCCGTATGAGTGCCGCATTGATGGAATTTTTAGTTACATGGTGCGGCTCTGTAGCACAGTGGTGGAGTGCCAGACTACAAATCCAAAGGTCCCGGGTTCGATCCCCGACAGGTCCTAGGATTTTTATCTGTCACTTTCCACTTCTTTCACCTCTGGCAATATTGCCCATGTGAAAAATACCGAGTAGCACTGTGCTTCGGAACCCACGTTAAGCTGTAGGTCCCCCTATAACTGGCTGGGTAAGTCAGTTCGAAGGTCGGAGGAAGGCAACGGCATACCACCTCCAAACAGGACCATGCCTAGTAAAGCACTGTGGTGTTCAAACCAATCTTCGGATTGTTGACTGCTTTACCTTTTACTCGCAAAATAATTTCTTCAGTACATTTTAGAAAACGATTTGGAAGAAGTATATCCAACTGTTTCTATAAAAATCAGAATCATGCTCACAGTTCCAGTCCATACAACTTCGGCCGAGAGAAGCTTCTCAAAGAAGCACAAAGAGCCAAGATAGACTATCTGCGTTGTCAGTACTATCAATTGAAGATGAAATAGCGCTTAGTATTAATTATGATGTGATCTTAAAAAAATTCAGTCAGGTGAAAAGCCAAAAAGTTTCTCTATTTTAATTTGAGTTTATTTATTGTAATTTTTGTCATTGCAATAATACTTTTATATTATACTAATATAATTTTAGTATAATGATTGATATATAATTCAGCTCATATTATTTAACATTTTATTCCTTACTGAAAATATGAAAGGGGCCTCGCAAAGACGAGTTCGCCGACGCCCAGTTTTCGTCTAGCGCCGCCACTGGCTTTAGATCAGTGTTTCCCAACCTTTTTGAATACACGATCCCCTTCCAACTAAAAGTATTTTGCAACCCCTGTGCGTTATTTCAAAGGCAATGTATTTAATTTTCTTATGTTCAGACAACTTTCTTGTAAAAGCAATAAAAACTTTGGTACTGTACATTATTCACTAAATTTTAGTCCAATTTTCTGAAAGATATAACAAGGTTTCGTACTGTAGGTAAAGCTCGAGAGTGTATTATGCTCATTGAGCGAGGCCCCACTTAAGAACATTTCCAGGAATCTGGAGCTCCTTTTGACAGACGCCGACTGTATTTAATCCCAGAAAACTCCCTGAAGTTCACACCTTATTTTGCAAGGTTAGACTGAAATATAAATTCATAGTCCTTGGTAAACAAGAGATCCTGCTACTCAGTATCCCTTACAACTGATTGCAGGTTCTGTTTCATCTTCTTATATTAGGTGAAATAACTTTTAGCTATCACATGGTAGCTGAAAACAGTCTACAGGCTTAACATTTATTCATTGTTAACACAGTGTATTTATTACAAAACAACCTTTGTTATATTCAACTGAGAATTAATGATCAAGAGGGAATCGCATATTTTTAATGTAGAATACATTTCACTTTTCTTAGGTACATGTTTTTGCACTACGGAACACCTAGCATTCAGATGTGCACTGGTCTGGTTGTTTTATGGTGCAACTACTTGCCCCTGGGGGCCACAACCCACAGGTTGAAAAATACTGCATTAGATGATCTAGTGACTTTATTAACCTGTAAATGATAGCATTACTCACAGTCAATCTAAGAGAGATGCTCAGATTGTCTCCTAAATTCTTTATAAAGATAAGGAACACTAGGGGCCCTATAACAATTCCCTGGGGAACATGAAACATCACTTTTGTTTAACGCAATGACTTTCAATCAATTAGTACATATTGTGTCCTTTCTGACATTAAATCATGAATCCAACTGTATAACTGTGGTGATATTCCACAAGCACACAATTTTATCAGAAGATGTGTGTGCAGTACAGGGTCAAAAGCCTTCTGAAAATATAGAATCAAATTGAGATCCCTTGTCCATAGTATTCATTTTGTGTGTTTCACAAGAATGACACTTTCTGAATCTGTGTAGTTATGGGTTCATGCGTCAGTGAGGAAAGTACATGTTCTAAAATCCTGCTGCAAATTGACATTAATGATACAGGTCTGTAATTCTGTCCTTTCTTGAACAATGGAGTGACAGTGTAACTCTTAAGTCTTTGGGACCGGAAGACTTGCTTTTGTTAATGATTCAAGTTGCTTCAATACTTTAGGGCAGTGTTTTTCAACCTTTTCGAGTATGTGACTTCCTTCCAAGTAAAAATATTCTGGCGACCCCCCCCCCTCTCCTCACAAACTTTACCAAATTGTTATCTCAAATGAAACAAATTTGATCTTCTTTCTTTTAAATTGTTGGGAAAAGTTGTGTATTTTTCACAATATCCAATTTTTCCACGGTTTCCAACAGTAAAATATATTTTACTTAACATGTTTGCTGCGGTCACCAGTGTGGGCCGCTAACACTGTATAAGCACATGTGCGCCGAGAGCTGAAATCGGAGCCCTGAGAAACCTGTAATATTGAAAGTGAATATAACGTCTGTACAAAAGGTGGTGCTAAGCTGCATGCCAATTATGTGATAAATGCAGCAAAGTCTCTGACTTATAAGCGTCATATGCATTTATTGCAAACAATTCTAACAATGCCTCTGATTTATTGCAAACTGGGAAGAAAATTAGATTCAAACAAGTGATAAATCCACTTCATTGAGAAAGAATTATACTGAAAACACCAAAAGTTTTATCAAACGAAGAAAAAGAAACAGGTCTCATCTGCAATGTGGTGCTATGGAAACCTAATTCCATACAACAAATTTGCAACATGTATAGGAGATGTTTTTATATCAAACCACTAATGATAAAAGCACACAACTGCAGACAGGAAAATTTTATGTGATTTTTTTTTTTTTTTTTTTTTTTTTTTTTTTTTTTTTTTTTTTTTTTTTTTTTTTTTTTTTTTTTTTATGACCTGTACTAACACGGGTGCACAGCCAAACTAACTAAACCAAGTGCTCAACTAGCATGCCGCTTATAAGCGTCGGCAGCTCTGGTGTGTTGATCGCGGAAACGCTTATAAGTGTCAGCCACAGCAAACGTGTTAATGAGGGTTTCACAAGACTGAAAAGCGAATTAAAAAAGCGGAAAAAAACATCCCCCTGTGTAGCAAATTTGTAAAGAAGTAGATTTTTTAAGTTGTTATTATTATTATTATTTTTTCTTTTTTAATTTTTCAGAATTAATTACAGGGAAGCATCGAGACAGAGCAGTCCTAATCATCATCTTCCGTATGTGCAAGAAAGAATTTGTACTTTTCACATTGCTGTCAAGTATACAGCTTTCTCTTATTTGTACTGAATTAGTAGTAGTTGTAGAATGTTTCACACAATGAAAAAGTATCATAGGTCTTATTAATTAAAACACATATCTTACACAAAACAAAATATTCTTACAAAAGAAAGCAGTTGCAGAATGTTTCTCAGAAGACTATAACTAAAACATCTCACAATGCAAAATCTTACATTCATTCTGCATGTATTTGTACTGGAATAAGAACTAAAATAAAATTGGCAGAGCTTGCAGTATCTTCTGTTTTAGCCAGAGTTTAGTTATTACAAAGATTTCAGCTTCCAACCTAACTTTTTTTTACCATAAAGCTCTCTTCTGAAAAGAGCTAGCTCAATTTATTACAGTACTAACTGTTGGTTGTTCTATCCTCACTCTTCAGAAGGTTGGATAGTGTAAATTTTGTTGCTTTGCTGTATGTTGTCAGATCCAAATTAAAAAGTAAAGTTTTCCAATGTTGGCGGACTGTTTCCGACACTGTCCAACCTTCTTACCGAATTTCATTTTAATGTAGTTTGAATGGATAACACACATACATAATTGGGTATTTTGTCTGACTTGCATTCATAGAATGCACTTCTGTATCAGTGGACATACGTATTTGACTGCTAGATATTTGTACTTTTGTGTGTGTTCTTGTATTATTTGCTACATTACAGAAGTTTTTACATTGTATGTTGCAACAGACAATCTCCGTCCTCTGTAAAGTACTGCCAAATATGTGACTTCGGTTTTCGTGTATCCATATTTCAATCACAATCACAGGAGTGTTGCCTGTTAGCAACAGCAGCTAGTTCAAGTGACTGAGCATTTGCTGCCCCCCCAGTCAAGGCAACCTCAACACTGTGCCGGGTCTCACGAGCTTCTCGACAATTGCATGAACACTGGCAGCTCGAGAAATTCTCGGTGTGCTTGAGTCGCTATCACACTGACTTTCAATTTTTGCAAAAACATAAATACCAATAATTAAAACAGCTGCTGCATCTGTCAGTGTAGCTCAGGTGGCAGTGTTCTGGCGGCACAACCATAGAGTCAGTGGTTCAAATCCCGCTGTGATAGGTATTATTTTTTGTTTTTGAATTCAGTTATATAAAACAAAGGGATCTCTAATACCACGTGTTGCGTCAGCTTTTATTTATGTGTACGACACCTCGTCATCACCTGATGGCCACTTTGCAAAAACAGCGCCATAGCTCTTCACAAACTGAACACTCAAACACTACTGTCATTAGCTAACAGTGAAGCCCCCCCCCCCCATTTTTTTATTTTTATTTTTTTTATTTGAAACCACAGTAACAACCTTTTATTAAATACAGAGTTACAAATATGCAAAAACATTTGCACTTTTCATAAAAGTTACCATTCAATATTAAAATTGAGTAATTATTCGAACACAATGAAAATAAATAAAAATCTGTGAAGAAATGATGCTAACCACCGACCCTATGGTTACAATGCCACAACGCTACCACCTAAGCTACACCAACAGATGCTGGAACTGATTTAATTATTGGTACTTCGAGAACTTGCAAAACTTTGAAGTAAATTTTCTCAATACATTTTGAGAGTTTTGTCAAATGGCTTTAGCCAGATCTGTCATAAATAACACGTTCGCTGCGGTCACTTGTGCGGGCCGGTAACACTCAAGGCGGACGCCTGTAAGCTCACGTGCACTGAGAGCTGAAATCATATCCCTGCAAAACCTGTAATATTGAAAGCGAATATAACGGCTGCGCAAGAGGTGGTACTAGATATAGAAATACAAGTATGCTTTAGCTGCATGCTGATTATGTGATACATGCTGCAAGCTGTCCGACACTTATAAGCATCATATGCATTTATTGCAAACAATTCTAACAACGCATCTGATTTATTGACTTTATTGCTAACTATGCGATTAACCTGCTTCATTGAGAAAAAAATTGAAGTCGGGAAAATACCAAAAGGTTTATCAAATGGAGAAAAAGGAACATGTCTCATCTGCAATGTGGTACTATGGAAACCCAATCCCATATAACAAATAAGTTTGCAAGGTTTTTATAGCAAACTACTAAAGACAAAAACGCACAACTACAGACAGGAAAACTTTACATGTTTTTTTTTTTTTTTTTTTTTTTTTTTTTTTGAATACTCAGCTATCGAACGCACCACTTATAGGCGTTGGCAGCTCTGGTGTGTTGATCGATGAAACGCTTTTAAGCGTCAGTTGCAGCAAACGTGATAATGGCTATTCTTTGAATGTACTCTTTAATTATCTTCCTTTCCTTATAACTTTACAGAAATCCATTGCTATCGCCTGCATCCATGTATGCTTCAGAGCTCAAATTTGTCAACACTACTGTCAGATTTCCAGGAATTTCCTGAAGCTGAGTGGAGTATGTTTTGCATAATGTGACAGGTTTTTACCCATCACAGTATATATGATCTCATAGTTATTGAGTTATATGTTGTACAGTTTTATAATTTTTCAGTTATATATTCATTTGTCCAAGGGCTGTATATCAGTGAAATTGGTTGCGAACATAGTTAGTTGTAAAGAAGTGATAGATGAAAACCTGATGCGTGATGGGGCGGTTCTCCATGAATGCTACGTTATTGTCCTTGTATCTCATGACAATTTCTAAAGTACATTCATATGTATCTGTGTATTCTATCTGTTAAATTTCCTTTCACTACAATTTGTAGTGTAGAAATTATACACTGCAATGCCATAGTTCTGCTCGATGAACAGCGGAAAAGTAGTAAGATAGAAACTTTTTTCCCCTCTCATTATTCTGATATGGTTGTCAGTGAGAAAAAGTTCAATAAAGGTTTGAAATTATGTTTAAAGTTTTGTTGCAAGTCGCTAAGCACTGTCATACTCATACAGTGTATTTATGAAGTCTTGTCGCATGATGTGACAATTTCTTGCAACTCCTATTCTTTTTGACATTATACCTTCTGAACCATGTGTCATATGTGGTTCTTTCTTGTACAGCAGTTATCATCTCACATTGTTGAAATCAGTCAAGTGGTTTAGGAGAAAATGAGCAGAAATATCGCTTAATGCACAAGTTTTTAACTCATCTCATTATTTATGATGTTATATCTCGTAAACTATGTGTTGTACGTGATTCTTACACTTACGGCGACTGTCTTCATAGATTGTAGCTTATGTATACAAAATTTCATAAAGATTGGAATAAAACTAGATTTAAATGCAATATGTCCACACAAACACTCTGATATATAAAGATGCATGTAGAAAGTTTGATATCCAAGTACTGTAATATCAATAATGGAGGATAGGTAACAACTCGCAATAAACAGGCTCGCTAAGCTGCTGACAGACACGAAAATAGATAATCACATTCACATAATTTAAATTTTCGGCCAAGACCTTTATCAGAAAAAGAAACACAGGGGAAGGATGCCAGGTAAAGTTGGGGATGGAAAGTTCCACATTGCACAATGGATTTTATAGCCTCTGATAGGTGGGAATTTGAATTGATGCAATGAATACAGATAAAAAGTAATTTAGGGGTATATTGTAAGTGGTGACACACAGTTGTAAGGAAGACACGAGATATGCGATAATGGGTAAGGAAGGAAGGAGGTGGGAGGGGGGGAGGGAAGATGTTAGGCATAGAGTGCAGGGATGTGAAGTTAGCTTAGGTTGAGGCAACGATGGTTGCGGGACCATAGAATGTGTTGAAGGGAGAATTACCATTTGTACACTTCAGAAGAGCTGGTGGCGGATGGGAGGATCCAGATGGCTTGGGTAGTGAAGCAGTCATTGAAATCCAGAGTTCTGTGCTCATCTGAATGTTGTGCTACAGGGTGGTCTATCTTGCTTTTTGCCACAGTTTGTCAGTTGCCATTCATCTTGACGGACAGCTGGTTCGTTGTCATACCGATTTAAAATGCTGTGCAATGATTGCAGCGGAGTTGGTATATCACATGGCTGCTTTCATAGTTGGCCCGACTTCTGATTTTTGGGAGGGGAGGGGGGGGGGGAGATAAGCCTGTTATGGCAGTGGAGTAGGAAGTGCAGGGATATGATCCTTGTGGTAAGGGGTTGGGGTTGAGGGTGGCAGAGGGATGGACTAGGATGTTGGGGGGTTCGGTGGGCGACAGAACACCACTTTAGGAGGGGTCGGAAAAATTTTGGGTAGGATGTCCCTCATTTCAGGGCATGATGACAGATAATCAAAGTCCTGATGAAGGATGTGATTAATTTATTCCAGCCCGGAGTGGTATTTGGGTGACAAGGAGGACCCTCTGTTAGGTTGGTTGGTTGGGGGAGGATTGGTGGTGTGTGGGATATGGCACAGGAAATCTGTTTGTGGACTACGTCAGGAGAGCAATGTCTGCATGTGACACTTTGTGGCACTTTTGGCATAATGGGTAAGAGACTTCTCATCACTGCAAATTCACTGCCCATGGCTAGCAAAGCTGTCTGGGAGGTTTTTTTATTTTATTTGGAATGGATGGCAGCTATCAAAGTGCCGGTAATGGTAGTAATTAGTGGGTGTAATGTGGACGGAGGTGTGGATGGAACTGTCAGTGAGGTGGAAGTTAACATCAAGGAATGTGACTTGCCGGGTTGAGCAAAACCAAGTGAAACTAAACTGATTGGGGGGGGGGGGGGGGGGGTGAGGAGGAATTTAGGTTGTGAAGGAATGAGGATAGGGTGTCCAAATCATGAAAATATCATCAATGAACCTGAACCAGACCAGGGGTTTGGTGGTTTGGGAAGCTGGGAAGGTTTCCTCTAGACGGCCCATAAATAGGTTGGCATAGGAGGGGATGGGATTGTCCTGGAGCAACTTGTAGGTGGAGGAATCAGACAATTGACCTTGAGCTTCTGACACATAATCACTATGATTCATTACAACAGTGGTGGAACCCTTGCCTGCAGGGAGGATGATTAGGTTGGCATCTGTTTTGAGGTTGTGTAAGACTGTCCTACCTTCTGCCAAAGATTGGTGTTATTAGCATGGGACTTGGGGAAGGATGGTGATAACAATTTAGATGTGAGGAATTCCTGGAATGTGACTAGAGGGTGGTTAGGGGGGCATGATGGTTGGATGGTAGTATGAATTGGGAGAGGCAGGGTTTTATGCTGGAAGTAGATTGGTTTTGATTTGAGGGATTGATGGCGAAGTAGTTTTATCCACAGTAGGGATCAGCAGGAGGAGAGACCTGTGGATAGGACTGAAAATTCTGTGAGGTTAAGGATTTTTGCAGAAAGGTTAACTACAGTATTTTGTGATTGTTTAAGCTTTGGGAATTGTGGATTGTTGGTGGGGGGGTTTTGGGGGATGTTCAAGCGGAAAAGGTGTGCGAGGCAAGTTGTAGGTGCTATGAGGAGTTCAAAGGGGGGGGGGGGGGGGGCTCTTTGGGTGTAGCGCCCTCATTGCACCTACACCTTGCCTCGCAGACCTTTTCCTCTTGCCACATCCCCAAAACTCCACACCAGCAATCCACAATTCCCGAAGCCTAAACAATCTCAGAATCAACTCGAAAGAAGTTTCAGTTCTATCCAAAGGTCTCACCTTCAGCCCCATGGTGGACTTGTCAAAGACCACCTCTTTTTCTGTCCATCCCTACAGTGGTAAAACTACTTTGCCACAAATACCTTGATTCAAAGCCAATCTAATTCCAACACTGAACTGTGCCTCTCCCAATTCATACCACCATCCAACTGTGACCCTCCCTCACTTCCCCCTAACCACCCTCTGGTCACATTCCAGGAATTCCTCACATCCAACTTGGCATCATCATCCTTCCCCGACTTCCTTGCTAAGAACGCCAACCTTTCAGCAGAAAAAAAGTACAGCCTTAGACAACCTCATAACAGATCCCAACCTAATCATCCTCCCTGCAGGCAAGAGTTCTGCCAGTGTTGTAATGAATCACAGTGATTGCGTGACAGAAGGCCTATGTGAATTGTCTTATTCCTCCACCCACAACTTGTGCCAGGACAACCCCATCCCAAAAGTCCAAAATGACCTACAATCACTGCTAAAATCTTATGGCCCTTCCCAGAACCTCTCTCCTGGATCCACGTCCCTCCTCACCTCGACAACACCCCGCACACCGACATTTTACATGCTCCCCAAAAACCTGTAAAACTAACAATCCTGGATGCCCAATTGTGGTTTGTTACTGTGCTCCCACAGAAAGTATTTCAGCCCTTGTTTACTAGCATCTCCAACTAATTGTTCAGAACCTAGCCTCCCACATCCAAGATATCAACCACTTCCTTCACAGAGTATCCTCTATATCCACCCCTTTACCTCCCGGATCCTTATTTGTCACTGTTGATGCTACTTTGCTGTACACCAATATCCCACATGCCCATTGTCTTGTTGTTCTTGAACACTACCCTTCTCAATGTCCTTCAGACTCCAAGCCCTTACAACCCATACCAATTACATCCTAATAAACAATTACTTTTCCTTTGAAGGAAAAGTATACAATCAAATACGCAGCACAGCCATGGGCACCCGTATGGCACCCTTCTATGCCAACCTATTTATGGGCCGTCTACATGAAATCTTCGTAGCTTCCAAAAAGCCAAATCCCCTGATCTGGTTCAGGTTCATTGATGATATCTCCATTATTTGGAGTCAGGGCCAGGAAACCCTATTCATGTTCCTTCACAACCTAAATTCCTTCTCCCCCATCAGTTTCACTTATTCCTTCCCAAGCCAGCACGTCACCTTCCTGAATGTTAACCTGCATCTCACTGACTGCTCCATCCACACCTCCATTCACATTAAGGTAAAGCAGTCAACAATCCGAAGACTGGTTTGAACACCACAGTGCTTTACTAGGCATGGTCCTGTTTGGAGATGGTATGCCGTTACCTTCCTCCGACCTTCGAACTGACTTACCCAGCCAGTTATAGGGGGACCTACAGTTTAACATGGATTCTGAACCACGGTGCTACTAGGTATTTTCCACATGAGCAATACTGCTAGAGGAGAAAGAAGTGGAAAGTGACAAAAATCCTAGGACCTGGCAGGGATTGAACCCACGACCTTTGGATTTGTATTCTTGCACTCTACCACTGTGCAGCCGAGGCGCACCCTTTCACATTAAACCTACTAATTACCACCAGTACCTTCACTTTGATACCTGACATCCATTCCACATCAAAAAAATCCTTCCCATACAGCCGTGCAACCTCTTGACGGCAAATTTGTAGTTATGATAAGACCCTTACCCATTATGGCAAAGGCCTCACAAAGGCTTTCACAGACAGACAGACATTACCTTCCTAACCTAGTCCGCTAACAGATTTCCTGTTCCATATCCCACACACCCCCAATCCTCCCCTCAGCCCCAGCCACCAAGGAGTGTCCTTTTGTCACCCAATACCACTCCTGAGTGGAACAACTTAAGCACATCATTCATCAGGGCTTTGATTGTCAGTCATCATCCCCTGAAATGAGAGACATTATACCCAAGATTCTTCTGACCCCTCCTAAAGTGGTGTTCCGTCACCCACTGTAACCCCCCCCCCCCACCCAACATTTTAGTCTATCCCTCTGCCACCCTCAACGCCAATCCTTTACCACAGGAATAATATCCCTGTGGAAGCCCCCAATGCAAAACCTGCCCAATCCAACCACCTGCATTTCCTATTCTAGTGTCGTCAGGCTTATCCCCCCCATCAGAGGTTGGGCCACCTGTGAAAGCAGCCATGTGATTTACCAACTCTGCTGCAATCATCGCACAGAGTTTTATATTGATATGACAATGAACCAGATGAACTGCGCAGATGGGAGTTGTGCTTTCAACACCCATTATCATGTATCTCGTGTCTTCCTTACAACTGTGTCACCACTTACAATATCCTCTTAATTACATTTTATTTTTTCCATTCTTCCTTAACTTTATTTTTCATTTTTTTTCCTAATTTTGTTTTTCCTTATTCTTATTTCAAATCCCACCCCTTACTCCCTCTCCCACACTTCCCTACCCCCCGTTTTATCCTTTTTCTGCCTCTTCCCTTCACTGCATTCATTGCAGCAATTCAAATTCCCACCTATTAGAGCCTTGAAAATACACCATGCAACGCGGAACTTTCCATCCCCACCTTTACCCGGCATCTTTCCCCCTCCACTCCCCACCTCACTTCACTTCACAGTCTAGATGCTTGTGCCATTGGAGTGGTCGGACATGGTGTTTGTATGTATATAGCTGTCTGATTGCGTGAATGTGTGTCTTTTTCTGATGAAGGCCATGGCTGAAAATTTAAGTTGTGTGAATTTGATTATTTTCATGTGTGTCAGCAACTCAGTGAGCCTCTTTACAGTGTTAGCTATACTCCATTATTGATATTCCTATCGGATTTTCCATCAAAATCCAAGTAATTTACAACTGTGCCTTTCTTATTTACCTGTTGCAACTCAGCATATGTTCTTGCAGTGAATTGTAAATTATCATCATTATATTGTGTCAGTGCAGTCATACATAGATATTTTTTGTACATTTATTGAGTCTATACCAATATTTATGCAGTATGCCTGTCACCCTTTGCAACACCCTAATGACCTAGGTTGTGATAACACTCTTCCATCCCCTTTGTCCTCACTCTTCTCTGATAAAGGAATTAACTTCCAACAGTTTGTGTTGCACACTTATTTTCATCTTTTTGTGTGTGACTATTGGCCATACGGAGCTGATCAGTGTTTTGTCCACAAGTGTTTTAATACAGAATGAAAAAGACTGTGCTAGATACTTGTTTATTTGGTTAATATGGACATTCTTCACAGAGATGATAAATTATTAATCAAGTTTTCCTCTCCCTTAATTGTCTGAATAATTTCCTTTAGTGCCTCATTTCTCCAATCTCATCATCAGCAGAGCTAGTTGGCATATAAACCTGTACTATTGTGGTCGATATTGGCTTCGTATCTATCTCGACTACGATAATGCGATCACTGTGCTGCTCATAGTAGTTTACCCGCATTCCGTTTCTTATTCATTACCAGACTTACACCTGTAATACCCCAAAATGAATTCGTATTTATAATCCTGTACTCACCTGACCAGAAATCCTGTTCCTCTTTCCACCAAACTTCACTAATCCCCACTGTAACTTCAACCTATCCATTTCCCTTTTTAAATTTTCTAATTTCCCTACCCAATTAAGGGATCTAATATTCCACACACTGATCCGTAGAATACTTGTGTGGTCTTCCTGATGATTACATCCTCCTGAGTAGTCCCCGTCCGGAGATCTGAATGGGGGTCTACTTTACCTCTGGAATATTTCACCTGAGAGGATGCCATCATATATTCATACTGTAGAGCTGCATGTCATCGGGAAAAGTAATGGCTGTAGTATTAGTAGGAAGTGAATATCCTGTGTGGCTAAGGAATAAGGCAGTATTAGAGAGAGAGAGAGAGAGAGAGAGAGAGAGAGAGAGAGAGAGAGAGAGAGAGAGAGAGGGGGGGGGGCCTTTAGTGAAGATCTAATTACTGCCAGTTTCTATTAAGTGTTAAGTGGGTGTGCAGCACCAAAATAGTTGCTTGCGTCTGAGTATGCAGGTAAATGGATGGCTTGATACTGAAAATTTTTGTTTGCTAGCTAGAGGAAATTAAAGACCTAGTGCCCTCTTTTTTCAAGTCCTAAACCTTGGTTCCCAGTTGCGGATTGGCCCAAGGATTTTTTTTTTTTTTTTTTTTCCTTTCTTTCTCCTCCTACAATGTCTGTGTGTTAAAGTGGTAGTTTTTGTTTATTTTATTTTAACTGGAAAAAGGGGGGAAAATGATATGGCTTTACTTATATTATGATTCAGATAAAGGAAAAAATGTACTTACCTGCAGTTTAAGAGTTGTGGTTCTCCTGACAAGGACAGTTTGTCACTATTATAAAAATGTCATTTTTTATAATATGTCACACTAGAAGGCTGATTTCAAAGGAAAATAGTTTTTAAAAAACTGATGCACATTAATTTTAGGTAATGACTGGGTTATTGGGCATGATAAGTCTGAGTGGAGGGGATATATAGTGTTACAGAATAAACTACATTTTCCATCTGAATCAACTGGAGTTTATCAAAGCATTAATTTGCATACAAGCAGCCTAGCAAAGCAGTGGGGAGGTACTGAACAGAATTGGGGAGAAAAGGAATTTTTGGCATACCTTGACTAAAAGAAGGGATAGATTGGTAGGACACATTCTTAGACATCAAGGAATTGTTAATTTAGCGTTGGAGGGAAGTGTGTGGGGAAAAAAACGCAGGGGAAGACCAAGAGATGGATACAGTAAGCAGATTCAAGTGGATGTAGGTTGTCGTTCTTATGTGGAGATAAAGAGGCTTGCTCAGGATAGGGTATTGTGGAGAGCTGCATCAAACCAGTCTCCGGACTGAAGACCAGAACAACAACAACAACAACAACAACAACACACACTATATAAACACTGTTTTGTGTATAAACTCCGCTTGTATTATATTTTGTTTCAATTATTGCTGTTGATCTGTTAATGTTTGAAGTTCTGTAGAAGCAGATACATGTATTCATTTTGGCTTTGTAATAATGGCCAATAAAAAACAAAGTGAACTTCAAGACTGATGTGTTATGTGAAATTATTTAATTACTATTTTCACTCTCATGTTTAATACATGAAATAGAGAAGATGTCTGTCTTGGTGGCGCAAGAGTTTGAGAAAGTTTCGAGGCACATGTAGTGGGAAATTAATTTTTTTGTTTACAACTCGCTACATGATATCCCAAGGTCGCTACAACTTATTGCGACAGATATATACTATATTCTTCATTGCTTATTAGGAAAAGGTGATTTATTTGTCATTTGTATTATTATAATTATTTTTTTTTTTGTAAAACTTTGTAGAACTGAATTGTAACTGCTGTTCAGCTGATCCACTCTTGCATTCTAAGATGGGCTCGCGAGTATGATGCCGTCGGCGCCCAATATCCTGTGCTGCTGCATCAAGAGCTGACCACTAAAAACTTGTAGGCCGCAAGCAAAGAATAATGTTTTCAATGTTTGGGGGGGGGGGGGGGGATGAGATGTTATTCCTTGCTCACAATTACAACCTATACTGTCTATTTTCATTCCGTCTGATGGTAGCCTCTTTCAGTGTAAATTAAATATTAACTTACCGGTCTAATGAAAAAATTGCTGCCATAAGGAAATGATTACTGGTACAATCATAAAGATCAGCACATGAAATATAGGACATCGATCTAGCTAAAGGTAATTCCTGGATGTTTAAGGAAAAATGTTGCTTATGGATCTTAGTGAAGGGTTCATTAACTTCTGTCAGAAGTGATTTGAAGTTGCAATCAGTGTGATTAAACATTCCCAGGGATTCATTTAGTTAAGACAGCAAAACGGCTCCATAACGATGGTGCAATGAAGTGATATATTTTTTTTTCTTTATTATTAAAAAAAGATATAGATGTGGTATAAGCCGCTCATTTTGTTTCAAATGTAGTATACTTTATCAAGTAACTGCTGAGATACCAAATTAGTTCATGACCAATGGGAAAAGGAAATGTAATTATGAGCAGTCCTGATGGGAGCTGTTTTATTTGTGATGATTTAGTTGGCCGAATCATTTAATGATCCTGAGGGAGTAATATAAACAGCAACGAAATGTACGTGTGCTAAAAGTTAGGATCGGTAACTATTTATCACAACTATTTTACTTTCTTACGTTCTACCGTAGTTGTAAAAAAATAAAGTAAAAAAGAAGCAGTTATTGATACAAGGATTTGGGGTTCATTAAGAAACTGACTGCCCCATACTATACGGTAATTAAAGTCAATTTGAATTACATTATGTTAACGAGGAATACATCGAGTATCCGACGTCTCTGTTTTCGAGTGACAAAAAGGGGGAATACTATTTGTAGTGAATTAGTTTCAATAAGTCACCCACGCCTGAAGGGGCAGAGCTTTGAATCAATTATCACAATTTATGGTTCAGAATCAAGGTGGCAGTGGTGCTGTAGGGTTTATTTTGAATAATAATTCAAAAGACAGCTAGTGGGTGTTACGACTAGGCCCATAAGTCACTCGATAACTTAAATGTACTAAATCCAAGAAGAGAATATTTTACTACAGTGTAAACTTATGGAAATAATTTTCTTTTTTTCAATAAATGGTCAAGCAATACTTGACGAAAGAAATATTCACCGCTATTCTTAATTCAGTTTCTTAATAATGTGTTGTTTTTTTTTCATTTTGTGATGATAAAAACTGTAGTTTATCAGTGGTAGTAGGTGTGGAACAATATTTTTTATTATTTTCAAAAGTTGGTATCAGGACAAAGGTAATACACGAAAAATCTCGGCACCATCTCAGGGTAGTTTACAAACATTATTTTTGTTTGTTTGTACAAAATAACAGCTGAGACTGGACAAACTGTGTAGAAGAACATACAATTGGAAACATGAAATACAGTAAATATATGGATAAGAAATACTACAATATTAGCCATTTTAGTTATTTTTAAAAGTATAAACATGAAACTATTATGAACTCTTTTAATATTGTGAACCATTCTTTGCCTTAACTTTGTACTGATCCTCACCTAATGAGTGCAAACGATAAAAGGCGAACCTAGAGTAATCTTCTGTGATGTGACATTTTCTGTAGAGGTCATTAGGAAAAATTTTCTTGTTAACATCTCGTTGCTATGTATAGGTGACCAGGGCCCAAATTATTTATTAATAAAAACCTTGTGATCTATGATCATAATTATTTTATTAAGATCTTTCACATAATACTTATGTGGACGAAAATAGAATTATGTTGACAAGCGAGATTCTGATATTTTATAATTCCATATATTACATGGCAACAGGGGGTGCACAACACACAGCATAGCTGGACCTCATTCTCTTATTAATTTTTACTCAAGAGATAAATGAGCAGCTACAAGAAGATTATACTAGCTGCACGCACAGATCTTAGGATCATTTTCCCTGTTTAATACTGAGCAAATCGGTATCCAAGGGAAATAATGTGCAGTTGCTGACACCAATAGGGCTCTTTACACCTGGGTCACCATGCAACAACACAACACTGCTTTTACTTTAACGGATTCCCAAATACACTTAACATTTTGCCCACCTCATCAACATTCTTATGACAAATTTGTAACTTGCACGTATTGATCTACAGGTAACTGAGGAGAGTCAATAAGAATTATTTTACATGAATGAACGTACCAACAGGAAATCATTAAAATCATTGACACCTAACCATTTTCTTTCACTGAAGTTCGGCAGTTCCAATGAGGTAAGCAATTTAAGATGGAAATGTGCGTAAATTGTGCGGGCTGTTTAATGCAGGTAGGGCAAATGTTCACAAAGGATAATCTGGCTGACCTACTGTTATTAAAGATGATTTAACACAAGACGTTGATGAGCCAATTTGCCAAAACGGGCTTCACTACTGATGAGCTGCATCAGAAATTTCCCCAAGTTTCAAGGTCAGTGGTTTATCAATTGTTACCAAGAAATTTGACTGCAAATAAAAGTGACCATCAGGCAGCAGAAGTATTTGATGCTAGAACCCCAAAGTTGATGCCATGACTTGACAAATGTTTAACTGTTCAAGGAGACTATGTTGAAAAAGTGTGCTTATAGTTAGTAGTTTGTGAAACAATTTACAGTCATAAATTAATTTTCTCTTACTCCATTAAAAATTGATTCTTACTTTAAAAATGACAGTTGTAACTATACTGAAAGTTATATCGTCCAAGTTATGTACTCAACGGTGGGTGGAATAACATTTATGTGCCATCAAATGAATAGTAGGGCAGTTAGCCTTAAAAATAATTGCATCTGAAGATTTCCTGGAAAGCTGATGGAGATCTGTCAGATCCATTTTGTGCTTCAGCGAGAAATCTGATGCTGTAACACTGCTCTTACTAACCAAAAACCCAATTAACAATGTATCTCCCAACCACTCAATCACTGTCATTTTTTAAATTGTATATATATGGAATTCAATGAAGCCTGTTCTGTATATCATTCTGTTGGTTTCACTAAGGTCCAAGGATTACAGCCTTTAGTGCCTAAATGTTGCCTGTGTTCTTAAATGGCACACATCATAAGTTTGTTGCTGATTTCTTCTTTATTTTATGTGGGGAATAGTAATTACAAGCAAAAAGGAGAAGTACATCAGCAGAGTAAAATTTTATTTTATTTCATGAACTTTACACTAGCTGACAGCATATTACTATTCATCTAGTTCACATACTTTGAACTCTGTGAAATAAATAGTAATTTATTGTGAAAATTTTTAAGTCAGATAAACATGGATGATTATAAATAAATTTATAAAATGGGCATTTGCCACCACAGCGAACAACCACCACCATCTGTAACATGTCTGATGAAAGGTAGAGTTGTTTTGTGAAATTTTGAATGGAGACATTGATTAAAATTTTGTTGCACAATGTGAATTGGTAATCACTGCCTTTCCATTGCAGTGTATCATGTGAAATGAACATATGAAGTCATGCCTGCTAAAAGATCACTAGCATCTCATAGCAGCCCCTGAGCTTTCTAAAAATTAATTCCCATTTATGCTCTTTATCTTCTTATCCCTCTTCCCCCTCACCTACAGAAGTCCAGACAGCTGTAAAGTCACTGGAGCATATAGCGAGTCTTAACACACTGTCGATGGTGCTAGAGCCAGATTCATTCAGCAGTGGTTGGTCAGGCGGACAGCACCCGAGTCTGACATTTGCAATGCTAAAAAAAATTTGTAGCCGCCATTACACAAACTGACTGTTGGTAACCACATAAAATGAAGAATGAAGGTTCTCCGCATTGTGCTGCTGCATAATGGGTTCAGTTCTAACTATTTGTACACAAAAAAGGGCTTTATATTTCTCACTCTCAGTTGAGCCCAACACTGCTTTCATCTGTTTTCTCTTATGCCTGCAGTGTACTCGTACTCAGCATATACTCAACATGGTGAATTTTGACGAGATCGATGTTTTCAATTCCCTGTAAGAGAAAATAGTCAATTCCAATTCAGTAGAAGCTGACTGTGTGTAAGAATCAAATGCACAAGTTTGTTTTTGGGAATAAAACATGATTTACTAAAATATTAAGTCTATCTGCTAATTTTAATATTTAATAATATTTTTGAAACAGATGAAAGTTTTCATTGTTTCAAATGAGACAGCAAACTCAATTATTGCATTCATAATTAGAAAGCTGTAATTTTCGAAAAACTTGTTAAAAACAGCAGCCCCCCCCCCCCCCCCCCCGGTGGCTTGTGTTAATTTGGTTGGTGAGACTTCTCTGGTTCATGAGATTTAATACTGTGTGCTGTTTAACTTGATGCTGAAGAACTAGTTCTGATTGTTCAAGGTAAGAAAATAAGAACAATGTATACTGTGGTGGTGGTGGTGGTGCTGGTGGTGGGGGTGGTGGTGGACATGAGGGACCAAACAACGAGGTCATCAGTCCCTTCAACCTCAAATTGTATACGCCACGGAACTCTATGAAAAATAGGTGAAAACCAAAAGACCATTACACTAGGAAGTAAAATCGACTCGTCAACAAGACTAAGACCATCCCAGGGCAGCAAATGCTACAGTGTCCGCTCCCACAGCTCCGGAAGCGACCTCTACCCTAAACCACAAGTTACTAATGGCACTGTGGTCAACGTATCACAGCTCCAGAGCAGGGAGAAATAAAGCTACATTAAAATGTAAAAGAGTGGGGGACTAGTGGGGATAAGGCTCTAAACCCCACAATCAGACAAGAATCACAAACCCACTCTCACCCCGACCAAGCGAGTCCTAGAGCTGACAATAAAATCGACTTTCACGGAGGAAGGCAAAGACGCAATCAACCATCCGTGGGTCATCCGCCAAAACTGAAGGCAATGCAGGCGGTAGGCCATAGTCGCCACGGAGTGTCGAATGGAGAGGACATTCAGTCAGAATATGAGACACGGATTGTACGGCTCCACAATCACAATGTGGTGGACTGTCATTTCGTAAAAGAAATCCATGGGTCAGCCTGCAGTGTCCAAGACGGAGGCGACAGAGGACAATTGATTCTCCCCGGGAAGGGCGGAAAGATGAACTCCAAGCTGCAGTCGTATCTTTGATGGTGCGGAGTTTATTGGAAGGGGCAGTAGCTTTCCAACTGCTATCCCATGAGGAGTGAAGCAAAGATCCGACCTGCACCCGCAGATCCGCACCCGGAATTCGAAAGGGAGATGGGCAGCGAGTAATTGCCGATCTAGCCAACCCGTCAGCCTCTTCATTCCCTGTAATACCAACATGGCTTGGCACCCAGAGAAAGGTAACGGAGCAGGCAGCACGATGAAGGTCAGCAAGGAGATCATGGATGGAAATAACTAAAGGATGGGAGGGGAAACAACGATCAATGGCCTGCAGACTGCTCATGGAGTCAGCACAGATTAAACCACGTTCCACAGCAGAATGTTTAATAAAACAGAGGGCTCTATAAATCGCCATCAGCTCTGCCGTAAACACACTGCATGCCTCTGGCAGAGAATGGCATTCCGCCCCAACAGGAGATGTAAAAGCATATCCGGAGTGGCCCGCTGTTTTCGAGCCATCAGTGTAGAAGATAGAGGCTCCCTGAAACACTTCTAGTACTGGGCGCACCAAACGCCGAAAGACCATGGGGGAAATTAAAGCTTTTGGGCCCTGGAAGAGATCTGCCCGAATTAGTGGTCATGGCACCATCCACGGAGGTGTGTGTGCAGTAAAATGGGGGGCGCAATCTAGGAAAGGGAAATGGAAATCCCGGCAAAGAGAGGCAAGCCGCAGTCCGACGAGGAGGCTTGCCCGCGGCCGGGTATCAGGGGGTCGAAGCCCTTTATATGCAAAAAGAACCTGGTAAGCGGGATGATCAGGATATTGCCGGATGGCGATGGCATAAGATGCCAGAAGCTGATGCCGCCTGACCTGAAGAGGGCAGATTCCCGCCTCAACAAGGAGACTGTCGACCGGGCTAGTCGGGAATGCACCTGTAGCCAAGCGGACACCATAATGGTGAACCGGGTTAATAATTTCAGGGCAGAAGGAGCTGCCGGGCCATAAACTTGACACCCATAGTCCAATCGGGACAAGATGAGAGCCCGATAGATACGGAGGATAGTTGTTCGGTCTGCACCCCAAGATGAATGAGCAAGGAAACAGGGCATTAAGTTTCCTCATACAACTAATCTTTAGGTGGCGAATATGGGGCACCCAAGTCAATTTTTTGTCAAAGAGAAGACCCAGGAAACGATGCTGTGCTACAACTTCCATGCGCTGATTACCCAAGAACAGTTCTGGATCAGGGTGAACTGTAGTACGACGACAAAAGTGCACCACCCTCGTTTTTGATGAGGAAAACTGGAAACCATGGGACGTAGCCCACACTGAAGCCTGCCGAACGGCGCTCTGGAGCTGACGTTCAGTAGAGGCTACTGAGTAGGAGCTGTACCATATGCAAAAGTCGTCGACATACAACGCCGGGGTTACCAGTGACCCAACACAGCTAACCAACCCATTTATGGTGATTAGAAAAAGTGTAACACTCAACACTGAGTCCTGGGGGACGCCGTTCTCCTGTATCCGAGGGGAGCTAAAGGAAGAGCCAACTCTGACACGGAACAGGCGGTGGGATAAAAACTGATGGATAAAAATTGAGGCCCCAGTCATGAAGAGAACTTAAAATATGATGACGCCAAGCAGTGTCGTATGCCTTATGAAGATCGAAGAAGACTACTACCAGATGATGTCTTTTAGAGAAGGCCTGTCTGATCGCAGTCTCCAGTCGAAGTAAATGGTCAATAGGGGATCGTCCCTCCCGGAACCCACACTGGTAAGGTGAGAGAAGTCCCCGGGATTCAAGAACCCAGCATGATCTGCGGGCTACCATCCGCTCAAGTAGTTTACAGGGGACACTTGTTAGACTTATTGGTCTATAACTGTCCAGCGCCGACGGGTCCTTTCCAGGCTTGAGGGCAGGGACCACAATACTCTCCCTCCACTGGGAGGGGAACACCCCTTGAAGCCAAATACGGTTAAAAACTTTTAGGAGAAATTGTCGTTGTGAGGGGTTGAGGTGTTTCAGCAATTGATTATGGATATCGTCAGCGCCAGGTGCTGAATCACGAGAAGAGGAGAGGGCCAGCGATAGCTCCCAGTCAGTAAAAGGTTCGTTATATGGTTCCACCTGGTGAGAAGTAAAGCCTAATTTGAAGGTTTCGGCCTGGTGTTTCTTAAGGAGAAAGATCGCCGGATATGAGGTTGTCGCTGAGACATTGGCGAAGTGAGTTGCAAGATGTTCTGCAACAACAGATAGCTCTGTGCAGACCCCATCAGGCAGGGCAAGACCAGGGACGGAAGACGGCCGCCAGCTACCTTGGATAGATCGGAGCGTGGGTGGGTGGGTGGTGGTGGACATGAGGAACCAAACAACGAGGTCATCAGTCCCTTCAACCTCAAATTGAATACGCCATGGAACTCGACAAAAAATAGGTGAAAGCCAAAAGACCATTACACTAGGAAGTAAAATCGACTCGTCAACAAGACTAAGACCAACCCAGGGCAGCAAATGCTACAGTGTCCGAACCCACAGCTCTGGAAGAGACCTCCAGCCTTAACCACAAGGTACTAATGGCACAGTGGTCAACGTATCATAGCTCCAGAGCAGGGAGAAATAAAACTACATTAAAATGTAAAAGAGTGGGGGGGGGGGGGGGGAGGCTGATGGGGATAAGGCTCTAAACCCCACAATCAGCCAAGAATCACAAACCCACTCACCCCGAACAAGCGAGTCCTAGAGCTGACAATAAAATCTACTTTCACGGAGGAAGGCAAGGACGCGATCAACCATCCGTGGGTCATCCGCCAAAACTGAAGGCAATGCAGGCGGTAGGCCATAGTCGCCACGGAGTGTGGAATGGAGAGGACATTCAGTCAGAATATGAGACACGGATTGTACGGCTCCACAATCACAATGTGGTGGATTATCATTTCGTAAAAGAAATCCATGGGTCAGCCTGCAGTGTCCAAGACGGAGGCGACAGAGGACAATTGATTCTCTCCGGGAAGGGCGGAAAGATGAACTCCAAGCTGCAGTCGTATCCTTGATGGTGCGGAGTTTATTGGAAGGGGCAGTAGCTTTCCAACTGCTATCCCATGAGGAGTGAAGCAAAGATCTGATCTGCACCCGCAGATCCGCACCCGGAATTTGAAAGGGAGACGGGCAGCGAGTAATTGCCGATCTAGCCAACTGGTCAGCTACTTCATTCCCTGTAATACCAACATGGCTTGGCACCCAGAGAAAGGTAACTGAGCAGGCAGCACGATGAAGGTCAGCAAGGAGTTCATGGATGGAAATAACTAAAGGATGGGAGGGGAAACAACAATCAATGGCCTGCAGACTGCTCATGGAGTCAGCACAGATTAAACCACGTTCCACGGCAGAACGTTTAATAAAACAGAGGGTTCTATAAATCGCCATCAGCTCTGCCGTAAACACACTGCATGCATAGATCGGAGCATAGCCCACACTCTTGTCAAAGGGACAGAAGAGCCCAACGAGGAGACAAAATGCTCTCAGCCTATCCGCTTACTTTGTTTGATTAAGTAACGAGCTCTGGCACGCAGACGTTTGAAATTTATGAGACCAGCGAGGGATGGGTGGCGCTTAAGATGTTGCAAGGCCCTACGGCGCTCACGAATGGCTGCGGCAACAGTTGCATTCCACCAAGGGACCGGCCGGCGAGTAGGAGAGCCTGTCGACCGGGGAACAGCGGCGTTGGCAGCTTGGGTAATCACGTTGGTCATTTGGCTTATTATATCATCTATACAGCCTGAGGGGAAAGATGGGAAAACAACCTGGGATGTATATAGCGGCTAATTAGCCCGACGGAAAACCCAGTGGGGTACCCTGGCTCGTGGTAGGTGTGAGGGAAGTGAAAGGATCAACGGAAAGTGGTCGCTATCGCAGAGGTCGTCATACGCCAACCAGTGAAATAAAGGAAGGAGAGAAGGAGAAGTGAGAGAGAGGTCTATGGCAGAAAAGGTGCCGTGAGCGACACTAAAATGAGTTGGGGAACCATCGTTGAGAAGGCCCAGATTGTGGTCAGCAATAAACTGGTCTATGAGGCGGCCCCGGCTAGATGTATAAGCACTGCCCCACAAAGGATGGTGGGCATTGAAGTCCCCAAGGATGAGGTAAGGAGGGGGGAGTTGCCGAAGGAGGGCCACTAGGGATGCGAGTGTAGGTGGCCTGTCGGGGGGGAAGGTAGAGGTTGCAAATGGTTAATGGAGTGTCCAAGTGAACCCGGACAGCAACCACTTCCAATGGAGTTTGGAGAGGAATCCAGGTACTGACAATATCTGCCCGGACCAAAGTACAAACCCCACCAGACACCTGGAGGAGACCAACCCGGTTCCGACAAAAAGCACGGAACCCACGGAGGGTCGGTGAATGTGCATCCATAAACCTCGATTCCTGCAGGACGACACAGGCCGCAGAAGAGAGAGAGATTAGCTGTTTAATCTCCAAGAGGTGACGGTAGTAGCCATTACAGTTCCATTGGATGATCACATCACGAGGATCTAGGCGAGAAGCGAATGGCATAATGTCTGTCACGCCGCTTTGTCAGCGTCCGTCACCAAAGAAGAAGGGACAACATCCATAAATAGTTGGTCAGCCTCAGGCTCAATGGGCTGAGCGAGTTGCGAAAGCGCAGTCGGCACCTCCGCTGGTACCGGAGGGGCTTTATCTTGTAACTCTGGTTTCTTCTTCTTCTCCTCCTCCTCCTCTTCCTCCTCTTTCTCTCGTGTGGGACGGGCAGGACCCGCCCCAGAGAGAGGACCTTTGTCAGTTAGGTCTGGTACTGACGAAGATCGGGCGACCTTTGAACTCACTGACTGCGAGTCCAATGGCCGACTGGAGGTTGAAGATCTCCGATCTGGGGAACGCCGGGACGGAAGGCACTGAGGTGGGGCACTGTCACCGGCAGGCGACGGAGAAGGGGTGCACTTCTCCGACTGGGAAGGGGTGGGACACAAAGGGAGGGCTACAGGAGCTACAGGAGAGGGAGATGTGAGGGAGGGGTGGGGACGGGGTGTAGGGGGGAGATGGGAGTGGGAAGGGGAGGGTGAAATGCTAGAAAATAACGTTGTAGTGAAGGTCGTCGCCATCTGCACGGGATGCAGACGTTCATATTTACTGCGGGCCTCAGGGTATGTCAAACGCTCCAGGGATTTGTACTCTTGTATCTTCTTTTCTTTCTTAAACATAGGGCATTCTGGCGGCCATGAAGAGTGGTGTTGATGGCAGTTGACGCACACCGGCGGAGGAGCACAGGGGCTCCCCTCATGTAGTGGGCGTCCACAATCACCGCATACTGGGACTGCTGTACAGCGAGAGGACATATAACCAACATCATACATCGAAAACACCACATGGGAGGTGGAATGTAGGGCTTCACTTCACATCGATATATCATTATCTTGACCTTCTCTGGGAGTGTCCCCCCCCCCTCGAAGGCCAAGATAAAGGCCCCAGTATCAACGCGGTTATCTTTAGGTCCCCTCTGAACGCGGCGAACAAAATGTACACCACGCCGCTCGAGATAGGCCCTAAGCTCCTCATCAGTTTGAAGGAGGAAGTCCCGGTGGAATATCACACCCTGTACCACATTCAAGGATTTGTGCGGGAGTATTGTTACGGGAATGTCGCCAAGGGTGGTGCAGGCGAGCAAAGCTTCAGACTGGGCTGCAGAGACCGTTTTAATGAGCCAGATCTAAGCTTACCCATAGATTCCACTTCACCAAACTTGTTCTCTATGGTCTCGACAAAGAACAGCGGTTTGGTGGTAGTAAAAGTTCCTCCATCAGTCCTTGAGCAAACCAGGTAGCGAGGAAAGGGTTTTGCTCCTAACCGGCGAGCCTGGCCTTCCTCCCAAGGGGTAGCAAGGGAGGGAAACAGCCTCGTATCCGCAGTAGCAGCATTGAACGATCTCTTCCTGTCTTCAGAGACGGCCGATGCACGACCATTTTGGAGTCTAACTCTTTTCATGGTGCTAGACGTCCGCCCTGGTGTCACCCACTCCGAAACCGGGGCTCTCTCCATGGGCGCCACCCAGCTTCAGCAAAGGCCACCTGGCACGATGGCCATTGCCGGGAGTTCTGATACCCCCGAGGACAGGCATCAACTCCTTGGCTTGCATGGAGAGGTTGCAGCTCAGACACCAGTAGTGTGATCCCTGTGGTGTCAGGGGGCTCAGCCAAAGGGTACATAACAGCCCCCCCCCCCCCTCACAGACTGGCTACACGTGCTGGGGACCTAGCAGGGGATGGGGGCTACAGCGAGGAAAGGAAGTGGAAAGGAAAGGATAGGACCCGCGCCGTAGGGGCTAGGTCGGGAGTTTTTCCCCAATTAGCTCACACATTATCGGACAATTTTGGTATGGAAGGCCAAACCCCGAGGGGGACCAAACTGGGCCGAAAACCGGTGTACACAGCAGACAAAACCAAAGTGCAGGACAATCGGTACCATGGGATAGCCAAGCTGTCATCCAGAGTAACCCCGAGAGACGGGGTTGGAGAGGGTTTTTTTTTTTTTTTTTTTGGTTTTAGGGCGCACAACTTCTATGGTCATTAGCGCCCAGCTAAGAACATTGATTCGCTATGATCTCAAAAAAATGGTGACTGTCAGAACATCAGCAAGAGGCTAAAAACGAAAGATAAAAGACAATTAAAAGGGTTAAATATCCTTGGATAGGTTGGCCAAGTTCATAAAACGCAAAACCCGAGCAGCTGCTCGTGTGTCATCAGCTAAAATTTCCTCCAGAGTAGACGGAAAGTGAAGGGCTACACGGAGATGATTAAAATTAACGCAAGTCAGTAAAACATGTCGCACTGTCAACCGTTCACCGCAGGAGCATAGCGGTGCAGGTTCGGCGGATAGCAAGTGACGGTGGCTGAAACGGCAATGACCGATCCGCAACCGAGCCAGGATGACCTCCTCCCGCCGAGAGGGGCGTGAGGATGTCCTCCAAGCGGTCGGGATCGGTTTGACAGTTCGCAATTTATTGTTGTACAGTGAAAGCCACACACTGTGCCATTGCGACACGATACTCCGGCGAAGAGCCCGCTGAACATTGTCCGATGGGACGCAAAAGGTAGCCATGCGAGGTAAAAGAGCTGCTGCCTTGGCTGCTGTGTCGGCGGCCTCATTCCCGGGCACACCCACATGGCCAGGGACCCACAGGAAAGAAACGTGACACCTGTCATCCGCCAGCAACTGGAGGGAGCGTTGGATCCGATACACGAGAGGATGGTTCGAGAAAGGGTCCTTAAGACTCTGCAGGGCACTAAGGGAGTCAGAACATATGGCATAGAAAGGTTGGCGGTGGCGGCAGGTATACAAAACGGCCTGGTGGAGGGCGAAAAGCTCAGCCGTGAAGTTCGAGCACCGGTCAGGGAGCTTGTATTGGAACCGGTTGTCCCCGACGACGAAGGCAGATCCGACACCGGCAGTGCTCTTGGAACCATCAGTGTAAATAAATACGGCATTATCGAACCGCGAACGGAGTTCGACAAGCCTCGAGCAGTATACCAAATCCGGAGTGCTCTCCTTGGGGAGCGAACTAAGTTCGAGGTGTGTGTGAACCTGGGCCTGATGCCACGGTGGCAATGGGCTTTCGCTCAACCGAAGGGTGGAAGGAAGGGTAAAATCGAGCCGCTGTAGCAGGCGGCGAAACCGAACTCCCGGTGGAAGCAAGGCAATCGCAGACAACTGATATTGGCGATCGAGTGAGTCGTCAAAAAATAATCTGTAAGAGGGATGGTTGGGCATCGACCGTAGGCGGCATGCATACCGACACAAGAGTATGTCACGTCGAGTGGTCAAGGGTAATACAGCAGCCTCGGCATACAGACTTTCAACAGGGCTGGTATAAAATGCACCGGTCGCCAAACGTAATCCACGATGGTGGATAGAGTTGAGACGGCGGAGAATCGACGGCCGTGCTGAAGAGTACACAAGGCTTCCATAGTCGAGCTTCGACTGAACAATGGCCTGATAAAGGTGAAGCAGGACGGTACGATCCGCTCCCCATGACGTGCCACTGAGGACACGAAGAACGTTAAGGGATCGGGCACAACGGGCAGCCAGGTAGGACACGTGTGTGGACCAGCAAAGTTTACGATCCAACATGAGTCCCAAGAATTTCGTAGTCTCCACGAAAGGGAGAGCAACAGGGCCGAGACGTAGAGAAGGTGGAAGAAATTCCTTGTATCTCCAAAAATTGATACACACAGTTTTCTCAGTGGAGAATCGGAAGCCGTTTGCGATGCTCCAGGAATATAGACGGTCAAGACAGCGTTGGAGAGAACGCTCCAAGAGACACGTCCGCTGGGCACTACAATAAATTGCGAAATCGTCAACAAAAAGAGATCCGGAGACATCGGCTGAAAGGCAGTCCACGATCGGATTGATTGCAATGGCAAAGAGCGCCACACTCAAGACGGAGCCCTGTGGTACCCCATTCTCCTGGCAAAAGGTATCTGACAAAACAGAGCCCACCCGTACCCGGAACTTGCGATCCGCCAAAAACGCTTGAATGAAAAGAGGAAGGCGGCCCCGAAGGCCCCATGTGTGTAATGTGCGGAGAATACCCGCTCTCCAACAGGTATCGTATGCCTTCTCCAAGTCGAAGAACACGGCTACTGTTTGACGCTTCTTTAGAAAGTTGTTCATAATGAAGGTCGACAACGTAACGAGGTGGTCAGCAGCAGAGCGGTGTCGACGAAAACCGCATTGTATATTAGTCAGGAGGCGGCGAGATTCGAGGAGCCAGACCAACCGAGCGTTAACCATGCGTTCCATCACCTTACAGACGCAGCTCGTCAGAGAAATGGGACGATAACTGGAAGGAAGGTGTTTGTCCTTCCCTGGTTTGGGGATGGGGACAACAATGGCTTCACGCCAACCTGTGGGAACATGACCTTCAGTCCATATGCGATTGTAGGTACTAAGAAGAAAGCACTTGCCCGCAGGAGAGAGGTTCTTCAGCATCTCAATATGAATGGAATCGGGCCCGGGAGCAGAGGACCGGGACAGGGCGAGAGCACGGTCTAGCTCCTGCATGGTGAAGGCGACGTTATAGTTTTCACGATTAAAAGAGCGGAAAGAAGGCGGCCGTGCCTCCTCTACCTGTTTGCGAGGGAGAAAGGCAGGGTGGTAATGGGCAGAGCTCGAAACCTCCGCAAAGAAACGACCCAATGCGTTTGAAACATCAGCTGGGTCCACGAGGACCGCGTTCTCCACGGTCAGGCCAGGAATCGGGGAGTGGACCTTGACGCCGGACAAACGGCGTAGGCCACCCCAGACAACCGTGGAGGGAGTAAAACGGTTAAAAGAACTAGTAAAAGCTGTCCAGCAAGCTTTCTTGCTGTCGTTTATGATACGACGGCACTTTGCTCTCATACGTTTGTAATTGATGCAATTCTCCAAAGTTGGGTGGCGGCGGAAGGTGCGTAAGGCACGGCGTCGGGCTCGAAGCGCGTCGCGGCAGGCTGCAGTCCACCAAGGGACCTGCACACGACGTGGAGAAGAGGATGTACGAGGTATGGAACGTTCAGCAGCAGTGAGAATAACCTCTGTGAGGTATTCGACCTGACTGTCACAGTTGGGAAAATGCTGATTGTGAAAAACAGCCATGGACGAATAAAGCCCCCAGTCGGCTTTAGAAATGTTCCAACTGGTGGGACGTGGAGATGGGGAGTGATGTAGGAAGTGGATGATACAAGGGAAATGGTCACTCGAGTACGTGTCAGCAAGTGCGTACCACTCAAACCGACCGGCAAGCTGAGGAGTGCATATTGCGAGGTCTATATGGGAATAAGTGTGTGTTGTGTCAGAAAGGAAGGTCAGTGCACCGGTGTTGAGGCAGACAAGATCGAGGTGTTGGAGAAGGTCCACCAAAAGGGAGCCTCTCGGACAAGGTGCCGGAGAGCCCCATAGGGGGTGGTGGGCATTAAAGTCGCCTACCAACACGAAAGGTGAAGGGAGCTGGTCAACAAGGTTTAGCACATCTGCCCTAGTAAGGGCAGATGACGATGGCGAATATATATTACAGAGGGAGAAGGTAAATGTGGATAAGGTGATGCGGACGGCAACTGCCTGTAGGTGAGTGTGCAAGGAAATGGGATGGAAATAGACGTCGTCTCGAAGGAGCATCAGAACCCCTCCATGGGCTGGGACACCTTCCACGGGTGGCAGGTCGAACCGCACAGAGGTGTAGTGTGGAAAGTCTGCACGATCACGTGGACGCAACTTAGTTTCCTGGAGGCAGACTAGAAACGGGCAGTGCAATCGAAGGAGTAATTTTAACTCCTCCTGATTAGAACGAATGCCGCGAATGTTCCATTGAAGGAGCGCCATGATAAAAATGAGAGAAGAAATAAGGATAAAAACCAAGTAGCGAGCAGGGTCACCTCGACGGCCGCTGAGGACCGGATTTCGAGGGAGCACTGCTATCGCTGTCCAGGGGCAAAGGGTCGTGGTCCATAGGTTCGACCGACGCGCCTGCCACCTCCCTGAGTTGATCAGGAGGGGCAGTTTCCACCGCCGGTAAAGGGCCGGGCGCCCGGCAAACGGAGCGTCCCGGTGAAACAGAAGACGGCCGAGGCCGGCAACTGTTGGACGGCGCGACAGATGGGTCACGCCTCGGCGGGGAAGGAGAGGAACTCTTTCTTGTCAGCTCTTCTGGAAGAGTGACGGCGGGAAGAGGCAGTTGACGGTTGGGAAGCCTGAGAACGCAGAAAATCCTCACGGACGGGTTCCTTTTTCAAGGTCCGGGCATCTTGTTTAGGTGCCCGCGGTTTACTAGATGTTGACGAAAACTGTACCTTAGAAGCAGCAGGAGGAAGCGGGGACGTGGAACGGGCAATCTTCGGGCTGGCGGATCGCACAACTGTGTCAGCGAAAGTGAAATCACATGTCTGGGTACTGGAATCTTTGGTAGGTCGAGGTGAGGTGAGTACCTTACTGTATGTACCCGCTGGGAGGACAGTGGGCTTTCGACTCGCCAACAACTTACGAGCGGCAGATGTCGATACCTTCTCCGTAACCCGAATTTGCTGAATGATTTTTTCATCCTTATATACAGGGCAGTCGCGAGAGGAAGCCGCATGGTCGCCGTTGCAGTTAAGGCAGTGAGGGGACGGAGGTGGGCAATCCCCCTCATGGGCATCCCTACCACAAGTGACACATTTTGCTGCATGTGGGCAATGTTCACGGGTATGGTTGTACCTGTGGCATTGGTAGCAGCGCGTTGGGTTTGGAATATAAGGGCGGACTGAGATAACTTCGTACCCTGCTTTGACCTTCGACGGGAGGTCAACTCTGTCGAATGTCAAAAACACAGTACGAGTCGGTGTCAATTGGTTATCTACCTTTTTCATCACCCTGTGGACGGCTGTCACACCCTGATCGGACATATAGGACCGGATGTCGTCATCAGACAACCCGTCAAGGGATCTCGTAAAAACTACCCCACGTGACGAGTTGAGTGTGCGGTGCGCTTCTACTTTGACTGGAAACGTGTGCAATAACGTAGTCCGGATAAGTTTCTGGGCTTGGAAAGCACTGTCCACTTCCAGCAACAATGAGCCATTGCGCTGACGCGAACAGGTTTTAACAGGGCCAGCAATTGCATCAACACCTTTCTGTATAACGAAAGGATTGACAGAATTGAAGTCTTTTCCGTCGGTGCGCGACACAACAAGAAATTTCGGCAAATTAGGCAGAGTCTTCTTTTGCTGAGGCGAGTCTATCTTACGTTTCTGTGTCAATGTCAGTGAAGAAGAGAAGGAAGTCATTGCGGAAGTGTCCCCCGTGATTACCGGCGTCTCCGATGGCGCGCTCCTTCCTAGTGGGGGCCCTCTCCGAGGGCTTACCCGCCTTAGCTGATTGTTCACACCTCAGGTCACACCTCCCGAGAACTGACGGAGGGACCAATTGGCATGTTCGGAAGGTACCAGCTCGGGTAATCACCCCTCCCTGGGCCTGGCCTTTACCAGGGGGTACGTACGTGCCCTACTTGTCTACCCGGGGCGGGGAATTACGCGTTACCCCGTCACCTGCTACGCATGATAATGCGTGGGTCGGCCTTCAGACACGCACAGGGAGGAAAGAAGAAGAATAGAGGAAGTGAGGAGAAAGAAGGAAAGGTGTCTCAAACGCCGAGGCGGAGACTAATGAGGAGAAGAAGGCGAGGAGAGGACAAGGAGAGAGAGACAGAAACAAAGGGTAAGAAAGGAAGGAACCAAGAAATAAGAGAAACGACAACAAGAAAACACCTGAACTCGTGAAATACGCCCGTCTCCGGGCGAAGGCGTAAACCGGGAGGGAAAGTGAAGCAGCCTGGGGCAGAAGAAAGGCTGCTCCGGCTCGGGGCCCCGTGCGCGCCACACACGTACCCACAAAAGAACTGTGGGCCCCCTGGGGGGAACAAACGACCCAATGCGTTTGAAACTTCAGCTGGGTCCGCGAGGACTGCGTTCTCTATGGTCAGGCCAGGAATCGGGGAGTGGACCTTGATGCCGGACAAACGGCGGAGGCCACCCCAGACAACTGTGGAGGGAGTGAAACGGTTAAAAGAACTAGTAAAAGCAGTCCAGCAAGCTTTCTTGCTGTCGTTTATGATACGACGGCACTGCGCTCTCATACGTTTGTAATTGATGCAATTCTCCAACGTTGGGTGGCGGCGGAAGTTGCGTAAAGCACGGCGCCGGGCTCGAAGCGCGTCGCGGCAGGCTGCAGTCCACCAAGGGACCTGGACACGACGTGGAGAAGAGGAAGTACGAGGTATGGAACGTTCAGCAGCGGTGAGAATAACCTCTGTGAGGTAGTCGACCTGACTGTCACAGGTGGGAAAATCCCGATCGGGAAAAACAGCCATGGTAGAATAAAGCCCCCAGTCGGCTTTAGAAATGTTCCAACCAGTGGGACGAGGAGATGGGGAATGATGCAGGAAGTGGATGATACAAGGGAAATGGTCACTTGAGTACGTGTCAGAAAGTGCATACCACTCAAACCGACCGGCAAGCTGAGGAGTGCATATTGCGAGGTCTATATGGGAGTAAGTGTGTGTTGTGTCGGAAAGGAAGGTCGGTGCACCGGTGTTGAGGCAGACAAGATCGAGGTATTGTAGGAGGTCCACCAAAAGGGAGCCTCTCGGACAAGGTGCCGGAGAGCCCCATAGGGGGTGGTGGGCATTAAAGTCGCCTACCAATACGAAAGGTGAAGGGAGCTGGTCAACAAGGTGTAGCACATCCGCCCTAGGAAGAGCAGATGACGATGGCGAATAGATATTACAGAGGGAGAAGGTAAATGTGGATAAGGTGATGCGGACGGCAACTGCCTGTAGGTGAGTGTGCAAGGAAATGGGATGGAAATAGACGTCGTCTCGAAGGAGCATCAGAACCCCTCCATGGGCTGGGACACCTTCCACGGGTGGCAGGTCGAACCGCACAGAGGTGTAGTGTGGAAAGTCTGCACGATCACGTGGACGCAACTTAGTTTCTTGAAGACAGACGATAAGCGGGCAGTGCAACCGAAGGAGTAGTTTTAACTCCTCCCGATTGGAACGAATGCCGCGAATGTTCCATTGAAGGAGTGCCATGATAAAAATGAAATAAGAAATAAGGATAAAAACCAACTAGCAAGCGGGGTCACCTCGACGGCCCCTGAGGACCGGATTTCGAGGGAGCACTGCTATCGCCATCTAGTGGCAAAGGGTCATGTTCCATTGGTTCGATCGACGCGTCTGCCACCTCCCGGAGTTGATCAGGAGGGGCAGCTTCCACCACCGGTAGACGGCCGGGTGCCCGGCAAACGGAGCGTCCCGTTGAAACAGAAGACGGCCGAGTCCGGCAACTGTTGGATGGCGCGACCGACGAGTCACGCCGCGGCGGGGAAGGTTGGGGCTGTTCTTTTTTGGAAGCCTTCTTAGAAGCATGACGGGTTGAAGAAGCAGTTGACGATTGAGAAGTCGGATTCTTGAGAAAATCTTCGCGGACGGGTTCCCTTTTTGAACTCCGGGTAGCAGATTTGGGTGCCCGGGATGTGTGTGAACTGGTCGACGAATTCAGTGTAGAGCGGGTAGAAGGCATCGGAGAGGTGGAACGAGCAATTTTCGGGCTAGCCGATCTGACGACAGTGTCACTGAACGTTAAATCGCAAGTCTGAATGCCCACCTCCGTAGTTGGTCGAGGGGAGGCGAGGACCTGGCTGAAAGTACCTGATGGGAGTACTGCGGGCTTCCTACTAGCTAATAACTTCCGAGCGGCATAGGTCGAGACCTTCTCCTTCACGCGAATCTCTTGGATGACCCGCTCTTCTTTATAAACGGGGCAGTCCCGTGAAGAAGCAGCTTGGTCACCCATGCAATTAATGCAGCGAGGGGATGGAGGTAGACATTCACCCTCATGAGCGTCCCTGCCACAGGTGGCGCACTTGGCTGCATTTGGACAAGATTTACTGGTATGATTGTACCTTTGGCAATGGAAGCAGCGTGTAGGATTTGGTATGTACGGGCGGACGGAAATGACCTCGTAGCCCGCTTTCACTTTCGATGGCAGGTCAACCTTGTCAAAAGTCAAGAAGACAGTACGGGTTGGCACGAGTTCATTGTTAATCTTTTTCATCACGCGATGAACATCTGTGACTCCCTGATCGGACATATAGTTCAATATCTCCTCGTCCGATAACCCATCCAGTGATCTAGAAAACACTACCCCCCGCGAAGAGTTGAGGGTGCGGTGAGCCTCCACTTTCACAGGGAAAGTATGTACAAGGGTAGCTCGAAGTAACTTCTGCGCCTGGAATGCATTTTCTATTTCGAGCAACAAGGTCCCGTTGCGCTGCCTAGAGCAGGTCTTCAAGGGACCAGCGATCGCATCGACACCCTTCTGAATAATGAACGGATTTACTGCAGAAAAATCCTTATCGTCGGTACGTGATACCACCAGGAACCTAGGAATGTTTGGCAATGCTTTCTGTGGCTGAGAATCATGTTTCCGCTTATGGGTCAAGGTTATAGATGATGTGGAAGGTTTCATAGCGGAGGTGTCCCCCATGATTACCAGCGTCTCCGATGGCGCGCTCCTTCCTTGTGGGGGCCCTCACTGGGGGCGCACCCGCCTTAGGTGACTGTTCGCACCTCAGGTCACACCTCCCGAGAACGGACGGAGGGACCAATTGGCATGTTCGGAAGGTATCAGCTCGGGTAATCACCCCTCCCTGGGCCCGGCCTTTACCGGGGGGTACGTACGTGCCCTAAATGTCTACCCGGGGCGGGGAGTTACGCCTTACCCCGTCACCGGCTACGCAGAGCGTGGGTCGACCTTCAGACACGCACAGGGAGGAAAGAAAGGAGGAAGGAGAGAAAGGGATGAAGGAGGGAGAATCTCAAACGCCGAGGCGGAGATTAAAGGGTGAGTCAAGAACAAGGAGAAAGGAAAAATAGGAGAAGGCTGAAGAACAAGAAAGGAAGAGGACCAAGAAGAGAAGACAGGAAGCGAAAAAGAAACCTTTGACTGATGAAAAACGCCCGTCTCCGGGTGAAGGCACAAACCGGGGGGGAAAGAGGAAAGTGGCCTGGGACGGAAGAAAGGTCGCTTCGGCTCGGGGCCCTGTGCGCGCCACACACGTACCCACAAAAGAGCTGTGGGCCCCCTGGGGGGGGGGGGGGTGTTGGAGATGGTGGGAAGTAGGAATTGGGATGGGAAGGAGGGGGAACTAGGAGGGGTAATGCAGCCTGGGGAAAGCAGGAAAAAAGGCTGCAATGGCTCGGGGACCCGTGCGCGCCACACACGTACCCACAAAAGGGCTGTGGGCCCCCTGGGGGGGGGGGGGGGGGGAATGTATACTGTGTATCGCAGACCTTGCAGGTGTGAGGCAACAAAACCTGGTACAACTGGCACACAAATTCTTTTGGAGTTTAGCAAATTATTTTAGAATGTACATTTTATAGTACAACATTTTATTCTCCTTACCATACTAATACCTTTATTGAGCAGGACTATGTATACACGTGTCCAAATTATTCAGCATTCTGCACACAAAAGGTTTGTTCCCGAGAAACTTTCAGAGGGAATTAAGGAATAAAAGTTACACATAACATGAGATGGATCTTAAAATTACCATTATTGTTTATCATTATAAAAACAATCTGGTGAAAATGTTTTAAATGTTATGAATTCAGCTCACTTTGTGGTGTGTCACTTATGCAAGTTATCTACCTGACCCTGCAATACAGTACAAAGATACATACATGAAAATCTCACTGTATAACAGGACTCTTGTTGTTCTTGTTGTGTGTTTAATAGGGACTAAACTGCTGGGTTATCAGTCCCCTGTTCCCAGCTAAGAGTTCACACCCATAAAACTGAGCCACTTACAATGTAGAACTCTACATTTAGTACACACTGTGGACAGACTGTCAGTCGATGGTAAAATGACAATATAAATTGTTGCCGAAATAGGCAACAAAACTAAAAATATTACAGCAGAAGAGAGTGACTAGCTGATCATGAGGATAGTACTGGATGAGCCAGCCACTCTGTACATGCTTAAGAACCAGACATACACTTCATAAAAGACAAAAAGTTCCTCGAGGGTGGGAAGGGGTGGGGGGCTGAGAAATCAGGCAAAGTAACCCACCACTAAATAGAAAGGTAAAAGCCAGCTGCGCGAATAAAACCTAAAACATGGTCAGCCATTGAGGCACCGTCAGCTAAAATTTATGGAGGCGCAGTTGGAAGATTAAAGGAGTGCCTCAAAGCAGCTAAAACTGGACAGTCCATTACAATGTGGACCACTGTCGGCAAAGTACCACAACTACACTTTAGTGTGTCATCTTGACGAAGAAAGTGGCCATGGGTTAACCACATATGGCCAATACGCAGTCGAAAAAGAGCAACAGATTTCCGATGAGAGGCACTCAGGAAGGACTTCCATGCACCTGTGGAGGTTTAACTGCGCGGAGCTTATTTGGTACACTCAAGTCAGCCCATTCAGCATTCCAATGTCCTAGGACTTTGCAGTTCAACCCCCGTCGGAGATCCCTGTACTGGAGGCCGATCTGCAGAGGCCAAGATGTGGTGGCCTGCTTGGCGAACTGATCAACATGTTCATTCCCTCTTATCACAATATGGCCAGGGATCCAAACGAAGGCCACAGACCTGTCTGACTTGACCAGTGTGGATACAGAGTCTTGGATAGCCTGTACCAATGGGTGTTTAGGAAAACACTGGTCAAGTGTGCATTGTAAATAAAGGGTTAGAGAAATTTGTGCCAGTAAAGATGATTAAGGATGGAAAAGATCCACCGTGGTATAATAATAAGGTTAGAAGGCTGCTGAGAAATCAAAGGCTGTTGCACTCTTGATTAAAAAAAGAACACGCAAGTGATGACAGGCAAAAGTTAGTAGAGATTCGTGCGTCAATAAAAATATCGCTGCGCGAAGCATAGAATAATTACCACAGCCATACCTTACCAAAAGATCTATCCGAGAACCCAAAAAATTCTGGTTCTATGTAAAATCGATAAGCGGGTCAAAGCCCACTATCCAGTCACTCGATCATTCCGGGGCAGTAATACAAGAAAGCAAACAGAAAGCAAAATTTAACCTTTAAGAAATCTTTCACGCAGGAGGACAAATGTACCATCATTTGATCAACATACTAATTCTGAAAGAGAGAACATAGTAATAGGTATTTCCGAGAGAGCTGAATACGAAAAAGTCTGCTGCTCCGGATGGAATACCAGTTCGGTTTTACAAAGACTATTCAGCAGCATTGGCCCCCTACTTAGCTTGCATTTATCGAGAATCTTTAATTTAGCGCAAAGTTCCTAGTGATTGGAAAAAAGTGCAGGTGACTCCTGTTTACAAGAAGGGAAAGAGAACTGACCCACACAATTACAGGACAATATCATTGACATCAGTTTCCTGTAGAATTTTGGAGCATATTCCGAGTTTGAATATAGTAAATATCCTTGAAACGGTAAAGCTTCTTTCTATGAATTAGCACGGGTTTAGGAAATATCGTTCACTTGCCCTTTTCTCACATGACATCTTGTGAGCCATGGATGAAGGGCAACAAGCGGATTATGTTTTTCACGACTTCAAAAAAGCGTTTGACGCGGTGCCACATTGAAGACTGCTAACGAAGATACTAACTAGCTTATGGAATAGATTCACAGATTAACAGTGAAGAAGAACTCCAGAATTTCCTCTCCAACCTCAACTCCTTTGGTCCCATCAAATTCACCTGGTCCTATTCCAAATCCCATGCCCCTTTCCTTGATGTCGACCTCCATCTGTCCAATGGCCAACTTCAAACATCCGTTGACATCAAACCTACCAACAAACAACAGAACCTCCATTATGACAGCTGCCATCCATTCCACATCAAATGTTCCCTTCCTTACAGCTTAGGTCTTCGTGGCAAAAGAGTCTGCTCCAGTCCCGAATCCCTGAATCAGTACAGCTTTCACATCCCGCAGCTATCCTCCTGATCTGGTTCAGAAGCAAATTACCAGAGTCACCTCCTCATCCTCCCAAATCCAGAACCTTCCACTGAAGAAGCCCAGAAGTGCCCCTCTTGTCACCAGATACTTTCCGGGACTGGAGCAGACTCTGAATGTGGCTCTCCAGCAAGGATACGACTTCCTTAAATCCTGCCCCGAAATGAGATCCATCCTTAATGACATCCTTCCCATTCCACCAAGAGTGTCTTTCCGCCGCCCACCTAACCTCCATAACCTCCTAGTCCATCCCTGTGAAATCCCCAGACCACCTTCCCTACCTTCTGGCTCCTACCCTTGTAACCGCCCCCGTTGTAAAACCTGCCCTATGCACCTTTCCACCACCACTTACTCAAGTCCCGTAACCCGGAAGGTGTACACGATTAAAGTCAGAGCCACGTGATCTACCAACTGACATGCCTGCACTGTGAAGCGTTCTATGTGGGAATGACCACCAACAAACCGTCCATTCGCATGAATGGACACAGGCAGACAGTGTTTGTTGGTAACGAGGATCACCCTGTGGCTAAACATGCCTTGGTGCACGGCCAGCACATCTTGGCGCAGTGTTACACCGTCCGGGTTATCTGGATACTTCCCACCGACATCAACCTTTCAGAACTCCGGAGATGGGAACTTGCCCTTCAGCTTATTCTCTCCTCCCGTTGCCCACCTGGTCTCAATCTCCGCTAATTCAAATTCCCGCCCACCATCTGTAGCATCTTTGCCTCGGTTCTGTGGACAGAGCCTCTGCCTCAAGTGGTATCTCTGTCCAACTGCTTTGCTTTTTACAAATGTCTGTCTAGGTGTGTTTGCATTTGGATATGTGTGAGTGTATTTGTTTACCTTCCTTTTTGTCCCCTACGATAAGTCCTTCTACTCCTGGGATTGGAATGACTCCTTTTCCACTTCCTTAAAACCCATGTCCTTCCCTTTCTCCTCCCTATTTTTCCTCTTATCCTGAAGAAATGACCAACGGTTGCGAAAGCTAGTGTGTGTGTGTGTGTGGGGGGGGGGGGGGGGTGATATTTATATCTTTCGACGAGCCGGTTCTTTTGGTAAGTCATCTGTTTTCTATTTTTTATATTTATATAAATGATCTGATAGAGTAAGTTGTAATTTGTGGCTTTTTGCTGATGATGCTGTGGTGTATGGGAGGTGTCGTCTTTGACTGTAATAGCATACAGATGACTTAGATAAAATTTCTGGTTGGTTCGAAGAATGGCAGCTAGCCCTCAAAGTAGAAAAATCTAAGGTGATGCGAAAGAGTAGGCAAAACAATCCCATAATGATCGAATGCAGCATTAGTAGTGAGCTTCTTGATGCAGTCGCGTCATTCAAATATCTAGGCGTAACATTGCAGAGCAATATGAAATGGAACGAACATGTAAGGACAGTTGTGAGTAAGGCGGCCAGCCGACTTTGGTTTATTGGAAGAATTTTGGGATGATGTACATCATCTGTAAAGCAGACCACATATAAAACTCTTGTACGACCACGTCTTGAGCAATACTCAAGTGTTTGGGACACGCAGCAGATCAGTTTAAAGGAAGACATAGAAGCAGTTCATAGGCAAGCAGCTAGGTTTGTTACTGGTAGGTTCGACCATATGCGAGTGGTACAGAAATGCTCCGACAACTCAATTGGGGATCACTGGAGGAAAGACGACGTTCTTTTCATGAATTTCTGTTGAGGAAATTTAGAGGGCCAGAATTTGAAGCTGAGTGTAGTACGATCTTGTTGCCGCCTACTTACATTTCGCGTAAAGATCACAAAGACAAGGTAAGAGAAATTAGGGCTGGTACAGAGGCATATAGGCATTCCTTTTTTCCTTATTCTATTTGGGAGTGGAATAGAAAAGGAAATGTCTAGTAGTGGTACAGTGTACCCTCCTCCACGAACCTTACGGTGGATTGTGGAGTATGTACTTAGATGTAGATATAGAAGTGCCTGCAAGCCACTCAAGGAGTCACTAAAGATGACAAACGACTCACCCGGGCAGGCTCAGAGATGTTCCACAGCTCTAGAGATAGCGACAAGCTCCGCACTGAAAACACTACTCCCACTTGGCAAGGACCACTGTTCAAAAAAGTCACCATGGAGATAGGCGTACCCAGCATGGCCATTTAACAGGGAACCATCAGTGTAGATGACTTCTGCGCCATGGAACGCGTCAAGGAGTTCCTGGAACTGGTGACAGAATCAATGGTGAAATGCAGGCTTTCAACTCAAGGGCAAGTCCAACCTTAGCTGCAGACGAGGAATACACCAAGGAGTTGTATGGAAATAGTAGTGGAAAGTGGGAGGGAAGGGAAGGGATTCAAGTGAGGAGAGAAGGGAATGGACATGGACTGCGATCGGGAGACCCGACCGAGGCCGTCTTTGTGGGTACGGGAGTGCAGCAGTTGGAAAGAGAAGCCTGTGATTCGGATGATGGACTGAGGTGTGGATGCAGGCAATAGCTGTTACCGGCGGAAATGCAGTGGGGGGAACCCCAGCCTCAGGGGGAAGGCTTGTCACTGGGCTCGTACGAAAAGCTTCTGTTGCCAAGCGAACACCAGCGTGTAGGATGGGGTCTTAAGACCCGAAGCGCAGAAGGAGCTGCCGAATCTTACACCTAGCTCCCATAATCCAGGCGTGACTGGATGAGAGCCTTATAAAGCTGTAAGAGGGTTGGACGGGTGGCTCCCCAAGCAGTGAGACTGAGGCAGCGCAATATGTTTAAGTCCTGCCAGCACTTTTGTTGAAGCTGTTGTAGATGGGAGACCCGTGTGAGCCGGGCATCGAACAGCATGCCCAAGTAGCGATGTGTATCTTCAACACGAAGTGGGTTGGCACCCAAACACAGTTCTGGGTCTGGGTGTAATGCCTGACAGTGACAAAGTGCATAACCCAAGTTTTGGAGGCAGAGAACAGGAACCCATGGGCTAAGGCCTAGGAATGCGCCTTTTGAACGGCTCCCTGCAGTCGCCTTTCAACAACACCAATACTTGCGGAACTGTAATACATACAAAAGTCATCAGCATACAGTGAGGAGGAAACCAATGATGCAACTGCCACTGCAAGTCCGTTGATTGCAATGAGAAATAGCGGAACACTAAGAACGGAGGCCTATGGGACTCCATTCTCCAGGGTGCGTGGGGAGCTGAGGTGGGTACTCACCCTAACCCGAAAAATGCGAAGTGAGAGGAAGTTCTGAATATACAGTGGAAGCGGTCCTCTCAAGCCCCAGCCATGCAGCGTACCTAGAATATGGTAGCACCAGGTAGTGTCATAAGCTTTTGAAGATTGTAAGAGATTGCAACCAAGTGCTCACGCCTGGTGAAAGCAGTGTGGAAGGCTGACTCCAGGGGTACCAGATTGTCTAATGCAGAAAGGCCTTGGCAGAAGTCCCCCTGTTGTGGGGCGAGGAGTCCACGGTCTTCATGAACGCACATGAGCCGTCGACTCACCATACATTCGAGGAGCTTGCAAGGAGCGTTTGTGAGGCTAATCAGGTGGTAACTGTCAGCCACCTGCAGATCAACACAAAGTTTTATCACCGGGGTGACGATGCTGTTCCGCCATTGAGATGGGAAAAACTTTCAACCCAGAGTCGATTTTTTAATTGCGGTTTTAGGGCGCACAACTGCTGAGTTCATTAGCGCCCAACACTGCCCAAAGTAAAACCGAACCGGGTTTGAACTTAAATGGCTTTCGCCATATTTGAATTGATGTATAAAATTCTGTCAGCAGAATGTGAATCAACAGCTAAAATATCAGACATTTTGAGTGGTAGACATAGATCATGACGGAGACAATTAAAAAACAGACATTGCACTAAAATGTGGTACACAGTAAAAGGTTCATCACAGTGCTCACGTAAAGGAGCAGGATCACCACGAAGTAAATACTGGTGGCTACAACGGCAGTGGCCAATACGAAGCCGAGCCAGGACAATCTCCTCTTGACGAGAGGGTCAAGATGACGTGCACCAAAGATCAGCCACAGGTTTAATGGCCAGCAATTTGTTTCCTGACAGGGATGACCAATGTAAAAAGCAAAGGGAGGTGATACGCCAGGAGACGCCAGCATGAAGGTCATCAGAGCTAGTAGAAAAGGTAGATAGCCGAGGAAGGAGAACTGCGCCCTTGGCAGCCATATCCGCAGACTCATTCCCCAACACTCCCACGTGGTCAGCGACCCACAGAAACATCACAGTAGTTCCGCTCGCTGGAAGAGAGGTAAGGCAATTGTGGATGCTTTGTACCAGGGGATGGACAGGATATAGCGTGCGAAGGCTCAAAAGAGCACTCAGAAAGTCCGAGGAAATGTCAATCTTATTGAGCGAGTTTCGCCGGACGTATTGGGTGGCTTGATATAATGCATACAAGCTCAACTGTAAAAATGGAACTCCACTCAGGGAGACAATATTTAAATGAGGCGTTGCCCAATACAAAAGCACACCCTGGTCTGTCTTTGAGCCATCAAGTTGTCTTTAGGTCCCCTCTGAATGCGGCGAACAAAATGTACACCACACCGCTCGAGATTGGCCCTAAGCTCCTCATCAGTTTGAAGGAGGTGGTCCCGGTGGAATATCACACCTTGTACCATATTCAAGGATTTGTGCACGAGTATTGTTACTGGAATGTCACCAAGGGTGGTGCAGGCAAGCAAAGCTTCAGACTGGGCCCCCTAGACTGTTTTAATGAGCAATGAGCCAGATCTAAGTTAACTCATAGATTCCACTTCACCAAACTTGTCCTCTATGATCTCAACAAAGAACAGCGGTTTAGTGGTAGTAAAAGTTCCTCCATCAGTCCTTGTGCAAACCAGGTAGCGAGGAAAGGGTTTTTCTCCTAACTGGCGAGCCTGGCCTTCCTTCCCAATGGGTAGCGAGGAAGGGAAACATCCTGGTATCCGCAGTAACAGCATTAAAAGATCTCTTCCTGTCTTGAGAGACGGCCGATGCACAACCATTTTGGAGTCTAACTCTTTTCATAGTGCTAGACATCCACCCTGGAGTCACCCACTCCAAAACAGGGGCTCTCTCCATGGACGCCACCCAGCCTCAGCAAAGGCCACCCCCAAGGACAGGCATCAACTCCTTGGCTTGCATGGAGAGGTTGCAGCTCAGACCTCAGTAGTGTGATCCCTGTGGTGTCAGGGGGCTCAGCCAAAGGGTACATAACAGCCCCCCCCCCTCACAGACTGGCTACACGTGCTGGGGACCTAGCGGGGGATGGGGGCTACAGCGAGGAAAGGAAAGGATAGGACCCGTGCTGTAGGGGCTAGATCGGGAGTTCTTCCCCAATTGGCTCACACATTATCGGATAATTTTGTTATGGAAGTTCAAACCCAGAGGGGGGACCAAACTGGACCGAAAACCGGTGTACACAGCATACAAAACAAAAATTGCGGGATAGCCAAGCCATCATCTAGAGAAACACTGAGGGACAGGGTTGGAGAGGGTGGAAAGGAGCGATTGGGATGGGAAGGATGGGTAACTAGGAGAGGTAATGCAGCCTGGGGAAAGCAGGAAAAAGGCTGCAATGGCTCGGGGACCCGTGCACACCACACACGTACCCACAAAAGAGCTGTGGGCCCCTGGGGGGGGGGGGGGGGATGATGTTGAAATTGTCAACAAATTTGAACCAGAGTGCAAGAAATTCGGGTAGTTCGGCGACCTCGGCATAGAGGCTCTCAACGGGGCTTGTGTAAAAAGCTCGTTGCCAGACAAATCCCTTGGTGGTGGATTGTGTTAAGGCGGTGCAGTATGGACAGTCAAGCAGAAGAATAAACGATACTTCCATAGTCCAGTTTGGACCGAACTATGGTGCGATACAGATGGAGGAGAGTAGACCGATCAGCTCCCCACGAGGTGCCACTTAACACCCACAGCACAATGAGACAGCGGGTACTGCGAGCTGCCAAACAAGGTATGTGGGGATACCAACTTAACTTCCTGTCGAAAACAAGTCCCAAGAACATTGTGGTCTCCACAAATGGAAGTACTATGGGGCCCAGACAAAGGGATGGGGTAAGGAACTCCGTCCGCCGCCAGAAGTTCATGCAGACTGTCTTGTCAGGCAAGAATCTAAAGCCAGTGGCCATACTCCACGTGTGGAGAGTGTCTAGGCACTGCTGAAGGCGCCTCTCCAGGAGAGCTGCTCTAGATCACAAAGTCATTGACAAAGAGGGACACCGACACTCCCGGTGGTATATGATTGGCCATAGAATTGATTGCCACTGCAAATAAAACGACACTCAGGACCGAGCCCTGGGGGACCCCATTCTCCTGAATAAAAGTGCTTGATAAAACTGAACCAACACAGACTTTAAAAACACGGTCTGTTAAAAATTCCCAGATAAAAATTGGCAGACAACCCCGAAAACTCCATGTATGCAGAGTACGGAGGATGCCCATCCTCCAGCAGGTGTCGTATGCCTTTTCCAGATCAAAGAACACCGCTACTGTCTGGCGCTTCCGTACAAAGTTATTCGTTACTGAAGTAGATAGGGTGCCGAGATGATCCACCGCAGAACGGTGCTTGCGAAACTCACATTGGACATTAGAAAGGAGACGTCGTGTTTCAAGCCACCATACCAGGTGCCCATGAATCATGCATTCCATCACCTTGCATATGCTATTGGTGAGGGAAATGGGGCGGTAGCTGGAAGGGAGAAATTTGTCCTTCCCAGGCTTTGGTAAGGGAATGACTATGGCTTCACGCCAGCGCCGCAGAAAGGTGCCTTCTATCCATATGGGGTTGTAGGTGGCCAGTAGGAAGTGCAAGCTCGTCGGTGAAAGCTGCTGCAACAACGCTACGCAAATGCCATCTGGTCCTGGAGAGGAGGAGCGCAAAGACAAGAGTGCGTGGTGGAGCTCTTGCACAGTAAACTCGATACTGTAGCATTCACGGTTCTGAGAAGTAAAGGGCAATGAAGTCACCTCCACCGTCCGTTTCCTAGTGAGGAAAGCGTTAGTGTATGTGGTGTCGCACAAGTACAAAGTGCGCGCCACCTACTTTCGCCGCGCGCCGCCATGCATGCACGGCGCGGCGTTCTCACGACGACAGCCACGAGCGCCCTCTGGGACAACGCCTCTCGTGGCCACGACTGAAGGACATCGTTCACTTCGCACTCCGACTTCGGACTGAGATAGCAACGAATTAGGACCTTCGTAATCAGATAGGCACCAGTGAAGACTTTGCTATTGTACAGGCACTAGGCAGGCCTCTAACAACTATGTATCAACATTCTGCAGTACTATGTAAAAGTTAAGTATTGTTACATTCTGTGCAATATATATATCTCTTTCTAATTTACTCGAGTGTTTATAGTTTCTGGCTGCTCCCCTCCGTACCTGCACCAGCGTGTCGGTCTCATTCCACTCGGCCACCGACACCTACGACGAGGCTGGGACACAAAAGCGGCGACGAAGTTGGGACACAAAAGTGGTGACGAGGATGGGATACAAAAGAGGCGACGAGGAGTGATAGAACCTTGGACCAGCCCGCTTGCAGCAGCCAGACAGCAGCAGTCGGAGCACGCAGAAATTTCTCCCGCCCACCCACCCTTATTATCATAAGATTTTTGGGGGAACATTTTCAGTTACGTGTTTTGTGGACTTTTTTGTTGCAGAGCGTCCTCATTTATCTTGCATTTGTGTTTTGTACTAATTTACTTGTATACGCGGCGCCTAATCGGTCAGCATGGCCACTACCCCGAACCCAAACTTAACGGAAATTATTCAGTTACAGACGGCGCAAATCTCACAACTTCTCAACGCAGTGGCGCAGTTGACGGCAACTCAACAACAGCCGTCGCATCAGCAACCCACACCTGCCGCTGAACCGCTCCCTACGTTCCGCCAGTACAACGAACGTGAGGAAGAATGGAGCGACTATTTCGCACAGTTTCAAGAACTCGTCGCGGCTCATCAAATTACAGGTCAGAGAGTGAAGAACCTTTTCTTATCGATTGTGGGCCCCCAGACTTTCGTACTATTGCAAAAACTTTTCCCTCTCGCATCTCCTCGTGATGTAGACTTTGAACGAATTGTAGATGCACTGAATGCTCATTATGAGAGAAAAGTTCTTGTAGCCGCTGCACGGTACCGATTTTTCAGACTTAAAAAATTACCGCAGCAGTCACACCAAGAGTGGATTACGGAATTGAAGGGCTTAACCCGCCAATGTAAATTTACTTGCTCTTGTGGACTTTCTTATAGTGACGTTATGTTAAGAGATGCGATTACGCAGAACATTCAGGACCCCAGGATTAGAGCAGCAATTCTGAAACAGTCTGACCCCTCATTAGACAGTGTACTGCAGCTTATAGAAGCGCATGATACTTTTGACTTAGCAGATGTAGAAATGCAAAGCCACAGTGTTAATTCAGTGCGCCGCAACGGACGCTTTCCTAGCCGTAGTTCTCAGTATAGCACTAGTGATTCTTATTTTTCTACCGGCCGTGCTGAACAGACAGTGAACAGTAGCCAGTGTAAAAGTGCGACGCAAAGGTCGCCCCGTAGTGTTAGACACAGTAATTTGAATAACGGGCGCCAACGCTCATTTCAGAAAAATGTACGTAAATCTTGCCCCCAGTGTGTGTCTCGCCACAAGCGTGCTCATTGCCCTAGTCGCAACGCAACCTGTTATCAATGTGGCAAATCAGGACATGTACAGTCTGTGTGTATGCAAATTAAAAACTCAAAGAACAGTAACGTTAGAAACAGTGCTTCGCAAAGTGCGAGAACAGTTCATTCTGTAAATGTTATACGGGCTGTGGAATTGAACAGTGCTTTCCTTGGATCTCAATTTCAAGAAAGTAGTTCTGCGCCTATGGCAAAACTATATAGTGCACCACGTAGCAAGCGCCAACGAGCGCGTAAAACAGTGCAACGGAAAAGGGTTCGGGACAAGCAAAATGACTATGAACAGTGCATTCCTGTAGTGAAAATAGTGCCTTCTGCAACTGCTCCTTGTAATAGCGCCCAGTACTGTGTAGCTAGTGACAGTAGATTTGTTGTAGATACTGAAAGTAATTTTAGTGCTGTAGCCTCGCATTGCGCGGACGCCGATCCGGCGGTAGTGTCATCTAGTGACAGTGTGGTTAATCCGCTGTGTGCCGAGTATGCGCCGCTTCCTACCGCACGCAACCCGCGCAAGCGCAGAAAACAAACCGTAGCAGACGTTGCCCACATTCGCGCCCCTGTCGAGCGCCGCAAGCAAAAACTTTTTGTGAATCTTTCCATTGACAATAAGACTGTGCAATTTCAACTTGATACTGGTTCCGCTGTTACATTAATAAATAAAGATACTTATGAACTTCTGGGTTCGCCAAAATTGTCGCCGTCACAGCAAGTGTTAACAGCTTATACAGGTGCAAATATTCCCGTGCTAGGAACATGTAGCCTGCCTGCCTCTTTTCAAGGTGTAACGAAAACTGTTGCTTTTGTAGTTCTACAGGCCAAATCTACGCAGAACATTTTTGGACTCGATGCATTCGACTTGTTTGGTTTATCAATTCAAAGAGATGTGCTTCAAATTTCGTCAGTAGTGCCTCAGGACAAAATCAATGCATTGTGTGACAAATATAGTGACTTGTTTTCGCCGGAACTAGGTTGTGCAAAAGACTTCGTGGCACATGTAACTTTAAAAGAATCTGCAGTTCCAAAATTTCGTAAAGCTAGACCAGTGCCTATCGCCTTGCGTGATACAGTTGCCGAAGAACTTAAACGTTGGCAAGATAGTGGGGTGATTTCTCCTGTTTCTGCGAGTCAGTGGGCCTCGCCTATAGTAATTATACCCAAGCCGTCAGGAAAACTTCGTCTCTGTGCGGACTTCAAATCAACAGTGAACAGTCAAACAATTGTAGACACTTATCCCCTGCCCACACCTGAGGAACTGATGGACAAATTAGGACAGTCTCGCTTCTTTTCTAAGATTGATTTAGCAGAGGCATACTTACAGATTCCACTTGATGACGAGTCAAAAAAGTTTTTCGTCATTAATACTCACATGGGCCTTTTTCAATTTCAGCGCCTACCCTTTGGCAGTTCTTCCGCTCCCGCTATTATTCAGCGTTTTTTGGAACAGCTGACAGTTTCCGTACCGTGTTGTTCGAACTATTTAGATGATATTGTGGTATCCGGACGTACAGTTGAAGAACATTTAACAAACCTGGAGTGCCTTTTCAAAGTGTTGACTGCAGCAGGTCTACGTTGTAATAAAGCAAAGTGTTCGTTTTTTCAACCTGAAATAGAGTACCTAGGCCATGTGATTAATGCCCAAGGAATTCATCCCTTACAGTCACATCTTCGAGCAATCAAAGACTTGCCTCCTCCTAAGAATGTGCATGAATTGCAAGCAGTGATGGGAAAGCTTAACTATTATTTCAGATTTATTCCCAATGCCTCTCAGATTGCAGCTCCACTGCATCACTTACGTAGGAAGAATGTTCCTTTTGTATGGTCTAAAGATTGTCAGGTTGCCTTTGACAAACTAAAGTCTGCACTACTCAGTGATGCATGTTTGATTCCCTTTGACCCACAGAAGCCTGTAGTGTTAGCAGTTGACGCCTCGTCGTACGGTCTGGGTGTTGTTCTGTCGCATCGTATTGGATGTCACGATCGTCCTATTGCCTTTGCATCCAAGCTACTGACGCCGACGCAACAGAATTACAGTCAGATAGAAAAGGAGGCCTTAGCAATCATTTACGGCGTCACAAAGTTTCATCATTATCTCTATGGCAGAAAATTCTATTTGTTGACAGACCACAAGCCTCTCACGTCGTTGTTCTCACCCACAAAACCAATTCCGCCACGTACGGCACAAAAGCTTCAGAGATGGTCCTTGATATTGTCTAATTATCAGTATGAGATTTTGTACCGACCTATCACTAAACATGCTAACGCGGACACACTTTCCCGACTTCCGGTTGGCCAGGATGTATCATTTGATTCTTCAGAAATGGCATGTTGTCAGATAGACTCCAGAGATGCTTCCGCTGTTGCAGACTTTCCTTTGAACTCTCGTCGGGTTGCACAGGAAACAGCTGCGGATGCAGACCTAAGTGTGGTAGCACGTTTTGTTTGCTCAGGGTGGCCTGCCAGAGCCAGAGACATTGATCGGCCTCTGGTTCGACGTTATTTTGCACAACGTCATGCATTATCTTTAAGTCAGGGTGTACTGTTGTTGCATACTGACAACGACCAAGCAAGAGTGATTGTTCCTCGTTCCCTGCAACGAGAAGTGTTACGCCTCCTGCATCAAGGACATTGGGGCATTGTTAGGACAAAGCAATTGGCCAGACGTCATTGTACCTGGGTTGGTATGGACGCTCAGATAGAGAGCATGACATCACAGTGTACAGTTTGTGCGGAGCATCAGGCGGCTCCTCCACAGCGTTTCTCAGACTGGCCACGCCCCAAGGGACCATGGCAATGTTTACACATTGACTTTGCCGGACCATTCTGGAATACGCGCTAGTTAACTGTTGTAGACGCTTTCAGCAAGTTTCCTTTTGTGATTGCCATGAACTCAACGACAGCTTCTAGTACAATCAGTCCCTTAACATCAGTGTTTTGCATCGAAGGCTTGCCTGAAACTATCGTCAGTGACAATGGACCTCAGTTTGTTAGTGCGGAATTTCAACAGTTTTGTCGTGTGAATGGCATTCAGCATATTACCACTGCACCTTTTCACCCTCAGTCCAATGGTGAAGCAGAACGTTTTGTTCGAACATTCAAGTCTCACATGGAGAAGATGAAAGGTCAGCACTCCAGGCAGCAAGCTCTTCAAATTTTCCTGTCTACGTATCGGTGCATGCCACGTGACGGCCCGTCTCCTGCCGAGCTGCTACACGGCCGCCGTCACCGCACTCTCCTTCACCTGCTGCAGCCTCCCACGCACCGAGTTGGTTCGTATGGCGCTACGCGTTTTCAGGTTTCTACGCCGGTGCTGTACAGGGTGTTTGCTGGAAACAAGAAGAAACTATGGCTGCCGGGCACCATTCAACGCGTGCTTGGTCGCAATATGTATATTGTACGTTCTTCCACAGGGTCGGAGCTGCGGCGCCACGCAAACCAATTGCGCTTGCACAGGCCGCGCGATCCTGTCTCCGGTTTCTTGATTCCAGACCCAGTTCACCGCCAGGGAGCACAGCCACATCGTTCGTCCCCGGACTACGAGATCGTCCCCATGGAGGTCGACGCACCTCCGATGCAGTCGTCGCCGCCGCTGTCGCCGCCGCAGATGACAGCGTCGCCGAGAGGGACTCCGGGACCGTGCGGGCCCCCCCAGCTTGGGCCACGCACCTCAGAAGAAGATGACCTGCTCCCTCTGGGCGGGGGCGGGCGCCCTTACCCAGGTTTCGGCGGGTTCCCTGGAGGATCTCAAGGCAGATGCCGGGGCGCGGACGGCGTCTCGATCCCGGCCTCAGCTACGACGCCCATCCCACCAGTAACGCCCCCGCCCAGGCCCTCCTCCCAGTGCCGTCGCCGTGGCCCTCAGCCCTACGCCACGACGGCGCGGCGGTTTGGGGGGGAGGGGTGTGGTGTCGCACAAGTACAAAGTGCGCGCCACCTACTTTCGCCGCGCGCCGCCATGCATGCACGGCGCGGCGTTCTCACGACGACAGCCACGAGCGCCCTCTGGGACAACGCCTCTCATGGCCACGACTGAAGGACATCGTTCACTTCGCACTCCGACTTCGGACTGAGATAGCAACGAATTAGGACCTTCGTAATCAGATAGGCACCAGTGAAGACTTTGCTATTGTACAGGCACTAGGCAGGCCTCTAACAACTATGTATCAACATTCTGCAGTACTATGTAAAAGTTAAGTATTGTTACATTCTGTGCAATATATATATCTCTTTCTAATTTACTCGAGTGTTTATAGTTTCTGGCTGCTCCCCTCCGTACCTGCACCAGCGTGTCGGTCTCATTCCACTCGGCCACCGACACCTACGACGAGGCTGGGACACAAAAGCGGCGACGAAGTTGGGACACAAAAGTGTAGTGTGAAGAGACCTCGGCAAAATGTCGACCCAGTGCTTTGGCTATTTGTGGAGGGTCGACGATGGTGTCAGTTGTGACAGAGTCCAGGAATCGAGGAATGAGCCATAGTACCTGAAATTTTTCTGAGGTTACCCCAAATGATGGAGGAAGGGGTAGACCTATTAAAAGAGCTCATGAATGACCAGGGGTAAACCTATTAAAAGAGCTCGTGAATGAGCGCCAACTGACGTGTTTACAGTCACGAAAGAGGCGATGACAATAGGCCTGCAGCCATCTGTATTGGATGTAGTTGTCTAGTGTGGGCCTTTGTTTGAAGATTCTAAGGGCGTCACTATGCTCGCAGAGCGTCACGGCATTCCACAGTCCACCACGGGGACAAGGGGACGACGTGCTTGGGTAGTCTTACAGGGGATGGAACATTCCGTGGCTGTGAGAACTGTGGTAATGTGTTTCATTTGGTCGTCTATACAAGGATATTGACGAGTACGAAAATCCGCCAGTGATGAGTAGAGCTCCCAGTCTGCTTTGGTTATCTGCCAGCGGTGTGGATGCTTAAGGGTGCCAGGTGTCATTAGGTAAATTACACACGGAAAATGTGTGTCTGAGAGAACAGACCATTCAAGACACCATGTCAACTGAGCAGTGCAGATAGATAGATCTATGTGGATGAAAGTGTTTGTGGAGTCTGAAAGATAAGTTGGTTCACCAGTATTAAGGCATATGAGCTGAAGGTGGTTCAGTATATCTGCAAGGAGGGAGCCCCGTGGACATGGTCGTGGGGAGCCCCCAAAGGGGGAGGGGGGCATTAAAAATCACCCACCAACAAAAACGGGTGCGGAAGCTGGTCAATAAGATCTAGAAGAGCAGATCTAGTGACAGGAAAGGAGGAAGGAGTGTAAATATTGCACTGTGTGAAGATAAATCCAGGAAGGTTTATCCGGACAGCGAAAGCTTATAATGGAGCACACAAAGGGATGGGTGTATTGTGTACGTCATGCCGAATGAGCAACATTACGCCCCCGTGGGCTGGAATTCCTGCCACTGGAGGTAGGTCAAAGCGAACGGCAGTGTAACGTGGGAAAATAATTCAAGTACCTGGGAGAAATTTTGTCTCCTGTAGAGAGAAGATAATTGGGTGATATGTTCTGTCCAATTCGACCGGATACCACGAATATTCCTTTTGAAGAATATCCACAGTAGGATAAAGAGAGATGGAGGTGGACATCAGCCCAACGAAGGCTTCCAGGGGATGCCATCGTCGCATTGTGAGGTATAAGGGGGGGGGGGAGTTTTCCCCCCTACTTGACGTTTTGGAGCCCTGGTGAAGTTCCTTGGTAGGCTCAGATGTTTTGGAAGGGGTGCGGAGGAAATCCTCGTGCGAATGCTCCTTCTTAGACTTATGGGTCTTGATCTGTGGTGTCACAGCTGAAGATAAAGATTTGGAAGAGGTGTTCACACTTTTCGTCGAACGTGACGCCGTTGTCGATGTAGACTGTCTGTATGGCCATCTCCCGTGTTGATGGAAGTGCTGCTACGACTGGCGTATATCTTACGTGCAACTTATATAGAAACCTTTTCCTTGACAAACATTTCCTATATAGCCCCTTCATCAGCAAACACGAGACATTCCTGGGAGGCGGCAGCATGATTCCCGTTACAATTGATGCAATGGTGGGACGGGGGTGGACAACTCCCCCTCATGTGCATCTGTACCACAGGTGACATGTTACTGGGTTCTTGCACAAATGACTTGTGTGATTAAAGCGATGGCACTGGTAACACCGAGTAGGGTTAGGGATATAAGGTCGGACTGTGACTACCTCATATCCTGCCTTGATCTTCGGCGGCAGAGTGACTCGGTCGAAGGTCAGGAACACTGTGCGAGTGGGGACTAAAACGTTCTTTTTTTCATCACTCGGTGTACTGTGATGATGATTTGCGCTGCCCGATAGTCCTTTAATTCATCCTCAGTCAGACCATCCAAACAGTAGACTACCCCTCAAAAATAATTGAGGGTTGGATGAAGCTCAACACAAACCGGGTAACTATGGAGCAAATTAGCCTTAAGCAGCCACTATGCCTGGAGCCACTTTCTGTTTCCAACAGTAGTGTTCCATTACACAGGCGGTTGCAGGTTTTAACTGGGCCGGCAATGGCATCAACCCCTTTCTGAATGATAAATGGGTTTACCGACGAGAAGGATTGCCCTTCCTCAGTACGGTTAACCACAAGGAACTTTGATGTCGATTGTAAATGCTTCTGTTCAGATACACTAATATCCAGTATGTCAACTTCCAGAGACACTTTACATTTTGCTTTTTTCATGAAAACCATCACAGATGTATCCCCCATGATTGCCAGTGTCTCCGATGGCACACTCCTTCCTGCTGGGTGCCCCCAATAGAAGCACACCTGCCTTGGGCGATTGTTCCCACCCCAGGTCGCATCTCCCGATCTACAGACGGAGGGACCAATCGGCGAATCGGGAAGGTATCAGTGCAGGCAATCGCCCCTACCCGGGCCTAATCAAAGGGGATGCAAGCACCGCACATGCCAGCCCAGGGCTGGGACTTACCCAGTCACCCATATGGGTGGCCTTCAGGTGCATACAGGGAGGAGGAAGAAAGAAATAGGAGGAGGAGAAGCCTCAAATGCTGATGTGGAGGCAAAGAAAGAGGTGAAAGAAGGGCTCTATCCAAAACCTTTTGAACTTCGGTTCCCCAAAGGATGCACAAGACTGTCTCCAAGAGAGGAGAAAAGGACAGTTGGAGAAGTGTCATGTAGCACGGAAAAGAAAGAGTGCCACAAAGGCTGGGGCCCCGTGCTCGCCACATACGTACTCTCCACAGAGCGATGGCCCCCTGGAGGGCCAGAGGCGATTGAACAGGATGAGAAGTTGGTGTTGAAAGTCCTTTGACAGGTGGCGCAGGAACTGATTGTGGATTCGATCTGGCCCCTGGGGTGGTATCAAGGCAAGCAGTGAGGGCACTCAAACTCCCACTCAGTGAATGGGGCATTATATAGTTCCCGCCGACATGTGTGAAAAGATAACTGCCTCCACTTGACCTGTTCTTTGTGAGTGCGGAAGCCTGCACTGTTCGCTGAAGTCACAGAGTCACTGGCATACTAGTCCGCCATGTGTGCAGCAATAGCAGCTGAGTCCAGGCGTATAGCACCCTGAACGTTCAAGCTGGGGATTCCTGCCTGTGGTCGGTACCCAAAAAGGCGCCGAACCTGTGACCTCACCCGAGATGGGGGCAGTGTGAGAACCAATGGTAGCGACATATCTCTCCCAACAGTCCTGCTTACTCTGGCGTATCAGCCTCCAGGCTTGTGCCTGGAGCCGTTTGAAACTGATCAGGTGCTCTATACAAGGGTGGCGCCGGTGGCATTGGAGTACCCAATGACATTCCCTGATGGCCTCAGTAATCTCTGGGGACCACCACTGGACCAATTTGCGCCAAACGGAACCAGCAGTGGTCAGAACAGTTGCCTCAGCTGTGCAAACAATGGCCCTACTGATATGACGAGCAGCCTGATCAAGGTCATCCAGGATTGGGGTAGTGACCGTAGCAGCCAAGGTGTAAACAGGCCAGTCAGCCCTACACAGAGACCATCGGGGCAAGCAATCTGGAGGTTGAAACTGGAGAAGACTGATATGGATGGGGAAGTGGTCGGTATCACATAGGTCATCATGGACCCCCCAATTAAGCTGTGGTAGAAGGCTTGGGCTGCAGAGAGAAAGATCAATAGCCGAGTATGTGCCATGCGCCACACTTAAATGTGTGGGGGCACTGGTATTGGGACGCCAGCAGTTCAGCTGTGCTATTAGAGCTTTGATGTCCTTACAAAAGGAGGAATGGCAGGGGGAGTTCCACAATCAAGTTCACAAGGTCTGCAGGAGAGACTGACTCATCCAGAGGAAGGTAGATTGAGCAGATGGTAATGTCCTGTTGTGTCTGGATTCTCACAGTCACTGCCTCGAGCGCCATGGAAAGTGGCACTGGGGACAGTGGCAAGAACGTATAAACAGTCACCTCCGGATACCCTATCATATGCTGTGCAGTTTTTATAGTAGCCCCTATACCCACGAAGGGCAGGAGTCCACTCGGCAGGAAACCAGGTTTCCTGTAGGGCTACACAGAGAGGGGTAGTGACACGGTAACTGCTGTAGCTCGGCCAAGTGGAAGAAGAAACCGCCACAGTTCCATTGCAGCACCACACTATCTCCTGACTTAAAGGGCATATTTAAGGAGATGGTAGAGGAGGGTCCATAGGACTATCTGCAGTCACTGAATGAAGAGGCAGAGCCTCGACGTCCATTGCTTCCAAAGTCTTGGCAATTGCTAAGTCTTCAGGGAATGCGAGGATCTCCACCACATCCTCAGAAGCAGACTTTTGTTGTGGTGGCATGGTAGCCACTTTTGATTCTTTCGTTTTACACTTTTTCTCGCTGATCCTTTGGTTTCTCGAGCTGAGATGGCTTGGTTGACTAAGTCTCAGGGCCTGAGGTTGCCCTTGAGGCCCTAGGACTCACTGGCATCCACTGTGCCAGTGGGAGAGATCATGGGAGAAAGGGATTTAAGCGATACCTTCCTTGCGAGAGGAGTCAGAACAGGTTCTTGTGGCTCTGGCTCACATGTGGGGACCGATGTCCCCGTCGGTGGGGGGTTTTTGCTTCCAAAGCAAACAGGTTGAGTTGACGGTACACCTGGAGAACATGTGCCCGAACCTCCAGCAATTAAAGCAGCGGAGGAACGTAGGGCTTCACATCACAATGGTAAATTATCACCTTAACCTTCTCAGGCAATGAGTCCCCCTCCAATGCCAAGATAAAGGCACTGGTGACGACTCTGTTGTCCTTCGGATCCCTATGGACTCACCGTATAAATTGGACTCCTCGTCGTTTCAAGTTCTTATGGAGTTCGTCATGTGACTGCAAAAGGAGGTCCCTAACAAAAGTCATACCCTGTACCATGTTCAGACTTTTGTGTGGGGGTGGTAGTAACGGGAACATCACCCAGCTTGTCACAGGTGAGCAATGCCCGTGACTGTGCTGGGGATGATGTTATTAAAACTGAACCCGTTCGCATCTTCGACATGCTGTCTACTTCTCCGAACTTGTCTTCCAAGTTCTCGACGAAAAAGAGGCTTCGTATTCGTGAAAGATTCACCATCTGTCCTGCCATACACCAAAAACCTTGGAACATATTGTTGTTCTTGGCTTCGAGCCCTGCATTCCTCCCACGGCGTGACCAAAGAAGGGAATGATTTGGGGTCATAATTCTCAGCATTGAAGTCTACCTTGCCTTTCTTAGAGATGTTGGTTAAACACCCACCAGCGTTACTCTGTGGTCTTTTCGTGAACAGCTAGAGAAACAACAGTCCATCCAGGCAGAGTCCCACTTGTCTGGGTAAGTCTTATATAGAGGTTTGTACCATCCTCGTGACCCAGGCGATTAAGCTAAGATCCCCTGGCTCTGAAATGTACAATGTTCCACCGTCGCACCAAATGATGGTCATTGAAGCATGCACAGAGCTTACTGTGTAGCGGACTGTTGGTGCAACAGTCCACAGCTCGGGTCCCTGGATTTGCCAAGCCCGTACTCAGCAGATTAATGCCGAGCCCCTGAGGGGATAACAGGACTGAACAACACATGTTGGCCTAATTATAGTAAATGATTTATCCTTCATGAAGGAATAAAGTCATGTAGAAATTTCCACCATTTGACTAGAGGTGGTTGCTAGGAAAGAACACACAAGCATATGAACATCAAAATGTCTGAGACCTGGTGCATTTATTATTTTTGTTTGAATACAGCCCTTAAATCTACCAAACTATGCTACAATGCCATTGTGTAGGCTCAGAGTCAAGAGCATAAAATGTGCTGTAACTTTTGAACCGTAACTGCTATGTCAAATCTGTTTACAGGACAGGAATGAACTTGGCAGAAAATGCTGATGTTATCTGACATATCACATGGCCCTTTCCAAAAAAAAAAAAAAATAGGTTTTAGGTGGGACATGTTCAAGACACATGTTCATGAGGTAGATCACCTCAGCCATACCTCACCAGAATATCCAGGCAGAGTTTTTGGAGTAAAGGGGTGTAATGACACTTATTGGTCACTAGGTATCTTTGTGAGTAAGAAATAGCACAATTTCTTATAATGAAGTGTCATATTTCCATATAGCCCATTAGACGTATGACTTTAGCAGATTTTAATATGCAAAGCTGTACAGACTGGACTGTTCTCCATAAAGAACAGTCATTTAATGTTTTCAGCATGCTGTCCCTCTTGATCAATGCACATTTGAAGGCACTGAATCCAATTGTCATGCATTTGCAGAATGATCTTGCAAGAATGCTTCAATGCATTGCTCCAGGTGGCGTGTTTCTCATTTTCTCTAGTTATATGATTTGCTTTAAATAGTGTCAACTGATATAAGGGTGATCTGGATTGTCTTTCCGCAGAACCATGTCGCCAATCCAGTGACCACAGAATTGGCTATCTACCACTGACAACTGCTCCATAGTGTGATGGCATTCCATCATGTTGAAATAAGAGGGAAAGCTGCCCTCATGTGCAGTCACTCAGCTGGCAGTAACTGCTTTATAAACATAGGCCACGGATTTGGGCAAATACTACCAGTGTCTGATATATTGGCCAATGCACGAAATTTAGCTGGAAATAAAGGAAGATTATCACACACAAATACCATAAATAACACTTCTGGCTCTTCATTTCATCTCACTAATAGTAATTACTCAATTTTCAGCTGATATATACGTTTTTGAAACAGAGGACTTGGCAAAGTCTCTAAGTCTTGTGCAAGTACTTCCATCATAAAGATGGAAGTGCATTGCATATACTTTACCTTCTCTGGAGTCGAGATGGTTGATTGGTAGGCTGGCTGTTTGGGATAGGGGGACCAAACTGCTAAGGTTATCAGTCCCCTACTGGAGAGGGGAAGGGAAAGGAAATGCAGTCCAGGGAAGAAAGAAAGACCCTTGCTCACTAACTGTGAGCCCCTGGGTGGAACTGAGTAGCTCATGTTCTTGTATTTCCAGCTTCCCTTCTATCTTTGTGTGTATTATTTGGTAAGTATTGAGACAAATCATGTTAAACTTGCTGAACAGATATGTTATGACTTTCCGAATATGACTGACAATATCTAATTAGGATGAAACAACTTTTGAAAAGAAAAAGATTAATGGTTTGCTGCATCAGTTTACAGTTTTTTCACTCTGTCATAAGCTGGACAGGGCACTAGTTTCATGGCAATTGAGATCAGGCTTCACCTGTAGTTCTATGTCATGTATTCTCCAAAAGCCGATGTATGTCCAGTGTTATTCTGAACACTTTGCTGTGGTTCTTAGGCAATCCCAAAATTGAACTCTATTCTAACAAGTTATTCAGTAGACTTTATTATATTTGTTACAAGTTCTCATCACTGTTGGTGCTGGCATACAACAAATTCCTCCTTAGCAAGAGAGAAACATTATTTGTAGGCTATAACGTTTCTTCGAGTACAAAGCTCATATATATGCGTATTTCAATTCTCACTTGAAATCAGCAAAGATGCTTTCCCTATCTTTGGCTAGAAGTGTGATCTGCCACTGTGGGTCAAACTATAGTGTCATGTCTGTCTTATGACAAGAGTGAGAAGAATAAATTGAAGCAGGAAATCAGTACAGAGATCTCAAGATAGTCGTAACTGACAAACCCCAGTTCTCACAAAAAAAAATTTTATCGATAAAAATAAAGAAAATCAGCTGATGTGATTCTCTTAGTTGAAAGCTACGGAAACACCAGGTGGTTGTCGAAGTAATTACAAATAAATACAAATATTTTCAAAATTTTTATGATGACTATTTGTCTGTATTTAAAAATTTGACAATTATAAAATGAAATCTTTTGAAAAAATGTGGAACCTAAAAAAAGCGTACAACTGCACAATTTGCAGCAAATTAAGCTTTAAAATATTACCTGCACATGTATAAATAACAAGAATTGACTCCAGTTAGATTCAAATGCAAGTCCTTTATGTTCATCAACTGTCAGCCTATACTCAGCCATTGAAACTTATTTGAAACACTCGTTATTCATCTTTTGTTATGGTTTAAACTGGTGGAAAGGCCAGTATTGAGCAATATTGTTGTAAGTACTGTTACCGACAATTACCTCAAGCAGTTAGAGAGCAGACTCTTGGAGGTAACTTTTTAACCTGCTGATGACTAATAGACCCAAACATTTCAACTCAATGTAAAACAGTAAAAATTTGATCAAAGGACTGTTACAGAATAAAAAATACAGCTGTAAATAAAAATATCGAGAGAGGTAGGAAGTTCTTCCTGTTTAGCAAATCAGGAGTGCACAACACAAAAATTTCATCTCTAACACTGACATTAACACTGAATGACCAAAAGTGACCAGAATGAAGGTGAGCAAAACAATAACATGCAGGAAATTGTTAAAGATCTGCAAACTGTGCAACTGAATGACCCTGCTGGTGAAGTTGAGCAGTTTGCCCCATGTTACAAATACTCTGAAACCAATGAAGAGCTCACTGACCATCAGATTATTGTCTTTGAAAAATGAAGAAACTTAACAAGGACAGTGATGATGACAAACCCCCTACCTGGATTTCATTCACAAATGCCAAGAACATTTTTATATAGCTGTTCAGTACAGCCTTCATTTTACTGATTGTTGCCTGTGATTTTACTGATAGCCCTTTCCAAAATTGGCAGCTATGGGATTTTATCTTACCAGGTACACATTCTGCATTACTATGAGATTTGGTGAGAATGGAGAGCATTACCCTCGAAATTCTGTTATACTTAAGTTGACCATTGGCTCCTCGAATTCTTAATATTTGTGCCCAACGGTGCCTGAAGCTCATTCACCACCTCATCTGTAGTTTCATGTTCTTCCTTGAATAACATAATCGAAAACTTTTCCAAGAAAAAAATGGACAGAAGAAAACTGTGCATCTTCAATTTTGTCCAACCTAGCAACTTGAGCATGCTTTAACACATAATCCTTGAGGGGAAACTTGTTGATGATGTAGTCACAGGTAGTAAAAACGTAGTTTCTCACCGATGAATAGAAAAGGGTTTTATCCATTTCCTGAAGATCATTCATTAGGTTGGAATTCTGAATACCGATAATCAACTCATGACTTCTTAGATTCTCAATCCAGTTGTACTCAACTTCAAGTAATGAGGTGGTTTTGACAATTTTGGGCTTAAAATCTTGGCGAACAACTGCTTAGCATATCCATTAGAAGTTCTAATAAAATATGAACCTGTGGGGAAGAAGACTGAATAGCATGAATAGCAACATTTAATTTGTCAAACACAGGAGAAGTACAGAAGGCTTTATTCAAGTTTGAGGACGGGAACATAAACAATTTTTCCTCACATGTTCTACCAAAAGTCTTGCTTTTAAGAATGGGTTTGTCACATTTGGAAGAACATGCTATTCGTTTAGGGGCATGTGTAGTACCAGAATCAAGAAGTCTCTTCTTCTGATACTCTTTGTATCCACTTTGTTCAACTCTGGGTATTTTGAAAGATGTCAAGCTTGTGGAAATGGATTGGGTATATGATATTACTTCCGCCTCCTTGAAGAATGAAAGAAGTGGATCCCATTGGTCCAGTAGTCTAGCCAAACATCTACCTAGAGATAACCACCTTGTACAAACATGCTTCAGAATTTTCTTTGCCTCTTTATTGTGCAAGCTCTGAAATTTCTCAAGACGTTCTTTTCTTTTGGCACTCTTCTCTAAGAAAATATATTGACAAGGATCTCATTGACTAAGTGGTAATCTTCCAGCACCTTTTCCAGCTGCTAGATTAATCAGGTGGCAAATGGAACCTACGATGGCAATACCTGGTCGAACTTCCTTCAGAACTGCTGCAACACAATTTTTTGTCCAACCATAACATGAGCATTGTCAGAGCAGAAAGCCACACAGTTTTCAATCGGAATGGTAAAAGATTTCAACTGTGATAACATTAGGTTACCTATGTTTCGCCTGTTGAGTCCCCATCCAATGCTGGTACGGATAGCACAGTGCTCACTACTTTTTCCTGCGTAAAATCAAAAAATGTCACAACAATAGGATACAACTTTGTGTCTGTATCATTGCTTCCATCTGTTGCCAATGAAAAGGAACTTAACTTCTTCTGATGTCTGAATCATCATCTTAAATAATACACCAGCGTGATCGGCGGCACTTAGGGCACATTGTGTTCCACCAAAAAAGAAGTAAAAAGACACTCTGCCCTAATAACATCATTATCAACGTTTCCACATTTGGCAAAAAAAGTGTTGGTTTTTCATATTGTCATCCTTGGATTTGAGGTAGCTTAAGTATTTAGCGCACTTCACATGATTACTCAAGTCATTTCTTCCTCCATGTGCAATATTAATGTCGCACCCACATACCGTGCAAAAGGCAAATTGTTCACCTTTCCTTGATTTTAGTATGCACGGAAAATCAACAGAATATAAATTTCTAAATGTCAAAGTATTGTTTCTTTTCGATTTATTCATGGCTTACAATAGCAACATCAAATAAAAATGTCCAACAATATGTGTGTCGCTATGAACTGGAACAGCAAAAGGAACCTGGATCACTGAACATCACTTAAAACACTAAGTCTTGAAATGAACACGAAAGTAACATCGTGAATAAAGGATATGAAGTTATAATACATGAATACGAACTTGTAATACAAACACTTTAACACTTCATTAAAAGACGTCATACGCTTTGAAAGGACAATACATTCGAGAAATGCTACCTTTGTGAACAAAGAAGTAATCTGGTTCCACTTCAACAAGAGAACGGAACAAACAACTTAAGAAGCACAGCCTGTCGACATCTATATTCTCACGGAAGAACTGGTTACCGGATTTAAAGTTCAATTTCAATGACGACACAAACATCACATGGGTAAACGAACCAATCATATCAATGAATAAGTTATCGACTATCTTAGAACTGAATTCGACCCCCCACAAACAACTGAATGTTAGGAAGATATCTACTATCGTAGACCTACCTTCCACCAACGCAAACAACCTATTGTATGGGAGAAAGTGGATGTGATTATCGAATTTAGAAGTTTCAAATTTTTTACCGCGAAATTGTAAAATAGCTCTGTTCATCCGTATAACCGTAAAATCTTGCAATTTCCATAAATTTTACAGATAAACCATAAAAGTTGGCAGGTATGGACTGTATATGCGCAATAAGACAGTGATATCAATACTGAGGACACTGTCTCCGGCAGTGGCACCGCACAGTACGGCGGCTGCTTGTAGCCTCTGCACCTCTGACATCTGTATGTCAGCCGAAGACAAATAATCCGAATCACTATTGGATACTAAACCAAAAATGCATTAAGTCTCCTAAAAGGAAAAGGGGCCAGGGAACGTCATCAATAAGCTGTGTCAAGAGTACACTGTCAACAGACACTCCAGGTGGTAAATTCAGAGAGCACACTGTAATATCAACAAGGGCCATTAAAAGGACAGCAACCACCTGTAGCATTTTAGTTAAAGACAGTGGGGAATGCGTCCCTGATGAACACTGGCACACCACCTTGTTGCCTGTCAACCGCGAGGTCGCCTTTCCTGAAGAGATGATAACCTCTGAGTATAGGTGTGTCACACTGAATGTGTCTCTTTGAGGGAGACACAGAAAGTCCTATAATTCTTTTAAAAGAGTCCAGAATCCAACCAAGTTCCACTTGTGTAGGGGTAGCCATATCAGCGGTGCGAGTCTAGTTTGTCCCTTCCCTTGCACTATTGGAGCAAGGGGCAGCAGATGGACTGCCAGGTTCTGGTGATGAGGAATCTAGCGCCATGATGATGTCCTCACAATGCCTGATGACACCTCGGGGGGGGGGGGGGGGGGGGGCATTTCGAGCAAATGTCCTGATCCTTCGGCTACTTTTATTTGGAAGAAAATGAAGAAGGGTGGGGGGGGGGGGGGAGTTGTTGAGAACTCTGTGGAGAGCATGCTCATGATGGGGAGTGGTCCTCTTGTAGGGCGGCACACTCCTTTTGGGGTGCCTTCTGAACTATACTGCAGCTATTGCTTCTTTTCCTTCCATTGGATCTGCCTATATTACAATGTCTGCTAACTACATGCTGATATGTACATATGCAGGTACAAGTGCTGGTAGTGGATATGGGCATCCTCTGTGTTGACTTGGATTTTGGGTCATATACAGCATGTGATTCAACCCATCATGAAGGAAGGAAAGAAGGAAGGAAGGAAGGAAGCTTAGGGTTTAACATCCCATTGACAGCTTGGTCATTAGAGACAGAGCTAACGCTCTGAGTTTTGGGTAAGGATGAGGAAGGAAATCGGCCGTGCCCTTTGAAAGGAACCATCCCGGCATTTGCCTGGAGTGATTTAGGGAAATCACGGAAAACCTAAATCTGGATGGCCAGGGGTGGATTTGAACCACCACCTTCCTGAATACGAGTCCAGTGTGTTACCACTGCGCCACCTCGCTCGATCAACCCGTCAGCTTTGATTCGTGATGGCAGCGGGTCACATGGCGTCATCACATGCGCAGTAGTTTTGAGATGTGATTATTTATAGGTGTCATGTGTAAGTGTTTAGTGGCACTCTCTGGTAGTGGACATTACATAGAATGAGTATTTTGCTGTACGGCTACTCTTCTTTCTGTTGTCGTATGTGTGGCTGCAATTTGTGGTATTGAGCTATTGAGTGAGAATGTTATTTCGTAAGGTTCTGTGATTTATTGTTTTAATGGTAGAGCGCTTCTGTTTAAGGATTGCCGAGTAAATGTGGCGTCAGTTTCGAAGTTTATTCGAGGGTTTTGGAGCGGCATTTCTGTAATTGCAATTGACATTTCAGTTATAAGACGTTTGCTATTTTGCTAATTGACAAGGGTACATAAAGAACCCATTAATACAGTGCAGGAACAGCATTAATTATTTACTCCATGTTCGGCACGGAAAAGGAGTCCCATAGGTATTTGATTTGTTTATGTAGTACAACTTTAATGCTTTCTTATTGACCGTGGCAATGCGACTCTTGATTGGCTGCTCTACTGTTCCTAACCTAGTGAGCGTGAGCACTAGACGCTGATGCATAAAATTCAGTTTTTCCCTGAAATCTCAGTTATGCTGACAGGCTGATCTATAGTGCAGCCTGAGGTTTAGGTTAGGGTTAGGTTGGGATGCAACAGTTTGGTTGTGAACTGGAAAAGCCAGTGAATGTGAAAGCAAAATGATGGTTGTGGTAACAAAATTGACCGGTTTCAAAATCTAAGGTTCATGTCACCGACATATTGAAAAAAGTCATTTTTTTTGGGGGGGGGGGGGGTGTATATTTCCGCAAATGAGTGCCGAAAGTGCGAACTTTTGTACTGACACCTGTTGGGTTGGGTTGTTTGGTTTGAATAGGTGGACTAATTTGCTAAGGTTATCAGTCCCCCAGTGGGAAGGGGAAGGAGTGAGGAAAGGAGAGGAGGGGAGGGGGAAAGGAAATGCAGTCCAGGAAGTAAAGACGGAAGGAATGCTGCATCAGCTCAGGGCACTGTGCTCACCACACACATAGGCTACTCACAAAAGAACCATGAGCACGCTGGGGGGATTGAGACCTGTGATCGATGGTAAATTCTGTTGTTGTAATCTGTAATTTATGAGGATAAACACAGATCATTTATTATCTACAATACATAAGTATTACATTATTATCCCGCATATGGGTTTTCTGACATGTTGATTTCATGGATCAAATCAGACAGGTGGAAATGCGTTGAAAAACAATGCCTTTCAATTGATATTGCCTTCTTCATTTAAGGTATATTATAGGTCAATTTTAGTATTTGATACCATTTTAATGTTGATGGGAATTGGGAGTGCCTTGTTTGGTACCATTTTCTTGATTTTACGTGTAGTATAGGTTAATTGAAGTATTCAATACTATTTGTCAAATGATGTTTGGTATCGCTTTCTTCATTTGATTTTTAGATCAAGTGAACTATTTGATTCCATGCATACATTTCAGGTCTTTTTTATTTTGCTCATTTTGTGTCTTTTAGTTGGCTTTTTGTCATATTTTCCAGCATAGAACGTCCCCGCCCAATACCCCCACATTCCTGCACTTGTTCCATTAGTGTCATTTTACGTTAATTTTCGCGTGTTTATGTGTGTGTACTTAAGTTATTGATGCCATTTTGATGGTGTCATTGATCAAAGCAGATGGGTGGAATCGTGGAGTAAAGTATTGCCTGGGTTTTGACATACCTAATTTGCAAATACAGGAGGTCTGGGAATATTTTCGTGACCTTTGTCTCCTGTACTTTACATTCTTCTACAAAAATTGGGCATTCACAGCTCCAGACAGGATGGCTCCCAGAGTAGCTGATACAAACTGTTGGAGATGGACAATCAGTCCCAGATACATGGGCTTTCTTATCACGCCTCCCACAGGTTTGTTTACCTCAGCAGATCTGTGATGTATGACAACCACTGGCATATTTCAGTATATAGAGTCTAACATTAAGGTGGAGGAACCCAGGCGTAACGAATTCTGGCAATGTTGGCAAGTTGAAAGTAACAATTCTTTCAATTGCTCGCTCACTTCCCACCCCCCCTTTTTTTTTTTTTTTTTTTTTTTTTTGATTCATTGCTCCATGTCAGTGATTCTCTGTGATGCCCATTCAAAATTAAGCTCTTCTGTTTTTTTTTTATTTTTTAATTATGGCACTTAACTACGGGGTCATCAGTCCCTAAACTTACAAACTAATTTATGAACTACTTACAAACTAGGACGGCACAAATATCCATGCCCAAGGGGGGATTCGAACCCCCGACTGTAGTGGCCGGCTAAGCTCTTCTGTGTCCATATGCATTATGTCCTGGCATTTGACTGCACCTTTTAGTGCTATGTAATTCAACAATACTGCCCTGTTATTGTGCACAAAATTTGTATAGGAGAACTTGCCTCCCTCATGCACATAGTTGTGTGGGTGTGAGTACTCTCAAATGTTACACCCATTCTACTGGGGTTAAAAAAACACTTTAAAACTCCACTGCAGTGTTACAAGCAGCTAGGGAAATATTGGTCCACACAGGGAGAGCCTCTTCGCAATCTGGGCTATCAAATCAAGAACCCCACTCCCTGCTGCAACACACAATGTTCAACCCCCACGCGCCACAGTGGTTTCTGAAGCATACCCAGATCTTACGGTAACAGAGGACTGGTGACACTTACCAGTCTGGGTACACCAAGCCCATACTTAGCAAGTTAATGCTGAGATTGCTGAGGGGGGGGGGGGGGGGGGGGGCTCTGGGTTTTCTTTTTAACTGCACAAAGATAATATGTACTGAGAAGTCAAAATATCTGGGTAATTTTGTAGATCTGCTACATAGCATGGCTGCGGTGTCTAAACAATATATATCAAAGTGATATGTCCGGAAACGATAAATTTCAAACAAGCAAATGTTATGATTTTTACAAATTTCATGATTTAAAAAATGAGAGACAGGAAACTAAAGAGTACTTGTTCAATCACAATCATTGAAGCTGTACTCTTAGGTTCCTACCTATTTGCATCCTTTAAAATCATGACATTTGCTTGTTCGAAACGTGTTGCTTTGATATATATTGTTTGGACAGCACAGCCGTGCTAAGTAACACATCTATGTAATTACCCACATCTGTTACAGGCTAAAATCTGATTGGCTGGCTCCATCTGTGCCATGATTGACTGGCTCCAGTCATGGCCAACATTGCCTCAATACACCATGACACGGCGAGTAAAATTTGATCGAAAAGTAAGTGTATTTCAGTGCCACTAATTCGATACATCAACAATGTGACATTACGTGGAAAGATGTCAGTGGTATGTTAAAGCTTGGTCCCTGAGGCACAATTTGATATTTCAACTAGTAGAGCGCTTACCATGAAAGGTGGATGTCCACACTCATTCTTTGGCATATCAGCTGAAAATTTTCATAAAACTTTCTTCATACTACTTAAATGTAACATTACTCCAACCACCACCACCACCACCACCACCACCAACACGACAACAACCAGCACCTTGTTACAGCCCAACAAATTACAAATACCTGAATATGTAGTATGAAATTAAAAGTAGGAATATGTGACAGCACTAAGAAAAATTGTGTAGGCCTAATTGAAATACTGAACAAAATACTCATTATGAAATAAGATGAAAACCCACAGGCTAATAGGCTACACCAAAACAAAGGATGGAGACAATCCACAATTCTAATTACATGTACCATTTTAAATATCTCACCAAAATAAAGTTTTCTGTGTCAGTAATATCAATATTTACAGTATCATTTCCACTAACAGTTTTAATTTATTGACATTATTTCTTTTACCAACCATTAATATTGTACTCATTTGTGTGTGTGTGTGTGTGTGTGTGTGTGTGTGTGTGTGTGTGTGTGTGTATTTTCTTCTTCTTCCTCCTCCCCATTTCTTATGAACAAAATTAAGTCAACACAGATTCAGAAGGAAGTAGTCTTTGGTTTCATTTAAAATTGGTACATGGTGTGGTAGGCGAAAGTGACACCTGTTTCCAGGGTGGCAGCAAACATATCAACTAGGATAAACAGTACAGTAAGGAACTGCTTTATCAATGCCATAAACTTGTTAGAAATTGCTGAGAGAGAACTCACTCGGGGCAGTTTAACCAATATCACTAAAACCTACAAAGTATTTACATTAGGGCCTAAACACCTGAAGATGGTGATACCAGCCATCGGGTTTGGACCATAACACCGCATCGCGATAGTTTTTAGATGCGTGCATGTAGAAGGCGTGACTAATTATGTGGTGGCTGAGTTAAAGACGATAGTTTGTTTACAAGCAGGACAGATTATAGATTAATAATATTTTATGTTTAAAGAGTGATCTGTGGCTTCCCTTTGCTGGTAAGGTATAGGCTAGAGAGGTTTTTACTTTTCTGTATGCAGGCGCCGAATGCGTGAATTTTTGGGCTGAGACCTGTGATCGATTGCACTTTCTCTTATTTGTCATTTACGAAGATATTATTTATTATCTACAATACAGAAATATTAAGATATCATGTATATGGGTTTCCTGAAATGTTGATATCATGGGTCAAAGCTGACGGGTGGTATCCCAGTTTTCAGTTATGCCACCTAGGCTATAGGCCCTCACATGACAACTTAGTTATAATTCAGATATGAAAACAGTAACAAGACAGATATGCTTCAAATATGTGTTTTCTGCCTTGGAGTTTCATTTAAAACAACAAATGTACATCAAAATATCTTATATTCATTTGTGGATTTTGGAAAGCTTAAGCTTCATTCTTACAATCTATCCAAGCTGTGCTAAATCTACATAGAATAGTGCATTTTATTCTCTCTCCATGACAAACCAAAATCCAGACCATAAACCAAAGACAAATTATGGCCTATCCTAAAATTGTATAGATCCTACACATCCTTCATTGGAACAGGGTAAGGGGAGAATAACTATGCACCTCTTGGATTTAGAACAGCTTAGATAAAGAGTATGAATGAAGTTTAAGCATTCCATAGTGTATCAGCAAAGAGGTTATTAGCAAACAGAGGCCTAATCACAATTATTTTCAAAATGGGCCATTACCCAGTACCAATTCATTTGGCAACTTGTGAAATGGAGTGAAAAATGTTACCATCAATAAACTGAATGATCCAACAATAGATGTAAAAATTAAATTCAAATAGGACTAAGTAAGAAAAAAAAAGAAAAGAAAAGAAAAATTACACAACTAGTAGCAAACATGCTCAACTTTCTAGGCCTAACGACTAATTTTATGAAAATGGTCACATCGCAATTCTGAAAACTTGAAATTGAGTGGATGGAGGGATGAAGATCATGTAAAAGTTACCCATCAATTAAAATTGCAGATGAGTTAGCTACACATACAGCCAGAGAAGCTAGCATCAGATTAAGAATCTTTGTAGGATTTCTGCAAAGAGTAACATAATGACATCCTCATTTTTAAAGTTGGAATTAAATTTAAGAAATACAAAACAAAAAATGTCAGGCTATCAACATACAAGACTCTCACCACAACCAAGATTTCAAGACAACAGTGTACTCCAGATGGATCTCTCATTATAAGGAATAACTCTGACCTAGAAGCCTAGTTACTTGAGACTTGGCACAATCATTAACACTTTTTGGCTGCTTGCATGTCAAGAGTCTAATCTGCATATGTTTCCTGCAGGTTTGTACAACTGCATATTATTCGCAATGAAGGAAGAATCTACAATGAATAGAAACTAAACGGGAACAGGTACTGGACCTTATTTGAAAATGTTAGGCTACCTGTATACCTTAAGGAGGTGAGGGAAAGAAGAGAGAAAAAAAAAAAAAAAAAAAAAAAAACCGCTGAGCATATCTATTTACTTAGGCCTACAGTGTACTTATGGAGCTCACTGACATTACGAAAGAGAATTAACGGAATTTTAATTTTGGGTAGTCCTGTTACTACAAAGTTGAAAAACTACAAACATCAAAATTAAAATCATCAAACCAGATGACAATTGCTCATTGAGCAGAGGGGCATGGACGAATGAAGTGTTCTACCTTCAACTAACTCAGTTTCACTACACACCAGGCCTACAATTATAAGTTATCATCAGTGTCCTCTACCATGCAAGTACATACAATTTGAACTACGTAGATTGATATTTTTGTTAATTTCAGAACAAATGACTACAAATCGTACATATTTTGTAGGGAAACAAAACTATCACCATATCTCCTGAAAGACTTATTTACACTACTGGTAATGCCCGTTATTTGCAAAATATTAAGGAAACGACGGCAAAACAATAGTATGTAAGTAAACGGAATTTACTTTTATAGATTAAATTCAGATTTTAAGCTGGTTGGTATAGTAACTTCTAAGAATTTTATTTTGAATATGTGATGGTGACCGTGACAATATTGCGAGTCATTCCCATAGAAATACACTTGTTATTTCCAACAATAATACGGAAACCAATTCCCAATAGGCTGAGCAGCCATAGCCTAAGAGAAAAAGCATATCTTACCTCGTCCCACTTGATGAATTTTTCACCATCTTGCATACACTGTGGCACAGAGACAGGTTTCAAAAGGCTGCATTGTGATGTGGATTTTGTACCAGCCATTCTTCTGTCAACAGCACACCACTAACTTTGGCCTACGGATGCGCTGTAGGCATATTTTTACGCTTATTACTCCTTCCCAACAAACACATCCTAGTGTCAAATCATATGTAATGCTGGGGATTTGCAGACGTTTGGACTCGCAGCTACGTTAGCTCATTCTTGTGATTGTCGTTACGAGAAAATGTGTCTCTGAACGCCATATTTCCATTGCATTTCATGTAATTAACTCATATCAACTACAAATCTCTGCAGATCCATACCACAGCACCTCCCGCACACATCGTTGAAAAGCCAGCACTCAACTCTGAGCTTGTCGAAACACTGCCGCCTCTAGGCCAATCACGAAAGCCGGAAGTACTCCGTACATTCCGAACTACATCCGTCAACGAATCAATATGCGACCGTACTTTTGACAGCTCCTGCATATTTTGTGTCATTTACTTAACCATTAAAAGCCTTATGATCAACAATATCTCGAATTTTAAATCTCAAAAGCATAACTTTCATCGTAAAGTTAGATTATCATTCCGATTCACAGCGTATCGATTGCCACCACTGAAATGAATACTTCAGATGAGCAGCGTCTCAAGATGTTCATCGTGGGCGCACAGTTCAAATACACAGCGGGAAATGTTACCTTCCGTCATCAGATTCAAAACTTCAGAAAGTTCTCAGGTAGTTTATAGCTCATATTGTAACTTATACAATACAATTTATTTCATCCCGCTTGCACACCTTAATCGAAAATCCTATTTACACGTAGGATCCGACTGTAAGTACATATTACTTAGAATTTCCAACTCGCTGATTTGTTAGTTTACAGAATATACCGCAATAAGATTAAGAATGGCTTTAAGATACGCGAATTAATAATTGCTGCACACAAATAAAGATAATATCAAGAAACGTGTTCAAGGATATGCAAACAAAGTTCAATTGTGAATTTGTAAGGTTACATCACTACACATCGTTCAACAACAGTAAAAAATCACATCAGCATTATGTTTTCTCATATTGTTTTAAATCATCCTACGACTACATAATATTGAACATTTAAAACTGTGTTCAAAATTATTTGATTGAAATTTAGCGTTAACGATATTGCATTAGGAAGCAAAAAGCGAATGACTAACAACAAGTCAAGTGCAAGAACATTAAAATAACAATAATTCATTTGAATTCTGAACATGGTATTAACATTAGTATGAATTGTGAAAGAACCACCAATTTTAAAGCGTCATTATTGACAGGAATCAACACTATCAAACGTATATTATTCGATAAAATTTGGGAGAACTTTGGTTTATTTTGTATCACTCTAAAGATTAAAAACCTTATAGAGCCGGTACTGCATTCAGGTAATCATTTATTTCGTGGGTAATTTCATGATATTTCGCTATGAGGTAGGATGTGCAGATTGGTTTGCATAAATAATATATTTTCACAGTGTAACTAGATGTAGCTACAATTTGACAATTTACAAGTTCAAATGTTTGTTAAGCTTATGGGACTTAACTACGGAGTCATCAGTCCCTAAACTTACAAACTACTTATGAACTACTTACGAACTAGTACGGCACAAATATCCATGCCCGTGGGGGGATTCGAACCCCCGACCGTAGTGGCCGTGCTGACCGTGACTGGAGCGCCTCAGTCACCTTTTTTTTTTTTTTTTTTTTTTTTTTTTTTTGTCTATCTGCAGTTCTGTTCGTTTTGTTCGATTTGTTCTTGGCTCAGCTTTTTTGTTACATAGGGCGTTCAGCCCACTGACCGGGCGCGCTGAGCCACGGCGCCCGGCATCACCTCGGCCACCGCGGCCGGCAATTTATAAATATGCTGATAAAGTTCTCATAGGCGACATTCCATATTTTATACTATTGCCAAAGTCTTCCGACGGAACGCGTCGTGCAGTGGTTAGCATCGCAGATCGCTGTGTTTGAGATCCACAGTTCAAATCCTGCCGTGGATAGAAAATTTTATTTCTTTGTATTTACAATTTCTCGAACGTTCTTCACGTTTCTTATGGATTCGAAAACAGCAATTAGTCAGCTGCAGATCTGGAGACGATGGACAGACCCAAACAAATGGCTCAAAGGATTCGGCCGAGTCGCCAAGTATAATAGGTAGGTCCACATTACGAGCATGGCAAAGATATATTTTTACCTGGACGGGACGGCCCAGCAGTGGTTTGAAAATAACGAGGACAAGCTCGATAGCTGGGAAAAATTCCAGACAGAACTTGAGAAGACGTTTGGAGACCACCAGCAACAAGTCCATTTATCGGAAGAGCAATTGAAGAACAGGATCCAAAGACATGGTGAGTCAACGTATTCGTATATACAGAGTGTTTTGGCTCTATGTCACGTAGTTACAGGGCCGGCGCAAGGCACGTGCGAAACGCGCGGCCGCACGGGGCGGCACTTTCCGAGGCGCGGCAAATCTGCCGCCCTCCCTCTTTTTTTTTTTTTTTTTTCCCCCCCTTGACAAACTCACAATTCATGCCCAAGAGGGGATTCGAAAACAAACCTTGGAGGGAGCGCCGGCCGCGGTGGCCGAGGTGACTGAGGCGCTCCAGTCACGGTCAGCACGGCCACTACGGTCGGGGGTTCGAATCCCCCCTCGGGCATGGATATTTGTGCCGTCCTAGTTCGTAAGTAGTTCATAAGTAGTTTGTAAGTTTAGGGACTGATGACCCCGTTGTTAAGTCCCATAAGCTTAACAAACATTTGAACATTTTGGAGGGAGCATGGCATGACGCCTCGACTACATGTCGTCCGCTCTGTTGAACAAGGGGAGGACTAATTTTTCCTCGTCACTATAGCAGAATCGTCGCGTTCGCCAGAGGAACTGAGAGGGGGAAGCAGTCTGGCGTGCACGCCAGCATTCTTATGAGTGGAGCGCTACCAGCCTGTTACGTGCCGTGCATTTACTCACAACTAATTTTGCAGAAGACGAAATGTAATTTGGAAATTCGAATGCAATGTTCGATACTGCTGTTACATTTTAAGCCTGAAGCAATTTTGTTAAGCCCGTCATTGGCAGTTTCCGAGTGTTTTATTGTTCGTGCATTATGGAAATAAATGGTTGAACATTACTACAGTCAAACATGTCCAACACCTACAATAGGTAGAAGTTTTCCGAATGGGTAAATACGCTGCGAGTAATTACAAGGGATAAAAACATGGTAGTAAGCCTGGCATAAGTTGGGTCTCGACGTATTTTTGAAATTTTTGCTATCCGTTTCTGAATGATAGTCAGACGTTTTGGTTTTTGAGCCATGAAACACCTGTCTCCGCCTGCATGAACAACAATTAAATTCTGACAGGCAATTTTGTTTGACAATACTACTAGCACGCTATCACTTGGAAACATTTATTTACTGTATAATGCGTGTGTATCTATGTTTCATCTAAGTAAACTACTAGTCGCTTTGATTCTGATGAAAACCTGAGAAAGTGTGGTCTTTTAGCAACAATGCCCTCTCGTCCGCACCAAACAAAACGCTAATTTTGACACCTTCTTAAACGTAATCCATAGACAGAACATTTAAACATTTTGTAAATTCTCAAGGCTTATTAAAATTAGCTAGATTTCTTCTATCAGGTTTGACTTCATTTTTGAGCTGGTGCCTAGCGACTGTTTTGTACAAATCTGTAGAGAATGTCACCAATCAGTCGCAATTTTTGTTTTTATTTATTTATTTATTTATTTTGAGTTATTAAAACATCTATACCGTCATGCTGAACGTAACAGTCAACGTGACGGTTTAAATGTAAGCACATATTAAAAGCTTTGAGATTGGACACTCAGTGGCCAAGACGGGGTAGATCTGAAAAGTAGAAACAAAAATAGCGATTGATTGTTAACACTTCCTACAGATTTGTTTAAACAAAATTCCACTAACTTTCGTGTTAAAACGGGGGAGGGGGGGGGCGGCAATTTAGCAGCTCGCACGGGGCGGCACTTGGGCTAGCGCCGGCCGTGCGTAGTTATCCCGGATATGATTGATGCCGATAAAATTTCACACCTAATGAAGGGCATTGTGGAAGACATGTATCGAGGTCTTCTGTTAAAAGACATTTCAACGACGCTAGAGTTTATCCAATGGTGTCAGAAAATTGAAGAGAGGCAACAGAGGAGGGTTGGACGAAAGAAGTATGACAGACTCAAATGTAGTCTATAGGGCCGTTGTGGAAGATGAGCATGATTATGCTTCTCTCATACGACAAATTGTGAGAGAAGAATTAGAACAGTTTATAGCAGCAGCGACTGTGGGACCAAGCGAGCACCAGATTATGTCCATGGATGTCGGTCCTGTGCGTCATGAGGGAACTGACGGTGCTGTGGAAGAGATATTTGAAACATTAAGGCCCCTACACACGCTTCGATTTATCGTACGACCAACAAGATGTCCAACGAACCAACCAACTGGTAGCAGCTTACACATGTTCCGACCAACTGCACGCAGCGCCACCCTGTTCTGGTGTCTGTCTGTCGAACTGTTTTTGTTTTCTCCTGTACGCTGTGCAGACGACCTCAAGCATGGAAGTTGGTCGGGAAGCGCTACACACGGTACAATTTGTCGGGTGGAGTGGTGGGGGAATCGGAGATCGGGTGGTCAGGCGCAACCAACCGACCGACAAGGAAAGTTGGTCGGGTAGAGCCAAAAACCACCCAATTTATCGGGTGACCAACGAATTGGTCCAATAAATCGCATCGTGTGTAGAGCCCTTTAGCGCTGGCAGCCCCGCCAGTCGCATCTGACGTGGAGAAAGGCCGCACCCTATTATGACTTAAGCCGCAGCCGCCAAATAGCAGCCTAGGAACCGACCAACGCGGTCACAACCAAATCCTGTGGCAACTATGTCGCCTCACAGGAGGACAGAAGACAACACGCCATTGTGTTTTCACTGTGGGCTTCCTGGACATGTCGTACGATACAGTAGGGAGAAGACGAATATTTGACAATTATTATGCTGCAAGACGCCAACCATCGGAACAGTCCTTTCAAAGGCAGTCAATTGCAGATGGTTACTGTTGACATATGGGATGAATCCCGTCGCCGTGTCCTGGACGTGTTCGCCCTCCAACACACCGCCTCCGTTCGCCGTCGCCTTATAGAGATACCAGCCGCTCGCCTATCCACCGTCTTCAGGAAAACTAGGCGACCCGACCATCTACGGAGGTGATGCCACCGCAGATGAAAATCTTCCATAGACGACAGTCACTAAGATGTCGGGAAATCTCATTGACGTCCTCATCGACGGCCAACCTGTCCAGGCACTAGTCGATTAAGGAGCTTCTTTCTCTGTATCGTCGAATGACTACTGCCACTCTACCTCTGAAGATGTCTTCCGCAGCCGAAGATGAAACGTTAGGGGGAAGTTTTATAAATCGACCACGGCTTATCAGCCCGGAAGTTTTAAATGAAGTAAAGAAGATAATGTTCTGTGATACAAGAGCAATTGTGAAGAAGATCGCAAATGGAAAATACGCCCGGCCGGCAGGAACATATGTCGGAAGAATAACTATAAATAACAGGACACAGCCGTTTGAATTTGTCGTTTTAGCAGAATATAGCCATATCGCCATCCTCGGATGCCACTTCTTTCAGGCATCCCATACTGTCATTAACTGTGGAAGATCTGAGCTACAAATTGAGGAAGCCATTCCGTCGGGTACATGCAACACGAACTCTCCTGGGAAGTTGTGATCCTCCCGTTAACAACGAGAAAAGTTCCTGTCAGCTGCCGAGATGACCAGCTGAACTGTGAAGTGATTGTCGGTTGCAAAAAGCTAATCTGTATAATGAAGGAAATCTACACACCAACGGCTATCATGACATTACAGATGGTCGAGAAGAACTTGGATCACTAATTTTCAGGAGCAATTGCGAGTCACTCCCAAAGGAATGTGTACTGAAACAGCTGAACCAGTCCAGAATGGTGAGCTCATTGTCATCAATGATGGCTCATGCTCTGCTGTTACTGCCGACAACGCACTAGAGGAAACTACTATGGTATTGCATATAGGGCCTGGTCTAACACAGGAACAACGACAGCAGGTGTTAACCATACTACACCAATTTTCAGGTGTATTCCGGGTCAGGCAGGAGAAGAGCCAGAGGAAACGACCCACGATAAATCACTGTATCAATACTGGGAACCAACCACCAATTAGCCAGCGTTTGTACAGAGTGTCGTCAGCTGAAAGACGGTTGTCGAGGCGTCCTCTCCGCAAGGGGAGTGGCGGGTTGTCTGGCGTTCGCGTCGCTCGAGACGGAAGGCCAATGTGGCCGTCCGTCCACGCCCCTTTGTCCTGTGAGTGGACGTGTGTCCACTCCTTCAGCAGGATCCGAGCAGGTGCACGGGGGGAGTGGTTATTAGTTATTGGGAGCTCCAATATTAGGTGCGTGATGGAGCCCCTTAGGCATATAGCGTCGAGATCTGGAAAGAAGTCCAAAGTGCACTCTATGTGTCTGCTGGGGGGGGGGGGGGGGTCATCAGAGATGTGGAGGCAGCTATCGAGGGTGCGGGGTGCGGTCGAGTGCAAGTCGTGGCTCACGTCGGAACCAATGACGCTTGTCGCTTGGGTTCTTGAGGACATCCTCAGTTCCTACAGGCGGCTGGCGGAATTGATGAAGGCTGCTGCCCTCGCATGCAGGGTGCAAGCAGAGTTGTCGATTTGTAGCATTGTTCACAGGATTGATCGGGGTCCTTTGGTTTGGAGCCGAGTGGAGGGTCTAAACCAGAGGTTTCGCCGACTCTGTGACAGTCATGGCTGCAGATTTCTGGATCTGCGTTATCGGGTGGCGAATTGTAGGGCGCCCCTAGATAGATCAGGGGTGCACTACACTAAGGAAACGACTATTCGGATAGCTCTGATGAGCACTCGCCTGTCAGCATTCAGACAGCGAATTCAGGCCACGTTTGGCTCAAAAATTCGGCTATCAAAATATTAGCCGTGAACTTTCAAAGTATTAAAAACAAAGTTTCCGAATTTGCCGCTCTACATGGAAATTATTGTACTCAGATAGTTTTAGGCACCGAAAGCTCGCTAAATCATGATGTGGCAAGTTCAGAAATATTTAGCGAGGCGTGTAATGTATATCGGTAAGACAGATCGGACACAACTGGAGGGGGACTGTTCATCGCCGTGGACAAATACATTTTTTCCTACTGAGATCGAGGTTGAAAGCAACTGTGAAGTTACCTGGGACGTATAACAAGTCTAAGAGAATTGGAGTTAATAGTCGGATGGTTTTACAGGCCTCCCAGTGCTGCCCTAGCAGTTTTAAAGTCATTCAAAGTAAGTCTACGCCAGGTAGTGCGTAGGTATCCGGACCATGTAATATTATTCGGTGGAGACTTCAGCCTTAAGAGTATAGATTGGGAGCTCTCTAGTAATATTTCAGGCGGTACAGACTAGCAATCTTGCGAGCTACTTTTGGACACATTTTCCGAAAACTGTCTTGAGCAGTTAAACCGGCAACCCACGCGCAATAGAAATATTTTAGACCTTATAACTACGAACAGGCCTGACCTTATTAACGATGACTGTGTAGAGACAGGTATTAGTGATCATGATATCGTCATAGCGTCGATGGTGACCAAAGTTCATAAACCAATCAAGAAGGCTAGGAGCGTATTTTTGTTAGGAAGAGCCGACAAGCAATTGTTAGAATCGCACTTAGAAAATGAATGGACATCTTTTAGTTCCGGTAAAATGGATGTAGAGGAATTGTGGACTAAATTTTAATGCATTGTACATAAAGAGTTAGAGAAAAATGTGCCTGTAAAGTCGACTAAGATGGAAAAGATCCACCGTGGTATAATAATAATCTTAGAAAGTTACTGAGAAAGCAAAGACTGTTGAACTCTCGGTTCAAAAAAGAACACGCAAATGATGAGGGGCAAAAGTTAATAGAGATTCGTGCGTCCATAAAAAGATTGATGCGCGATGCAAACAATAATTACCACAGCCATACCTTAGCAAAAGATCTTTCCGAGAGCCCTATGTTAAATCGATAAGCTGCTCAAAACCCACTATCCAGTCACTCGTTGATCATTCCCGGACAGTGATAGGAGAAATCAAACGGAAAGCTGAAGTTCTAAATTTAACCTTTGAAAAATCTTTCACGCATGAGGACCGCAAATGTACCATTATTTGATCAACGTACTAATTCCGAAATGGAGGACATAGTAATAGGTATTTCCGGTGTAGAGAGGCAGCTGAGAGAGCTAAATACGAAAAAGTCTGCTGGTCCGCTTGGAATACCAGTTCGGTTTTACAAAGAGTATTCTGCAGCATTGGCCCCTTACTTAGCTTGCATTTATCGCGAATCTTTAATTCAGCGCAAAGTTCCTAGTGATTGGAAAAATACGCAGGTGACTCCCGTTTATAAGAAAGGAAAGAACTGACACACATAATTACAGGCCAATATCGTTGACATCAGTTTCCTGTAGAATTTTGGAGCATATTCTCAGTTCGAATATAGTAAATTTCCTTGAGACGGTAAAGCTTCTTTCTATGAATCAGCACTGGTTTAGGAAACATCGTTCACGTGAAACTCAGCTTGCCCTTTTCTCACCTGACATCCTGCGAGCCATGGATGAAGAGCAACAGGCGGATTGTGTTATTCTCGACTTCAAAAGGGCTTCTGACGCGGTGCGACACTGCAGACTGCTAAGATACGAGCTTATGGAAGAGGTTCACAGATTTGTGACTGGCTAGAAGACTTCCTGAGTAATAGAACGCCGTAGGTTGTTCTCGACGGCGAGTGTTTATCAGAGATGAGTGTATCGTCAGGCGTGCCCCAGGAGATTGTGATAGGACCGCTATTATTTTCTTATTTTCAATCTGTATAAATGATCTGATGGACAGAATAACTTGTAATTTGTGGCTATTTGCTGATGATGCTGTGATGTATGGGAGGGTGTCGTCTTTAATTGACTGTATTAGCGTACAGGTTGACTTAGACAAAATTTCTAGTTAGTGCGAAGAATGGCACCTAACCCTCAATGTAGTAAAATGTAAGAAGGTGCGCATGAGTTGAAATAACAATCCCATAATATTCGAATACAGCATTGGTAATAAGCTTCTTGATTCAGTCGCGTCGTTCAAATATGTAGGCGTAACATTGCAGAGCGATATGAAATGGAACGAACATGTAAGGACAGTTGTGAGTAAGGCGGCCAGCCGACTTCGGTTTATTGGGAGAATTTTGGGAAAATGTACTTTATCTGTAAAGGAGATCACGTGTAAAACGCTTGTACTACCACGTCTTGAGTATTGCTCAATTGTTTGGCACCCGCAGCAGATCAGTTTAAAGGAAGACATAGAAGCAGTTCAGAGGTGAGCAGCTAGGTTTGTTACTGGTGGGCTCGACCAAAGTGCGAGTGTCAAGGAAGTGCTCCAGGAACTCAAATGGAGATCGCTGGAGGAAAGACGACGTTCTTTTCGAGAAATTCTGTTAAGAAAATTTAGAGGGCCGGAATTTGAAACTGAGTGTAGTACCATCTTCCTGCAGCGTACTTACATTTCGTGTCGTGACAACAAAGACAAGTTAAGAGAAATTAGCGCTCGTATTGAGGCATATAGGTATTCCTTATTTCCTCGTTCTATTTGGGAGTGGAATAGGAAAGGAAATGTCTAGTAGTGGTACAGTGTACCCTCCGCCACGCACTTTACGGTGGATTGTATGTTGATGTAGATGTAGAAGAAGCGAAGATGTTGCACGATGACATTATTCAACCTTCAGAGAGTCCCTGGTCGTCTCCAGTGGTCCTCGTGAAGAAGAAGGATGGCACATGGCGTTTCTGTGTCGACTATCGGCGGCTGAACAATTTACAAAGAAAGATGTCTAACCATTGCCGCACATTGACGACACCTTAGACTGCTTGAAAGGAGCTACATACTTCTCAACCATGGACATGCAGACAGGTTACTGGAAAAATCAAGGGTGACTAAGCTGACAAAGAGAAAACTGCTTTTGTTACACCTGACGGACTCTATGAATTCAAAGTCATGCCGTTTGGACTGTGTAATGTCCCGGCCACATTCGAACGCATGATGGACAACTAGCCGCGATACCTTAAATAGACGACATGTCTTTTTTATCTAGATGACATTGCCAGTTTCTCAAAGACATTTGCGAAACATCTAAGCTGCCTGTCAACTGTGTTGAAATGTGTTCGGACAGAAGGACTCCAGCTCAACCCAAAGAGGTGCTTCTTCGTCACCAAAGAGATAAAAATCCTGGGGCACCTAGATGGAGATGGTGTCCGCCCTGATCCAGATAAAGTAAGGGTAGTCATAGAATTTCCAACTCCTCAGCACATCCGTGATGTGAGAAGTTTTCTCGAGCTGTGCTCATATTACCGTCATTTCATAGAAGGTTTTTGTAACAAGTTACGTGTATTGCAAGTTCTTCTGCAGGGAGACGGCAAGTTTTACTGAGATGAGACGAAACGAAGACCTTCCGTGCACTTAAGGAGGCTCTAACTTCCACACCAGTTCTAGCCTTATCGACAAGAACGCAGAAACCGAACGTTACACAGACGCTAGCTGTTATGGGATTGGTGCAGTACTTCTACAAATTCAGGAAGGTGCATAAAGAGTTCTTCCAGAGTTCGAGATAAAATACTCTACAACCTAGAAGTAGTGTCTCGCCGTTATCTGGGTTATTAACAATTTCTGGCCGTATTTATTGGGTAAACCATTCACTGTCGTGACAGACCAACATCCTTTACGTTGTCTGACCAATTTGAAGGATCCATCAGGTCGACTAGCAAGATGGGCACTACGAATCCAAGAGTACGATGTCATAGTGGTATTAAAAAACAGGTGCAAACACAAGGACGCCGACTGGCTTTCGAGAAATCCATTAGACGAAACAAGAGCATGGATGAAATTTCAGCCCTCACTGATTTAGGTGATATTACAGCTGAACGGAGGGAAGATACAGCATTATTACAAAACATAGAGGCCTTGGAGAAAGGAGAACCAACCAAAGAAGAGTTATATTGTATAAGAGCAACTATGATCCACTGTGCCCCAAACAGCTACTGGTTGTTATAGCTCATCTCCGGCCAGCTATTCTCAAGTATTTCTGTTTAGTCGTCCTCGTCAGTCTGTATTTTGTCCTTCCCGGCCTGTATTTCAGGGAAGGTTCTATCAGGACACGACGGGATGCATTGTCATTTAAAACAGCTATACTGATTAGTAATACAAGTTTTATTTACTGAACTTTATACCAAATACTCAACAAGTATGTCTCTTCTCTTCCCACGGCGCAACTTTTCCTCGATGGTAGCAGCGCTGAGTCCTAGTGACTGCCTACTTCGGAGAAGAGTTCAGGTGGGCTCTTCCAGACGCATGTCGGCCAAGATACAGCCGCTTTTAGAGGGCGCGCTTCTAGGTTACTACCTACCGCGGCGTCGGCATGTGATTGGCTACCTGTCGTCCGCTGCCTTCTCCACGATTGTTCTCGTGCGTCTGGCGAGTGGCACTGACTTTACACCAGATCATCCCTCCCCTCCCCCCCCCCCCCCCCCCAAAGTGCCGGATCGTTGTCGTGCAGGGAGTTCGACAATGAGGGAGGAGACAGGCTCGTGGATGTAGTGAGGGACCGGAGTCTGTAGCTGCGCAGGACGTCATACCGGCCGGGCCCTGCCATCCGGACTGAGCTCGCGAGGGAAGGGCCCACATCCACGACCTGGGGCCCAGTTGATGACGTAGACAGTGACGACGGTGTCGACGACAGCGTCGGATGCTGTGTGGCGTGCTGATCCAAATCCATCAGGATGTCTAGGTGAGGCGGAGGCGGCGAGGGCTCCGCTCCATGAAGTCGGGCTGCGGTGACGTAGAGATCTGCTGCGAGGGTGCTGCCAAGGTCGCGCGGGCAGCAAAGGCTGCGCGGTCTGCGTGTTGCGTGAATCTGCCGAGAGAAATGCAGACGGATCACATGGTACACAACAAGGGCGAATTTGGTTGTTGTACCTGCGTACCAATCCGTCAGGTCCTGAAATTTCAAACATGGAAGCACCGAAACATTTGACGATCTCGCCCTGCTCCCATCGTTTGCGACTACTAACAACTCTGTAAATGACTGAGTTACGCGGAGCGAAGCGACACTTGCGTGTCGTCGGCACGTGCCTTTATTCGTAGAACCGTTTTCGAGTGGTACCACTGTTAGACTGTGGTGGTACTTCGGCTCTCAAAGGCGTACTTTGGAGGCAACATTCACTTGTTCCTTCCATGTCACAGACGCCATTTTGATTTGCCGTATATCTCACAGTTTTGGTTTTATAACTCGCAGTAAACCGTTTCAGCGCAACAGCGAATTAACGACGAGTTACAAATCACCTCTGGATGAATTTATTATAACTAAATGTAATTAAAATCAAATTAACATTAAGAAACAAACTTGTGGGAACGAGTATATAAAATTTGAAGATAATAATAACGTCGAGTTGTTGTGGTGTAATGGGTAGCGTGCTCGGCTTCCAAGCAAGAAGTTGTGCGAATGAAACTCGTTCAATGCATTTTTTTCTTTTTACTCTTAACGTTTGCAACACGTTGCGGGAGTTACTTATCCACAACACTTTGCGGAATTTTCTTATTCACATAACAGAATTATGTTATCGAGTACTCTTCTATGCTGTCTCAGGAGTTAATAACATCGATTTGGTGATTTTTATTTGTGACTGAAGAACGGAGAATGAAATTGCTGCTGCGATTGGTACGATCAACAATGACATTTATGTTCTACCGTCTCACAAATATTTGACTTTGTTCCAACTATGTTGCGATTTTCGAGAATATGGTTGGAGACAAACCTAGGGGAACGTTAACATTGCTGGTACAGTAAGTGAACGAAGTATCAATGGCATTTAGGCCTACACCATTCGCTAGTCAGAAAGATGTGGCTATTTATTTGCGAATATTTTGCCGCTTAGTTTCGAATATATCGTGATTTCCGAGAGTGTGCTTACACCGATATTCCTTGTCACCTTGGTAGCTTTTTTCTGAATATGTCACGATTACAGAGTGTGTGGTTAACATAGATCCTAACAGGATAAATTTAATTTCTGTTGAAGTGCATACAGAATATTCAGAACAACATTGTCTGCTGGTATCTCTACACGTGCCTTTAATGGGCAGTCTTCAGGCCTTTAGACATTGTGTTCGTTGTCCTCTTTAAGATCTTAAAACGTAAACAAAGGCATTTAACTGTAAAAAATAAAGTATTTGTCATAATCATTTAATGCACGTTATCTTTGAAATTACGTTCTTCAACGATACGCGAGCTACGTGCCTTGGAATTCAAACGCGAAACTTCCAATTTTCTAAATAATCGCGAGTCAAATGCAGCATTCTAGCAGTGGATTGTAGTTTCGGAATCGGAAAGTACAAACAAAATTTTACTTTCACCTCAGAATATAAATACATAACAGGTACGGAAATGCAGGTAACACTTTCCAATTACACAACTAAACAAGTAATGAACAACTTGTTTAATTCGTCTGCTAGAATGGCTACCGCAGACTTGACAACCACAGATATATATTTAACGTTGCCTCTAAAGTATGTCTTTGAGAGCCGAAGTACCAATCGAAAACGGTTCTACGAATAAAGGCACGTGTCGTCGGCTGCTGCTCCGGACGGCGCGGTGGGTGGAGCAAGTGGAGCAGGGTGCGGTGGCGGCGGCCGTGCAGAAGCTCGGCCGGCGATGAGTCTTCTCGTGGATGCGAGCGGTAGGGGGCCAGGAACAGTTGCAAGGCTGCCTGCCGTGAGTGTTCCGAACGGAGTTTGGACATCTGCTGCTTAAATGTCCGGACGAAGCGTTCCGCAGCGCCGTTCGACTGCGGCTGAAACTGTGCACTGGTCATATCCTTAATTCCATTGCGTGCACAAAAGGAGCGAAATTCGTGCGATGTGAACTGAGGGTCTTTGTCAGAGACTATCTGTTCAGAGAGACCTTCCAGACAAAAAACTGAAGACAACGTCCTAATCGTGCTACTAGAAGTCGTAGAAGACAATGGCACTGCGAATGGGTAACCACTAAATGCATCAATCACAGTAAGCCATTTAGTGTTCCAGAAGGGACCAGCATAGTCAATATGCACTAGTTGCCATGAGGTTCGTTCCAGCAGCTGTCAGACGGCTAATTTCAAGCGCTAAGAAACATTACTGCGCATGCGCAGCTACTATGACGTAAATACCCTTGTTTGATACTTGCACTGCTGGAACGCATTTTGCACTGTTTCTGGCTCCAGGCGAAGGTGAGTTTAAAGGAATAATTAAAATACTTTCCTTCCTAAGAACGAAGAAGTGTAAACGAGAAATATCTGATCTCAAGTGGGATTGCAGTGACTTCGAAATAATCGTAAAACACTCTACAAACATACACGTATCACGTGATGGCTACCCCTCTCTAACTCAGGCCTTTCTGCGCATGCGCAAATTGGCAGCTTGACCGCACCTGAAATAATTTTCCGGGTAGCGTCTGGCTGCTTGCGGCAACTGCTGGAACACCAAACAGGCACACTCCAAGTAGCCAGAAGCAGTAGAAGGCGCTGCTAGAACACAATTTCAGCGTTGCGCATGCGCGTCAAGCAGTCTGGCAGCTGCAGGAACGAACCTATGGTGAATCTGCTTTGGGTCACGCAAAACATTTCTGAGGTGGGACGGACTTGTTGGTAGCGCAGACTGAACACTGTGACATCTGTATGAGCGTCCATACCCTGACAAATACAGTGTCGCCGTGCTAATTGCTTAGTACGAACCATTCCCCAGTGTTCTTGGTGAGGTAAGTTCAATACTTCTTTCTGTAAACGTCGCGGGATAAACTCACGTGATTGTCCACCGTCATTTGAAACAAGAATGACACCTCTATGGACTGAAAGTTCATTTCTTCTAGGAAAATAGCGAAGCACCAGTGAATTTTGAATGTCAAGTTGTGCGATGCCATTCTGTGCGAATGTAGTGCAGCAAAATTCGTAAATCGGGGTCTGTTTCCGTGGCCCGAGCAATTTTTCTATAGTCCAACAGGAAGGATTCCAAGAAACTATTTTCCTGTGCATCTATCTGACAACAAGACGTCTCAGAAGCGTCGAAGTCTTTATCATGGCCAATCGGTAGACGGCAAAAATGCGTCGGCATTCCTATGGCGAATTGTGGGTCTGTACACAATCTCGTACTGATACTGTGATAAGAGCAATGCTCAGCGTTGCAATTTGTGTGCCGTGCGAGTAGGCATCGGCTTGGCTGGATGAAACAATGACTGCAAAGGCTTCTGGTCGGTTACCAAATAAAATTTTCTCCCGTACAATTAGTGATGGAATTTCGTGACACCATACGCAATTGCTAAAGATTTCTTTGAGAATAACAGCACTGTGTGTCTGTCAAAAGTTTGGACACAAACGCTATCGGACTGTCCGTATCCCCATATCTATGTGACAGCACCGCCCCTAGACCATACGATGACGAGTCAGCTTGCAGAAGAACTGGATTTTCTGGATCGAAGTGCAGCAAACATCGATCACTGAGCAATGCATCTTTTAACTTTTGAAATGTACGTTGGCATTCTTCTGCCCAAACAAAACGAACATTTTTTCGGCGTAGCCGATGCAAAGGGGATGCAATTTGTGCGGCGTTGGGAATAAACTTCATATATTCCCAAGACGAAGTGTAATTCTTTCAAATCTTTTGGTGCTGGCAGGTCGTGAATGGCAAGCAAATGAGATTGCATGGGATGCACACCTTGAATGTTTATCACGTGTCCTAGATACTGCAGTTCCGGTTTGAAAAAGTCACACTTATCTAAGAGACACTTGACACCTGCATCTTACAAAACTTGAAATAATTTTCTCAAATTTGCAATGTGTTCTTCTGGGGTACGGCCTGATACAAGTATGTCGTCCAAGTAGTTTGAACAACAAGGCACCCGAACCGAAAGCTGTTCCAATATCTTTAAAAAATTACGAGCGCGGATGCACTGCCAAACGGTAGACACAAATATTTAAACAAGCCCAGATGAGTATTGACAACACAAATTTTCGCCGGCCGCGGTGGCCGAGGGGACTGAGGCGCTACAGTCACGATCTGCACGGCCACTACGGTCGGGGGTTCGAATCCCCCCTCGGGCATGGATATTTGTGCCGTCCTTAGTATAAGTTAGTTGATAAGTAGTTTGTAAGTTTAGGGACTGATGACCCCGTAGTTAAGTCTAATAATCTTAACAAACATTTGAACATTTGAACACAAATTTTCTGTGATTCTTCGTCGAGTGGCAGCTGGAGATAGATATTACGCAAGTCTATTTTTGAGAAATATTTTCCTGCACTTCTGTGTCCATTAAATCATCTGGTCTCGGCAAAGGGTAATTGTCTACAACAGTTTGTGGATTTGCTGTGGCCTTGAAATCGACACAAATGCGGATGCTACTGACGGCTTCGGCAAAATAACAAGCGGACTTCCCACTGGCTAGCTTGTATTGATTCAATTGCGCCATTTTCTTGCAATGTGCGAAGTTCCTCTACTACTTTGTCATGTAAAGCGAGCGGTACATCAAGAGCCTTGCAAAAGTTTGGTTTGGCATTTTCCTTGAGAGTAATGTGTGCAGCAAACTCCAGTAAATAGTGGTTTAATACACAAAGCAAAACCTGCGCCAGAAGGGCGAAATTCAAAACAACATGAACAGGACTGAACAAACAAGAAAGCTACGCCGGAAGGGCGACTCTAAATAAACAATATAATAGAATATGTGCCGGAATGGCAAATTTAAATAAAACAAGAGTCCGTAAGTCAAGATACGACAATCACCAACTTTTGCTACTTAAAGGCGAGGTTTCACAACAACATAGGTGTACTCAACACAAATACCAATTACACACCACCCAAGGTGGCAATACAAGGCACATGATGCTAGGCCAAATACTTAGCAGTGTGACACACGCAACTTAGACAGGCTGCCTAGAACAGATAAAACACAACAACAATACGCGATATCAATTCACTGCACCGCCAGATTAGGATGGCACCAAGATTAATATAAATATATATATCTCCTGACAGCAGATGAGAACTCCAAAAGGAAGCAGGGCAAGAGGCACCGAAAGGGACAGGAAGGGAACGCCTAAACTACATTCGTAGGGCGGCACACCTACGAGCGGAAATGATTCTGATAAAGATTAAAAAAAAAATCAGCCGGTTCCTGGGCAGTTGACAAAGCGACCGGGCAGAAGCCAGAATTCTCCAGTAGCTCTCAGCGGTTCAATTGTTAAATCTTAAAGAGGAATGAGTTTCGTACTAGAAGAGTGCACAACCAACAGGTCGCACTCACTAATGCACACGCACTACGAGAGCGCAGAATTTCATGGGTTAAACCAAACACAAAACATAAGTATGCAGACATGCAGGGCAGGCACTCATGGGGCCGAGTACAGGCCTTTAAACAAATCACGACACGTTTAACACACGGCAGGCGACCTCACCAGGTCTCTCCAAGAAGACAACATATCAGACCCGGACGAGCAAAGGCCGAAAAGGGAGAAAGACACACAAAGATCTTCAGAAAACCTCCTGGAAGGAGTACTTAGCACATCCAGACGCTACAGGCGCAGGCAGATATGTGAGCGTCCGATTCAGCACACCAGGGTGAATCGGTTTATCCACAACATCGGGTAGCGACGGTTGCCATCGATGCAGTTAGCACAGTCGACGGCGGCAGCAGGATATCACACAACAGTACTCAAGCAATCAACATGTGGGACGACGCGACATCTCCTCCTGGGTGTAAGGGGACAACTCCAGTGTGGCCCAACGGTCCTCGTAGAACCACTAGCTACGTAAACAGGCCACGGTCATGCGGCCGCGCCGACACTGCTCACTCCCCTGCAGACTGCGGACGATGGAAACCGGAAAACCGACTGAGTGCTCGCCGCTCAGCGCGGCAGCTATAGGCCACTTCAAAGAGGGCTGCAGCTCGCAAAGAGAGGTCACTAACCCGCGTATGAGACGCCATCGCCAGCAGGCACAGGAAGGCCAGTCGATAGCTAACTTGAGCAAACAAAATAAGATGGAAAACACGAAACAGACCAAACAGGAGCCGGCACAGCTCAGTATTGTTGCTGTTTGGGCCAGGAGGCCAAAACCCGTTTCGTTTGCTGTAAGCAGACTGTTTGCATATGACCTTTCTTGCCGCATGAATAGTATTTCGCTGACCGGGTAGGACAGTTCTGTCTCTTGCGCCACGAGAAACATTTTGGGCAAGACTTCACTTCCTTATTAGGCAAGGTTCTGTGTCTATCAACTTGTTTACACTTAGTGCGGGCAGCAGGAAATGTACGTCATCTGACCTTGCGCTCACCGGTGCATGATGTAGTTACATTACACAGTAGAACTGAATCAGAGTTTTCCACTGCTGCAGTACCTGAATCGTACTGTTCCAAAATCTGTTATACTTGATGGAAAGATGGATCTGACATTTTTAGAATCTGCTCCCTAAGTCTGACATTAGTTACATTATAGACAATAGTGTCACATAACATCAATTTGAATACAAAGCTCCAAAGAAACACTTAAACTTACACTTTCTAGTGAGACCTTGAAGATCTGTTATCCACTGTCGGTATGTTTGGTTTTCACGTTTCCTACATCGGAAGAACTGATACCTAGTGGCCACTACATTGATTTGCTGTTCGTAATATGATGTGAGGGCTCCTATAACTGAATCATAAGAAAGTTCAGAAGGCTCCGTGGTGGGAAACAGTTTTTTGGCAAGACGGAACGCTGGGGGGCCTACACATGAGAGGAAAAAGTTTAATTTGACAGTACCTTGTATCTGTGCACTGTGGCGTAGGCTTCAAACTGTTGAACCATTCCGTCCATTCCTCTTCTGCTTCGTCATACTGGCGGAATGGTGGAATTACTGGTGGTGGTAGCTGCTGCAGTGATACTTGCGTATTTTGTTGCACAGGTGAGGCCAGAAGTTGTTGAACGGTTGACAGTAATCATGCGATTTCTTGACTCTGAAACTGAAACATCTGCATCAGTTACTGTGCATTGAGTGCAGGAAACTGCGGCACATTGGTTGTGACAGTGTTAGTGGGGTCAGACATTTTGCTAAAACGACAAGCAGAAACAAGGCAAAATTATAGAAATTGACTCGAATCCCTGCAATAGAAATTCACAAAAGCTTATGTACTGAAATCTAGAAGACCTGGAATAAAGCAACAAGAAAAATAATGGCGCAGCGTAATGTCAGAAATTTAACATCTCGTCGCAGTTTGGTTCGTTGTCCTCGTTGCCATTTGTTTAGTCATCCTCATCAGCCTGTGTATTTTTCTTCCTGTCCTGTCTTTCAGAAAAGGTTCTATCAGGACGCGATGGGATACGTTGACAGCTGAAACAGCTATACTGATTAGCAATACAAGTTTTATTTACTGAACTTTACACCAAATACTCAACTTTGATAGGAGCCTGTTGAATTTTCCGAGCAAGATCTTGGGCAGTTGAGATCTGCAAATGCTAGTTAAAACGCTCACTGCTGCTTTAAATTACCTTGCGAGTGACCACAGTATTTGCGCAACGGAAATTCATCTAACTGCACACTCCTTAAAGGAGCAGCCACCGTTTTAAGAAACCCGAAATTAATGTTAATAATAGATGAATAGATAATTAAATGTTGGAGAGGAAGCATAAAATTATAAGCAGAGGTTTGATACTTTAAATCATCATCTATTCAAAAAAAAAAAAAAAAAAAAAAAAAAAAAAAAAAAAAAGTGGGAAAATCTAATTAAGCACACACCTTGTACAAAAGTGAATTAAATCATAAAGTTACTGCCAGTAATAAAATTGTTTCTGCCCTTTATGAATATGGAGGTAACATGGGAGGAAAATTTGCAAACACACCATGGATAGATGAAAGCACACTCATTCATTCAGAGACACGCGCATAATGCTTGCGACACTTACTCTTGTAGGAAAAGCTCACAGCAGCGACAAACGAAGCGTCAGTGGCGTTTTGACGAGATGGCCACTCAGGGAAGGAGTCCACAGCGCAGAAAAGGGATATGATCAAATGCAGGAAAATGGCTATCAGGTCTGGAGCTGTGCGGTATGTGATTTGGAAGGTCATGCATGGACGTAGGCATATCTGTCACGACCTTCAACCAACGAACAATCTATGTAGACCACGCCTGATGTAGTGCATCAAGAATGGACGACAGGAACTGACAGTGAAGGGTCTCCGGGTGAACTGCATTTTTGGAGCATTGCGATGATTCTAATCGAAGATGAGGACGACGTATACTCCACGGTGGTATTTGAACCGGAATAGAGGTGGTAGGGGAAAAAAACAGTCCACTGAGAATGGACTGGATGTGGACTGCAACTGCAATCCCTGAATTTGGCCTCTGTTGTGGGGCATGGAGTGCCGTGTTTGAGAAAAGGAGACGGTAGTTCGGGGGTTATGCAAACCACGAACGTGTGCAGTATAGTTAGCGAGAATTTTTGGCGCCTGATTCATAGTGACCTCCACGAGTAGACTGCCCACAAGATTCGTTTTGAATGCTCCTGTGGCAAGCCTGACACCACAGAATGGAATGGATCCAGAATGAACAACACTGAGAGCTATGCTGATCTATATGCCAGGCTCACATAGTCAAGTTGGGACTGAAAGAGGGTTTTGTAAAGATGCAGCAGTATAATGCCGTCTGCACCCGAAGTGGTGTTGCTCAGACAGCAGAGGGCGTTAAGTTGCCAGCACTACTGTTTAAACTGACGAATATGGAGAAGCTATGTCAGCAAGCCGTCAAAGACCAGTCCCAAAAAATGGCGAGTTTCCACTACATCGAATAAGTGACCGTCAATATACAGCTCTGAGTGTGGGTGGACTGTTCGATGTGAGCAGAAACGCATGACACAGATCTTAGCGGCAGAAAACGTATGGACAAGAGGCCATGACTGAGCCTTACATATGGCTCCCTGTAGTCAGCGTTTAGCAACACAGACACTAGAAAAGCTGAAGTAGTTGCAGAAGTCATCAGCATATTGCCGTTGCTGCAAGCAGTGTTGCCAACTCAGCCGATTTACCGCGGACTCTGGCAGATTTGTGTTCTTTAAAGCCGGAAAATATTCTTTTCAGTCGACAGCCGAAAATCTGGTAGATTCCGGGTGTTGCAGTCTTTTAATTAAAAAATTAAATAAAAAAGTAAATGGTTTTTAAAAGGTAGAAAGATATAAAAAAGCCAAGATCGCTGATCATCAATTTTTATTTACGACGACCGGTTTCGCTGAAATATGTCAGCATCATCTCGTCAAATAAAATATTTTACAAGGCCATAATCTTGTAATGTCAATCAGTTGTTATATACCAATTTACAGTGCGTAGGTGCACTACGTCATTATAATAAAACATAATTATCACAGTGAGTGTAAACAGCAAACAAAAAGGCTACAATTTTTATAGACTGCATAACTGATCAGAACCAGCTATACTGCACAACAGTTCTTTTTGCTCCGCTTCTCTAACACAGGTCGTCATAACATTTGCTTTTGACCTCTCTTCTGCATTTGACGCAGAAATAGAGAGGTGCTTCTGTGAAATGAATATTGCCAAAAGTTCGCATAGGAACAGGATGGGAAACGCCATGCTCAATTAAATTTTGATGATTCGTGCCAGGCTTCGGCGCTTCGAAAAGTGCTGTCACTACTTTCAGTTTGAAGATGCAGTCCTCAAAAACATAGGTAAGATGGAAAATAATTGAATAGCAACACGTGTTTATAAATGTTTAAGTTTTTCTACATTATCATGCTGTACAAAATATTGTTTTATAGGCACTATCGAAGCCTACGGAAAGATTAGTGGCGTTAGCAGTGAGACCGCAGGACCTTCAACATTAATCCAGGTTGAGGTAGAACAGGTGGATGACCTTCAGATACCTGTTTTTCGCATGGAGTGAAATGTTCCGTTAAAAATTCATGTTTTTTAATATATTTTTTACTAAAATCAATGTTCAATTGTGCAAAGGAAGAAAGATCGTGCAAATAAAGTAAGTGTGCAATTACATATTGTATTTAACATTTTCATTTTCCATCTTTCCAGAAAAGACTTTTCTGGCCGATTCTGGCAGATTTTGAAACTAGATTTAGCCGAAATCCATGTGACGGAGTTGGCAACACTGGCTGCAAGGCCATTAATGGTCACTAAAAACAGGTAACGCTCAATAGAGAGCCCTAGGGGACCGCATTCTTCTGGATATGTGTGGCACCAACTTGAACGTGGAAGGAACAGACAGCTAAAACGTTTTGTATAAGAATCAGGAACGAGTCCTGGAAATCCCACTCGGGTCACGTAGCGAGTATGTGGTGTCGCCAGGTCGCTTCGTAGGCCATTATCAAATAAAATGAAGATGACGACAAGGCGGTGGCGTCTGAAATCATGCTATCCGGATGGCAGAATAAGGGTATACCAGGTTATCTATGGTTGAGCACCCGTTGCAGGAACCGTCCTGGTACAAATTCAGTAGGGCCCGAGATTTAAGGGGCCAAAACAACTGTCGACTCACTATACATTTTAGCAGTGTGGTTAGGCTGATGGGCCGAGAGCTATCCACATCACGAGTTTTTTTAATTTAATTTTTTTTTCAGATTTCAGCTCTGGAGCAATAATACTCTCTCGCCAATGTGACGGAAATACATCATCGCACCAGATGTGGTTAAATAAGGCAAGAACATGTCGTTTGGACTTGGCGACAGGTGGTGTAACAATTGATTATGGATTCAATATGACCCATGGGCGGTGTCAGGGTAATGTACAAGGGCACTGAGGTACTTTCACTGACTGAATGGAGCGTTTATACCTCAGGGCGACGTGCAGTAAAGGAAAGGTGTTTACGTTTGGCCCACTGTTTTAATGTACGGAAAACAGGTCGGTAATTGTGATACGCAGACGCGTGAGAGTAGTGTTCAGCAAAAGCCTTGGCTATGGCATAAACATCCATAGAAACCACTCCATTAGTGCTAATGTCAGCTATACCTGCAGAGATCGGATAACTATTAAAGACGTCTTAGTTCAGACTTGAGAAAGTCAGATACGTAACCCAATAGTTGATACATACCTCGCCCAACGCTCCTGTTTCTGTCTTTTTATAAGCTAGTGAACACGTGCGTTGGAGCCGTTTAAGAGCTATGAGGTGCCCCAGAGATGGGTACCGCTTCTACATCTACATTCATACTCTGCAAGCCACCCGATAGGTGTGTGGCGGAGGATACCTTGAGTACCACTATCGGTTCTCCCTCCTATTCCAGTCCCGTATTGTTCGCGGAAAGAAAGATTGTCGGTATGCCCCTGTATGGGCTCTAATGTCTCTGATTTTATCTTCATGATCTCTACGCGAGATATACGTAGGAGGGAGCAATATACTCCTCGGTAACGGTATGTTCTCGAAACTTCGACAAAAACCTGTACCGAGCGACACAGCGTCTCTCTTGCAGAGTCTTCCACTGGAGTTTATCGATCATCTCCGTAACGCTTTCATGATTACTCAATGATCATGTAACGAAGCACGCTGCTCTCCGTTGGATCTTTTCTACTTCTTCTGTCAACCCCATCGGGTACGGATACCACACCGGTGAGCAGTATTCCAGCTGTGGGCGAACAAGTGTACTGTAACTAACTTCCTTTGTTTTCGGACTGCATTTCCTTAGAATTCTTCCAATGAATCTAAGTCTGGCATCTGCTTTACCGACGATTGATTTTATATGGTCGTTCCATTTTAAATCACTCCTAATGCCTACTCCCAGATAATTTATGGAATTAACTTCTTCCAGTCGCTGACCCGCTATAGTGTAGTTAAATAATACACGATCTTTCTTTCTGTGTAATCGCAGCATATTACACTTGTCTACACTGAGATTCAACTGCCATTCCCTGCACCATGCGTCAATTCGATACAGATCCTCCTGCATTTAGATAGATTTTTCAATTGTTACTACCTCTCTATATACTACAGCGTCATCTGCAAAAAGCCTCAGTGAGATACCGATGTTATCCGCAAGCTCATTTATGTATATCGTGAGCAGCAACGGACCCACGACACTCCCCTGTGGCACATCTGACATCACTCTTACTTCGGAAGACTTCTCTCCATTGAGAATGACATGCTGCTTTCTGTTATCTAGGAAACTCCTCAATCCAATCACACAATTGGTCTGATAGACCATATGCTCTTACTCTGTTCGTTAAACCTCTGTGGGGTACTGTATCAAACGCCTTGCGGAAGTCAAGAAACACAGCATCTACCTGAGAACCCGTGTCCATGGTCCTCTGAGTCTCGTGGACGAATAGCGCAAGCTGGGTTTCACACGAACGCCCTTTTCGAAACCCATGTTGATTCCTACAGAGCAGATTTCTAGTTTCCAAAAATGTCATTAGCTGTACTCGAACGTAATACATGTTCCAAAATTCTACAAGTGACCGACGTTAGAGATATAGGCCTATAGTTCTGCACATCTGTCCGACGTCCCTTCTTAAAAACGGGGATGACCTGCGCCATTTTCCAATCTTTCGGAACGCTACGCTCTTCTAGAGACCTACGGTACACCACTGCAAGAAGGGGGGCAAGTTCCTTTGCGTACTCTATGTAAAATCCCATTTGTTCCTGCGGCCTTTCCTCTTTTGAGCCCATCTACGATCTCTAATGGCATCAGCGATCTCTGGCGACCGACAGAGAACTGTCCTCTGCTGGGCGGGGGGTGGGGTGGGGGGCTGAAAAACTGTGGATTGCATTCTCGGCTACAGAAAAAATGGCTGTGGTTAAATTTTGAACTTTCAAATCGATGTTACCATCTGGTGGAGATCCTACAAAAGCGTCGCAGTCAGCTCTGTTAAGAACCCATCTGGGCAAGTGTCCTAGGGGTCTGACACTGTGCTGGTGACACGAAGATCGGAAAGTGGTCACTACCACACAAGTCATCATGAACTACCCAGTTTGGAGCTGGTACAGCTGGTTATGAAACCATTCATTGAGATGCCAGAGGAGGATATTATCATTTAAATGTTTTCTGTAGTTAATCGTAATTTTATGTGGTACAGTTAAGTTATATGTAATGAAGTACTGTGTATGAGAAACAAATATTATACATAGGGGTATTGTACACCACACTAAAGTATAGTGTAGCCTATAGCATTGACAGTTACAAGCTTTCTAGGTGTATTTTATTATTGTTATGTTTAATTGCACACTATGTCTTATCTATATAAGATTATTTTATTATCATGTATGAAATACTTCATCCGGTATTATGACGAAACCCACATCGTTGTAAAATTATCTGTGGTGAACAAAGTTCTTAATACGCTGTAATTATATCCGTCAGGCCACATTTTCTGTAGCTGGGATTGCTGCAATATGTATTTGTGGTATTGAGGCTGAAGGATGGTTTGATGCCGCTATCCACACTGCTCTATTCTATAAAAGTCTATTCTACTGAATATGAATATTGCAACCTACATTCACTTGAACCTGCGAACTGTTAGCCCTTATGCTTCACATAATAACCAAATTACACTTATGGTGACAAAAGCACAGATATAGATGGTGATAGGACTGCATACACAAAGTATACAAGAGTCGGTGCATTGGAAGATATACCATTATTCGGTGATTCACAGAAAAGGTTTCAGACATGATCATGGCTGCACAGACTTTGAATTGGAATGGTAGTTGTAGCTTGATGTATAGGATATTGCATTTAGGAAATAGATACTAAGGAATTCAGTAGGCCTATCCCGAGACTCACAAAGTTAAAAGCCGGCCGCGGTAGCCGAAGGGAGTGCGGCGCGCCAGTCACGGTATGCACGGCCACTACGGTCGGGGCTTCGAATTCCCCCCCGGGCATGGATATTTGTGCCGTCCTTAGTGTTAGCTACTTCATAAGTAGTTTGTAAGTTTAGGGACTGATGACCCCTTAGTTAAATCCCATAAGCTATACAAACATTTGATTTGAAAGTTAAAAATCCCTATTCCAAAGAAAGATGGGCGCACATTGGTGTGAAAATTAGAGTAACAACAGTTTAATATGTCATGGTTGCAAAATTTTAACACGAATTATTTACGGAAGGATGGAAAGACTGACAGATAATGACTTCTGGAAAGATCAGTTCCGATTCAGGAGAAATGTAGGAACATGGGAGGCAATAGTCACTTCTACAACTTAGGTTTGGAGAAAGCTTTTGACAATGTTGATTGGAATACACTCAAATTCTGCAGGGGTAAAATATAGGCAACAGAAGGCTATTTAAAACTTGTACATTAACTAAACAGCTGTTATTAAAGTTGAAGGGCATGTAAGGGACGAAGTGGTTGGGAAGGGAGTAAGACAGGGTTGTAGCCTTTCTCCAATGTTATTCTATTTGTACATTGAGCAAGCCGTGAAAGAAAGCAAAGATAAATTTATAGAAGGAATTAAAGTTCAAGGTGAAGGAATATAAACAATGCTTTTTGCTGATGACATTGTAACTCTGTCCGAGACAGCAAAGGACTCGGAAAAGCAATTGAACGGAATGGACAGTGTGCTGAAAGGAGCGTATAAGATGAACATTAACAAGAGCAAAACAAGGGTAATGGAGTGCAGTCTAAGAAAATCAGGTGATGCTGAAGGAATTAAATTAGGTAACGAAACAAAGGTGGTAGATGAGTTTTGTTACTTGAGTAGTAAAGTAACATATGACTATCGCAGTACAGAAGATATAAAATGCAGAATGACAATGGTTAGAAAAGAGTTTTTGACAAAGAGGAATTTGCTAACATCGAATATTAATTTAAGTCTAAGGCACTCCTTTCTGAAGGCATTTAGAGTGTTGCCTTGTATGGGAGTGAAACTTGGATGATGTATAGGCTAGACAGAAAGAAGATAAAGGCTTTTGAATTGTGATGCTACAGAAGAATGGTGAAGATTAAGTGGGTAGATCGCGTATCTGATGAAGAGGTACTGAACAGAATTGGGGAGAAAAGGGATTTTTGGCATACCTTGACTAAAAGAAGGGATCGTGGGTAAGACATCAACGAATCGTAAATTTAGCATGTCAGGGAAGTGCGTGGGGGAAAAATCGCAGAGGGAGTCCAAGAGAGGAATGTAGTAAGCAGATGCAGATGGATATGGGTTGCCGTTCTTATGAGGACATGATGATGCCAGCTCAGAATAGAGGTAGGACGGAAAGCTGCAACAAACCAGTCTCCGGACTGAAGACCACATCAACAAACAACAACCTCTCACTAAGGACAATGCAGTGGCCAATGGCCTGTACTTAATGAACAATAGAAGTGGATTTTGCGGCGTATAGTTGTCTGTGCTGTCAGACAACAAACACTGTGGGGAAATAACTGCAATAATCAATGTGAAACGAACAACGAACGAATCCGTTAGGATATGGCGGCCGTACTTCGGCGTCTTGGACTAAACCAGCAGACAACGAACTTTAAGTGCTTTTGCCAACAGCACGGCTTCAGTTACAGCGCCTCTGCTAGACTTGTAACCAAATGGTCTGAACCTTAAACGACAGGAAAACAGTGGTTGGTCGGATAAATCCCGATTTCAGTTGGAAAAGGCTTCGAGTACGGCGCAGGGCACATGAACACATGGGCCCAATTTGCCAAAAGGCACTGTGCAAAATGGTGGAGGCTGTTTCTACATGGAATGGCCTGGGTATTCTGACCACACTGAACCAATCATTAACTGTCAGTGATTTTATCTACGACCTTGGAGAACATGGTTCCAAAAATCGATTTTTTATGAGGTACGCCATGTCACCATGTACACTACCAGCCATTAAAATTGCTACACCAAGAAGAAATCGAGATGACAAACGGGTATTCATTGACAAATATGTTATACAAGAACTGACGTGTGATTACATTTTCAAGCAATTTGGGTACATAGATCCTGAGAAATCAGTACCCAAAACAAACACCTCTGGCCGTAATAACGGCCTTGATACGCCTGGGCATTGAGTCAAACAGAGCTTGGGTGCCGTGTATAGGTACATATGCCCATGAAGCTTCAACACGATAGTAGTGACTGGCGTGTTGTGACGAGACAGTTGCTCAGCCACCATTGAACAGACGTTTTCAATTGGTGAGAGATATGGCTAGGGCAGCATCGAACATTTTCCGTATCCAGAAAGGCCCGTACAGGACCTGCAACATGCAGTCGTGCATTATCCTGCTGAAACGTAGGGTTTCGAAGGGATGGTTTGAAGGGTAGAGCCACGGGTCGTAACACATCTGAAATGCAACGGCCACTGTTCAAAGTGCCGTCGATGCGAACAAGAGGTGACCGAGACGTGTAACCAATGGCATCTCATACCATCACGCCGAGTGATATACCAGTATGGCGATGACGAATACACGCTTCCAATGTGCGTTCACCGCGATGTCGCCAAACATGGATGCGACCATCATGATGCTTTAAACAGAACCTGGATTAATCCTAAAAAAAAAATGACTTTTTGCCATTCGTGCACCCAGGTTCGTCGTTGCGTACTCCATTGCAGGCGCTCCTGTCTGTGATGCAGCGTCAAGGGTAACCGCAAACATGGTCTCCGAGCTGATAGTTCATGCTGCTGCAAACGTCGTCGAGCTGTTCGTGCAGATGGTCGTAGTCTTGCAAATGTCCCCATCTGTTGACTCAGGTTGACTCAGGGATCGAGACGTGGCTGCGCTATTCGTTACAGCTATGCGGATAAGATGCCTGTCATCTCGACTGCTAGTGATACGAGGCCGTTGGGATCCAGCACGGCGTTCCGTATTGCCCTCCTGAACCCACCGATTCCATATTCTGCTAATAGTCTTTGGATCGCGACCAACGCGAGCAGCAATGCGATACGATAAACCGCAATCGCGATAGTCTACAATCCGACCTTTATCAAAGTCGGTAACGTGATGGTACACATTTCTCCTTACACGAGGCATCACAACAACGTCTCACCAGGCAACGCCGGTCAACTGCTGTTTGTGTATGAGAAATCGGTTGGAAGCTTTCCTCATGTCAGCAAGTTGTAGGTGTCGCCACCGGCTCCAACCTTGTGTGAATGTAATGAAAAGCTAATCATTTGCATATCACAGCATCTTATCCCTGTCGGTTAAATTTCACGTCTGTAGCACATCTTCGTGGTGTAGCAATTTTAATGGCCAGGATTGTAGTTAAGCAGCTGCTGAAAAGCCATTTTGGAAATGCTAAGATTATCAGCTGCCATTGCCTTACAACTTGACAGTCATGATGACTTGATCTTAATCAATGTGACTTCTGGCTTTGGGGCTGCATTGAAGACACCCATTGCGTAACACATTCTGCACGTAACCCCGGAAACACTTCGTTGAGTTGTGGAACATGCTGTTTCTCGATTTGAACGTGTTGCAGAAAACGCTGGATAGCACGTTGAACACATTTTGTACAGTCACACAGAAATTAAAAATCCGATCTGATTTTGATTGATGCTTCTTATACGGTTTTTTGGCCCCAGGACAGTTAAAAACCGATGTGATTGATGCTTTTTTTTCAGGTTTTGGTATCAGGACAGTTCCGTAACTAACAGTATCGCACCTGTACACCCATCCAAACTAAGTAGTACAGTTTCTTTAAAGTGTACCGTACACCTTAGGCATTGTTGTATAATTCGTCACTTGTAGTCGACCACTATTAAAGTAAGATGCTTACAGCGTCATCTATCTATCAATTTTCATAGTATTCATTTTTCTTTTGCCATGTTTCCTCTTTCTACGATAATATTCCGTTGCAATTTGATGTCATTCTGACAAGAGTTGTCATTTTTAGAACGTTTTGAAAGTTAAATTATAATCACCCTGTAGATCGTGGATCAAGATGTTACTGAGACTGTCAAAAGGTACTGGAGAAAAGGAATTGCTATTGTAATTAGAAAAAGAAGATGTAGGAGAAGAAATACTGCTAAGAGATCATAAAAATTTTGATTTGAAAGATTCGTCCTACATGATAAAAGTAGCATGGGGTGATGTAAGCATGTAAGAGATCTGTCTGAAAAAGGTTGGAGTAAAATTTTGGGTATGTAGGAAAGTTCACAAAGTCTAATCGAAAGTGACGTAAAGAATGATATGTCCGAAATGCTCGGTATGCTAAATGATCTCAACCACCACAAATGTGTCGAGGAAGACTTAATAACATTCAAAATAATACTGGAAGTCAACAACTTTCGCTTCTTCAGAAACGCTTTTCTTTCTATAGCTATTCTACATTTTATATCTTCTTTACTTCAGCCGTCAGAAGTCATTAAGCTACCCAAATAACAAAACTCATCTACTACTTTGTCTCATTGCCTAATCTAATTCCTTCAGCATCGCCAGATTTTCGGACACTACACTCCGTCACCCTTGTTTTACTCTTGTTAATGTTCAACTTATAACTTCATTTCAAGACACTGTCCATTCCGTTTAATTGCTTCTCTAGGTCATTTGCTGTCTCTGACAGAATTACTACGTCATCAGCAAACTGCAAAGTTTTTATTTTATCTCCTTGAACTTTAATTCCTTCTCGAAACTTCTCCTTCCATTCCTTCACTGCTTCCCCAATGTGCAAATTAAACAACGTTGGGGAAAGGGTACAACTCTGTCTTACTCCCTTCCCAACCTCTGCGATCATTTCATGCTCTTCGACTCTAATAACTGTTGTCTGGTTTTTGTATAGTTTCAATATAACTCTTCGCTCCCTATATTTTACTCCTGCTGATTTCAGAATTTGAAAGAGTGTATTCGAGTAGACATTGTCAAAAGCTTTCTCCAGATCCACAAATGCTAAAAACGTAGGTTTGCCTTTTCTTAATCTGTCTTCTAAGATAACTCGTAATGTGAATATTGCCTAGCGTATTCCTACATTTCTCCTAAATCCATATTGATTTTCCCCAAGGTCTAATTCCACCAGTTTTTCCAATCATCTGTAAATAATTCGTGTTAGTATTTTGCAATCATGACTTAAGGTAGTTCTATAATTTTCACATTTGTCTGCACTTACTTTCTTAGGTATTGGAATGATTATATTCTTTTTGAAGTCTGAGGGTATTTCCCCTGTCTCATACATCTTGCATACCAGGTAGAACAATTTCTTCATGAGTGGCTCTCCCAATGATAACGGCAGTTCAGAAGGGAGATCATTTGCTCCATGGACCTTGTTTCAACTCAAATCTGTGTCAAATTCTTCTCATAGTTTCGTATCTCTAGTCACATATTCCCCTACTTCATTTCTAGAATACTGCCTTGAATTATATTTCCTTTGAATAGGCGCTTTGTATATTGTCACGTCGAAAACTGCAGGTGGCCCGGAATTCGAAGACTGCTCTTTAATAGAGCACAACACTTTACACTTAGAACACGTTTATTGCTAACACAAGCGTACACTCAGTACAGACTGCCTCCTGCTTGGAGTTCTCCACTATTTATACACAGAAAGAATTTTCTGGAACTTACAACTACATCAAACGTAAGAAACTTGTAGAACATTCTAGAAACAGTAAATACAAACCAATAATTTTTTTCCTGCCCGTGGCGGGATTTGAACTGTGGACCGCAAGCACAGCAATTTGCGATGCTAATCACTGCACCACGCGTTCCCTCGAAAGACTCGCAGCATTGCTCCCCTTTCTGAATGAACAGTAAACCCGCTGTTAGGTTCACTTTGGAGCCAGCTGCCTGAATCTTGTCATGGGTCCTCTGTATGGCATTTTCGGAGAATCCTTTTATTCTGCCTGCACGACATTCTTACGGTGACGACGACCATCACCTGTCGTGACTTCATCTTTATCATAACGGTCTTCAGAGTCCTTGAACAAGACGCCATTTTTGTCTATCTGTTCTGTGGGATCGTGGTACGGCTTCATACGGAGGACGTGCAAAATGTCTCTTCGTTTTTGTCGTTTTGAGGCCGGCTCATAATCCTGGACTTCGTATGTGACATCTTACAGGTGGCGTATGACACTATACGGACAAAGTATCGCTGCAGTAACTTTTCCGATAGCCCAAATTTCCGTACAGGGGTAAAAATCCATACCAGATCTCCTGGGCTGTATGTAAGAGGTCGGTGCTTGTCGTTATACAGCTGGCGGTCCTTCTCCTGGGCGTCCAGTGTTCGTATGCGAACCAGCTGTCTTGCTTCTTCTTCGACCCTGGTGATGAGCTGTTTCATATAGTCATGCTGAATGTCGTCCGGTTGGAACAGGAACAGCGGATCCATTGTCGTCTCAGCTTCACGACCATGTAGCATGAAAAACGGCGTGAAGCCTGAGGTGACTTGCATTGCTGTATTATAAGCAAATGTCATGACTGGCAGCTGCTATCCCAATCTTTCTGCTCAACATCGACGCACATCGACAGAATATTTGCTAACATCTTGTTAAAACGTTCTGTAAAACCATTTGTCTGAGGATGGTAGGCGGTTGTTTTTCTGTGGCCAATGTCGCAACGTGACATTATCTCTGATACTAACTTTGACATTAATACTTTTCCTCGATCAGATATCACCACACGTGGTGTACCATGCTTCAAAATAATGTCTTCTGCTGAGAATTTTGCGATCTCTGGGGCTTCTGCGGTTGGCAAAGGGTTTGGTGACTACGTAGGAAGTGCAGACTATTACCTATCGGTTACCGGTTTTCGACTTCGGGAACCTACCTAAAAGGTCGATTAGAATCTGATGGAATGGAGCTACTGAAGGTCGAATTGGTACTAGATGACCTGGACGTAACTATGGCACATGCTTCCGGCTCTGGCACTCCTTACAGTGACTCACATAGTGCTTGACAGACCGGTAGAGACCTTGTCAGTAGTACCTGCGTCTAATTATGTCTAGGGTCTTCGCGAATCCCAGATGTCCGGAAACTGGAGAATCGTGGAAATACTTGAGAATAGCTGGTCGGAGATGAGCTGCTGTTATACAATGCCCCAGTTATAAATTGAAACTCTCTGTTGATCGGTTCTTCTTTCTCCAGGGCCTCTATTGTTTGTAATAATGCGGATCGTCCCTCTGTTCAGCTGTAATGTCACCTATCTCAGTGAAGGCTGAAATTTCATCCATGCTCTTGTGTTCAGCTAATGGATTCCTCGAAAGGCAGTCAGCGTCCTTGTGTTTGTGCCCGTTTTTGAATATCACTGTACTCTTTAATTCTTTGTGCCCATCTTGCTAGTCGACCTGATGGATCCTTCACATTGGTCAGCCAACGTAAAGAGTGTTGGTTTGTCGCGATGGTGAATGGTTTACCGAATAAATATGGCCGGAATCAAATTTTCAAATGCTTGTTAAGCTCCAGAGACTTAACTGCGAGGTCATCAGTCCCTAAACTTACAAACTACTTATGAACTACCTTATAATAAAGACGACACAAACATCCATGCACGGGAGGGGATTCGAACCCCCGACGGGGAATGGCCTTGCGCATCGCAGCGTAGGGCCTCAATGCGCTTGGCCACTCCACTGCGGTGGATACGGCCGGAACTTGTTGATAGCCCATATAACGGCGAGACACTCCTTCACCTCACTTTGAGAGAACTCTTGATGCATAGGCTATCACCTTTTCAGCACCTTCCCGAATTTGTACAAGCACTGCACCAATTCCATAACCACTAAGGTCTGTGTGAAGTTTGGTTTCCGCATTCTCGTCATATAAGCTTATAACTAGTGCACACATTAGAGCCTCCTTAAGTGCCAGAATGCTCTTTCTTTCGTCTCATCGCAGTAAAACTTGGCGGCTCCGTGCAGAAGTTCTCGCAATGGATATCCCTCGTTCTATGAAACGGCGATAATATGAGAACAGCCCGAGAAAACTGCTCACATCACGGATGTTCTGAGGAGTTGGAAATTCTATGACTGCCCTTACTTTATCTAGATCATGGCGGACACCGTCTCCATTCACTAGATGCCACAGGATTTTTATCTCTTTGGCGACAAAGAGGCACTTCTCGGGTTGAGGTTGATAGTTGATAGTTGGCTTAGATGTTCTGCAAATGTGCTTGAGAAAACGACAATGTCATCTATATAACAAAGATTTGTCGTCCATTTAAGCGTCTAAGCAAGTTGTCCATCATGCGTTCGAATGTGGCCAGGGCATTACATAGTCCAAACGGCATGACTTTGAATTCATAGAGTCCATTGGGTGTAATAAAAGCAGTCTTCTGTCAGCTTCGTCAACCTCGATTTATCAGTAACCTGACTGCATATACATGGTTGAGAAGTATGTAGAGCTTTTCAAGCAGCCTAAGGTGTCGTCAATACGTTGCAATGGGTGGACATCTTTCTTTGTGATTTTGTTTAGTCGCCGATAGTCGATATAGAAACGCCACGTGCCATCCTTCTACTTCACGAGAACCGCCGGAGATGACCAGGGATCTCTGAATGTTGAATAATGTCATCGTGCAACATCTTCTCCACTTCCTCCCAAATTATTCATCCTTCAGCTGGCGACTGTACGAACGCTGGCTAATTCGTGGATGATCCCCAGTATTGATACGGTGTTTTATTGTGGGCCGTTTCATCTGGCTCTGCTCCTGCCTGGCACAGAATCCACCTGAAAATTGGTGTAGTACGGAAAACACCTTCTGACGTTGTTCCTGGGTCAGACCCGATCCTATAAGAAATTCCATGGTGCCCCCGTAGTGCGTTGTCGGCAGTAATATCAGAGCATGAGACTTCGTCAATGGCCGGCCGCGGTGGCCGAGGTGGCTGAGGCGCTCCAGTCACGGTCAGCACGGCCACTACGGTCGGGGGGCATGGATATTTGTGCCGTCCTAGTTCGTAAGTAGTTCATAAGTAGTTTGTAAGTTTAGGGACTGATGACCCCGTAGTTAAGTCCCATAAGCTTAACAAACATTTGAACATTTTTGAACTTCGTCAATGACATTGAGCTCACCATCCTGGACTGATTCAGTTGTCCCAATACACATTCCTTTAGGATTGAGTTGCGACTACTTGTGAAAATTAGTGATCCACAGTTTTCCTCGAACACCTGTAATGTTAATGATAGCTGCTGGTGTGTAGAATTCTTTCGTTATACTGATAAGCTTTTTACAATCGATAAACTCTTCACAATTCAGCTGGTCATCTCGTCTGCTGACTGGAACGCTTCTCATTGTTAACGGTGGGATCTCAACATTCTCAACAGCAAACAACTTCCCAGGAGAGTTCGTGTTACGTGTACGCGCCGGATCGGCTTCCTCAATTTGTAGCTCAGATCTTCCACAGTCAATGACAGCCTGTGAAGCCTGAAGGAAGTGCCATCCGAGGATAGCGTTATGGCTACAGTTTGTTGAAGCGACAAATTCAAACGGCTGCGTCCTCTTGTTGATTGTTATTCTTGGATACATGTTCCTGCCAGCCGGACGTAGTTTCCATTTGCGACCTTCAGCACAGTCGCTTTTGTATCACATAACATTATCCTCTTTAGTTTGCGGGCGGTAGTCATTCAACAATATAGAGAAGACGGACAGGTTGGCTGTCGATGATGACGCCAATGAGATTTCCCGACATCTTAGTGACTGTCGTCCACGGAGGATTTCCATCTGCGGGGGCCTCACCTCCGTAGATGGTTGCCTCGCCTAGGTTTCCTGAACACCGCTGCTAGGCGAGCAGCTGGTATCTCTTAAGGCGATGGCGATCGGTGGCGGCGTGTTGGCGAGCGATCACGTCCAGGATACGGCAACAGGCTTTGTCCTATAGGTCGACAGTAACTGTCTGCAGTTGACTGCCGTTGAAGTGACCGCTCTGATTGTTCGCGTCTTGCAGCATAATAACTGTCGAATACTCGTCTTCTCTACCTACAGTATCGTACGACATGTCCAGGAAGGCAATGTTCAAATATTTGTTAAGCTTACGGGACTTAACTAAGGGGTCATCAGTCCCTAAACTTACAAACTACTTATCAACTACCTTATACTAAGGACGGCACAAATATCAATGCCCGAGGGGGGATTCGAACCCCCGACCGTGTCCAGCAGGAAGCCCACAGTGGAAACACAATGGTGTCTTGTCTTCTGTCCTTCAGATATCTGTCCTCCTACGAGGCGTCATAGTTGCCGGAGGAGGGCAAGGCCATTCTTCACGTCGGGCGCGATTGGCGGGTCTGACAGGCGCTAATGTTTCAAATACCTCTTCCTCAGCAGCGTCGGCTCCTTCATGACATACAGGATTGACATCCATGGCCATGATCTGGTGCTCTCTTGGTCCAACTATCCCAGCTGCAATAAAGTGTTGTAATTCTTCTCTCACAATTTGTCACATGAGAGAAGGAAAATCATGCTCATCTTCCACAACTGCCATAGAGACTGCATTTGGGTGTCTGTCATATGTCTTCCGTTCAACTCTACTCTGTTGCATCTCTTCAATTTTCTGACACTGCTGGATGAACTCTTGTGTCGTTGAAACGTCTTTTAACAGAAGAGCTCGATACATGTCTTCTGCAGTTTCCTTCGTCAGGTGTGAAATTTTATGGGCCTTAGTCATTTAACTACGCGACGTCAGGGCTAAAGTACTCTTTATATACGATTGTGTTGACTCACCATGTCGTTGGGCTCTGTTCTTTAATTGCACTTTCAATAAACAGACTTGTTGCTGGAATTTTTCCTGGGAGTGTAAAATGGCTAAACAGAAGTGGCTAGAAGGCAAATGCAAGGATGTAGAAGAATGTATAAATAGGGGAAAAATAGATACAGCCTACAGGAAAATAAAAGAAACATTTGGAGATAAGAAAAACAGCTGTATGAATATCAAGGACACTGATGGAAAACCAGTTCTCAGCAAAGAAGGGAAAGCTGAAAGGTGGAAGAGTATATAGAGGGGCTCTACAAAGGAAATGAACTTCGAGACAATATTGTAGGAAGGGAAGAGGATGTAGATGAAGATGAAATAGGAGATACTGTACTGAGAGAAGAATTTGACAGAGCCCTGAAAGACCTAAGTCGAAACAAAGCTCCTGGAGTAGATGATATTCCCTCAGAGCTACTGAAGTCTCTGGGAGAACCAGCCATGACAAAATTGTTTCACCTGGTGTGTAAGATGTATGAGACAGGTGAAGTACCCTCAGACTTTAAGAAAAATGTTATAATCCCCATTCCAAAGAAAGCAGGTGCAGACAGGTGTGAAAACTACAGAACCATCAGTTTAATAAGTCATGGCTGCAAAATATTAACGCGAATTATATACAAAAGGATGGAAAAGCTGGTAGAAGCCGACCTCGGGGAAGATCAGGAACACGGGAGGCAATACTCACTTTACGGCTTATCCTAGAAGATAGATTAAGAAAAGGCAAACCTACATTTCTAGCTTTTGTAGATTTGGAGAAGGCTTTTGACAATGCTGATTGGATTAAACTCTTTTAAGTTCTGAAGAAAGCAGGAGTAAAATATAGGGAATGTAAGGTTATTTACAACTTGTACAAAAACCAGACAGCGGTTGTCAGAGTTGAAGGGCATGAAAGGGATGCAGTGGTTGGAAAGAGAGTAAGACAGGGTTGTAGTCTTTCTCCATTGTTATTCAATTTGTACATTGAGCAAGCTGTAAAGGAAAGCAAGGAGAAATTTGGAGAAGGAATTAAAGTTCAGGGTGAAGAATTAAAAAATTGCGTTTTGCCGACGACATAGTAATTCTGTCATATACAGCAAAGGACCTGGAAGAGCAATTGAACGGAATGGACAGTGTGCTGAAAGGTGCATATAAGATGAACATTAACAAGAGCAAAACTAGGATAATGGAGTGCAGTCTATGAAAATCAGGTGATGCTGAAGGAATTAGATTGGGAAACGAAGCAGTGAAGGAGGTAGATGAGTTTTGTTACTTGGGCAGTAAAATAACAAATGATGGTCGCAGTACAGAGGATATAAAATGCAGAATGGCAATGGGTAGAAAAGCGTTCTTGAAAAAGAGAAATTTGTTAACATCGAATATTGATTTAAGCCTAAGAAAGTCTTTTCTGAAGGCATTTGTATGGAGTGTTGCCTTGTATGGGAGTGAGACATGGACGATAAACAGTGCGGACAGGAAGAGGATTGAGGCTTTTGAAATATGGTGCTACAGAAGAATGCTGAGGATTAGGTGGGTGGATCGCGTAACTAATGATGAGGTACTGAACAGAATTGAGGAGAAAAGGAATTTCTGGCATACCTTGACTAAAAGAAGGGATAGATTGGTAGGACACATTCTTAGACATCAAGGAATTGTGAATTTAGCGTTGGAGGGAAGTGTGTGGGGAAAAAATCGCAGGGGAAGACCAAGAGATGGATACAGTAAGCAGATTCAGACAGATGTAGGTTGTCGTTCTTATGTGGAGATGAAGAGGCTTGCTCAGGATAGGGTATTGTGGAGAGCTGCATCAAACCAGTCTCCAGACTGAAGACCACAACAACAACAACAACAACAACAACAACAACAACGAGCTTGTCCTTGTTTTTTTCAAACCACTGCTGGGCCATCCCATCCAGGTAGAAATATACGTTTGCTAAACTCGTAATATGGTCCCACCTATTATACTTGGTGCCTCGGCCGAATCCATTCAGCCATTTGCTTGGGTCTGTCCAGCATCTCCAGAGAATACCGATGGCTGGCTAACAGCTGTTTTCGTATCCATGGGTAGTCAGTAAACCCTTTGTATTCCCGTTCTTGCCCGTGTAGGCGACGGCTCTTAATGCTGCTTAATCGGAGCCACGATGATGCAAATGTGTTGCAGATGTATTCCGAATTCTAAGGTTGGTCATTAATAGAGCAGAACACTTTACACTTAGGACACGTTGATTGCTAACACAAGCGTACACTCAATACATACTGCTTGGAGTGCTCCACTATTTATACATAGAAAGAATTTTCTGGAACTTACAAGTACATCAAACATCAGAAACATGTAGTACATTCTAGAAATAGTAAGTACTAAGAAAGGAATTTTTTTCTGTCCCTGGAGGGATCTGAACTGGGGACCGCAAGCACAGCGATCTGCGATGATATCAACAGCACCACGCGTTCCGTCGGAAGACTAGCGGCAATATTCCTGCCACCTTTCAGCTTTCCCTTCTTTACTTAGTACTGGTTTTCCATCTGAGTTCTTGATATTCATACAGCTGCTTTTCTTGTGTCCAAAGCTTTCGTTCATTTTTCTGTAAGCGGTATCTATGTTTTCTCTAGCCACTCCTGCTTAGCCAGTATGCACTACGTGGCAACCTCTGTTTTTTCCAGACATATGTAATCCCTTTTGCCTGCTTCACTTGCTGCACTTTTATATTTTCTCTTTTCATTAATTAAACTCAGTATCTCCTGTGTAATGCAGGGATTTTTATTAGGCTCATTCCTTCAGCCAATATGATCCGCTGCGGCCTTCGCTACTCTATCTCTCAGTATCCATTCTTCTTTTACTGTATTACATTCTCCAGCTTCAGACAATTCTTGCATAATGCTCCATTTGAAACTCTCAACAACCTCTGGCTCCTTCAGTTTGTCCAGATTCCATCTCCTTAATCTTCTACTTTCTTGCAGTCTCTTAAGTTTTAATCTATAGTTCAGAACCAAGAAGTTATGGACACAGTTTATGTCTGCCCCTGGATATGTCTTACAGTTTAAAACCATGTTTATAAATCTTTGTCTTACCAATATAAAGTTAATCTAGTATCTCCCATTGTTTCCTGGTCTCTTCCATGTATATAATCTTCTTTCTTGATGATGAAACAAGGTATTTGTGATTATTAAATTAAGCTTTGCACAAAATTCTACCAGGCGCACGCTTCTTTCACTCCTTTTCCCCAGTTCATAGTCACCTACTACATTTCCTTCTCTTCCCTTTCTTACTACCGAGTTCCAAACCCCCTTCACAATCAAGTTTTCCTCTCCTTTAACTGTCTGAATAATTTTTTTTGTGTACTAATACATTTGTTCGATTTCCTCATAATCGGCAGAGCTAGTTGACATGTAAACTTGCACTACTGTCGTCGGTGTTGGCTTAGTGTCTATCTTGACAATAATAATGCGATCACTGTGCTGCTCATAGTAGTTTACCAGCATTCCTATTTTCTTATTCATTATCAGTCCTACTCCTGTGATACCCCCAACTGATTTTGTATTTATAATTCTGTATTTATTTGCAGTAAAGTGTATCTGAAGATGGCCGAAACTGTCCATTTTAAGTAAAAATATTGCGATCTTAGACTGTTAAATTAATTAATCTTCTATTAGCAGATCGCTGAATTTCCTTCACAACGTTACCTAAAATTATATGTCCTTTGCCAGTCATAATTTCCTAGTTTAGAGCGTTTCAGCTTTTATATGTGACAATAGTAAATATTGAGGACAGATAATAATCAAGTCGATGAAACTAATAGCTTCAGCTAACAGAGTGAAAAATCCTTCCAACACAGCACAACAGAAGGCGAATATGTCTTGGCCAGAGTCAGAGATCTACAAGAGCAGAACTGGAGTCTCGACTCATCTCGCAGCTTGATATATATTTACATAAAAAAAATCTTGACATCTCGCATACATAAATTGCCATAGCCACTTCACATAACGTGGCACATGGCATAATACTTTTGATTGTCGGGAGTGCACTCGTGCTCCCCTGATAATCTATTTTTAGTCTGGGGCAACGTCCCAGAAGAAAATTAAATTGGTCCCAATCCCCCGGTTCCGACCAAGGTTTTGGGGAGGTTTTCCTTGGTTGTAAGGTGCATGCCGGAACTGGTAAGCCCCGCCCACTTATTTCCATTTGGGATTCCCCTTTGTCCCACTGTAAGCTTGTCTGATAATTCGCTGAATAGAACCGCGACACTTTATGGGCCGGATCTCAAACAGCCCGCTCCAGTCCTCGGAGTTTGAGACTGAAAATTAAAAATTGATAAAGAATATGTGGTTTTACTTCTAGACCTCGTAAAAAGTTTTCAGAAGTGTAAGGACCCATCCAAAATTACTTGCCGACCTCTGCGCTAGATGAACCGCAGCCAGGAGCGCGGTATCTTTAGCGTCGCGTGATGTGTCAATTTGTTGCCGATAGATATTATAAGCGTTTTTCCATGAAGTAAACTGCGAGAGAGTAATGCTCGTGCTAGAGTTGATCGATATTCCTTATTGCACTCTACTCTGAGCAATTTAGCAATCAGAAGGGGGAAACCCCGTGGAGCAGTAAGCAAAGGGTCATCCTCGCCGCCCGCCCTGGGTAATTCAATTTGGATTAGCAGACACCATTGCACAGATATTCTTAATCACAATTCATAATATCTAGAACAGAATGATCTATTGACCCAAGGTCTACACGGATTTAGAAAATATCCTTCATGCGAAACACAACTAGCTCTTTACTCACACGAAGTGATGTGTGCTATCGACAAGGGTTCTTAAATTGATTCCTTATTTCTTGATTCCCAGACAGATTTTGACACCGTACCTCACAAACGGCTTTTAATGAAATTGCGTGGTAATGGTATACGCCCAAAATTTGCGACTGAATAGGGGATTTCCTGTCAGAGAGGACACTGTTTCTAGTAATCGATGGTAAGGCATCGACTAAAACAGAGGTGATATCGGGCGTTCCACAGGGTGGTGTTATTGGTCCTCTGCTGTTCCTTATTTACATAAGCGATTTGGGAGAAAATCTAAGCAGCTCTCTTAGGTTTTTTGAAGATGACAGGGTCATTTACCGTCTTGTAAAATCATCTGAACATTAAAACCAACTGAAGAACGATCTGAATAAGATATCAGAAATTGGCAATTGACTCTAAATAATGATAAGTGTGAAGTCGTCCATATGAGTACGAAAAGACTTAAACTCGCAAGAACACGTAGATAATGTCGTGGGAAAGGCGAACCAGAGACTGCGTTTTATTAGCAGAACTCTTAAAATATGCAACAGAACAACTAAAGGGACTGCATACACTACGCTTGTCCGTCCTTTTTTGGGGTATTGTTGCCCAATGTGGGATCCTTGTCAGATGGGTTTGACGGAGGACATAGAAAGAGTTCGAAGAAGGGCACCTCGTTTTGTATTGTCGCGATACAGGGGACACAGCGTTACGGAAATGATACAGGATCTGGGATGGAATTCATTACATCAACGGCGCTTATCGCTGCGGCGTGGGCTACTTACGAAACTCCAATCGCCAACAGTCTCCTCCGACATAGGTAGAAAATTCAAATGTTCAAATGTTTGTATAGCTTATGGGACTTAACTACGGGGTCATCAGTCCCTAAACTTAAAAACTACTTATCAACTAGCTTATTCTAAGGACGGCACAAATATCCATGCCCGATGGGGGATTCGTACCCTCGACCGTAGTGGCCGTGCAGACCATGACTGGAATGTCTCAGTCCCCTCAGCCACCGCGGCCGGCACATAGGTAGAGCACAAAATACGAGAAATCAGAGTTCGAACGGATGGGATTTGCAGAGTATCCCATGTAGATGTAGATGTAGGGCAGCTCGTTTTGTGTTGTCACGATACAGGGGAGACAGCGTTACGGAAATGATACAGGATCTGGGATGGGAATCATTACAACAACGGCGCTTATTCGCTGCGGCGTAGGCTACTTATGAAACTCCAATCGCCAACATTCTCCGAATGCGAAAATATATTGTTGACTCCCACTTACATAGGTAGAAAATATCATCAGTATGAAATACGAGAAATCAGAGCTCGAACGAAGAGATTCGGGTGTTCTTTCTCCCCGCGCGCTATTCGAGAATGGAATGGGAGATAAATAGTATAATGGTTGTTCGATGAACCCTCTGCCAGGCACTTAAATGGGATTTGCAGAGTATCCCTTGTGGTTGTAGCAGTCTATTCAGTTGACTCCCGGGCTTTTACTAGCAAATAAATAAGTAGCCTGGAACCATGGGGTTTTCAGCTAGTAGAAAATACGGATTGACAGTCCTGAAAACGAGGCTGGTGAGACGAACGGCAGTGCCGCTAGGTCAGATAGCGAGTGACTCGGGCAGAGTGGGAGCTCTTTTGGCGGCTCCCCCGCGGTGTGAGCACGGGCAACAGTCGGCGAGTGTGTGCGCGCTACACGGGAACCACATAAAGCTCCATTAGCGCGCGGATTCCCCTTATGAGGCTCCTTTCTCCGCCGTCTGCGGCCTTCGGCGCAAGCTGCCCGAGCTCCCACGACGATCAATGCCGCCCACCGCTGCCTGTCCCGGGCTGGGGGCGCGTCGCTAGCGAGCTCTGCCGGCGTCGGCGAAAGTGTCTCCAGCCGCGGCGAGCGGGACGCCTGTCCGCAAACAGAGCGCAAATTTGGAAGTGGCGGCTGCCGCAGTCTTCTATCCGCTGCCGCTCTTAAAAGTGCGAACAGAGGCAGACGCGCATTTCACCTTGCAAGGGTTAAGGGTTCTCTTACAGGGTGTACCTCAATCAATCTATACCTATAAATGTGAATGTCTGTTCGGTGTACTTTTATCACGTCTGAACCACAAGACATACAGAGCTAAAAATTTGTACAGTTACTAATGTCTACCCGGGGAAGGCTTTAGGCACGGTTTTAAGGCGATCGGATAGCTATTTATCTGAACCCCCGCTGCTTCGCATGCGTAGGCTGGTTGGTCTGCATCAGTTGTTTCTTTTTAATCCTGATGAAGAATCCATATCATAAGTTTCGTAGTTATAGCTTGAAATTTGGGTTAACAGCACCATATTTTTGAAAATTAATTTTTGCATCTCGTATTTCACCCCCTTATTCGTCGAATTTCCAAAAATACCGAAAAACATGTCTTTTAAATTCGAACCCCTAATCCAAATACGAAAATTTGTAATTTTAACTTCAACATTGCCTAAATAGCTACGTATTTTCAAAAAACGTTTCATCCCCTATTTCACCCCCTTACGGACGAAATATCGAAAAATCGCTACCGAAACCCGTATGTTTCTAATCCTGATCAAGAGTCAAGTTTCGTAGTTATAGCTTGAAATTTGAGTTAACAGCAACATATTTTTGAAAATCAATTTTTTGCGTCTTCTATTTTACCCCCTTATTGGTTGAATTTCGAAAAATGCCGAAACACGTGTCTTTTAAATTCGAACCCCGAATTCAAATCCGAAAATTTGTAGTTCTAACTTCAAAATTGCCTAAATAGCAACATTTTATCGAAAAACACCCCCTCTCCAATTTAACCCCGTTGATGGTTGAATTTCCAAAAATACCGAAACTCGTATTTTTTAACGTCTAACCAACTATGTAAACATCAATTTTTGTAGCTCTAGCTTCAAAATTATATCAATAGCAACGTGTTTTCAAAAAGAATTTTTGATCCTATATTTAATCCTCTTACTTGTTGAATTTCCAAAAATACTAAAACTCGCGGATTTTTAATCCTGACCAAGATTCCATATCCGAAGTGTCGTAGTTGTAGTTTACAATTTGAGTTAACAGCAACATATTTTTGAAAATCAATTTTTTGCGTCACCTATTTTACCCCCTTATTTATCGAATTTCAAAACATGCCGAAACACGTGTCTTTTAAATTCGAACCCTGAATTAAAATCCGAAATTTTGTAGTTCTAGCTTCAAAATTGCCTAAATAGCTACGTATTTTCAAAAAACGTTTCATCCCCTATTTCACCCCCTTACGGACGAATATCGAAAAATCGCTTCTTAAATGACGCCTACAGAGTAAGATCAACACCCTCCACAAATTTCAAGTTTCTATATTCAGTGGTTTGGGCTAGTCAGTCAGTCAGTCAGGACACTTCCTTTTATATATAGAGATTAATGTGAATGTCTGTTCGGTGTACGCTTATCACGTCCGAACGACAAGACGCAGAGACTTAAATATTTGTACAGTTACTAATTTATACCTGAGGAATGTTTTAGGCACGGTTTTACAGCGATCTGATAAATATTTAGTAATTTGAAGAATATCACGCGAAATGCGGAACAATAATTACTCTTTGAAAATTATATTTACTCTTTTAAAAATGGTTTTAGTGGTTGCAGTGTTGCTTGAGGGTTGATAATGATAAAAGGGTGGAGTACATTGGGATGGAAAGTTGTCGGTGTATATAAAATTCCACATGTGTGTGTGTGTGTGTTAATATTTCGCTCTGCAGCGAAAACTACAGAACGCAAACGAATGGTCTGTGTGTAATTGTTGTCCAAAGTCTCCCGTTGCACACCATAGCAGTTCCATGCCGGTAGCTACAAGGGGGTGGAAGATATGGTGGTTGAAAGTCGTCAAATTATAAAAAAAAATTCGGACTGAAGGCCAGCGATGACGTTTGCGACTCTATAGCAAGAAGGTTATATATAGCGAAACGTGATGCCACAGACCATATCTTTGGTCTATGCGTGCTATATTGTCTTCAGCTATTTCTCTGTAAGGATAAGCATCCGAATAAGGAAATATAAGAATAAATAAATAAAGCAGTAAAAAAAAAAGAAAAAATCTTTTAATACATCTCTTTAAAAAAAATCGATTTGACGTTTCGTGCATTATATCAAGTTATCGACCTGTGATGTAATTACAATCCTTACTGTTGAATTTCGTGATTGGATTCTTCGAAACGAGTGCATTTTTACGTGTGATTTCTTATTTGTTATATATTGTCTGATAAATGTAACATGTTTTTAGAAAAAAGGAGATGGACAGAGAGAGAGTGGATAGAAAAAGTACTAACTCAAGGCTCGAATAAATAAATAAATACCCGGACAACGCCGGGTTTTCAGCTAGTATCTAATATATAAAGCAGTGTGTCCGTATATGTGTACGTGTTCAATACAAATCTACAATTTTGTTCCAAACGTTATGAAATTTTGTACACTTAGCTCCAATCCATGAGGACGGTCGCCGTATGTGTAAGAATCACATACGATATATAGTTCACGATATATGACGTCATAAACAATGAGATGCGCGAAAAACTGCTGCATTTTTCAACAATGCTGCTCATTTTCTTCTAAACCATTGGACCGATTTCAACCAAATTTGGTACACACATTCCTTACCATGAGGTAACAATTTCTGGATGGATAAGAATCACATACGGCACATGGTTCAAAAGATATTACGTCATAACCAATAGAAATCGCAAAAAATGCCATATAATGCGGCGAGACTTTCGAAATACACTGTATGTGAATGACAGTACTTAGCGATTTGCAACAAACTTTAAACATAATTTCAAACCTTTATTAAACTTTTTCTCGCTGGCAACCATAGTAAAATGATGAAAGGAAAAAGTTTCTCGCTTACTACGTTTCCGCTGTTTATAGAGTAAAACTACGGCTCTCGGTATGACGATACAATTTATAATTTGAACACTACAAATTGTAGCGACAATGTAGTTCATGAGATATGAGCACATAAACAGAAATGTTCCGCTGTTTATGGAGTAAAACTACGGCATTTCTACACTACAAATTGTAGGCGCAGGAAATTTTACAGACAGTATACACGCATATAGTTGAATGTGCCTCCTAAATTGTATCACAGTACGACACGTAGTTTATGAGATATGAGCGCATAAACTGTGACGTTCATGGAAAACCGCCCCATCACACAACAAGTTTTAATCTATCACTTCTTTCAAAAAAAATGTTCAAATGTTTGTTAAGCTTATGGGACTTAACTACGGGGTCATCAGTCCCTAAACTTACAAACTACTTATGAACTACTTACGAACTAGGACGGCACAAATATCCATGCCCGAGGGGGGATTCGAACCCCCGACCGTAGTGGCCGTGCTGACCGTGACTGGAGCGCCTCAGTCACCTCGGCCATATTACTTCTTTACTGCTAATTGTATTCCCAAGAGATTTTATAGACATACAGTCCTTATACAAATGAATATATAAATGAAAGATAGCAGGAATAAATAAATAAATAAATAACTATCCGGGCAACGCCGGATTTTCAGCTAGTACATATATAAAAATGGAACGTGGGACGTCTGTCCGTATATTTCACTTGGTAGCCAAAATTATTCACTGCAGACCAATGGCGGTTATGAATGAGAGTAGCCTTTAGGTTCGCGGTGTGCACTATGGTTGGTCGTGGTGTGTGGCGGTGGGTGAGTGTGGCGAACAAAAATCCGTAAAATGTGGAGCAATACGACGATCAACAGAGGCTCAATGATAAAGAGACTCAAAGATAAAACACTGGGAAAGACAGACATACATTAACTCAGCATTAACTACACTGGAAATACACCAATGATCTCAATATAAACACTGGAAAGACTACTGTAGTGCTGAGGATCAAAATACCGACAACTGGATTAGAGAGACAAATATACGTCACGATTTCATAATCCATAGTACCATCTCCATATTATCTTTGAGCTCTCTGCAACACACAGACTGTAGACGTACGTTAATGTATGTCTGTGACAGAAAGTTCGTAAGTCATAGGTTACTTTGGTTTAGCGGACAGTATCGCGTTACTAACAGATTAATACCATTCAGGTAAGCGAGTAATTAACATCTGTGTTTGTATTCTTTATTTTAGCTTTTCTAGAGCAATAAATAAATGGCTGAACTGCAATGGAGACGGTCTCTCTGTGTTGTTGTAGTACAAAGTCTCCCGTTGTACATCATAGCAGTTCCGTGTCGATAGCCATAAAGGGTGGAAGATATAAGTGGTTGACAGTAGGGCTGGGCAAATGATACTCCTGTTCAAACATGCTCGGAATTTCCCGATACAGCAGAAAGCTCGATACAGTATCGAACTGTTCGAACGCTCAGATAATAAACGACTCGCTCTGCCTATCTACAAACGTTACACGGGGAATTTCGAAGTTACGGATCTATCGTTTTGCTCGGAACTAATTTCATAGGAAGTACATGTAAAAGAAATGAAGGGAATAACTGAAAAACTGTACATTTTTTTAAACAGTCCATAGTACGTGACTGGTAGCACTGCAAGATATATCGATTGATAAAATATATACTAGTATAACAGAACTACTGCATCATATTACTGAAGGTTAATACTTAAAGGGAAAAAAATGTGACTCCTTTATAAGTAGAAATTACATTCAATGTGATTAAAAGAGACAGGTTGCAAGTGATCATTCCATTGCCTGTTCATACGGTACAGTAACAGATAAAAATATTACCACCTTTTAATCACTTTGAAAACATTAAGATGTAAAACAGGGAAAACATTAGGAATTTAATACTCAACAATGGAAATAACTGATATAAAAATCAAATGTAATTGCTACCTCGGATTAAACGGTGCACGAGCTGCTGTGTACGTAGTATCAACAGGCGTCACTAGATCGCAGCACAAGAATTTTAAATCGTGATTGGTCTCGTTTAATTATAGCATATATTCGTTACTATTTTTACTTGTGACCTGGACCCTAGAAGCTACTATAGTCATAATTTCAAACTTATTAATCCCCACAGTACATTAATGATACCGTATCTTCGTTATACATCGTAGAGATAGTACCTAATGACATTGCTAGATAACGTCGTGATCGAATGTTCGAACATTTCCCGAGATTTCCCGAACTGTGACGTAAATTTTTCGATCAGTTCGAGTCATGTTCAAACCCACCTCTAGTTGACAGTCGTAAGCTTATCTAAAATTTGGTACAAGACCAGCGATGACACTATAATAGCAAAGAGATTATATACAGCGAAACATGATGCATTCTTCAGAAGTTTCTCTGCAACAAGCGTACGAATAAAGAAAAATAAATGCATATTGCAGTTTGAAAGGTAAAACTACAAAGAAAGATACCAAAGCGCACGAAAGAAATTTCGCGTTCTCGATCCGTTTCTAAAAGTCAGAAAACAGTGTTGAAAAGTGAATTTACAGACGATAGATGCTTGAAATTTGTAGACGTTGACTATCTTACATTGTAGTCAAAAGCGATTTTGTATATTCCTATCCCTAAGGGGGTGAAATAGGAGATGCACGGTCTTTTGAAAATATGTTGCTATCAAGGCAATGTTGAAGCAAGAAATACAAAACTTCGGATTTAGATTTTTGATTGAAAATTTAAAAACACGTGTTTCAATATTTTGGGAAATTAAACCATTAAGCCGGTGAAATGAGGGAAAATCTTTTAAGGATGCTACTAAGACTATTTTGATGCTAGAATGGCAAAAATTTGGATTTCGAACCATGGTTAGAATTAAAAAAATGTGTTTCGGGAGTTTTGAATTCTGTCATGAATGGTGCAATAGGGGGTGGCAAGGTATCAGTCCCCAATTGCGCACTATGTTGGTAGAGGGTTGATTACGATAAGGGGGTGGAAGATATGGGAGTTGAAAGTTACCGACTTACAGAGTTAGGCACTGTTAATCAAAAATTTTTCTTCGTTAATCATTCGTTAAACGCTAAAGCGTTACTTTACGGACAGTTTAACGGGAGTTAACGTTAATTGTTAACTCGTAAAATACCATGCATAGCGAAAACTCGCCTTCAGTCTCCAGATTTATATATTTGCGGTTGTTGTATTATTGAAGTAACCAATTTAATCAAACATATTACTCTATCTGATATTAGTAAAATTGTTTTGGTTGGACAACTTTAAGTGGGACTTGGAGTATAAATAAAAAGTAGAGTTACTCGTACACTATCCTGGCACTTGGCTGCGAGCGTAAAAAAATAAAATTAGGAGTGATCACATGCCACGTTGTAAAGTTGCAAAACCGCTTTCGCTACAGTCTTTCGCTTCGGAAAAATGTTCTCTGAAATGATTAGTTTTCTTGTACGTCATGAAGATTTTGTCATTTGTTTAGGCTGGACGCCGGCCGCCAGGACATAGTGTCCTAGTAATACATAAAGCTTAGTTTGTAATAATAATAATAATTGAGCAATAAAACAGAATTTACGGGAGTCTCAAAATATATAACTTCACTGAATATCATTTGACATAAGGTACTGTACATATTGCCTTTAAGAAACATTAACATATTAAAATTCTCGTCTGACTGTTAGGCATGTATGGGAGTCAAAATATCTTTTCCCCGTAGGAACAAGACGTTCCATTGAAGCTCTTGAAGATGTAGCGAATATATTTTATAAAAACATCTGTTAAAATATTTTACTCAAGAAACACTACGTCGTTAAATGAATATTTTGATTTCATGTCCATTCACATTTTCATTAGACTTTGTGCTTTACTTGTTAAACATATTTGGCATGTGGTCTCCTAAGATTGAATGACGAAATAAAAATAAAATAAATAAATAAAAAAACTTGTACAGAACATACGTTACAAATAAAAAACGAAACGCATCTGGTGTAAGATATTTATTTAAATGCAGGCAACATAAGACGGGGAAACTAATATAATTAAATTATAGGCTAATTTCCTGATAAAGTGTGTCAGCCATATCTCGATTCTCTCAGCCTCTATTATCGATTGTTTTGCGGTATGAAATTTAAACTTGTTTCTGTCAGCTATAACAAAGTTCAATGAGAAAATTGTAATGAAAATTAACTTTTCCTGCCTTCCTGTCCCCATTCACCACATTGATACCTACGGCGAGAAGGTACCCCACAGTTAGAACATTAAAAATACTTATTTGTTTAGTACGTCGTCGTTGAACCTACTATTAATCAACAGGGACATAAGACAAGCTTTTTTTTTTTAATGTTCTCGTTCGCCATTGTTATCACTGATGAAAACAAGAAGTGGGTACAGAAATAACGGATTAACGGACTTAGGACAAGTTAATAAAATGTTCAAATGTTTGTTAAGCTTAAGGGACTTAACTACGGGGTCATCAGTCCCTAAACTTACAAACTACTTATGAACTACTTACGAACTAGGACGGCACAAATATCCATGCCCGAGGGGGGATTCGAACCCCCGACCGTAGTGGCCTTGCTGACCCTGACTGGAGCGCCTCAGTCACCTCGGCCACCGCGGCCGGCACACAAGTTAATAGAAGTTAAAGAGTCCGTTAATGTTTTTTTGAAATAACTTAAAAGTTAATCCGTTATTCAAACAGTTAACGTCGATAATTAACGGATTAACGAATTTGTGCCCAGCACTGCCGACTTATATAAAATTCTACGTGTGGGTTTCAATATTTTGCTCTTGAGCAAAAATTACACAATGAAGACGAACGATCTCTCTGTGTAGTAGTAGTACAAAGTCTCCCGTTGTACACCATAGCAGTTCTGTGTCGATAGCTATAACAGGGTGGAAGATATAGCGGTTGAAAGTCGTTAGCTTGTATAAAATTCGGACTGAATACTGGCGATGACTTTTGACACTAAAATAGCAAAGAGGTTATATACAGCGAAATGTGATGCACAGTCTTCAGTTGTTTGTCTGCAAAAGGGTATGAATAAAGAAAAATAAGTGCATATGGCACTTTGAAAGGTAAATCTACCAAGAAAGATGCCAAAGCGTAAGAAAGAAATTTCGCGATCTGTTTCTAAAAGACACAAAAAGGCGCTGAAAACTTTGTAGACTTTGTTTATCTTACACTGTTGGCATCAGCGGTGTACCAACATCATGAACAAAGCATCTGTGACTAGAGTAGCTGAGTGCCATAGATTTGCAAACGTTTGATTTTGACACTCCAATAAGAGAAAGTTGCTGCTGCTTGTAGAGAATACGGCAAACGATTTCCTAACCACAGAACATCAAATTCAAGAGTGTATAATCATGTGTTCAATACAGAGCGTGACACTAGCGCAGTATGCAGTGGTCATACGTGTAAATTAACAGTCGATGGATCAAGTAGAAGCCATTATTCAGTCGGTAGGACGCACTCCTTCAAAAAGGACAGACAGAGTATGGCGGATATTACGTATGCACGAGTCCCATCCGTATCATTTAGAGCTCATTCAACACCTTCGAACATGATATGAAGTTAGACGATTAGAATTTTGGTCACTGGATACTTGAAAATCGCCAGGTAATCCCAATATCACTCTTAACAGTTTCAAGAACGCTTCTATGTAAATGTGTTGTGTGATTTGATGAGCCTGTTATGTTAGCTGGTAATTCACACTTTATTGAAAGCTTCCAGCATTAATGGAAGCCGGCCGCGGTGGCCGAGAGGACTGAGGCGCCCCAGTCACGGTCTGCACAGCCACTACGGTCGGGGGTTCGAATCCCCCCTCGGGCATGAATATTTGTGCCGTCCTTAGTTAGTTCATAAGTAGTTTGTAAGTTTAGGGACTGATGACCCCGTAGTTAAGTCCCATAGACTATACAAACATTTGAACATTAAGGGAAGAGATTCCTTTGGCTACAACAACTTGTATGTTTTTCTACCATGACAGGTATCTTGGAAATCTAAGTCGGCAAGTGACACATAATCTAAACCTAACATTCCCCGGAAGATGGATCGATAGATACGGGTATGTTTCTTGCCCACCAAGATCCCAAGTCCTTACCCCTTTGGATTTTTTGCCTGTGGGGATGCTTCAAAGGCGAAGTCTACAATGAAAAAGTAAACACAAGAGCCGATATGACCGCTCGGATTATGAATAGTACAGCCCATGAAAGAACACAAAGACGACCCCAGAAGAGCTACATGTTATGTTATCAATAGAAGTCAGTCCGCCTCCGTAGTCAAGTGGGTAGCTTGGTAGATTGTCATGCAGGGACTCCGGGTTCGATAACCGGTTTGCTCGGAGATTTTCTCCACTCGGGGACCGGGTGTTGTGTCGTCATCATCATCGACGCGCAAATCGTCCGAGGGGCGTCATCTAAAGACTTGCACCAGGCAGGCCGAACATGATCCCACCTGGGGTCTAACGGCCAAAAATGCCACAAGAAATCATCAATCATCATCAAGAGAAGTCAAAAGTGCATTGACTTTGCTAGCAAAATTTATGATAATCAACTCTGATCGTCCTCATTTACCTTTGCATTAAGTTTGTTTGTACTACATTCTAATAGCTGTACCCCAGTACGCAAGAAAAATGAATACATGTTAGATAGTATTTATTTTATTTTAATTCGTCTATACTACCATCTCCTAAAATATTTACTGTTCCTCCTGCGTACAGGATGAACATGAATAAAACCGATAACTTCGAGGGACTGTAGTGTACTGGTAAATATATAGGTTATGAGGAATAACCTGGTGGGATTCACCCAAATGAAAGGAATGTGGGTAAATATAAAATGGATGGGAAAAAGGAATCTTTTAATAAAAAGGAGCAGGATACAAAAATAAATAAATAAAATGAAAGGGCAACGGGTTTGTTAAAATGTAAATGGGGGTCTGTTCTTTCTTGGTTATTACCTGTTTTACAATTTTAGAACTAGTTATCTTTTTCTGATAATTTCGAGTACGTTAATTGTTTTTACACTATCCGATGCTTTTTTTAGATCGACAAATCCAATGAATATGATTTACCCCGTCTCGATACCGCTATTAGGAGCACTGTCAAAGCTGACTTACTAATGACTTCACTTTTCTGAAATGAAGATAGAAGCGATACAAGATATTTTTTAAGCTCAATGTGCCATACTTATCTCACTTATCTGTCTTTGCTAACTCTGTACAGATAATTTTTTTTCGAAAGTTTGATGGTAAATCCAATGACTCACAAATGCTATATACAAAAATTGATCGTCATTTGGTGGCCACTTCCCCCAATCAATTTAAAATTCTCACATATCTACGCCTTCTAATTTATTACCCTTTTGTCACATATATTGCAAGCCATTGGTGAAATGGAACAAGCAGGCTGAATATTTCCTGATTTCCGGAAGGCGTTTGACAAGGTGTCGCACAACAAACTGCTAACGAAGGTTCCAATACATGTGAGTGGAGTGGTTGAAAGACTTCTTAAGTGATAGAATCCAGTACATTGCTCTCGAAGGCAGGTGTTGATAAAAGACAAGGGTATCGTCAGGAGTTCCCCAAGCGAAGTGTGATAAACTGTTATTATTTTTACATACATAAATGATTTGTCAAGCAGAGTGAGTAGCAATCTGTGGCTGTTTGATACTGAGATTCCATGAACCAAAGACATTGCCGAGGTGGGGTGGCTTGCGTGCCTCAACGATACAGATAGCCGTACCGTAGGTGCAACCACAGTGGAGGGTATCTGTGGAGAGGCCAGACAAACGTGTGGTTCCTGAAGAGGGCAGCAGCCTTTTCAGTAGTTACAGGGGCAACAGTCTGGATGATTGACTGAGCTGGCCTTGAAACACCAGCTAACATGACTTTGCTATGCAGTTACTGCGAACGGCTGAAAGCAAGGGGAAACTACACTCGTTACTTCTCCCGAGGACATGCAGCTCTACTGTATGACTATATGTTGATAGCATCTCTCTCGGGTAAAATATTCCGGAGGTAAAATAGTCCCCCATTCGGATCTCCGGTGGGGGACTACTCAGGAGGATGTGATCATCAGGAAAGACAATACTGGCATTCTACGGGTCGGAGCGTGGAATGTTAGATCCCTTAATCGAATAGGAAGATTAGAAAATTTAAAAAGGGAAATGGATAGGTTGAAGTTAGATATAGTGGGGATTAGTGAAGTTCGGTGGCAGGATGAACAGGATTTCTGGTCAGGTGAATACAGGATTATAAATACAAAATCAGTTGGGGGTATCACAGGAGTAGGATTGATAATGAATAAGAAAATAGGAATGCGGGTAAACTACTATGACCAGCACAGTGATCGCATTATCATTGTCAAGATAGATACGAAGCCAACACGAACAACAGTAGTACAGGTTTATATGCCAACTAGCTCTGCCGATGATGAGGAAATCGAAGAAATATATGAGGAGCTAAAGGAAATTATTCAGACAATTAAGGGAGAGGAAAACGTAATTGTTATGGGAGACTGGAATTCGGTAGTAGGACAAGGAGGGAAGGGGAGATAGTAGGTGAATGTGGTCTGGGCAAAAGGAATGAAAGAGGAAGCCGCCTGGTAGAATTTTGCACAGAACATAAGTTAGTTATAACAAACACCTGGTTTAAGAATCACAAAAGAAGGTTGTATACGTGGAAGAGACCAGGAGGGACCGGGAGATACCAGAAAGATTTTATAATGGTAAGACATAGATTTCGGAACCAGGTTTTAAACTGTAAGGCATACCCAGGGGCAGATAAAGACTCTGACCATAATTTGTTGGTTATGAACAGTAGGCTGAAACTGAAGAAACTACAAAAAGGTAGGAAAATAAGGAGATGGCACCTGGATCAATTGACAGAACCTGAAGTTCTTAAGAATTTCAGAGGGAGCTTTAGGCAACAATTGACAGAAAAAGGGGAAAATGAAACAGTAGAGGAGGAATGGGTAAAATTGAGAGATGAAATAGTGAATGCAGCAGAGGACAAAATAGGTAGGAAGGCAAGACCTACAAAAAATTCTTGGATATCACAGGAAATACTAAATTTAATCGATGAAAAGAGAAAATATAAAAATGCAGTAAATGAAACAGGCAAAATGGAGTACAGACGACTAAGAAATGAGATTGACAGGAAGTGCAAAATGGCTAAGCAGGAGTGGCTATAAGGCAAATGCAAGGATGTAGAAGAATGTATAAATAGGGGAAAAATAGATACAGCCTACAGGAAAATAAAAGAAACATTTGGAGATAAGAAAAACAACTCTATGAATATCAAGGACACTGATGGAAAACCAGTTCTCAGCAAAGGGAAGGGAAAGCTGAAAGGTGGAAAGAGTATATAGAGGGGCTCTACAAAGAAAATGAACTTCGAGACAATATTGTAGGAAGGGAAGAGGATGTAGATGAAGATGAAATAGGAGATACTGTAGAGAGAAGAATTTGGCAGAGCCCTAAAAGACCTAAGTCGAAACAAGGCCCCTGGAGTAGATGATATTCCCTCAGAGCTACTGAAGTCTCTGGGAGAACCAGCCATGACAAAATGTTTCACCTGGTGTGTAAGATGTATGAAACAGGTGAAGTACCCTCAGACTTTAAGAAAAATGTTATAATCCCCATTCCAAAGAAAGCAGGTGCAGACAGGTGTGAAAACTACAGACCATCAGTTTAATAAGTCATGGTTGCAAAATATTAACACGAATTATATACAGAAGGATGGAAAAGCTGGTAGAAGCCGACCTCGGGGAAGATCAGTTTGGGTTCAGGAGAAATGTAGGAACACGGGAGACAATACTCACTTTACGGCTTATCCTAGAAGATAGATTAAGGAAAGGCAAACCTACATTTCTAGCTTTTGTAGATTTGGGGAAAGCTTTTGACAATGTTGATTGGAATAAACTCTTTCAAGTTCTGAAGCAAGCAGGAGTAAAGTATAGGGAGCTTAAAGTTTATTTACAACTTGTACAAAAACCAGACAGCGGTTGTCAGAATTGAAGGGCATGAAAGGGATGCAGTGGTCGGAAAGGGAGTAAGACAGGGTTGTAGCCTTTCTCCATTGTTATTCAATTTGTACATTGAGCAAGCTATCAAGGAAAGCAAGGAGAAATTTGGTGAAGGAATTAAAGTTCAGGGTGAAGAATTAAAAACATTGCGATTTGCGGACGACATGGTAATTCTGTCAGATACAGCAAAGGACCTGGAAGAGCAATTGAACGGAATGGACAGTGTGCTGAAAGGTGCATATAAGATGAAGATTCACAAGAGCAAAACTAGGGTAATGGAGTGCAGTGTAAGAAAATCAGGTGATGCTGCAAGAATTAGATTGGGTAAAATAACAAATGATGGTCGCAGTACAGAGGATATAAAATGCAGAATGGCAATGGGTAGAAAAGCGTTCTTGAAAAAGAGAAATTTGTTAACATCGAATATTGATTTAAGCGTAAGTAAGTCCTTTCTGAAAGCATTTGTATGGAGTGTTGCCTTGTATGGGAGTGAGACATGGACGATAAACAGTGCGGACAGGAAGAGGATTGAGGCTTTTGAATTATGGTGCTACAGAAGAAAGCTGAAGATTAGGTGGGTGGATCGCGTAACTAATGAAGAGGTACTGAACAGAATTGGGGAGAAAAGAAATTTCTGGCATACCTTGACTAAAAGAAGGGATGGATGGGTAGGACACGTTCTTAGACATCAAGGAATTGTGAATTTAGAGTTGGAAGGAAGTGTGTGGGGTAAAAACCGCAGAGGAAGACCAAGAGATGGATACAGTAGGCAGATTCAGACAGATGTAGGTTGCCGTTCTTATGTGGAGATGAAGAGGCTTGCTCAGGATAGGGTATTGTGGAGAGCTGCATCAAACCAGTCTCCGGACTGTTGTTCAAATGTTCAAATGTTTGTTAAACTTATGGGACTTAACTATGGGATCATCAGTCCCTAAACTTACAAACTACTTATCAACTACCTTATTCTAAGGACGGCACAAATATCCATGCCCGAGGGGGGATTCGAACCCCCGACCGTAGTGGCCGTGCAGACCGTGACTGTAGCGCCTCAGTCTCCTCGGCCACCGCGGCCGGCTCCGGACTGAAGACCACAACAACAACACTGAGATGTATGGGAAATTTTCGACGCTGAGAGACTATAGTAGGATACAACATGACTTAGGCAAAATTTGTATTTGGCGTGAGGAATGGCAGTTGTCTGAAAATCTTCATCGTCTTTAGAGACTGATTATGCCTTTCAGCGTTCAGTCTGGAGCATAGTGCCTCTATTAAAATTCCTCCTTGATCCCCTACTCAATGCTGACATTGATGCCACGTTTGATGGTTATCCTTTTATTTCAAAATCATTCTTCACCGAATCTAAATACTTTCTTCTTGGTCTACTTCGACTCCTCTTACCCTCCGCTACCGAGCTCCTGAGTCTCTTAGGTAACCTTCCTTCTCCCATGCGTGTAATATGACCCCACCATCTCAACCTGACCTCTCTAACTCTTCATCTATGTTGTTCATTCCCAGTTTTTCTTTGATTTTCTCATTATATGCACCATCCTGCCATTGTTCTCATCTATTAGTACATGCAGTCATTCTTGCTACTTTCATATCTGTAACCTCAACCTTATGAATAAGTTAACCTGTATCCACCCAACTTTCGCTCCCATACAACAAAGTTGGTCGAAAGATAGAGCGGTACAATACTAACTTAGTCTTGGTACTTACATCCTAATTTCAGAAGAGAGTAGATCTTAGCTGAGCACTCACTGCATTAGCTTTGCTACACCTCGATTCCAGTTCTTTCACTATGTTGCCATCCATTGAGAATTTACGTCCTAGGTACTTCGAAACTGTTTTCCTGTTCTGGCTATTTTCCTCCTATTTGGCATTCAATCTGTTTAAATCTTTTTCCCACAGACATTACTTTTGTGTTGGAGATGCTGATCTTCATATCATAACACTTACACCTCTGGTCGAGCTCTTTCAATCGAATCTGCCATTACAAGTAAGTCATCCGCATATTCGAGACGGCTTACTTTGTTTTCACCTATTTTAATCCCGCCCTGCCAATCTACTGTTTTCAGCATATGGTCCATGAATAGTATGAACAACAGTGGTGAGAGGTTACAGCCTTGTCTTACCCCTGAAACTACCCTGAACCATGAGCTTAATTTGCCATCTACTCTAACTGCTGCCTGACAGTCTACGTAAAGCCCTTTAATTGCCTGTAGTAGTTTGCCTACCATTCCATAATTTTGTAGAACTGACAGTAGCTTCCTTCTAGGGACACGGTCGTAAGCCTTTTCTAGATCTATGAAACACAGATACAAATGGCTGTTCCACTCATAGCACTTCTCCATTACCTGCCGTAAGCTAAAGATCTGGTCCTGATAGCCTCTAAGAGGCCTAAACCCACACTGATTTTCATCTAACTTGTCCTCAACTAACACTCACACTCTCCTTTCAACAATACCTGAGGATATTTTGCCTACAACGCTAATTATAGAGATAACTCGACAGTTGTTACAATATTTTCTGTTTCCATGTTTGAAAATTGGCGTGATTACCGCTTTGGCCCAGTCAGACGGAACCTGTCCCGATTCCCACGCCTTCTCATTTATCCTGTGTAACCATTTGAGACCTGACATTCCACTGTATTTGACAAGTTCTGGCTTAATTTCATCCACCCCAGCCGCTTTATTGCACTGCAATCTATTGACCATTTTCTCCACTTCCTCAAATGTGTTCCTGTTTCCATCATCATTCCCATCCCATTCTACGTGAAAATCTTACACATAATTGAACGTTTCACCTACATTGAACACTTTTTCAAAATATTCCCTCCATCTGCTCAAGGCATCCACAGGATTGACTAGCAGCTTTCCTGACCTGTTCGAAACACTTGTTCATTCCTTCTTCCCTCCCTTTCAAAGACTGCTAATTACGCTCGAGAATGGTGTTTCTGCGGCTTGACTCATAGTTTCTAGCTTATTTCCAAAGTCTTCTCATGATTTCTGCTTGGATTCTGCAATTATCCGTTTGGTTTTTGTTTCTTTCTTCAACATAACTTTCTCTGTCTGCCTGATTTCTATTGTAGTATGAATACATTTTTGAAATGCCTTCTTTTTTTTATGGTTGCCTTGACTTTGTCATGCCTTCAAGCTGTCTGCTTCTTCCTGTCTTTACACACTATTGTTCCAAGTCATTATCTAGCTACTTCTAGTAGTGTGTCCCTGTACCTTGTCCATTCCTCTTCTAGTAACTGTAAATGACTGCATTCAACTAACTGGTACCTTTCTGAGATCATTGTTATGCATTTGTGCCTAATTTCCTTGCCTTGAAGCTCCTCCACTGTTATCGTTCTACATATAGACCTTACTTTCTGCTATTTTAGCCTCACAAAACCAATTTCACTGCAGATTAAATAATGATCGGTATCATCAAAGAACCCCATGAAAACACGTGTATCCTTAACTGCCTTCCTGAATTCCTGGTTTGTTATTATATAGTCAATGACAGATCTGGTTCCCCTTCCCTCCTAAGTATACCGGTGAATGTCCTTATGCTTAAAAAAGTAGTTTGTGATATCTAAGCCCATACTGAAACAGAAATCCAAGAGTTGTTTTCCGTTCTTGTTGACCTCCATATCCCCTCCAAACTTACCTATAACCTTTTCATTCCCTTCTGTTCGATTTCCTATCCTGGCATCGAAGTCACCCATGAGCTAAACACTATCCTTGTCCTTCACTCTAACAACTACACCTAAGACAAATGTATCCACATCAGTCGTTCAGTTGCATACATTGTTGCAATTATGTTGGGTTCGATTTCTTTCCTTATGTAAAGCCGTGTACCCCACTGGGCTCTTCCTCCTTTGACTCCTGAGAGGTAGACCTTGTATTCTACGACTTCGTCCTCTTTCTCTCCCCTTACCCTAACGTCACTAACAGCTAAAACATTTAACCACATCTTACTTGAAGCCTCTGGCAGCTCAACCTTCTTCCCAGCGTAATCCCCATTGATATTGATAGCTCCCCATCTCATTCCAGATCGTTTGCCAAGTCTTATCTGAGGAGTCCCTGGTCTGTCAATTAGAGTTGGGACTCAATCACCTCCAAAGGTCCGAGGAATTTTGCTCTGATTGTTGCCAGCATCATATTGGGAAGCAGGTTGCTAGCGTTACTTGCCCAGGGCCCCACTGGGTTTTACCTCTAACGGTTGAGGGACTAACCGGTGGATTGGGTAGTCTTTGCCGTCTGAGCACAAAGGTGGCCACGACTCAGAATATGTCCGAGATGCCCAACCTTATTCCAGAGTATCTGGTATACCAACTGTCCGGACCACTTACTTGGCCTCTCATACGTTGCCAGTGGGTCATGAACTAGGACATGACTACAGGAATCCATACCATGACCCAGCTACCTTTAAAAGTTTAAAAAAAAAAAGCGATGGACTTGAGTAGGTAAAACAATCATAATGAAGCATTACTAGTTTGGTGCTTGACAAAGTTGCGCCGCGGTGGCCGAGGAGACTGAGGCGCTCCAGTCACGGTCTCCACTACGGTCGGGGGTTCGAATCCCCCCTCGGGCATGGATATTTTTGACGTCCTTAGTCTTAGCTAGTTCATAAGTAGTTTGTAAGCTTAGGCCCCGTAGTTAAGTCCCATACGTTCTACAAACATTTTTTTGACAAAGTTGCATTGATTAATGCTTGTGCGACCCCTTCTTAACTACTACACAAGTGTTTGTGATCCCCACCACATCAGGTTAAAGGTAGACACAGAAGCAATTCAGAGGCATGCTGCTACGTTTGTTACTGGAAGGGACGATCAATGCGAGAGTGTTACAGACTTGCTTCGGGAATGAAATGGGAATATCTGGAGGGAAGGCAGCGTTCTTTTCGAAAAACACTTGTGAAGAAATTTAGAGGCCCGGAATTTGAAGATGACTCAGAGCGATTCTACCGCTGCACATTCGCGTGAGATAAAAGAAAATAGGGGTCATACAGAAGCACACAAACATTCGTTTTTCTCTCGTTCTATCTGGAACAGAAAGTGGTACGAGGTACACTCCGCCAAGCACTTCACGGTGGATTGCGGTGTTTGATATAGATTTGATTGGAGGTCTAGCAAACTTCTGTTAAACTGACTAATACTGGATTGTTCGGCAACAGTATAGTTATGCAGCGTCATATCCTACGCGATTTCGAGTGTTGAAACAGATGATGACGTGAGTCTGATGGAACAGCCGTTTAGCCACAAAACTTCTGCGATTACGTGTCACGGTCAAGTATAAATACTGAGACGCTACGATTAAAGTCACCGCGTGGCGTGCGCTGGGAAGGCTACACAAGCCTACCAACTACAGGGAACTAGGTCAGTGGCCTCTGACACTGGGACTCTGATAACGGCCGCCACACAACATCAGAGTGAAGTACGTTTACGTAATCACAAGGGACCACACACTGAAAAATGTCCTCTTGCAATCGAATGGAAACAATTTAGCGGAAGGCAAAGGTACTCCTCTGCTATGTGAATAACCGTAACAAATATCGTGCCCCAAATAAAAACTTTTATTCACTCGTTCTTCAACCAGTCTTCAGTATAATCACTCGTGTGTCATACTGGCAGATTGCAAAGTCTTCGTAAGGAAGCAATATCAGGTTTCACTCACGCCGTATGATACATGCTCACATTTTGAGAAGGAAATAGGTCGTATTATTGCGGCTTTGTAAATGACTTGGGAAAAACACAGGTAACGTATATTGGCGAACGGTGATTTGAACCAGCGTCATTCTGAATGCGAGTTTAGGATAATAGCACTACTTCTCTTTGTTCGCTGGCTTGGATGAGGTGGAAGAATTTTAGTTTGTCTCTCCAGATCTTCAGAAGTATTAAAACTTTTTTACATCGTGTCCAATTGCCCAAGGTGGGAGTGGGGAAGCATATCAGCCCGTTGTGGAGTTAGAATATTAACAAGGAGATCATAGTGAGCTTGAAACGGCGAAATGGGGAATCGGCTGATATGTATTTGACTTTGCGTAACAACCAAACTCGTTTTTAAGTTATATAGAGTGTTTTTGGAGCAATATCAAATATTTTAAGAGGTGATAGTATATATGAATTGCAATAAAGACGTCACATAACATGTTACAGTATTTATTGAGTACAGAGACACAGCTGTTAGTATATAAAGCAAATCAGGAAATAAGACAAAGGTAAATGAGGAAGCTCAAAGTTGATTTTCAAGTGCCCAAAGAAATCTTCAAATCGTTTATCTTTATCCCTTACTCTAAGGTGTGGAATGAGCTGTAAATGATTGGCGTGGAACTCACGCATACGTAATGTTCGCCACACAATTGTATGTGGAACACCGATAGGTGTAGAAATTCTACGTGCTTGCTTGTTTAAGGATTACGTTCTACCGACTGAGTAATGTTCTTTACTTCATCCACAGTGTATTCATTTACACGTTCAGATGTAATATGACTGCCGGACACTATACTAGGATCACGTAGTATTCAACATACGAGTAGACGCTCCTGGGTCTGGTAGTCTTCGGTTAGGAAATCGTATTCCGTATTCTGTACAAGCGGCTACAGCAGCATATCCATTACAAAATCGGTACACAAATACCATATCAGCATACTCATTATTTGCAAATATGGGCAGCTTGTTTACACGCTACAGCATAGTAGAATTGGCCAACAAATCACATTTAAAACGTCAGTGTAAATTAAAACACGACTTTACAACATGAACATCACTGCTGAAATTCGATAATTACTAGCTGACCCGAGCGAATAATTCGCACTCTCTCCTGATCAGTCACAGATAGGTAAGAAACTAATGGAGAAGAGGCAGGTACAAGTACATATGTATGAAAACGATAATAAACTTTGAATAGTCGTAACAAATATTATTCTTATTGTAAAAAAAATTATAATCAAATACAATATGATCAATTCGGAAACATATTAAAAAATCAGATACTGAGTTTTTCATGTTCATTTTATTTTTTGAAAAAGTGTTTACTTTAAAAAATTCAGTTCATTCGCGCAGTACACAACGCTTGTTTGGCTTGTTTGGACAAAGTGAACAATTCCAACAGCTGTTGTTCATCGACGTGAGAAACAGAAATTTCGTAATAAACTACGCTTGCATAAAGAATCTCAACAACTGCAAGAACCGTCCTTCATGTTAGATAAACAGATTGTCAATAGAGGCACCTTCTATACTGGTTTTATATCGCCCACGCAAACTTGATACTCGACGTGGTGGCTCATGGAAGCAACCGTAAATAAATGTCCCATTTACGATCGTTCACCGCGTAACAACATAGATTGCACAAACAGTACTTTTTTTTTTTCAAAATAAATTTTTTGGTGTGAAAACAATTACTTTAAACTACCTGTGTATTTTTCGTCATTCGTGAGAACGAAACTTTGAAAATGATACCTCAAACATCATTTTTGGGTAGATATGGTGTACCCCAAAAAAAAAAAAAAAAAAAAAAAAAAAAAAAAAGAAAAAAAAAAAAAAAAACACGGATGAGACATAATATACGATGATGTCTGTAGCAACTGGCGTAAAATCAGATAGATTTTATAACGGTAAAACATAGATTCCGGAATCAGGTTTTAAACTGTAAGACATACCCAGGAGCGGATATAAACTCTGACCATAACTAGTTGGTCATGAACTGTAAGCTGAAACTGAAAAAAAAAAAAAAAAAAAAAAACTGCACAAAGGTAGGAAAATAAGGAGATGGGGCTTGGATAAATTGAGGGAACCTGAAATTCTCAAGAATTTCAGAGGGAGCTTTAGGCAACAATTGACAGAAACGGGGGGGGGGGGGGGGGAATAAAACAGGTAGCATTGAGAGATAAATAGTAAAGGCAGCCGAGGACAAAATAGATAGAAAGGCTAGACCTACAAAAAATCCTTGGATATCACAGTAAATACTAAAGCTAATTGATGAAAGGAGAAAATACAAAAATGCAGTAAATGGAACAGACAAAATGAAGCACAGACGACTAAGAAATGAGATTGGCAGGAAGTGCAAAATGGCTAAGCAGGAGTGGCTAGAAGTCAAATGCAAATCTGTAGAAGAATGTATAAGAAGGGGAAAAGTAGATACTGCCTACAGAAAATTAAGAGAGACATTTGGGGACAAGAAAAACAGCTCTACGAATATCAAGAAAATAAAAATGTATAGACCCATGTGTTTAACCTGAACTTCGATCCCCTACCAGGAGAAATTTTATAATATTGCCTAAATAGCGTTTTAGAGCAATCTTTTAATTACAAACCTAGAGTGCAGCATTTAATTTGTATTATTCAGCTGATCACAATTTTTAATTGTTCTTATTGTGGTTTTCAGTACGGAGACTGGTTTGATGCAGCTCTCCACCCTACTGTATCCTGAGCAAGCCTCTTCCCCTCCTCATAAGACTTGCAACCTACATTCATTTGAATCTGCTTACTGTTTTCATCTCTTAGTCTCCCTCTGCGATTTTTACCCCACACACTTTCTTCCAACGCTAAATTCACTATTACTTGATGTCTAAGAATGTGTCATATCAGTCGATCCCTTCTTTTATTCAAGGTATACCAGAAATTCCTTTTCTTCCCAATTCTGTTAAGCATCTCTTCATTAGTTACACGACCCACCCATTTAATCTTCATCATTCTTTTTCTTCTGTAACACCCCTTTCAAAAGCCTATGTCCTCTTCCTGTCCACGCTGTTTCCTTATACTTGAATTAATATTCGATGTTAACAAATTTCTCTTTTTCAAAAACGCTTTCCTTCCCATTGACATCCTGAATTTTATATCCTCTGTACTGGGACAATCGCATGTGTTTTTACTACCCAAGTAACAAAACTTATCTACCATCTTTATTGCTTCTTTACCTAATCTAATTCCTTCAACATCGCCCGATTTTATTAGACTGCACTCCATTACTCTTGTTTTGTTCTTGTTAATGTTCATTTTATACGCACCTTTCAACACACTGTCAATTCCGTTCAACTCTTTTGCTGTGTCAGACAGAATTACAATGTTATCGGCAAAACGCAATGTTTTTATTTCTTCACCCTGAACTTTAATTCCTTCTCCATATATCTCCTTGCTTTCCTTTGTAGCTTTCTCAATGTACAAATTGAATAGTATTAGAGAAAGGCTTCAACCTTGTCTTACTCTTTTCCCAATCTCTGCATCCATTTCATGCCCTTCAACTTTGATAACTGCTGTCTGGTTTTTGTACAAGTCGTAAATAACCTTCCGTTCCCTGTATTTCTGATTTCAGAATTTGTAAGTGTATTCCAGTCATCATTGTCATAAGCTTTCTCCAGATCTACAAAAGCTAGAAATGTAGGTTTGCCTTTCCTTAATCTATCTTCTAAGATAAGCCGTAAAGTGAGGATCGCCACCTGTGTTCTTACATTTCTCCTGAATCCAAACTGGTCTTCCACGAGGTCGGCTTCTACCAGCTTTTCCATCCTTCTGTAAATAATTCGTGTTAAAATTTTGCAACAATGGCATTAAACTGATGGTTCTGTAATTTTCACACCTGTCTGCGCCTGCTTTCTTTCGAATGGGTATTATTACATTTTTCTGATAGTCTGAGGGTATTTTCCCTGTCTCATACATCTTACGCATCAGGTGAAATAGTTTTGTCATGGCTGGCTCTCCAAAGGCCTTCAGTAGTTCTGAGGGAATATCATGTACTCCAGGGGCCTTGTTTCGACTTTGATCTTTCAGGGCCTTCATCTGTATCCTCTTCCATTACTACAATATTGTCTCTAAGTTCATTTCCTTTGTAGAGCCCCTATAAACTCCGTAATTGCCGCGACAGTGCTGCGATTCTTTTGGAGTCTCTGTCAGTAAGTTATTTTTTGAGAAATTGTCACTAAGTTGCGTTAGCAGCACCACTTCAAATACTTTGATGATGACTGGTATTAACGATATAGGCCTGAAGTTAGAAACCTCTTCCTTAGAACCTTTTTATGTACTGGTTTCACTGTGCTCCATTTCACTACATCTGGAAAGGTGTGTTGCCTTATACTACAGTTAATGAGATGTGTTATTACTTTACCTAATTCTTTACCACATTTTTAATTACAACTCTGCACAAACTATCTCAACCTGATGAATATTTATTCTTCAGGTTGTTTATGATCCAGCCTATTTCTTTTTCTGTCACTTCTTTGAATTCAAAGGGTGGATCTTCAATGGGGTATAGACTTTTCTTATTTTTTGCTTTTGTGGGATTCATTGGATTCATAGTGGCAGATGTAAAATATTTATTAAAAATATTACAGACCTGTTTGGGATCTTTAACTATCTTCCCTTCATGTCTGATGTTTATATCTCCAGTTTCTGGCTCAGGGATGATTTTTTGGAATTTGTTTATTATTTTCCATGACTCCTTGGCTGTATTGGATGACTTCACTATTCGACTACTGTACATCTGTTTTCTGAGTTTTGAGAGTTCTTCTGAAAGGTTTTCTTGGTTTCTTTGTACTTAACTTTGAAAATCTTCAGCTTTGTTGACTTATGTAACACATCCAGGTCATGGATCTTTTTCCTAAGTTTGATCGTATTTGCTGGTAGTGTAAATTTGGTGTTTTTTCCATCTTTGCCATGGGTCAGTACTCTCTGAATTTTCCTCACAGGCCAGCAAAAGTCAAAATGCCTCAGTATAATATTATAAGAGGCGCGTCCAGAGAGTAAGTTACGTTTCAATTTATCTCCGCTGCAGCGCTGCGATTGCAGTTCCGCACATGCGCTGTAGATGGTGTGAAGCAAGGAGAAGAACGTGCGCCATTTGGAGATCGCTGTCAGTTACGTACGCTTTGCTGTGCTTGTTTGAAATGTCGGAGTTGATTGGAAATCCCACCGCCTGTGAAATCAGGTCGGTGATTCAGTTTCTGAATGCGAGGAAAGTGAAACAAAGTGGACTTTATCGGCAAATTTGCGATGTTTACGGACCAAATGCGACGAGTGATTCGATGGCGAGAAGATGGGTCCGACAGTTCAATGGCGGGCGTAGTGATGTGCACGATGAAGAACGAAGTGGGCGTCCACCTTTGATTGCAGAAGAACTGGTTCACGCGATTGATGACAAGACCCAGGAAAACCGTAGGTTTACAATTAAGTGCTCTCGCTATGGACTTTCCCCAAATTTCATCGTTTCCAACTGGTTGAAGACACAGGCGGCAGATTTCTATGAAGAGGGTATACAAAACCTGGTGCCACGCTATGACAAATGCCTGCAAAATTTCGGTAGTTATGTGGAAAAGTTGTTTAAGAGTTGTAGAATTTTGTGCAATAAAAATTTCTTCTGTATCTGTGTACAATTTCATTTTATTGCCAAACGGAACTTACTTTCTGGACGCGCCTCGTGGAATGTGGTCCATTTGCATTCTGACCCTTTCGTTTGATAGACTTGTACCCAATCCTCAATGACTAGATTTTTTTTAGGTTATACATGTTACACTCTTTTAGAATTCGTCTATTTTCTGTCATTTTTGTTACAATTGGGATGCTTGTGTTCTCATTGTCAACAAGCTAACATTTGTGGTCGGAGTAGTGGAAATCCACATTTTTGCATGTAACATTGTCTTTAACATGTTTACCAACTATAGGAAGGAAGGAAGCTCAGGGTTTAACGTCCCATCGACAGCTTGGTCATTAGAGACGGAGCTAACGCTCGGAGGTTTGGGTGAGGATGGTGAAGGAAATCGGCCGTGCCCTTTGAAAGGAACCATCCCGGAATTTGCCTGGAGTGATTTAGGGAAATCACGGAAAACCTAAATCTGGATGGCCGGGGGTGGATTTGAACCACTGCCCTCCCGAATACGAGTCCAGTGCATTACCACTGCGCCACCTCGCTCGGTTTTACCAACTATAACATAATCTATTCTGCTAGATGAGGACTTTGTTATTATGGTATCAGAGTTGACTAGATTCACTAGATCATATGAGTGAAGAGTATCTGTTAACATCGTATTAGTAATATTGCATGCTTTAGCCTCAATATTCAGATCCCCAAGTATAGCGAGTTCACTGGGACCTGAACATCCGACTATTTTACTCAATAGGTCAAGGAAACTCCCTACCTCAGCTTTTGGTGGCTGATAAATACCAATAATTTTAAGCTTTCTCAGAAGTTTTCTGCACCTGTTGGTGTGTAGTTCAATACCTGACACTTCAATCAATCCTTCTTTAATGTACTGCTCTAAATAGTTCATTTTCTAACACTCCAAATTATCACTGATATAAATTGCTACCCCACCACCCTTATGGTGTTGTCTACAATAACTATTCACTAGGATATAGCTCTCTAGTTTGTAGTAAATAATCTCGTCTGATTTTAATCCATGTTCAGTTAGCACTAATATATGAGGTGTATGCTCATTTACAAAAACTTTGTAATATATTAAGCTTATTTCTAAGGTACTGTATATTTAGGTGCACACGTTTTAGAGTTGTTTCTGATTGGTGACTTTGATAATCTTCCTCTTTTGAGCACTTAATTGGATCACTTACATAGGTTCTGGGTCTAGGATCTATGGGATAGTTTCTACCCGTTCTCTGACCATGTTTAATTTCTGAAGCTGATTCCTCACATGGCATCTGTCGGTCTAGTAGTCATAGAGGATTCCGAGGTGTCTTCCTTCTTCGCACAGGTAGAGAAGTTTCAGAGCTTGCTGGTGTTGGAGAAGCTGAAGCTGTGAACTCTACGCCAGTTGACTGGGTCAGTGTGGCTGCAGTTTTTGAAGTTGCTGACGTTCCGATGTCTGTTGTTCTCTCTGAATGACATGGCGAAATGCTGAGAAGTGATCTTGGGTGTATGTATTTTGATTTGCTTTGGCCCACAAGAAAGTCACTCTGTATTCTTGATGATTTTGGTCTTGCAAATCTTCTCAGAGCACTTGTAGTTATATTTTTGTATATGTTGTTGCTGCATACTGAGGTTTTTACTTCACTGCTCATCCCTGCTCTCATGACATCATTGTTATTAGTTTCCAGTGCTGTTGCTGGTTCGTTCTTTGGCATATGGTCAGTTTCAACTCAAGTCTTCCATTTAAGTGATATTGCAGGCTGTGGTTTGCTCTTTGTGGAGATGGTTGTAAGAAATGTTCTGGCCACTTCCTCTTTTCCTTTGGCATTTAGGTGCAGTCCATGAGACGTGTACCACCCTCTATTCTCAGGGGCTGCTATGAATTGGGTATTTTGAAAAGATTTCACTATTTTCCTATTTGTTCTCCTGGTTTCTTCATTCACACAGGACCAGTTTTCAAGATCGTATCTGAGGGGTATGACAATTAAAATTACATTTGTGTGTCGGAGGTGCATTAATGTTGATGTTAAAGCGTTTAATGCCTTATTACCTTTATTTTTGGCCACATCATTCGTACCTCCCCAGATGACAACTGTACCATTTTCTGTGAAGTTATGTAATTATTGCATCTTTCTAACCCTTTAGTTAATGGTGCACATGGGATAACATTTCTTTGGATTACATAATTATTTTGGCTTTGGTAGAGTAAGTTTGCTGCAATTGACAGCCTATGACTGTCTGAAAACACTGCTTTTTTGTGTTGAGGCAAGTTGCTGATGTTGCTATATCCGCTGGACGAATATTTCTTACTGTTTATTTTGTATCCTTTAACTGTGGCATGATTTTCCTTACTATTTTCTTCGTCTCGATTTTCGCCTTTTTGAAGCACGTCAACCTGTTTTTTGTCGTGGTGATTAAAGAAGCATCATTCCCAGTTCTTTTCATTGCATTAAATGTTTTTTAAAATTTCTGATCAGCACTGTTTCCTTGTGATTGACCTACCCCCGTAATACCTCAAATCAGTTTTTGAGTTCTTAGTCGTAAATGGAGGTACGAGAGCTCTATTCCAATAATAAAGTCCTCTTGCAAGCGAGCTGCACTTGCGATAAACCTGAGACTGAACAACAGCTGACTCTACAGTGTGCACAGTTTCGAAACTGGGAGTTCACTTCACTTGACAGTTTCTCATTGCTCGATAAACAAACAGGATCGGCCCCTGTATGATTAATGGCTTTTAAGCACCAGAAAATTCTGTTGTGTGTACTACCAATGGCTTCCCTGTGCGATCTATTTTTAAATTCAACACGCGAATAGATATTCAATATTTCTATTTTCTCTCTAAGGTACAAACGTAGTGACTGAATAGCAGGACGGTGACTTCAATATTGATCCCTCCGTTAGTATTATCGGGTTAATAGATGTCGCCATTTACATCTTACTTTTGATCGAAATTATCTCCAGCGAATTCACGGATTCACGAACGAGATCATATGCAACACTGAAAGCTGTCCGCTCAAGATGATACCTTATGTACACAGTTCTGATTTGGAACACTTTGCTCACTGCAACACTTTCAACTGTATTTTCGTGGAAGGCCAAAATGTCTAGAAATGATGACCCTCCGATGTCTTTCAGTTACAGTTCAGACTCTGTTCGAAAATATTGTTATAACTATAAGTCTCTACAATTAAATAATTCTTAACTGAATGGTAGGCTTTGGTTACAACAGAGCTGACATCTTCTCAAACATGACCACCTCAGACTTCAGTTAAATGAAGGGAAAGAAATAAAAGACATGCAAAAATATATAAAAGAGACGTGACGATGATAACGGAACTCCCACAGGACTACGGAGTGGTGCGCCTTCAGTTTCGGCTCGCCCCGAGTCAGCAGCAGCCGAAGGCAGCCGAACCGCAGATGTCCCTGACGTCAGCTGCGTCTCAGGATGTCATTACTGGGGAGTGTCCTTCCTTGGAGACTCGCAGCAGGAGGAGCCTGTGGTGTCGCACAAGTACAAAGTGCGCGCCACCTACTTTCGCCGCGCGCCGCCATGCACACACGGCGCGGCGTTCTCAGGACAGCCACGAGCGCCCTCTGCGGCAACCCCGCTCGTGGCCACCACGGAAAGACACCGGTCACTTCGGACTGAGATAGCAACCAGTTAGGACCTTCGTAATCAGATAGGCACGATTGAAGCCTTTGCTATCGTACAGGCACTAGGCAGGCCTCTAACAACTATGTATCAACATTCTGCAGTACTATGTAAAAGTTAAGTATTGTTACATTCTGTGCAATATATATCTCTTTCTAATTTACTCTAGTGTTTATAGTTTCTGGCTGCTCCCCTCCGTACCTGCACCAGCGTGCTATTTTTGTTCCTGTGTCGGGCTCATTCCACTCGGCCACCGACACCTACGACGAGGCTGGGACACAAAAGCGCCGACGAAGTAGGGACACAAAACAGCCTATCACTGCAAAGGTAAGAAAACATGGTGGTTACCAGGGAGGGCAAGTAGGTGGAGACATACAGTGAACTTCCAGTTCCGAAATTGTGCGCACTGTGGAGTCAGCTGTTGTTTAGTCTCAGGTTTATCGCAAGTGCAGCTAGCTTGCGAGAGGACTTTATTATTGGAGTAGAGTTCTCGTACCTCCATTTACCACTAAGAACAATAAAACTGATTTGAGGAATTACGGGTGTAGGTCAATCACAAGGAAACAGTGCTGATCAGAAATTTTAAATTGACCAGTTTTTCGGTATCAGTTCTTTATCCATAATATAAGTCTTATAGTGAAACAAAGAGGAAAGGAATAAACTTCCTGAGTAAAATAAAGTAAGCTGAAATGATAACTGAGATACTACGTAAACAAAAATTTTCGGTTACAAAGGCCCCGTCTCTCAAACCGAGTGTTGTGCTGGGCATGTGACTCCACACTGTGGATTGCAGTTTGCTAGTTACACTATGTGGTCAAACGTATCGGGACACGTTTCCTCCCCACAAACATACGTCTTTCATATTGAGTGAATTGTGCTGCCACCTGCTGTCGGGTACACCATATCAGCGACCTCAGTAGTCATTACACTTCGTGAAAGAGCAAAATAGGCACTCCGTGGAAGTCACAGAATTCGATCGTGGTCAGGTAATTGGGTGTTACTTTTGTCAGAAATCTGAACGCGAGATTTCCACAGACTTAAACATCACTAGTTCCACTGTTTCTGATGAGATAGTGCAATGGAAATGTGAAGGGACACGTACAGCACGAAAACCAACAGGCCGTGTCATCTGTTGTTGACAGAGACCGCCGGCAGATTAGATTAGTTTTTCGTTCCATAGATCCATGTTGAGGAGATCCTCGTGGATGTGGAACATGCCAAGAAACAAAATTTACAAGCCGAATAATAGATAATACTAATAATATAAATACAGATACATACGAGAGGTTTTTTTAGGTGATAATATAATACCCCCTCGGGCATGGATATTTGTGCTGTCTTTAGTCTTAGCTAGTTCATAAGTAGTTTGTAAGCTTAGGGACTGATGACCCCGTAGTTAAGTCCCATAAGTTGTACAAACATTTGAACATTTGATAATATAATAATACTAATATAATATGAGTACCGATACATGCATCATTTGGTACAATTTGGAAATTCACTAATAGAGTAGAAGGAGTTGACTACTATAAAGTTATTTCGGTTCCTCTTAAACTGATCTTTATTTGTAGCTAAATTTTTTATATTTAATGGTAAATTATTGGAAATGTGAGTTCTTGAGTAGTGGACCCCTTTTTGAACTAAAGTACGCGCTTTTAAGTTCTTTTGTAGATCATTTTTGTTTCTAGTATTGTATGTATGAACAGAGGTGTTCATTGGGAAAAGGGATATATTATTTATGACAAATTTCATGAAGGAATAAATATACTGAGAGGCAGTAGTTAATATACCCAATTCTTTGAAGGCGCTTCTACTCCACAAATAATACGTATTACACGCTTTTGTACTCTCTAGGCCACACACTGGAGTTGTACCTGGCTAGAGTTTCACGTTGAGGCCAGTGGAGGCGGCAGCGCCGTAGCGTGGTCTCTGGTGTCGCTGCCGCAGGACGGCGCGGCCCCCGCCCCCGCCCTCGCAGCTGCCCCGCCCCCCTCTCGCCGCAGACGTGGCTGCCGCCGATGCTGGGCTGCACGCCGCGCTGCCAAGGTCATCGTCCAGCCTGCGGGCCGCCGCGGCTACCGACTCTCCACCAGGTGAACGCCGGACCAGCGGCCGCCTGCGCCCCAATCACTCCTTTCGGCATCTGCGACGGCTCTGTCACTCAATGACATCGAACCAAAGACAAATTTGGAAGTTTGGTGGCCCATGTTCACCGCTTCAATAGTTTCAATTACGCCTTTCAAGTGACACTGAACATTCATTACAAAGTGTTTCGGCATCTGCGGCGGGCCGGCTGCGGTGGCCGAGGGGACTGAGGCGCTTCAGTCACGGTCTGCACAGGCAGTACGGTCCGGTGGTTCGAATCCCCCCTCGGGCATGGATATTTGTGTCGTCTTTAGTATAAGGTAGTTCATAAGTAGTTTGTAAGTTTAGGGACTGATGACCCCCTAGTTAAGTCCCATAGACTTTACAAACATTTGAACATTTTTTTGAACATCTGCGGCGGCTCAATCAAGGATGACATTGAGCCAGTGGAAATTTTAACAGTTTGGTCACTCACGTTCACTGCTTCAACAGTTTCAATTACGTCTTTCAAGTGACACTGAACATTCATTACAAAGAGTTTGGGCATCTGCGACAGCTCTGTCAATGATGACATTGAGCCAGAGACAAATTTAACACTTTGGTTCAAAGCATGAGTCTATTTGTTTCAAGACACTGAACATTTATTGTGTTAATGATTAAATGCATTTTGACATATCGCTGGACCCCTAGCCCTGTCGAGAATGACATTGAGAAGAAGAGAAATGAAGCAGTTCGATGGTCGCTGTTCATCAGTTCTCCGTGGCCGCACTGTGGGCTGGCTCTGTGACTTTTCTCACCTTCCACATGCAGTTTGGAGCGACTAACAGAAATAAAAGACGCTTTCTCAACCGGACTTTGTAACGCTGGTAATAACGTCAGTGTTCTATGTGTTAATAAATGAGATGCTTTCCAATGAAGACATCTCTGCAGAAGAATTTTCAATGACGAAGTCGTATAAAATGGTGCGGCACTTACTTATGAGCAACAGAAGTAGAAGGAGTTAATGACTCACGAAAGCAAACAAATCTAATACTAACACCACCAAATAGACTTAAAGATAAAAAAAAATAAACCTTAAACCCAGATAAGAAACAACTCTTATAACACGAAAATCACCATATAGTCATAATTCGTTATATAGGTGGTGATACGAATCGAAGCCAGATGAAAACATTTAATTACTTAATTGCACTCAATGGTGGAATGATCTCATCAGAATGCTATATAATTTGTCGTTAAATTTTTCTGCTCTTTTAAAATTTCTTCTCAGCCAAATGTATGGAATTAATTTGTCAAAATAAATTTGTCGAATGAAGAATGAAATTTTTACTTCATGCCAATAGTTCCGTGAAATATCAAACTGTGTATATGAAGATAATTTATCAAAGTTAGCACGTGTGTTATACTGTTGTATCGTGTCTGCAACGAATGAGCTCGTACGTTCACTAGGCATTCAGTTCTATTTAAATTTGCCCCGAAAATATATTACACCATTACATTATGAATAAATGTTAACAGGAAAATTAGACGTCTAAATCTACACATCTACATCTCTTCCATGCAAACAACTGTGAAGTGCTTGCCACAGTATATATCCCACTGTATGAATACTGGATTTTCCTGTTACTTTCACGTAACGCAGGAGGAAAGATTGCTTAACTGCATTTGTATGTGCTGGAATTATTGTAATGTTGTACTTCCGATCCCCAGTTAAGTGATATGTACGGGACTTTAGCGTACACTTAGTGGAGCGATACGTAGGGGTTGGTAGTGTACTTATAATGTGCAAAATTGGGTACAGGGAATAAATAACAGATGTGAAATGGTTTAGGCCAATAACTCAACCATTTGCTATCTTAGAATCACACTTTATTAACCAAGATTTTAGGACAGAATTCTATTAAGGAACAAGAATTGCTCCAAACAGAGATAACAGCAATTTTAGATAATTAAATTTAAGGATTGGAATGACTAAGTCTCGAACGTTGGGCCAATGTTTTGATTTAGACGCAATTAAACAGCAAGATGTTCTAGCGCATATTTCACTTTCACACTGAACAGTAGGCCAATGTTTACGTTAATACACAATTTAACAACAGAGTATCCTAACCCAAAGTTAACTTTCTTACTTACCAGTAGGCCAATGCTTAGATTTATACACAATTTAACAGAAAAAATGCTCTAGGTCAAGCCTTCTCACTTAATACAAGGAGCTATCAGTAAAATGGGGAACCAAGCAATAAAAATAACAAAATGTTATCACAAATTTACAAAACATACAGGTAATCACGATAATACCTATTGCTCTCAAACCATTATCAATGGAGGCATCACGGTGAACATTAAATAGTAATAACAGGAACGCAGTAAAGGTTCGGTTCCCGGTGATCCACTCGGCAGCGATCACGATACCAAAATTACGGCTAATCCAGCAGATTTGTTATTACGCGGAACCTCAGTAGAAAAATTAAAATCTTCCACGCTATGGTGGAATGGACCTTCATGGTTAACTCAACCACCTCATACTTGGCCTCAACAAGAAATACGTTGCAGTTCTCTTCCAGAAACACGACGGGAATACAAGTAACATTTGATTATCAGTACATGTGTGTGTCCGATTGATGCATCAAAATACAGTTCTTATTGGAAACTACTGCACATAATGGCATGGATTCTACGTTTCATGTACAATATTAAACATTATGAAAAGGTTAAAGGTCCACTGACTGCCCATGAACTAGACTCAGCTAAACGCACTTGGATATGGATGGCTCAGCAGGAAAGCTTTCCAGCGGAATACCACTCGCTTAAAAACAAAACCGAATTTCCAAGGAAATCAAAAATTCATCGTTACAACCAGTTCCTTAAAGATAGACTGATACAACTTGGAGGACGACTTCACTTTGCGGACTTGAATGTACAAGAAAAGCATCCGCTTATCTTAGAAGATTCCCATCCATTTACGAGGTCGTTCATTCGACGGACGCACATACGTTTACACCACTTAGGAACTGCCATAGTACTAGCTGAATTACGAAATGAATTTTGGATTTTGAAGGGAAGACCAGCAGTAAAAAAAGGTGATACATACGTGTCTCCCTTGCAAAATATCTAAAAGTGTTTGTAGATGCCAGATAGAACCGCCACTACCACCTGACCGCATTCAATACACCAAACCATTTACGGTAACAGGGGTGGACTTCGCAGGACCGCTTTTTGTCAAATTAGGTGCACTGTTACAGAAATGTTACATCTTACTTTTCACATGCGCAACAACAATAGCTCTTCACCTCGAACTAGTATCAGATATGAGCACATAAATTTTTGATGGCTTTAGAAGATTTACTGTACGAAGAGGATTGCCGAATACTGTTTACTCAGATAATGCTATAACATTTCAATCAGCGAACACAGAACTGAAGGACCTTATACAGTTATTTGAGAACACGAAAATCAGTCAGTACTTCGTCCACGAAGGTGTTTCTTAGAAGTTCATTGCACCACTGGCGGCTTGGTGGGGAGGATGGTGAGAACGCATGGTAGGAACAACGAAACGATGTCTCAGAAAAGTACTGGGAAGATCGCTAGTAGATGAAGAGTCAGAACCTCACTGGTAGAAATAGAAGCCGCCATCAACTTAAGGCCACTCGTACAGGGAGACTCAGATGTAGTGACACCAAGCCAGTTTTAATAGGAGAACGATTAACTGCAATACCGTCCGGTCCTGAACCAGGTATAGAGAAGAATCTAATAAAATTGGCAAAACAAAGGGAAAACTGCAAAATGATTTCCTGAAAAGATGGAAGAAGGAGTATCTCCTGGAAATAAGAAACTTTCATGAAGTTCAACGGCCTAAAGGGAAACCTTATAAATACCGCGTAGGAGATATTGTACTCTTACAGGAAGACAGGCAGCCGAGACATATGTGTAAGAAAGCCCGCATTGTGAAAAGAAGACCAGGGAGAGGTGGAATAGTGCGGTCCTTAATTCTTCAGACACCAGACGGAAGAAGTGTTACTCGACCGGTGCAACTGGTCATCCCACTTGAGATTGACCAGAGTGGGATGGACCAGAGTGGGGAGGATGTTACGGATTAATAAAGTCTTTGTTTGTTTTTTAATCTATGTATATATGTATATATATCTTTGACTAAAATAAATAAAGTTGTAGAAAGTATACACGTGTATCTCCTGTCTATTGAGTCTGTGTGAAATGCAAAAAACGTTGTGCAGCAAGTACCAGCTCACTGGTAACGCCCACATGCTACCAAAATCACATTCACAGCAACCTGGAAGGAAAACAGCGGTAACTTAAAATACAGACGCTCTCTGGGCAGGCAACTAAAATGCCAATGAGAACTTACCAGAAAAGCCACTGGATAAGCAGAGAATTTTCTTTTCCTTTTTACAGTTGGAAAATCATCAGAGGGTACCTTGAAGGACAAAACACCGTGAACGCCCAGACCCACATACACGGATACAGTAAACAGAACCAAAATACGGGCAGGGTGCAAGCAAAACAAAGCACCAATGCCACATCTGCTCGATCCAAACCTACTGAATTAAGATGTTTACAGACAACAAAACGATATGGTGGGTCAAGTCTAGTGTACGATGCCACTCGTCGGCATTGACCAAGGACGTTATATATTACGTCATTGCCGCGGCGTAGTAGCCGAGCGGTCTAAAGCGTCTCGCTGCGGAGCGCGCTTTTGCTCGCCGTGGAGGTTCGAGTCCTCCCTGGGGCATGGGTGTGTGGTCCTTAGGTTATTTTACCTAGGTTTAAGTAGTTTTTAAGCTACGGACTGATGACCACGCAGTTTGGTCCGATAGATTTACAAACATTTGAACATTTTGATTTTTATTACGTCATTCTATCCATCAACGTGTATAGTAATTGTATCCTTTTACAAGTCACCGATAATACTTTAAATGTTGCACAGATGATCCTTATATGTACGTATGTGTTCGCATCGGTAAAACTTTACGACGCTTCTCGCCGGGCTCCTGTGCTTATGTTGGCAAAAGGTGAACAATGAAGTGTAGAAATGCGTTAATATTTTTCACGAGCTGCAGAGTAAGTGTTATTACTGCTCGTTTCACTCGCAGCAAAATTAATACTATACCTGCTCTATTCTTGGCAGGCTCTTGTATGTATCCTTCCTTGTTCGTACAGAAAAAAAAATCGTTTTAATTGAAGTTGTCAAGTCAAAAGATTTATTGGTCATCTAAGTTGACGCCATTAACCAACATAAGCACTGGAGCCCAGCGAGAAGCGTCGTAAAGTTTTACCAATTTTTGCATTATTTCGCTCTACTCTGGGAAATGCGTTTGTATAGTACATTTAATGTCAACATGTCGGTAAAAGTGCCTAAATGTATGAACGAGATCCTCAGACACGGCGGTGAAATTTTACTTACCACACCGGCGGCCTCGCGTGATTAAGTTGGCAAAATAAAATTTTTCCAAGAGGTTAATATTCTTAGAAATCACTTGGAATGACTTGATTAGTTTTTCGTACAGACCACGAAGTAAAGAAATAATGTTGTTCCTGCTGTATTGGTGACAGTATGTGCCCTTGTATGCTCAGAAAGTTATTGCCCTCGTAAAACGAAGAGTTCATGTCAAAATATTTGTATTGTCACGCGACTGGCTAACGCCAACGTCACATAATTGCCAACATTATCAAGCGGGACAGACGGTAAGTAAAATTTAACCTATCTGGGCATCATTGTAAGCAAATGTTCATATGTTTGTATAGTCTATGGGACTTAACTACGGGGTCATCAGTCCCTAAACTTACAAACAACTTATGAACTACCTTATACTAAAGACGACACAAATATCCATGCCCGCGGGGGGATTCGAACCCCCGACCGTAGTGGCCGTGCAGACCGTGACTGAAGCGCCTCAGTCTCCTCGGCCACCGCGGCCGGCCATCATTGTAAGCCGCATAACACATGGATAAGTTTGCATCCCGGGATTTTTTTTTAAACTACGCATTCATCAGGCATCGTTGTGAATAGCATAAAACAAGCATCTGTTTGCATCCCATGAATATTTTTCTTTTTCTTAACAAAATACATAAGTTGTATCAGACAGCGAAGAAACAGCGTAGTGAGAGTTGTGTGTTTTCGCGCGTTATTTTGGTATTCATGTCAAAGTGCTTCCGCACCTTCCGCTAGGGGCGCTGAGTTCTGTGGTACCAACAGACGGTGGGCCTTTCGGCGCCTGAAGTAGTTGAACAAGTAGACGAGCGACTCCTCGATCGCTTACGGTAATGTTTTCTGTCAACACTCCGGTCACGCCGAGTCAATAATTTCTTCATTTTCTTGGTAAAAAAAACCACTTTGTCGGCCAGAATGTCATAATCGGCTATTGTTACCATTTGCGTCGTCAAGCTGCTGCACGATGACGTCACTGAACTTACTGGTGCAGGTGTTATAGCACCAAATATTTTATCCGCTAATTCAGCTACAGCATCCAAAGGCATGTCGGTTTGCGAAGCTATAATGGCTTTCACTTGAGGCGGTAAGCGATTACTCCACAGAGTGCGCAAAAGATAATTGGGCACTGTACCTGTATCCACTTTACTCCTCGGATTCCGTAATTATTGAGATGGTTTTCTCTCCCCGATATCCTCCTGGGTTAGAACTTGCCTAATGCGTTCTTCTTGCGAAGCCGAGACGCGTCGTATGAGTTCAGTTTTAAGCTTCTCATATGCATCTGTTGAGGGAGGAGTGGTAATCACATCTTCAATCTCCGGCGCGTATTGCTGGTCTAATTGACTCACCACGATTGCAAATTTAGTTGTATCTGCCGTAATCCCTGCGTAAGGACAGCTGGCTTCCACTTGCGCAAACCGTAAGTCTGGATTGTGCACCCAGAACGGCGGCAAACGCACGGCGAGTCGTGAGACAGACGACGTAACTTCAGCGGGTGTTTCTGTCATGTTGAGAGCACGTCCTTCTTGTGATTTAATGCGACTAAACAATCACGTCGGAGTCACCAGTTTCGGAGAGGCCTGAGTTATTTGAGAGTGGCCGTCCGAATATACGACATTTCGTGTCCGTCTTAAAATCGCCGCAGTTGTAATGAGGAACACTCTTTAATTAAAAACACTTTGACTTCTTTATTAAAGCAATGTGAAAGGAGTTGATTGCAGAACAATGCATAATCGAGAGGTTTTACAAGCAGTAATACGAATCTCGACACAAACAAGAACATAAAACTCCGTAATTAACTAAAGAAACAAAACAAAAACATTCAAAGAGTAAGCGCGAAAGCGACACAGAACTCAGCGCCCCTAGCGGCAAGCGCGGAAGCACTTCGACATTAATACCAAAATAACGCGTGAAAACACACAACTCTCACTACACTGTTTCTTCGCTGTCTCAAATTCAAATTCAAATGTTTGTATAGCTTATGGGACTTAACTACGTGGTCATCAGTCCCTAAACTTACAAACTACTTATGAACTACTTACGAACTAGGACGGCACAAATAACCATGCCCGAGGGGGGATTCGAACCCCCGACCGTAGTTCTTCGCTGTCTGCTACATCAGCCCCCGCCAGGAAAGCGGAACGGTGTCTAAAAATCTTTCAGGGAAATGGACTCGTCGACCTGATCTTGTTGTGCGTACTGAAGGCTACTTCTCATTAGCGGTGGCGTAGTAGCTGGGATTGGGTCGGGTTACTGTTGTGTTTTCGTTGATATTTCCTCCTGAAGAATGAATGCGGGCTTGACGCGGTCTAGAGAGACGGCAGTAGTTTTGCCATTTACAATGATATCACCTCTCTTAATAACCTTGTGAGGGCCTGAGTAAGGTGGTTGTAATGGAGGTTTCACGCCGTCAGCTCGTAATTACGTGTGTGCAACTATCTAGGTCCTTGTGTACATCAGTAGGACGATGTGAGAAATGCGCTCTCTCAATTGGAAAATAAAATTGGTATCTGACGTGTTGGGTATCTGTAACGGCCGTGGGTCCACAAACTCTCCCGGTAGGCGTAGCGTTTCACCATATACAAGTTCTGCAGCTGAACAATCCAGATCCGGCTTGTAAATGTTTCTGAGGCCAAGCAGAACCATTGGTAGAGCTGTGGTCCAACTTTCATCGTGGCACATCAGGGCTGCCTTCATTGTTCCGTTGCTAGTGGGGTGATAGCTTGTTGTCTTATGGTGCACAATGCCACAAAATTTAGTCAACTGTGCAAACAGATCGGATTCAAATTGTCTCCCACGGTCCGTTGTAATATGCAAAGAGCAACCAAAACGAGAGACCCAACTAGAAACGAAGGCAGATTGTAGCAGCCCTGATCGAAGACTAGTACCGATTATCGGGTGATTGAGTTTACTATCAGTGGCCCTCTGTCCCCTTTATCAAAAATATACTTTATGTAGCCCACAAGGACAAGGACACATTGGGATTTCTCTACCGTCACCAAAAATAAATATTCTTTATTACTAGCAGATACATTGACAAATATGTAGCATGTCGTTGCAAGAGCCGGCCGCGGTGGCCGAGGGGACTGAGGTTCTTCAGTCACGGTCTGCACGGCCACTACGGTCGGGGGTTCGAATCCCCCCTCGGGCATGGATATTTGTGCCGTCCTAGTTCGTAAGTAGTTCTTAAGTAGTTTGTAAGTTTAGGGACTGATAACCCCGTAGTTAAGTCCCATAAGCTTAACAAACATTTGAACATTTTTGTCGTTGTAAGACCCTGTTGGTTTTTTAATATCCTCTGTGGTACTAATCTCTGAACTACTACAAATATCTCTGTTCCACTGAAACAATCGAGAGAAAATGTTACTATTCACAAATGCCGGATGACCACACCATCCGTACCCCATGTTAGAATGGGTAAAATTTTACTCAAGTTATCACCCGGGTTAATTGAAGAAGTTGTCAGCCCTATGTCGACACTCCCGATATTGTATATCATCAGTCATCACAGAGATATAATTTACTACGACAACCCAAATAAAAAACAACAACGCATCTGACATTGAAAAAAATCAATGGTTCAGAAGAACTCAGTTCGAAGGATTTCAGTCGTAGTGTGTGTCCAAGAAAAAATCATGACTAATCATAGTTCATTTAGTTGTTATCTTCAAAGAGTAATATATACTAATTAAGTAGAAAAATTCTGCAATTCGACACCCTTTATTGTTGCTGCGGTCGGCCAGTAATACTGCCCGGTCGCAGTAACAAATAATAATAAATTTTTTAATATAGACAAGAAATATTCCTTTTACAATTACGCTCGCCAATGATACTTCCAGGTACCATGAGCGATCGTAGGTCAACTATTTGTAACTACTACAATAAGTTACACCGCAAGTTTACTTTAAATTCGACCACAGGGAACGATTTATTGAAAAGAAAATGTCTCATATTTTCAATACAAATCCTGGCCAGGCTCTAAATTTGCAAATACTTATCCTCACTGGCAATACTATCTTTTTACAACAAAAACAGAAAATAACCTACAGTGCCACCACCACTTTCCGGGCACCTCTCATGATTAAAATTACAAAATAAAGGCGAAGGTCTTTTTTCAGGTGTGGGCGAAATTAATCAATCAAAAAATCTGGTTTCCCACAACCCATATGAGTCTGCCTGTTGATATTTAATAACAGCCTAGGAATGAAAAATGAATGTAGTCGTCAATAGGTACGGTTTTACTGTAGCCACTACCCAAATGGAATACCGTAATCACTTCAGATAGAATAATTATTAAATTGTTATTTTGTTCTGTAGACCTTATGCGACATCTAATAAACAAAAACAACTTTTCACTTTAATAAGAATATCTTTGTATCGGTCATGAAAGTAACTTTATATTTAATTACTCTTCCTGCTCTTAGCCGGTGAATCATACTATTTCCACGCCTTCCTTTCAAATATGGAACATAAGCAGTATAGATGCAACTTCTCAATAATAAATATGAGTGGAACTCCGTCACACTCACGATACTTCGGACAACTCGCAGCCTCCGACAGTATCTACCATCCACACTAACTCCCAACTTCAAAAAATCGAACTATCATGTTCCAAAAATAAAATAAAATCAACTTACCTCTGTATTATACTGGGTAACTATTAAATTCCATTACGGATAGATCGTAATTATACACCTGGCTAAGAGAAGTTATTAATCACTCTGTGGGCCATCAAACACATAACAAAAGAAATTCAACCATATGCATGAAATATAGCTTTCATGACCCGATACTCCCTTGATTTACGAGTAAGTTCTCGTAAAATTAGACCAAGAATGATGATCGATTACTGATTAATTACTCGTGGAATAAAACCACATAGGATACCACATAAACTACCAACTGGCGCACCTCAGTATGCAACAAGAATTCCATAAACATTAAATTATGGCACTTTACCCTTGATACATCATCTTAAGGTGGCTGCCTTTTCCGTTAATTCGCCGTTCGGCTCTCCAGAATGCATCAATTCATCATGTTAATCATATTAGATGGCTGATTTACTTTTTCTTTATAATAATCGACAATACTTTGGCAGCAAACCTTGACCTATGGACACGTTTTTTTTTCTTTTTTTTTTTTTTTCCTTAAATAAAGTTTCTTTTTACTAACGCGCTTCTATGCTCCGCGGGAGACCCGTTTATTCTCTGCTTCCGCGCTGTTAGTATGTCCAGGGAAGCGTACGCCATCTTACTTTGGCCAACTCTCTCTGTTCCAGTGCGTTCACGTGAAAACATGCAACAGTAAAAAAATCACTAGGTATAAATATACTATTCATATAAACAAAACAATTTCGCCAACCTAAGTTGTATGCGATATACTCTCGTTTTCCTGTCGTCCAGAAGTCATGACGTACTCCAAAAAATTCTGTACCGCTACAAGATGCTGATGTCTCTGCAGAGATGTTATCTAGTGGCACAGCTTCTGGCCAGCGGGTGAAACGATCAATCACTGTTAAAAAATAACGTTGACCGTTCGATGGAGCGAGGGTGGCTCCCACGTCGATATGGACATGTGCAAATCGAGCAGTTGTATTAGGAAAATTGCCCACTGGCGCGTCCACATGTCGATTTACCTTGCTTCATTAGCATTTAATACAAGGCCGTGCCCATTCATGACAGTCTGTTTTTATTCCTGGCCACACGAAAGAATTGGAAACCAGTCGTGTTGTCGCGCGAACTCCAGGGTGGCACAAATTATGAATATTGTCGAAAGCACCTTTCCTGAATGAGGTGGGCAAGAAAGGGCAAGGCTTGCTACTAGACGCATCACAATACAGTTTGATGTCGGTGCCTGGAACCTCCACCATCTCCAGTTTGAGCGACGATTCAGGATCTTCAAGTAAGCCATGTAGTTTGAAATACTCCTCCTGCGAGATTTGAATTTTAGTCACACACACAGATGGTGGAGAAATATAAATAAGAAAATGTTTAGCGCCTGAAAATTATGTTCCGCGAAATAATGAAAATAAATAATAAATGCATATGAAATTACGGCGCTGAAATCACAACAGGGAGAAATATTTCAACATGGGTTACGCCGAACATTTGCAACGTGAAAGTAGTGCCTAAAGAATTGAATAATCTGAAAATGAGTTTCCTTTTTAAAAAAACCTCGTCAGAGAATATTAATTTATGGCGGCGCACCCTATACTGTTTCAGGTTGGTATTCAGCGCACCACGAACCTCTACACAAAAATTAACTGTTGGACTGCACACTGACATTGCCGATTTATCGTATCACCATGGCTAGCCAAATGAACGAAACTGAAAATTAATAAACCGGCAGAAATCTCAGGGACGCTTTTGCGCAACATACAATTCTGAAAACTATTAGTCGAAGTATCGTAGAATCGTGCGTTGTCCAACAATTAGTTTAACGTAGGCCATGTAATGGGGGCTGTTGATATCTGAAAAAGAGATTTGCACCTATAAAATACCTTTGTATTATAAGTTAGGAATGAGCTGGCTATTAATGATCAAATGCATGATTACGAGATAATTTTCTATATTCTGAAATGGTGGAGTATTCACTTACACTGACTTAAAGATCCAAGTGAAATCAAATGATCAATTAAAATCATACAATTTACAGAGCGACACTTCATTACGACCGTTCAGGTGAAGAGCTAACAGTAGAAGATAAAATCGAAGCCTGGCGCTCCTTCTTGTTTAGTTAAAAAGATGAAGAGCGTAATTATGTTATTGTTTTTTATTTATTTATTTATTTATTTTTGAGTGCATAAAGTTCGTTTGTGCATATCTGTGGATTTTTAAAATATTTCTTTGAAGAAACTTCTCATAAATTAATCTAAACACAGGAATGTCCATTAAAAGACAACTGTTAAATTTCCTGGACGGTCCACGTAACATTACAAGTTCCCGGTCTGATTGTTGTGCGACAGCCAGTTCCGAGAAATCAGTTACACAAGTAATGCTGCCGACGCGAGAAAGATAATCGGCCACTATGTTGTCTGTTCCTGAAATGTGCTTAATGTCTGTCGTAAACTGGGAAATGGACACTAACTGGTTGTGCTGCCGAGGTGAACAATTCATGTTATTTTGTCGGAAAGCATGTGTTAGTGGCTTATGGACTGTATAGATGGTGAACTCCCTTGTCTCTAATTGAGATCGAAAGTACTTAATAGCTTCATAGATGGCTAGAAGCTCCCTATCGTAGGCACTCCATTTCTGTTGAGATGGCGAAAGCTTGGGAGAGAAGAAAGCTAGCGGCTGCCATGCGCCTTCTCGTAATTGTCGTAGCGCTCCGCCAATAGCGGTCTGGCTCGCGTCAACTACCAGCGCCAAGGGTGCACACGGATTAGGGTGAGCAAGCAATGCCGCCTCCGCTATACTCCGCTTGGCTGCTTCGAAAGCCGAGATCATTTCCTGAAAGTGAAGCAAAAATGAGAAGCTTTGGTATCGGTATCTAGACCTGACGTTTATAGCTCAAGCCTAGGTACCAATACCTAAGAACTGTATTTGAAACAAAACAAAAAAAATTTAACAGTTGGTATCGGAAACTAGACTTCACCTTTATAAGTCTACAAAGTGATACCTAATAAATATATGTGAACTAAAAATACGAACGTCTGGTATCGCTAAGTAGACTTCACCTACACAGGTCAAGTCTAGATACGATACCCAATAAATATATGTGATCTAAAAATAAGGAGGACTGGTATCGGTGAGTAGACTTGACCTAGATAGATCAAGCCTATGTAGCGATACCCAATAAATACATGCCAAACAAAAATTACGATGATGCCGTATCGGTAACTAGATTAGACCTATATTTTCCCCATGAACCACAGACATTGCCGAGGCGGACTAGCCGTACTGTAGGTAAAACCAGAACGGAGGGGTATCTGTGGAGAGGCCAGACAAACGTGTGGTTCCTGAAGAGGGGCAGCAGCCTTTTCAGTAGTTACAGGGGCAACAGTCTGGATGATTGACTGAACTGGCCTTGTAACACCAGCTACTTAATGTGGCTTTGCCACACAGCTACTGCGAACGGCTGAAAGCAAAGGGAAACTACAGCCGTTACTTTTCCCGAGGACATGCAGCTCTACTGTATGAATATATGATGATGATGGCATCCTCTCGAGTAAAATATTCCGAAGGTAAAATAGTCCCCATTTCGGATTTCCGGGCGGGGACTACTCAGGTGGATGTGATCATCAGGAAAGACAACACTGGCACTCTACAGTTCGGAGCGTGGAATGTTAGATCCCCTTATGGACGACTGCATATACATCGGTGACTGGAGATCAAATCTGACATTAGTTCAGAAACTGAACTTCGTTCATGGCTCCGCGATATCGTATAAAGCTGAACTTAGATCAGTCGAAGAGGGTTCAGTGTTGATCTTAGTTATCACGGAAGATGCTTGGCAACACAGCTAAAATCGGCTATCGGCACGATTATTGCGCTCCGACCACAGATATTAATCGGTACACAGTGTTAGTTATCGAAGCTTTCATGTGGTAAAGATGGAGGGAAGTAAACAGAAAAAAGACCTATCTTCGAACTTCTCACAACAAGAAAAAGATTTACTTTAGAAATCGTTTTGAGACGATATAAGAACACAATCAAAAATAAAAAAAACTGATAAAGTTACAACGGTCAGGAAAATACAGGCGTGGAAGGAAGTATCTGGTGATTTTTAATTCGCAAATCATAGGGACAGCTCGTGACTGGAAGAGTTTAAAACTCTGCTATGAAAATATTAAGAAAAAGACCAAAAAAGCTCTTGCACACGATAAGGTACAATTTTGAGACTCCCTTTATAATTATTACGGTACGTTTCATTTAAGTAATTGCATGTGTTGTGTAACCTGGATAAAACACAGAGTGAAAACTTTTCAGGGTTAAAATGCATAAAACTGGAGGCGGTAGTTTCGTGAGGCCCACAGTTAACAGAAAGTGGTCAGAAATTCATTGCCGCATTAAAACCACAATATTTCCCTGTACCAACCCCGTTTGATGACGATGCAGATTTTCATCCGGAAGCTATATGCACTGGTTGGCAAACATTTGGATTCACTTGCATAAATTATTATGAAGCCGAATTTCTTATGTAAAAGGTATTTGTAATGTTATTCTTTACGTTATCGTTATGCTACAGATTCAAATAGTACGAAAAGGTGTAGTCCTTTGATGACATCAGGAAATGAGGAGATAGTACTTTCAAGTGACGATATTGTTCCCGATACTGACATCGAAAATGAAAACTAAGAAGAGAATGTTTACTTTGAAGTGATAAGAACGGTGTTGTACGGAAATAATGTCGGTAATAATTAATTTGTTACAGCACAATAGGCTTAACGCGTATTTTGAACTAAAAATAACTCGTAATTATAGGTACAAAATGCAAGCCATGCTTTGTCAGAAACACATCGAAAAAAAAAAAAAAAAAAAAAAAGAAAAAAAAAAAAAAAAAAAAAAAACAGAAAATCATCTCGAGGTGAAAACTCAGTTCTATAAAAGAAGATTAAAATGTCTCGAACATGAGCATAAATTAAAAATGGAATGCACTCTTGCAGTAAATGAAGTTAGAATGGAAACATTAAAACTGGAGAAATAAATTAAAGAACTGAAAAAAATTAAAAATCAATCAGGCTTTCAAACCGATACACTGTAAATTTATTTCAATTTCGTAGCTAAAAACTTGTAAATTTATTCACACTTGGTAACTTTTCATGTAAATACATTGTTAATAAAGGCCGCTCTCACTGCATTTTGACCCCTGTTTGCTTCATTTTCAGCAGGTACTGGAATTTCTTCATATAGTCTTCTCCCAACAAATACATTGTTTTCCACTTCAGACTCCTCATCAGATGCATTAACAGCTATATTGTGTAAGACAAATGCTGCAACTATAATAACTGCTGCACTCTCTTGGTTCGCTGATTCATAATAAAAGTGAACAAGCAGCAATTAAGCATTAGTAGTCTAAAGACCATTTATGCTATTTTTTCGTGTTATTCAGCTTTAATTACGTTGATCTTCCTTTACTAAGTGCAACAATAATAGCGTCCGTACAAAAAAAAATCGACAGTAAATATATTTAGCATTTTATTATTTTGTGTTTCTATTGTGAATTATATATTTGGATAGACGGTCGCTAGGAGACATGCCATCTACATCGTGCTACGAGTATGTTATCTTGTATTGTTTTTGTTTTACTATGGTCACAACTATTATGTGATTGAGGAATATATTTGCTATGAGTCAACTGATGGGGATCCTATGGGAAACCCTTCTTTTTGTGGGTAGAACTGGTTGTCCAATCTAAGTTAAAATAATTTTTTCTATGATTAGTTTTACAATGTTTGTTATTTCTTTTATGTGAGATTTGGAAATTCATGCTACTGTTATAGTTGTTGAATAATGGTCATAGTTTCTGTGGTGGGGATGTTCATGTAGATAGATCTCTGTGGTGTCGAATGAAGTTGTAGGTATGTTGGTGTTTTTAATTTTTTGTTTTAGTTCTTCAGTGTTGTGTATACTTCTCTAGTTTGTATATATATATATATATATATATATATATATTGTTTTTGAAGGTATGTGTGTATTTCTCTGGCTATGTAATATTTGGGCGCTCCTCTGAAATTAATAACAGGGCGACTCGGCAAATTTTCGTTGCAAACTTTTAGTGAACTGTTTAATGTGGGTGCCTGAGGACACTTTTTTCCCCCTTAACCATTTCACTTTTTGTTTAGTGAAAATGTGTTGGGTGGTTTTTAGCAGTTTTTTGTGCTTTTCTGGTATCGTTCTGTTGGGTCATTGGTTAATAGTGTTATGTTGTTGTCTTCCAGAAATTCCAGGCTTTTGTTTTTATACTCTTCCTGCTTTATTATTATCATTGTATTACCCTTGTCTGATTTCATTAAGACAGCCCCATTGTCTGTACATTTTTTTTTACGTTTCTGTTTTAATCTGTTTTTGTTCCAGTTAGTATGTTGTTCTATTTTCTTTCATTAAAATCCTAATTTCTTCTAAAACCAATTCTCTTGTAAGGCCTCCATTGAAGTTACTATTACTTTTATGATGTTTAATAATGTAGCTTATGTAATTAAGTGCTCTATTGTCTTTTGAATAATCTGTGTGTTAATATTAACTTCGGTTCTTTTTCCAGAAAATTAGTTTCATGTTGGGAAAGTTGTATATCAGTAAGGGTAATTAGTCGTTTGTAGAATGTGTGGTTTGGTTGATTACTGTTTTGGTATGCAATGGTTTTGTTTTGTCTAGTGATGCATAACACTATCCACATTATAGTCTAATCTTCTCTGGATATGTGACTGAATTTCTTTTTTGTTAATCGTCATACCATGCTTATAAATGTACACAGAAATTTGCAAATATTCTATCATCTACAGAATTTGTGCTCTGTGTACAGCACACCTTGCTGTAGTAAGGAGTAGAATGCCGGAGCACGAAAAAAGCATATATGTTCTGTTTAAAAGTCTGTGAGAGAAAAGTGCGGAAACAGTTGCCTCACTCCCATTCCGCATTCCACGCCAAAAATTTAAAATTTTTTGCATGTGAACATATCTGTGATGTTTTTGTGTTGAAAGAGAATAGCAGAGAAACAGAGACGGTGGAAGAGGAAGGAGATAGCGCCAGTGGAAAAGAAAACAGATAGTCTTCATCAGAGATGGAAGTGACTGTGGTACTATAGTCGGGCCGGAATACGATGATCCCTGGCTCTGCCTACTGGGCTAGGAGACCGCCCCAGCCGCGGAAACTGAAAGCAGCCGTGTTGCCAAGTAGTTTGTTTGCTGCCTGACAGTATAGCTTAACGGTCGCTGTTGTCTGACACAACTGGCAACAGTGCAGAGCGCAGCCAAACGCGCGCATGCGCAGAACAAAGCTCTCGTTCGACTTTCTCCAATGGTCTGCTGCCACTGTCGGTGCTCAAAGCCGATTGGCGCAAGCACCGGGGATCTTGCTATTCCGGGTCGACTATAGTTGTGTCACGTAAGAAGGCGGTCAAGTTTTCAGGTGTTCAGTGCATCCCCCTCCATTACCGCACTGGCAGCCAATAATATTCATTCTTTGGGCACTTGGCTGACCTCGAGTTACGCAATGTTTCTCCCGCAGGTTCCACCGATCGCGCTCGGCCGTAGCTCCTCCCCTCAAGACCCCCAATCGCTCCCCCTCAATGCATGGAAGTGCCTTACTATATGACACGAACTATAAAAGATACTCAGTAGGACATAGTGGTAGAGGAGAGACACACTCAGAGATTGGCAGGGAGAGGGAAGAGCCTGTATAAAAGCTTCACTATAAAGAGTGGCTTAAAGGAATTACGGTGACGGTCATAACAAAACTTTTAGTGGGGAATATGGAATGAACATTGACGCTGGTTCCCCAATTCTATGTCAGAGTCTTGTAAAGAGTAATACGAGGGTTGGAACATAAATAGTGACAAGAATACTGTGCAGACACTCATCATCATCATCATTTTCCAATTCCAGTTCCCGGGTGTGATGTACTAGCGATCGCCATCTCCTCCTGTCTTCATACATCTTCAGTTCCAGAATGTCTTCCCATTTGTGTCCTTCCTCCTCCACATCTGATCTTACAGTCTCTATCCAGCATTTCCTTGGTCTTCCCCGAGGTCTTCTTCCTATGAGGTTGAGGTTGAAATACTTTTCAGCAGGTCTTTCACTATTCATTCTCATTAAGTGTCCATACCACTGAAGTCTACGTTTCTTTTTGATGCTAGTGACAGGAACCTCAATACCAGCCACTTTTCTATTCACCTCATTCCTAATTTTATCCTGTCTGGTTGTTTGATTCATAGTTCTAATGAATCTCATTTCCATTGCCTGAATTCTACTGAGTTCTTTGGTTGATTTCGCTTTTTGTGGCATTTTATCATCCCAGAGAACATTTCTTATTTGACTGTAAAAACTGGATGCTTTCTGTGTTCTGCTGAGTATTTCCTGCTTAACGGTGTTGTCTTTAGAGATCATACATACTTCCTAGGTATTTGAAATGAGAAACAGATTCTACTTTGGCCCCATCTAGATATATTTGATGTTCCTTGCCTGTTGATAGTCATTTCTCCTGTTTTTGTTTTACTTATCTTTAGTCCGAAATTTTTGAATATGTTGTTCCAATCATTCAGTTTCCTCTGTGCTTCAGCTTCTGTCTCTCCCCATACCATCAAATCATAGGCAAAAACAAGGGCATAAGGTTCGCTGACTATTTTCTTGATAGATTTTATAATTTTGTCCATTACTATCACAAATAGGAGTGGTGATAGGTGTGCAGACACTATGCAGTGCAATCTACTATTGTCGCTGATAGCACACGTTCCTGACATACCTACTTTACCTCTAAGCAAATGGACTCGCCCATCCCTCGTCACCAGCGTGCGCACAATCGAAGGAAACTCAGTCACTTGTGAGGGAGCAATCTAACGTAATGGTGTCACTATGTTTTCGAAACAGAAACAACGGAGCTAGATCAAGATTGAATGTGCCAGAGGTCGTACGATAGTGTCATCAAGGTCTTTTAAGAAGCGTACGGGGAATCGGCATTGGCGTAGAAACAGTGGCATGTTGGGAGAAGCCTTCAACAAAAGTCGGCAAACCGTGGCAGACATGCATCTGGCAGGTCGTCCTAGCGTGTCTGATGAATACGCGAATATTGTTGCCCCGTTAGTGAACAGTACTTCGTGGCATTCGCTTCAGAACTGTTCCAGAGATTCCAAAAAATGTTCAAATGTTTGTAAATCTATAGAACTTAACGGTTTGGTTATTAGTCCCTAGCTTTCAGACTACTTCAACTAAGTTAAACTAACCTAAGGACAACACAAACACCCATGCCCGAGGGAGGATTCGAACCTCCAACGCCGAACGGCCGCGCGCACCACAACCGGGCGCCTCAGTGCGCACGGCTATTCCGCCGCGTCCCAGAGATTCGACCGGCAGTAGACCGCTCCATCCGCACCATCGACAGAACAGGCTCTGCTAACGTTATACTGCACTCATTACAACAACGGCGCTTATTGCTGCGTCGTGGTCTACTTACGAAACTCCAATCACCAACATTCTCCTCCAAATGCGAAAATATATTGTTGACTCCCACCTACATAGGTAGAAATGATCATCAGAATAAAATACGAGAAATCAGAGCTCTAACGGAGAGATTCAGATGTTCTTTCTTCCCGCGCGCTATTCGAGAGTGAAATGGGAGAGGAATAGTATACAGGTGGTTCGATGAACCCTCTGCCAGGCACTTAAATGTGATTTGCAGAGTATCCCATGTAGCTGTAGCTGTAGATGTCCACATCGCTGGCATCGGGTTCTACATAACGTTGGTGACTACTTTGAAGGACAGTGACAAGTGCAAACATGTAATACTTATGTACCGATTGCGAATAAATAGTTGCCACTACACAAGTTCCAACCATCGTATATACGCATTTTTTGTGCTCCAACATGAACATTTTTCGCCGGGTTATTTACATTTTTAGAACAATTACATACTGATGATAGCTCCAGAAATGTTTGTAAACCTTACACCAAACCATGCTGAATGTAAACTTCGACAGCATATGTCTTTCTTATAATGAGATACTCGGTTATAAACAAGTCAATGTAAATATATGTCACCTGCAGCTCAATAAGCCAAACACAATGCCGAAATTACCTGGCTAAAACAAGAGATCGAATACCTACTTACAAAGAAGGAAGAACTCAACATAGAACTGTTCAAAATTCGTCTAGAAGTAGGAAATGAAATCAAAATCTCTGAAATATTTAATGACATAGTGAACACAGTCAAAGTAAACACAGGAAGAGTCAAGAAAAAAATAAGCAAAAAGAAACAACTAATACTAAATACTCTTTTGAAACTAAAGAAAACCATTACATATCAAAACAGTAATCAACCAAACCACACTACAAACGACTACAATTTTCCCAACAAGAAATTAATTTTCTGGAAAAAGGACCGAAATATAATATTAACACACACATTATACAAAAGACAAAAGAGAACGTAATCACAGAAAGTGAATACATAATTAAAAACATAAAAAATAACTTCAATGCAGGTCTTACAAGAGAATTGGTTGTAGAAGAAATTAGGAATTTAATGAAAGAAAACAGAACAACACACTAACTGGAACAAAAACAGATGAACCAATACCGCCCAAGAAAAAGAAAAAAAGAAAAAAAAATAATAAACATACAGACAATGGGGCTGACCTAATTAAATCAGACAAGGGCAATACAATGATAATAATAAAGCAGAAAGAATATAAAAACAAAACCTTGGAATTTCTGGAAGACAACAATATAACACTATTTACCAGTGACCCAACACAACGATACCAGAAAAGTACACAAACACTGCTAAAAACCATCCAACACATTTTATCTAAACAAAAAGTGAAATGGTTATAACAAACAAGTAAAAAAATCCTAAGGCACACACATTAAACAGCTTACTAAAAGTCGACAAGAATAATTTGACAATATGCCCTGTTAATAATTTCAGAAGTGCACCCACATGCTACGTAGCCAGAGAAATACGCTCATATCTACAGAAAAATATATATACAAACAACAGAAACATACACAACACTGAAGAACTAATAGAAAAAATCAAAACATGAATATACCTACAACAGCCACACTCACTTCATTCAACATCACATCTAAGTACACGAAAATCCCCACCACAGAAACTACTACCATCATTCAACAAAAACTAGAACAGCAGCATGACATTCCCAAGTCCCACATAAAAGAAATAACAAGCATTCTAAAACTAATCACAGAACAAAATTATTTTATATTTGACAATCAGTGCTACTCACAAAAGGAAAAGTTCCACATGGAATCACCCATCAGTGGACTCCTAGCTAATATATCCCTCAATCACATATCAAACATAATATTTGGAACCACTGTAAAACCAAAACATTACAAGATAATATCCTGGTACCGCTACGTACAGGACGTCTCCTAGACGAGACACTCAGTCGTATCCACGAACGTCACAGCTACATAAATAACGTCCATCCAAATATAAAATTCACAATAGAAGCAGAAAATAATAAAATGCTGAATTTCCTGGACCTCACCACATGCAGACACAAAAATGAACATAAGTTCTCCATATTCAGAAAAGTCACCACCATGAGTAAGGCCCTTCACAATAATTCAAACCTTTCGACTGCACACCATTTAGTGATTTTCCAATAGATGCTGCACAAACTGGGAAAAAATTTACTTGTGAAGAAGATAACAAATATGAGTTACAAACCAACAAACAAATTGCTGTGGAAAATGGTTATGACACAAATGTTACAGACAAACGGATCACAAAATTAAAACGAAATTGAAGAGGACACATAACGCACAAAACCAAGAGATGACCATCAACAGGCTGACACTGACACACCAAATACCAACACACAGAATAGAAACACACAGGGCACACAAACAGACATGAGCACAAAACACCTGCAGTAACAAGAAAATGGAACACGCTCACCTACAACAACAAAACAACCCATAGAATAGGCAACATACTAGAAAAACAAGGATTAAAAATAGCGTACAGTACTAACAACTCAGTACAGAGGAAAATAAGAACAACCAATACAAACAAAGACAAATACAAAAGATCTGGTATCTACCAACTGACATATGATGGCAGCAAATCCATTTACACTGGACAAACAAGCTGGAACTTTAACAGAAGATATATAGAACACCGAAGAGCAGCTGTCACTCTACATTCGCCCAACATCTTGTTGTTGTTGTGGTCTTCAGTCCGGAGACTGGTTTGATGCAGCTCTCCACAATACCCTATCCTGAGCAAGCCTCTTCATCTCCACATAAGAACGGCAACCTACATCTGTCTGAATCTGCTTACTGTATCCATCTCTTGGTCTTCCTCTGCGATTTTTACCCCACACACTTCCCTCTAATGCTAAATTCACAATTCCTTGATGTCTAAGAATGTGTCCCACCAATTTATCCCTTCTTTTAGTCAAGGTATGCCAGAAATGTCTTTTCTCCCCAATTCTGTTCAGCACCTCCTCATTAGTTACGCGATCCACCCACCTAATCTTCAGCATTCTTCTGTAGCACCATATTTCAAAAGCCTCAATCCTCTTCCTGTCCGCACTGTTTATCGTCCATGTCTCACTCCCATACAAGGCAACACTCCATACAAATGCCCTCAGAAAGGACTTCCTTAGGCTTAAATCAATATTCGATGTTAACAAATTTCTCTTTTTCAAGAACGCTTTTCTACCCATTGCCATTCTGCATTTTATATCCTCTGTACTGCGACCATCATTTGTTATTTTACTGCCCAAGTAACAAAACTCATCTACCTCCTTTATTGCTTCGTTACCTAATCTAATTCCTTCAACATCACCTGATTTTCTTACACTGCACTCCATTACCCTAGTTTTGCTCTTGTTAATCTTCATCTTATATGCACCTTTCAGCACACTGTCCATTCCGTTCAATTGCTCTACCAGGTCCTTTGTTGTCTCTGACAGGACTACAATGTCGTCAGCAAAACGCAATGTTTTTAATTGTTCCCCCTGAACTTTTATTCCTTCACCAAATTTCTCCTTGCTTTCCTTTATAGCTTGTTCAATGTACAAATTGAATAACATTGGGGAAAGGCTACAACCCTGTCTCACTCCCTTCCCAACCACTGCATCCCTTTCCTGCCCTTCAACTCTGACAACCGCTGTCTGGTTTTTGTACAAGTTGTAAATAACCTTGCGCTCCCTATATTTTACTCCTGCTTGCTTCAGAACTTGAAAGAGTTTATTCCAATCAACATTGTCAAAAGCCTTCTCCAAATCTACGAAAGCTAGAAATGTAGGTTTGCCTTTTCTTAATCTATCTTCTAGGATAAGCCGTAAAGTGAGTATTGCCTCCCGAGTTCCTACATTTCTCCTGAACCCAAACTGATCTTCCCCGAGGTCGGCTTCTACCAGTTTTTCCATCCTTCTGTATATAATTCGTGTTAATATTTTGCAACCATGACTTATTAAACTGATGGTTCTGTAGTTTTCACACCTGTCTGCACCTGCTTTCTTTGGAATGGGGATTATAACATTTTTCTTAAAGTCTGAGGGTACTTCGCCTGTCTCATACATCTTACACACCAGGTGAAACAGGTTTGTCATGGCTGGTTCTGCCAGAGACTTCAGTAGCTCTGAGGGAATATCATCTACTCCAGGGGCCTTGTTTCGACTTAGGTCTTTCAGGGCTCTGTCAAATTCTTCTCTCAGTACAGTATCTCCTATTTCATCTTCATCTACATCCTCTTCCCTTCCTACAATATTGTCTCGAAGTTCATTTCCTTTGTAGAGCCCCTCTATATACTCTTTCCACCTTTCAGCTTTCCCTTCTTTGCTGAGAACTGGTTTTCCATCCGTGTCCTTGATATTCATAGAGCTGTTTTTCTTATCTCCAAATGTTTCTTTTATTTTCCTGTAGGCTGCATCTATTTTTCCCCTATTTATACATTCTTCTACATCCTTGCATTTGCCTTCTAGCCATTCCTGCTTAGCCATTTTGCACTTCCTGTCAATCTCATTTCTTAGTCGTCTGTACTCCATTTTGCCTGTTTCATTAACTGCATTTTTATACTTTCTCCTTTCATCGATTAAATTTAGTATCTCCTGTGATATCCAAGGATTCTTTGTAAGTCTTGCCTTCCTACCTATTTTGTCCTCTGCTGCCTTCACTATTTCATCTCTCAATTTTACCCATTCCTCCTCTACTGTTTTATTTTCTCTTGTTTCTGTCAATTGTTGCCTAAAGCTCCCTCTGAAATTCTTAAGAACCTCAGGTTCCTTCAATTTATCCAGGTCCCATCTCCTTATTTTCCTACCTTTTTGTAGTTTCTTCAGTTTCAGCCTACAGTTCATAACCAACAAGTTATGGTCGGAGTCTATATCTGCCCCTGGGTACGTCTTACACTGTAAAACCTGGTTCCGAAATCTATGTCTTACCATTATAAAATCTATCTGGTATCTCCCAGTGTCTCCTGGTCTCTTCCACGTATACAACCTTCTTTTGTGATTCTTGAACCAGGTGTTTGTTATAACTAAATTATGTTCCGTGCAAAATTCTACCAGGCGGCTTCCTCTTTCATTCCTTTTGCCCAGACCATATTCACCTACTATCTTCCCTTCCCTTCCTTGTCCCACTACCGAATTCCAGTCTCCCATAACAATTAAGTTTTCCTCTCCCTTAATTGTCTGAATAATTTCCTTTAGCTCCTCATATATTTCTTCGATTTCCTCATCATCGGCAGAGCTAGTTGGCATATAAACCTGTACTACTGTTGTCGGTGTTGGCTTCGTATCTATCTTGACAATGATAATGCGATCACTGTGCTGGTCATAGTAGTTTACCCGCATTCCTATTTTCTTATTCATTATCAATCCTACTCCTGTGATACCCCCAATTGATTTTGTATTTATAATCCTGTACTCACCTGACCAGAAATCCTGTTCATCCTGCCACCGAACTTCACTAATCCCCACTATATCTAACTTCAACCTATCCATTTCCCTTTTTAAATTTTCTAATTTTCCTACTCTATTAAGGGATCTAACATTCCACGCTCCGACCCGTAGAATGCCAGTACTGTCTTTCCTGATGATCACATCCTCCTGGGTAGTCCCCGCCCGGAGATCCGAATGGGGGACTATTTTACCTCCGGAATATTTTACCCGAGAGGATGCCATCATCATATGTTCATACAGTAGAGCTGCATGTCCTCGGGAAAGGTAACGGCTGTAGTTTCCCCTTGCTTTCAGCCGTTCGCAGTAGCTGTGTGGCAAAGCCACATTAGCTGATGTTACAAGGCCAGCTCAGTCAATCATCCAGACTGTTGCCCCTGTAACTACTGAAAAGGCTGCTGCCCCTCTTCAGGAACCACACGTTTGTCTGGCCTCTCCACAGATACCCCTCCGCTGTGGTTGCACCTACGGTACGGCTATCTGTATCGTTGAGGCACGCAAGCCACCCCACCTCGGCAATGTCTGTGGTTCATGGGAGTGGCCCAACATCTTATGGACATGAAACACAGTCCAACAGATATCAACACAGATCTTAAAAATACTCAAATGCAGCAACAGCCCCCCACAAAAACTAATAATTGAAGAAAACTGCCAAATACAGAAAGACATGGTTCGAGGAAAACAAATAATAAATGAATACTCAGTTCTCCGCAGTGGAACTATATTCTCTACCCTCAAAGAAATGGCAGACAACAGCAATCTATAAAACAAACACACACAAAATAAAGACACAGTAAATAAAGAATAATACGCACAAAGATACCACACCTACATATGCACACACAATTAAAAATAACAGCATTACAGTATAAAATATAAATAAATTATCAATACCAAGAAACCGTCTGTATGTACTCACACACACACACACACACACACACACAACACAATTAAGTGTCAACTCTACCCACTATCTTGCCAAGATTGAAATTTCTCACTTAAAACACAGTCCGCTGTCTATTCCATCCGATATATATATTCACGAACAGTGACACTGAATACTGAATTACTCCTCACCTCTTTCACCGTTTCGCCGATGAAGACACCAACAAATGTAAGTTGAACATAGTTCATTAGCAAACAAACACACAAAGGGAGAGATGCCATTCGCGTAAAATTAAGTAGGTGTACTACTAGACCTAACAATAAAAATAAATAGGAAAGCAGATCAAATAATTCGACGTAAAACAGTTTTGTATATATAAGTGCCATATGATTGAAGGTGACAAACTCTAAAAAAAGATCTAGAGGGATGATGTAGTAAAACTAACAAGTCGAACATGTAACACGAAGTATATCTACACATTCGAAATTCTTGTACATAATTCTAGTTAACAGTATGAACACGTGGACTAATAACCTGTAAGATTCAAATGTTCAAATGTTTGTTAAGCTTATGGGACCTAACTACGGGGTCATGAGTCTCTATACTTACAAACTACTTATGAACTACTAAAGGCAGCACAAATATCCATGTCCGAGGGGGGACTCGAACTCCCGACGCGAACGGCCTCGGCTATCGGAGCATAGCGCCTCAATGCGCTCGGCCTCTCCGGCGCGGCTTCACAGCTCCTATTTACCGCTCGCCATTATACTACTAGTTACTGTTATGTTTTCGGACATAGATGTCTTTGTTGTCATTAGGTTACTTTAACTTAGTTTAAGTAGGTTATAAGTCTAGCGACTGATGACCAACGTAGTTTGGTCCCATAGAATTACAAAAATTTGAACTTTATTTACTTATTTATTATTTTTTTAAATGAAACACTACTGATTCCACTGCTGGTGTTACTATTTTTATTGCTATAAATTTAACATGAATACTCGTTCTTAAACATTTTCTCTAGCCCCTTCCTCATATCAAACGTATTCCTCTTTCTCTCTCTTTACTCTTCAAGTCAAGCAAAAGTTTTCAGAGTCCAAAAACGTATAATACGTATAATTTGTGGAGTAAATTTACGGACGTGCTGTAGAAGCCTCTTCAAAGAACTGGGCGCAATGACTACTGCCTCTCAGTATATTTATTGCTTAATGAAATTTGTCATAAATAATATATCCCTTTTCCCAACAAAAATAGCTCAGTTCATACATACAATGCTAGGAACAAAAATGATTTACACAAGGACTTAAAAACACTTATTTTAGTTCACAAAGGGGCCCACTACTCAGGAACACATAGGTCAATCTCCAATAATTTACCAACAAACATAAAAAATATAGCTACAGATCAGTTTAAGAGGAGCCTAAAAGACTATTTAGTAAACAACTACTTCTAATCCACTGACGAATTTTTAAATAGAAACAAATGATGTATGTATCTGTATTCATACTATTAGTATTATTATATTATCAAGTTGTAAAAAAATGTATGTATCTGTATTAGTATTATTATATTATCAGCTTGTAAAAATAAACAATAACAACAACTTGACATGTTTCACATCCAGATCCTCAACAGAATTCTATGGAACAAACAACTAATCTAATCTAATGAATAAATAAATAAAAATTCGACTAAAACGGACATTGTGAGAACCATGGCGTCGTTTTACAACATTTACAATGTTTGTAAATGCCAAAAGAATGGTATAAAAGTTTTATTTATTTAAACCATGACCGGTTTAAGATTTTCTTACAAATTCAAATAGTTCTTATAGCTTCCAGCTAGAGCCTCGTTTTATGTCTGTTACAGTTTTTTCAGCCCTATTATAGGATAGGCAAAAATAATTTTATTTACTATTTACTATTTTATGTTAGGTTTCCTATATTCGCGCGACGGCGGATTAGCCGTGCGCACTAAGGCACCGCGCTGCGGTGCGCGCGAACGGCTGCTGTCGGTTGTTCGAGTCCCCCCTAGGGCATGGGTGTTTGTGTTGTCCTTAGGTAGGTTTACCTTAATTTAAGAAGTTTTTAAGCTACGGACAAATAACCTAGAAGTTGAGTCCGATAGATTTATAAACATTTGAACCTATATTTGTCTCTATGAACATATTTATAAAAGAGTTTTAAAGTGAAAAGCTCATGTAGTGTGAAGAAAACAAATCATCAGGACAAATCGTCAGGACAAGGACAAAACATGTAAGTTTTCGCCACACTTCACAAGTTTATACTTTCAAATTCCTTTATAAATGTGATTGTTTATAATTAAAACATTAGTTGTCTGTACTTTGTTTACCAATGCTTTGCAACGAATTCTCCGTGCATCGAGAGTAAACGCGAGCATTTTGACCTTTTACCCATTTTATAAAACAGTCGCCCTCTACAGTGCAGAGTACTCGAGTTCTATAATCCGAGTCGATTATTTACAGAGGGCGCGTGATGAATCATTCAGAGGCGGCCTATTGACTGGAGTGCGACGGAAGCGCAGGGGGCGCGGCGAGGGCAAACAGTATCCCGCGATAAGGGCGTTGTTTTTCTGACAGCCGCCGCAGAAACAACACAGACGTCACAACAAACACGGCGCGCGGCCACGCCCCGCGCTGCCCCGCCGACGCGGGCAGGCCAGTGGCGAGCGGCAATTAGGCGACACCGGCAGCGGCGGCACGCGATTGGTGGGTCCGCCGACCAATGGGCGGCGAGGCCCCGCCCACCGCCGCCGCCGCCGCCGCCGGCGCCGGCAGTGCCTCGTTTTGCCGACAGACCGCAGTGACAAATTTTGCAGCACACCTTGGCAGAGATTTTATGATTTCGACGATTTGCTGCCTTTTTCCGCCAGCGAGAACTAGCGCACGAGCTGCTGCTACCCGTCAGAGCGGCACGTAACGAGGTAAGCAAATGTTCAGGTCGTCTTATTTTGTTTGTGTGGAAAATAGGGGGAAGGGTTGTCGGAGATGCGGTTGGTTCCTGGTACATTTGCATCTACATCTACATAAGTATTCCGCAAACCACCCAAACGTGTGTCGCGGAGGGTACTCGTTGCTTCTACTAGTTACTTGCTTTCCTGTTCCACTCCCATTAAGAACGAGGGGGAAAAGGAATGTTTGTATGCATCTGTACGAGCTCTAATATCTCTGATCTCATTTCTGTGGTCATTACGCGAAATGTAGGTTGGCGGAATTAGAGTCGTTCTACAGTCCACTACAAATTACGGCCCTCTAAATTTCTTCAACAGTGTTTCTCGAAAATAACGTCGCTGTCCCCCAACGAATTCCATTTGAGTTCCTGAATCATCTCGGTAATCTTGCGCATTGATCGAACCTGCCAGTAACAAACCTAGCCTCCCGCCTCTGAAATGTAGCCGAGCGGTCTAAAGCGTCTCGCTGCGGAGCGCGCTTTTTCTCGCCGGGAAGGTTCGAGTCCTCCCTGGGGCATGGATGTGTGTGTTGTCCTTAGGTCAGTTCACCTAGGTTTAAGTAGTTAGTAAGCTATGGACTGATGACCACGCAGTTTGGTCCGATAGATTTACAAACTTTTGAACATGAAATGCTTCTTTGTCTTCTGGGATCCCAAACACTTGAGCAATACTCAAGACGCAGTCATAAAGGCGTTTTATGTGCGGTCTCCTTCACAAACGTATCACATCTTAGCAAAATTCGCCCAATGAACCGAAGTCGACCATCCTCCTTTCCGACCACTGTCTTTACATGCTCGTTCCACGTCATATAGCCGTGCAGCGTTACGCCTAGGTATTCAATTGGTGTGACTGTCAAGCAGTACACTACTAATGCTGTATTCGAACATTACAGCATTGTTTCTCCTACTCATCTACATCACCTTACATTTTTCTACATTCCTCACCCCACCTAGAAATTTGGTCCAAGTCACCCCATTACAGTCATTCAAAGACGACACTTTCCTATACACACATCATCATCAGCAGACATTCCGTCAGGTCATTTATATACAAAGAAAATAATAATAACGGTCCTACACAGTTCCGTGGGGCACTACTGATGATACAAATGTTCAAATGTTTGTAAATCTATCGGACCAAACTGCGTGGTCATCAGTCCGTATTTTAAAAAGGTAAAGCAGTCAACAATCCGAAGATTGGTTTGAACACCACAGTGCTTTACTAGGCATGGTCCTGTTTGGAGGTGGTATGCCGTTGCCTTCCTCCGACCTTCGAACTGACTTACCCAGCCAGTTATAGGGGGACCTACAGTTTAACGTGGGTTCCGAACCACGGTGCTACTCAGTATTTTTCACATGACCAATACTGCCAGAGGTGAAAGAAGTGGAAAGTGACAGATAAAAATCCTAGTACCTGGCGGGAATCGAACCCGCGACCTTTGGATTTGTTGTCTGGCACTCCACCACTGTACATCCGAGACGCACTGTCCGTAGCTTACAAACTACTTAGGTAAACTAACCTAAGGACAACACACACTCCCATGCCCCAGGGAGGACTCGAAACTCCACGGCGAGCAACTGCGCGCTCCGCAGCGAGACGCTTTAGACCGCTCGGCTACCCCACCGCGGCCTGATGATAACCTAGTGCCTAATGTCTCTACATATGTACCAGCTCTGTTCAAAAAAAATTTCGGAACTTCGTCCAAAAGTTTTTCTACGCTTGCCATTTACGTACAGTGGGTGGTCTCCTTCAAAATAGTGTCGTCTAGAATCGACCGCCTTACCACTTCCGAAAGAAGTCTTGGTATGCCTCTTTCTGGAGTGCGGAAAGCACGGTCTGTGAATTTTATCTCGTGTCTCGTTGCAAATTTTCGTCCTTTCAAAGGGGTTTACAACTTTAGAAAAGTCCGAAGGGGGCATGTCTGAAGAGTAGGCCTATGAGGAATGGAAGAACGCAGTGATGTCGTTTCTTATTGAATAGTCACCTACAAAAAAGAATGAGCGAGTGCGTTATCGTGATGAAAGAGCCATGAATTGTCTCCCCACATTTCAGGACGTTTCCTTTTCACAGTTTCTCGATGGCGTCGCATGCCTAGATAGGGGCATCGATTAACATTTGGTCCCTGTGGCACGAATTAATGATGAACTAATTCTTCAACTTGAAGAAAACTATCACTCTGGCTTTGATATTTGACCTGGCGAGGTTTTTCTTGAAGATTCTGCACGACCCATTGTGAAGTTTGGACTTTAGTCTCAACATCTTAACCGTTTACCCACGTGTCATCACTAGTTATAATTCTGTTAAGGTACATATCGTTCTCATTTGCGCGATCCAAAAGCTTTTTTCAGACTGCGAGACGATGGTCGTTTTGGTCATAACTCGCGAGCCGTAGGACTAACTTGGCGGCAACACAATTTATTCCAAGATGCTGTGTCGGGATTTCATGGCTTCATCTTCCGCCTCCGTGGTTTAGTGTACAGAGTGGTGGGGTTGCTACACAGGGGGCACAGGTTCGATTCCTGGTCGGCTCGGGAATTTTGACCGTCTGCGTTGTGTCGTCGCAAGTCGCCGAAGTGGCGTCAACTAAAAAGGATTTGCACCACGCAAGCTGAACACGACTCCAGTTGGGGTCTAACAGCCATTAAAGCCATATCATCATCCGAGGCCGGACGAGTTCGTCGCGACGCATCATCAGAGGAAGACTGAGACATCGCGATCGCTAGCTGACTGCCTGGTCGCTGGATACAGTGGACTGTACCGCAGCGGCCAGCCACTCAGCTAGCGATCGCGTTGTCTCAAGCCTTCTAGATTAGATTTGTTGTTCGTGTTTTTATTTACTATTTTTTTAATAAGCTGATAATATAATAATACTAAGGCAGGTACATACATTTTCTACAAGCTGATAATATAATGATACTAATAGCATGAATATAGATAGATACATGCATCACTTGGTTCTATTTAAAAATTCGTCAGTGGAGTAGAAGGAGTCGGCCACTAGAAAGTCTTTTAGGCTCCTCTTAAACTGATCTGTATTTGCAGCTAAATTTTTTATGGTTGATGATAAATTATTGAAAATATGTGTTCCTGAGTAGTGGACCCCTTTTTGGACTAAATTAAATGAAGTCATTGTGTAGATCATTTTTGTTCCTAGTATTGTAGGTATGAACTGAGCTGTTTGTTGAGAAAGGGATATATTATTTATGAAAAATTTCATTAAGGAATAAATATACTGAGAGGCAGTAGTTAATATACCCAGTTCTCTGAAGAGGCTTCTACAGGATGTCCGTGAATTTACACCACAAATAATACGTATTACACAGTTTTGGATTCTGAAAACTTTTGCTTTACTTGAAGATTTACCCTAATATTATACCATATAGCATCATGGAATGAAAGTAAGCAAAGTATGCAAGCTTTTTTTTTTATTTTTATGTCTCCTATGTCTGATAGCACTCGTATTGCAAATACAGATTTGTTAAGTCGTTTCTGCAGTTCTGTGGTGTGCTCCTCCCAACTGATTATCAAGCTTTAATCCCAGGAATTTAAACTGTCAACCTCTTCTATCCGCTCTTCTTCATACTTTATGCATATACTGGATAGAAATCTCTTACATGTTCTAAACTGCATGTAGTGAGGATTTTCCAAGTTTAATGTCACTGAGTTGGCTTTAAACCATTTATCAAAGTTAATGGAAATATCATCCCTGATGATGCGACGTGGCGAACGTCTCACGACCTGTCTTTCTCGTCGGCCATGCCATCATCATGATGACATGATCCAACTGAAATGTTACAACCTCTTAGACTGGCTCGCACAGTTTCGTTGACGTTCATGACACTAGCGTCGTCTGTATAGGTCGAAGCCGTCTTCAACGAGGATTATTTTCAACTTCCGAAAGACCAATTTTACATCGAGTGAACCATTCGTTAACACCTAGTACGACTTAAGTACTCATCGTCCTTAGGCTTCCTGCGTCATTTGGTGTGACTCTGCAAAGGCTTTGTGGATTTCATCGCAAAATTTAAGGCAGATGCGTTTCATCTCTAACTCTCATCTCGAAGTTCACAAACTGTGCGACACCACGTTCTACTCAATAGCACTAATGAAACTTCCATGATTTACACAATTAACACATGCGTGTGCAGGGGTGACAATAGGATTTGCTGCAATACGCCATTGGTGCGAAATGGCAAATGTTCCGCAGGGCGCTACACGGCCCATAGCGGAGGTACAATATAAAAAATAAAAAAATAAAATAAAATAAAATTCCTTTCCTGACCATTTGCAAATGGAACGAAGAAATTAGGAATGCGTGTAAGCTACATATCCGCATGAGCTCTAGTTTCCATCAAGTTTTTTTCTAAACGTGCGTTTGCGGAAATACAACCAATGACATTAAAGTTCGGTGAATAGTAGTGTAACATGAACGTAGATCAGGAGCGGATCGAGGGTTCGATTCTGGAGGGGGCCACAGTTCGTGTTTCTGATCACTCCCCCCACCCTACCTGAAAAATATACCTTGACGACAAGTTCACTTTCACTGCATCATATATGGCTTCTATTTTAGTAACGGTAATTATCTTCATATAAATAATTTAAATTTATTTTTTCCTTAATATATGGCATGTCAAGGTAATAATAATAGTATAATACCTAATAATTTGTTTACGCCACTAAATAGCAAAATATTGAAACAAGAAAGGTATCGCTTGAACGTCTTGTCGGAAAAAAATGCCACACTTTTCAGCACAACAATAAACTGCAATCCTGTAAAATACTGTTTTTGAAAAAATACGAGTCCAAAAATTGAGAAACTACAACTGTCACGCAGTAAATTGAAGAACTACACTACTGGCAATTAAAATTGCTACACCAAGAGGAAATGCAGATGATAAATGGCTATTAATTGGACAAATATACTACAACTGACATGTGATTACATTTTCACGCAATTCGGGTGCATCGATCCTGAGAAATCAGTACCTAGAACAACCATCTCTGGCCGTAATAACGACCTAGATACGCCTGAGCATTGAGTCAAACAGAGCTTGGATGGCGTGTACAGGTACAGATACCCATGCAGCTTCAACACGATACCACAGTTCATCAAGAGTAGTGACTGGCGTATTGTGACGAGCCAGTTGCTCGGTCACCATTGACCAGACGTTTTCAATTGGTGAGAGATCTGGAGAATGTGCTGGCCAGGGCAGCAGTCGAACATTTTACGTGACCAGAAAGGCCCGTACACGACCTGCAACACGCGGTCATGCATTATCCTGCTGAAATGTAGGGTTTCGCAGAGATCGAATACAGGGCAGAGCCACGGGTTATAACACATTTGAAATGTAACGGCCACTGTTCAAAGTGCCGTCGATGAGAACAAGAGGTGACCGAGAAGTGTAACCAATGGCACCCCATACCATCACGCCGGGTGACACGCCAGTATGGCGATGACGAATACACGCTTCCTATGTGCGTTCACCGCGATGTTGCTAAACACGGATAAGACCATCATGATGCTGTAAACAGAACCTGGATTCATCCGAAAAAAATGACGTTTTGCCGTTCGTGCACCCAGGTTCGTCGTTGCGTACACCATCGCCGGCGCTCCTGTCTGTGATGCAGCGTCAAGGGTAACCGCAGCCATGGTCTGAGAGCTGATAATCCATGCTGCTGCAAACGAACTATTCGTGCTGATGGTTGTTGTCTTGCAAACGTCACCATCGGTTGACTCAGGGATCAAGACGTGGCTGCACGATCCGTTACAGCCATGCCGACAAGATGCCTGTCATCTCGACTGCTAGGGATACGAGGCCGTTGGGATCCATCACGGCGTTCCGTATTGCCCTCCTCAACCCACCGATTCCATATTCTGGTAACAGTCATTGGATCGCGACCAACGCGAGCAGTAATGTCGCGATACGATACACCACAATCGCTATAGGCTACAATACGACCTTTATCAAAGTCGGAATCGTGATGGTACGCATTTCTCCTCCTTAACGAGGCATCACAACAACGTTTCACCAGGCAACGTCGGTCAACTTCTGTTTGTGTATGAGAAATCGGTTGGAAACTTTCCTCATGTCAGCACAGGTGTCGCCACGGGCGTCAACCTTGTGAGAACGCTCTGAAAAGCTAATCTTTGGCATAACACAGCATCTTCTTCTTGTCGGTTAAATTTCGCGTCTGTAGCACGTCATCTTCGTGGTGTAGCAATTTTAATGGACAGGAGTGTATAATGTCCTAGAGGGTCGTGGAGTTGACCCAAAATACTACTCCTCATAAGACATAAACCCTTACTGACGAAACTGATTTCTGAAATGTGAAAGAGATTAAGACCGAAGTAAAAAAAGGGTATCGATTGTTACTATTCATAAAATAATTAGAGAACGGCAGAAAGAACATTAAAAAAATCAGAACTACTACAAACCCACTCAACTTGGACGAGTGAAAGACAACCTGAGTTGCCTGACCTTCGTAGGCAATCTAGCGATTCTAGCGAACATTCGATTCACAACTACCAAACAAACGGAGAGATACTCAAGAAATTAGTTGATAAACTAGGCTACATATTTTTTTCGACATAACCAGTTTTATTTGCACTGGATTCCAGATGTGTGGCAGAAAGTGAGGGGATCATATGTTCATCATCCCCTTTCTGGTGTCAATTGTATATTTTTGATGGCGTATGGATTCAAATATAACTAAAACATAGTTCGACAAACAAAACTAAACATGTCATATGACATTTAGAGGTACTTGCCAGTGTCTTATCATTTATTTCAGTTTTTTTGAGTATAACGTGTTAACGTCGAGTTGATAGAATAGTGTAGGCTAGGCTTCATAATATCTTCTTTTATATTTTTAATTTTTATTAAAATTAGAAAACGACGGTGCTGCCAGTGTTGCCAGTTGTTTTAGCCATGTAAAGTGTACGCATTAAAACAGCCGCAAAAATATGTCTGCACTAGAAAAAAAAAAAAAAAAAAAAAAAAAAAAAAAAAAAAAAAAGAGCACCAGAAATATAGTTATATGAACTTAAAAGTAATGAACCTGTACTTAAAATCAACACAAAATAGAGTTGTAAAAATAAGAATCTAACCTTTTATAAGGCGTTTCTACCAAACAATTTTTAATTGATCTTATTTGTATCTGTTGCAGTAAATTACGAAATCTTTTAGAAAGGCCTTCCTTACATATGTCTACTAGCTTTCACCCACGGCTTTACTCGCGCTGATGTCCTTGCATACGTGTCAAAGACAATCTAAGGAAAATAATGTTGCAACTTTTTTCTTAAAGTAAGACCAGTATCATCAGGTTAAATGAAAAATTTCAAATTTTCCAGTTTAAATATAAACCGGGCATAGAATGACGGTAAATACTGCCCTTCTTTATCGAGATGAATATAAAGACTTTGTTAAATACGAAAAGAAACTCTGTTTATTACTTCGTAAGTAAAACGCTGAATGAAGACGCTATACGTTGCACAACGTATAAATTACGCAGGATTCAAATGTCACTGAAATCGGTTCGGCGGTTTGAAGACGTTGACGTCGTGTGTGCCGGCCGCGGTGGCCGAGGGGACTGAGGCGCTTCAGTCACGGTCTGCACGGCCACTACGGTGGGGGTTCGAATCCCCCCTGGGGCATGGATATTTGTGCCGTCCTTAGGATAAGCTAGTTCATAAGTAGTTGGTAAGCTTAGGAACTGATGACCCCGTAGTTAAGTCCCATAAGTTCTACAAACAACAACGTCGTGTGTAAGCCTTGTATTCATTATACTGAATCTTATTTCGTACAACACATTAACCAGTGAAAATGCTAAAAATATCAAACGTCTAAGAATAAATAGCTTTTCCAAGGAGTCTTCAAGCGTATCAGAAGCTAAAAGATAAACATTGATGCTTGTCTGTTCCATATTTCGAGTTATATACTTAAAATCAACAAATATATTGAATCACACACTTTATAAAGTAGCCTATGTTTTTCTTCAGCGTTCAAACTATCCCCACACCCAGTTTAATTAATATCGGTTAAGTGTTTTAGTAGTGAAAGCGTGACAGAGAGAGCTTCTTTCGCTTTTGTAATATTATGACGTCGTATCTGCTAATAAATGTGTCGTTCAGTGATAATATTGTAGCTCCTATCAGTAGTATATTTGGATATTGCTTGCGGAATGTGCCGCGAAAAGAGTAATAAAGAATTAACAAAATGTCAAACATAATGCAGTACTTATCTACGGATGTCACGTTTATGACGTAATATCTCCTGAATTACGTGTCCTACAAAAACATTATTTACCAGGTTCGTAGAGTGTAATGTCTGGAAACTGCCTACGAAATTTGTTGTAATGTAGTTCGTAGTAAAGACGTAGTAAATTACATCATGTCTGTTAGGGTAAATTTTCATGCTTTTCATTGTCTTTGACGTCATAGCACTTGAACTATATGTCGTGATACGATATTATTTCGAAGGTATATCCAGTGGTGTATATGTAAAATGTCTACAAAATACGTCACGAATAAAGTTGGTAGGAAAGACGTAATAAATCAAAACGTCATGCGTGATGAGACGAATTTTCAAGAACCTAATTGTTCATGATTCCATATTTCATGATCTGTGTGTCGTACTATGCTAAGATTTTGAACGTACATTCAATGGTATGTGTGTATACTGTCTGTAACATTTCTCGCAAATACAATCAATAGTGTACGAGTAATAAATTATAACGTCATGCCAAATGCCGTAGTTTTAGTGCATGAACGCCGAAAAAGTAGTAAGCGACAGAGTTTTTTCCATTTATCATTTTTCTGGGATTGTCAGAGAGGAAAAGTTTCCTAAAGGTTTAAAATTATGTTTAAAGTTTGTTGCAAGTCGCTAAGTGCTCTCCTTCTCAAATAGTGGACTGATAATGTCACACTATCACGTGCCGCAAGAAAGGGAAGCTTTCATTGTTTATGATGTCATATCTCCTGAACTATCAGTCCTATCGCAAAATACTTTCTTAGCTGACGTCTTCCACCTATAAACTATATTCCAGGCAAATTTCAGCTTCATAGGTGAAGTAGTTTTTGAGATTTCGTGTTTAGTCAGTGAATGAGTGAGTGAGTGTCCTTTCGCTTTTACTCATTAAAAGTTCACTCTCCTTCAATTACATTATGAAGTGTAACTACATGGTAGCAATATCTTACGCAAAATGTTCCTAGAAAAGCTCATCGAAAAACCGAAGTCTAACATAATACTTTTTTATTTAGTCATAAATTGAACAATAAACAAGCATGTGACGATTTTATAATGTATCAGAAAAAAGTACTTACCGTTGAAGGAAAACATTACTATAGAGATTGCTAAGGTTGAGGTCTGTCACCCATTGATTTCGGAGCATACGCCTCACTTTTACTAGCGTTGTTGATGAGAAATGGATATCTGTATTGTCATCGGTTCACTTGGAGAGTGACTGGCACGGCATTCGTCAACGTTGTTCGGCTTAAGGAAAACGTAGAATCTACAGTTATGATGACCTCAACAGTCGGACTATTGTGAATACTATATTTGACATTTTATTAAAGAAATTCCAATTTGCTGCGAAGTTTATATATTTCTATTAAGTCACAACAGACTGTTTCGGCGGATTAATGCCATTTTCAAGTGACGTCTAGATGGAATGACGTGCATATATCATCGAATCTGATATATGCACGTCATTCCATCTAGACGTCACTTGAAAATGGCATTAATCCGCCGAAACAGTCTGTTGTGACTTAATAGAAATATATAAACTTCGCAGCAAATTGGAATTTCTTTAATAAAATGTCATTATATGACCTTTATTGTGCTGCAGGCCCCAAAGAGCAAAAACTATATTTGACGATTTTGTTTCTTTTAGTATGTACTTTAATAAAGTCAAATATTGTCCGGTAGGAGTCGGGGCCTCCTTCAGTCTCGGGACCTTATCGGGTTCGGGAGGCAATCAGTTTCACATTTCTATGTGAAATGCATACATTTACTTCCACGAGTTTTTGAACAAAGATACTAACCTTGTTGCGATATAGCCCAGGTACAGCCATGTTAACCATAAATTTTTGCTTGTATTGTAAAATATGGCACTGAGACTGGATGCAAAGGAAGATAATTACCACGGGTAATCTGTTCCGTACTACTCAGAAATTTTATGCAAATACAGATTTGCTAATGTTCTGAATCCGTTCACCAACTGCTCTGCCTTACTAGGGTTGAAGCATCACATCGTTAAGTGGCTCCTCTGAATATTTTCATCAACTTATTTACACCTTGCACTAGACGCTTAGCCACAACTGCGAATGAATATAACAAAGAAAATTTGAATTGTGTCTGGTGTAAGTCCACACATATGGGAGGAGGTGCTGTACCCTGCGTTGCACATGTGTCGCATCTTCCATAGTTGCTCGCGGATTTTCATTACCCCAAATTCTGCTGTTCTGCTTATTGCCGAACCCACTGAGGTGGAAGTTCGCCTCATCCGAGAAAATTATTCTTTCCAATTATCGAGCAAAAACCCACTAAGCAATTCAACGCCTCTTTTCATGATCTGCAGACTTCAGCTCTTATGTTAAGTCCAATCTTGTACACGTGCATTTTCAAATATTTTGAAAGGATTTCATGCAGTGAACTTCGCTGTAAATTGAATTGTTGAGCTCGTCGGCGAACCGATTTCCGGGGGTTTAGGGTCACTTTCTCACGAATTACAGCAATGTTTTCTTGTGTTCGAACAGAACTCGGTCGTCCTGTTTTCTCAACGTTTGAAACAGTGCCCATAATCTCAAACTTCCGGATCAACTGAAGTCGCAAGTGTATCGTGATCGACCGACTTCTCTAGGGATGCTGAAAGACAACATCCGACGCCAATGCATCACCATAACTCCGGACATGCTTTACAGTGCTGTTCACAACTTTAATTCTCGACTACAGCTGTGGTTGAGGAATGATGGTGAACATATTGACCATTTCCTGTAAAGAACATCATCTTTGCTTTGTCTTAATTTGTTATGCTAATTATTGCTTTTGTGCGGCTCGATAGCACAGTGGTAGAGTGCCAGACTACAAATCCGTAGGTCGCGGGTTCGATCAACGCTAGGTCCTAGGATTTTTATCTGTCACTTCCCACTTCTTTCAGCTCTGGCAGGGTTGCTAATGTGAAAAATATCGAGTAGCACCGTGGTTCGGAACCCACGTTAAACTGTAGGTCTCTCTATAACTGGCTGGGTAAATTAGTTCGAAGGTCGGAGGAAGGAAACGGCATACCACCTCCAAACACGACCATGCCTAGTAAATCACTCTGGTGTCCAAACCAATCTCCAGATTGTTGACTGCTTTACCTTACCTGATCAGATGAAGCACCATCTGTCGGACATTTTTTGAACTTTTGTTTTTGGTTCTAATAAAATCCCATGTCATTCCAAGCATGTGTGTAAATTTTTACCTCTATGTTCATTATTCCGTGATGTATTAAGTTTTCAAATTAAAAAAAAAATGTTCAAATGTTTGTAAATCTATCGGACCAAACTGCGTGGTCATCAGTCCGTAGCTTACAAACTACTTAAAGCTAGGTAAACTAAGGACAAACACACACTCAGGCCCCAGGGAGGACTCGAACCTCCACGGCGAGCAACCGCGCGCTCCGCAGAGAGACGCTTTAGACCGCTCGGCTACTCCACCGCGGCTTTCAAATTTATACCGTCTTTTTGATCACTCGGTATTATATCAAAATTTCAGAAAATTGCAGAGTGACACTTCCGTAGGTTTACTTGTCAGTATAATCCCGAATGCCACGTTCAGTCTCAACTCCACCAACAAGTTATACTACAAAATACACATTGAGAGCACAGTGACGTCACTTTAGAATGCCTAACCCATTCTGATAATGCTTCACAAGCAGGAGTAATTGACAAATACCCAGCTTATGGGCAGTGAAATTGTCAGAATACTAACGTTTAGTCTTTGAGAAATGACTGTCAGTCCCCAAGTGAGTTTCCAGTTTCGAAATGCAAATAGCCGCTTTTTCCTCACGAAACCTTAAACCTGGGCGCTTGCGCTCGGCATGTATCCGCTTTTCCGAGGGCTGATCTGGGGGGAATAGACAGCCGCTGCACTGTTTGTCTCACCTGCGCAGATCAGGTTCGCTCTGCAGGTGTGCGGTGGCGACAAATCTCTGCCCTGCGTGCGCCATCACGCACGAGGCAGATCCGCATCCCCTGTCTTCAGTTTACCCGAGGACAGAGCTCTATCCCCCTCCCACGACCCTTACCACATTGCCGCACTGTTGGCTGGCAGTAGACTTGCGCATACTAGTTCACGATCGGGAGCGCTCACTTTAGTTCGCGGCAGAGCCTCTAAAGCCTCTCGCTGCAGGCGCGCGGTTGCTCGCCGTGGGGGTGCGAGTCCTCCCTGGGGCATGTGTGTGTGTGTTGTCCTTAGGTTAGTTTACCTAGGTTTAAGTAGTTTGTAAGCTACGGACTGATGACCACGCAGTTTGGTCCGATAGATTTACAAACATTTGAAAATTTGCGGCAGAGACGCGAACTAGTTCGTTCTTTTAGTTCGTCCGCTCCCAGTGACGGCTGAGCGGCGTGGTCTGCGCATGCAGGTAGAGGGAGAAGTTCCCCCACCTAGCTGCTTCATGCGCTTGCTGCGTGAGCCGCTAACGATGTCACGCAAACCAAAACAAACAGTTTGTGGATAATTTATCGCGTTTAAGGTGAGAGTTATCTCTATATCTTGGCATTATGGAATTTATTAGTCAGATATTGTAGAGTGCAGAATACTTCAAAACAGGAATTTTGTAGCACTGAACTATGTAATCTAGCAGGCAGCCGCTCACCTCGACATGGCTCTCATCAGAAGAAGGCGAACACTTGATTTTTAATTCTGCTTCGCGCCCTCTCGCTATTGACCGTCGGTCTTCGGAAAAGAATCCAACGAACTAAGAAGGAGACACGTTTGATATAATAGTTTGCGATCGATAACGCATGTTTTAGTTCACGACCGATTGCACATATTTTAGTTCGCGACCGATCGCGCATTTTTTAGTTCGCGACCGATCGCGCATATTTTAGTTCGCAGCTCGGCTGTGAAGTAGGTCGCTCTTTTCAGTTCGTCCGCTCTTTTTGGCTTTTGCTACCGCTACTAAAAGAGCACTTTCTTTTGTTATGACAGCTTTTTTTATATAATGGTCAGTGTTGCCCAAGCGTGTGCTATTACCCGTATTTTTGGGCAATGCCTATAAAACTACAGCTGAGCTGCATCTCAGCTCGAAATGACGGTGAGTGGCAGAAGGGAATCACGCGAATCTGCGCGCTCTCGCGTTCTCTCGCTGTTCCCCGACTGTCTTCGGAAAAGGAGCGGACGAACTAAGAGGCGAGGGACCTCCTAACTAGTTCGCGTAGTTCGCCTGTGGGAGCGCTCTTCCGAATTAGTTCGTTCTCGAACTACACAGGACTAGCTGGCAGCAGGAACGACTGCATTTTGAATTTCAACCACCACTTCCCTCCCCCCCCCCCCCCATGAAATTTTCGTTGCACTCACATAGGAACCATCAGTTCGGGCCCTCGCCATTTTTATTTATTTATTTATTTATTTATTTTGAGGCCGACATTTTCCATTTAATTTTGTCCCTTGGGGTGTCTGGGCCATGAACTTGTGAGAATAATTTCACTTCAAGTGGTTGGCAGCACTGAAGACCAAATGGCTTCTCTCTTCAACAAGCAATCTCACCTATCTAAGTGTTGTGGTTTTCATGTGGCAGTTTTTTCAATTTTGTAGTGCCGGATTTCTGTACCAATGTGATGTCATCCTTACTTTACGGAGCACCCACATGTTTACTGTCAGTATTATCACTGTGACAGGTATTTTAGCATCAAGTTGAAGCACAACCATGACTTGAAACATTACTGACAACATGTGCTCTCCTTCTTTTTATTAGATTGAGGTGGTGGCCCAGACACCCCCAAAATTTTCACAACTTAAGTTGGGGTATCTGGGCCCACCTAGGAGCCATTTACCCCAAGCACACCCATTTACCCCAAGTAATTATTTTAAACTTGGAAGATACTTTTAGTTATTTTATCGATCTGACTGTTAAATGTTTTATGCAGAGTGCATGAGTCATCACGACTTGCAATCTGAACTGATGTTCCACTATGGAAGTGAAATCGATATGTAATTTTTTAAATGACTATTTCATATCGTACTTCTAAGCTGGAAATTTCTTCCAGGAGGCGAGGTACTGGCGGAAGTAAAGTTGTGAGGCGGCATCGTGAGTCGTGTCGGGATAGCACAGTCGGTAGTGCGCTTGCCCGCGAAAGGCAAAGGTCCCAGGTTCGAGTCCCGGTTCCGGCACACAGTCTTAATCTGCCAGGAAGTTTCATGGAAATTTCTTGTTTATGGCAGTATTGTGGTGGGCTGGCACAATCTCCATTATTGAGTCAAATTACGAAAACCCTGAATACTGATTTCAGGAACCAATGGATAGGCAATAAGTCATTCGAGAATTTTCAAAAGACACATACTTCTTTAGAAGTTGCCTATACAGTGTGACTTACGAGCATAATTCTCTTCCGAATCTTACCTGCACCACGAAACATTCGTCATGCAAGGTGTGTTTTTATGTCTAAATGACTGCAAAAATAGGATAATGTGTTCCAATCCGGAAAATAGACTAAAAAATTCACCCTAAAATGTATAATTTGTACATTTTTTTAGAATAACGTTTTATCTACAGAAGAAAATATAAAATTCGCTATCTTTGAATTGACAAGCGTATTTGATTTACAGTACAGTGAGAGTGGAGTCGCCACAATTTTTTTACTTGGAAGGGGGATCGCGAACCCAAAAAGGTTGAAAAACACTGCTATAGCGTATCAGTATCATAACCGCTGGTTCCTTCGACTCCGATACAGGCATAATTTTCTAAATCTGAGAGGTACTCCAGTGGCCATATTCGTGTCACAATGGGTATGTACCTGCACTGCATTACATTGAAAGTAGTTTCAGGAACCAAATTACAGGTGACAATTATGGGAAGGATGGAAGCTTGGAGTTTAACGTCCCGTTGACAGCATGGTCATTAGAGACGGAGCTTACGCTCGGAGTATTTTGGTAAGGATGTGGAAAGAAATCGGCCGTGCCCTTTGAAAGGAACCATCCCGGCATTTACCAGGAGTGATTTAGGGAAATCACGGAAAACTTAAATCTGGATGGCCGGAGGTGGATTTGAACCAACATCCTTCTGAATGCGAGTCCAGTGTGTTACCACTGAGCCACCTCGCTCGGTGGTGACAATTACGTTCTAATGTTTTGCGCTGGGTCCCTAGAAGCGCGGGGTCCTGTGCGACTGCTCCGTTTGCACATGTATGAGGCCGGTATTACACGATCATATTTCTTTGCCAAAGTTGACACGTCAAATATTTTCCTCAAAGAAACTTGAAAGTTTAGTGAGGAACTTTGACATATCTCGCCTTTCATCAAAGAAATATTATCAAATCTAGCGCCTCGCCATAGATTTGTTCATAAAAGTCGTTTGTTTTCTGTTCTCTGCAATGCGAAATATCACCGCTGCAGTTATTTGACTGCTGCACAGACATATATTACTAGGCTGGCAAACCTGCCTCTGTGACTGAAACCTGACGCCGCACAGTGGTTCAGAACGGCCGAATCCATGGCCAAAAGTCGAAAAATGAAGGTTGAAAGATCAATGTGTTTCGAATGGATTCTTGTTGAGGAGGTTTGGGGTCCTCAGATCTCATTAGCAGAGGTCACAATATTGTACACCTGCTTCTTTGCGACGGTCGTCAGTTGCCTCTCGTAGAAACACACGCGCGGCGCGTCAGTGCCCAGTTACACTGTCCTTCAGAAAATCATACAGATTTTTACAACCAAGAGACCGATTACGATTTTCCAAAATGGAAAATGTTTATGAAGGTATTTAGAAACATTTTTTGTACTACAATGTTTGAAAATGTTTGTTGTTATTTATGAAACGTTATGCTAAAGGTAATCGTGATTATCATATTTTTTCGCTTCTTTAGAAACACATTTGTGGCGATACAAAAAATTTTAACACATTTTAACGCTGGAATTGACAGGGACATGTTTGTTGAACTATCTATTAATGAAATTTTGAAGAATTAGCTGCTCGAAAGTTGCCCATTTGGGATAATAACGATTTCAGTGTCACTGTGCATGCTGTCGTGCGCATTACGTACTGTGACTAATGGCGATACCCCTCAACTTTCTACAGCTGAGGCTTCAAAGGTCCCAGCTATGGAGGGTTTTTCGTAGATGTTTTCTCTCTCTTCATAAAATATTGTGGAGATAAGTACGGTATATTATTGCATCGGTGTAGCATTGTGAATTTTAAATAAAATTCCAACCGTAATGACCATTTTTACAGAAATATGTTTACAAATATTATTTCAGACATTATTCATGGAGAATAAACACAAATTGTAAAACATAATATCGATTGTTCACGGCTGTTGGATTGCTTATAATATTTTTACATTACGTAAGACGTTCTGGAAAAATATTTTACTGAATGTGAAGAATGCCCTTTCGCAATTTTAATTGATGAAAGTAAATGTTTAAGAAAACTCCTATTTACAATGAAGAAAAAATGGCAGGATAGCCGCATAATTTTGGAGCGTTTTTACGCCAATCTTGAAGAATGGCTAGACCAGGACGTAGCTATTGCAGTTTGTGTATTTTCCTTTTTCTTATATCATTGAAATATTTCATGTTTTTCGAGTTGACGTTATTGCGATTTGTTTTAGAATGAGGAATTCAAAAACAGGGACGAACCTACTCCTAATTCTAAAACATCACGATCGGATGAAAACCACACTTTTGGAAGACCGTCATTGGACTTTTCAACGTAGCAAGTTGCAAAGTAATTTTGCAGACAATGACGAGCGGTTTCGTTGTACATATCGATAAGTTTAGGGTTTATTGCTTAGACATCGCGAACCGATATGATAAGCTATGTTCCTGGTATCCGATGCCAACATTGGTACATACCGTTTTAATTCATGTCTACGCGATAATTGAAATCAGTGTCTTGCCAATCGGACAACTTTCCGAAGACGCTCAAGAAACGAGGAACAAGCTATTTTTCTCGAAAATGTACGCGAGAGAAGACAATGTCTGACGTTTTTCGTCGGCTTCTTGCATTCTCGGATCCACTGATAACTAATTTTCAAAAATTAAAAATGTAATGGGATGTATTGTATGGAATTATGTACATAAAATAAAATAGAAATTTACATATTCTACAAAATTGTTTTCCATTTTAGAATTTCAAATGTCGTGAATCTATTATCAAATTCGTAATCAGCGACCCCAAAAACCTAAAATCGGAAATTTTTAAATTATTATTCACACTTATCGACTTTTGGCCAGGGATTATGCCGTTCTGAACCACTGTGCGCCGCCATCTTGCTTTACCTCACGTCAAAAAGTTTCCGTATAGTTCTAGTGTGCTCTTCTGATACGATAATGACGTTGTAAGCTATACTACTTTTTTTTTTTTTTTTTTTTTTACTCACCCTGAAGGGGTGAGGCGGGCTGCTTTAGAACTTGCATTTGCTCTTTTCAGCCTTGAGGGCTGTACCCACACGTGTGGGTTACATCATCTTCATTACATCATATATTTTGCTCAGTGCATTGGTTATATTTTACAATTAATCAAAATTTGTTAAAAAAAATTTTTTATCAGTAATTTCAAGTTAATGATTTATCGCTACTATGTACATTTGGTATTTACTGAGTTACATTTCGTAAAATAATACATATCTTAAGGATTGGGTAGTTTTACATTACTTTACAATGTTTCTTTTTAATAATATTATATCTCTCGAACATGTTATAAGAAGTTTGTATTATATAAAAATAGAATAGGGGTAAGGATGGGATGATGAGGTGTGTTATGTACAAGTGATGTGATGGTGAGTGTTTGTGTGTGTATGTACAGATGAGTGATGCAGTGTGTGTTTGGATATGTGGGTGTTCAATTGTTCCTGATCTCCCTTTTGTTAAGGTGAGCTGGTAGGAGGGCGTTTCTAGTTAGTGGCTCCATGGTGGGAGCTAAGTCGGGGAATTCCAGGGAAGTGTTTTGAGCTACTGTGCGCGCTGGTTCAGTGTATTTGAATCTGGGTAGTATGGTTTGCCTCGGTCTTGTTGTCAAGAGGTCTTCCATGTCGGCTCTTTCGGTTAAAATGTGTCGTCCATAGTTTGCTGGAAGTTTCGTTAGTCGGGTTTGGAGCGGTTTTACTCCTGTGATTTCGTAGACGTCGTCACTGGGTGTGAGTCTTGGAAGTTTGGTGATGCTGCGTAGAATACGTCTTTCTGTTGAGTAAAGTCGTTCGGCTACTGGTGCGTGGATGCCTCCTAGGGGAGCTGCAGCGTATTCTGTTACTGGCCTAACGAATGTCTTGTATGTATTTATGGCAGTCTGGTCGCTGCAGTCATGTAGGCGTTCTTGGACTCGTCTTATTAAGTTTTGTCTCTTTCTAGTTTCGTTGAGTATGTGTGTCAGGCGCGTCTTCCACTTGAGGTGTTTGTCCAATAGTACTCATAAGTATCGTGCTGTGTCATTGAGTCTGAGAGGCGTATTCCACAGGGTGAGTTGTATGTCGTTGCGATGCTGTTGTCTTTTCTTGGTCAGATGTCTGTGCTGGAAGAGTATCGTCTAGGTCTTAGTGGGATTTGGGCGGATTCTCCACTTTGCCATCCATGTCTCTAGTCGTCGGAGGTATGCGGAGGTCTTACGTTGTATAGTAGAGGTTCTTAGTTCTGTGCTCCAATATGCCGTGTCGTCCGCGTATTGTCTCTGTTGGCGTGTTTACTGTGGGAATGTCGACAGTGTACAGCGCGTACAGTAGCGGGGATAGTATTCCTCCTTGTGGGACCCCAGCTTGAGGGGTAAATTCTAGGGATCTGGCGCCGGCCACATGTACTCTACATTGTCTGTTTTCTAGGTGGGTCCGTATTAGTCTGATTGCTTTGGTAGGAAGGCCAATTTTGGTCAGCTTGTAGAGAAGTCCTATGTGCCAGAGTTTGTCAAATACACGCTCGATGTCTAAAAAACAGCGAGCGTGCAATGCCCTTTGTTAAATCCTTTCGTTATGCCGTCAGTTAGTTTTAGGAGGGGGTCGTTTGTCGAGTGATTTTGTCGGAAGCCAGATTGCGTTAGAGGGAGGAGTCCTTTGTGTTCTACGTATTTCCTCAGTCGGTCAGTTAGTATTCGTTCGTAAGTTTTGCCTATTGTGTCTAGGAGGGAAATGGGCCAGTGGGTCAGTTTTTGGTTTTTTCGGTTTTGGTATTAATATGGTTTTGCTTGCTTTCCATTGTGGGGGTATGGTTTCGCGGGTGAGATAGTAGTTGTACATGAGGGAAGGGATTGGTATGAGGACATGTGCTGGGGCTTTCTGTGGGTGGATTCGTTTGATGTCATTCTGTTTGGGGGCTGAGTTCCGGCCTGTGTGTATGCCGTCTAGTATTTCTATACTTCCGCCAGTAGGTGAATTTAGCACATACATTGTCGAATCGTGTTATGTACGGTTAAATTTTACTTACCATCCTTGCGGCCTCACGTGATAACATTAGCAATCATGTGTCGTTGGCATTAGTCAATCGCGTGAAAACGCAAATGTTTTGTCATGAAATTTTCGTTTTACAAGGGCAATTACTTTTACTAAGTGAATCAGGATACTGTCAACCATAGCACAGGAAAAGCGTTATTTATTTACTTCATCGTCTGTACGAAATAGTAATCAAGTCACTATGTGGATTTCAAAGAATATTAACATCATGGCAAAGACTTTCTACGTTTTGTTGATGTTGCCAACATAACCATACGAGGTCGCCGGGATGGTAGGTAAAATGTTACCGTTACGTACAGTTAAACCAGAAGTAGTTATCTGAAAAACACTCAGAAGAATAAAGATCTGTGTTATCCAAGGCAAATAGCACATTTGTAACTGTCATACTATTAGAAGAAAAACCCAAGTTGATCGAAACTGGTATCAGATTAATAAAAACAGTAAACACGAGTCGTTAGTGTATATGTCAAAGCAGACTGTAGATTTCGAAAGAACCCTCAAAGGAATAAAGATAAGTATTATCCACGATAAACAACACTTTTATAATGACCATACTACTGAAGAAAAATCCGAATTGTTAAGAAATTACTAATAACAGCAAATCGATGTAACTCATTGCTGACCGTCTCAAATATCCTCCAGCTGAAAAAATTACAGCCATATAAAACACAAGATTTTCTCATATGTCAAAACTGTAAAGACAGCGTAGTTACGTCTGTTCATCCGTATTTTTACGACTTTTTTCAGTAATAACACACACGACTGCTCACACGTTTTAATATAAAAAGATGGTGACGAGAATTCACTGACACCAATGATACTCTATACGGCATTGCCAGTCTAGTAATGTATGTCAATGGACTGCTGCCTGTCTGTAAATACGACTGCAAAGTTTAGTTAGTGTGTGTTCAGTCGACCACTAAATTAGTAGAAATCAAGCAGACGGGGCGTTGTTAATGTAAGCCGTTCTGATAATAAAAGTAGATTGGAGAGGTGTAAGAAAATAGCGAAGGTTATTAGCCGCGAAATACGATCCGGTTGTACCGCAGACGACATGGAGAAGAAAATTAATTTTTGAAACCAGGGTACCTCATGTTAAACAGCGCCTCATCTACCTCGTGCATTTTTATAAATGTTGTAATTACTTGTGGAAAAATTGTGTTTGTTTCTAGAGTTTATGTCCACATTCGAGCATAATCTGTATATATAAACGAATGTTGTGTTAGTTACACTATTTATAACCAAAGAACGTGTGAACCGATTTGGCTCAAAATTGGTGGGGAGGTAGCTTAGAAGCAGGACATAGGATACTTTTTGTCCCGTTCGACCGCGTTCCCGTGTTACGTGACATAAAACTGAAAGTACGCTTCCAGATCGGATCTTTTTCTAGATTCTCCAAGAATCAGCTTATTCATTCGTTACTGGCCTAGCGACAAAATACGCTGCATCGGAGCAAACAAATACGACAAGGAGGTTAGATTAAAGGGAGACGGCGTTATCAATGCTGAGAATACACGAGGAACATCATCTTCCTCAGTAAATTTAATGAGTCTGAAACTAAATTATTATGCGGATTATCAAAATAATATTATTTACTATGAAGAGAAAACAACTGTTGCCATCTAAAATTTCATTGGCTACCTCAAGCTTTGCCGCGATTGATCGGCTTCATTCCCATGATCCAGCAGCTGTTGCCAACATTGCTATACAACGCCTGTGTCGCAGATTGTAAAATTTTACCGGTATATAACAATGTTGTTAATCGTGTTTCAATTACATTCCTAATAAGAGTTCATTATTCACTTACAGGTCAGGAAACACACAGACGAATATTGCTGCCAATTACAAAAACGATACTATCTGGTTGAGCGAACTAGCCATTTTGGCAGCGAAAAATAAGGAGGTAGACGATTCGAACATAAAAATTCAAAGCCAAATCGCTGGCCAATAACATACATTTATTAATATTGTCTCAAGGAAATGTATTATTGTTGATATTTGCATTCATTTACTTCGATGGTTTCCATTTCCGATCCTGCTGAAGTCGTCAATTATCCAACAAAATTCCTGAATTCATTGGATTTGCTACGAATGCCACCGCACGATTTGCAAAATCAAGGTTGGGTCTTAGAAGCCAACCGAAACTATGCAATGGAACAAGACTCTCTGCGAAGAAGCTGATGAACAATGTGACTGAAGCATCGATAATCACAGGAAAGTTCAAAGGAGAGGATTTTCTGATTCTCAGAATACCACTGATTCCAAACGACTTGCCGTTTCAATTTAAGCGTGTCCAGTTTTCCGTTCGCCTTACATTCGCAATGACGATTAATAAAGCGCGTGACCAGTCGTTGGAAGTTTGTGGATAAATGTTGAATCGCCGTGTTTTTCACATGGGCAGTTTTACGTGACGTGTACGAGAGTTGGTAAATCATCTGCACTGTTCGTTTTCTCTCCGGACGGAAAAACAAAAAATATCGTTCAACAACAAGCGTTACAATGAACGCAACATAAAGAATTCCGAAACGTATTTGTGTTTTAGTTAATTATTTTGTTTCATAAGATTTGATAAAAAATATGATCGCGTAATACCGGCATAAGACCACCCCTGCTGGCAGTCAACGTGCTGATCGATCACGCCAACAAAACTCGACATAGCCATTTATTCCCTTATTGTTTTTGATTTAAAGTATAATAATAATACATCCTTTATAGTTTCAAGAGGTTTACCTCGTCATTTCCTGCTTCCGTGAGCCTAAGCGCCGACACTTTAGGAGACACGCAGTTGGTGCAAAGCGATTCTGGAGTAGTTGGTGTTGTCTAGTAAATCTGCGTGTCATCAGCGATAAGACAATCGACTACCAGCCCGATACGGCGCCAGGGGCAACATCAAGATAACACACTGGCGGCCGTCATCAGACAACAGAGAAAAAAAAAAAGAAAGCAAAGCGAGCGGCCGCACGTCAGAGCCACCTGCCGGCCGGCCTGCAGTAACGAGCAGCGACGCTATCGCGCCCAGATAGCCATCTCGGCTGCCCCCGTGTGGCGGTGGGCGTGTCCCTCCACATGTGGTGACCCGCGCACAGTGCCAGCTGGCGCCCCGCCCACTCCGTGTCCTACACCCACGCAACTGTCGCGGAAAAGCACACACGGCCAGCTCCCAACCAAACCCCCAGATGTCAGACAGACCGGTATCAATCGAATCGTTGCATGTCGATAGCATATTAACCAAAACTCCGATATAATTCCTACTATGTGCTGTCGCTGAGGCGGAACGACTCTGATGTATAGCTTGCAACTGAGTATTGAAGCTTTAAATGTGGCCGTGTCAGACACCGTAATACTCGAGTCGGCCGCTCGTCGCCATAAAAATTTTTAAGTTTGGAAAAAAAAAAAAAAAAAAAAAAAAAAAACGGAATCTTTTCATGTTCTGAATCAAACCTCCAGGTGTCACACAGACCGGTCAGACGAATCGATGGCTTACACTTCATTAGTATTTGATTTCCTGATATGTACTAACGTCGGTAAAATACTGTTATAAAACTCCAGCACTCTTCTACATCAGCTGACTACCGTCGGGATGCCGACTTTTGCATAACTAAGAGTACGACGCCGGTGCTACAACCGATTATGTACGCAGAGGAAGTATCTGGGAGGACTTAGATTTCCTGCGCACCTAGGGGAGACGCCCGCCGGCCGCGGTGGCCGTGGGGACTGAGGCGCTTCAGTCACGGTCTGCACGACCACTACGGTCGGAGGTTCGAATCCCCCCTCGGGCATGGATATTTGTGCCGTCCTTAGTCTTAGTTAGTTCATAAGTAGTTTGTAAGTTTAGGGACTGATGACCCCGTAGTTAAGTCCCATAGACTGTACAAACATTTGAACATTTGGAGACGCCTAGTCAGTGCACATCACGACCACGCGACAACCGTCAACGCGGTCCACTATGAAGACGATGCGAGACACCCGTTTAGAGTGGGGACCGAGAATCCCGGTCGGAACGTCTGAATCCCTCATTCAAACGTTCCGCCGTACTTCCGTACGATTCCACAACCAACACCGTGGCAGCAGGTGAGGCGGAACGACTCTGATGTATAGCTTGCAACTGAGTATTGAAGCTTTAAATGTGGCCGTGTCAGACTCCGTAATCCTCGAGTCGTCAGCTTGTCGCCATACAAATTATTATAAGTTTGAAAAAAAAAAAAAATATTTCCAAGTTCAGAAGTTTCTATTTCAGGTCCTTGCGCATTCAAAGAAGCATAGTCAGAAGAATTTCTTTTATTTAGACTCTCGCTGCTAATCGGATATACTTTTCCAATTACTGTCAAGTTTTAACTGTCAAACTGAAGTTTATACTAGTAAACGTCGTGTTGACCACAGAGATTCTATATATCTTGTCGATAGTAAATCGATCGATGTAGGCGATCGATTAAGAAAGCACTGAAAAATTATCAAAGTCTTCCTTTGACTTAACTGTCAAACATCAATTAAATTCAAATAAAATATCTTCTCAAAAAATCGTAGAAACTTTAACAGGAAATAATTCTCAATTCCTGTTAATGTAATATTTCTGGTAGATCTCTTCAAAATAAATAAATGATGTTGCCGAACACGTAGTTAAAGTTTAAATAAGACTTTTATTACACTTGACATTTACAAGTCGGAAGTCAAGAATGAACTAACATAATGTACTTGCTCATATTTTAGGAAGATTTTGTTGACAATGTAAATAAGGGCGATGATAACCGCAGAGACCATCATCTTCTTGCCTTGTGCCCGTCAACCCGCGACTTGAAGTGACCAGATGTTCTATTCAAATGTTCAAATGTTTGTATAGCTTATGGGACTTAACTACAGGGTCATCAGTCACTAAACTTACAAACTACTTATTAGCTAGCTAATACTAAGGACGGCACAAATATCCATGCCCGAAGGGGGATTCGAACCCCCAACCGCAGTGGCCGTGCGGATCTTGACTGGAGCGCCTCAGTCCCCTCGGCCACCGCGGATGTTCTATTCCTTGAGATTGGCGTCGAAGATGCTGCTCTCGTAGGTTGGATTGCCGTTATAGCACATGAAACATAAAAAACATACTAACTCTTTTAAGAATCATATAACAAAAACATTTACACAGAAAAATCATTTAAACATAAATACAAACACAGTCTGCTACAAAACTGAGCTGATATAAGGTAGTAGCGGAAACAATAATTCGTTCCACTAAATCGCCTAGTCCATAATCTCTATATATGTTCAATTCAATTCATTTATTTGTCTGCAGACAACAGCAAGTTGCATAAGACATCGTCAAATTTTACATACATACATTCATATACATATATTGGTTTCAAACGAATGGACCTTACAAAATACAAAATTTATAGTTTTAGTACATACATGGAAATTTTCGAGGATACATTTTATACAAGGATATAAGTTATGTTTTACATTCACATTTTATACAAGCATTTAGGTTAAATAATATATATTATTTTATGTTCCAAGATCCTGAAATTTGCAGTCAGAAAACTTTTTCGTACTGTAGGAAGCTGTTTGTTTAAGCCATGACTCAACAGTCCTTTCTAATAGAATGGGACCCAGTTCTCTTATACTTTGGGGTAACTTATTATTAAGTTTGCCAGTATGCAAGAAATTCTCTTTTGTTTTAGTTAACCTAGCCCAGGGTATGTTTATTGAAGTCGAGTTTCTTGTGTTGTAATTATGGACATCTGTTCGGATTTCATACTCGTGGCATGTACCAGGGTTTTAAGAATGTAGAGACTCGGAACAATTAGGATTTTATGGTATACAATGTGAGGGCTACAGGAAGCTTAGTTGTTTAAGCCAAAGATACATCTTAATGCCTTTTTTTAACCCTCTGAATACGTCTTGTGCCCCAGCAGAATTTCCCCAAAGCAAAATGCCGTAGTGTAAACGGGTGTGAAAAAATGCATAGTATGCAATTATTAAGGTATCCACACTAAAACAGTTCTTTAGTTTCCTCAAAGATATAACACCCTTGCTAATTTAGAGCATAGCTTTTCTGTATGGGTGCTCCAACACAATTTACTGTCTAGATATATGCCTAGTAGTTTTACCGGATTTTTGAGGTCACATAGCTCCTCATCAAGATTTCTCAGTGAGAAGAGGATTTGCTCGGTTTTGCTGTTCTTCAGCTTCAGCATATTTCTTTGGAACCATTCAGTTGCATTTTTCATCATGTCCCGACAGATAGATTGACTGACTGAGTGACTCATCATAGCCCAGACCAAACCACTGAAGATATTTGTAGACGGTGTTGATCTTACTCTGCAGGCGTCATTTAAGAAGCGATTTTTCGATATTCCGTCCGTAAGGGGGTGAAATAGGGGATGAATTTTTATTTTTTTATTTTTTTTTATTTTTTTTTAAAGGTGCTATTTAGGCAATTTTGAAGCTAGAACTACAGAATTTCGGATTTTAATTCAGGGTTCGAATTTAAAAGACGTGTTGCGGTATTTTTTGAAATTCAACTAATAAGAGGGTAAAATAGGGGACGCAAAAAATTGATTTTCTAAAATATGTTGCTGTTAACTCAAATTTTAAGCTACAACTACGAAACTTCGGATATGGAATCTTTGTCAGGATTAAAAAACCACGAGTTTCAGTAGCATATTTTTGGAAATTCAACAAGTAAGAGGGTAAAATAGGGGATGAAAAATTCTTTTTGAAAACACGTTGCTATTCAGACAATTCTGAAGCTAGAGCTCCAAAAATTGATATTTGTATTGTTGGTTCGAATTTAAAAAATACGTGTGTCGTTGTTTTAAACGTGCGCTTATAACCCAAGCGAAAAAAATCTTTCCCAGAGATACTACGTGTTGGCATTCGGCAAAGATTTAAAACGTTCATGCAGAACGGACACAGTCTAACATGTACAGTCACGACACTTCCGCAGATTTTTGTTATACACTGCGACAGCAGCGCTCCAAGCGGAGGGCAAGCTACTTTTATGAATACGATAGTGGATGAGTGCGAATAGTATCGTTTATATTGATTTTAACACATTTTTTCATTAGGGATCGTATGTAATATCATAAAATAGGTAATAACTTAAAATAGCTCCACCTTTGTGTTTCTTAGGTTTCCTAAGATCCCTGACAAGGTTGGAAACGGTACATTGCGGCACAGTTTATTTACTGTTATCTTGTAACCCACAGGGCTATACTGAATAATTTAATTTACTATTAAATAGAAAAATGGCTTGCAAGCACCGAATACCCGCCCTTTGGCAGAAAGACGTATTTTTTCTTCTCAAGAACGTTAACGTATCTTCATTCCAATTCCAGTGAAATCAGTGAGGGTGGAACGTAGTAAATGAATATAGAATGCAATAACTACAGTATTTAACGCACCAAATCAGCCACCACAACTGTAGCTGAAGGAAAACATCAGAAACGTGACAAGAAAACTGAAAAATCAGTCAAACCGTATTCAACAAAGAAGAACCCAATTCCACAATTGTTGCTACAGCTGAACCACAAACGGCAAGAATCTTCAAGACATTATCTTCTTAAGCTAAAGTAATCACACTCAAAAGAATATGCGCTTATAATAAAGATGTGCGAATCATTAGACTCAATACCAAAATGGTACGTGTCAAAAAACTCTTTGTCATAGTAAGAACAGACGAAAATAGAAATATATGTTTATATTCCACTTACTTACATTCTACTTACTTTATATTCCACTTACTTTCAGCGGAATAAGCTGCAAATATACACATATTCGTAAGTATTGTTCATGACGAAGTTCTTCGTTATACCACTGAATCAGTTAAGTTGGACTGTTTTTACATTAATTTCCGAATTAAGTATGTCTTTTGATATGTTACTAATGCTTGTAACACAAAAATTATATTAACTACTTCGTTAATTACGTACACAAATAATTATAAACAAACATCACTCTTTCGACGGCTTACCCACCACTAGGAGCGCTAGTGTCGTTGAACTGTCAGTTGGTAACAACATTCACAGCAGTGAGTGTCGCGACTGTATATGTTAGACTGTGGTACGGATGTAGAGATGTCAGCAGACGACTTTGTTCTGAGTATTTTGTATACAGTTGCAACAGAAATTAAATTTATCCTTTTAGGATCTTAGTTAAACATACACACTGTAATCGTGACATATTCAGAAACAAACTACCAAATATTGGTGACAAGTAAGGAAAAACTGTCTAAGCACACTCTCAGGAATCGAGATATATTCGAAATTAAGCAGAAAAATATTGGGGAGAAACAAGAAATATCAGCCTTTCCATACCCGCGGAAATCACGAGATATTCGGAAATAAATAGCCAAATCTTTCTGACTAGCGGATAGTGTTGGCCTAAATGTCATTGATACTCATTTCACTTACTGTACCAGCAATTTAAACGTTCCCATAGTTTTGTCTCCAAACATATTCTCAAAAACCGCAACATACATGGAACAAAGTCAAATATTTGTGAGAAGGAAGAACACAAATGTCATTGCTGATCGTACCACTTGCAGCAGTAATTTCATTCTCCGTTCTTCAGTCACATATAAATCATCAAAACGATATTACTAACTCACGAGACAGCACATAAGGGTACTGAATAACATAATACTATTGTATGAATAAGAAAATCCCACAAAGTGTTGTGGATAAATAACTCCTACAATGTGTTACAAACGATAAGATTAAAAAAAATATTTTTATTGGGACGAGGAACTGAACACACAACCTCTTGCGTAATCCACCACTATACCCACTACGCTACATACAGCAACTCCACACGATTTGCCCCTTTATGATTTATATACCAATTCCTAATGTTTGTTTCTCAATGTTAATATGATTTTAATTACATTTAGTTATAATAAATTGATCCAGAGATGATTTTTTAATTCATCTTTAATTCGCTGTAGCCCTGAAACGGTTTACTGCGAGTTATAAAACCAAAACTATGAGGTATACGGCAAATCAAGATGGCGTCTGTGACATGGAAGGAACAAGTGAATATCGTTTTCACGTCACTTTCCAAAGTCGTCGTTCATTGACTAATATAACAGCGAATTTCATTGGAGGGAAAGAAATTTTTGCTTGGGATATAAGAATTTTGTTTTAATGGGACATACACCATAGGTCTCCGTGCGTAGAGCTCACATTCTCGAAGACGACTTCGAACAGCTTGACACTGCGCGTCCTGTTGCTGCCTGGAGGGTGCGTTGCAGATAAGTTGCATTCATCCTCCTGTCTCGATGGGCTGCTAACCGGAGATAACGGCCATCTCTTGCTAAAGTTATCATTGGACGATGTTGGCCTTGCATTCTTTTAACGTTTCCTTTTGTCTGAAATCGGTCCACGTCATGGATATTATACTTTGGCTTTGTGTCTGTCCCGCTTCCAATCTTCGTATGGATCTCTATGCCATAGCTTCGGGTAAGCCACGTTGTTGTTGCATTGTGCTACCTGCTCACTGCACTATCTGAACCCAACTGCTTGTGTAATTCGTTTGGTAGGATAAACATACGTCAACATTAAGCCACTGTGTAGCTTAGGGAAAGTTGGGTGAAGCCTTAGCTGTGGCTGAATAAAACAAATGGGAAAATTACCGTTTCAAGAGTCTCCGAGAATCATTATTCCCTGATAGGCAACTCACCTACAGATCTTCTGTTCCAGGCGGTCTGACTTGGTCTCTTACAGCAGGGGTTTCAGCCCCTGCTAAAAGGTTTACAAAAACGGACAGTAAGGAAAGCTACAGAAAAATGAAAGTTGGGATAGTCAGTCGAAACATATATTAAAATCAAAGCACATATAGGGGAGGTATCCCTGTCACAAATTTCCATAAACCCTCACACACTGAAGGCAGCCACAAGGCGTGCAATAGTCTTGTTGCAAAGTAGATACAAGAGTAAGAATTTAAATAAGAGACAGTCCTCAGAGTGAGTTTAAGACGAAAGGAGGAAACTAGCCATGAGTTCGCACACGATCTCAAGAAAAGGGGTCGGACCTAGGCATGGAACATGCTACACGCCGCGGTGGAGTAGCCGAGCGGTCTAAGGCGCCTCGCTGCGGAGCGCGCAGTTGCTCGCCGCCGGAGGTTCGAGTCCTCCCTGGGGCAAGGGGGTGTGCGTGTGTGTGTGTTGCCCTTAGGTTAGTTTACCTTAGTTTAAGTAGATTGTAAGCTGATGACCACGCAGTTTGCTCCGATAGATTTACGAACATTTGAACATTTGGAACATGCTACATACCAGAGTAGCAGCTCTCGAAAAGTCGGTGCAAATGCAGAAGTGAGGCGATCGCGACCACGGTAAGGTAAGGGGAAGCACGCGTCAGTAAACGGCGGTAACTGCCGCACGCTGACCTCCCGATGTCGACACTTCCAGGAACTGCAACCGAATGGGCTTGGGAGCTGCTCTCCAGACTATTTAAAGAAGTGACCAATGTATTCATGAATACCTCCGTGGTTGGCGAAAAGGTCCCTGTAGTCAACCTAACAGAGGAGGGAGAACTCAGCCGTTACCTGAAAAGCATTCTTGAAAAAGAGAAATTTGTTAACATCGAATATTGATTTAAGCCTAAGGAAGTCCTTTCTGAAGGCATTTGTGTGGAGTGTTGTATGGGAGTGAAACATGGACGATAAACAGTGCGGACAGGAAGAGGATTGAGGCTTTTGAAATATGGTGCTACAGAAGAATGCTGAAGATTGGGTGGGTGGATCGCGTAACTAATGAGGAGGTACTGAGCAGCATTGGGGAGAAAAGAAATTTTTGGCATACCTTGATTAAAAGAAGGGATAGATTGGTGGCACACATTCTTAGGCATCAAGGAATTGTGAATTTAGCATTGGAGGGAAGTGTGTGGGGTAAAAACCGCAGAGGAAGACCAAGAGATGGATACAGTAAGCAGATTCAGACAGATGTAGGTTGCCGTTCTTATGTGAGTTGAAGAGGCTTGCTCAGGATAGAGTTATGTGGAGAGCTGCATCAAATCAGTCTCCGGACTGAAGACCACAACAACAACAACCTATGTTGTGGCTGCCGGCAGCGGCGGAATTCCAACAGTCATTTTGGGTGAGCTGAAGTGTTGCGTATTCGCAGGACGCGAAAACTCCTCTCCCTCCGCCACAGCGTGCTACAGCGACGGTTTGAAATAACTGCCGAAGAGAAAATAAACAAGATTTCGCCATATTGGCCATTTCGCTGTATTAATTAAATGTGCAGTGCCAAAATTATGCTGCTCCCCCAACCGATGCTCCTCTACAGTATATCATTTGTGTCTGTGGGCCTGGGAAAATTAGTTTTGTGCCTATAATCGTGCGATGAAATTTTAATGATTATTAATTAACTAATTATCCAGTCTGATTGTGTAATCAATAAATTCGGGATTTTATCTGGATTCCGGATTTGTAATTAAATTTAACGTATTATTTTTATAAATCACTCTTCCTTTGTCTGAGGATTGGCCTGACAGTTTCTGTGGCTTTGTCATGTGTCTTTTAGCGTTACCAGAATACAGTGTGTTTACCACTCTGCAGAAAATTATTGTTATTACCACTCTCTCTGTTTCCGTAATGTTTCCACTCCGCAGAACCGGCAGAAAGACGTCGATCCATTTGCCGATGACAATAGTTCGTTGTTGTTGTTGTGGTCTTCAGTCCGCAGATTGGTTTGATGCAGCTCTCCACGCTACTCTGTCTTGTGCAAGTCTCTTCATCTGAGAATACATGCCACAAACTACATCCTTTTGAATCTGCTAACTGTATTCATCCCTCAGTCTCCCTCTACGATTTTTAAACCACACACTTCCTTCTAATGCTACGATGACAATTCCTTGATGTCTCAGAATGTGTCCCACCAATCTACCCTTCTCTTAGTCAGGATATGCCAGAAACTCCTTTTCTTCCCGATTTGGTTAAGCACCTCCTCATTAGTTACGTGATCTACCCATCTAATTTTCATCATTCTCTTGTAGCACCATATTTCAAAAGCTTCTATCATCTTTTTGTCTGAACGTCTTATCGTCCACGTTTCACTCCCATACAATGCTGCACTCCAGACAAATACTTTCAGAAAGGATTTCCTAATATTTAAATTAATATTGGATTTAAACAAATTTCGCTTCTTTAGAAATGCTTTCCTTCCCATAGCCATTCTGCATTTTATATTTTCTCTACTTCGGCCATCAGAAGTTATTTTGCTACCCAAATAACAAAATTTATCTACTACTTTTATTGCCTCATTACCTAATCTAATTCCTTCAGCCTCGCCTGACTTTCTGACGCTACATTCTATTATCCTTGTCTTACTCGTGTTGATGTTCATCCTATATCCTCTTTTCAAGACACTGTCCATTCCATTCAATTGCTCTTCTAGATCTTTTGCGGTCTCTGACAGAATTACTACGTCATCGACAAACCGCAATGTTTTTATTTCTTCTCCCTGCACTTTAAGAAAAATGTTATAATCTCCATTCCAAAGAAAGCAGGTGCAGACAGGTGTGAAAACTACAGGACCATCAGTTTAATAAGTCATGGTTGCAAAATATTAACACGAATTATCTACAGGAGAATGGAAAAGCTGATAGAAACCGACCTCGGGGAAGATCAGTTTGGGTTAAGGAGAAATGTAGGAACACGGGAGACAATACTCACTTTACGGCTTATCCTAGAAGATAGATTAAGAAAAGGCAAACCTACATTTCTAGCTTTTGTAGATTTGGAGAAAGCGTTTGACAATGTTGACTGGAATACACTCTTCCAAATTCTGAAGTCAGCAGGGGTAAAATACAGGGAAAGGAGAGTTATTTACAACTTGTACAAAAGCCAGACCGCAGTTATTAGACTCGAAGGGCATGAAAGGGAAGCATCAGTTGGGAAGGGAGTAAGACAGGGTTGTAGCCTTTCTTCAATGTTATTCAATTTGTACATCGAGCAGGCGGTGAAGGAAAGCAAGGAAAAATTTGGAATAGGGATTAAAGTTCAGGGGGAAGAAATAAAAACATTGCGTTTTGCCGATGACATAGTAGTTCTGTCAGATACAGCAAAGGACCTGGAAGAACAATTGAACGGAATGGACAGAGTGCTGAAAGGTGCATATAAGATGAACATTAACAAGAGCAAAACTAGGGTAATGGAGTGCAGTCTAAGAAAATCAGATGATGCTGAAGGAATTAGATTGGGAAACGAAGCAATAAAGGAGGTAGATGAGTTTTGTTACTTGGGCAGTAAAATAACAAATGATGGTCGCAGTACAGAGGATATAAAATGCAGAATGGCAATGGGAAGAAAAGCATTTTTGAAAAAGAGAAATTTGCTAACATCGAATATTAATTTAAGGGTAAGGAAGTCTTTTCTGAAGGCATTTGTATGGAGTGTTGCCTTGTATGGGAGTGAGACATGGACGATAAACAGTGCGGACAGGAAGAGAATAGAGGCTTTTGAAATATGGTGCTACAGAAGAATGCTGAAGATTAGGTGGGTGGATCGCGTAACTAATGAGGGGGTACTGAACAGAATTGGGGAGAAAAGAAATTTCTGGCATACCTTGACTAAAAGAAGGGATAGATTGGTCGGACACATTCTTAGACATCAAGGAATTGTGAATTTAGCGTTGGAGGGAAGTGTGTGGGGTAAAAATTGCAGAGGAAGACCAAGAGATGGATACAGTAAGCAGATTCAGACAGATGTTGGTTGCCGTTCTTATGTGGAGATGAAAAGGCTTCCTCAGGATAGGGTATTGTGCAGAGCTGCATCAAACCAGTCTCCGGACTGAAGACCACAACAACAATAACCTGCACTTTAATGCCCTCTCCAAATTTCTCCTTCCATTCCATTACTGCCAGTTCATCGTACAGAATGAACAACATTGGGGAAAGGCTACAACCCTGTCTTACTCCCTTCTCAACCTCTGCATCCCTTTCTTGCCCTTCACCTGTAATAACTGCTGTCTGGTTTTTGTATAGGCTGAATATAACTCTTTGCTCCCTTTCTTTTACCCCAGATACCTTTAGAATTTGAAATAGTGTATTCTAGTCGACATTGTCGAAGGCTTTCTCCAAATCAAAGAGGTAAAGCAGTCAACAATGCGACGATCGGTTTGAACACAGTGCTTTACTAGGCATGCTTCTGTTTGGGGGTGGTATGCCATTCCCTTCCTCTGACCTTCGAACGGACTTACCCAGCGAAATATTGGGGGACCTACGGTTTAACTTGGGTTCCGAACCACGGCGCTACTCGATATTTTTCACATCAGGAACCCTGCCACAGGTGAAAGAAGCGGAAAGTGACTGATAAAAATCCTAGGACCTGGCGGGGATCGAACCCGCGACCTTTGGATTTCTAGCCTCGCACTCTGCCACTGTGCTACCGAGCCGCATTTCGAAATCTACAAATGCTAAAGCCGGCCGCCGTGGCCGAGGGGACTAAGGCGCTCCAGTCACGGTCTGCACGGCCACTACGGTCGGGGGTTCGAATCCACCCTCGGGCATGGATATTTGTGCCGTCCTAGTTCGTAAGTAGTTCATAAGTAGTTTGTAAGTTTAGGGACTGATGACCCCGTAGTTAAGTCCCATAGACTTTACAAACATTTGAACATTTACAAATGCTAAAAACGTAGGTTTGCCTTTCCTTAGCCTATCTCCTAACAATGAGACGGCATAACCGTGGGGTCGGGGATTTGTGTGAAATTTTGTGTGGTGAAAGAGGACCCCTGACTCCTCACGAGGTTAAAATATTAGGACGCACTACTTGGAAAATCCCGAGAAAAATCGATCCGAAGTTTCTTAAGTGTCTAATGAGTATAAAATGTTAGTCCATTGCCAAGTCGCCGTGTAGCCTAGATGGTTAGGGCTCGGACACTTACGCCAGAGGTCTCGGGCTCGATTCCACCTCCGGCACTTCTTTTTTTTCTTCTGTTTCATTTTCTTTTGTTATTCCACCAATTATTCAGAAAGTTTCCCAAACCTACATTATTTTTAACAAATCAGTACATTATTGAATAAAAAATATTTTATTTTTGTCCAACAACACAATTCATGGCGGTGGGTTTCCCATTTTTCATTGTAACGTGTATGAGGAGAAACATTGGGTTTTTAATCAGAATAACAAAGTCGATTGGGAACATTCAATTTTTATACATATAATAATTATAAACAAGAACCGCAGAGGTAATTATCGTAAAAACAAACAAAGCAATAATTCCAGGTGAGCCAGCAACTTCTTCAGTCGACATGTTTAACCACGGATCGGAATAACACCTTGAATTTTGAAACAGGCCCGTCTACTCACGATGAAATCGAAAAACAAACTGGTGTTTACTTGTCAAGGCTCGCGCACAGTCCTATGCGCAGATGACCGTTATAATCCCAAAGGGACCCTCACAAAGCCCCTTTAAACCTTGAAATATACGAAATAGAACAACGTGCACGAATATTTTTACGGTCTTGAGCTAAAATAACATTTCAAAAATTATGTAAATTTGAGAAACTTTTTGAATAATTGGTGGAATAACAAAAGAAAATGAAACAAGGGAAAAGAAAGTGCTGGAGGAGGAATCGAACCCTGTGGTGTCGCACAAGTCTAAAGTGCGCGCCACGTACTTTCGCCGCACGCCGCCATGCACGCACGGCGCGGCGTTTTTACGGCGTCAGCCACGAGCGCCCTCTGCTACAACTCCGCTCGTGGCCACCACTGAACTCGATAGGCCACTTGAGAATCAGATAGGTACCAGTTAAGACTTGGCTATCGGATAGGCACTGGGAATCATCAGTAGGCAGGCCTCTATGTAAACTATGTATCAACATTCTACTAGTCTGCTGCTCTCCAAGTTCATATATTTCTATGAAATATATGTCTTATACTAATCTAATTTAGTGTTTCTAGTTTCTGCTGTCCCACTGGCTGGTCACCTCCGTACCTGCACGCGCGTGCATCCTATTTTCCTGTGTCGGTCTCTCTCTACTCGGCCACCGACACCCAGGACAACCGGCGGAAACGAGACACAAAAGTGGCGACGAGGATGGGACACAAAAAAAACCCGACCCCTCTGGCGTAAGAGTCCGAGTCCTAACTATTTAGGCCAGACGGCAATAGAATAATATTATATACTCATAAGTCACCTAAGAAACTTCGGATCGATTTTTCTCGGGATTTTCCGGGTAGTGCGTCGTAATATTTTAACCATGTGAGGTGTGAGGGGACCTCTTTCAACAAACAACAAACAAAATTTCGGACAAATCCCCGACCCGACGGTCGTGCCGTCTACTTGTAAGATAAGTCGTAATGTGAGTATTGCGTCCTGTGTTCCTACATTTATCCTAAATCTAAACTCATCTTCCACGAGATCAGATTCCACAAGTTTTTCCATTCGTTTGTAAATAACTGATGTTAGTATTTTGGATATATGTCTTACTAGCTGAACCCCCGCTGCTTCGCATACGTAGGCTGGTTGGTCTGCACCAGTTGTTTCTTTTTAATCCTGATGAAGAATCCATATCTTAAGTTTCGTATTTATAGCTTGAAATTTGAGTTAACAGCAACATATTTTTGAAAATCAATTTTTCCGTCTTCTATTTTACCCCCTTATTGGTTGAATTTCAAAAAATGCCAAAACACGTATCTTTTAAATTCGAACCCCGAATCCAAATCCAAAAATTTGTAGTTCTAACTTCAAAATTGCGTAAATAGCAACATTTTTCGAAAAACACCCCCTCTCCAATTTAACCCCGTTGATGGTTGAATTTCCAAAAATACCGAAACACGTATTTTTTAACGTCTAACCAACTATACAAATATCAATTTTTGCAGCTCTAGCTTCAAAATTGTATCAATAGCAACGTGTTTTCAAAAATGTTCAAATGTTTGTAAAGCTTATGGGACTTAACTACGGGGTCATCAGTCCCTAAACTTACAAACTACTTATGAACTACTTACGAACTAGGACGGCACAAATATCCATGCCCGAGGGGGTATTCGAACCCCCGACCGTAGTGGCCGTGCAGACCGTGACTGGGGCGCCTCAGTCTCCTCGGCCACCGCGGCCGGCAACGTGTTTTCAAAAAGAATTTTTGATCCTCTATTTAACCCTCTTACTTGTTGAATTTCCAAAAGTACTAAAAATCATGAATTTTTAATCCTGACCAAGATTCCCTATCCGAAGTTTCGTAGTTGTAGCTTAAAATTTGTGTTAACAGCAACATATTTTTGAAAATCAATTTTTTGCGTCACCTATTTTACCCCCTTTTTCGTCGAATTTCAAAAAATGCCGAAACACGTGTCTTTTAAATTCGAACCCTGAATTAAAATCCGAAGTTTCGTAGTTCTAGCTTCAAAATTGACTAAATAGCAACGTATTTTCAAAAAACGTTTCATCCCCTATTTCACCCCCTTACGGACGGATTATCGAAAAATCGCTTCTTAAATGACGCCTACAGAGTAAGATCAACACCCCCCACAAATTTCAAGTTTCTATCTTCAGTGGTTTGGGCTGGGCGATGACGAGTCAGTCAGTTAGTCAGTCAGTCAATCGGGACACTTCCTTTTATATATAGAGATTAAACTGGTAATTCCGTAATTTTCACATTTGTCTGCACTTGCTTTCTTTGGAATTGGGATTGGAATAGTTGGACAGTAGTTGAGAACCTGATCCCCTAATTGTTGTGACCAGTGTAGATTTTAGCGGCGTTCACGGGGTTAGGGCTGTGCCGCGGTCGGCCGGCAGGTGGTTGACAGCAGAAGCACGGCGCGGCGGCTGCACGCACGGCTGCGCAGCGCGGGGCGGCAATTAGGGCTGCTTTGTGCCGTGACGCAAGCGCCGCCACGCCACGCACCGCCGTTTAGGCGTGCGAAGCCGCGCACGTGGCCGTTGCCCGCCCCAACCCAACACAAACACGACGACAAATGACTGCCAGCAGGTGGCCCGGGAAATATCGACTCCTGCCCGCCCATTTGCCGATAGCCGCTACACTCGTCTCCAGTGGCGGCGCGACCTATGTGTTCATTGATTCAGTGAAACCCCGGGAAAAAGCTCGGAGTGAAAAAGAAAGTCATCATCATCATAATTTTCCAACTCCAGTTTCCCGGGTGTGGTGTACAAGCGCTCGTCATCTCCTCCTGTCTTCATACATCTTCTGTTCCAGAATGTCTTCCCATTTGTGCCTTTCCTTGGTCTTCCCCGTGGTCTTCTTCCTATGAGGTTGAGGTTGAAATACTTTTTAGCAGGTCTTTCACTATTCATTCTCATTAAGTGCCCATACCACTGAAGTCTACGTTTCCTTATGATGCTGGTGACAGGCACCTCAATACCAGCTACTTTTCTATTTGAACTATATACAGAAAACAGTCTTGATCACAGAGATTGATGGTTTTAATTAACCAGTTTCAACCTGATGTAGGTCATCTTCGGACTACAAGTAGCCCATATGGCCAGTGCTGTGCTCGGCTGGGCTGGGCTGGGCTGTCCTGGACTGGTAACTATTCACCTACTGGCTGACCTACTGGCAGCAGAACAGTCCAGGACAGCCCAGCCCAGCCCAGCCGAGCTCAGCACTGGCCATATGGACTGTGTATAATTCTGAAGATGACCTACATCAGGTTGAAACTGGTTAATTAAAACTATCAATCTCTGCGATCAAGACTGTTTTCTGTATATTGTTCATATCAAATAGATCGCTGTTTTTCGTCTCCGACAATGTTGTCAAAATTAATACTTTTCTATTTACCTGTCTGGTTGTTTGATTCATAGTTCTAACGTATCTCATTTCCATTGCCTGAATTCTACTGAGGTCTCTCGTTAGTAGGGTACATGTTTCTAAGCCGTATGTAAGGACTGGAACGAAGTAGGTATGGTACATGGTTGCTTTTGCTTTTTGTGGCATTTTTATCATCCCAGAGAATATTTCTTATTTGATTGTAAAAACTGGATGCTTTCTGTGTTCTGCTGAGTATTTCCTGCTTAACGGTGTTGTCTTTAGAGATCATACTTCCTATGTATTTGAAATAAGAAACAGATTCTACTTTGGCTCCATCTAGAAATATATTTGATGTTGTTACTTGCCTGTTGATGGTCATTTCTACTGTCTTTGTTTTACTTACCTTTAGCAAAATGTTCAAATGTTTGTAGAGTCTATGGGACTTAACTACGAGGCCATCAGTCCCTAAACTTACAAACTACTTATGAACTACTTACAACTAAAGACGGCACAAATATCCATGCCCGAGGGGGGATTCGAACCCCCGGCCGTAGTGGCCGTGCAGACCGTGACTGGAGCGCCTCAGTCTCCTCGGCCACCGCGGCCGGCACTTACCTTTAGCCCAAAATTTTTGAATGTGTTGTTCCAGTCATTCAGTTTCCTCTGTGCTTCACCGTCTGTCTCTCCCCATATCATCAAATCATCGGCAAAAACAAGGACATTACGTTCGCTGTCTATTTTCTTGATACATTTTATAATTTTGTCCATTACTATTACAAATAGGAGTGGTGATAGGGCACTTCCTTGCTGGACACCTCTCTTTGTTTCCAACCATTCTGATCGTCCGTTGCTTATTTGGACACAGCTATAACACTTTTGGTATAGCATTTTGACTTTATCAATCAGATACTTTGGCACCTTTAGGTTTTCCAAACATTCTCATATCTTGCTTCGAAGAACACTGTCATATAGTTTTTCGATGTCTACATATATATTCCTAGTACTTTTCTGTTAGAATTATTATTGCAAAAATAAGATCCATAGTACCTCGGTCTTTCCTGAATTCATGTTGTTCTTCTTCAAGCATGGGTTCAACTAGCTTTCTAAGTCTTCCTTCTATGATCTTTTCTAACAGCTTCAGAGTGTGGGACAGCAGCGTGATGCCTCTGTAGTTTCCACATTTTCGCCGATTGCCCTTTTTAAACAGAAGGATGATGACTCCTTTAGTACAATCTTCTGGGGTTTTGTTTTCTTCTCAAATCACTGATAACACTCTGTGAAGCCAATTTAAGCCTGTTGTTCCTGCTGCCTTTATCATGTCTGAGCTGAGCTCATCAAAGCCTGTTGACTTTCCATTTCGCATGCTCTTTAATGCTATTTCTACCTCACGCCGTGTTAATGGGTGTCCATTGGTTTGGGCTACATTAATAACTCTACACACATTGATGGTGGTGTTGTCACAATCTCCATTTAGCAGCATGCTGACGTGCTTTTTCATTTCATCCCTGATCCCTTCCTCTGTTTGTATTAAGTACCGTCATCTGTTTCCAGTACAAGGATATTTACATATTCATTTCGTTTGTTCTTTAGTATTTTGTAGAGTAATTTTCTACTGCCCTGACAGTCTTCCTCTATCCTTATGGTAAAGTCCTCCCAGCACTTTTTCTTTTATTACTGGGTAACTCTTTTGCAGCTAGCTTCTTTCTGCGGTAGTCCTGTGTTAGATAAAAAAGAAAGTAAATAAATAAAATAAAAAGTGTTTTTAACTATCATTCTTCGTTTCTTTCTTCTATCAGATCATTTTTATTGCATGAGAACAGTTTTACGTTGCGGAGACAGCACGTATACGAGTCGTAGCGTGGCCTCTTAATATAGGCGGCAGTGGTCACAGCGTCGCAATGTGCATGCGCGGCTGAGGTTCAAATTCTCTTCTGAACCCCCTGGAGGCAGCATATTGGCGCTCCCGCGGCAGGGTGAGGCGAGGAAAAACGCCGGTTTTAAGATTGGCGTTGGAGCTGGTAGAGACGCCAGCTCCTGGCTACTCGAAGATTGAAGATTCGTCAAAAACATGCCATATTTAGTGAAATATCTTATAACTATAAAGTAAAGACTTCTCAACTGTAAAAGACTTCAGAAAATCCGATCATGAATAATAATGAAGTCACTACTCTCCACCGAGCAAGAATAGCCATACGGTAAGTGGCGTCGCGTTGCGACTCTAAGGTAGTGGGTTAGAGAACGACTGAAAGCAATTTTTATAAAACCCAATCTTCTTTTTAACAGATACAGGAACAACAATGACTTTTGTATTCGTACTTTCCAGTTGTCACATACGGGAAACAAAAGCTAGTAACAAAATGCCTTTCCTGGCCTTCAAAGTAATCGCAATTGGATACAATACACTTCTGACATTGGTTGTACAGCTGTTGGAAACTGTCAGCAAACGCTTCTTGTGGAATCACTCGAAGCACTGAGGTAATGCGTTGGTGGATCTCCGCAACCGTTTCTGAACTCCTCTGCTGTTTCTCAATACTTCTCAATTATCTACTACAAAATTGAAACTACACACTTCAATTTATTAATTAGCTTAGTAAGAAAATCATTTAACGTTTCATCTGTTCTCAACTTGGATACTCGGATTTTACTCACTTGGGTAGGACCCTGACAAAGTAAATAATAGGGATAAACAAGGGTATCACAAAATTTAGTTCAATTAATTTATTATTGAAACAAGTCAGTATATATTTGACTGATCCATTCGTTCTACAATTTTAAAAGTACATAACCTTGACAAGTATCCCGTGCCTGCGGACGAATAGTTCCGTGGTTACAGAACTATAGGCGAATCGTCGTCAATCGTGGCTCTAGCTGTGTTGTACTGTATTTACATTGTGCCCATTATTCAATGACACGATGTAACAGATAGTCAACCAGCATCTGAGGCTAATTTTTGGAAACTCTTGATAAAACTGCAAGTCTCCGCTTTGCTGCCTTTCTCACGTATCGCCTCATACGTGATGACTCACTGGCTGTCTCCTCTCGACTCTGTCGTATAAGCCACACTCTGTCCGTATCCTTTCCCCTCTTCTTAAGCACCAAAACTTGGCGTCTTCCACGTCAGCAACGAGGAAGTACCAATGGTTTTACATTATACATGTCTTATTACATGTCCTGCATTTGGACCAGACTTTTTTTTACATTTATAACAAAAAATATTATCAAAATACTGTACAATCAAGATACACAAAAATCATTTTCAACTCAAAAAAAAAAAAAAAAAAAAAAAAAAAAAAAAAAAAAAAAAGAATCCAGTTAAGTTATAATACAACACACACACATACACGCACCACATCTCACGACAATAAGGCCGGATCCACTCATTGGACCCAACGTTGGCGCCAACAGTGTTCTTCCAATGTGTGGATCGGTGAAATAACGTTGGAGCCAATGTTGGCGCCAACGTTGGTACGGCTCCGTTGCTTGTCGGTATTTCGACCAAACATCAAAGGACGTTGGGCAAATATGGCTACGTCGTCCACACATTGGCGCCAACGTTTCATTGTGTCTTTGTCGTCTACTCCTCTCTAAACTGTTTCTTTCTTCGTTCGTTCTTCGTCACTGTTTTAAAGTTTCGAAATCTCTTTGGAAATATTATAACTGTATCAGAAAGTAATTCATTTGTGAAAGAAACCCCAAAAAACGAAATGCCACAGCAAAACTTAGGCGTGAACTGTGAAATTAAAAACTTTCTAGACTTTCAACACACTCCATTACTGAATTTAATTTTTAAAATTAACAGTACAGTACTTAATATTTCCTGTCAAGTTTTAAATACCGTTTTGCAAACTTCAAGCACTACTAGTGATATCAATTACATGGTTATTTAAAAAGGTAAGTGTAGGCTTCTAATATTGTCTCCTTTAGCAAGAAATCGAAGCGTAATACCAAAAGAATAGCATCCCTGCAAAACATCTCTTTCTTTTTTTTTATTTTCAACCATTTAAAGTAGCAGATCTAAGTTTTTATAATGTGTATCGTTTACTGGTAGCATATTTTAAAAAATTAATGATTTCGTACCGTAATTAATGTTCGGGAGGAAGTGATACAATACCCCATCATATTTTACGTATGTTTCCCACTTTGATTTACAATGACAATATGTAATTATTCACACTCAAAAGCGTTAATGCATTGGCCGCGATTTGTACGTCAGATATGTTTTCGTTGGCTCTCAACGAATTCAACTGAATATTGGCTCCAATGTGTGGACGCTGTCTCAAAAATGTTGGCCAATGTTGGCGCCAGCGTTGGTACCAATGTGTGGACGCGGGGTAATTCACGAGTGATATCTCAAAGTTTTACATATCGATTAAAAAAAAAAAATGGATTTTACATCGTCACCAGTCATGATTCTCCTAAGGATCATTTCGTTCTCATTTGTGCGGTATAAATATTATTCAGATATTTCTAGGCGATGGTCATTGTGTTCTTGACTCATGAGGCGTGGGACGAACTCGGTGACAACACGATACATTCCAAAATACATGACGTGTACCATCTGAAATGTTACAAATGTTCAAATGTGTGTATAGCTTATGGGACTTAACTACGGGGTCATCAGTCCCTAAACTTACAAACTACTTATGAACTAGCTAATACTAAGGACGGCACAAATATCCATGCCCGAGGGGGGGGGGGGGATTCGAACCCCCGACCGTAGTGGCCGTGCAGACCGTGACTGGAGCGCCTCAGTCCCCTCGGCCACCGCGGCCGGCGAAATGTTACATTCTTCTGCAATATCTCGGACAATTATTCTTCCATGGGGACGCACAATTTCGTTGAAGATCCTGACATGAGCATCGTCGGTAGACGTCGAAGGGCGTTCTGGACGATGTTCATCTTTAACTTCCGTGGGCCATTTTCAAACCGCATCAACCATTCCTAACACCGAGTACCTCGTAAGCACTCATTGCAACGGGCGTCATGCAATATTTGGTTTTCAAGCGAAATTTAATGCAGACGTGTTGCTCCTCTGCCATCTCAAAATTCGCAAACTTTGTGACACGGCGTTCTATTCAACACATATCATATAATAATGATACTTCAGGCAGTTTTACATTCAGCACAGGCGTGGGCAGAGATGAGAACCAGATTTCGCTACAGCACGCCATTGGCGTAATTCTGACAAACTGGTCGGATCTTACTTTATCTATACGGCGTGGTGCTGCTGCAGAAGAATGTGGCACTTAATAACTGGTGGACATATGCTCCTCTTAGCGACTAAATAACTATTGAAATATTGGGTCTACAGTATTCCTCATGAAGTGTGCTTACAGATTACATATGCTGTGCCCGTACAAATAATTAATATTGCCAACGCCAGGCCAACGCCCACGTTTAGCCACATGCTCTCCAGAAGGCGCCTCTAATCCTGCCAATTCACTATTAAGTCCGACGAAGTCCAGCTGTTTGCAACATCTTACTCGCTCCGCAACTCTGCGCTACAAGCGACAACACAGATGATACTATGTAACATCACAGCCATGACTGTACTAGAGTGTCTACTTCGCTATAAATACATTTCTGATACATGAATAAATTACAGTTACAATAAACTACCAGAAACAAATAACAGGTAGTAAATACATGGTAAATCGCACAGCAGTACAAGAAAAAAATCACAGTGGCATGTTTTACGGCCCACTTCTTGTTTTCCTATAGTTTTATGATTTTTGCAAACTTTTCGAACAAAAATAATAAAAATATAAATAAATTATGAACGATCCGATTACCATAGTGATAATATCTAGCTGGCCGCAGTGGCCGAGCGGTCTGCGGCGTGGCAGTCACGGTCTGCACGGCCGCTGCGGTCGGGGGTTTGAATCCCCCCTCGGACATGGATGTTTGTGCCGACTTTAGTATAAGCTAGTTCATAAGTAGTTTAGGGACTTATGACCCCGTAGTAAAGTCCCATAAGCTCTACAAACATTTGAAAATTTGATAATATTGCTGCGTTGAAATGGAAGCAGGCTTTTCTTCAAAGGCAGGCTTGTCGACTGAACACAGCACTTACACTGAAAGCAGGCTTATTGCGAACTGAAAAGTACACGCAGCACTGACTCCTCTCGGAAAGAGTGCTCTGCTATTTATACAAAGGCGGAATGTACCAGAAATTAGAAGAACAGTTAACATACGAAACAAGTAGAAGTTACAAGTGTTTTCCATTTCTTGTGTACCACTAGAGCTGGCAATTTCAATTCTTGTAGTGCATTTGGGTATTATTCCGATACGTAAGTCATACTTATCGAGATTTTGCGTTAATAAATCATAGTTCAGCTATATGGAAGATCTTTACTGTCTACAAAAGTATGCTATATCAAAATGACAGTCATTTAAATGTTCGAAAGTTAACAAGGCAAGACCTACACAGTGCTTTATTCTGAAGCATATTTCCTTGGCTCCGCAAGATGGCGGACTGGTTTCATCCGAAAGCTAAGCTTTGCATAATAGCGCAGTTTCCCCTTATTTTAACCTCCTTGGTCAAATCGCCATTATTTTTGCCAATATCTCTGAAACGGTGCAAGTTATGGAAATAGCATAACAGAGCAACGTTATTGAGAATTTTCTGCTCTTCAAATACGTCTATTCAATTTTTGTCTCAGATGAACGGTTAAGGCATTACTTGCAATTAAATTTCCTTCTGTGAAAAGGCCATTACACACTGCCTATTTTTAGTGTTAGTGACGTATTTTCTGTCCGAAATATTTGAAAAAGGCAGGTTCTGGTCACTGGCGGCGAACAATTACGTCTGTAAAAAACAAAACAACATAAAACAGCAAAGTTGTAGACAATTTCCTCATCTAGGAATTGGTTTATTCAATTTTAGGGTCACATGAACGGCTAAGCTGTTTTTTAATCATTTATTTGTATTTTCTTATTTAAGTTTCGAGATGTCAAAAGGCGATCGCAAAGACCCACTTTTAGTGTTGCTACCGTAATCAAAAGTGCGCCAAAAGAAAATTTTAGATTATAACACATTCTGTCCGTTTACACATGAATGAAAAGTGGCAATGGTTACAGTGATGTGTCAGAACCTCAGCAATGTGATCCTTCAGGTTTACAAACATTTGAACATTTATGGAGTTGTAGAACGTTGTTACTGTTTTGCCTACCACATTTACCGGTTTCGAATGATCTTGTAGTCATCATCAGATCTATAAAAGGAAAAGTACTACCGATGAGAGCTAAAAATCGGCCGTCTACATGTTTATGTTGTAGGGGTCATGATTGTCTTTTATTATTATTACTTACGTTACAGGTCACGCGAAACATTAATGACTAATTGTTCTTCCTGTTCTTCCAGTATTCTTTCATTCTTTCACTAAAGGCTCTCTTCCTATCTTCCGACCACTTTGGTCGTTGGGCTTTAAGTGCTGTTTTCTCTGACATCACTTCCCACTTGTACACGTTGTGTCTAGAGACGATTTTGTCTATGATATCTTCTGAATCTATATGTGCCCTTTCCAGATCAATTTTGACTTGTATCATCCAGGGTGTAGTGATCTTGGGGCCCTGGATGTACCTGAGGATTCTGTTGGTGAGTCTGATGTTTGCAAGTCTGCTGATGTGTCCATAAAATTTTAGTCGCCTCTTTCTAATGTCCGCTGCGATATTAGAGAACTTCTGTCTTTTATTATATGTTAGGCAATTTTGTGTATTCGACAACCCCACGGATAGCCGGTATAGACAGAGCTACATGTTACTGATATTAGATACACCACAGTTCCACAGGTACGTAGCTAACAACAGCTCCTTTTATAGATTTGATGATGACTGCAAGACAGTGGCGGACTATGACTGTCGGAGGCCTGGGGTGGCGGCAATTCAGAATGAGGCCCCCGTCCACTTGGAAATACATTTATTACTACGAAAAGTTACTTAGAGATTTGGAGGTCCTCCAGTACGAGAGGAACGGGAGAATCTAAGGAAAAAAACTTCCGAGTTTTGGAGGTAGTCGCTAGAACGAGAGGCCTACCAAGGGCGCTCATGATTATCATCACTCATCATCATCATCATCATCATCATCATTAGAGACTGATTTTGCCTTTCAGCGTTCAGTCTGGAGCAAAGTACCTCTAATAAAATTCCTCCATGATCCCCTATTCAATGATAACATTGATCCCTCGTCTGATGTTACGCCTTTTACTTCAAAATCATTCTGCAACGAATCTAAGTACTTTCTTCTTGGTCTACCTCGACTCCTCTTATCCTCCGCTGCTGAGCTCATGAGTCTCTTAGGTAACCTTTCTTCTCCCATGCGTGTAACATGACCCCACCATCTCAGTCTGTTCGCTCTAACTGCTTCATCTATGGTGTTCATTCCCAGCTTTTCTTTGATTTCCTCATTATGGAAACCTTCCTGCCATTGTTCCCATCTATTAGTACCTGCAATCATTCTTGCTTCTTTCATAAAGGTCGCTCAAGGGGAAAAAAAGCGAAGTTTTTGGATGCCCCTCAATACGAGAGGCCCACGCCGGAAATAAAAAAAGCGATCAAGCAATTGTAATATTTCTGGCATAAAGTTCGAAGTATTGTCGGGCTCTCATGGGAAAGAGCACTGGCAAATTTCCCCGAATTCTAGGGAAGTCCCCGAGCGGCAAGCACTGGACGCCGATTGGCTGTAGTACTGGCGGTCACGCACCAAAACGGAATCATATTTTTATTAATATTTTATAAACTAATTATTTATTCAATGGCAAATTCAATTTAGAAAAACACCTCAAAGCTAGGCTATGCCCTGAGTACGTAAAACATATTAACAATTGATAATCCAATAAACAAAACAATTAAAGACGGACGTTGCACGGCGGCCATGTTTACGCGCCAAATTGCGGAACGAAGGCAGTTCAGTTCAGAACAGGCACTCGGAAGAGTAACATGTAACTTTAGTACGCGCACTCGGTGGAGTAACATGCATACGTAGGCGGTCATAAGACATTGTTTAATCATATTACAGCTAGGGAAATGACTTTATATTTAATTTTATTTAAAACTATCTGTGTCAAGTGGGTGTTATTATGCAGTTTACTGGTTTTCTGCTGACTTTAAATAAATAAGTTGGCATTCCGATTCCCGAGGATTTCAGTTTTATTCAGTGACTAGATCTGTTCCTACCAACAGTTTAGCAATGTCAGCCTCATTCAAGAACTCCGACATGCGTGCTATCATCTGCGTGGGGATATCTATAGAAGACGTCAGGTTGGTGAACTTTTAGGGTCCCTACTCTTCACACAGTGTAGCGGGGAGTAACTACAACCCTCGCGTACACTGTCATTGCGATACAAACGCAAACTGATGTGCGTCACCCACGGCAACATGGAGGAGGAACGGAAATGATATAGGACCGGTTAACATATCCCCTGTAGACATTATTTCCGTTGTACATGGCATCCGTTGCGGGGAATCGAACCCCGGTCTCCCGCGTGACAGGCGAGGATACTGACCACTATACTACTCCAGAATGAAACTTTCACTCTGCAGCGGAGTGTGCGCTGTTATGAAACTTCCTGGCAGATTAAAATTGTGTGCCGGAACCGGGACTCGAACCTGGGACCTTTGCCTTTCTGGGGCAAGCGTTCTACCACTGAGCTACCCCGACACGACTCACGACACCGCCTCACAACTTTACTTCCGCCAGTACCTCGTCTCCTACTTTCCAAACTTCTCAGAAGCTCTCCTGCGAAACTTGCAAGACTAGCACTCCTAGAAGAAAGGATATGGTGGAGACATGGCTTAGCCACAGCCTAAGGGATGTTTCCAGAATGAAACTTTCACTCTGCAGCGGAGTGTGCGCTGTTATGAAACTTCCTGGCAGATTAAAATAGTGTGCCGGAACCGGGACTCGAACGTGGGACCTTTGCCTTTCGCGGGCAAGCGCTCTACCACTGAGCTACCCCGACACGACTCACGACACCGCCTCACAACTTTACTTCCTCCAAAGGTCCCAGGTTCGAGTCCCGGTTTCGGCGCACAATTTTAATCTGCCAGGAAGTTTCACTATACTACTACTTGGCAGAACAGTAACAAGGTTCCACAGAAATTTTGGGAGTTGTTAGCATGCAGTGGCGATTCAATAAAGTTTTTGGTAGGAAGTTCGGGAATTTTTTAGACAGACCTCGCGTTAAGGTGTGTCTTGTTTTTCGCCCACAGCCGTGGTTCAGGAGCACGCCTGCTAGCTTGCGGTGGACAGCGCTGTGAGGCGGACTTGTTTGGCGTGCGGGGCGCGGCTGGCGGCCTGTGATCTCTTATGCGGCTGGTCGCGTGCCGCAGGAGTCACTAAGTCACTGCGCCGGCCGTCACTAATGCAGGCCCACGTGGCCGCTCCCACATCAAACATTCAGCGCGACGCCCATTGCGGGCCAGCCAGAGCCTGCATCGATCACTGCCGCCGGCAACTCGTTGACTCTGCGGCGACGGCTTCTTCCCTCTGGACACTGGCCAGCCACACTCCTCCCCCTAGCGCACACCTGCCGCACAGCTATCACCAGTCATGCCCACCTCCATAGTCTACTGGACGCCGGGCGCCGTGGCTCAGCGCGTCCGGTCAGGGGGCTAAAAGCCCTCTGTAATAAAAAAGCTCAGCCAAATATTGAATGAACAATCAAGAACGAACTAAACCAACGACAGCAAAGCAAAGATCTGCCTGAAGGGTGGAAAAGTGGACAACACAGTGACTTGCCACGCAGGGGACTCGGGTTCGATTCCCGGGCCGGTCGGGGATTTTCTCCGTTCGGGGACTAGTTGTTGTGTCGTCCTCATCACTACTTCATCATAACTGACGCGCAAGTCGCCGAAGTGGCGTCACCTAAAGACTTGCACCACACAGGCTGAACACGACCACAGTTAGGGTCTAACGGACACAAATGCTGCACCATTATCTTCATCATAACCAGCCATTTACAGCTTCTACCATGTCCACGTTATACTTTCGTTTTTTTCAGACGAACTATCTGCCAGGCATATGTAATCGAAAGCTCTGTAAGCAGATGAAACAAGTTCCCTTATTCAAAAAAAAAAAAAAAAAAAAAAAAAAAAACAAAAAAAAACTCTACATGCTATGTTTACGTGTTAATAATTAATAACGTGCTTTTATTTATAACATAACTAGCTGTACCCTACACGCTTTGCAATGCCATAGAAAGAAAAAGTGTTCGGTTGGGTGACAGGTTCTTGCGTGTATCCGGTCAGTAAAATAATTATCCTCGGAAAGCGAATATTTCGTTAGGAACGTTACGCCACCGGAGACTTGAAGCCTGGAGGATAGGCAACCAGCCCGAGGGAGGTTTCGAAACTCTGTCGGCGAGCAAGCGCGCGCTCCACAGCAAGGCGCCTTAGACCGCTCGTCTTCTCCATCGCGGCCATTATGCCTGTAATCAGCAAATATCTTCAAATGTTTGTAAATCTATCGGACCAAACTGCGTGGTCATCAGTCAGTAGCCCACAAACTACTTTAAACTAATGTAAACCAACCTAAGGACAACATACACACCCATGCCCCAAGGAGGACTCGAACCTCCGACGGCGAGCAACCGCGCGCTCCGCAGTAAGGCGCCTTAGACCGCTCGGCTACTCCACCGCGGCTAAATATCTTCTAATCACTAAAAATCTTCATCCGATCGCTACCAAACTTCACAGGTACACGCGGTGGCCGGGGGGACTGAGGCGCTCCAGTCACGGTCTGCACGGCCACTATGGTCGGGGGTTCGAATCCCCCCTCGAGCATGGATATTTTTTCCGTCCTTAGTGTTAGCTAGTTCATAAGTAGTTTGTAAATTTACGGACTGATGACCCCGTAGTTAAGTCCCATAAGTTCTACAAACATTTGAACATTTCACAGGTACACCCTCTGGGCCAATCTGAATATTGTATAACGACATCATCAAAATCGCTCCAGCTGTTGTCGAGTTTATAGAAGACATACAGACAAACATTCATTTTTATATATAGAGATTACTGGTATCACTTTGATTCTGGAGTTTTTGAAAGCAAAATTAGTTACGAAGAGTGGGAATATTAATGGTGACTAGGTCACTGAGAAAACCGGTTGATGCTGGTAGGCAACATTTAATATTAACAATATTAGCATGCAGTACTTTTCTTGGTTGGAAACTGGAACACAGTCGAGTCAGTGAGAGAGAACGGCAAGCGGCGAGGGGAATCTAACTGTATGTATCACAAGGGCGCGGCGTGTTGAGCCGCTGGTGCGAGATCACGGTTACTAAGCAGCCCATGGGCGCTGCCGCTTAACGCCAAACACTCGTGGGCGACGATTGAGAGATGATTTCAAACGCCAATCGGTCGAAAATTTCTAGGACTTCCTAGAAGCCTCTAGAATCTTATTTTTCACGGGAAAGTCGTTTAGAAGGAAATAAAAGTGGGGGAGAGAGAGAGAGAGATTGTTGTTGTTGTTTGTTAAGCTTATGGGACTTAACTACGGGGTCATCAGTCCCTAAACTTACAAACTACTTATGAACTAGGACGGCACAAATATCCATGCCCGAGGGGGGATTCGAACCCCCGACCGTAGTGGCCGTGCTGACCATGACTGGAGCGCCTCAGTCACCTCGGCCACCGCGGCCGGCGAGAGAGAGAGATTTGAAACTATAACTGTGATTGGCTCTTGAGAAAACGGTCTGGGAGAGACTTGTGGCATGCTGAGAAGTGAGTCGAAAATTCGGCTAGCTGCGCTCGTGGAGCGATAATTGCCTAATTGAAAGGATTGATTCATATTTATTTTCATAATGATACCGTAAGTCTGGTGAATCACACGTAATTTAGCGATAGGGCCGTTCTTTCAATATCACCAACTGCGGCACAATCATTACAGTATGTCATCATCATCATCATCATCATCAGCGTTCAGTCTGGAGCACAGTTTCACTAATAAAATTACTCCATGATCCCTATTCAGTGATAAATTTGACGCCTCATCTCATGTTGAGCCTTTCACTTCAAAATCAATCCTCACCGAATCTAAGTTCAAATGTTCAAATGTTTGTATAGTCTATGGGACTTAACTACGGGGTCATCAGTCCCTAAACTTACAAACTACTTATGAACTACTTACGAACTAGAACGGCACAAATATCCATGCCCGAGGGGGGATTCCAACCCCCGAATCTAAGTACCTTCTCCTTGGTCTACCTCGACTCCTCCTACCCTCCACTACCGAACTCATGAGTCTCTTTGGTAACCATGCTTCTCCCATTATCGCATCCTGTTCGCTGTAACTGTTTCATCTGTGGTGTTCATTCCCAGTTTTTCTTTGATTTCCTCATTACAGACACGCTCCTGCCATTGTCCCATCTGTTAGTACCTGCGATCATTCTTGTTACTTTCATATCTGTAACCTCAACCTTGTGTATCTCGGTTGCACAGTGGTAGAGTGCCAGACTACAGATCCAAAGGTCGCGGGTTCGTTCCTCACCAGGTCAGAGGATTTTTATCTGTCACTTTCCACTTCTTTCACCTCTGGCAATATTGCTTATGTGAAAAATACCGAATAGCACCGTTGTTCGGAACCCACGTTAAACTATAGGTCCCCCTATAACTGGCTGGGTAAGTCAGTTCGAAGATCGGAGGAAGGCAACAGCATACCGCCTCCAAACAGGACCATGCCTAGTAAAGCAATGTGTTGTTCAAACCAATCTTCGGATTGTTGACTGCTTTACTTTTTTTTTAACCTCAACCTTATGAATAAGGTAACCTGTATCCATCCAACTTTCACTCCCATAAAACAAAGGTGGTCGAATAATAGAACGGTGGACTGTTAACTTAGTCTTGGTACTGACTTCCTTCTTGTAGAAGAGAGTAGATTTTAGCTGAGTACTCACTGCATTAGCTTCCACATCTTGATTCCATTTCATGCACTATGTTGCCAATATGTGAGAAAATACATCCTAGGTACTTTATACTGTCTACCTGTTCCAATTTTGTTCCTCTTATTTGTCACTCAGTCTGTTTAAATTTCTTTCCCACAGACATTACTTTTGTTTTAGAGATGCTGATGTTCATATCATAACCCTTACACCTCTGATCGAGCTCTCAAATATTAGATTGCAACCTTTCAATCGAATCTGCCATCAAAGTCATCTGCATATGCGAGACTGTTTATTTTTCACCTAATTTAATCGTACCCTGCCAGTCTACTGTTTTCAACATATGATCCCTAAATAGTATGAACAACAGTTGTATCAGGTTACAGCCCTGTCTTACCCCTGAAATTACCCTGAACTTAATTCGCCGTCTACTCCAACTGCTGCTTGACAGTCTACGGAAAGACCTTTAATTGCATGCAGAAGTTTGCCTTCTATTTCATAATCTTGTAGAACTGACAATAGCTCCCTCCTAGGAAAACGATCGGGGTGTGGATTCCTAAAGCCATGACCTAGTTCATGAACCACGGGCAACATATGATTGGGCAAATAAGCGGTCCTGATAGTTGGGATACCAGTTACTTTGGAAGAAGGTTGTGCATCTCTGACATATTCTGAATCGTGGCCACCTTTGTGTTCAGATCGCAAAGACTACCAAATCCACCAGTTAGTCCCTCAAGCATTAGGGGTAAAACTCTTTGGGACCTGGAAAAATCAGGCTAGCAACCTGCTTCCCAGGTACTACAATATGATGTGGCAACAATCAGAACATAACACGTATGAGTGTAAAATAGACTGGTCAAAACAGTTAAAGGATCAGTTGAGATATCTAGCTTCTGAAGTATTTTCATCGGTAGAATGAACTAAAATGTGTTCGACGTCTTTCGGTCGATTCTACGGTATGGAGACAACATTATGGTAACAGAGTTAGTGGTGACATGATGGGTAGTCGGGTATTCTGCCGGATGTCTGTGTCTACTCTGCACAATATTTCAGCTACGTAACTCGTAACCTTCATCAGGTGCGACCTGAGACTGCCTTCTGAGAGGACCAGGTTCAGTATTTATGTCTGCGGCCTTCCCCCTCCACTGGCAGACATAAATAATGAACCTGGTCCACTCAGAAGGCAGTCTCAGGTCGCACCTGATGAAGGTTACGAGTTACGTAATTGAAATATTGTGCAGACACTGACATCCGGCAGAATACCCGACTACCCATCATGTCACTAGATTGCCGGGAAAGCCTGAAAAGTTACACAGATAGTGGTAATAACAGAAAACTGCTGCAGACCGGGTTGGTGTTGACTTGTGTTTACTCTACCAAACGAATTACAAAAGCAGTTGGTAGTGTAGTGAGTGGATAGTGCAATGAAACAACAACATAACTTACCCAAAGCTATGGCATGGACAGCCACAGGAAGGCTGAAAGCGGGACAAGCAGAGAGGGGGGGGGGGGGTGTTGGACTGAAGAAAATTCCCACAGCTTTGTTTACATCTTATTATTTTATAGAGTGACCTGTTTCGGTGATTCAAAAGCACCATCTTCAGGCCCGCATTATTTTATAGTTGTAAGTTACAGTTCATTCAAAAGAGGTGGCCGTTAACCCTGTATCCCTAAGTTTCTTGTGTCCATGCATGGCAGGTATCAAACGACAACTAGCAGTACTGTTTATAGTCAGAGTAAAGAAAAGAAAAATAAATTTTTTGACAATAAAATAATGTGCTGGCAGAAGTTATTTTCAATAACTTGCGGCTCTTGCATATGCCACATACATGATTCAGATAGAACATTCATCAACCTGGGGGTATCTTTCCTGCAATACCACAAGTTTGCATGATATGTGATGTTATCTCTATTGCTGTTCTTTTGCAAATATGTGTATTGCATGGTTTAACAACTAAAGGACCATGAGTTGTTAACTTCAGTTTACATTGGTATTTTATCCTTCTTAGCCTTTCATCAACTATATTATTCAACATAACTTGTCTTTTAACAAATTTCCTATTTCCATCAGTTGTAACTTCGATCTTACCCCAGTTGTTAGTAATCCAACAAAATACTCCCCATTTCGTATTTTGTCTCTTAACGTTTTAAAAAATCCTACCAATAGGATTTCCAGTGTCCACCAGGCAATTGCCTTTCCAATTGTCAGTCTGAATTACTACATAAGGACTCTGACGTACCTCCTGTTTACTGAAATTTTAATTTTCAAAAAGCAAATCATCCTTCACTTCCTTAAACATCATTTTTGCCTGATCACTTCAATATTTCGTAGTTGTTATTTAATGAATGCTACAAAAAGGTTCACAATATGTTCTCCACTCTGTATGTAAGTTTTGACAAACCTCTTTAAATGTTATTGAGACTTTATTTCCAAGTTAATGTTTGTTTTTATAATCACAAGTAAATATCTTCTCACTAATCAACTCCCCATATTTAGTAATATTCTCAGAATCAGAATTTATCTCACTAATGTCAATATATATAAGCAAATTATCATGTATTCACACATTACCCTCAAAATGATTATTATCCTGTACCACATCTTCTAGCTTCATGTCCTCGTAAATAATCTCATATAATTATTCCAAAACATTAACATCATAAATATCAATATTCACCAACATCTACTACAAATATCGAATTATCTTCAACAGCAGATCATCCTATTGGAGGTCAATAATGTAGGATAGATAACAACTCACCGAAAAGAGACTCGCCGAGTTGCTGACAATAAAAATAGAAACTCACATTCGCACAGCTTAATTTTTCGGCCATAGCCTTCGCCAGAAGACACATTCATTCACACTATCACCCAGACAACTATATACACACAACCATCAAGTCCGGCCGCTCCTTGGCGATGGAGCGGCCGGACTTGATGGTTGTGTGTATATAGTTGTCTGGGTGATAGTGTGAATGAATGTGTCTTCTGGCGAAGGCTATGGCCGAAAAATTAAGCTGTGCGAATGTGAGTTTCTATTTTTATTGTCAGCAACTCGGCGAGTCTCTTTTCGGTGAGTTGTTATCTATCCTACATTATTGACATTCAAATTATCTTCAGGTCTCTACAATATTAACACCAAAGATATCCTGTTCCTCCACCCTTTTTAAATATACTTCCCCTAGTAATTTTACCAAACCAAATACATCACTGTGATTATCGTTTCTTATATTAACAACTATCTCGCTATCTTTACCAGGTTAATAAAATAGGTGAGTCAACACCGTATCCTCTGATTCAACCGTACATTTATTGTGGATTCCAATTTGTGCTAGTTAAACTACACCTTTGAAATTGTAGATATTAGATTCCAAAACATCTATTGCTGCAACAGATTCTTTTCTTAACTCGAACTTCCTCAACTTCAGACCTTTTACTTTGCATACCGATTTTAAGCTTCCCCATTGTCTTGCCTTTTGTTTTATCGAGTATATCATTTCGACTTTCGAGTTTAGCATTTAGCCATTTTCGCTTAGCATTTCGCTTCTATACGTTTACAAAAGTTACTGCCACATGTTAAATTATTTATTATTATTATAAGTGTCCTCATCTCTGATTTTTTGAGCACATGTTGATTAAAGAGATTTTACTTTGAAAATATTAGAAATATATGAGTCTACCAACAATAAATACAAAAATGTTATACAATCTCGTTTTCTTAAAGACAAAATTCGTTGCCGCAGCGTCTCTATGTACGACAACGATCGGAAATTTGAGGGGGAAAAATTTGGAATATATTTTATAATTGCCATAATGTTGAACAGACGGGTGAACTGACTGAATTTAACAAAAGGACATGGTTTAGGTCGCCACGCTCATTGAATGAACAAATAAAATTTGGAAAAATTTTTAATTGTGAAAGTTAATTAATGAGGAGTTAATTACACAGGCGGGCTGGTACAGAGTTCACATACACTACGCCAGGCCAAACACAAAACCAAATGACACCACACACACACGTACTGGAAATAAATCAACTGTAAAACAACTAACTATCCCATGTTAATAAGCAGCAATCGCAGCAAAGCTATTTTAGTGTTACTGTTAAACTTGCGTCTCACCATAATGCGTGTTGCTTTTAACACACAATAAACAACAGTAAGCAAATATTAAAGTGAGTACCATAATCGTCATAGCATGGTAATGTTAATTACGTAATCAAAATTACACTCTCGTTTTCGTCTATGTAACTGTGAAAATTTAAACTGGTCTATATTACATAAAGTCTTGGAAATCAAATGAACTAATGACTCGTCTGATTAATGAACACTGCGGCCTGAGAAAAACTTATTACTCTCAACAACACCTTACTTGCAATTTTCCACTGGAAAAATGTATTAGCTCTATTGTTTTAATTATCACTGTCAGTAATTTTGTTTCTACACACTCAATAAATTATTCTCTTATCTATTCAAAAGTGATAACTGAATAAGGCTGTTGCTGTTTCTGCAGCAGTTCAACTCAAACAAATAGATTAAGGAGATTTTTTTTTTTTTTTTTTTTTTTTTTTTTTGCTGCTCTGTGGTTGATAGATTCCTCTATATCCCTTTCTCCGATCAGTAAATTAATGATACTCCTAAAACAAGTACAACTTTTATATATATTCTGTGTGATCACGTTGTATTGCTAAGTCTGACTCAATATTTTGTGTGAATTTATTCGTGTCAAATAAAACCTGGCAGTTGTAAAGTCACTTTCTTGTTTATAACTAATTTCCCAAACATAAATCCGCGTTATTTGGGATTTTTCTAGAGATAAGCACCAAATAAAACGATCATCGATTCCACGTACATTTTCGTAGTTGTATTAAAATTTTGCCTAATTTTTTTCTTTGGATTACAATTAGGTGCAAGAAGAGAACGCAAAATAGATGAGAGCATAATGAAAAGCCGTTTCCTTTCGTAAAAGTCGGTGAGATTAGCTGCAGTTCGTAAAAAGTCAATTTCCAGCCAAAGTAATAAGTGGCTATAGTTCCGCGTTTACTGCTTTTCAATATGGCGTCGAGCGCAACGCTTCGTAACACACAGATAAAAGGCGCCGCCCCCAGCTTTCCCTTCTGTATGCCCCCTATTCTGTGGTCACGTTATACCAAAAATTCCATTTCTCACCATTTCTCTTCAGTACCTCTTCATTAGTTACGCGATCCACACACCTAATCTTCAGCAGTCTTCTGTAACAGTACATTTCTAAAGCCCCTATTCTCTTCCTGTCCGCAATGTTTATCGCCCATGTTTCACTCCCTTACAAGGCAACACTACATACAAATGCCTTCAGAAAAGACTTCATTACACTTAAATTAATATTTTTTTTTCAAAAATGCTTTTCTTCCCATTGCCATTCTGCATTTTATATCGTCTGTACTGCGACCGTTATGTTATTTTACTACCCAAGTAACAAAATTCATCTACCACCTTCATTGTTTCGTTACCTAATATAATTCCTTCAGTATCTCCTGATTTTCTTAGACTGCATTCCATTATCTTTGTTTTTCTCTTGTTAATGTTCTTCAACGCCCTGTCCATTCCATTCAACTACTCTTCCAGGTCCTTTGCTGCCTCTGACAGAATTGCAATGTCATCAGCAAAACGCAATGTTTTTATTTCTTCACCCTGAACTTTAATCCCTATTCCAAATTTTTCCTTGCTTTCCTTCACCGCCTGCTCGACGTACAAACTGAATAACATCGGAGAAAGGCTACAACCCTGTCTTACTCCCTTCCCAACTAATGCTTCACTTTCATGCCCTTCGAGTCTAATAATTGCGGTCTGGCTTTTGTACGAGTTATAAATAACTCTCCTTTTCCTGTATTTTACCCCTGCTGACTTCAGAATTTGAAAAAGTGTATTCCAGTCAACATCGTCGAAAGGGTTTTCAATATCTACAAAAGCTAAAAATGTAGGTTTACCTTTCCTTAATCTATCTTCTAAGATAAGTCGTAAAGTAAGTATTGCCTCCCGGGATCCTACGTTCCTCCTGAATCCAAACTGATCTTCCGCGAGGTCAGCTTCTACCAGCTTTTCCATTCTCCTGTAGATAATTCGTGTTAAAATTTTGCAACTATGGCTTATGAAACTGATGGTCCTGTAATTTTCACACCTGTCTGCGTCTGCTTTCTTGGGAATGGGGAGTATTTCGCCTGTCTCATACATCTTACACACAAGGTGAAATAGTTTTGTCATGGCTGGTTCTCTCAGAGACTTTAGTAGCTCTGAGGGAATGTCATATACTCCTGGGGTCTTGTTCCGAGCTAGGTCTTTCAGGGCTCTGTGAAATTCATCTCTCAGTATTTTATCTTGATCTACTTCCTCTTCCCTTCCTACAACATTTTCTCGAAGTTCAATTCCTTTGTAGAGCTCCTCTATGTATTCTTTCCACCTCTGAGCTTTCCCTTCTTTGCTGAGTACTGGTTTTCCATCTGAGTTCTTGATGTTCGTAGAGCTGTTTTTCTTGTTCCCAAATGTCTCTTTCATTTTCCTGTAGGCAGTATCTACTTTTCCCCTTTTTATACATTCTTCTACAGATATGCATTTTGCTTCTAGCCACTCCTGCTTAGGCATTTAGCACTTCCTGTCAATCTCATTTCTTAGTCGTCTGTACTCCATTTTGCCTGTTTAATTTACTGCATTTTTATATTTTCTCCTTTCATAAATTACATTTAGTATTTCTTGTGATATCCAAAAATTTTGGAACCATGACTTGTCAAACTCTCTGCACCTGATTTCTCTGGAATGCGGATTATTACATTTTTCTTAAAGTCTGTTGGTATTTCGCCCGTCTCATACATCTTATACATCAGGTGAAATAGTTTTGTCATGGCTGGTTCTCCCACAGACTTTAGTAACTCTGAGGGAATGTCGTCTACTCCCGTGGCCTTGTTCCGACCCAGGTCTTTCAGGGCTCTGTCAAATTCATATTTTCATGAGCAATAAAGAGAAATAAAATGTTGTCTTTGTATGTCTCTATTCCATCCTTATCAACCCCTAGAATCGTTATGGTGCAATGCTTTTTTGATGTGTGTATAAAGCACGGCTTCCTCCCTGTCTGTTAGAATCCCCCCTCGGGCATGGATATTTGTGCCGTCCTTAGTGTTAGATAGTTCATAAGCAGTTTGTAAGTTTAGGAACTGATGACCCCTTAGTTAAGTCCCATAAGCTATACAAACATTTGAAACTGTTTTTCTTTTTTGTAAATTCTGTCACACAGATAATCTGAAGATTCCCTGTTAAAGAGCGAAACGCGTTATTATTTAATAAAACTTTGCAATCAAGACGGTTTTTTAGTGAAGGAATATTTATTGTCACTGATTGCTGTACACCATGGACTGGAAATCATTTTGTTCTCCACTTTTTTTCCCCCTCTTCAGGTAGATCTTTGCTTTGCTGTCGTTGGATTAGTTCGTTCTTGATCATTGAATATTTCGCTCAGCTTTTTATTAAAGATCGGGGACGCTGAGCCATTTCGCCCGGCGTCCACTAGACTACGGATGTGAACATGACTGGTGATACCTGTGCGGAACGTGTGTGTTTGATTTTTTTTCTGGTCTGTGAACAATAAAACGTGAAAGTTCGTGGTCAGGTAATTTGTCTAAACAGCTTATTGAGATTATTAGAGATGAAAGGCAACAGGACGTGAATTACTAACCCTCTGGCTTAATGTCGTCACAGACGGTTGTCCGGCGTGTTCGTAGAGGAAGGGGGGCGAAGGAAGTGGCTGTCACGCGCAGCTGTCCACCAGCTTGGGCCACGTGACGCGGAGGGTCGCCGCCATGTATTTTGCATGCTTATGCGTTTTTCACAACCCTCCCCGCACCGACAACACGCGGCCGCGACTGCAAACTTCGCCACATCTTCGGCACAAAGAGCGCGAGTGACAATTTTGAGCCGGGCGTAGTGCAGAGTCATCGATTGTCGATCAGTCAGGCGCGGCTGTCGAACGGCCAGGTCGCGAAGGCATAAAGGAGCAGATGGAGGCGGCACAAGGACAAAGCCAGCGGCGGCATCTGCGCCGCACAATTATTCACGCCGCCCGCAGACGACAAATGATGCGGAAATAACAGACTCGCTCCTCCCTGCGGGCGGCGACTTGCAAATTTCGGGCGCGCATTTGAATATGAGCGCGCGAGCAGTGATAAACCACATTTAAAACTGTAGCGGGGTCGCGTCGTGACGACCTTGCTGCGGGGGTCGATCGGAAAGTAAGGCCCACCACTGTTTTTTTCCTCCCCTGTTACTGCAGCTGCAGTGCAGAAATTAAACGACGATGTAGTTTCATGTCTGCAAAACAGAGATACTTAGTTTTCAAGTGCTGCTCTAGCGAGAGAGTCTGAATTACGGAACGAATCTACTATTGTTGCTGAGCCGCGGTGGAGTAGCCGAGAGGTCTAAACACCTCGCTGCGGAGCGCGGGGTTGCTCGCCGTGGAGGTTCGAGTCCTCCCTGGGGCATAGGTGTGTGTGTTTGTCCGTAGGTTAGTTTACCTGGGTTTAAGTAGTTTTTAAGGTACGGACTGATGACCACGCAGTTTGGTCCGGTAGATTTACAGACATTTGTACATTTTATTGTCGGTGATAGCACACGTTGGCCGGCCGCGGTAGCCGAGGGGACTGAGGCGCTTCAGTCACGTTCTGCACGGCCACAACGGTCGGGGTTCGAATCCCCCCTCGGGCATGGATATTTGTGCCGTCCTTAGGATAAGCTAGATGATAAGTAGTTTGTAAGTGTAGGGAGTGATAACCCCGTAGTTAAGTCCCATAAGCTTAACAAACATTTGAACATTTGAAGCACACGTTGTTGACATACCTACCTTACCTCCGAGCAAATGGACTCGCCCGTCCTACTTCAATGTAGTCTTGTGCAGTTTGCGAACGAACTAGTTCGGGAGAGCGCTCCCACAGGCAAACTACGCGAACTAGTTCGCAGATCCCTCGCCTCTTAGTTCGTCCGCTGCTTTTCCGAAGACTGACGGGGAACAGCGAAGGGACGCGAGTGCGCGCAGAATCGCGTGATTCCCTTCTGCTAGTCACCGTCATTTCGAGCTGAGAAGCAGCCAGCTGTAGTTTTATAGGCGTTGACCAAAAAAAGGGTAATAGCACACGTTTGGGCAACACTGATCATTATATAAAAAAGCTGTCATAACAAAAGAAAGTGCTTTTTTAGCGGTAGCAAAAGTCAAAAAGAGCGGACGAACTAAAAAGAGCGACGTACTTTGCGGCCGTGCTCCGAACTAAAAGGAGAGCTACCGGTCGCGAACTAAAATATGTGCGATCGGTCGCGAACTAAAATATGTGCGATCGGTCGCGAACTGAAATATGTGCGATCGGTCGCGAACTGAAATATGTGTGATCGGTCGCGAACTAAAATATGTGCAATCGGTCGCGAACTAAAACATACGTTATCGGTCGCGAACTATTATGCCAGAACTATCTCCTACTTAGTTCGTTGGATTCTTTTCCAAAGTCCGACGGGCAATAGCGAGAGGGCGCGCAGCAGAAAGAAAAATCACGTGTTTGCCTTCTTCTGATGAGAGCCATTTCGAGGTGAGCGTCTGCCTGCTAGATTACATAGTTCAGTGCTACAAAATTTCTGTTTTGAAGTATTCTGCACTCTGCAATATCTGACTAATAAATTCCATAATGCCAACATATAGAGATAACTCTAAACTTAAACGCGAGAAATTATGCACAAACTGTTTCTTTTGGTTTGCGTGATATTGTTAGCGGCTCAAGCAGCGAGCGCATTAAGCAGCTAGGTGGGGGAACTTCCCCCTCCACCTGCACGCGCAGACCACGCCGCTCAGCCGTCACTGGGAGCGGACGAACTAAAAGAACGAACTAGTTCGCGGCATAGTCGCGAACTAAAGTGAGCGCTTCCGATCGCGAACTACTATGCGCAAGTCTACTTCACTGGCATGCGCACAATCGAGGGAAACACTGTCACTTGTGAGCGAACGGTGTCACAGGAACAACGGAGTTCGGTTTTTGAGCATTATCTGCGACCAGCTTTGCGAAAGAAGCGGCAACACTTTCTGTGCAACCCACCCATCATTTTGCACGACAATGCGCGGGCGGATACAGCGCAAGCTGTGGCTGCTCTGTTCGAACGATGGGACTGGGAAGTACTGTATCATCCGCCATACTCCCCGGACGTAAGTCCTTGTGACTTCGATTTGATTTCGAAGATGAAGTAACCACTTCATGGCATTCGCTTCAGAATTGTTCCAGATATTCGACAGGCAGTAGACCGCTCCATTCCTACCATCAACAGAACAGGCTCTGCTAAAGGTATACTACGCCTTCCACATCGCTGGCAACGGGTTCTACATTACGTTGGTGACTACTTTGAAGAACAGTAACTTGATGACAAGTAATTTGGATAACATCTCAAAGTACAAAACAGTGATCTCATTCAGATCAGGATGCACATCTACATAGGGGACTCTGCAAATCACATCTAAGTGCCTTGCAGAAGTATCATCGAACGAGTTTCATACCCTTTATCTATCAACAATTCTCGAGTAGCGCGCGGGAACCCCCAAGTCTTTTCGTTCGACATCTGATTTTCGTATTTTATTATTATGATTATTTTTCCCTGTGCATGTGAGAGTCAACTAAATGTTTTCGCATTCGTCGGACAAAGTCAGGCCGTGCGGAATGGCCAATGTTGAATTGTTTGTAAAGCTATGAATCCAAACTGCAGTGGTCACACTAATTTCTGCTAAGGACAACACACATGCCTATGCCCGAGGGAGGAGTAGAATCTTCGACCGGGAGCAAGAAAACCGCCTAGAAGACAAGGCCTCACAACTGGCCGTGCCTACGTCACACCAAGAGGCCTCGGCTGCCAACTGACTGGCTGCCCTCTGGGGCACGCCCACCGCCTCGCAACGGCCGGCCAGTCAGCTTGCGTCCGCGGCATGTCGGTGTGACGTAGGCACGGCCAGTGGTGGGGACCGAGAGACTCGTTAACTGGCTCGCAACCAAAGGGTGTGGAAACCTCTTTGGTAGTATCAGCAGCTATCGATACTGAGCCAGAGAGAACGATGCAAAGCGAGCTGTCACTCCCCACATTCAAACAGCCATAGATTGACGCACACACTTAAACGTCAAACAACTGCACATTCTCACAGGGACACTGGCGTAGCGGAGAAGCCGTAGTTATGCCACATTAATTAATAGAAAATATATTATTAACATAACAAAATAAGAAAAACCGAGCAATATTAACTAATATTTTGACACATGAAATAAAAAAATACTATTCCTCCAGCCTTGAAAAGAGTGGGGTTCAAGTTTTAAGAAAATGATAATCTTGCGACATCAAATAAATAAGTTTACAGAAATATACAAAAAAATATGGAAGACGACAGACGGTCGTTTTTAATCTTTAAACAATAAATTCTACATGCTTAATACTAATTTCAAACAGATTGAAACTTAACTACCGCGTACACTATTACACATCTGTGATGAAATACCAGGGGCCCCAAGCAGCAACTACTGCCCGCTATAATATGAAATCATTACCGACTTAGTCAACTTAATGATTTTTTATTTGTAGAGATATTACAATAATATCATGGAACCTAATTAACCCTTTAAGTACGAAGGACGGATATATCCGTCCGCCTTCTTTCGTAGTTAATAGTTTGTGGGAATGACGAGATTTCGCCCTGGTATTGGAACTGTGGTACTAGATAAGTTTCACCCTTTACATATCAGCCCTGTTCAGGAAACATAGCGCATTTAAAATCAAATATTCAAATGTTTGTAAACGCACTGGACTAAACTGCTATGGTCGTCAGTCCCTAGACGAACAAACTATTTAAAATAAAGATAAACGTGAAGCAATGAATTAAAATTTGTGGTGCGGCTGGGAATCGAAACCGGATCTCCATGCTTATCGTTAGACCACCGCACCTCTAACAACTAAAGCGCCTCGGAATAGTCTAAGTACGACTTCCCTCCACATCACAAATTTTAATTCTGCTTCTGTGTTCCATAGATAATTGTCACTACATTATGGTATCATGTTGAAGCTGCATGGACATCTGTACCTGTACACGCCGTCCAAGCTCTGTTTGACTCTATGTCCAGGCGTATCAAGGCCGTTATTACGGCCAGACGTTGTTGTTCTGGGTACTGATTTCTCAGGATCTATGCACCAAATTGCGTGAAAATGTAATCACATGTTAGTTGTAGTATAATATATTTGTCCAATGAATACCCGTTTATCATCTGCATTTATTCTTGGTGTAGCAATTAGTAGCAAGTAGTGTGGCCTACTTGAAAATAGAAAATGAAGTTGGTATTTCTTGACTCCTTAGAACATTATTTCGTCCTCCCCCTGTGTGTAGGAAGGCATCAGCATTTCTTCATGCCCTACAGAGATATAAGAAGATTTTCCCTCTCGATCTTAAAAAGAAACTTATACAAACCAATTATTGATTACAGTGATGTTATCTTGCAACGTCTTTCTTGGGAAAGCTCACGACGTCTGGAACTAATCATGAATGCCTGCGTTCGATATATATGTAACATCCGTCTCTTTGATCACATTTCACCATCTTATAAGCAACTATCCTGGCTCCGTGCTGACAAGCGCAGAGATTTTCATACACTCTGTTTCCTCTACTCTCTTATCAACGTACACTGTCCCTCATATCTTTCCTCGACCTTAAGACTCTTATCTGATCGACATAACAGAACTACTCGTTCCTGTCAGAACAAAACCCTTTCTGTCCCTATCCATCACTCAGCCGGTTTTTCAAAAACCTTTTCAGTAGCAGGAACCAGGCTCTGAAACAATCTACCTCAGTATATCAGAGAACTGAATAACACTGCCAGCTTCAAAGGACAGTCAATGGATTATCTACTAAAGCAATAATTACGCCAGTCTTTATTACCCTACGGTCCAGGTACGTCACATCCATTCCTCACCCCAGATATTCTCCGACTGCCATTGCTCTCGCCAGGTACAGCTTTCTTAACTTTCTTCTGTCAGAATTCGCCATGCCTTAACCAGTCTCGACATATTCAGAAGTACATCTTGTATCTGCTAATATCAATGTTGTTACTTCTATTACTACACCAGCAGCAGCAGAAGGTGTCTCAGTGGTACTGCTAGTATTAATTCTATTTAGAGTTAAGTTAATATCTTTTATTTACATCCTTTTAATGTAATCAACTTGTATAAATTATGTTACTAACTGAAACTTCCTGGCAGATTAAAATTGTGTACCGGAACCGGGACTCGAACCTGGGACCTTTGCCTTTCGCGGGCAAGCGCACTACCGACTGTGCTATCCCGACACGACTCACGATGCCGCCACACAACTTTACTTCCGCCAGTACCTCGCCTCCTACTTTCCAAACTTCACAGAAGCTCTCCTGCGAACCAAGCAAGACTAGCACTCCTGGAAGAAAGGATATGGAGAGCTTCTGTGAAGTTTGGAAAGTAGGAGGCGAGGTACTGGCGGAAGTAAATTAGTGAGGCGGCATCGTGAGTCGTGTCGGGATAGCACAGTCGGTAGTGCGCTTGCCCGCGAAAGGCAAAGGTCCGAGGTTCGAGTCCCGGTTCCGGCACACAATTTTAATCTGCCAGGAAGTTTCATATCAGCGCACACTCCGCTGCAGAGTGAAAGTTTCATTCTGGATGTTATTAACTGTTTATCTGTAAAAATCGTTATTATGTTATAGGTAACTGACATGTAAAGAAATACTGTATGTGTAAAACCCTGGTCCGATGTAAGAGGGGGCCTGATGGCCCTAATCTGATCAGGCTAAATAAACAAATAAAAAATAAATAAATAAAATAATAGATAAGGAACGACAGGGAATGGCCGTTAGAATGGAAGATAATACGCCCGTTTTACTCGATGACTGTCCATGAATTACTATTTAAATGGTGTTGTTTGCTTGCTTGGAGCAGTAATAAACTGGGCCGGTGTCGGTGGCAGGAGCGAAGATACGCCGGCGGCTGGAAGGGGGCGGACAGCGACAGCGGCATGGAGGGTCGCTCGGCGGGCGGGGGCGGCGCGTCCGCGTCCCTGTCCCCGTCTGCATCTGCGGTTCCGCCGTCCGGCCGGCCGGGGGAGGCGCTGTGCCGCGTGTGCGGCGACAAGGCGTCCGGCAAGCACTACGGCGTGCCCAGCTGCGACGGCTGCCGCGGCTTCTTCAAGAGGAGCATCCGCAGGTAACGACGCGCCAGCCCACTACTAAACACTCTTTACATGTCCATCTTTCTCTGAGGACTGCCACACAGTTGTACAATTATTTATAGTCTTGAGAAGTTCGCTAACGAACTAGTTCGGAAGAACGCTCCCACAGGCGAACTACGCGAACTAGTTCGCAGATCCCCGCCTCTTAGTTCGTCCGCTCCTTTTCCGAAGACTGACGGGGAACAGCGAGAGGACGCGAGAGCGCCCTGAATCGCGTGATTCCCTTCTGCCAGTTACCGTCATTTCGAGCTGAGATGTAGCTCAGCTGTAGTTTCATAGTTCACTGCCACAAGAAATCTATTTTAAAAATAAAGTACTACGAGTATTCTGTATGCAAAGTAGTTGAATATCATTGTATTACCCATTCGTGTAAATAACTGGTTTATTTGCCTAAGTATTTGATGTCTAATTGCCTAAAAATACAGGCAATAGCACACGCTTTGGCAACACTGATTCGTTATTTAAAAAGCTGTCATAAAAAGGGCTCTTTTAGTAGCGGTAGCAAAAGCCGAAAAGAATGGATGAACTAGAAGGAGCGGACGAACTAGGACCAGCGGACGATTATGCCAAACGTATCTCGCTTCATAGTTCGTTGGATTCTTTTCGGAAGACCGACGGGCAATAGCGAGAAGCGCGTAGCAGAATTAAAAATCACGTGTTTGCCTTCTGCTGATTAGTCATTTCGAGGTGACTGTCTGCCTGCTAGATTACATAGTTCAGTGCTACAAAATTTCTGTTTTGATGTGTTCTGCACTCTGCAATATTTGACTAATAAATTTCATAATGCCAAGATATAGAGATAACTCTAAACTTTAACGCGAGAAATTATCCATAAACTGTTTCTTTTGGTTTGCGTGATATCGTTAGTGGCTCAAGCAGCAAGCAGCAGCTAGGTAGGGGAACTTCTCCCGCCACCTGCACGCGCAGACCACGCAGCTCAGCTGTCACTGGGAGCGGACGAACTAAAAGAGCGAACTAAAGTGAGCGCTTCCAATCGCGAACTATTATGCGCAAGTCTAATTGTTTATAAATAGACCGACACACGCCTTCAGCCGTTAATGTTGTAAATCTTTTAGTTACTTACTAATTTCAGTAAAGCTGTACAAAACAGCAATAAAATGACAGATATAAAAATGTTCGTCTAAAAAAGTGGCACACAAATTTATTGCGACATTTTTATGTATACCTGCTTCCCCTCCACTATCGATACTATTATACATCTTTTGTACTATAATGATTATATCTTTGCCCCATTGGATTGCATAGATGACTGTCGTCTGTTGGTACTTCGTTTGACTGGTACGTGTCATTTCTACGTTTTTGTGGGTTTCGATCAGATTATTTTCGTACACTAACACTATAATACGATGTTACCCATAATATTGAATCTAACGATTCAATGAATTTTTTTTCTCCAAAATTATGTGTATGTGTGTGTGTGTGTGTGTGTGTGTGTGTGTGTGTGTCTGTGTCAAAAATTGATCTCGGAAACGATTTTAACGATTTGCATTAAATTTTGCTTTTAAATCTACCTGTATACGTGTCATTCCTGAAACAACAGGAGTTTCCAAAATAAATATATACCGTACATTTTTAAGTTATATATATGTGGCGTCTATTCTTTCAGACATGTCAGAAAAAACAGACGCCACACACACACACACACACACACACACACACACACACATATATATATATATATCAATCCTCAGCGCAACCGCCTTTGCGGCGTGCGACACGCCGGCGATGGCGGCTATGGTTCCCACTTAGCGGATCGGCGCCCGCACTAAATTTAATACGGGTTGCCGCGCAAGTTATTTCTAACATGCATCACACAAACACTTAGAAATAAATCTTTATTGCTCACCTGTATTAAGCAAGGAGGTGCCGGAACAGCCTCCCTTCGTTGTTCGAGCATTTCTGACACTTGCTGAGGGAGTTGCTCAGCCGACCGCAGTAGCCAAGCGGTATGCGGTGCGTCAGTCACAGTCTGCACGGCCGCTACGGTTGGGGATTCGAATCTTCCCTCGGGCATGGATGTTTGTGTCGTCTTTAGTATAAGGTAGTTCATAAGCTGTTTGTAAGTTTAGGGACTAATGACACCGCAATTAAGTCCCTTAAGCCTTACAAATATTTGAACATTTGGAGTTGCTCATTACACTCTGAAGTTGCCTCTCAGAAAGTGCTGTGATTTCAGGACGAATGTTTGTTTTTAGTTCATCTAAAGTGTGGGGATTTGATTTGTACACTTTCTTTTTAATGCTCCCCTCAGATAAAAATCGCACGAGGTTAAATCGGGAGTATGAGGGGGCCAAATGTTCTTAGTGATAAATCTTTCACCGAACACATTATCAATTTCCTGTAATGATAAGTTGGCTGTTTGTGCCGTCACAGACTCTTACTGAAAAGTCGCAAAAGCTCGTTCTCTCTCAGTGAATCGGGCAAATAAAGGGCGCAATGTGTTTTCAACATACCTGTCACTATTAATTGTTTCCATAAAAAATATATAGCCTATTATTCTCTCGCCGCTAACAGCGCAGCACACTCCTATTTTTTGATCGTGCAGGGGCTGTTCGTGAATTAAGTAAGGCTTTTCTTAACTCCAGCAACGATTATTTTGCGAATTAACATACGCACTTAGGTGGAACCATGATTCGTCCAAAACGAAAGCTAAGTTCGGGCCAATTTCTCCGTCATGCACCTTTTTCAGAATCAATGAGTGTAATGAGCAACTCCCCCACCAGGTGTCAGATATGCTCGAATAACGAAGGGAGGCCGTTTCAGCACCTCCTTGCGTCATACACGTGAGTAAATAAACTTTTTTTTCTAAGTGTGTGTTACATATGTCAGAAATCGCTTGCACGCCAACCCGTATTAAATTTAATACGTGCGCCAGGCGGCCCCTTAAAAAGAGCGGAGGGGCCGCCGCCGCAGCCGCGCCTATAAACAGGGCCCACGCTGCCTTACGAGAAACAGTGCACTGACAAACCGCCGCGGTTCTTCCGTCGCGGAGCAACCGCGGGCTATAAACACGGCCTTACAAATAAAGAACTTATAAGAAAGGGTAAATCAAAGCGTTAAAGACACTGTTTATTAAAAGTAAACGATATCAATAGGTCGGGTAGTAGGTTCTTTAAACTATCATATGTAGAATTTTCTGGTTTTCGGAAACTTGAAGAGAAATATTTCGGACTGCAGCTGGTACAGCCATGTGTAACACATAACTCCCTCTTCCAACCACTTATTACTTCTATAAAGTATGCCGACGAATGATGTCGGCACAGTGTTAATCAGCCGTTCTCTCCCGCTAGAAGGTGCTCGGGAGCACTGTCGCACATTTCAGCGAAGCGTTTCTGCTATTACCTTGATAAGCTACTTGGAATGACACACCATTTGAAATACACGCAGTTGTTGCAGTACTTGCTAGCATGCAGTGAAGACGCGACCCTGTGGTGTCTGCACAACTGTGATTGTCTTGCGTAGACCACTTCCTCTACCAAAGTCTACGTGACTCACATCTGGGGTACGAGCAGGTCTAGGTATGGGGCCTCTCCGACAAATCCAATGGTCCTGGAATGTCTGCGTCAGATGTTCGCGCACATTGTGACGAAAGTGTGCCGGTGATGTGCCATACATGAACCACGTCTGTAATCACTGCCGACACGGCATATCCTTCAGAAAGGTAGGCAATGCACTAACGGGGCAATCGCGATAATGCGCCCCATTTATCCTCCATGGTAACACACAAGGCCATATTAATCTATTTCCAAGTAAATCTTCCCAAACTTTGATTGAGAGTCTGTGTTGAAGCCCTCTATTGAATTGCTTGGGGATTATCATCTGCCCATACGTGCTGGTTAAAGACTTTTACAACACCATCGCTTGTGAACTATAATGTCACAGAAGTATAAAAAATGAGTTTTTACTTTTAAATGAATTACAATTCACTAAAAAATATAAGCTCTTTCTGTAGCACTGCAATAGATTAGGTAAAAAGTATCTAAATCATTGCAGACCAATATCTCCGATAAAATGAAGACAATATAGATGCATCATTTTTTTTTGCCAAACAGCGGTGTACTGACTTGCTCTCTATGCGATTGTTCAAACTATGTAAGTTTATGTTGCTATGATTTTCACATTAATGAAGTTGTTTATTTAAAGTTAAAATTCTTGCATTTGAGTACGTATGTATTGATCATTCCTTTACCAAAAAATGAAATTTCCCTTAATATGAATTTGTTGTTGTTGTGGTCTTCAGTCGGGAGACTGGTTTGATGCAGCTCTCCACCCTACTCTGTCCTGAGCCAGCCTCTTCATCTCCTCATAAGAACGGCAACCCACATCCATTTGAATCTGCTTACTATACGCGTCTTTTGTTCTCCCTCTGCGATTTTTACCCCACAAACTTCCCTCCAAAGCTAAGTTTACAATTCCTTGGTGTCTAAAAATGTGCACTACCAATCGATCCCTTCTTTTAGTCAAGGTAGGCCAGAAATTCCTTTTCTCCCCAATTCTGTTGAGTACCTCCTCATTAGTTACGCTATCCACCCACCTAATTTTCAGCATTCTTCTGTAACAGCCGCGGCGGAGGGGCCGAGCGCATTGAGATGCTATGCTCCGATGCGCGAGGTCGTTCCCCGTCGGGGATTCTAATCCTCCCTCGGGCATGGATGTTTGTGTTGCCTTTAGTATAAGGTAGTTTATAAGTGATTTGTAAATTTAGGGACTGATGGCCCTGCACTTAAGTCCCCTAAGGTTAACAAACATTTGAACATTTTGAACTTCTGTAACACCACATTTCAAAAACCTCTATCCTCCTGTCCGCACTGTTTATCGTCCACGTTTCACTCCCATACAAGACAACACTTCACACAAATGCCTTCAGAAAGGAGTTCCTTACGCTTATGAATTTACAGAATTGTTTTCCAGTAAACGACCATGCCACCATCGTCCATGCGATGCTTAATTGTTGGATGACGGAATAAGTAAATAAGTAAAGTTTGATTTCAATTCATTTCTTTAGAATATCGAAATAACCACCCTGAGATATTTTGTTATATTTATTTATTTCGTTTGTGGAATAAAACTGAACTCAAGATAGCCGAAATATTTACGTTTATCATGAAAATTTGCCTCCAATTATTATGCATAAGAGCTTGTGTGATAAACGTCTACTTACGGTGATACAGAAACGGTGGTAAAAATTTACAGTACTTATAAATGAACTTCATTTCATGATTGAAAAACGAAATTCCACGCTGCATCACCACGTTGAAGTGTTGCTTCTGTTTATGCGTATTTAGTTTGCATTAAAAAAGTTATCATGCATTCTTCCTCAGCAAGCCGCAGCGGTGCGACCGAGCGCATTGAGGCGCTATGCTCCACGCGCGAGGGCGTTCCCCGTCGGGGGTTAGAATCCCCCCTCTGGCATGGATGTTTGTGTCGCCTTTAGTATAAGGTAGTTCATAAGTAGTTTGTTAGTTTAGGGACTGATGACTCCACAGTTAAGTCCCTTAAGCTTAACACAATCATTTATCTTTCTCGGCACTTTAAATTTAAAAAAAAAAAACGTAAAAATAATTTTTATTTCTTTCTCTTCATTTAAACTTTTCTTCGAAAGAATAAAAGAAATAAATAAAACAGAAGTAACATTTCAGAACCCTACCTCATCGGCAATGCATCAATGCAACGACTGTGCTAATATTCGCAACGAAGCCTCGAGCACCCCTTTCTATAAATCTCAGACATATATTACTAAACGGGCAATGCCGTCTACTGTATCCTCTGTTTCAGTGAAGTCTCGCCGCCACATTTCTGTCCTAAAAACTTGTGAGCAGCCGGTTGTGTAATTACAGAAAACCGTCGAAAAAATACGAATCAACTGTCTTTAGAATTTTTACGTAATGTCAGTTCGTGTGTTATAATACATGGCTGTAATGTTTGAAGGTAACGTAACACATACTGCAATGAGGTACATTGATAACCGTTTAATCTGTTACGTATTTCATTCACCTTCAGCCTTTTTTATTTTTTTATGGGATTTAACTGCGGGGTCATCAGTCCCTAAACTTACAAACTACTTATGAACTAGATTATACTAAAGACGGCACAAACATCTATGCCCGAGGGCGGATTCGAACCCCTCGAACGGCCTCGCTCAGCGTAGCATAGCGCCTCAATGCGCTCGGCCGCTCCGCTGCGGCCATTCGGCTTTTCTTTCAGAGCTATAAAACTGAAATTTGTAGTGCATAACACGTACCTTTATTCTTTTGAGTTGTCTTAGCGATCTAGTCTGCTTTGATACGTAAGTTACAGTCATGAGTCGCGATAATTTGCTGTTTTCAATAACCTATTACCATTTTCGATCAAATTCGGTTTTTCTGTCAATAAAACAGACGTTTAATTGTGATGTTTATAGTGAATAACACGTATCTTTATTTTTATGAGTATTTTCGGATACGTATGATCTAATTGAATAATATGTAACGTTTTCTTCTCATAACACCATTTTACAAATTATTCAACTACTACGGAAGTATTAGCACAAATGTAAAGAATGCTTAAACCAACTAGTGAAGCTTACAACTTGATTTCACATAAGATCGTAGTAGTACCATAAGGAAACGTTTTGACATGAGGTACAGCAAGATGGCGGCGTTAGGCTTCAGTCAGAGAAGCACGTTTGCCATTCTAGTAATATATATGTCTGTGCTACAAAAACATCTTTAGCTCAGAAAGTATGTGTTTCCGGGCCCATTTTATTGGATTTATTTTACTTGTTCACTACCATCTCTCAAAGTATTAGACCTTTATTTTTTATGTTTTTAAACTCCCTATATTAAGCACAGTTCGAACGTGGAATCGGAGCTGGGGCACAGACAAATAGTGCAAAGCGATTAATTCCTTTTGCAAAAGAATGTCAATGGGCTGAAATTAACGCTGGCTAATAGCATTATTTTTATACGCACTGTTCCGATTTTACGTCCAAAAACTTTTCGTATGACGATTTTAATGCATGCCATTGTTTCATTTTAAACGTGTATGAATCGGTTCGAATTTGCATAAAGTTAAACAAATCGAGAAAGTGAAAACGATTTTCGTTATCGAGTACTCATTATCCGTTGTAGATATATGTTGGTTTAAAGGTCACCTAAATTTAGCATTTCCTGAGACTAAAATGTTCAAATGTTTGTTAAGCTTATGGGTCTTAACTACGGGTTCATCAGTCCCTAAACTTACAAACTACTTATGAACTACTTACAACTAAGGACGGCACAAATATCCATGCCCGAGGGGGGATTCGAACCCCCGACCTTCCTGAGACTCATTGGAGGTATAGACAATTGTAGACTTAAAATTTGCTGGTATTTTGTCAGTTTATCGTTCTGTTCTTTATATATGAAATGCGGAAATCTTTAAAGTAAGTACAATAAAATAATTGAATAAATTCTGAAGACCTTGAAATTCACAACTCCTGTCGAACACGACACCTGTCGTAGAAAAAATGTTGGGAACTACAGTGGAAATGCTACGACAGGAGCAAAACAATTGCAGAATAAGACCTGGCTAGTGTCAAAGACGTAAAAAAGGAGAATTAGTCTTCGATTTATCTGGCCGCGTCATAGAATTTAAAATAAAACAATCTTGCCATGTTCGCGCTTTCTTAATAGTTAAACATAATTCCCGAACACTGAATTCTCAAGACGGATGCAACTGCTAGTATCCGTTTGTGGCGATGGATGCGTCCTAAAGTTCATCGACATGTAGTGTCATATTGCATGACATTAGAAATGCCTTGTTCGATGACATTATGTATGCCGCACCTTATTCTTTTCATTCTCCACTCCGAGGAGTGGAGCAGGCTGTTTGAGATCCTGCCCATAAAGAGTCGCGGTTCTGATCAGCGAATTAACAGACAAGCTGACAGTGGGACAAAGGGGAATCCCAATTGGGAATAAGTGGGAGGGGCTTACCAGTTCCGACATACGCCTTACAACCAAGGAAAACCTACCGAAAACCTTGGTCCGAACCGGGGGATTGGGACCAATTTACTTCTGGGACGTTGCCCCAGACAAAAAATAGATTATCAGCGGAGCAAGAGTTCACTCCCGACAATCAAAAACATTATGCCATATGCCACGTTATATGAGCTGGAAATGCCAATTTACATAAGCGAGATGTCACTATTTTTATGTAAATATATTTCAAGCTGCGAGATGAGTCGAGACTCCAGTTCTGCTCTTTTAGATCTCTGACTCTGGCCAAGACATATTCGCCTTTCGTTGTGCTGTTGGAATGATTTTTCACTCTGTTAGCTAAAATTATTAGTTTCATTCATTTGATTCTTATCTGCCCTCAATATTTATTTTTGTTACATATATAAGCTGAAACGCTCTAAACTAGGAAATTACGACTGGCAAAGCACATATAATTTTAAGTAACATTGTGAAGGAAGTTCAGTGATCAGCTAATAGAAGATTAATTAATTTAACAGTCTAAGGTCGCAATATTTTTACTTAAAATGAACGGTTTCGGCAAAAACCTTTTGCCATCTTCAGATACAGTTTATTGTAAATAAATACAGAAGGTACAGGATTACGTAATGTTGTCTGAACCACATTTTATTACACATAACTGAAGGTTAAAATGCGTATCATTACCCACTAGGCTGTTTCTGCTTGTCTGGAGCAGCGACGTTCAGTCATCGTCGACAATTCGATAAACTACTCCTGATGGCTTAGCTGCCATGGTTTAAATTGCCTAAAAGTGCGCATACTTAGCTTCATGTCGTCAGCTCCAGCCAATGGAAAACGACATTCATACAAAACTGGAAGAAATACGTCGAACTACTTCCAAATGTTCAAATGTTCGTACAACGTATTGTTTCTCAAATAAATTTGAAGGTGATATCTCTGACCCTTCTTGCCGTTTCGTTTTGGATGCACAGAAGTGTATATTTTTTATTTATGTTATTTCTTCAATACAGTGTCAGTCAAAAGTCAAATAAAGTACCGAAGAATCTTCTGTGTTTAATAGATGTCATTCGGTTTTTTGATAAAAATTAATTTTGCCCTAGCACATGATATCTACCATGTTTCAGGAACTTGGACTACGTCTGTAAAGAGGCTGGGAGATGTGTCGTCGATGTGAGCCGGCGGAACCAATGCCAAGCATGCCGCTTCAACAAGTGCCTTCAAGTTAACATGAAGAAAGATGGTAAGCTATGGAAACTAATTTCCATTCTGCGAACTTCATATCTCTCAAGGAACTTCATGTCTGCTGATGTTACCGAAATATATGGCAGACTCTTATTTGATACTGTATGGTTACTGACCAGCTGTAGCAATCTGCAATGATGACTTTAGGAACGGTTACTACTTGTGAACCGAAAGGAGCCCTTTCCTGAGGTTGTAATCACGGGTCGTGGCTCTATTTTAAATACCACGTTGAACTAAATGTGTAAATGTCATAAATGGGGAAGAATCACTTTGCCTATGTAGGTAGTAGTTCTAGAAAAACTGTTTCACTTTTTCCGAGAGTTTAGCTAGCGAGAACTATTGTACCACAAACATCATAGGCCACGACATACAGTACTGCGCAGAATCCAAATATTCAAATGTTTGTTAAGCTTAAGGAACTTAACTGCGTGGTCATCAGTGCCTAAACTTACCAACTGCTTACGAACTACCTTATACTAAACACGACACAAACATCCATGCACGAGGGGGGGATTCGAACCCCCGACCGTAGCGGCCGTGCAGACTACGACTGGCGCGCCGCAGAATCCAAGTAACAGTTAGTAGCATACTGATTCAACACTCCGAAAAAGAATGAATAACGATGAGAACGAGTGTGCAAATATTTTTGTTTGTTTATTCGAAACGATGACTTAATTCATCCTAGTTTTGTTTCCGTAACTACTACATAATTACGAATACGATATGCAGTGTCCATGCTTATTGATAGGACTAAGCAATTGTCCATGAGACATGCACTGCGGCGACAACAGCTGCTAAAGTAAATACAAGGAATGTATTCGCAATTGCGAATATTAATCAGCATCAGCTGCATGGTGTAATGGTGACATGAAAATTTGTGCCGGGCCGGGACTCGAACCCGGATTTGCCGCTTATCGTGAGCGGTCGCGTTACCATTGCGCTAGCCGGCCGCGGTGGCCGAGCGGTCTTCGGCGCGCCAGTCACGTTTTGCACGGCAACTACGGTCGGGGGTTCGAGTCCCCCTCGGGCATGGATATTTGTGCCGTCCTTAATATTAGCTAGTTCATAAGTAGTTTGTAAGTTTAGGAACTGATGGCCCCGTAGTTAAGTCCCATAAGCTCTACAAACATTTTAACATTTGAACCATTACGCTACCCGCGCACGCTTCTCGGAACGACCCAAAGCTTCATATCCTACACATTATCTACTGCCCATGAGTGCTCGAACATTCTATGATGTAATTCCCGCACAGGGTGAGACTTTTTAGTACATTTGTCGCACGCCTTGTATGACTGATTTTAAATACGATAGGCAGTGTCCGTGTTTATTGATAGAACTAAGCAAATGTCCTTCAAACATGCATGTATGTTCGTTTCGTATTGCCGCGATATAGGGGACAGAGTGCCTCGGAAATGATCCACGAGTTTGGATGGAAATAATTAAAAGAAAGGTGTTATTCATTGCGGGGAGATCTATATGCAAAGTTTTTCACCAACTTCCTGTTCCGAATGCAAACATACTGTTTAGTCCCCATAAGCATACGAAGACATGATAGTCATAATAAAATAAATCAGACTGAAAACGGAAAGCCGGCCGTGGTGGCCGAGGGGACTGAGGCGCTCCAGTCACGGTCTGCACGGCTACTACGGTCGGGAGTTCGAATCCCCCCTCGGGCATGGATATTTGTGCCGTCCTTAGTCTTAGGTAGTTCATAAGTAGTTTGTAAGCTTAGAGACTGATGACCCCGTAGTTAAGTCCCATAAGTTCTACAAACTTTTGAACATTTTGAAAACGGAAAGATTTAGATATTCCTTTTTCCCGCACGCTCTTAGCGAATCGAACGGTAGAGAAATATTGTCAAGGCACTTTGATGAACCTTCTCCGAGGCTCTTAAATGTGATTTGCAGAGTAAATATATATGTGTGACTGCAGAAACAGGTAAAATGGAGCGCGAGCTGTAATCCAATTCCTGGCAGGCTACAGGCGTCAACGGCTTTCCGTTTCCAAAACAAAAAAGTGTGGTGCTCAAACTGGAGCTGCGTGGTGACACACAAGCCGAGTTAGGTGAGAAGTAAGTTGGGGCAGATGAAACTCGACGGCGCGAGGTGAGACCTTATAGGGGCCCTGTTGCGTCGCGGCGCAGTCGCGCCTTCCCACGGAACACTTTGCGGCTGCGTGTATCGGCGATTTGGGGGAGAGGCGCGAGGACGAGGGGGTGAGGCGGGGTGACATCTGGCAGCAGAGAGATTTCCCGTGTCTGCCGGGAAACCTACCACGCCGCAATCCTCACGTTCTGCGCTCCTGCCCTCAGGCATATTGTAAATGCTGTCCTGGTTTCAGAGCCATTTAACACATATCATCATCTCAGCGTCTTCCCACTTCACATGGGATCGGCGTTGCTTTGTTGGATTATTCTCCTACAGGGTGTTTCACTAAGTGTGTTTGCCTCTGTAACTTATAAAATAATAGGTGACGGGAAATTTTCATGCGGTAGGTCAACACAAGAAATGTTACACTTTCTGCGGAGCTATAAACATAGTTTATTGTATCATTTTCCAAACAGTTACAGCACAAAGATATAATTTTTTAAATGGAACAATAGTTTATTCTATCGTGCAGGGATTCGTTGAAACCAGCTGCGTCCAAATCAATTTAAACTACATTCCTATCACTGTTAGTTTGGGAGCTACAACCCTTCAAAGTTTCAGGGGCAGATACCACACGCTGTACATAATACATGGCTGTGTGGTGGGTAATGGATGTTATGGCGGTGGGAAGTTGATTTACATGAGATGTTCAAATGTGTGTCCATGTTTCTCAATGCATAATGCAATGCGCCGTCGAAAGGACCTAAACAACAGGTTTGCAGGAAGATAGTTGGTGCGCCATGGTCCTCATTCATGGCCCGCAAGGTCGCCCGATTTAACACCAGTAGATTTCTTTTTGTGGGGATATCTAAAGGACCGTGTTTATGTCACTGAGCCCACATCCCCAGATGATCTAACACGGCGCATCGAAGACGCATGTCGCTCCGTCACACCGGCGATGTTACATCTCGTCTGCAGATCCTTTCGTCGGCGCATTGCATTATGCATTGAGGAACATGGATACACATTTGAACATCTCATGTAAATCAACTTCCCACCGCCATAACATCCATCACCCACCACACAGCCATGTATTATGTACAGCGTGTGGTATCTGCCCCTAAAACTTTGAAGGGTTGTACCTCCCAGACTAACAGTGATAGGAATGTAGTTTAAATTGATTTGAACGCAGCTGGTTTCAACAAATCAAATGCACGACAGAAAAAACTATTGTTCCATTTAAAAAATTATATCTTTGTGCTGTAAATCTTTGGAAAATGATACAATAAACTATGTTCATAGCTCCGCAGAAAGTGTAACATTTCTTGTGTTGACCTACCGCATTAAAATTTCCCGTCACCTATTATTTTATAAGTTACAGAGGCAAACACACTTAGTGAAACACCCTGTATATACATACAGTAGAACCCCTCTATTCCGTCACCTTCGGGACCGGGACCATGGTCGGAACTACCAAAAGATCGGATTATCCGAAACATCTAATATTTATCGCAAAAAATATGAGAAGACATTTAGTACAAAACATTAAACGATTCAAGAACTAAAAGACGTCTACAGTAATATAAACATATGTTTTTTACACAGTGTTAAACAATATATAACTAAAAAAAAGTCTACACACGCTGTAACATGTATTGCTTTAAAAAGGTAAGACGACAAAGAAATTACAGTACTGTACTGTACTGACTGTAGAAGCAAATCGGACACCGTAACGAGTTTTCCAATGATCAATCCAGCCTTCACTGGCATGAAATTTAATTTCGGCTTCCAATTTTTTTGTGCAAAACTAATACGTTTTCTTTGTGAATTGGCCCGGATATTGGAGTTCCTTCTTTCTTGACAAAACAACATCCACAGTATGTTATCAAGCAGTTCAAGTTTAGTCTTTTTTAATATTTTGTGATCCTTCAAATGTTGAAATGTTTGTAAATCTATCGGACCAAACTGCGTGGTCATCAGTCCGTAGCTTACAAACAACTTAAACTAAGTTAAACTAATCTAAGGACAATACACACACACCCATGCCCCAGGGAAGACTCGAACCTCCGACGGCGAGCAACCGCGCGCCCCGCAGCGAGGTGCTTTAGACCGCTCGGCTACTCCACCGCGGCTTTGTGGTTCTTAAGAGTATTTTCATCATCAATGGTAACTGTATAGGATTCAATGTCTTCCTGATTCTTTCTCCAATAATTAATTGTCGTAACACCTACATTCAGTTCCTTTGCATTTTTTTTTTTTTTTTTCAGAGTGATTCTCCTGTGTTCAGTCTTCGTAGCACTGCTAATTTTTCATTTAGTGAAAGAGTTACGTGTTTACGATTGAATCCAGACATGTTGAAATGTAATATGTACTGTAGCGAACATGGAATAAAGCAAACAACGACGGTTTTTAATCCAAACAAAGGGTAAAACTGCACAACAACGTACAGTATAACAATATGCACCGCGATAGATACCGCAACAATGGACCGACAGGCGTCCAGTCAGTGTCAAGTCGGTATGGGCGGACTAACCGGAGTGACGGACCATCCAAGGTCGGATTAGAGGGGTTCTACTGTAAAACAGTTTCAAGCCGCATCGGGTGGTTTACTGTCCTCGAGGTTTCGGCAGAGATCGCCTCTGCCATTGTCATGTGGTTGACTATTCTATCGATTCCACTCCCGTGCTTATACTAGCCGCGCTGCTGCCAGTGACGTCACCAGTGCTCAGTTCTTGACCATATTTGGTAATGTTTCAGTAGCGTGACCGCCGCGCCCGCTTCAATTCCAAATCAAATGTTCAAATGTTTTTAAATCTATGGACTTGACTGCTTGGTTATTAGTCCCTAGGCTTATAAACTACTTACACTAACCTAAGGGCAACACACACACCCATGCCCGATGGAGGACTAGAACCAAGGCGACGAACGGGCGCGCGCACTATAGCACGGCACCTCAGTGCGCACACCTATTCCTCCGCGGCGCTTGAATTCTCCAAGCCGTATTACAAGGGGAAAGCCTCAGACGCGGCCAACCGATTCGGCTAAAATTTGGCCGGTCAATTTTGTACAACATAAAACAAAGGGCTGTCAGATATTTTTGCTCAAAAACCCATTATTTTTTAGAAAATCACTCGTAAAGGTTATGACGAGCAGTCAATTCACAACTGACGGGATCAAAAATGTTCAAATGTTTGTAAACCTATTGGACCAATCTGTTATGGTCATCAGTCCCTAGACTTACAAACTACTTTCACTCTGCAGCGAAAGTTTCATTCTGGAAACATCCCCTAGGCTGTGGCTAAGCCATGTCTCCACCATATTCTTTCTTCCAGGAGTGCTAGTCTTGCAAGTTTCGCAGGTACTGGTACTGTCAGGTACTGGCGGAAGTAAAGTTGTGAGGCGGGATCGTGAGTCGTGTCGGGATAGCTAGTCGGCAGAGCGCTTGCCCGCGAAAGGCAAAGATCCCAGGTTCGAGTCCCGGTTCCGGCACACAATTTTAATCTGCAAGGAAGTTTTTAAACATCAACCTGTTTACAGTGGACTGAAAGCGATTAATAGTGGCCGCAGCAATGAGCGATGATTGTGGCTGGCCATAGCATTACAGTGCTCATTAATTGATGGCTAATAAGCTGCTTCTTAGCGTCGAACCAATAGCCACCAAATTGTCAGAGCACTTAACACGTCATCCGAAGCAAAATCATAGCAACTCTTAAAGTAACTGCCTCCAGGTGTGCATGCTGTAAGATCCCACAGCCACTGCTGCTCTCTGTGCGTCCGACCATGCCAGATGCGAGCACACGTCTCTCTCTCTCTCTCTGTCTGTCTGTCTCGAAAGTTCTGTGGCGCACAAGCGTATTTTGACGCACTTTTAGCCGCGCCGGATTAGCCGCGCGTAGTGGAGTGTCGTGTTGCGATGCGCGCTGCCGTCCGTCGTCGGGGGTTCGAATCCCCCTTCGGGCATGGATGTTTGTGTCGTCTTTAATATAAGCTAGTTCACAAGTAGTTTGTACGTTTAGGGACTGATAACCCCGCAGTTAAGTCCCATAAGCTTAACATAAATTTGAACATTTTTTGGCGCGCATTTACACCTGTTCCTGCCACTTTGTCACTTACCGTTCTGTGCGAAATTACACAGGCTTTTGTATATGAATTTTATATTATAAAACCCTAAGCATTATCGTCCGTAAGTATAATATTATTCACAAATTTCCACAATATGAATAAAGCATAGCAAAAAACGTGTATACAAAATTATTTACAGAAAATTACATTCTGATTTACAGTGAATCGTGTCAGAGATAGTTAATAAAGACTTGCCTTATCAGCATAGAACGAAAAATTATTTCAACCATGTTATGCAAAAGAAAATTAATCGTGGTACCACAAGAGGAACATGCTCTGGAAAACTATCATCGAATTGCGTTCGTTGAAACGTATATTATTAACGGAGAAACGGCTTCTGGGACAGTGTAATAAACGAGAAGACTATAAAATATTTTGGCTTAACACTTTTTTCTAAGGGTCGGTTTGTCAATGTCCCGTTAAGTTCCAGTTAAGATTTTAACTTGTCGTTAACGGAGAGTTGCGTTTGTCAATGTTTCGTTATTAGTTAACCTGACGTTAAAAGACCTCAAAGTGACCGTTAAGTTAACGAGTAAAATTCCGGCTAACGTCCAGTTCTTAGAATTTGTATAAAAATGACAGGATTCCAAAGCACTAAAATACCGCAATATAGCCTATTCATGTGATAAAGACCGATTTATCCAACAAAATGACAGAAGCACTACATTTATGAAAAACTAGTGTGAAAAGCAGCTTTATTGGAAAATTGTATCGTCATATTTTTCGCCCCATCCATGTCAGTAGCGATTCGAAGAGTTTGATATATTGCATATATGCAACATAACCTTAAAATTATTGTTGCGATATCACGATAAAAAATTACGTGTAACGACTAGTTAAGTGAGAATCGGTATGATGAAAATGGCTGGAATAAGAAATTTGGTTGAAAATTACGACGACGTCAACATTTTGGACGATCTAGAGGTCATTGGCCCTATAAGGCGTTCTAGACGTATTTATGTTAGTCCAAATCATTTTGAATGCTGGGATGATGCAGAATTTGTTACTCGATTTCGTCTTCGAAAAGCCACTTTGGAAATGCTGCATGAAAAACTCCACGGCCATCTAAAAAGTCCAACAGATAGTTACGTATTTTGTAAGTTATCAGTCGTCCCATGAACCACAGACATTGCAGAGGTGGGGTGGCTTGCGTGCCTCAACGATACAGATAGCCGTACCGTAGGTGCAACCACAGCGGAGGGGTATCTGTGGAGAGGCCAGATAAACGTGTGGTTCCTGAAGAGGGGCAGCAGCCTTTTCAGTAGTTACAGGGGCAACAGTCTGGATGATTGACTGAGCTGGCCTTGTAACATCAGCAAATGTGGCTTTGCCACACTGTTACTGCGAACGGCTGAAAGCAAGGGGAAACTACAGCCGTTACTTTTCCCGAGGACATGCAGCTCTACTGTATGAATATATGATGATGGCATCCTCTCGGGTAAAATATTCCGGAGGTAAAATAGTCCCCCATTCGGATCTCCGGGCGGGGACTACTCAGGAGGATGTGATCATCAGGAAAGACAACACTGGCATTCTACGGATCGGAGCGTGGAATGTTAGATCCCTTAATCGGGTAGGGAAGCTAGAAAATTTAAAAAGGGAAATGGATGGTTTGAAGTTAGATATACTGGGGATTAGTGAAGTTCGGTGGAAAGAGGAACAAGATTTCTGGTCAAGCAAGTACAGGATTATAAATACAAAATCAGTTGGGGGTATTACAGGAGTAGGTCTGATAATGAATAAGAAAATAGGAATGCGGGTAAACTACTATGAGCAACACAGTGATCGCATCATCGTAGTCAAGATAGATACGAAGCCAACACCGACCACAGTAGTACAGGTTTATATGCCAACTAGCTCTGCAGATGAGGAGATCGAAGAAATATATGAGGAGCTAAAGGAAATTATTCAGACAATTAAAGGAGAGGAAAACTTAATTGTTATGGGAGACTGGAATTCGGTAGTAGGACAAGGAAGGGAAGGGAAGATAGTGGGTGAATATGGTCTGGGCAAAAGGAATGAAAGAGGAAGTCGCCTGGTAGAATTTTGCACGGAACATAATTTAGTTATAACAAACACCTGGTTTAAGAATCACAAAAGAAGGTTGTAAACGTGGAAGAGACCAGGAGACACCGGGAGATACCAGATAGATTTAATAATGGTAAGACATAGATTTCGGAACCAGGTTTTACAGTGTAAGACATACCCAGGGGCAGATGTAGACTCTGACCATAACTTGTTGGTTATGAACTATAGGCTGAAACTGAAGAAACTACAAAAAGATAGGAAAATAAGGAGATGGGACCTGGATAAATTGAAGGAACCTGGAGTTCTTAAGAATATCAGAGGGAGCTTTAGGCAACAATTGACAGAAACGGGGGGAAATAAAACAGTAGAGGAGGAATGTGTAGCATTGAGAGATGAAATAGTGAAGGCAGCAGAGAACAAAATAGGTAGGAAGGCAAGACCTACAAAAATCATTGGATATCACAGGAGATACTAAATTTAATCGATGAAAGGAGAAAATATAAAAATGCAGTAAATGAAACAGGCAAAATGGAGAACAGACAACTAAGAAATGAGATTGACAGGAATTGCAAAATGGCTAAGCAGGAGTGGCTAGAAGGCAAATGCAAGGATGTAGAAGAATGTATAAATAGAGGAAAAATAGATACAGTCTACAGGAAAATAAAAGAAACATTTGGAGATAAGAAAAACAGCTCTATGAATATCAAGGACTCTGATGGAAAACCAGTTCTCAGCACAGAAGGGAAAGCTGAAAGATGGAAAGAGTATATAGAGAGGCTCTATGAATGAAATGAACTTAGCGGCAATATTGTAGAGAGGGGAGAAGAAGTAGATGAGGATGAAATAGGAGATACTATACGGAGAGATGAATTTGAAAGAGCACTGAAAGACCTAAGTCGAAACAAGGCCCCTGGAGTAGATGATATTCCCTTCGAGCTACTGAAGTCTCTGGGAGAACCAGCCATGACAAAATTGTTTCACCTGGTGTGTAAGATGTATGAGACAGGAGAAGTACCCTCAGACTTTAAGATAAATGTTATAATCCCCATTCCAAAGAAAGCAGGTGCAGTCAGGTGTGAAAACTACCGAACCATCAGTTTAATAAGTCATGGTTGCAAAATATTAACACGAATTATTTACAGAAGGATGCAAAAGCTGGTAGAAGCCGACCTCGAGGAAGATCAGTTTGGGTTCAGGAGAAATGTAGGAACTCGGGAGGCAATACTCACTTCACGGCTTATCCTAGAAGATAGATTAAGAAAAGGCAAACCTACATTTCTAGCTTTTGCAGATTTGGAGAAGGCTTTTGACAATGTTGATTGGAATAAACTCTTTCAAGTTCTGAAGCAAGCATGAGTAAAATATAGGGAGCGTAAGGTTATTTACAACTTGTACAAAAACCAGACAGCGGTTGTCAGAGTTGAAGGGCATGAAAGGGATGCAGCGGTTGGAAAGGGAGTAAGACAGGGTTGTAGCATTTCTCCAATGTTGTTCAATTTGTACATTGAGAAAGCTATAAAGGAAAGCAAGGAGAAATTTGGTGAAGGAATTAAAGTTCAGGGGGAAGAATTAAAAACATTGCGTTTTGCCGACGACATAGTAATTCTGTCAGATACAGCAAAGGACCTGGAAGAGCAATTGAACGGAATGGACAGTGTGCTGAAAGGTGCATATAAAATGAACATTAACAAGAGCAATACTAGGGTAATGGAGTGCAGTCTAAGAAAAACAGGTGATGCTGAAGGAATTAGATTAGGTTACGAAGCAATAAAGGAGGTAGGTAGGGTAGTAAAATAACAAATGATGGTCGCAGTACAGAGGATATAAAATGCAGAATGGCAATGGGTAGAAAAGCGTTCTTGAAAAAGAGAAATTTGTTAACATTGAATATTGATTTAAGCCCAAGGACGTCCTTTATGAAGGCATTTGTATGGAGTGTTGCCTCGTATGGGAGTGAAACAGGACGATAAATAGTGCGGACAGGAAGAGGATTGAGGCTTTTGAAATGTAGTGCTACAGAAGAATGCTGAAGATTAGGTGGGTGGATCGTGTAACTAATGAGGAGGTACTGAACAGAATTGGGGAGAAAAGAAATTTCTGGCATACTTTGACTACAAGAAGGAATAAATTGGTTATGCACATTCTTAGACATCAAGGAATTGTGAATTTAGCGTTGGAGGGAAGTGTGTGGGGTAAAAACCGCAGAGTAAGACCAAGAGATGGATACAGTAAGCAGATTTAGACAGATGTAGGTTGCCGTTCTTATGAGGAGATGAAGAGGCTTGCTCAGGATAGGGCATTGTCGAGAGCTGCATCAAACCAGTCTCCAGACTGAAGACCACAACAACAGTCGTAATAGAAACCAGAATACGTTATTTATGTCTGCATGCTTCTTAATTCAGTATTTACTTATGTTTGTTGCGCCTAGTGAAAGGCCTAAAATATGATTTCTTAACAGTGCACTTTCGCCTATGTGCAAGTTATTTCTTGCACTAAGGTGCTACGCACTTGGTAGTATGTTATCGTGCTAGGCCCTAAGCACTTTTGCTTTCCTAAATGTTCCACGGACAGCACTGAATTCATTTGCCACAATGTCGCTTCCTTTTCCTTCCGTCGATTTTTTTACATTCCAAAGTGTCCTTATGTTTCTCTGTTAAGGAAACAAGACACCCGCACTAACTTCTTGTAAAATTCGAGCTTCTTTTACGTTTGTTTGCCATAGCGCCAAATAATAACTGTCTGCTAACCTCCTCCCTGATAGTCAATATTATGTACTACCTCGAAGAGAACGATCTATTAACCAATAGTCAACACGGATTCAGAAAGTATCGCTCTTGCGAAACACAGCTTGCCCTTCATTCATATGAAGTGTTAAGTGCCATCGACAAGGAAACTCAAATCAATTCCATATTTCTGGATTTCCGGAAGGCTTTTGACACCGTACCCCACAAGCGACTTCTAATGAAATTGCGTGCTTATGGAATATCTCCCCAATTGTGCGATTGGATTCACGATTTCCTATCAGAAAGGATACAGTTCATTGTAATTGACGGTAAGTCATCGAGTAAAACAGAAGTGATATCTGGCGTTCCACAGGGAAGTGTTGTAGGTCCCCTACTCTTCCTCGTGTTTATAAACGATTTAGGAGACAATCTGAATAGCTCCCTTAGACTGTTCACGGATGATGCTGTCGTTTATCGGTTAGTGAAGTCAACAGAGGATCAAAAGCAACTGCAAAGCGATTTAGACGAAATTCCTACATGGTGCGAAAATTGGCAATTGACATTAAATAAAGAAAAGTGTGAAGTAATACACATGACCACTAAAAGAAATCCGCTGAACTTCAATTACGCGATAAATCAGTCATACATTAAGTTCTTAGATTTTACCAAATACCTAGGAGTTACAATTACGAACAACTTTGGCTGGAGAGAACACATAGAAAATATTGTGGGGAAGGAGAACCAAAGATTACGTTTCATCGGCAGAACGCTTCGAAGATGCACCAGCTCCACCAAAGAGACTGCCTACATCACACTTGTGCGTCCTCTCCTGGATTACTGTTTCCCCTTGTGGGACCCTCACCAGGTGGGGACGGAAGACATTGAGAAGGTTCAGAGAAGGGCAGCTCGTTTTGTTTTATCACGTTACGGGGGGGGGGGGGGGAGGAAGTGTCACGGAAATGTTGCACGAATTGGGGTGGAAATCATTAAAAGAAAGACGTTATTCATTGCGGCGTGATCTGTTTGCGAAGTTTCAATCACCGACTTTTTCTCCTGAATGTGAAAATATTTTGCTAGCACCCACCTACTTAGGGAGACATGACCATCCCAATAAAATAAGAGAAATCAGATCGAAAACGGAACGATTTAGGTGTTCTTTCTTCCCGCGCGCTATTAGAGAATGGAACGGCGGAGAAAAGTTCTGAAAGTGGTTACTGAACCCTCTGCCAGGAACTTAAATGTGATTTGCAGAGTATCTATGTAGATGTAGATGTAGATATGGCGAGCAGCTGTTTATTTAGGTGGCACTTTCATTGTTTCTATTGCAACATACATCGCACCTCCTCGTTTTTTTCAGGGTATCAAACGAGCAGGTGTATCTGGCAATGACAAACGCAATGCACTTAACGAGCACATTTAACTGGACGTTAAAGGCATCTTTTCGTTTACTAACGAGAAGATTAACGAGAGATGGACGAACCGGCCCTAAATGTTATAACGAGCAATGGGCTCAGAATTGACGGGAGTGAATCACTGATAATTGTAAACAGACCACTTTTCATCATCATATATGAAGTATTCTTTTCCAGAAATAGAGGAAAGAACCTTTCACAACTGCCGCTTATGAGCTCTTTTCGCCAAGAGCGCAGATAGGGCAACGGAAAAGGTGATGGACAGAAGAAGACGTGCATTAACAGAAGATTCACATAAATACACTCCTGGCCATTGAAATTGCTACACTAAGAAGGTGACGCGAAATTTAACCGACAGGAAGAAGATGCTGTGATATGCAAATCATTAGCTTTTCAGAGCATTCACACGAGGTTGGCGCCGGTGGCGACACTTACAACGTGCAGTTATGAGGAAAGTTTCCAACCGGTTTCTCATACACAAACAGCAGTTGACCGGCGTTGTCTGGTGAAACGTCTTTGTGACGCCTCGTGTAAGGAGGAGAAATGCGTACCATCACGTTTCCCACTTTGATAAAGGTCGTATTATTGCGGTTTATCGTATCGCGACATGCTGCTCGCGTTGGTCGCGGTCCAATGACTGTTAGCAGAATATAGAATCGGTGGGTTCAGGAAGGCAATACGGAACGTCGTGCTGGATCCCAATGGCCTCGTATCACTAGCAGTCTAGATGACAGGCACCTTATCCGCATGGCTGTAACGGATAGTGCAGCCACGTCTTGATCCCTGAGTCAAGAGATGAGGACGTTTGCAAGACAACAGTTCGACGACGTTTACAGCAGCATGGACTATCAGCTCGGAGACCATGGCTGTGGTTACCCTTGACCCTGCATCAAATGTCAAATGTTTGTATAGCTTATGGGGCCGGCCGCGGTGGCCGAGGGTACTGAGGCGCTTCAGTCACGGTCTGCACGGCCACTACGGTCGGGGATTCGAATCCCCTCTCGGGCATGGATATTTGTGCCGTCCTAGTTCGTAAGTAGTTCATAAGTAGTTTGTAAGTTTAGGGACTGATGGCCCCGTAGTTGAGTCACATAGGCCTTTTTTTTTTAAGCTCATGTTTGTAGAACTTATTACAATGAAGTTCATGTTAAGCAGATTAAGCACCAATCGGATTCGTGAGATACAGGATACAGGCATTTAATCACAACTATCCCGAACAAGGTGCCAATAGAGTAAATAAAATTAACAGAAGGTGGTATATCATTTACTATAAGGCACAGAACTGGCTAATGAAAGGGTATTTACAGTAGTACAAATGGTTAACAGGTTAAGATCACTGCAACTAACATAGGAACTGCCAAGGACACAGGGTGTGAGTTGCCCATTCCCCACTCGGAAACTTCAGTCCGTGAGGTAGGGACTTTACCATAATTAAAATTTAATTTGCCCAAAATACATTCGTCAACCGGGCACACGATGACGAAAGGAAAAGACTGTGAGAAAATAAACAGTAAGGATTCCCCCCAGTAATACTTAGCAATTTGTGAAATCATTCACATTCAGTAAACGTATTGATAATGCACCCTACAACACGAGGGTAAGAAATTAAGTAAATAACAACAATTGCACTAGTGAGGTGACACCAAACATACAACACACGGACAAACGAAAGACATCGAAGGCAACCTCTGGAGGCCGGTTACAATTCCGAAAACTGGACGAACACACACTAACACAAACACACAGGGGTTGTAAATAAATAAAAAAAAAAAAAAATCAAATGTTTGTATAGCTTATGGGACTTAACTACGGGGTCATCAGTCCCTAAACTTACAAACTACTTATCAACTAGCTTATCCTAAGGACGGCACAAATATCCATGCCCGAAGGGGGATTCGAACCCCCGACCGTAGTGGCCGTGCAGACCGTGACTGGAGCGCCTCAGTCCCCTCGGCCACGGCGGCCGGCGCCTGCATCACATACAGGAGCGCATGCGATGGTGTACGCAACGACAAACCTGGGCACACGAGTGGCCAAACGTCATTTTTTCGGATGAATCCAGGTTTGAATCCAGGTTCTATTTACAGCATCAGGATGTAGTATCCGTGTTTGGCGACATCGCGGTGAACGCACATTGGAAGCGTGTATTCGTCACCGCCATACTGGCGTGTCACCCGGCGTGATGGTATGGGGTGCCATTGGTTACACGTCTCGGTCACCTCTTGTTCGCATCGACGTCACTCTGAACAGTGGCCGTTAAATTTCAGATGTGTTACGAATCGTGTCTCTACCCTTCATTCGATCCCCGTGAAACCCTACATTTCAGGAAGATAATGGACGACCGCATGTTGCAGGTTCTGGACGGGTCTTTCTGGATGCGGAAAATGTTCGACTGCTGCCCTGGCCAACACATTCTCCAGATCTCTCACCAATTGAAAACATCTGGTCAATGATGGCTGAGCAACTGGCCAGTCACTACTGCTAATGAACTGTGGTATCGTGTTGAAGGTGCATGGGCATCTGTACCTGTACACGCCACGCAAGCTCTGTTTGACTCAATTGCCCAGGTGTATCAAGGCCGTTATTACGGCCAGAAGTGGTTGCTCTGGGCACTGATTTACCAGGATCCATACACCCAAACTGCGTGAAAATGTAATGACATGTCAGCTCTAGTATAATACATTTGTTCAATGAATACCCGTTTATCATCTGCATTTCTTCCTGGTGTGGCAGTTTTAATGGCCAGTAGTGTAAATACGCGACCAACTCAGCTGTTACTAACAGCCAAACCTTCAGATGTCAGACACTCAGATCGGTACTAAACGTTGTGTATCGATAGAGTATCAACCGAAACTTCTACATAATTCGTGCATTGTGCTGCCGTCCAGGAGAACGTGCGTAAACTATAATAATAACACGTAACCTACGGAGTCAAGGAAAAGCACAACTGTGAGAGCTTGTCACGTTGAAGTACCGTGGGTCCTGAGTCCCACCCAGTGCCTTTTTTTTTCTTTCTTTAGCTGCAGTACGTTGGAAATTGGCAAAAGGGGTAACGTGTTCCTCTGATGTAAGAGGACTGTTTGGATTTTATAGCAATATGTTATCGGCAGTTTGCTCTTGCTTCGTTTATTTTAAAGTAGCAAATTTGTAGAGTTTATTCGTAGTTCCACAGAATAAATAAACATAATCAGAACATACGAATAAAGAAACAATTGCATCACACATAAGCAGTATTAATAGCGATAATATTAATAACAATAACGAGAAAAATAGTAATGCTAAAAACAATAAGCACCATCAAAATAATAACAATAGTAATAATGAAAATAATAAGTGCATAAAGTTCAGGTGTGCACGCAAACACCACCACAGACGCACAGTGTTGTTCATTCAGAAACGAAGGTTCCACGTATGGTGCAGTTCTACGAATATACTCTACAGGTTTACTGCTTTCAAATAAAACGAAGCAGAAGCGAACTGCCAATAGCACAGCGATATAAAATCCGATCAGTCCTTTTACATTTGAGAAACACGTGGTCCCATGTAACACTCTGTGTACGTTTGTGAACGTAGAACAATTCGCAACGTCATACAGAAAAAAAAAATCACACCATCAGGGTTTGAACCGAGGACCTTCTTAACGACAAACATTGACTGTGTCAACTACCCCACGGCCGGCCGCGGTGGCCGAGGGGACTAAGGGGCTCCAGTTACGGTCTGCACGGCCACTACGGTCGAGGGTTCGAATCCCCCCTCATGCATGGATAATTGAGCCGTCCTAGTTCATAAGTAGTTTGTAAGTTTAGGGACTGATGACCCCGTAGTTAAGTCCCATAGACTATACAAACATTTGAATATATATGTGGCGTCTGTTCCGAAAGAACAGACGTCACTTCTGAACCTGCAGCTGTTATTATTTAATATTCACAGAATATATGACATCAACTGCGATTGGGCAAAGCTGAAAATGTGTACCCAGCCGGGATTCGAACCCGGGTCTCCTGCTTTCTAGGCAGTTGCGCTGACCCCTACACCACTGTGTCCCCAGTGGTCTGCCGGGCGCCGTGGCTCAGCGCGCCCGGTCAGAGGGCTGAACGCCCTCTGTAATAAAAAAGCTGAGCCAAGAACAAATAGAACAAAAACGAACAAACTTGATCAACGTCCGCAACGAACAGAGCTACAGATAGAGCAAAAAAAAAAAAAAAAAAAAAAAAAAAAAGTGGTGTAGGGGTCAGCGCAACTGCCTAGAAAGCAGGAGACCCGGGTTCGAATCCCGGCTGGGTACACATTTTGAGCTTTGCCCAATCGCAGTTGATGTCATATATTCTGTGATTATTTGAACATTTGATTTGAACTATCCCACGAGAGTTCAGCGCGGCAACCCCCCTCCCCCCCAGATATACTTTTTCTGTGCTTCGTGGGACACAGGTGTTAAATATTTTTTCCCGTTTACGCACATTCTCCTGGACAACAGCACATAGCACGAATTATATGGAAGTTTCAGTTGATACTCTGTCGATATACAACGTTTAGTACCGATCTGAGTGTCTGACATATGATGGTTTGGGTGTGAGAAAGCCTTCTATTATTTGGAGGCTGAGCTGTGATGGTCGCGTTAAAATCTTGCCCGAGCGCCTGGGCAGGAGATGAGTGAACTGGGAGATGGCAAGTGGGGGAGGAGTGCCGCACGCCAGCGTCAGACGCGCACTTGCGGCAGAGTGTTGACACGCGGCTTGTAGTGGCCGCTGCTAATGAGGCGGCGGCGGCTGAGCAAACAGCGCCTGAGTGACGGGACTGCAGGGGGCGCCGCCTGCGCCTGACGCCCGCGATTCCCCACCGATAGGGGATAAAACCCTCGCGCGGGCTCCACCCCGCGGGCTCGGCTGCGGTTACTGAATAAATGAACGGCTGCTCGCGGCCGCCGCGCCACCACTCATTGCGTCACGCCGACTGCCCTACTCGCTGCCCTGGCGGTAACTCGATCCAGGCGCAACACGCTGCTTCCGGGCCTCCATTAAAGCCGCGATATTTGCCACCGAGTTTGCCCCATACCGGGTGACAACCAACCCGGCTGGTGGCACATCATCACCTACATCTACATAAATACTCTGCAAATAACACTTTAGTGCAGGGCCGGCGCAAGCCCTAGTGCCGCCCCGTGCGAGCTGCTAAATTGCCGACCCCCCTCCAACCCCACGATTTTTTGTTTTTCAAAACGTTTGTGGAATTTCATTTAAACAAATCTATAGGAAATGTCAGCAATCAATCGCAATATTTCTTTTTACTTTTCAGATCTACCTAGGTTTCGGCCGCTGAGTGGCCAGTCTCAAAAGCTTTTAATATGTGCTTACACGTAAACTGCCAAGTTGACAGTTACGTTCAGCATGACGGTATAGATGTAAACATAAAGCATTGAGAATAGCCACACTGTACCCGAAATATATATGTAGAGCTGGAAAATAAAAACAAAAAATGTTACTGATATGTGACATTCTGTACAGATTTGTACATAACAGTCGCTGGGCACCAGCACAAAAATAGAGCTACACCTGATTGAAGAAATATAGCTAATTTTAACAAGTCTTGTGAATTTACGAAAGTGTTCAAATGTGTGTGAAATCTTGAGGGACTTAACTGCTAAGGTCATCAGTTTCTATGGTCACACACACACACACACACACACACACAGTACTCAACCTAAATTATCCTAAGGACAAAAACACACTCATGCTGGAGGGAGGACTCAAACCTCCGCCGGAACCAGCCGCACAGTCCATGACTGCAGCGCCTTAGACCGCTCGGTTAATCCTGCGCAACATGAACTTACAAAATTAACATAAATAAATATTTTTCAGCGGTTGTGAACAGATAATGTATTCAACGGAAAACCGTATACAGTGAATAAATGTTGGCAAAGTGATAGTGTGCGAGTACTATTGTCAAACAAAAGTGACGGTCAGAGTTTATAAATAAAGAACAGTATAGAATGCACTAATTTATTTCATTCTACTAGTTTCAGTCTTATGTAGACCATCTTCAGGAATTTGTCTCTGAAATATATCACAGTCACATTTAGAGGAGTTTGGAGCAATATACATTACTGTAAAAGCTAAACTAAGTTAGTAAATAGAAATAGAACAAAATAAAATAAGCGATGTTATACCCTTTGATGTTGTGGAGCTGGCAGGTAGCTGGGAGCCTTCCAGTGTGTCACTGCTGGCTGGAGCAAGGTTTGCTGCTCTTAAATAGCTGAGGCTCCGCCCCTTTGCCAGCTCCACCCATCTTTGATAGCCAATGAAAAGATTAAATACATTAATGTAGCTAAAATATATAAAATTATAATTAATAACACATTTCTTGGTTAATGTCTAAAATAAAATAATTATAGTCATCTTAGTGGTATTTAAAATAAAGATTAAAACATTAAAATACTGACATGAATTGCATCCCATTCTTTTCAGTATTTCCAAAGATATTCTATAAGTGGTTCTACAGTATCTACAGTGTTTTATGTAAGTTTACTGGTGAAAAAAAAAAAAAAAACTTTTAACTGTATTTTTTACATTTTTTTTTTATACAAAGAAACAATTGCAGATATAAAACCTTACAGAACATGTATGGTTCGTTTGTCATTGTAATTTATGTAAAGCTAATGCTTTCGTTGTAATATACAAAAATGGGTATATCTTACTTAATTAAAATGTTGTTATAATAGAATTAAGGCACAGGGTATATATATTGTATATACATGAAAAGTCCTTGATTTATTGTGTGATGCTTTAGGTTGTCATTAAAAATTAAAAAATAATATAGTGTGCTGTAACATTGTGAAATATTAGGAATGAAATGTAAAAAAACATAACGGATACAATTCAAATGGAGTCATGGAGTAAACTACATAACTGTTTCTTAATAGTAAAAATAAAATACAATAAAAATATTTACCCAAGTTGAGGGTGATCAGAATGATCTTAAATTTGTGTATATGTTGCCTTAGGTGGTCATACGTATAACAACATAAGTAAGATGAGACTGATATGTCAAAAACATAGAAAATTACCATTCAAATGGCGTCTGTCAATGATAGTAAAGTTGTCAGTTAACAGTTAAAATATTGCAATATTGTATTTACAGTAGAACTCGAAAAAGACAATAGTATAAATTTTTTGGACTTGACTATTTCAAAAAGGGAAGGGAAACATCAGTTTGCAATCTACAGGAAACCTACAAACACAGATGTTAAGTACAGAAGGAACTTCAAATACTGAGGCAAATAGCAAAATCTAATAATTTCAATGTAGATTGGTAGATTCAATATTCAATAAAGTACAAAAAACTGTTGCAACAGATCAAAAAGAAGTTAAGGGAGACAGAAGATATGCCTGTATGACATACAGAGGGAATGTCTCTGAAAAAATAAGTAGACTATTTAATAATACTGATCTCACTCTTGCCTTTTCAGTGGACAACACCCTACAACATCGGCTCAAACATACAATCAAGACATGTGATAATAAATATTCAAAATCTGGTGTTTATAAAGTAATATGTAGCACATGCGGAAAATATTATATTGGACAAACGGGACGTAGTTTCCAAACACGATACCGTGAACACACAGTAGGTGTTGCAAGTAGTAAGTCGGTCTTTGGGCAGCATATAATTGAAAATAGACATTGCCATGGCACAATTGAAAACAACCTAAAGATTTTGCACACAGCTCCAAAAGGATTACGCCTCAACCTACTAGAGCAAATAGAAATCTATGTGCAACATAAAAAGAATCCTTTTCAACTCTTAAACGAACAAATTGATTTCAGGGAAAAAAATTACTTTGACCTATTCGAAGAGATCCTTTAATAGTTTACTCCTCTGAAGTCTGTTTTTAATCAATGACACACATGTATGTATACACACACACACACACACACACACACACACACACACACATATATATATATATATATATATATATATATATATATATATATATATATATATATTCCTATTGTGATGTTATACCCACTTTACACTGTTTTACGATCCTTACGGTTGATAGCCATGTACATTATGCATAATTGTAATGTACAATAATTTAAATTTTATTCTTAGACACATTTTAAGCCTAAAATTTATCCTTTTAACTGTTAACTGACAACTTTACTATCATTGACAGACGCCATTTGAATGGTAATTTTCTATGTTTTTGGCATATCAGTCTCATCTTACATATGTTGTTATACGTATGACCACCTAAGGCAACATATACACAAATTTAAGATCATTCTGATCACCCTCAACTTGGGTAAATATTTTTATTGTATTTTACTTTTACTATTAAGGAACAGTTATGTAGTTTACTCCATGACTCCATTTGAATTGTATCCGTTATGTTTTTTACATTTCATTCCTAATATTTCACAATGTTACAGCACACTATATTATTTTTTAATTTTTAATGACAACCTAAAACATCACACAATAAATCAAGGACTTTTCATGTATATACAATATATATACCCTGTGCCTTAATTCTATTATAACAACATTTTAATTAAGTAAGATATACCCATTTTTGTATATTACAACGAAAGCATTAGCTTTACATAAATTACAATGACAAACGAACCATACATGTTCTGTAAGGTTTTATATCTGCAATTGTTTCTTTGTATAAAAAAAATGTAAAAAATACAGTTAAAAGTTTTTTTTTACACCAGTAAACTTACATAAAACACTGTAGATACTGTAGAACCACTTATAGAATATCTTTGGAAATACTGAAAAGAATGGGATGCAATTCATGTCAGTATTTTAATGTTTTAATCTTTATTTTAAATACCACTAAGATGACTATAATTATTTTATTTTAGACATTAACCAAGAAATGTGTTATTAATTATAATTTTATATATTTTAGCTACATTAATGTATTTAATCTTTTCATTGGCTATCAAAGATGGGTGGAGCTGGCAAAGGGGCGGAGCCTCAGCTATTTAAGAGCAGCAAACCTTGCTCCAGCCAGCAGTGACACACTGGAAGGCTCCCAGCTACCTGCCAGCTCCACAACATCAGAGGGTATAACATCGCTTATTTTATCTTGTTCTATTTCTATTTACTAACTTAGTTTAGCTTTTACAGTAATGTATATTGCTCCAAACTCCTCTAAATGTGACTGTGATATATTTCAGAGACAAATTCCTGAAGATGCTCTACATAAGACTGAAACTAGTAGAATGAAATAAATTAGTGTATTCTAGACTGTTCTTTATTTACAAATTTAAATAGAGTGCTGTTTACCCAATAATACAGAAACAAAAATGTTTCCAAAAATATGTGGTCAGAGTTTAATTGTTGTTCATGCAGGCTCAAAAACCAAAACGTTTGACTATCACTCAGAAACGGATAGCAAAAATTTTGAAAAATACGTCAAAACCCAACTTACGCTAGAGTTACTACCAATGTCTTTATCCCTTGTAATTACTCTCTCCGTATTTACCCATTCGGAATACCTCTAATCATTGTAGGTCTTGGACATGTTTGACTAGTAACGTTCAACCATTTTTATCCATAATGCGGGAAGAATAAAACACTCGGAAACTGCCATTGAAGGGCTTAGCAAAATTGCTTGGGGCTTAATACTTAATCGCAGTATCGAACATTGCATTTGAATTTCCAAATTAGATTTCGTCTTCTGCAATATTAGTTGTGAGTAAACGCAAGGCGCGTAACAGACTGGCAACGCTCCAAAAGAATACTGGCGTGTACGCCAGACTGCTTCCCCCTCTGTGTTCCTACGGCGTAAACACGACGGTGCTGCCACAGTGGCGAGGAAGAAATCAGTCCTCCTCCCTCCCCTTGTTCAACAGGGGCGGCCGGCAGGTAGTCGAAGCGCCTTGCCACAATTCCCGAAGCCGCTCCTTCCGAGGTTTGCTTTCGAATCCCCTCTTGGGCATGAATGTTGAGTTTTTTCTAAAAAAAAAAAAAAAAAAAAAAAAAAAAAAGAGGGCGGCAGATTTGCCGCCCCTCGGAAAAGGCCGCCCCGTGCGGCCGCATGTTTCGCACGTGCCTTGCGCCGGCCCTGCTGAAGTGCATGGCAGAGGGTTCATCGAACCATTTTTATGATATTTCTCTTACAGAGCTTTCTAAACTGGGTGTCGCGACACCCTAGAGCAGAGGTGGGCAATGAGCGAGCCGCGCTCTCCGAGCCGCCTGCCTGAGCGTGAGCAGAGCCGCGAGCAGCTGGCGTCCATCACGTAGTTCCTGCTGAAAAAGACTAGATGGCGTTATGCGCAGCCAACGCGCTAACGTTGCTGTAGAAATTCATCTGGCTGAGTGCGTTATAAAATAACTCAGTGGCGTAACTAGGACTTGGCTTTGGGGGGGGGGGGGGGCAGACCTGCTTGACGAGCAAAATTTTAGTCAGTTTCCAGACAGACTACCATCTACCACTCCCGCTGAAGAAACTAATTCACTCCCATCCAATGAAAGCTTATGGTAAAACACTTCAAGTTTCCAATCTTTACCTTTACCAGATTGCTGTTATACGATTTCTTTCTTTACTTTTTTGTAGCGTGGTCTTGGGGGGGGGGGGGGGTTTCTATCCCCCCTCACCCCCCCCCCCCCATGGTTACGCCACTGAAATAACTTATAAAGATAATAGTGCAAACTCTTTACTATCCAACTCGAATGTACAGATTCCACTGCTAGAGGTATCTCCTGAAAAATGCTATTATGTTTATAAGTAACTTATAAACATAATACTGGAAACTCTTTTCTTAAACGTCCAGCGCGTGCAGTCGAGCCGGCAAATATCTTATATAGATAAGAGCGATTTTTTGTTTTGTTTCAGAAGACACCGCTAACAGTGCCTCTGTTAGTTCGAATTTTGTACTTCAGGGTTTTCGTTATAATCTATGATATTACGTTATGATACAGTACGCTGTGAAGTTGAAATGAATAGTCAAATCGGTGCGGTAAAGCGGCGTTCTATTTTCCAGTTCAACTCTACTTGGGAGTGTGATTACTTGTTCACTGAAAGCGAAGGAGGAGCAAAATGTTTGGTATGTGGTAAAATACTAGGCATAAAAAAGTACAATTTAGGACGCCACTATAGAACACATCACTTCAACCAGTATGGATGTGTAGAAGGTGAAATGCGACTTGATCTTCTTAATAATCTACGCGAGGAAGTAGAGGTACGTATTATAATGCTGTACCTACTTACGAGATAACTTAATCACACTGTTTTGCTTAATACCGGACTCTCACGGAACTACGTGCGCCAGAAAGCATGCAGACCTCTAGCGGCAACTAGGATAACTACGGGCCGAGCGCGAACGCTGCTCTTTTTCCGGCCTGAGCCGGAGCGCTGCTCATTGAGCTGATTTGTGCCCACCTCTGCCCTAGAGGGTCGCATAGTACAAGTCAATTATTATCCTCAATTTACTTATATTTTTGTTTATGTTGGTAGTACTGTCGTTTTACGTTGGTGACGCATGCTTTGTTTATTTGTTGTTATATCTTTGCAATTTTCAAGCTGCTACGTTAGTTTCGTTGTCACTGCCGTGCTGTTAATCATGGCTGCTCCGCTGTCTATTTGCACCAAAGAAGAGCAACGTTTAGTGATACGTTTTTTGTGGGCAGAAGGTGTATCAGGGGCCGAAATTCATAGAAGAATTTCAGTACAGTACGCGGGCAGTGTTTTGCCACAACAAAATGTGTACGAGTGGATTGAAAAATTCCGAAATGGTCGCACGAGTGTTAAGCACGATGAAGGAACCGGACGACCGTTTATCGCCACAAATGATGAAACCATTGAGCGATCACGTGAAATGATTCTCTTAGACAGACGATTAACTATTGATGAAGTGGCTCATCGCCTTCAAATTAGTCATGGTTCTGCCTACGAAATTATTCGCAACAGACTTGGGTTTCGTAAAGTTTGTGCAAGATGGGTCCCAAAACAACTCACACAGTTGCATAAGCAAACGCGCCTCGACATCTGCAAAAAACATTTGGATCGCTATGGTAACGACGGGGACAACTTCTTAGACAGAATCATTACTGGTGACGAAACATGGATCCATCATTATGAGCCGGCCGAGTATGGAATGGAAACATCCAAATTCGCCGTGCAAGAAAAAGTTCAAGACCCAACCGTCCGCAGGAAAACTGATGCTTGCGGTTTTTTGGGATGCACGAGGTCCTGTACTGGAACATTATGGTGGAAAGGGGCACAACAATAAAAGTGTACGTTGCAGTCAGATGCTTACTGACAGGCTAAAGCCTGCAATTCGAAGCAAACATCGAGTATTGCTGTCAGAAGCTGTTGTGTTGTTGCACAACAATGCCCGTCCGCATACTGCTGTCCACACTGCTGAAGCGCTCCAGAAACTCAAATTCGAAGTAGTGGATCATCCTACATATAGTCCCGATTTTGCCCCTTCTGACTATCACTTGTTTGGTCCACTCAAACTGGCATTAAGGGGCCGTCGATTTGACTCGTACGAAGCAGTGAAGGAAGCGGTGCATTATTGGCTCGCAGTTCAACCGAAGACCTTCTTTTATGATAGCATGAGAGCGATGGACGAAGTGCATTGAAAAGAAAGGAGACTATGTCGAAAAATGATGTGCTTGAAAGTTTCGTATTTCATAACAATAAAATTTTATAACTACTTTGCGGATAATAATTGACTTACCCTCGTAGTATCATGGGTGTCGCGAGACTAACAAATTTAGACTCTAAACAAAAAACCTTGTCTTAAAATAACACAAAATATCCTTATCTTCGTACTACGCTGAAGACTCACCTGCAGCTAATCATCCTTCTCTTCATTCAGTGCACCATAGATCACGTATTAAAGGAATGATCGGTGCAGATTAATTGCGTGCTCAGCCGCTAGGCGGCAGCTCTGCTTCGGCAGCAGTAGACACCCAGGATTCGTTCAAGCAGCTGCCGGTTGCCACATTCCAGCAAACCGCGCATGCGCAGAGCTGTTGTTGATACACGATAACAGCTCTTCCCACGCGCAGTTTGCTGGAACTGGCAGCTGCTTGAACGAACCTTCACTGTAGTCTGCTTTCCTTCTCAAAAAGCTGCACCTGAGCGTTTTTTAATGGACTTATAAAAGCCACGTCACCCTCGGTAACGTTTCTTACAATTAAATGTCAATCAATGACACAGTGGCTGTAAAAGCTGTCACAGACTGTAAAAGCAGTCACAATTGTCCACTGATTAAAGCTTTTCGGTAGCGATGTTTAGTATGGAGTATGGCCGGGTGATTAACGGAGAATAGTATTTTAAATGCAGTGATCATTGGTTACATCCTATTTATTTATGAAAATAATGTGATAATATTGAACTGAAAGGGAACAGCCACTTTGCTGTCTAAATCAGAAATCCGAGCAGCTAATTTCCAGATGCCGTTTTCAGTCGATCCAGCAAAACCAGTTCTGGCCCTGACATGTACACACGACAGCGAAAAACGATTTCCGAAATTCTGTTTTCGTCTTTCGGAAGTTGGGTCGCATGTAGAAGCAAGTATTACTGTGTGAGTTAGGCATTGTTGTCTGCGGAGTTACTCTGTTGTACATCTCCGAAGTTCCCATGTTTCCCTTTCTTGCGATGAGTGTACATAATTGCTACAATAAGGATCAACATTAAACATGTCAATGCGTACGAGGATTTCAGTTTCGTTTACAAACTACATTTAAGCGCTACTTTATTTCCGCCCCTCCCCCCGCTAGAACCATCTAAATTCTATCATATGTATTTATATTAGTGAAAGGGTATCGCGCAAAACTGTAGTCTATAAAAGGGTGTCGCGCAAATCTGTAAGCTATTATAGGTTGTCGCCATGAGGGAAAGTTTGGAAAGTACTGCGCTACAGTTTCATTATCGACGGAGTGGCCGAGCGCATTGACACGCTATGCACCGATGCGCGAGACCGTTCCCCGTCGGAGGTACGAATCCTCCCTCGGGCATGGATATTTGTGTTGTCTTTAGCATAAGTTAGTTTATAAGTAGTTTGTAAGTTTAGGGCCTCATGACCCCGCAGTTAAGTCCAATAAGCTTTAAAAAAATCTAACAGAGCGCGCGAAAAAGGAACACCGTTTTCGATCGGATTTCTCTTATTTTATTACAATGTTCGTATTTCCCTTTGTATGTGGGTGCTAACGAAGTAAAAGGAGTGTTCATATGAAAAGGTACGAAACGATAGTGTGGGTATGATTAATCCTTTAATGCCCCTTGTTACAGACATGTAACACTAGAAATTTACTGCGAAATTGGCTCACAAACGCATTTTCCTCTAATGCTGTTACATCCTTGTAACGATGCTTGCAACGCATTCTGATGCTCGGTTTTGTAACTACTTGCTTCTATCGGCGATTATATCAATATGAATTCAACCATTTTGTTTGAGGGAAGCAATGCCTCGTAAAGTATGTTAATAATGTTGATTTTGTAAATGTAAAGCAACGACGAAATTTCATAATGTACTCTTATGAAAGATTGAACGTTAATGTTCGTGTTCATGTCTGTTATCATTATATAAATACGCTAACACGAAAATTGTGAAATTGTGGTACAGATTACTAATTTATTCTTACAAGAATGCCAATGAAAGTTACATAATTCGAAAGATTGTTTGTCGTAGATTGCACGAATATAAATATTATGTGTGCATTTAGCCATGAAAATTGGCAAAAGGAAGTAGAAATTTTACTATCTATAGCTTGGATCAAGTTCTACATTCTCCAACAATCAGCTCACTGATTGGCTATTCGCCTCGACCAAAGACGCTGTAATGTAGCGCATCTGCAGTATTAAAATAACGTATTAAAATAAGTGAATATCGAAACATGGAGTGCTCCCAACTCACTTTCTTGTGCCGTTCAGGTGTTTCATTTTCGCAGTGATTAAGAGTGGTTAAAGGAAATTAATGTTTTCATATGTATGCCGATATAAAGGATGATGCAATGGGAGAGGCATGTAGCGGTGTACGGGTGGAACTACGAAGTCGACATGTTGTCAGCTCTGGAATTCTGAATATCGCAGTATCGAAATAACATTTCTTGGCGTTGTATAGATATACGAACACCGAAATTGTAGTTCCATTTCAAATATTAGGCTAATGAAAGTTATATAATTCGAAATGGCATGAGAAGTATATACTTCCGTTTTTATTTGTTCTTATTGTGTCAGGCATTTTCCTTAACAAGTATAAGATACCGATTCATACCTCCCAGTGCCGGTTAAATTTTACCAAACATCCCAGCGGCCTCCTATGATAACGTTGGCAACAGATGCTGAATAGTGAGAATCCTGTGAGTCTTCATTTTAGCCAATCGCTTGACAATGCTGACGTTTTCTCATGGAATCTTCGCTTTATGAGGGCAATTATTTTTACTGAGCGGACGAGGATACATACAAGAACCTGTCAACCATCAAGTAGGAACAGCATTAATTGTTTACTTCAGGGTCTTTACGGTACACTAATCGAGTCATTCTATGTGGTTCGAACAAACAGGCAAAGATTTTCTATCGTGTTGTTGATGTTGCCAACATAATCACGCGAGGCCGCCGACATGATACGTAAAATTTTACCCCCGGTGACCATTGTAAACACAATTGGTTGATTTTCGACCACAGGCAATACTTGTCTACATAAATTGCAAATAACACTGAAGTATTCTCCGGCATTGGCCCCTTACTTAGCTTGCATTTATCGCGAATCTTTAAATGAGCGAAAAGTTCCTAGTGATTGTAAAAAAGCGCAAGTGACTCCCGTTTATAAGAAAGGAAAGAGAACTGGCCCACATAATTAGAGGCCAATATCGTTGACAACAGTTTCCTGTAGAATTTTGGAGAATATTCTCAGTTCCAATATAGTAAATTTCCTTGAAACCGAAAAGCTTGCCCTTTTCTCACATGACATCTTACGAGCCATGGATGAAGGGCAACAGGCGGATTGTGTTTTTCTCGACTTCAAAAAAGCGTTTGACGCGGTGTCACACTACAGACTACTAACGAAGATACGGGCTTATGGAACAGGTTCAAAGATTTGTGACTGGCTAGAAGACTTCCTAAGTAATAGAAAGCAGTACGTTGTTCTCGACGGCGAGTGTTCACAGAGACGAGTGTATCGTCAGGCGTGCCCCAGGGGAGTGTGATACGACCGCTATTATTTTCTATCTATGTAAATGATCTTATGGACTCAATAACTTGTAATTTGCGGCTGTTTGCTGATGATGCTGTGTTGTATGGAGTGTGTCTTTAACTGACTGTAACAGCATACAGGATGACTTAGACAAAATTTCTAGTTGGTGCGAAGAATGGCAGCTACCTCTCAATGTAGAAAAATGTAAGGTGATGCGCATGAGCAGGAAAAACAATCCCATAATATTCAAATACAGCGATAGTAGTGAGCTTCTTGATGCTGTCGCGTCGTTCAAATATCTAGGCGTAACATTACAGAGCGATATGCAATGGAATAAACATGTGAGGACATCTGTAAATAAGGTGGGCAGACGACTTCGGTTTATTGGGAGAATTTTGGGAAAATGTACTTCATCTGTAAAGGAGACCGCTTGTAAAACGCTTGAACGACCACGTCTTGAGTATTGCTCAAGTGTTTGGGACCCGCAGCAGATCAGTTCAAAGGAAGACATAGAAGCAGTTCAGAGGCTAACAGCTAGGTTTGTTACTGGTAGGTTCGACCAATGCGCGAGTGTCACGGAAATGCTCTGGCAACTCAATTGGGGATCGCTGGAGGAAAGACGACGTTCTTTTCGTGAATTTCTGTTGAGGAAATTTAGAGGGCCAGAATTTGAAGGTGAGTGTAGTACGATCTTGCTGCCACCTACTTACATTTCGCGTAGTGATCACAAAGACAAGATAAGAGAAATTAGGGCTCGTACAGAGGCATATAGGCGTTCTCTGTTTCCTCGTTCTATTTGGGAGTGGAATAGGAAAGGATATGCCTAGTAGTGGTACAGTGTACCCTCCGGCACGCACCTTACGGTGGATTGCGGAGTATGTATCGTAGATGGTCGAAGTGCATGACAGAGGGTTCATCCAACCGTTTTGATGATATTTCTCTACAGTTCCATTCTCTAACAGAGCACCGCGGCGGAGTGGCCAAGCGTATTGAGACGCTATGCACCGATGCGCGAGACCGTTCCTGGTCGGAGGTACGAATCCTCCCTCGAGGATGGATGTTTGTGTTGTATTTATCGTAAGTTAGTTTATAAGTGGTTTGTAAGTTTCGGGACTCATGACCCCACAGTTAAGCCCCACAAGATAACAAAACAAAAACAAAAAATTCTAACAGAGTGCGCGAAAAACGGATACCGTTTTCGATAGGATTTCTCTTATTTCATTACGATGTTCATCTTTCCCTACGTAGGTGGCTGTCAACGAAGTAAAAGGAGTGTTCAAATGAAAAGGTACGAAACGACAGTGTGGGTATAATTAATCCTTTTAATGCTCCTTGTTACAGATATGTAACACTAGAAATTTACAGTGAAATTGGCTCACAAACGCATTTTCCTCTAATGCTCACTGTTACATCCTTGTAACGACGCTTGCAACGCATTCTGTTGCTCGGTTTTGTAACTACTTGCTTCTATTGGCGATTATATCAGTTTGAATTCAACCATTTTGTTTCATGGAAGCAATGCCTCGTAAGGTATGTTAATAATGTTTATTTTGTTAATATAAAGCAACCACGAACTTTCATAATGTACTCTTATGAAAGATTAAACGTTAATGTTCGTGTTTATGTCTTTTATAATACTAAATATTGTTCAAGCGTGGTGCTATTAGCATAACATATGAATCTTACATATTTGTAACATTGGGTAAAATTCGTTAGATTACGTAGTGTGAATTAATACATTTCAGGAGCTAACGTTATTTATTTATTTTTATTCTTTCTCTCAAAATTTCATTTATCAGAGGAAGAGATAATTGATATTCCATTTAACTTAGACAGTGACATGTCTGAAATATTGGAATTAGAAGATAATGAAGAAGAAGACGACAGTTACACGCTGGAAAATATTCTTAGGTGTATTGTAAGTGAAAACCCTGTGAATCATGAAGTGGATCTAAGTGCCAGTGATATTACAGATGAAATTGTAGAAATTTCAGAAGTCAGTCTTTTCAACGCTAAATATGTTTCTTTCCTATACTAGGATATCGATCATTTTCATCTGTTACATAATGTTTGAAGTATTCCATTGGAGTTAACAAAGAACGTGCCAATTCAAGAATTTCTACAAATGGATGGATGTTTGGAGTAAAGCTTCTGTGTTTCCATTACAATGTGTGAGCTGTTTTTATGCTTTAACAAAGACAGAATTTGCTTTAGAAGATTCCAAACAAGAACTCAGTCAGACAGATGTTTTATCTTAGACATTATTCAATGCATTGGGTTTTTTAATGGTTTATATATATATATAAGCTAAAGGACAATCATTCATACACTCACTTACTCACTGAATAAACACAAAATCTTGAAAACTACTTCACCTTGAAAGACGACCGTCTGTCGTCTTCCATGTATTTTTTTATAAAATAGTAATTTATTTGATGTCGCTAGATTAGCATTTTGTTAAAACTAGAACCCCACTCTTTTCGAGGCACGAGGAATAGCATTATTATTTCATGTTTTAAAATATTAGTTTCTGTAATGTTAGTTAATATTGCTGGGATTTTGCTATTTTATTGTGGTTATGAATGTGGCAATAAGTACGGCTTCTCCGCTACGTCACTGCCCCTGCGAGAATGTGTACTTGTTTTACTTTTAAGTGGATGTGCAAGGATCTAATGGCTGTCTGAATGTGGGTGGTAATAGCTCGCTTTGCATGGTTCTCTCTGGCTCAGAGTCGATAGTTTGTCATTACCAACCCCTGCCGTTGATGCGACCAAAGAGGCTTCTACACCCTTTGGTTACAATGCGATTCACGACCCCTTCCAGGGTGAGTCTAACGATCTTCTCTCCCCACCACTGCTGTTCTCGTAGGTATTGCCCAGTTTCTGGTAGCTTTCGCGCCTCCTGGCCGCTCGGTGGTCAGTGGTCACTTGGTGCTGGGATCATGGTGAGATAAGGTTGGTTCTGCTCTTGTGTCCACAGAGATGGTAGCGATTCGTTGTCTAGCATGTTTAACTTAGACTCTTGAACTTAGATTCATTTTTTGGAATATTCCTTCTGATCGTGTGCGGAAATACGTTCTAGTTTTTCAATCCAGTGATTTCCAACCGTTAAACGTGTTGTATGTGTTACTAGTTGCAGTTTGATAATGGACTGGTATATTCAAACCTTTCGTGATTATGTGGCGGTGTACGAACTCTGTGTAAATTCTTTCTAGCTTTGTGGGGCCCAATTTTTCATTGACGATTGATTCATTTTTGCACAGTACATGTAAAATCTTTCTTATTGTTTCGTTCCAATGTGATATGTGTTCCACGTGTTTGGTCCTTAGAACAAAGCCTTCAGCTTCCACTATTGTTTTCTCCATGCCCACCCGACAAGCAACTATGCATGTATCCTTCTGATTTTCACTAACATTTTGCGATCTTCTCTGCCTGTTTATTTCAATTTTGCTGTTTCTTCTCCGAACTTGTAGTATGCACTTAGTCTTTATCAGTAATTCTCTATGAGCCTTGTAAAACCTCATTCAGTAGCTTGCTTATGAAATTCTATGTATTTCTAAGGGTTACATGCCGTAGTTTTTATTCTCACTTTTCCGTCTTTGTAATTATTTCACTTTTCTGGTTTTTGAGACTGGACTTCATTCGTCTCTGTAATCACTCCCTATCGCGTGTAGTTGCATTTCATTCGATTCCTTTTGTAATTCTAAACATTTCTATGGGTTGCATACTGTAGTTTTGATTCTTATTTTTCTGACTTTGTAATTATTTCACTTTTCCGGGTTTTGAGACTGGACTTCTTCCGTCGCTGTGAACGCTCCCAATCGCATGTTGCTTCATTTCAGTAGCTTCGTTATGAAATCCTACGTAGTTCTACGCGTTGCATGCCATAGTTAATTTTCTTTATTTCTTGGAAATTGAATTTATACATTTTTATCGCTTTTCGGAACCACGTGGGTCTGAACTAGGACTTCAGGGGTTTGCAGCTAGTTACCTGAATTCACGCCACTTCTCATAAAACTAGTGCCTAGATAGTTTAGTCTCAGATTGCAACTTAAGAGTCCGCCGTGAGTTTGTGTAATAAATCCGATTTTAACCACTTCATCTTCAGTGGAGTGCGATCATGTAACGTAGCTGTGTGTCGCCGTTAGCGTGTTTGCTCGAGATCTAATCTAAATGCAACTTAACTTTGCTATACTCACGCACCATCTCAAATCAGGCACGACAGACCAGAGCCATCTTCGCAGTTTTATTGTGTATTGTGTTGTGTGGTACCTCCGGGTTGGCTGAATTTCGCCTACGATAGCGTCGCCTGCTTCTGCCTCGTTTCAGCACGCCGATCTTGGTGAGTTCGCTGTTGCATTGTGTGTGTGTGTGTGTGTGTGTGTGTGTGTGTGAGCGAGTGAGTGTTGTTTGTAAATCCTCCCCCTAGTGGCGTAAAGTTCTGTGTGATTTATGTTAAATTCAATGCTGGGCATCGTCAGTATTAGCTCATGTAAGTGAGATGCAGTTTTATTCTATTAACTAAATTGGTTCTCCATTTTGCTTGCGTTCGACCTGAATAAACAAGTTAAGTTCAGTATAAATTTGACTTAAATTGTAGTTATCGAGCACCTTCCCCATTTTATTTAATATTGTTTTTCACCAGTGCTGAGATCAAGCTCAGATGCAATTTTTTATGTTTCAGTTACGTTGCGCCATAAATGTTTTCTTTAGCCAACTTAATGAAATAACTTTAGTTATTGTGGCTTGTTTATTAATGTCTGTGTGTAATTTCGTGTAAGCTGCCACGTATATTGGCCACTGTATCGTTAAATTTCCTGTTATTAGAGTAATTTGCCACTCCCATGAACCACAGATATTGCCGAGGTGGGGTGGCTTGCGTGCCTCAACGATACAGATAGCCGTACCGTAGGTGCAACCACAGCGGAGGGGTATCTGTGGAGAGGCCAGACAAACGTGTGGTTCCTGAAGAGGGGCAGCAGCCTTTTCAGTAGTTACAGGGGCAACAGTCTGGATGATTGACTGAGCTGGCCTTGTAACATTAGCTAATGTGGCTTTGCCACAGAGCTACTGCGAACGGCTGAAAGCAAGGGGAAACTACAGCCGTTACCTTTCCCGAGGACATGCAGCTCTACTGTATGAACATATGATGATGGCATCCTCTCGGGTAAAATATTCCGGAGGTAAAATAGTCCCCCATTCGGATCTCCGGGCGGGGACTACTCAGGAGGATGTGATCATCAGGAAAGACAATACTGGCATTCTACGGGTCGGAGCGTGGAATGTTAGATCCCTTAATCGAGTAGGAAAATTAGAAAATTTAAAAAGGGAAATGCATAGGTTGAAGTTAGATATAGTGGGGATTAGTGAAGTTCGGTGGCAGGATGAACAGGATTTCTGGTCAGGTGAATACAGGATTATAAATACAAAATCAATTGGGGGTATCACAGGAGTAGGATTGATAATGAATAAGAAAATAGGAATGCGGGTAAATTACTATGACCAGCACAGTGATCGCATTATCATTGTCAAGATAGAGACGAAGCCAACACCGACAACAGTAGTACAGGTTTATATGCCAACTAGCTCTGCCGATGATGAGGAAATCGAAGAAATATATGAGGAGCTAAAGGAAATTATTCAGACAATTAAGGGAGAGGAAAACTTAATTGTTATGGGAGACTGGAATTCGGTAGTTATACAAGGAAGGGAGGGGAAGATAGTAGGTGAATATGGTCTGGGCAAAAGGAATGAAAGAGGAAGCCGCCTGGTAGAATTTTGCAAAGAACATAATTTAGTTATAACAAACACCTGGTTCAAGAATCACAAAAGAAGGTTGTATACGTGGATGAGACCAGGAGACACCGGAAGGTATCAGATAGATTTTATAATGGTAAGGCATAGATTCCGGAACCAGGTTTTAAACTGTAAAACATACCCATGGGCAGATGTAGACTCTGACCATAACTTGTTGGTTATGAACTGTAGGCTGAAACTAAAGAAACTACAAAAAGGTAGGAAAATAAGGAGATGGGACCTGGATAAATTGAAGGAACGTGAGGTTCTTAAGAATTTCAGAGGGAGCTTTAAGCAACAATTGACAGAAACAGGGGAAAATAAAACAGAAGAGGAATGGGTAAAATTGAGAGATGAAATAGTGAAGGTAGCAGAGGACAAAATAGGTAGGAAGGCAAGACCTACAAAAAAAAATCCTTGGATATCACAGGAGATACTAAATTTAATCGATGAAAGGAGAAAATATAAAAATGCAGTAAATGAAACAGGCAAAATGGAGAAATGAGATTGACAGGAAGTGCAAAATGGCTAAGCAGAAGTGGCTAGAAGGCAAATGCAAGGATGTAGAAGAATGTATAAATAGGGGAAAAATAGATACAGCCTACAGGAAAATAAAAGAAACATTTGGAGATAAGAAAAAAAGATCTATGAATATCAAGGACACTGATGGAAAACCAGCTCTCAGCAAAGAAGGGAAAGCTGAAAGGTGGAAAGAATATATAGAGGGGCTCTACAAAGGAAATGAACTCGGAGACAATATTGTAGGAAGGGAAGAGGATGTAGATGAAGATGAAATAGGAGATACTGTATTGAGAGAAGAATTTGACAGAGCCCTGAAAGACCTAAGTCGAAACAAGGCCCCTGGAGTAGATGATATTCCCTCAGAGCTACTGAAGTCTCTGGGAGAACCAGCCATGACAAACCTGATTCACCTGGTGCGTAAGATGTATGAGACAGGAGAAGTACCCTCAGACTTTAAGAAAAATGTTATAATCCCCATTCCAAAGAAAGCAGGTGCAGACAGGTGTGAAAACTACAGAACCATCAGTTTAGTAAGTCATGGTTGCAAAATATTAACACGAATTATATACAGAAGGATGGAAAAGGTGGTAGAAGCCGACCTCGGGGAAGATCAGTTTGGGTTCAGAAGAAATGTAGGAACACGGGAGGCAATACTCACGTTACGGCTTATCCTAGAAGATAGATTAAGGAAAGGCAAACCTACATTTCTAGCTTTTGTAGATTTGGAGAAGGCTTTTGACAATGTTGATTGGAATAAACTCTTTCAAGTTCTGAAGCAAGCAGGAGTAAAATATAGGGAACGTAAGGTTATTTACAACTTGTACAAAAACCAGACAGCGGTTATCAGAGTTGAAGGGCATGAAAGGGGTGCAGTGGTTGGAAAGGGAGTAAGACAGGGTTGTAGTCTTTCTCCATTGTTATTCAATTTGTACATTGAGCAAGCTGTAAAGGAAAGCAAGGAGAAATTTGGAGACGGAATAAAAGTTCAGGGTGAAGAATTAAAAACATTGCGTTTTGCCGACGACATTGTAATAATCTCAGAGACAGCAAAAGACCTGGAAGAGCAGTTGAAGGGAATGGACAGTGTGCTGAAAGGTGCATATAAGATGAACATTAACAAGAGCAAAATTAGGGTAATGGAGTGCAGTGTAAGGAAATCAGGTTTTGCTGAAGGAATTAGATTGGGAAACGAAGCAATAAAGGAGGTAGATGAGTTTTGTTATTTGGGCAGTAAAATAACAAATGATTGTCGCAGTACAGAGGATATAAAATGCAGAATGGCAATGGGTAGAAAAGCGTTCTTGAAAAAGAGAAATTTGTTGACATCGAATATTGATTTAAGCCTAAGGAAGTCTTTTCTGAAGGCATTTGTATGGAGTGTTGCCTTGTATGGAAGTGAGACATGGACAATAAACAGTGCGGACAGGAAGAGGATTGAGGCTTTTGAAATATGGTGCTACAGAAGAATGCTGAAGATTAGGTGGGTGGATCGCGTAACTAATGAGGAGGTATTGAACAGAATTGGAGAGAAAAGAAATTTCTGGCATACCTTGACTAAAAGAAGGGATAGAATGGTAGGACACATTCTTAGACATCAAGGAATTGTGAATTTAGCATTGGAGGGAAGTGTGTGGGGTAAAAATCGCAGAGGAAGACCAAGAGATGGATACAGTAGGCAGATTCAGACAGATGTAGGTTGCCGTTCTTATGTGGAAATGAAAAGGCTTGCTAAGGATAGGGTATTGTGGAGAGCTGCATCAAACCAGTCTCCGGATTGAAGACCACAACAACAACAGAGTAATTTGAATCAAGTCAGTTCTCAATTTGGGCCAGGGAACAAGGACTAGCAGCAGGGAGTATCCGGTAGTTCACACGGACCTTTTGCTAATTTCACTGCTAAAATTAACCTTTTTTATAACAGTAAACTCTCATCTGGGTACCTCCTACCAGAATTAAGTTTTTATTTCGTACAGTGGTCTGCTTTTAACCTATGATGTTGAAATTTGGCAGGAATGTAGTTTATAGGTAGTAGACGTTAGCTAAGAGACCATTTTGCGATAGGACTTATAGTTCAAGAGATATGACGTATATATAAACAGTCTAGAGTGCAATGATTTTTTATTTATATCAACTAGTTTATCCTTTTTCGGGGCATCTTCAGAATTACAACTCCATTGATGTCATGGAGCTGGGTAGGCGCTTGGGAACCTTCCAGTGCGTCACTGCTGTAAGGCTCCCAAGCACCTGCCCAGCTCCACGACGTCAATGGAGTTGCAATCCTGAAGATAGTCCAAAAAAGGGCCGAAACTAGTTTATATAAATAAATATCTTGCACTGTAGACTGTTTGTTCATACATAAATTTAAATGAAAGGGTGCTATTATCCCAAAAATGAAACGAAAAATGTTTCCAGAAATATATTAATTCGTTATTACGTGGATACAACCTTCAGAAGTATTGTAAAACTATGCATATATATTAAATACATCCTAAAAATTATAGGCACTGGACGAAGTTGGTTTCAACACACAAAAATCGAGAGAATTATGCTTTATTATCATAGTCGAACTTTCCCGGTATTTACTTTTTTCCGATGATGGGTAAAAAAAACTGAAAACCAACAATATTTTTATCTGCTACAGTCGTTATACTAATGTCTATTCCAATTAATTACGGTACAAAGACACTGCATTAGCGTCGTAGCCAAGGAAAATGTGAAATAAAAATATGAAGCCGTTAATTCTTGTAGCAAATAACCACATTGCACGACAATTTTCCTTCCTTGCTTGACATTTTGCTGTTTTCGTGCAAGGACAATTGCCTATAACATTTTTCATAGTTAGTTGTCTGAATTCAAAGGCTCAATAGAGAGCTTTAATTTTTACTTTTTATAGCAATAGTTTGATTTTCTGTTAATCTTTCGGGAAGCTAAAATGAAAAAAATCACTTAATGGAAAAAAAAAACTAGTCCAGAATTACATAAAAACATACGAGGGATCGAAAATCTGCATGTCGCTGAAGAAACTAATCTGTTAGACTTACTTTACTTCTTCGTGTCCGTATCCGAAATTATACCTTTTCAGCCCAGAAACTGGCTACGTCAACAGTTTCATTGTTTGTGAACCATAAATCATTGAGGTGCATGTAGTCAAATCTGTCACATTCGGTATTTCCCCACAGTCGCAAAGAATGTCATCGCTAGCTATTGTACTTCATTTCGCCATGTTTGACTTGATAGGGGTAACGATTAAGCAAGCGCCAGATTTTCCATTCTAGTTCCATTTTCTGCGAGGGCGCAGGATCCATTCCTCCCGCGGTCAGAAAAATAGAACTGAATCCTCCCGAGCCTGGAAGGGTGTGGAAAAGGACCGGACTGAATCCTCCCACGACCTGTTTAAGCAGGTACTTGGTGGCGGCCCGAGACCAGAGTGTGTGGCCAGACCTTTGTGAATATTCCAGGCAAGCAAAGCTATCTATCAGTGTATGTTCCTACATTGTACAGTAAAGTAAGAGTTAGAATTAAGCCCCAGTTAGCTTTAGAGTCAGAGTAAATGTACAGTACATCACTTTGCTTCTTACAATCTAAAGATCTGTGCAACATTTTCAGCAGTTGGTATACAAGTTTATTTGATAGACCGTCGAATTATAAACAGAGGACAAGGCAGGCTAATTTTTCTTTTTTTTAGTCTCATTGAACTGGCTTGACTTAACGTGAATAGAAGCAAGTTATGAACATCTTTAGTTTCTAATAAAACTTAATAGGAAATCGGAAAATAGGAAATACTCGTGAAAGACGTTCGCGGATATTGTATGTATTATGAGCAATACTCTTAAATCTGGTGCTGGGGCATAGTAGGTAAGCGAACAGACTGCTATTTTTGCGACTCGGGTTCGATTCCCACTAGAAGCTTAATTTCATTTTTTAAATTTCTTGCAAAATTAAACTTTTAATTATAAAATTATAAAGAGACTATCTTCAAATTTGGAGGTAATAAGTAGAAAAAGGTAACACGAGAAAAAAAATTCCATTAATCAAGAGATAAGGAAAGCATGAGGCCGTTATAAACAAGTACAACGAAAACATTACAACAATGGAGAATGACAGTTGCATTCGCGTATTTTTCACAAAAATTTGTTTATTGCTAGTGGCATCTGGGTAAAAAGCTTCCAACGTAAACATTCCATAAGACAACAACAACAAAAACCTGACCAAATTCGTCTGCACGAATGATGTTGCAGCTCTGGAAGAAACGGTAGGAGCAGTACAGAACTTATGCCAAACTTCAACACTTGTTATGTGATAAACACTGACCATACCGGATGACAGTATGAATGAACGCTGAACACTGGTTTGTGGGGGTGGGGGCTGGTACCTGCAGGAGGTGCCATTGTGCTAGTTCGGGAGGATTCAGTCCTGTCCCCTGCTCGCCTACCTGTCGTTGGGAGGATTCCGTCCTGCGCCCTTCTGCGAGGGCTCCTGGTGCAGAAAGAAGATTTCTGGGATTCTATGTTGACAGATCTCATGAAGCGTCTCCTGTACTTGAGCCGGCTGGATCCATGAGGTTCCTCGAGCTGGTATAAGGGGTTCTGTCATCAAACTTTTATTTGAACCTTTCCAGATATAGGGCACTGTCTCTTCGATCTTCCGGAGACGCGACGCGCGCTGCTTTGTAAAGTAATGGAGCAGTCTTCATGCAGCCGGTAATTATTCAACAGGTATCGTGTAGTGCCGTGGTGGCTTCTTTTGCATGCGAGGATCTACCCCAGACAGGCATAACGCCTCACCCGTTGTCCTTAGAACTTTTGGGTTTGCTCCCCATTTGCTCCCTGCTAGTTTTTCAAGGAGGTTGTTCCTTGTAGAAACCTTCTGCTTGGTGTTTAGGCAGTGGTATTTATATGTAAGGGAGCGATCAAGGGTAACTCCCAGATACTTAGATTTGTCTGTTAGAAGTTACTGATATCTAACACTTGTCTCGTAAACACGTGCAAAAAATCGTAAAAAATTAGTGAGAGGTCCAGGGGTGGATCGTAGAAATAAAGAAATAACTATTTAAGAAAGGCCTTTTATTCACTCATTAACACGTTCAAAAAAATACAATCAATGAACATATATCAGTATCATGTAAATTATTTACGTATCTGGACACACTTAAAGACATTTAACTGAACGGATGAAACCAATAATTTCAAGTAACTCATCCAAGTGACTAACATTACTTAAGAACATTTAATTAAACAGTTTCACAGGGGTGAAGGTCTTTACTCTCGTACCTCACGAAATCCAGTTAAAATATCTTTGATTTTAAAAGGACAGTAACACCAGCACATCGCTTTGAATTTAAAGGTTTGGTGCACTTAGGTTTACCAGGTCTCAATCTTAACCTTAATACCAAGGTCCTTACTACATAAGGTAGCACGTTATAAACAAATAAAAGAACCTGTGCACATAAGACTTTAACTTGATCAACAACACGTAATGGAACGGTCAAATGCCATCTTAGACCATAACTATATTTGCAACTTAACGGACGGTCTAACGTAATTCAAGCCCAAATTACTGATGCCTTTGAATAAAATGCAATCAATTAAGTTCAGTTAAGCAGATTAAGCACCAATCGGATTCGTCAGATACGGGCATTAATCACAACTAGCCCAAGGTGCCAATAGAATAAGTAAAATTAATAGTAGGTGGAAATTATCATATACTAGAAGGCACAGAACTGGCTAATGAAAGGGGATTTACAGTAGTACAAATGGTTAACAGGTTAAGATCACTGCAACTAACATAGGAACTGCCAAGGACACAGGGTGTGAGTTGCCCATTCCCCACTCGGAAACTTCAGTCCGTGAGGTAGGGACTTTACAATAATTAAAATTTAACTTGACCAAAATACATTCGTCAACAGGGCACACGACGACGAAAAGAAAAGACTGTGAGAAAATAAACAGTAAGGATTCCCCCAGTAACACTTAGCAATTTGTGAAATCATTCACATTCAGTAAATTGATTGATAATGCGCCCTACAACACGAGGGTAAGAAATTAAATAAATAGCAACAATTGCACCGGTGAGGTGACACCAAATATACAACACACGGACAAACGAAAGACATGGAAGGCAACCTCTGGGAGCCGGTTACAATTCCGAAAACTCGACAAACACACACTAACACAAACACACAGGGGTTGTAAATCACAGGGTGGCACAACTAGGCATGTAATCACCTACTAATTAACTAACGGTAAGTACCCGAAAGGAACAGAGGTGGGGGGGGGGGGGGGTCGGGAAGTACATCAACAGCAACTAGATAGGTGGAAGAGCCACATTGACAACTACACGTTTGGGCCGAGAAACTACCGGGCGACACGTCGTAAGTACTGGTTAATGGAGCACAATGGCGAAGCAATGTTTAATGGAGTCACTCACACAGGTTTCCACAAGAAACCAGTACGAACGGTGACTGAGAGACGATGATAGACTTGCGGAGCAGTTACAATCCGGTCTTACAAGCCCGCCAAGTCTGTCAGGAAGAAAGCTGGGCCGCAGTCCTCGTACCGCAACAACGTAGAAGGTGGAGAGGTGCTCCGGCTTCGGAGAGTGCCACACTGCTGCCCCGCGGCGCTCATGACCTCAAGTGGCTCCACCGCACGGCAGTTCCGTACACCGACCACGACAGCCGCCTCGAGGTACCTCTGTTGACCTGCAATCCACCACTGCCCTCACCGCGGCGCGCATGTCCCTTTAAGGACCGCACCAGGCAAGGATCGTAGTGAGGAACAGAAGAAATTCATCGCAGCGAAATGACAATCGATATCACTCGATCAAAGAAAATAGAAAGTTAATCAAAATAGAGGTGGTACGTAACAAGTAATTAAAGAAGAAGCTCTACAATATAACACCTTATAATAGCGTGTTTCGACGTTTTTCAACATTTGAAGTGCATCATATCAGCACGACATTTACAAGTAGTGCTAGCGCGCACGGGCGACTGTCACCGTAACTGTTTTCTCACTCTCGTCAAGTCTATAGACACATACGGAGATTCGCGCACATTGCGACGTGACAACAAGGTGACATTTTTGTCCACCGAACCTCGAACGAGCCCGTGACAAAACTGTGATTACGTCTCTAGGTTTTGATAGCTGCGCGCGCTCGGCTGACAGAATTGTCATTCTCCGTGCGTCTCCACTCCACATTTTCTTGCCGATAGTCAAGACAGATACATGCAAACATGACATCAACGTATTAGCGTATCATGACTGTATACTAATGCGACATTCATACTGTTATTCTTATTGATGAAGTTGAAAAATACTTGAAACCTGGCTACGGCAAAAAAATTTCATAATTACTAACCATTCTTGTAAATATCATTTCTACGACGTGTAAGACATTTACGTATGAAATGAGTTACAACAATATTAAACTCATCAAGTAGTTAATCAGTGAACAATTTTTTACAAAAGTGTATAAAACGACGGAATTTTTTAAAATGTTTTCTAACATAATATTAATAGAGACTTTACAGAAAAGAATGTTTTTTCAAGAGAGACTGAGTCAATAATAAAAAACAATAGAATTCAATTTTGAGACATTTCGTATAAACGATCAAAAATAAAGGCAAACGACAAATATAGAGTCATCCAGAAAAACTAAGTCCGCGCGGATAGCTGTGCAGGATCTTACAGGAATGTAGACAACTAAAAAAAAGTTGTGATATCACAGGGTGGATAAAAGTGATTAATCTCAGAAAACTGGATTCAATTTAAATTTTTATAATGAAACTGTTGCTGATAAATTAGTAAAGAAAAAAGTCGGAATGCAACAGTGAAATAAACAATACTGAAATGATCTATCCCTATTTCTAGTATAGTATGCGCAACTGAGCAGCTCAGTACCACTAATTCACTAAAGATATTCAGCTGGCATCGATAACTTTCCACGGTCATTTTAAAATAATGGAAAGAAAAGTTTAGATTTTGTCGAAGACTATTAAACATTGCAGTGGGAGGCTAATAAGTGGGAAGTTTCGCTATAAGAGGACGTTCAGGATATTCTTTTTTACGATATGTTATTTTAAGTCTCATGAGTTCACAAGTAATGACCGTTTCTTCCAAATCCATATTGACAAATGACGCTTGTATTTGCAAACATGTTCAGTGACTGTCATCTGTCGTGAGCGCACTCCGATTTGATTACGTGACGTGACTGACAAAAACTTTTTTGTCACGGTGTCAAAAATCTGCCGTGCGCGCTAGCCCGTAGGAATGTACCGAAGTTGCACGTAACTTACCTATGAAAAGTAACTGGTCCTCCTTTCACACACTTTTCCTGGCATCCATAGCAGTAACAATACTGTACCATAGTTTCTACTAATTTTCCAACGTACAAAACATGATTAAAACAAGGCAAAAACGTGTAATATTCGAGATTCGCTAGTATCACAATACGCAACCAAGACACATCGTCCCAATACCACGTGACTTGCCCAGACTGACGTTGAGAACATGCGCAGTAGACTATATTTTTTTGCACATTTCGTTCTCCACCCTGAGGGATGGAGCGAGCTGTTTTAGGGCCAGCTTTGCCCTTTTCAGCCAAAGGTATTACAGGTTACATTTATATTTATTTATTTCACATTTTTTGCTTTAGTGCAAGAATCATATAAAACAATATTTTTTCCATTACTTCACATTTTAGGATTTTTAACAGTGCTCATATATTAGTATATAATTTACAATTTTCAAAATATATTTTGCTGTAATTTTTGCAAGTAGAAATAAAAAATATATGAAATAAATTAAAGTAGATAAGGAAAATATAAAATAAGAACAAAATAATAATTTTGTAACATTTACAAGGGTGTTAAGATACCACAAAATTTTTTTAAAAATCAGTTACAATGTGAAAATTTCAAATATTTACAAAGATTTCAAATGTTCGAAGAGAGAAGAGAAAAAAGGGGGGCGTATTACAATATTTACGGTATTTTGTGAACTATTACATGTTATGTATGCTACTATTCCTCAAGGAATTTCGTTAACTGGTGGTTATTTAAGACTTATGGCTTATGTCATGAGGTTTCACACAGTGTTGTCTGTGAGGTACGTTATGTCGTTACGTGTAGTGGCTTCTTGGGAGGGGAGCGGAGGTCTTGAGTGCTACTTGAGTGTTTTGAGTTTGTTTGTGTATGTGTGTGTGTGTGTGTGTGTGTGTGTGTGTGTGTGTGTGTGTGTGTGTGTGTGTGTGTGTGTGTAGGGGCTATTGATTATGCCCGTTGTGTGTGTGCGGAGGTTTCTAATCAAGGGTTCCATGGATGGGCTAGATCTGAGAATTCCGTGGAGGTGTTTTGGGCTACTGTATGCGCTGGTTGTATGTATTTGTACCTTAGTCTTCTCGTTGATCTCGGTCTTGTCGTTAGAAGGTCTACCATTTCAGCTCGTTTGGTCAGTATATGTCGTCCGTAGTTTGCTCTCAGCTTGGTTAGTCTGTCTTGCAGTGGTTCAACTCTAGTGATTTCATAAACGTCGTCACTTGGTGTGGGAGTTTCGCGATGCTGCGTAGAAGTCGTCTTTCTGTCGAGTATAGTCTTTCGGCTACTGATGCATGTAGTACTCCCAGGGGGGCCGCAGCGTATTCCATTACAGGTCTAATGTATGTTTTATAAGTGTGGATGGCTGTCTGGTCGTCACATCCGTATAGTCGTCCTTGTACAAGTTTTATGAGCTTTTGTCGTTTTCTAATTTTGTTGAGGAGGTAGGTTAGGTGTGTCTTCCAGTTCAAGTATTGGTCTGGGAATACTCCGAGGTATCGTGTCGTGTCGGAAAGTCTCACAAGGGGAACACCAAGTATGGTACCAACGGAATTTGAGGGGTCGTAGGTATGTTGTGAGGGAACCCCTCCAGACCATCAAGCTAAAAAGGATTAGCTCAAATGGGCCTTGATTTCTAAGAAAATCGGGATCAAATTCTCAGCAAATTACCACGCGTAACGTGTCTACTTATACATGGCGGTTTCCGCTCAGCGAAACAGCGTGGTGTAATCGGCAAGATGCGAGGCTGCCATGAAGGAAACATGGGTTCAAGTTCGATTTGGGTCAATTACTCTTCACACCTGTCCGATGATTGTGCATAATTTGTAGTTTTATAACCATTCTTATGTAAACGTTTGCAGTAAATGGTCAGGTTAAAAACATGCAACATTCACTCAATATGTTATGTATTGCGCAAAAATTATTTTATTCATTTTGTTTTTTCGAAGCACACTTTTAAGGCGATTGAAGCATATTTCGAAATCAGTAAACAGTCTTTTGTTAATACCTATAATATTTGGTCATAATTTAATACCACAGTTACTGACCGTGCTGTTTTTATCTCCTATGATGTGTGCACTCACGTGACGCGTCCCAGTGGACTATTATGTACGGCCAGTCGGTTAGTCATTCGTAGCGTGTCGTTGATAAGTGCGGCAAGTAGTGCAACGTGGAGAACAAGTATGTTATGATAGAAGCAGGCCCATCACACGAAACCTCTTCGGAATTGGATGTGTGTGATGAGCAGTCAAAAGGTGAACTCACTAACGCCTTAAAATACGCCGAATGTTTTTTTTATTTTCTTGGTTATTTTTTAATCGTTTGACTTTTCAATATTTTTGTTTTTCTTTCTTTATATCTTTTTGTTTGCTTAGTTATTATTATTATTTTGAAAAGTCAAACGAGTAAAAAAATAACCAAGAAAACAAAAAATAAACATTCGGCGTATTTTAAGGCGTTAGTGAGTTCACCTTTTGACTGCTCATCACACACATCCAATTCCGAAGAGGTTTCGTGTGATGGGCCTGCTTCTATCATAGCGCATTTGTTCTCCACGTTGCACTACTTGCCACACGCATGAACGACACGCTACGAATAACTAACCGACTGGCTGTAGCATAATAGCCCACTGGGACGCGTCACGTAGGTACACACGTCATAGGAGGAGATAAAAACAGCACGGTCAGGAACTGTAAACATAGGTATTAAATGTTGCCCAAATATTATACGTATTAACAAAAGACTGTTTGCAATATGCTTCAATCGGCTTAAAAGTGTGCTTCGAAAAAAGAAAATGAATAAGATAATCGTCGCGCAATACATAACATATTGAGCGAATGTTACATGTTTTTATCCTGACCATTTACTGCAAACGTCTTGCCGGCCGCGGTGGCCGAGGAGACTGAGGCGCTCCAGTCACGGTCTGCACGGTCACTACGGTCGGGGATTCGAATTCCCCCTCGGGCATGGATATTTGTGCCGTCCTAGTTCGTAAGTAGTTTGTAAGTTTAGGGACTGATGACCCCGTAGTTAAGTCCCACAGACTATACAAACATTTGAACATTTTTTGCAAACGTCTTCATACGAATGGTTATAAAAATACATAATCATGCACAATCATCGGACAGGTGTGAAAAGTAATTGACCCATGTCGCACTTGAACCCGGGTTTCCTGCATGGGACCCTAGGTCCTTGCTGATTAAACCACGCTGTCTCACTAAGTGGTAACTCCGATGTATAAGTAGACACGTTACGCGTGGTAATTTGCTGCGAATTTGATCTCGATTTTCTTAGAAATCAAGGCCCATTGGAATAAATCGATTTAGGTTGATGGTCTGGAGGAAATCCCTCACAACATACCTGCGACCCATGAAAATTCGTTGGTACCATACTTGGAGTTCCCCTTGTCAGTGGTGCGTTCCATAAGGTCAGTTGTATGTCGTCCGCCAGTTGGTGTCTTTTTTGGTGACCTTACGGAACACAGCACTGAGACTTTGCGACACGACATAGGCTACGCTCTCTCCACAGATATTATACTGTCGGTGGTGTGTCGCAGCGGTGCAGCACGAGCGCGCGCCGCGGCTGGTGTCGCGTCCGCCCCCGCAGCCGGCGCCGCGCCTCGGCCTGGGGCTGGGCCTGGGGCTCGGCCTGGGCCTGCCGCCCCCGCAGCCGCCGCCGCAGCCGCCCCCGCAGCTCACCATCGACCCCGGGCTGCTCTACCCCGCGCTCGCCCTGCCGACGCATCACGTCTTCACCCAGCAGCACGCTGGTAAGTACAACAAAAAAAACCTCATTAATATTAACTGACACACCTATCTATTTTTCGCCCTCGGCAAAAAGTCTGGGAGTGATAATAGACGACAAACTAAATTGGGCTGAGCACACAGCCGCCGTGTGTAGGAAGGCATCAGCATCTCTTCATGCCCTACAGAGATATAAGAAGTTTTCCCCCCTCGATCTTAAAAAGAAACTTATACAAACACTTGTAATTCCAATTATTGATTACAGTGATGTTATCTTGCAAGGTCTTTCTTGGGAAAGCACACGACGTCTGGAACTAATCATGAATGCCTGCGTTCGATATATATGTAACATCCGTCTCTTTGATCACATTTCACCATCTTATAAGCAACTATCCTGGCTCCGTGCTGACAAGCGCAGAGATTTTCATACACTCTGTTTCCTCTACTCTCTTATCAACGTACACTGTCCCTCATATCTTTCCTCGACCTTAACACTCTTATCTGATCAACATAACAGAACTACTCGTTCCTGTCAGAGCAAAACCCTTTCTGTCCCTATCCATCACTCAGCCGGTTTCTCAAAATCCTTTTCAGTAGCAGGAACCAGGCTCTGGAATAATCTACCTCAGTATATCAGAGAACTGAATAACACTGCCAGCTTCAAACGACAGTTAATGGATAATCTACTAAAGCAATAATTACGTCAGTCTTTAATACCCTACGGTCCAGGTACGTCACATCCATTCATCCTCCCAGATATTCTCCTACTGTCATTGTTCTCGCCAGGTACAGCTTTCTTAACTCCCTTCTGTCAGAATTCGCCATGTCTTAACCAGTCGATATATATTCAAAAGTACATCTTATATCTTGCTAATATCAATGTTGTTACTTCTATTATTACACCAACAGCAGCAAAAGGTGTCTCAGTGGTACTACTAGTATTAATCCTATTAGAATTAAGTCAATACCTTTTATTTAGATCCTTTTATATGTAATCAACTTGTATAAATTATGTTATTAATTGTTTATCTGTAAAATCATTGTTATGTTATAGCTAATTCACATGTAAAGAAATACTGTATGTGTAAAACCCTGGTCCGATGTAAGAGAGGGCCTGATGGCCCTAATCTGATCAGGCTAAATAAACAAATAAATAAAATAATAAATAAATAGAGGCCCTTATCAGCTGTGCGTTGCTACGAAAAAAAATCTCCATTATATCTACCAATACAATACATGTGAATCGTGCTACCTAACCTTCACCATACTAGCCGGATCTCAATCCTCACTCTTCTTCCTATTCCATCGTCTTAAACTCGCTTTCAAAGCAAAGAGATTTGACGATATTCCTCACATACAACGAAACGTGACTTCCAAATCACAGAGGGTTTTATGATTCGCTTACATAATATTTCTCTACCGTTCCAATCTGTAACAGCGAGTGAGAGAAAGCATCTTTCAATTTTCGATCTGATTTGTTCTATTTAATTACGATGATCATGTCTCCCTATGTAGGTGGATGCTAGCAAAAATACGTTCGCATTCGGAGGAGAAGATGGTATCATATCAAGTTTCACTAAAATGAGTAATTTTTAGAACATTCATTCATTCATTTCCGTGTCCAGATCAAGTTTTGTTTTTCCAATAGTTAGCCACCGTCACGGCTTTTCATTGGCTTGTAACAGGTCACTGCAACTGCAGGGCTCCGGCAATAGTCGGCACGTAAGCAGATGTGCTTCGTCCTGAACCTCTCCGCATTCACAAAGAGCATCGTCATCGTTAGTCAGCAGGCCCACCTGCGCAGATTAGTCTTACATCTGGGTACACCAGCCCTCATCCTGTTTAGTGTTCTCCAAACTGTATAGGGAAGCTTGTTTCCAGGTGCCATTTCCTCTTTTGGCGTTATTGGCAGTCCGGTTTGTTTATTCTTCCATATACAGACACTTATCTTCCTGCGAATCGTCAAGGATCTTAGTTCTTGCGATGAAGCTGTTTCTAGATTTAGCCTCCGAGCCTGACTGACGTGTCCATTCAATGAGTGTCGGTAATCATTCTCTTTCTTTGGTCTCTTAGCGTCTGCTGCCACCTGCCTTCTTATCCTGGGCAGGGCAATTCCATCAAGGAGGTACTTATTACCTGTTAGTGTCGGTCTGAGACAGCCTATAACAATGGGCATAATCTCGTTGACACTTACGTCAACCTGTTTAATGTGGGCAGATGCATCCCATACTGGTGCTGCATATTCTGCTGCTGAGACACATAGAGCAAGTAGAACGAATTGAAACTACTTAGAAGATAGTTGTGGCTGACTGATCACAGGAATAAAAAGGAAGAGCTAGCTAGCCTGAAATTTCCCACCTCAAAACTTACCTAAAGTCTTGGTAAATCACGTAATTTTAAAACTTCGATCACACTCGCCTCGACATAAAGCTAAATAGCAGGGTGATCCCCACAAAGATCTGCTTCCGCTCTCTCCGAACTGTACAAAATGCACCCTGTTAAAATGTGGCGTGCATTGATATATTACATGTAAAATTAAGGGACACTTTTTTTTAAATTTTTAGCGGTGGTAAAAGATATTTAAGGGGTGTAGCGGGCCCTCCAAAATGTGGGCTAAAATGGAAAATGTGCGATAACTTAGACAGTACTGAAGCGATTTCAATGATTTTTGTTATGAAAGTATCTTTTGATAAAAGACGAAAATCGGCCTAGGTATATTGGAGGGGGAGTGAAAATTAGAAGTACCAACTATCGCGAAAATTGGTTTCTTTCGGGGTAGTTGTCTCCCTAATATTCACTCACCCTCCAATATACCTAGGCCGATTTTCGTCTTTTATCAAAGGATACTTTTATAACAAAAATAATTGTAATCGCATCACTAATCTTTAGGTTAACGCATTATTTCAATTTTAGCCCCCATTTTGAAGGGATCGTTTCATCCCTTAAATATGTTTTGCCGCCGCTTAGTTTTTTATGTACTATAACATTTCCAAATTTGAGAAAAATCGGAGAGTGACACGTTCATAGGTTTACTTGTCAGATGGTCTGTAAAAGTATTATATTAGCATGTTTCGGTCTTGCTCTCACATAGCTATACATACACTGTAAAGTATTAAAATGCCATAATCGCAATTAATTAATTTATTTTTCGACGAGCGGTTTCGGTATAGTTCGGAGATCATCATCTGGGTCACTTATGTTCTATGCTTTCAATTACTGGAAGGCGCACGATATTATAGTGGTACGTCAATCATAAATCTTTTAACTTTTATGAATGGTCTGTCAAACATAAAAACAATTAAAATATTTGAAATACTTTCTCCATTATGTGTCATGCTGACAGAGCGCCTTCTTACAACACTGTCGCCGGCCGCGGTGGCCGAGGAGACTGAGGCGCTCCAATCATGGTCTGCACGGCAACTAGGGTCAGGGGTTCGAATCCCCCCTCGGGCATGGATATTTGTGCCGTCCTTAGGATTAGCTAGTTAATAAGTAGTTTGTAAGTATAGGGACTGATGACCCCGTAGTTAAGTCCCATAGACTCTACAAACATTTGAACAACACTGTCAACATGACACATAATGGAGAATGTATTTTAAATATTTTAACTGTTTTTATGTTTGACAGACCATTTATAAAAGTTTAAAGATTTGTGACTGACGTGCCATTATAATGTAGTGCGCCTTCCCGAAATCGAAAGCACAGGACGCAAGTGACCAGATGACGGTTCCCTAAGTGTACCGAAACAGGTCGTCGAAAAATAAATAAATCGCGATCTTGGAATTTTATTGCTTTAAAGTAAGAAGATGGCCCGTCCTACCATGGAGAAATGAAAGATAGCCAGCTTGTGAGGTGAGCGTGCAGCAGATGAGTGGAGAGTTGCGGTTGGCAGGCCTGCCGGTGCACCTGCTGCCGCTGCTGCAGCCGCCCGCGCCGCTGGTGGGCGTGTCCCCCGGCCACCACGTGCCGCCCGTCTGCCCCTCCACCACCAGCGCCTGCGGCGGCGCCACCAGCAACGAGGACGAGGTCACCAGCTCCGAGGAGGCCGGCCGACACGACAAAGGTGAGCGCACCGCCTTCCTACTGTTAGCTTCTATCATGTTCATCCAGAATATTAAGTTGTGGTCGAGTCCAAAGATAGAACGAGTAGTCGGACAGCATTTGCGCATGAGCAGGAGTGAACCAGTGTCGGACTGAGGTGGTGGAAGGGGCACGGACTGCCCCCGTCCTGGGAGGGCCTCAAAATGTTGAGAGCTTTCCAGAAGTGGATGCCCCGTAGGTTGTTGTTGTTGTGGTCTTCAGTCCGCAGACTGGATGCAGCTCTCCACGCTACCCTGTCCTGTGCAGTCTCTTCATCTGAGAATACGTTCGGCAATCTATATCCTTTTGAATCTGCTTAATGTATTCGTCCCTTGGTCTCCCTCTACGATTTTCACCCCACACGCTTCCTTCTAATGCTAAGTTGACAATTCCTTGATGTCTCAGAATTTGTCCAACCAATCTATCCCTTCTCTTAGTCAGTATATGCCAGAAACTCCTTTTCTCCACAATTCGGTTAAGCACCTCCTCATTAGTTACGTGATCTACCCATCTAATTTTCATCATACGACTGTAGCACCACATTTCAAAAGCTTCTATCATCTTTTTATCTGAACTCCCGTAGTACCTGAAAATTTTGAACCAATTCCAGAAAACGTTTATTAAGTGATAGGCTGTCTGGAGTCTGAGGCTCCATATGCACGAAAAATATAAACTCGGGTACCTTCACTATATTCGCGCTATGATATCGTTTTTAAGGTGGCTGAAAAATGTAGATGGATTATTAAAGTGCTGGACGAATCGAGGTGGCAATGAAAATTTTACACATAATTCCTAAAGGTCTACTAATGAAAATTCTTGAAGAGATAAAGGAAAAAGGAATGGCTTAACGTCCTGTCGACAGCTTGGTCGTATGAGACGAAATATTAGGTAAGGGTGAGGAAGGAAATCGACCGTGCCTTTTAAAAAGAACAATCCCAGCATTTGCCTGGAATTATTTAGGGAAGCCAAACAGACTAAGCAATAAGGTAAATATTGGCACCCTTAATATATTAACCCTGAATGGAAAAGTGGAAAAAATGACAGTCGTACAAGCGAGAGAAAGTTAGATATTTTCGGACTAAGCCAAACGAAGTGGAAGGGAAAAGGTGAGAATAATTTGAGAGGAGGAGGAAAACTGTACTGGAGTGGGAACAACAGGTTTGGGAGAAATTGTTTGGCAGTGATGGTGAATAAGAACCTACATCATAATCTTAAACCTTAGATTCCAAAAAGAAAAACTAAAAGTTATCCAGATTTATGCACCTCAAGTGGTATGTAGCGAATAAGAGAAGATAGACTTCGAAAATGAGTTAGAAAAACATATGGTGAGTGCTATTATAGTGATGGGAGATTTTAATGAACAGGTAGGCAAAGACAGAAAGGGATTTGAGCAAGTATTGAGATGTTTAGAATATGGAGGTAGAAATGAAGAAGGGGAAAGGGATTTGTGGCAGAAGAATGGAATGAAAATAGCAAACAGCTGGTTTATGAAGAGAGAGAGAGACATCAATCCAAGAGTCAACACAGTTTCAGCCGACCAGTTGCATGTTATCATCAGATACTGCTGGGATGGAAGCACCAAGAGTGTAACTGATTACATTCTTTTAGATAGGGAGTGGGAAGAGACTCTAACAAATGTGAAGATAATTCCAAGTGTGAGTGCAGATGGAGACCATAGATTACTGGTGGGCAATGGAAAATGAAATGTGTGAAAAATAGGAAACAAAAGAAAGTGATGAGGATACGAGATTGAAAACTGAAGGAGAGTGAAAGTTCTGAGAAGTATAGAGAGTTAATCACACAAAAATTTCCAAAAAGAAGTTGTCTGCGATGTAGAAAAAGAATGGAGTTTATTCAAATGTTCAAATGTTTGTTAAGCTTATGGGACTTAACTACGGGGTCATCAGTCCCTAAACTTACAAACTACTTATGAACTAACTAATACTAAGGACGACAGAAATATCCATGCCCGAGGGGGGGGGTTTCGAATCCCCGACCGTAGTGGCCGTGCTGACCGTGACTGGAGCGCCTCAGTCACCTCGGCCACCGCGGCCGGCTGGAGTTTATTCAAAGACATCTTAGTTGAAGCAACACAGAAAGTACGGTATGTGGTAGAACATCTGCAAAGGAAAAACAAAGACAGACAAGTCGGTGGGTTGATACCACAATCCAAGCAGGTAGAAGACAAAATGGATCATGGAGAAAGTGGTGGAAAACTGAAAATGAGGATCATAAAAGATATGTAGAGGAAAAGAAGAAGTGCAAAGAAATAGTGGAAGCAGCAAAGAAAAAGGCATTGGAAGATGTTACTAAAGAACTTGAAGATGTAAAGAGCACTAAGAAAATTTCTATAAAATGACGAAGAATAAAAGAAAGGCCACTGAAGTATCAGTAAAAATGGAAGCAGAGGATAGTACTGTGATTGAATATCCGCGGGGTATAAAAGATCTGTGGAAAGAACATTTTAAGAAACTATTAAATGCTGAGCAGAATGTACACGAGGAAACAACAAATAACGAATAAATCAAGATAGGTTTGGAAATATAATTAGGACAAATTACATGGGAAGAAATGGAAATAGTTGTGAAAAAGATGAATTTGGGAGGGGAGGACGAGCTCCAGGACATGATAGAGCAGCAGGATCAGTGGGATTGAAATGAATATATAGAGTACTGTCAAGTGTGTGGAGAAATATTGCAATACCTGACGATTAGAAAAGGAAACATTGTTCACATCTTCAAAACAAGGCAATAAAATCTTTGTAAAAACTAAAAAAAATTACCTTTATGAGTCATAAAGCCAAGATTTTTGAAAGAATTTTACTAAATAAAATAAATGAAAAGATAGAAAAGGAGGTGAGTGAGGAACAATATGGGTTTAGGAAAGGAAGAAGCACGATCGACCTGATATTTTATATCCGTCAACTGATGGAAAAAAGTTGGGAGTGTAACAAAAGGGTGATAACGGTTTTTATAGACATAGAAAAACAATATGACTCAGTGAAGAGGGAAAGACTCTAGGAAGAAATGAAGAAGATAGGTATAGAAGATGGGTATATTAATATAATAAAGACAATGCACAGAGGACACAACTGTAGAATCAGAACATCACTGGGGAACTCGGAATGCTTCGAAATAAGATAAGGACTTAAACAAGGAAGTATTTTACCCCTTTCGCTTTTTAATGTTGTGATGGAGGGAATGAATAGGGCAGTTAAAGATATAGTAAAAGAAAAAGACAAAAGGATTATTTTTGCAGATGATGTGGTAATATGTGGTGCTAAAGAGGTAGCTGTACAGTTACATCTTGATGCGTGGAAGGAAATAATGTAAAGGTATGGATTAAAAATAAAGGACTATAAGAGTGAAGTAATGGTATTTGGAGGAGACAAAGGGAGCAACAGGAATATTACTTTGAATGGAGAACCCCTCAAAGTGGTAGATAGTCTCACTTATTTAGGAAGGGAGGCAATTTCTCTCAAGCAATAAAACATATGATTTGGAATAAGGAATTTCCACAAAAAGCAAACTCCGTATGTATAAGAGTTATTACTTCCCTACTGTCACCTATGGAGGAGAAACATGGACAGTGACAGAAAGGGACTGGAGCAGACTGCAAGCAGGGGACATGAAAGTTCTCAGAGCAATTAAGGGGAAAAACAAGAATGGACAGAGTAAGGAATGCAGATATTGGAAAGGACCTTAAACAAGTAAGTATGAGAGAAGAAATGGAAAAAAAGTGATTAAGATGGTACGGGCATGTTAAGAGAATGTGTGGGCAGAGACTTCCCAAAATTGTGGAAGAACTAAAGCTGTATGGAAAAGACCTAGAGGGCGTCCACGAACACGGTGCAAAATGGGAGTGAGAACATCTGCAGAAAGAAGAGGTGTGACCTGGCAGCAAGTGGAGGGAGAAAAGTGGTGGGAGGGCCGAGCCACATGGAGAGGACGCGTTAGAACCCAGACCCGACAGTAGCTGGAGCAGGATCCGGATACATATATATTTAGGGAAATCACCGAAAACCTAAATCTGAGCGGCCGGAAGTGGATTTGAACCACCGTATTCCCGAATGCGAATCTAGTGCATTACCACTGCGCCACCTAGCTCGGTGAGAAAGAAATATATATATATATATATATATATATATATATATATATATATATATACACACACACAATACAACACGCTGATGACATTTTAAATGAACACTGATTTCAAACATAAAAATTTTATATTTAAATTTATGATTATCTGACCAAATATAACTGGCCACAGACATACCTTATAGACATACCGACTTCAAATATCACTCATACATTTGTTAGTAGTAACGAAACATGTCATAGTAACTACCACAGACATATATTACTAGACTGGCATTCTTACTTCTGTGACTGAAACCTGACGCCGCCATCTTGCTTCACCTCACGTCAAAAAGTTTCCGTACGGCACTGCTAAGATATGTCACGAAATTGGGGTTGCAAGCTTTATCATTTGAAGTACTTTATCCATTTCAGCAACTGTTCAGGTTATAAATTAATCAAATTCAGCAACCAGTTGCTTGTAAGTATTTATTTTAGACGACCGATTTCGGACGATTGAGTGCCCTTCTTCTGTTCTCTATACAGACAAACAATTGGATTGGTATACAGTAAAGGCAATAAAACGTACAAAAGTCGGTTACAGAAATTTGAAGCAGTTTGGAACCAAATCGATTGTAATAAAAGATATGTTCATATAATGGGATAAAATTAACACTTACATTTTAGTACTGTTGCTTAATGAATGTAGCTACATGCTATTGGGAGAATCAACACTGAGTGCAGACATTATGCCATGAATAACAATCACTTCTCAATCTATCCTCATTAATATTTGAAGCCATAGGCACGATCATAAATTCTTGATATTGACAGATCCCCTGACAGTGACATTCTAACCATCCTACTACTGTGTAAGCTGCTAGTTCTGAAATATTCCGACTATGGCGCCACTTATCATTGTACTTCTTACACTACTAAATATTAATCTGTTAATCGACTGTTTTATCAGTCACCTGCTCCGCTCTTCACGCTTTTCTTTTCAATACATCATTACTGTTTTCCCATAGCCTTTTTCCTTATTTATTTTTACTCTTTCACTATGAGGCTCATCCATAGATATTTTGTTAGCAGTTGATTGTTATTCATGGCATAATGTCTGCACTCAGTGTTGATTCTCCCAATAGCATGTAGCTACATTCATTAAGCAACAGTACTAAAATGTAAGTGTTAATTTTATCCCATTATATGAACATATCTTTTATTACAATCGATTTGGTTCCAAACTGCTTCAAATTTCTGTAACCGACTTTTGTAAGTTTTATTGCCTTTACTGTATACCAATCCAATTGTTTGTCTGTATAGAGACCAGAAGAAGGGCACTCAAGCGTCCGAAATCGGTCGTCTAAAATAAATAATTACAAGCAACTGGTTGCTGAATTTTATTGATTTATACTTTATCGTTTGGTTTAATCATGCTTTGAACTTGAACTAATATTTTTGTAGTAGTTAAATTTAACACATACCTTGTAGCCGGCCGCGGTGGCCGAGGGGACTGAGGCGCTCCAGTCACGGTCTGCACGGCCGCTACGGTCGGGGGTTCGAATCCCCCCTCGGGCATGGATGTTTGTGCCGTCCTTAGTATTAGGTAGTTTGTAAGTAGTTTGTAAGTTTAGGGACTGATGACCCCGTAGTTAAGTCCCATAGACTCTACAAACACTTGAAATCAAATGTTCAAATGTTTGTATAGTCTATGGGACTTAACTACGGAGTCATCAGTCCCTAAACTTACAGACTACTTGTGAACTACTTACGAACTAGGACGGCACAAATATCCATGCCCGAGGGTGGATTCGAACCCCCGACCGTAGTGGCCGTGCAGACCGCGACTGGAGCGCCTCAGTCCCCTCGGCCACCGCGGCTGGCAAACATTTGAACCGCTACGGTCGGGGGTTCGAATCCCCCCTCGGGCATGGATGTTTGTGCCGTCCTTAGTATTAGGTAGTTTGTAAGTAGTTTGTAAGTTTAGGGACTGATGACCCCGTAGTTAAGTCCCATAGACTCTACAAACACTTGAAATCAAATGTTCAAATGTTTGTATAGTCTATGGGACTTAACTACGGACTGATGACCCCGTAGTTAAGTCCCATAGACTCTACAAACACTTGAAATCAAATGTTCAAATGTTTGTATAGTCTATGGGACTTAACTACGGAGTCATCAGTCCCTAAACTTACAGACTACTTATGAACTACTTACGAACTAGGACGGCACAAATATCCATGCCCGAGGGTGGATTCGAACCCCCGACCGTAGTGGCCGTGCAGACCGTGACTGGAGCGCCTCAGTCCCCTCGGCCACCGCACCACAAATTTTAATTCAATGCTTCAGCTCTATCAATAATGTCTTTGACATATTTGAGACGAAAATCCGTCTCAGGGATTCTTTCATTGTATTTAATACCTTGTAGAATCGTGTTATGAGAATAACATGTTACATACCGTTTAGGCAGACTGTAGTTATCGGAAAACCACTCAGAAGAATGGAGATACGCGTTATCAACGACAAATAGCACATTTGTAACGGGTATACTGTTGAAAGAAAAGCCGAAGTTGATCTAAACTATTAACAGATTAATAAAAGCAGCAAATTAACGCGACTCATTATATTTGTCAAAGTAGACTGTACATTTCGTAAGAAAACACAAAATAATAAATACACATGTTATCTACGAAAAATAGCTGTTTTATAATGACTGTACTACTGAAATAAATGCCGAGATTTATTAAAATTGGTAACAGATTAATAAAACCAGCAAATCAATGGTACTCATTACTGTATATATCTTCCGTTTTGTGTACACGTATTACAGTCATGTACAACACAGAAATGAACCATTATGTCAAAACTGTAAAGACAGCGTAGTTGCGTTAGTTCCTTCGCATTTTTACGAATGTTTTCTGTAATTTCACACATGTTCATGCTCATAAGTTTATAGTACTGAAGTATGGCACGAGACTTCAGTGACACCAATGGTACTGTATACGGCATTGCCGGTCTAGAAATATCGCTATGGTAACTACAGCCATGTAGATATTTGACAAACTATCAAAACCTGAGATCTCTATGTACCCCGGATGTATAACCAAGGAGGTTAGAATAGGGGGAGATGCCCTTAACGCCACAGAAGTGAATCCATTGTCGCCATATTATGGAGCCCGTAACATTTGTAATCACGAGTGTGTATTCATTTCATTCTGCGTTGAAAGTGGTACTATATCTAAAAGGAAAAAGAAGGTTACCCTCATTACCTCTAATGTTTAATCCGAACAAAAAATCATTTACACGGGAAATTTTTGTTGCTAATTTAATACATTTCGGTGTTTTTCCCTCATTGACTTCTAATTTTCATTTTTACAATGGAAATTTCAAAGACCTGGTTGGTACAGAATTTTAGTATGAATATTTAATGACGCGGAATCTGCAGAAAGAATTTTCGTATCTATTCAACATCCCCGTCTGGGAGCAACCACAGCAAGGCGCCTTAGAGCGCTCGGCCATTCCACCGCGGCTAAGATAACAAGCGCGTGACGTCGAATTCGTCGGTACTGCACTTTACCGCAAGTGAAGGCACAGACTACGGTGGTGAAAGCCGGCAGAAATAATGAATCACTATCGAGTACCTCTGTCAATACGTTCTGCTAGGCAAGTCAAAGACCGTTCTTTTTACTATAAGGGAAACTGAACACTTACAAAAAAAGGCACTGCGACTTAAGGTGCCTTTAAAAGTTGACCAAACTAAGTTGTATTAGCCAAATACAAAATACAGGTGTTAGACTATGTACGACTTTGTAAAAGATGTAATATTAGGGTCGAACCGTGCACGTGTACTTTCATGATCAACAACTATAATAGCTGCAAATATTACCTTTTACATGTGATGCTACAGACATACACACTATGCACAGGCTAACATTTTCGAAATAATGATGAAACATATATCCCTTGGTCACGACATAACTTGAAATACGTAATTGAGTTCCGCTCGACCAATATGGCTGATCTTTTTTGTAGTTGTGTTCGTAATTATAAGGAAAAGGTTTATACGAAATCTATTTTTTTGGCAAATCTATCAGATAATTGGAAAAATTGAGAAAACCTAAAAGTGCGTGTTTCAATGTGTCCGTGTGCTCCTATTACGTAAAAATCTAAGTTATGAAACGATCTTGTTCAAATTTTGCACACTTGCCCTTCAGAAGTAGAGAAAGCTCTCTGTATATATACAGTTTCTTATGGTGCATGGCGGAGAGTACTTTAATTACGAATTTTGACATAATCCATAGTTTTACTCTGATCTTGATTACCTTTAAACCAAGAGGAAGGTCACAGTCTACATAAAAATTCGTATAGAGCGTAGCAGGCCACTTCATTTACAGACTTCGACACCAGTCTACAGTTTTATTCGTATTTTGAAGAAAACCGCCTTGGAGTGGCCGAGCGCTCTAAGGCGCCTTGCTGCAGAGCGCGCGGTTGCTCGCCATCGGAGGTTCGATTACTTCCTCTGGCATGTGTGTGTGTGTGTGTATTTTGTAAGCCCAGGAACTGATAAGCGCAGCAGTTAAGTCGTTTACGTTTACAACATTTGAATTTTTTTATTGAAGAAAATTTGCGAACTTGAACTTCAAAACGAAATTAATATCGTTGTTTACCAAACGTGTCATATGGAGTATGGTGAAGGGTACTTTACTTACAAACTTCGACACGTAACTACAGTTTTATTCCGAATTTGAAGTAATTTTTCAAACATGACTTTCAACGCAAGAGGACCATATTTCATATGGTACATGGTAGAGGGTAACTTACACCGACTTGGACTCCGTTTTACGAATTACCTTGAACGTTACCTCAATATCGTATATTTTCTTGGCGAAGGTTTTTATAACTTTCAAGCCGTCGTATGGGGAATGCTAAATGGTAAATTGCAATAAACTTTGACTCTGCTTCACTGATTACCACGAAAGTTGACGATATATACTAGTTTTCCTAGATAGGGAGGGGGCAGGAGATGAACTGTGGAAGGGGAAGGAAGAGGAGGGCGATGTAAGAAATGGGACAAGAGAGGGGTAGGTGGAGATGAACAATGAGATGAACGGAGAGATGGAAGACGAAGAGATGGATGGAGTGATTGCAGAGGAAGACAGGGATGTAGAAAGAAGAGTGTTGTTGTTGTTGTTATTGTGTGATGCAGCTCTCCACCCTACTCTATCCTGAGCAAGGTTCTTCATCTCCCCATAAGAACGGCAACCCACATCCATCAGAATCTGCTTACTATGTTCGTCTCTTGGTCTCCCTCTGCGATTTTCCCCCACTCACTTCCCTCCAATGCCAAATTTATGATGGCTTGATGTCTAAGAATGTGTCCTACCAATCGATCCCTTCTTTTAGTGAACGTATGCCAAAAATCCCTTTTCGCCCAAGTTCTTTTCAGTACCTCATTAGTTACGAAATCTACCCATCTAATTTTCAGAAAATATAGAATGAATAAATACTCGAGCAAAGCCAGGTTTTCAGCTAGTAGAAAATAAATACAAAAGATTAATTAACAAAAATGATGTTATTCTAGCGTTTTGCTAATATTGTAGGCAACCCCAAATAACTCATATGAATAATTTTTACACCAACAGATGCATTGTACTATTGGAAGTGGTTCTACGCAAACACAAATAATAAATTAGAAATAAACATTTTAATATTTTCATATAGATGCGTTAATTACGTTATGAGAAAGGTAGCAAAATCCCGTTTTAATTGATTCTTGACGATTCTCAAAGTCGATTTTGGCATCACATAACACTGAATAGGCGTCAGTTCAAAATCGTTCAAATCTCAATCCCATAAATCACACATCAACACTCGTATATTCGCGTGTAGAATCACATACACTATTCTGTTACAATTCCGAAATGGAATACGAAAAGTTAAAGTTATTAGGCTAGCACTCATTAACCATTCCCTATTTTAAATTTTAGATGAAGTGGCTGTTTACCGTGCAGATTCTAACACTGTTGCAAACGAAGCACTTCAGGTAACCAATCATGTCCTCCTTCTTCCGGCATTAAACAGAAAGAGTTCTTCCAGCCTCAATGAATTCTCCAAACGAACAGTAAAAGTATTTTACTTGACCACAGCAGTTCTCTGCCCTAGCCACTCTGTCGTTGGCTGATCGTCAGCACCCCATAAAAGACTTGTTTTGATTAACTTTAGCCATTTCCATACTAACAGAACATTTTATAACATTCAACATTCAGTCACCTTGGGAGTGTTTATCAGCAATACAGATAACGTATGAAATACGTAATGAATTCAGCCTTCATGAGCTTGATCGCTCATACTGCACAGTATTTACGCAACATAAGGGCAAGAGGAGCATATCATGCTGCCGTCTTTAGTATAAGCTAGTTCATAAGTAGTTTGTAACTTTAGGGACTGATGACCCCGCAGTTAAGTCCCGTAAGCTTCTCAAATAGCCGGCCGCGGTGGCCGAGGAGACTGAGGCGCTCCAGTCACGGTCTGCACGGCCACTACGGTCGGGGGTTCGAATCCCCCCTCGGGCATGGATATTTGTGCCGTCCTAGTTCGTAAGTAGTTCATAAGTAGTTTGTAAGTTTAGGGACTGATGACCCCGTAGTTAAGTCCCATAAGCTTAATAAACATTTGAACATTTTCTTCTCAAATATTTGAACATTTTGAATCTGACTGGCGGTGAAATGTTCGAAATAGCCAATGGAGAGTTCCGACTAGTCTGAACCGAGGCAGAGGAAATGCTTCTTACCGACTCCAAAGTGTTTAAAAACCTTGCTCGGAAGAGATAAGCCACTACATAAGCAAAGTATTTTTGTATGCCATGTCGTTGCCAATTCGTTGAAGAACGCAAGTGCGAAATTCTGACAGTTCTTTTAAAATTTAAGGGACAGTACATCGCAAAATTTTGACTTAATTTCCATTGACTGAATCATAAAACACTGCATGAGTTACGTATGTTTTCAAGCTTAGCACGAGACGTTTTCAGAACTACTCTCTGTCAAGATAAAATATTTTCCGTAAATATTACGTTTACTTAACAGTCTTTTTCACATTATAGTCAGTTTAAGATTATAAAATAGTGTGTCGTAGCACTAGTAGGAACTAAAATAGAAGCGAAATTTAATCTCTTTGACCAATGCTTCTTCAACCGGCTGGATGCGTACATGTTCAACTGTTGGTAACGCTGCCAGTTTAGCTTCTTAAGGCGGTAAACGCTTGGTTCCGTCTTTAAAAGTTCCAAGAAGTTCCATTGTCCGAATTTTGTAATGGTTTTCGTGTGATATAAATCTGCTTTTGATTCCCGGCAGCAACACACACTTATTGTCTTCTGGAACGCCACTCCTGACTAGTTACGATAAGATGTCATTGTCCAAAGCCGATGGGTGGTATCCTCATCTACACTAAACCCCATGTGCAATGAGCAGAGTACCGCCTAAATTTCCTTTTTCGCCGAGGAGAGTACTGCCTACATTTTCTTTCCGCCGAGCAGAGTACCGTCTAAAATTTTTTTCCAACTAAACCATTGATTAAATATTATGGTTTTATTGCTTTGAATGTAAAAAATAAAAAATAAAAAAAAAAAGGTTTAATAACCTGAATTTCGAAAATGCATTGTTTGTGGTATTTATGGCTGGCAGAAGGAGCGGAACGGGGCGTATGGTTTAAGAGGAACGTTTCAGCACTTAAAAGTTTAGAAATTATTGGGAATAATGCACTGGACTCAGTCACAGCGTTATTTGTTTTGCTGCATTCAAACGCATTAGACGATTACCATATTTCGCTCCATCAGCAGCTTGATGACAGTCAGTTCCAAAATACACACTGGCGACCTGTGTCATTAGCAAATCATTTCACTTCCTCTTGAAATCTGGATTGCATCACAATATTCCGACAACTCACTCCAGACATGAACGTACATTTGTGTGTCTCCCGCCCCTCTTTTCCTCTTCCTTCCCCTTATTTCTCCTCTCTATATCAAGTAAGTGTCACAGAATTATTTCTAATGCTGCAAATTTTATATTCTTTCAAGCTCGTCCCACATAACGTGATGATGATTTCGCGTGGCATTGTTGGCGTTAGATCCCAGCTGGGATCGTCTTCGGCCTGCCTGGTCCAACTCTTTAACTGACGCCACTTGGGTGACTTGCGCGTCGATGATGATGATGAAATGACGTTGAGGACGACACAACGCCCAGTGCCCGAGTGGAGAAAATCTTCAACACGAACGGAAATCGAACCCGAGCCCCCTGCATGGCAATCCATTAGACTACGGAGGCGGAAAAATTACGAGATAACCTGTAGTTTCGCCCTCATGTTTTAATGTCCTAGCGGACATTCCACCCTGCATTCACAAAAAAAGTCCCTTTCGCTTTTCGTGTTGTCAATATAAATTGTGCACTGATGACTAGAGTTAAGCGTAACGAGTCTCATTAAGCTGGTATGTATTAATAAATTATGATGGAAATAATGAGTTTGCCACATCGAAGCTAGGTAACGAGAAATTAATTTACCCTCGCGGCTTCAGTAAATGACGTATTGAGGCTAACAGAAAATTTAAAAACTACGTTGGACAGGAATTCGAGAGCAATGCAGCTAAAATTGATTGTGAAATTTTGCTTCGATATATTCATGTGAATCTTCATATGAACAAATACTTTTTTTCGTTTCTTCCATATTTACAGTTTAATTGTTTAGTTAATTCAAGCCGCGTGGAAGGACCGTGCACTTTATACACCTTGCTGCGTAGTGAGTGCCTGTTCCCCGTCGGAGGTTAGAGTCCTTCCTCGGACACGAGTTTGTGTATGTTGTCCTTAGTATAAGTTAAAGTACTTTGTAACTTTAGGGACTGATGAGCACTGCAGTTTGGTCCCATAACTTTACAAATATTTGGACATTTTGCGGAATTTCGATAAACATGTGACACTTCTTCAGTCCAAGCTAGCTGAATGTGGACGTTGAATAGTTCTGTTTACATAAAAAGTAGCGAAAGATTTTAAAAAATAACGTACAAAGAGCGTTCAAAAAGTTTGGCACAGCCGTCTCCATTATTTATTTATTATTTTATTTTTTATTTTATTTATTTATTTATTGCAGGAGGAGAATATTTTTATGTGAACGTACTTCGAACATTTGTTCAAATGTTTGTCAAGCTTAAGGGACATAACTGAGGAGCCATCAGTCCCTAAACTTACAAACTACTTATGAACTTTCTTATACTGAAGACGACACAAACAGCCATGCCCGAGGGGGATTCGAACCCCCGACGGGGAACGGCCTCGCACATCATAGCATAGAGCCTCAATGCGCTAGGCCGCTCTGATGAGTAGCTCTTTAACATCGTGCTTCATGTAAACTGCAGTAGACAGTAAAGACGTGACTACCAAGTGACTACATACACCGCAGTAGCTATATGAGTAGCCTAATATGAAACCTGGACATCTGACCTAATTGTCTAAATATAGTTAGCAGTCGATCCTGAGAAAAGTTTTTCCGCTCTTTTCATTGGTGAAGTCCGTTTTTTCCCAAAAATTGACGAAAATGTGATAAATCAGACGTTAAATATGATTGTTCGCATCAAAAGCGGACATCTACATAAGAGCTTGATATCAAATTCGGACACTTGTTGAATGAAGCAGTGGGCACCAATGATAACACAGTATATGATCACATGAGCTCGAAGATCAGACATGGCAACATTATGTTTCCAGGTACTAAGACGTATTAGCCCGTACTTAAGTTTTCCAGCAAATCTTTATAGTATTATTACTAATAACCATCTTATATCGACTCAAATGGAACGTAATATATCATCAGCGTCCGAAGGAAAAGCTAGGAAGCGGTTGAGACAACCTGAAAAGTGGAAAATAAACATATGAAAAGAAACAAAGGTTAGACTAGCTTGTAAACTATTCTGATCGATTGTAAGGTGTGTTGTACGAAAGAAGTTCGATGTCAGAAATAACTTATGGATATTTACGGGAAAATCTGGCGACAGTTTCAACAGACCTTATGCTAATAATTTTAGAGATTCAGTGTCGTAACATTTCATTTTGTATATAAAATTAAAAAGATTATTATGATTTTGTAGTTCTTCATTTTTCCAGTATGTAATAGAGTTCAGAATTTAAAATTTTCCACTTTATTTCGATATTCCTACAATTTCTCAGATTATACACCTGTAAAAGATTCTCGTCAGCAGTAAGCGAATCTCTGTGTATAAAAAATTGACATCTGAAAGCTTATTCACTTCAAAAGCGGACACCTACACGTTTTGGTTTCAAAGACGAACATCTGTATTTTCAAGCACAATTTGAAGGTGCTTGAGTAATCAACTTGCTATTAGCCACTTTCAGGTATAAATCCTCGAGTATTAAAGTTGATAATTCTCAAATCAGCTTATAAATATGTTACCTCTACGTTTCGCAATAAAAAATGACGTTTATCTCAGTTTCTGGCAAACGACAGATGTCCGTCTTTGATAATAGGCTACTCATATCTATATGTCAAGCAGATGACCTTTAAATTCTGTGTTACAAGTTGCTAATATTAATTTCACAAACAAAAATTCGCACTTCAATAAGGTAACTGATCTCGTGCCCCCAATAGTTATTTTACACATCATAAAATGAAACTTTTTGAACTTCCTGTCCACCAGCAATGCGTAAAGTAGCTCGTTTTTAAGAGCTACCGGTATTCTGAAAGCCTGTTATTTATTTAATTCAAAATGCTATATTGTCTTGACTAACATCCCGTTAAGCAAGAGTAACAACTATCTCTGAAAACAACTAGTAGGGCTACTTGCATTCCTGAGAAATATAAATGGGAAGACAGTATTCGTTCTTTTTATTCGCTTCTTAAATCGGTTTGTGCAGTTAAACGCTGAACAGCTCTTCAACATCGTGCTTCATGTACTGGTTCCAAATGATTCAATTTTTCCTTTTTCTTGACAAACAATGTGTGAAATAGTACCGAATCCTGGTAAAATTAAAATGTATACTTCTGGATGACCAAAAAATCAGAATAAGTGTTGATAAAGAATTGGATCACCTCCTCCTGCTGGATCAAAGAATGATGTATTAAGATTTCGATCAGTTAATAATATAGTAATTGCTCCTGCTAGTAAAGACGTGACTACCAAGTGACTATAATACGAGCTTTCCAAACTGGGTGTCGCGTCACCCTGGGGTGTCGCGTAATAGTATCAAGGGTGTCGCGAGACTAACAAATTTAGACGTAAACAAAAATACTTGTCATAAAATAACACAAAATATCCTTCTCTTCATACTACCCTGAAGACCCGCCTGCAGCTAATCATCATTCTCTTCATTCAGTGCACCACAGATCATGTATTAAAGGAATGATCGGTGCACATTAATTGCGTGCTCAGCCGCTAGGCGGTAGCTCTGCTTCAGCAGCAGTAGACACTCAGGGCTCGTTCAAGCAGCTGCCAGCTGCCAGTTGCCAGATTCCAGCAAACTGCGCATGCGCAGAGATGCTGCTGATACTCGATAATAGCTCTTCCCTTGCGCAGTTTGCTGGAACTGCAGCTGCTTGAACGAACCTTCACTGTAGTCTGCTTTCCTTCTCAAAAGCTGCACCCGAGCGTTTGTTAATGGATTTATCAAAGTCACATCACCCTCGGTAGCGTTTCTTACAATTAAATTTCAATCAATGACACAGTGGCTGTAAAAGTTGTCACAGATTGTAAAATTAGTCACAATTTTCTACTGACTAAAGCTATTCAGTGGCGATGTTTAGTATGGAGTATGGCCGGGTGATTAACGGAGAGTAGTATTTTAAATCTAGTGATCATTCGTTCGAACCATGGTATGCGTTAATATTTATTTCCCTGTTTCCTGTATGTAACAGACTCTGGGACCAGAAATGACATTCATATTCTTATTTGTCACAAGTATTTATCCATTTTTCCGAATATGTCGGGACTTCCGAGGTCGTGGTGAAGCAAGAACGTAACAATAGAACTTAAATAATAATTCATCACTTGTCATAAATACATCCACTTTATTTCTGAAAATTTGATAATATTGAACTGAAAGGGAACAGCCACTGTGCTGTCTAAATCAGAAATCCGAAAAGCTAATTTCCAGATACCGTTTTCAATAGATCCAGCAAAACCGTATCTGGGCCCGACATGTACACACGACAGCAAAAACGGTTTCCGAAATTCAGTTTTCGTGTTCAGGAAGTTGGGTCGCATGTAGAAGAAGCAAGTATTACTATGTGAGTTAGGCATTGTTGTCTGCGTTGTTACTCTGTTGTACATCTCCGTAGTTCCTAATGTTTCCTTTTCTTGCGACGAGTGTATGTAATTGCTGCAGTCAGTGCGTACGAGGACTTCAGTTTCGTTTACAAACTACATTTAAGCGATACTTTATTTCCGTCCCCTCCTCCCCCCCCCCCCCATCCGCTAGAACCATCTAAATTCTACCATGTGTATTTATATTAGTGAAAGGGTGGGTGTCGCGCAAAACTGTAAGCTATAAAACGGTGTCGCCATAAGGGAAAGGTTGGAAAGCACTGGACTAAATATACCGCAGTAGCTATGTAATACACGATTTTATCTCCTAAGAGTCCCGTATTTATGTGACGCTTACCACTATCGTAGCGGCCGGTAGAAGGTTCAAATCAGTGATCTCTATACTACCTGGATGGCGATCTCTGACTGTCAAAACGTGCCGTCGTCTGACACCGGCGCCATGTTGCATTTAGTCAAGAAACTAGCTTTAACATTTCATTTCGAAGTGCAGAATTTGTTTTCGGCGGAAAGTATTTGGATTTTTGACGATGGTTAACATGACCATGATAACATTAAAGCAAGGAACTCAAAATTTCGTTTTATGTTCATGATACCTAAGTGTAATCCAGTGTCGTAAAAATAACAGACTAGCTGATAACCCGGCGTTGCCCGGGTATTTATTTATTCTTATATTTCCTTATTCGTATGCTTATCCTCACAGAGAAAGAGCTGAAGACATTGTAGCATGCATAGACCAAAGATAGGGTCTGTGGCATCACGTTTCGCTATAGAGCCGCAAACGTCATCGCTGGCCTACAGTCCGAATTTTTTTATACCTTGACGACTTTCAACCACCACATCTTCCACCCCGTTATAGCTATCGGCATGGAATTGCTATGGTGTACAACGGGAGACTTCGGACAACAATTACACACAGACCATTCGTTTGCGTTCTGTAGTTTACGCTGCAGAGCGAAATATTAACAAACACACACGTAGAATTTTATATACACCGATAACTTTCCATCCCAATATACTCCACCCTTCTTTCATCATTATCAAGCCTCAAGCAAGAATGCAACCAATAAAATCAGTTTCAAAGAGTAAATATAATTTTCAAAGAGTAATTATTGTTCCGCATTTCGCGTTATATTCTTCAAATTACTAAATATCTATGAGATTGCTATAAGACCTTGCCTGAAACCCTCCTCAGGTATAAATTAGTAACTGTAAAAACATTCAAGTCTCTGCGTCTTGTCGTTCGATCGTGATAAGCGTACACCGAACAGACATTCACATTAATATATATATATATATATATATATATATATATATATATATATATATATATATATATAGCTATCCGATCGCCATAAAACCGTGCCTAAAGCCTTCCCCGAGTAGACATTAGTAACTGTACAAATTTTTAGCTCTTTATGTCTGTGGTTCAGACGTGATAAAAGTACACCGAACAGACATTCACATTTATAGATATAGAGAAGGAAGTCTTATTTACGTATTTCACGCGTTTCGCGATACGAACTCACCTTCTGCATTAAAATAAACGTAATAGAATTTATTTAAACATGAATATAGATAGCCACAACGAACGTAACGGAACTATAATGTATACATACGTAACGTTTTGCGTAGGAACTCATCTTTTGCATCAGAAGAAATGTAATAGAATGCATTAAAATGTGAATATAGATACAACGAATGCAACGAAAATGTGAATCTTCAAACAAAACAAGGCCCTTCCCTAGCGTAAGCAACATTTTAAAGCAATTTCAATGACTGGTTAACCTTTCACACCAGAAGGAACGTAATGAAATTTTTTTAAACATGAATGTGATTATCCACAACTGATCATGTCTTGACAGTCACTTCTTACCTGTGCAAAGTTAAATCGCTTTTCTTGCTCCACCGATTCGTACAGTTGTACGCAGAGCACGAAATAACCATTTTAAACTCAAAACGTATACTTCAGGAATAGCGAGAGAAAGTTTCTATACTAACTGAAAGATGGCGAACGATGTAAACCAGGGCTGGGCAAATGCCGTTTCGCGAGCGCGAGCGCTCTCAGCGGCTCACGCGGCCTGCTCGCGGCTCCCCCCACTCCGCCAGCCAGCAGTGCCCCCCCCCCCCCCCCACTCATACTCGACTAGCCGCGCACGTCACTGCACCACGCGGAACCACTCGTTCTCGATAACTTATTTCTTTTTTGTTCGTAGTACCTCTCCTCTGGAGTGACAATTCTTTTATGTGTATGTCACCTTGTTTATCTTGACAGGAAACTGATAGGCTTTGTGATCATAGAGTTTCTTCCCCTTTATGTTTTCTATATGTCATAGGCGTTAAGTTTAGTTATGCCTTTTACTTCCTCCAGGGAGAAGGTTTTTGTTTTACACTTGATAAATTATACTTATATTAATAGTTCCTAGGTTTTTGCTTCCCGCAGCAGGGATATTTTATTTTCGTTTAGCTTACAAGTTTTCCCATGAACTTATTTGGTTATTTTTGAGAAGTTCTTTATCGTACCACGACAACTTCGTTGTGGTACCACTGACATATGCAGGGAACTTTTTCCATTGCTCTCAGGTGTTGAGTTCTGGAATTTTTTCCCCTTCAGAATGGTGTCAGTTTTCATCCTTTCCTAAGGATGTAATGAACCTTAACAATTGTTACCTTCTGACCGACCACCCAGTTTCTCGTCATTGTAATGAAGCAGGTTTTTAGTTGCAGAAAGTTCAGTTTTGTTACATTACGTTAAAAAAAAATCAAAAAAAAAAAAAAAAAAAAAAAAAAAAAAAAAAAAATCTACAAAATTCTGTGAAAATATAACGTAAAATTTAGAATGAAAGAGTCTTTTCTTAATTATCTACGTCTATGTCCTATTTGTGGCCACAATGGTAGGTTTTATAGTGGTTCGAAACTGTGCTTCATCCTTACATGAGCAACCGTTGCATGGTACAGGATACAAAATTTTCGGGTAAGCACTATTAACACTTACTTCCCACTCAAACATGCTGCGGCAGATATGATTGTACCGGTGCCCTTTTCACGGAAGTCGCATCAGCTTGAAACGACCTCGTGTGTTTTCTACGTACAGTAAGTATTTCAGCTTGTCCTTACAGCTACAGTTGCCCCCCTACCCGTGCTCTGTACATCAGCAAGCGGCCAGCCACCCCGCACAGCCCTGCTACCCGCACTGCTGGCTCTCAAGGCCGCTCAGCGCTGCCCTCGCGGCTCTCGCTGCTCGCGGGCAGCCGCGCCAGCAGCTCTCGTGCCCATCCCTGATGTAAACGAACCGTCAGACAGTGGCACGCATAAACGGTATGGCCACAGACAGTAAATGTACATCGAGGTAGTATAGAGATCACTGGTTCAAATAATCCCGCTACAGCAGCGCAGCTAGTGAGTCCAGTTATTTTACAAGGTGTTGGTGTGTTGCAGAGCCCGCGGCGCCGGCGGGCGGGCAGTCCCTGGAGCTTTCCAGCCTGACGCTGGTGCCGGCGGAGAGCGTGTACGAGTCGGCCGCCAAGCTGCTCTTCCTGGGCGTCAAGTGGGCGCGCGGCGTGCCCTCCTTCCTGCAGGTAAGCCGGGGTTACTGGCCATTCTCCCGGCGTTTCATACGACGTACACACTCCAGGCAAAAACACAGAAATACACTGGTCAAAACAATTTGGGGATCTTGTTGAATCCATCATTGCTGGTGGAAACGGGACAGCGGCTGGTCAAGGCTATGAAGGAACTGAGATACCAACAGCCGTGTGTATAATAAAATATTTATTGTATCACAACCAGTTGCGGCATTCCACTATGCCATCTTCAGGTCCCTGTGTATTAAACAAACATAATCGAGTGACTAACGCAAAACATAAAAAACAAAAGAGGATTGTATCGTAGCACACTGAAAATACAATATTACAATATAGGAATGAAACTACTATTCAATACCATATAAAGAAGGTGTACAAACGCAGTCAATAATAATATTCATTACCTTTTTTGTTTTTTGTAAATAATCGTACGATAGCAACATTGCAATCCCAAAGCTGACAAAGGGAATGATAGTGAACGGCTAAAGAGTCGTTTTTTGGCAATAAAACATTAACATGCTTGTCGGCATAGGCACATAACACAAAAAAGCTAGGTCAGCCCAAATTATACACATGAATCATATACTCAAAGGGGGTCACATGCAACATACTTGTTCGTGGTCACAAAGAAAATGCGGAAAAACATGTCTAATAAAAATGTATAAAAACTAAAATATATAAGGTTACAGAAAACATCCTACTAAAATATCATAAAAGATTACGAGTAAAGGTAATAGGTATGGAAAAACTGTACTGTGAACATTATTGGCAAGTGCATGAAACACATTTCGCCTGACAGAAATGTAATAATGAACTACTTATAGAAGCAAAGTACTATTCTAAATTAAGACAACGAAAGACAAATATGTGTAATTCAAACACAAGGGAAAAATGCCACACGTGACCCTAAAATTACAACCATGTATAGAAATATACCTGGAATGTGCAAATAGTAAAAGCAACTGTGATTATAGTACCAACGTTTTGCTTTTAGTATTTGCACATTCCAGGTATATTTCTATACATGGTTGTAATTTTAGGGTCACTTGTGGCATTTTTCCCCTGTGTTTCTATTACACATGTTTGTCTTTCGTTGTCTTAATTTAGAATAGTACTTTGCTTCTATAAAGAAAAACGACTCTTTAGTCGCCCACTATCATTCCCTTTGTCAGCTTTGGGATTGCAATGTTGCTGTTATACGATTGTTTACAAAAAAAAGGTAATGTGTCTTATTATTGACTACGTTGGTACATATTCTTTATGTGGTATTGAATAGTTATTTCATTCCTATATTGTAATAATGTATTTTCAGTGTGCTACCATACAATACTTTTTTGCTTTTTTATGTTTTTGTCTTAGTCACTCGATTATGTTTGTTTAATACCCAGGGACCTGAAGATGGCTTAGTGGAATGCCAAAACTGGTTGTCACACAATAAATATTTTATTATACGTACGGCTGTTGGTATCTCAGTTCCTTCATATAATTAGGGGATCAGTTGAGATATCTCGATTCTCAAGTAGTGTCATCGGCAGAATGAACGTCTTTCTATCGGTTCTACAGAATGGGGAGAACAACATTACGGCAACTGAGATAATAACAGAACGTTGCTGCAGAGGAATTTGGTTTTGACTCTATCAAATTACTCAAGCAGTTGGGTTCAGACAGTGTAATGAGCAGGTAGTTTAAGACGACTACAATACCACGCTATGGCATTGAGAGCCATACGAAGGTTAGGACCTCGACGGACACAGAGGGAGGTGCCTACGGCTATTGTAGTGTCACGAAGTGGAATTTCTAGGACCTGGACTCGATTTCAGACAACAGGAACATTTGAAAGAAGGCAAGGCCAAGGTCGTCCACTGCCTATATCCGCAAGAGATGGCCGTTATCTTCGGTTAACAGCCCGTCGAGACTGGAGGCTGAATGCAACTCAGCCGCATCGTACCCTCCAGACAGCAACAGGACGCGCAATATCGACACAAGCCGTGCGAAATCGCCTTCGGGAATGTGGCCACTAAGCATAGTGGCCTATGGTGTGTGTCCCATTAAAATTACAACACTGTTTAGTCAGCAGAAACTGGGCGAAGGAACATCAGCTTTGGAGTCGTAAGGAATGGCTCAAATATTTTGTAAAGCTATGGGACCAAACTGCAGCAGTCATCAGTCTCTAGACATACAGCCTACTTAAGCGAACTTACACTAAGGACAACACAAACACACCCATGCCCAATGGAGGACTCGAATCTCCGATGAGGAGCAGCCGCGCGCTCCGCAGCAAGGCCTCTACCGCACGGCGTAAGGATGCTGCCGGGTTCTGTTCACAGATGAGTCAATTTCTTGTGTTCAGCTGGTCAATCGTCGTTTACTCATCTAGAGAGAACGAGGAACTCGAAACAATCTTGCTTATGTGCAGGAAATATCACCATATTATGGTAGTGGATGAATGGTGTGGCCACGAGTTAGTATTTGCGCCATACGGCCCTCTACGTTGTTCACAGTGTGCTTTGACTGCTCAGAGTTATGGAGACGAAATCCTTCGACCTTTTGTGGTGCCCTACGCTCATACCATAGGAGATGGTTTCCTTCTAGTGGACGATTACGTTCGTCCCTACAGAGCTGGTCGACAACATGCTGAAGCTGAGGGAATTGAATGGATAGAGTGGCCAGCTAGTTCACCGGAATTAAACCCAATTGACCATGTCTGGGAAGTAGTTGGAATACGTATTGCAGCCAGACTAACACCTCCCACAATGGTTGTAGAGCTGAATATTTCTCTCGTGGAAGAATGGCCAAATATCCCTCAAAAGCTGATTGATAACCTCATACTGTACATGCCACGCTGGTGTGCAACTGTATTGGCCGTTCGAGGTGATCACACACCATATTAGAGGGCAACGAGAATGTCTTTTCACTATTATGATAGCTCAATGGTGCCTCGCTCTAAGTAAGCGCCATGTAAACCTCAAAGAGTTTAGACAGGCAAATACCGTACAGTATCACACACAATTTTTAATTGTAACCAATATCGGAGTAAAATACGTTACCACAATTATGGATATTGTATATTATATCTCACCTGATCCCCTAATTGTTTTTAGCAATGAAGTTTTCGTATAAACTTACGTACAAAATAATTTGAATTTGCCATGCACTGTCATTCGCTTCATTTTCGAACGGAACAAAAATCCTCCACAATACAACGACAGGAAAAATGGAAACATTTAGACATGTCTCCAAAATTAACATTTTCCTTTAAATTCATTCATTTGTTAAAACTTGATTTATACCTTGATATAAATCATCTTTTAACTACGACACTAAATGACATGTATGACGCAGCAGGCCCACAAGAATACAAAATTACTCATTTGTGTGGACATGAAGACCAGGTCCCTTCTGAAGGATACCGACATACCGGAGAAAGTCGTGAAGCAGCTGAGGCCGAAAGCTCCAGTACCACCTAGGCTTTATGGACTGCCGAAGGTGCACAAGGAGTTGATTCCTTTGCACCCGATAGTCAGCAACATAGGGGCTGCCACCTATCCCCTTGCTCAGCACCTGAAGAAGATGCTCTCGCCATACGTCGGCAAATGTGCACATCACATCCGCAACTCGGAAGATTTCTTACATCGTCTGAAGCAGCAGCACATCGCAGAGTCCGACATTATGGTTAGTTTCGACGTAGTTTCCTTGTTCACCAAGGAGCCACTAAATGAATCTCTGGAGCTGATTGAAGAAAAGTCGATGGTGCTCTCCTGGACTTACTTTCTTTATGGAGGTCAATTCTACGAACAAACAGAAGGGGTGGCTATGGGCATCCCACTCGAACCGGTAGTGGCGAACCTCATCATGGAAAAATTTGAGGACGATGCACTGGTTTCAGCCCCAGATCAACCCAAGTGCATTTACAGATACGGATGATGCCTTTGTGATCTGGCCCCACGGTAAGGAGAAGCTCCTGGGCTTTTTAGACCATCTAAACTCTTGCCACCCAAACATAAAATTTGCTATGGAAATGGAAAAGAATGGACAACTTTCATTCTTAGATGTTCTTGTCCAGAGGAAGGCAGACGACACTTTCGGTCATAGTATTTACAGGAAACCAACTCACACCGTTCTGTACCTGCAAGCCAATAGTTGCCACCACCCAGTGCAAAAGATTGAGGTACTAAAACTCTGGTTCACCGGGCACGCAGACCCAGACCCAGACAACCGGACAAAGGAGCTGGAACACCTTCAGTCTGTCTTCTACAGGAATGATTATTTATCCAGAGACGTCGAGAAGGCGTTGCGCCCTGTTTCTCCGCCAGAGGAGACGGAAGAAGTACAAGAAGAAACGTTTGCCTTTTTGCCATATGCCGGACCAATATCTGCGAAAATCAACAGAATACTTCGCAAGTATAATGTTAAAAGCGTATTCTGCACACCACCCAAGATTAAGGCTCTCTTACGAAGTGTAAAGGATGATCTGGGCCTACAGAATCCGGGAATCTACCGCATACCATGCCAGTGTGGTATGTCATACATTGGCCAAACAACCAGGACGGTCGACATCAGGTGTAAGGAGCATCAACGACACACCAGACTCAAACAAGCTACCAAGTCAGCTATAGCGGAGCACTGTTCGGAATTAAATCATTTGATGAATTACGATGATGTCAAGATTCTGGCACAAACTCCCAGATACTGGGATAATGTTATCAAAGAATCCATTGAAATAAAGGTCACGCAAAATCTTATCAACCGTGACACAGGATATCAGCTTAGTTCCGCCTGGAATCCAGCACTTGATCTCCTAAAGACGCAACGGAGGCAACAGCCCACCTGTGAGAGCAATAATTCTGCTTATGACAGGATGAATAAGTCAGCACAGATAACACAGGCTAAACAAATGGTTCTGAATCAGACAACAAATCAAGCACCAGAATACGGTCACATAGAGAATAAACGACGGCATTTCCAACCCAGGAGCCAGAGAGCGATGCGGTAGGTGCTGCTAGCGGGCGCGGACCTCATAGGGAGCACTTGACCCGGCCGGCTACGGTAACAGAACAGTATAGTGCACTAGGAAGCTTAAAGCTTAAATGACGGCAATCAGTAGACTGAACGCCCAGTACAACTTGGAGGTGGAACATAACGTAACATTACGAAATTATTAACTGACAACATCCAAAAAGCACGCACTCAGCAGGCGTAACAGCCACACCAACTATAGTAAATGCTAGTACTGCGGCTAGTGGCCGGCGCGGACGTCGGATGGAGCGTCTCCCACAGGGCCGACCAATGGCAGAACGCCTAGCCACCGCAGACAGGCACAAATACTGGACGCGTTCCACACTGGGTTCAGCTTCAGGAAGCACCGGATGAAGATCACGAGTAACGCGATCGACATATCGTGCAAGTACGACGCAGATTACCGGCAGAAACCCGATTCTCCAAGATGACCACTCCCCGCCGGGAAAGCCTTAATATGTACATCTTAACATATTGTTTGAAAAGTTCAAATTTTGTGTAACTAAAGGACGAAACTGCAAGAGTCATCGATCCCTAGACTTACATATTACTTTAACTAATGATAAGGGCAAGACATACGCGAGGGAGAATTCGAGCCTCCGACGGGAGCATTGGTGTAATATTCTTACATTCAGGAAACGAATCACAGATTCCAGTTCACACTCGACGGGATTTTCGATCAACTATTTAATTACAAACAACCACTACGCATCGACTCATAACACAGTACGAGCTCTAAACGGCTCTATCACAGTCTAACATTATATACAGTCGCGACACCCACTGCTGGCAGTTGCATTGAGACTAGCGCTCCTAGCGGTGGGCAAGCGGCCGAAGGAGTGATGTTTGTTTATAATTATTTTTGTAGGTAATTAACGAAATTAGTATAATTTTGCGTTACAAGCATTAGTAAAATGTCAAGAAACATACATAATACGGAAATTAATGTAAAAATTATCGAATTTAACTGATTCATTGGTATAAAGAACAACTTCATCATGAACAAATAGTTACGAATATGTGTAAATTTGCAGCTTATTCCGCTGAAAGTAAGTAGGATACAAAAAATAAGAGAATCATAAATTTCTATTTGGTCTGTTCTTACTAAGAGAAGCAGTTTTTTTACTCATATCAATTCGGTATGGAGTCTAATTTAGGCCTACATCTCACTCGTCTTTCTTAAAAATGTTCAAATGTTTGTATAGCTTATGGGACTTAACTACAGGGTCATCAGTCCTTAAATTTACAAACTACTTATGAACTAGCTAATACTAAACACGGCACAAATATCCATGCCCGAGGGGGGATTCGAACCCCCGGCCGTAGTGGCCGTGCAGACCGAGACTGGCGCGCCGCAGACCGCTCGGCCACCGCGGCCGGTCGTCTTTCTTACACGCGCAGATTGTTTTGCGTGTAATTTTTTTAGATAAAAAAGCCAATGTTTTGGCGATTCTTGCCGTTTGTGGTTCAGCTGTAGCAATTGTGAAATTACGTTATTCTGTGTTGGAAACCAATTTGATTGTTTTTGTCGTTTTACTGCCAAGTCTGTGATGTTTTTCCTTCAGCTACAGCTGTGGTGGATGATTTTGTACGTTAAATACTGTAGTTACTGCATTCTATATATGTTTCCTCCGTTACACCCTCACCGATTTTCCTGAAATTGTAGTGAATAAACCAAAACGTCCCTGAGTAGAAACGCGACGTCTCTCTGCCAAAGGGCAAGTCTTCTCGTGTTTCCTAGCCATTTTTTTATTTTTAATAGAAAATTAAATTATTTAGTTAAAGCCTGTATGTTACAAGATGATTGAAAAAAATCTGTAATGTGCCGTTTCGTACTTTGTCAGCGATCTTAGGAAACCTAAGAAAGACAAATGTGGAGCTGTTTTTAAACTATTACCTATTTCACTACATACGATCTCTAATGTAAAACGTATGTTAAAATCAATATAAACGATACTGTTCGCACTCATCCAATACCGCATTCAGAAATGTAATTTGCCGGCCGCTTGGAGCACTGCTGTCGCGGCGTATATCAAAAATCTGTGAGAGTGTCGTGACCCTTTGTCCTGACTGTATATCTTAGACTGTGGCTCTATTACTTTCTGCTTTCATCAGAGATACTACACCGCATGAGTGCATGAGTGGACTGCGATCGTAATAGTGACGAGGAGAAAATCGAAAAGAATCTTACTTAGAGAAATAACCTCGTATTTTCGGATGTTTACGTCAGTGACAGAATATTGAGAGCGCCACATTCTTATATTTGTGAATACAATTAACATTGAATTTTTCTCCATATTTTCACGGCGTATTACATAATAAATAAAATTACTGGTATTCAGCCGTAACCACGTACTTCCTTTTGCTAATATTTCGGTCGGATATCCTTCAGCCATCATCTCAGCGATTCTGAAGACTAGTAAACTCTAGGCAGAATGTTTCCGTCATCTTTGTACTCTGAGTAAGCATAGCAAATCGACGGCAAAGATAATAATAAAATTTGGAATCCTGATCTCAAAATTGTACACAATCAACCGACAGTGTGATTACATATACTCACAGTCTATTACAGACAGTCGCGAAACTCTCTAGGAAAAAATTACAGCTGAAGCTATACTAGCGCTCCAAGCGGCCAGTAGGTAATGGTGTGATACAAACTGAGACGTTGTTGTTTATAATGCTGTTACTTTCATATTTCCTAGTCACTGAACGTTGTTGTGAGCTTTCTAATGCAAATTTGAAAACATCATTAACGTAATATCACTGCTTCTGTTAACGACAGTCTATAATAACAACGTGTCAGTGCAGTCTAATTCGTACAGTTCACAATACCCGAATCATATTCATATCGTCCAAAACGTTTTGAAAGCAGAAATGAATTGGAACGTGATGTTCTGAAGGATATAAAAGGACCTGATTATGTTCGCGTGCTCGCTGCGTACTGACATGTTGTTTCAGTTTTGTTTTATCGGATTTCGGACACTGCAATAGTTTCAAAAGTGCACACGGTTTTTACACTGTAGGGTTCTAGATTATACATCGCCGTATAAACCATTTCTTCACCTTGTCCTTGCTCCTGTGCCTTTCGTGTACCTATCATAATAATTTTAGCTGATTTGATTTGACTTTTTCAGGGAAGCCAAAACAGTCTTGGTCCAACCCGCCACTGCCCGCACCGAAACTAAGTTTATTGTGGTGTATCGCTCCCTGTATATGTAGTACAGCCAACCAATGCCCTTGAACAGTGCAAGGAGTCCCTTTACCAGTTCTTTATTAGACACAATTTCTTCGGGTCTGTTTGTCCCAAATGTTCTGTACCTTTTACTCTCCCATGCAATGCAATAGAAGATTAGATGTGATGCAGTTTCATCACCGTCATCACAGATCCTACATTTAGGGTCCTCTTCTGTTATTCCCATTGTATGTAGGTGTTTTTTGAAATTCCCATGGCCTGTCAGCAATCCAACCATGAGTCTAATCTCTCTCCTGTTCAGGCCCAAGATTGCAGAGTTCCTTTTAAAACATGGCTTTGGCATCATTACCTTGCCATGTTTTTGTTGGTAGACTTTGGTCCAATATTCTACGTGCTGTCTTCTGAGCCAGTTACGTAGCTCCAATTTGATCATTGCCTTGGTGATTGTCAGGACAGGTTCCGGTCCAATAAATGGAGTCTCTGCCCCCCCCCCCCATCCTGGCTAATCTGTCGGCATGTTCGTTGCCACTGATCCCCGAGTGGCCAGGGACCCATAATAGGTTTACTCTATTGCTTTCCCCTAGCTGCACCAGAACCCTGTGACATTCTTCAACAATTTTAGACCTTGTTGTGGGAGCTGCCAGTGATCTCAGGACTGTCTGGCTGTCTGAATAGATGTAGATGCTACGATCTTTGTAGCACCTACGCAAATTCTCCTCCACACACGCCCTGATGGCAGTGATTTCGGCCTGGAATACTGAGGCTAGTTTCCCTAGAGAGATGACGCCCTCCAGTCTTGGCTGCACCCTGTATACCTCGGGCCCAACGCCTTGGACTGATTTTGACCCGTCAGTGTACCAGACAATATCCCCCGTACGGTGTCGAACTATTTTCTCCACTGCTCCCTACTTCCAATTGTTATATTGAAAGGCTTGTTGAAGCAGTATGGGGTTATAATATAGTCGGCTGGTATTTCCCCAACCTTTCCTATATTTACGTCACTCACTATTTTAGTGTGTGATTCTGGATATCCCAAAGAGTTCCAGTTGTTGCCAGTTTTGATTCTGTATGCACCAGCCGCTGCCTCCATCTTGACCCAAAAGTGTAATGGGGGCATATCCAGAATGGTTTCCATCCCAGCAGTTGGTGTGCTGCTAATTCCGCCAGTTATGGCTCTGCACCTTACCAAGCACCTTAGCAGCAACCTGCTGTTCTACCTTCTTCTACCACACGACCGCCCCATAGGTGATCCTGGGTCTAATCACCGTGGTGTATATCCAGTGCATACCCTTGGGGCTCAGGCCCCAATTTTTGCCACACTCTCCCCTGGTACTTACAAGAGTACCTTTTGCCTTCGAACAAATATTCCTAATGTGAGGGGTCCATGTCAGTTTCTCATCTAGGGTAACCCCTAGATATTTCACTGTCCCCTTCACAGGTAGCGCTTCAATGAAAGGTTTTAGATTCCAACTTGAGTGTTGGATATGGTACAACAACAGTCTTCTTAGGACTAACCCCCAGATCCTGTTTTCTCCACCAGTCTTGCACAATGTCCAATGCACCTTGTGCCATAATCTTCACTGTGTCAGCAAATTTGCCAAGTATTACTATGACAAGATCATCTGCGTATCCTTGGCAAAAGTACTGCCTAGAGTTTAATTCTCCAATGAGATCATTCACCACTAGATTTCACAATAAAGGGGAAAGAACTCCTCCTTGTGGGCAACCCCTAGTGGTGTTGATTGCCATTATTTCATCTACATCTACATGGGATACTCTGCAAATCACATTTAAGTGCCTGGCAGAGGGTTCATCGAACCACAATTATACTATTTATCTCCCATTCCATTCTCGAAAGCGCGCGGGAAGAAAGAACACCTGAATCTCTCTGTTCGAGCTCTGATTTCTCTTATTTTATTCTGATGATCATTTCTACCTATGTAAGTGGGAGTCAACAATATATTTTCGCATTCGGAGGAGAATGTTGGCGATTGGAGTTTCGCAAGTAACCCACGCCTCAGCGATAAGCGCCGTTGTTGTAATGATTCCCATCCCAGATCCTGTATCATTTCCGTACGCTGTCTCCCCTGTCATCATGGTAGCCTCTACCTTTCTTCCACTGAGCATGGCCCTAGTCCACATACATATTGTGGTCCCTAGGTCATGCACCTCTGCTGCCCTAACCATGGAATCGAAGTTCGTGTTGCTAAAAGCCCCCTCGATGTCCAGGAAGATACAGAGGGCTATTTCCTGAAAGTGTAGTGCTTTCTCCACCTTCCCAACAATTTGGTTGAGAGCTGTCTCACATGATTTACCTGGTTAATATGCATGTTGGTTTGAATGTAGAGGAGCGCTACTTAACGTCCTTTCTCCAACATGCACATTAACCAGCTTTTCCAATGTCTTAAGAATGAAGGAGGACAGGCTGATTGGTCTCATATCCTTGGCCTTGGTATGATCAATTCTGCCTAGTTTTGGAATCAAGACAACCTTCACTGCCCGCCAGGCATTGGGAATGATTCCTGCTGCTAGGCTAACCCTGAGTAACTTGCATAGGAATCTATTAAGATTTTCTCCCGCTTGTTGCAGGAGAGATGGAAAGATTCCATTGGGGCCAGGTGACTTGAACGGTTGAAATGTTCCCACCGCCCATTGGACCTTACTGAAATCGACAGACTCCTTGGCCAAATCCCAGTCCTCTTTGTGAATACCTGAGAACCGTTGTCTCTCAGGAATTGCATTCTGGTCTGAGTTATCCCCCAGAGTATATTGAGGAAAGTGAGTCTTGAGGAGCAGATCCAGCGTTTCATGTGCTGTCTTTGTATACTCCCCATCCTCCTTCCTCAATGTTCCTTCTGGATTAGTTGGTGCCCTAGTGAGGATTTTATGAAGTCTCGCTTGAGCAGCCGTGCCCTCCACTTCCTCACAGAGTACCTTCCAGGATGCCTTCTTTGCCTGTCTGATGGCAAGGTTGTAATTGACAAGTGCCTCACGATATTTGCTCGTTGTCCTTTGCGCCTCGCAAGGCTAAACAGTCTTCGTACCTGTTTCCTTTGCATTTCCAGGTTATTATTCCACCAAGGCACACTCCTATTTGTGAAATTCTTGGTTATTGAACAGTTGTCCTGGTATGAGGTCACTATAGCAGAGGTTACGGCCTCTGCTACTTCCTCAAACTCTGCTGGATTCCTTATCGAAGTTTTAATTTCCGATAGGCTGAAGTCAAGGTCTCTCCTATATGTCTCCCAGTCCGTTTTCCTGGGATTCCTATAGGCCATGGTCTGTCTGGTTCCCATTTCAACCTTGAATTTAATATGAGGATGGCTCCAGGATCACATGCCACTGTTTGACGTAACTTCCCATCATCATGGAACCAAAAGTTATGTCAATTACTTCTTTCCTTCTAGTATTCCTGAATGTAGGTTCATCACCCCTATTCAGGATCTCCAGGTTGTTAGATAGGGGAAATTCAAGAAGGTTCTCACCTCTACTGTTGGTGTCCTTGCTGCCCCACGATAGATTGTGGGCATTGGCATCACATCCCACCATCAGTTCGTCATCTTGCCGATGGCAGGCTTCTGTCAGTCTGCTCACTTCCAAAGAAGGAAGAGAGCTGTCTTTGTAAGGAAGGTATGCTGAGGCCAAAACAATTTCCCTCGTGATACCTTCCTCACGTTGCTGCATCCTGATGGTCACCAGGTCCCTGGGACAACAATCCATCATTGGTATGAAAGGTATTCCATTTCTAACATAAATGCATGTTCTGGAGTTTTTTAGATTTCTAGCATAAATCAGCTTACCTCCAGTACCACTGAGGCCCAATACACCCCCTTCGTATAAATAGGGTTCTTGTATTATGGCCACGTCCACCTCCTGTCTCCCCAGGCGACGGCTCAGGGCAGCAGTGGCCCTTTACTGTGCTGCAGGTTTATCTGCAGCACTTCCAGTCCCCATCTTACTGCCATTATTGCCTTTAAGGTCTTTGATTACCCTGACGGCGTCCTGCGAGAACCAAAAAAACAGTTTCAGGCCTTGCTCTCGCATTGCCTTCAGGGACTTCTCTCCGACCTCCACTACCAGGGTTCGTCCTTCTGGAACGGCCTTTTGGTTAATTACCCTCCAATCCTCTGTCAAGACTTTTGGGTTCTGGACCCTTATTTTCTCGAATAGAGTCTTTGGAGGGACATCCTTAAGGATCTTTGGTACCCATATTGATACCTTTGCGGTCTTCAGGAGTTCGGTTGCTGTCTTGACCAGCAGCTTCGCATCCTCCCACGGGGATATCATAGGCACCTTGTCCTTAAGCCATTATGCTGAGTGCTCCTCCTCGCAGAAAAAATGAGGCCACCGTGATCTAGATAGACCCTCCTGAATTTGGGTCCTGGACCAGCGTCCCCCCCCCCAATTATCTTCAAAGAGGGCCATCTGCACGAGCTCCTTCTGCTGCGAGGTGATGCTCACCAGTGGGTATCCTTCTTGGACAACCGCCATTCTAAAGACCGAGACTGCAGTACTATAGGTCTGTTTCCCTATTTCCTGCCTCAGCCTTTTAGGATCACGCCTGTCCAGAGAGGAGGGAGTCTTAGATTCCTCCCTAACCCTCTTGCCACCTGTCTTTGACGTCGAGGGGATCTGTGTATCCCCTTCGACCTGAGGTAGTTTCTTTTTGGGGATCTTGGGCTCAAGCCCTCAAGCCCTTTTGATTCCCTCCACTTATGCTTAGGAAGCCATTCTTTTCCTTCCTTTTGCTTCTGTTCCTTGAGAAGTTTCCTCCTCTGAGCCCCAGACAAGGCCTTAATCCTAATCTGGTCCAACTTATCTGTTACACTTCCCACTTCTTGCTCAGGTCTAGACCCTGATTCAGAAGTAGGAGTGCAGCCCATCGGTCCTGATCCCGATGTCTGAGTATCTGAGGTCTCAGATTGCCCTTCAGATTTTTTTAAAATACTTTCTTTCTCTGTGTTCATCTTAGTCCCACGAGAATTGGGGATTTATATGGTCCACACCACGATAACCCCGCGCGGTGCAAGGCTACTTACTCAGGGAGGTCGCCCAGTATACCTGAGGCTCCGTTCGAGACACATCCACCCATGTGCCACGCACCCCTCGGCACGGATCGCATCACACCTTGGGTTGGGAAAGGAAATGGGAAAGGACTGGGAGAGGATAAGGAAGACGGGACGTTGTGGGACACGCTTGGTCTGATCCATCAGCTGAGGCCTTCGGTATAGCCCTCAGCTTCACATGGATACGCAAGCTTCTCCACCTGCACGGATAGTGCTTCGTCGAGGTGGTGTCCCCAGGAGAGGATAATTTTAGCTACTTGGTTGGTATCAAACTGAATATCTTCAATAATGTGATGTGTTAACATTAACAGCTTATATATGGTCATATTATTTATTTGTAGTTACTTACTCACTTTATCAAACTAGTAGGTAACCGCTACACTATGTTAATATACAGGCTTATCATTTTTTTTAAACTGAAGTACGAAACTATGCAGGCTCTACGGAAATATTTGATTAACTGCTACTGGAAGCATTCAGGCATTGCTTTTATACAGCAGTAATATTATGAAATAGTGGTCAACTATTTGCGATTCTGATTAAGAGCAGAAGTTTGGGCGTGAATGAATTGTTAAAGATTTACTTCTTTGCCTAAAAGTATAGCTAACCTCCGTAAACGAACACTTATTATTCATAGCATTAATCTCTTACGTCTGAGCATCCTTTGCAAATGAGAGATTTCCGTATTATATTTTTGATAGTTGCTACAACTTATAGCGCCACAAAAGCTTGTAAATACGAAGGTATTTTGAATGTGCTGCTTCACTCCAATTACACATTTATTACTCAATCGTTTCGCAATGTGTTTTTACAAGCCAGCCGCTGGTAGCGCTGCAGTCGCGAAGTTGCATAAATTCACTGGGAGTTTCGTGACTCTTAGGTTAGACTCTGATATACTTCTCAAAGATGGCATTACGGCTTCGTTCTTCTCTGCCGTCAAATTTAACCACAGTTTATGATTACATCAGTGATGTCTATACAACCTGGATATATGTCTCTTAGTATATAATGGCAGCGTGCCAGCACATTCATTACTCTTGATTTCGCGTAGTTCGTCACATTTGAATATGGCTAACGAATTTCTATTAGTTCTTACGCGAGATGAATTGCTTGCTTCGCTCTTGTCTTCAACTTTCTGTCCATACCCCATGTAATAGACTGATACGGCAGTGGAATTTAAGCGTGATTTAATTTTCTTCAATATTGGGTTCGCAGCAAAATATATATCGTAAAATGACATTTGGTCCTTTTGATGCTGCTATTTATTTTATTATTATAGGAACAGCTGTTTCGGCCTTAGGCCATTTTCAAGCAATATGTCATAAGTGTGCTGGTCCTTTGCTACGCTAATTGTACGTTTGTAAATGTTAAAAAAAAATGTTCAAATGTTTGTATAGACTATGGGACTTAACTACGGGGTCATCAGTCCCTAAACTTACAAACTACTCATGAACTACTTACGAACTAGGACGGCACAAATATCCATGCCCGAGGGGGGATTCGAACCCCCGACCGTAGTGGCCGTGTAGACCGTGACTGGAGCGCCTCAGTCTCCTCGGCCACCGCGGCCGGCTTTGTAAATGTTCAAATGTTTGTAAAGAAATGTTCAAATGTTTGTAAAGCTTATGGGACTTAACTGCGGGGTCATCAGTTCCTAAACTTACAAACTACTTGTGAACTAACTAATACTAAAGACTACACAGACATCCATGCTTGAGGTAGGATTCAAACATCCCACGCGGGAGGTCACGCGATCCGCATCGTGGTGCTCCGGACCGCTCGGCCACTCGCGCGCGGTGTAAAGTTATGGGACCTAAATGCAGTGGTTGTCGGCCCCTAAGAGTAGAAACTACTTAAACTAACTTATCCTAAGAACAACACAAACACCCATACCCGAGGGAGGTTTCAAACCCCCGCCGTGGAACGGCCGCGCGCACCGTAGCAGGGCGTCCCAGTACGCACGGCTGTACGTTTGTACTCATTGCGTCTAGCTATGGCCAACTTTTATTAATAAAGATTTAATAAAAGTTCTTCTTAGCTACACGCAATACAAACGCACAATTAGCGTACAGTAGCAGAAAGATCGGTACGCTTATGACAGATTGCTTGAAAATGGTCTCATGCCGAAACGCTGGCCGCGGTGGCCGAGGGGACTGAGGCACTCCAGTCACGGTCTGCACGGCCACTACGGTCGGGGGTTCGAATCCCCCCTCGGGCATGGATATTTGTGCCGTCCTTAGTGTTAGCTAGTTCGTAAGTAGTTTGTAAGTTTAGGGACTGATAACCCCGTAGTTAAGTCCCATAAGCTATGCAGACATTTGATTTTTGAAAAAAAAGAAAAAAGGCCGAAACAGCTGTTGCTTTAATAACAAAATAATTAGCAGCATCAAATGGACCAACATTTTTATAATTAATTTTAATTTCTTGTTCTAGTAACATTTCGTAGCAGCTACATTTGAATTTGGCAAGAATCTAAATATGAGCATCTATAACTGGCACGATCAGACAACTGAAGTTCGCCGCGGCTGACCGGCCGAGCGTATTGAGGCGCTGTACTCCGATGCGCGAGGCCGTTTCCCGTCGTGGGTTCGAGTCCCCCCTCGGACATGGATTTTGTGTCGTCTTTAGTGTAAGGTAGTTCATAAGTAGTTTGTAATTTGAGTGATCCCGCAGTTAAGTCCCTTAAGCTTAACAAACATTTGAACTGAAATCAACATCCAGGTAGTATAGAGGTCAATGGATTATAATTATATAATCTCCATGGAGGGCACTATAGCATTACACTTCTTTGCCGTCGATTTGCTACACTTACACAGTGTTTAAGGTGGGCGGAAACACACTACCAACAGTCTACTAGTCTTCACAATAGCTTCGATGATGGATGAAAGATATAAGAGTCGAAGTATTAGCAAAAGGATATAAATGGGTACGGCTAAATGCCCGTAATTTTATTTATTACTAAATTTTCCTAATTAGGATTTACAGTTTACCTTCTTTGTCTATCAATAGTTTTTATTTTTTTTTTTTTATTTATTTATTTATTTTATCCTTCCTGATGGTATGATATTTGTTACAGGAGCATCGGCATATATAATGTACAATTCTACATTGTATCTTTTCCTGCCTTGTTCTCTTAATTTCTGTTGAGGTGTCATTAAAGCAAGAGACTGTTGAACCAAGATACTTGAAGGTATCAACTCTTTCAAATGTGTAGCCATCCACACTGAAAGTTAATATGCTTTCTCACAGGCCATGTATTTAATTTTATCTTCATTAAAGCTAAGACCCATTTTCTTACTTGCTTGACTTAATGCTGTGAAAGCTTCTTCCGGTGCTGGTATTGACCGTGCTATAATGTCTATATCATCTGCATATGCTAATATCTGCACCGACTTGTAGAAGATGGTACCCCTGGCCTGTAGGCCTGCTTCCCTGATCACCTTCTCGAGAGCTACATTGAATAATAAGTATGCTAATGCATCTCCTTGACGTAGCCCGTTTTTTATTTCCAAGGGGTCTGAATAATTTCCTTGAACTTGAATTTTGCTTCTTACATCAGACATCATCGTTTTAACCATTCTCAGAAGCTTTCCATGTATTCCCATCTCCTGTAAGGCATGAAACAACTAGTTTGTATTTGTCCTGTCGTATACAGCCTTAAAGTCAATAAAGAGGTGATGTGTTCCAATTCTATATTCCAAATTTTGGCGCAGGTTGAAAATCTGGTCTATTGTTGACCTTCCTCGTCGAAATCCACTTTGGTACATTCCAATTTCTTTATCCACCTGTGCGAGTAGCCAAATGTTCAAATGTTTGTAAATCTATCGGACCAAACTGCGTCGTCATCAGTCCGTAGCTTACAAACTACTTAAACCTAGGTAAACTAACCTAAGGACAAACACACACACCCATGCCCCAGGGAGGACTCGAACCTCCACGGCGAGCAACCGCGCGCTCCGCAGCGAGACGCTTTAGACCGGTCGGCTACTCCACCGTGGCTGGGAGTAGCCGATCATAGATAATATTAGATAACACCTTGTAGCCCAGATTATGATTTATAACTTAGCTTTGTGTATCAGTAGCTTTTCATGTGTCTCTTTGCATAAGTTTTATTTATATCTAACTCAATGGCTAAGGAAAAAGAAATGTTGAGGTCATCCTATAGGCCTAACGTTGAATTTTATTAACTTAGGTACGTAACCCAAAAAGCAACGATATACCAACACACTTTTTAAAATTTCTGTTGCGAAACTCTGACGTAGAGCCTGTTAGTTATAATACGTTATTTTGTAGGAATATTCGCCATGTGTTGAGGAAGGTGCGAGTAGGAACTTTTCTGATTTGCTCACGGTCGGCGTTAATAAGTGCAAGGTTGCTGATTTGCACCGGTTATCTGGCGGAAGCTGGTGGTAGCATGCGAGTCAGCCTTCAGCGATAGCGGCTCTCACTTGTGGAACGGGGCCGGAAGTTCCGGCGATAGCAGATCCGCGTTCCAGCGGTGGAACCGATTTGAACAACAAGCCATAGGGGACAATAGCCTACCACAACGTACCAAAACATACTGCATTTGAGAAAGTGCAGGTATATTTCATTTACTAGCTGTAAACCCGGTGTTGCCCGGGTATTTATTTATTCTACACTCTCCTAATCCACACCCCCTTCCTTCCTCTATCTGCATTCATCTCTTTCTTTCCCATCCCTCTGTTCGTTTTCACCTTTCCCTTTCTCGGCAATTTTTTTTTTTTTTTTTTTTTTTTTTTTTTTTTTTTTTTTTTGAAGACACCCTCAGACATATACCATACGAACATGTACGTATCCTGTGACCTTCCTCTTGGTTTGAGTGTCGTGTGTGCCAAAATTCATCAAGATCGGAGCAAACCTATGCATTTTGTCAAAGTTCGTATGTTAAGAACCCTCCACCGTGCACCAAACGAAATTTTATACAGACAGTGACAATCCTCTTGTTTGTATGGTGAAGTGTGCAAGATTTCATAAATATCGGGACAAAACTATAGATCTGTATGCAATAGAAAGACAGGGTCACCTTGAAAAACCCACTTTGTTGTTCTCAAATTTTACAAGTTTTATTTTGTACAACCCGTGTTCTGAAAACAACGAAAACAACAAAAAACGAAACGATCTGTGAAATCGGACGAGCGGTTCTCAAGTTATGAGGCGACCAACGTACTCAGGGATCCATTTTTATGTTGCAAGATTCTCTCCCCCATGCACCGTATAATAGTTCATGTGGACGGTGACCTTCCTTTTTAAAGTCAAGCGCGCAAAGTTTCGTGAAGATCGGAATTAAACTGTAGATTTCGTCAGTCTGTAGGAGAAGTATCCTTCGCCATGCACCTTCATTCCGTCCTATCGCAAAATTCTTTCTCGGCTAACATCTTCTACCTTTAAACTACTTACCAGCGAAATTTCAGCTTCATAGGTGCAGTAGTTTTATAGTGATTTCGTGTTTAGTCAATTAGTGAGTGAGAAAGTGAGTGACCTTTAGCTTTTATATATATAGAGAGAGATATCTCCTGAATTAAGGGTCCTACAAAGCCGTTATTTACTAGGTTCGTTGAGTGGAATATTAGGAAACTGCATGCGAAATGTGTTGTAAATTGATCTCGTAGTAAATTACAACCTCGTGCTTATTAGGGCGAAGTTTCATGTATTTCAATGTCTTTGACGTGATAGCACCTAAATTATATGTTGTATACGATATCATTTTGAAGGTACATCCAGTAGTGAATATGTAAAACGTTTGCAAAATACGTCGCGAATAGAGTTAGTAGGAAAAACGTCATGCACGATGAGTCGGTTTTTCACCAACGTAATTGTTTACGACACTATATCTCATGAACTGTGTGTCGTACTATGATAAAATTTCGAGCGTACGTTTAGTGGTATGTGTGTACACTGTTCATAATATTACTCGCGAATAAAATTAATAGTTTACGAGTAATAAATTGTAACGTCATGCCAAATGCCGTAATTTTGCTGCATGAACGCCTAAAAAGAAGTAAGCGACGAACTATTTTCCTATCGTCATTTTGCTGGGGTTGTCAGCGAGAAAAAGTTTCCTAAAAGTTTGAAATTTTGTCTGAAGTTTGTTGCAAGTCGCTAAGTGATCTCCTTCTGAAATAGTGAACTGATAAAGTCTATCACGTGCCGCAATACGCAGAAGTTTTCATTGTTTATGACGTCTCTCCTGAACTATCGGCTCTATCGCAAAATACTTTCTTAGCTGACGTCTTCTATCGATGAACTACATTCCTCCCAAATTTCAGCTTCATAGGGGAAGTAGTTTTCGAGATTTCATGTTTAGTCAGTGAGTGAGTGAGTGTGTGAATGAGTGTCCTTTCACTTTTATATGGATAAAGCCCGTCTTCCTCTACGGGTTGTCGCTAGGGTACATTGAGTGCCACTGTCTCTTCCACGTTGTCTGAATGGGATATCCAACATTTTACTGTAATTTATTGAAACCGAGCGAGGTGGCGTAGTGATTACCATACTGGACTCGCATTCAGCAGGACGGCGGTAGATATCCACCTCCGGCAATCCACATTTTGGTTTTCCATGATTTCCCTAAACCACTCCAGGTAAATGTCGAGATGGTTCTTTTCAAAAGTCACTGCCGATTTCCTTCCTTGTCTGAAGTGTTATCTACTCGATCTTCTATCCAGATTTATCTAAGAGGTAATATATTGGTTCACACTTATAGGAACCTAAGCTGTCTGAATTTCAATAGTAGTACATACTAGGGCTGTTGATAAAAAATCTTTATATCGATAAATAAATATTTTTACTGAATAAATATCGTTATATCAGAGAATTGTTTTTAACGATATATCGATTGTCTGTATAAAAAATGACAATATCGATTGCTGATATTTTTATCTCATATATTTTTCGCAGTTTTCGTTAAATATTTGAAACTGTTCTTTTAAAAACGTAGTAGAACATAATTTTACTTTCACTACGTGCAAGGTTCTTACTACTTTTGAGCTTTCATCACATCCTGTCTTTATCTATGACTGTGTTTGGCAAGTATATGTGGCACAAAAGAAGTCCGTTTCCACTAGAGGGTGGCGGTGTGATAGGAGTGAGACTTCAGATGGGAAGAAATAGCACGCCAGTTGCGTTAAAACCATTGCTATTTTTTCACATCGATATTGGCTCACTGCCTTCTTCAATGCGATGCTGAAAACTGGTAAATTACCAAAGCTTTTCAAACAGGCTAAGATAACATCCATTTTGAAACCAGGTAAAGATGGAACAGATGGTTTTCACTATCGACCAGTATCGCTACTCAGCATGACCTATAATCTACTTGAAAGGCTCATTCTAAACAGCATAGAAGAGACCATTGACCAAATCATCCCTGCCGAGCAAGGTGGCTTTAGGAAACATCGGAGCTGCTATGACCACGTCTGAACGTTGAAAACATTGGTAGGCAGTAGATTCCAACGAGGTCTTAAATCAGCTGCAGTTTTGTGGGCCTTACAACAGCTTGTGACACTGTGTGGAGGCAAGGACTGATGTTCAAGCTTATTCAAATCATCCCATGTCAAAAGCTTGCATTTCTAGTGAACAACATCCTCTCGGGCAGACGCTTTAAGGTATGCCTGATCGGAAAATCTAGCAGATGGAGGACGCTAAATAACAGCTTACCCCAGGGCTCTTTTCTGGTCCCATCCTATCTAACCTATATATTCATAGTGTGCCAGACACGGACTCCACGAAAATCTAGTATGCAGATGACATGCATTAGTCTTTCGGAGTAAAGACCTCCAGCACTGCGAATAGGCACTGACGAGTGACCTGATTAAATTAAGTGATTACTTCCATAAATGGAGACTTCAACCTAACCCAAATAAATCTGTGGTTACTGCATTCCACATGAATAATAAAGAAGTACAAAGGAAGCTACATTTGACTCTTGTTGGAATCGAAGTGCCACATACCTACAACCCCATATACCTAGGTATCACTCTGGATTGGTTCTTGACATTCGAAGAACAGTGCTTAAGGCTTTCGAAGAAACTTGGCTCAAGAGTGAACTTGCTTCGCAAGATTGCTGGCAGCAATTGGGTTGCGGACGCCATACCCTACGCTCTGCTCCTCTCGCTCTTGTTTATTCTGCTGGGGAATACTGCGCGCCAGTGTGGGAAAACAGCGCTCACACAACAAAGATTGACGTCCAACTTAATGAAGCCATGAGGATTATCACTGGTATTGTCAGATCTATGCCCATCCATTGGTTACCTTCCCTGACTAATATTGCTCCGTAAGATCTAAGGAGGAAAGAACCTAAGATAAAATTGATCGAGAACATCAAGGCTCACAAGAACTGTCCCTTGTATGAAGCTCTACAGGATCCCCCAGCATACCGTATCAAATCACGGAAACCTCCCTGGCGTGAACAGAAAATACCAGTTCCTTTGATGTGACGTTCAAGTGGCAAGAACGCTGCAATGAATGCTCATCTGATGCAAAATCCATCAAACAGGATTGAGGGATTCCGTCTACCAAGCCAAACCTGGTCGAGGTTGAACCGCATCAGGACTGGTCAAGGGAGGTGTGCTTACAACATGAAGAAGTGGTATTTCCTTCCACCTTCTGACTGTGACTGCGGAGCAGAGGGGCAAATCATAGAATACATCGTCAAACAGTGTTCGCTGCGAGCATTTAACGGTTTCTTGGAGAGTTTGCATGAATTGATTCCAAGTGCCCTGAACTGGATGTCCAATTTAGACTTTTCCATTTAACTGTATATACTGTTTATACTTGTAAAACCATACGATAAATAATTTTAAAAAATCTAGTTTCTTCAAACATACTGAAAACGACATAGTTACCAAATTGTATATGCGTTTTTCAAACCTAATATCCCTATGACGAGACGGAAAATTCACCTTGCAGAATTCAGACAAGAGGATATTCGATAATAAAGTCGAAAGATTTTTTTTTTTTTGGAAAAAATCGATTGGAGACATATCGGGTGATCACAGTGCCCATGCTATTGGCCCACCGCGACCAATCCAGAGGCTTGGAAAGGTTACCTACAGCTATGCTCTCACTTCTCTGCTGAAATGCGCGTGGTCTCCGTCGTGCTGAAGTCGAATGTGGCGACGAATAGGCCTACGTATGGGAATATCATTCAGTATCTCCAGCAGAATCTCACACAGGAATGCGTGAGATGTGCAACCATGGCCAGGCGTCACGTAACAAAGAGCCTCTAGGTATGACTAGAGTAATTGACGATATTCTGGAAAACACAACAGTACGCTACTAACTACAGACTCCATTCATCCTGATTTAGGTTCTCCGTGATTTCCCTAAATCACTCCAGCCATATTTGTCATAAATGGACTGCTGGCTGCGACATTTGACCAGCCAGAATTCGTTGGGTACAAACGGTGTTGCCCAAGCGTACTGAACCGAAGCTCCATCCATCCACCATATCTTCTCGCAGTGACAATATTTTGCTTGCTTAAAGAATGACAAGGCTGCTGAGTGCAGATAGTCTATCCTTATAAAATGAATATTGTGGTCCACCTATCTACTTTGTGTAATTGCACTGAAACGTTAGTAATTTGCATGTGAAGCACACATTCTCGACGCATATATGCATGAAATCTTCAGGATACTACTGTATTAACTTTTTTTATGTTGCGTTCATATTGCACCAGTTATAATTGCTGTATCTGCTTCTAGTAACATTCCAATACAAATCTATTCCTACAGCACAAGGGAAATAAAAACAGATATTAAATAATATTCACAGAATATATGACATCAACTGCGATTGGGCAAAGCTGAAAATGTGTACCCAGCCGGGATTCGAACCCGGGTCTCCTGCTTTCTAGGCAGTTGCGCTGACCTCTACACCACTTAGGAGGGGAGGGGTGGGCAAGTTTGAAGCCCTACTCTTACGGGAATTAGTGTAATAACTACGAGTTTGAGTACTGTGGGCAGGGCGAAGCTGGGAATTTGTGTCTGACGGGAGGCGTGCTTAGGTAGTCCTTGCAGGTGCGGTGATCACTGTGTCCTCAGTTGTGTAGAGGTCAGCGCAACTGCCTAGAAAGCAGGAGACCCGGCTGGGTACACATTTTCAGCTTTGCCCAATCGCAGTTGATGTCATATATTCTGTGAATATTAAATAATAACAACTGCAGGATCAGAAGTGACGTGTGTTCTTTCGGAACAGACGCCACATGTATATAGATATTAAATAGATGCTGGTGTTTGCACAGCTGCCGGCTCGGGACCAAGCGCTACTGCTGGAGGAGGCGTGGGGAGAGCTGTTCGTGTTGAGTGCGGCACAGTGGGAGCTGCCTCTGGATGAAGGTCAGTCAGACTTCTCGAGCTTCATCATCTTCATCATTATGACCACCATCATCATCATTATCACCAAAACCATCATGACCACAATTATCATCAAAATTACCACCATCATAATGGCTTTCCCCGCCATCATCATAATCACAATCATCATGGACATCATTAACATAAAAATCACAATCATCATCATGACAGCCAGAACCACTGGGTACAACCATCATCACAACCACAATCATTATATGACCCCCTGCAACCTCAAATGGTTGTCACCATCATCATCACAGCTACTACCATCATCATGTCCAAAACCATCATATCAACCAATTCCATCATCAAGAGTACAACCATCATCATGAACACAACCATCACCACAATCACAGCCATCACCACAACCATTATTTTGACCACCACTACCATCATGGCCACTAACATCATCACAGCCATCACCATAATCATAGTCATCACCATCATCATAGCCATCATAACCATCACCATCATCTAACCATCACCATCATCATGACCACAGCCATCATCACAGTCAGAACCCTCATTACATCCACAACCGTCATCATGACCACAAACTGCCATCACGGCCACAACTGTCATCACAGCCACAATTGTCACAATGACCACAACTATTACCATGAACACAACCATCACCACAACAACAACCATCATCATGACAACAACTATCATCAGGGCAACAACCATCATCATGGCAACAACCATCATCACGACCACAACCATTATCACAACAACGACCATTATTATGACCACAACCATCATCACAACCACAACCATCATCGTTACCATGACCACTGCCACCACCACAACCACTGCCATCATCATGACCCCTGTATCATTGTGAACACAGCCATCACTACAACAACAGTTGTCACCAGCACATTCACAATCATAACCACCACAACCGCCACCACAACCACAACCATTATCACAAACACAAACATCACTATAGCCACAACCATTATTATGACCACCACCAACACAACCAACACCACCATAGCACCACATCACCATCCAATACATTCTTGGCTTATAAGCATCCTATCAACTTTAAAAAGTGCTGAAATTGAAGTAAGAATATGCTTCGTTTTGACAAAATAATATCTAATATACGAGGGCTACTCCTAAAGTAACATCCGCCTATAGCGTGGTATTGGTGTCTGTCGCCGCTTTTATAGTGGAATACAGCTTATCAGTTGCACCGCCAGAGGGCTCGGGCCCACACAAAAATTTCTTTGCCCACCCTCTAGCCCAACCAAAACTGACAAATTTCAAAATCAAAGTCAACCTTTATTTTTTTTAAAAAATAAGTAATTAGTATACAATTATATGCATACGGTAACCTACTCTGTTGATTTGTTAACTGATTTTCTATTTCTCTATATTAAAGCCGTAAAATAAAACAACTACAATCAAAGCGGATTTTATGACGACAAAATTAACATGGACCTATCAGTTGATCATATAAGTAAACGTACTAGTCGATCGATGTGCCGGATAAACGTTTCCTTCCCATTTTGCCTAGTATTTCCACTAGTTTTATATTTTGTAGTAATGCTTAGCAATAAAAATGTACTTGATATCATCGTGGTCTGTGTTTTTCTTCTGTAGTGAATTATGCTTTTTTAAAATTATTATTGAAACTGATAATAGCAACATGACAAAACGGTCTGACATGTTAGACTTCTTCAGTTGGCAACAAAACTCTGCTAAATGAGTCTCCGTCTGTAAAAACTGCCGACCTAAGCTTTTGCGATCCACATAGTGAAGTAGAAGAATTGCTGATGATAAAATATAGACTCTGACCATAACTTATTGATAAAGAACTGCAGATTAAAACTTAAGAGACTGCAGAAAGGTGGAAAAGTTAGGAGATGGAACCTGGACAAACTAAAAATAATAATAATAATAAAATAAGTTAAAGAGAGTCGTTGAGGGTTTCAGAGTGAACATTAGGCAAGGTTTGGCTGAAACGGGGAAAAGTAATACAGTAGAAGAAGAAGGGGTAGCTCTGAGAGATAGAGAGTAGTGACAGCCGCAGAGGATCATATAGGCAGTAGGACAAGGCCAAAAATAGAAATCCTTGGATAAGGCACGAGATACTGAACTTAATTGATGAAAGGAAAAAATATAAAAATGCATCAGGTGAAGCAGGCAAAAGGGACTACAAACGTCTGAAAAATAAGATTAACAGGAAGTGTAGAATGGCTAAGTAGGAGTGGCTAGAGAACTTAATGCAGAACCATAAAAGAATGTATAATCAGGAGAAAGATAGATACCGCCTACAGGAAAATAAAAGAGATATTTGGAGACAAGAAAAGCAGCTGTATGAATATCAAGAACTCAGGCGGAAAACCAGTACTAAGCAAAGAGGGGAAAGCTGAACTGTGGAAGGAATATATAAAGGGCCTGTACATAGCAAATAAACTTGAAGGCAGTATTCTAGAAATGGAAGACGAAGTGGAGGAAGAGGGGACAGCAGATACGATACTGCGAAAAGAATTTGACAGAGGAATGAAAGATATGAGTCGAAACAAGGCACCTTGAATAGATGATATTCCGTCTGAACTGCTGATATTGTTAGGAGGGCCAGTCATGAAGAAATTGTGCAACCTGGTGTGCAAGATGTATGAGACAGGGGAAATACCCTCAGACTTCAAGAAGTATATAGTATAATTCCAAAGAAAGCAAGTCAGACAAATGTGAAAATTACAGAACCATCAGTTTAATAAGTCATAGTTGCAAAATACTAACAGGAATTATTTACAGACGAATGGAAAAACTTGTGGATCCAACCTTGGGGAAGATCAGTTTGGATTTAGGAGAAATGTAGGAACACGGGAGGTAATACTCACATTACGACTTATTTTAGAAGATAGGCTAAGGAAAGGCAAACCTACGTTTTTAGCATTTGTAGATTTGGAGAAAGCTTTTAACAATGTCAACTATAATAAACTTTCAAATTCTGAAGGTAACAGGGGTATAATATAGGGAGCGGAGAGTTATATTCAAGTTATGCAAAAAACCAGACAGCGGTTATTAGAGTCGAAGGGCATGAATGGGTGCAGAGGTTGGGAAGGGAGTAAGACAGGGTTGTAGCCTTTCCCCAATGTTGTTCAATCTGTACATTGAGCAAGCAGTGAAGGAATGCAAGGAGAAATTTGGAGAGGGAATTAAAATATAGGGAGACGAAATAGCCACTACGGTCGGGGGTTCGAATCCCCCCTCGGGCATGGATATTTGTGCCGTCCTTAGTTGTAGGTAGTTCATAAGTAGTTTGTAAGTTTAGGGACTGATGACCCCGTAGTTAAGTCCTTTAAGCTTAACAAACATTTGAACATTTGAACATTTGGAGACGAAATAAAAACTTTGCGGTTTTGCTGATGACATGGTAATTCTGTCAGACACCGCAAAGGATCTGGAAGAGCTGTTGAATGGAATGGACAGAGTCTTGAAAAGAGGGTACAAGATGAACATCAATAAGAGTAAAACAAGGATAATGGAATGTAGCGCCAGAAAGTCAGCCGAGGCTGAAAGATTTAGATTAGATAATGAGACAATAAATGAAGTAGAGGCGTTTTATTATTTGGGTAGCAAGATAACTTCTGATGGCAGAGGTAAAGAAGATATAAAATGCAGAATGGCTATGGAATGCCTACTCCATATTTGTAGACTTAATAATTTGCCTGATTGAGCTAGTTTAAAGAAATGCACGATTGGACAGTTGTTCTGTGCTGGACATGACACGCGAGAACTTACTCAAGAAGGACAGCTCAGAGCATATGCTTCGAAGTTTTTATTCATAGGAAACTGAGAACTGGCTCAGAGAACGTTCTTTTGCTCTGAGAATCTTCTCTGGAGCATGTGCTCTTTTTTATTCTTACGGCCCATTGTTGCTGTAATCATCTTACCTTATTCAGATTTCAACCGGTTTGGTTTCTTAAGACATTTCGTCGTAGAATCCTGTTTGTATCTGTGCTCTCAATAATCCGGAACTTGTGCTAATCCGTCATTCCTATCAGGACTGGCGGGATTAGCAGCAGTCTAGTGAACCATGACATTTGTTAAGGCAGTGTACATCTAATCTACATACATACTCCGCAATACACCGCAAGGTGCGTGGCGGAGGGTACACTGTACCACTACTAGGTATTTCCTTTCCTATTCCACTCCCAAATAGAACGAGGAAAAAATGTTCAAATGTTTTTATAGTTTATGGGACTTAACTACGGGGTCATCAGTCCCTAAACTTACAAACTACTTGTGAACTACTTACGAACTAGGACGGCACAAATATCCATGCCCGAGGGGGATTCGAACCCCCCGACCGTAGTGACCGTGCAGACCGTGACTGGAAACGAGGAAAAAAAGAACGCCTATATGCCTCCGTACGAGCCCTAATTTCTCTTATCTTGTCTTTGTGATCACTACGCGAAATATAAGTAGGCGGCAGCAAGATCGTACTACACTCAGCTTCAAATTCCACCCCTCTAAATTTCATCAACAGAAATTCACGAAAAGAACGAAGTCTTTCCTCCAGCGATGCCCATTTGAGTTGCCGCTGCATTTCCGTGACACTCGCACATTGGTCGAACCAACAAGTAACAAACCTAGCTGCTCGCCTCTGAACTGGTTTTGTATCTTCCTTTAAACTGATCTGCTGCGGGTCCCAAACACTTGAGCAAGACTCAAGACGTGGTCGTACAAACGTTTTATACGCGGTCTCATTTACAGATGAAGTACATCTTCCCAAAATTCTCCAGATAAACCGAAGTCGGCTGTCCGCCTTACTCACAACTGTCCTTACATGTTCGTTGCATTTCATATGCTCTGCAATGTTACGCCTAGATATTTGAACGACGCGACAGCATCAAGAAGCTCACTACTAATGCTGTATTCGAACATTATGGGATTGTTTTTCCTACTCATGCCCATCACCTTACATTTTTCTACATTGAGAGCTAGCTGCCATTCTTCACACCAACTAGAAATTTTGTCTAAGACATCCTGTGTGCTATTACAGTCAGTTAAAGACGACACCCTCCCATACACCACAGCATCATCAGCAAACAGCCGCAAATTACAACTTACTCTGTCCATCAGATCGTTTATATAGACAGAAAATAATAGCGGTGTACTTGTCAAGGAGTTGTCTGTGGTGGGACTAAAGAGGGAGTTGTAGTTGCTACCCAGAAATGTTGAGCAACTCCGGTTGGCAGCTGCGCTGACGGCTTGTGTCGTTCCCGCAGTGACGCTGTCGCCAGCGCCGCGGCGGCCGTCGCTGGAAGCAGAGGCGTCGCGCCTTCGGGAGACGCTGACGCGGTGCGCGCAGCTGCGGGTCGACCACACCGAGTACGCCTGCCTCAAGGCGCTGGTGCTCTTCAAGCCAGGTCAGTACTCCGCCGCCACGGTGTCACTGTTCAAGCAATTAGGAGATCACCTGAGACATCATACGCATTATACACATGGTTATGTATTTTATTGAGATATTGGTTGATTGATTTGAATGATTGATTTTGTCAGGGATGCCAAAACAGTTTTGGTCCAACCCGCCACTGCCCGCACCGAAACTAAGTTTATTGTGCGGTATCGCTCCCTGTATATCTAGTAAAGCCAACCAATACCCTTGGACAGTGTCTGGTTGTCCCAAATGTTCTGTGTCTTCTGCTCTCCAATGCAATGCATTCGAAGATTAGATGTGATGCAGTTTCATCAGCATCATCACAGATCCTACATTTAGCGTCCTCTTCTGTTATTCCCATTGTACGTAGGTGTTTTTTGAAATTCCAATGGCCTGTCAGCAATCCAACCAGGAATCTAATCTCTCTCCTGTTCAAGCCCAGGATTACAGAGCTTCTTTTAAAACATGACTTTGGCATCATTACCTTACCATGTTTTTGTTGATAGACTTTGGTCCAATTTTCTATGTGCTGTCTTCTGAGCCAGTTACGTAGCTCCAATTTGATCATTGCCTTGATGATTGTCAGGACAGGTTCCGGTCCAATAAATGGAGTTTCTGTCCCTATCCTGGCTAATCTATCGGCATGTTCATTGCCACTGATCCCCGAGTGGCCAGGGACCCACAATAGGTTTACCCTATTGCTTTCCCCTAGCTCCACCAAAACCCTGTGACACTCTGCAACAATTTGAGATATTGGTTACAATTGTTGTTTGTGTGTGATACAGTACGACAGTCTGCTATCTAAACTCTTTACTTGATGTTTACATGGACTTCGCTTAGAGCGAGGCACCGTGGATTTAACATAGTAGTGCATCTTCATCCTCGTTACGGTCTAATGCGGTGTGTGATAACGTGCATCTTCATCCTTGTTACGGTCTAATACGGTGTGTGATAACGTCGGACAGCCAGTACAGTTGCACAACAGCGTGGCATGAGAGTATGAGGTTACCAATCAGCTCTTGAGGGATATTTGGCCATTATTTCATGAGTGCCATATCCAGCTCTGCAACTGTTGTGGGAAGCGCTGGTCTGGGGGAAATTCGTCTGCCAAGTGCATCCCAGACATGCTCAATCGGATTTAAGTCCGGTGAACAAGCTGGCCACTCCAATCATTCAATTCCTTCGAGCATGTTGTCACCAGGAGGAACCCAATTCCTGTGTCACCAGGATGGGACACAACAAATAGTCGAAGGATCGCGTCTCTGTACCTAAGAGCAGTCAAAGCCCAATTCTGAACCACATACAGGTCCGTACCTCCGCCAATACTGACTCCTGCCCACACCAGTCATCGATCACCATGATATGGTGATGTTTCCTGAACATAGATTTTCTAAAACAATTTATTTTGTCAGTCGCAGTTGCACAATTTTGAAGTCAGTGACTAGTTTCGGACTCTACCGTCCATCATCAAACCGTTAGCCGTTTTCAAACCGTGATAAACCAATGCATGTTGCAAATGGCTGCTAAAATCTTGTACGTTATCCTCTGTAAATGCGTATCACTAGCTAAATTAAAATTTAAAATAGCAGTTACAACAGGTTTTGTTCAATGTCATCTTAGATAAAGTAATAAGAGAGTGCAGGCAACAGGAGTGCGCTGGAGTACAGATGGATGGCAACTTCAACTGTCTCACATATGCAGATGACGTAGTCCTGCTAAGTGAATCTAAGCACGAGTTGAAAGGAATGTACCAACAAATGGACAGCTGTGCACAGAAGGTTGGGCTTAAAGTAAACCAAGATAAAACAGAGTTCATGCAATTAGGAAGAAGACAAGAACAAGAAGAATTTTTGGAGACAAATGGCATGAGATACAAGAGAGTACACCAATTCAGATACTTGGGATCTTGGTTTACCACAGACAACAAAATAGAAAGGGACATCGAGTATAGAATAGCAGTGGGAATGAAATGCATCCACTCCCTGAAAGACATATTCGGCTACAAATCAGTGTCTGTGAACACTAAGATAAAAATCTATAACACGGTGATTTGCCCAGCGGTAATACATGGTTCAGAAACATGGAGCATGACTAAACGGGACAAGGAAAAACTATTAATATTTTTTTAAAGAAAAGTGACGAGGAAGATATGGGGACCAATTTAGATAACGGAGAATGGAGGAGGAGGACGAATGAGGAAATCTACCTTCTGATGCGACAGCCCAATATTTTACAGAAGATAAAAAGCAAGAGAATATGGTAGGTGGACCATGTAGCCCGTATGCCAGAAGAAAGACAGGCGATGATGGCACTTGAAGGCAAACGCCAAACGCCCCATCGGACGACCAAGGCAGCGCTGGATGCACGAGCTGGCGAAGGACCTGACAGCTCTGGTGATTGAAGACACCTGGAGGAACCGGGCGCAAAATAGGAGGGAATGGAGGCAGCTTGTGGAAGCAGCGAGTGGTCTGCAGGGCCTGTGATCGCCGATTATTGTTGTTGTTAGTTAAAACAGGTGATACATCCACGGGCCTCCAACGTGTACTTTCAACACTTTAATGTTTGACCTGTTTTAACTGCTATTTTAAATTTTAATGTAACTAGTGATATGTATCTACAGAGGATAATGTACAAGATTTTAGCTGTCATTTGTAACATGCATTGGATTATCACGGTTTGAAAAAGGGTAACGGCTTGATAATGGACGGTAGAGTCCGAAACTAATCACTGACTTCAAAATTATGCAACTGCGACGGAAAAAAAATGGTTTAACAAAATATTACCGATTGCTTATCCTAAACCATGATCACTGCGATGAGTTTTCATAAGCAAGATTGTTTCAAGTTCCACGTTCTCTCCAGATGAGGAAACGACGATTGTCCGGCTGAACACAAAATCTCATCTGTGAACAGATCCCAGCACCATTCGTTACGACTCCAAACCCGATGTTCCTCCGACCAGTTTCTGCGCGCTAAACGTTGTCGTGGTTTTAATGGGACACACGTCACAGGCCTCCGTGTGTAGAGGCCAATTCTCGAAGGCGATTTCGAACTGTTTTTGTTGATATTGCTCGTCACGTTGTTGTCTGGAGGGTGCATTGCAGCTGAGTTGCATTCAGCCCCCTCTCATGACGGGCTGTTAACCGGAGATAACGGTCATCTCTTGCTGATGCTAACCGTGGACGACCTTAGCTTTGCCTTGTTTTAAACGTTCTTGTTGTCTGAAATCGCGTCCATGTTCTGGAAATTACTCTTTGGGACACTCCAATAGCTGCACCACCTCCATCTGTGTCTGGCCCGCTTCCAACGTTCCAATGGCCTTCCATGCCACACATTTGGGTACGTCACGTTGTTGCTGTATTGCACTACCTGCTCACTACTCTGTCTGAATCCAACTGCTTTTATAATTCGTTTGGTAGAGTAAACACAGTCAACACCAACCGACTCTGCAGTAACTTTGTAATATTACCACTATTTCGGTTGCTGTAATGTTGTTGTCTCCACTCCGTAGAACCATCATCAGGTAAATATTACAAGTTTAAGTTTCAAAGATCTTTGAAACTTAAACTTGTAATGTTTACCTGATGATGGTGTAACAACCGAAAACCGGTTCGTAAACTAATAAATTTGCAGAATATCTCACAGTTATCTTGTGTATTGCATTCATAAAGTAACAAGATATCAATACCACATGAAGAAATTATATGTAATTTAATGGCGTCATTGCATTACATATTCAATCAGCAGCGCCAAAGACTCTTTACATAATGTACTTACAACAGCGCAAAACACAACATGCAGCAGTACCACACACCTGAAAGTGCTTATATTAGTTCTCAAAGGGCAGATGCGGGATTTCGATGAATTGCTTAAAACAAAGTGGAAGCACACCTCACTTTAGTCACGTTATCAATTCCAAATCACTTTCGCATTCATGCAGTCTAATATCAAAAACCGCATTAATTACTTTTTCAAATGATTATGTTGCTATGTGAATGTCATACCCTTACTTTCGCCAAGCAAATTATACGTAGGTGCAACAAATTGATTGTAAATCACAGAGTGAAGTTTCACGATGAAATAACCTTCATTTGTGGTTTGGCACCTTGTAGTCTTACAAAATCAGTAATCCTCCTGATACAGAGTTTATACTGCCGAAAGAAGTCAACATCAAGGGATTGTCAGTATTTTGTTGTTTCAATTATTATACAATATATCAGTGAACTCCGTATCCTCGGCCCCGACGTCATTTCCATATTCAGCACGTCACATCGTGGTCCCTAATATTTGGACCACGTGCGTAGGATTAATTCTCTTCATGATATCACAGCTCTGTACACAGTACCTCGCTTGCGAACACTCCAAGAGACAAATACTTACTACAGCTATACCACTCGCGCTACTGAGTCACTGGTTAGTGCAGCTACACTATACCATAGTTTAGCAGACAAGTGCGGCGTTTTGCAGGGAAATGACGCACATCACTGTTTTATTTATGATTGTTTGGTATTCTAAGCACGCTTTCGTTCCGACCAAAATAGGGTTGGGTTGGATTGTTTGGTTGGAATAGGGGGACTAAACTACTGAGGTTATCAGTCCCCCGGTGGGGAGGGGAAGGAGTGAGGATAGGAAAGGAGGGGAGGGGGAAAGGAAATGCCGGCCGCGGTGGCCGAGGGGACTGAGGCGCTCCAGTCACGGTCTGCATGGCCACTACGGTCGGGGGCTCGAATCCCCCCTCGGGCATGGATATTTGTGCCGTCCTTAGTATTAGTTAGTCCATAAGTAGTTTGTAAGTTTAGGGACTGATGACCCCGTAGTTACGTCCCATAAGTTATACAAACATTTGACATTTTTTTTTTTTTTTTTTTTTTTTTTTTTTTAGAAGAAACGAAATGCAGTCCAGGAAGTAAAGACGGAAGGTAGACTGCATTAGCTTGTGGCCCCATGCTCGTCGCACGCACTCACGAAAGAACCGTGAGCCCCCTGGGGGAGGGGGGGGGGGGCAACCAAAATACAAATGACATATAAAATTCGTACGATCTCATATTCATTAAGTTATATGTTGTACATTCGCATAATTTTTCAGGTATATATTCATTTGTAAAAGTGATGTATGTCTGTAAACTCTGTTACGAATACAGTGAGTAGTAAAGAAGTAATACATTAAAACTTGTTGCGTGATGGGACGGTTTTCCATGAACGTCACTGTTTATGTGCTTATATCTCATGAAACAAGAGTCGTACTGTGATACATTTCGAAGGTACATTCAGCTATATGTGAGTATACTATCTGTAGAATTTCGTGCGGCTAAAATTTGTAGTCTAGAAATTGTAAATTGTAACGTCATACCGAATGTCATAGTTTTAGTCCATGAACAGCGGAAAAGTAGTAATCGACAAACTTTTTTTCCTTTCATAATTTTGCTATGGTTGTCAGTGAGAAAAAGTTCAATAAAGATTTGAAATTTTCTTTAAAGTTTGTTGCAAGTCGCTAAGTAATTCGTTCTCATATACTGTATTCATAAAGTCCCGTCGTATTATGTGGCAGTTTGTTGCAACTCCTATTGTTTATGACGTCATATCTCCTGAAACATGTGTCGTGTATGACACTTAATCTTCAATCATCTGTGTACTAAATTTAGTTGAAATCGGTGCAGTGGTTTTGTAGGTAATGTGCAAGTTTTCGCGTAATGCAGCGTCTTTTTTCTCACATATCATTGTTTATGACATCATATCTCGTGAACTATCTGTTGTACATGGTCCATACACTTACGGAGACCGTCCCCATGACTTGAAGCTTCTTCAGCTATACCCGAACAAATTTCGGTATGTTTGACAGAAGCGGCCGACTACGTCATTTTGACGTCACTTCCTTAGCTCATTCGGTTGCAAATGGACTCTCCCATTCGCCGCCACCTGGCCATTTACGAGACTCCACCAAGGCGTGAAGATCCCAAAAAGTCTGCATGCCGAAATATCGAGACTTTTGTCGACGATGCTCGGCTGTATTCCAGAGAGATTTTCAATGCATGCAACCATTTGTTTAAAGAGAAGCTTTCTTTGTTTTAAAAATTCGAAATATTTAAACATCACAACACATGCAAGGCATTGAAATAAACTGAACGGCCAAGTTGAAAATTTGTGGCGAGCTGAAATGCGAACCAGTACTTCCCGCTTCGAACCAGCGTTCGGCTTAAGAAATTAGCCATCAAAACACGCTTTTCGACCTGCCCAAATTCTCAAAGTATCACACACTACGATGGTAGGGCCCCTACACATTACTTCCTTTTGATCACAGACTAACTGTATTCCATCCGGACAAAATTTAACTGCCTGTTGCGGGCATATATGAAATTATTGGTATAGTGTCTATTCTTTCGGATCTGCAGTGGACAGGCCACTGACAGTTTCTGTCCGGAAGCCGGATTCCTTGTGAAGTGTATTCAGTGGAACCAGTTTATAAAGTTTATTGATCACTGAACTATCACTACTTGAACAATGCACTATACACAAGGAGAATAATTGCTCGGAGATACCATCCAGGGTCTCCAGCGGTGTCTGTTGAGAGCTGGTCTTTAGCTCGGCGAGGACTGCTGTACCCGCTGCTGCGTTTGTCTTATAAAGCTGTCGCAAGCTGGCGGAGTACTACACTTTCCCGTGTGTCGTGTGAGGCGACCTCTGATAGAACTTACTAGAGTCTTACTAGAGACTAATGCCAACCATAATGAACGCGGTGTCGGGCGATGCAGAGGAGGTGATCTTCCATGGTGGCCGTGGTGACTTTTACTACTGTAATGGGAAAAGACTTCAGGACATCTTGGACGTCGTTATCAACCTGCAAAACAAGGAGGTCCAGTTGGTCAAAAGCAGGGTCCTGACCTCGTGGTAGACGCGACAAGGCGTCCTCATTGGCTTGCTGGGAGGTGATACAGAAATGCATGGTTAGAGCGAAATAGGGAGAGGAATAACGCCCAACGCTGGAGACGATGGGATGTTTTGGTCGGTAGTCGTGCTGAAGGCGTCAATGAAGGAAGTGGAGGTTTGTGATCAGTAATAATATGAAAGGACCTACCCTAGAAAAGGCGATAGAACTTTCAGCAGGAAACAATTATGGCAAGTGCTTCTTTTTCGATTTCAGAATACTTGATTTATGCCGAGGACAAAGCTTTTGAGATGCAAGTTCTGTTTGTTTTTGAGGAGCCGCGGTGGAGTAGCCGAGCGGTCTAAGGCGCCTCGCTGCAGAGCGCGCTTTGCCCGCCGTCAGAGGTTCGAGTCCTCCCTGAGGCATGGGTTTGTGTGTGTGTGTGTGTGTTGTCCTTAGGTTAGTTTACCTTAGTTTAAATAGTTTGTAAGCTACGGACTGATGACCACGCAGTTTGGTCCGATAGATTTACAAACATTTGAACATTTGTTTTTGAGGAAGTATTTGTTTACCATTTGCGCCTGCAAATGCTTGAGTATGTTATACGGCGCACAGGAGTGTGATGTGTGTAGTCTGTCATGCAGGGGCTTCCTGTGGTCGGACGCGGGCTGGCCGATGCGAGGCAGTGAGCTGTGCTCCATCGATTCAAATGTTTATAAATGTATCGGACCAAACTGAGTGGTCATCAGTCCGTAGCTTACAAACTACTTAAACTGAGGTAAACTAACCTACGGACAACACACACACCCATGCCCAAGGGAGGTGTGCTCCATCGGCCGGCCAGTGAGCTACGCGATCGCGACCAACTCTGCGTGATGTGGAACGGCAGACGGAGGCCTTCTCTTCAGACGGTGTTGGTCAATGCCACGCGGCTGCAGTAAAAAAGAAATGCGTAAAAATATATCAGGGAATTCTGCGCCTACGTTCTACAATTTCCGGTAGACAATTGATTTTTCTATCATACGCTATTCAAATTTATGCAGGGAAATACCCTGAACTGTAACAAAACCTCTACATTGTCGTGTTAAAAAAATATATTTTCTTTGCTTTACAGGTTAACTTTAAACGAATTAGTACAAAGCAAAATACTAGATATTATAAAAGACAATTACAAATAACAGTACATACCCTGACGATCGGAATTCATATCGATTTTCACCAAGTTTCAAGGGGGAAACACGTTAGAACAGCCACAAACACAGAGTTATCGAGCCAAGTGCGACGCTTCATGGGCACTAGCAGCGAGACGTTGGTAAAGACTGACTCCAGCACCTGTCAGTGCACAACACACACACACACACACACACACACACACACACACACACACACACACACAATGCTGCGTCACACTGCCACATCTATCACAGGACATCGCGAGTTCCGAGAATTACTCGCATTTTAAGTATGGAATTTTGGCCAGCCTTTATGGGGAAATATCCCTGTCAGCAGACTGTATATACCGGGTGATAAAAAGTCAGTATAAATTTAAAAACTTAATAAATCACGGAATAATGTAGATAGAGAGGTAAAAACTGACACACTTGCTCGGAATGATATGGGGTTTTATTTAGGGTGACCAGATTTCTAAAACGAAAATACGGGACACACATTAGAAGGTGAATTTAAGACACATTATACGTTTCGTAAATACTGTATCAGTAAAATAGATTTTAGCTAAAATATTTGGTCCATAATAAAGCTACATACATCACCATATCTTTTTTTTAAGGCACCTTCCATTAAGGTAGGCCTAAAAGTACATTACGTTACTAATGACGTAAAGATTAAATTGTTATCACGTGGCCGGCCGCAGTGGCCGAGGGGACTGAGGCGCTCCAGTCACGGTCTGCACGGCCACGACGGTCGGGGGTTCGAATCCCCCCTCGGGCATGGATATTTGTGCCGTCCTTAGTATAAGGTAGTTGATAAGTAGTTTGTAAGTTTAGGGACTGATGACCCCCGTAGTTAAGTCCCATAAGCTTAACAAACATTTAAACATTTTGATATCACATGCAAACTCATGACAATTTTATACAACGGTATCTTTCATACGGGCTGAAAGCTATTGTTATATACATAGATTACTTATTTCTCACTTTATCAACTATGTTTTTTTTTTTTTTTTTTTTTTTTTTTTTTTTTTTTTTTTTTTTTTTTTTTTTAAATACACATCATTCAGGAGTATGACAGTTAGAAATACAGTTTTTTTGAAATTAACTCATGAAGTATCCCAAGCATGAGTCTTATTTATACACATTCAATACTAAACCTCTTACTTTAATCGTTCCATAAACCAATGGCATAAGTTACACACTGTGCGAAGATAATTATTAGCTGCAAAGAGATATTTTTGACCAAGAAAGTATTTATAAATTCGTTCTTTACCGCTTGACATACATTTTTAACACTTTAGTGCAATCCATTGACTTGAGGCACAGGATGTTTCAAGGAGTCTTCCTCAGCAGCAAGACGCTTTCATCATCATTTATAATGACACCATTCTCACGTTTTGCTACAAAAGACATCATACTTTTTACGAAATTTTGCCCTAAAGAACAAGGCCATATATGTTGCACAGCGTACTTCTACTGAACGTGAAAATAAATATTCGCTTTGGTGTTGTATTTTCGGAAATGTAAACTCGCCTTAATTTTGTCAATAAAAATACACATTCCTCTTGGTATCTATGTCAAAAAGTATTGGGTTAAAACAAAATATCGAAATGATGTGTCCTGAAGAAATAACCAGTACATAACTGGCATAGTACCAAACAGAGAACTTCATAAAGCTTTCCTCGTGCACTGCTTTAAACAAAAAGTGTACTTTTCTTTATCCTTTGGCTAAGTTCCTATATAGAGTTCGTTTCATTATGATACATGTTACTTAAAAACCACAACGTTCAAAAAATACGGGACGACTAACGAAAAACGGGACGATTTGCGTCCCGTATTTACTTCGTCGGGACACCTACGTTAAATAAGGGACGATCCCGTAAAATACGGAACGTCTGGTCACCCTAGTTTTATTAGAAGAAGAAGAAGAAGAAAAGTTCAATACATGTCCGGCTGATCAGAAAAGCAATAATTAGCGTAACAAACTAACACAAAGCAAAGATGATATTCTTTACCGGAAATGCTGAATATGTTTACCATCATTCCTCAACAATAGCTGAAGTCGAAGAATAATGTTGTGAACGGCACTGCAAAGCATGTCCGGAGTTACGGAGAGGCACTATAAGTTCCGATAAGAAGATTCATTTGAATGTCAGTCTTGTTTAAACAATTGTTTTACAGCACCGGTGCATAAATTGTTACCGAAACATTCAACACCAGATTAATCGAGGGTAAAACCTATGACGTAGAAGGATTTTAGTAGTGAGAGCTTGTCATCTGCTGCGACTCTCATTAATGTTTTTACTCTGTCTTCCTTTCTTTTTTCTTCTAATAAAACCCCATGTCATTCCAAGCACGTGTGTCACTTTTTACCTCTCTATCTACGTAATTCCGTGATTTACTAAGTTTTCACGTTTATACTGACTTTTTGATCACGCCGTAGATGTTTAATGTTAACAAGGGCCGGCCGCGGTGGCCGAGGGGACTGAGGAGCTTCAGTTACGGTCTGCACGGCCACTACGGTCGGGGGTTCGAATCCCCCCTCGGGCATGGATATTTGTGCCGTCTTTAGTATAAGGTAGTTCATAAGTAGTTTGTAAGTTTAGGGACTGATAACCCCGTAGTTAAGTGCCATAAGCTTAACAAACATTTGAACATTTTTTTTTTTTTTTTTTTTTTTTTTTTTTGTTAACAAGGTTTTATTTGCTTTTATGTATCGTGCTGCCGGCAGAGTGCCCCGGGCTGTCGGCGCGCGCGCACGTGCAGCTGCTGCAGGACCAGACGCTGGCCATGCTGCTCGACTACTGCGGGGGCGGCGGAGGCGGCGGCCGGCGCTTCGGCCGGCTGCTGCTGCTGCTGCCCGCCGCCCAGGCGCCCACGCGCCACGCCCTCGAGGACCTCTTCTTCCGCAGGACCGTCGGCGACGTCAGCATCCGCGCCCTGCTCAGGGACATGCTCGACGAGACGCGCGCCGACCGCCGCTAGTGCCCAGCACACCTCATTGTGAACTGGTTTTCCTCTGTTTCACCCCTACCAGTGTTTCGAGTGGCATCCACAGACCAAAGATAACATAGACTGCTATCTTTGCCGTGTTGTGTTCTCAAGCTAACATTTATTTATTCATTTATTTATTTCGAGTTCCACACGAGAACTTGCAGAATGTGTCATAATTTTTACATTATTGTGTATCACAAGTGCTTTGTACTTGTCCTATAAATTACAGAAATTGGTTAGTTCACCATATAACTTTACATTTGTGTTTTCTTTTATTTTATTTATTTGTATCAGAAGCATTAGTACTAACAAGAAAGTACATGGGCTCGCACAAACATATCTGTATGAACGTTTGCTTACAGGATCTCTACATACACCTCAATGTGCTGGTGGGTGTAGTTTTTTTTTTTTTTTTTTTTTTCCTGCCAGCCGCGGTGGCCGAGGGGACTGAGGCGCTCCAGTCACGGTCTACACGGCCACTACGGTCGGGGGTTCGAATCCCCCCTCGGGCATGGATATTTCTGCCGTCCTTAGTATAAGTTATTTGATAAGTAGTTTGTTCAAAAAAATGTTCAAATGTTTGTATAGTTTATGGGACTTAACTACGGGGTCATCAGTCCCTAAACTTACAAACTACTTATCAACTACCTTATACTAAGGACGGCACAAATATCCATGCCCGAGGGGGGATTCGAACCCCTGACCGTAGTGGCCGTGCAGACCGTGACTGGAGCGCCTCAGTCCCCTCGGCCACCGCGGCCGGCAAGTAGTTTGTAAGTTTAGGGACTGATGACCCCGTAGTTAAGTCCCATAAGCTTAACAAACATTTGAACATTTTTTGGTGCCGTTTTTATGCAAAAGTCTGCAACGATGCTCTAGATAACACTGTAGATATAATTGTAGACGCCATACGAATGCAGATATCTTAACTATAACTTATGTAATAACCATCGTCCATGTTCTATAGCGTATTGTCATCAAAAGCCGTGATGATAGTTGCAACTTTAACTTTCTTCTCGGAAAATTGTTGGTGTTAACTGCCACTGCTTCCATCGCCTCCTCCCGCACTTGTCGTAGCACTACCGCTTGCAATGAGTTGTTCGTCATTATCATCCCTATTATCATCACATTTCTAACTTATGCTTATATTTTTGTACCATAACAGATACGAGAAAGCTTGCAAATGATTCATCTTTTACACTAATACCATCTTCAGGAAGAAGGGTTCTTCGCAACTTCATCTCAGCTAATCGCAATACATTAGCAGGATTGATTAGCAATCGCCGCCCCATCTGACGCTTCACCACACAAACAACGCCACAAAACGCAACTTTCGTAGGCACACTGCAACGTCCCTACTGGCGAACCGACAGTTCAAAGTGCAATGCGGCATGGCACACGCGGAGGCCTCTAACGGACGACTGCAGAGTTTTGCAGATGCGGGAGTATCACTAATGCAATAAGGTATCTTTACATTATCTGTCATACGATTTTGGTGTATATGTGTTTGTTCGAGCCCAAGTACTTTCCTTGTACGTATACATTTACAAAGAAAATTACTCTTACCGGATTATATACATTATATACAAAGAAACATTTTACAAAAATGTCTATACTACTTTTGCCCATAAATTGGCGAGATCCAGTGCATTTTCTGTAGCCTGAAGCAGATCTTGTACTGTGCATGTTTTAGGGCACCAACTACACTGCAACAAATGAATGTTGTGTGCACACACACAGTGGGGGCTCGACGTGGAAACCCCACTGCTTTAGGTTGCTTTTACATCCTGACATGCCTGTCCGTAATCTATTCAGAGATCTCCAAGAACTCCATTTCTTCATGTGACCGGGTGGTTGTTCCTCGTTAGGTGTCATCCATTCTTCGGAGCGAGTGCAGCTTGCACGCCACATGTCGATTCGGGATTGCTGATGTGACCCGTTAAGAGCCTCTGTTGTTCCGCGGAAACTTTTCCTAGATTTGAGTCTTGGAGTAGCTGGCCTGTATCCATACAGAGGGTGAGCTTCAGATGTTTCCCCCTTCTTCTCATATTATTATTATTTTTTTTTTTCTGCAACCTCTCGACGAGGGGCAATACCAGTAAGATTGTGCAGTTTGTCCAAAGGGACAGGTCTTAGACATCCAGTACTAATGCAACATCTACCATCACGGTTGTATCGTGCGTACGTGTGTGGCGAGGATGGAGCGCCAAGCCAATGCAGTCTGTTTTCCTTCTTTCCTCCCTGGATTGCATTTTCTTTCACTTCACCTCCTTTCCTATCCACACTCCTTCCCCTCTCCACCGGGGGACTGATTACCTTAGCACTTTGGTCCCCCTGTCCCAAACAAACAAAAAGAAGAAATATACAGGTATACATAAATTTGAGTAAAAATAACACTGGATATAAACAAAGAATGTAACTCCACCTTAAGGGCCACAAAAATAGATTTAAGCTTACTCAAAAGATATTAAGTATTTTCACGCACGAAGTTACGGTAGCAACACTAAAAGTGGGACTTGCGATCGCCTTTCGACAGCTCGAAATTTCATTTTAAACAACACCTTAACCGTTCATCTGAGACGAAAATTGAACAAACGTATTTGTCGAGGAAAAATTCTAAACTTTTTCCTCTCACGATATTTCCATAAATCACACCGTTTCAAAGATATTTGCTGAAACAATGGCGATTTAACACTGTCGCTTGATTTTACGTAAACCAGTACAGACAAAGAGAATAAACTTGAAAAAGGGGACAAACTACGACGCCAAGACAGGCGTTATTATTTTAACGGAAAAAGATAACAAAAATATGGGAGAGATATTAAAGTAACAGTTTAAAGAGGTAGAAGTTAAAAAGGTATGTTTCTCAAAGCTAAACTCAAATACCAAATAGTATGGCTGTTTGTTAAAATTCATGTTGAGTGCATACCATACATATTACGAGGGTGAGCAGTAAATTTTTATTTATTTATTTATTTCGTATTCCATAAATCCATATTGTGATAGATCACACTGATGTGGAATGAGTCATGTTACAAATGGTTACAAAACACAGAGATTCAATAAATAATTACACAATAACAGGCAGGTCTCATCAAGTGGTGAATAATGTTACAGGTAGAACTAGACATATAGGTCAAATAACATAAAACAATGATTGTGGAAAAAATAGATGCATAGTACGTAAAACATATCAGTATAAATGGGTAAGATGTATAATACATCAATTATATTAAAACAGAGTGTCTCGATAACATAAATAAATGTGGCAATACAAAAATTACGGGAACAATTATTGTTCTGTCTGCATATACTCATCAAGAGAGTAAAATGACTGTTCCACTAGATATTTTTTTTCAGTTTGTGCTTAAATGTAGGCAGGATCTTAATATGTACTTTGATTTCAGCTGGGAGAGCACTGAAAATCTTTGTGGCAGAATAATGGACACCTTTTTGTACAAGACTTAAGCGTTTAAGATCCCTATGTAGGTCATTTTTAGACCTACAGTAGTATTGTGATCATGATAGTCACTATTAGGTTGAAAAAGAGAAAGGTTATTTGAAACAAAAATCATTATAGAAAGTATGTATTGAGGGGTGGTGGTTAGTATGTTTACATTGCGAAACAGGTTTCTACAAGAAGCTCTAGGGTTAACACCACTCATTACTCTGATTGCTCTCTTTTGTGCGGTAAATATTTTTTTGCCTAATGGTTGATTACCCCAAAAAATTATGCCATAGGACATGATGGAATGAAAATATCCAAAATACGCAGCTTTGGTGGTATCTATGTCACTAATAGCGGTGATTACACGGACAGCGTAAGTTGCTGGACTGAGTCTTTTGTGGAGATCAAATATATGCTCAGACCAGTTCAATGTATCATCTATTAGAATGCCCAAGAACTTAGTAAAATCACACTGTGATAGGGGCCTATTTTGGTTACCGCAGCTTAAGTGGAATACCTTATTCTCTTGCTGAGCTGCATGAAATTGGATATATTGCGTTTTTTCAACATTAAGGGTCAGTCCATTGGATTTAAACCAGTGTAGAACATCAACTAGTACAGATTTACATTTGTTTTCTATTTCGCTGGTTGTACGTCCTTCAAGCAGAATAGTTGTGTCATCTGCAGAAAGAGTAAATTTGCTGACGGTGTTTGTGCACAGTGGGAGATCATTGACGAAGATAAGGAACAACAGAGGTCCCAAAATGGACCCCTGTGGCACTCCACACTTTAATAAGCCCCACTCAGATGAAATAGGACAGCCATCAGCATCGTTAAGTAACACCTTCTGTTTCCTATTTTGCAAATAAGTCAATCCACTTTCCAACCCTACCTCTCAAGCCATAAAAGTGGGCCTTCTGTACTAGAATATTGTGGTCTACGCAATCGAAGGCCTTTGACAGGTCACAGAATATTCCAATAGGTGATATTTTTTTATTTATTAACTCAATAATTTCATTAGTAAGAGAAAAAAATAGCTTGCTCAGTTGATCTACCTTTTTGAAATCCAAACTGGTTTCTATTGAGGATGTTGTGGATGTTGAGATGGTCTGTAATCCTGAGCAGCAAACTGAGGTAGACACGCCAGTACTACTTTTACAAGCCTGAAAATTGCTTTACTTTTCATCTGACTCCACCTATAAATTTAAATACTCGCCGCAACGTTCGAGAAGGCTTTGAAGCTTGGAACTTTGAATTTTTGTTGCAGCATTTGCATCCTATAAGTGACGCTCCTGAGCTGTAACTTTAGTTGGTTCCTTAAACTGCTGCAACCGACAAGATGGATGTCCCGTGGTGGTAGAGAAATATCCGTACATAACACACAGTACTGGCGTGGCTTGTCTACTTCAGTATCAGTGGCGGACTAAGGCTGTCGGAGGCCCGGGGCGGCAGCAAAACAAAATGTGGCCCCCTGTAGACTTGAAAATACAAATACATGTAACTTCTGCGACTTGTAGGCCCCCTATGACAAGAAGCACAGGACAGTCTTAAAAAAAAGAATACTGGAAACTGCATGCAACCATGCTTAGAATAACGCTTGATAACAGCAGCGAATCAAGAAAGGAGGTGGTTGGTTAAGGTCTCAAGCCCACTGCCCCCACGTGCGTAGCTGGTTTAAAGTGTTTAGCCTATTTTAGTAACGCTCACCACAAATATTTTGGTTTTTATTGTTTAACTTCATAAAGCCCATCATCAAATCGGCCAAGTGCCTTCCAAAACAAGAGAATAGTCTGTGTTATTTCCGAGCAAAATGTTGCATTCTGTTATCTGTAGCCCCTGATCTAATTGGGGAGAGGGGAGAGGGAGCAAAATGGTCGGCACTCACAGAGGAGGCACCGCATGGTTTCCGAGACAGGGTGATGAGCCCCTGATGGGTGGTAGGTGGGAAGGGGGGGGGGGGTCAGGTCAGGAAGCTGCCAAAAAGAGCGTCATTGAGTGCGGAGGGGGGTGTAAAAAAGAGACACCAAGTGGGGGTGGGGTGGCAGCAAAAAGGGACACAGAGGGGGTGGGGTACCACTATGAAGTTTGTGATCCAGTTGAAAAATGCTGTGTACTGTCTACCACAAGTAGCATTTTAATTAGGTACAAAGTAACAAAACCAATACCAGAGGAGTGAAATTGTGTGGCTCAGTGGAAAACTGCGAAACTAAGAATCCTAAGGTCACAGTTGGATCCCCAGTCAATCCTAGGATTTTTATCTGTCACTTATCACTTCTTTTACCTCTGGAAATGTGCTTGATGTGAAAAATGCTTAGTTGCACCATGGTTCAGAAACCATATTGAACTGCGGGCTGATTAATTCAGTTAATAAATCGAAGCAACGCAACTGCATACCACCTCCACTAGATCCATGCTTAGTAAAGCATTTTGGTGTTAAATGAATCTCTGGATTGATTAGTACTTTAAATGCTTTACCTAAGAGATAATTTATATGTATTTCAGTGTCATCTATGTATCATTACATTTTTAGTCAACAGTACCAAAATTTCTTTGCATTAAGTAACTACAATAGTGCAAAACACACAACCTGCGCACCTGACAGTGCTTCCATTAGTCCTCCAAGTACTTTGTTGAACTGGTTAGACTAAAGCTATGTTTTTACATTAAATAGCATTTTTACATGCAAGCTATCCAGTATCCAAAGCCAGACTAATTACATGTTCAGATGATGATATAGATATGCCAGTGGCACTTCCTTTGAACCAAGTCACTGAAATCCCATTTCTGGACTTTTGTGCTCTTATAATTACTCCAAGAAAATTATTTTCAGTACTGTACACTGAAAATGTAATGGTACGCACAACTCATTGAATTGTGTGTAATTTTCCTCCTATGGTACTGGTATCTTGTTACTTAGTTTCTCTCTATTAAAATGTCTTTTCTGGTAAAGTGTAAAGTTTGTATTGAAATAGGGAAGATTACTGTTGTTTTTATGATCGAGTCTTAAGCATGATTTCATGAACTTCTGAGTGTTTAAGTCAAAGATTTGCCTTGTTAGTACAAGGAGTGGTATTCAATCAGAACTGTTCCTTTTCATAGAACATTAGCTTCAAAGCACAAATGATCCCATTTGCCTGCATCCATAGGCAATTTCTTTCAGAAAAGATCATTATTTGCACCCATACTTGCTTGAACATGTTACAGAATCATTCATATGATTTCACAAGAGATTACTTTTGACATGAATGCAGAGTAAAACTTTGGGGTGAATTTTAAGGTATGCATTTAAACTAAAAGTTTACCTTAGCACAAGGCAAAATTGCTAGTTAAGGTTATTTATTGCCAGAGTCCTCCTAATACAGCTAGATCGATCTGTCACATGGTACCTAATTGTATGGTATCGAGATGGTGTTAACAACAACAACTACTGTAAATACAATTCCATTGTCTGTTTTAGGAGAAGTGTGTGTGTGTGAAAGAGAGAGAGAGAGAGAGAGAGAGAGAGAGAGAGAGAGAGAGAGAGAGAGAGAGAGAGAGAGAGAGCTTTGTAATCCTATCCATAAGTTAAATTTTATGCCAGTTTGTCTTCAATCAGATGAAAGAAACAGCTTTTGAAATCAAACACCTTACATATTAAGTATTCCACTTTGAGCAAAACAGAGTTTCTTGTTTTCTCTCTGTTCACCTGTACAAGTTTCAGTTATATTGCATCTCCAACTGAGGTTTCCTTTTATTCTACCACACAACACAAGTTAATCTTGATTGAAAATACCATGAGTTCAGTATCATGATACTTCTACAATCTGTCTTAATAAAAATGTACAATGTAACTACTTCATTTAATCATTAATGTTGCTTGTGGAGTACAGCTGTTTGTTAACAAAGTTTGTTGTCTGCAAGTTATTTTAGTTTTATTTATTTACTTAATTTTTACTGTGATGTACCACCTATAGTGCAAAATGTAAACAGCATTGCAGTGTTCAAGTATTGGTAAGTTAAATGACAATAACCAGAAAAGGAAATTGTATCTAACAGCAACAAAGAGTAATGAACCAGAAACAGTCAAATATTATAAAAACTATTGTGTTATATTATGAAAAGTTATTTAAATGTCCAGAAACTTAGTACCTCTGATAGTAAAACTAAAACAATTTGGAGTATAATTGAAGGGGAAACAAGGCAACGAAGAGCACAGGGGGACTGTTTACCATTAAAATGAATCAAAAGTTTACTAACAAAAAGTCAGAAGTTGAAAATATTTTAATAATAATTTTTAAATGTTGAGGAGAAAATAGGATCTAAATGTTCAATAGAAAAGGCAAAGCTATTAATGGAGGAGGCCATACCTATGAAATCTGATACAATTGACATTCCATCCACTTCTCCCTTTGCAATTGAGAAAATAATAAACTCACTAAACAGTAAAATCTCATATGTTATTAATGGCTTTTCCAGCAAAGTACTAAAAGCTCAGCCACATTGTCCTTTATTGCCAGCCTCAATTTAAGGAACAATCACAAGCTGGCTGGGGTCAAATCAAGCAAATATGGGTGTGATCCAGGACTGTGATCCATTTTCTGGTAAAAATCTCCCACACAGTCTTTGTTTTTTAGGCTGGAGTATTATCGCATAGGAGCTATTAGCCACCCACATCTCAGTAATCTTGCACGAAGATGTAGAAGGAAGCCAATATGTTACTCAGAAATAATGGTTTGTCCTTCTGGAACTAATTCATTGTGATTCCTTTGGAAATGAAGAAAACTCTCAGCATTTTCTTTGGTTTTCATATTGAAAACTTGTTTCAATGGCATTTAACACTGACTTTAAGAAATCAGCATCACTTTGAACTCTGCTATGTTTTTCATCACCTGTAAGGACATACAGCACAAACCATTCACAAACCATCTTTCTACCAAAATTCTTGGTACAAATTCTGTATAAAATATTTTTTTATATTCCTGAGAGCTCCTCCACGAGTCTCATAGAAACACGCCTGACTGCAGCAATGATTTTGGCTCTTTTTTTCACATTTCATCCATGTGACTTGTTTGTGGCTTTGGTACTCATGTCACCAATAATGTCCACCCTGCCATCACAAAACTGAGCATACCAGTCCAAAACAATCACTACCATATACACTTTTAATCACATCACATGTTTCACTGGTGGATATGCCTAACTTAATACAAATCTCGCTGTTGTCTTGATGGTCCACAGCCATTTTTGATGAATTTCAGGCACATACTCAAACATTTGTTGTAAAATCACCTGCTACAGCAATGGTAGCATTTTAATCTTCTACACTGCTGTTGTTGAATTTTCAAGCATTGTAACACTGCAAGTCGTTACAAGACAGCATTGCAGTTTGTAATATCACGCAAGCAATAATAACAGAACTGAGATACACTGTGTAAGTCAAGATTTGTATACAAATGCCAACTACGGCTTACCTTCACTTAATATATCTGCTGTTCAAATAATAATTTTCAACAAAAATATTAGGAAGAACGATGTTAACTGTTCCTGATATGAATTTATAGTGACCATAATATGAGAAACAGTAATCACACTGAAAAATATTGTCTGTTCAATTAATGCCTGTCTTTCAATATAAGGCAATGAAACTTACTTGTACAAATATGATTTCATTTAAGAAAAGTGACTCAAGTAATGTGACACAGGATTTATCAAAGATTACATTTTATTATGCATTGCTCTAGCTGTAAAGTACAATTATGTGTCTAACTATGCTATTAAGATGTAAGTGATTGTGAAGAATTTTGCAATATAATTTGCAATCCTATTTTATCAACGTGCAATTAATAAACTCTCCAAGCTGTTTTGTACTATTTGTTTTAATTCCTTAATTTTTTAAACTTTTTGTACCACCTGCAAAAGAACGATGAAATGAGAGAGAGAGAGAGAGAGAGAGAGAGAGAGAGGGGGGGGGGGGGAGGGGAGGTGCGAGGGAGGGAGGGAGGGAGGAAGGGAAGGAAGGACAGGGGTGGGGAGGGAGGCATAGGAGGAGCAGGTAGAGAGACATAAAGAAAAGACACCCACTAGCTATTACTAGATGTGTCTACCAATTTTTTGGAGTATTTCTGTCAGCTACAAGTTTAAAAACTCAATGGAGAAAATATTTCAACTTTCATCCTTTATAGGATATCTTTTTGCTTCATATATTATAGAATCCTTCAGGAGCATGAATTAAAATACAAATAGTTTCTAATTACTGATTATTAGGAACAGCAAAAATACTATCCTATGTCAGTCATCAGTCTACATTAAATTTCCCTAGCTTATGCTTGTTAAGGTATGATTGATGCATTCATGTTTGTGGCTCTGTTCCAAACATTTCTTCACAGTGTAGTAAAGATTCCGAAAGAAATAATGCTATTTCGAAACTATCTTGCCAAAAACGTATGAGTCAACCATATACAGTTTGGCATATTTATAATTTGGTTTAATACAGAACAGATATTTATTTATTTTTAAATGTCACTTACACTCGAAAGACAACTGCTTTTTCATTTTTGAAGTATGATCTTTTTTATGACAGTTGCTTAACACACAATATTTTGTAAAAGAATGGAATGGTTATCTATATAAAAATGAAATAAATTAAATATTAAATTAAAATAAGTACCTTCAGTGTACACCTATAGCCTTGAAAATCCTTAAATCTCACTTATTATCTATAAAGTACTATTTACGCATTTGCAAATTTTTCAGGTGACTCAGTTCGAAACAACCTCCCTTTAATATAATGTCCACTAATAATTTATATGATTCTTGTTATGGACCATTGTTCATGTTTGTGTATATAAATATTTTGAAGGTGGAGTATGTATCAATTCAATTTCTATCGGCCAGTGGTGGGGCTGAGGAGATGGCAAGGAGAGGGAAGCATGAGGGAGGGGGGGGGGGGGCGTGCGGCATGGGTGGAGGAATACACCAGTAACTCATGAATGTTTATGTCTGGGGGATAGTGGAAGCGCAGGATATACTGTAGAGAGAGTTCCCATCTTGTGGGGAGGATCCATATGGCACAGGCTGTCATTGAAGTGAGTCACACTATTTAGCACTGCATGCCCTGCAACAGGATGGTCTAGCTGTCTCCTAGGCACAGTTTGATGATGGCCATTCATTTGGATAGATACCTGGGTGATGGTCATGCCAAGGCTACGAGTATAGGATAGTAGGTCTTTGACAAGGGCTGTCTGGTTGAATTTGGGAGTGGGACTAAAGGTGAGGCCTTTGGATAGGATGGAGGTTTCAGCTTGACGACATCTTCATGATCTGGACCAACAGTGAAGAAGAACTCCAGAATTTCCTCTCCAACCTCAACTCCTTTGGTCCCATCAAATTCATATGGTCCTATTCCAAATCCCATGCCACTTTCCTTGATGTCGACCTCCATCAAACGTTCCCTTCCCTACAGCCTAGGTCTTCATGGCAGAGTAGTCTGCTCCAGTCCCGAATCACTGAACCAGTACACCAATAACCTAATAACAGCTTTTACATCACACAGCTATCCTCCTGATCTGGTTCAGAAGCAAATTACCAGAGCCACCTCCTCATCCCTCCAAATCCAGAACCTTCCACCAACGAACCCCAGAAGTGCCCCTTTTGTCACCAGATACTTTCCGGGACTGGAGCGGACTCTGAATGTGGCTCTCCAGCAAGGATACGACTTCCTTAAATCCTGCCCCGAAATGAGATCCATCCTTAATGACATCCTTCCCACTCCACCAAGAGTGTCTTTCCGCCACCCACGTAACCTTCGTAACCTCCTAGTCCATCCCTATGAAACCCCCAAACCACCTTCCCTACCCTCTAGCTCCTACCCATGCAACCGTCCCTGTTGTAAAACCTGCCCTATGCATCCTTCCACCACCACTTACTCCAGTCCAGTAACCCGGAAGGGCAGAGCCACTTGCGATAGCACCCACGTGATTTACCAACTGACATGCCTGCACTGTGAAGCGTTCTATGTGGGAATGACCAGCAACAAACTGTCCATTCGCATGAACGGTCACAGGCAGACAGTGTTTGTTGGTAATGATGATCACCCTGTGGCTAAACATACCTTGGTGCATGGCCAGCTCATCTTGGCACAGTGCTACACCATCCGGGTTATCTGGATACTTCCCACCGACACCAACCTTTCAGAACTCCGGAGATGGGAACTTGCCCTTCAGCTTATTCTCTCCTCCCGTTGCCCACCTGGTCTCAATCTCCACTAATTCAAGTTCCCGCCCACCATCTTTAGCATCTCTGCCTCGGTTCTGTGGACAGAGCCTCTGCCTCAAGTGGTATCTCTGTCCAACTTCTTTGCTTTTTACAAATGTCTGTTTAGGTGTGTTTGCGTTTCGATATGTGTGAGTGTGTGTGTATTTGTTTACCTTCCTTTTTTCCCCTAAGGTAAGTCCTTCCACTACTGGGATTGGAATGACTCCTTTTCCACTTCCTTAAAACCCATATCCTTCCCTTTCTCCTCTCCTTCCTTCCTCTTTTTCCCGAAGAAGCCACCACTGGTGGCGAAAGCTCGAATGTTTGTGTGTTTTTGTGTGTGTTTGGTGTTTCTGTCGACGAGCCTGTACTTTAGGTAAGTCAAAAATCTTTATTTTATACCTATTTTCCCAACTGGAAAGTCTCCTCCTATAATAGCAAACGGATGACTTACCCAAAAGGACCGGCTCGTCGATAGACACAAATAAAAATATAAATCACACTCAAAACACACTTACTAGCTTTCGCCACCACTGGCAGCTTCTTCAGGAAAAAGAGGAAAAGAGGGGAGGAGAAAGGAAAGGATATGGGTTTTAAGGAAGTGGAAAAGGAGTCATTCCAATCTCAGGAGTGGAAGGACTTACCTTAGGGGACAAAAAGGAAGGTATACAAATACACACACACTCACACATATCCAAACACAAACACACCTAGAAAGACATTTATATATTTAAAATAGTTTTATAGGGGTAAACTATATAAACACTGTTCAATGAGCCATGCTTTTAAATTTTTCTTGAATTTCTTGCCTGTTAACTTCTTTATTTCTTTTGGCAGAGCATTATAATATTTTTCCCCTTTAGTGTATGGGCTGTTTGCAGTTTTTTTCAGTATCCTACTGAGTATGTGAAAATCTTGTACTTGTCTGGTATTATGCTGATGGACGTCGTTATTGCGAAGTGTAGATTCCTTACCTTCTACAGTTTTTGTAATTGATTCATATGTATACATAAAGTAAATAGTCATAATTTTAAAATCTAAAAACAAGCTCTTGCAAGAAATCCTAGAATCTACTTTGCCCATTAATCTCAGTGCTCTCTTTTGAAGTTTAAAAACTCTATCTACATGGGTTTTGGCAGCACAACCCCATAATAGAAGTCCATATGAAAGAAAGGGGTGTATTATACCGAAATACGTAGTTCTCATTGTTTTAATGTTTACATATGGAGCTATTCTTCTCAACACATCCACAAGAGTTTACTGTCAATGCTTATGCCTAATAATTTACACTCACTACAGACTTTCCCTATTGTATTACTACCATGATAATCAATAGTGCTTTGCAAATCACTTACATTAAAAGAAATTATATTTGTTTTTTGCAGGTTGACTTTTAGATTGTCATTTTCAAATTTTGTTTTTGCATTTTCAAAAAACCTTTTTACTTCTAACCCGACATCATTCGTATCAGTTCCCCAAACAAGTCCTGAAGTGTCATCTGCATACATAGTTATGAATTTTTCATTATTGAAAGTACTTGTGAAGTCATTGACAAAACAAATAAACAAGAAAGGACCTATTATTGATCCCTGTGGCACCCCAAATTTAATGTTTCTGACCCTTGACTTATGTGTTTCTATTGTATCATTAAAATGCTCCAGAGTAACATTGAAATGCTGAAAAGAGAAATATTATTGTTAAAACAAGGAAACGCTATATTAGTTAGTGAAAAAACATTGTGTGTGTGTGTGTGTGTGTGTGTGTGTGTGTGTGTGTGTGTGTGTGTGTGCTAAACAACCCATCATTGAAGAATGTGACAAAAATCTGCATAGACTTTTCCATAATACTGTGAAAGATACCTCTGAGACCAGAAAACAGTTACCTACAGTAAAAAAAAATGTACATGTAAGTGCTACAAAGAATTCTGACTATTTTCTATTAATAGGTGATTCTTTGATTAAAAAAAATAATAAATAAATAAATAAAAAATAAAATTATAGTGTCAAACTGCAAGACCAATGTTCAACTTGGAATTCGATCACATCAGCTGAATAAACATGCTAAAAATCTATTGGATACAAAAACAATCACGGCTGATAACTACAAAGGTGTTTTAATACATGCAGGGACAAACTCTTATCTGTGGCTTAAGTGAAGAAGAAATAATTGGTGAAAGATAACACCTGATCAGATTGGCGAAATCTGTGTACACATCCTCAAACTGATAATTAGTGGCATTATTCACAGACGATCCGTGAGTGATACTTACGTAGACAGAATAAATAATGGCATTACGGAACAGTGTGACGATCTTGGAGCAATATTCATTGATCTAAATAAGTTCCTGAGTGATAAATGCCTGGGAAAAGATGGCCTACACCTTAACAGATTAGGCTCCAAGAACATAAGTAAAAAGTTCATGGATGTGTGCAAAAATCATAAAAAACAAGGGAAACTGATACATTCAGAAGGGAATAACACATCAAACGTGGGCCTACAAACAGAAAATAAAAAGAGCAAGTACTGAAGAAGGGACTCATCTCAGCACAGTGTCAACAACAACAACAAAATGCTCTACTGATGCACTGCAACATCAAAAGATTAGTATCTAAATAACCCAGCCTTAAATACCATAAAATAGATGAACTTCAAATTCTATTTTCAGAATGTGCTACTTTCAAAATAATCTGTCTAAATGAACATTGGCTAAATAAAGATTGTATAAATGTTTTAAACAGTATTAATAATTTTAAGGTTGCTACCAGCTTCTGTAGGAAAAAATCTTGTTGAGGCTTCTGTGTTCTTGTTGATTCTTCATTAAGGTATACAGTAAGGAAAAATTTTAATTGTTTAAATGAAAAGAAACTCAAAGATAGTAACAGCCGAAATGATGATTTTGATGAAGACTCATGCAAGAAAAAGGACACTGTAAACAAAAAAATGATGTACACAGTAAAACCCCATTTTTACATTCCCAGATTATTACATTTTCCTACCATTTAGACCATTTTTGTCTGTCCCATCAAATTACCTAAGTTCACAATGTTAATTCTCCCCTATTTTTGCATTAACATACAGTATTTGAAAGCATGTTTGTGAATTAAAAATAACATACAATGGACAATGGAACGACTTTCGCCATAAAGTATAGTGTTTATAAATTTTAGGCAGTCAAGTTTCTTGACTCTGTGCATTTTTTTTTGTGTTTTGTTATTGGCAGCACGTGTCTAGTTGAATTACGACACACCGATTGTCAGCTTGGCTTTAGTCCCGCAACTGGTAGTTTTTCCATGCTTGGCATGACGTGTTTCAAAAATTTATTATTGTTGTGGAATGCAAATATTTATCTAAGTATATTATGTGACTCTTATAAATGGTGAAACTGATGGTTTGCTTGTGTATGTTTCTCTGCACATTGAAGGGGGCACAGTACATTATGAAACCTCAAAAAAAGATAGTAGTATCAAGAGGCCAACCCTATGCAAACATAACAAAAATACTTATGCATATACCGTAAGTGCATTCGAGAACGTGAATAACTTCTGGAATATCGCCGTACGAAACATCGAAAAATACAAAAAGAATGGAACTTGTGGAGTTTTACTAAGTACATAATTAATGCTGGTAAAAGGCTTGCTGACTTATTGATTACGAAGACTGAAATTACATCAAAAATTTCTACTTCCTATAAAAATACCAGTTCTGCCTGGTGCATAAAATGGTAAAAATTTGGATAACCTTTATTATATAATAAACTTCCTAGCGAGTATTTGATGCCTATTATGTACATATTTCACAAATAAACTATGAAAATGTAAGGCTGATCCAGTAAGCATATTTTAACATTTAAAATATTATTTCCCACATTTTATGTTTTCCTGCATTTTACACCATGTCACTGAAGTCCCTTGAAAAGTGTAAAAACTGGGTGCTCCTGTACTTTGCTGCTTGGAATGCAAGAACTCTGAATTAACCAGAAGCTCTACATTCAAAACAGTAATGATAGCTCTGTGTAAATTACACATCTATTTATACAGAACAAGATTTAAGACTCCATTTAGACAATAATCACAAACTGCATCTAGAAATGTCTGGCCCCAAAAGTTTAAATGTCAGCAAAAAGGAAGGAAACACATTCAGCAGCTACAATCATCAGCCCTGTTACTCTGCTCCCCCAATTATGAAATCTGTTACAAGCCTAAATGTTATCAAACACATGCCAACACACTGTCATGAATTCCAATGTTGCACACTACAAGTCAACAAACAAGAAATAGTCTGTTTCATTCTAGACACATAGATGGAAAATCTATCTTTTCCACACCATAGTTTGGACAATAATGGGTTGACCACAAACAATGAGAGCAGATACAATAAGAAATGCCATATTTACTTAGCTATAGTACCCACCTCCTTTACAGATTTATTTACTTCTGATACTGGAGAGGGTACTACAGGCATAAACTTTGTAAATTCAATACTGCAGTCAGTTGGTTCTTTATGGACTCAATTTGTTAATTGTTTTGTTATGCTTTATATGAAATGCCAAAATTTTCTAAAACAACACTAGCCGGGGAAAAATGTAAGCCTAGTGAAATTGAATAGAGAGTGGGGGTAGGGGAAGAATAAGCTATTATTATCGTTATGATGTAAAAATAGCATTGCTGCAGGAGCAGACAACAGGTGGTGTTGCCAAATTACTCAAACTAGAAAGGCTGGATTTCACGAAGCTAACAAAATCATATTTTGATATTTTTTAAAAATTTTTATTTTGACCACAAAAATTAAGGGGGGGGGGGAAGGCCATAGGTGATGGGTACTATAGCTGAGCAAATACCGTATGTTTTAACAGATGTGACACCATCTATTGTTAATAAACAGCAATCTTGTAAGTAGTCTAAATGAAGAGAAACACACAGCCATCATGAAAACATTTCTCAGGCCACACATGCTGTCAATACTCTAACTGAAAACAGGAGAGAGAGAAACCTGACCAAGTAGCTTAGATCAGCCAGGCCTGAGCAACAACAGGCACATTATTATTATTTTGTTAATGTTGACACAGCTGTGAATATGTATTCATTCAGATTTTGCCAGGCCTTTGAGAAAGTCCCTGTGGGCAATGGTGTTAGATACTCTACCTAATTATACATGTACTGCTGCCATCTGATCCACTACCACAGAGGTTAGGATCAGAAAGCTAGCGAAGATATTGTCAGCAGTATAAGGAAATGGATCATAATTTTCATTATAGACATTTAGAGATTTCTGTAGCAGAAATAACATTCAGCCTCTCACCCCAAAATCGTTCCGGTCTCAAAGCAGTGGTGAGAATTTGCAGGATAAAACAATAAGAAGTTAGGAAACCTTCAGCGGTTGAAACCCATTTAATGTCTTTCACATTTTCGAGATGCAAAACTGCCTCAGTGATTGTTAATTTATAATTATAATGATTTTTGTAGCATTTTGATCACTTCAAAATTTACACAATATTTCTAGTTTTACTATCAAAGGTTAAAACAAGCAGAAACAAGTAAAAAACTTCAGCAGGGGAAGCCCATTTTTGAACCCTTCACAATTTCCACAATATTTCTAGTTTTAATATCAAAGATTAAAATAACAAGAAACAAGAAAAACTTCACCTAGTTAAGTCTGTGCTACAGACCTTACATAATTTGACACAAGGAAGCTTTCAGCAGGTTAAGCCTGAGGTTTGAAATTTAACCAACCTTAAACAAGATTAAAAATACCGAAGAACAAATAAAAAATGGTGCCAAACAAATAGGTTTTTTAACACTAGAAGGACCGAGGGGCCAAATTGGCCCCTGTAACGATTTTTCCCTTGTGTCCTGAGCAAACCGTTAACTGATTTCAATTGACATTTTGTGACTTTTCATCATTCATATAAACTATTGTGTACCCTCTTTTAGAGTGTTCTACTTTTATTAGATTCCGAAATATTAAGATTACTACCTAGAAGGACCGCAGGGCCAATTTGGCCCCTCTTAGCGTTTCTCTGTATTTTCAGCATTTTGCCTTGTAATAATGTGTAGCAAATAAAACCATCTGTTTTAGCTTTGTTGTTTCAATAAGCGACAACAATGCAATACATTCCAGCACTGATTGTTGGACTGTTGAAGCAATACTCTCGATTATTGTCTGTCACAGTATCTGATAGTCGTCCCTGCAAACATGACCTATAAATTCAAGAAAGGTCTAACGGACGCAGAAATACTAGAAGAACTAAGAAAAATAGAAGATGAAAGCTCAGGTGAAGAATTTGAGGTTTCTGATAGCGATAGCGATCAGGACAGTGAAGAACGTATGGTAGTTTCAGTGTCTGCAGATGAAGGAAGTGATTCTTCTAACGAAAGTGTTAGTTTTCTAACCAGTTTGGAACAAAATGAAGCTTCTACAGCTAGTCTCCCTTCTAGTGTCCGAAATCCTAACTCTGTAAGATCAACAACCCAGAAAAAGGCTTCTTCTTCTGGAAGTGAAGAGAAAAAAGAAACAGCAAAATATGGAACTGTCTGGAAAGTTGTACCAGTGGGCTCTAACCCAGGTCAGTAATATGTCTGATCTTTAGATAGAGTTATACATGGTAAAATTGAAATAAACACTAGTTAAATACAAAATATTATAGTGAGGACAGTTTACAACTCACCGCAAAGACGTGGCGACGAGCTGCGACAGGCACATACAAAAGACACACACATACAACACATTCAGCTATCGGCCATGGCCTTCTTCAGAAAATAGAGCACTCACGCAATCACACAGGCACACAAAACAGTCATACAACCATCACCTCCGACTGCCACACTTCGAATCATGCTCTGCAGCGAATTGGGGACGGGAGGGGAGGGGAGGGGCAGGGGATAGAAAGGTTACGTCACGGTGGTGGGGATGGGTTAGATGGGAATAACGAGATGCAGCTTAGGAATGGAGTGGGGAGGCGGGTGAGCGGAGAAAATAAAATAAAATAAAGTAAAATAATATGCATGCACACTGCAAGTACATAAGACCGCATACACACACACACACACACACACACATATATATATACATATATACACACATACACACACACACACACACACACACACACACACACACACACACACACACATATATATATATATATATATATATATATATATATATATATATATATATAAACACATATACATATATACACATACGCATATATATATACACACACACATATATATATATATATATATATATATATATATATATATACGTAAAAAATAGATGAAGAACACTTACCAGGCGAAGGGGCACAGGCAGTAATAGCAACAAATAAACACACAGACACACACACACTCAAAAATGCTAGCTTTCGCAGCCTAGCTGCTTCATCAGGCAGAAGGGAAGGAGAGGGAAAAGGAAATGATGAGGGATTTAAGGAAGGGGGTAAGGAGCCATTCCAATCCTGGGACAGGAAAGACTTACCTTGGGGGAAAAAATGGAAGGTAAATAAATGCACATACACCCACACATTTACACAGACACAAGTACACTTAGGCAGACATACTGTAGAATATACACACACACACACACACACACACACACACACACACACACACACACACACACATATATATATATATATATATATATATATATATATACACACACACACACACACACACACACACACACACACACACACACACACACACATATATATATATATATATATATATATATATATATATATATATATATATATACAAACACACGATCACACATTCACACACCACTCAAAATAGGTGAGGTTTGGAATAGAGAGGTAGGAACTGTAAGGTATGGAAAAATATATATATAGGGAAGTTATCGTAGGTTGAGGCCTGGTTGATTTCGGCATCGGAGAATGTATTGTAGGGATAACTCCCATCTGTGCAGTTCAGAAAAGCTGGTGGTGGATGGGAGGATCCAGATGGCCCGGGTTGTGAAGCAGCCATTGAAATCAAGCATGTGCTCCGCTGCATGCTGTGCCACAGGGTGGTCCACCTTGTTTTTGGCCACAGTTTGGCGGTGGCCATTCATCCTAATGGACAGCTGGTTGGTGGTCATGCCAATATAGAAAGCTGTACAGTGCTTGCAGCACAGTTGGTAAATTACGTGGCTGCTTTCACAAGTGGCCCGGCCTCTGATAGGGTAGGATAAGCCTGTGACAGGACTGGAATAGGAAGTGCTGGGAGGGTGGATTGGACAGGTCTTGCAGCGGGGTCTTCCACAAGGATATGATCCCTGTGGCAGTGAGCTGGGTTTCGGGGTGGCATAAGGATGAACTAGGATGTTGTGAAGGTTGGGAGGGCGACAGAACACCACTTTAGGAGGGGTGGGAAGGATCTTTGGCAGGATGTCTCTCATTTCAGGGCACGAGGATAGAAAATCAAAACCTTGGCGAAGGATGGAATTTAGTTGTTCGAGACCAGGGTAGTACTGGGTGACAAGGGGAGCGCTCTTTTGTGGATGGTTACTGGTGTTAGGAAGAGGATTTGGGGTGTGTGAGGATATGGCACGGGAGATTTGTTTGCGGACTAGGTCTGTGGGGTAGTTTCTGTTTGTGAAGGCCTTTGTGAGACCTTCAGCATATTCAGAAAGGGAATTCTTGTCACTGCAGATATGCCGTCCACGGGTGGCTAGGCTGTAAGGGAGGGATTTTTTGACGTGGAAGGGATGGCAACTGTCAAAATGTAGGTACTGTTGGTGGTTGGTAGGTTTAATATGGACGGAAGTGTGAATGGAGCCATCAGTGAGGTGGAGGTTGACATCCAGGAATGTGGCATGGTTGGTTGAGGAAGACCAGGTGAAGTGGATGGGAGAGAAGGAATTGAGGTTCTGAAGAAAGGAGGATAGGGTGTCCTGGCCCTGAGTCCAGATCATGAAAATATCATCAATGAACCGGAACCAGGCCAGAGGCTTGAGGTTTTGGGATGCTAGGAAGGATTCCTCCAGACGGCCCATGAACAGGTTGGCATAGGAGGGTGCCATGCGGGTGCCCATGGCTGTGCCTTGGATTTGATGGTAAACTTTCCCCTCAAAGGAAAAGTAGTTGTTAAGTAGGATGAAATTGGTAAGGCTTATGAGGAATGAGGTATCAGGCTTGCGTTCAGAGGGACGTTGGGAAGGTAGTGTTCCAGAGCGGCAAGGCCATGGGCATGTGGGATATTGGTGTATAGGGAGGTGGCATCCACTGTGACAAGTAAAGATCCAGGAGGCAAAGGGGTGGGAATGTTGGAGAGTCGGTGAAGGAAGTGGTTGGTATCCTTGATGTGGGAAGGTAGATTTTGAACAATAGGTTGGAGGTGTTGGTCAACTAGGGCTGAAATTCGTTCGGTAAGAGCACAGTAACCAGCCACAATAGGGCGCCCAGGATTATTAGGTTTGTGAATTTTGGGGAGCATGTAAAAGGTGGGTGTGCGGGGTGTTGCTGGGGTGAGGAGGGAGATGGATTCAGGGGAGAGTTTCTGGGAGGGGCCATAGGATTTTAGTAGGGATTGGAGATCTTGTTGGACTTTGGGGATGGGGTCAATCTGGCACAACTTGTAGGTGGAGGAGTCAGAGAGTTGGCGGAGCCCTTCTGCCAGGTAGTCACTGTGATCCATAACTACAGTGGTGGAACCTTTATCAGCAGGGAGGATGATGATGTCAGGATTAGTTTTAAGGTTTTGGATGGCTCTTCTTTCTTCTGCTGAAAGGTTTGAGTTCTTGGGAAGGGACTTGGGAAAGGATGGTGAGGACAAGTTGGAGGTGAGAAACTCTTGGAGGGTAACCAGAGGGTGGTTAGGTGGGAGTGCAGGGGGATCTTTGTTGGATGGCCACTTGTGAAAGCAGCCACGTAATTTACCAACTGTGCTGCAAGCACTGTACAGCTTTCTATATTGGCATGACCACCAACCAGCTGTCCATTAGGATGAATGGCCACCGCCAAACTGTGGCCAAAAACAAGGTGGACCACCCTGTGGCACAGCATGCAGCGGAGCACATGCTTGATTTCAATGGCTGCTTCACAACCCGGGCCATCTGGATCCTCCCATCCACCACCAACTTTTCTGAACTGCACAGATGGGAGTTATCCCTACAATACATTCTCCGATCCCGAAATCAACCAGGCCTCAACCTACGATAACTTCCCTATATATATATTTTTCCATACCTTACAGTTCCTACCTCTCTATTCCAAACCTCACCTATTTTGAGTGGTGTGTGAATGTGTGATCGTGTGTTTGTATATATATATATGTGTGTGTGTGTGTGTGTATATATATATATATATATATATATATATATATATATATATATATATATGTGTGTGTGTGTGTGTGTGTGTGTGTGTGTATATGTGCGTATGTGTATATATGTATATGTGTTTATATATATATATATATATATATATATATATATATATATATATATATATATATATATATATGTGTGTGTGTGTGTGTGTGTGTATATATGTATATATGTGTGTGTGTGTGTGTGTGTGTGTGTGTGTGTGTGTATGCGGTCTTATGTACTTGCAGTGTGCATGCATTACATATATATATATATATATATATATATATATATATATATATATATATATTATAGAAGGAGACCTTCCAGGTACGAAAATGGTATAAAATAAAGATTTTTGACTTACCTAAAGTACAGGCTGGTCGATAGGAACACTAAACACACAAAAACACACAACCATTCGAGCTTTCGCCACCAGCGGTGGCTTCTTCGGGAAAAAGAGGGAGGAAGGAGAGGAGAAAGGGAAGGATACGGGTTTTAAGGAAGTGGAAAAGGAGCCATTCCAATCCCAGGAGTGGAAGGACTTACCTTAGGGGACAAAAAGGAAGGTAAACAAATACACACACACTCATACATATCCACATCCAAACACACTTAGGCAGACATTTGTAGAAACCAAAGAAGTTGGACAGAGATGCCACTTCAGGCAGAGGCTCTGTCCACAGAACCGAGGCAAAGATGTTAAAGATGGCGGGCGGGAATTAGAATTTAGCGGAGGTTGAGACCAGGCGGGCAACGGGAAGAGAGAATGTGTTGAAGGGCAAGTTCCCATCTCCGGAGTTCTGAAAGATTGGTGTTGGTGGGAAGTATCCAGATAACCCGGACGGTGTAACACTGTGCCAAGATGTGCTGGCCGTGCACCAAGGCATGTTTAGCCACAGGGTGATCCTCATTACCAACAAACACTGTCTGCCTGTGACCGTTCATGCGAATGGACAGTTTGTTGCTGGTCATTCCCACATAGAACGCTTCACAGTGCAGGAATGTCAGTTGGTAAATCACGTGGGTGCTATCGCAAGTGGCTCTGCCCTTGATCGTGTACACCCTCCGGGTTACGGGACTGGAGTAAGTGGTGGTGGAAGGGTGCATAGGGCAGGTTTTACAACGGGGGCGGTTACAAGGGTAGGAGCCAGAGGGTAGGGAAGGTGGTTTGGGGATTTCATATGGATGGACTAGGAGGTTACGGAGGTTAGGTGGGCGGCGGAAAGACACTCTTGGTGGAGTGGGAAGGATGTCATGAAGGATGGATCTCATTTCGGGGCAGGATTTAAGGAAGTCGTATCCTTGCTGGAGAGCCACATTCAGAGTCCGCTCCAGTCCCGGAAAGTATCCGGTGACAAGAGGGGCACTTCTGGGGTTCTTCTGTGGAAGGTTCTGAATTTGGGGGGATGAGGAAGTGGCTCTGGAAATTTGTTTCTGTACCAGATCAGGAGGATAGCCGCGGGATGTGAAAGCTGATATTAGGTTGTTGGTGTACTGGTTCAGGGATTCGGGACTGGAGCAGACTAGTTTGCCACGAAGACCTAAGCTGTAGGGAAGGGAACGTTTGATGTGGAATGGATGGCAGCTGTCATAGTGTAGGTACTGTTGTTTGTTGGTTGGTTTGATGTGGACGGATGTGTGAAGTTGGCCGTTGGACAGATGGAGGTCGACATCAAGGAAAGTGGCATGGGATTTGGAATAGGACCAGGTGAATTTGATGGGACCAAAGGAGTTGAGGTTGAAGAGGAAATTCTGGAGTTCTTCTTCACTGTGAGTCCAAATCATAAAGATGTCGTCAATGAATCTATACCAAACTTTGGGTTGACAGGCTTGGGTGTCCAGGAAGGCTTCCTCTAAGCGTCCCATAAATAAGTTGGCGTACGAGGGGGCCATCCTGGTTCCCATGGCTGTTCCCTTTAGTTGTTGGTATGTTTGGCCCTCAAAAGTGAAGAAGTTGTGGGTTAGGATGAAGCTGGCTAGGGTATTAAGGAAAGAGGTTTTAGGTAGGGAATTGGGTGGTCGGCGTGAAAGGAAATACTCCATCGCAGCAAGGCCCTGGGCATGTGGGATGTTTGTGTACAAGGAAGTGGCATCAATGGTTACAAGGATGGTATCTGGAGGTAACTGGCTAGGCAAGGATTTAAGGCGATCGAGGAAGTGGTTGGTATCTTTGATGAAGGATGGGAGACTGCACATGATGGGTTGAAGGTGTTGGTCTATGTAGGCAGAGATTCGTTCAGTAGGGGCTTGGTAACCGGCCACAATGGGGCGGCCGGGATGATTGGGTTTGTGGATCTTGGGGAGTAGGTAGAAGGTGGGGGTGCGGGGTGTTGGTGGGGTCATGAGGTTAATGGAGTTAGGTGAAAGGTTTTGTAGGGGGCCTAAGGTTTTGAGGATTCCTTGAAGCTCTGCCTGGACATCAGGGATAGGATTGTGTTGACAAACTTTGTAGGTAGTATTGTCTGAAAGCTGACGCAGTCCCTCAGCCACATACTCCCGCCGATCAAGTACCACGGTTGTGGATCCCTTGTCGGCTGGGAGAATGACGATGGAACGGTCAGCTTTCAGGGCAGAGCCACTTGCGATAGCACCCACGTGATTTACCAACTGACATGCCTGCACTGTGAAGCGTTCTATGTGGGAATGACCAGCAACAAACTGTCCATTCGCATGAACGGTCACAGGCAGACAGTGTTTGTTGGTAATGAGGATCACCCTGTGGCTAAACATGCCTTGGTGCACGGCTAGCACATCTTGGCACAGTGTTACACCGTCCGGGTTATCTGGATACTTCCCACCAACACCAATCTTTCAGAACTCCGGAGATGGGAACTTGCCCTTCAACACATTCTCTCTTCCCGTTGCCCGCCTGGTCTCAACCTCCGCTAAATTCTAATTCCCGCCCGCCATCTTTAACATCTTTGCCTCGGTTCTGTGGACAGAGCCTCTGCCTGAAGTGGCATCTCTGTCCAACTTCTTTGGTTTCTACAAATGTCTGCCTAAGTGTGTTTGGATGTGGATATGTATGAGTGTGTGTGTATTTGTTTACCTTCCTTTTTGTCCCCTAAGGTAAGTCCTTCCACTCCTGGGATTGGAATGGCTCCTTTTCCACTTCCTTAAAACCCGTATCCTTCCCTTTCTCCTCTCCTTCCTCCCTCTTTTTCCCGAAGAAGCCACCACTGGTGGCGAAAGCTCGAATGGTTGTGTGTTTTTGTGTGTGTTTAGTGTTCCTATCGACCAGCCTGTACTTTAGGTAAGTCAAAAATCTTTATTTTATACCATTTTCGTACCTGGAAGGTCTCCTTCTATAATATTAGTTTCATCCTTTTGAACCTAACAATTACTTACGTTCATTATTGCTCTGTTGCCTTTCGAAATCTTTTCTGTCCTCTTACTTTCTCCTTCTGTTTTTAATTTTACATTATATTCTCACCCTATATTCGCTCTCATTTAAGTTCATTTCGCTCTCATTCGCTCTCATTAAAGTTCATTTTTCTCCTGGCCAAATTAGCCACATACAACAATCAGTATTGACTTCTGAACCTTCACTAATAATACGACTAACGACTTTTCGTGTACGCTTTTCATCATTATTATTTTATTTATTATTTTTTATTTTTTGTTATTTACCGCTTTCATCACTGCATCTCCTGTATAATATCTACCCGTTATCCACATTTACTGTGGTAATACTATTTCACAACTCCATTTTACAATAACCTATAATAACCATTTTCGGCTTTTCCTAGAAACTTCGCGATTATTTCCGATTCTCGTTTTTCCACATTTCCATTCATTCTTCCGACATTCGCGATCATTTTTCTAAACTTTCTATACGTTTTAACCCAATTATTCTTTCGTCAGCTTATTATTACTATTACTTCCGATTTCCGTTTTTCCACATTTCCGTTCATTCTTCCGACATTCCCGTTCATTTTTCAATAACTTTCTATCCGTTTTAATCCCAGTATTCCTTCGTCAGATTATTATTATTATTTCCGATTCCCGTTTTTTCACATTTCCGTTCATTTTTCCGACATTCCCGTTCATTTTTCAATAACGTTTTAACCCTATTATTCCTTCTCCAGCTTATTATTATTATTGCCGAACCCCATTTTTCCACATTTCCGTTCATTCTTCCGACATTCCCGTTCATTTTTCAGTAACTTTCATACGTTTTTAACCCTATTATTCCTTCCTCAGATTATTGTCTACCTCGTAGTCGTAATCTGCCACTACTAATCAGTCATTATAATACGCTTTCCTTTGATTTTCTCCTCCCTGTAACTTGTTTTGGACGCCAACACTATTGTGCATTACGTTGTTAACCAACTGTAGTTGACCTCAGTTTCCACCAGGTTCAACTTCAACAACTCTCTTGAACAACTTTATAGATTTCTATTTTCTTTGCTGAATCCTTTCGCTATCTATCCACCTTCAAAAATTTTTCTTTCCTTTCTAAATACTTTGAAGTCATTTATTCAACGCATAGTTCTCACTTTTCCATTCCATACATTATGTTACCCTACCTGGACCCCATCAAGTTTTACATACATTCCCTCCGCAAGCATGCTTTCATCCTCGCCAGATTACGGTCCCATATTTTGTTTATTCAGGCATGTCTAACATTTGGCATAACCCCCAAGGGCCTCACAATAAAAGTTCCTATCTCCGGCTGTAACCCATCCTTTCATCAAGCCCTACACCAATTCCAAACAGAACAATCCACAGCCCTCACCCGCCTAATCCTTAACCTATACATCAACTCCGCCAATGAACACACCTGTCAACTCCTATCCCTAATCAAAATCCTCATCCTTTCCTCTTCCGCATCCACACCCACAGTTCAGAACATCCTCCTACAGGCCAACCGGAAATTAGAACAACATGCCACCCTCCACCTCAAAAAACTATCCCAACTCCTTGTCACCCACCTCCGGAAAGGCAAGACACTCTCCCTCAACACACACTCCCTCAACAACCACTCCAGTAAACCTCAAGCTCCTCTTATTGCACAGAAACCCAGTCTCTCCCATCTACTCAATCTCCCACTTCCAGCTCCACTCCCCCCCAAACCTTTAAATCCTACTGCACACAATCCGGAACCACAACATCCCAATTCAGTAGTTAACCTCTCCTCTAAACCGCTCTCCCAAACTGAAACCTCTGTCCTATCCAAAGGCCTCACCTTTAGCCCTACTCCCAAATTCAACCAAACAGCCCTTGTCAAAGATTTACTATCCTATACTCGTAGCCTCTGCTGGAGATATCACTTTGCCACGAAGAAAACTAACCCTACTCCTAATGATCCAACTCCACAAGACATGACTCAAATAGAACCTTGCCTGGAACAGTTCCGTCCTCCATCACAGCTAGACCCACCCACTCTTCCTCAAAATCACCCTCTTCAAACCTTCCAGGAATTCCTTACTTCCAACCTTGCCTCTCAGTCTTTCCTAAAAAACCTTAATCCTACTCCCAACATTACTACAGCTGAATCCCGAGCCATCCGTGATCTGAAAGCTGACCGTTCCATCGTCATTCTCCCAGCCGACAAGGGATCCACAACCGTGGTACTTGATCGGCGGGAGTATGTGGCTGAGGGACTGCGTCAGCTTTCAGACAATACTACCTACAAAGTTTGTCAACACAATCCTATCCCTGATGTCCAGGCAGAGCTTCAAGGAATCCTCAAAACCTTAGGCCCCCTACAAAACCTTTCACCTAACTCCATTAACCTCATGACCCCACCAACACCCCGCACCCCCACCTTCTACCTACTCCCCAAGATCCACAAACCCAATCATCCCGGCCGCCCCATTGTGGCCGGTTACCAAGCCCCTACTGAACGAATCTCTGCCTACATAGACCAACACCTTCAACCCATCATGTGCAGTCTCCCATCCTTCATCAAAGATACCAACCACTTCCTCGATCGCCTTAAATCCTTGCCTAGCCAGTTACCTCCAGATACCATCCTTGTAACCATTGATGCCACTTCCTTGTACACAAACATCCCACATGCCCAGGGCCTTGCTGCGATGGAGTATTTCCTTTCACGCCGACCACCCAATTCCCTACCTAAAACCTCTTTCCTTAATACCCTAGCCAGCTTCATCCTAACCCACAACTTCTTCACTTTTGAGGGCCAAACATACCAACAACTAAAGGGAACAGCCATGGGAACCAGGATGGCCCCCTCGTACGCCAACTTATTTATGGGACGCTTAGAGGAAGCCTTCCTGGACACCCAAGCCTGTCAACCCAAAGTTTGGTATAGATTCATTGACGACATCTTTATGATTTGGACTCACAGTGAAGAAGAACTCCAGAATTTCCTCTTCAACCTCAACTCCTTTGGTCCCATCAAATTCACCTGGTCCTATTCCAAATCCCATGCCACTTTCCTTGATGTCGACCTCCATCTGTCCAACGGCCAACTTCACACATCCATCCACATCAAACCAACCAACAAACAACAGTACCTACACTATGACAGCTGCCATCCATTCCACATCAAACGTTCCCTTCCCTACAGCTTAGGTCTTCGTGGCAAACGAGTCTGCTCCAGTCCCGAATCCCTGAACCAGTACACCAACAACCTAATATCAGCTTTCACATCCCGCGGCTATCCTCCTGATCTGGTACAGAAACAAATTTCCAGAGCCACTTCCTCATCCCCCCAAATTCAGAACCTTCCACAGAAGAACCCCAGAAGTGCCCCTCTTGTCACCGGATACTTTCCGGGACTGGAGCGGACTCTGAATGTGGCTCTCCAGCAAGGATACGACTTCCTTAAATCCTGCCCCGAAATGAGATCCATCCTTCATGACATCCTTCCCACTCCACCAAGAGTGTCTTTCCGCCGCCCACCTAACCTCCGTAACCTCCTAGTCCATCCATATGAAATCCCCAAACCACCTTCCCTACCCTCTGGCTCCTACCCTTGTAACCGCCCCCGTTGTAAAACCTGCCCTATGCACCCTTCCACCACCACTTACTCCAGTCCCGTAACCCGGAGGGTGTACACGATCAAGGGCAGAGCCACTTGCGATAGCACCCACGTGATTTACCAACTGACATGCCTGCACTGTGAAGCGTTCTATGTGGGAATGACCAGCAACAAACTGTCCATTCGCATGAACGGTCACAGGCAGACAGTGTTTGTTGGTAATGAGGATCACCCTGTGGCTAAACATGCCTTGGTGCACGGCCAGCACATCTTGGCACAGTGTTACACCGTCCGGGTTATCTGGATACTTCCCACCAACACCAATCTTTCAGAACTCCGGAGATGGGAACTTGCCCTTCAACACATTCTCTCTTCCCGTTGCCCGCCTGGTCTCAACCTCCGCTAAATTCTAATTCCCGCCCGCCATCTTTAACATCTTTGCCTCGGTTCTGTGGACAGAGCCTCTGCCTGAAGTGGCATCTCTGTCCAACTTCTTTGGTTTCTACAAATGTCTGCCTAAGTGTGTTTGGATGTGGATATGTATGAGTGTGTGTGTATTTGTTTACCTTCCTTTTTGTCCCCTAAGGTAAGTCCTTCCACTCCTGGGATTGGAATGGCTCCTTTTCCACTTCCTTAAAACCCGTATCCTTCCCTTTCTCCTCTCCTTCCTCCCTCTTTTTCCCGAAGAAGCCACCACTGGTGGCGAAAGCTCGAATGGTTGTGTGTTTTTGTGTGTGTTTAGTGTTCCTATCGACCAGCCTGTACTTTAGGTAAGTCAAAAATCTTTATTTTATACCATATATATATATATATATATATATATATATATATATATATATATATATATATATATATATATATATATATATATATTATTTTACTTTATTTTATTTTATTTTCTCCGCTCACCCGCCTCCCCACTCCATTCCTAAGCTGCATCTCGTTATTCCCATCTAACCCATCCCCACCACCGTGATGTAACCTTTCTATCCCCATCCACAACTTTAGTAGGTACACCGAACCGTAATCGAAGGGAGGTGCCTCCTACAGCAAAGACACGAAAACCACCACTCCACTCGACTGTTGTGTATAAAAATGATGATGGTACAACCCTAACAGTTTATCAAGGGAAAACAAATAAAAATGTCTTATTATTGAGTTCACTTCACTCTCATGTATCTGTGTCTGAAAGTCAGAAGAGGACTCCTGAAACAGTGCAATTTTATAATGAAACAAAATTTGGGGTCGACGTTGTGGATCAAATGGCAAGAATGTACTCCACAAAAGCTGGGTCAAGACGTTGGCCAATGCATATATTCTACAATATTCTTGATTTGGCTGCCATAAATTCATGGGTATTGTATAAGGAAGTGACTGGTGAGCGAATTAGTAGACGGGAGTATATTCTGGATTTGTGTGAGGAGCTTCGAGCGCCATATACGGAAGCAAGAAATAAAACGTCAGATCGAGATGATGCAGACAATAAAGGTGGACCACAGAAGGCAACAAAGAGAGAGAAGTGTAAAATTCGTACCTCATGCAAAGGAAATCACACAGCTACTGTTTGTTCAGGTTGTGAGAAAGCAGTGTGTGGGAAATGTGAGAAGAAAAGACGAGTGTGGTGTGACAAGTGCAGCAACGAACAGCAGTGAGTTCTTGTGGAGAGTGTTTGTGTAAAATCAATTGTTGTGAAATATATATTTAAAGCATTTATTCTATTAATACTGAATGTATGTGAAATCTTCTTCACTATTTAGACATTCATGCAGAAAACAATTCTAAAATTTGTAAGTTGGAGTAGATAAATTTTTCCTAAATTTTGGTTACAAGACAGTCCATATATTGCACAAATTCATGTAAATTATACTCAATAAAAGTGTATATGAAGATTACATTGCATTATTTTTCACAATCTGGCCATATAAGAAATAAAACTGCATGGGGCCAATTTGGCCCCAGCGGTCCTTGTAGGTAGTAGCCTGCATGCGGTCCTTCTAGTGTTAAGCAGTAATGAACAGGGGAATAAATCCTCTAATATTGTCATATGAAACATCGAGAAGTACAAAAAGAACGGAACTTTAGGAGTTTTACTACGTAAATAATTAATACCGGCAGAATGAAATAATTTTGAAGATGTGTTACATAGCCTGGCAGCGGCGTCCAAACGATATCTATCGAAGCAATTTAGGTAATTTTGCCCTGCAGTGGTGTCCAAACAATATCTATCAAAGCGGTTCAGGTAATTTTGAAGATGCCCAGCAGCGGTGTCCTCAATTATAATGAATGAAATTACATCAAAAATTTCTACTTTCCATAAAATTATCAGTTCTGACCGGCACTTAAAATAGTAAAAATTTGGATAACCTTTATTGTATAATAAACTTCCTGGTGAGTATTTAGATGCCTATTATGTACATATATCACAAATAAACTATAAAATGCAAGGCTGATCGAGTAAGCATATTTTTACCATTTAAAACGTTACTTCCTGCATTTTACACCATTTTACTGAAGTTCCTTGAAAAGTGTAAAAACGAGGTTCTGCTGCATATCGAAATGTTTCATACAAATTACTTTTAAGGGTAAGGGGTATTAAAAATCCTTAAGATTTAAAATAAAAATCTAAATGAAATTTTGAATTCTTAAATTTTACTGTTAATATTGTCATTCGTCACTGGCTGTGATAGAGTAGTACTTCTTTTTAAATCCATGTACTTGACTTGACAGATTATTTGGGTTCAAGATTCGGAAGATTCGATTTGGAATTCGGCACATGTTTTATTTAAGATTTGGTATTCGGATTGAATTCAGTAAAATTGGGGTTCGACCCATCCTTAATTAGCACACTCAAAATTATCATACAGTTTTTATGACACAACCAAAATATTGCTCAAGCTACATCAAACAAAAATTAAACTAAACTGGCATTTAAGGTCTAACGATGTTCTGAGAACACCTGCTCCAAGGATTACATATAAATCCAAGACCAAAATCCACTGGAGGTGGTCAGCAGCAACAACCATTAAACACCAACATGTGTCAAATCCAATAGGGCAAATATACAGGATGTTAGCGAGATTTTCTTTCCATAAGCTGGAGAGACAATACACCAATCAGACCAAGCAGCCAAGGAACAGGATGAACTGTTTGCGCCAAGCAGTAATCGATAGAGGAAAGAACACTGCCTCAAAATACGTCAGCGGGCAAGGCAGGTGACCGACTCACGAATGGCTACATAAGCATTTAAATATGCTGGTTACACTTAAAGAAACATTGAACTCAAACACCTATGCTGTTGCAATCCCCACAAAGTGCTGCGAAACATAATGAACACAACACTGAGAAGGAATGCACACCAATAAGTATTCATAGAGCAACTTAACATATCAGTTCCGCAGTAGCAAAAGTACTAAAGTCCCAGGCAGGTTTTACAACAATGCATGGCCCAGAAAGCCACTGTGTTGTCAAAAGAAACAACCTAAGACTCCTTCAAGGGAACAGGAAGGAATCTACAGAGTGGAAATTAGATCAACAATAAGAAACTGAAAACAAGGCGGTCCCAAACATGAAGTAATTCTTCTACTGCTATAATATAATGAGAATAGTTTACAACTCACGGCAGTGACGTATAATGAGCTGTGGTAGGCACATAAAAAAGACATTAATCCGTGGTGAGAGGATACGAGGAGAGGGGAGGGGAGGGGGACATGAAGGTCTCATGGTGGTGGTGGTGGGGATGGATACAGCATGGCCTTACAGAGCATGTACGTACTAAATGGAATGAATGGAGTGGGGAGGCGGGGTGAATTCCAACCAGAACTTTCCATTACCGTAATGCAAAAAATTTGGTAATATTTGTAATAACACCTAGATTACTAATGAGATAATTGTGTTTCCTTTATGTCAACTTGAGAATCAATGAGGGTGTGCTTGAAAATTAGTGTGCACAGTGACTTGTTCTCCATCTTCAGATTATGATTCATCAAGGCCTAGAGGGACTACTACTAGATGTTCAAACTCCAGACATTTTTTGTCATGATGTACAGAAATGAAATGATCATATGCCATTTTTTGGCTGGGAGATCCGGTCTGGGATTTTTCGGCCTCCTTGTGTAAGTCTTTTTACTTTACGTGTCAATGATAACACAACACCCAGTTCCCTGCCAGTAGTCAAACCCGGCCCCATGCGTGGTAGACAGCAATGCTGTCAACTGAGCTATGGAGGTGGACATGATGGCAAAGGTCCCAGGTTCAAGTCCCGGTTCCGGCACACAATTTTAATCTGCCAGGAAGTTTCATATCAGCGCAAACTCCACTGCAGAATGAAAGTTTCATTCTGAAAATATATAGCTGTTTATTTTTTCGATATGGGGAGTGTACAACAAATAATTGCTATTACGGTCCTCGCACTCCCAACATATAATTGGCACTAATGTTTATGAATGATGGAGAAGGGTAAATATATCAATTTGAGATGACAGGGTCAAAAGGTATAAGTGAAATTTAGTCAATTTCAAAGTCAAGGGCCTCATGACTTACTGAATTCCCTCAGAATACTTACAATTACTGTAGATAATTTCCTATATTAATAGACAGTACTGGTACATGTAACATTTTATCAGATATATAAAAAATCCTGTCTACGGCGCAATGGTAATGAATTCCATTTACCTATAAAAGTATGCAAGCTGTTAATTAACAGTGGTTCAAACTGGGATCACCCAGAGTCAATGCAGGCTTGGCATAATCACACAAATTTCTGTCATAGCTGTTGTAATATCCCCGGCATCATCTGGAGCAGAGGGAAGGAGATTGTCTTCAATCTAGACACGTATGTGACTTATCACGTGGCTTCGCAAAAGGAAATCTATTGGAGAGAGATCACGTGAAAGAGCTGGACATAAAACAAGACCACTTCTTCCTGTCCAGTTTTCAGTGAATATCTGATTCAGGTGTTCAGACATCCTCAGTCTACATTTGGGTGGGGCTCCATCATATTGGAACAACACTGACCTAAAGTTTTCCGACCTTACAATCTCTGCAACAACTGTACCGGTATATGTAATCTATTGTCAGAGGCATCAGCACCCTCTTATGTATAAGTTTTAATTCAGTCATTTTCAGATCTTAAATAGTTTACATTTATCATTCCACATCACCCCTAAAAGTTTTAATCAACAAGGAATCACAGTGTATGTGACCTAATTCCCCGACTTACAGTCAAAATACAGTAAATATGGTTTTTATAGTTTACCTGGCTTAAAAGAACCAACTTGCAGAAAAGTTATTATATCAGCAAGTTTACTTCAGTTACTGCATTATTTTTACATTTATGAACCTTTGTTGCATGTGATGATCAACAGTAAATTGGCAACTGAAAGCATACTATTGTGCTTTTACCATTTCTAAATACAATCACTTCCTCAATATCCTTAACTGGCTATGACAATGATTGGCATTTTTGGTCATTAGTCCCCAGCTGGTGTCATATCTGGCCTGCCCAGTGCAAATCTTGTTAGGTGCTGCCACTTTGGTGATGATGACTTCATTATGTTTTCAATTCAATTCAATTTTTATTATCACATTACATGTCTTATACAATCAAAGAGTGTGACATAGGTGACTTGTCAAAGTTACACTATATACAATACTATTACATACAGGCAATAAACTAACACCACATGTGGTGCTACATCACAAGGAGGTATTTTAGGGGACCTACAATTAAAATGAACTGTTGTCATTCAAGAAATCTTCTACACTGTAGTAACATTTATCTTTCAGATATTTTTCCAGGTCTCTCTTGGTACTTTTGACATCTGATTCATACATACCGTTACATATTTTATTTACAAATTTCATGCCCATATAGTATGGGGTTTTTTCATACAATTTTAATATATGGGTTGGTAACATGTAGTTCGCTCTATGCCTAGTTTGATATTAGTGTGAGAAACAGTTGCACTCAAAAAGTTGTGGGTTTCTTTTTGTGAAAGTTTCATAGATATACATCCTTGGAATGGTCATTAGATCTAGTTTTGCAAATAAAGGTTTACAGTGTTGCTTTGGTTTAGCTCCCACCATTACTCGAATGATCTTTTTTTGTAGTCTGAAAGCTCTAAGTAAATTTGTTTTTTTTCAGACCCCCAGAAAATTATACTCTACCTAATAACTGAAACAAAATATGCATTGTATACAGTTTTCCTTACAGCTAAATCAGTGACACTATACAAAATATTCATAATATATACAAGACTATTCAGTCGACTTAGTATGCTATCCACATGGTGACTCCACAGCATGTTTTTGTTTAATAATATGCTGAGGAATTTGACACTGTCTGCAGTGTCTATTTTTTTGTCCATATATGTTATTTCACTTATAGACTGTGCAGATTGTTTTGTGGTGAAATGAACAATTTCTGTTTTAGTAAGGTTTAATTTCAGGTTATTATTTTTGACCCATCCCTCTACTTCCCCAAGTGTTTTTTCAATATGACGAATTAGGTCCACCTCATTTTTACAACAGCTGTTGAGTCATCTGCATAGAGGATGGTATCAGACTGGACCTGGCTTGGCATATCGTTGATGTAATACAGGAACAGTAGCGGCCCTAATACCGAACCTTGTGGAACGCTTAATTGAGTGTGTTTCCAGCCAGAGACAAATTTATTGCCATTGCTGTTAACAATTACTCTTTGCTTTCTGTTTGCCAAGTATGATGACATCCAGCTAAGAGATTTGCCTTGAAAACCATAGAGTGCCAGTTTTTGCAGGAGGAGGTCATGATTTACTGCGTCAAAGGCTTTGGACAGGTCACAAAAGATACCTGTCACACACATTCTATCATCAAGACATCTACTAAGTTTTGTGACCAATTCATTAATTGCATGGATTGTGCTGCGGCCTTTTCTGAAACCATACTGATTGCATAATATTATGTTCTTAGAGGAATTGTAATTTTCGATCTGATCACATGCAGCTCTTTCAAATATTTTTGAGAGAACTGGTAACAGTGAGATTGGCCTATAATTACCCAATTCATCTTGTTGGCCCTTTTTATGAACTGGCAGAACTTCTGCATATTTTAATCAATCTGGGAAACATCCCTCATCAAATGATTGGTTCATTATGTGGGAGAGTGGATGTGCAATAATGTGCCAAACTGTTTTTATTATTTTCGGTGGGGATCTCATCCCACCCCACAGATTTTGAATTTTTTAGGGACATTATGATTCTTGTGACATCTGAGATAGAAACATGAGCAAACTTAAAACCTGGGCCCTTTTCGTCCTTTTGATGATAAGGCAGTAGAACACGCAAACCCCGAGCAGTGAGAATCTTCAACATGAGCAGGATTCAAACCTAGGCTCTGCATGGCAACCCATCATGCTCTCCACTGCCTAATGGAGGCAGACTAATTTTACTGATAATGGGTTGAACAAATGGGCAGAAACTGTGTCTAACCAACTACGACACCACACTGTGGGAATTGCACACTACAATAATTCTAGCAATTGCTTATACACTGGATTAGATTAATACTTGTTCCATAGATCATATATACGACATTTCGTAAGGATGTGGAACGTGTCAGTTTAGTAAATGTTGTCTACACTTGACAAGCAATATTTAAGGATTTTTTATTACATTTTTTGTTGTTTTTTTATTTTATTTTTATTTATTTATACATATATACATTTTAAGTTTTATCTAAAAATTCATCTACATTGTAGAATGAGTTGCCCTTCAGAAATTCCTTTAATTTCTTTAGACCCACTTTAGGTTATGGTAGTAACACTAAAAGTGGGCCTTTGCGATTGTCTTTTGACAGTTCAAAATTTTAATTAAAATAACGGCTTAACTATTCATCTTACACAAAAACTGAATAACCGAATCTGTAGAGAACAAAATTCTCTACAACTTGTTTTTTTCATACCTCGTAGTGTTTCATAGATATTTGCAAAAATAACGGCGATTTGAGGATGTCTGTCTGACTAACGTGTTCCCACTTTTTAGGTCAAACTGCTCAACCGATTGACACCAAATTTTACAGGCATAATTGTTGCCTACCAGAGACCAGAACCTCGCTTTTTGAAATATTTCGGACAAGAAATATGTTAGTAATACAAAAAAAAAAAAAGCTGTTTGTAATGTAATTTGTAATTTTAATTGCAAGTAAATCATTCATCTGATGCAAAAATTGAATAAATGAATTTGTAGAGGAGAAAATTATCTACAACTTTGTTCCCTTATGTTTTTTTCATATCTCTATTGTTTGAGAGATATTTGCAAAAATAACAGAGATTTGACACCCTCTGTTGAATTAACGAAAACCAGCCATTCAGAGATGTCACATGACATTCCTCGCCCAGAACTCTCTCTCTGGAATACGCCATCTTGCGTTGCATATTTGATGATTTTCTTTTGTGACTTACACGTTGTTATTTCAAAGTAATGGCACACTGAGGAATTAACAAAACACATCATTCTTCATACAATAAATGATAATCTAGTGACTACAAATGACATATTAGCATCGGTTAACAATGGCCATCAACAGTATGAAATTAAAGGACTCATCTTTTGATTGATAGCCGTAGCGTAGTGGGCAAGACATTGGACTATGACACGAAAGGTCAGTGGTTCAGAACCCGCCACTACCTAAATTTTTTTTTCCCTAAAACGGTTTCAGATACTCTTATTAATTTTTTTGTTATTTAGATTATTATTTTGGTCCAAAATGTTTGCAAAAACTTATAAAACTACAAATCTAAAGTAGGCCGTAAAACACGTTAGTGCAATTTTTTAAATACTAGTTGGCTATATGCCAGACTTTTGATGCTACTTGGTAAGTGACCAAAGACTTTTGTGGCAGCATAATTCACCCCTTTCTGAGCCAAAGTTAGATTTAACCTTTCTCCTAGCATTGTAGCTATGCACACTGCTATTACTTTTGAATTTGATCAGATTGTTAATAACAAATTTCATGAGTGAATATATATATTGTAAAGCTACAGTGAAGATCCCTAAATAAATGTCTGCAGGATGCTCTGGGATCCAATACTTAATATGTTTTCAATCAGAAGCTCCATATTAATACAGTGTAGTTCACTTCATTTACCAAACACTTTATGTGCAAAACAGCATTATCCTATTCATTAAGGGATCTACAAATATATTACACAGTCCAATTAATTGGACAAGTTACTCTGAAGACGGGCAGCTAGCCCAAAACCGGTCATGTATGATAGATAAGTGATCGAGAGGCTGACACTGAAGTAATAATAAATTCATTACACTTTTGTATTGTTAAAAAACAGTTTAAATAAAAAATTTATTTTCAAAATGTACAATTATCAGACAATATACATATATCTGGTCAAATATCTTACCATATATACACAATTGACCACATTTTTCATCACATGCCTTTGGTGTTACACTTCCATATCATTTTATTTACATAAATTACAAATAAAACTAAATAAATTAGCAAATTTATATACATAAAAATAATTGCTGCAAAATATTACAAGCCACATGTAACAGTAAACACAGTGTGGCACTGCCATATTGTGCTATTTTTCTCCACAGAAAATAATTATGCTCATCTTTGTACAAAATAAGATTACTATTGTTTTCAATTCCTATTGGCAAAAATCCAGTATGCACAAGAATCTGAATTCATTACCCAAGTTAAGTAAATTTTATTGTTGCTTACAGTATTTTCCATACACTGATTGGCCATTTCAGCACTTGGGTGAATGTTTGTAACATCAAGGAAAGAAAACAATCACATGATTCTGCCAGAATCTGATAATGGCAATTGGCAGATACTTCATACAGAATTTCATATGTATATTCTATATTGCAAATGCCATAATTTACAACTCACTTTCCATGGTGACAACCATGAAGCAAAATATCTGTGCACCAAGATGTGGAACTGTATTGACCATCAAAAAGGGAAAAGGAGAGTTCTTCCCCACACAAATACTTGTAATGAATGTTCCTGTAGTCTCTAAAACATACAACATGGTGTTAAACTGTAAAACACAAATTTAAAATTTTAAAATAACATGATTAATGAAAATTTAGTAGGTAACTTGAGAAAGGTAGGCAAAACCATATTTTCTAAAATATTACATGCAGTATAATCACAGATGTAATGGCTCATGGTTGGAGACATAATATTTACAATTTATGAATTTGGCACAAACATATTGCATGGGATGGAGTAGTAGTTTTCCAACAAGTGCAGACACCATCATTACATCATTCTCATCAAATAGGCACTAAGTTTGTTTCATTAAGAAAACTTAGACAATTAAAAAATGACAGAGAGAGAGAGAGAGAGAGAGAGAGAGAGAGAGAGAGAGTAGAGTAGAATATTGAAATTTAACACCTTAAAGAGAGATATACTTTGGCTTATGGAGAGGGGGAGGGTTGGAGCCATAGAGTGATGGGAGAGGGATGTGTGTGAGAAAGGGAAGACAGGCCATAGGAACTGGGGGGGGGGGGGGCAAGAGAGAGAGAGAGAGAGAGAGAGAGAGAGAGAGAGAGAGAGAGAGAGAGAGAGAGAGAGAGAGAGAGAGAGAGAGAGAGAGATTACCTATTACTGCTTAATAATACCCTTCAAAAGTCAAACAATAAAAATGCTAAAGGAATGCAACAATTTGTTTTACCTTTGTTTTACAGTAACCATTCTATACCTATCTCTTCTATGAAATATGGACAGAGGAAATCACAAAAAAACAAACAAATTTATCAATAATTGAATGAGTGAGCTTGAATACAAAAAGCTAAGTATCTGACGAGAGATGATGCTACCTAAGATCAGCAGGGAGTGAAAGGAATTGTGATGGAAAAGACAGACTACAAATATAAAATGCACTAGTCCTTCAATGTGGCGCTGACTTAAGTTATTCCTATGTTCTAGAAATATTACTGTCACGAGATGAGGTCCACATCATCCGAGAGGTCATGAATAGCATCCACCATGTGGAGAGCTAACTGATACTCGGGATGATCATCTGACATATGCTGCACAGCTTGTGCCAACAGCTGCGATGTATCCTTTACAGTGCACATTGCCACTGAGCGAAGTGAAAGCCCATTCTGAAAAAAAAAGAATAGAATATTTAAAGAAGATAGCATGCAAACACTGGAAATCACATTCATAAGCAGGTGATGGGATGAAAAATAACGATACCAAATGTTGAATGTACTGTGGACATGGGTGATGCTACACATTCATTCAGTTGTTTCAATGTCTTATAAAAATTACAGTTTGCAGCCACATAACATTAAAAAAATTGTGAAAAAGGAGAAACTACAGGAGCCTAGTTCCATAAAATTACAGGAATTCAGCCGTAACCATATATTTTCCTCTGCCGATACTTCAGCTGCAAACTGTCCAGCCATCCTTGGAGTGAGTCTGAAGACTGACAGCAAAGTGCTCCCATTCACCTTATATACTGTGGGGCGAGGCAGTTGCATGCTTACTGGGTAGTCAACATCACAGACATACCACACCAAGGGCAGTTGTAGTGCCCTCTAATTACAGTATATATGATCACATAATGTTAAATATAAATATAAAAAAATATATATATATTTAATTTTTCCTGCTAGGAATTTTTCATCTTAATATTCTGATCACATAATGTGTTTGATATGATGGCAAAGATATATGAAGCTGTAGTGTCCTCTATGGAGAGTGTATGTAATCATATTCTGCGATTAACAGGGTTGCAGTGCCACTGTCTTCTTGTGTATGTCCCTCAGTGTCAGTGGATTCATCTATTTGGAAAGAAAATGAATTGTGTTGGAACCAGAGATTCTTTCACATTATTCGCCTTACTCAGAACAGTCTTTACACGTTCATTCCATTTCATATCACTCTGCAATGTTACACTTAGATATTTGAATGATGTGACTGTCTCAAAGCTTACTAGTAATGCTGTATTCGAACATTAGGGGATTGTTTTTCCTACTCATTCATTCTTCACACCAACTAGAAATTTTGACTAAGTCATCCTGTATGCTATTACAGTCAATTAATGACCACACCCTCCCATACACCACAGTATCATCAGCAAACAGCCACAAATTGCAAGTCAGTCTGTCCATCAGATCATTTATATAAAATTTTTGACTTACCTAAAGTACAGGCTTGTCGATAGAAACACGAAACACACAAAAACACACAACCATTCGAGCTTTCGCCACCAGTGGTGGCTTCTTCGGGAAAAAGAGGCTTTTTCCCGAAGAAGCCACCACTGGTGGCGAAAGCTCGAATGGTTGTGTGTTTTTGTGTGTTTCGTGTTTCTATCGACAAGCCTGTACTTTAGGTAAGTCAAAAATCTAATTTTATACCATTTTCCCACCTAGAAGGTCTCCTTCTATAATATTAAGATCATTTATATAGATAGAAAATAACAGCAGTCCTATCACACTCCCCTGGGGCACACCTGACAATAAACTCATCTCTGATGAACACTCACCATTACTTAGGAAGTTTTCCAGCTAGTCACAAATCTATGAACCTATTCCATATGCTCATAAAAAAACATCTGTGGCTCGCAAGATGTCATGTGAGAAAAGGGCAAGTTGAGTCTCACATGAACGATGTTCCTAAACCTGTATTGATTCATACAAAGAAGCTTATCCGTCTCAAGGAAATTGACTACATTTGAGCTGAGAAACAAGTTTTACTTCGTTTTCATCTAGCATACAGGAAACAATAATGTTAACACACAGTTTTATGAGAGTTTCCATAATGGTATGAGCTTTCCCTTCTTTTCCTACTTGATAGCTTACCAAGAAGGAGATTTTAAGGATTTTTCATTAACTGTTTTTGCATGAGTTTTCATGCAGTTTTTAGAAACTTCCTCTTGAGGAAATCAATGTCTTTAGTCTGGAAGTGCAGATGAGTATCCTCAAAATGACAGCACAATTTAACTGGAACCATCGAACTATTTAGAAGGACTCGCATGCTGATTGCAATTTGTTCTTTACCTTCCTCTGCCTCGGTAAAGCCCATTTCTAAATATCTTCAGTTGTATGTATGCTTTTTTTGTTATTCCACTTCCTCAGTGTACTGAAACTAATGGAGCACTTTCAGAGTCTTCACATAATAAATCTCGCTATGGTAGTTTAATTGACAGCTCATTTGGCCATCCTCCCTCCTTATTAAGTTTCAATAGGATTTTCCCTTGCTGCGAAGGTGATGGAAAAACTGCTCGCCTCTTCACTGATCCCGACTTCAGGCATTGATCGTGATGGTAGTAATTTAATGGTGAAAACATGAATAATGAAAGATGTAGTGCTCTGACAAATGAAGTTTAACATAGAATTATGTCTCGGACTGCATATGTGGCAGCAAGCGCTCTGATTGGTCGATTAAGCTCCCACCATTTCAGAATATCAAATGCAGAAAGATACTTTCAATTAATAATGTTACTCTTCTTTTACAAATTTTGGTGAAAGTTAATTGCAGACCCCCTTAAAAGAATTGGCAGACCCCGAAGTGGTCTGCGGACCAAACTTAGGGGAGCCCTGTCCTACCGTAAGGTTCAATCCTGCATCCATAATGTAAACATCCATGTGGTTATTGTCTCAATTATTGCAAAGATATTGAAGAAATGATCTTGATAATGAAATCTAAACTGTAAAACCCACAATAATTTTGGCCAGCAGATCTTGCAGTGCTGTTTTATATGGGACATAATGCCTTTGATACAAAAACGTTCCTCCAACAAGAGGAACCAAAATAACAGTCCATGAGAGCATAATGCAGGGTTTGGAAAGTTTATTATATTTAAAACAAATTATATTGATAAAATGGGAACATATAATTTTCATGGCCACTGACCATATATGTGCCAGATATGTAATTTAACACTGTGCATAAGTTTAACTTGGTTGGAGAACCATTCTCTTGTAAGGCTTCTAACTGAAGAGAGAATGTGATGGCCATGTAGCACTTGTCAGCTGCCAATGACAATCCTTTTGACTTACTTCGTTGATACATAACTGACAAGGTAGAACTCGTTGGAGCATCCATCCACGATATGCTTTTCAAGTCAAAGTGTCCTGATACCTGCATTTTATGTTGTTTTTTTTTCTTGTCAATTCAATAAATTGTTTTGGTATCACTATCTATGATCACCTCTAATTCATTGTGATATTTTGCAAACATCCAGTGAAGAGATATACTTGATTTGATTAATGACGACGATGATGCCTGCCACAACCTGTAAAAAAGAAACCAATTTATCAGCCTCCCCCCCCCCCTCCACACTCCTTAGCGCAATGTTCCTTTGCACCACATTCTGGTGTTTAGTACCCAACAAGAGGATTGATATTGTGCAAGTTATCACATTCTTGGCACCAAGTGTGGGGCTTATGTATGCAAGCTATGATAGTGATATACTCACCAAACTGTCCAACCAAATAGATAATGAAGGGCTTATACGTGACAGGCGATCACAGAAGTTCTCGGATGTTGTTAAGAGCTTCCTTAAACGTTGTCCCACAATTAACAGCAATTGTGATGCTAACTTTTCCACATCATTCACAGCAGGCAATATCTGAAAAAGAAGAGAAAATTGCATTTAACCCTTCCATTGAGGCTAATATGTTTCCCTGTATTTTAAGAACAACTTAATAATTGATTCTTGAACTAACTGAATGACTATATCTTAATAAAATAATGGAAAATCCAGGCCAGACTGTCAATAATAGGATAGATACAACTCAGCATAAGAACTATTGCTTAGTTACAAATAGGCACATAAAATAGACAAACACATCACACATTTTAAATCTTCAGCCTTGGCCTTCGTCTTATATCAGAGTGATTTGTGTGTGTGTGTGTGTGTGTGTGTGTGTGTGTGTGTGTGTGTGTGTGTGTGTTTGTGTCTTTTTTGGATGAAGGCCATAGCCAAAAATTTTAATTGTGTCAATGTGTTTGTCTATCTTATGAGCATATATGAAGCTCAGAGACCTTTTTTACAGTGAGTTGTAGCTGTTATTTACATTCTTACTTAACACGTGTGTGTCTTTTTTGGATGAAGGTCATGACCAAAAATTTAAATTGTGTCAATGTGTTTGTCTGTCTTATGAGCATACATGCAGCTCAGAGACCTTTTTTACAGGGAGTTGTATCTATTATTTACATTCTTAGTTAACACGTTGGTTGCTGTGTGACTGCTGGCGGCCGCAGCGGGCGTCATTGCGGCAGCCAACGTGTTAATAAATTTAATTATGGCCTAATACACAGTACATGGAAGTGATGAAAGTCATGGGCTACCTCATAATCTTGTGTCGGGCCTCCCCTGGCCCAAAAAACTGCAGCTATTTGGTGTGTCATGACTCAACAATGCGGGGGAATTCCCCTGGAGGAATATTGAGCCATGCTGCCTCTAGAGTTGTTTACAATTGCAAGAGAGTTGCCATTGCAATATTTTGTGCACAGACTGACATCTTGATTGTATTGGGTGATATGAGTGGCCAAATAATTCACTGGAATTGTCTCAAATGTTTTTCCAACAAACAGCAAACAATTGTGGCTGGGTGACTTGGCTCATTGTCATCTGTAAAAATTCCATCATTGTTTGGGAACATGAAGTCCATGAATAGCTAAAAATGGTCACCATGTAGCTGAACATAAATATTTTCAGTCGATGCTTAGACTAGTTCAATTAGACCAGAGGATCCAGCCCATTAAAGGTGAAAACAGCCCACAAATTATGTAGCTTGCTTACAAGGGAATGGTCAGACTTGTCATGTCGAAACCTGTGTTGCTATTTTTATCACTGTGAGTTAACATTGAAGGAAGTCTGTATGCAGACTGTTAGCTGCTGACATGACCTGGAAGTCTGTAATAACTTTTATGAAGTATGACATTATTGTCGCTATGATATACAAACGCCATCTAGGGACAAAGTGGCGTTAGCTATGTGCCACTCTCTTGCACAGCAGTGAGAGAACTGATTCGCCCAGTGAAAGCGATCGTATGATAATTAATAAATATGAAAATAATAAATTCGTTGACAAATGTAGCTGATATGTTATCTATAACATTCTTCCCAAATAGCTATGAAATAGACACAAATACATATACAGTTTAGAACATGTCAAACTTTTATGCCTTGTAATTCCCGCAAAAATGCGAAATATTGATACAGTGTTCAAAACATAGGTATTTTGTACGCCAAGAACACACTGGCAAAGATGACATATGACAGCCATGCAAATCACAGACGTTGTTAGACATCCGTAGACAAAACTCTGCTGGTGTTAGGAATGAATCAGGCCTAATATCAGTATATTTCGAGGTGTGCCAGGCATATTTAATTACATTTTGAAACCTTGGGGAGGAAAACTGATAATGTACTACTGATTGCAACTTGAGAATATTGTCATGGTGATAGACAGGAAACTGCAGTGATTTGCACACAATAATTTTCTCCATTCATTTTCTATAAAATGCCTTCCACTGGCGGAAAAATTCTCTGTCTAACGGTTGAATTACGTTCGTCGTGCCGGGTGAAATCTGAAGTATCTCTACTACTTTGTCAGGGTGAGCTCAAAATACAGCTTTTAATGAATCAGAACTTTTATGACCTGACCATAAATTTAGAAGGAGAAGAATGGAAGAAAAGCATGACGCATGAAAAGTTTAACTTCGAAGTGCGGCGGCCAGAGGAGATGGTTGTACGACTGTGTTGTGTGCCTGTGTGATTGCGTGAATGTTCTATTTTCTGAAAAAGGCCATTGCCAATAGCTGAAAGTATTGTATGTGTGTGTCTTTTGTGTGTGCCTGTTGCAGCTCGTCGCCACGTCTTTGCAGTGAGTTGTAAACTGTCCTTATTACTACATTATTAATTCCAACCTGGACTTTCCATTATTATATTTTGAAATAATTACCAGCAACAAAGTGGTCGAAAGTCTTTTTATAGATTCTTGAGGAATAAAGAAATATAGTATGAATATAAATTAGAGGTCTGTGTCAATTTTATTTTGTTAAATTGAGAATGTCATTATCTGCAGTTTGGTTTTTGTAATTTTTAAGATGTGAACAGTGACTTACTCGCAATAGAAGAGCAGATCTGAATGAAATATTAAAAATATGTGGACTGGAGCATTACAACAAAGCTCATATAGTATGCTCAGATCATTTTGTAGAAACAAGAAATTGCAGGGTCAGGGGTAAGTATTGCTTATAAAGCAGAAAGATATTTTAATGCTTATTCAATGATTTGTCATATTATAGATATTGCATATAATTTTCTTCTCCTCATATCAGTATTTGGCCTGGCTCTGTTCTTCAGTTTTGCCTAATGCAGCAGACAGTTAATTTCAAAGTGAGTCCAAAGAAAAGAAATAAGAGGAAGTGGAGCCACACAAGAACCAGTCGACATTCCCTCTCCAGTGAACAATAGTGTCAGCTCTAAAGTTACAAAAAAACTGCGAAAAATGTTTTTCATTTGTTGCTAAGTATGGAGCACTACAGAAAACAGTGTTGAGATGAAGAGGAGTGATTCTTACTTTAAAAACTGAGTTTTGTAATTCAAAATGCAGGGTAATGAAGTACAACAGCGATATTAGTAGGTGTCATGTTTGTTTCAGAAAACTATATATATGTAGTCCAATTATTTTTATAAGGTGTCATGTGGAAATGTCTGTCACAGTTTGCTGACAGACAAAACTGTTAATTCCACAGCTAAAGTACGATATTTCCTTTAAGCTAAAATTCTCAAGCTATGACTCACTAAATGCTCTCCTACACCCTTTATTTGATGTACAACATCCAAATAAAGTTATCTCATACTCTATTTTACGTAAGGTATTATTTGTAACAGACAACTTCCAGATGATGAAACTGTATTTATCATTTCGAACTGCTATGTTGCGGTGCTGTGGGATGTCTCACACGGAACTAACACATTCTGGATAAAGTTACCGATATTATTTTTATACGCTATTCCCTTTTTCTGATCACAAAGGAATCAAGTAACGTGTGTTATCAGTAATGCCTGACATTTGGTATTTTTGGTACTATGAATCTCAGAATATAGAATTACCTAACAATTTCCAAACATGAATGTCTCATGCAACTACCGTCAAATACCATTCCGCTTTCAGAGTCTATTAATTCCTGACATGCTACAATAACTGCATCAGAAACCTTTTTCCATGAATTAGAGGAGTACTAATGACAGCTCTGCTAACACACCACCTTTTTATACATAGTACACATGCTGCTACTGTGCATCTGTGCATATTGCTACCCCTCATTTTTGTCACCTCAGTATATATATATCACAGGACACGTTTGTTGGTAGCAAACCTGTTCTAAGCACTTTTTCACAAAATACTTCTCAGGACATTAATCTCATGCAGAAGCATGAAAAGATGACTTCAAAATGTAAGCAGCAAGTAAGAATTTTACATCTCAAACATGAACTTGCCAATGGTTGAAATTGTGATGGCATCTTCAGATATATTGTAATTAAAAGTTCTCGTGAGACTTTCAAGTATTTGCCTACAGGAGACTTATGTTTCCTAACCAAGTTTGTCAGTTGTCTTCTCACATATCTGACTCAGGCTTTTAACTAATGCTTCACTGTCTCAACCCCTATGAGTGTGGTGTCACTGTCAATTTAATATTACAGTGTAAGACTGTTTACTGATTAGGTAATGGTATATAAAATTATAGTTACTTCTATGTTTACAATTTTTATCAAAATGAACAACCACGAGACTACTCTGCCTGGAGTGTACTCCCCACTATATCACAAAACAAAAATATCTCCAGAAACATCACTGAAAAGACAACTGTAAACTGTTATGAAGGATACCATGTATATAAACTTCAAACACAACTGCACTCTTTGAAAAACCCAGTACTTCTGACTGCTGCACTTACAGGTTCTATACAGTAACAAAATTATCAGTACTGTTCATCTTGGCTTAAGTGTTGTTGAATGATACTTACTTCTTCTGCCAGTCTATCATAGCCACTGGCATAAAGCTCACATACTTGATGTCTCCGTAAGTCATCACTATACACACCCCAGACAGAAGCAAGATAGTAGCATTTGCTCATCCACTGTACAGCTATGGTGGTATCAAGCTGTACTCCCTGTAATCAAATGCAATTAATTATTTCCAAGATTCAGGGACTCGTAAGTTCATATATAAATAAAATTACAAAATTAATACCTCTTAACTCTTTGTACACAAAAACATACAGTAATTAGAAAACACAGCTTTGACAATTATTTACATCAAATTCTTTGAGTTCTGCTGCATATCTGTATAACAACATAAAAGTTTGGATGAAATTTCTCCGTAGATGGTCGCCTCGCCTAGTTTTCCTGAACACGGCAGCTAGGCGAGCGGCTGGTATCTCTGTAAGGCGATGTTGAACGGTGGCAGTGTGTTGGAGAGTGACCATGTCCAGGATACAGCAATGGGCTTCCCATAAGTCGAAAGGTCATCTGCAGTTGACTGCTGTTGAAAGGTCTGACATGTTTGAAATGACTCTTCCTCAGCAGTGACGGCTCCCTCATCACATATGGGGCTGACATCCATGAACATAATATGGTGCTCGCTTGGTCCAACAGTCCCGGCTGCCATGAACTGTTGTCATTATTCTGTCAGAATATGTCGTACAAGAGAAGCAAAATCATGCTTGTCTTCCACAACGGCCATATGGACAACATTTAGGGAGAAGAGCTTGATACATGTCTTCCATAACGCCATTTATCAGGTGTGAAACTTTATTGGCCTTCATCTTATCTGGGTTAACACTTGACATAGGGCCAAAACACTCTGTATATATGACTGTGTTTACTCACCATGTCGCTGGATCCTGTTCTTCAATTGCTCTTCTGATAGTTGGACTTGCTACTGGTGGTTTCCACACATCTTCTTAAGTTCTGTCTGGAATTTTTCCCAGCTATCAAGCTTGTCCTCATTGTTTTCAAACCACTGCTGAGCTGTGCCATCCAGGTATGCTTGCCAAGCACATAATGTTATCTCACCTATTATACTTGGCGACTCAATCGAGTTCTTTTAGCCATTTATTTGGGTCCCGTCAAGCATCTCCCGAGAACACCGATGGGTGTCTAATGTGCTGCTGGTTTACCGCTGTTTTGGCATCCATGAGTCTTTTGATGACACGGAGCTTCAGTTGGAGGTAGTCAGTATACCGTTTGTATTCCAGTTCTTGTCCGTGTAGGCGACGGATCTTATACGCTGTCCAATCGGAGACACGATGATTCAGATGTATTGCAGGTTACCCTGAACTAGGGACCGCAAGCACAGCAGTCTGTGATGCTAACTACTAGACCACACATACTGTCTGAAGACTCACGGCCACCCTGCATACTCAAGCAGCTAGTTGAAACAGCCGCAGGAACTCCTCTCGAAGAAAGCTGTTCTAAATTATTTCTATATTTTTCTTCCCACCAATTTTGTACTGAAATGAAAGCCAAGCACACTTCGGCACTGATAACACTAATCTAAGATGAAAAGTGAATAGGCCTGTCTTTGTGCACTTGTGCTGCCAAATGACAAACATTAGAGGTAGGTGGAGGGAACTTGTTGCTGACAGTGCCCATTGACAAGCATTGTAAGCCCATGCAAACATCCACTCAAATATTAGCACACCTGGTCTATAAAGTCTGAACTTGTGATCTTCACGGTATTGACTGTAGGTCCTAATTTGTGGATGTGGAGGGACTTCACTTTCTTTTTTTTTCTACAAAGTTGATATATGATTGCAGTTGTTTCCCAAGTGGCTTTTCCTTTGATAGAATGAGCCCAGAATAGGCAGCAGTAAATTATGCATGAGCCAAACCTTACAGGGACAAGAAACATATTGCAAGAAAACGCTTCCAGTATGATGAACTAGTCAAGATTAGTATTTTGTTGAGATCAATACACAGGTGAACCACATGTTGGATCATCAAGTGATGAAGACTGTTAAACATTAAAGTACAAGGTAGTTTGAGTAATTCATTAAGTTGTTGTTGTTGTCTTCAATCCGGAGACTGGTTTGATGCAGCTCTCCACAATACCCTATCCTGAGCAAGCGTCTTCATCTCCACATAAGAACGGCAACATACATCTATCTGAATCTGCTTACTGTATCCATCTCTTGGTCTTCCTCTGCGGTTTTTACCCCACACACTTCCCACCAATGCTACATTCAGAATTCCTTGATGTCTAAGAATGTGCCCTACCAATCTATTCCTTCTTTTAGTCAAGGTATGCCAGAAATTTCTTTTCTCACCAATTCTGTTCAGTACCTCTTCATTAGTTACGCGATCCACCCACCTAATCTTCAGCATTCTTCTGTAGCACCACATTTCAAAAGCCTCAATCCTCTTCCTGTTTATCGCCCATGTTTCACTTCCATACAAGGCAACACTCCATACAAATGCCTTCAGAAAGGACTTCTTTAGGCTTAAATCAATATTTGATGTCAACAAATTTCTCTTTTTCAAGAGCGCTTTTCTACCCATTGCCATTCTGCATTTTATATCCTCTGTACTACGACCATCATTTGTTATTTTACTGCCCAAGTAACAAAACTCATCTACCTCCTTTATTGCTTCATTACCTAATCTAATTCCTTCAGCATCACCTGATTTTCTTAGACTGGACTCCATTAGCTTAGTTTTGCTCTTGTTAATGTTCATCTTATATGCACCTTTCAGCACACTGTCCATTCCGTTCAATTGCTCTTCCAGGTCCATTGCTGTATCTGACAGAATTACTATGTCGTTGGCAAAACGCAATGTTTTTAATTCTTCCCTCTGAACTTTAATTCCTTCACTAAATTTCTCCTTGCTTTCCTTTATAGCTTGCTCAATGTACAAATTGAGTAACATTGGAGAAAGACTACAACCCTGTCTTACATCCCTTTCATGCCTTTACCAAATGGGTAATGTATGGGTGTGTGTGTGTGTGTATTTGTTCACCTTCCTTTCCTTCCCCCAAGGTAAGACTTTCCTCTCCCGGGATTGGAATAGCCCCTTACCCCCTTCCTTAAAACCCTCATCATTTCCTTTTCCCTCTCCTTCCCTTCTGGCTGAAGAAGCAACTGGGTTGCGAAAGCTTGCGTTTGTGTGTGTGTGTGTGTCTGTGTGTGTGTTCATTTATTTATTTGTGATGCTGTCACACCTGTGCTCCTTCGCCTGGTGAGTAATCTTCATATATATATATATATATATATATATATACAAAAATAAGAATAGAAAAGAGATGACTTACCAAAAGGACCGGCTCGTCGATAGAAACAAATAAAATAAATAAATCGCACACAAACACACATACAAGCTTTCGCAGCCTAGCTGCTTTGTCAGGCAGAAGGGAAGGAGAGGGAAAAGGAAATGATGGGGTTTCAAGGGAGTGGATAAGGAGTCATTCCAATCCCGGGACAGGAAAGACTTACCTTGGGGGGAAAAAAAGAGGGTAAACAAAAACACACACACCCACACATTTACACAGACGCAAGTACACTTAGGCAGACACACTGTCTCCCCAAGGTAAGTCTTTCCTGTCCTGGTATTGGAATGACTCCTTATCCACTCCCTTGAAACCCCATCATTTCCTTTTCCCTCTCCTTCCCTTCTGCCTGACGAAGCAGCTAGGCTGCGAAAGCTTGTATGTGTGTGATTTATTTATTTTATTTGTTTCTATCGACGAGCCGGTCCTTTTGGTAAGTCATCTGTTTTCTATTTTTATTTTTGTTTATCCCACCGGGAAAGTTTCCCTCTATAATTATCGTTTCATCAATTTGAATCTAACAATCACGATCGTTTTATATATATATATATATATATATATATATATATATATATATATATATTATAGAAGGAGACCTTCCAGGTAGGAAAATGGTATAAAATAAAGATTTTTGACTTACCTAAAGTACAGGCTGGTCGATAGGAACACTAAACACACACAAAAACACACAACCATTCGAGCTTTCGCCACCAGTGGTGGCTTCTTCGGGAAAAAGAGGGAGGAAGGAGAGGAGAAAGGGAAGGATACGGGTTTTAAGGAAGTGGAAAAGGAGCCATTCCAATCCCAGGAGTGGAAGGACTTACCTTAGGGGACAAAAAGGAAGGTAAACAAATACACACACACTCACACATATCCACATCCAAACACATTTCAATGTTTGGATGTGGATATGTGTGAGTGTGTGTGTATTTGTTTACCTTCCTTTTTGTCCCCTAAGGTAAGTCCTTCCACTCCTGGGATTGGAATGGCTCCTTTTCCACTTCCTTAAAACCCGTATCCTTCCCTTTCTCCTCTCCTTCCTCCCTCTTTTTCCCGAAGAAGCCACCACTGGTGGCGAAAGCTCGAATGGTTGTGTGTTTTTGTGTGTGTTTAGTGTTCCTATCGACCAGCCTATATATATATATATATATATATATATATATATATATATATATATAGATGAAACGAAAATTATAGAGGGAAACTTTCCCGGTGGGATAAACAAAAATAAAAATAGAAAAGAGATGACTTACCAAAAGGACCGGCTCGTCGAGAGAAACAAATAAAATCACACACAAACACACATACAAGCTTTCGCCACCACTGGCAGCTTCTTCAGGAAAAAGAGGAAAAAAGGGGAGGAAAAGGGAAGGATATGGGTTTTAAGGAAGTGGAAAAGGAGTCATTCCAATCCCAGGAGTGGAAGGACTTACCTTGGGGGAAAAAAAGGAAGGTAAACAAATACACACACACTCAGACATATCGAAACGCAAACACACCTAGACAGACATTTGTGAAAAGCTGTCTGTCTAGGTGTGTTTGCGTTTCGATATGTCTGAGTGTGTGTGTATTTGTTTACCTTCCTTTTTTTCCCCTAAGGTAAGTCCTTCCACTCCTGGGATTGGAATGACTCCTTTTCCACTTCCTTAAAACCCATATCCTTCCCTTTTTCCTCTTTTTCCTGAAGAAGCTGCCAGTGGTGGCGAAAGCTTGTATGTGTGTTTGTGTGTGATTTTATTTGTTTCTCTCGACGAGCCGGTCCTTTTGGTAAGTCATCTCTTTTCTATTTTTATTTTTGTTTATCCCACCGGGAAAGTTTCCCCCTCTATATATATATATATATATATATATATATATATATATATATATATATATATATATATTATAGAGGAAAAATTCCTAACAGGAAAAATATACGTAAAAAATAGATAAGTACACTTACCAGGCGAAGGGGCACAGGCAGTAATAGCAACAAATAAACACACAGACACACACACACACACACACACACAAAAATGCTAGCTTTCGCAGCCTAGCTGCTTCATCAGGCAGAAGGGAAGGAGAGGGAAAAGGAAATGATGAGGGTTTTAAGGAAGGGGGTAAGGAGCCATTCCAATCCCGGGACAGGAAAGACTTACCTTGGGGGAAAAAACAGAGTTCTACAGTATGTCTGCCTAAGTGTACTTGTGTCTGTGTAAATGTGTGTGCATTTGTTTACCCTCCATTTTTTCCCCCAAGGTAAGTCTTTCCTGTCCCGGGATTGGAATGGGTCCTTACCCCCTTCCTTAAAACCCTCATCATTTCCTTTTCCCTCTCCTTCCCTTCTGCCTGATGAAGCAGCTTGGCTGCGAAAGCTAGCGTTTGTGTGTGTGTTTATTTGTTGCTATCACTGCCTGTCCCCTTCGCCTGGTAAGTGTACTTCATCTATTTTTTAAGAGATGACTTATCAAAGGGACCGGCTCGTCGATAGAAACAAATAAAATCACACACAAACACACATACAAGCATTCGCCACCACAGGCAGCTTCTTCAGGAAAAAAGAGGAGAAAAGGGAAGGATATGGGTTTTAAGGAAGTGGAAAAGGATTCATTCCAATCCCAGGAGTGGAAGGACTTACCTTAGGGGAAAAAAGGAAGGTAAACAAATACACACACACCCATACATTCACGCAGACGCAAAAACACACCTAGGCAGACATACTATAGAAACCAAAGAAGTTAACAACAGTGAACAGTGACGAGTAAGGATCCAGGAGGTAGAGAAGTGGGGACGGTGGAGAGTTGGTGAAGGAATTGGTTGGTATCTTTGATGTGGGATGGTAGATTCCGGACAATAGGTTGGAGGTGTTGATCAATGAGGACAGATTCTTTCAGTGGGAGCTCAGTAACCAGCCACAGTTGGGCATGCCGGATTATTAGGTCTGTGCATTTTAAGAAGCATGTAGAAGGTAGGTGTGCAGGGTGTCTTTGGAGTGAGAGAGATGGATTCAGGTGCGAGGTTCTGGGAAGGGCCATAAGATTTTATCAGGGATTGAAGGTCATGCTGGACTTTTGGAATGGGATCATCCTGGCATACCTTGTAGGTGGAGGAATCAGACAATTGGTGGAAACCTTCAGCCACATAGTCACTGTGATTTAACAGTACATTGGTGGTACCTTTGTCTGCAGGAAGGATGATTAGGTTGGGATGTTTCTTGGGGTTGTGTAGGTCTCTGGTTTCTTCTGCTGAAAGGTTGGCATTCTTAGGAAGGGATTTAGGAAAGTATGGTGATTCCCGATTGGAGGTGAGGAAATCCTGATCATGGTTGGACGGTGGTATGAACTGGAAGATGCAGGGTTCAATGTCAGGATTAGCTTGGCTTTGGTTGGAGGGATTAGATTAGATTAGATTAGTTATTTGTTCCGTAGATCCATGCTTAGAGGATCCTCGTGGAGGTGGAACATGTCAAGAAACAAAATTTACAAAATGAATAATAGATAATACTAATAATATAAATACAAATACATACACTTATAATATAAATTCAGATACATACATTTTTAATGATTTATTTATTATTATTATTAATTTTTTTACTGATAATATAATAATACTATATTAGTATGAGTGCATGCATCATTTGGTACAATTTAGAAATTCACTAATGGAGTAGAAGGAGTTGGCCACTAGAAAGTCTTTTAGGTTCCTCTTAAACTGATCTTTATTTGTAGCTAAATTTTTATACTTGATGGTAAATTATTGAAAATGTGTGTTCCTGAGTAGTGGACCCCTTTTTGAACTAAAGTAAGTGCTTTTAAGTCCTTGTGTAGATCATTTTTATTTCTAGTATTGTATGTATGAACTGAGCTGTTTGTTGGGAAAAGGGATATATTATTTATGACAAATTTCATTAAGGAATAAATATACTGAGAGGCAATAGTTAATATACCCAGTTCTTTGAAGAGGCTTCTGCAGGACGTCCGTGAATTTACTCCACAAATAATACGTATTACACGTTTTTGGACTCTGAAGACTTTTGACTGACTTGAAGAGTTACCCCAAAATATTATACCATATGACATTAAGGAATGAAAGTAAGCAAAGTATGCAAGCTTTGTTATTTTTATGTCTCCTATGTCTGATAACACTCGTATTGAAAATACAGATTTGTTGAGTCGTTTCGGAAGTTCTGTGGTTTGTTCCTCCCTACTAAATTTATTATCAAGCTGTAATCCCAGGAATTTAATACTGTCAACCTCCTCTATCTGCTCTTCTTCATACTTAATGCATATGCTGTCAGGAAATCTCTTACATGTTCTGAACTGCATGTAGTGCGTCTTTTCAAAGTTTAATGACAATGAGTTGGCTTTAAACCATTTATTAATGCAGAATGAAACTTTCACTCTGCAGCGGAGTGTGCGCTGATATGAAACTTCCTGGCAGATTAAAATTGTGTGCCGGAACCGGGGCTCGAACCTGGGACCTTTGCCTTTCGCGGGCAAGCGCTCTACCACTGAGCTACCCCGACACGACTCAGTGGTAGAGCACTTGCCCGCGAAAGGCAAAGGTCCCAGGTTCGAGTCCCGGTTCCGGCACACAATTTTAATCTGCCAGGAAGTTTCATATCAGCGCACACTCCGCTGCAGAGTGAAAGTTTCATTCTGGAAACATCCCCTAGGCTGTGGCTAAGCCATGTCTCCACCATATCCTTTCTTCCAGGAGTGCTAGTCTTGCAAGTTTCGCAGGAGAACTTCTGTGAAGTTTGGAAAGTAGGAGGCGAGGTACTGGCGGAAGTAAAGTTGTGAGGCGGCATCGTGAGTCGTGTCGGGGTAGCTCAGTGGTAGAGCGCTTGCCCGCGAAAGGCAAAGGTCCCAGGTTCGAGTCCCGGTTCCGGCACACAATTTTAATCTGCCAGGAAGTTTCATTTATTAATGTTCATGAAAATATCATTAGCAGACCTTTCTATCACTATGCTTGACATACTTTTTATTGCAATACTTGTATCATCTGCAAACAAAACGAACTCTGCTTCTGGTAGTGTAACTGATGAGAGATCATTAATGTACAGAAGAAAAAGCAATGGCTCTAAGATGGATCCTTGTGGGACACCAAACGTAATTTCTTCCCAATCCAATGATGAATGTTGGCCTAATTCACTAGTCACTTGCACTGACACCCTTTGTTTCCTGTTAGTGAGATACGACTTGAACCATTTTGCAGAATTTCCCGTGACCCCATAGAATTCTAATTTACTTTTAAAAGGATGTTATGGTTCACACAATCAAATGCCTTTGACGAATCACAGAAAATACCTGCTGCTTGCAATTTATTATCTAATGAATTAAGTAAATTCTCACTGTAAGTGTAAATAGCCTTCTCAATATCGGAACCTTTCATAAATCCAAACTGTGTTCTAGACAATATGCCATTTGTGGTTAAGTGGTTGAGAAGCTGCTTGTACATAACCTTTTCTATACGTTTTGAGAATGCTGGCTAAAGTGAAATAGGTCTGTAGTTTGATGGTCTCTCTTTATCCCCCTTCTTGAAGAGAGGTTTAATATCTGCATATTTTAGCCAATCAGGAAATGTTCCTGTTACAATAGACTGGTTACACAAATAACTTAAGATTGTGCTAAGTTCACAAGAACACGCTTTAATCAACTTTGTTGATATTTCATCGTAACCACTGGAATTCTTTGTTTTTAAAGATTTTATTATGGAAGATATTTCTTGTGGTGAAGTGACTGACATATTCATGTGTGTGAAGTTATTTGTAAATGCTAGTTTCAAATATTCAAGGGCATTATTTACTGACCCAGATGATCCCAAACTATCAGTAACGGATATAAAGTACTTGTTAAATAGATTTGCCACACTATGCCCATCAGTTACTAATGTCTCAGCTACTCTTAATCCTACCTCTTTCACTATATCCCATATTGTTTTATTTGGTTTCCTGATGTTGCTATCTTCTTTTCATAATGCATTTGTTTAGATGCCTGAATAACTTTTTTTAAATATTTTACAGTATTCCTTATATTTAGTTAAATCATCATCATTGCAACTACTCTTGGCTGATAGATACATTTTCCTTTTTGTCATACATGAAATCTTTATTCCTTGTGTAATCCAAGGTTTTATTATAGACTTCTCTTTAATTCACGTTACTTTTAGAGGAAAACAGTTTTCAAACATGATACTAACATTATTAATGAATACATTATATTTTTCATTCCTGCCATTAGCACTATATACATCTTTCCAGTTCATGTCTTTGAGGAGTTTTCTAAAATTTTCAATTTTTGGTGAGTTGTCTACTCTCCTGTATGTACATTTTGCAGTCTTCATAATCTGTTTAGAATCTGTACCTAAAACAAGGAGCTGCATATCATGATCTGACAGGCCATTTATTATTGGTTTTATGATATGATTTTGTTCCTTTGATTTGTCTATAAAATATTATCAATTGCTGTCCTAGAGGTTTTAGTTATCCTAGTTGGAAAGTTTACGGTATGTGTTAGGTTGAAAGACAAAGTTACTGACTACAATAAATTTTTACTGGAGGACTGCATAAGAAAATCTGTATTAAAGTCACCAGCAACCACAATTTCTTTATTTCTTCCTGTTAAATAACCCAATAGAGCTTCTAGATGATTTAGGAATAGATTATAATTTCCTGCAGGTGGGTGGATTGGGCAGGTTTTGCATAGGGCCTTAACAGACAGAAATGACCCAGAAGGCCTAGTCAATAAACAGATTTCCCATGTCATATCTTCACACACCAACAGTACTCCCTCCATCCCTACTAACCAGCCACAAAGGAGTGCCCCCCTTGTCACCCAATACCATCCTGGACTGGAATAACTAAACCATTTCCTATGTCAGGGATTTGACTATCTGTCTACATGCCCTGAAATGAAAGACATCCTACCTAAGATCTTCCCAACCCCCCTCCCCCTCCCAAAAAAAAGTGGTGTTCCATCTCCCACTCAACCTCCACACACCCTACTCCATCCCTATGCCATCCCTAATCCCAACCCCTTACCACTGGGATCATATCCCTGTGGAAGACCCCAATACAAAACCTGCCCAATCCACCCACCCCGCACTTCCTATTCCAGTCCAGTCATAGGCTTCCTATTCCAGTCCCATCATAGGCCACTACCCCACAGAGGCCGGATTATCTGTGAAAGCAGCTACGTAATATACCAACTCTGCTTCAATCTGTGCTCTGTATTTCACATTGGAATGACAACTAACCGACTCTCCATTAAGATTAATGGCCACCGTCAAACTGTGGGCAAGAGCAATATGGACTATCCTGTGGTGCAGCATACAGCGGAGCACAACATCTTGGACTTTAACAGCAGCTTCACCACCCAAGCCATCTGGATCCTCCACCAGATTTTCTGAACTGCGGAGAAGGGAGTTATCCCTACAGCATATCCTATCATCCTGTAACATTCCGGCCTCAACCTCAGATAACCTAACATCCTACATTCCATGTCCCACAATCCCCCTCACATCCTACATTTCCTTCCGATTCATGCCCCTTTCCCTGCTGTGTGCTTCCTGCTTTCAATTTTTTTCTGTTGTACACACACACACACACACACACACACACACACACACACACACTTTTTCATACTGCATCTCATTTTCCGCCTGACATCACCTACGCTCGTTGTATCCCCACCCTTATCTTCCCTTCCCCCCCCCCCCCTCCCGTCGTCCCTTCCTTCTGCTCCCCCCCCCCTCCCATCCCTTCCGCTTGCTGTGTAGTCTGACAGTGTTGGGGAGCCAGAAATGGCTGACGTGTGGATGAGTGTTGTCCGAGTGATTGTGTGGATGAGTGTTCTCTTTCTGAGGAAGGCTGCGGCTGAAAATTTAGAATTGTGTGTGTGTGCGCCCACGTGTGTGTGTGCGCGTGTGTGTGTTATTTGTGTCTGCCAGCATATCAACATTCGTCTTTACAGTCAGTTGTTCACTACCTATATATTAACATTCCTCACCGGACCTTCCATTGTAGTTAAACTTCAGGAATTCACATCCTCCTTCAGATTGGAGAGAGGATGGAGGAGAAATGGGATGGAAAGGAATGGTTACTCACAACGGAAGCCATGAAGTAAGGAAGGACTGAAGTTTGATATGTGGAAGTATGGTTATTAAAAGTACCTAACTGAGGTAAGTACGAGTCAGCCAACTTCTCTCTTTTGAAAACTTTTTTTTTTTTTCAATATAAATACTGAACAGACCTAAATGATGTACCTAAAAAAAGGTATTATTTTAAGTGGAAGAATGTTTTTATCTTGATCAGCAAAAGTTTAGGAAATGAAAACTTATTTTCATATAATAAAACTGAAATTAATGGTCAAACTGCATAGGTTACACTATTTTTGATGTGCATAGGAGGGCAATTGACTAATCCTTTAACTATTGCTTCTTTTTATCCTAATTGCTTCTGCTATCCTACTAATTTTTTTATTACTCTCTCTTTTTGCTATATTCTATTTATAGGTATTAGCAATGTGGACAGCTACAACACTAGAAGAAAGGGTGATCTATACTATTGATGGTTAAATATAACTTTGACAGAGAAGGGGGTAATTTATGCTTCCACAAAAGTCTTTGGTCACTTACCAAAAAAACATCACATGTATTTTTAGTAATATTACAAAATAAGATAATAAAAAGTATAATTAATGTATGTTAACTTCTTCTAAACTGACACGTTTCACATCATTACAATATCTCGTATTCATGATCGATGGAACAAGTATCATGGTAATCTAATCTTTTTTTATTTTAAAATGGGTCTTTTTCCACCCATGTCATCTTTGATGGAATCCAACAGTTGTACAGGCAATGATAAGACTGCAACAAGGAATGTGACACTTCTATTTAAAAACTTTATGAAAGGCTTTGAATCCAAAAATATCTTCCCTGGGTTCTTTAAGCAAGCAAAGTTCAAACTGATATTGAGTGGACTGTAATTAGTTTAATAAAATTAAACTTCAAGCATCAAACCTACCTTGGATGAAGTGGCATCTTCTAGTCCGTCGGCGGGCCGTATCGTCTGCATAGCAGCTGAAATGACCCGCAGGAGGAATTGTGTACGGCTGTTGAGCAACTTTGGATTAGGGGAGTGGCCTGGTAGTTGGGGGTTTGAGCTCATATCTGCAAACATTGCTGCCTGGCTCTGCAATATACAAAAAGTTAATAGGTTTTAATATTTATACAAGCACATTAAGTTTGTACAAATATTTTAAGCACCATTCATGATAAATTCCAAAATAAAAGCTAACCATTAAAGTAACTAATTTTCACTGTATTCTATCACCTCATGATATAACAGACAGGTATTAGTACACAACTGTGAAGGGACATAATACATTGGATTCAATATTCAGCTGCACATAAGTCATTAATTTGTTGAACACACTAATTTCCAAAACTACTTAAATTTTCAAGTGGTTTTCACAGGTAACATATGTTATGAAAGGTGTGTGTGTGTGGGGGGGGGGGGGGGGGCACATCTCCTCCTCCTCCTCCTCCTCCTCTTCCTCGTCAACTACTCGACCAATTTCAATGAAACTTAATACACATATTTCTTTAAAAATAACTGCTGTGAAGTTTACATGAAACAGTTTACATGATAATGATGTCATTAACAATGAAATTTGTGGAAAACTGCCACATAAATTGGCAATTTGTCACATCTCTCCCTAAATATACTGATTTCAATTAAACTCAGTACAAATATTCTTGAACATCAGGAAACAATCACTTTGGAGGTAAAAAGCACCTACAACACGCAGTATAACACTTGGCCACTTACAAAACATTTTACACATAATTCCTATCCTCTATAAAGCTTCTGACAACCCTGACAAAATTATGAAAGGAAAGTATTTTATCTCTTACTAAATTTGCGCTTTTCATGCAGCAAAACTAATCCATTTGGCATGATGTTACAATGTATTACTTCTACACTAGTATTCATGAGACATTTTACAGACAGTATAAAGACGCCACTGAATGTACCTTCGAAATTATATCATAGTACAACACATGATTAATGATATATGATGTCATTACAATAATGTTAATAAAGATCTGTCCCATCATGCATGAACAATTAACTCTGTTCACAATATATTTTGCAGACAACTTCATAATACAGTGGAACTTCAATTTTACATTCCCCAAATTCACGTTTTTTCTGGTGTTATGCCATAAATTTGCAGCTCTCATGATAAAACTGTAAGATCAATGCTAAAAATTCCCCGATTTCACGTTTTTTTCCCCTCTTTTTTACCTCGATTCGTACTCGACGTCTCCCTTCACTTTGATGTTTTTTCCTACTGACATTTGATGTGACTGAACAACTTATGACTGACATAAAAAAACAGACGATCATGCTGCCTTTGTTGGTGGAGTTATGGGGTACATCAAGATCCGCAGTGAATGATACTGGTAGGCTGCCCAGTACTTGTCTAGTGCAACCGAAGACCTTAGTGCTTCCGCCATCTAGTGGTAGAACAAGAAATTAGCAGATGCAGTTCCAAACTCCAGTGCATCACCGCATGTCCACAAAGGGGTTATTCCAGTAAGCTTTAAAACATTACATTTGATTTGAATATTGGCTGAACAATAAATCTCAACAGGACATACAGACATGTAAAACCATTACTCACTTTCAATCAGATTTTATTTTGCAAGTACAGTTTGTAATTCAATGGACAGAATGTTTACAATAACATTATGCATTTTTGACTCTATATATTTTATTTTTTTCTAATTATGTATGGTATCTATTAACAAAAGGGTTGCAAGACGTCGGTGAACCACTGATACAGTAGTAAAATGCCCTTGTATTTGTGGATTGTGCATTTGCAACAGAAAACTACAGTGTGCAGTACCTAACATATTATTATAATTTTTTTCTCAGCAGATCATTTTTTTTAAAATGCCAAACTAATAAAAACAATTACCAACTCAACAATCCACAGATAATGGAGAGCAGAATATGGTATACTGAAGGTTCATTGTTGATACAGTTGTTACATGTGTTTGGGAGAATTGCAAGTGAAAAACCTTGTTTCTATTATATTCACGGACATATACAACACCATATAACAACTTAGTACAGGGTGTGCACAGGCAGTGCGAACACCTGCAAGGTAAACTCATACCTGGTAAGCAATGCACTGGGCGTGGGAGTGCACCTCAGCACTGTTTATGTCATTAACTTGCCCATGGCGAGCTCTGGTGTTTGCCACAGTTTCCCACGGTACACTCTCAAGACCAACACCAGACATATCTTACAGCATTCCTTCCCCCCTGGGGAGGATCGGATGTGAGAGATGTCCGTGGTGATCTCACCTGCCGGGCTCTGACTGAGTTGGCAGGCCGGCACTGGTGTGTAGGGACTGAAGTACTTGGAGCGGAGGCAGTGTCGGTGTCCTTCTCCTGACAACCCATATGGCAGGACAGGTGATTGTGGCTCAGGCTCCATCTCCACCTTAGGCCCAGGACCTGGTGACAGTTGCGCCCAGAAGATAACAGTGTAGCAGTAGGAGATAGATCCAGAATGGGTGGAGACTGTACCGATGACGGTATAGGTTCCCGACAGGAGAAACTTGGTTAAGCCCCTGGCTGAGGCGGGCACTTGCAGGTAGAGGCAGGAACTTCTCTTCGACTTGTGGGCTGGTTAGAGGAGCAGACTGGTGCAGTAGTGTCTGCCGGGTGATGGGTCCCCCAATCTTCCATATGTAGGTGCATCTGGTCACGGAGACGAGCACAAGTGCAGACTTCTGAGCATATGTTGCAGAGACGGCAGCTACGGCATCTGGTGATAATGGCAGGGAACCATCACACCCATACAGACATCCATGATTGGAAATGAGAGGTCAGAGGCATGGACTAATGCCTGTGGCTTGGTTGCAGGAGATGGAGCAGAGTTTGGGGCTGCCAGCCGTGGAGGAGTTCCGTAGGACTCTTGTCGCCTAATGGCATGAACCGATAGGATGAGATAAATTGATCGAGAGCTATACTGATCCACATATTTCTTCAACTGAGTTTTGAAGGTGCGAACAAATCTTTCAGCCTCCCCATTTGATTGTGGATGGAACAAGGGTGCAAGGACATGCCAGATACCTGAGTGTTGCAGGAGACAAACTCATGTGACATGAACTGAGGAGCATTGTGTGACACCAACGTGGTGGGGAGGCCTTCAATCGATAAAAAGCGTGACAGAGCTGCAACAGTGGCTGCTGTTGTAACGCGGCAACGGACAATGTACAGGAACCTAGAGAAGGCATCAATAAGCAGTAACCAACAGGCATTAAGGAAAGGGCTGTCAAAATCAATGTGCAGATGATCTCAGGCCAATGATGGTTGAGGCCACAGGGCAAACATCACTCGAGGGGAGGCTTGATTTTGTGCACAGAGCAAGCATGAGGTAACCATATGAGACACGTCACTGGCCAGACCTGGCCTAAACACATGTTGGGGGGCCAAGGCCTTAGTACGGGATTACCCCCCCCCCCCCCCCCCCCCAGTGATCGGTGTGGAGAGCAGCTTGAGATCATGAATGCGAAGGGCAGATGGAACAACAACCTGAGAAGAGGCCTCCTAAGTATTGAGGAGAAGAACGCTATCCACAACAGAAAAATGGTGTCGGAATGCATAGTAGTCCCTGAGGGATCAGCTGCCTGTGCCAGTAGGGTCTCAAGCCAGCCCTGTAGTACAAAACAGATCACCTTGCGGAGGAGCGCTACCCTTAGCCACCTTGGCACCCATGATTGGAAAACTGTCCACTGTTTCTTGAGTGGCGATGTCAACATGGAAGCACAGTAACTGTTCCTTATCAAATCCTGGATCTGGATCACCTGGAAGACAGGAGAGCACATCTGCATTTGCATGTTTGGATGTAGGGCTGAAGTGTATCGCATAGTTATAGCGAGTTAGGAATAGCACCCAACGCTGAAAAATGGCTTTGTCAGGTAGTGCTATCGAAGGATGAAAGAGGAAAACCAGTTGTTTGTGATTAGTTATGAGATGAAATTTTATGCCATACAGAAAGACATGAAATCACTTCAGAGTGTAGACGATAGCAAGAGCCTCCTTCCCAATATGCATATACCTGGTTTGGGCCAGAGTGAGTATCTTAGAGGCAAAAGTGATTGGCCGCTCAGATCAGTCTGGATATTTATGACCGAGCACTGTCCCGATCCCGTGTTGGGAGGCATCTGTTGCTAAGGCGAGGGGGAGGCCAAGGTTGATAGGTTACGAGGCAGGGCGCCGTTGTTGCAACTCCTTTAACGTGCAAAATGCTTTTTCACATGCCAATGACCAATGAAATGAAGTACCTTTGCACAACAGGTCATGCAGGGGTTTTGCAATAGATGATGCTCCCGGCAAGAATTTATGATAATAAGTGACCTTTCCTAAAAACAAAGGTCCTTGACTGGCATAGGCCGAGGAGAGCCACCATTGGAGAGGGGGGGGGGGGGCTTGCTACCATCACCAGAAAACTAAAACCCAAGGTAAGTGATAGTAGGCTGGAAAAAAAAAGGAGGGGGGGCATTTCTCCAGATTGCACTTCACCCCACCGTCAGCAGTACTGTGAAGAGTGCATGTAAGTTGCGTAAATGTTCGTCAGCTGAGGGGCCGGATACTACTATATGTCAAGATAATTGACACACCCCGGCACCAACAGTGCGGGTTGTTCGAGGAAGCATTGAAAAATCGCCAGAGTGCTGGCCACCCCAAACAGCAACCTCCAATATTGGTACAATCCAAATGGCGTGTTAAGGACCAAGAGATGTTGAGAGTAAGAATCAAGAGGGAATAACAAATATGCATTGGAGAGGTCTGTCTTGGAGAAGGACTGTCCACCCGTCAATTGTTCAAGAAGCTCATTGGAGTGTGGTAATGGATAAGAGTCGATGATAAGATTGTGCATTCACAGATCATTTGAAGTCGGCACAAAGGCGCAACTGTCCCAATGCTTTTTTCACGACGACCATGGGAGTTGCCAATTCACTAAATGGAATGCATTTTACCACCCCAGCTTCCTCCAGGTGGTCCAACTTTACTTTGACTTTTTCACGGAATGTGATTGGAGCCGACCGAGCGTGGCAAAAATGAGTCCTGGCGGAGGGCTAAATGGTGATATCGGCTTAGAAATTATTATACAGCCCAACCCTGCTGATATCAGTGCAAAAAATTCAGTGCATAAAGAGTCTAGTTGCGGATAAGGCACTTGGTCAGAGACAATGTTGACTTCATCAGAAATAGTGAAACCAAAAACCCAATAAGCATCAAGAACAAACAAGTTGTCAGTGTGGGCATTGCTTACAACAAGAAAAGAGTGAGCTTATGAGTGACAGATTTGTATGTAACAGGGGCCGTGAGCCATCCCAGAATCAGGATATTTTATTTATTGTAACTGACCAATTTCCATGTCACCGGTAAGAAAAAGGAGAACCCAGATCCAAATATGTCTGAGTTTAATAAGGTGACAGCCGTGTCTGTCTTCACTTGCATACACAAACTTTTGCGAAAAACCGTGATGTCAATAAAGAGCTTATTGGGTGCAACAGAAATTGCTGAGAGGCAACTGACATTAATGTTGGCATCAGAATCTTGGTTGTTGCAGGTACAAACAGAAGCAATGTGACCTTTCTTATGGCACTGATGACAAGTGGCCCATTGCTTGGGGCAATCAGGTCTATCATGATCAACAAAACAGAAGGGACAAGAAGGAAGCTTTGTTCGGTTGCATGACAGCATTCACCTGGGCTGAGTTTCCGCTGCCTTGAAATGGACTGATTGCCCTGTCCCTATGGCTGTGTGCGGACTGCTGCGACCATGTCATCCCTTTGCAACCCGGTTTGTAACGGAGAAGAAGAAGGGGGCTGAATTTCCGCCACCTCACACCAATCCTCAATTTGGTCACCCATTAGACCTCTAAAGACTGAGCGATATTAAGGATCTCAGAAAGAGAAGGAGAACTCACTCGTGAACCTCAAGATCGGGGGCAAGACGAATAATAGTGTCATGGACCATTTTATCAGCACACGATTCTTTATGCACATCAGTAACAAAATGACAACAATGGCTTAAACCATGGAGTTCCACGGCCCATGCTCTATAGGACTGCTTCCTGCAGTGATAAAACACAACACGGGCAGCTATCACACGAGTCCGTTTGCAGTAGTATTGTTGAAAAATGTCACACATTTGATCGAAAGACAGCAGCGAAAAATCCTGCAAGGGGACGAGTTGGCAAAGGAGCCGATATATATGAGGCGACAATCATGACAGGAATAACACACGACACAAGGTGCCATCAGACCAACCAAAGGCATGAAAATGTTTCTCATAGGCGTCCCACTCTTATATGGACTTGTCTTATGCCAGAAAAGGTGGCAGATAAGTCCGATGGAATGAAACAACCTAAGAGGTGGGCGGAGGGTGGGACCCACTAGACAAGGCTGAAGCTCAGTATAATGTAGACTGAAGGTTGGCTGAGCTTGTGAAAATTCCCAGTTATCGGAAACAGTGTTAAAAAAGATTTGGTAAGTTTTTTTGTCATAAAATACTTTTTATTGTTACTTAAAAAAATTAAGAAAATGTTCAAATGTTTGTCAAGCTTATGAGACTTAACTGCAGGGTCATCAGTCCCTAAACTTACAAACTACATATGAACTACCTTATACTAAAGACGACACAAACATCCATGCCCAAGGGGGGTATTTGAACCCCCAACCGTAGCGGCTGTGCAGACTGTGACTGGCACGCCAATGACCGCTCTGCGACTGCACTTGGCTATCCTGCTTAACTACGTGACACAGGGCCAACACACTCTTTATATACAACTGTGTTGACTCACCATCTCGCTGGGCCCTGTTCTCCAATTGCTCTTCTGATAATCGGACTTGCCGCTGCTGGTCTCAAAATGTCTTCTTAAGTCCTGTCTGGAATTTTTCCCAGCAATCGAGCTTGTCCTCATTATTTGCAAACCATTGCTGGGCCGTCATGTCCAGGTAGAAATATATGTTTGCCAAGCACATAATGTGATCCCACCTACTACACTTGGCGACTTGGTCGAATCCTTTCAGCCATTTATTTGGGTCCTGTCCAGAGTCTCCTGAGAACACCAATGGGTGTCTGAAGTGCAGCTGGATTACCGGTGTTTTGGCATCCATGGTTCTTTTGACGACATGGTCCTTTGGACGGAGATAATCAGTATACCCTTTGTATTCCTGTTCTTGTCCATGTAAGTGACGACTCTTACGCTGCCTAATCAGAGCCATGATGATTCAGATGTATTGCAGGTTACCCAGCACCTCCAACAGAAAGTGTCAGTTGAAAAGTGCTGATGGTCCGGAATTCGAAGGCTGGTTGGTTATAGAGCACAATACTTTATACTTATAACATGTTTATTGCGAACACAAGTGTACACTTAGTACAGACTGACTCCTGCTTGGAGTCTTCCACTATTTATACAGAGAAAGAATTTTCTGGAACTTATAAGTACATCAAACATAAGAAACATGTAGAACATTCTAGAAATAGTAAATACAAATCAATAAATTTTCTTCTGCCTGTGGCGGGATTTGAACTAGGGACCACAAGCACAGTGATCTGAGATGCCAACCAATGCACCACGCAAGCTGCCGGAAGACTCGCAGCAATATTATTGTTAACTTTTCCAGTTGTTAGCCTAGAAGATGAATGTTTATCTGACCATGAATCATTACTGTTAACACTACACAACAAACTGACAAGTCAAAGCAATAACACTAGACCTACTCATGAAGAAGATATAGTGACTTGGGCAAGAGGTCAAAAACATAAATGTTTGAACCTATGTATTGAAAGACAGAGTTAGGTAAAGTGGGATTTTTTGTATGAAACAAAGATGGAATCAAGTAATGTTGAAAATATGTTTGTTAGGTTCTTTAGGCAATATATTGAGTTGCAGTACACTTATTCACCATTAAGAAAGAAAAATTTTAAAAGCAGTCCCAAAAGAAAATTAAGAAACTGGTATAGTAGTGAACATCAAAAAACAATGGAACAGAGAATTATATATAAAAATAACTGTCAGAGTGACCCTGTGTAAGCTGAGGTAGTTTACAAGTCTTCTCTGAAATGCAAAAAATTAACCTTATAAAGCTAAGCTTCAGCAGGCAAAAAGGCTAGCATATGAGAATTATATTGGAACTGCTCCAAATAAGTGCAAGACGGCATGTCAGATTATCACATAAGAACATTCCCCTACTCACACACACAAAAAGTTTCATTCGAACCAGACCTGCTGAATGAGTTCTTTGTTTCTTCAGTGAAAGAAAGTGGAAACACAATCAATTCAATGAACACTTCAGCTAGTGAATTACTTGGCAAACTGTTGCCAGTGAAACAGTCTTTTCAATGGAAATCGATCACACCCAATGAAGTAAGAATGGCAGTGACCCCCAATGAAATAAGAATGGCAGTGAAGAAATTCTCCAACTCTAAAACCATGGATAATTTCTGGGTATCTAACTACATTGTCAAGAAAACCATTCACCTGATGTGTGAGCCTTTAGCAATCATCCTTAGCAAATGCCTAGAGTTTGGAATTTTCCCAGATTCACTAAAAATATCAAAAGACATACCAATCTTTAAAAAAGGAGATAAAAACCTCCCCCAAAATTATAAGCCAGTTTCCACAGTGCTAATAATGTCTAAAATATTTGAGACTCTTATGTATAATCAATTGAGTAGTTATTTTGAAGAAAATAACCTCCTTGCAAACCATCAGTTGGGGTACAGATGAGGTAAAAACACAACTTTGGCAGTACTTAACATTGTTAGCCAGACAACCACTGCTTTTGAAAATAATAATAATAAGGCCTCACTCATTCTTCATGACTTAAGTAAAGTCTTTGATTGTATACCTTTTGGAATATTGGTGGATAAGCTTAATTTTTTTTTTTTTTTTTTTTTTTTTTTTTTTTACTATGGGACTTAACTACGGGGTCATCAGTCCCTAAACTTACAAACTACTTACGAACTAGGACGGCACAAATATCCATGCCCGCGGGGGGATTCGAACCCCCGACCGTAGTGGCCGTGAAGACCGTGACTGGAGCGCCTTAGTCCCCTCGGCCACCGCTTAAATTTTATGGGATATCTAAAACATCTATTAAAGTAATAGCTTCACATTTAAACAATAGGAAATAGTATGTATCAGTGAGAAACAGACATACTCTGATGAAAATTGTAGACACAGGGGTACCACAAGGATCGGTCCTGGGACCATTCTTTTTCATAGTAGCAATAAATGACTTACATCAACATGTTCCGCAACCTGTAATTAGCTATGCTGGTGATACCACAATAATTATATGCCATCAAGACATATCAGAATTACAAGAAAGGTCACAAGAATCATTAGATGAGGCAGTACAATGGTTCTCCTCTAATAAAATCCAGCCAAGACCCAGCAAATTCTGATAGGCCTATCTAATGATGTTGAAAATAGAACAGTCAAACTTTTGGGATTTAATATTGCCTCCAAACTAACCTGGGTAGATCACATCAATTCTATCTGCAAAAAAATATTCAGAGCGTCATACCTAAGTGGAAACTAAGAGACTTAGTCACATCTGACTCTCAGCATCATTCATTAAACAAAATATAAATGAATTTCAAATAAGAGGAGACATACACTATCACAACACTAGGGGAAAAATTAAATTAGATGTTCCAAACACAGAACTGGTGAAAACAGCCCACTTACCTATAGTCAGCCCTATAAAAATATTTAACAAATTACCACCATCTGCAGTTGCAATGCCTTTGAAACTATTTAAAAGAAAACTGTACCGCTGGTTGACTGACAATCAATTTTACAATATACCAGAGTTTTTTTATGTTCAAAACATGAATATAGTTTAAGGTAGCCATAACAAGATTGTGAATATACAATTAAAGATTTGTAATTATGTATAAATGTATGTCTTCACATAATGGTAAATTATGTAGCCTATTCCGTATTAATTATGGTCAATGGCAAATGAAGTTGAATGAATAAAGATCAATGAAAAAAATTGGAAACCCAAGTATTGAAAAGATAAACACAATATTTCAACAATTTTGACAAGTTGCTGCCTTAAGATATTTGGCCAACTGAGCATCCTTCTCAGACCGCCCCAAACCTCCATATGTTGCAATATCTGAATTTTAAATATTGTTGAAATGAGATAGAATGGCTGGCCAGTACTTACCATTGTGCTGTACCGCTGATAGTAACACAAAATGAAAAAACAGAAAAAAGGGATAAAGGGACAAGCTTTCGGAACAGAGTTCCTTCGTCAGGTGGGAGAGAAGGGAACTCTGTTCCGAAAGCTTGTCCCTTTATCCCTTTTTTCTGTTTTTTTCATTTTGTGTTACTATCGGCGGTACAGCACAATGGTAAGTACTGGCCAGCCATTCTATCTCATTTCAACAATATTTATTATCTCTGAGGAGAATTTTCATCATTAATCGAATATCTGAATTTTATCACATATCATCATATCTTATATTTACAACAAAGGAATGACAACCAGAATTTAATAATTTTTTGCAAGATATAATTTGCAGCAAAAAGGTTTAAATACTGCAACACAGTTCAATATTTGTCTTTGCCATTTTCATTTCAGGAGGGAAATATACAGCAATATCACTAATTTTCTGTGTTTGTTCTTTAAGAGAGAGAGAGAGAGAGAGAGAGAGAGAGAGAGAGAGAGAGAGAGAGAGCACACTTACCATTGTGTCAAAAAGTGTTGCAATTGGTCGTGGCAACCTCATACTGAATGCAATCATCATCTGGAGTGCTGTTGCTAGCTGCCGGTGTAAGTGTACAAGATCAAAATTTGCCAATGACTGAGAGAGAGCAAGTTGAGCCAGTGCAGGGGGACCAGCATCAGAGTGCCAAAGCTCTTCACTTCTTAACATACTCAGAGGACATGAAGTGCCTGTACTACCAGTAACTGCCTGTAACAATCACCATAACCATAACCATTTGAGTTATTGAAAGCAACTGTCTATCATACCACTAGGTATTCAACTATATTTTGAGAAGGATAGGTTGCTACTCACCATAGAGAAGTCTCCATGAACCCTAGAAAGGCACATAGAACAGATAATGTGTCTCTTTATGCGGGTATTCGAGATGTCTTTGTGATGAGTAGCAAGTATCCTTCTCAAAAATATTGTTGAATCCTTCCCGGATATACCACTAGATATTTTATACCAATATAAATGATGATTTCTCTTAAATAACAATATTTATGTATGAAGTATTGCATAATCTTTTCAACATACATGGATCACACCATCTTCAAAAATATTTTAATTGCATCACAGATGATGCAAATACTACTACAATAGTAATTATTTATGCTAATTTATTACTTAATTATAAGTAATGGGATTGGGTACTACAGTAAAACCACACTCCTGGCCATTAAAGTTGCTACACCATGAAGATGATGTGCTACAGAGCTTTTCAGAGCATTCACACAAGATTGGTGCCGTTGGCAACATCTACAATATGCTGACATGAGGAAAGTTTCCATTCGATTTCTTATAAACAAAAAACAGTTGACTGGCGTTGCCTGGTGAAAAGTAGTTGTGATGCTTCATGTAAGGAAGAAGAAATGCGTATCATCACGTTTCCGACTTTGTAAAAGGTTGGATTGTAGCCTATTGCGATTTCTGTTTATGGTACCGCGACATTACTGCTCGCGTTGGTAGTGATCCAATGACTGTTAGCAGAATATGGAATCGGTGGGTTCAGGAGGGCAATACGGAACGCCGTGATGGATCCCAACGGCATCATATCACTAGCAGTCAAGATGACAGGCATCTTATCTGCATGGCTGTAACTGATTGTCCAGCCACCACTCGATCCCTGAGTCAATAGATGGGGACGTTTGCAGGACAACAAGCATCTGCACTAACAGTTCAACGACATTTGCAGCAGCATGGACTATCAGCTCAGAGACCATGGCTGCGGTTACCCTTGACGCTTGATCACAGACAGGAGCGCCTGCGATGGTGTACGCAACAACTAACCTGGGTACACGAATGGCAAAAGTCATTTTTTCGGATGAATCCAGGTTCTGTTTACTGCATCGTCATAGTCGCATCCGTGTTTGGCGACAACGCAGTGAACCAACATTGGAAGCGTGTATTCGTAATTGCCATACTGGCGTATCACCCGGCGTGATGGTATGGGGTGCTATTGGTTACACGTCTTGGTCACCTCTTGTTTCCATAGACGGCACTTTGAACAGTGGCCGTTACATTTCAGATCTGTTATGACCCATGGCTCTACCCTTCATGAGATCCCTGCGAAACCCTACATTTCAACAGGATAATGTACGACCGCATGTTGCAATTGACACATTTAGGAAGTTTCATTATTATTACTATTATTATTATCATTATTATTATTATTATTATTATTATTATTATTACTACTACTTTAGGTACTCCAAGACAATTTGTTTGCATAATTTTATAATTCATATAAAGAAGGTATTATCAATGTTTAATTATCACGATCATTTGACAACAATTTATCATCTTTCTATATTGCTGTTTCTGGGCTTTACGAAAAATTTTCATGTTCATTAACATTGGAAAATCCGATAGGAAAATCAATAATGGAGGATAGGTAACAACTCACTGTAAAGAGGTTCGCTGAGCTGCTGACATCCACGAAAATAGATAATCACATTCACACAACTTAAATTTTTGGCCATGGCCTTCACCAGAAAAAGAAACACAGACATTCACGCAAGTTGTGTGAATGTGATTATCTATTTTCGTGTCTGTATGCTGCTCAGAAAGGTGAGTTGTTACCTATCCTCAATTATTAATATTTTATGTTCATTTTTTTTTAAATCACATTTCTTAAAATTTGTCTTTGAAGTCAGCACTGAATTGACAGCCACTGATCATTTAATGCCAATTTAAATTATGGGTTTACTTAAATCATAAAAATGGTGCTCAATACTGGCAACTTATTTTGTTTGTTCAATATTCTAGTACCTGTATGAGAGACATAGTACTTCTTGATTGTTGGGCCTGCAGTGAAATCTGCCTTTAAACGATACTCTAAGTAATTTTCCAATATCACTGGTTACAATTTTATTACTAATTCACAACAGATATTTGGATAGTTACCAATTTCCAAGTTAATCTACACTGTCCTGACATCTTTTGTCACTGATAAATTTGTATTTCACGAAGTTCTAATATTATGCCCGTTTCTGTGTTGCTAACATTTTATACAGCCTAAAACTTTTAATATTTTATTTTACACAATTTAGTGACAGTTGCACCTAAAAACTAGCAAAGAAAAATGTTCTTGCCTCAAAAGCATGTTTTTAGAATAATGAGTGGTGTATACTCTAGATCCAGTTGTAAAAACCTTTTTTGGAAACTAAAAATTCTTACTGTTACTTTCCAATATATAGATATTCTCTTGTATGTTTCATTAGTTTTATATATTTTAAAAAATGAATATTGTGGGATGATACTAGGAGATAGCATGATTTTCAAAATGATTACAAAACCTGACTTTGGGCCAAAAGAGCGTGGAGTAGTTTTTAATGCTCTTACACCAGATATTAAAAGTAAGTTTGAGAATGACTATATGTTTAGAGAGCATCTGATAAAATTCTTACTGGAAAAGACATTTTACAGTTTGGAAGAGTTTGTGGCATCCCGTGAATCGATATTACACACGGGAGTCAAAAGTAACCTCTTTGGTCAATGTATGCGATCGCTGCCTCAACAGCGAGACAGTTAGTGCTTCCTTGTACGCCAAAGTGTAAACGTTTTTGTTAGTTGTAGTACATTAATAAAGGGATTTTCTGCCAGCATTTTTGTGTGTTATTATATGGTAGTGTTGGTAGCAACCACACTGGTGACCACATCGTCAACCACGTAACGCGTGAACAACTTCGTTTTTTCGTGCTTATTGTTGTGGAACTGCATCCAAGAAAAATAACATTATGGTCTAACAATGGCTTTCAGCAGTGGTCAAATTACACTGGATCCCCACGATCCTTTGCAATTTTCGGCACAGAATGAACCACTTTTTAAATTTGAGGGCGATTTAAGGAACAACTCCAAGCGCTCACTTCTTTCAACCGTGCCACCCAGTGTTTTCTAACAACTTCGGCACCGTATGCTCCTGCCGCTATGTTGCCCAAGGACACAAGTCTTTTAACACAAGTTCTTGGATTCCTATAAATGTGATGCCATATCGGTCTGCCTGTGCCTGTGACAAACAGTTCAGTGTGCATGTTGTACCCAGCGTCCCAATGCCACACGGCTGTCCCTCCACAGTTGTTTACACGTCCATTTTCCGATCCGTGCACAACGCCCATCGTCTCAATCACGGCGCTGACTGCTGTGGCATCCGCATCATGCTTGCCCACACGTGTTCCTCAGTTCAGTCCGGGGTGTGCACCACCGTACAACCTGCACTCTACAATCAGCATCACTACCGCGATGCCATGTGCTTAGTGTTGTACAACCCACACAGGACGCTTGGCATCACTGCTGTGATGCCTCCCACGCGCCTGCCATATCACGTGACACTGCATTCGCACTGCTGTACAAACCACTAATTACGCCCAGTCTCGTGATCAGCGCCCCTAGGCAGGACCTCAGTTGGACACAACTCCTTACCACTCGCGTTTCCTGAAGCTGCCACCACTGGAGAAATCCAATCTTATAACATGATTTGCATTGGTGGAATCTATCTTCGAGTTACACAATGTCATGAGCGAGGAAGCTCTATTCTTTTGTTTAGACACACACCTCCATGAGCAGATGGACTTGGCCAGTGATATCATCCTGTCACCTCCACCTGTACCGAAGTTCCGCAGTGTGGGAGGACTCGAACCTGCATGGCGAGCAACCGCACGCTCCGCAGTGAGGTGCTTTAGAACGCTCGGCTACTCCACCGCGGCTCATCACGCTCCTCCTCAATGATGTTTCCATGGATAGTTTGCACCTGTAAAGTCACAGTATAGTGTACAAGATGATCTTTTATCAACTGCTTCTGAGTGCACTCTCCTCTCCACGAAACTGGCTACTGTTATTAGTGACAGCGCTTGTGTCCGCATTGAGTGCGACATTTTACGACACGACAATGATGTTACGCGTCGCTGAGTCGATGACATTTCCAGCTCACTGGCGAGCTATCGCGTGAGGGCGACCACACTTGCAGCAGCCTCAGAGTGTACCGCCACACAGACCGTCTCTGCCGCTGACACTCTCATCGCCACAGAGGTTAGTGATTCGCAAATATAGAGTGTGACAAACTATATGCTCGAAATATGACCAAGGGCCACCCCGGTGCACCACAAGATAAGACGCTTATCTGCACATAAACTGCAGGAGCTTTTATTAGACAGTGGGATATTGCATCCTTCCCACAGTAACTGGTCGTCCCCCATTCATTTGGCAAAAAAGAAATACAGCACTTACTGATTGTGTTGTGACTACCGCAAGCTAAACGCCAGAAAAATTATTGGCAATTACCCAATACCCCACATTTAAGATTTCACACAACAGATTCATGGCACTAAAGTTTTCTCAGTAGTTCACTGTCATAAAACAACATAAGACAACAGTGTCCTTATTAATAACGACAAGTCTTAACTGTGCAAAGAAACTGTCACTTTCCTTGGACATGAGGTTTTAGAGCAAGCCGTGTGCCCCACCTCAGATCGCATTTCACTTATATTGCAACTCCCACTTCCATAGACACATAAAGAGCTGTGCTGCTTCCTGGGAATGATTAATTTTTTCAGGCGCCACATTCCTCATGTGGCTTCTCTAAAAGCACCGTTAACTGATGCACTAGCAGGCAACAACAAGTCAGGCGACCGCAAGGTCCTTTGGACAGACGATAAGACTGCCGTGTTCGACCTTTTAAAGACAGCGGTCGCTTGTGCAGTCACGTTGGCACATCCCATTCTGGATGCTAAAATTTCAATTACCACAGATGCTTGTCAGCGACTATTCTGAGCCATTAAGTATCTTCTAAAAAAAATTAATGCCCTGTTTCCAACGCTATACGTAACCCATCAGATGATATCCCTCCTTGGCGCTGGCAGCATTTAGACTTTATTTCACAATTTACAACTGACGTAAGATATATCCATGGAGCAGATTATATGTTGCGCATCAGCACTATCTTGGCACCCATGGATTTTGACAGTTGTGCGGCTTCAGCAGACAGACGATGAAATACAAGAGTAACTCTGCTCTCTGAACATGTCACTGCGCATTGAACCATGCTCCCTACCGGCTCAGACATGCCAGTCCTTTGTGACATTTCCACTGGTGTGGCACAGCTCCTGGTTCCTTTGACGATACACGCAGACATTTTCTGTTTTCTTCAAGGCCTTTCCCACCCTGGTGTTAAGCTGACCTTAACGTTTGGTTTGGCCGAATATGCGCCGCGACTGCCAGCCATCTCAGGCATGCTTATCATGCCAGCACAGTAAAGTCAACAAGCACATGCAACCTCCACAAGGAAGTTTTGAAACCCCCACAGGCTGTTTTAAACATATTCATTTGGATCTTGTTGGTCCCCTTCCCATTTCGGATAGGTTTCATTATATACTATCAATTATCAACCATTCTACTCAATGGTCGAAACAGTCCCACTCAAATACATTTCCGCAGCAACTGCCGCGCGTACTTCCATTGACGTGTGGGTACTGTGGTTCGGCTGTCTGTCCCCACTTACTATTGATCAGGGGTGACAGTTCGAATCGGCACTTTTCAATAACTTGTGCGATCTGTGCAGCACTAATAGATTCTGTATGACAGCCTACCACCCACAGAGCAACGGGCTTGTCAAGAGACGGCATCGCACCCTCAAAACGGCCCTCACTTGTCAAGGCAGAACTGGACCAACACCCTTCTGTGGGTTCGTCTCGGCATCCGCATTGCATACCTCCCTGGCTGAGGTAGTTTATGAAAAACCATTTGTACTTCCTGCAGATTTCGTCGCCACACTAACAACCCTTCACAAACCGATTTGCCAATGCTTGTTGAAAGAGTATGGGCACATATCACGCACACGGGGGTGGTAGGAAAATTATACAACCCATCCCACTGCTGTACAGATAAGATGGGTTGGAGACATTATCAGGATGGAAGGCAAAGCGGTGAAGGCTTGTGGGCGCCCTAGGAAAGGGTGGCTGATTGGCAAATAAAAGATAGGCTTCAAATTAATATTTGGTATATTCTAAAGTATGGAATACATGGCGGGACTTGCCCTGGTGTTGGATGTAATGAATGAGAGCCAGTCTAAGTTAGCGGCTTAGAAAATGGAATAGGTTACGGTAATGGTTCACACAGTTGGTGGCTGATACCGAACAACCGCTAGGCGGGAGTGGACGGCATGTGGACGTTCGCCCTGCACAGACGCTGAGCCTCTGGAGTGCGTCTGTTCTGTATGAGAACTAAGAAAGAAGAAACTGATTCTCGCACCTCTGAGTCCTGCAGCAGTAGCACACATGATCAAACGTGGGTGTCTGCTATTGGCTCCATGGTAGCATGGAAACTGCAGTAGTTTCAGCACAGACGCCAGAAGGATGGCGTGATTGTAGAATCAACAGTCAGTACTGGTTGTGTCTGGCTCTGCCCTGCAAGGTGGACAGCCTTGGTCATGTTGTCAAGGCGTATGTTGGAGTGGAAGAACACTTGTAAAACTTAGGTGAAGTTTTTAAATAAAATTTTTGAATTATTTCCATAACCTATTTTAGACTGGCTGGTCATCCTGTACAGGGGTACCCCTGCCACATGCCCATTGTACACCGCATGTGTTTGTACCCGAAGCGCTGGAGGACTGTGTAATGCTGCGTGACAACACTGTGCACTCCCACTACAGCCGCCTTACTCCGGCCCGCACCACATCCTAAGCAGATACAAGAACACATTTGACATTTCACTTCATGCACGCGTGATTATGGTCTCCATCAACTGGCTGAAACCCGCACGGATGCTTTCCCCTGCATGTGACATCACGCAGGTAGGAAATAATAATGCAGAAAATCCCCCAACTAGTGATTTTACACCGTGTGATGATCTTTCGCCTACACACGGTGTTCCTGCGTGTGACAACAGCCTACCGAGTGTCGAGCATCCGTGTGATGACCAAGTTTTAGGCAGTGATCAGACAGACTCCGCTCCCTGCAGACACTTCCCGGTGCAACTCATGTCGCACCAGGCAACTCGTCAATGTTCGAAGGTTTTTCCCTGACTCTCAACTTCGATGCCTTCCAGCACAGCGTCACACCGATGACAATGCACCTCTCCGATTCCCACGCTCCCGCCGCAGATGCCTACGTCACACACGCTGTGGACGTCTCCACCTACCCACAGGACAACGTGACTGTCCAGCTGCAGCTGCAGCTGCAGCCCTGTTTCGACGACCTCTCCACTCCTGTAAACATCACCTTAATCAAACACCTCGCCTTACCCTCTTCTGCCGACTCTTCAAAGATCACAGCATCTTTAAGCGTGTCAGGTGTCTTACAGCTGTCATTCCTCTGCTGTTCCGATCTCCCGTGCCCCCTCCATCGCCCAAGCTAGTTGGGGGACTACATATCATCTTCCCCACCTCACACCTCTCCACTGGGACGGTACTCACGACACTCTACACCACCTGCATCATCGCACACACTGGAAGGGCATGACCTCCTTGCCCCACAACCTGTGCTGACAGCCCCGACATGTCACGCCGCCATGGCCACACCCCCCTCGGCAACCGTGCCACATTGCGAGGCCTCACTACGACGCGTGCTCCATGCCCCTCACTGGACTACGGGCCAGCACCATGCGACAACACACCGACAGCATCAATTCCGACACCTCCCCCATGCTCCACGCTCCCAGTGGGTATGGTCTGTGGCATACCATGAATCGATATTATACACGAGAGCCAAAAGTAACCACTTTGGTCAAGGTACAAGACCGCTGCCTCAGCAGCAAGACAGTTAGTGCTTCTCTGTACGCCAAAGTGTAAATGTCTCTGTTGGTTGTCGTACATTAATAAAGTGATTTTCTGCCAGCTTTTTTGTGTTATTATATGGTAGTGTTGGTAGAAACCACAAATTTTTAGTCACAATGAAAACACCACCTAGGACAGTGGATTAGCAAGTTTGATTGTGATACAGAGTAAGTTTCTATTTATTTTTTCTTACATTTTCTAATGTTGGTGAAATCTGTCTTTCCTACCACATAAGTGTAATGCAAATGTGGTGTAGTATTTCTTTTGTATGACTGATTGTTTACTGACACACTACAGCTTTGTGAGCTCATCATGCTTCTATTAATGGAGTAAGAAATAAATATGAATGTGTAAGTATAATACATACATGGTGCAAATGTCACCTAATTGCATAAAATAAAATACCATATTTTTTAACATCAAAATAAAAGTGGAGAATTTCTGTACATCAAAATACTACATCAAGCTGCATAAAGACCTATCTACACAGAAGCAAGACATAATATAAAAACTTCATGAAAAATTCTTGAAATATATATGAAACACTGACACCAGATGTTATATATAAATCAGAAAAACATAGACAAACTTGAAAATTGCAAATTGTCAAAACAGCTGTAGTGAATGGCTAATAAAATTATAAGATGTGATACTGGAACTCCATTTACAAACATAATACTATTTCTGTAGATACATACAGATAGTATCAATGACCTCTACTTCTGATGATTTGCACAGGTACTTTCAATAACTTTCAATTGTCAGTGATAATTCCTGACTCACTTCTAACTATCAAAAATAAGCGAGACATACACTCTCTCCTTGTAATGTCACCTTTACTTTGAAACATATCTAGACTGATTATGTAAAAATAAACACAAACATCTCATGAAAAAAGTGAGAATAGCGTCAGATAATGATAGTTTCTACTCACATCCATGAAAAGATTCAAGAAGTCGGAACATGTTCCAAGGAATTCTGTCATATGAATGTCTGATATTCCAACATCCTGATAACAACTTGCTTCCTTTGGAATTTTTCCTGCTTTGTGTATCAACTTAGCAGCAGCCTCAAATCTCTGTTTCAGATGCATTGACCATATTAGGCTGCAAATACCTTCAGAAAGGCATTATAAAAATAATTAAAAGACTAGCTAAACATGTTTATAAACTAACAAGATACACAATTGAAAATATTTCATGTAATGTAAAAACAGTTCCATGAAATCCTTACCATGTTTCATGTGGACGGATGGGATAATATTCAGGCAATGGATTGCTGAATGAAGTGCTACCATGTTATCAGGATTATGTTGCCAATGTAGAATGTACTCCCAACAAATATTGGCTAATAATATACTTGATGACAAACTGTATGGGAAATGGTGTTTTAAGATTGCCAGGAATTCTGCAAACAATGAGATTATGAAATAAGAGAGAATGTTAATGCAAAACAATAAAGCAGAAACAGCAATGCTTAGCTTACCTCATGCAAATCTCCACACTAACACATATAATACACATTAATGGGAAAAAAAGAAAGGGGGGGGGGGGAACTGATGGGATGCTGAAAATTCACAATGCCAGTGCCTCTAAAGATACAAACATTAACAAAGATATAAGGTAATTTATTAAAATATAACAAAGGAAACCCAGGTTGGAATATCAATGATGTCATGAGGATAGGTTGAAAGCCACTGTTAAGATAATTGCTAAGCTGCAGAAAATTACACTCACAAGAATAAATAAGTGTGATTGTCTTTTCAACATGCTTATCAGTGCCCCAGGGATTGTATTTGTATTTAACAGTAAGAGGATCAGCATTTGAGAAATACCTAGCCAAAATGTTACCGCACTTTTTTGTTGTTGTTAAAAATGGATTGCAGGATAGAATATATCATAAAAGTGTTATTTATTTTCCCAAGCAAAGAAACTAAATTGGTATCTTGTTTATTACTTGTACTGTATATAGAGCAGTAGTGGTTCCAAGACTGTATTTGGGTAAATTGCAACCTATCTTCATTACATTCAAAATATGAAAATACTTATTCAAATAATTTGCTGATCTGCATTAATCTTTGTATTCGCCTCCGTAGATGAGGTTGTTTATGCAAACTAGTGTGGTGGAGGGAGCAGAATTTTGTCTTGGTTGCAGGCCAATGTTTCACTATCAGTATTCAACTGCGAAGTTTCTACATTCAATTAATGCCAAGTCCAAGCTTTAATACAAAGCTGCCTTGTGAATTAATTGTTCTCTGATGAATGTGTATAAGTATCTCTTTCCCGAAGATGGCTTTTTGGATGAAACATCAAATATGAAATCATCTTCATATCATGAATTTTGGCAATTTAACATCATCTTCACAGTGAGTAGCAATCTATCCTCTCCAATGAGAATTTAAAATCAGTGGCTACTTTTTTTAATTTTATATTCATCCATAACAACACAAAAAGAACACTGTATCACACAAGCACACATAATGGTCATTCAAAAGAAAAAGACGTGTACCTGACTCCTGTGTCAGAGGAGAAAAATCACCAAAATATTGCCCTGGCTGACAATACAAAATTCCTGCAGTTCCAAACACTGACACTGCATGAGACTCCTGTTTATAGAACTATAGTTGAAGGTAAGGAGAGGTAAGGAGATTAAAGAAAGTGTGTATGAGAGCACTTTCTTTAAATTATAGCACTATAAGTATTTTTCGGTTATTCTGACCTTTTTATGTCAGAACATCAATGTAAGTACTTCAGACAGGCTGTAAGATAATCAAGTGGATTTTTGTTGGTAATTGCCTAAAATGTAATGGCACTGACCTAGACTCTTCATGCTCCATTGGACATTGCTAATTTGTCTACCAAAACCCTTACCCTGCATCCTTACCTCCTCTTCCCAGTCCCAAATGCACTCACTATCAATGCAACACTTGTGACACAGTGGCCAAAAAAAAGAAGGCGGTTATGTGTGCAGTCTGTTTCTGATGAAGTCAGTGGCTGAAAATTCCTATTACTGTTCTCGACTAAGCATGCAATTACTAGGTGGAAATGTGAGATCCAGTTTTGAAATGTAGAGGGGAGTTTAAAGGTGGCAGACATTTGGGAGAGACGCTTTAATTGATAGGAGATGTAAGAAAGGAGAAGAAAGGAGTAACTGTAAGGTGAGGATTAACTTAGATTGCGGCCAGGATGGTTACAAGACCACAAAATATGAAGCAGCCACTGAAATTGAGCAAATTATACTCAGATGCAAGGTAGTCCACCCTGCTCTTGGCTACACCCGGCAGTGGCGTTCTGTCTGATGGACAGCTGGTTGGGGGTCACATGAATGAATGAATGAATAAATAAATACATTGCACAATGAGTGCAGCAGAATTTGTAACTCAGATGGCTACTTACTCCACCTCTATCACAGGCTTATCCTACTGCTTTAGAGTCCAACTCATTTGAGAAAACAAAGCTATTTACCTGCTCTGCTGCAATCATTCACAGCTTTCTACACTGGTATGACACTATTCAGCTGTCCATCAGAAAGAATGGTCACCATCAAACATCTATGAAGAGCACAGTGGACCACTCTGTAGCACAATATGCAACTGACCACAACACAATGGTTGTTAAACAACTGAGATTATCTGGATCCTCCTCCTTGCTACAGGCTTTTCTTAACAGCACATATGGGAGTTGTCCTTATCACACATCCTATGGTCTTGTAACCATTCTCAAACTACTTTTCCTACATCCCTCTACCAAACAGTTTTAACTCTTCCCCCCCTCCCCCCAAGAAAGAAAAAAAAAAAAAAATTCAAGTTTCTCTCCAAATCTCTGGTACTTTTTCCCCTTTATTTCCTTCTCCCCTTATGTTTGCTACTAATTTCATACATTCCAAAGTTGTATCTATGATTTCCAGGCAGTAACTGCATATTCGGTCAGGCCGCATGATCCCTGTACCCCTACTCTTGCCCTTACATCTTCCCTTTCCCACCCCCTCTCCTCCATGTTGCACTTGAGCCGTAGCAACCAAAGCAAAAGGCTGTGTGTGTGTGTGTGTGTGGTGTGTGTGTGTGTGTGTGTGTGTGTGCGTGTGTGTGTTTTGTGCCTGGGGAATGTGCACACTATCCTTTCCTGGTGAAGGCTGTGGCAAAAAATTGAAGTTATATGAATGTATTTATCTCTCCTACATGCCTGTCTAAGGCTCAGCAATCATTTTTCTGGTGAATTACAACCTATTACGAATATACATAAACACTATAAAAATGCATGGGGGTGATCCTCTAAGTAAATTTTACTGATTAAAAAGTTATTTATCGCATTTTACACCAGTTTTGTGAAGCCCCTGGAAAGTGTAAAAATGTGTTTCCACTGCAGTTTTAATACAGGTCTACATGCTAACAAGTGAACAAAATGACGATGTGACTGAAGAGTGCTATAGTAGAGCTGAATCACTGGTAGAGAGGAAGGAGAAAAATGGTGCGTCACTGTGTTGGATGATAAGAATGCAGTGGTTGCTTTGGAAGAGCAAGATGGTTGGAAGTGTGGTTGGATAAGAGAAGCAAGAGAGATGTCAGAATGATCAGATTCTGTAAAGAAAACTTGTTCGTTGTTGGAAACACCATTTTTGAACATCACAAAAGAAGACGGTACACATGAATTTCAAGTACAGACAATAAGGCTGCGTTCACACTGCTGGATGGGCCGAGCTGAAACCGAACACGCTGAGCTTGCTCACGCCTGTTTGGTGCATGCTGCCAGCCTGGGTGTTCACACTGCGCGCCAAACCAGGCCAAGATGGAAAAGGGGGGGGGGGGGAATACACTTTCCAATTTTCACTTTTTAAAACTGTTGAGGGTATATAAAACCACCCCACATTGTTTTATCAACTTATTTTTGCCATCCCTGTGGTAAATAAAATGTCTACTTTTCATATTGCACGAGTTTTTAGTTTTCTAACACTCCTCACTCGATTTTACTGAAAATCTGTTTTTGGACACATGGTACTACAACATCTTAGCTTTAAAATAAACCATTCACTTTTTTATAATCTGTAAGAGTCATTTTCAAATGATGCTATTTGTCAAGTTTGTGCACTTTATTTACAAATAGTGTAAGCAAAAAGTTCGATAGCTGGCAGCTTACTGTTCTATGTATTTTAGACCACACATTACAATGAGTGAAATGGAGCTAAAACTACAGTAAATTGTCTGAAATGGTAGTTGCAATGACATCTACCTTCTTTCACAAGTAAATGTGAATTATCTGAGCAGCGTCAATGCTGTGATTGCAAACCTATGAACTCGGCGGGCGTTGAGCATAGCGTGAAGCACTGCTGCACCAAAAAAATCAATTGCTGGGCACGTTTGTCTGTCACTCGTGATGTGTTGATGATCCATAAGCAGAAAACAAGTATAAACTATTTTTACTTGGGAGGCAACCGTTTACAATGAACAATGATTTGCTATACTTTTACATGAGGTCGTAATTTATAGGAGGCGTACAACTGATTTATTGGCCATATTGTACAATTAATTGGAATACAAATTTCATGTTTGGAAGTAGAAGAGAATAATAAATTAATGTAAACTGCAACTTTGCTGTTGATAGACTGAAATAAAATTTTCGGACCTTCTACTTAATGGCTCTCTAGTTGGAGATGATAAAAGTAATACGCACAAAAATATACCGACATTTATAGATGCATCTACACCTAAGTCATATGTAGTCTTTTTTTTTTTTATTTTTTATTTTCGATTATGTAGCTTTTGGAATATGTTGTATCTCCACTTTCAACACTCTACACAGGTCTCACAATTTATTTATTTATTTATTTTGTTAAGAAGCTGTATGAGGGGAACTGCATTTCTATGAACATTTTGCTGAATCTCTGATGACACTTTTCTTTGTTTCCATGGTACTTTCTCTACAATTTTTCCTTTTTCTTTATTTTAACTGAAAGAAAAATGCACAGATTTATTTTAGCCTCAGACACTACAAGGCAGGTCAGTGAAGGATGAGAAGTAAGTGTCACTTTGTTTCTTCTTATGTTTTTGTTTCTTGCTTCTTGGTAGACTTGTCCCCAGCAACAAGGTATCCTCAACCAATGTCAGCTGAAGAGTGAAGGAAACATGATAGTGACCAAAACTTGTCCACTACGATTTACTTCGAGCCAGGTAAAAGTTCAGTGATTTTGTTATTTTTATTTCTATTCAACAATAATACTTTCCCACGAGACAACATTGTCTCATTACACCAAAGGTATTAAACATAAGGAGAGGCATTGAATTAAAATTTGTGCTGTGGCCAGGATTCAAACCCGGGACTTCCTTCTTACTAGGTAGGCACTTTAGACCGCTCAGCTAACACAGCATTGCAGACAAAGTGACTACACGGACTGCCTTAAAGCACATCTCCCTGCACACCACATAATTTAATTCGGCCTCAATGTTCCCTGTGTTAGCTGAGCGGTCTACAGTGCCTACCTAGTAAGTAGAAGGTGCCAGGTTCAAATCCCGGCCACAGCACAAATTTTAATTCAATGCCTCTGCCACAGGAGGGCACGGTCGGCCTAACAGCTGATGCGAGCTGCGCGCCGTCTGCTGGCGGGCCCCGTCAAACGGCCGACGTGACAGCAGTGTCAGTCGACAAGTGTACGCTGAACCAGGCATAGTGTGCTTGGACGAAGAGTGTTTACTTCAGTGGCGATGAGGATATTGGTAGCGTGGTCTTCCTGCCACAGTCATGGCAGAACACCTTAGCGCGTTGCTGATGAATCTTCAGTCGTTACCGGAAATTTTGGCTCAACAGAATGCTTCTCTCACGGCGGCTATTGACACGTTGACTAGGGCTGTGACACAACAGGTCGGGTTTCGGTCTTCTGTGCCCGTTCCTCCGTTTCCTCCATTTGACGACTTTGCCGAGGATTGGTCCGACTACGAACAGCGTTTACGCCAACACTTCGTAGCCTTCCAGGTGTGTGATGAAGGTAAGCAAAAAGCTTATTTCCTTTCGTGGCTCTCGCCTCGTCTTTTTCGTTTGCTGGGCGATTTAGCGCCGCTTCAGACGCAGGCATCCCTGTCCTTTCAGGATATCTGTTCTCTTTTTGCGGCGTATTTTCGCCGCCACTCTCACGTGGTGTCGGCCCGCATATCTTTCTACCGTTCGCGGAAACAGCCGGGTCAGTCGTACCGCGCGTGGGCCACGGAACTGCAGGGGCTAGCCCGTCATTGTCTGTTTCGGTCCGAACCGCACGGTGATTCGTATGCGGACTCTATGGTCCGCGATGTTTTGGTTTGTTTTGCTCCCGACCTGGACGTTCGCAAGCAGGCTCTTCAGTCTGACGATCCCTCATTAGCGGAGGTTTTGCGTATTGCGTGCGCATTTGAAGTTTCGGAGGCCGTGGGGAGTCAACTTTCCGCTTGGGGGGAGGTATCCTCAGTTGACGATTCAGTCCCGTTATCCGTGGCGCCGGTTTCTTCGGTGGCTGTTGTTACGTCGCCCTCCCCTCCCTCCCTTCGGACGCCGCGGCGCTCGCCTGCGTCGTATGGGCGAGGGGAAAGGCGGCGCGCGTCGCCTGCTTCAGAGAGCGAGCCGATGTCATGTCTTTCGTGCGGGGGTCCCATTCTCGGGAATCGTGCCCGCACAGGCGGGCCACCTGTAATCGTTGTGGCAAGTTCGGACACCTCGCCCGAGTGTGCCGCTCCTCGGCTAAGGGCCGCAAAAGGACCTCTCCCCCTCCCGATTTCGGCGCAGCGCCCCTGGATATTAATAAGGTTGTTCCCGTCGGCGTTCAGCCGCCGAAGTTGTTTATAGACCTCCGCATTCTGCGGAAAACGGTTACGCTTCAAGTGGACACAGGCGTGACGACATTGCTTCTAAGTGCTGCAACCCATCACGCTTTACGCTCCCCCACTTTAAGTCCGGCGCCTCGCACGTTGGTTGGCTACGGCGGCCACCCTATTCCACTTTTGGGGTCGTTTGTCGCCGAAGCTACATATCAGAACGTTAGCCGCGCGGTACCGTTTGTGGTAGTAAACAGTGCAACGGCTACGAACATTTTCGGCCTCGACGCTTTCCACGCTTTTGGCTTTTCTATTACCGATTCTGTCTGCTTGGTTTCCGATCAAATTCCGTACGAGAGTCTCAAGCAGCTTCGCGCGGAGTTCTCGTCCTTGTTTGCGCCGGGTCTTGGGTGTGCTACGAATTTTCGGGCCACTATTAAACTTAAAAATACGGCTCGCCCCGTCTTCTGTCGGGCTCGGCCCCTCCCGATCGCCCTCCGTGGCGCTGTTAAATCGGAATTAGATCGCCTGACGATGGAAGGTATTTTGCGTCCTGTCACAGCAAGCGAGTGGGCCTCCCCTCTAGTTGTCATACGCAAACCCTCGGGTGCCCTGCGTTTATGTGGCGACTTTAAGAAAACTGTCAATTCTCAATCCGTCATTGATTCTTTTCCCATGCCTCGCCAAGCGGAACTGATAGATTGGTTGTCCGGGGGCCAGTATTTTTCGAAAATAGACCTGGCACAGGCTTATCTCCAGTTGCCTTTAGACGATGCCTCCAAACAGGCGCTGGTGATTTCTACGCCTTTTGGCCTATATCAATATCAGAGACTGCCATTCGGGGTGGCCAGTGCCCCAGCAATCTTTCAGCGTTTTTTGGAGCAGTTGCTAGCGCCGGTCCCCTGTTGCGTGAACTACATGGATGATATTGTGGTGACGGGATCCACAGCTGCTGACCATATTGCCAACCTCCGTTCATTGTTTTCCGTTCTGGAGGGGGCTGGCCTCCGCTGTAATTTCCAGAAATCTACTTTCTTCCAACCGAATATCGAGTACTTGGGCTACAAGGTATCCAGGTCGGGGGTACGTCCCGTGGCCGAGCACGTGCGGGCGGTCGCAGATCTTCCCCGTCCTTCTTCCGTTCACGAACTCCAAGTATTCCTGGGCAAGATCGCTATTATCATCGCTTCCTCCCGCAGGCAGCCACAGTGGCTTACCCCTTGCATCAACTGCTATGTAAAGGCGTCCCGTTCCACTGGTCTCCTGCGTGCGAGTGAGCTTTTCAGTCTCTGAAAAGGGCCCTCCTGGAGGCTCCATGCCTCACTGCATACTCCCCGGGGGTCCCACTTGTGGTGGCAGCGGACGCCTCCCAGCATGGTGTGGGGGCGGTGCTAGCACATCGGTTTCCCGATGGGTCAGAGCACCCGTTGGCGTTTGAATCTAAAACTCTTACGGATGCACAGCGCCGGTATTCCCAGGTGGACAAGGAGGCCCTAGCCATCATTTTTGCTTTAAAAAAATTTTACGTTTATCTCTATGGGTCAAAGTTCCTGCTTTACACGGACCACCGCCCGTTAGCGTCATTGTTCCACCCGTCAGCGGCTCTTCCGGACAAGGCAGCCCATCGTCTTCAACGCTGGGCCTTGTACCTCTCTCGTTTCCATTACGAGATACAGTACCGCTCGACGTCTCATCATGCCAATGCCGACGCCCTATCGCGCCTCCCGGTAGGCCCTGATCCAGTCTTTGATGCTGAAGAGCTTTTGTGTTTTGCAGTTGACGAGTCGGCTAAAGATGTAGTCTCCAGTTTTCCTATCAATAGCTCACGGATCGCGGAGGCTACCGCTGCTGACCCGGTCCTCCGGGTCGTCCTTAAACGGGTGAGGCAAGGCTGGTCAGAGCGTCCTCCGGGCCGGGCATCAGACCCTCTCCGCAATTATTATGCTATTCGGCACCGCCTTAGCACCTACGAGGGTGTTTTACTTCTGTCCACGGAAGACGGCTCCCATCGAGTGGTGGTTCCTGGGTCCTTGCGCCGCCAGATTCTCGGTCTTCTCCATCGGGACCACTGGGGTGTGTCTCGCACGAAGATGCTGGCTCGCCGACATGTATATTGGCCGGGTATAGATGGGGACATCACTCGCCTCATTGCAGGATGCTCTTCTTGTGCATCCCAACAAGCGGCTCCACGCTCATCTCTCTCTTCATGGCCCACTCCGTCTGCACCTTGGGAACGACTCCATGTCGATTTTGCGGGGCCCTTCTTAGATAGCTACTGGCTTTGCGTCCTTGACGTATACTCCAACTTCCCATTTGTTGTTCGCCTGACCTCCACGTCTGCGGAAGTTACCACACGTTCCCTGTTAAAGATATTTTCTATTGAGGGTCTCCCGGCCGCACTGGTGACAGATAACGGGCCACAGTTTACTTCACAACACTTTCACGATTTTTGTTCTACCCATGGGATCCAACATGTCCTGGCCCCACCTTTCCACCCGCAGTCCAATGGGGCGGCAGAGAGGTTCGTCCGCACTTTCAAGACGCAAATGCGCAAGTATGTGGCACATCTTTCAGTGGAGGAGGCCCACCTTCGATTCGTGACATCTTATCGGTCCACTCCGGCAGGTCAGCGGAGCCCCTCAGAGCTCCTTCACGGCCGCCCTCATAGGACACTGTTATCCCTCGTGCATCCAGGCCCTCCCACACCTCTTCTTCGTTCTCGGTCACGTTTTCCCCCAGGCTCGGCTGTCTGGGCTCGAGGCTACGGCCGCCATCCTCGTTGGGTCCCGGCCGTGGTCGTTCGGGAGCGTGGCCGACGTCTCTGTGAGGTCCGTTCTCCTACCGGGGTCCTCACCCACCACCATGATCAGCTGCGGGTCCGCCACCCTCCTCAAACACCTACGGTCCCTTCCTCCTCGTCCAGGTCCAGCCCCCCACTGTTCCGGGTGCCATCGGGGGACAGTTCTCTCCCGACTTCCGCTTCGCGGGCATTGGCTGGGGGGCAAGGGAATTTCCCGTCACCATCGGGGTCCGGGGCCCGCTCCCCCGCCGCAGTCCCAGCGGCCAGCTACAAGGAGTGGACAGCTCCGGTCGCCGGCAGAGGGGGCACCTTGCAGCCTGCCGACGGAGGCCCCGAGTTTCCAATGGAGGAGCCACAGGAGGGAGGAATGGAGGACCCGCCGCCATCGCCAGTGCTGGGAGCAACAAGACAGCGCTCGCGTGGGCGAACCCCTCGTCGCTCGAAGGGGTTCCGCCCGTATGAGGTGGTTCCGGCTAGGGAGTGGATGGAGCCGCCAGACGATCGGATGGAGGTGGAAGAGTCCCACCAGCCAGACCTCGGCACCGCCGTTCAGGGGTCCGGCTCCTCACCCCAAGGGGGGAGGGATGTTATGGCCTAAGGGCCATTCATATCGCGCGCGCCGTCATTGGGTTCCGTGGCAGGCACGGGCCCGGCCGCGGTAGTTCCTGGCCGTGCCACAGGAGGGCACGGTCGGCCTAACAGCTGACGCGAGCTGCGCGCCGTCTGCTGGCGGGCCCCGTCAAACGGCCGACGTGACAGCAGTGTCAGTCGACAAGTGTACGCTGAACCAGACATAGTGTGCTTGGACGAAGAGTGTTTACTTCAACCTTGGCCTGAGGAACAAGGCAAGATTGTTCCCATTCATGTTCTTTGCTAGGGTGCTATTCTATTATAGTAGCGCCCTGGCAATTTGATACGCATTTCACAGGGAACATTGAGGCAGAATTAAAGTACAGTATGTGGTATGGAGGGAGACATGCTTTAAGACAGTCCGTGTAGTCACTCTGTCTGCAACACTGTGTTAGTTGAACGGTCTAAAGCACTTACCTAGTAAGTAGGAGGTCCCAAGTTCGAATCCCAGCCACAGCACAAATTTTAATCCAATGTCTCTCCTTATGTTTATTTCTATTGTTCTCACACTGTAGTGAATCATTGGATTTTAAGCATATAAGAAACAGTTGGACTAATGAACTCATCCGATGAATTTTGACTGACACTTAGGAGAGTTTTTCCTTATGTTAACAACTAAAATGCATATATGAATTCTGTTTTAATTTTACAGAATTAATATTAATACAAAGAAATAAAAATAACACATATTTGTAAGTGTAATTTGGGGGGGGGGGGAGGGTAAAAAGGAAAAACTCGGATGCTCTACAGGAAGAGGGAATAACACTGAAGGAGTTTACAGAGATAAGTTGCGAATTAGAGAAAACAAAATATAAATGTACATTGGGCCCAGTTCAGGGGTGTACTGAATGAAACCAGCCAAAAAGATGTTTCTTTGCTGAGGTGCAAACGGTGAAGGAAACTCTGTGTTAGCAGCAATATGATCTTGAAGATGGCACAGATGAATCAGAAAGATAGTGCCCTTTGCTACAGGAACTCACCAAGCACCCTCAGCTGCCTCTCATCCGCGGCTGCAGCTTCCATCCCTGGATCAGCTTCTACTTTATCTCCTTCTGTGATCTGGTGGGATATTAGTCGCTCCCTCCGTGATGGCATATCCTCGGCACTGAGAGGAGCCTGAGCTGCTCCGCCTTGCTGTAATTCCACAGCATCAAATTCTGCATCCCTCAAGTCCACCAGTGACGCTGCTTCCAGGCCTGCCGAGCTCAGCCAGCGAGCAACTAACTCTGAGATAGACCCTGCAAAATTAACGTTGTGGCCAATACCAAGATCCAAAGCAACTTAAGCATATGTTGGAAACTGCTCTCTCCCGATATGAGTTACCAGAAGTGAAGTAACATTGTGCAACATCACAATTTTATTTATATTTCACTACAAATAATTTGTTTCATTTATAAATTCAGATGTAGATCATATTCATTAGTGTACAAGTAAAAGAAATATATGCTTTAAGTTCACAATGTTTAAATGTTTGTTAAGATTATGGGACTTAACTACAGGGTCATCAGTCCCTATATGCTTTAAGTTCATTCTGGTATGTATAAGTGCTACTACCCAGCAACCTCTGCTAGATTTTTTTTTTTTTTTTTTAGTAGAATAATTATGTGTATTTACTACTTGTTACAGATATAACATATTGTGTCATAAAATTGTATAAGAGAATTTAATTTGATTAGTACACATTCAGCATCTTCTCTATACATTTTACACAGGACATTCAGAGTTTTTCCCTCCCAAAGGTCAGCCATTTGAATACCTAAATTATTTATTCTAATGAATGATCATGATTTCAGCCTTAGGCTATTATCAAGTGCCACATTGTTACAACATAATCTAACTTAGCTGTAAACGAAGTCTAATCATGTTGTAATAATAGTAAAGGATAGATACGAACTCACCGTAAACAAGATCACTGAGCTGCCAACAGACAAACAAAATAGACTATCACATCCACACAATCTAAATATTTGAGCATGGCCTTCATCAGAAAAAGAAACACATACAATCACACAATCAATCAGAAATAACCCAAGAACACGACAATTTCTGACAGCTACAGTACAACATGCATCTTTATAGTGAGTCAGAAGAACAGAGGGGAGTGGAGGGGAAGAATGGTGGGAGATGGTAGGGATGGAACATTTTCGGTTTGAATGATTAATTTTAAAGGTTCTGATAGGTGGGAATGTGAGATGCAATTAAGGGAAAGGCAAAGAGAGCAAAGCAGGGGAGGTTTGTCTGGGAAGAGATACAGGACAGTGAGTGGTGGAGAGGGTCCTGTTATGCATGGGATATATATCAAGTTAAATTGAGGCCAGGATGATTAAGAGACTGAAAAAGTGTTGTAGGTCAACTTCCTACTGAGACATTCGAAGAGCTGGTGGTGGAGGGGAGGCTCCAGATGGCCCAGGTTGTAAGGCAGCCATTGAAATCAAGTGTGTTGTGTTCAGCAGCATGCTGTGCCACAGGGTGATCGGACTTTCTTTTTACCACACTTTGATGGTACCCATTCATCCTGATAGGCAGTTGGTCTGTTGTATTGCCAATGATTTCTGCAAATCCCACGGCTGCTTTCATGGGTAGATAGTCTCTGATATGGTAAGGTAAGCCTTTGAGGGGACTGGGGTAGAAAGTTCTGGGTGGGTGGATTAAGCAGGTCTTGCATCAGGGTCTTTCGCAGGTCCGGTCCTTGTGGTAACGGGTTGGGATTGCAAGAAGCATATTTTATGTGCCTGTTGACGGTTCGGCAGTCATCTTTATGGTGAATAGTTACCTATCCTCTATTATTGACATTCCAACATTGATGTTCCATTGTTATATGTTTTAAGAGTAAGATTTGAAAATTTCCTAAGGCCAAAATCATGATTGTACATTAAAATAAACAATGTACACAGTCAAGTTGTGTAAATTCATTTAAACAATTTAATAACTGTGAAAAATAGTCAGCATTTCAAGAGCATTACATAAGCTTTTGCATCGGGTCTAGTATATAAGAGCACTCTATTGAAACATCGCATAGAGAATTGATGACCAGAATGAAGAATTGTTGGACAGATTTAAATAAATACAGTGTCAGAGGGGGTCATCAGTACATATCTAAAGATGTCAATTTCAAGCCAATGATAGAAGATGCCACCTGGGGGATAGTAGATGTACTGATGATGGTTTCAAGCTCGCCTATCAACAGATAGACTAGTATCAGAGCTGCCAGAGCACCACCTGTGTGTACCCTTCAATTGGGAAAGTTTAGAGCCATAAGGTTCATCGTGATATCAATGTGTGAAGCAAACAGACATCCTGCCATGGAGACTTGTGCTTTCTGGAGCCAGTTGACTGAATTTGCAAGGACTCAAACTGTGACCTTCCGAGTGGCGGAATGGTCCTTTTAGAGAATTGCCACATAAGTTGAATGGGCTCGATCAGTTATGCAATCATGCCTGGTTGCAATGGCCACATAACATTCTCATACTCGTAGAGATTTTGTATGTCCACACAGAACAGATGTGCACCAATATTTTTGTATTATAATGTGAGCAGTGGCAGATTATACAGCCACCAAAGCACATATAATAAAGTTTGAGAGTCCAGAACTGTCACTATGGACTGTTGCAAAGAGTTACTAGCAATGGGTCTATGGGTACACAAACCTTTAGCCCATCTTCAACACACACCACAGCATTGATGTGCATGACTTGACTGCTGCCATGAAGATCACTTGCAAGGTGGAAGATGGGCCTTACCCTTCAACAAGGAGAGCTGATTCTGCCTGCATGCAAGTGGTGGTCATTTGTGCATATGCCAGAGTCATGGCAAGGGCTGTCTCATATAGAATGCATTTGTCCAAAAACCCCTTCCCTACTCCAGGCCTTATGGCAGAATGTTATACTAACATTTTTATTTTATTTTATTTGTCATTCTTGTACAGGAAGGAGGTGTATTGACCCAATAGAATAATGTTCACTTATACACTGCATGAGGAACTCGGCATGACATGAAGTAACTATAATAACCAGTACAATCTCCAGACTGGTCTGTAATCGAGTATGTGTGGGATATGATTCGACGACAACTGAAATGTGCAACTTGTCAACCCACAACTCTTACAGAACTAGCATAAGAGGTCAAGCAGACATGGAGCAGACAATACTCAGCATCTGTACGTTCAAATGGATGTGAGCATCAGCAACTGCATTGCTGCCCATGGAGGCTACAGCACATACTAAAATGAAATACATGGATTGACATCTGGTACATCAATACCACTTGAGCTATTGATCCGAAAATGTTATGATCTTCTGTAAAACAATGGAATTCCAGGAAGGATTCAACAATATTTTTGTGAAGGATAGGTAGCTAGTCACCACAGAGACATTTGATGAGCCACGGAAAGGCACAAATAATAGAAAACAACTGCAAAGCTTTAAACCGATATGGGCTTCACCAGTTGGAGAAACACACACACCCACACCCACACAGACAAGACCGCCGTCTCTGGCTACTGCAGCCCATCTGTGGTGCTCAGCACAGCCAAGGCGAGAGCAACCAGTGGTGGGAATGAGGAAGTGGCAAGGAGAGAGAAGCAGGAGGGGAGGGGAGAGATGAATGGCAGGAAGAGGGGGGGGGGGGAGAGGGGGGGGGGACCACACCAGTGCTGTCTGACAGATGGGGCTAAGGAAGGGACTTGAATGTGTGGCGGGATGGGAGACATACACAGGGGAGGGTGGTGGGGGCAGTAACTAGCAAAGATTTAGGCCTGAGGGATTGCAGGAGAATAGCATATATTGTAGGGAGAGTTCCCAACTGTAAAATTCAGTAAAGCTAGAGTTAGTGGGAAGGATCCATGGCACAGGCTGTATAGCAATCAATGAAGTGAGCCACAATATGTACAGCAGCATGCTCCACAACAGGATGGTCCAGCTGTCCACAGTTTGACAGTGGCCATTCATTCGGATAGACAGCCTGTTGCTGGTTGCAGCTCAGTTTGTAGATAACATTACTGCTTTCACAGGTTGCACTGCCTTTTTGGGATAGGAAATGTCTGTCAAGACTGGAATAGGTGGTGGTTGGATGGTGAATATGACAGGTTTTGCATCTGAGTCTATTGCAGGGTATGAGCCATTGGGTAAGGGGTTGAGAGCAGGGATGAAGTAGGGATTATGTAGGTTTGGTGGGTGATGGAATACCTCTGTAGGAGGGGTGGTGAGTATATTTGGTAGGGTATTTCTCATTTCAGGGCAGGATGAAAGGTAGTCAAACCCCTGGCGTCAGATAGCACTGGTGTATTCCCCCTACCCCTGTTGTGCATCTCTCCCTCCCTCCCACCCTCCTGCTTCCCTCTCCTTGCCACGTCCTCACCCACACCAATGGTTGTTTTCGCCTTGGCTGTGCTGAGTCCCACAGATGGGCCGCAGCAGCTGGGGATGGCTGTCATGTATGTGTGAGTGTGTAGGTGTATGTGTTTCTCCAACCCATGAAGGACATATTGACCAAACTCTTTGCAGTTGTTTTCTATTATTTGTGCCTTTCCACAGCTCATCAGACATCTCTGTGGTGAGTAGTTATCATATTATGTTCTCCATATGCATCATTTCAACAATAGATTTTGAGTGAATTGGTAAACTAAGAGGGTGTGCTAATTTTTATTTCCAGCAGTGTAGTTAATATGTTAGTGAAATCAAAATAATTAAACAAGGCAAAAATATTTTTCCCAAAACTACTTGCCCACAGATGGGGCACTCTCATCCTCATCCTTGCTATTACTAACCAGCCAATTGGTAGCACTCATCTTCTAAAAGTAAGTAAATTCTGGCAAGTTACTGGCCACTATTTCTCTCTCATAACTTAACAGTTTTTAAATATTTCATCTTCTGAGGGTAAGTAAATACTAATAAGCTATTGACCTGTATTTCTCTCGTGTAATTTGTTTTCTTGAATGACACTTCCTTTTTGATTCTAAGAATTACATTTACTTTGCTACATAGATCAACGAGCTGGGACATGGACAGTGTTCTGTAGGTTTCAAATAAATAATATAAGATTACAGGTAACTGCTAAAACCTATTGAAAGAGAAGAATAATGAAACTCACCTTTCCCTTTTTCCAGTACATAATTAAGTGAAATTATGGGTTTGGTAAATGGTAAGATTAGGAGACCTTTTCCAGGATTTCGCATACCAGCTGCCAGCCCTTCATTAACAAGAGGTTTTTGCCTGAAAAATAGCAATGGTTATAAAAACTGGACATTGAAAATAAAAAATGTACACACACACACTCAGAGAAAAACAAAACCTGAGATAATTGCAACATAGAAGTAACAATCTTTCATTAAAACTCAAAGGTAAACAGGGTGTCATTTCAACAAGGAAATGATGGACTCTAGGAAATAGGTATGTCAAATGAGACATGCTGGTCACTATAACTTTGCACATAATGTTTGCTGAAAGTAGGGCTACTATGATGTATGAAATTGCCTGTGTTAATGAGTGAAATACTGATGGGCTAGACTGATAGAATGCACATTGTCACATTAGAAGACTGCTAATATTAGGTACAGTATTTATCATAACCAGTGATCTCTATATAACCTGGATATATAACTCTGGTGGTTGAGCATAGAACCACAGTGTGCTTGCACATTCACATGTTTCGCACGCGAATTTGCATTGGCTGCCATGTTGTAATTAGTCAAACGAATTTCCATCAGTTAGTATATGACAAATAATAGCTAGATTACATCTGGATTTGAAATTTATGTCAACATGCCAAGTAGTAGACTTGTGTGAGTAGAGAATCTAAACATATTTGCTTTTTGTTTTCTTGTAATACTTAGTAGCAGCCATGTTGTAGTTAGTCAAGAAACAGAATATGAACATTTTTGGCTGGCACACTAAGAAATCTTTAGTTCAAGATCCAAGTAGTATAGAGATCACTCATCATAACAGACATGCTGAATGGCAAACTATAATACTTTTTCTTGATTTATGATTCAGTGTGTTTTGATGATTGACAGCTGTGCTCTGGTATGACATCAGTCAAACTCTCAGTGCTGATTGGATGTATGTTATTGGATCCTCTAATGGTGAATTTTTCTCAGATGTTTTGTCCTAATAATTCATAGGTGTGATATAAAATTGTTTCCACTGTTTCTACTCCCCAAGAGAGGCTGTTCATTCCAAAGTTGTTGCAGAGGCGTCAATCATGTCATTCCAGTCTCCACTGAAACATCTTTTGGTGCATTCCTCTACAATGTGTTCAATGGTCTGGTCTGAAGCTTCAGTCACACAATGGGAAATCTGAAAGTCCCCATTTGTACATTAAGGACTATGTTCTTTTGTGTCCACAGTGAATTCTATTTAGTACAAACCATGTTGTTCTAGGCAGTTGGAAGCTTGATATGCTTGTATGGTCTGAGAGCCACTGGCAAGAGTATTTTGTTGTCTTTTATGTAGATATATCACACATAAACTACAAAAATGCAAGCAGGAATCTATGTACAAATTTTACCACTGAAAACGTTGTTTCTCACATTTTACACATATTTAAGCCACTTGAAAAGTGTAAAAGCAGTGTTCTACTGTAGCAAGATTTTGTTCCTCAGCAAACAACTGTCATTTGTCTAATAGAGAAAAAGAACAAATAAATACCTAAGGAAATTTTGAAGAATTCTCAAAGTCCTCAAGTGAAATACAGGACATCCATAATTAAAGTCCAACTTTCAAAATGTTGTACAAAAAGAAGCATGGGGCAGAATGACAGTAGATTTGAACTGAACATTCTTGACAAAGGGGGAAACACAATGGCATATACAAAAAATAAAACAAAGTAAATAAATTAAAAAAGGAAAAAAAAATGTTCCTCACTTTATCAATAGATGGTGCAGTGCGAGGTGTAAGGAAAGTGTATGCTAACAAATGATATCTACATCATGCACAACTTGTGATACTGTTAGTGGAAAGCCAATCCACTACGGCATGGTCATACCACATCAAATGAGAAAAAAATGGTATTTAATTGTACTTTGGCAAAAAACCACAGAAAATGAATGTAATGGTTCAGTTTTCAACTGTCTTTGGGCTAAAAATTGCAGGGAAAGCACGTAATGTAAAACCTGATAATTATCATGGGAGTGCACAAGTCATTTGCAGTATGCCATCCAGTATTTTCTGCTAGAATTTGAAACCGATAAACAGCATGTTCCACAACAGACCACAGTGTGTCAGGGGGTTACAGTGAGAATATGTTGGGTAGTATGTCAGTCAAATTTCCTATGTGGCCACTGAACACAACACTTTTCAAATAATTCCACAGCCACAAATCTCACAGATTGATGTCACGAGACCTTGACATCCAGGCTATATGAAAATGACTACTGATAAATCTGTCATTTGGGAAATGGCTCTTGAGGAATTGCTTCACTGGCTTTGCAAGGTGCAAAGGTGCACCATTGTGCATGAAAACAATATTATCCAGACATCCACATTGTTGAAGGCTTGTAACGACATGATTGGATTGCAGTTACCAGTGACACTACAGGTAACAGGATCTGCAGGAGTCATCTCCTTGAAAAAATTTGCCTTATGATAAAGGATGTTGTGAGCCCACTCCACACAGTTACCTTTTCAGAATGAAGCTGCACTGCTTCATATGTGTCTCAATGTTGTGTTGTCCATATCCTGCTATTTTGGGTATTGACATAGACTTTAAGGTGGAAATGTCCTTCATATGTTCACAAAATGTTCTATGGCTAATCATTATGCACTTCCACATGCACAAGAAATTGTAGAGTGAATGTGTGTATTATTGTCAGGTCAGCAGGAAGCAACTCCTAGGAATGCATAATTTTAAACAGATATCAATGTAGAATATTGTTTAGAATTTTATGTAGCATGCTCAAAGGCATTTCTAATGATCAGGCAATTCTACGTGCACTGCAGTCTTTCCTCTAACACTATGGTCCCGTCTGCTACAGAGGTCGAAGGGACTGATTTCCTCCCTCTGCCACACTGCACTTGAACAGGTCCTCTTTCTTCAAACGTCTTCACCATATTCTACTACATCTACATCCACACTCCACAAGCCACATCATGGTAGCATACCAGTGTTACTTCCTCCTACTCCAGTTGGATATGGTGCACAGGAAAAATGATTGCCTGTATGCCTCCATGTGGACTCGAGGACCCTAATCTCTCTGTTCTTAACCCTGTGGTCAATTTGCAAGATACACACAGGAGGAAGCAATATATTGGTTGACTCTTCATGAAACTCACACTCTCAGAACGTTTAACAGAGGCCCATACTACGCTACACAAAGTCTCTCATCCAGCATCTGCCACTAGTTTTCTGATAATCTCTGTTACACTTTTGCATTTAGAAAGTGAGCCCATAACAAAGTGTACTGCTCTCTGTTGGCTTCTCTCTGTCTTTTATTGCCCAGATCCCAACTGATGAGCAATACTCAAGCACTGGCCAAATGAGAGTTTTGTAACCTATTTCCTTTGTTGATGGACTAATCTCCTGAGGATTCTTCCAATGAATCTCATTCAGCCATCTGCCTTACCCACGATTGATTTTATATGGTCGTTCCATTTCAAATCGACCCTTATGTCTACTCTCAGATATTTTATGGAAGAAACTGCTTCCACTGTTTGTCCTGCTATTGCTAGTTATATAATACACGATCCTTTATTTCTTTCTAAACACAAAACTTTATATTTGTTTATATTTAGACTCAATTGGCACTCCCTGCACAATGTGCCAATATGGTGCAGATCCTCCAAAATTTGGTACTGTTTTCCAGTGTTGTGACTTCTTGGTAAACTACAGCATCATCCACAAAAAGCCTCATTGATCTTCCAATGTTACCTATAAGGTCATTTATATATATTGGTCCTGTAACACTCCCCTGGTGCACACCTGGGATTATTTTATCATCAGAAGACTTTTCTCTATTGAGAATGACATGCTGCTTTCTATTAACTAGGAACATCTCAATCCAGTCACACAGTTGGTATGATATTCCGTATGCTCGCACTTTTGTTCATCATGCAATAGTATTCAATGGTATTGAACACTATGAGGAAGTGAAGGAAGACAGCATCTACCTGAGATTTTGTATCTACTGCCTTCTGAACCTTGTGGATGAATTGTGCAAGTCGTGTTTCACATATTGTTGCTTTTGAACACCATGTTGATTCCTGCAAAGCTGTTTCCCGGTTTACAGGAATGACATAATATTCGAACATAAAATGAGTTCAAAAATTCTGCAACTGGCCAATGTCAGACAGATAAGCTTATAGTTTGTCTTATCTGGTCAACGGCTCTTCTTGTAAAGGGGAATGACTCGCGCTAATTTCCAATCCATGGGAACACTTCACTCCTCTAAAAACTTTTGATACTCTGCTGCAAGAAGAGCGGCAATTTCCTTCACACACTATGTAAAATCAAATTGGTATTCCATCAGGTCCAGAAGCTTTTCCTCTGTTTAGCAGTTTTAATTGCTTTTCTGTCCCTCTGACACTTCTTTCAATATTGGCCATTTTGTTGTTCATCCAACAGTTTAGAGTAGGAACTACAGTGCAATCTTCCTCTGTGAAACTGATTTACAAAAAGGACATTTTTGCATTTCTGCCTTGTGTGTGCGCGCCATCCTCTGTTTCAATACCATTATGGTAACCTAGCACCTGGAAATTTGGTTTCGCCCCATTTACCTAATTGGCATATGGCAAAATTTCTTAGAATTTTTTACCAAGTCAGTACGCAAAACATTCCTCTGAAAGTCATTGAACGCCTCTCAGATGGCAGTTCTTACGGCAATTTTGCCATCATTTAACTTATGCTTGTCTGCCAGACTTTGGCTATGTTTATATTTGTGGTGAAATTCTCTTTGCTTTCGTAACAATTTCCTAACAATGGTGGATCTTTCTCTGTCTCTTATAATTTTACTTGGGATATACTTATCTAAAGCATATTGTACGATACACTTGAACATCATCCACAGTTGCTCAACACTGTTACTGGTTAGAGACAACATTATCATGTTGAGCTGTTAAGTAATCTGAAATCTCACCCTTTTCACTTTTGACAAATAAGAACATCTTCCTACCTTTCTTGAAGTTGCTATTTACAACTGTATTCATTGATGTTTTAATGGCCTTATGTTCGCCGATTCCATGATCCAAGCTAATTGAATTGAAAATTTCGGGTCTGTTTGTCATCAGCAGGTCCAAATGTTATCCTCACAAGTCGGCTCTATATAACTGCTCAAGGTAATTTTCAGTTAATGGTATTCCACAACATTGCTCAATTCTCTGTCTCTGCGACTTGTTTTAAACAAATTTGTCTCCAAGTTTATCTACAGTAAGTCAAAATCTCCACCTAAAACTATGGAATGACTATGAAACCTATGGGAAATATTCGCAAAGTTTTCTTTCTCTCAGGGGTTCTGCCACAACTACTGCTGATCCAGGTGGTCTATTAACACTTGCAATGACCACTTTTGAGGCCGACTTTTGCCCAAATTATTTCATATTCCGAATCTGTACTAAGTTTACTTGACACAATCATATTTTTTATCACTATAAACATGTGTCCCCCCCTTCATGGTTCACTCTCATTGGACCACAACCTTTTCTCACATTCTTTAATGGCCAGAATTTTCTTAAAGCTGCTACTGCATGTCATTCTTGTAAAAAAAGTTTCACAAGCAAATCTCTATCCTGCAGTGAGAGACCCACGACAATGTGCAATAGGAAACAAGCAATATGAAACTTGCGATTTTATGGAGAACGCAATGTATTTCGTGCATGTTCCACGATTTGTGCCTTTGCTGGTACAATGAAGATGTCATTGTAAATGACACTGCATTTCTCTTTTCGTCTAGTACCATATAAACTCGAGTAATCCGCACACATCCCAAATTTTGAAAGGGGGGAAAATAAAATAAATAAATAAATATAATTAAATAAAGTAAACATATGGGGGTAGTGATAAAATGTCTGCAGCAAACAGCAAGCATTGCTATGATACATAACATGTGGTTCTTGCACATCAGTTCCTTTGTGACATTTTAAGTGTGCACATCATCAGTATGATAACAGGAGTGGAGATAACACAGAAAAATGTGCTGCAATTGTAGTACTAAGCCAAGCAGGTTATCTATTCGCCAAATTGTGAAACAGTCTAGTGTGTCTATAGGGGAAATGCAATCACCCTTCACTGCCAGAAGAAAACAAGTAGCAATAAGGATATATCATGACCAGGATGACTTCGTAAAACAACTAAAGGTGATGATAACTAGGGTTGTCTGCATCAATGTCAATTACATTGTTTTTTCTTCATGAACATGTCATCAAAAATGTAAAATTTGGGAAAAGAGTAAATATGTTAATGCAAAAACAGGGGAGAACTAACATTGTGAACTTAGTAACTTAGGACTGACAAAAAATAGTGTAAATAGTGGGAAAATGTAAAACCCAGGAATGTAAAAGTGGGGTTTTACTGTATTGAAACATCTATTACCATGAAACCCATGTTTCTTAAAAACACTACTTTTAGTGTCATATTTTACTTTTTCAGAGATTTATTTGTCACTTTTCCTCAGAAGAATGTTAGCACTTCAACATAAAATAAGTGTTTATACTTTGAAATGACACGACACTGTTTTTGAAAATACTATGAATACAAACACATAAATTAACCTTTATAACACAGCAATGCACAGCCTTCTATATACAGAATTGCTGATTTTATTATATCTTGAAGTAATGAATGCAAAAATTTTAATTTTGTCAACCGGTGCATATTATATGTTAAAAAAAAAAAAAAAAAAAAAAAAAAAAAAAAAAAAAATACTTCCAATGTGACTTATATACACATATCATTTTGTTCGCAAAATTGCAAGTTTTATAAGGAGATAAAAATCCAACAATGTAAAAAACTCTTAATATATCCAGGAAGGAACATCTCTGGAATACTGTTAAGGACATGTGGAATTATATAGATTCATGATAGATACAAAAACTGATTGATAGCATGCCTCCAGTTTGTGAGGCAGTAATCAAATACATAGGATACTTTGATGAAAGTAAAATGTAATGATAGTGATTGTATTATATATGTTTAAGTTGTTGCAATTATATTTTGTGAGAAATAATGTTTGATTTGTGTTGTAAATTTTAAATACCACAGTGTATTGAAATTCATAAGAGGTAGTGTACATATCAATTCTATAAAATATTATTAAAAAAAAAAGAAAAAAGTGGCTGGCCAGTACTTATCTTAGTTCTGAACTGCTATTAGTCATACAACAGATGCAAAGGGAGACAAAGAATAATAGTTCTGAAAGCTTGTGTCCCTTTTTACTTTCGTCTCCATTTGCGTCCGTTTTGTGTCACTATTCGTGGTACAGAATTAACATAAGTACTGACCAGCTACTCTATCTCTTTTGAATAATATTTAGACACCTCAGTGGATAATATCTGTCAGATTAATCAATTCTAGGAATTTACAGGACCTAAACTAAAAAAACTCAAATCTTTAATTAAAAATTTCAATAAAAATTTTCAAACATACCTAAGAACAGCATCAAGTAAAGCCACATCTTCAAGTTGCCCAATTAAAATAGACCACTGACATATGTCTCGTGACACATTTTCCCATTCACTTGCTGAGCTTCGCATTTCATCATCTGGTGTCAGTGACATTTCTTCAGACACACTATTATTTGCAGCAGCAGCAGCAGCAGCAGCAGCATCTTTTGCAGAGTTCTTGTTCTTAAACAGTAAATAGGAGATTAAAACATATAACTCTATAAATTACAAGGCATACAACTGAACAGAATCTAGATGAAACTAACATTTTAAGTCTGAATTATCAAATTGTTTATTGCAAACAGTACATCTTTTTGCTGCAGAATAATAACTCCCGAGTATTTTTGCCACCCTTAAAAGATAATCAGACAGCAAAAATTTCTGTGAACTGCATCTGTTCTGAAAATTACAAATTTTGAATTATTTTAATCCACTGTAACATTTAAAGGAAATTCTTTAGAAAATTATTTAACAATGAATACTGACAAACTTAAGGGTTTGTGCATGTCAGACTTGAATAAAGTAACTTTATCACAGCCATATTGTATTGGCATGGAGTACAGTTGCCTGTGTGCAGCCAACCATGCTCAATTTGTGTCTACAGCAGAGGTAATACAGTGAGCTATGATTGGCTTGACAGATGCCAGCATGACTCAATTTGTTGTAACTTTAATCACAAAGTTATTTTAATTGCAGTACAACATTTCTGAAGCATAAGTATTATTTATTACATAATGGAAGTGATTTTAAGTTCAATATAATCTCTTCCACAGTGATAACATTCTAATATATAGGCTCCATAAATAATTTGTGCAAATTGCTTTTGTCTCAGTTGCCATGTCAAGAACAACACCTATTTTTTTTTCCTCATTGTAGAGCACATAGTTGGTACAGAACAACCAACTAAGCAATGGCAATGCTGGGCTGATATACTGCATAAAGACCTAAAGACTGTGAACATCCATCCAGATGCAGCCCAAGACAGAGTGAAATGGAGACAATGCACCCATGTAACGGACACCGCAGTCGCGCAGGACAAACACTGAAGGAAAAGAAGATTGTAGGGCACATATCATGAAATATGTCCATAATAAGACATGTTAATGAATTGTAACACAGATATAGTAAAAAAAATCCATAAAACATACCATGGAAATGAAACAAAAGCTCCACAGTACCCTCACATAAAATTAGATAAACATCACAGCAAATGAAAAATCAAATATATTCCTGTGACCTACTTAGGCAATATCTCTAACAAAATCAACAAATTTTTCAAAGACTTTTCCAAGACACACAAACTTGCATTCTGAATGACAAATAACCTTAACACAAAATTGCAAGAAACCATTACTGATACAATAAAGTTAAAAAGCACAGAAATTTTAAAATAACATGTGTAAATTGTAATAAATTATACACATGTCAAACAGTAAGAAATTTTTCAGTATGATTCAGAGAACACACCAGAACATCTGAAAACAACCCCTCCACTTTCTCCCAACATCTCAGGAAAGAAAAGCACATCACCACTAATATTAACAAGGTGCTACAAATATTACACATTACCCCTAAAGGTATAATAATGAATTTTATGGAAGAATTGGAAATATTTATCCATATAAACACAACCCCTGATGAAATTCTTAATGACCACAAACTTTATTTAGAGAATTTTATCAAAATATTACAATCATAGAAAGGATAATCCAAAAATGCAATATTATAGAGCCACTGATAACAAAATTCATAAAATATTCACACATAACGTCCAGGCAAAAGAGCACAGGTACGCAGACAGAAACACAAATAAAAACACAGAAATGCTGAGCTTTTGCAAGAGCAGGATGGGAGAGGGAAAACAAAAGGATGCGGGTTTAAAGAAGCGGGTGAGGAGTCATTCCAATCCCGGGAGAGGAAAGACTTACCTTGGCACAACATTGCACACTATAATACTACGCTTCTCCACATGCAATGTCTTTCTGTTCAGATGTAACACTTAGGCATACGCATGATTTACGTAACAATTATCTCTAAAATGATGCCAATTACTATGATTGTTTAAATGTCATAATTTGGTAGATCAAAAGCAACAATTTAATCTGTACTCTTCGATTCCTCCCTAACCACATCCATTACAATCACGACATGTTCATAAAAATCATAACATTCACTCACATCAATTGAAGCTGTACTCTTAGGTTCCTGCCTAACCACATCCTTTAATATCATGACCTATTCGTAAAAATCATAACATTCGCCTGTTAACTCGCAACAATTTAAACTGTACTCTTAGGTTCCTGCCTAACCACAACCTTGAAAATCATGACATATTCATAAAAATAATAATATTTTTCGATGTACTCCTGCCCAGTAAGTAAATGTAATTGGCTTCGTAAAAGGAAGGTTAAAACTCACTTCAGTACTATTTCGTACAGATCATACATTGCCAACCTACCGCTGCTACGGATGCACCGAGACGTTTCTCATGCCACTGAGTGAGACTTTAGCCTTAAAACTGTGTGCCAGAACCAGGACTCGAACCTGGGACTTTCGCCTTTCGCGGGCAAGCGCTCTACCAACTAAGCAATCCTAACACGACTCACGATCCCACCACACAAGTTTACTTCCACCAGTACCTCGCCGCCTACTTTCCAAACCTCACAGAAGCTCTCCTGCGAACCTTACAAGACTAGCACTCCTGAAAGAAAGGATATGGTGGAGACATGGCTTAGCAACAGCCTAAGGGATGTTTCCAGAATGAAACTTTCACTCTGTAGCTGAGTGTGTGCTGATATGAAACTTCCTGGCAGATTAAAATTGTGTGCCAGAACTGGGACTCGAACCCTGGACTTTTGCCTTTCGCAGGCAAGCGCTTTACCGCCTGAGCTATCCCGACACGACTCACAATCTCGTCCCACAACTTTACTCCTGCCAGTAGAAGACGAGTAACTGGCAAAGTAAAGCTGTGGGGTGGGATCGAGAGTCATGTCAGGATAGCTCAGTTGGTAGAGTGCTTGCCCATGAAAGGCAAAAGTCCCAAGTTCGAGTCCTGACTCCGGCACACAATTTTAATCTGCCAGGAAGTTTCATATCAGCGCACACTCCGCTGCAGAGGGAAAGTTTCATTCAGGGGCAAAGATGTTGTTGAATGTTGGGCAGGAATTTGAAATTATCGGAGATTGAGACAAGGTGGGCAATGGGAAGAGAGAAAGACAAACCAATCAGGAAGGCTGGAGGCAAGTTTGAACCTCCGTTCTCCTCAGTCTGATGTGTTACCACTGTGCTACCTCATTCAGTGTGAATTTGGAACTGTTAAATTAAAGACAGATGTCTTGATATCATGGCACTTCAATGTGTGTTCGCAGTTATTTCTTTATATGTAAAGCAGTGTGTCCAAGTATTTGTGAGTAAGTAACAAATACAAATCTACAGTTTTGTTCCAATCTTTATAAAATTTTGCACACATAAGCTTCAATCCATGAGGATGGTCGCCATAAGTGTAAGAAACATGTAAAAACACATACTTCACAAGATATGATATCACAAACAATGAGATGTGCACAAAACTGCTGCATCATGCAAAATATTGCGCATTTCCTCCTAAACTACTGGACCAATTTACACCAAATTTGGTACACATGTTACTTACCATGAGGTACAAATTGCTGCAATGATTTATACATAATTTCAATCCTTTATTAAACTTTTTCTCTCCATACAAAATGATGAAACGAAAAAAGTTTCTCGGTTACTACTTTTCCGCCGTTCATGGAGTGAAACTATGGCATTGGTATAATGTTGCAATTTATAATTTCTACACTACATATTGTACCACCAGGAAATTTTACAGACAGTATACACACATACAGCTGAATGTACCTTGGAAGTTGTATCACAGTATGACACGCAGTTCACGAGATATGAGCACATAAACAAAAACATTCATGATAAACCGCCCCATCACGTATCAGGTTTCAATCTATTACTTCCTTACTATGAACTGTAAGCCTATTTGCAACAGATTTTACAGACACACAAGTGAATATATACCTGCAAAATTATAGTATTGCACAACATATAATTCAGTAAATATGAGATAATATATCCAAGACATCCTTATTCCTTATGTATTCTCCTACAAAAATAACATGTTTGCGGTAAATGAGGATGGACAGAGACATAAGGGATAGTGCAAATACTAAATCAGGGCTTGAATAAATAAATAAATAAATACCTTGGCAATGCCAGGTTTTCAGCTAGTAAATAACGAGAAACATAAAATGACTGTAACACAAAACTGCAAAATTGCTCTTCAGAGATAGAATACATGTAAGAAAAGGATTGGGAATGGTATCTGTTGACAATCTCCGAAAATAAAAACTATTAATATTTCCAACAACTCATGAAATATTTTGTTCATTTGCAACTATTCTTTTCAGGAATTCATGGAATGTAGGATCAAAATGCGATGTCTGTTCTTTCGGACATGTCCAAAAGAATAACATGCCACACATATATATAAATCTATCTGCTCACCTTTATATCTCTCCCATATATAATTTTATTTATTCACTTTCTTTTTATTTATTCTCTTTTTTTCCATACTATACATGTCACCCTACATCGACCCCATCAAATTTTATTTATATTCCCTCAGCAATCATGCCTTTATCCTTGCCAGATTGAGGTCACACATTTTTTTCATTCAGGCTTGTTTAACATTCGGCATCACCCCCAATGGCCTCACACTAAAAGTTCCCATCTCTGGCTGTAACCCATCCTTTCATCCTGCCTTATACCAATTCCAAACAGAACAATCCACAGCTCTCACCCGCCTGATCCTTAACCTATACCTCAACTCCGCCAATGAACACACCTGTCAACTCCTATCCCTGATCAAAATCCTCAACCTTTCCACTCCCACATCCACACCTAGAGTTCAGAACATCCTTTTACAGGCCAACCAAAAATTGGAACAGCATGCCACCCTCCACCTCAAAAAACTATCCAAACTCCTGGTCACCCACCTCCGGAAAGACAATACACTCTCCCTCAACAACCTCTCCAATAAACCTCAAGCTCCTCTTATTGCACAGAAACCCAGTCTCTCCCATCTACTCAATCTCCCACTTCCAGCTCCACTCCCACCCCCCCCCCCCCAAACCTCACAATCCTAATCCTCGCAATCCTAATCCACACAATCCTGAACCACAACATCCCAATTCAGTAGTCAACCTCTCCTCTAAACCTCTCTCCCAATCTGAAACCTCCGTCCTATCCAAAGGCCTCACCTTTAGTCCCACTCCCAAATTCAACCAGACAGCCCTTGTCAAAGACCTACTATCCTATACTCATAGCCTTGGCTGGAGATATCACTTTGCCACGAAGAAAAATAATCCTGCTCCTGATGATCCAGTTCCCCAAGACATCATTCAAATTGAACCCTGCCTAGAACAATTCCGTCCCCCATCACAGTGAGACCCACCCACTCTTCCTCAAAATCACCCCCTTCAAACCTTCCAGGAATTTCTTACTTCCAACCTTGCCTCTCAGTCCTTCCTGAAAAACCTTAATCCTACTCCCAACATTACCACAGCTGAATCCCGAGCTATCCATGATCCGTGATTCTCCCCGCCGACAAGAGATCCACGACAGTAGTACTTGATCGGCGGGAGTATGTGGCTGAGGGACTGCGTCAGCTTTCAGACAACACTACCTACAAACTCTGTCATGGTGACCCCATTCCTGATGTCCAGGCAGAGCTTCAAGGAATCCTCAAAACCTTAGGCCCCCTACAAAACTTTTCACCTGACTCCATTAACCTCATGACTCCACCTACACCACGCACCCCCACCATCTACCTACTTCCGAAGATTCACAAACCCAATCATCCCGGCCACCCCATTGTGGCCGGTTATCAAGCCCCAACAGAACGAATCTCTGCCTACATAGACCAACACCTTCAAGCCATCATGTGCAGCCTCCCATCCTTCATAAAAGACACCAACCACTTCCTCGATCGCCTGAAATCCTTACCCAGCCTGTTACCTCCTGAAACCATCCTTGTAACCATTGATGCCACTTCCTTATACACAAATATCCCACATGCCCAGGGCCTCGCTGCGATGGAGTATTTCCTTTCACGCCGACCACCCACTTCCCTACCTAAAACCTCTTTCCTTTATACCCTAGCTAGCTTCATCCTAACCCACAACTTCTTCACCTTTGAGGGCTGGACATATCAACAACTAAAGGGAACAGCCATGGGAACCAGGATGGCCCCCCTCGTACCTCGTACACAAACTTATTTATGGGACGCTTAGAGGAAGCCTTCCTGGAAACCCAAGCCTGTCAACCCAAAGTTTGGTACAGATTCATTGACGACATCTTTATGATTTGGACTCACAGTGAAGAAGAACTCCAGAATTTCCTCTTCAACATCAACTCATTTGGTCCCATCAAATTCACCGGGTCCTATTCCAAATCCCATGCCACTTTCCTTGATGTCGACCTCCATCTGTCCAATGGCCAACTTCACACATCCGTCCACATCAAACCAACCAACAAACAACAATACCTCCATTATGACAGCTGCCATCCATTCCACATCAAACGTTCCCTTCCCTACAGCTTAGGTCTTCGTGGCAGAAGAGTCTGCTCCAGTCCCGAATCACTGAACCAGTACACCAATAACCTAATAACAGCTTTTACATCCCGCAGCTATCCTCCTGATCTGGTTCAGAAGCAAATTACCAGAGCCACCTCCTCATCCCCCCAAATCCAGAACCTTCCACCGAAGAACCCCAGAAGTGCCCCTTTTGTCACCAGATACTTTCCGGGACTGGAGCGGACTCTGAATGTGGCTCTCCAGCAAGGATACGACTTATTTAAATCCTGCCCCGAAATGAGATCCATCCTTAATGACATCCTTCCCACTCCACCAAGAGTGTCTTTCCGCCGCCCTCCTAACCTTCGTAACCTCCTAGTCCATCCCTATGAAATCCTCAAACCACCTTCCCTACCCTCTGGCTCCTACCCGTGCAACCGCCCCCGTTGTAAAACCTGCCTATGCACCCTTCCACCACCACTTACTCCAGTCCAGTAACCCGGAAGGTGTACACAATAAAGGGCAGAGCCACTTGCGATAGCACCCACGTGATTTACCAACTGACATGCCTGCACTGTGAAGCGTTCTATGTGGGAATGACCAGCAACAAACTGTCCATTCGCATGGATGGTCACAGGCAGGACCATCCTGTGGCTAAACACGCCTTGGGGCATGGCCAGCACATCTTGGCGCAGTGTTATACCGTCCAGGTTATCTGGATACTTCCCACTGACACCAACCTTTCAGAACTCCAGAGATGGGAACTTGCCCTTCAGCTTATTCTCTCCTCCCGTTGCCCACCTGGTCTCAACCTCAGCTAAATTCAAATTCCCGCCCACCATCTAGCATCTTTGCCTCGGTTCTGTGGACAGAGCGTCTGCCTCAAGTGGTATCTCTGTCCAACTTCTTTGCTTTTTACAAATGTCTGTCTAGGTGTGTTTGTGTTTGGATATGTGTGAGTGTGTATGTATTTGTCTACCTTCCTTTTTGTCCCCTAAGGTAAGTCCTTCCACTCCTGAGATTGGAATGACTCCTTTTCCACTTCCTTAAAACCCATATCCTTCCCTTTCTCCTCCCCTTTTTTCCTCTTTTTCCTGAAGAAGCTGCCAGTGGTGGTGAAAGCTTGTATGTGTGTTTGACTGTGATTTTTATTTTTGTGTCTATCGACGAGCCGGTCCTTTTGGGTAAGTCATCCGTTTTCTATTTTTTATATTTGTTTAACTCTATATATTAGTTAACATAAAAATGATTTACTTACTCCAAGTTCCTTAACTTTTTCAAGTGAAATTGAAACAGCACGACAAATTATTGCACCTGTCAGTGCCATAAATGGATTTGTGGAGTCCGTCAACACAGCCCGTACCTCTTGCCACCATGGTGATACTTCATTATATTCAGTGCAAATATTGTTGACATCTAAAAGAAAAAAATGCATATATATAACCCATATTTCATTGATGGGCTAATTTCTCTAGCAATTTCTACATCTTTGTGTGTGGTGGTACAATGAAGGTGTTATTGCGTAACTGACAGTAAATAATAGCAACTGTGTTTTGCTCTTCGACCCACCTGTCAAAGAACATATTGCCTGCAAAAGATCCATGAATCTCAACATTTCTGCCTGGAGAGCAGCACCTTCTCGTTTCTGCAACCAGAACTGCAGTGCCAGTTGCATGAGGTTAAGTGGCTCTATGCCACTCATTGCAGCAGCAGCCCTCCAAGTGTCAACTGTTACATCACTGTACAAACTACCTTGAAACACAAGGTTGCCTGCAAATACAAAAATCAATTTGCCATATTAATTGTGTGTTTGTTTAGTCTAATGAAACAGAGTGAAAATTATTATGAAGGGCGATTAAAAAATAGTAACTGCCACAGATATAAAGGAATAATCAGAGGAAAATTTTGCTTCCTTAGACACTGAAATTGTCTCCCAACAGACCACTATTGCAGTAAGTTGAGAAAGCTATTTCTTGGATACACTGATTTAAACTGATGCACTCAACCTATGAACAAACTAAGTACATGCAATCCATGCTTTAGCTATGACATAGTGACCATGTTTGTCCGGGTTGTGAATGTGAGAGAGTTTTCTACTCTGGAAGGATGACTAAGCCCAATAGCTGGGATATTTCTAGTTTTGTTTCCACAGTGACTGTATGAACGTCAGTGCCTTTCCTGTGGGATGAGTAGCAATCTATCCTTTTCATGAGGTTACAACAATTAATAAGGATACATTGTAGTTCACCACAAAGATGATAGTCAAGCCACCAAAGAGCAAGTCACAAGAAAAAAAGAAAAAAAACCCTTAACGCTGCTGATGTGTTTTCTTGTAGTTTTATGATTATTTGCAAACAAACAATAATAATAAAATTATAAGTAATAAAAAAATACGGACAATACAATTATGACTCCTACTATTGCGATAATATCTATGAAATCTGACGGTACTTGAACAAATAGGCAAAGTAATTCTCTTAAACATTCTTCATTCACATCATTAAGTTATGCTACTAATTCGTCTTCAATATCATATTAGTGATCAATTTTTACTGCAAAGGTAGAATCTGAACAATAGTTCTATAATATAATTATTACATTTATTTATTAATAGTTTTATAGTTCTGTAACTAGTGTTTCAATACTGATTTATAACAATATTTTTGTTTTTCAAAGCATTCTTTCAAACACATACATATTAATCCTTCACTCAATGTTATTACTGTATAAACTATTCTTCTAAACAGATAGATTAGCTGGTCGGTACTTACCTTAGTTCTGTATTGCCAACAGTTACACAAACAAAGATGAAAAATAGGACAAGCTTTTGAAACTGTGTTCCTTCATCAGGAAGGAGAGGAGCATAAAAGGTGAAAAGGTAACAGATCAGGAAGGTTATTCACAAGCTAGGCCATGAGCTGATGGCGGGTGATGTGTGGAGGTCGGACATACTGTATGTCAATTACTGAGCCAAGCCAATAGCAAACCGAAGAGGACAGATAATTGTTCTTGTTGTTTAGAGGGGACTAAAGATCTAGGTCATCAGTCCACTATTCCTAGATAAGAGCTCACTGTCAAGACGGTAAAAACAGACATCGTGAATAGAGACAGGCGGAGAATGAACAGGTCGCTCACAACACAAAAGAAAGACACATGGGTAAAAAACCAAGTCAGGAACTGAGTTAAAAACTGGACAGAGAATACCATGGCTGGCTGACCACAAAGAAACTCAGGATGAGCCAGCCTTACTGCACACACTAAAAACCCATAGGCATTTAACAAAAGAGTCTTAAAAGTCTTTAAAAGCGTTGGATATGTGGGGAACTGAAATATCAGGCTAGAGCACCCACCACTAGATGGAATTGTAATAACCAGCAGCATGAATGAAACTGAGTAAGTCATGGAGGTGTCGTCACCTAAAACTAAGGAAAGCGTGTCTGGGATACTAAAAGACTGCCGCAAGTTGGCTAAAACTGGACTGTCCATCAGAATATGGACTACTGTCAAAACAACTCCACAATGACACACGAGTGGTGCCTCACGGCGAAGCTTATTCGGTGCACTCGCCATAGCCCACTTCATGCTCGAAGCCTCATGCAACCTCCAGTACAATGCCAATTTAAGATCTGGATCCATGAAGCCAATATCGAAAGGTGTTGCTATAGTGGCCTACTTGGACAGTCGATCAACATGTTCATTCCCCGGTATGCCGATGTGGCCTGGGGTCCACACAAAGATCACAGAATGGCCAGATTGGCCAAGAGAGTGCGCAGTATCCTGGATTGACCGAACTAATCAGTGGTGAGAGAAACACTGGTCAATCGCTTGTAAGCCACTCAGGGAGTCAGTACAGATGACAAATGACCCCTTGGGGAAGGCTTTGAGGTGTTCCACAGCCCTGAGAATGGCAACCAGCTCAGCGGAGAAAATGCTACTCCCATGCGCCAGACAATGCTGTTCCACATGGTCGTTATGAAGGTACGGATAAGCAGGATGGACTTCTGCTATGGAACCATCTGTGTAAATGGCTTCTGCGTCATGGAACGAATCGAGGAGTTGCAGGAACTGGCGACAGAGATGTATTGGAGAAACTGAGTCCTTCAATGCATGGGACAGATCCAGACAGAGCTAAAAATGAGGAATGGACCAAGAAGGAGTTTGAAAAGAATAGTAGAAAGTGGTAGGGACTGGATAGGATGTGAGGGACCAAAGAAGGGAACGAACATAGACTGAGATCGGGCAACCCGACCTGGGCCGTTGTGGAGGGATAGGAAATGCAGCATCTGGAGAAAGGAGCTGGTGGTTCAGGTGGGAGGGTGAGGCTTGAACATGGGCAAGATAGGAATCTAGCACGTGTTGTCTGTGGAACCGCAATGAGAGGACCCCAGCTTCGACTAGGAGGCTTGTCACAGTTCTTTGTGAAAAGCTTCCGTTGCCAAACAGACACCACAATGCAGGACTGGGTCCAAAGTCTGCAATGTCGCAGGAGCAGCGGAATCAGCAGTTTTGTTTGTCTGGCAAAGGAGTGTCACCCAAGTGAGACGGTCATTGAACAACATGCCTAAAAATGATGCGTCTCTTTGATACGTAGCAGGTCATCACCCAAATACAGTTCCGGTTCCAGACGTATCACCTGACGTCGACAAAAATGCATTACCCAGGTTTTCACGGTTGAAAACTGAAAATTGTGGGCAGATTCCCACAACTGCGCATTTCAAATGGCTAGTTGCAATTACTGTTCAGCAACACCAATGCTGGTGGAGCTAAAATACATGCAGAAGTCATCGGCATACAAGGATTTGAAAAGCGATGACCGCCGGCCCCCCCCCCCCCCCCCCCAGCCACTGCAAGACCATTAATCGCAACTAAAAACGAAGGGTCACTAAGAACGGAACCCTGTGAGATACCTTTTTCTTGATAATTAGGTGAACTGAGACAAGTATCATCTCAAACACGAAAAGAACACAATGCAAGGAAGTACTGTATACAGGAAGTGGACCCCGGAAGCCCCAGTCGTACAGCGTAGACAGTATGTGATGTCGCCAGGTGGTGTCATACGCTTTACAGAGGTCAAAGAAGATATTCGCGGCGAGTAAAAGCCGTATGGATCGCCGACTCCAGCGACACAAGATTATCAATGGCAGAGTGGCCCTGACGGAACCCCCCCTTGTTATGAGACCAAGAGTCCCCGGTCCTTGAGGATCCACATGAGCCTCCGACTCACCATGCATTCAAGGAGCTTGCATGGAATGTTGGTGAGGCTGATCGGGCGATAACTATCAGCCACCTGCGGGTCTGCCCCAGGCTTCATCACCAAAATGATGATGCTATCCTGCCATTGGGATGGGAATACACCCTCAACCCAGAGACAATTGCGCAAGGCGAGAAGTTGGCATTTAGAGTCCGGTGATAGGTGTCTGAGGAACTGACTGTGAATGCAGTCTGGGGGACGTGGCTGGGCATGCAGCAAGGGGACTTCAAATTCGCACTCAGTAAAAGGGACGTTGTATGTTTCCCAGCATAGGTTCGAAAAGATTTTGCTCCGTACACTCTTTCAAGGATTCGGAAATCTGCACCATAGGTAGCAGTCCCTGAGGTGCAAGCAAAATGGTTTGCCAGATGTTCAGCTACAGCGACAGTGTCAGGATAAACCATCACCTGAATGCTGAGACATGGAATTCCCGCCGGTGGGCAGTGCCTAAAGAGGCATCAAACTTGCGACCACACCCATGAAGGAGAAGTGCAGGAACCAATGGAGGCAATGTACTTATCCCAGGAGTCTCTCTTACTTAGTTAGATTAGTCGCCGTGCCCATGCCTGGAGACCCTTGAAGGCAGCAAGATGTTCTACAGTAGGGTGGTGTCGGTGGCGCTGTAGTGCTCGCCTATGTTCCTGGGTGGTTTCAGCAATATCCGGTGTCCACCAGCGCAACTACTTACGATGGAATGAACCGAGTGTGGTGGGGACAGTTTTTTCAGCTGCAGAAACGATGACCTCTGTGACCTGCTGAACAGCGGCATCAACATCAGCCGGAAGAGGAGAGGAGATCACAGCAGGTGAGGAATAAGTTGGCCAGTCATCCCAATGGAGGGACCAGCGAGGCAGACGAACACTGTGGGAGCGATAAGAAGATATTTTAATGGTCGCTGCTGTACAGGTTGTCGTGGACCCTCCAGGTGAGCTGGCTACAGGAGAGACAGCATCATCTGGTGGAAGGTAGATAGAGCAGAGGTAAAAATCTTATACTACCCAGAACCTAATAGCGACTGCCTCTAGAGGTGTTTGAAGAGGCACAGCAGCATTGGGGACAGAGGCTAGGAAGTAGACCCAAACACCACCAGAAACTCTGTGATACATGGTATGGTTTTTAAAATAGCCCAGATATCCTTGGAGGGCAGGAGTCCTCTCGACAGGGAACCACGTTTCCTGCATGGCTGGACTGATTGCAGGCAGAGTAATTGCTACAGCTCAGCCAGATGGCGGAAAACCAGCCGCAATTCCACTGCAGGATTTCTAATGCATTGGGCTGAACAGCCATACTGTAATGGATAAGCAGGTTATTCCATAGGGCACCTGCTGCCAACTCCTCAGAATCTGCAGGATCGAGAACCATGGGTTCTGGCGATCCTGTTATAGCGAGATCCTCAGGGAATGTGAGGATCTCCACCATCTTCATAGGCCAAAGATGTGATTGAGCATTCCTTTCGAGCCACTGAAGATTCCTTAGTCGTCTTATTATTATTCTTCTTCTTTGCTCCCTCTCACTGGTCCTTTGGTGTTAAGGGCTGGGAGGGCTTCTCAGAAGTGACATAAGGGACCGTCGAAGAGCTAGAAGCCTTTCGACCAACAATTTTTGGTTCCTTCAGCCATTGGCTGGGATCCACTGGTGCACTCTGAGAATCCGCAGAAGGGAGCATCCCGAGGGACCCCTTCCGAGTGGGAGGTGCCAGAGGAAGCTGTCGCTTCCCCTGCTGAGGGTTGGGAACTGATGTCCCCGATAGTTGTGGGGAAGTTGCCCCCACAACAGATGGTGGAGCAGTAGATGGAGGAGTGCTCACACCCAGCAAAGGGGCAATGGAAGATTTTATGCCCTCTAGGGCCCACAGGAGGAGGCGACACCTGGTTCAGAGTCGTACCCGTAGTGTACGGGGATGACGTTACAGCAGCAAAAGAGGTATTAAGTTCACTGGATGGAGCTGCACATACTTCATTCTTGCCTCATTGTATGATAGCTGGAGAGCACAGTGGATGTAGCTGCTCACAGTTCACACAGACGGGTGGTGGGGTGCACGGAGCATCCGGATGAGATGGACACCCACATTCGCTGCATGTGGGGCTGGAAGTGCACCAGGAGGAAATATGCCCGAACTTCCAGCACCTGAAGCACCTCATAGGGGGCGGGACATACGGCTTGATGTCACACTGCTAGATCATTACCTTGACCTTCTCAGGCAGTGTATCACCTTCAAAGGCCAGGATGAAAGCACCAGTGGCAACCCTGTGATTGTTTGATTCCCTCGACGGGGAATGGCCTCATGCATTGGAGCATAGCGCCTCAATGCGCTTGACTGTGCCACCGCGGCCCTAATCCCATCCTTCTGCCCTCCCACTCCTCCCTTTTCGTATGCCCCCCAATCCTAGTAATATGTTTTAATGTACTTATAATATGGTAACTGATATTTTTCATATGACTTAACACATCTTGTAGCCATGTTTTTCATACCTTCTATGTCAGCTAGCAGTGTAGAGGGTCCAAGATGATGTTATTGTAATTTTATACAAATAACTTTTAATTTTAACAATGCGCCATCTGGTGGCTATGGGGCCTACTTTACCTGTTATGATGTTTCCCCCCTCTCACGACAGTTTGGCATGTGAATCTAGTTGAACACCCTCACTAGACATCCATGATGGTGGTTTATGTTTTAGTTATGCATCTCCACTAAGATGTATTTTAATTCCCATCGTTTTAAAAAAATGTTTGTAAGTATATGTGCATATAATGTGTTTGTTCTCCTTGTGAATATTGTGATTATGAACTGTAAACATCTGAAATGTAATGTTCTTCTATTATTTATGCCATCTGATGATGATGATGTCTAAATGTGTAATGGTAAAATAAAGTAAAAAAATTATGCATGCCAATGTATGGTCACTTGTCCGCAAAAAATTGAAGGTTTTATGAACCAAGTGATAACCAACAAATTGGCTGAATGCATGAATGGTCACAGTCAGACTGTTTGCATGGGGAAACACCCAATATCCTGTGGCCCTCGAACAGACTCCAGTGACCTTGGCACATGTTACACCATTTAACTCACAGTATCTCTGACCTCCAGACACCACCCATCATCACCTCATGGCCTAGGTTATGAATAACTTTAACTTTTCTTCCCCTTTTCTTCCCTCATCTACTACCTGATGAAGGAAAACATTTCCAAAAGCTTGTCCTATTTTTTCATCTTTTTTTGTGACTATGGGCAATACAGAGCTAAGGTAAGTAGTGGCCAGCAAATATCTCTTTTGAAGAATAGTTTGGCATCTGTGTGAAGAATTTCCATCAGTAATCAAATCTTATTACTGTGTTATAATTTGCTTGTTTATTTGCATTGTACTAAACTGTTTACCTGTTTAGGATTTAATTTTAATCTAATTTAAAGTTTTAATGGGATAATTACTATCTTGATGCAAACTAATATCACTGTGCAAAACATGTTTTTGGATTTCTAAGATGTTGGGCCTTATTCACACAATACATAGAGAAATCCTTAGAGAAAAACTGAAGAAGAGAATTAGGAATTATTAATAAGATGAAAATAAGAGGCATTGGAGAAGAAATAAAACAGATGTTTAATGAAATACTATTACATTACCACACAAGCAGAAAGAAAAAGAGAATAGCATTTCCAACAGGAAATGGAAAAATAGTACATAAAATGGACCACGATATCATTAAAAAAACACAAAAAGTAGGAGTTTAAGCTATTTTAGTTGTTTAATGGTCTTCAGTATGTGTTAAGCATAGAGGTATTAAACAATATCACCAAATTTGCTGCTCCATCAAAAACTACTGTGATCTACAAAGATCTGCCTCAATGCACCCTTGACAGCTTGTGACATCTACGATTGGGAGCTGTTTCCTTGTTTCAGTCTTCACAAAAGACTGTATTCACAAAATAGTGTCTCACACTTCTTGATGAATGAGTAAACATATGATGGTCATAGTGCAGAGGATATCAAATGCAGAATGGCAATGGGAAGAATAGCAATTTTGAAAAAGAGAAATTTGTTAACATTGAATATTAATTGAAGTGTAAGGAAATCTTTTCTGAAGGCATTTGTTTGGAGTTTTGCCTTGTACAGGAGTGACACATGGACAATAAACAGTTCAGACAGGAAGAAGATGAAGGCTTTTGAAATGTGGAGGTACAGTAGAATGCTGAAGATTAGGTGGGTGGATCACATACCTAATGATGAGGTACTGAACAGATTTGGGAAAAAAAGGAATTTTGGCATACCTTGACTAAAAGAAAGCATCGACTGGTAGGACACATTCTTAGACCTCAATGAATTGTGAATTTGGCATTGGAGGGAAGTCTGTGAGATAAAAATTGTATAGGGACACCAAGAGATAAACACAGTAAACAGATTCAAATGGATGTAGTTTGTCATTCTTATAAGGAGATGAAGAGGCTTGCCCAGGATACATATGGTGGAGAGCTGTATCAAACCGGTCTCTGGACTGAAGGCAACAACAGCAGCAACAACAACAACAACAACAACAACTTTTTATCCAACTCTTTTGTTATTTGTAACTGAACACTATCAAAAGCTATAACTTCTTGTATCAGTTATTGCCTAAATTTGTGAATTTGATTAAACCACCAAGTTCTCCCAAGTATCCACTTACTTCTACTTTGCCATTCACAAAAGAAAACAGTAATTGAGCAATGTATTGAAGCACTAATCTTTGCTACTATGCATGTGCCTCGGTTGTGTTTTCACTGGGTGACACATGTATCTTCTACAAAATGCTGCACAAGGCAAAAGCTGTCTTCCGGAATAATAGGCTCTTAGTATTAATGTTGTCAAATTATTTTCATCAAGGTATGGACTTGTTAATTGTACAAGTACCTTCTTTTATCAAATAACAAATAAATAAGTAACTTAAAATACAGGTTTCAACAGTAGTGTTAAGAGAGAATGTGCAACTATAACATTATCTGATTAAAAGTACACTATATGATCAAAAGTATCCGGTCACCTGGCTGAAAATCATTTACTGGTAAGTGGCACCCTCCACCAGTAATGCTGGAATTCAATATCGTGTTGGATCCCCTTTAGCCTTTATGACAACTTCCAATCATCTTGCAGGCATACATAGTCAGGTGCTGGAAGGTTTCTTGGGGAATTGCAGCCTATTCTTCACCAAGTGCTGCACTGAGGAGAGGTGTCAATGTAGATTGGTGAGGCCTGGCACTAAGTCACCGTTCCAAAAAGGCCAAAAGTGTTCTATACAATTCAAGTCAGAACTCCGTGCAGACTATTGCATTACAGGGATGTTACTGTCATGTAACCACTCTGCTAAAGGCCATACATAATGAACAGGTGCTCAATTGTGATGAAAATGTAATTGCCATCCCCAAATTGCTCTTCAACAGTGGGAAGCAAGAAGATGCCTAAAACATCAATGTAGGCCTGTGTTGTGATAGGGCCAAACAAAACATGTGGTGCATGCTCCCTACATGAAAAACACGACCACACCATAACACCATCGCCTCTTAATTTTACTGTTGGCACTATATACGCTGGCACATGACATTCCCCAGGCATTCGCCATACCCACACCCTGCCATCGGATCACCACATTGTGTACCTTGAGTCATCACTCCACACAACATTTTTCCACTGTTCAGTTCTCCAATGTTTATGCTCCTTATGCTAAGTGAGGTGTTGTTTGGCACTGACCTGAACAATATGTGGCTTATGGGCAGCCGCTCAACCATGAAATCCAAGTTTTCTCACTTCCCTCATAGCTGTTATAATATTTCAAGTGGATTGTAAGGCGCTTTGGAATTCCTGTGTGATGGTCTATATAGATGCCTGCCTATTATACTATACAACCCTTTTCAACTGTCGGCGGTCTCTGTCAGTCAACAGACGAAGTCGGCCTGTACACTTTTGTGCTGTACGTGTCCCTTTACTATCCCATCAAAAATAGTGGACATAGAGAGGTTTGGAAGTGTGGATATCTCATGTACGGACTTCTGACACAAGCGACACCCAATCACCTGACAACGTTTGAAGTCTGTGAGTTCCTAAGAGCACTGAATTCTGCTCTCTCACAATGTCTAATGACTACTGAAGTCACTTATATGGAGTACCTGGCAGTAGGTGGCAGCACAGTGCACCTAATAAGGAAAATGTATGTTTATGGGGGTGTCCAGATACTTTTGATCACATAGTGTATATGGACAGATTTATGATGTGCTCCAACTGTGCTGTGGACATTTTCAATTACGTGTCTGCATGTTTGTGAAAGACTGGCAACCCATTTTCCCTCAAAAGCTGAAGTTAGAGATGGAAGATGTTGAGTGCTGAGGAATTCAGCAAATTCAATGTTATAATTCATACTAAAGGTGTTCCAATGGATTCACATGGAGATTCTTGGCAAGTCATTCCATTTCAGGAATGTTAATGTTCACAAAGCAATTAATTAGCAATGCTGCAATTGTCATAGTGATACAAACAGTCTTCACTTCTGAACTGTTCCTATACTGTACACAACATGTAATGCTGTAAAATTGATACATGTTCTTCCACATTTAGTTTTCTTGAGCAGAATAAATGGATGACACCCCAACCATGAAGGACACTGCAGCCTTGGTACATCACAGTAGACGCTACACTTGATGACAAGTAAAGTACCAAACCCAGACATTTCTCTTAGGACTGTCTAAGGGTATAGCATGAGTTATCATTCCAAGTCAGTCATTTCCGGTCACCCAATGTCCACTGATGTTGATCTTGATGCTAACTCAATGGTCACTCTACACAGACTACAAAAACGTGTGGCTTACAAGGAGCTGCTCAAACATTTATCCTATTAATTGCTGTTGAATCTTCCGGGTTATGTGGTCATGGTCGAAGAAACGAATCTGCTCCTGACGTTTCATCCACAGCTGCGCTGGACATCCTCGGAGGTGCTACTGGTAGCGGTGAGTCTTGCCGACTGACTGGACAGTATTTATATTGCTCTCCGACGCCCGACTCGTCAGTCGGCAAGACTCACCGCTACCAGTAGCACCTCTGAGGATGTCCAGCGCAGCTCTGGACGAAACGTCAGGAGCAGATTCGTTTCTTCGACCACGACGACATAACCCGGAAGATTCAACAGCAGTTATTTCAGCCGGTCGTGAAAGCCTTCACTGCATGTTTATCCTATTCTTTTAAATTCCCTATGCAGAAGCACTGTGCTAGATGAACTGTTGATTGCACTTGGAACTCACCAATGATTCTTTCCTTGTCTTGGTTTAGTAAGGTCATGCCTTTGTGCTTCTACTTTGTAACCAAGAGTTGACTTGGAAACCTTTAGGAGGGTTCAAATGTCCCTAATGGGTCTGTTACTGAGCTGACATCCAATGACTAGTCCACAATTGAAGTTGCTCAACTTTCTTCAGTCACCCATTCTGCCATTCATTACTGCTTCTATACTGACATCACAATACCCCTGTCTCCTTTTATACTGGTGGGTCTACCCTTGTGACATCTAGTGATCAATTTCCTATTACAGAGGAGTGTCCAGATACATTCGATCACATGTTGTATGTTCAACTGCTAAGGTTCGAGGCAGGTGAAGCAAACACAATCTTTGTTTGTAGATTCAAACTCAAGAGCCAAAGACGAAGAAGATAAAGTGCATAGTATTACACACTTCAATGAGTTTGACAATCTATTAGCATTTTCAGTTTTGGACACAGCCACTGGACTTCATCTGCCAAACAATACAAATTATTTACACCAGTATCATACTTTTTACTGAACAATTATTTACGACCAATGTGTTTTATTCTATAATAACACTTACTTATCCTTTTAATTTTGTCCTCAGGAGTATCCTTCTTTAAGCACACATTCTTTGCTGAGGCTGCATTATTTGTAACATTATTCAGTTCAAAGCTGGATAGGAAATCCACAAAGGCACTCTTGTCATCTGGGAAAGCAACTCTTGCCTCAATATTTCTTTGTGATTTTCCTTCAACTGTATCAATTGTTGCCAACAGACTGAGTAAACTGTTCATCTCCCGTTCAGGAGCTCTGAGCAGACCAGACAGATCCTTTAAACATTTCAAGCAAACAGCAGCAAATTATGTATATGAGTGATAGGTCAGTATAAAGTTGTATTATTATAAGTGAATTATTATTATTATTAAACTAATTAAATTCTTAAAACAATGTCAAGAACAAATTACGCTTTACTCAGCCAATTAGGGAGAGTACTGAAAAATCATCCAAATAAAAATATCCATTCAAACTAGTATCAATAGTTAATAACTAATAGGATTAAAAAATTCTGTAAAAGTAGCAGAGGCCACAATGAAAATGTGGGATCAAGATTTACAGTGGAGGTGCCAAATTAATAGACTCACAAATGTTGTTTTAAAATTTTTTAAGTTCGGTTTCAAAGTACTCCACACTAAACAATGGTTCTTGTGCTGTACTGTTAGTACAGCATTGTAGAATAATAACTTGCTGATATTGTTTGTTTGACAACAATGTATACCAATTCTGTTACGTATTCTGACTATTACTTCAGTATTGGCAGAGATAATGAGCAGTTGTGGTTGGTTGGTTTTTGGAAGGGACTAAACAGCAACGGTTATCAGTCGAATAGTTGTGAATACCAGTTCTACCATGTTTCTATGAAGTACAGTGGGATTTACGTAATTTATTAATTTAATTTTTATGGAAAGTAATGCATGTTTAAACCCTTCCTGAGTTTCCCAATTCTGAATATGGTTTCACAAAGATTGTTTACAGATATTGGTAAAGGTGCAGACCTCACTCCACGAAAAGGGCAAGAATATTGACTATTTAGTCAGAGTGTGAAAGGCTATTACTCAAGTGAAAGGGATATCAAAGTCCACCATTCAAAATATAAGGAAAAAGATGAAGAATAATGAAAGTCTCAAATCCCAACAGATAGGTAAATGCATTTGAAAACACATTACATCCCCTGTAACAGACAGAAAAATAAGACAACTGGTGGTGTAAAAAATCACAGAAAACCAATATGGAGAATGATGGAGTGTGTGTATCTGCAGCTAAGGTTCAAAGAAATGCAGCTGTGATGTTGTCCAGCCAAGAAACAGAAACTTACCCCACTGATAAAATGACTGAAATGAGGCAAATTACAAAGACTGGACCATGGATGACTGGCGTAAGGTAAATAAATTATATTATCATCCAAGGATTTCCTTTACGGCAATAGTGATTTTTAAATGTGACGCAATTTCAGTTCAGGTTTGCTTCTCTGAAGAATCATGTATCCGAATTCTCCAACACAAAACCCAATTTGTGAGGCACAGGAGATATGAGAAACTCCACAAAGAATGCTCAGTTCAACGAGTAAAGCATCCTCTATCAGTAATAGTTTGGTCTGTAATAAGTAGCAAAGGAAACGGGCACCTTTATACTGTGAAAGGGAAAATGCAGCATGATCGATACAGGTCAGTACTGAAAACTCTACTACTTCTGCAAGTGAAGGAATGTTTTCTCAACAGCAATTACATCTTTATGTACAACTCTGCACCATATCACAAGGTCAAATCTGACTGAATACATAAATGAGACAAATTCATATTTTGAACTGGTCATGGAACTCCCTAGATATGACCACCATTGAAAATAACTGACCGGGATTGAAGAGGGAAATTGCAAAGGGATATATACTCACAAACAAAATCAACCTCCTGGAAAAACTTGTCAGAGCATGGCACAGGACACCTCAATGGCAGACAATATAGAAGAAATGTATTATGAGTATGCCAAGAAGAATTAAAGATTTGATTGCAGCTAAATGAGGAGGTACAAAATACTGGAAACATTGTTTTCATAATTTTCTGTAAAATTGTGTGTTTTAAAAACTTTTTGTGCTTTAAAATAGTTACTAATATTTCATTTCCATGAACTTTAGCAACAAATTTATGTTCTTAAGAAAAATGCCAAAATAAAGTTGCACAATAAAACAACTGTGCCCACTCTACGAGTATAATAATTTGGCAGCTCACTGTATATGTCACCTTACTTCTGTAGTGGCCCCATATACAGCTGTGACTGTCAACCACTACAGCAGCCATTTAAGAAGAAAAAATAATTAAAAATAAATGATAAAGTTCTCTTATGCAATGACCAAAAATGTGTAAAAATTGAAAATGCAAGATAAAGCTATTTTAAGTAGGATGTAACCAAAAAGTCTGAGGACATTCAATAACTTTCATTTGATGTGATGTAAAATGCTAATCTCTCTATTCTCTAGTCAAAAATGTAGTCAGTTTTCCACAAGAAATACTGTATTTAAAAAAAATAAAAAATAAAAAAAAATTACGGTTACAAATCATATAATTAATGCCTGAAAACCTTAATGCAGGTCTTTAATGGGAAGTTTTGTTTTGTTTTTAGACATAAAATTCTCTCTCTCCATTCTTGCTCAACATAAAATATCCACTTCACAGGTGAGCCTGACGCCAATAGTCAAAATTAACTACCTAGAAAATGGATTTGTATCCCATATTCTTCTTGGTTGGCCAGTGATTACCTTAGTTCTGTACCATCAAAAGAAAAACCATTTGGAGATGAAGAAAAATAGGACACTATCTTTTGGAACTGTGTTCCTTCATCAGGTACGAGAGGAGGGAAGAAGAAGGGTAGAGAGAACAGAAGAGAAAAATTACGACCTAGGCCACGAGATGTTCTTGTTTTCATTGATGCAAGTCTATAATGATGTTATCATTGTTTATCAACCATATTACAAACAATTTTGCACCACTGGTGAAATTTTGTCTGCTGCTGGCAATCCTTAATGTGCCATTAATGATCTTTTATATGCCACTGGCGATCTTTCATCTGCTTCCAAACACTGCTGGGACTCGGTAATTAAATTTTCATCTATTTCTTTCATTTTGACGAAAGTCAATTTAAAACCACCCCCATGAACCACAGACATTGCCGAGGTGGGGTGGCTTGCGTGCCTCAACGATGCAGATAGCCGTATCGTAGGTGCAACCACAACGGAGGGGTATCTGTGGAGAGGCCAGACAAACGTGTGGTTCCTGAAGAGGGGCAGCAGCCTTTTCAGTAGTTACAAGGGCAACAGTCTGGATGATTGACTGATCTGGCCTTGTAACATCAGCTAATGTGGCTTTGTCACACAGCTACTGCGAACGGCTGAAAGCAAGGGGAAACTACAGCCGTTACTTTTCCCGAGGACATGCAGCTCTACTGTATGGAAATATGATGATGGCATCCTCTCGGGTAAAATATTCCGGAGGTAAAATAGTCCCCCATTCGGATCTCCGGGCGGGGACTACTCAGGAGGATGTGATCATCAGGAAAGAGAATACTGGCATTCTACGGGTCGGAGCGTGGAATGTTAGATCGCTTAATAGGGTAGGTAAATTAGAAAATTTAAAAAGGGAAATGGATAGGTTGAAGTTAGATACAGTGGGGATTAGTGACGTTCGGTGGCAGGATGAACAGGATTTCTGGTCAGGAGAGTACAGGATTATAAGTACAAAATCAGTTGGGGGTATCACAGGAGTAGGACTGATAATGAATAAGAAAATAGGAATGTGGGTAAACTACTATGAGCAGCACAGTGATCGCATTATCATTGTCAAGATAGATACGAAGCCAACACCGACAACAGTAGTACAGGTTTATATGCCAACTAGCTCTGCCGATGATGAGGAGATCGAAGAAATATATGAGGAGCTAAACGAAATTATTCAGACAGTTAAGGGAGAGGAAAACTTAATTGTGATGGGAGACTGGAATTCGGTAGTAGGAAAAGGAAGAGAAGGAAAAATAATAGGTGAATATGGACTGGGCAGGAGGAATGAAAGAGGAAGTCGCCTGGTAGAATTTTGCATGGAACATGATTTAATCGTAACAAACACGTGGTTTAAGAATCACAAAATAAGGTTGTATACGTGGAAGAGACCCGGAGACACCGGAAGGTATCAGATAGATTTTATAATGGTAAGACATAGATTCCGGAACCAGGTTATAAACTGCAAGACATACCCAGGGGCAGATATAGACTCTGACCATAACTTGTTAGTTATGAATTGTAGGCTGAAGCTGAAAAAACTGCAGAAAGGTAGGAAAATAAGGAGATGGGACTTGGATAAATTGAAGGAAAGTGAAGTTCTGGAGAATTTCAGAAGGAGATTTAGGCAACAATTGACAGAAACAGGGGGAAATAAAACAGTAGAAGAGGAATGGGAGGCATTGAGAGATGAAATAGTGAAGGCAGCAGAGGAAAAAATAGGTAGAAAGGCAAGACCTACAAAAAATCCTTGGATATCACAGGAAATACTAAATTTAATAGATGAAAGGAGAAAACATAAAAATGCAGTAAATGAAACAGGCAAAATGGAGTACAGACGACTAAAAAATGAGATTGACAGGAAGTGCAAAATGGCTAAGCAGGAGTGGCTAGAAGCCAAATGCAAATCTGTAGAAGAATGTATAAGAAGGGGAAAAGTAGATACCGCCTACAGGAAAATAAAAGAGACATTTGGGGACAGGAAAAGCAGCTCTATGAATATCAAGAACTCAGATGGGAAACCAGTTCTCAGCAAAGATGGGAAAGCTGAAAGGTGGAAAGATTACATAGAGCAGCTCTACAAAGGAAATGAACTTAGAGACGATGTTGTAGGAAGGGAAGAGGAAGTAGATGAAGATGCAATAGGAGATACTATACTGAGAGATGAATTTGACAGAGCCTTGAAAGACCTAGGCCGGAACAAGGCCCCAGGAGTAGATGACATACCCTCAGAGCTACTAAAGTCTCTGGGAGAGCCAGTCATGACAAGACTATTTGAACTGGTGTGTAGGATGTATGAGACAGGCGAAAAGCCCTCAGACTTTAAGAAAAATATAATAATCCCCATTCCAAAGAAATCAGGCGCAGACAGGTGTGAAAATTACAGAACAATCAGTTTGATAAGTCATGGTTGCAAAATTTTAACATGAATTATCTACAGGAGAATGGAAAAGCTGGTAGAAGCTGACCTCGGGGAAGATCAGTTTGGATTCAGGAGGAATGTTGGAACCCGGGAGGCAATACTCACTTTACGTCTTATCTTAGAAGATAGATTAAGGAAAGGCAAACCTACATTTTTAGCTTTTGTAGATTTGGAGAAAGCATTTGACAATGTTGACTGGAATACACTCTTTCAAATTCTGAAGTCATCAGGGGTGAAATACAGGGAAAGGAGAGTTATTTACAATTTGTACAAAAGCCAGACCGCAGTTATTAGACTCGAAGGGCATGAAAGGGAAGCATCAGTTGGGAAGGGAGTAAGACAGGGTTGTAGCCTTTCTCCGATGTTATTCAATTTGTACATCGAACAGGCGGTGAAGGAAAGCAAGGAAAAATTTGGAATAGGGATTAAAGTTCAGGGGGAAGAAATAAAAACATTGCATTTTGCTGATGACATTGTAATCCTGTCAGAGACAGCAAAGGACCTGGAAGAGCAGTTGAATGGAATGGACAGTGTGTTTAAGAGAGCGTATAAAATGAACATTAACAAGAGCAAAACAAAAATAATGGAATGCGGTCTTAGAAAATCAGGCGATGCTGAAGGAATTAGATTAGATAACGAAACAATGAAGGTGGTAGATGAGTTTTGTTACTTGGGTAGTAAAATAACATGCGATGGTCGCAGTACAACGGATATAAAATGCAGAATGGCAATGGGAAGAAAAGCAGTTTTGAAAAAGAGAAATTTGCTAACATCGAATATTAATTTAAGGGTAAAGAAGTCTTTCCTGAAGGCATTTGTGTGGAGTGTTGCCTTGTACGGAAGTGAAACATGGACGATAAGCAGTGCGGACAGGAAGAGAATAGAGGCTTTTGAAATGTGGTGCTACAGAAGAATGCTGAAGATTAGGTGGGTAGATTGCATAACTAACGAAGAGGTACTGAACAGAATTGGAGAGAAAAGGAATTTTTGGCATACCCTGACTAAAAGAAGGGATCGCTTGGTAGGACACATTCTTAGACATCGGGGAATCGTAAATTTAGCATTGGAGGGAAGTGTGTGGGGTAAAAATCGCAGAGGGAGACCAAGAGACGCGTATAGTAAGCAGATTCAAGTGGATATGGGTTGCCGTTCTTATGAGGAGATGAAAAGGCTTGCTCAGGATAGAGTAGGGTGGAGAGCTGCATCAAACCAGTCTCCGGACTGAAGACCATAACAACAACAACAATTTAAAAATTTTTCATTAAAATAGGATTTTAGGCACCTAAAGTAGGCATTTTCACTACCTCATTTAGGCCAAATAAAATCTAAAATAGGCCCCAAAAAGTATTTGTCAGAAGAAATAAACACAAAGTGAAATTTGCAGACTTTACTTATGAACAAATTTCTATTTGTTAACATAAAAAAATGTTAATGTTCAAACTAACACCAAACTTTTCTAGGTCTTCAAAGATACAAATATAATGCAGAACAGAAGTCAATTGTTGAAATACGTATAAAATTTAACGAACACTGAATAAACCAGTGGTTTGAAAAATTCAAATATATTGTTGACTTCAAGGACTGGACTCTTTTGTAGGTTTATCACAGAAAGGCCATGGCGCTTGGCTGTTTGTATTAATTTACAAGTTGAAAATGAGCTCCTAATCAATGGATACGACAAGAGGTGTACTTCACTTTCGGCACATGTTGAACAGGAACACTGCATTGAGTGGAACTGGATTTTCTGCTAAGCATGGATGCTGCCCCGCAGAGGCCTTTCAGGCCAGGGTTCTTCAGGAAAACCTGCTGCATTTTTTCTGTACACCTTTCCTCCCACATAACCTGTTGCTTCATTTATTTTCTTTTTCACTCTCTCCAGCACTGCAATGTTCTTGTATATAGGTTATCATGACTGACATGAGCCGTGTAATTTGGAAATAATGCTTGCTAGTCATATGAAGCTGGCTCTAATATAAAACAAGTCCCATTGAACTGAAGGATATCAGAGTAATTATGTTGCTTAATTTACAGAAGCAGCATCCTCTGGTAGATTTTCAATTACCTTGTGCACTACTGGGGTGTAGATACCATAGTATTCTGCTGTAGAAAACCACATGACTCGGGGGCTAACAATAGGTTCAAGCTGCAAGGGGACACCTGGAAATTTTACTTTGAATGCCTGTACTCTTAATGGTGCCATACCAAAACCTTTCTTTACTGTGGAGGTTAATAAATAGGGAACTCTAGCCAAACTGGCTCTGTTAATCTATTGATACCATGGCTACACAAGTTACATGCAGCATCAAAGGGTAGAACACATGAAGCAGATGAAATGCTGCAATCATATATGTAGCAGTATCTGTCAAAGACAGAAGCACTTAATTTTTGTCTACACCATTTGGATATCACAGCTATAACCCATTGTTGACAAAGTGTGTGCCTGTTTGTTGGTTAGCCTCCACATCTTCTGGGATTCTTTGCAGTGCATCTGAATACATTCAGTCCACATAATAGTCACGCAACATTGACTGACGGTACAGACTGATGACAGTATCCCCCCCCCCTTTCCAAATATCAACTTGTACCTTTGATTCTTTGAAGCAAGTCAAATCTTTTGAAAGAAGAAATAGGTGGCTTTTAGAATTAATGTCAAAGTAGGTCATTTTAGGTGCTATAAAATCGGAGGTCTTAAGTTTTAATTCATCACGAAATGCATATGTAAGAGTTTATTTGTAACTAGTTAGAAAGTTAGGAAAAGAATAGGTTTTAACATAAAGATCTTTGGTCTAGTCATGAGTAACCTTTCCCTTCTGTTCCCTGTTCATTTTCTCTTCCCTCCTCTCCTACCTAATGAATAACCACAGTTCTGCAAGCTAGTGACCTATCTTTTGTGTCTCCATTTGCGGGTCCCCCCCCCCCCCCTTTTTCTCTTTCTTCAGTACAAAACTAAGGTAAGTACTGGCCACCTAATCTATCTCCTTCAAAGACTATTTTAGCATCTCAATGGACAATTTCCATCAGTAATTGAATTTGTATCGAATATGCACGTCATGAAGAATACAGTGTAACTACTTTGATTATGAAGGAACTGCTTGTTAGAGTATATTAGAAAACGACTATTTAAATTTTGAAATTTGTCCTTATGCCATAACACGTGTTTCAAAATCATCTCCCTGGCAGTAGTGGAAAATATCTAGAATATCTGGTCGAATTTAATAGTGGGTCTGGCAGCCTTAATCATGCCAGGTTAAATAAATAAGCATATTACTACAGACTCATTTTGAACATCACAGCAAGAAAAAAGAAATAAAAAAAAAAATTAAAATGACAAAATTACAAAACTTCTGTTAAATTCTTTGCAAAAGACATAAAAATGCTTGGAGCAGTGGACAGAAAAATTCAGACTCATGTCAATTGAAACACTATGTAAATCCAGTGCTGGAGAAGCATAAGCGAGCTAAGTGGATTAAGGATGGAAAAGACCCACCATGGTTTGGTTTAATAATATTTGATAAATGTTACAGGGAAAAAGACAGTTACATATTCAGTTCAAGAAATAACAGCAAATGATGTGTGTCTACATAAATATCAATGTGAAAAGCACATAATAACTTCCACAGTCAGACCTCAGCAAAAGATCTTGGCAAGAACCCAGGAAAATTCTGGTTCTGTATAAAACTTGCAAGTGGGATGAAGGCCTCTGACCCGTCACTCATTATTCAGTCTGGGGTGGCGATAGAAGAAGACAGAAAAAGGTGAGCTTAAGTTTTAAATTTGAATTCTACGAAATTCTTAAAGGCAGTTCATACAAAGTAACTGACTCATCAACCCACAACTTCCGCAAAATTATGTGAACAGGTTGAGCAGGCATGGACAATGTCTTCTCAAGACAGTATTTGCCATCTGTACCACAAGGGTGCCAGAATCAGTGCTTCTTATGTTGTGAAAGCTACACCACATTCTAATATGGATGTTGCAGCATGGATTGACAATGGCCAACTTATCTGTAAATTAATCTTTACATGTACTCGTATGCACTGTTTCAACCATGAATCTTCTGGGTAATATTCTGTTATTTTATATTCATGGCAAACAATGTACATTATTGGAACTTTTGGACATGTTAGAAATAAATGATTGTGAAACACCAAATAGTGATCCATATGCAGATAAATTAGCAGCAAATCAAATCAATGGTACTGTGGTTTGTGATATGAATATTTCTGCCTATTGTAAGGTGAACAAAAAAAATGTTTTTAACCTCCAACGAGGTTCCAGGAGGGCTCCAGCAGTGCATCTTCAACAAACAAACAAGAGGGCTGTCAAAGAAGAAAGAGCAAATCTCAAGAAATGTAACAGGAAAAATGGAGAAATAAATAATCCAATACATGAGTAGCCTCACATGTGGACAGTCAACATGAAGAAAAGGCAAATCCACTTTAATATTTCCAACAGTTTTTTAATTATTAAGTGCTTCAAATTATGGTGACAAACAAATTAGTATGCATCCAAAAGAAATAGACTAGGTAATTTTCCAGAAGATTGCAAACTCATCTGCTAAGAAGTTATGTAACAGTGTCATGAAGAAAAATGCTCTGGCATCAGATAGTCACAACTACCTTGTAGGAAATGCTATATACAGAGACTGATTTGACTTTATGTTTCCCAATTTTGAGAAATCAGATCATTTTGGGAAAATCTGTACATTAATGTGTATGGTGAATGGTAAATTCAAACAATTTGCACATTCTTTTGTAAAAACGATGGTCCCACATTTTGGAAGACACAGGTGCAAACAATTAGTAAACAGGAAACCAATAATATGCAGTTTCAAATTCTGCTATGGAGGCACTGGTTGTGGATACATTCAATGGCTCAAATTTTATCAAAAAGCTGGCACATGTAGTAAGTATTATGAAAATAAAGGTATGAGCTACAGTGTGGTACTGACATATGTGGACCCGTGGGCCATGTTCCATATCAAATTTTCTTTGATAACACATTTACCAGTGTTGAACTACTGCATGACTTTTGTGTAGCAAGATTTTGCAGGAAACAAAAGAAAAGGATTATGGTCCCTCAGCCTAATCTATTGCATACTTTAAAATGCTCATATTGAGGAAGGGGGGGGGGGGGGAGGGGCTGTGGCATGAAGGAACTGATCACAATGTATCCATGTATAGATGCTTTATAAGTGAAAGAAAAATGGTATTTCCCTATCACTACATATTTCATAGACACTGCAAAGCAAAATGCCTGTGAACTTTACACACGCCATGAAGAAGCTAAAGGTCATCGGCATTCCATCACCGAAATGTCTCTGCAATATTTGAATGTAACAGAAGAGTGACTACCAATAGAGGGCATTCTAGTAAGAGGGCAAAATAAGATTCTTGGTATGATGGAAGGGAGCATTATGCTGCTGATAAACAAATGCATGAGAAAACAAAAAATGGAGAAGCAACAGAAATTCAAAATTGCCACAAGATGACTACTACAATGTGCCTAAAATGTGGTAACCTTATTCACATTTCTTTTTATCTTATCAAGGATTTTCTTGAAACATGTTTTTAAGATTATTTAATTTATATATTGTATTTATTAGTTGTTTTAAACTCCAAAACCCAGATTTATTTATGTTAATTTGAAAATAAGATACCTAAACAGGTTAACTGTTCAGAGTTCAAAAGTTAGCCTATTGCTTTGATGTCCTTCTGAATGACACTCATTTTCCGAAAATTTAAAAGCAATACATATTCAGAGTTGTTTAGACTTTTTTCCTTTTGACCTTATTAATAAATTGAGATGACATATAACTCAGTTTCAAAGGATATAAAAAAGAAACAGAAAATCAGGAGTATGGTTTAAGAAATTTGGAGCGATTTGGTATTATTCTACATTGCCGTGAGACCCCACATTAACTGACTGCCGGTGTGGCACAAGGGATTACGTCACAGATTGCTGTGCTGAAGGTCGCTGGTTCAATCCCGTCCACCGGCAAAAATTTATTTATTTGTAATTAACATTTCCGAAATGTTCTACATGTTTCTTATGTTCACTTGTAATTTCTACTTGTTTCTTATGTTAACCATTCTTCGAATTTCTGGTACATTCTGTCTGTGTATAAATAGCAGAGCACTCTGCTCGAAAGGCAGTCAGTGCTGCATGTACGTTTTAGTTCGCAATAAACCTGCTTTCAGTATAAGTGCTGTGTTCACTCAACAACCCTGCCTTCAAAATCAATCCTGCTTCCATTTCAACATGACAATATTGTTGTAAGGATTGTCTAATTTTGGGCATTTTCGTTAGAAACTGCTCAGTTTAGGTGGAGCACTGCCTCATACTATTACCTAATAATGCTGCATTCCTGTCAAGACACAACTGTTCTCCCTGATAGTGACAATGTAGCACTCAATTCCACTACCGTGCCCATTTTAAAATCTATTTTGTAAGGTAACTGGTTTCGATCTTTGAGAAGACCATCAGATTATTTGTCTCTTGCTGATGCTGAGATGATGAGCAAGCTGCACACATTGTTTTTCCAAAGGGGAAACAATGTTTTCCTAACTTGTTAAGATATCTATCTTTTTTGTCTGTTCCTGTTGGCAACTCAAAGCTTCTCTCTTCATAGAGTCCTCTCCTTCATTCTTGAATTATTCACATACTGTTGTGTTTAAAATTTTCCCAAACAACTTCTACATTCCTAGATCCTCTCCCCCATTCCCCTTATATATTTCTCAATTGATTGGGCACATTCTGGCGACACTTACAAGGTTGGAAGATTAAGTTTTAGTTACTTGTTACATTATTTGAAGTAGCAACAACAAAAAACTACAGAAAAACCCCGCTTTTACACTTTTCCAGGGACTTCAGCAAAATGGTGTAAAATGCGAAAAAATGTAAAATGCAGGAAATAATGTTTTAAATGGTAAAATATGCTTACTGGATCAGCCTTGCATTTTTGTAGTTTATTTGTAATATATGTACATAATAAGTATCAAAACACTCACCAGGAAGTTTATTATATAACAAAGGTTATCCATTTTTTTACCATTTTAAGTGCCAGGCGGAAGTGGTAATTTTATGGAAAGTAGAAATTTTTGACGTAATTTCATTCATTATAATCGAGCACACTGCTGTCAATCTATGTAACACATCTTCAAAATTAATTGAACCGCTTCGATAGATATTGTTTCGACACCGCTGCCGGGCTATGTAACATCTTCAAACTTACCACCTTTTACCGGCATTAATCATTTACATAATAAAACTACAAAAGTTCCGTTATTTTTGTATTTTTTGATGTTTGACACAATGATATTAGAGAATTTATTCACGTTCTTGAGTGCAAATATATGCATAAGTATTTTTGTGACATTTGCATAGAGTTAGCATCTCACACTATTATCACTTTTTTGAGGTTGTGGGTATTATGGTGATGCTAAAGGGTCAATCCATATGAAGTGGTACAGGGATGGTTGCTTGACCATTTTTAAAAATTTTAATTTTTTTATATGTGACTGCCCTATATTTGAGAAGTTCAAAACAGTTTTTTAAAGTAATTTATCTTGCACCTTTACTGAATGACGGCCATTTTTATTTGTCGGCGTGTGCCGATTTTTCAGTCTGGAGACATTAGCGAAAACTTGAATATCTCGGCCCTGGGTTAAGTTAAAACATTGCAATTGACATGTTTTTATAAAAGTGTCCTCTACAACATTGTCTATTACACAAAATACCCTAAATTCAAAAATAAAAAGTCAAAATGACCTCCAAAGTTTGGTATCCAAATTTTCAAAAATCCACTTTTTAGGCCCAATAACAACATACAAGTAGTGACGTATGAGAGTCTATTTTTTTTCCTGTAGTTAGATATGATACACTACTAGCCTCATATAGAGCAAGAACACTTACAAATGTTTCCTTAATTTTTTATGAATTTTTGAAATTTGAAAATTTCATTTTTTGTAAAGTTTGAGGCTAGTTATCTCAGATGGGACTGAATATAAAAATATGATTTTTGCACAGTTTGTACAGCTATATGATAGCAATGTACTGTAAAAATTTCAACATTGATATCTGAGTGTGAACAAAGATATGAATTTTTGAAAATGAGGAAATAATTCATATTACACTACAACAGTTATTATGACTGTTGCCTATTTAAATGGTTTATTGTTCCATTGCAATAAAATTTAATTGTGACAGTGTTAACTAAATAAATCTCACAATATTCATTTAGTATATTTATTTTTAATAATACAATATTAAACAACAGGAACTTTCGGTTGTGTTCTATTGTAATAAAAATGCCCATTTACGTTTAGGTTTATTGACAAAAAAGAATTACATTATTGCTGGGTGTGGCATTGTAGAAGTACATTACTGCTGGGTGTGGAATTGTTGTAGTCAGTCTGTTCTCAAACCTCTGTTAGAGTGGATGTACATACTTCATCGAGAGTGTAGAATGTGTTATGTGCTTTGTTTTGTGTGTAATTTGTAATTAATTTTGAGAGATTAACTGGAATGCAATAACGTGGATGAACAGTGCTCTGTTGGAAAGATAACAAGTGAAGTGTGTCACAAAACAGTTTATGGTTCAGTTACAAAAAACTTGAAAAAATGCTATGTAACATCAGAAACGGAAATTTATGAGGATCATTGTGTCAGTAAAATTACATCTCTCTCTTTAACATTGAATGACATAGTAGCATGTGTGTATGATGGACAGTGGTGGGCTTGCCGAGGTTGAAACACTAAGTTTGGAAAACAATTACGTTTTTGTGCATTTTTACCACCCTGCTGGCCCAAGAACATCATTCAAGAAATCTAATAGTGACAAAGTTTGGATACCAATGAAAAATGTTTTAAGGAAACTTTCAGTGCTTGAACTTACCACAGCAACTAGGAGGTCTTATTCTACATCACAGAAGCTGTCAGAAGAAATAAGTTTCCTTAACATTTACCACCAGGTTCAGGAATAGTCGCATCTCTAAGGATGTTAATTTCTCAATTTATTTTAAATACCGTATGTCAAAATAACATAAATGTTAATTTCAGTGATGTTTCCACTTTTTGTATATAATTCAGTATCTTGCTTCAATAATAATTGATTATATTCCACCAATATCACACATGAATAGGTAACAGCCATAAGATCAGTTGTACAGTAATGTGAATTATTTCCTATTTTCAAAAATTCATATCTTTGTTCACACTCAGATATCAATGTTGAAATTTTTACAGCATGTTGTTATCATATAGGTGTACAAACTGTGCAAAAATCATATTTTTATATTCAGTCCCATCCGAGATAATAGCCTCAAACTTTACAAAAAATGAAATTTTCAAAAATTCTTAAAAAATTAAGGAAACATTTGTAAGTGTTCTTGCTTTGTATGAGGCTAGTAGTGTATGATATCTAACTACAGGAAAATAATACACTCTCATAAGTCACTCCTTGTATGTTATTATTGGGCCTAAAAAGTGGATTTTTGAAAATTTGGATACCAAACTTTGGAGGTCATTTTGACTGGTTATTTTTGCATTTAGGGTATTTTGTGTAATAGACAATGTTGTAGAGGACACATTTCTAAAAACAATCATGTCAATTGCAATGTTGTAACTTAACCCAGTGCAGAGATATTCCAATTTTCGCTAATGTCTCCAGAACGAAAAATCGGCGCACGCTGACAAATGAAAATGGCCGCCATTCAGAAAAGGTGCAGGATAAATTACTTAAAAAAACTGTTTTGAACTTCTCAAATATAGGGCAATTACAAATAAAAAAATTAAAATATTTAAAAATGGTCAAGCAACCAACTTAATTTTTATTGTATCACTTCATTTGGATTGACCCTAAACTGAATAATACCCAACTTTAACAGATAATGTTCTTTATTAATCAGGAAGATGTATCACAAAAACATTGCAATTCGTTATTCTCACATCAACAAAGCAATTTGTTCTTGATTGTTTGAGTACACGCAACTCGCAAGCCGCTCTGGCAAAGAAGCTAGCAGATAGAGGAACTACACCGCCACAAATTGGCGCATTGTAAGTTAACTACAAGCAAATTCTAACCTCCTTGATTAGAAGCGTACTGTTAACAACAAAACACAAAATATACGTTTGAATAAATGCAAAGTGTCAAGAAACTTGACCGCGTAAAATTTGTAAACAGATAACTTTAAGGCAAAAGCCATGTCAGCATCAATTTATGTCATTTTTTCCTTCATGAACATGCTTTCAAAAAGTGTGAAACGCGGGAAAAGTATACATATGGTAACGTGAAAATGGGGCCGAATTAACATTGTGAACATAGGAAATTTGACGGGACCGACAAAAAATGGTGTAAATGGCAGGAAAACTTAAAATCCGGAAACGTAAAATCGAGGTTTTACTATATACAATTAAGTGACAATAAACTCCAGAACATGAATAACAGTGAAGGTGACTACTGATGGAAATTAACAGGCTTCTTAAAACATGATTTACGTTAAAAATATGGTAAATAAATCTAAAAAAATACCGTATGTAGTAAGTCATGGTAGAAACCAAATTGGAATTTGTTGATGTGACTTATGGTCCTGTTCTTGTTCTACTGTGTTGTCATCAAATTAGTAACCTTGCTGGGATGTTTGTTTAGTTCCTCAATCAATATGAACATTCCCTCCAATCCCTTTTATTTTCTTTATTAAAAGAAGGAACTTCTGGACTGGACAGGTAGAAATACAATATGTGATCAAAAGTATCTGGGTACCTGGCTGAAAATGACTCACAAGTTTGTGGTGACCTCCCATCGGTAATGCTGGAATTCAATATGGATGATAACTACCACTCTCGCAGGCATACATCCAATCAGGTGCTGGAAAGTTTCTTGAAGAATAGCAACCCATTCTTTATGGAATGCTGCACTGAGGAGACGTATTGACTAAGGTCAGTGAGACTAAGTCGGCATTCCAAACTATCCCAAAGGTGCTCTACAGGGTTCAAGTCAGGACTCTATGCAGGCTAGTCATTACAGTAAAGTTACTGTAGTATAACCACTCCACTGTAGGCCATGCATCATGAAAAAGTGCTCAATCATATTGAAATCTAATAATGGAAAGTCCAGGTTGGAATTAATAATATAGTAATAAGTACAGTTTACAACTCACCACAAAGACGTGGTGATGAGCTGTGATAGGCACATACAAAAGACACACACATTCAACACTTTCAACTATCAGCCATGGCCTTCTTCAGAAAATACTACATTCACGCAACCACACAGGCACATAACAGTCATACAACCGTCACCTCAGGTTGCCGCACTTTGATTCGAAGTAAGTTGTATGACTGTTGTGTGCCTGAATGACTGTGTGAATGTTCTATTTTCTGAAGAGGGCCATGGCCGACAGCTGAAAGTGTTGTATGTGTCTATCACAGTTTGACGCCACGTCTTTGCTGTGAGTTGTAAACTTTCCTAATTACTATATTATCAATCATGTTGAAAGATGCAATTGCCATCCATGAATTGATCATCAACAGTGGGAAACTAAAAGATGTTTAAAACTTCAATGTACGACTATGCTGTGACAGTGCCATGCAAAACAACAAGGAGTGTAAGCCCCTTTATGAAAAACATGACCACACCATAACACCATCGCCTACGAATTTTACTGTTGGCACGACACAGGCTGGCAGATGCCATTCCCCAGGCATTCGCCATACCCACACCCTGCCATCAGATCGCCACATTGTGTACCACAATTCACCACTCCAGACAACATTTTTCCACTGTTCCATTGTCCAATGTTTAGGCTCCTTCCACCAAGTGAGGTGTTGTTTGGCATTGACCTGAACGATGTTTGGCTTATGGGTAGCCGCTCAACCATGAAATACAAGTTTTCACACCTCCCATGTAACTGTCATAGTACTCCAAGTGGATCCTAATGCACTTTGGAATTCCTGTGTGATTGTCTGGATAGATGCCTGTCTACTACACTGTACGACCCTTTTCAACTGTCAGTCACCAGACGAAGTCAGACTGTACGCTTTTGTGCTGTGCATGTCCCTTTACATTTCCGCTTTACTATCACATCAAAAACAGTGGAGAGGCTTCTGACGGAAGTGACACTTAATCACCTGACCACGGGCGAAGTCCGTGAATTCTGTGAAGCACCCCAATCTGTTCACTCATGATGTCTAATGACTAATGAGGTTGCTGATATGGAGTACTTGACAGTAGGTGGGAGCAAAATGCACCAAGTATTACAAAGTATGTTTTTGGGGTGTCCCAATACTTTTGATCACATAGTGTATAAAGAAAAACTTAACATTGTCTACTTACCTGTGGTGTCTTCAAATCAGTGGCAACCACTGAATTATATGCAGGAGGTTTCTCCTGCTGCTGCCTAACAAACTGATAGAAAGAAACTAACTTTTGCAGGTTTTGTGTGGTTCGTAGCAGCAGCTTTCCTGTATGGTCTAGTGTTTCAGGATCTGAGAAAATCAGAATAAAATCACCAATATTACGATTAACTCACTGTTGTGATAATATTACTTTTCTAGGGCAAAACAATTTCAAGTCATTATTAAAATCTTTTTCATTCAACACAACTGTTTATAATAATAATACAATTGTTATGAATGGTTTTTGGTCCTAATGTCTACAAAGAGAAAAGAAGAGGCTCTGAAAACACAACACACACACACACACACACACACACACACACACACACACACACACACACACTCAGATACAGTTTTATATTGCCACTGCAGTGTGACTGTAGTGAGCAGAAAATTTGACCGGGGTGAGTGCTGAGGTAATAGAACAGAATTGGTGTAATGAGATGAAGAAATTAGATGCAAATGGGGGGGGGGGTGTAAGCACAATAGATAACAAACACTTTGACGGTATGACACATGTAGATGTATCCGGAGTTGCTGACTGGCAACTGTGCAGGGAGGTGGGGAATATAGTATGGAATCAGTAACAGAAACACTTAGAATATTCAGACAAGAATAGTATTTGGGTCCAGAGTACAAAAAAGAAATAAAAGGTTACAAATCAATTACTATCAAACATACAGTGCTCTCCATCTCAATTTAATGCTCATTAAAAAACCAACATATTCCATCCATTACCTGTAACCATTTTAACTGCATTTCTACTTTTTGTGACTTTCCTTTTCAAAATATTAACACAAAATTTTCAAACACTATCAATTAAAGTAGGGGTGGGTGTGCACATATTGGTGCAGACTTTGTGTTATTGATGTTAATGGATGGTTGGGTACACCACAAGAGCATCATACTTATTTTTGGAGATTAAGTAGTAATCCTATTCTACAGTTCTTTGACCTGTTTCTCATTAAAAAAAAAAAGAGTCTAGTTTGCTTGTCATAAGTAGGGACAGGAAAAATTCGTTTTAACAATAAGGTGACAAATAACATGAATTCAGCAGTTTTTAAGAAAATAACACGAAATCAGCAGTTTCCAACGCAATTACATTGTATCTGGGTAAGAAACGTGGTAAGTTTAATGATGTCGGTGATATATTTAATGTAGGAATGTTCCATATCCAAATGTAGTGGCTATTTTATTATTTTGTAATACATACTGTAATAAGCCAGTGCAACACATTGTTAGATTGCATATTGACAGTAGGCCTAATACAATTTCTGATCGGTAAATGTCGGCAAGCTTATTTCTCTCTCTACATTAAGCTATGAAGATATTAGGTAATTAATATTGATATGATTGTATTAAATTTTGAGGATTTCTTCGCCAAAATGCTTCTAGCATTTTGAAACCGTTTGAGGTTATTTTCCGTGATCAAATGGCAACCCGGCAGTTTGTAAATTTGACATATTGCGCATGCGCAGATTTGGTTAACAGAACTGTGTCTTTGAACAGCGTTGAAGTTAAGCAGTTTTGTCATTATATTCTTTGATTGCGCTGTTATTGTTAGCCTTGATTGTTTTGCAGCGACATGGACTACTACTTTCGGACTTAATATTGGATTTATCTCACACTTATAATCACTGTAACTGGAATTAAACAAACGCTTTCGTTTTTGGATGCTCATTTGTATCAGCTTTTGTCCATGTTAACCTAGTTGGTAAACTTTAACATACGAAAACCCCAGCGTATTGTGCCAATGTTTGCAACGATCTTGCAATGCTCTTTGAAAAGTCAATCACATAGAATGAGGGGCATAATATTTTGTATTGACCTGAAATAAATAAATAATGATGTGTGTGCAGTATTCTCAACAGGTTCTTTAATGAACCCTTGTCTGATCAGTCAATTATCCTCAAAAAGTAACATTTCGTTGCCAACATTAGGGCAATGCTGCCGCTGCCATGCGTAAAATTTCTTTTGTTTCAAGACAGATTTGTGTTTTGTCTGTTTTTACGTCACTTGTCCAGACATTTGTAAAAATGACACTTACTGGAGAAAGTGAGCGCACCAAAAGGACGCCGGACAGGAGGGTGGCAGAGAGGAGAAAGAGTTTCTGTTTCTAAGTCGAAGATCTGGCACTGAAAAGCACCTGAAAATGCAGTGCATAAATGAGCCCTACTACCATTTCTTTGTGTATAAAAAGAGAGAGATCTTTAAAAGAATTTGTTTGTGTCAAAAGTCTGTATTACGGAGGGGAAACAAAATTTAAAACTCAAACTTGTACCGAAACATATCTTAGTTTCAAAGCCAGATGTGAGTAAACATTAAAAATTTTACGAAAATTAAATTTTGTCACATTCTGATCTCTAGTTAAATACCTTTTCTACATATTTATAAATATTTTGTTCCTTAAAAATACTTTTAAAATATGTGGATCTTCAAGTTTTTTGGTAATTTTCATATAAAAATTTCCCTTGTAGCAAATACTTTTTATTTATTTACAATACTGCTGCAAAGGCAAAGACTTTTCTCCAGCCTACATTAAAATAAATTCTTCTATTTCTCAATATTGTTATTCTCTAAGAAACTGTGACAATATAACATAAATATTTAAGTCAGCAAGAAAAGACGCGTCAATTTGTTGATTTGAAATTTAAAAAAAAAAAAAAAAAAAAGATAACCTACTGGATACAATCACTGGCAATTTTTTTCACAGTATTTAAAATACGTGATGTATAAATAATTTTCAGATACATATTGGCATCAATATTTTTTATTAAAATTATTTTTTTCAGTATCTATATCAAAATTTGGCCCACCCTATCTTAGGAATAGTGTAATTTTCAGCATACCATTGAAAAAAATGTTAAATATGACAAAAATATAGTACCGAAAATTGAAAAAGATTACCAGAAAATAACACCGACAAATGCAAAAACTAACACCGATTTTCGCCATAAAATAACACCGATTTTTTCCTGTCCCTAGTCATAAGTCAAGTTTAGGCATACCATTGGCTTATGTTTCATGATTTTTCAATACATAGACTTTTCAATGTAGTCTCCATGAATAATGGGGGAAAACTATGTTACAATTGTGAAATATGAAGTAAGAGTAAGGGGAAAACAAAAAGGGGGGGGGGATGATAATCCACACAATGGTTGCTTATGATATTTCATTTACCTCCTTTCACAGCAATTTACATCATTTTGTTCTTACCCTATTGCAATGCAATTTTTATCAAAAATGTTATTAATTTAGTATGCTCTCTAAGCTTGCAGATCATGACTGGATAAAAAATAAACAACTTAAAGCAGAGGTACTGAGATGTCATCAGATGCACACAAAAAAGAATGAAGATTAGCCTTCTTCAAGCTGAAGTATGCCACTAAATGTGCCGACACTGCTTTTGGTAAGTGGAGTATGTTGGAGTGGGAGTTGTGTACGGTGGGTTAAAGGAAGGAGGGTGGTGGCAAAGAAGAGGGATTGGGTGTGGTTGATTAGCTGTTCAGGAGTGAGGCTTGGCTGCACAGGAATGCAGGAGGAAGGAGTGATAGCCATTCAAGCTAAGCATGTGATGCCCAAGTGCCTGAGCTGATGCAGAGCAGTATGCAGTGAACATGGCATGTTGACATGAGATTGGAAGGAGAGGTAGAGCATGGGAACAGAAAACAATTTAGGAGGAGGTGTGGGGACAGAAGGTTTCCAACAGTTAAGGCTAGGCAGATTTTAGGGGCAAAAGTTGAGTATAAGTATAGTTCCCATCAACTGGAAGATCGGGGTATGATCCAGATGACATGGATGTCAACCACACTGTAATTTCTATAACTGATTCGAGTACTCAGTTATTTTATAATTAGTACCTACAATTTTGCCGAGTGATTTTATAATAACAAAAATCTGTCTACAATCCAAAAGAAGACATCAGAGTGTGGAGGAACAGAATAGCTGATCCTCTGGTATTTGTATTGCTATCGAGTGATACAAGTTAAAAGGTTCTACAAATAATTATGTAGTGGCTCTAAAGGAGATAAGAAAACATGGTCACACTACACCTCGTGGCAGTTGGGTTGAGTTGGCTTGGCTTGGGATAAGGGGACTAAACTACTGATGTTATTAGTCCCCCAGTAGAGAGGGGAAGAAGTGAGGATAGGCAAGGAGGGGATGGGAAAGGAAATGCAGTCCGGGAAGTCCAGAAGGAAGGAAGGAAGACTGCATTAGCTCAGGGCCCCGTGATCGCCATGCACATACTCACGAAAGAACCGTGAGACCCCCCTCCTCCGGGGCAGTGACAGACAGATATGAAACTTCCTGGCAGATTAAAATTGTGTGCCGGAACCGGGACTCAAAACTCGGACCTCTGCCTTTCACGGGCAAGCACTCTACCACTGAGCTATCCAGGCACGGCTCACGCTCTGTCCTCACAATTTCAATTCTGTCAGTACTTCGCCCCCTACTTTAATATTAGTGCACACTCCGCTGCAGAGTGAAAGTTTCATTCTGGAATCACCCCTTAGGCTGTGGCTAGACCATGTGTCCACCACATCCTTTCTTCCAGGAGTGCTAGTCTTGCAAGGTTCGTAGGAGAACTTCTGTGAAGTTTGGAAAGTATGAGGTGAGGTACTGGCAGAATTTAAGTTGTGAGGATGGATTGTGAGTCATGTCAGGATAACTCAATGGTAGCGTGCTTGCCTGCGAAAGGCAAAGGTCCCAGGTTTGAGTCCCAGTTCCGGCACACAATTTTAATCTGCCAGGAAGTCTCAATGCTCAACTATTCAAATCACAGTCAAGCACAGCACTACTACAATGTCGGAAATAAGAGTCAGTACACCCTCTTAGTTTTCCAATTCAGTCAAGATTAAATGTTGAAACAGTGCACATTGAGCACATGAAATTATTACATTTACAGATCAATAGCTCAAGAATTACTGAGGTGCCGTATGTTGATTCATGCTGTAACACCCATAACAGTAGCTAATGTAGCCTCTATGGGTGGCAATGCAGGTGCTGATTATGGCATTAATGTGATCTTACAGATGGAGAACAACATCTTGGAATACATTGTACCACACATGATCAAACACTTCATGTACTTCTGCAAGAGTTATGGTTTGACGAGTCACAAATGATCCTCTGACAGCCCCAGTCAACCCTGCATGTCATTGTTGTGGCATGAGTGGAAGATGGACTAGAAATGTGTGTGCCTGTGGTCTCACTGTTAGTAACTGGTTGGCAACATCTCGTGTTGACACAGACAAACCCTCTCATTTGTGCTTTGGTAGATGTACAATCTGCTACTGCTACCCTTACAATACAATAAAGTCAGAGAATGTCTGGGTTGCATGGACATCCAGAACCTCATGAACAGGCGGAAGAATGGTTGTATAACCACTGCAATCAGTACTGTCACCCAACTGGAACAGTGCATAAAACTTGAGTGGTAATTCTCCGAAAGGAATAGCCCACCACTCTGAAGGGCACAATTTGACCCCTTTCATACTTGTTCATTTAGCATTAGAAAGCACAAGTGTATCTCCATGACATGGCACCTGTTTGCTAGGTGCCTGCTTGTCTCACAGATTGCATGTTGATACCACATTGAGCCTTATGGCTGTAAACATTTCCTAGTAAATGGTATACACAGGTGTGCACTCTGAGAATTGTCACTAGGCTGTCTGTTGAGAGACAAAGTAGAAATCCATATCAGTACCAATATCCATCATCACCTCACAATCGGTTTTTTTTTTTTTTTTTTTTTTCTTTTTTTTTTTCTTTTTTTTTTTTTTTTCTGGCAGTGTATTATCTAAACAACTGACTGTGTTTTTGTAGAAAAAATTTAAAACACTTTTAAACATTGGCTGATGTTGCAATTTACATTTAAGTATCAACAGAGGCGGCAGTATAAACACAGAGAACATGCATAAAATTATAAGTTATTTTCACTACTAACCTTGGACAGAAAGCTTGTCCACACATTCATTTAAAGCAACTTCTAAAGCTTCTGGAATGCTATACTTATTAGATGACAGCATTTCAATAGCTTGTAGCCTAATCTCATTTGTTTTCAGTTCACTCATTGTTTTCTGTACTTCTTCCAGCAATCTGTCATCTTCAAAATCAACTTCTTTTAAAAATGTTTTCAGTTTTTTCAATAGATGCAAATCCCGTGCTCTTCTGCTGTTTTTGTCACTGATAGGAAAGAACAAAAAATATTCAGTATGTGCGGATCAGCACAAAAAAGAGGTTACATGAACTTAATTTTGAATACAAATATTAAATTATAAAGGAAGTAAGATATTAAAATGAAATTTGATTAACAATGCCATACCAAACAACAAAAAATAATTTGAATTGTACACGAGTTTAGATTAGATTAGCTGTTCATTCCCCCTCCCCCCTTTTTAACAGGTGGAAATAATAATACTAATAGTATGAATACAAACATATTTCTGTCTATTGAAAAATTCGTCAGTGGAGTAGAAGGTGTTGGCTACTAGTAAGTCTTTCAGGCTACTCTTAAACTGGTCTTCAATTGCAACAAAATTTTTATGATTGCTGGCAAATTAATGAAGTTGTGTATTCCTGAGTAGTGCACCCTTTCTGAGCTAAAGTATGTGATTTTAAGCCATCATGTAGATCAATTTTGTTCCTAGTATTGCATGTTTGTTGGAAAAAGTGATATATTTATGACAAATTGCATTAAGGAATAAATATACTGAGAGGCAGTAGTTAGTCAGTTCTTTGAAGAGGCTTCTGCAGGATGTCTGTTATTTTACTCCACATATAATAGTATTACATGCTTCTGGACTCTGAAAATTTTTGTTTAACTTGAAGAGTCACCCCAAAATATTATACCATGTCAAATTGTGGAATAAAAGTAAGCAAAGTATGCAAGCTTTTTTCTTTTTATGTCTCCTTCATCCGCTAACACTCAGATTACAAATACAGATTTGTTGAGGCATTCCTGCAGCTGAATTTATTATCAAGTTGTAACCCAAGAAATTTAATACTGGCAACCTCTTCTATCTGCTCTTCTCCATACTTTAGGCATATGCTGGATGGAAACCTCTTACATGTTCTGAACTGCATGTAGTGAGTCTTTTTTAAAGTTTAATGCCGATAAGTTGGCTTTAAACCATTTATCCTTGTTCATGAAAATATCATTATCAGTCCTTTCTAGAACTATGCTCGGCATGATATTTATTGCAATACTTGTATCATCTGCAAATCAAACAAACTCTGCTTCTGCCTGCAGTGTAATTGATGAGGAGTCATTAATGTGTACAAGAAAAAGCAATTACCCAAAGACAATTCTTGTGGATACTACATGTAATTTCTTCCCAATATGATGACTGTGGCTCAATTCACTTGTCCTTAGTACTGACACCTTTATTTCCTGTTAGTGAGATATTACTTCAACCATTTTGCAGCACTGCCTGTGACACCAAAGAATTCTAATTTACTTAAAAGGATGTTGTGGTTCACACAATTGAACACCTTTAACAAATCACAGGAAGTATCCACTGCTTGTTATTTATCAACTAATGAATTAAATGCATTCTCACTGTACATGTAAATAGGCTTCTCAATGTTTGAACCCTTCAGAAATACAAATTATGTTCTGGAAAGTATGTTATTTGTGGTTAGGTGGTCGAGAAGTTGTCTGTACATTACCTGTTCTCAAATTTTTGAGAACTCAGACAAAAGTGAAATCAGTAAGTAGTTTGATGGTATCTCTTAATCCCCTTTGTTGAAAAGAGGTTTAATATCCACATATTTTAACCAATCATATAACTTAAAATTGCATTAAACTCAAAAGAACAAGCCTTAATTAACTTTGTTGATTTTTATTGTCACCACTGATATGCTTTGTTTTTAAAGACTTTATTATGGAAGTTATTTCTTGTGGTGAAGTGAGTAACATATTCATGTACACCTGAAGTTCTTTGTAAATGCTAGTTTTAGATATTCAAGGGCATTATTTATTGACCTTGACAATCCCATACTATTGGTAACATACATAAAGTAGTTGATAAATAGATTTAATAATGGAAAGTCCAGGTTGAAATTAATAATATAGTAATAAGGACAGTCCACTCCCATGAACCACAGACATTGCCGAGGTGGGGTCGCTTGCGTGCCTCAACGATACAGATAGCCGTACCGTAAGTGCAACTACAGCGGAGGGGTATCTGTGGAGAGGCCAAACAAACGTGTGGTTCCTGAAGAGGGGCAGCAGCCTTTTCAGTAGTTACAGGGGCAACAGTCTGGATGATTGACTGAGCTGGCCTTGTAACATCAGCTAATGTGGCTTTGCCACACAGCTACTGCGAACGGCTGAAAGCAAGGGGAAACTACAGCCGTTATTTTTCCCAAGGACATGCAGCTCTACTGTATGAACATATGATGATGGCATCCTCTCGGGTAAAATATTCCGGAGGTAAAATAGTCCCCCATTCGGATCTCCGGGCGGGGACTACTCAGGAGGATGTGATCATCAGGAAAGACAATACTGGCATTCTACGGGTCGGAGCGTGGAATGTTAGATCCCTTAATCGAGTAGGAAAATTAGAAAATTTAAAAAGGGAAATGGATAGGTTGAAGTTAGATATAGTGGGGATTAGTGAAGTTCGGTGGCAGGATGAACAGGATTTCTGGTCAGGTGAGTACAGGATTATAAATACAAAATCAGTTGGGGGTATCACAGGAGTAGGATTGATAATGAATAAGAAAATAGGAATGCGGGTAAACTACTATGACCAGCACAGCGATCGCATTATCATTGTCAAGATAGATACGAAGCCAACACCGACAACAGTAGTACAGGTTTATATGCCATCTAGCTCTGCCGATGATGAGGAGATCGAAGAAATATATGAGGAGAACTTAATTGTTATGGGAGACTGGAATTCGGTAGTAGGACAAGGAAGGGAAGGGAAGATAGTGGGTGAATATGGTCTGGGCAAAAGGAATGAAAGAGGAAGCCGCCTGGTAGAATTTTGCACGGAACATAATTTAGTTATAACAAACACCTGGTTTAAGAATCACAAAAGAAGGTTGTATACGTGGAAGAGACCAGGAGACACCGGGAGATACCAGATAGATTTTATAATGGTAAGACATAGATTTCGGAACCAGGTTTTGAAGTGTAGGACATACCCAGGGGCAGACATAGACTCTGACCATAATTTGTTGGTTATGAACTGTAGGCTGAAACTGAAGAAACTACAGAAAGGTAGGAAAATAAGGAGATGGGACCTAGATAAATTGAAGGAACCTGAAGTTCTTAAGAATTTCAGAGGGAGCTTCAGGCAACAATTGACAGAAAAAGGGGAAAATAAAACAGTTGAGGGGGAATGGGTAAAATTGAGAGATGAAATAGTGAAGGCAGCAGAGGACAAAATAGGTAGGAAGGCAAGACCTACAAAGAATCCTTGGATATCACAGGAGATACTAAATTTAATCGATGAAAGGAGAAAGTATAAAAATGCAGTAAATGAAACAGGCAAAATGGAGTACAGACGACTAAGAAATGAGATTGACAGGAAGTGCAAAATGGCTAAGCAGGAATGGCTAGAAGGCAAATGCAAGGATGTAGAAGAATGTATAAATAGGGGAAAAATAGATACAGCCTACAGGAAAATAAAACAAACATTTGGCGATAAGAAAAACAGCTCTATGAATATCAAGGACACTGATGGAAAACCAGTTCTCAGCAAAGAAGGGAAAGCTGAAAGGTGGAAAGAGTATATAGAGGGGCTCTACAAAGGAAATGAACTTCGAGACACTATTGTAGGAAGGGAAGAGGATGTAGATGATGATGAAATAGGAGATACTATACTGAGAGATGAATTTGACAGAGCACTGAATGATCTAAGTCGAAACAAGGCCCCTGGAGTAGATGATATCCCGTCAGAGCTACTGAAGTCTCTGGGAGAACCAGCCATGACAAAATTGTTTCACATTGTGTGTAAGATGTATGAGACAGGTGAAGTACCCTCAGACTTTAAGAAAAATGTTATAATCCCCATTCCAAAGAAAGCGGGTGCAGACAGGTGTGAAAACTACAGAACCATCAGTTTAATAAGTCATGGTTGCAAAATATTAACACGAATTATATACAGAAGGATGGAAAAGCTGGTAGAAGCCGACCTTGGGGAAGATCAGTTTGGGTTCAGGAGAAATGTAGGAACACGGGAGGCAATACTCACTTTACGGCTTATCCTAGAAGACAGATTAAGAAAAGGCAAACCAACATTTCTAGCTTTTGTAGATTTGGAGAAGGCTTTTGACAATGTTGATTGGAATAAACTCTTTCAAGTTATGAAGCAAGCAGGAGTAAAATATAGGGAGCGTAAGGTTATTTACAACTTGTACAAAAACCAGACAGCGGTTGTCAGAGTTGAAGGACATGAAAGGGATGCATTGGTTGGAAAGGGAGTAAGACAGGGTTGTAGCCTTTCCCCAATGTTGTTCAATTTGTACATTGAGCAAGCTATAAAGGAAAGCAAGGAGAAATTTGGAGAAGGAATTAAAGTTCAGGGTGAAGAATTAAAAACATTGCGTTTTGCCGACGACATAGTAATTCTGTCAGATACAGCAAAGGACCTGGAAGAGCAATTGAACGGAATGGACAGTGTGCTGAAAGGTGCATAAAGATGAACATTAACAAGAGTAAAACAAGGGTAATGGAGTGCAGTGTAAGAAAATCAGGTGATGCTGAAGGAATTAGATTAGGTAACGAAACAATAAAGGAGGTAGATGAGTTTTGTTACTTGGGCAGTAAAATAACAAATGATGGTCGCAGTACAGATGATATAAAATGCAGAATGGCAATGGGTAGAAAGGCGTTTTTGAAAAAGAGAAATTTGTTAACATCGAATATTGATTTAAGCCTAAGGAAGTCCTTTCTGAAGGCATTTGTATGGAGTGTTGCTTTGTATGGGAGTGAAACATGGACGATAAGCAGTGTGGACAGAAAGAGGATAGAGGCTTTTGAAATGTGGTGCTACAGAAGAATGCTGAAGATTAGGTGGGTGGATCGCGTAACTAATGAGAAGGTACTGAACCGAATTGGGGAGAAAAGAAATTTCTGGCATACCTTGACTAAAAGAAGGGATAGATTGGTAGGACACATTCTTAGACATGAAGGAATTGTGAATTTAGCGTTGGAGGGAAGTGTGTGGGGTAAAAATCGCAGAGGGAGACCAAGAGACGCGTATAGTAAGCCGATTCAAGTGGATGTGGGTTGTCGTTCTTATGAGGAGATGAAAAGGCTTGCTCAGGATAGAGTAGGGTGGAGAGCTGCATCAAACCAGTCTCTGGACTGAAGACCACAACAACAACATAAGGACAGTTTACAACTCAAGGCAAAGACGTGGCGACGAGCTGCAACAGGCACATACAAAAGACACACACATACAACACTTTCAGCTTTTGACTGTGGCCAATATCTGAAAGTGTTGTATGTGTGTGTCTTTTGTATGTGCCTGTCCCAGCTCGTCGCCACGTCTTTGCGGTGAGTTGTAAACTGCCCTTATTACTATATTGACATTATAGAAGGAAACTATCCTGGTGATATAAATATATATAAAAAATAGTAATTGAATAACACACCCAAAGCACAGGCGCATTGATAAGACACAAAAATACAAATAAAACACACACAAACATTCAAGCTTTCACAACCGTTGGCCGCTTCATCAGGAAACGAGGAAGGACGGGGGGAAAAGGAAAGCATGCGGGTTTTAAGGGAGTGGGAGAGGAGACATTCCAATCCCGCGAGTGGAAGGACTTAGCACCTTAGGGGAAAAAAGGAAAGGTAAACAAGCACCCACACACTCACACACATACACATGCAAACACACCAAGGCAGACGTTTGTAGAAAGCAAAGAAGTTGGACAGAGATAACAGTTGAGGCAGAGGCTCTGTCCAGAGAACCGAGGCAAAGGTGTTAAAGAATGGTGTAGAGGAATTTGAATTTAGCGGAGGCTGAGACCAGGTGGGCAACGGGAAGAGAGAATGTGTTGAAGGGCAAGTTCCCATCTCCGGACTTCTGAAAGATTAGTGTCAGTGGGAAGTGTCCAGACAACCCGAATGGTGTAACACTATGCCAAGATGTGTTGGCTGTGCACTAAGGCATGTTTAGCCACAGGGTGATCCTCATTACCAACAAACACTGTTTGCCTGTGACAGTTCATGCAACTGGACAGTTTGTTGCTGGCCATTCCCACAGTGCAGGCATGTCAGGTAAATCATGTGGGTGCTGTAGCAAGTGGCTCTGCCCTTGATCGTGTACACCTTCCGGGTACACCTTACAGGACTGGAGTAAGTAGTGGTGGAAGGGTTCATAGGGCAGGTTTTACAACGAGGGCAGTTACATGGGTAGGAGCCAGAGGGTAAGAAAGGTGGTTTGGGAATTTCATAGGGATGGACTAGCAGGTTATGAAGGTTAGGTGGGTGGCGGAAAGACACTCTTGGTGGAGTGGGAAGGATGTCATGAAGAATGGATCTCATTTCGGGGCGTAAGGAAGTCGTATCCTTGCTGGAGAGCCACAGAGTCCGATCCAGTCCCGGAAAGTATCCGGCGACCAGAGGGGCACTTTGGGAATTCTTCTGTGGAGGGTTCCGGGTTTGGGGGGATGAGGAAGTGGCACTGGCAATTTGCTTCTGTAGCAGATCAGAAGGATAGCTGTGGTACGTGAAAGCTGTTATTAGGTTATTGGTGTACTGGTTCAGGGATTCGGGACTGGAGCAGACTCATTTGCCACAAAGACCTAAGCTGTAGGGAAGGGAACGTTTGATGTGGAATGGATGGCAGCTGTCATAATGCAGGTACTGTTGTTTATTGGTTGGTTTGATGTGGATGGATGTGTGAAGTTGGCTGTTGGACAGATGAACGTTGACATCGAGGAAAATGGCATGGGATTTGGAATAGGACCAGGTGAATTTGATGGGACCAAAGGTTGGAGAGGAAATTCTGGAGTTCTTCTTCACTGTGAGCCCAGATCATGAACAGATACGACTTCCTTAAATCCTGCCCCTATTGTAAAACCTGCCCTATGCACCCTTCCACCACCACTCACTCCAGTCCTGTAACCCGGAAGGTGTACACGATCAAGGGCAGAGCCACTTGCGATAGCATCCATGCGATTTACCAACTAATATGCCTGCACTGTGTGGAAATGACCAGCAACAAACTGTCCAGTTGCATGAACTGTCACAGGCAAAGAGTGTTTGTTGGTAATGAGGATCACCCTGTGACTAAACATGCCTTAGTGCACAGCCAACACATCTTGGCATAGTGTTACACCATTCGGGTTGTCTGGACACTTCCCACTGACACTAATCTTTCAGAAGTCCGGAGATGGGAGCTTGCCCTTCAACACATTCTCTCTTCCTGTTGCCCACCTGGTCTCAGCCTCCGCTAAATTCAAATTCCTCTACACCATTCTTTAACACCTTTGCCTCGGTTCTCTGGACAGAGCCTCTGCCTCAACTGTTATCTCTGTCCAACTTCTTTGCTTTCTACAAATGTCTGCCTTGGTGTGTTTGCATGTGTATGTGTGTGGGTGCCGTGATTGTTGCGCCGTGCTCTGTGGACGAGCGCCAGTCGCGCCCGGCCGTGCCCGCTGTACGGTGCATTTTCCACACTCCCCACGGCGCTACTCTGTCCTGCTTTCACACTCTCAGTGTTATCGCAATTATTGGACTTTATGCTATATATTTATTAGGGAAAATTTATTTGGAATAGAAACAGTTTTCTTCCTTCTTTCACGTAATTCGTGCAATTTTTTCGTAAATTCTAAAAGATCCAAGTTTTGGATTCAGCTCTTGTGGGATGTGGACGTTATTATTATACACGCATATTTTGCTTGTTAAATAATATTTATTTACAATAGCTTTACGTTACATTTCAGCGGCATTACATTACGATGTATGACGCGAGGCGGAACTGCTACAGCAGTCTACCGGCTGGGCGGCACAGGCAGCACTCGACTGCTGCAGCAGTCCACCGGCTGTGGAGCACATTCGCTCCCGAGTTCTGCAGAAGTTCACCGTAGCGAAAGGGTTAAGTATAGTTCATTTAATTTCATTCACTTACACAGGTAATATACAATGTAGGTCTAATGGAGAAGTTTACGATTTTTAATCATGTACGTATGCCAATTACATTTGTTTTAGTTCCTATTTTGGGGATTTTAACATTTTTCCTCAATTCTGCATTTTCCTCATTTTATGTTTTTTTTTTTTTAGTATGGACTGCATGAAAACATAAAGTAGGGGTTTTACTGTATATCAATACTAGGTCAATGTGGCTGTTCAAACTATGTTTCATAAAATTGGATTATGAATATAATGTCTACATTTAGGAAGATATTGTTTTTTTAGTTGTGGGGAGAGGGGGCCCACGGTAATCCATCATGGTGTCCCGTAAAGATAAAGTTATATGAAATGTTGCATGCAACTCACTTTTTCTGTGAAAATATATCACTGGGCTAACCTTCTCCTACACACAGTAGTTAAATTAATAAATGTTGTTACTGCTTATAACAATGAACAATGAATGGTTGTGTGTATGTTAGGAGACACTGAAATTTTACAAAATGGGGATGGGGGCTAAGTAACCAATGGTGAGGTCATTACAGATTTAGTTCTCCTTTTTTTTAACTAGGCCTACATGATTCATGTTCATATTCATAAGCAATTCATACATTGTAGAGATACAACAATGCAAAGTTTAACATTAAAAAATAATTATTTAATCCGAAAGTTAAACCATTATAAAAACAAGAGCTTAGTATTATTGACATTATGCCAATCATTAATCAAGCTTACCTGAGTGCAAAGTGGAAAGGAACTATAATTTCATTTAGTGATCCATTAGAATCAATGAAAACACACGGGAATTGACTTCTGTTACCACCTTTCATTGAAGTGTTGTTAAGTCCCATAAATCCATGCCCTAAATATAATAATCTGAAAAACATATACATGCATATTAATTTCTGTTATGAAACCACAATCATATTGCTAGAAGAAAAAGCTAATAATAATAAAGTGTTAGCAGGCCTATATAAAAGTTCTAGTTTTTAGCCTGCTGTGGGCAAATGCCAAGTTCTTTTAACAAATAAGCAGTAACACTGACATGCAAGTCTTAATAGCAAAATTAAATAGAGAGACTCAAATAAAATCCAATACATGAGGAAGACAACAGGACAAAATGGATATAAATAATTTTAAGAAGATGTCAGTATTATGAAATGGATAGACAACAACTCATCATAAAGATGATATGCTGAGTCACAGGCAGTCAGAACAAAAAGAACCACTTTCACACAACACAGCCTTTGGCCAAAGCCTTGATCACACTCACACAGGCACAACTCACACACAAATGAGAACTTTCTCTGTCCACTGCAGCTCTGGTCATTTTTATTAGGAGTCACTGTATCTGCAGCTAGGTGTGTTGACACAGGAGTGGGTTAATTGGAAGAAGTTAAGGCAATTAAAATGTTTATAATTGATAAAAGTCTGAAGATCTAATAATATTGTATGGTGGTTGGAGAGAGGGGAAGGGCTAAGGGATGGGGGCTAAGTAACCAATGGTGAGGTCATTACAGATTAGCAATGGAAGAGGCAGCAACTGATGTGTGAAGTGGTGGTACAACAGACAAAAAAGAAATATATAACAATTTCTGACAATTCTAGATTTGCAGAGAATACTACTAGTACAGTGAAGGTTATGACTGCACCAGCCGATTAAAGTTAAATGCTACTGTCATTTTTGTTAGGAGACAGTATTTCTGTTAGTTGTGTTGACACAGGAAATTTGTGAACAAGCTGTGTGGGCCATTTGCAAGAAGTGCAGACAATGATGATATACACTTTGTGCTGATACCCCAGATGCTGTTGATGGAGGAGAATGAGGAATTGTAATTTTGCTCTGAGTGATCATCATAAATATCGTGAGTGAAATTAGATAGTGACAAATATAGTTAAAATATACCAAATATTTTCAAAAAGGATAGGTCGCTCTTCACCACAGATGATTCGCAGAAGGGAACAATCTTTTATGTGATCCTTTATGTGAATCATTGAGACATCTCTGTGGTGAGTAGAAAACTATCCTTTTGAAAATATTGTTGAATCCTTCCCGGAATTTCCATTGCTTAAAATATCTAAATTGTTTACAATATGAAACTGCAACAATTATTTGAATTCAAAGCCTGAAATGTGGCTAATCATTTCCTTTAATCTTGCAACATTTTAATCTCATTTTGATTTCTATGAGTAATATTCAGATTTATCTGCAGATAGAAATTCAACTAACACATGGTAAAACTGTATAATAACACTACCCACAAATTGTAAGAGCACATGGATCCTTTCAGTGGTAGTCCTGCATTTGATATGACGACAGAGACCTGAGACAAGACTAGAGTAGGTGCTAGAGGGTGGATGTATGAAACAGGTTTTTCATTTTGGTCTATTGCAATGATATGAACCATGATTTAAAGGGTTGGGAGCAGGGGTAGAGTAGTGATGGGCAATAAGGGTATTATGTAGTGTCAGGGAGTGATGGAATACCACTGTCAGAAGGGTGAGAAGGCTATTTAGTAGAGTGGTCCTCATCACAAGCCATGGAAAAAGGTAGTGAAAACACTGGCACAAAATATTATTGAGTTACTCCAGCCCTGGGACTGAGTCATAGAGATAACTTCTCTTCCTTACTTGAAAAAAGCAAATTTGGTGACAGCATTGGCAACATACAATTTCTATGAGCTCTGCCCCCTCGCCCCCCCCCCCCTACACACACACACACACACACACACACACACACACACACACACACACACACACAAATACCATATTTACCATTGGAACTAGGTGAGGTGTTTGGGAGTCTGTATGATAAGGAAGGCATCATTTAGATGGCCCATGAATAAACTGATTTAGGACAATACCATTAAGGTGCCAATTGCTGTACTACTGTTTTGTTTGAAGGTGATACTTTCAAAGGAAAATTAATAGTGGGTGATGATATTGTTGGTCACAATATTGACAAACAGGGCACCATGTGCTAAAGGAACAGGAACTAGGGAGAGTTGATGAAAATGATTGGTTTCTTTTATATAGGAGGATAGATTATGAATATAAGGCTGAAGATGAAAGAGCACACATTCTCTCTGTGGGGTTACAAAAACTGACCAGGGTGGGGAATCTGGGTGGTTAGGTTTATGGACTATGGGAAGCATGTAGAAGGAAAGACTGTGGGACTGTGGGGAATGTTAGGGCAATGGCGCATTAATGTGGCCACGGCCATGACCTATGGCTGGTCATGGCTGCAGCTGCTGCGACAAGGACTGTGGCTGGTCGGCAAGGCCAAGCACGGTGAAAGTCACGGAGATAGCTATGGTTATGTACCTATGGAATTGCAAGAAGAAAACATATTAGGTGCATCCCATGTTGGAATCTAGCTTTACAAATGGAATGTTTTTTCTTTTTACTTTCTTCTGTGAATTTACAAACACAATGATAAAGTCTCCAATTTCACTAGAATATCTACACAGAATTTTGATGAATTAGTAAAGAAAATTGGAGACAGCATATGGGATATAGAAGCAGCAATGTGATAATGTTGACAAATCCACTTCATTTAGGAATAGGTTAGGTTAGGTTAGGTTAAGGTTAGGTTAGGTTCCAGATTCATTGAAAAAGTGAGAAATGGTGACAATACACTGTTATCAGTACTACCATTATCAATAGTATCTTGTGGAGAATGAGCTGTATTATTTTGTTGCAAAGAAAAACAACCAGGTTGTGTAGCATAGCTTTGCTGGTTATACCACAATGCCTCAAAAGCAATTTATCTAGTGGCTTCAGATTTTTACAGTGTATTGATCAATTATCTGGCGATTTCGTCTTGTGCCTTCCTTTTCTCGTCTAATCCCTAGCCACTTTCTCATGAGGTCTGATTCTCAACATTTTCTGGTAATTCGCTGCTGTGCATCTGGGGTGGAGGAAAGACAGTATTCAGAAATGACAGCAGATTGAAATAGAGATAGGGTGCCTTCCTTGTAGTGGCAGAACCACTTTTATCTGCTAACTCTTTCTTCTTTTATAGATTGTATGAATGTTTAATATTATACTATTTCTTCTGTAACACCATACCCATAATAATAAAATATTATTTTAACTATCAATAAAAGTCTATCATTTGTAAATTGAAACCACAAACAGTAAGACATCTTTATAAGATACATAGTAGAAAATGGCAAGATGTAAGTTACTTTTATTAAAAGATTAGAATAATTTTGCTTATTAGATTATTCCAGCACACTGCTTCAAGGAATTTTGTCCAGGAAAAGGTTGCTTTAAATGTAATCAGTTTCCCAGATGTGTGAACCAATTAATAATTTCTCCCTTTCAGATATCTTCCAACTGGAAATTTATTTATTGATTTGCACCATGACTTTCGACTTGGAGTAACAACAATCAGAGAAATATTAAGAAGAGTATGTTCACAATCTGGATTATCTTGAAAGATGAATGTTTGTCAGAACCCACCAAAAACTGTTCGCTGCAAATAGTGTAAAATTTTTAAACTAAGGTCAATTTCTCAAACTCACTCAACACTGTTGATGGAAATATGTCAGATTGGTGAAACCAGAAAACACTGCATCGATGTTTTTAACAATAAGAAACATTTCTCTATTGAATTAAGCTCCATTAATAATGCAAACTATCACTGTAGATGTGGTATAGTACGGTAAATGTGCTGACTCAACAATATTTAAACAGTCAATGTTCTAAAAGCGAATACTGTCTAATGACTTGGAATTCTGGAAGACAAACCAAAAGTAAACAAAATGCCAGTGCCTCGCGTATTTGTTACTGATGAAGCATTTTTGCAGTCGCACAGAATTGTACATCCATACATTGCACAAAGAAAAAAGTATTTAGCTATCATAATTTCCGAGCAATTCATTTTCTATAATGAATATTTGGGATAATGGCAAGTAAGTGGAGGATCTATCACAGGCCCCTGAATGTAGACATTGATAAGACTTGTTGTGTTCTACACAATTATGTATGAAACAGGTATGGTCTACAATTTTTAGACACATTTTATGGATATCCTCCAATTCATTCCAAAATAAATAAGCAGGCATAGATCCAATTAACACTACATAAACGTTTTTGCTGATTACTTTGTAAATGTAGGAGCTCTGTCATGGCAATTTTATTACATTCACCAAGTTATATGAACATATTGTGTTAATTAAATACATATAAAGATAAAATAACTTACACAGCTTGTTTTGTTCCACATTAACTGCACCCAATCATCAAAGTCACTTCGTCCCACATTTTCTTTTTCACATTTTTATCAGCATATTCTTCGCATGAGAAGTCCCACAAAGTAGGCTTCCCTAAAACTTTTATAATAAAATTCTCCTTATTGAAATCCAAATCAATGAGATATCCTTTTATTTAACCTGAGCAATACATGAATAATGAAATTTGAAAGTTACGCACAACCTGCATTGATCGCTGACCACACACTGGCAGTCTAGCACGCACACCATCCCATTCAGCTCTGTGTAATTTTCGTCACAGCAGCCTGCTGGCCACATAACCAGATGCTGTCCAGGCAAGTGGCTGGTCGCATGATGCCCTTCCATGTAAAATTGGCCACATCCAGCCAGGCACAAGTCTACCTGTGGCCACACTAGTGTGACACTGCCCTTAGTCAGAGGAGAGAGTGAAACTTGGAGGAGAGATTCTGGGTTGGGCATAAGAACCTGATTATGGACTGATGATGTTGCTAAATTTCTGAAATAGAATCACTGTGGCAGGGCTTTCATGTGAACATACCTGACATTTGGCAGAGTCCTTTCGCTAGGTAATCCTGTGGCTCAAAAGCACAGTGGTGAAACCTTCGTCAGCAGATAGAATTATGCCAAAATCAATTTTTTGTGATTGGATTGTAGTTCTTACAGTGGATGCTGGGTTGGTTTCCATGCTGAGGTTTTGGGAGATGATGGTGAGTCAAGGTTACAGGTTACAGAATTCTGCAAAGTTAAGAGGAGATCAATAGGGGCCACTGAAGGTGGAATATTATTTTATAGAGGAGTGAACTGATTAAGGCAGGATTCAATAATAGATTTGGAATGAGCCTGTTTGGAAGGATTAGTCTTAATATACTACTGAGCATGGCAACAAGAAGACATAGGTATAAAAACAGTGAGTTTACCGTCCATGTGCACTGACTTTGAATGTGGCAACTTTCGGACCTTGTTCCATTGCCCAAATTTCAATACTGCCTCTCTTGGGTGAAAAAATAACTAGGAAAAGAGCCAATCGAGGTTGCACACCACTACTTCGTTGTCGTATCTCTTCTTGAACTTCAATCCAACTACACTGTGCTTCACGATAACCTGTAAACAATGGTTATTTATGTTCTTATTACACAGTAACTATACTTACACTTATCCTTCCTGTGATCTATTAAAGGTGACGAGACACTACACTAGGCACATTTATGTAACTTTCAGCAGTAATTAATGACAGTATTATATTAAACTCAACTAAAAGTACAAATTACTGTAAAAACTAAAGAAGGGAAGAGAAGGTGGGATTAGGAGTACAATATATACAAAAGTTCTGTTGGACAGACTACAAATATCAGTGGACAAAGGTATGTGGAATATGAATTATGAATTTTCATTATTTCTGATAAATACAGTATAATCCATAGGGATATCATCCATTTGGCAAAGGGTTGGGACTGCAATCTGCCGCCACCACTATGAATTATACAGCATCTAAGTGTTCTAACTTGCCCTATGCCACAAAACTAATAAATTCAACTCACTCATCCAATGTACATAACACCAAGAGTTACATGAGAAAAATACAGGGAATTTGTCCAAAAATAAGGATCCTTTATTAGCATCCTTCATGTGGATGTCACACTATTAATGACTGTGACAGACATTGACACTTAGTACACTTCCTTACAGAAGACAACTTTCCTGTACCAATTGCCCCAATAGAACTTCCATGATGTAGTATCTCAAAAATATTGCTATGAGAGAGAGATCCTTTATATTTATGACGACTGATTGCTGAATAATTACCACAAATCAAATACAGTCGTGGAGCAGCCAGTCCAATATGGAATCAAGCCTGATAAGATCCTTATAATGTTGAGTAAACATGCCTGGAAACCCCAATTTGTACAATGATCCATACAGAACCAGATTTATTGTATGGTCTTTCTGTGTTCAAACAGTCAGTTGAGCAATGATTTTCATGGCTTCCTTCACAACACTGTTCAATCTGTTAGTTGTATCCGATTGGAAAATGGAATGCAAATTGTTTGTAACATCCTATTGAGAATCATTTGAGAATCATTGGAGAAGATACTGACAGGCTGATGATGGAGTATGACACTGGAGCAATACTGAAATGTGTGATTTGGCAAGCGCTAAGCATTTTTTATATCATACCAAAATATTAACTATATAAATGAGATAATTTTATATTTACACTGCTTTTGTAGACATGATACCAATTATGAATTTGATTGTTCTAAAATTTTCATTATTTGTATGAGAGAGGGGGGACAAAATATCAAAGTTTCTAAAAAAGTCAATAAATTCAAAGATGGAATCAATAATATAGTAAGGACAGTTTACAACTCACCGCAAAGATGTGGCAACGAGCTGCGACTGGCACATACTTTGATTCGAAGTGTGACAGCCGCAGGTGATGGTTGTATGACTGTTGTGTGCCTGTGTGATTGCCTGAGTGTTCTATTTTCTGAAGAAGGCCATGGCCGATAGGTGAAAGTGTTGTATGTGTGTGTCTTTTGCATGTGCCTGTCGCAGCTCGTCACCATGTCTTTGCGTCGAGTTGTAAACTGTCCTTACTATATTATTAATGCCAACCTGGACTTTCCATTATTATATAAATTCAAAGATGGCAGTTCTGCTAATATAATTGTGCAAGAAAAGTGAATTATATGTTTATTTTTCCCTAAATCATTAATAACAAAAAATGTCACTATTTTTGATTAATGATGGAAATTATCCTCAGAGATGATATGTTTTTTTCCAAAAGAGATAGATTTGCTGGCCAGTACTTATCTTTGTGCTGTACTGCCAATAGTGACACAAATGAAGAAAAAGGACAAAAAGACAAGCTTTCAGAATGCAGTTCCTTCTTCAGGTAGGAGAGAAGGGAAGAAAAAAGGTTGGGAATGGAAGGGGAAGGTAATTCAAGACCTAGGTCATGAGGATATCATGTGAGCAGTGCCACTCATCAAACACCATCCTCATGACCTAGGTCGTGAATTACCTTCCCCTTCCATTCCCAACCTTTTTTCTTCCCTTCTCTCCTACCTGAAGAAGGAACTGTGTTCTGAAAGTGTGTCCTTGTTCATCCTCCTTCATTTTTCTTCATTTGTGTCTCTATCGGCGGTACAGCACAAAGGTAAGTATTGGCCAGCCAATCTGTCTCTTTTGGAAGATGCTACTATTTTGTTTATTTTAAACAGAAAAGCACTAATTTACTGTCAAATAGGGTGGTTTTGGATATGAGGGAGGGGGGATGATATAGTCTGGTTTACTTGTTCTTCCTTGCATCATAGCAATGAATATTCCATAATTTTCACTTCCAATGGCAATTTATTTAGCACAAAACTTTGACACATTCCACAAATTTTATTTTTCGTCAAATGTTTACTTAAATTAATATCTGATGAACAGTCCATTCATTATCATGAAGGTAAACATTCTATAGTTATGTCTGGGAGAAAAGTATTGTAACTGTGGTTTTCAGCAAGATCAGTATCCTATGGCAGTGAGTCAATTAACAAATTTGTTCAGTTTTTCATGGTTGTTTTTACAAAATTGTGTAGTGTGTGAGGTGATTTCGGAAAAAAGTGTATAAAATATCTCACCATTTGCCTAAGTGAAAATATTAAGGATCCTTCAAAGGGAGTCACTGAAAAGCACTTCTCACAAGGAAACCTCCCCATCACTCATCACACCCCTCAAATTTTGTGTTAAGATGACACCAGATAGCCCATCAGAAACTAAAAACAGATCAAGCATGAAAACAGGAAAAAGTTGCAAGGAAAATACAAACAATTAATGGTTGAAGTGGTAGATGTGCATCATTAAACATAGTGCTAGAGCCGTGGCATCGTGGTTCTGTGCTGATGGACTGCAATGCTGGGATGCTCATTCAGTCTATGTATTTTTACTTTTAGCTTTTCAAAATATGTCACCTGTCCATTCAGTCATTGACATATCCATTCTCTTTTTGTAGCACTGTAAATTGTTATACTATACATAAGTAATGTGGGAAATGTATATTACTGTCACAAGTGAATGTGATAATAGTGAGAGCAGACGAGACCTCTAGCAGTAAACACAACAACAACAATAAATAATAAACCTAATCAACTTCGCACTCTGAAATTCCAGAAAATGTTCTAATTACCTTGGAAATATGCAGAATGCAGTGGTGTATATGTCAAAAACTTCAAAAACATAAAAATATTTGATTAATGATGTAAATTCTCCTCAGAGATGATAAATTATTTTTCAAAAGAGACAGATTGGCTGTCCAGTACTTACCTTTGTGCTGTACCACTGATAGTGAATGGAAGAAAAAGGGCAAAAAAGGACGAAAAAGGACAAGCTTTCGGAACACAGTTCCTTCTTCAGTTGAGAGAGAAGGGAAGAAAAAAGGATGGGAACAGAAGGAAAGGTAAATCATGACCAAGGTCATGAGGATAAAAATGTATATAAAACGAAAAACATAGAAGGAAACTTTCCTGGTGGGATAAATTTATATAAAAAATAGAAATCAGATGACTTACCCAAAGCACAGGCCCGTCGACAGACACAAATAAAATCACACACAAACTTTCGCCACCGCTGGTAGCTTCTTCAGGAAAAGAGGAAGGAAGGTGGGGAGAAAGGGGAGAATATGGGTTTTAAGGAAGTGGAAAAGGAGTCATTCCAATCCCAGTAGTGGATATGGTGTGTGTGTGTGTGTGTGTGTGTGTGTGTGTGTGTGTGTGTGTGTGTGTGTAAATGTTTGCCTTTCCTTTTATCCCCTTAAGGTAAGTCCTTCCACTCCCATCCTTTTCTTTTCCCTCTCCTTCTCTACTCTGCCTGAAGAAGCAACAAGGTTGCAAAACCTTGCTTTTGTGTGTGTCTGTGTTTGCTTTATTAATGTTTGCTGTTACTACCAGTGCTCCTTCACCTGGTAAGTAAAATTCATCTATTTTTTTTATATAAATGAAATACTAAATTTAATTGATGAAAGGAGGAAATATAAAAATGCAGTAAATGAAACAGGCAAAATGGAGTACAGACGACTAAGAAATGAGATTGACAGGAAGTGCCAAATGGCAAAGCAGGAGTGGCTAGAAGCCAAATGCAAATCTGTAGAAGAATGTATAAGAAGGAGAAAAATAAATACTGCCTACAGCAAAATAAAAGAAACATTTGGAGAAAAGAAAAGCAGCTGTATGAATATCAAGAACTCGGATAAAAAACCAGTTCTCAGCAAAGAAGGGAAAGCTGAAATGTGAAAAGAGTATATAGAGGGGCTCTACAAAGGAAATGAACTTTGTCTCTAAGTTGTAGAAAGGAAAGAGGAAGTATATCAAGATGAAATATGAAATGCTATACTGAGAGATGAATTTGAAAGAGCACTGGAATACCTATGTCAAAACAAGGCCCCTGGAGTAGATGACTTTCCCTCAGAGCTACTGAAGTCTCTGGGAGAACCAGCCATGACAAAACAGTTTCACCTGGTGTGTAAGATGTATGAGACTGGTGAAGTACCATCAGACTTAAGAAAAATGTAATAATCCCAATTCCAAAGAAAGCAGGCACAGACAGTTGAGAAAACTACAGAACCATCAGTTTGATAAGTTATGGTTGCAAAATATTAACACGAATTCTTTACAGAAGGATGGAAAAGCTGTTAGAAGCTGACCTCTGGGAAGATTAGTTTGGGTTCAGGAGAAATGTAATAACACGGGAGGCAATCCTCACTTTACGGCTTATCCAAGAAGATAGATTAAGGAAAGGCAAACCTACATTTCTAGCTTTTGTAGATTTGGGGAAAGCTTTTGACAATGTTGAGTGGAATAAACTCTTTCAAGTTCTGAAGCAAGCAGGAGAACTATATAGGGAACGGATGGTTATTTACAACTTGTACAAAAACCAGACAGCAGTTGTCAGAGTTGAAGGGCATAGAAGGGATTCAGTGGTTGGGAAGGAAGTAAGACAGGGTTGTAGCCTTTCTCCAATGTTATTCAATTTGTACATTGAGCAAGCTATAAAGGAAAGCAAGAAGAAATTTGGTGAAGGAATTAAAGTTCAGGATGAAGAAATAAAAACATTGCATTTTGCCGATGACATTGTAATTCTGACAGAGACAGCAAAGGACCTGGAAGAGCAGTTGAACGAATTGGACAGTGTGATGAAAGGTGCATATGAGATGAACATTAACAAGAGCAAAACTAAGGTAATGGAGTGCAGTCTAATAAAATCAGGCGATGCTGAAGGAATTAGATTAGGTAACGAACCAATAAAGGAGGTAGATGAGTTTTGTTACTTTTTCAGTGAAATAACAAATGATAGCCACAGTACAGAGGACATAAAATGCAGAATGGCAATGCGTAAAAAAGCATTCTTGAAAAAGAGAAATTTGTTAACATCGAATATTGATTTAAGCCTAAGGAAGTCCTTTGTGTGGAGTGTTGCCTTGTATGGAAGTGAAACATGGACAATAAACAGTGCTGACAGGAAGAGGATAGAGGCTTTTGAAGTATGGTGCTACAGAATAATGCTGAAAATTAGGTGAGCGGATCACGTAACTAATGAGGTACTGAACAGAATTGGGGAGAAAAGGAATTTCTGGCATACCTTGACTAAAAGAAGGGATTGATTGATAGGACACTCTTAGACATCAATGAATTGTGAATTTAGCATTGGAGGGAAGTGTTTGGGGTAAAAACCGCAGAGAAAGACCAATAGATGGATACAGTAAGCACATTCAGACAACTGTAGGGTGCCGTTCTTATGTGGAGTTGAAGAGGCTTGCTCAGGATAGGGTATTATGGAGAGCTGCATCAAACCAGTCTCTGGACTGAAGACCAAAACAACAACAACAACAACAATAGGTGACAATATTTTGCTCTTCAGCAAAAACTGCACAATGGAGATGAACGATCTCTCTGTGTTGTTGTTGTTGTTGTAAGAGTCTTCCATTGGACACCATACCAGTTGTGTGTCAACAGCTATACAAGGGTGGAAGATATAGTGGTTGAAAATAGTCAGCTTATATAAAATTCAGACTGAAGACCAGCAATGACTTTTGACACTATATTATCAAAGTGGTAATATACGGCAAAATGTAATGCACATTCTTCAGTTGTTTTCCTGAAACAAGTGTACAAATAAAGAACATTAAGTGCATATTGCAGTTTGAAAGGTAAAGCTACCAAGAAAAATGCCAAAGCATAAGAAAGAAATTTCACATTCTCGATCAATTTCTAAAAGACAGAAAATGGCACTGAAAAGTGAATCTACAGATGTTAGAAACTTGAAATTTGTAGACGTTTATCTTACACTGTAGGCACCAGTGATTTTTCGATATTCCCGTCCCTTCCCTAAGAGGTGAAATAGGAGATGAATGGTTTTTTGAAAATACAATGCTATTAAGACAATTTTGAAGCAAGAAATACAAAACTTCGGAATTAGATTTTTCATTGGAATTTTAAAAACAAGTGGTTTTTTTTATCGATTAAGTGGATGAAATAAGGGAAAAAATCTTTTAAAGGTGCAACTAAGACTATTTTGATGCTAGAAATGCGAAAATTTGGATTTGGGACCGCAGTCAGAATTTTTTTTAAATGTGTTTTGGATGTTTTGAATTCTGTCATCAATGGTGCAATACAGGGTGACAAGTTGTATCAAAATACTTGATTAGGAAAGCATTTTTAAAGCTAAATCTATAAAAATCTATATTTAAAAGTAAAAAACAGACCATCCAGTCTACGTGTGAGAAGCAGTGGGAATTAAGCTAGTCTACAACTATAAAAATTGATGTGTGTATGTTCCCTGGATTCTGAGACAGTTGGAGCAATTTGATGAAATCTTCACATTAACCCGACAGATAATCTGTGAAGTTTGGTAGCAATCAGATAAATATATTTATTGATTTCAAGAATATAATACGGAATATGAAGCAATAATTACTCTTGGGAAAAGCTATTTATTCTTTCACTTTTCCACTTTGCCAAAATTCAGAAAATTCTTTTATTGGTTGTGTTTCATGTAATATGAGTCAACACAATGAATACCATACTTACACAATCCTCAGCATATTTAATCCATATTTACATATTAATATGACAGTCTAAGGTATACATAGAAGTTGACATGTGGCAACTGGAATGACAATAGTGGAGAAAGAGCCAACTGCAGCGTCACTATCAATGATCAGTCTAACACAAACAGTCACGAAATAGACACTAGTGCTCCAAACAGTAGCAGTGAAGTAACAGAAGAATGGTATGATACAAACAGAGAACTCTCAATTTTTAATGTTGTTATTTCTCCCAATCACTAAATGTAGTGACAAAGGAAAACTAAAGTAATATTCCATCTCCTGTTAATGCAAGAAACTTGTTTTAATCAGATATGTTTAAGTTCGGAAGGAAATGATTATTTTCATTTCCACTTGCTAGCCTCTTATTTCTGACACTGTGTTGCTTTTAATTTGTTTTAAGAGTATATTTAGTGGATTTCGGATTCATTTTAATAATTCAAAACTAAATAATTATTTTCACTAACATTATTACTAATATGTGTTCATTTCCACCCACACAATGTAGCATAATTTCAATCGAACATCAAAAAATTTACATGTTTTTACTCTAAACAAAGAGGGAAAAAAAACATTGTCTATCCTCTGGCCTTAGTACAAATTGATAAAAAAAATATAGTTTCCATTTGTTTTAAATACAGAAGCTTTTTTTCCCCATTCATTGGGAACAGCTAGTGTACTGATAGATATGGAAAAATCCACATAAGAAAATATTTGACAACACTCAACAATATTCTTATAAAACAAACCTGATGTGCTTGAAATTTTGCAGCACATGCAAATATTGTCTGGTTATATTTTCCCCCTTATCCTGTACTTTATTGAGAAACAGTATTTCCTATCAATACATGATATTAAACTGCTGTGTGATCTTTCCTTCCTAAAGTGTTTGGGTTCACTGGTATGCCAGGTAGCCCATGTGAACAGGCAATAACTGACATTTTCTTGTGTGGAGGGGGGAGCAGAGGGGTTGGAGGGCGAAAACAAAAGATGCATGCTAGGTAGAGGTATTTGTCCAACCTACTGGTGTGCAGATACTAGTCAAGAAGTCTTTAGGTTATTGGTGAGAAACCAAAGCTGTTGGTTCAAGAAACAAGATTCACTCAGTGGGGGCACTGTAATTACCCTCACAACCCTAAACAGAAACAGATCTCCCATGCCTTGTCTTTCTGGTCACCCACCACCTCCAACATACCTGCTGTCCAACCACAAAATTACATTCTCTGACAAGATTTTGACTGCCTCTCATCCTGTCTGGAAACAAGAAATGTCCTACTTACTATACATCCTACCCCTACCACAGTGGTATTCCGCTGCCCACTAAATGTACACAACATCCTTGTCTGCCCTTAACTCAAAGTCCAACCCCACTCCTACCACCATTTACTCCAGTCATATTACTGGCGTATCCTACCCCCATCAAAGGCAGTCATGTGATCTACATACTGAGCTGCAAACACCATGCAGTTTTCAAGTGAGCACAATAAGTAACATGCTGTCTATCCACATGAATGGCAACTGACAAACTATGAATAAGAAACTGTTGAACAACACAGTTGTTGAACGTGATGCCCTCCACAATATGGTTGACTTCAATTACTGCTTCACAGCCTCTGCCATCTGGAGCTTTTCTTAATTGTGCAGGTAGGCACTCTCTTTAGATTATAGTCCACATTCCTGTAATCCCCTGTGTGCTCAACTTTAGCCAGATCCTGTCCTCAACCATTTCTTCCCTACCCTTTTCACACTTCAGGACTCCCAACATACAAGTTCCATTCGATAAACGTAGTCAGCCAATCTCTCCCCCTCCGTTAACTCTCCATCCCCTCATTACTTGACTGGCACCTAGGCTGGCTGCCACTCATTGTGGCATTGGTGTGTTGTGTAGCAATCTATCCTTCTCAAAATTGAATCCTTCCATTACAATTTAGAGGTGTAAGTAAGTATTTTGAAATGCAGATGAAATATCCATGAAATGAAACAAAATACATTTAAAAATGAGCATATACTATTTCACATATACTGAAAGTGAGAACATACCTTTCCACATACGCAGTGCAATTCCTTTATGATTGTCAATAAGAATAATTCTTCCAAGACTATCTGTTACAGCAGAGAGTCTTCTATTTGGAGAAATAATAATTTTATCTCCATTTCTCATTTTATCACATAGACCAAACCTGAAATATTTCCCATAAATAATTTAATCAATTTTGTAACAATGAATGGAAATAAAACCAATTGAAAATTACTGATTAAATTGCAGACTACAAGCAATGATCTAAATTGTGAGTGACAGTTATTTATGAATAGTGAAAGTCTTACTCCCTAGCTGACCAAAAAACAGAATGAATGTGCCATCCTGCATACTTAGCTCTAACTTACAGTTAACATCATTGTAACCAAGTACTGCTACATCATACCTTTTATTTTTCCATTTTCACATTTGTAAGAGACTTTTTGACCAGTTATGACATTTTTATTCTTACTTCTCACAAATATTTGACCATTTTTCCAGTTCTACGAATTACAAGTGCTAGATTGATCACACCAAACGTAACTCCTCCACTTCAGCAAAAAAAAAAGTGCAATACCTCCACATCATCTGCTGAATGACAGTTCAGTTGTACGTGTGTGCATGTTTTAATGATGAATTCTTTATGTTCATATATTTATTTCTGTGCTCAACCTGGAGTTAGTTTGCTGTTAATTAGATATGCTGTATTCTAATAAGCTTTTACATTAGCCTATTGTATTTTCATGACCATAGGCACTATTCAAAAAGAGGACTTAGTTATCAGATGTTATTTCCTATGTGTGTTCTAATCAAAGGACTATAACTGAACGTAATAATATAATAATAATGACAGTTTACAACTCATCGCAAAGACATGGCGATAAGCTGCGACAGGCACATACAAAAAACTCAAACATACAACACTTTCAGCTATCGGCCATGGCCTTCTTCAGAAAATAGAACATTTACGCAATCACACAGGCACACAACACAGTCACACAACCATCACCTCTAGCTGCTGCACTTCGAATCACGCTCTGCGGTGTGTAAATTGGGGAGGGGAGGGGGGAGGTGACAGGAAGGTTGCGTAATGGTGGCCGGGATGGGTACAGCACGACTTAGATCGGAATAACAAGGTGCAGCTTAGGAATGGAGCGGAGAGGCGGGTGAGGGGAGAAAAATAAAATAATAAGGTAGAAAATAAATAAAATAAATATATAAAAATAATAAAATAAAATGCACGCACGCCGCACGTACACACACACACACACACACACACACACACACACACACACACACACACACAACAAACAAACAAACAAACAAACAAGCGCGCGCGCGCATGCATACACCACTCAAAATAGGAGAGATTTAAGATAGAATTAGGAACTGTAAGGTGTGGAAAAAGATCCCGAAATCATCCAGGCCTCAACCTACGATAACTACCCTTTTTTTCCATACCTTACAGTCCCTACCCCTATTCTATACCTCTCCAATTCTGAGTGGTGTGTGTGTGTGTGTGTGTGTGTGTGTGTGTGTGTGATTTTTTTATATTTTTATATGTTTATTTAATTTTATTTTGTTTATATTGTTTTTTATATTTTTTACTTTATTATTTTTATTTTATGTTTCTACCCTCACCCACCTCCCCACTCCATTCCTAAGCTGCATCTTGTCATTCCGATCTAGGCCATGCTGTACCGTAGCTGCCAACCTTGAGAAGAGACTGTCAGTAATAATTTGACAGACCAATGTGGAGGAGGAGGGTTTGGAGGTCATACTCGCATCCTTCCAAGAAAATTTTAAAAATTATAAGCTCTATTTAGACCATTAAATGCTATATTTATGACACTCTCCGTGCATAAATATATTCCCCAAAAAAAAAGAATTCTTAATGAACAGTATCAGGTTAGGAGGAATAACCCATGAAATTATTTTTGTAAATACCGAAGGTGATATAGAAACATTCCTGCAATTTTCAAACACTTGTCTTCAAGGAAAGTTAACAGTTGCGGAAGAAAGAAATAAGTGTGCAATTTCTTGCATTTATAAAATAACAATATAAAATCCTTAGCAGGTAACACTATATACCAAATGGTTTGGTTTTTAAAACGATGAATAAACCAACCTACCCCAATTAATGTCACATTTTGCTGAAATATCATAACTCATTTATTTCTAGTGACCCAACACTGCTATAAAAATGGAAACAGGCAGAAAAAGAAAAGGAAAGAAAGAAAAAAACAGTGGAAACTTTTCTCTTTGGAAACGAATTGGATAACTTCTGACACATGATAAAACATGTGGACTGTTTAGCTGAGACGAAGGACCAAGTACTAGTTGTGAACAAAGGAATTTACATAGCTCTTGCCAGATGGGTGTTCATTTGGTAGCTATGGAGGAGTAAACCGGCGGGACTTTTCGCAGTGAAAATGCTATTGTTAACCTATCCTACAGCTTTGCTACGTACTCAGGAAGAAAATCATTGTGATCAATAAAACTTTCCCTAGCATTATGATGAGCTAAATAAAAACAGTACTTATTCCGATTTTCTTAAAACACCATATTTAAAATGTCTTAATTCCGTATTTTTTACGAACTTCCCGTAACTCCGTAAATAAGATGTAGATCTGTAACAATTATGGACAATCCGTAAGAGTTGACAGCTATGCTGTACCCATCCCCACCACCATGACGCAACCTTCCTATCCCCTCTCCCCTTCCCTCCCTGATTTACACATTGCAGACCGTGCTTCGAAGTGTGGCAGCTGGAGCTGATGGTTTAGTGACTGTGTTGTGTGCTTGTGTGAATTAGCTGAAAGTGTTGTATGTGTGTGGCTTTTGTATGTGCCTGTCACAGCTCATCACCCCATCTTTGTGGTGAGTTGTTAACTCTCTTTATTATTGGGCCCTATATTATTATTTCCAATCTGGACATTCCATTATTATAACTGAACATAACTATTTAGCACCATAATTTAATGCACTGAATAAAATGAGACATTAGATACCCCAAAAATGATTGCGACCCAGAAGTTGAAAAACACTGCCCTATGCTATCTTTAAGGGAATCTAAAGGGTTGTACAATATACTTTTTGATTAACTGTGTTCAGATGACAACAAGTTCAATTACTTACTTTTATGACACTTGTAGAATATGCTTAAAGAATCTTTTATTTCATAATTGAACAAATACACGGTAAAGTACACACATGTGACATACTTCACTGATAACAAAAGACACTTCGTATAATGTAATTAAAGCGCCGAGGCGCACCATATGAAAGCAAAACAAACTCTGACAGCCGGCAGCACCGCGGCAGGTGGCGCTGGCGAGATCACCTGATCTCTGACAGCGCCAACTGACCTAGCGGACAATATGAATTTATTATTTACTACATACGTCCCCTTTTTTGGTAAACATTTTCACTTGCCCAATGTCCATCATGTCGTCTTCGGGTTGAAATGTTCGGGTAGATGCACGTCCGTAAGGTTTATAATGTCCAGGTTTGTACTATCTTGTCATTATGGGCGAGTCCGGTGTTTTCGGTATAGGTATCACGTTCTTTTTTGTGGGACATAGGTCCACTGTCACTATTTTTATTGCACACTTCACTCAAGAATGGTAAAGTTAAGTCCATATTACACTGTGTATCATCTTTTTTGACACTTTCGGGTAAGTTCACTTCATAGTCAATCTCCATTTTTTTGTTGTCCTTATCCGAGGGTATCATGGTCATCCTAGGACGGAGCTGGTCCACATGTCTTGCGACGCCATCTCCAGCCATGCTAACCTCGTACATACGGTTCCCTCTTTGAGCAGTGATATGACCTTTTATCCACTTTGGATTGCGTCCATAACCCCGTGCCCAAACAGAGGTGCCCTTTCTATATCGTCCCTGATTTGTGTTGGTGGACTGTTCCTTTGAGGGTAATAGGAGATGCAGTAATGTCCGGGGCTGTCTGCCATGCAGCATTTCCGCAGGGCTCTGTTTTCCCGTTGGTGTGAATCTGTATGATGCTAAAAAGCTGAGGAGTGATTCCTCCGTGGAGGATGATGCTAGATGTTTTTTCATTTGCGTTTTAAATGTTCGCACCAGCCTTTCCACCTCCCCATTTGATTGGGGGTGAAAAGGCAGTGCGGTGACATGGGAGATGCCTCTGCGTCTGCAGAATTGTGCAAAATCAGAAGAGGTAAACTGTGTACCGTTATCGGACACGATGGTTTTTGGAAGGCCTTCAAGCGCAAAGATTTTGTCGAGGGCTGAAAGGGTGGAGACCGTAGTAGGCGCCGAACATTTAAAGACAAATGGAAAATTTGAGTAAACGTCTATGACCAGGAGCCAATAGGAATGAAGGAAAGGGCCAGCAAAATCTATATGAATTCCTTCCCATGGTTGTTCAGGTGTGGGCCACGGCAAGAGCGAAGATTTGGGTGCTGGAGCATTTGCAGCACACGGGCTGCAGGCAGCCACCATGCGCACAATGTCAGCATCTATGCCCGGCCAGTACACATGACGACAGGCCAAATTTTTTGTTCTGGAAGTAACCCAGTGGCCTTGATGTAGCAGATTTAGGACATCAGAGCGAAGAGCCAAAGGAACAATGACTCTTGGTGTGACGTCATCGGTGGCCAGCAGCACCACCCCACGAAGTGTGGACAGATGCAGACGAAGATGATAATGGTTTCGGAGCGGATCTGATGCTTTTCCTGACAGTCGTTCTGGCCATCCATGCTCGATGTGGTGGACCACCTGGCGGAGGACAGGATCAGCAGCTGTGGCTTCCGCGATGCGATGTTCGTCGATCGGAAATCTGTCCACTGCCGCCTGAGCAGCTTCATCCACGTGGAAACAGAGCAATTCATCAGCATCAAAAGCAGGATCACGACCCATAGGAAGACGGGAGAGAGCATCCGCATTCGCATGCTGTGACTTGGGCCGAAAATGAATCTCGTAATTGAATTGAGACAGGAATAAAGCCCAACGTTGCAACCTGTGTGCTGCTTTGTCAGGAAGAGATACTGACGGATGAAAAAGTGAGACCAATGGCTTGTGGTCTGTGATAGGGTGGAACCTAGTGCCATATAGAAAGCCGCTGAACTTTTTTAAAGCATAAACGATGGATAAAGCTTCCTTTTCGATCTGGGAGTACTTTGCTTGTGAAGCATTGAGAGTCTTGGATTCATAGGCAATTGGTCGCTCTGTGCCGTCCGGAAATTTATGAGAGAGTACAGTCCCAATGCCATGTTGTGACGCGTCAGCTGCAAGTATTAAAGGCAGCCCTGGACTGAATGTTGCTAAGCAAGGTGATTTTTGCAAATGAGATTTGAGTGTTTGAAAAGCCTTTTCGCATGTGTCAAACCAAACAAAAGGCACATTCTTTTCCAAAGACAATTTAAAGGATGTGATATTTCCGCTACAGATGATATGAACTTGTGATAATAGGCTATTTTACCTAGGAAAGCTTGTAAGTCCTTCACGGACGTAGGTCGAGGAAGAGACTCAATTGCAGCAATGTAATCCTTTAAAGGACTGATACCCTCACGTGAGAGACGAAAGCCCAAGTATGCAATGGAGGGTTGAAAAAATTTGGACTTGTGAAAGTTACATTTTAACCCTGCTTGTTCCAAAACAGTAAACACTTGTCGAAGGTTCCTGAGATGTTCATCTGTGGATGCCCCTGTGACCACAATATCATCCTGATAGTTAATGCATCCCGGTACCGGCACAAGAAGTTTTTCCAAAAATCTTTGAAAAATAGCTGGCGCGCTGGAAATGCCAAACGGCAACCTTTGGTATTGATAAAGACCAAAGGGCGTGCTGAGTACAAGAAATTGACAAGATCGCTCATCAAGAGGCAGTTGATGGTATGCTTCAGACAAATCAATTTTTGAAAAATATTGTCCGCCCGCTAATTTGGCAAAGAGTTCCTCTAGCCGCGGCATGGGATACGTGTCAATGATACTTTGTGAATTTACGGCATTTTTAAAGTCGCCGCAAATGCAAAGGGATCCGTTTGGCTTGAGAACCACTACCAAAGGAGAAGCCCATTCACTCAAAGTGATAGGAAGAAGAACACCCGCAGATGTAAGGCGATTGAGTTCTTGTTTAACAGAATCGTGAAATGCAACTGGAAGAGGGCGCACGCAAAAAAATTGCAGGCGAGAACCATCTTTAAGCGATATGTGGGCTGTGAAAGCAACAGCACGACCTAAGCCTGTGGAGAAAAGATCAGAGAATTCGGCAGAAAAAGCCTCTATTTTGTCAAATGGAACAATGTCCGAGACCATATTTATAGTGACATCTACAGAAAATCCAAAAGCACAAAATGCGTCGTAGCCAAACAAGTGTGTCGTAGCTGCTTTTTCTACAACGAAAAGAGTGAGCATGCGTGTCACATGTTTATATGTGTCCGGTACTTCAATTTGGCCTTTGAGAGCCAGTTGTTGATGGGTATAAGTGTGCAAGTTGCACGAAACAGGTGATAAGGGGGAGCGCCCCCAGCTTAACGTAAGTGTGAGAAGTAATAATAGTCGTGGTGGAGCCGGTGTCAACTTGCATTTGAATATCCTTTCCTAGGACAGTAACAGAGACAAAAAGTTTATTGTTTGAGGAATAAGTGGAGTTGACAAACATGACTGAACCAGCGTCAGATTCCATATCATTGATTGCTTGAACTTGTTTTGAACGACATACAGATGAGATGTGACCACGTTTTTTGCACTTGTGGCATTGTGCCCATCTTTGAGGGCAGTCGTCACGCGAGTGCTGCGTGAAACATTTCAGACAAGATGGCAGAGCATTTTGTATCGGTTTTCTCTGAAAAACCATCTTGCTTTCGTTTTGTTTCTGCTGAGAGGGGCGGTATATAGCAGCAACGTCGTCGCTTGCTTCGCTGTGAGCGGCAACAGCAATGGCCCTATCTAACACAACCTCTCCTACGTCACCCCACGAATCCCGCTGAGCACCCATGGCGCGAGTAATTTCAAATGATTCTGCGATAGTTCTTTTTGTCGAACCTCTTTGTCAGGGGCCGAGCGGAGAATAGCATCACATACCATTTGATCGGTGCACGATTCCTGATGGATTTTCGTCACAAAATTACACTTTCTGCTGAGCCCTTGCAGCTGTGTAGGATAGGATAGGATAGGATGTTTTGGGCACACAACAGCAAGGTTTTTAGCTCCCTGACAGGAGAATTAAACAACAGTAAATGAAGTAAGCCATGGCAACAACATGAACACATATTGCAAATCAGCGATGTAAAGTGGCAGACCGCAGTACCCAACCTTACAAGTCCTTAAAAAGAAAATGTCGGAGTATAGGGGGACTCTGATCGCTGATGTGAGAGGCATCAGCGAGCCTTCCTTTAACACACTAAAATCTCCGGCCTAAGAGCTTAGGCCAGAGTCGGGAATGTTCACAAAATTGTAAAACGTTCGTCACTCTCACCTCGTCGTCAGCTAAAACAATGGGTAGGGCACGACCAAGATTAGCCGCTGCCCTCTCAGCACAATATAAAATACACTCAATTAAAATGTGGCGTATAGTGATTTGCATGCCACAAGCATCACAAATCGGTGGATTCTCCCGACGGAATAAAAAACTGTGGGTCAAAGGGCTGTGGCCAATGCGAAGGCGTGTCAGTGTCACTTCGAAATGCCTGAATGGCTGGCAGGAGATTCTCCATGGTCGGACAGTTGGTTTGACCAACCGCAGTTTATTACCTGTCACTGCCAGCCACGTCTCCTCCCACAACTGAAGGGACCTCTGGCCCAGCACAGAGTAGACGTCCTGCAAGGGAATGGCACACTCTTTGACATTTGGATCACTGCAGACAGCCTTGGCAGCCACATCAGCTGCTTCATTTCCCCATATCCCAACATGCCCAGGTACCCAAAGAAATGACACCTCTTTACCCCGCCGTTGGAGGAGGTACAGTTGTTCATGGATCAATTGTGTTATAGGTTCAGCCGGGTACATGACCAGCAGTGATTGGAGGGCACTAAGGGAATCGGAGCAGAGTAGAAATTTGTTATCTAGAGCACGCCGGATGTGTTCCAGTGCCTGGAGAATGGCATGCACCTCTGCTGAGAAAATGGAGTAGGCAGCGGGCAGGCGAATCCCTACGATGTGACCAGGAAACACTGCAGAACACCCCACCGAGGCCCCTTGTTTTGATCCGTCAGTGTACACCACTGTGCAATCACGATGCTGATTTAAAATGTTAAAAAATTCTGACAAACGTTATGTCCGGGGTGCAATCTTTTTTAAAATTGGTTAAATCTAAAAGGAGGCTGGGCCTCTGTAATAACCAAGGGGAATATCTACTCCATCCTCGACGCAAAACGGTAAAATCTGAAACACCAATATCTAAAAAACAGTCCTTAGCACGAATCCCGAAAGGCCTCGTAGCTCGAATCCGATTACGAAACAGCCGTTCCATAGGCGGCCGAGCGACAGTATCGTAAGCAGGTGTATACGGGGTGGACAACACTGCATACGCCTGACACACCATGAGGAGCTGTCGCCGTATGGAAAGCGGTGGCTCAGCAGCCTCGGCGCAAAGGCTCGGTATAGGGCTGGTGCGAAATGCCCCGGTAGCCAACCGAATCCCCTCATGGTGCACCACGTCCAACATTTTGAGGTAGAAAGGTCTTGCAGACCCATACACTGTGCAGCCGTAATCAAGTCGGGATCGTACAAACGCTCTATAAAACTGGAGCAGACGAGTCCTGTCAGCTCCCCATGAAGTGTGACTAAGACACTTTAAAATACTGAGTGCTTTGAGGCACCGCCTCTTCAAATCTTTAAGATGCGGCAACCAAGTAAGTTTACTGTCAAATGTGAGCCCCAAAAAACGCACAGTGTCTTTAATATTCAGAATAGTCCCCCTCATCCGTAGTTCGGGTAAGTTAAAAATAGAACGTGAACAGTTAAAAAGAACACACACAGACTTCTCGGTTGAAAACCTAAAACCCGTCTTCTGTGCCCATTCGTCTAGCCGGCGGAAAGTGAGCTGCAACTGACGTGTTGTCGTTGCAAGGCTGGAGGAAGAACAGAAGACAGTGAAGTCATCAACAAACAGGGAACACAGGACAGGACTTTTCACAACAGAAGTAATGCTGTTAATAGCAATAGCAAACAACGTCACACTTAAAACGCTACCCTGAGGGACACCGTTTTCCTGCTCAAAGCGGTCAGAGAGCACGCCACCAACTCGATACCTAAAAAAACGTGGAGAAAGGAAAGACCGAATAAAAATTGGTAGAGAAACTCGAAATCCCCATTCGTGAAGCTGCCGAAGTATAAGATGCCTCCAAGTAGTATCGTAGGCCTTCTCGATATCAAAAAATACACCCAATAGGTGGTGACGCTGCAGGAAAGCCTGTTGTATAGCCGCCTCCAGAGAGGCCAGGTTATCGAAACTGGAACGATATCTCCTGAACCCACACTGGAAGCGACTAAGGAGCTGCCTGGATTCCAACATCCAGACAAGGTGGCGGTTGACCATCCGCTCTAAGGTCTTTCCAATGCAACTAGTGAGGGCTGCAGCTGTGTGGCCCAAGCTCGGTAAGACTGATTTGAAAGTTTTTTGCACTGGTAGAAGGCTACCCTAGAGGCAACGACGTGCGTTTGTTTCTTATAAAAAGCATTTAGAAGCATACACATTTCGTCGAATGACAACGATGCCGGTTCCTGTAGTGGGGCCAGTTGTGAAAGCAACTGATAAAGAGGGGGCGAAAGCCAAGAGAGAAAAAGAGACTTACATAGGTTGGAGTCAACAACGCCGAATGCTGCGAAGTGTTGACGTAGTCGTTTCTCGTAGTCAGCCCAGTCTTCAGCAGCATCGTCATATGGCTGTAAACTCGGAATTGAAAGCTGTTGCCTCCTATCGAACTGTGGTGCGTTGAAGATCGCTTTGATGGTGTTTGCGAAAAGCTCTGGAAGTTGCAGGACATGATCGGTGAGTACTTTTTGCTGTTGCAGAAATGCTTGTAGAAGTTCTTCGATGGTGGCTGGCATGATTAAACACGTTGTTTTGATATATCCCATCCTCGTCACCAATTTTATGACACTTGTAGAATATGCTTAAAGAATCTTGTATTTCATAATTGAACATACACACGGTAAAGTACACACATGTGACATACGTCACTGATAACAAAAGACACTTCGTATAATGTAATTAAAGTGCCGAGGCGCACCATATGAAAGCAAAATAAACTCTGACAGCCGTCGCGCTGCTGTGCACTGGCGCAGCACCGTGGCAGGTGGCGCTGGCGAGATCACCTGATCTCTGACAGCGCCAATTGACGTAGCGGACAATACGAATTTATTATTTACTACACTTACGAATGTCTAAATTGCCTCTGTTTGAACTATTGTCGTTAATAAAGTGAGATATTATTGGTAAAGATTCGAAGAAGAAAAACTCGTGGTCACTCTGAGGTAAGTAAACCGATAAATTGTATTGTAATTTATTAACGCTTCTGCTTTAGGAAATATTAATTACTACTGCAAACAGTTAAGATTTGAAACTTAGGAATATTTTAGTTCAATATTTATATCCTAATACACCAAAAGAAAATTGATTCAAGGTACAACTTCTGGCATTCATTCAGGCTTTCTTGCAGCTTCATGTTTCTCTTTCGTCATGTCTCCACTTTCCCTACTTTCAGTCTGAATTTTACTAGAAACTTCACGAGTACAGGAAAGATTGAGAAGAAAACATAAAACAGGAGACTGGCCAACTGATGAGAACTACTGTAGCCGGAACAACCACCACTGCACCGCTGGTGGTGCAGTTGGCTGTACAGCCTGGTGGAATTGTGTAATAAGGCAGCGTCATCAGTGGCGCTGTCGGTGACCTAGCTGGCTGCACCGACTGGTGGCCTAGTGTATTAAGGGCCTAAGATGTGTGTTCAGTGCACTGTAAAGACTATGGTGGTTACAAATAGACATGTGATGTGTTGTTATATTAGCACTCGAAAAAGTTTGAAGGAGGCATCATTGTGGTTATTCAATTTTTGAAGCATTTTGATATGACACCACTTGATTAAATGTATGCCTGCGAGAGTGAAAGCTGTCATCAAGGCTAACGGTGTGCCAACACCATACTGAATTCAGGCATTATCGATGTAGGGCACCACGAACTTTTAAGTCATTTTCAGGTAGGTGTCCAAGTACTTTTGATCACATAGTGTATTTTTAGCTTTACCACCACCATCACAAACCTGACAACTCTTTAACTGTTCCATGTGCACTTTAGTTTTCAGTTATACCCAAGAAATATCAGCCTCCATTACGAAAGTATTTTTTTTAATCTTTTATTTATATTTCTAATGCATTTGCGTGTTTATGGAATATCTCCCCAATTCTGCAATTGGATTCACAATTTCCTATCAGAAAGGACACAGTTCGTTTTTATTGACGGTAAGTCATCGAGTAAAACAGAAGTGATATCTGGCGTTCCCCAGGGAAGCGTCATAGGTCCCCTACTCTTCCTCGTGTTTATGAACGATATAGGAGACAATCTGAATAGCTCCCTTAAACTGTTCGCGGATGATGCTGTCGTTTATCAGTTAGTGAAATCAACAGAGGATCAAAATCAACTGCAAAGCGATTTAGACAAAATTTCTACATGGTGCAAAAATTGGCAATTGACACTAAATCAAGAAAAGTGTGAAGTAATACACATGACCACTAAAAGAAATCGACTGAACTTCAATTAAGCGATAAATCAGTCAAACCTTAAGGTTGTAAATTCTACCAAATACCTGGGAGTTACAAATACTAACAACTTAGACTGGAGAGAACACACAGAAAATATTGCGGGGAAGGCGAACTAAAGGTTCCATTTAATTGGCAGAACGCTTCAAAGATGCAACAGCTCCACCAAAGAGACTGCCTACATCACACTTGAGCGACCTATCCTGGAGTACTGTTGCCCCTTGTGGGACCCTCACCAGGCGGGACTGACGGAGGACATTGACAAGATTCAGAGAAAAACAGCTCGTTTTGTTTTATCATGTTACAGGAGGGAAAGCGTCACATAAAAGTTTCATGATTTGAGGTAGAAATTATTATAAGAACAACATTATTCGTTGTGGTGAGATCTATTTGCGAAGTTTCAATCACTGACTTTTAGTTCTGAATGTGAAAATATTTTGCTAGTGCCCACCTACTTAGGGAGACATGACCATCCCAATAAAATAAGAGATATCAGATCGAAAATGAAACGATTTAGGTGTTCTTTCTTCCAGTGCACTATTAGAGAATGGAGTGGTACAGAAAAGTTATGAAAGTGGTTAATGAACCCTCTGCCAGGCACTTAAATGTGATTTACAGAGTATCTATGTAAATGTATTAATCTTTTATTTTTATTTATGTTTTATTTTTATGTATATCTTTTATCTTTTGGATTTTATTTTATTGAGTATATAAATACCAATCACATGGTTATATGTTTTAGGCAAATTATTTCATTTTCATTACAACTATAACTGAGTCTTTCAAACAAGTCTGTTCTTTGATGCATTTGTTTGTTGTTCTGTGTCATAGTCTTTTTCAACATGTCTCTCTCTGACAACCCAGTTTTTGAATGGGCTTCACAATAACAGTTAATGTTTTTTATGTCAAAATTGGTAACTGAAACCAATATTAATCTTTCCTTTTGGGTAAATCACAAACCTTGTTTTAAAAAGTTTGATAAGTTTATCAAAATTACCCTGGCCATTTTTACTTTCCTGAACATATCTTTCTCTGTCTATACAATTGTCCGAGAGACAAAAGCTCACCAAATAATTCTATAAATTCAAATGAATTCATACCAATTTATTTTGGTGTTTTTACTGTTGATTTTCAGAAGTATGCTCAAACTTTCTGTATACATAATTTTGTTTGTTTTTCAACACAAGAGGAAAGTAGTCAAATGTTGCTGGTAAAATGAAGTGGAAAGCAGTCGAATGTGCTGGTAAAATGAATGTGGCCCAGGTTTGTTTCCTTAATGTGCTTCTTTCTTCATTTTCCCTGTTCAGGGAGTTGTCTTTTTTCATTTAGGACTTCTGACGTCAATTTTGAACATCTCTCTACCATGATGAAGTCTAATGGAAGTGACATTATTTGAAACTGAGTCAAAAACTTTTTCAAAACCAATGAATCCCAGACAAAGTGGAATTTCACATTCCTTTATGTTTAAGTCTATGATTTACACACAATGAATTGCATTATATTGAATTTTAAAGTGGGCTCGGCTCCCTGGTTGACTAATAATTTTTTTAATACTTTTACATTTGTCTTTCTTTCTACTTTCTTGTGCAATAGTGTCATTTTGTGGAATTGTTACCTCCATGAAGATTCTGTAAGCAATTTCTGAAGTAATTTTTTCCTTTACCTACCTTTATTCACGTCTCTTGAAACACCACCTTTTTCCAGTGAAATGATATCTTAATGTATGAAGTGTGGTATCCACCCAATTAAAGTTTCTGTATAATCGTTTTCATTTCCTATTGATTTTAACATTTTCTTGTATTGAATTTTCACTGTATCTTTTCACTTCTCTAGAAAATACTTCAGAAATGTTCTTCAACTGAGTATATTCTATAATGATCATACTATTTATTTGTTTTCAATTCTCATCTTCTCTTCAACTGACTGACTTGTTTTCAGACTAACTTTACTTTCACATCACACTTGAAGGATATAGCCCAACTTAATGGGTTGCCTTGTATGGAAGTGAAAGTTGAACTATAAATAGTTTAGATAGGAAGAGGATAGGCTTTTCAAATGTGGTGCTACAGAAGAATGCTGAAGATTAGGTGGGTAGACTGCATAACTAATAAAGAGGTACTGAGCAGAATTGGAAAGAAAAGGAATTTTTGGCATTCCTTGACTAAAAGAAGGGATTGATTGGTAGGAAATATTCTTAGACATCAAGGAATTGTAAATTTAGCATTGGAGGAAAGTGTATGGGGCAAAAACTGGAGAGGGAGACCAAGAGAGAAATACAGTAAGCAGATTCAGATGGATGTGGGTTGTCGTTCTTATGAGGAGTGAAGAGGCTTGCTCAGGATACAGTAGGGTGGAAAGCTGCATCAAGGCAGTCTCAGGACTGAAGACCACAACAAAAATGTCTTTTTATATTTTCATTAGCACATTATGCTCTGTTAACGTCTCATGTTATAGTTTTATTCTTCTGATGAAGACACCCGTAGAGGTGCTGAAATCTAGTTAAATTATAATTCTTTTAAAGCAACTTGTGAGGCTGCATGTTTCCTTATACAATAAATATGTTTAGCAATTGCCTCGTTCATCTATAACTGCACAACAGTCACTTTCTACGGTGGTAAACTGGTTGCAAAATTTAATGTAGCATTGTTCTGTAATCTGAATTTATTTTTCATAATATAAATTTCTAACATCTTGCCTGATGAGCATTTCCTTCAATTACATATTCATAAATAGCACTGTCAATGAAAAACTTGTTTCTTCTGAAACAATTTAAGTTTGAAGAAGTTTCTGTAGTTAAATATGTAATAGACACCTTAATATAAATTAAAACAACAAAAAAATGCTTACCTACAAACCATTGGTTCTACAGCTTCTTGTGGAACTTTTTCCTTTGGCCGCTCAGCACCATTTGCCTTCTTTGATCCTGACCACCATCCACTGAAACTACAAAGCAGAAAAGAGTAATCAGCTCTAGTAAAAATTCAATGAAATGAAATGTTAAACCTGCAGCAGAGCATATGTAGAAAAATACACTAATTAATAAGACAGAAACCTGATACAGGTCATTTAACACATGAAAAACCAAAGAATATAACAGTCAAAGAAATGCTTCACAAGACACCACCGACTTCCAGCTGCCAAATCCTTCGTTCTCTTTAAGAAAGAGTTACTTTGGGCAGTAAAGAATCCACAAAAAATTCAAATCAAGTCAGCAAGTTGATGTTCTTTATTTGTATTGTTTTTCCTATACAGTAATGATGTGTTTCACAATTGAGACGTTCAAGCTGACTTCGTAATACAACCCCCCCCCCTTTTTTTTTGCCATTAGGTTGAAAATAGTGTGTGAGGTCTACCCCTAAATTTTATTGTTTTATGTCTTGATGATTTCAGGTTCCACACTAAAGCTGAGAGAAGCAGTATTTTTATGCCCAACCTTTCTACCGAAATTCCACCATAAGGGTCAATACAAGAAATGCACCCCATCACTTCTTTCACCTGACTTTTAATAAATGGTGAGAAATGCCTACTCTATTTTCAGTACTACTGCATAACTTGTTTTCTTTTTTAGTTATTTTGCAAATAAAACTGCTGCAAATCAATTACCCATAACAAATGGTGACATCTCACAAACATAGTACTAAAGCCTTCTTCCATTCAATTTTAATGAAATAGTTATTTGACATATTCATGTTACTACATACAAAATACCTACACTAGAATGAAATTGTAAAAACATTGTATTCTTGGCTAATCTGTTTGAATGCACTAATCTCAAGCGCTTTCAAGGCCTTCAATCAGTTAACTTCGAGTACTAATTGAGCCCAACTACAAGCATTATTTCACCAACATTGGATACTGGAAAAAGATGATACAGTAATTTTTGGTAGAGTGCAAGACTATTAATCCGAAGGTCATGGGTTTGATCCCCACCAGGTCCTAAAATTTTTATCTGTCACTTTCCACTTCTTTCACCTCTGGCAGTATTGCTCATGTGAAAAATACCGAGTAGCACCGTGGTTCGGAACCCATGTTAAACTGTAGGTCCCCTATAACTGGCTGGGTAAGTCAGTTCGAAGGTCGGAGTAAGGCAATGACATACCACCCCCAGACAGGAGCATGCCTAGTAAAGTACTGTGATGTTCAAACCAATCTTAGGATCATTGACTGCTTTACCTTTACCTAGCTGTAAATGCTGTGTATCTGTTTGAACACGCTACTCTCAAAAACTACTAGACTTATTTGTATGGGGGTATCTTCACATAGCTTTGGCATAGCTCACAACATAAAATTATTCAAAATGATATCATAAAAAAATGATGAAGTAATTTAAAGTTTTAGGACTCCACTCTGTTTCACAGCATAACATAGTACACCAAAGAACCAATAGATGGTGCAGCTAAAATTCCAGAAAGGCCCACCCAGCTCTTAGTCACAGTGCAATTGCAGGAAATGCCTCTATTAGTATGGCAGTCAATGGGTAGCTGCAAAATACAATGTTTGAAAAACTGATCTGTAGCATGGCCAGAGATCAAGGTTATGTAGGGAAGCAACGTTTAGTTGTGAGTTGGCGAACCCAGCGGATATGAAAGCAGAAAAGTTAGTTACGATACAGCATGTTAGTTTAAAAATAAATATTTCAAACTAAAATATCACTATTAGTTACACAAATCAGCTGTACGGCCATCTTAGACTTCTATCACTGCTCATGGTAGATGTTACCCACAAAAATGTCATAGAATGAAAAAAAAAAAAAAAAAAAAAAAAAAAGCAGCTTTTTCTAAAATTTTGTTGATGGTGCCATTCGTTTCACAATACACAAAGAATCACACAATCATTAAGAATAGTATTCTCAGTGGTAGAATTAAGTGCCAATAACTTTCAATTTACTTGGCTAGGATATACAGATTTACTGATTTCACTTAAATTTATATTAAAAATTTAGTGTAATTTCTTTGTTTCTTTCTAAATATTGTATTTGTATTTGATTTTTTGGTATGAAAGCCAAATTTACTGACTAACTGACAGCTGCTTATGATTCATGATATATATAAACTTGTTTTTACATTCCCAGATTTTACATTTTCCCGTCATTTACACCACTTTTTATTAGTCCCATACAATTTCCCATGTTTATGATGTTAATTTGCTCACTTTTGCATTAACACATTTACTTTCTTCCTGCATGTAATACTTTATGAAACAATATTCGTGAAGGAAAAAATTATGTGATTGACATAAATTGTTGTCATGGCTTTTGCCTTCAAGAATAGAGTTTATAAATGGGACATAATCAAGTTTCTTGACACTGCACTTATTCAAACTTATTTTTCACATTTCGTTGTTTGCGGTATGTGCCAAGTTGACTCACAATGCATTGGCTAATGGGACGATACCATACCTCAGCACGCAGAGTATCAGCTTATCTTAGATTACATGACTGATAGTTTTTGCATGTTTTGGATGATGCATTTTGAGAATTTATTCTTGTTATGAAGAGAAAATCTTTATGTAATCATTTTTGTAACTTTTATAAATGGTGAGAATGATGGTTTGCTTGTGTATGTTTTTCTGCACACTGCACACTAACACAGTGTGTTACAACTTCAAAAAGATTATTACAGTGTGAGATGCTGACCCTGTGCAAAAGTCACAAAAATACTCATGTATATATTTGCACTTGAGAAGGCAAATTCTGAAATATCATCATGTGAAACATAAAAAAAAAAAAAAAAAAAAAAAAAAAATAAAAAAAATAAAAAAAAAAAAAAAAAAAAATACGGAACTTGCGCAATGTTTCATTACTTAAATAATGAATACCAGCTAAAAGGCTTGCTGACAATGTCAATTACGATGAATGAACCTCGCAAGTATTTTGATTCCTGTTAAGTACATGTATCACACATGAACTACAAAAATTAATGGGTGATCCAGTAAGCAAACCTGGGTTCACATAAATGACACTTACTAAAGTCATGCTGACACTTGGATAGAAGCTTTTCCATCCCAAGGAAATTTACTATATTTGAAGAACTAACATGTTCAAGAATTATACAACAAACTGAAGCTAATGATATTGGTGTGGGTCCAATCTTTTATCTCTCTTATAAACTGACGTCACCTGCACAGTTACTTGGGACATTGCACTGGGCAAAAGATTTGCAATAAATCCAAGCAAAGTAAAAAGTAATCTTTGTAAAACCAAACTAGGACTCCATTCGAACTTAACAAATTATTTGTTTTCAGCTCTCTAAGATGCTTCTCTACGTGATGAACATCTATGACTATGTCCTCAATTCAGAGATCTGAAAAGTGGTAAAAAAATATTATGTTAGTATGACCCTCCAATGTGAACAATTTCTTAGATGTGAGGTTTAAAATTTTGGCTTTCCTTTTACTGCCTCCTATTGACACCCCAGAATGATCAGTGAGTGGCTGGATAGAGACCTTTGACCCCATGACCAAATTTGTCCCATATTGCATTAACCATCCCACAATTTTGAAATATTGTGTTTTTAAGAAACATGTACCAAAATAAAACAGAGAACTAGATATGTTACCTTTGTCAAAGAATAGAGAAAAGCACAGTTTTTGATTAAAGTAGAGTGTGAGAGGAATGACTGATGAAGTTCTTCATTTGGTAATGTGTAATGCTTTCATATGGTGAGCAGTTGTGCACAGATTGTTGCTTCAGGACATATGATTTAGATCTGTCATTTTAAACCATTAAGAGTTATCAGATGCATTACTTTTTCAAATACAGTAAAACTCCGCTTTTACATTTTCCTGCCATTTACACCATTTTTTGTCAGTCACGTCAAATTTTCTATGTTCACAATGTTAATTCGCACCCATTTTTGTGTTAATGTATTTACACTTTTCCCACATTTCACGTTTTTAAAACCATGTTAATGAATAATATAGGAAAATGTCTGTCTAGGTGTGTTTGCGTTTCGATATGTCTGAGTGTGTGTGTATTTGTTTACCTTCCTCTTTGTCCCCTAAGGTAAGTCCTTCCACTCCTGGGATTGGAATGACTCCTTTTCCACTTCCTTAAAACCCATATCCTTCCCTTTTCCTCCCCTTTTTCCCTCTTTTTCCTGAAGAAGCTGCCAGTGGTGGCGAAAGCTTGTATGTGTGTTTGTGTGTGATTTTATTTGTTTTTTATTTGTTTCTCTCGACGAGCCGGTCCTTTTGGTAAGTCATCTCTTTTCTATTTGTATTTTTGTTTATCCCACCGGGAAAGTTTCCCTCTATAATTTTCGTTTCATCAATTTGTATATATATATATATATATATATATATATATATATATATATATATAATAATGGAAAGTCCAGGTTGGAATAAATAATATAGTGAGGACAGATTACTACTCACCGCAAAGACGTGGCGACGAGCTGCGACAGGCACATACAAAAGACACACACATACAACACATTCAGCTATCGGCCATGGCCTTCTTCAGAAATAGAGCACTCACGCAATCACACAGGCACACAACACAGTCATACAACCATCACCTCCGACCTCCCCGGCAGTCGGAGGTGATGGTTGTATGACTGTGTTGTGTGCCTGTGTGATTGCGTGAGTGCTCTATTTCTGAAGAAGGCCATGGCCGATAGCTGAATGTGTTGTATGTGTGTGTCTTTTGTATGTGCCTGTCGCAGCTCGTCGCCACGTCTTTGCGGTGAGTAGTAATCTGTCCTCACTATATTATTTATATTTATATATATATATATATACATATATATATATATATATATATATATATATAAAAAATATAAAAAATAGACGAAGATTACTCACCAGGCGAAGGAGCACAGGTGTGACAGCATCACAAATAAATAAATGAATACACACACACACACACACAATCGCAAGCTTTCGCAACCCAGTTGCGTCTTCAGGCAGTAGGGAAGGAGAGGGAAAAGGAAATGATGAGGGTTTTAAGGAAGGGGGTAAGGAGCCATTCCAATCCCGGGAGAGGAAAGACTTACCTTGGGGGAAAAAATGGAGGGTAAACAAATGCACACATGCCCACACATTCACACAGACACAAGTACACCTAGGCAGACATACTCTGCGAAAGCTTGCGATTGTGTGTGTGTGTGTGTGTATTCATTTATTTATTTGTGATGCTGTCACACCTGTGCTCCTTCGCCTGGTGAGTAATCTTCGTCTATTTTTTATATTTTATTTTTCCTGCTAGGAATTTTTCGTCTTAATAATCGTTTCATATATATATATATATATATATATATATATATATATATATATATATATATATATATATATATATATATATAAAATATAAAAAATAGACGAAGATTACTCACCAGGCGAAGGAGCACAGGTGTGACAGCATCACAAATAAATAAATGAATACACACAGACACACACACACAATCGCAAGCTTTCGCAACCCAGTTGCGTCTTCAGGCAGTAGGGAAGGAGAGGGAAAAGGAAAAGATGAGGGTTTTAAGGAAGGGGGTAAGGAGCCATTCCAATCCCGGGAGAGGAAAGACTTACCTTGGGGGAAAAAATGGAGGGTAAACAAATGCACACATGCCCACACATTCACACAGACACAAGTACACCTAGGCAGACATACTGTAGAAAGCAAAGAAGTTAAGTTATAGAAGTTAAGAAGTTAGACAGAGATACCACTTGAGGCAGAGGCTCTGTCCAGAGAACTGATGCAAAGATGTTAAGAAGGTGGGTGGGAATTCAAATTTAGCGGAGGTTGAGACCAGGTGGGCAACGGGAAGAGAGAATATGCTGAAGGGCTAGTTCCCATCTCCGGAGTTCTGAAGGATTGGTGTCAGTGGGAAGTATCCAGATAACCCGGACGGTGTAGCACTGTGCCAAGATGTGCTGGCCGTGCACCAATGCGTGTTTAGCCACAGGGTGATCCTCGTTACCAACAAACACTGTCTGCCTGTGTCCATTCATGCGAATGGACAGTTTGTTGCTGGTCATTCCCACATAGAACGCTTCACAGTGCAGGCATGTCAGTTGGTAGATCACGTGGGTACTATCGCAAGTGGCTCTGCCTTTGATCGTGTACACCTTCCGGGTTACGGGACTGGAGTAAGTGGTGGTGGAAGGGTGCATAGGGCAGGTTTTACAACGGGGGCGGTTACAAGGGTAGGAGCCAGAAGGTAGGGAAGGTGGTTTGGGGATTTCATAGGGGTGGACTAGGAGTTTACGGAGGTTAGGTGGGCGGCGGAAAGACACTCTCGGTGGAGTAGGAAGGATGTCATGAAGGACGGATCTCATTTCGGGGCAGGATTTAAGGAAGTCGTATCCTTGCTGGAGAGCCACATTTAGAGTCCGCTCCAGTCCCGGAAAGTATCCGGTGACACAAGGGGCACTTCTGGGATTCTTCTGTTGAAGGTTCTGAATTTGGGGGGATGAGGTAGTAGCTCTGGCAATTTGTTTCTCTACCAGATTAGGAGGATAGCCGCGGGATGTGAAAGCTGTTAATAGGTTGTTGGAGTACTGGTTCAGAGCTTCAGGACTGGAGCAGACTCGTTTGCCACGAAGACCTAAGCTGTAAGGAAGGGAACGTTTGATATGGAATGGATGACAGCTGTCATAATGCAGGTACTGTTGTTTATTGGTAGGTTTGATGTGGACGGATGTGTGGAGTTGGCCGTTGGACAGATGGAGGTCGACATCGAGGAATGTGGCATGGGATTTGGAATAGGACCAGGTGAATTTGATGGGACCAAAGGAGTTGAGGAGTTGAGGAGTTCAACCTCAACTCCTTTGGTCCCATCAAATTCACCTGGTCCTATTCCAAATCCCATGCCACATTCCTCGATGTCGACCTCCATCTGTCCAACGGCCAACTCCACACATCCGTCCACATCAAACCTACCAATAAACAACAGTACCTGCATTATGACAGCTGTCATCCATTCCATATCAAACGTTCCCTTCCTTACAGCTTAGGTCTTCGTGGCAAACGAGTCTGCTCCAGTCCTGAAGCTCTGAACCAGTACTCCAACAACCTATTAACAGCTTTCACATCCCGCGGCTATCCTCCTAATCTGGTAGAGAAACAAATTGCCAGAGCTACTACCTCATCCCCCCAAATTCAGAACCTTCAACAGAAGAATCCCAGAAGTGCCCCTTGTGTCACCGGATACTTTCCGGGACTGGAGCGGACTCTAAATGTGGCTCTCCAGCAAGGATACGACTTCCTTAAATCCTGCCCCGAAATGAGATCCGTCCTTCATGACATCCTTCCTACTCCACCGAGAGTGTCTTTCCGCCGCCCACCTAACCTCCGTAAACTCCTAGTCCACCCCTATGAAATCCCCAAACCACCTTCCCTACCTTCTGGCTCCTACCCTTGTAACCGCCCCCGTTGTAAAACCTGCCCTATGCACCCTTCCACCACCACTTACTCCAGTCCCGTAACCCGGAAGGTGTACACGATCAAAGGCAGAGCCACTTGCGATAGTACCCACGTGATCTACCAACTGACATGCCTGCACTGTGAAGCGTTCTATGTGGGAATGACCAGCAACAAACTGTCCATTCGCATGAATGGACACAGGCAGACAGTGTTTGTTGGTAACGAGGATCACCCTGTGGCTAAACACGCATTGGTGCACGGCCAGCACATCTTGGCACAGTGCTACACCGTCCGGGTTATCTGGATACTTCCCACTGACACCAATCCTTCAGAACTCCGGAGATGGGAACTAGCCCTTCAGCATATTCTCTCTTCCCGTTGCCCACCTGGTCTCAACCTCCGCTAAATTTGAATTCCCACACCCACCTTCTTAACATCTTTGCATCAGTTCTCTGGACAGAGCCTCTGCCTCAAGTGGTATCTCTGTCTAACTTCTTAACTTCTATAACTTAACTTCTTTGCTTTCTACAGTATGTCTGCCTAGGTGTACTTGTGTCTGTGTGAATGTGTGGGCATGTGTGCATTTGTTTACCCTCCATTTTTTCCCCCAAGGTAAGTCTTTCCTCTCCCGGGATTGGAATGGCTCCTTACCCCCTTCCTTAAAACCCTCATCTTTTCCTTTTCCCTCTCCTTCCCTACTGCCTGAAGACGCAACTGGGTTGCGAAAGCTTGCGATTGTGTGTGTGTGTCTGTGTGTATTCATTTATTTATTTGTGATGCTGTCACACCTGTGCTCCTTCGCCTGGTGAGTAATCTTCGTCTATTTTTTATATTTTATTTTTCCTGCTAGGAATTTTTCGTCTTAATATTCGTATCATATATATATATATATATATATATATATATATATATATATATATATATATATATATATAGTTCTACAGTATGTCTGCCTAAGTGTACTTGTGTCTGTGTAAATGTGTGGGTGTATGTGCATTTATTTACCTTCCATTTTTTCCCCCAAGGTAAGTCTTTCCTGTCCCGGGATTGGAATGGCTCCTTACCCCCTTCCTTAAATCCTCATCATTTCCTTTTCCCTCTCCTTCCCTTCTGCCTGATGAAGCAGCTAGGCTGCGAAAGCTAGCATTTTTGAGTGTGTGTGTGTGTCTGTGTGTTTATTTGTTACTATTACTGCCTGTGCCCCTTCGCCTGGTAAGTGTTCTTCATCTATTTTTTACGTATATATATATATATATATATATATATATATATATATATATAAAATAAAAAATTAAAAAAAGACATAATTTATGCTGACATGGCTTTCGCCTTCAAGTATAGTGTTTATAAACATCACACAGTCAAGTTGCTTGACACTCTGTGTTCATTCAAACGTGTTCTTCATGTTTAGTTGTTTGCAGTACATGCCTATTAACTCACAATGCTCCCATCAGCCACCAAGCCGATTATGAGCTTAGCTTTGTTTATGCAACTGGTAGTTTTTCATGCTTTGCACACATGCAAATAATTATCTAAGTATTTTTTGTGAAGTTTTATAAATGGTGAGATTGATGATTTGCTTGTGTATGTTTTTTTCTGCACATTGAAGAGGGCACAGTATATTATAACCTCAAAAATGTGATGCTGAACCTGTACAGATGTCACAAAAATACTTACACATATATTTGCACTCTAAAATGTGAATACATTCACAGTGCGAAACATCAAAAAATACAAAAAGTATGTAACTTCTGCAGTTTCACTATTATGATGAATGAAATTATATGAAAAATTCTACTTCCTATACAGTTAATACATAGTTCCATTTCCACATGGCGCTTAAAATAGCACAAACTTCAGATAACCTTTATAACATCAAAATAAACTTCCTTGCTAGTACTTTGATGCCTATTATGTACATATATCACAAACTACAAAAATGCAAGGGTGATCCAGCAAGCATATTTTACCATTTAAAACATTACTTCCTGCATTTTACACCATTTTCATTAAGTCCCTTGAAAAGTATAAAAATGGGTTTCTACTGTAAATACCAAAAGGAATGTGTGTGTGTGTGTGTGTGTGTGTGTGTGTGTGTGTGTGTGTGTGTGTGTGTGTTTTTTTTTTTTTTTTTTTTTTTTTTTTTTTTTTTTTTTTTTTTTTTTTATTGGCAGAATTAGGTGAATTTATATATCCAAAATTACGGCAACAAAGCAAGAAATTATTTCACGTTGAAAATGAAGTACTCTTTCAGTTGACAATGGAGGTCTGTTTGACATTTGCAACACACATGGCCTAGCTCTTCAGAGCAAAACTTCATGAAGTATGATGTTTTTGTTGCAATACCTAAGACCATCATAAATGATGAAGTGTCTTGCTGTCTACCTCCTTTCATGCAATGAAACATACTGCTTCCTCAAGTCAATGAATTGCATTATGTGAACAATGTTAAAAATGTATGTCAAGCGGTAAAGCACGAATTGAGAAACACTGTGTTGGTGAAAAATCTCTGTTTCAACTTATTTCATGCTGTGATATTTTCTGTAAAAATCTGCAGCCCATAGTTACCTTTACAAAGTGTCTATCTAATGCCATTGCTTTATGGACTGATGAAAACAAGAGGTTTAGTATTGAATGTGTTGAAGATATTGTCACATTGAAAACTGCAGGTGGTCCGGAATTCAAAGGGTGGTCATTAATAACACAACACTTCACACTTAGAACATGTTTATGCATACACTCAGTACAGACTGACTCCTGCTTGGAGTGCTCCACTACTTACACATAGAAAGAATTTTCTGCAACTTACAAGTACATCAAACATAAGAAACTTGTAGAACATCCTAGAAATAGTAAATACAAAGAAATAAATTTTTATGCCCATTGTGGGATTTGAACTGGGGACCAGAAGCACAGCGATCTGCAATGCTAAACACTGCACCATGCATGCTGTTGGAAGACTCGCAGCAATATAATTATAACTAAGACTCATGTTTAGCACACTTAATATATTAAATTTCACTAAACTGTATCCTGAATGACATGCATTCTTTTGAAAAATATAGTTGAGGGGGTAACATATTAACAGCTGTCAGTCCTTACAGTGTTTTTAGCAGAAATCTAAAAATAAATAGGGACTTAAAAGACCAACTAGTTAAAAAAAGGGACCTAAAGAACTCTTAAGGGACGAACAGGGATACGAAATACGAGACATCAATAATTTCTTTTTAGTGAACAACCATACCCTATGATCCATTTTTCTTTATTTTTTTAATAAAGAAGTCTAGATTTTACTTTATTTTTTCACTGCCAATGTGTTTTGCCCTTGTCGCAGCAGAGTGGCTGAGCGCATTGAGACGGTATGCTCCGATACACGAGGCCGTTCCCCATTGGCGCTTCAAATCCGTCCTTCGGGCATGGATGTTTGTGCTGTCTTTAGTATAAGTTAGTTCATATGTAGTTTTTAAGTTTAGGGACTCATGACACCGCAGTGCTTAGTCTTAGGGCTTGAATATTTTGACTTCGTAGATTGATTTATGCACATCAGCAGACACAGACCTATTGTTGTGAAAATGACAAAAAGGGAAGTAACGAGTTGGTAGTATATAAATAAAGTGCAATCAAGGATTTTTTAATTTGCAAATCACTATCACAACAAATATATGAACATTACAATTTGTTTTTATTGTGCTTACTAAGCCCCGCGAACACCAACTTAACAACAACAACAACAACAACTGCGGTTTGCCGTTACTGCAGTACTTTACTCAAGTATAACATTGTTGTGTGCAAGTGTTGTCGTTTTAATGTGGGTCTTGTGATATATCGTTACACATCATATCGATTCCATTTTCGGCATTGCTATAGGCTGGTGAAAAGAATGGTTTATAAATGTTGAAAGATCCGCAGTTTGAAGGGGTTGCATGCACTGTAAGAACTCTTGGAAAGAAAAAAGAATTTTTTTTTTTTTTTTTTTTTTTGAAATCTACAGTACCATATTCCACATTGTCTGTGATCTAAAAGTTAGATACTGTTTGTTAACTTTAATTTCAATTATTTGCCTGTTCCACTATACTTAAAAGTACTCGTGTACGCAAATCTCATCTTTACACCTAATCATTAATAAAATATCATAAGACAATGCCAATCTGAAAGTAGTTACTACACCAATTAATTCTCTCAAGTGTATTATCGTTACTTTCACAGCCACAGCTAACAACCTACCGTTCTGACAGCTTACTAAAGTGCTGTAATTCTTTTGCTCACCTAATGGTTTTGGTGGGGCTAAGAAATTCAGTATTGTGCGACTGACATATAAATACAGTGGCCAAGAATAACATAATACCACCACCGATTTCAGTAGCTGAACATTTGCAATTGCAGCTGAAATTGATAGCACATTTCTCAGCACGTCCTGCCTCCAGTCAATATTGTCGGTAGGAGTCACAAATTGTCCTCGTTAGAGCTATTTCCATGGTCATGTCTACTATGAAAGATGAAGAGGAAGTCGCACAAAAGTTCCTTGCACTGTGTAGCACTGTCTCTCCTCACCCCGCTGTTGACGATGTCCTACCATCACTCCCTGCACTCCCCTTGACAGGACATTTCTGTAAGTGCAGGAGCTGAGAAGGACAAAATGCTGAGACAAAAATTAAAGCCAGCTGTAACATGAAAGTTGCCTCAGTTAAGCTTTATTAGAGTTTTTAAAGTACAACAAAATGTATGTTCCACTTTGGAAAAAAAGGTACTTTAGGGACCAAATTGAAGATATTGGTGCCTTTTAGGTACTTTTGGAAGAAAACGGACTTTGGGGACCAATGGAACCTCTGCTAAATACACTGTCCTTATGAAAGATGTTGTTATACAATATTGACATATTTTATTCTCATATGTGGCAACAATAAAATAATTATGTCATTAGTAGCACAATGTATTTTTAGACTTTTTAAATTGTGTCTTAACAAGAAGGTATGGTGATGTATGTAGCTTTAGTATGGACCAAATATTTGAACTCTAAACTTTTTTATTGATACAGTATTTTCGGAACATTTCACAAAATGTGACTTTGTTTCAGCTTCTAATTTGTGTCCCCTATTTCAATTTTGGAAATCTGGTCAATCTAGCCTGGTTGTCTCTCTACAGCATACAGTGAATCAAAAACACTATCAACAGTCAGACTTTCACCATAAAGTTCATTGCAAACAATATTATGGTAAGCTTTAAACCAATAAATCCAACCATTCTATTCTGTGAAGTTGGTGATCTCCATTTTTTGCAGCAAACTGAAACACCTTCTCTGTCAGTATGTTTTAATCAAGTGGAATTAATGACAAACAAATCATTCTGCAGTGAGTTTATTCACGTCATCATATGCTTATGAAGAAATAGATTTCCACTCTATTGTATTGTGAGCAGACTGTCTTGCATTGGATCTACTTCTCACAATCATGTTCAGGGTAGAAGTGGAAAGTCATCATAGGTCCTTCAGTAGTTGAACTCGTGATATTAACTTGTGATATACACAGTGTAGAATAATCATTTTTTTCCTCAACAGATATACTACCTTTTCTACTCATCTCATTCATTACCACAGAAAGTTTTCCACTAGTGATTGCATATTATTACCTGCACAGTACTATTCTATCGAAATAATTGTTGGAGTTACACCTCCCTTGTGTTCAAAAATGCTATCACGGTAGTAAAGTTTAATCGAATGGCACTTTTTGTTTCAGAATTCTAAATTAAATGTGTAATAAACATTTTTAGCCATAAGACAACTTCTTATACAGTTCTTTTCATTATGACATGGTGCGATTCAAAACAAGTCCTGTCAACTGTTTTACCATTCAACTGCGGTAACATCAACTGAAGGTAATGACTATCAACAACCTCCATTCTGCACACAGCTATATTTTAATTTCACAGTCAGTGTTACAAATAAATACCACATTTGAAGACGCTGTCTCTATAAAAAATTTAATTTCATAATGACTATCAACAGTAAGTCTCACTCTATAAGATGGATATCTTTTTAATGCACATTAAACCACAATGTTTCACAAAAGATGTTTTTGCTTCCGTGTTTTATTTACTCTCTTGGACACCATCGGAATGAAAAAGGAAAGACACATTTGTGTGCACTCAACAACTACCTTTCTGAAAATCATTAAGGCAGTGGCTGAATGCTGACATACACAAATGCGCGTATGGTTGTCCTCTTCGTTCTGATCATGTCTAGTGATGCAAATAAAACTTGGAGGCTAAAGTCTTTCATGAAACCACCCTAAAAAGATATTTGTGTTGTAATGCAAGACTTGTTGGTAATCATTATAAAATTATGGTAAATAAAACTTGTAAAACACAATACTATAGTTGTTGAACCCAAGGAGGTTAGAATCTCTAACACAAAGGCTGGCAGTCATAATAATAAACAGAAGAATTTGAACCAAAGCTACAAATTATTATCAATGTCACCATGGTCAGGGACATTCTGTGTGGGAAAGAGGATGGAAATGGTCATGCTACAGAGGAACTGAGGAAGAATGTTTCCACCGGACATCAGGATGTAGCAATCCCGAACTACCTGCATATCACAGATTAGCACCTTTCAAACGGAACTGTTTCGTGGAAGCCCATTATAGGGATGCTGGCATCAAAAGTGGTATTTTATTGTATAAATGATGGTGAATTTTTTTAAATTACAGCTGTTATAATAAAAATTTCTTCTTCTTCTTCTCCTCTGCTTCTTCTTCTTTGGTAGCACTACAGCCCTTGGTGAACCTTGGCTTTTTCAATGATTTTCCTCCATATTTCTCACTTGTTTGCAGCTCTTTTTTATCCCCAGACTCACATACTGGGACTGATAACCTTTGTAGTTCAATCCCTTCCAAATCCAAAAACCAACAAACTCCAATACTGGTGAGATCCTCTATTATGTCATCAGTCTTCTTTTCTGTCTCCCTTTTCGTGTAGCCGAATGGATTTCATCCTTCAACATTTTCTTTGGAATTCTATCCTCTTTCATTCTCTCCGTGTGTCCAAGCCATCATATTCGGTGTGATTTCACAAATTTAACTATGTCCCTAACCTGTAACAATACTCATAATTCAGTGTTGTATAGTCTTCTCCAGCCTTCTTCCTTCATTATTGGACCTTAGATTTTGCATAGTATTTTCTTCTCAAAGGTTCTTAGAGCATTTTTGTCATGTTCTGTCAATGTCCATGCCTCTGATCCAGATGAAATAAATGGGCAGACTAAGGAGCTGTATATTAACAGTTTTGGCTATTTCTGAAAAGTTGTATATTTGGAAAGTAAGCCCTATTCCTGCTTGTATTCTTTCTCTTATACCATTTCCAATACTGATATCACTTGTTATTGGGTCATTCTGTGTCAATTCAACCAGGGGTTCCAGCTCATAGTCTCAGATTTGCCTGAAATTTAGCACACCTGTGCTTTCATGTGTGTAAGACCCAAGTACAAAGTATTAGGTTCCCATGACAATTAGTTCCAGAATAATAGCTTGTGAAAGATGGTGGCGCAACTCGAAAATTGCAGCGCACCTATGACAATCTATCTTCAGACCCAAATACAGGGCTTAATAACTTGGGAACTATTCTGCCAATCCCAGTGAAATTTTTACCACATAGTAACATCCTCATAAGGAACACACTCGATGTGTCAAAACACCAACAACATGTTTCGGAGGGAAAATAGAAAAATTCAAAATGTGATTTTTAAAAATGTAATGTTGTAAATGATACATACTGTAGATGTCCATTATTGCAAATATAATTTATTCAGAAAGGGAATAAAGATTTTTGTAGTAAGCCCATATAGCCTAAACACACCACAACACATCATGACCACATCTGTCACACATACTGAGTTACATGCACAAGAAAATACAAACAACTGAAAAACATGTATTTTCTAATGTGGTAGCACAAAACGGACACGTGGTATTCAAGCCAAATTTCATATTCTGCTTAAGTAGACCATAGTGTTATAAGTCTCAAAATTTCAACATGTTATTGCAAGGTCCTAAGTTCCATTTGACATCATCACAGCAATGACATAGCAACCTGGTTGAATGTTGCCACTTTTGCTTCTGAATCCAGGGTCAGACACACTGTGAAGACATGTTGTGTATGAACCTATAATTATAACTAACAGTCTGCTCATCTGCACATTGTCAAGTGATGATGAAAAGTGATGATGGCTACGTGGCCTGCAATAGTTATAATGTGTCCCAGTCTGCTTTTTAGCAACTCTTAAACAAATTTCACCTCATCTTTTGAAACATAAAATGATTGTATACAAGATATATATTTCTGTGCCCAAATTAATAATTGAAGAGGTGTTCAAATGTGACTTTCTGTAGGGTGCTGCAGACTAGCTTGTGATGCCATGTGCTTAATGGTAGCACCAATACTCTCAAATACATTTTTAGCATGACTTGCAAAAAAATTCCATTCTGCATGAATCTGAAAATCATAGTAATGAATACATAATTTCTTGAGGTTTTCACAGTTTTTATACCAGCTAGCTGTTCCATCACTGAAGTATTTTGCAGAATGTACATAAGGGAACTTGTTCTTGACATATGCTATTGCAGTGTGTCTGCTGGCATGAACTGCAATAGTATTGTGAGAGTGGGGGGGTCAGTGACACTTCTGTAGTGAGTGTAGTTTGACAACACAACACATATCAATGCCAATGGCTAGTCACTTTGAAGTAACCAATAATAATAATTTTGTGTAGCTCACTCAGGGTGGCCACCAAATCTTCATTTTCAAATTCAAGGTTTTTTCCAGGTTAAAAATAATTATTTTCCAGGTTTTCACGAAACTTAATATTGCTCAAAGGGGTTAGCAAACAACTTCGCCAGAAAAAGCTAGTTACATATTTTTAAAACACATGTCATCCAAGTTGAACCATGTCACGTTGTAATATACACCAAGCAGTGTGGAATCCAGGATTTCTGTTGGAGAGGGGAAGGGGGGAGGGACAGAGGTCATAAAAATTGTGGCATTGCACCTTATACTGATCTAAACAGAACCAGCTCATATTATGATGTTTTCCTCGTGGTTTTGGGGGATCTCCAGCCCCCATAGAGCCCCTCCCCCACCCCAGATTCGACACTGACACAATGTAAAGTACAGGGTGTACATTTTAAGTTAAACCAGAATAACTAGGAAAAAAAAGGTATATATTCAACAAAAGGTTTCACCATAATGAACGGACAGCAGAGGCTTAGGAAATGATACTAAACTTGAACTGTCTCCACCGATTGGGAGCAGTGTGGTTGTATAGTGTAAAATTTTAAATGGAAACTCCCATTTTTATTGCAGATTCAGATTCTACAGACCAAATCAGGTACAGTTTGGTTGAATTTCTTTTTTTTTTTTTTTTTTTCAGTTGATAACATATTGCACTGTAATGGTAAGAGTTATTTGCCATACTGCTGAAGAAATGTCCCACCCAGGGAGGAAAATAAAGATTAATCATATTGCTTCAGAATCCAACTAAATGATACTACATGTACATTTCTTCCTGGCTAGTTCAATTGTTTTTTCGGCAATTCATAACTGGTATTCAGACAAGAGCCTCTGGAATAAGGTATCACTTTGGAAGACTGCCGTGTCAACTGTAAGGAGAGGGAGGGATCACTTTTGGTATCATTTGGTAGTGTTCTGAAGCATCATGAATATGGTTTTCATTTATTTTATTTCCTGTTTAGTAATTTTCTTCACCAGTATGGCAAGTATTTCTTACTATTACAGCACCAGCGCCACCTGTCGTTAAAAAAAAAAACCATACAAACCAACAAAAAACAAAAAAAATTATCAACCAGACCATACATGATGTGGGCCTTACGATCCGAATCTGCAATAAATAATCGGGGTTCCCTTTTAAAATTTTACACTTGACACACCCCCCGTTAAATAAATTAATTATCCTCGTAATTGCTACCGCGACTTCTCATTGGCGCTAGCTGGGCCAGCATGAAAAACAGTTCAGCCATCAACAATACGTACATGATGACTGTGTTTACTATTTATATATTACCATTAAGACTCCTATAAACCCGAGCAGAACTTTCCGCCAATTTCCCAAGCTGTAGTAGATGCCACGTTCCGGACGAAGCTCACGCGCTACCTCGCGTTTCATTCAACTCGCTCATACTCGCAAACTACTTGCTGTATGAACCTGAAATTTTCATGAATGTGTTCATGAACAACTACACTACATTTTCATTTTAGTTTCGTTTGTGGTAGTAGTTTATTAAGAGGATATACTAACAGTTTATGAACATACACTTACTGACAATGTTATGGAATTTTCGAGATGCGAAGTACTTTTTCTCTGTTGAAGTTAGGTGAAGATATTTAGCGAATGAAATGTTCAAAATACATCATATTTTCATCGTCTTCAAACAGAAACTATGTGAGGAATGTGTATGTTGAGATAATGTCAGTTAAACATGCACCATTGGGATTCGTTCGCCTGTCTAGTAATACTTCGTCTTTAGTATTCTACATCTACATGGCATACTCTGCAAATCACATTTAAGTGCCTGGCAGAGGGTTCATCGAACCACAATTATACTATTTCTCTCTCATTCCATTCTCGAATAGCGCGCGGGAAGAAAGAACACCTGAATCCCTCTGTTCGAGCTCTGATTTCTCGTATTTTATTCTGATGATGGTTTCTACCTATGTAAATTGGAGTCAACAATATATTTTCGCATTCGGAGGAGAATGCTGGCATTGGAGTTTCGTAAGTAGCCCACGCCGTAGCGATAAGCGCCGTTATTGTAATGATTCCCATCCCAGTTCCTGTATCATTTCCATAACGCTGTCTCCCCTGTATCGTGAGAATACGAAACGAGCTGCCCTTCTTTGGACTCTTTCGATGTCCTCCGTTAAACCCACCTGATAAGGCTCCCCCTCCAAAAATAGAACGGACAAGCGTAGTGTATGCAGTCTCTTTGCTAGTTCTGTTGCATGTTTTAAGGGTTCTGCCAATAAAACGCAGTCTCTGGTTCGCCTTTCCCACGATATTATCTACGTGTTCTTTCCAATTTAAGTCTGAAGTAATAGTAATTCCTAGGTATTTTGTGGAGTTTACGGCCTTCACTTTTGATTGATTTATCATGTAAACAAAGTTTAACGGATTTCTTTTCGTACTCATGTGGACGACTTCACACTTCTCATTATTTAGAGTCAATTGCCAATTTTTACACCATAGTGATATCTTATTCAGATCGTTCTGCAGTTGGTTTTGATCTACAGATGATTTTACTACACGGTAAATGACGGTGTCAGCAGCAAACAACCTAAGAGAGCTACATAGATTTTTCCCTAAATCGTTTATGTAAATAAGGAACAGCAGAGGACCAATGACACTACCCTGTGGAATGCCTGATATCACCTCTGTTTTAGTCGATGCCTTACCATCGATTACTACGAACTGTGTCCTCTCTGACAGGAAATCCCCTATCCAATCGCAAATTTGGGGCGATATACCATAACCACGCAATCTGATTAAAAGCCGTTTGTGAGGTACGGTGTCAAAAGCCTTCTGGAAATCAAGAAATACGGAATCGATTTGCGAACTGTTGTCGATAGCACCCAGCACTTCGTGTAAATAAAGAGCTAGTTGTATTTCGCATAAACGATATTTTCTAAATCCGTGTTTACCTTGGGTCAATAGATCGTTCTGTTCGAGATAATTCATAAAATTTGAATACAGGATATATTCGAAAACCCTGCTGCAAATTGACGTCAATGAAATAGGCCTGTAGATTAGTGGGTTGCTCCTACTGCCTTTCTTGAATATAGATGTGACCTGTGCAACTTTCCTATCTTTTGGTACAGATCCTTCTATGAGAGAGCAGTTATATATGGCTGTTAAGTAAGGGGCTAGCGCTTCAGCATTTAGTATTAGAGCTAAGCACAGGTTGTTACTGCACAACGTCCATACTTGAAGATAGTGGTACTAACTTCTTAACCCATTAAATTTAATATTTGCCAACTACAAAATTGTTGTTTCTATGTAATGTTTAATTTCAATTTTTCAGTTATATCAAAAGGACATTGTATAAATCTCAATACAGAGTGCTTTATTATGTGAGGAAATGAGAACAAGTCAGTTCATTAGGTAGTGAAGAGTTTCTTGGTATCTGTCATTTTCTAGTATTCTCGCATAAAATCCACGTTAGATTTAGTAATTTTCATTCTATTACTGCTTGGGAATGTAACTCCTATTAGCTTTTTGCAAACTGAGTAGTATGTCTGAAACTCGTTGGACAACAAGCAAAGAAATAAACGTTTGTGACTGATGACGGAATTCCTGAACACTGATTAATAAATCCCTAACTTTACTCTTTTTCGTTAAAAAAAATATGTTTCCTTGAATAAAGCAACAGTTAATAAAGTTTTGCGTAGTAACCATATGTCAAAATACGCCCCTCTTTGCATGTTATCATTTGCCAAAATATCATTTTGATACCTCTAACCGTGTATGAGATGCACAGATATTTCATGCTGGCCCTATCACCATTGGAAATGAGTTCGCTACATAAAATGAATTTTAGCAAGTTGAGTGAAAGGTAAAGATCTCCTGCTAAGTTTAAAAAAGTTCAATATGTCAGAAAAATTTCATCCGCAGCAACATATGGTGTAACATGCACCAAACGAAATAACATAGAAGCCCTTATTTTTTATTGTAAACTTTTCCTAACCTAGCGCTGTCTCTTATTTCAAAACCAATATCATACTAACTATGGCTATTCACAAAATTATGCAGATTTCGTCAAAATGCTGACATATAAAGATGTAAGTAGCGAAAAAATTGAATTGATTTGGAGCCCACTTCCATGTATCATCCCATTGGCACACTTGCACGTTTTACACAACCCATTGGTGTCAGTTGTCTGTCACATTTTGAAAGGCATTTGGTGCATATGTGTTTAAGCTTGCCCTTAAACAATTTATTGAAACAGAAATCAAGTGGTTGCTTAATTGACGTCATCCTGCCTGGATGGTGCACACTCAGAACTTTTTTTTTTACACATAATAAATAACTTTCTTCTTGAAATCCTAGTGCTTCATTATGGTTCACATACCCCAGCAATTCACAAAATTCAACGGAACAATATATGAAATCAGAATGAGGCAACTCGTGCAAGAATCCTAAAGCCTTATGTATTGTTGGTATTTAAGTAAAGAAATTTATTTTTGTTGCTACTCATATTTGAAAGGCTGGTACATTTAAAGTTGAGCAATACTAAAGTTCTATTTCCTTCAGTGGATGGTGTATTAAAATTCAATAGTCAAAAATAAAAAGGAAATTAGACTCGTCTTCCTTTTAATTTATTTTCTTTTATTTTACAAGCGCAAAAGTTTTAGTGCCAGTATTTATATTTGTGCCTGAGAAGTAAGCCTGTGTCCTACTGCTTATAGCAGATAGAAAAAGTTACTTGTGGGGCTCCTACCACCATTTTTCAGAACTTGTTTGTAATCGATTTAAACCGCAGGCGATTTTTGGGCCCAAAAAACCGAAAAAAAGTGTGGCTTCGATTCGGGTAAATACAGTAGATTGTTTTCACAATAGCCACACAAGTGCATAAGCTTCGTAGTGGTTACACTTGAATAAATTCAAAGTGAGATCGGTTTGTTTTATGACATCACATCTTTCAGTGGATCTTTGGAAAATAAAGTTAACAGCACTGTTATGCAAAGTAAATTGCAACATTCGTAACTGAAGATTTCCATATAGCACTTTGGATTCGAGTTTTGGTAGTATTTGGCCATTATGCATTGAATCTAGAATCCGAAGCCAGTGCGCTAGATTCGGCAAATAATGGATTTGGCTGATCCACTTGGACACAACCCTACTTATAAATAAAACATATGTATAATGTCTATGAAACATACAGAGAAAAACATCAAGACATGATCTACATAACAAATGACAGCACATTTTTAAAGATACATGGATAAGATTGCACCATTTACCAGATCTGCAAATTGTACCAATGACTGCTCACAATGCACAGTTCCCTCAAGTGGCTCGTCTTAGAAACTAGGACTATAAATTGTATTACTTACAGTTAACCGCGTAAAATACGATATATGTGAAGCTTTTTTCCCCTTCTGTCATTTAAATTTTCAATTTTAATATATCAGACTATATACTTACGGAACAGCTTGGCCAATGGCTGTCTTCAATTTAGTGGCAACAGCTTTGGCCATGTCAGTAAAAACTGGCTGTGGTCCTCCTTCTAATGCATAATGAAAGCCCACAAATGGTTTCTTGCCAGTTCCAACAACAAGCAGTGTTTGAGGTGCACTAGATCGGTAATATGCTCCAAAACCGCCACACAATGATGCTGTCACCAAATGATCAAAAGTGTTTGCTGTGGAAACACCAACCATTTCACAGTCTGTTGTCACTTCTTGTTCCTGAAAACCCCACTTCTTATACATCAGAGGTGGGGCTTTTAAAACCTCTGCACAGTTAGCTTTCACTGCAATAAAGGAGAATAAATCAAGGAAATAATTTGAGAATCCACAAGCACTAGAATTATTAATGATAGTACACTGCAACATATTTTCAAACTACAAATGAGTTAAACATTTTGCTTGACTATATAACTAATCAGTCACTACAATGTACAATGTTTAAGTAATTTAATGGAACATTACGATACGAATATTAAGACGAAAAATTCCTAGCAGGAAAAATGATACATAAAAAATAGACAAAGATTACTCACCAGGCGAAGGAACTCAGGTGTGACAGCATCACAAATAAATAAATGAACACACACACACACACACACACACACACACACACACACACACACACACAAACGCAAGCTTTCGCAACCCAGTTGCTTCTTCAGGCAGAAGGGAAGGAGAGGGAAAAGGAAATGATGAGGGTTTTAAGGAAGGGGGTGAGGAGCCATTCCAATCCCGGGATAGGAAAGACTTACCTTGGGGGAACAAAAGGAAGGTGAACAAATACACACACACCCATACATTTACACAGACGCAAACACACCTAGGCAGACATACTCTGCCTAGGTGTGTTTGTGTCTGTGTAAATGTATGGGTGTGTGTGTATTTGTTCACCTTCCTTTTCTTCCCCCAAAGTAAGTCTTTCCTATCCCGGGATTGGAATGGCTCCTCACCCCCTTCCTTAAAACCCTCATCATTTCCTTTTCTCTCTCCTTCGCTTCTGCCTGAAGGAGCAACTGGGTTGCGAAAGCTTGTGTGTGTGTGTGTGTGTGTGTGTGTGTGTGTGTTCATTTATTTATTTGTGATGCTGTCACACCTGTGCTCCTTTGCCTGGTGAGTAATCTTCGTCTATTTTTTATATTTAATGGAACATTAGTGATATAGTTACGTAATATTTGTTAGATTTGTATATTTGGCATAATTTTAGAAAGTACTAGTTAGTTGACAAATGCCACTTGTTATTACAGTGTTGTCACAATTTTTGCCTGCTATCCATTGATTTCAATATGGATCAGTTTGTATTATAAAAGGTAATTACACAGTTTAAACAAACAAAAAATCCCCACTGCAAATGAGCTGTAATTTAAATGATCAGTGTCCTTAAATTAAATAATGGGGCTTGGTAAGTGCATGGGTGAAGATAATTCAACACTCAATAACGTTTCCACACAATATCACATCACTCAACTCCACACACCAACAATTTAATCAACTGACAGTAACAGGACAAGTGTGGGAAGATGGGATTTTTGGATGGGGGCAAAATACATAAGAGAAAGACAATCCATAAAAATGAAAATAAAATGAAACAACTCGCACTTCATGCAATTAACTCAGCAAAACAACAAATGTACAAAAATGGTATTGAAAACTTCAAATGACATACAATACATCTCAAATGAAACAGTTGATTCAAATCAACCCCCTTCAGCTACAAAACACCAAAAAAGGTATTGAACACTTCATTCAAGCCATAAGACATCTCAAATAAAAAAGATTCCTATCAATCACAACATGATAAATCTATACCAGAAAATAGTACTGAATTTTTCAATTGACCTATAACACATGTCAAAGGAAGGGTAAAATTGTACAACCTGGCTCATCGGTCCTGGAAGACAATGTTGGGGTGGCACCAATGGTCACTGGCGCTACATAGATATGTCAACCAGCAATAGAAAACACTATCAAGAGAACCACAGATTATAAGCATACAAGATTATTTCACAATACTTATGTAATGTACATAATACATGAACTATGATTATCCTTGATGGAAAAATATAACAAATGTCATTGGCTGCTAAATCTGCCTCGCGATTGGTCATCTAAGTTCCCACCATTGACCACTGGTGCCAACATTATCTCCCAGGATCAATGACCCGAGTCATAAAATTTAACCAAGGAAGCAGACAATTCCAAACAACCCTACCGAACGAAAAAAAAAGAAGACCTAAAAAAATGGTATGAAATACTACAATTGATCTATAATGCTGCAATACTGAAGAACCCAATATCACGCTCTGCATTACCCCATGATTAATCTTTGGCGGAGACATAATAAATGCGGGGAGTGGGGGGGGGGGGGGCAGAAAAAACGTTCCAAAACACAAAACAATACTACTAAAATAAAACTTTTCATTATGCACAAAGACACATTCCTCTCTAATAGGATTCTGCCAAGCAGTTGCTATCATGAATGATCATGTTTCAAGTGATTATAGTTTTTTTAATTAAAATATGGGGTCGGGTAAGTGAATGGTGAATGTAAACTGATTGAAACAGGTCAGTCAGCCTATCGCGAAGTAGAGCTATCGTGACTAACTATACTTTAATTATGGATAGCCTACGACACCTATACTTGGCGATACCAGTCGAGAACTGTTATAATATCTCTGCTTGGCGGGAGAAGATGATATACAATATTGTTTTTATTACCAGGTATAAAATAACTGTTACTATAATATCTACACCCGGTAACTTTTACTGACGGCTTTGTCTGGTGCCCTCAGTAATACTCCAGTCTGTAATTTATAGCCCCGTTGTCGCCACTCCCTTAATCAGAATGAGTAACCACAGAGATATAATTTACTACGACACTTGGAAACAACAACATTAATGAAAAAATCGGACTGCGTCTGCTATCAGTAAATTCCTGTTCGGGTTAAGTGTCGTAGCTGGCCAAAGATCTCACAGTTTGAATAAACACAGCATTTGGCAGTTGACTATATGCTTAATCATTAAAAAAAAAAAAAAAAAAAAAAAAAAAAAAAAAAAAAAAAAAAATATTAAATATGAGTACACCTTTCGCTGCAACTCTGAGATCTCAATAACACTTTTCCACTCGTGATGAAAAATAATCTCTGGTAAATTACTTTCTCCAATTCAGAGTAAATATCAAATATATCGGAAGCTATCACTATCGATTGAAAGTAATCGATAGCGATAACTGCCGCAATTTAAGTCTCTCAGCTTTGAGATTATACGATCGCTAATGTTATATGCTATATCATGAGCGTTCGTGATTCAAAATTTACCACAAACTACTAATGAATAGATTAGTCAATTTTTTTTTACCCAGGACTCGTGGTTTTATTTATTAATATACACAATAAGTACCTCAATCAACAAAAAGATTCATGGCAGACTCGTCCTATCAGATGAATTATACTCCCCAACATCTATCTCTTGAATTTAAAAAATTAAAAAATAAAATCTACTGTTGCTACCACCACTTGGCTGTCACCTCTATGAATAGCTTCATATAAAAATAAAGTGAGGCCGCATTTCAGGTGTTAGCTGCTAACCTATCTCTCCAGATATTATTAATTCCCCTTTTAACTAAGAGTCATGCCAATACGAGAAACAGCCTAGGGTAAGAATTGAATTTAGTAACACCCATATGAAGTTTTACAGCCACCTCAATTGTTTCATGCCAACTTCACCTTCAAAGAAATGCTTTTAGAGTAGCGAACACACGGTAATTTTATTAATCTACCTTCTGCACAAGATATTGCAATCCGGTCATGAAGGTAATTCAATAATTATTTTCTTTCAAGATCACTGGGTTAATTACCACGCCTGTGGGACATTTACCATCTCTACCTTCAAAATTAAAAGGTACATAGCTCAGGTCAGTCTCTACTATTCCAACACAAATCACAATAAAAGAGTGGACGCCCAGTCACACTCCTGGATACCTCAGATCTCCCGCAGAGTCCGACAATATCCTTTATCACCACAAACCTCTCTTCCTCTCTCTTCTTAAAAATTACGACTGCCTGCTATGTACAATTATTCTATATTTACTTTAAATATCCCACCAAAAATTAACAGCTGTGTGTAATTTTCCCATCAGGCAGAATCTAATTAAACAGCAAACTACAAGTTCTCCATTTTCGTAAGAAAAACTCTTCCCTTCATGACAAGATCACTATCAACACATAAGTACGAGTAATAAACTCGAAAAAATTACCATTTACTTGGAAACCAACTTACACCAAAAAAATTCAGACCCATCAATACCGTGTGTATAGCTACAGTATTGTTTTACTCACATGCTATAAATTCCCGCACTCCGAAATCAGTCATACAATCGCGCCTTCCTTTCCATTATATGAATGTAGCTGATATCTATACATATAGCTCACATATAGTATTTTAACACATTGCACGAATTCTTTCCATCCAAAAAAACTTCGTAAGGTTATACCATATTCAACTCTTTGCCCTACAACAATCTAAAAAATTTCTCCGGTCATAGTCTGCTTCGAAGGAATGTCATTTATTCTGTGCCTTCAGCATATCATGTCGACCAGTGGTGTGAACGCCATCTTGCGTTGACCAGCTGCCAGACACTCGCCCAAGCGACATATTTACATGAAACATTAGTCACAGCATCTAAATACCAAATAGTGGAAAAATGTTTACCATGTAAAATGATTCCTCTAAATAATTAATTTTTTTATACTGATGTGCTTTAGTTTGAAACATAAGATGCTGCGGCTATCTCATTTGCGAAAGCCCTGAAACATGACAGAATCATTCTGTCCCGCTTCATGATCTGTCTGTATATTTAAAATGTAGAGTCAAATTCATAATGAAAGGAAAACGATCAATGTTTCGAGTCACACAACACAAAACACCAATGTCAGGGGATCAACATGGTCTCCCCCAAAGCCTCATGTAGTGAGAAAGAAATTTTGATATCATATCCATCCTAACAACAACACGAAAATAATACAAATGAAATTAACTAACCACGAATTGAACCAGACTTGAAGAAACATACATGCCGCATTAAAACCAAAACAACAATAACCACCCATCAAGCATGACAAGAAAACAGCACTGACCTATGTCACAAAGTACAGTACAACAAAATACAACCACAAACTATTTAACTTCATCACAAGAGATCACCACCACATACTGACACCACCATCTGTAAACAGACAATTCAAAATAAACGCGCAACTATGACGTCAAAGAACCCAACATGCTAACGTCATGGGTCAAAGCCAACAGATGGAACCGCATGCTACAACTAATCCAACAGGCCTGCTTTAACAATGGGAATCATAAATATGGCATACCATTGGCTATGCAAAATGTGGTGAATTGCCAAGCCATGTGCACCATGGAAGTACCACAAATGCTTCCCCTGCCCTTGATTCTAACTTTAGCTATAGACTTTTACAATACAATATGATCCACTTACAGTAAAACCTCATTTTTACATTCTAGGTTTTTACGTTTTCCCGCCATTTACACCATTTTTTGTCGGTCCCATCAAATTTCCTATGTTTGCAATGTTGATTCGCCCTCATTTTTGCATTAACATATTTACGCTTTTCCCGCGTTTTACACTTTTTGAAAGTATGTTGGCGAAGAAAAATGACGTAATGTACATAAATTGACACTAGCATGGCTTTCCCCTTAAAGTATAGCGCTTAAAAATTATTCGCATTCGAGTTTCTTGACACTTTGCGTTTATTCAAACATATACTTCGCGTTGACTTAAAGACGCGCTGATTTGTGGCAACGTAGTTCTTCTTTTCACTAGCTTCTTTGGCAGAGCGCCTGGCATGTAATTAGACAAACAGAACGGTTTGTTAACGAGAGAATAACGCTGATTTGTGGTGGTGTAGTTCGTCTTTCCGCTAGCTTCTTTGCCCGAGCGGCTGGCGTGTACTCAAACAATCAGAACCAGTTGGTTTGTTGAAGTGAGAATAAATAGTTGTGTTGTTTTTGTGATACATATTTCTGATTAATAAAGAACTTTATCTGTCAAAGTTGGGTATCATAATACCCACAACCTCAAAAAAGCGATAATAGTGAGATATGCTGATCCTATGCAAACGTCACAAAAATACTTATGCATATGTTTGTACTGGAGAACACGAATAAATTCTCTAATATTCTCGTGTGAAACATCTAAAAATACAAAAAGAACGGAACTGTAGGAGTTTTACTATGTAAATAATTAATTTCGGTAAAAGGCAGTAATTTTGAAGATGTGTTACATAGCCTGGCAGTAGCGTCCAAACGATATCCATAGAAGCGGTTCAGGTAATTCTGAAGATGTGTTATAGCCCAGCAGTGGCGTCCTTGATTATAATGAATGAAATTACGTCAAAAATTTCTACTTCCCATAAAATTACCAGTTTGCCTGGCGCTTAAAATAGCGGCATCCTCTATTATAATGACTGAAATTACGTCAAAAATTTCCACTTCCCATAAAATTACCAGTTCTGCCTGGCGCTTAAAATATCGGCGCCCTTGATTATAATGAATGAAATTATGTCAAAAATTTCTACTTCCCATAATATTTCCAGTTCTGCCTGGCGCTTAAAATAGTAAAAATTTGGATAACCAACTCCCTGGCAAGTATTTAGATGTCTATTATGTACATATATCACACACAAACTACGAAAATGCAAGGCTGATCCAGTAAGCATATTTTACCATTTAAAACATTATTTCCTGCATTTTACATTTTCCTGCGTTTTACACCATTTCACTGAAGTCCACTGAAAAGTGTAAAAACGAGGTTCTACTGTATATCCACCCATCCACTTACCAAGTCCCATTATTTGAGCTAAAGACCAAAATCATTTGGAACATTGATCACTTTCTCTTTTGTTGAGTACCATATTTACTCGGCTATAGTACCCACCAATTTTCCAATTTTTCTACTTCTGATATTGGGGAGGGTACTATAGGCACAAACTTCATAAATTCAATACTGCATTCAGTTGGTTCAGGATGGGCTACATTTATTGATCATTTTATCACACTATGTATGAAATACCTATTTTATTAGAACTTTATTTTTATACATACACACGCGACTAATATGTTATTTAATTATTCGTTACAAACTCAAGAGCTCTTCATTTAAATGCTACTGTAAAGATAATTCTCCGATATCCAGTATTAATTTTTGTATGTTTTTCACAGCATAAATCCGATTTCAACATTAAATACGGGAAAATGGAAGCCTGTCAATGCTGAACAGAGAGTGGTGTGTGGGGTAGTCAGCTCATGTTACCACTGTGTCGTAAAAATGCCATTGTTCCAGAAGCCAATGTTAGGCAATATTGTCGAATTTCACATAAATTCGTGTAGCCTAACTTCACATAACTAACAAATTCTCAAATTTTTGGGATTTTTTAAATTTCGTATTTGACATAAAAAATTAAGAGGGGGGAGGGAGGTACAATAAGTGGAAGGGTACAAAGAGTGTACTTAAAGTATTTTTTTCCATTCTCTTATTTTAATTTCATTACCCCTTACATGACAGATAACACAAGCATGCATAGAAAATGTAAAATTGGCTAGCACGTGAACATAGTATTATTCCAAAACATGAATCCAGCATTTTAAAAAATGCCACTCAGGTCTCTCTCTCTCTCTCTCTCTCTCTCTCTCTCTCTCTCTCTCACACACACACACACACACACATGGTTAAAGTGCAGTTTATGCGGCAGCGGCTAGCCGTTGCGTTCGCTAGGTTAGGAACGGCAGAGCAGCCAATCAGGAGTCGACTTATGCCGGCCAATAAGATTGTGCATTTCATGACGAGTAAATTTGGCATCAATTTCGAACTTTATTTGAGGATTTCGGTGTGGCGTTTGTGTGATTGTAATTGATTTTCCATTTATAAGAGATTTTTAGATAATTGTCATATTATTATGGTCCTAAGTGACCTATTATTAATACACCACAGCAGTCAACCATAGAATAGGTATAGCATGTTTTATTTATTTTATGACCTGTACAAAAAAGTGATCATTTTAAGTGAAAGTTGCGTATAGGTTAAACGAGAAACTCTTTTCCTTTAGTATGTGAGGGAGCGGAAACACTCGAGCAATTTATATCATTTCAGTCTGAGCTACCTTGATTGCCAGAATTCTTGGAAATTACCGCAATTAGTTTTACTAACCGGACAAGGGTACATACAAGTACCTGTCAACCTTAGAGCAGGTATAGCATGTTTTATTTATTTTATGATATGTTCAAAACAGTGATCAATTACGTTGCATAATACTGTAACAGAAAAGACTGAAGCAAACTGTTTATTTGAATAAGATTGTAATTTGATGACACATTTGTCATTAATAATATTGCAGCGAGAGACCACAAACACCAACTGCCGGCGTGGCGCAGGGGATAGCGTCACGGACTGCAGAGCAGAAGGTCGCCGGTTCAATCCCGCCCACCGGCAAAAATTTATTTCTTTGTAATTTACAATTCCAGAAGATTCTACTTCTTTCTTATGTTCACTTGTAAATTCTACTTGTTTCTTATGTTAACTGTTCTTCTACTTTCTGGTAAATTCTGGCTGTGTATAAATAGCAGAGCACTCTGCCCAAGAGGCAGTCAGTGCTGCATGTATGTTGAGTTCATAATAAACCTGCTTTCAGTATAAGTGCTGTGTTTAGTTGCCTTCGATGTCAAGCCTACTTCCATTGCAATGTGACATTGTTTGGTGGAGGCGCCGGGTACGTTGTGCAACAGCTGCATCACCGTGGCTCTGATTAGGCAACGTAAAAGCCGTCGCTTACATGGACTGGAACCGGAATACAAGGGATACACCGAGTACATCCTTCCAAAAGTCCGCATTATCAGAAGAATGATGGAGACGAAACCAGCAATAGGCCAGCTGCACATCAGACACCTGTCGGTGTTCTCTGGAGATGCTGGACAGGACCCTAACAAATGGCTAAAAGGGTTCGACCGAGTCGCCAAGTACAACAGGTGGGATCATACGATGTGCTTGGCCAATGTTTACTTCTATCTGGACGGAACAGCCCAGAAATGGTTCGAAAACAACGAAGACAAGCTGAATGACTGGGAGACGTTCCAGGAGGAACTTAAGAAGACGTTTGGAGACCGCCAGCGACAAATCCACTCGGCAGAAGAACAACTGAAGAACCAGGCCCAACGACATGGTGAGCCGACACAATCATACATACAGAGTGTTTTGGCCCTGTGTAACATAGTCAATCCGAACATGACTGAGGCGGACAAATTCACGCACCTGATGATGGGAATTGCAGAAGATATGTACCAAGCTCTTCTGATAAAAGACGTCGCTACTACAGAAGAGTTCATCAAGTGGTGCCAGCATATTGAAGAGATGCAACAAAGGAGGGTTGGACGCAAGAAGTATGATAGACTCCCAAATGTAGTCCCTATGGCCGTTGTGGAAGACCAGCAGGACTTGGCTTCTCTCATACGACAAATCGTGAGAGAATAATTACAACAGTGCATGGCAGCCGGGACTATTAGACCGAGCGAGCATCAGATTATGGCCATGGATGTGAGCCCTGTAAGTCACGAGGTAGCCGACGCCGCTGAGGACGGGGTATTTCAAACATTAGCTCCTGTCTGCCCTGTCAATCGCACCCGACGCGAAGAATGGCGTCGCCCTGCTATGACTTATGCTGCAGCCGCCAAACGGCAGCCCATGAACCGATCGACGCGACCACAGCCAACACCCCCGGTAACTATGACGCCCCGCAAAAGAACAGACGTCTGGAGGACAGAAGACAACACACCACTGTGTTTCCACTGTGGAAGCCCTGGACATGTCGCTACTGCAGAGAGAGGAGGCGAGTATTCGATGGTTATTTTGCCAAAAGACGTCGCCGTCGGAGCAGTTCTATCCAAGGCAATCACCTACTGATGAGTACAGTCGACCTATGTGAAGAAGCCCATCGCCGTACCCTAGACGAGGTTGCTCCCCGACGCGCCGCAGCCGTTCACCGTCGCCGTACAGAGGTACCAGCCGCTCCTCTAGCCGCTGCGCCCAGGAAAACTAAGCGAGGCGACCATCTACGGAGGTGAGGCCGCCGCAGATGAAAATCCTCCATGGACGACAGTCGCCAAGATGTCGGGAAATCTCATCGACGTCATAATTGACGGCCAACCTGTCCGGGCACTTGTTGATTCAGGAGCCTCTTTTTCTGTATTATTGGATAATTACCGCCGCACACTAAAGAAGACAATGTTCTGTGATACGGGAGCAACTGTGCTGAAGGTCGCGAATGGAAAGTACGTCCATCCAGCAGGAACTTGTGTCGCAAGAATAACCATCAACAACAGGACGCAGCCATTTGAATTTGTCGTGTTAACAGAATGTAGTCACAATGTCATCCTCGGATGGGACTTCCTTCAGGCATCCCAAGCTATCATTGATTGTGGAAGATCTGAGCTGCAAATTGAAGAAGTTGTTCCACCAGATACACGTAATACAGAATTTTCTGGGAAGTTATTCGTCGTTGACAATGTGATGATACCGCCGTTGACAATGAGAAGAGTTGCAGTCACAAACACAGATGACTGGTTAAACTGTGAAGTTCTTGTTGATTGTAAAAAGTTTATCAGGCTCACAAAAGAAATTTACATACCAGAGGCTATCATAAGCATTACCGGTGGACAAGGAGAGATTTGGATCACAAATTGTCACGAGCAGTCACAACTTATCCCCAGGGGAATGTGTATCGGGACAGCTGAACCAATCCAGGACGGTGAGCTCAACGTCATCAATGAAGACCCATGCCCTGCTATTAGTACAGACAACACACTGGAGGAAACAAACGTGGAACTGCCAATAGGGCCTGGACTGACCAAGGAACAACGCCAGCGGGTGTTAGGTATACTACGCCAATTTTCGGGTGCATTCACACCTCAGCAGGGGAAAAGTCAGACGAAACGGCCCACGATAAAGCACCGTATCAATACTGGGGACCATCCGCCAATTAGCCAGCGTTCGTATAGAGTGTCGCCAGCTGAAAGACGGATAATTCGGGAGGAAGTGGAGAAGATGTTGCGAGATGACATTATTCAACCTTCGGAGAGTCCTTGGTCGTCTTCGGTGGTCCTTGTAAAGAAGAAGGATGGCACGTGGCGATTCTGTGTCGACTATCGACAGCTGAACAGTATCACAAAGAAAGATGTCTACCCATTGCCGGGTATTGATGACACCTTAGACTGCTTGAAAGGAGCTACATACTTCTCAACTATGGACATGCAGACAGGTTACTGGCAAATCGAGGTTGACGAAGCTGACAGGGAGAAGACGGCTTTTATTACACCTGACGGCCTCTATGAATTTAAAGTAATGCCATTTGGATTATGTAATGCTCCAGCCACATTCGAACGCATGATGGACAACTTGCTTCGACACCTTAAGTGGACGACGTGTCTCTGCTATTTAGATGACATTGTCGTTTTCTCGAAAACATTTGAAGAACATCTGAGTCGCCTGTCAACTGTGTTGAGGTGTGTTCAGGCTGCAGGTCTCCGCCTCAATCGAAAGAAGTGCCTCTTCGTTGCCAAAGAGATAAAAATCCTGGGGTACCTAGTCAACGGAGATGGTGTCTGTCCTGATCCAGATAAAGTAAGGTCAGTCACAGAATTTCCAACTCCTCAGCACATTCGTGATGTGAGAAGTTTTCTCGGGCTGTCCTCATACTACCGACGTTTCATAAAAGGATTTTGTAACAAGGCACATACATTACAAGAACTTCTGCAGGGAGACGCCAAATTTTACTGAGATGAGACAAAAGAAAGAGCTTTCTGATCACTTAAGGAGGCTCTAACTTCCGCACCAGTGCTAGCCTTGTACGACGAGAATGCAGAAACGGAACTTCACACAGACGCCAGTGGCTATGGGATTGGTGCAGCGCTTGTACAAGTTCAGGAAGGTGCCGAAAAAGTGATAGCCTATGTGTCAAGAGTACTCTCAAAGTCCGAGATGAACTACTCTACAACTGAAAAAGAATGTCTCGCAGTTATCTGGGCTATCAACAAGTTCCGGCCGTATCTATTCGGCAAACCATTCACCGTCGTGACAGACCACCATTCTTTGTGTTGGCTGACTAGCTTGAAGGATCCATCAGGTCGACTAGCAAGATGGGCACTAAGACTCCAAGAGTACGATGTCACAGTGGTATTCAAGAACGGGCGCAAACACAAGGATGCCGACTGCCTTTCGAGGAATCCATTAGTGGAACACAACAGCATTAATGAAATTTCAGCTCTCACCGAATTAGATGACGTTACAGCTGAACAGAGGAAAGACCCAGCACTATTAAAAATGATAGAGGCCTTGGAGAAAGGAGAACCGACCAATGGAGAGTTCCAACTTATAAACGGAACATTGTACAAGAGCAACTACGATCCACTGGGCCCCAAATGGCTACTTGTTGTTCCAGCTCATCTCCAGCCAGCTATTCTCAAATATTTCCATGATGTTCCAATATCCGGTCATCTGGGATTCATGAAGACCCTAGACAGAATCAGACGCAGGTATTACTGGAAAGGTCTCTAATGATCTGTCAAGCACTATGTGAGTCACTGTAAAGAGTGCCAGCGACGGAAGCATGTGCCACAATTACCTCCAGGACATCTCGTACCGATCCCGCTGGCAGCAGCTCCATTCCACTGAGTTGGGATCGATCTTTTAGGGAGGTTCCCGAAGTCGACAACCGGTAACCGTTGGATAATAGTCTGCACTGACTACCTCACACGCTACGCTGTCACCAAACCTGTGCCGACTGCAGAAGCTCCAGAGATCGCAAAATTCCTTGTAGAAGACATTATTTTGAAGCGTGGAGCACCACGTGTCATGATATCTGATCGTGGAAAAGTATTCCAGCCAAAACTAGTATCAGACGTAATGTCACGGTGCAACATTGTCCACAGAATGACAACTGCATACCATCCTCAGACAAATGGTCTTACGGAACGTTTTAACAAAACGTTAGCCGACATGCTGTCGATGTACGTCGATGTTGAGCAGAAGGATTGGGATACAATTCTGCCAGTCGTGACATTTGCTTACAATACCGCAAGACAAGACACCACAGGCTTCACTCCGTTTTTTCTGCTCCATGGCCGTGAAGCTGAGACGACAACGGATACACTGTTCCCGTTCCAACCGGACGACACTCAGGATGACTATGTTAAACAGCTCATCATCAGGGTTGAAGAAGCAAGACAGCTGGCTCGCATACGGACACTGGACGCCCAGGAGAAGGACCGTCAGCGGTATAACGACAAGCACCGAACTGTTGTGTACAACCCATGAGATCTGGTATGGATTTTTACCCCTGTACGGAAGGTTGGACTGTCAGAAAAGTTATTGAAGTGATACTTTGGTCCGTATCGTGTCATACGCCGCCTGTCAGGTGTCACATACGAAGTTGAGGATTATGAGCCGTCGTCGAAACGTCAAAAACGAAGAGACATTGTTCACGTCCTGCGCATGAAGCCTTACTACAATCCTGAAGAGCAGGTAGACGACAATGGCTTCTTGTTCAAGGACTTTAAGGACGGTAATGTTCCTGAAGACGCCACGATAGGGACGTCTGTCGTCGATAATCGCGGAGAAGGGAAGGATTCTCTTGAACTGTCATACAGAGGACCCACGACATGGTCAAGATGCAGGACATTTCAGCTGGCTCCACAGGGATCATAACAGTGAGTCGCTGTTTCTCCAGGAGAGGGAGCAATGCCGCGAGAGACCACAAACACCAACTGCCGGCGTGGCGCAGGGGATAGCGTCACGGACTGCAGAGCAGAAGGTCGCCGGTTCAATCCCGCCCACCGGCAAAAATTTATTTCTTTGTAATTTACAATTCCAGAAGGTTCTACATCTTTCTTATGTTCACTTGTAAATTCTACTTGTTTCTTATGTTAACTGTTCTTCTACTTTCTGGTAAATTCTGTCTGTGTATAAATAGCAGAGCACTCTGGCCAAGAGGCAGTCAGTGCTGCGTGTATGTTGAGTTCGTAATAAACGTGCTTTCAGTATAAGTGCTGTGTTTAGTTGCCTTCGAAGTCAAGCCTACTTCCATTGCAACGTGACAATATTTTAAATGAAAAAGTTGTTTACGACAGTATTAATGTCAGCAGGCAAATCGTAATGGATAAAGTAAACAGGCTCTATGTATGCTCTTATAAATATTGTTTGATGTGTTTGTTTGTTTATTTTTCACCAGAAAACACATATCAACGTTTTGAAATGTTGTTTTAGTTTGCAGCATTTTACCACATTAAGTTGGCCCAAAACATACACTGTAAAGTTTTCTTTGGCTGAACATTTAGTGTTGTTGTTCCTTAAATTCCAGTATTAAACTATGACTTTCTACATAACATAATGTAAATAGGCCTCATCTGTGTAACCCATATGGCAATTGCAATCCCTACAAAGAACCCATAAATCATAGGTAACACAAAATTAACAGCTAGGTCTAAAGATTAGATACACACAAAATTTCTACATCTAAAAACATGGAGAAATAAATATATATATATATATATATATATATTACTCACCAGGCGAAGGAGCACAGGTGTGACAGCATCACAAATAAATAAATGAATACACACACACACACACACACACAATCGCAAGCTTTCGCAACCCAATTGCGTCTTCAGGCAGTAGGGAAGGAGAGGGAAAAGGAAATGATGAGGGTTTTAAGGAAGGGGGTAAGAAGCCATTCCAATCCCGGGAGAGGAAAGACTTACCTTGGGGGAAAAAAAGGAGGGTAAACAAATGCACACATGCCCACACATTCACACAGACACAAGTACACCTAGGCAGACATACTGTAGAAAGCAAAGAAGTTATAGAAGTTAAGAAGTTAGACAGAGATACCACTTGAGGCAGAGGCTCTGTCCAGAGAACTCATGCAAAGATGTTAAGAAGGTGGGTGGGAATTCAAATTTAGCGGAGGTTGAGACCAGGTGGGCAACGGGAAGAGAGAATATGCTGAAGGGCTAGTTCCCATCTCCGGAGTTCTGAAGGATTGGTGTCAGTGGGAAGTATCCAGATAACCCGGACGGTGTAGCACTGTGCCAAGATGTGCTGGTCGTGCACCAATGCGTGTTTAGCCACAGGGTGATCCTCGTTACCAACAAACACTGTCTGCCTGTGTCCATTCATGCGAATGGACAGTTTGTTGCTGGTCATTCCCACATAGAACGCTTCACAGTGCAGGCATGGGAGACTGCAACTCAACGAATCACGGCCGGTTACCAAGCCCCTACAGAACGAATCTCTGCCCACATAGACCAACACCTTCAACCCATCATGTGCAGTCTCCCATCCTTCATCAAAGACGCCAACCACTTCCTCGATCGCCTGAAATCCTTACCCAGCCTGTTACCTCCAGAAACCATCCTTGTAACCATTGAAGCCACTTCCCTATACACAAATATCCCACATACCCAGGGCCTTGCTGCGATGGAGTATTTCCTTTCACGCCGACCACCCACTTCCCTACCTAAAACCTCTTTCCTTAATACCCTAGCCAGCTTCATCCTAACCCACAACTTCTTCACTTTTGAGGGCCAGACATACCAACAACTAAAGGGAACAGCCATGGGAACCAGGATGGCCCCCTCGTACGCAAACTTATTCATGGGACGCTTAGAGGAAGCCTTCCTGGATACCCAAGCCTGTCAACCCAAAGTGTGGTACAGATTCATTGATGATATCTTCATGATCTGGACACACAGTGAAGAAGAACTCCAGAATTTCCTCTTCAACCTCAACTCCTTTGGTCCCATCAAATTCACCTGGTCCTATTCCAAATCCCATGCCACATTCCTCGATGTCGACCTCCATCTGTCCAACGGCCAACTCCACACATCCGTCCACATCAAACCTACCAATAAACAACAGTACCTGCATTATGATAGCTGTCATCCATTCCATATCAAACGTTCCCTTCCTTACAGCTTAGGTCTTCGTGGCAAACGAGTCTGCTCCAGTCCTGAAGCTCTGAACCAGTACTCCAACAACCTATTAACAGCTTTCACATCCCGCGGCTATCCTCCTAATCTGGTAGAGAAACAAATTGCCAGAGCTACTACCTCATCCCCCCAAATTCAGAACCTTCAACAGAAGAATCCCAGAAGTGCCCCTCTTGTCACCGGATACTTTCCGGGACTGGAGCGGACTCTAAATGTGGCTCTCCAGCAAGGATACAACTTCCTTAAATCCTGCCCCGAAATGAGATCCGTCCTTCATGACATCCTTCCTACTCCACCGAGAGTGTCTTTCCGCCGCCCACCTAACCTCCGTAACCTCCTAGTCCACCCCTATGAAATCCCCAAACCACCTTCCCTACCTTCTGGCTCCTACCCTTGTAACCGCCCCCGTTGTAAAACCTGCCCTATGCACCCTTCCACCACCACTTACTCCAGTCCCGTAACCCGGAAGGTGTACACGATCAAAGGCAGAGCCACTTGCGATAGTACCCACGTGATCTACCAACTGACATGCCTGCACTGTGAAGCGTTCTATGTGGGAATGACCAGCAACAAACTGTCCATTCGCATGAATGGACACAGGCAGACAGTGTTTGTTGGTAACGAGGATCACCCTGTGGCTAAACATGCATTGGTGCACGGCCAGCACATCTTGGCACAGTGCTACACCGTCCGGGTTATCTGGATACTTCCCACTGACACCAATCCTTCAGAACTCCGGAGATGGGAACTAGCCCTTCAGCATATTCTCTCTTCCCGTTGCCCACCTGGTCTCAACCTCCGCTAAATTTGAATTCCCACCCACCTTCTTAACATCTTTGCATCAGTTCTCTGGACAGAGCCTCTGCCTCAAGTGGTATCTCTGTCTAACTGCTTAACTTCTATAACTTAACTTCTTTGCTTTCTACAGTATGTCTGCCTAGGTGTACTTGTGTCTGTGTGAATGTGTGGGCATGTGTGCATTTGTTTACCCTCCTTTTTTTCCCCCAAGGTAAGTCTTTCCTCTCCCGGGATTGGAATGGCTCCTTACCCCCTTCCTTAAAACCCTCATCATTTCCTTTTCCCTCTCCTTCACTACTGCCTGAAGACGCAATTGGGTTGCGAAAGCTTGCGATTGTGTGTGTGTGTGTGTGTGTATTCATTTATTTATTTGTGATGCTGTCACACCTGTGCTCCTTCGCCTGGTGAGTAATCTTCGTCTATTTTATATATATATATATATATATATATATATATATATATATATATATATATATATATATATATATATATATATAAAAATCCATTTTATGATGACTATCATTAATTTAGGACAGTACACAGTTAGGTCATCAGTGCTGCTTGTTCAAAACGAAAACAGACAAAGGTAAATTGCATATCATCTTAAGACGAAATTTAGAAATTAAAAGCACATTTGTAATCTGTAAGGATTCTTAGAATCAAACACTAAAAATTCTACAAAACATGCCAGAATAAACTACGACTACCGTAGACTGACAGACAGCTGTGGCTCAAAGATTACTAAAAACCAACGTATGTGAGCCACTCTGTCAAACATTACAATCTGGCACCCAATTTGTTGGGAAGAAGTCCTAACATTACGGTACACAAAATTATAAACACATTTTACCATTATTAATGTAGTTTTATAAGGCAGACACAGTACTATATGTGGGACGCCACACCTGCCTAACAGAAACACAATTTTACATACCACGTGCTAACTGATTACGGCATGCTCTTAGAGACTGGAACAGACCGAATCCTGGTAGGCTGCAAATAACACTGTTGTATGTTACATAAACTTCCTCCACCTGTTCTTGTATCATGCCACCTCTTGCAGGATGAAATGACTGGCATTTTAATGATTTTACTGGCTCATCATGAAGAAGCTCTTCTGCCAGCAGATTTACAGTCTAGAAACAACAACATAATGGTGAATATTCATCATACATAAATAAATTCGTAAATCAATCATCTGTAAGTGAAACTGTGTTTACTTACTTCACTATACAGCCGCAAAAACCCTGTAGAAAAACCTACTGCTATACAGGTCCAATCAGGTGCAACATGTGAACTCTTTCCTGGTGCTATCACAGGCAGACACAGAACAGCAGTAATCTCTTCACTGTAATAAGCCACAAACCAACCAAAACATTCTGCATAAACATTCACCAGGTAGGTTAATGAATCGACCTATTAACTAAAAGTAGGATGTACCAAAATCTAGGGCTAATAGGTATAACTAGCATATGGACTGCAGTTCCACCAGCTCCTAGACACGCAGATCTCTACAAAGTGAATTTACAGATAAGCCAACATACCTTTAGTGATAAAAACTGTAAATTGCTAAACTTACTCTTCTTCCTTACAGGGATTCCCATGCCATATAACATGAAATTTCATTTTCACCTCTCCCTCTTCTTGAGTGTCCCATTTCGCTAAGAACAGAGAAATTTCATTTAGTTAACTGACGTGACGTTCACTCCCTATAAGGAGCACGGAGGTGTATGAAAGTTTTATTTTTGCAGGCACATTCTGTTTAAGTGTCTAATCAAACAAACGCCATATACTATACGTAACATTAATTTAGAAGACAACAGGTAAAACCATATTGTCACTTGAATGAACATCAAAGGACGTCACAGGTATGCTTTACGTTGTCAAATTATATCATGACAAACGAGGAAAGAAAATTACATCACTGTTGGTGTGTCACTTACACACGAGAATAACAAGCGTCGATTTATGCGCTATGGCTAGAACATCCCCGAATGGTGACAATGAGACATGACATTCTTGAAGCCAAGAGGACTCTTTGTCATTGTTGACAACAGCGTTGTCATTGACATCATCCTCTGGCCAGTCCCAGTCTGCTGAAGAAACAAAAACACTGAGTTGTCAGTAAACTTAACCAAAAGCTGTAAATAACAATATTGACAATGTTACGACACAGTGAAGATGTCATGCACATACCATCTTCTACATAGTTTGGAAACAGAAATCGTTTAACATTATCTACATCAGCAAAATAAGAGAACGTTTTTATTTGACAGGACATTGCAATACACCACTCATAAACTAGTCAAAGATATGAATACAACAATTCGAAAACGTAAACATACAGAGATACTCGTGTGAAAAAGCTACAAAGATAACGCCTCTTCCACAAGATTTATTTATCCATCAATTTTTTATAAGCATGCGCATGGTTTCGTCATGAGCTGTGTACATTATACAGTAAGATTTCCAATTATACATTGTGATACATTGTATATAATTAAAGTACACATCATCAATCAACACAAATAGCCTAATAAATTTATGGGACTAGATATTGATTAGTTACTTAAAAAGTTACATACAGTAAAAAGCACAGAAATTGTAAAATCATAACATTAAAACATCTATTTCGTAAAAGTTCATATTTTGAACACTTTTAAAATCCTTTAAGACTGTAAAAAGTGTTTTCTTTTTACCATTTTTAAGATTTATTTTTAATGATATTAGAGATACTGTGTGTGCCTGGTTTAGTCTCTCTGTATTTATACTGCCCTTAAAAAATTCCTCTGCCTATCTTGGACGTTCCAGTAAGACTACTTTAAAAAATAAATATATAAATAGACACCCGGTGTCTCCTGGTCTCTTCCACGTATACAACCTTCTTTTGTGATTCTTAAACCAGGTGTTTGTTAGTTATAACAAACACCTGGTTTAAGAATCACAAAAGAAGGTTGTATACGTGGAAGAGACCAGGAGACACCGGGAGATACCAGATAGATTTTATAATGGTAAGACATAGATTTCGGAACCAGGTTTTGAAGTGTAGGACATACCCAGGGGCAGACATAGACTCTGACCATAACTTGTTGGTTATGAACTGTAGGCTGAAACTGAAGAAACTACAGAAAGGTAGGAAAATAAGGAGATGGGACCTAGATAAATTGAAGGAACCTGAAGTCCTTAAGAATTTCAGAGGGAGCTTCAGGCAACAATTGACAGAAACAGGGGAAAATAAAACAGTAGAGGAGGAATGGGTAAAATTGAGAGATGAAATAGTGAAGGCAGCAGAGGACAAAATAGGTAGGAAGGCAAGACCTACAAAGAATCCTTGGATATCACAGGAGATACTAAATTTAATCGATGAAAGGAGAAAGTATAAAAATGCAGTAAATGAAACAGGCAAAAAGGAGTACAGACGACTAAGAAATGAGATTGACAGGAAGTGCAAAATGGCTAAGCAGGAATGGCTAGAAGGCAAATGCAAGGATGTAGAAGAATGTATAAATAGGGGAAAAATAGATACAGCCTACAGGAAAATAAAAGAAACATTTGGCGATAAGAAAAACAGCTCTATGATTATCAAGGACACTGATGGAAAACCAGTTCTCAGCAAAGAAGGGAAAGCTGAAAGGTGGAAAGAGTATATAGAGGGGCTCTACAAGGGAAATGAACTTCGAGACAATATTGTAGGAAGGGAAGAGGATGTAGATGATGATGAAATAGGAGATACTATACTGAGAGATGAATTTGACAGAGCACTGAAAGACCTAAGTCGAAACAAGGCCCCTGGAGTAGATGATATCCCGTCAGAGCTACTGAAGTCTCTGGGAGAACCAGCCATGACAAAATTGTTCCACATTGTGTGTAAGATGTATGAGACAGGTGAAGTACCCTCAGACTTTAAGAAAAATGTTATAATCCCCATTCCAAAGAAAGCGGGTGCAGACAGGTGTGAAAACTACAGAACCATCAGTTTAATAAGTCATGGTTGCAAAATATTAACACGAATTATATACAGAAGGATGGAAAAGCTGGTAGAAGCCGACCTCGGGGAAGATCAGTTTGGGTTCAGGAGAAATGTAGGAACACGGGAGGCAATACTCACTTTACGGCTTATCCTAGAAGATAGATTAAGGAAAGGCAAACCAACATTTCTAGCTTTTGTAGATTTGGAGAAGGCTTTTGACAATGTTGATTGGAATAAACTCTTTAAAGTTCTGAAGCAAACAGGAGTAAAATATAGGGAACGTAAGGTTATTTACAACTTGTACAAAAACCAGACAGCGGTTGTCAGAGTTGAAGGGCATGAAAGGGATGCATTGGTTGGAAAGGGAGTAAGACAGGGTTGTAGCCTTTCCCCAATGTTGTTCAATTTGTACATTGAGCAAGCTATAAAGGAAAGCAAGGAGAAATTTGGAGAAGGAACTAAAGTTCAGGGTGAAGAATTAAAAACATTGCGTTTTGCCGACGACATAGTAATTCTGTCAGATACAGCAAAGGACCTGGAAGAGCAATTGAACGGAATGGACAGTGTGCTGAAAGGTGCATATAAGATGAACATTAACAAGAGTAAAACAAGGGTAATGGAGTGCAGTGTAAGAAAATCAGGTGACGCTGAAGGAATTAGATTAGGTAACGAAACCATAAAGGAGGTAGATGAGTTTTGTTACTTGGGCAGTAAAATAACAAATGATGGTCGCAGTACAGATGATATAAAATGCAGAATGGCAATGGGTAGAAAGGCGTTTTTGAAAAAGAGAAATTTGTTAACATCGAATATTGATTTAAGCCTAAGGAAGTCCTTTCTGAAGGCATTTGTATGGAGTGTTGCCTTATATGGGAGTGAAACATGGACGATAAGCAGTGTGGACAGAAAGAGGATAGAGGCTTTTGAAATGTGGTGCTACAGAAGAATGCTGAAGATTAGGTGGGTGGATCGCGTAACTAATGAGGAGGTACTGAACCGAATTGGGGAGAAAAGAAATTTCTGGCATACCTTGACTAAAAGAAGGGATAGATTGGTAGGACACATTCTTAGACATCAAGGAATTGTGAATTTAGCGTTGGAGGGAAGTGTGTGGGGTAAAAATCGCAGAGGGAGACCAAGAGACGCGTATAGTAAGCAGATTCAAGTGGATGTGGGTTGTCGTTCTTATGAGGAGATGAAAAGGCTTGCTCAGGATAGAGTAGGGTGGAGAGCTGCATCAAACCAGTCTCTGGACTGAAGACCACAACAACAACAACAAATAGACATTTACGAATAGGCCTACATAGTTCTTCTCAGTCGACTACTTTTGGCTAGGAACTCTACTGCAATGTATCTGGTATTATTTCTGTATGCAGGGGCGTAACTATAGGGGGGGGGGGGGGATGAGTTGGATAGAACCCCCTCCAGAGCCCAAAAAGAAAAAAAGGAGAAAAAAAAAAAGAAAGAAAGAAATCGTATAACAGCAATCTGGTAAAGGTAAAGATTGGAAACTTGGGGTGTTTTACCATAAGCTTTCGCTGGATCAGAGTGAATTAGTTTCTTCAACGGGAGTGGTAGATGGTAGCCTGTCTGGAAACTGACTAAAATTTTGCTCGTCAAGCAGGTCTACCCCCCCCCCCCCCCTCCAAAGCCAAGTGCTAGTTACGCCACTGTCTGTTTACGTATACCATGCTTCTGTTTTTTTTCTGAGTGGTCCTTCGGTTGTGTGTCATTCCTACAATTGGGTATAAGCTTTTTTACTATTTTCTCAGCAGCGTCGGGTATGATTTGTCATAGTATATTACAGATATATTCGCTGATAAAAGTCGGCTGTGACACAGTGATATCTAAAGCCTTACAACCAGCCAGTGAAGGCGAGATATGAAAAACTGAGGTTCTTGCGAAAGTCGAAATGCGTAAAGCTTGATTTACATTTGGGAGAATGGAATACAAAGCGCATTTCAAAAGGCAGCATTTATACAGTCTTCAATGGTACGTAACACGATGTCAACGTCATAGTTTGTTGGGAAGAAGTTATCGCAGTAGTTAGGGGGGCCACAGCTTAATTTGCTGACATCGTAAAAAAACACGTTATTGTTGTACTATTTACTATAGTGAATTCGCGTATTTGTTTACGTGCCACATTACAAAGGCTTAACGATGTATTTGAAACTTTTCCTCTGAGTGTTCTTTCACAAAGAGGGCCAAAATCTAAAAGAAAAGAATTCAAAGAAGGGTTGGGAACAGACAAGGGAGCGATATATATCGCTCTTCCTGCAAGCGATATGTATCGAACTAGTGAATGTAGCGGCGGCGAAATTTGATTTTGTCCTGACCACCGACAATGAATACATTATTATGTATTACATTTTGCTTTCTCTCGTGAGCGTAGGATGCCATATTTCATTACTGTCAGGTACAAGTGTGTGTACAAATTTTTCATTATAAGTAGAGCTTATCAAGACCACAGAAATATCCTTATTGCGACAAAGCAATCATTGTATTGGAATGTGTGTGTGTAGTTAACTTTCATCGCGTGTGCAATAACATCAACGAAGACGAATAAGGTAAGTAACATTACGAACTCCTTGCAAATTCTTCAATGACTGTAGGTAAACAAAAATTGAAATACCTACGTCCCATACCATAAGTATTTTTTCGAATACGTTTTCCATGCTCCGACAGTCGCTCGTTCAATACGCATTATAACATTATCATCTAAAACTTTCCTGTGTATCTTATTTCCATGTTTAAATGTATAATGTGCCTCATTGATATTAGTTTACTTTATTATCTTATACGGTATGTATCTTCATCCTGTATTATGTACCCCAATGACAAACCAATATCATTATACAATGATCTATGGTGAATAAAATTCACTTTTCTTGAAAATCATCGACTGAGATTTTACTATACAAGTACAAAGAAGTAGGCTACACTTTGCATGTACGGGAGGAAACAAATTCCAGGATTTTGGTCTGGCGGGAGCTGAGCTCATAGAAACAGTATATATTTTCAAAAGAGGCGTAAAACATTGAGCTTATATCTGAAAAAAAGAAGAAAAGTAGAAAGTTTTTTTCACGCCATGGGGAGGGAGTGTCTACAGCCTAACACAGTCCCCCTCCTCCTGGATTTGCCGCTGACCTATTTATAAAGGTAAAATGGTCGGCCCTATTGAAAGGGAAAATATGACTTTTTTTATGGAGGAATGAGTTTTTCTCTTTTTTCTTCTCTTTTCTTATTTTTATTTATTTATTTATTTATTGTTTTTGTTTTTTGTTTTAGGAATGTTCAGTTGACATACTTGCTAGTGTTTCTTTATTCAGCACTTATCAAGAACATCCATTATAAATATTGTCAATCAGTACATTTTATCACTGCAGGGTCCTTGAACTTGGTACTACCACATTCTAATTTTTCGTCGTCGGAAGTATCACGTAACTTCACATGCAACATTCACTGGAAGCTCTGCAACTAACTTCAACATTCATTGTAGCCCACAGTACTCTTTCAAGTGCTCACAGATAAGCGCTACACCAAAGTGCAGTGGAGAACAACTATCACGTGACCTACTTGTGAATTTTGCACTTTGCTATATCTGTTAAATGTATTAATAAGATAGTCCGGTTAAGGTGTAACAGAGTTTTGATGACAGGCACTCGTATATGACATTGGTTTCACGCAACTCAGGCACTGGATACATAGCTACGAACTATATGCCAGTGTCTCTACTACGACACTTTTCACACACGAGCTATCATCCAATGGGATCGTATGAGTTGGACAAATGCAAAATTCGAAGCGAGTTTATTTTCCATTTATTTATTTATTCGCTTCCTTAAATCTTTGAGGTACATATATTACACCATATATGTTGGACATGCATACAACACAGTATCATAAACAGTACGGTACTTTAACACAGTTATAATTTTTACATGCTTAGCTTACAATACAATAGACACAAAACAATAATCTTGATGCAATTTTACACACTTAACATACCATGTAAACACAATACAATAAACTTGGTACAATTTGGAACTTTTAAACTCGTTGTTACATGCTTTACATACAATAAATAAAATTAATAGGATCAGCCATTCCTTCACTCTCATTTTAACAGTTCTTTTCTTATATTTACTTATTATTCGTAAGATGTTCTGAATATTTGCAACACTTAGTTTTCTAGATCCTGTTGTACTGAGTAAAAACAGTTTTCCAAAAGATATGAGGCTACAGATTTTTTTAAATATGTTAACTTTGCTTATATCTTTTAAGTGATCGGGCAACTTATTAAATAGTTGCGACCCTGAGTGGTATGCACCTTTTTTTCACAGGGTGGTATGACAATGGTGTCTGTGTACGTCACTACTAGACCTTGTATGGTGTTCATGTACTGTTTTGTTTTGAATGAATACATATTTTTAAGCATGCTCTTTTTCTCATACATGACTACCTTAAGTATATAGATACATGGCAGGGGTAGAATCCTAAGTTCTTTAAAAAGCGGTTTGCATGATTTATTACTGTTCACATTTTTCATTATTCTCACTATCTTTTTTTGCCTCCTGAAAGTTGTAATACTCTGAGGGGAATTTCCCCAAAATATGATGCCATATCTCAAATGGGAGTGTACGCGAGCAAAATAAACTTCTCTAACTGTTTCAGCACTTGTGTTGTTCCGTATGATTTTCATTGCATATGTCATATTTGATAGTCTGGTATTTAAGAAGGTGATTTGGGAATTCCATTTCAGATTTTCTTTCTGAGACAGTGTTAATCTTTTGGTTTTCCATAAACATATTTGGTTTTAACGGGTTTCTATTTTGTTGTGTGTGGAAGTGTATGGCAACTGTTTTTTGAGGATTTATCAGTAGCTTATTCCTCATAAATCACTCCGAAATATTTTGATATAGTGTGATACCAAAGTTACCAAATTTTCAGCTAGGTCCTGTATTTCAGATCATGTTCCGTAAAAGTACTATTTTATTAACGATGCAACTAAATTTCAATTCGACACAGCAATGTACTGTAGTACCAATTAGGACAGTTTACATCATTTATCACACACCAGTGTGTGCCCATCTAAACTCACGACTGATCCATTTTTATGGCCTGAAGATATGCACAATATTGTAAACAATGGGTACCTGAATGTGTAACTTGTCGGAGGTGCAAGATAGACGTCATGCCATGCCATCTCATGGCCGTATTGATACATCCACATGTACACTGCTCAAAACAATTAGGGGATCAGGTGAGACATCATACACAATATAAATATGGTAACGTATTCTATTCACATATTGGGTACAATTGTAATTTGTGTCTCATGCAGTAGATATTTTGCTGTCTCAACTCCTGAGGTTTACAAGGCGTTTACTTAGAGCGAGGCACCATGGTGCTACCATAATAGTGAAAAAGCCATTCTCGTTGCCCTCTAATATGGTTTGTGATCACCTTGGATGGCCAGTAAAGTTGCACAGTTGTATGGCATGGACAGTATGAGGTTATCAATCAGCTCTTGAGGGATATTAGGTCATTCTCTGTGGGTCCAATATGCAGCTCTGCAACCATTGTGAGAGGTGCTGGTCTGGCCAAAATGTCAAATGTTTGTAAATCTATCGGACCAAACTGCGTGGTCATCAGTCCGTAGCTTACAAACTACTTAAACCTAGGTAAACTAACCTAAGGACAAACACACGCACCCATGCCCCAGGGAGGAGTCGAACCTCCACGGCGAGCAACCGCGCGCTCCGCAGCTAGACGCTTTAGACCGCTCGGCTTCTCCACCGCGGCTGCTGGTCTGGCTGCAATGCGTCTGCCAAGTGCATCACCAAACAGTGAAAGAGAAGTATATATATTAGATTCAGCATGAATCTGTGTATTTAAGTAACGAAAAATAGCGATTATGTTGACTAAATCATGAACAGAAACAGTTGTTTTTCAGGCGCCACATTTGAGTGGGCTTGGAAATCGCTTCAGGCTTTAACATGTATCCACGAAAGGAAAAATGGTTTACGAAATTAGGTTTTCGTCTTTCGAAGGATGCGTTGCATGTAAACATAGTGAATTACCTAAAGACAAACAGGAAAACGGATCTGTTTTAAATGTCACTAGTTGGGTACATACAGTTTGGCACAAATTGGGTCCGACAATTAAGTCACTAAATACTCAGGAAAATCGATGATTGAATTTTTGGATAACTTACCGATAAAACTAATCCATGTTCGTGGTGAAAGCACTTAAGGCGGTCTTCCATTATACCCACCCAGGGCCTGATTTTTTATTTATTTATTATTTTTGTTGTTGTTGTAAATCTTTATTGAACACCATTCTAAAATACCGTCCATCAAAATGTTGTTATATGATGCTTAACACTAGAAGGACCATACCGACCCCATAAAAACTTTCGAGACAGCGGGACATTACGAAAAAAAAAAAAAAAAAAAAAAAAAAAAAAACGGGCACCCTAACGTAGTGTCTTTTCTAGGTTTATTGGATATAGCAGATAAATATAAGTTTTCGTCTGTTGGCGTTTTTTGCACTATTTGATGCATCGGTTTAGAGTACGCTACATGGTAGTGGGAAAGAGTACGCGCGTATTCTTAGCCACCCTCTGTGTTTCTAACATGCACTAACTGGAATATTCCCGTTCAATCCGCATGTCTTCACAGCATAAGACTTAACAATTTCAGAAATCAGTGAGAGAGACGAATGTCCGAAAACTGAAGACAAAAGAGCTTAACAGGACACCAATGGGAAATGTTGTTGCTGTGGATGTGCAGTCATCATATAAACACCAGGAACGTGAAACAAATGAAAAAAGATATGATGTACAGGCAGTTTTAGGCTTAGAACTATCCGAAACATATCCATATCCAAAATATGATTGATCCAGAACAAAGGAAAACGTGGCAAAGAATTCCGAGATTATGTCTGCATCTCTGTACGAAGTGCACGCATCATTAGAAAAACTGCCCAAGTCAGACAAAACCAAGAGGAGACAAAGTACAGGCACAGAGAAAAACAGGTAAGCCTAATCTGGATTTATCCATCCCATCAACTTCAGGAACAACCAGCTTCAAATACAAGTGTTGAGCTGCTCAGGGTGCGAAATACAAGCAGCTTATCGTAGAAGACTACCGGGTGCTCAAAAAGTCAGTATAATTTTGAAAACTTAATAAATCACGGAATAATGTAGATTTGTTGTTGTTGTGGTCTTCAGTCCGGAGACTGATTTGATGCAGCTATCCACAATACCCTATCCTGAGCAAGCCTCTTCATCTCCACATAAGAACGGCAACCTACATCTGTCTGAATCTGCTTACTGTATCCATATCTTGGTCTTCCTATGCGGTTTTTACCCCACACACTTCCCTCCAATGCTAAATTCACAATTCCTTGGTGTCGAAGAATGTGCCCTACCAATCTATCCCTTCTTTTAGTCAGGATATGCCAGAAATTTCTTTTTTGTCCAGTTCTGTTCAGTACCTCCTCATTAGTTACGCGATCCACCCACCTAATCTTCAGCATTCTTCTATACTACCACATTTCAAAACCCTCTATCCTCTTCCTGTTCGCACTGTTTATCGTCCATGTTTCACTCCCATACAAGGCAACACTCCACACAAATACCTTCAGAAATGACTTCCTTAGGCTTAAATCAATATTCGATGTTAACAATTTTCTCTTTTTCAAGAACGCTTTTCTACCCATTGCCATTCTGCATTTTATATCATCTGTACTGCGACCATCATTTGTTATTTTACTGCCCAAGTAACAAAACTCATCTACCTCCTTTATTGCTTCGTTACCTAATCTAATTCCTTCAGCATCACCTGATTTTCTTAGACTGCACTCCAGTACCCTAGTTTTGCTCATGTTAATGTTCATCTTAAATGCACCTTTCAGCACACTGTCCATTCCGTTCAATTGCTCTTCCAGGTCCTTTGCAACAAATAATCCTGAGCTAGTAAAGAGCATCAAAACAGATCCAGGGATTAGCGAACATCGACTTGTAGTAGCTGAATGTCGAAATGCCCAAATGCACCAAAAATAAACGAAAAATATATCTATTCAATAAAGCAGATAAAAATTCGCTTCACGCTTTCCTGAGTGATAGTCTCCAGTCTTTCAAAACTAAAAATGCGAGTGTAGATCAGTTGTGGCTTACATTCAAAGACATAGTATCAGTAGCAATCGAGAGATTTATACCAAATATACTAATAAAAGAGGGGGCTGACCCCCCATGGTACACAAAACAGGTCAGATCACTGTTGCAGAAACAAAGAAAAACCCATGCAAAATTTAAAAAGACACAGAATCCACAAGACTGGCGATCTTTTACTGAAACTCGCAACCTAGCGCGGACTTCAATGCGAGAAGCCTATAGTAGTTACCACAACGAAATCCTGTCTCGTAATCTTGCAGAAAATCCGAAGAAATTCTGGTCATATGTGAAGTACACTAGCGGCAAAACACAAACAATACCTACAATACGCGATAGCAATGGTAATACTACCGATGACAGTACTGCTAAGGCAGAATTACTAAACACAGCTTTCCGAAATTCTTTCACCAAAGAAGACGAAGTGAACACTCCAGTATTCAATCCAAGAACAGCTGGCTGCATGCGAAACTTAGAAGTAGATGTTCCTGGAGTAGTAAAACAACTTCATTCACTAAACAAAAATAAATCTTCCGGGCCATACTGTATACCAACTACATTCCTCTCAGAGTAGGCTGATGCAATAGCTCCGTACTTAGCTATAATTTACAACCGATCACTCAGCGAAAGATCCGTACCCAAAGACTGGAAAGTTGCCTAAGTTACTCCAATATTCAAGAAAGGCAATAGGAGTGATCCCCAAAATTACAGGCCTACCTCATTTACGTCGATTTGCAGTAGGATTTTGGAACATATACTTTGTTCGAATATTATGAACTAAGACCTCGTGCTTAACTCGAAGAGAAAGACCTATTAACCAGTAGTCAACACGGATTCAGAAAGTATCACTCTTGCGAAACACAGCTTGCCCTTTATTCACATGAAGTGTTAAGTGCCATCGACAAGGGATCTCAAATCGATCCATATTTTTGGATTTCAGGAAGGCTTTTGACATTGTACCCCACAAGCGGCTTCTTATGAAATCGCGTGCTTATGGAATATCTCCCCAATTGTGCGATTGGATTCACGATTTTCTATCAGAAAGAACACAGTTAGTTGTAATTGACGGTAAATCATCGAGTAAAACAGAAGTGATATCTGGCGTTCCTCAGGGAAGCGTTATAGATCCCCTACTCTTCCTCGTGTTTATAAACGATTTAGGAGACAATCTGAATAGCTCCCTTAGACTGTTCTCGGATGATGCTGTCGTTTATCGGTTAGTGAAGTCAACAGAGGATCAAAAGCAACTACAAAGCGATTTAGACAAAATTTCCGCATGGTGCGAAAATTGGCAATTGACACTAAATAAAGAAAAGTGTGAAGTAATACACATGACCACTAAAAGAAATCAGCTGAACTTCAATTACGCGATTGATCAGTCAAACCTTAAGGTCGTATATTCTACCAAATACCTAGGAGTTACAATTACGAACAACTTTGCCTGGACAGAACACATAGAAAATATTGTGGGGAAGGCGAACCAAAGGTTACGTTTCATCGACAGAACACTTCGCAGATGCACAAGCTCCACCAAAGAGACTGCCTACATCACACTTGTGCGTCCTCTCCTGGAGTACTGTTGCCCGTTGTGGTACCCTCACCAGGTGGGACTGACGGAAGACATTGAGAAGGTTCAGAGAAGGGCAGCTCGTTTTGTTTTATCACGTTACGGGGGGGAAAGCGTCACGGAAATGTTGCACGAATTAGGGTGAAAATCATTCAAACAAAGACGTTATTCATTGCGGCGTGATCTGTTTGCGAAGTTTCAATCACTAACTTTTAGTTCTGAATGTGAAAATATTTTGCTAGCACCCACCTACTTAGGGAGACATGACCATCCCAATAAAATAATAGAAATCAGATCGAAAATGTTCTTTCTTCCAGCGCGCTATTAGAGAATGGAACGGCAGAGAAAAGCTATGAAAGTGGTTAATGAACCCTCTGCCAGGCACTTGAATGTGATTTGCAGAGTATCTATGTAGATGTAGATGCTGTATCTGACAGAATTACTATGTCATCGGCAAAACGCAATGTTTTTAATTCTTCCCCCTGAACTTTAATTCCTTCACCAAATTTCTCCTTGCTTTCCTTTATAGCTTGATCATTGTACAAATTGAATAACATTGGAGAAAGGCTACAACCCTGTCTTACTCCCTTTCCAACCACTGCATCCCTTTCATGCCCTTCAACTCTGACAACCGCTGTCTGGTTTTTGTACAAGTTGTAAATAACCTTACGCTCCCTATATTTTACTCCTGCTTGCTTCATAACTTGAAAGAGTTTATTCCAATCAACATTGTCAAAAGCCTTCTCCAAATCTACAAAAGCTAGAAATGTAGGTTTGCCTTTTCTTAATCTATCTTCTAGGATAAGCCGTAAAGTGAGTATTGCCTCCCGAGTTCCTACATTTCTCCTGAACCCAAACTGATCCTCCCCGAGGTCGGCTTCTACTAGCTTTTACATCCTTCTGTAAATAATTCGTGTTAATATTTTGCAACCATGACTTATTAAACTGATGGTTCTGTAGTTTTAACACCTGACTGCCACCTGCTTTCTTTGGAATGGGTATTATAACATTTTTCTTAAAGTCTGAGGGTACTTCACCTGTCTCATACATCTTAAACACCAGGTGAAACAATTTTGTCATGGCTGGTTCTCCCAGAGACTTCAGTAGCTCTGAGAGAATACCATATACTCCAGGGGCCTTGTTCCGACTTAGGTCTTTCAGTGCTCTGTCAAATTCATTTCTCAGTATAGTATCTCCAATTTCATCCCCATCTACTTCTTCTCCCCTTTCTACAATATTGCCGCTAAGTTCATTTCCTTCATAGAGTCTCTCTATATACTCTTTCCATCTTTCAGCTTTTCCTTCTTTGCTGAGAACAGGTTTTCTGTCAGAGTCCTTGATATTCATAGATCTGGTTTTCTTATCTCCAAATGTAGGCTGTATCTATTTTCCCCCTATTTATACATTCTTCTACATCCTTGCATTTGCCTTCTAGCCACTCCTGCGTAGCCATTTTGCACTTCCTGTCAATCTCATTTCTTAGTCGTCTGTACTCCATTTTGCCTGTTTCATTTACAGCATTTTTATATTTTCTCCTTTCATAGATTAAATTTAGTATCTCCTGTGATATCCAAGGATTTTTTGTAGGTCTTGCCTTCCTACCTATTTTGTCCTCTGCTGCCTTCACTATTTCATCTCTCAATGCTACCCATTCCTCCTCTACTGTTTTATTCCCCCCCCCCCTTTCTGTCAATTGTTGCCTAAAGCTCCCTCTGAAATTCTTAAGAACTTCAGGTTCCTTCAATTTATCCAGGTCCCATCTCTTTATTTTCCTACCTTTTTGTAGTTTCTTCAGTTTCACCCTACAGTTCATAACCAACAAGTTATGTTGAGAGTCTATATCTGCCCCTGGGTATGGAGATAGAGAGGTAAAAATTGACACACATGCTCGAGATTACACAGGGGTTTATTAGAACAAAAATAAATAAATAAATAAATAAATAAATAAAATAAAATAAAAGTTCAAAAAATGTCCGACAGATGGCGCTTCTTCTGATCAGAAAAGCAATAATTAGCGTAACAAATTAAGACAAAGCAAAGATGATGTTCTTTACAGGAAATGCTCAACATGTTCACCATCATTCCTCAACAATAGCGGTAGTCGAGGAATAATGTTGTGACAGCACTGTAAAGCATGTCGGAGTTATGGTGAGGCATTGGCTTCGGATGTTGTCTTTCAGCATCCCTAGAGATGTCGGTCGATCACGATACACTTGCGACTTCAGGTAACCCCAAAGCCAATAATCGCACGGACTGAGGTCTGGGGACCTGGGAGGCCAAGCATGACGAAAGTGGCGGCTGAGCACACAATTGTCACCAAACAACGCGCGCAAGAGATCTTTCACGCGTCTAGCAATAAGGGGTGGAGCGCCATCCTGCATAAAAATCGTACTTTCCATCAGGTGTTTATCAGCCAGGATGTGGACGATGTGATTCTGTAACATATCGGCGTACCTCTCACCCGTCACGGTAGCAGTTACAAAACCAGAATCACGCAGTTCCTCGAATAAAAAAGGCCCGATAACGGTAGTTGTGGTAAATCCAACCCATACTGTGACTTTCTCGTCGTGCAATGGAGTTTCCACGACAGTTCTAGGATTTTCGGTAGCCCAAATTCTGCAGCTGTGGGCGTTGACAGACCCTCCGAGCGTGAAATGAGCTTCGTTGGTCCACAACAGGTTACTGAGCCATAAAAGTAGACCACTGTAAGAAATAAAAGCTTAATTCTGGTAGGAGGTACCCAGATAAGAATTTACTGTTATAAAGAAGCTTAATTTTGGCAGTAAAAATAGCAAAAGGTCCGTGTGAGCTGCCGGCTACCTACTGCAAGGACCTTGTTCCCTGGTACAAATTGAGAACTGACTTGGTTCAAAATTACTCTAATAACAGGAAGTTAACGATACAGTAGCCAATATACGTAGCAGCTCACACGGAATTACATACTGGCATTAGTGAACAAGTCACAACAAAGTTATTTCATAAAAGTGGCTAAGAAAACATTTATGGCGCAACGGAACTTAAACATAAAAAATTGCATCTGAGCTTGTTCTCAGCACTGGTGGAAAACAATATAAAATAAAAGGGGGAAGGTGCTCGAAAACTACAATTTACAGGCAAGTCAAAATTATACTGAACATAACTTGTTTATTCAGGTCGAACGAAAGCAAAATGGGGAACCAATTTTGTTAATAGAATTAAAAGCAACCCATATACATGTTCTAATACTGACGGTGCCCAGCATCGAATTTCATAAATTACACAGAACTTATCTCTACTGGGGGGGGGGGGGGGGGGATTTACAAACAACACTCACTCGCTCACACACACGCAATGCAACAGCGAAACTCACCAAAATCAGCGTGCTGAAGCGAGGCAGAAGGAGGCGCCACTATCGTAAGTGAAATTCAGCAAACCCGGAGGTACCACGCAACACAATATACAATAAAACTGCGAAGATGGCTCTGGCGTTTCGTGCCTGATTTGAGATGGTGCGTCAGTATACCAAAGTTAAGTTGCATCTAGATTAGACCGCAAGCAAACACGCTAACGGCAACACACGGCTCTGTTACATGATCGCACTCCACTGCAGGTGAAATGGTTAAAAATTGGATTCATTGCACAAAATCACGGCGGACTCTCAAGTTGCAACCTCAGTGTAAACTATATAGGCACTGGTTTTATGAGATGTGGCGTGGATTCAGGTGATTAGCTACAAACCCTTGAAGTCGGAGTTCGGACCACGTGGTTCCGAAAACCGATAAAAAAAAAATGTATAAATTCAATTTCCGAAAGATAAGAAAAATTAACTGGGCATGCAACCCTTAGAAATGTTTAGAATTACATAAGGAAGCGAATGAAATACAGCTTCACCCGATAGGGAGCGATTACAGAGACGGATAAAGTCCGGTCTCAAAAAAACCAGAAAAGTGAAATAATTACAAAGACGGAAAAGTGAGAATAAAAACCACGGCATGCAACTTTTAGACATACATATAATTTCATAAGCAAGGTACTGAAGGAGGTTGTACAACGCTCGGAGAGAATTACTGATAAAGACTAAGTGCATACTACAAGTTCGGAGATTATTGTTGTTATGGTCTTCAGTCCTGAGACTGGTTTGATGCAGCTCTCCATCCTACTCTATCCTGAGCTAGCCTTTTCATCTCCTCATAAGAACGGCAACCCACATCCACTTGAATCTGCTTATTATACGAATCTCTTGGTCTCCCTCTGCGATTTTTACCCCACACACTTCCCTCCAATGCTAAATTTACGATTCCTCGATGTCTAAGAATGTGTCCTACCAAGCGATCCCTTCTTTTGGTCAGGGTATGCCAAAAATTCCTTTTCTCACCAATTCTGTTAAGTACCTCTTCATTAGTTATGCGATCTACCCACCTAATCTTCAGCATTCTTCTGTAGCACCATATTTCAAAAGCCTCTATTCTCTTCCTGTCCGCACTGCTTATCGTCCATGTTTCACTCCCGTACAAGGCAACACTCCACACAAATGCCTTCAGAAAAGACTTCCTTACCCTTAAATTAATATTCGATGTTAGCAAATTTCTCTTTTTCAAAAATGCTTTTCTTCCCATTGCCATTCTGCATTTTATATCCTCTGTACTGCGACCATCGCATGTTATTTTACTACCCAAGTAACAAAACTCATCTACCACCTTCATTGTTTCGTTACCTAATCTAATTCCTTCAGCACCGCCTGATTTTCTAAGACCGCATTCCATTATTTTTGTTTTGCTCTTGTTAATGTTCATTTTATACGCTCTCTTCAACACACTGTCCATTCCATTCAACTGCTCTTCCAGGTCCTTTGCTGTCTCTGACAGAATTACAATGTCATCAGCAAAACGCAATGTTTTTATTTGTTCCCCCTGAACTTTAATCCCTATTCCAAATTTTTCCTTGCTTTCCTTCACCGCCTGCTCGATGTACAAATTGAATAATATCGGAGAAAGGCTACAACCCTGTCTTACTCCCTTCCCAACTAATGCTTCCCTTTCATGCCCTTCGAGTCTAATAACTGCCGTCTGGCTTTTGTACAAGTTATAAATAACTCTCCTTTCCCTATAATTTATCCCTGCTGACTTCAGAATTTGAAAGAGTGTATTCCAGTCAACATTGTCAAACGCTTTCTCCAAATCAACAAAAGCTAAAAATGTAGGTTTGCCTTTCCTTAATCTATCTTCTAAGATAAGACGTAAAGTGAGTATTGCCTCTCGGGTTCCTACATTCCTCCTGAATCCAAACTGATCTTCCCCGAGGTCAGATTCTACCAGCTTTTCCATTCTCCTGTAGATAATTCGTGTTAAAATTTTGCAACCATGACTTATCAAACTGATGGTTCTGTAATTTTCACACCTGTCTGCACCCGATTTCTTTGGAATGGGGATTATTACATTTTTCTTAAAGTCTGAGGGTATTTCGCCTGTCTCATACATCCTACACACCAGTTCAAATAGTTTTGTCATGGCTGGCTCTCCCAGAGACTTTAGTAGCTCTGAGGGTATGTCATCTACTCCTGGGGCCTTGTTCCGACCAAGGTCTTTCAGGGCTCTGTCAAATTCATCTCTCAGTATAGTATCTCCTATGTCATCTTGATCTACTTCCTCTTTCCTTCCTACATCATCATCTCTAAGTTCATTTCCTTTGTAGAGCTACTCGATGTACTCTTTCCATCTTTCAGCTTTCCCATGTTTGCTGAGAACTGGTTTTCCATCAGAGTCCTTGATATTCATAGAGCTGTTTTTCTTATCTCCAAATGTTTCTTTTATTTTCCTGTAGGCTGTATCTATTTTTCCCCTATTTATACATTCTTCTACAGATTTGCATTTGGCTTCTAGCCACTCCTGCTTAGCCATTTTGCACTTCCTGTCAATCTCATTTCTTAGTCGTCTGTACTCCATTTTGCCTGTTTCGTTTACTGCATTTTTATATTTTCTCCTTTCATCAATTAAATTTAGTATTTCCTGTGATATCCAAGGATTTTTTGTAGGTCTTGCCTTTCTACCTATTTTGTCCTCTGCTGCCTTCACTATTTCATCTCTCAATGCTACCCATTCCTCTTCTACTGTTTTATTTCCCCCTGTTTCTGTCAATTGTTGCCTAAATCTCCCTCTGAAATTCTCCAGAACTTCACGTTCCTTCAATTTATCTAGGTCCCATCTCCTTATTTTCCTACCTTTCTGCAGTTTTTTCAGTTTCAGCCTACAGTTCATGACTAACAAGTTATGATCAGAATCTATATCTGCCCCTGGGTATGTCTTACAGTTTATAACTTGGTTCCGGAATCTATGTTTTACCATTATAAAATCTATCTGATACCTTCCGGTGTCTCCTGGTCTCTTCCAAGTATACAACCTTCTTTTGTGATTCTTAAACCACGTGTTTGTTAAGATTAAATCATGTTCCGTGCAAAATTCTACCAGGCGGCTTCCTCTTTCATTCCTTTTGCCCAGTCCATATTCACCTACTGTTTTTCCTTCTCTTCCTTTTCCTACTACCGAATTCCAGTCTCCCATAACAATTAAGTTTTCCTCTCCCTTAACTGTCTGAATAATTTCCTTTAGCTCCTCATATATTTCTTCGATCTCCTCATCATCAGCAGAGCTAGTTGGCATATAAACCTGTACTACTGTTGTCGGTGTTGGCTTCGTATCTATCTTGACAATGATAATGCGATCACTGTGCTGCTCATAGTAGTTTACCCGCATTCCTATTTTCTTATTCATTATCAGTCCTACTCCTGTGATACCCCCAACTGATTTTGTACTTATAATCCTGTACTCACCTGACCAGAAATCCTGTTCATCCTGCCACCGAACTTCACTAATCCTCACTATATCTAACTTCAACCTATCCATTTCCCTTTTTAAATTTTCTAATTTTCCTACCCGATTAAGGGATCTAACATTCCACGCTCCGACCCGTAGAAAGCCAGTATTATCTTTCCTGATGACAACATCCTCCTGAGTAGTCCCCGCCCGGAGATCCGAATGGGGGACTATTTTACCTCCAGAATATTTTACCCAAGAGGATGCCATCATCATATTTTCATACAGTAGAGCTGCATGTCCTCGGGAAATGTAACGGCTGTAGTTTCCCCTTGCTTTCAGCCGTTCGCAGTAACTGTGTGGCAAAGCCACATTAGCTGATGTTACAAGGCCAGCTCAGTCAATCACCCAGACTGTTGCCCCTGTAACTACTGAAAAGGCTGCTGCCCCTCTTCAGGAACCACACGTTTGTCTGGCCTCTCCACAAATACCCCTCCGCTGTGGTTGCACCTACGGTACGGCTATCTGTATCGTTGAGGCACGCAAGCCACCCCACCTCTGCAATGTTTGTGGTTCATGGGGGTGGAAGTTCGGAGAAGAAACAGCAAAATTTAGGCGGGGAGAGAAGATCGCGAAATGTTAGTGGAAATCCGAAGGATACATGCATAGTTACTTTCTTGATGGGCATGGGACAAACAATTGTGAAAGCTGGAGGCTTTGTTCTAAGAACCAACCACGTGGTAACACACATATCACTCACGGAAGGAAACGATAAGAAAAATTTTACATGCACAGTACAAAAATGAACATATCGTCTGTTAGAAACGGGGCCTCACAACGTTAGAAAGAGTTTACAGAGAGTTCGTACACCGCCACATAATCACAAAAGGTTTGAATATACAAGGCTGTTATCAAACTGCAACTAGTAACACATACACCGTGTTTATCTGTTGGAAATCTCTGGATTGAAAAACTAGAACACATTTTCGCGCACGATCGGGATTAATTTTCTACCTTTTTGCAGTCTCTTAAGTTTTAATCTACACTTCATAACCAATAATGTCAGAGCCTGTATCTACCCCAGGATATATCTTGCAGTTTAAAACCTGGTTTCTAAACCTATTCCTTACCATTATAAAGTCAGTCTGGTACTTTCCAATGTCTCCTGGTCATTGGTGGACTAAGGAGGGGGAGGCGGGGGCGGAGGGGGAGGACCGCCGCGGACCTCTCATCTTGGGGGGGGGGGGTAGGGTAAAGTTAAGTGTTTGTATCTGACGGGAGGCGTACCTGAGTAATTCCGTGGAGGGGTGGTGGTCACTCTGTCCCCAGTTGTGTAGAGGTCAGCGCAACTTCCTAGAAAGCAGGAGACCCGGGTTCGAGTCCCGGCAGGGTACACATTTTCACCTTTACTCATTCGCAGCCAAGGTCATAAATTCCGTGAATACGTTGTCTCTATTAAAAAAAAAAAAAAACAAAGGGGGACATTTTTGTCTGTATGCACCTAGTACAAAATTTTCTGCAGCTGCTCTCAAAATTTTCTGCAGTCGGGAGACCGACAAAGCCACGGACAGATGGACAGAGAAAAAAAGCGATCCTATAAGGGTTATGTTTCTAACAATTGAGACCCAGAAGCTTAAAAATCGACAGTTACAGTACTTAAGTTACTCACACAGGTCAATATGGCTTAACACAATTTCGGAGAAAAAGTGCGCCGCATAGGAATAATGGTATGGATCCAAATAAAACTGAGTAACTCCGTGCAGGTGTGGTGCTCACTCCTTCAGTTAATATGTAGCTATTCATATTCACGGAATGTATAACTTAAACTGCGAATGAGTAAAGTTGAAAATGAGTACCCAGCCGGTACTCGAACCCGGATCTCCTGCTTTCTAGGCAGTTGCGCTGACTTCTAAATCACTTTTTTTTCTGTATTTTTTTTTTCTCACCAAAATAATTTTGTGTGTCCGTTCCGGCGTAGTGACTGCCACAAAGTTCGTCTTCTCAATATTAGAGTGTTTTTCCGTGCTTTTCTTTCTTCTTACTGCACTCGATTCAAATGTTCTTTCTTTCTTGGGGACATAGTGATCACCACACTTGCACGGAATTGCTCAAGCACGCCTCCCGTCAGATATAAACTCTCAACTTTACTCTGCCCACTAGAACTCAAAATTGTAGTTATTGTAAACTAATTTCCGTAAGAGCAACGCCCTAGGAGTGTCTCCGCACTGAAGAAAGAACCATTGCCCGTCAGCGGCAATTTATGAAAGTTATATATATGTGGCGTGGGCAGGGTAAAGTTGAGAGCTTGTATCTGACGGCAGGCGTACTTTAGTAATTCCGTGGAGGGGTTGTTCTCACTCTGTCCCCAGTGATGTAGAAAAATGTTCAAATGTATGTGGAGCTTATGGGACTTAACTACGGGGTCATCAGTCCCTAAACTTACAAACTACTTATGAACTACCTACAACTAAAGACGGCACAAATATCCACGCCCGAGGGGGGATTCGAACCCCCGACCGTTGTGGCCGTGCAGACCGTGACTGAAGCGGCGCAGTCCCGTCGGCCACCGCGGCCGGCAGTGATGTAGAGGTCAGCGCAACTGCGTAGAAAGCAGGAGACCCGGTTTCGAGTCCCAGCTGGGTACACATTTTCACCTTTACTCATTCGCAGCTGAGTCATACATTCCGTGAATACGTTGTCTCTATTTTTTTTTTTTTTTTTTTTTTTTTTTTTTTTTTTTTTTTTAATAGGCGACATTTTTGTTTGTATGCACCTCTCGCTCTCTCTTCTGTAAAGAAATATTTGTAAATCTTATGGGACTTAACTACGGGGTCATCAGTCGCTAAACTTACAAACTACTTAGGAACTACTTACGAACTAGGACGCCACAAATATCCATGCCCGATGGGGGATTCGAACCCCCGACCGTAGTGGCCGTGCAGACCGTGACTGAAGCGCCTCAGTCCCCTCGGCCACCGCGGCCGGCTGTATGCACCGAGTAGAAAATTTTCTACAGCTGCTCTCAAAATTTTCTGCAGTCGGGGGACCGACAAAGACACGGATAGACGGACAGAGAAAAAAAGCGATCCTATAAGGGTTACGTTTCTAACAATTGAGACCCAGAAGCTTAAAAATCGACAGTTACAGTACTTAACGCTACTCACACAGGTCAATATGGCTTAACACAATTTCGGAGAAAAAGTGCGCCGCACAGGAATAATGGAATGGATCCAAATAAAATCTTCCAAGTTGGAGAGTGTTGTCGCGGGCGGAAATCTCCTTGAGAGCACTTAGGAAATGAAAGTTAGAGGCGGCGGTGTTTCTCTAGGCGCGAATTAAACGGCCGCCAAGGCAAATACGGGCCTCTCCGGCGGCTCCCTATACGGTATTTATTTTTGGAGCGCGTCTCTGTTTGTTGACTCAATAGCGGCGACGCCGCGGCCTAATCCGCGATGTCTGCGCGCGCCGGATAATCCCCACCGCCGCCTGATGACATTTCCATGTCGCCCGGGATTACCGCTCGCCGCTCACCGCTCACAGGCGGATCTCCGGCGCGCCGTCGATCGCCGCCTCGCCTTCTCTCTTCCTCCTCCTCCTCCCCCTCCTCCTCTTCTTTTTCTTCTTCCTCCTCCTTATCCTCCTCTTCCTTCCTCAGTCGTCCGGTACTCGAAGCCCCTCCTCCCCCCCCCCCCCCCCGGGGGGTCTCAGGCGAGACACTCGCTAAGCCCACCCGCTCGGTGGCACCGGCCACTCGGTAATATTGCGATTGAGGATTTGCGCTCCGCGGTGAGGTTACCGGGAGGAGGCCGAGGCGGCAAGGTGCGCCCGGATTCGTCGAGGTATTAGCGTTGTAATTCTCCTACGGGAGTCGCAGCCACCAGCTTCCCTGCGGCGGCGCTGTCTGTTCCTGGGGCATCATCTGCGTCTACAGTCGAGATCCCTTTGTATCACTACACAAAGGACGTCCTATTAAATATTGACGACCCCTAATAACTTGTTGTCCAGAACGAAATTAATAAAAAAGAAAAAAAAAAATCGCACTGTCGTGTTTTACAGCCCACTTTACATTTGTAGTTTTATACGTTTTTGCAAACATTTTTGGACCAAAATAATAATCTAAATAATAATTAAATAATTAATAAGAGTGTCTGACACTAAATAAAGAAAAGTGTGAAGTAATACACACGACCACTAAAAGAAATCCGCTGAACTTTAATTACGCGATAAATCAGTCAAACCTTAAGGTCGTAGATTCTACCAAATACCTAGGAGCTACAATTACAAACAACTTTGACTGGAGAGAACACATAGAAAATATTGTGGGGAAGGCGAACCAAAGGTTACGCTTCATCGGCAGAACGCTTCGAAGATGCACCAGCTCCACCAAAGAGACTGCCTACATCACACTTGTGCGTCCTCTCCTGGAGTACTGTTGCCCCTTGTGGGACCCTCACCAGGTGGGACTGACGAAAGACATTGAAAAGGTTCAGAGAAAGGCAGCTCGTTTTGTTTTATCACGTTACGGGGGGGGGGGGGGGGAGCGTCACGGAAATGTTGCAAGAATTGGGGTGGAAATCATTAAAAGAAAGACGTTATTCATTGCGGCGTGATCTGTTTGCGACGTTTCAATCGCCGGCTTTTAGTTCTGAATGTGAAAATATTTTGCTGGCACCCACCTACTTAGGGAGACATGACCATCCCAATAAAATAAGAGAAATCAGATCGAAAATGGAACGATTTAGGTGCTCTTTCTTCCCGCGCGCTATTAGAGAATGGAACGCTAGAGAAATGTTATGAAAGTGGTTAATGAACCCTCTGCCAGGCACTTGAATGTGATTTGCAGAGTATCTATGTAGATGTAGATGTAGAAACCCTTTTAGGGAAAAAGTAGGTAGTGGGAGGTTTCGAACCACCTACCTTTCGCGTCACAGTCCAGCATCTTACCCACTACGCTACGGCTATTTTTATTTATTTATTTTTTTTTTTTTTCAGTTCGGTATATGAAAAGGGACAGTTTGCTTAAGTGTTTCTACTTTGTCATATCAGCTGGTTGAAGGTTACCCAAGCTGGTGGATAGTAAAAAGTAATTGCTTGCAAGTACTGTAGTATTCTGCAGTCCCCATAATTTCATGGTAATATCTTTCTATGTGGTACTAAGATGGACTAAGTTGGTCTCCCATTCCTTAGTGTGAAATCACTTTTCTCCCGTTATTTTGTTCTTGCCAATATTGTATTCTTCATCCGCTCTCGACTATGCAGTAGTCATCCATAAATTGATATCCAGAACACGCAATCAATTCATTTCAACTTATTTAGAATGGAAGGCTCATTGCAGTTTAGTGGCTGATGTAGATGGACGATACTGATGGTGTCTCTCCAACAACCTTTTTTCCCATTCCTTGAAGAGATTTTCCTTTGTTTCCTTGGACAACGTTATGTCTGGTGAGTGAACCAACTGGGAAACTATTTCCTCCAGATCAATTTTTGGAATGTTTTGCATTCGGTCTCCACCAAATTTAATGAAACCCCCCTCAAGAGACAAAGGTTCCGATTCTGTCTTCCACAGCTTTCTCAGGTCCTCCATGTTCTTCTTATGTCTCTTGTCATATCTCAAGGTGTTTTCATAGACCTTCTTCATTTCATCCAATATTGAAGTTTCATATAATGGCATTACGAATTCCTTTGCTTCTTCATTACTGGTACCTCTTTTACAAACAGTATCAGTCTCTGACATCTTACTGCAACAGCTCAGTAGGCCTAGGCCAACTCTTTTTGATAACGAATAACGACAGTTTACACGACAATGTCACAATTCGCACATACTGTCAAAACACGAGTGCTTTAATCTCATACTGTTGATGGCTGTTGTTAACTGATGTTAATATGGCATTTGTAGGCATTAGATTATCATTTACGAAGAACGATGTGTTTTTGTTAATTCCTCAGTGTGCCGTTGCTTTGAAATGAGCACGTGTAAGTTACAACAAGAAAATCGTCAAATACGCGAGGAATGTCACGTGACACCTCCGAACTGCTGGTTTTCGTTAATTCAATGGAGGGTGTCAAATCTCCGTTATTTTTGCAAATGTGTCTCAAACGATACGAGATTTGAAAAAAACATAAGGGAGCTAAGTTGTAGAGAATTTTTTCCTCTACCAATTAGGTTATTCAATTTTCGTGTCAGATGAACGGTTCGTTTGCAGTTATAATTATATTGCAAATGGCTTTTTTATTTATTTATTTATTTGTTTTACTACCGTATTTTTTGTCCGAAAAATTTGAAAAAGGGGGGTTCTGGTCTCTGGCGGCCTACAATCATGTCTGTAAAATTTGGTGCTGACCGGTTGAACGGTTCGTCTTAAAAACAGGGAACACTTTACGGACAGACAGACAGACATACATCCCAAAATCGCCATTATTTTTGCAAATATCTCTGAAACGCTACGTTTGCCTAGCTGGACGGCTGCGGCCGTGACCCTGGCGTCTCGCGTCGACGCGATTTACGAGGAGTGTTCCGTAACATGTACGGGGCAGCTTAAGTTTGGCAGAGTCGGGGACAGAGCACTACGACTGCAAAGGTGGATACCGGACGCCGGGCCTGCCTTCTACGTGCTGTGCGGCGCCTGTTCCACTGACAAGGGGAACGCAAAGTATGGTACCAACGGATTTTAATGGGTCGCAGTTATGTTGTGAGAGATTTCAACCAGACCATCAAGCTAAAAGGATTTATTCCAATGGGCCTTGATTTCTAAGAAAATCGAAATCAAATTCGCAGCAAATTATCACGCGTAACGTCTCTACTTATACATGGCGGTTACCGCTCAGCGAGACAGCGTGGTGTAAGCGGAGCCGGGCGCCATGGCTCAGCGCGCCCGGTCAGAGGGCTGAACGTCCTCTGTAACAAAAAAGCTGAGCCAAATGATCAACGAACGACCAAGTACGACCAATAAAAACGACCGCAGATCATAGATCTACGTGAAGAAAAAAAAATAATAAAATAAAAACACACATCGGCAAGGTGCTATGCTGCCATGCAGGAGACCTGGGTTCGATATCTAGTGAAAGAACAATTTTTAAAAATTGTAATTGCTACTTTCTATATTTAAAAAAATAATTAAGCAAAGAAAAAGATATAAAGAAAGATTCCAATGGCGAAGCAAACATTCGACGTATTTTAAGGCGTTAGTGAGTTCACCTTTTGACTGCTCATCACACACATCCAATTCCGAAGAGGTTTCGTGTGATGGGCCTGCTTCTATCATAGCGCATTTGTTCTCCACGTTGCACTAGGGCTGGGCAAATGATACTCGCGTTCGAACACGTTCGGGATACCCCGATACAGCAGAGAACTCGATGCAGTATCGAACTGTTCGAACACTCAGATAATAAATGACCGGCGCTGCTTATCTGTCAACGATACTCGGGAAATTTTGAAGTTAGCGGGCTATCGCTTTGGTCAGAACTAATTTCGTAGGAAGTACAAGTACATGTAAAATAAAAAAATGTCAACAGTATGAAAAACTGTATATTTTGTTTAAAACAGTGCATACCTGACATGTCTGGTGTCACTGCAAGATATGATCCATTGATAAACAAAATATCTGCTACTAGAACAGAACTACTGCACCTCATTACTGACGACTAACATTCAAAGGAAAAAAAAAGAATGTGAATCCTTCATAAGTAGAAATTACATTTAATGTGATTATAAGAGATAGGTTGCAAATGACCATTCCATTCCCTGTTACTACGGTACAGTAACAGATCAAAATGTCACCATCTTTTAATCGGCTTGAAAACAAGATTAAATGGGATGAAATAGGGAAAAACATTAGAAATTTAATATCCAGTAACGGAAATAAGCCATATCAAATGAACTGTAATTGCAACTTAGGAATAGACGGTGCACGAACTGCTCTGTACGTAGTATCAACAGCAGTCGCTAGATGGCAGCACTATAATTTTAATCGCAATTGCTATCGTTTACTTATAGCCTATATTCGCTACTGTTTTTACTTATGACCTGCACCCTAGAAGATACTATAGTCGGAATTTTACACTTATTAATTCCCATAGTATATGACACCCTATCTTCGTTATAAATCGTATACTGCACAGCACAGAAAAGATTTATGAATATCATCGTTGTAAATCGTAGAGACAGGACCTCCTGACATCGCTAGATAGCGTCGTGATTGGAAGTTCGAATATTTCCCGAGATTTCCCGAACCGTGACGTAAATTGTTCGAACAGTTCGTGTCATGTTCGAACCCAGCTCTACGTTGCACTACTTGCCGCACGCATGAACGACACGCTACGAATGACTAACCGACTGGCCGTAGCATAATAGTCCACTGGGACGCGTCACGTGAGTACACACATCATAGGAGGAGATAAAAACAGCACGGTCAGTTGCCCAAATATTATGTATTAACAAAAGACTGTTTACTGATTTTGAAATACGCTTCAATCGCCTTAAAAGTGTGCTTCGAAAAAACAAAATGAATAAAATAATCGTCGCGCAATACATAGCATATTGAGCGAATGTTACATGTTTTTAGCCTGACGCTTTACTACAAACATGTACGTAATGGTTATAAAAATACATAATTACGCACAATCATCGGACAGGTGTGAAAAGTAATTGACCCATGTCGGACTTGAACCCAAGTCGCCTGCATGGCAGTCTCGCACGTTGTCGATTACGCCACGCTGTCTCGCTGAGCGGTAACCGCCAAGTATAAGTAGACACGTTACACGTGGTAATTTGCTACGAATTTGATTTCGATTTCCTTAGAAATCAAGGCCCATTGGAACAATTCCTTTTAGCTTGATGGTCTGGAGGAATTCCCTCACAACATACATACGACCCATCAGATTCCGTTGGTACCATACTTGGTGTTCCCCTTGTGAGTGTTTGTTGGCCGGCCGCGGTGGCCGAGGGGACTGAGGCGCTTCAGTCACGGTCTGCACGGCCACTACGGTCGGGGGTTCGAATCCCCCCTCGGGCATGGATATTTGTGCCGTCCTTAGGATTAGCTAGTTCATAAGTAGTTTGTAAGTTTAGGGACTGATGATCCCGTAGTTAAGTCCCAAAAACTTAACAAACATTTGAACATTTGAGTGTTTGTTGTGCTGGCCGCTGTGTGATGTGACCTGTTTCCACGGCGCCTGGTCCCTCCTGCCTCTCTCGCCTGCCGCTGTTCAAAAATGTTCAAATGTTTGTATAGCTTATGGAACTTAACTACGGAGTTATCAGTCCCTAAACTTACAAACTACTTATCAACTAGCTACAACTACGGACGGCACAAATATCCATGCCCGAGGGGGGATTCGAACCCCCCCCCTGCCGCTGTTCTTGCGTCCGTCTGCAACATCTATTCCAGCCACATATGAACAGTGTAATTGATGTGAACACGACTTCGTTCTGTGCCTGGTGTGAAGTGTGTTATCGTGGGATTACGAACTACTTCTCATACTTAAGCGATCTTGTGCTACACTTAGTTAATTTTCCGGCGTCCACTGTTGCCTGTCCACTCTATACACGAAGTGCAATGCCTTAGTTCGTTACTCTAAAGCCACACTTCACTCCATTAATGTACAGTCTGTTGTCAGTGCTTCATGTTTGTTAAAATGTGTCAACCAGGCCTATCTTTGAACTGTCCTACTTTTGATTAGCAGTTTGTGCCTTTCTGGCGGGTGTTATAGGTTTTCTGTGTCCAGTCTGTGTACACTGTGTGTGTGTGTGTGTGTGTGTGTATTTTGATACTGTGCAGTAAATATTTCCGTCGCTCTGCCTACCCCACGTGCGTGTGTATTTTGGGCAGTTTTCCTTTTATTCGAAAGGTCCCTCCTTTCCGAGGTGGTGTTCTCACGCAGGGATAAGGGCAAGCACCTTGTTTAGCCAAATTCCTCTCCTGTCACTCTTCCTGGGTTGCAGTGGCCTGACTTGAGTGTATCTTGCCCCATACCTGTGGTAAACTTGACTGTGTATACTTTAACCTTATTGGTGTTTATTTTTCTTTTACTATTTCATGAGCAATTCATACTTATCAAACCAAACTTTGCTCATTTCTCGGACTTCAAAAAAAAAAAAAAAAAAAAAAAAAAAAAAAAAAAAAAAAAAAGTTCAAATGTTTGTTAAGCTTATGGGACTTAACTACAAACTACTTATCAAACTTACAAACTAGTTATCAACTACATTACACTAAAGACGGCACAAATATCCATGCCCGAGGGGGTATTCGAACCCCCGACCGTAGTGGCCGTGCAGACCGTGACTGAAGCGCCTCAGTTCCCTCGGCCACCGCGGCCGGCTCACGGCCTTCAGCCATTTCAATTTATGTAAAGTAATGTCTGTAGTAATAGTGTTCTGTTTTATTTATTGTTAACCTTTCGTACTTTGCTTAGGCTCTTCAAGCCTTTCGTTACTAAGCATTAATTGTTGCTTACTGTTTGATTTGCTCAACAAAATGTTTGATCAGCGAGATGTTCAAGACATTTTATTAATCTGTATTAGTTGTGGGTCCTTAAGACCAAATTACTTTGCTCAAAGTTTTTTTTTTTTTTTTTTAAAAAGGGGGAAATAGTCTTTTTTTTAATTTCTTGTGTCATGTATCAGTTTTAAGTTATTATTATGAAAGATGTGATTCTTCAGTTTCTCCCGGCGTATTTGATGATCAAAATATCCACGGGTGTACTGCCGGTCTATAGTGTCCAACGGGCACAATATTTCGACGATCATACATGTCGCCATCATCAGGTGAACTGACGGGGCGCGGACCGCGGAGGGGTCGTTCCGCGGGCCGAGGGTATTTAAATGGCCCGCTACCGGGCTAGAACCCAGTGCCTTCGAGCAGCCTTAGCGTGCGGATCTCCGTGCCGGCGCGTTTCCAGGAGCTCAGTCCGTCAGTTCACCTGATGATGGCGACATGTATGATCGCCGAAATATTGTGCCCGTTGGACACTATAGACCGGCAGTACACCCGTGGATATTTTGATCATTATGAAAGATCTTTATTAATACTGTGTGTTCATTTTGACAACAATCTGTTATAAATTGTTATTTGAAGCTCTGCCCTTTATTTAAACCTCTACCAGATATACCACTGTATCAATCAGTTTAATAAATTTAATAATTTGCTTTAGTTAATTTGCAGCTAATAATTATTTAATAATTAGAAGTATGATAAATGTTATATACACTAAGGTGATCGAAAGTATCGGGACGCCCCCCCCTCCGCAAAACATAAGTTTTTCATAATGAAATCTTTCACTCTGCAGCGGAGTGTACGCTGATATGAAACTTCCTGGCAGATTAAAATTGTGTGCCGGAACCGGGACTCGAACCTGGGACTTTCGCCTTTCGCGGGCAAGCGCTCTACCGACTGAGCTATCCCGACAGTAGTGCTAGTCTTGCATGTTTCGCAGGAGATTGAAGTTTGGAAAGTAGGAGGCGAGGTACTGGCGGAAGTAAAGTTGTGAGGCGGCATCGCGAGTTGTGTCGGGATAGCTCAGTCGGTAGAGCGCTTGCCCGCGAAAGGCAAAGGTCCCAGGTTCGAGTCCCGGTTCCGGCACACAATTTCAATTTGCCAGGAAGTTTCATAAGTTTTTCATATTAGATGCATTGTGCTGCCACCTATTGCCAGGTAGAGGTGGTGCAAGAAGTCGTGGCCCCTGCCAGTCACTGCGTCCCTGCCTTCTTAACTTGGGTACTGGGAAAGTCCATTAGTTTGATTTGCAGGGGCGGCCGCCTCAGTTGCTTGTTGCCGGCTTAACAGACGAAGTGTACGACCCAGCAGGCAACGTGCAACTGAGCTGGCCGCTCCCCAGACACAAAGGAATGGACTCGCCTTGCGTACAACTCCAGAATACGTTTCTGCGCATGGGCCACGACTTCTTGCGCGAGCTCTACTCCATACCAGCGACCTCAAATCGACATTGTGAGAGTAATGTGTGGCGCACCGCAGAACTACGTATTTCGAACGTGGTCAGGTGATTGCCTCTGACTTGTGTCAGATTTCTGTATGCGAGATTTACAAACTCCTAAACACTCCTAGGTCTACTGATTCAGATGTGATAGTAAAGTGGAAACGTGAAGGGTCACATACAGCATGAACGTGTACAGGCACTGCCTTCGTGATATCAAGGCCGTAGGATAGCCAAGATGAGGTCATGCATTGAGGTGGAATTGAAGCACCTGATTGGGAGGCCAACGTTTGGAATAATTTCAAAATCCATTTCATATGCCTACCTACCAATCAGATGCCTCAATCTCGCCTCAATGCATGACGTCATCATGGCAATGCTACGGCCTTGACATCACGAGGCAGTGGTACAGGCCGACCTCGTCTGTTGGCTGACAGCGACCGCTGACAGTTGAAGAGCGTCATACAGTGTGATACCAAGCAGTATCGGATAAGGAAAGAAACCTAACTTTTTTTTCCATCGTTTATTACTTTCATTGGTCAGTATTTACAGGTTTTACAGTTATTAATACATAACTTCTGTTACAGTAATAGCAAACAATAACTAAGTTAATGCTTTTTTCGTTCACATTTCACAAGAGGAAGAAACTATAACAAATAAATACAATAAGCCAGAAGAGTTTGCCCTTGAAGAGGGGCTTATACAGAATAATATTTCTTTAAATATATAACAATAATCATTTGCCCCACTAAGAGTGGGCCAGCAAGGAAATACAATTAGTTAAGAACAGCAATAAATCACGTAGAACATTTTTTAAGATTCCACAACAAAACAGCAACCATAAAATATACACCCCAAGGAAAACACACTTGCAAGCAGCAATAAATATGCTTTGGAAAAGTAAGGAGGGAGAGAAGAATAGGAAAGACGGCACCTCTTCAACACAAACACTTAACTGAAGAAACGTCAAGTAGCCAGGAGGGGCAGACCAAGACTTCAAGGGATACTGTCCTCCACAGAATACACCAGAAGCAATCTGCAGCATCAACCAGAACAAATGAATAGGGTGGCAACACAATTCAAAGATGCAAATCCATAAAGCTGAATAATAATAGTCCTTTAAAAAAGATAAACAGTACAACCCATCCCTGTAAAACTCTTAATAGTACGTCGCGCGGGGGTATCCGAGCGGTTTTGAGCGCCACGTTACGAATCGCGCGGCCTCCCGCGTCGGAGGTTCGACTCCTCCCTCGGGCATGGATGTGTGTGTTGTCCTTAGGTTAGTGTATCTCAGTTTAAGTAGTTTGTAAGTCTAGGGACTCATGACCAATGTAGTTTGGTCCTATAGTATTACTAACATTTAAACATTTCTTAAGAGTACGAGTAAGTTGAGTTTAAACTTTACTAAAATTAGACATGTCTCACTTAAACAGTACATTTATCGGACGCAACTCAATAAGGCAGAAAGTTCTACTGTAGTGGATCAGTACAAACATCTACACATAAACTAATAAATACATGAGAATTGTGAACTACTACTCTGGGCCTAAAATCTAGGTGAACAGATATAAGTAGCCAAGAGTGAAATATGCCACAGTTTACATAAAACAATTATAGTATAAAACACAACGGCCGAACATAACTCGGCCAAGATAGATTAGGAACACTGTTGACCGTAAACGTTATAACACAATTACTGACCACTGACCACTGACCAATACTATACAAGCAACCTCTAGTTAATTAAGCTATCGATTGGTTTTCAGGCTTTTCGTTTCTTCATCGTTAACAGGGGGTATTCACTGTAAAAAAGTATGTTCAAATCAGAACTGATGATAACAAGGACTAAAGTAATTTTCGTGAAAAATGAATTTCACTTTTCGTAGGCAAATGCGGAAACTCTGTGAGGAGTCAAGGTTTTCTGACTTCCTTCCATGACAATATCCTGCAAAGAATCACATTCTACTAGTCATTCCGATTCATTTGAACCTTCATACGTCATACTTGTATTGGTCATGAGTGTAATGAGTAATTACACATGCATTTGTAATTGAATTTAATGTTTAATGAGAGGATTCCACACGCAGACAAGAGACACTTCACGGCGTAGCCGGAGCGAGGCAATGACGGTGAGTGAGCAGGTGGAAAGAGAGGACCCGTGGCGAACACACGCAAATGTGACGCCTTTTAAACAGCAGGCGAGCCGCGTCTAAAGAGCTTTTAGGCGGACAAAGGAGTGAAAGGAAGGAGGGGGAGGTTGGCGCCGCATAACTTTATGAGAGCGACGCATTTTAGAGCAAAACAAAAACTTTACAGAACGGCCTATACTGTATGTAACACGCACTGTTATTGTCGAATGCTGGCGAAAGGCGTGTTGTTACGATGACGCTGATTGGCTGCTGAGGACAGATACCTGGTTGGAGAGATTTGGTAGCTTCTGCCGAAGTAAATTGTCGACGGACACTTAGGCGTCTTTTCCCGCCTTGTGTAGGCGAAGGGAACACGTGCCCTGTGAATTTGAAAGCGACTTGCTGTGGTTACGCCTGATTGCATGTACAGCAGAGTTTGCGGTACCAAGTGTTGCATGAGTAACATGTAACTACGGTATGATCACAGAGCAGTGGACATTTTGCCAGTTCATAATTGTGATATTTAACGTCTGCGGACGATTTTTAGTGGCATTTTCTGGTGGGCTAATTTACTGAATTAGTGTACCCAGCCAATATTAGTTTGACTAGGGGAAAATAGCGAGTCTTGGCTTCACCAAGTGCAATGAGAAGTTTTTGGCTGATTTATCCCAGCCATCGATTTAATCAGCTAGATTTCTACATGTTTCGGAGACGCAGCCGCTGTCAGCATCGACACAGCAGACGGTATTTGTGCGCATATGCAACGAGAGCGAATGACGATATTTGAGTAATTTAGGCTCCGTGCAATGCCACAGACATCACTACAATATTATTCCTGACATTACGGCGACATCCTCTCGTCCGGTATTTCAGCTTATTAACGAAAGAGTTATGCTTAATTGCGCAACACCTCAGGCATTCTTAAAAATATATTTCAGTGATATTGTTTATGGCAGAACCTTATCTTGATTTATTCCTTCTGATAACTTATTAAAGTTATTTGATAATATTAAATAATTCTATTTGCATTTCAAGTTTAATTGTTTTAAATAATAAATTACGTTTTTACCTCTCAGTAATTAGTTAATTGCCGGCCGCGGTGGCCGAGGGGACTGAGGCGCTCCAGTCACCGTCTGCAAGGCCACTACGGTCGTGGGTTCGAATCCCCCCTCGGGCATGGATATTTGTGCCGCCCTTAGGATTAGCTAGTTCATAAGTAGTTTTTAAGTTTAGGGACTGATGATCCCGTAGTTAAGTCCCATAAGCTATACACACATTTTTGAATTAGTTAATATTTACTTACTGAGAAACTGCCAATATCACATTCCTGTACCCGGCGAGGTCACTTAGCAGTAATTATTCATATCTTTCAACTTACAGGAATGGTAGTTCGGATCTTTTAGAGTATGGTTGAGGACCACTTATCTGTCTTGAACTGAAATGAGCATTACTTTCTGATGTCTAAGTCTATGAGTCACCTCAGATTTGTTCCACCTGCAGAGCCAAACGTTTGAGTGTACAAAAATATTACAGATCCGTCCTTGCGCGAATTACAAGATGGAATAAGTCGCCTGTCCAATTGAAGAGACGAAACGTGATGAGCAGAGCTTTAGATAATGGCGACCCTGCCAGGATAGATATAAGATAGCTGCCAGAATAGTTTGGTAAGGGTCGAGTGTTGTCCTGTTAGAAAATATCGTTGTTTGAATTTTTGACTTGTTGATGGTTCAATTGTGTAGACAGAGTCGGAGCAGCATATATGTAAGAGGTGTCAGATTAGGTAGTGTGTTGTCTAGCTGGAAGATATATAGTTAATTTTTGTATAATTGAGTGATTTGTGTATAGTAATAAGTTTTTCTTTTTGCTGGTGCACAGGTACAAGTTTACGCAGCAATTCATCATTGATTTTGGTTCATCCAAATGGTGAGTGGGTTGTAAGTTTTGTTGCTAGTTGGTGGTTTGTGGAATTGACTGTGGAGGTGACGATCATATGTTGACTAGATTGCAGGCACAGAAATTACGTGAGTCTCAGGCAGAGGTAAACAAGATGGCAGACAACAACAACGAAGAAGGTACTATGTCACCATCTTCCACACATAGGGATAGAAGATTTTGTTTCAACAGGTGAAGATAGGTTGGACGTGAATACAGAGATCCCGGAGAATATGGATAATAGGATGGCGTTTTCCGAGTCGGATATCGACACTTGTAAGATAGACATTGAAAGAGGGAAACGAGATGGTGAATATGATGCACAGTGGTTGTATTCAAGTACAGAATACGCATCTATGGTAACCAGAAAGCAGAGGGCAAAAGATGACGACACACTTGAAGGTGATACAGAAAACACCCAACTGCAATATGCAGAACCAATTACGTATAGTGCAAATGGCAGAAAGAACCAACAGGTTCAGACAGCGGAGTTGCAAGTACCACTTCATGGTTCTGCGACATAGGCAACTGGTCCTGTACACCACATAAATTTTTTACAGCCAAACATGCAATTACAGTCAGAAGAATTATTTATACCAAATTATGGCACGGTATTAGACGCAACTGCTACAGTACATAAAGCAAATGTAGGCAGACAAGGTCAAACGCAGAAAACTAATTTGCAGACGCCAGTGTGTAGCTCCGTGAGTTCCACAACTGGTACATTCAGTAACAGTAGATCGCAAACACAAGGGGTGACAGAAAGTAACGCTGTGCCGACAGATGTGACAAAGATATTACAGTTGTTAATGTAGCAAATTAAAAACACTGAAAGGGTAGAGCGAAATATCACGTCAGGTTTTAAAATACAAAATGAACAAATAGAGACACAAAATCAAGTGTTGAGCAGAGAAATAAAAACACAAAACAGTGAACTTAGAATGCAAATGAGCAGAGAAATAAAAACACAAACCAGTGAATTTAGAATGCAAATGGAAAGTGGTATAGCTAAGATTAACCAACAAATTACAAAAATCAATAATGACGCAAAGAAATCACGCGACGTTATTGAGACGTTAATGCGAGGTCACAAAGAATTGCGTACCGATGTTGACACAGTTCAATCGGACGTAATTAAAGTAAATCAGAAGATAGACAAAATTACAAAGAAGGCTACACCTACGGCACAACAGATCTGTTGAGAACAAAGTACGAAAAAGAACGTCGCGAGCCGGCCGCGGTGACCGCGGGGACTGAGGCGCTTCAGTCATGGTCTGCACGGCCACTACGGTCGGGGGTTCGAATCCCCCCTCGGGCATGGATATTTGTGCCGTCCTAGTTCGTAAGTAGTTCATAAGTAGTTTGTAAGTTTAGGGACTGATGACCCCGTAGTTAAGTCCCTTAAGCTTAACAAACATTTGAACATTTTTTTTGAACGTCGCGAATGTCGCGTTGAAAAAATACGATAAGCGCATTACAAAAATGGAGACGAAAACTAAGGATCAGTTAAAAAATTACGAACAGAGTTGATACAGACAATTAAAGGAAAGATAGAGACTGATAGTGCTAGTACTGATTCAACCGATTCGTCTAACATTGAAGTTACGCAGACAGTTGATACTCCAGATAAAATTTTCGGAGGGCAAACTCAAGTAATAAATACTCATGTGGAGACATTTCATAGTCAAAGAACTACACAGCCGATGCAAACTGTACATTTAATGCTGAAACAGGGGCATCAGACAGAACTCAGAGAGACGGTTGCACAACCAATTTCAGTCTCGCATCAAATGAGAGAACCAGTAATACAAGCGACAAACTGTCAAAGCGAAATTTTTTCGAGGCCACAACAGACACGAGAACACAAGTAACGGAACAAAATTTTTCTGTGCCTATGCAACATATTAATACAGTGGTAGGCCAGGAAATAAATGAGGCACAGCCACGGATTAGTGTACCGAATGCACAGCAAGACAGAGCCATGTTTGCGAGAAAGTACGGATTTGTGGAGCAGCCACAGTTCGGAATGATGACGCGATATGACACGGATCATTTTCTCACGGTACGTAAATTCCAACACTACCGCTAAGAAGGAAATTCATTACATGCGAGGACATTTATTGATCAGTTTAAAGTAGGTATACCTGAACATTGGAGCTTGGCACATAAATTAGATTTTATTTGCGCACACATGTCAGGAGCGGTTGCAGAAATTATGCAAAAGTTTGCAGATACTTGCAAGTCGTACCAGGAGTTTCGGACGGCATTTTGTCGAGATACTGGTCGACAGAGGCACAGAATCATATCAAGTACGAATTGTTACAAAACGTACAGTACGAAAACTCAGGGGAGAAGACTCCAGTGAAGTTTTTCGAGAACCTGGACAAGAAAAATCAATGTTTAAATACACCGTCCAGTAATGGAGAACTTATACGTATGTACCAGCAATCTTTGGTTGTACGAGGTGCATATAGTATTCAAGCATTCAAGGGCATACTTAGAGAGCTAGAGTTCACTTTCTCAGAGGATGAAGCCAGGAAAAAACGCAATACGTGAGATAACAACAGTGACAGATCTAGCAATGAATCGCTGAATGGCAGTAACCAGAAAAATTTCAAACCTAATAGTAATAACAATCAAAATATTTTTTTCCGGAAATAATAATAACTTTGTCCCACGAAACATGAATTACGGTTCACGAAACAACGCAGGTAATTTTTGCAGCCACAAAAAAAAAGGGCCGGTAATTATTAGTAGAATAGCGCATCAAAATGCAGTGGAATTAATAAATCCGAAGAATGGGAAGTCATTGGGACATCACCATGTGAGCCACTTAAAAAGCAAGTGATTTGTAAAAAGTAAATGTAATATGTTCAATTTTTGCTGTAAGAGATAGACGTGGGAAGCAACAGACTAATCATTTTAAATAAGATGTGAATAATCAACAATGATGACACAAGCTAAATAATTTACTGAAATAAAAAACACAAACAATGGTTGACAAACTAACTTGGTATATGCAATATACACTAATACATACACTTATGTAAAAGAGCACTTTCAAGAAGCTTACGTAGGATAAGCATAATAATTATGCTAAAGATTGGAGTTTTGGGGGATTTTCAGTATTTAAACATATTATTATTGTAAAGCTAACTCTCACCTTTCATTTTTCCTTGTTGTAAAGACTTTTTTATTTATTTAATTTATTGTTAAGTTCATAAATCTAAAAAAGTAATAAAAATAAATAAAAACTTTGTAAAACTCAAGATTTAATAGTTTGGGGTACCCATCCAAGACATCGAGATAGGTCGGCGGAGAGGGTATGGAGGTGTGTTGAGTCGGATTTTGGTTGATGAACGACGAGAATAGCTAACACATAGAGCACGTTTGGTGTCCAGGCATGGTGCTATAAATAACAAGTGTACGGGGCAGACACGTTAAATGTGATGCCACTATACAGTAGTGAAGAAAAACGACGCTGTTGGAAAAAGTTGATTGCCAGACGTAAACAAAGAGACAGATATCTCACAAATACATCATGAACAAAGAAAAAGAAAAATGCATATTGGAAAGACAGATCTGTATTCCTTATTTTAAATTATTTCACTTTTTCCTATCCAGAGAAGCAAGAAGATCAAGAAAGAAGAGAAGACCCAAGAAAAGAAGAGCGCAAGATATGTTCGAAGTAAGAAGATGAGCGAAGAAACGCGAGAGTACCTTTCTTTTCCGTTCTTGAATATTCAACGTCTTTCCATATAATTAGCTTCATCGCGTAAATTTTTGATGAACTAAAAACAAATAAATGCAACAACCAAATAAACCTACAAGAGAAGTCCAGTATGTACAAGGCATCACCAATAACTGTGAGTAAACTGACGGCAACAACTTCTGATATTACAACGACTTCCAGACTACGAAATTTCATTTTCTGTCAGGTCAACAGTGACGACAGAAGAGAATTGCCATCCGGAATTCTTATAACTGCAATGATAGCGACGATTATCAAACTTTGAGAAGGAGCTATTATTGAGTCTCAAATAATCCATGAGAACTGACAATTACCGATCTCACATATCCGCCATAACACCCAGTTTATTCGACCAGAGCCTACAGGCACATTGTGCGTGTGTAATATATCAACTATACAGCGAGAACATGCCAAAAAAAAAAAAAAAAAAAAAAAAAAAAAAAAAAAAAAAAAAAAAAAAAAAAAAACAGTATATATTACTTTCCATCCTTTTATAAATAATCTTGAGTGGATATGTGTTGATTTTATTATGTTCCTGAAAGGAGTTAAATTGGAATTTGTATATGTTAATTTATATTTATTGTATGTGGGTAATTACTAAGAATTCTATATGTTTCTTTGTCGTGAAGGGATTAAAAAAAATTAATGTAGATAAGGTAAATCGAGATACTTAAGTTTGTTTAATAAAACTCAAATATTTAAATGGAAAATCATTATTTAATTTTAGAATATGCGAAGTTAATATAGACACGCTTCTTCATCGTGTACAAAGAAAAGGAAAACAGTGACACAAACAATAATAATTATAGGACGAAACATATGAAAAATAAATAATAAATGTAATCTCCAAATACTCACTGTCAGTGGTACCTATGTAAACATTTAATATCACTGATTCATATATGAGATAAGAAAATACTAAAAATGTAAAATCTGTTTTAGAAAGGTATGAATGCAATATACGTCCAGCCAGCCATTTCTTCAAGTTGGGGATCACATGGTAGTCCGAGGGAGCCAAGTGTGGAGAATAGGGGTGATGTGAAACGAGTTGGAATCCGATTTCCAATTATTTTGTGACCACAACTGATGATATGTGTGCTGGTGCATTGTCGTGATAGAAAAGGACTTTTTTGTTTGCCAATCTATGGCGTTTTTCTTGCACCTCGGTTTTCAAACGGTCCAATAACGATGAATAATATGCACCTGTAATAGTTTTACCCTGTTGCAGATAGTCGATGAGTACTATCCCTTTCGAATCCAAAACGACCGTTGCCATAACCTTTTTGGCTGGTCTTTGCCTTTTTTGGTGCAGTTTCTCCCTTGGTAACCCATAGTTTAGATTGTTCTTTGGTCTCAGGAGTATAGTAATGTATCCATGTTTCATACACAGTGACGATACGACGCTTAAAGTCCTGCGGATTCCTCCTGAACAGTTGCAAACCTTCCTTGCAACACTTCACACGAATCCGTTTTTGGTCAAGCGTGAACAATCGCGGATAGCTTTCTCATGTCCGAATGTTTATGCAAAATATCATGTACCCGCTCACTCGAGATGCCCACAGCACTAGCAATCTCAAGCACATTAACTCTTCTGTCTTCCATCACCATATCATGGATTTTATTAATGATTTCCGGAGTCGTAACCTCCACAGGGCGTCTAGAACGTTCAGCGTCACTTGTCACCATATGGCCACTCCGAAAATTTTGAAACCACTTATGAACGGTTCTAATCGAAGGGGCAGAGTCACTGTAATGTTTATCAAGCTTCTCTTACGTTTCCTGGGGCATTTTGCCTTTCACCACACGCAATTATTTTTCGTCCATTCTCTGACAATCACTCGACTTCCTTGATTCACACGAATGCCAAACACAAAGAAATATATCAATATGGCTGAAACTTAGTGTGCGCTATTTCCATAGAGTAGATATCTTTGGAGTGAGCATTGACATACGCAGAACAGAAATCTTGTTTTCTACATGTATTGGCCGCCTGGTCACGTGATGTAGGTACGCAGGAAGTTTGTCCATAAAGCGCCGTGTACATCTAAAACTCACTTCATCCCTAGTATATGCCAATTGACCTCGTAGGTGCAGTGGATTAGGTACAGAAAGTTCGTGAACATGATAATTTCTATTTCATAAGTAGGATGACATAGCTCTTAGATTTGAAAAGTAAAATGAAGTGTCACAGCTCACATGTACCTCATGTTTTAATTATGTGACAACGACAACTGATGTTCTGTTTCATGCGTCATTGTTATCGTATTTCTAAGGGTTCTGTAGTAAATATTTCTCACAAGAACATTACAAAATGGCTCGATAGAAAGGCAGTGCCTTTTATGGTGTCCAATAATCATTTGAATTTATCGCACATTGGTGATCATACCACATACATATTCGTTATTTCAACAGCTTTCGTGTAGCATGTTTATTTTTGCCTTTCCGTTTTTTAAGCCAGCGTGAAATTTTGATTAATGGTAACAGTTTGACGTGTAAAACATTGCATGGTATTCGATTGTGACTTTAAAGTAAAAATAACACTTCGAAAACAAATAATTCGAAGAGAAATACGTCTTATGTGCAGATGAGCTCTGCTTGAGGAGCATATACATTCAATAGATTGTCTTTTAGAAAACTGTCACAGCTTTCTCTTGGCTTTTAAATCTATAACTATATATATAATCCACAAAGTAGTGAAAAATGCATTGTGAATAGTAGTTGCTAAAACCGCAAATCCGTCTCTTTCCTAGCCCACTCGTAAATTAGGCGTGGAATAAATGAATGTTTCCTAGACTTTGTAAGGGCAGTAAATTCTGTTATATCGTTATACAATCACAGAAGATAGGCCTACAAAACTTAGCCATATTTACAACGTGTCTCGAAATTTCTCAATCGACAAGAAGCCTAAACTAACGTGTTACCTTTCATTATCGCTTTGTGGTATATATCTATGAAATGTGAATTCTCCTTGTTGTAGTCGATTGCCTGTCCAGAGTGCCAAGCATTTCCCAAGAAGTCACAATGGCTGAGCTCTTTAAAACACAACAGGAAGATTCTAAACTGACTGAATGATGTTCACGCCGCATTGAAATTGCAGTTGATGGATGTACCAAGTGAGAACACACAGATATACTGTGAAGTAAGGAACAGTAAATCACGTCCCTATGTTTTGCATACCTACCGCAAGAAAATTTTTGACAGTTTGCACAACTTGTGTCACCCCGGCGTGGGAGCAACAATTAAACTAGTGTCCGAACGTTTCGTGTGGCCCGGTATCGAGCGAGATTGCAGGTACTGGACCAGGACTTGCATACGCTACCAGTTGTGCAAAGTCAATTGGCATGTGCAAACACCGATAGGAGACTTTCTAGATGTGAAAACAAGGTTCTCGCACATCCATCTGGATGTAGTAGGTCCTCTGCCACCGTCGGATGGAAGTCGCTACCTGTTAATTATAATCGACAGATTTCCGCGCTGGCCAGCCATACCAGTTGAAGACATCTCGGCGGAGACTTTAGCAAAGGCATTTACATAAAAAAAAAGTTCAAATGTTTGTAGAGCTTATGGGACTTAACTACGGGGTCATCAGTCCCTAAACTTACAAACTACTTATGAACTAGCTAAGACTACAGACGGCACAAATATCGATGCCCGAGGGGGGGATTCGAACCCCCGACCGTAGTGGCCGTGCAGACAGTGACTGAAGTGACTCAGTCCCCCCCCCCCCCCCCCCCATTTTTTTGTTCTATGGGTAGTTCTTGTCCTTGTGGACGCTGATCGTGTTTGTTCCTTTTGGTTCGATGTGTTCTTTGGCTCAGATTTTTTATTGCAGAGAGCGTTCAGCCCTCTGACCGGGCGCGCTGAGCCACGGCGACCGGCGTCCTCTCGGCCACCGCGCCCGGCGCGTTTACATCTACATGGCTATCAAGGTTTGGTTGTCCGCTGTACATCACCACTGACAGGGGACGACAATTTGAGTCAGAAGTATTCAAGCAAATGGCCAAGTTCTGCGGGCCGGCCGCGGTGGCCGAGGGGACTGAGGCGCTCCAGTCACGGTCTGCACGGCCACTACGGTCGGGGGATTCGAATCCCCCCTCGGGCATGGATATTTGTGCCGTCCTAGTTCGTAAGTAGTTCATAAGTAGTTTGTAAGTTTAGGGACTGATGCCCCCGTAGTTAAGTCCCATAGACTATACAAACATTTCAAGTTCTGCGGTTATACACACCATCGCACAACAGCTTATCACCCTGCAAGCAGCGGTATGGTGGAGAGATGGCACCGCACCTTATAGGCCGCACAATGTGTCATGAAAGCAAATGGACCGAAGCTTTGCCAATCGTACTGCTGGGCCTACGGTCGACATATAAAAAAGATATAGATGCGTCCTCGGCAGAAATAGTTTATGGAGAAACAATACGCTTGCTGTGAGAATTTGTGGACGACACAGGAACGTCAAATGCTATTCACGAACCAGCATTCCTGATGAGATTGAGGAAAATTGTGCAAGACGTTAAACCACATAGAACCTCTAGACACGAGCATCCTGCCACATTAATCCACAAGGACATTAATACATGCTCACATATCTTATTGCGCACAGACGGCGTCAAGCCGCCATTGCAGCCACCATATACATGGCCATATCGAGTTTTACGAAGAGACAACAGCACGATGGACATTTTGATGAATGGAAAACAATCGAAAGTTTCATCAAGTAGGGTTGAACCGGCATATATTTTTTGCAAGGTGAACGACCCGACAACTTGGCAGTACAGAAAAATCGAAACAAAAGTGAAATATCCTGCGCAAGCAACAAAGAAAACAACAAGAACTGCAGGGAAAACAGGAACCACCGGAAAATAAATAAATAAATAAAACGAGAACCACAACGCAAGACGAGGTCCGGCAGACATGTCCACTTTCCTGCCAAGGGGGCTCATGTAACGACCGCTACAATCGTTTACGGCAGTCAAGGCGCGCGCTTTTCGCGCCAACCACAGAAGTTGATCGCCGAAGCAGCGTCGGGTCCAGAGAGAAGACGGTCGATGCGCGCGTAACCTTAGGTTATATACACAGTCTAACATTTACAGTCACGACACTACCACAGATTTTTGTTATACAGAGCGACAGTAGCGCTCCAAGCGGCCGGGAAGCTGCGTTTATGAATACGATATTTAATGAGTGAGAATAGTATCGTACATATTGATTTCAAAACACTTTAGATTAGCGAACGTATGCAGTGCCATAAAAATATGCAATGACTTAAAATAGCTTCACACTTGTCTTTCTTAGGTTACCTAAGATGCCTGTCAAGGTGCGAAACGGTTCATTACAGAACAGTTTATTCATAATATTATAATATTATTTTGTAACCTACAGGCTGCTACATAATAATTTCATTTTCAATTAAAAATAACAAATGGCTAGAAAATAGAAGAAGACCTGTCGTTTAGCAGTAAGACGTCACTTTTCTACTCAGGAACGTTGAGGTTCCTTCAATACAGTAGCAGTAAAATTGGTGAGAGTGGAACGTAGGAAACATACGTAGAATGGAATAACTACAGTACTTAACGTGCCAAATCACCCACTACAGCTCTAGCTGAAGGAGAAACGTCACAGACATGGCAATAAACGGCAAAAACAATTAAACTGTTTTTCAACAAAGAAGAACCAAATGGCACAATTGTTGTTACAGTTGAACCACAAAGAGTACGAATCTTCAAAACATTGCCTTTCAAGATAGAGGAATTACACACAAAAGAATAAGCGCGAATACGAAAGACTAGTGAGACCGAATTGACACGTGTCAAAAATTGCCTCTCATACTAAGAACAGACCATAATAGAAGTTTTTGTTTCTCTTGTGTTTATATTCTACTTACTTTCAGCGGACTAACCTCCAAATATACACATATTCGTAAGTATTTGTCCATGACGAAGTTGTTTTTTATACCACTGAATCAGTTAAATTCGGCTTTTTTACATTAGTAACCCTGCTATTGATAGCTCTTTTTATTTTACTAATGCTTGTAAGGCAAAAATTATAAGAACTACTTCGTTAATTACGTACAAATTTAATTACAAACAAACATCACTCCTTCGGCGGCTTGCCCACTACTAGGAGCACTAGTGTCCTTGCAACTGTCAGTTGGTAACAACTTCACAGCAGTGAGTGTCGCAACTGTATATAGTAGACTGTGTTATACACTCCTTGTTTATTCCGTTGATATTAATGTGCATGATGTTGTTGATTCTTCTACTTGGCAACTAGCTTTTTCTGTAAGAGGATAAATAATAAATCTGAGAAGGAACTCCGCTGATTTATTTAATCGACTGAGCTCAGTATTCGTGACGTTTAACCACGAATCCCGACAACGTATTTTGCTTTACAACCATAGCAACAACAGTAATTCACCATTGCTATTAATAACAAGCAACAGTTGAAAACGCAAGAAATACATATAATGCGATAAATTTCGGGACCATTCACAATCACTAGCAGAAAGATATGCATCGAAATGACGTGACTCTCCCATATAGATGTTGATAACAAGCTCAGAATGCATTGTTCACTCCACAGATATCTACTCTATGGTTCTTTCACAGACATATATTACTAGACTGGCAATGCCGTATACAGTATCATTGGTGTCAGTAAAGTCTCGCCGCCATATTTCTATACTATAAACTTGTAAGCAGTCAGGTGGTTTTTTGTAATAAACATTCGTAATAAATACCGATGAAATGACGTACCTACGTTGTCTTTAGAGTTTTGACATACGGGACATTCATGCATGTAATGACTGTAATGTTTTCAGCTGTAGTAAGCTTTGACACATACAGTATTGAGTGGCATTGATTTGCTGTTATTATTAATCTATTACCAGTTTCATATAACTTCATATTTCTTTCAGTAGTATGGTCATTATAAAAGTGTTGTTTATTGTGGATAACACGTATCCTTATTCTTTTGAGAGTTTTTACGAAATCTACAGCCTGCTTTGACATACACTGACGAGTCGCATTTCCTGTTTGTATTAAGCTGTTACCAGTTTCAACTTCGGCTTCTCTTTTAATAGTATGACCGTTATTAATATGCTATTTTGCCCTGGATAACATATATTTATTATTGTTAATGCTTTTCCGGTAACTACTTCTGCTTTAACTGTAGCAAACGTAACGGTAAAATTTTACCTACCATCCCGGTGGCCTCTCATGATTATGTTGGGACGGCCGCGGTGGCCGAGGAGACTGAGGCGCTCCAGTCACGGTCTGCACGGCCACTACGGTCGGGGGTTCGAATCCCCCCTCGGGCATGGATATTTGTGCCGTCCTTACCGCCGGCCGCGGTGGCCGAGGGGACTGAGGCGCTCCAGTCACGGTTTGCACGGCTACTACGGTCGGGGGTTCGAATCCTCCCTCGGGCATGGATATTTGTGTCGTCTTTAGTATAAGGTAGTTCATAAGTAGTTTGTAAGTTTAGGGACTGATGACTCCGTAGTTAAGTCCCATAAGCTATACAAACATTTGAACATTTTTTGATTATGTTGGCAACATCAACAAGACGTGAGTAAATCGTTGCCAAGATATTAATATTCTTATAAATCCACACATAGTGACTTAATTAGTATTTCGTACAGCCGACGAATTAAATAACGCAGCTCCTGCTCTATGGTTGACAGGTTCTGGAATGTACCCCTGGTTCACTAAGTAATTGCCTACGTAAAACGAAGATTCCATGACGAAACCTTTTTCTGTGTCAAGCCATTGGCTGTTGCCAACGTCGCCTGATTGACAAAACAATTGCACGAGGCCGCCAGGACGGTAAGTAAAATTGCAAATGTTCAAATGTTTGTGAAGCTTAAGTGACTTAACTGCGAAGTCATCAGTCCCTAAAGTTGCAAACTACGTATGAAATACCTTGTACTAAGACGACACAAACATCCATGCTCGAGGAGGGATTCGAACCCCAACGGGGAACGGCCTCGCGCATCGGAACATAGCGCCTAAATGCGCTTGGCCACTCCGCCGCGGTACGTTCTTCTCATAACACGATTCGAGAATGTATGCCTATATGTTAAATTCAACTATTGCGGAAGTGTTAGCTCAAATGCAAATTATGTTCAAACCAACTAGTAAAGCTTACGTCGTCATAGCCGGTCGCGGTGGCCGAGGGGACTGAGGCGCTCCAGTCACGGTCTGCACAGCCACTACGGTCGGGGGTTCGAATCCCCCCTCGGCCATGGATATTTGTGCCGTCCATAGTCTTAGCTACTTCGTAAGTAGTAAGTAGTTTGTAAGCTTAGGAACTGATGACCCCGTAGTTAAGTCCCATAAGTTCTACAAAATTTGAACTTTTTTTTTTTTTTTTTTTTTTTTTTTTTTTTACGTCGTCATATCGTGTCAGAAGTTCGTAGTAGTACCGTACGGAAACTTTTTGACGTGAGGTGAGGCAAGATGGCGGCGTCAGGCTTCAGTCACACACTGCGTTTACATGCAACACATCTTCCGGAAGGCGAAAACCGATTTTCGTAAACCGTTTTTCGCTGTCGTGTTTACATGGCATAGCCTGAATCGGATTTCGTAGCTCACTTAAAATGGCGGCTGATTCAATTGTTGTTCTTCACGGGTTTGCGGCCGGACTATGTCGATCTTCTGATACGATATTTCGGCAGTCCACCTGGCCGCCATCTTCAGGTATGACTGGTGCACAATCCCGCCGGAACGTGATTGTGCACCAGTCATACCTGAAGATGGCGGCCAGGAGGACCGCCGAAATATCGTATTAGAAGATCGACATAGTCCGGCCGCAAACACGTGAAGAACAACAAATATTATTACGCCGGGAAAATCTACGGAATTACAGCTGATTCAATTCCTTATTTAGTCTGCACAATCGCTATTTTTCTTTATTTAAATACACAGGTTTATGTACACTCTAATACTTATACTTTTATTTCACATTAGAAAATATCACTCTTTCCATATGTGCCGAAAATTCTTGACAATAAAAGAACTCTTCAAAAACGGTTGAGTTTACATGGGCACGAAAATCGATTGTGGAACTGGAAAACCGCTTTAGAGAAGCGGATTTCCAGAATCGATTTTGGAGTGTTTACATGACCAACCAAAAGCGGAACTGGGAAATCGGTTTACGTAATCCGGTTTGGGAGCCCATGTAAACTGGGTGACAGAGGCGAGTTGCCAGTCTAGTAATGTATGTCTGTGGGTTCTTTCCAAAGATGCTACAAACTAAACGTTACCTCGATACGTGGCTGTGGTGCCATCTCTCGGATTTTGTACGGAGTTTTCAAACACCCCTCGTACAGGAACACACGCGCTGTGCAGCAGAGTCCGACAGCGTCCTAAGAACAGAACGCGCGAAAAAAGCGGCAGGAGAGGCTGGGCGGAGCGTCGGTATATCCCGGGCAGAGCGGGCGGGAGGATTTAAAAACCGCGCACGGCGAGGGCCGGATGGCCTCAAAGCGAGAGCTCCGACAAGATGAGGCGAGCGCGCGTTAATCCGGAGACGGTGCAGGTGTTGGTAATTTGGAGTAGTGCCGGGGGCCGGCCGTAATTAGGGAAAGGTGGCGGGATTAGGCGGCGTTTTATCCGCGCGCTAATGTAATTGATTCGGCCCGCAGGCGCGCGGAATCTCTTAGGCCCGCGCCGCCCTCACCTGGCTGCGCCGCCTAAGCCGCCGCCTGCTTCTTTCCGCTGCCGCGCCGATGCGAAATAACAGCCGCGCGTCGCCCGGGGCCTAACGTGATTAACAGGCGCTCCCTGTAAAAGTGAGCGCAAGGCGGGGGAGCCCTCTGCGCGGAATGGATATTGGACACACCCTCCTCGCTCCCGTCCGCCTGCCCCCACAACACTGCCAGGTTCTCAGTACGCTCGACAAAACACTGGGTGTTTCATGGGCCGCACAAATGCTTTATAAGGCCTCATCTCGTAAAATGTGCAGTGGTAGGACCTACAATATTTTACCTTGTGGTGTCGCACAAGTCTGAAGTGCGCGCCACGTACTTTCGCCGCGCGCCGCCATGCAAGCACGGCGCGGCGTTCTTACGACGTCAGCCACGAGCGCCCTCTGCTGCATCTCTGCTCGTGACCACCACTGAACTGGATCGGTCACTTGGGATTAGGACAGGCACTCTCTCATCAGTAGGCAAGCCTCTATCTACTTAAACTATGTATCAGCATTCTGCAGCCATGAAACTTGTAAAAGTTAAGTATTATCATATTGATACGAAATACATATCTCGTTCTAATCTAGCTTAGTGTTTCTAGTTTCTGCTGTCCCACTGGCTAGTCACCTCAGACTCTGTACCCGCACACGCGTGCATCCTATTTCCCTGTGTCGGTCTCTCTCTACTCGGCCACCGACACTTAGGACAACCGGCGGCAACGAGACACAAAAGTTGGCGAGGAGGATGGGATCCAAAATACCTCACTTTCCATCGTCGTTTGCTTTCGTCTGTTGGCCTCATTTTGTGGGCGACTGTGCTAATACCAAAGTCCAGTGGCGGCGTCTCCTATGTGTTCACTGGTTCACTCAAACCCGGGAAAAAGCTCGTCGTGAAAAAAATTAAATAAATAAAATAAAAAGTGTTTTTAAACTATAATTCTTCTTTTCGTTCTTCTATCATATCATTTTATATGCACATTGAAGGTATTTTTATCGCATGAGAAAAGTTTTACGTCGCGGAGACTGTATATATACCAGTCGTAGCACGGTCGACTGATAAAGGCGGTATTGGCCGCAGCGTCGCAATGCGCATGCGCGACTGAGGTTCAGTTTCTCTTCTGAACCCCCTTGAGGTAGCATGCGGGTGCTCCCGCGGCAGGGTGAGTCGAAGGGAAACGCAGCTTTTAACATTGACGTTAAAGCTGGTTGAGACACAAGCCCCTGGCTACTCGAGCTCTGGCGGTTACGCACAAATGGTCCAAAAGCAAAGACAATGGAGCTACTGCGCATCTCGCCTTGCGCATCGGCAAATCCTCCTTGAAGGCAACATCCGCCCTTCATATTTCTTTTAGCGCACTGAAGATTCGTCAAAAACACGTCATATTTGGTAAAATATCTTACAACTATAAATTAAAGACGCATTAACTGTAAAGGCCTTTAGGACATCCGATCATGAATTATAATCGAGTCCTTCCTCTCCATCTGTCTAGAATAGCCGTATCTTTAGCGGTATCGCACTGCGCTGCCGCAGATTGTCAGTTTCAGAACGACTGAATGAATTTTTTTTAACCCAATATTCTTTTTAACGGATACGGCAACAACAATGAGTTTTTTACTGCTACTTGCCACATACCTTTGGGCGTTTAGCAAATTTTGAGGGTAAATCACATTTATAATCTTCGTTATAACAAACATTTAACGTTGTGGTTGATTCCGCCTTATGCAAGACATTTTTTTGTTTTACTACCCAAACTAGTTTCGGCACTTATTGTGCCATCTTCCGTGTGTTTCCGGTGTTTATTTTATTGTGTCATTCACAGGATTTGTATGTTCATTAATTGTGGAATGATAAGTTTTGACAGCCTGTCATGTTTGAGCTATGGTGTTGCTGCTTGTTTGTTTCTGACGTGTTCTTTGTTCTTATCGCCAAGGCGATGTAAACAGTGCTGTTTCACAGCAAAAATCGCACTGATACGGTTTCTCATGGAGAAGCCCCAGGACCTCTTGGGGCAGAGCCGCTGAGTGGTGTTGTGAGCACTGGGATAGCATCGGCTACAGCGTCCTGCACGGCGGCTGTGAGGGTTTCTACAGCTTCGTCAATTTGTGCGATTTGCGTAATTTCGTGAATTTCAGGAATACGACTATTAAGCGTTTCCTCGAACAGTGTCCAATTCGCGCGCTTGTAGTTCAGTATCCTGCATGGTTCATTGTTCTGGTGTGTTTCTTCCGTGTATAGTATAACAGGAGTGTGGTTAGAAGGCAGATCGTTTACAACCTCGAGGTTGAGGGTAACTGTTATGCCCTTGACGATGACCATGTCTATTACGTTTGGCCTTTGTCTCCTTTGGTTAGGAATGTACGTCAGTAATTTAAACTAATGGCAAGGACAGAACACACACACACACACACACACACACACACACACACATTGAACAGATTGCTTTATAAGCATTTGACAGTGCTGGTCCAATGCAGAAAAACAAAGCTTCCCACTTCGTAAGATATGTACACATATACTTCGTTTTATTTTATTTTTTTTTAATTTTGTGGTGTTTTAGCATTGTTCTAACTAGCCATTATAAAATCTTGAACAACAGTAAGCATCGGCACAGAAGCAGTCTCATCTAACTAGGGATGATCGATTTTCATCGATGTTTAATAAATATCGATGTTTATACAAAAAAATCGACGTTTTAGCATCCATATTACGTTCTCTAACACATGGCAACATCGATGGTATGGAAACAACAACGGACCATCGTTACTTCCATTTTAAGATGATAATATAATACAAATTTTGGTTTATTATGAGAAACACCCAAAATCGCTTATAATTTTCTTATAGGGCTAATAATTAAAAACGATCTATTTCTCCAGTAGAGGTTACACTTTTACTCATGGCAGCGGTGACGTAATACACAGCAGTTGGCAACGACCGCCAATTGCTCCTCATGAAGGGAACATTTTGAGACCAACGTAACCACACTACGACGACGCCGGAAGTAAAATTTAACAGTCGAAATTATATCAGTGTATCACAATTTTCACGGATGTTATATCCGGACACAACAGTTGTTTACTCCACGTTTAAAGTAACAGTGACAACAATTATACTGTATGCGGCATTGCCAGTCTAGTAGCGTACAAAGAGGCTAAAGTTAAGATCACTGGTAACTGGAGTGTCAGTGGCGCTATTGTAGCGCACAAAGGTTGGCAGCTAGTAGATAATGGCGCGCCACTTTGTTGTGACCAATGATAGGCAAGAAACGATTGAATGGGTTTATAACGCCGGAATTAAAACGACTGTCTGGTTTGTTGTTTTTGCGAGTGTCTCATAATGTCGAGACGACATGGCACACCAGTCGATTAAGTGGATGGAGTTAGGTGATGTCAATAATCATTTTTTCTTTGGTTACTATTTAGAATACGACCTGACCCAACTACTATCTCCAATCCACATTCCGAGCTCCATGTTTAATTTAAAGATACTCATCATTGAAACATTGATCATTTGCCTTATCTGTTAAGTAAGCGTCATTATTTCTTACTATATAAACTAATACATTTACGTTCACGTATGCACGTACCGAACCCCTATTTTTAATTAAAATGGATATTATAGTACGGTGACAATTTAATGGTAATATTTTCGTTGGAACACGGCTGCCTTACCTGACGCACATAAACAGACTCGCGCAGCTTCTTGCCAGAATTCCGCACAGCGACCACTTTCAACAACGCTGCGACAGCTCACTTTCACTACAGTGCCGCTACTGGTGGTTTGAACTTTTACCTTACGACCGGTTTCCAAAACAGTAGTTACCTCTCCCATCATAGTTATCTGTGTTTTCACTGAACGTTAAGTACAAAATACATTTTCGAGACAACAGTTACCGCACGGCCATAGTTACCTGTCCGTTAAAGATAAATGCTCGTTCACCTGGGTTTAGCTACACGTTAACGTGTTTTAACTAAATCCGTTGCGTAGCGCTAGTGGGCTTCCAACCGCAAGTCCAGAAGTTATTTAACGTTACTGTTTGTTTTTGTTTTCTGGCAGGTTTCCGTGTAATTTTCCCACAATTTTAAAATTTTTGAAGCTGAAGAGTGGAAATTATTTCGTCGTCCTCGTCTCAATCTTCTTATTGTTCTTCTTCTGATGCTACGGACAGTTCTTCACAAGAGGAAAACTTAGCTGTACTTGCGGGTCTTCGTGTTAAGACACAATAATTTGATCTGTATAATGATAGCGAATTTCATATGCGTTTCAGAATAAATAAATAAATAAATCAACACCTTGCCAAAGACGTCATTATCGGGGTTATTCCGGGTCATACTAAACAGGAAAAACGCGGAAAACGAAATTCCGGGTTAAATTTTACATCGCAGTCGGCGGTCGTGAGAGATAATGTTGCGAACGGGTGACATATACATTAGCTGCATCTCCCTCGCGATTGGTCAAGTGACATCAAAACACTGAGCATTATCTCTCGCGATCGCCGATTTGGATGTACAATATTACCGCATTCGTAATCACAAAACCGTGTTCTCATAATAAAACTTTCAATTAAACATAGTGTTCTGCCATGCAATTGCCATCCGATCTATCAATGTTGAAAGTGATGATGTTGTTGTTATGGTCTTCAGTCCGGAGACTGGTTTGATGCAGCTCTCCACCCTACTCTATCCTGAGCAAGCCTCTTCATCTCCTCATAAGAACGGCAACCCACATCCACTTGAATCTGCTTACTATACGTGTCTCTTGGTCTCCCTCTGCGATTTTTACCCCACACACTTCCCTCCAATGCTAAATTTACGATTCCTTTATGTCTAAGAATGTGTCCTACCAAGCGATCCCTTCTTTTAGTCAGGGTATGCCAAAAATTCCTTTTCTCACCAATTCTGTTCCGTACCTCTTCATTAGTTATGCGATCTACCCACCTAATCTTCAGCATTCTTCTGTAGCACCACGTTTCAAAAGCCTCTATTCTCTTCCTGTCCACACTGCTTATCGTCCATGTTTCACTCCCGTACAAGGCAACACTCCACACAAATGCCTTCAGAAAAGACTTCCTTACCCTTAAATTAATATTCGATGTTAGCAAATTTCTCTTTTTCAAAAATGCTTTTCTTCCCATTGCCATTCTGCATTTTATATCCTCTGTACTGCGACCATCGCATGTTATTTTACTACCCAAGTAACAAAACTCATCTACCACCTTCATTGTTTCGTTACCTAATCTAATTCCTTCAGCATCGCCTGATTTTCTAAGACCGCATTCCATTAATTTTGTTTTGCTCTTGTTAATGTTCATTTTATATGCTCCCTTCAACACGCTATCCATTCCATTCAACTGCTCTTCCAGGTCCTTTGCTGTCTCTGACAGAATTACAATGTCATCAGCAAAACGCAATGTTTTTATTTCTTCCCCCTGAACTTTTATCCCTATTCCAAATTTTTCCTTGCTTTCCTTCATCGCCTGCTCGATGTACAAATTGAATAACATCGGAGAAAGGCTACAACCCTGTCTTACTCCCTTCCCAACTGATGCTTCCCTTTCATGCCCTTCGAGTCTAATAACTGCGGTCTGGCTTTTGTACAAGTTGTAAATAACTCTCCTTTCCCTGTATTTTACCCCTGCTGACTTCAGAATTTGAAAGAGTGTATTCCAGTCAACATTGTCAAATGCTTTCTCCAAATCCACAAAAGCTAAAAATGTAGGTTTGCCTTTCCTTAATCTATCTTCTAAGACAAGACGTAAAGTGAGTATTGCCTCCCGGGTTCCTATGTTCCTCCTGAATCCAAACTGATCTTCCCCAAGGTCAGCTTCTACCAACTTTTCCATTCTCCTGTAGATAATTCGTGTTAAAATTTTGCAACCATGACTTATCAAACTGATGGTTCTGTAATTTTCACATCTGTCTGCACCTGATTTCTTTGGAATGGGGATTATTACATTTTTCTTGAAGTCTGAGGGCATTTCGCCTGTCTCATACATCCTACACACCAGTTCAAATAGTCTTGTCATGGCTGGCTCTCCCAGAAACTTTAGTAGCTCTGACGGTATGTCATCTACTCCTGGGGCCTTGTTCCGACCTAGGTCTTTCAAGGCTCTGTCAAATTCATCTCTCAGTATAGTATCTCCTATTTCATCTTGATCTGCTTCCTCTTCCCTTCCTACAACATCGTCTTTAAGTTCATTTCCTTTGTACAGCTGCTCTATGTACCCTTTCCACCTTTCAGCTTTCCCTTCTTTGCTGCAAACTGGTTTCCCATCTGAGTTCTTGATATTCGTAGAGTTGCTTTTCTTGTCCCCAAATGTCTCTTTTATTTTCCTGTAGGCGGTATCTACTTTTCCCCTTCTTATACATTCTTCTACAGATTTGCATTTGGCTTCTAGCCACTCCTGCTTAGCCATTTTGCACTTCCTGTCAATCTCATTTTTTAGTCGTCTGTACTCCATTTTTCCTGTTTCATTTACTGCATTTTTATATTTTCTCCTTTCATCAATTAACTGTAGTATCTCCTGTGATACCCATGGATTTTTTGTAGGTCTTGCCTTTCTACCTATTTTGTCCTCCGCTGCCTTTACTATTTCATCTCTCAATGCTACCCATTCCTCTTCTACTGTTTTATTTCCCCCTGTTTCTGTCAACTGTTGCCTAAATCTCCCTCGGAAATTCTCCAGAACTTCACTTTCCTTCAATTTATCTAAGTCCCATCTCCTTACTTTCCTACCTTTTTGTAGTTTTTTCAGCTTCAGCCTACAGTTCATGACTAACAAGTTATGGTCAGAGTCTATATCTGCCCCTGGGTATGTCCTGCAGTTTGTAACCTGGTTCCGGTACCTATGTCTTACCATTATAAAATCTATCTGATACCTTCCGGTGTCTCCTGGTCTCTTCTATGTATACAACCTTCTTTTGTGATTCTTAAACCACGTGTTTGTTACGATTAAATCATGTTCCGTGCAAAATTCTACCAGGCGACTTCCTCTTTCATTCCTCCTGCCCAGTCCATATTCACCTATTATTTTTCCTTCCCTTCCTTTTCCTACTACCGAATTCCAGTCTCCCATAACAATTAAGTTTTCCTCTCCCTTAACTGTATGAATAATTTCCTTTAGCTCCTCATATATTTCTTCGATCTCCTCATCATCGGCAGAGCTAGTTGGCATATAAACCTGTACTACTGTTGTCGGTGTTGGCTTCATATCTATCTTGACAATGATAATGCGATCGCTGTGCTGGTCATAGTAGTTTACCCGCATTCCTATTTTCTTATTCATTATCAATCCTACTCCTGTGATACCCCCAACTGATTTTGTATTTATAATCCTGTACTCACCTGACCAGAAATCCTGTTCATCCTGCCACCGAACTTCACTAATCCCCACTATATCTAACTTCAACCTATCCATTTCCCTTTTTAAATTTTCTAATTTTCCTACTCGATTAAGGGATCTAACATTCCACGCTCCGACCCGTAGAATGCTAGTATTGTCTTTCCTGATGATCACATCCTCCTGAGTAGTCCCCGCCCGGAGATCCGAATGGGGGACTATTTTACCTCCGGAATATTTTACCCGAGAGGATGCCATCATCATATGTTCATACAGTAGAGCTGCATGTCCTCGGGAAAAATAACGGCTGTAGTTTCCCCTTGCTTTCAGCCGTTCGCAGTAACTGTGTGGCAAAGCCACATTAGCTGATGTTACAAGGCCAGCTCAATCATCCAGACTGTTGCCCCTGTAACTACTGAAAAGGCTGCTGCCCCTCTTCAGGAACCACACGTTTGTCTGGCCTCTCCACAGATACCCCTCCGCTGTGGTTGCACCTACGGTACGGCTATCTGCATCGTTGAGGCACGCAAGCCACCCCACCTCGGCAATGTCTGTGGTTCATGGGGGTGGAAGTGATGATTGTCAGACTGAAGACCACAACAACAACCCACCTACCCGAGACCCATGTTTTAATAAAAAAGAAAGTGATGATTATTTTCTTTTTTATTAAAACATGGGTCTCGGGTAGGTGGGTTGTTGTTGTGGTCTTCAGTCTGGATATTCATATGAATGCCGATAAAATGATGATGCACGGGTGGAACTACCAAGTCTACATGTTGTCAGCTCTGGAATTCTGAATATCGCAGTATCGAAATAACATTATTTCTTGGCGTTGTATAAATATACGAACACAGAAATTGTAGTTCCATTTCAAATATTAGGCTAATTAAAGTTATATAATTCGAAAATGGCACGAGAAGTCTATACTTCCGGTTTATTTGTTGTTACTGTGTCAGGCATTTTCCTTAAGAAGTGAAAGATACCGTTTCATACCTCCCAGTGCCGGTTAAATTTTACCAAATATCCCAGCGGCCTCCTATGACAATGTTGGCAACAGATGCTGAATAGTGAGAATCCTGTGAGTCTTCATTTAACCAATCGCTTGACAACGCTGATGTTTTCTCATGGAATCTTCCCTTTACAAGGGCAATTATTTTTACTGAGCGGACGAAGGTACATACAAGAACCTGTCAACTATAAAACAGGAACAGCATTATTTGTTTACTTCATGGTCCGTATGATACAGTAATGGAATCATTCTATGTGGTTACAACAAATGGGCAAAGATTTTCTATCGTGTTGGTGATGCTGCCAACATAATCACGCGAGGCCGCCGACATGATACGTAAAATTTTATCCCCAGTGAGCACTGTAAACACAATTGGTCGATTTTCGATCACAGGCAATGTTTAAATAGCGAGATTCAGGGAAATACGTCGGAAAAATCATCTTAATACGGATCTCAAGTCTCCTCCTCTTATATATATATATATATATATATATATATATATATATATATATATATATAAGATAGAGGTTACAGATATGAAAGTAGCAAGAATGATTGCAGGTACCAATAGATGGGAACAATGGCAGGAGGGTGTCTATAATGAGGAAATCAAAGAAAAGCTGGGAATGAACACCATAGATGTAGCAGTTAGAGCGAACAGACTGAGATGGTTGGGTCATGTTACACGCATGGGAGAAGCAAGGTTACCTAAGAGACTCATGAGTTCGTCAGTGGAGGGTAAGAGGAGTCGAGGTAGACCAAGAAGAAAGTACTTAGATTCGGTGCAGAATGATTTGGAAGTAAAAGGCATTATGGATTATGGAGGAATTTTATTAGAGGTACTATGCTCCAGACTGAACGCTGAAAGGCATAATCAGTTTCTAATGATCTACATCTACATAGATACTCTGCAAATCACATTAAAGTGCCTGGCAGAGGCTTCATTAACCACTTTCATAACTTTTCTTTACCGTTCCATTCTCTAATAGCGCGCGGAAAGAAAGAACACCTAAATCGTTCCGTTTTCGATCTGATTTCTCTTATTTTATTGGGATGGTCATGTCTGCCTAAGTAGGTGAGTGCCAACAAAATATTTTCACATTCAGAAGTAAAAGTCGGTGATTGAAACTTTGCAAACAGATCACGCCGCAATGAATAACGTCTTTCATTTAATGATTTCCACCCCAATTCTTGCAACATTTCCGTGACACTTCCCCCCCCCCCCCGTAACGTGATAAAACAAAACGAGCTGCCCTTCTCTGAACCTTCTTCTGTCTTCCGTCAGTCCCACCTGGTGAGGGTCCCACAAGGGGCAGAAGTACTCCAAGAGAGGACGCACAAGTGTGATGTAGGCAGTCTCTTTGGTGGAGCTGGTGCATCTTCGAAGCGTTCTGCAGATGAAACGTAACCTTTGGTTCGCCTTCCCCACAATATTTTCTGTGTGTTCTCTCCAGTCAAAGTTGTTTGTAATTGTAACTCCTAGGTATTTGGTAGAATCTACTACCTTAAGGTTTGACTGATTTATCGCGTAATTAAAGTTCAGCGGATTTCTTTTAGTGCTCATGTGTATTTCTTCACACTTTTCTTTATTTAGTGTCAATTGCCAATTTTCGCACCATGCAGAAATTTTGTCTAAATCGCTTTGCAGTTGCTTTTGATCCTCAATTGACTTCACTAACCGATAAACGACAGCATCGTCCGCGAACATTCTAAGGGAGCTCTTCAGATTGTCTCCTAAATCGTTTATAAACACGAGGAAGAGTAATGGACCTATAACGCTTCCCTGTGGAACGCCAGATATCACTTCTGTTTTACTCGATGACTTGCCGTCAATTACAACGAACTGTGTTCTTTCTGATAGGAAATCGTGAATCCAATCGCACAATTGGGGAGATATTCCATAAGCACGCAATTTCATAAGAAGCCGCTTGTGGGGTACAGTGTCAAAAGCCTTCATGAAATCCAGAAATATGGAATCGATTTGAGATCCCTTGTCGATGGCACTTAATACTTCATGTGAATAAAGGGCAAGCTGTGTTTCCCAAGAGTGATACTTTCTGAATCCGTGTTGACTACTGCTTAATAGGTCGTTCTCTTCGAGGTAGTTCATAATATTCGAACAAAGTATATGTTCCAAAAACCTACTGCAAATCGACGTCAATGAGATAGGCCTGTAATTTTGAGGCTCACTCCTATTGCCATTCTTGAATATTGGATTAACTTGGGCAACTTTCCAATCTTTGGGTACGGATCTTTCGCTGATGATGATGATGATGATATTATTATTATTATTATTATTATTATTATTATTATTATTATTATTATTTTGAAGTAATAACTTTGGAGACGGTACGAGAGGGTAATCCCGCCCCCGCTCGACCGAAATGATTCGTCTCTGGTGTGGGAGAACTTCTTCAAACCAGCCTTTGGAGTCTAGGGCAGAACGAGCTGGGAAGGGTGCAGATAGCGTGTGAATGGGCAGGTGTCGCGGCCTTGACAGACAGCAGTGCAACAGGGGTAGCGATGACGGCGGCGGCAGAGGGCAGGCGGCATTTTGTGCGCGGCCAGCCGGGCGTCGCGGCCGCTTCCTGCTGCCGGGACCACACAGGCACCGCGTTGTTTCCCCAGCCGACAAAGCTGGAATGCCAGCCTAAGCCCCCGCCCAATTTGCTGGGCCACTGCCGCCGACGCACGCGGCTGCGATTCTACCGGCTAAAGCCCCTTTTACACGAGCGAATTTCTTGACCCAGTCGACTCGGCTACATCCGCGCCCATACTCCGCAAGCCGCCTCGAGATGTGTGGCGGAGGGTACTTTGTGTATCGGTATCGCTCCCTCCATTTCCTGTTCCAGTCCCATCTGGTTCGCGAGAAAAAGCGACTGCCGGAAAGCCTCCGTGTCGGCTCTCTTGCAGCGTCTGCCCAAAGACCTTGTAAAGTAAACTAGACTCACTAACGGCGCTGCTTTCGCGGAATAATTTGAACCTTCGGACGGCCGACATGATAGCGGCAACCGTCAGATAAATAGGAGTGGTGTTAGGAGATAAATCGTGTATTACACCAGGTGATCAAAAAGTCAGTATAAATTTGAAAACTAAATAGATCACGGAATAAACTGGACAGAGTGGTAAAAATTGACACACATGCTTGGAATGACATGGGGTTTTATCAGAACAACAACTACCGTTATCGAGCCTTTTTTCTTCGAGGAACTGCGTGATTCTGGTTTTGTAACAGCTACCGTGACGGGTGAGAGGTACGCCGATATGTTACAGAATCGCATCATCCCCAGCCTGGCTGATAGACACCTGCTGGAACGTACGATTTTTATGCAGGATGGCACTCCACCCCATATTGCTAGACGCGTGAAAGATCTCTTGCGCGCGTCGTTTGGTGGTGATCGTGTGCTCAGTCGCCACTTTCGTCATGGCTGGCCTCCCAGCTCCCCAGACCTCAGTCCGTGAGATTGTTGGCTTTGGGGTTACCTGAAGTCGCAAGTGTATCGTGATCGACCGACATCTGTAGGGATGCTGAAAGACAACTTCCGACGCCAATGCCTCACCATAACTCCGGACATGCTTTATAGTGCTGTTCACAGCATTATTCCTCGACTACAGCTATTGTGGAGGAATGATGGTGAACATATTCAGCATTTCCTGTAAAGAACATCATATTTGCTTTGTCTTAATTTGTTATGCTAATTATTGCTTTTTTGATTAGATAAAGCGCCATCTGTCGGACATGTTTTGAATTTTTTTTTCTTTTGTTCTAATAAAACCCCATGTAATTCCAAGCATGTGTGTCCATTTTTACTTCTTTATCTACATTATTCCGTGATTTATTAAGTTTTCAAATTTATACTGACTTTTTGATCACTTGGTATATACCAAATTCATAGTCACGTCTGTACTGTTTGACTATTGCAGTGTACATGAAGCACGATGGTGATGAGCTGCTCAGCGTTTAACTGCACAAATCGGGTTAAGAAAGAAACAAAGAAACGAATACTGTCTTACTATTTATATTTATCAGGAATACAAGTAGCCCTACTACTGAGATAGTTTTCCTTAACAGGTAGTCAGTCAAGACAATATAACATTCAGTGAAATACATAACAGGCTTTTACAATACTGGTAGCTCTTAAAAAGTTACTTTAGGCAGTACTGGTGGACAGAAAGTTCAAAAGGTTTCATTTTATAATGTGTTAAATTACTATTGGGGGCATGAGATCAGTTCCTTCACTTCAGTTACAATTTTTGCCTATGAAATTAATATTAGCAACTTGTAACAGATAATTTAAAGGTCATCTTCTTCACATGTAGGTATAACAACTGACAGGGGTTTGCTTCCGTATATGAATGACACATTGAATACATATTGTAAAGTCGAACCCTATGATGACAGTTGCTGACTTTTGAGCAGTTCACGCTACTGTAAGGTATTTGGCTTACAGCATTAAGAATGGTAATATTCGTGCTAGGTGCCCTAATGCTAATGTTACGTGCACTTAGTTAAGAAAAAGTTATGGCATACTTCGTGTTCTTAAAAGAATTTGGTAGTGGCTAATTGTTGTATTCACAAGATAAGAAGCTATTTTACAATTATGTATCTGATGGGATATTTCATTTTCACAGTCGATTTTTAACATTAGCTGTTTCAGGCAGCTCTTTTCCATTTTTTGATGGTATAAAGTATCTAAATATTGGAGAATACAGCAGCCATTCAAACAAAGAAGTAAAGGGTTGTGAAACCCTTCCGAAGTTGTTTGTACAAAAGTTTCGCCATCGTAGGCTATACTGAGAAAATGCCAAAAAACAGTCTCTGACGATAAATTCCGTTGATATGCTGCACTTGGAACGTTAAAAAAACTAAATGTTATAAATCGGTTAGGTTAGGAAAGAGGAAAGATGTTGGCCGATTTCTATAACGTATGTCTAATAAATATACACACAACCGATAATTGCTGTATATTCAGTGGGTCTGAAGCTGTTTGTACTTACATATTTAAATTAGACATAGTTTTCGCGACTTAACTCGAATGAATACACACGCTAATCAAAAAGAGTCTTACGCACATTAAAGTTCGCGCGGAAGTTTGCCACCATAATAGCCGCCGAAGCGCTCTTCAATTTGCCAGCTGTTCGCAGTCGACCGCTTACGGAATTGTGGGGGTTTGCGTCAGCCACTGGAGTTCACCGATCTTCTACGTGGTGATTTCGCGCTTTCTAAATAAACCGGTAACGGAGGCTGCTGGTCTCCTTATCGGTCCTATCTGGTACGGACCTTACATTGACGACTAATCTATCTTAATATATGTCAAAATTGAGGTGATTGTGTCTTTTTTTTCACTCTGGAGCCAAAAAACACACATCGCAAACGAATAGTGTTTGTATTTAATTTTGCACTATGGTGGTAGAGGGTTGATAACGTTAAGGAGGTGGAAGATATGGGAGTTAAAAAGTTACCGACTTATATAACATTCTATGTGTGAGTCTGAATATTTTGCTCTTCAGCAAAAACTACACAATGGAGACGAACGAGTTCTCTGTGTTGTTGCAGTACAAAGTTTCCCGTTATACACCATAGCAGTTAAGTGGCGATAGCTCAAATGTTCAAATGTTCGTATAGCTTATGGGACTCGACTACGGGGCCATCAGTCCCTAAACTTATAAACTATATATGAACTACTTAATACTAAGGAAGTCACAAATATCCATGCCCGAGGGGGGATTCGAACCCCCGACCGCAGTGGCCGTGCAGACCGTGACTGGAGCGCCTCAGTCCCCACGGCCACCGCGGCCGGCGGCGATATAAGACGGTGGAAGATATAGTGGTTGAAGCCGTCAGCTTATATAAAATTCAGACTGAAGACCAGCGAGGACTTTTGACACTAAAATAGCAAAGACGTTGTATACAGCGAAACGTGATGCGCATTCTTCAGTTGTTTTTCTCCAACAAGCGTAATAATAAAGAAAAAGTTCATATGGCAGTTCGAATAGTAAAACTACCAAGAAAGATGTCAAGGCGAAAGAAGGAAATATTGCGTTCTAGATCCGTTTTTAAAAAGACAGAATACGGCGCTGAAAAGTGAATCTACAGACGATAGAAACTTGAAATTTATAGCTGTTGTTTATCTTACACTTTGGGCATCGGCGTTCTTTCGATATTTCCATCCCCAAGGGAGGGAAATAGGGCATGAACGGTTTTTTGAAAATACGTTGCTATTAAGGCAATTTTGAAGCAAGAAATACAAAACTTCGGATTTAGATTTTTGATTGGAATATTAAAAATTCGTGTTTTGATATTTTTGGAAAGTAAACCATTAAGCAGGTGAAATAAAGGAAAATTTTTAAGGGTGCTACTAAGATTATTTTTATGTTAGAAATGCGAAAATTTGCATTTGGAACCATGGTTAGAATTTAAATAAAATGTGTTTCTGGATGTTTTGAATTCTGCCATCAATGGTGCAGTAGCGGGTGGCGTATCAAAATACTTGATTAGGTAAGCATTTTTAAAGCTAAATCTATGAAAATTTATATTTAGAAGTAAAAACAACTAATTCAGACCATTCAATCTACGCTTGCGAAACAGCGGGAATTAAGCTAGTACATCTTATAAAATGGGCTGTCTCTGTGTATATGTGTATTTATGTTTCACATCTCCTCCTAAACTTCTGGACAGATTTCAACGAAACTGGGTACACCTGTTCCTTACTATCAGGAAACAATAGCTGCCGCAGTAAGAACCACCTACGACACACAAGTAAGGACGTGGCCGGCGACGTAAGGAGATATGACGACGTAAACAATCGTGAAAAACGGTCGCATCATACGATAATATTCTACAGCTGCTACTAAACTAATGGACAGATTCCAACCAAATTTGGTACAAATATTCTTTAAGGTCATGAAAAATTTGCTATGGTGGCAGAAACTACCTACGATATATAGTTCATACGATATCACGTCGTAAACAGTGAAAACTGCCCCATCTTGCGGCGCGTGATTTTATTCAAATTTTCAAATATTTGTCAAGCTTAAGGGACTTAACGGCGGAGTCATCAGTTCCGAAACTTACAAACTACTTATGAAGTAGCTTATACTAAAGACGACACAAACATCCATGCCCGAGGGGGGATTCGAACCCCCGACCGTAGTGGCCGTGCAGACCGTGACTGAAGCGCCTCAGTCCCCGCGGCCACCGCGGCCGGCACTTCACGGAGCATGCGAGACGTCAATTTAGATTACGTTTTCCTATGTCGAGGTGTCCACATAGCGACACTGTACGTGATTTAATTATCAAATTCCGGACAACAGGTTCAGTTCATGATACACCACGAACTGGTAAGCCCACGGTTTTAACAGAACGGAAGCTCGACGACATTGAGAACATCATGTTGCGGAGTCCAACAAAATCAGTAAGGAAATTATCAGAAGAGGCTAAAGTCTCTCGTATGACAGCAGGTAAGGCCGAAACCAAAGAACTGGGGCTCTATCCGAGTAAAATTACTGCAGTGCAACAGTTACATTGTATAGACCATACGAAAAGAATAGCGATTTATTAACAGTCATGGAGTTGGTGGTTTAGATCGAACATTTTTCACTGATGAGGCTTGGTTTCACCTATCTGGCTAAAATAATTGTATAAATTCATTTATTTGGCCATCAGAAGATCCACATGCCTTAACAGAAACGCCACTGTACGCAGAGAAAATCAGGGTATTTTCGAAACTATTGTCATCCCCAAAAAGTATTGTTTCCATATAATTTACCTATTTATTGCGCTGCTGAATGAAGATGAGATCAATTATTCATTTTTCCAGCAAGACAACGCTACTGCCCACACGGCACACCAATCCCTACGAAAGGTCTCTGGCCGCCTCGCTCATCGAATTTGTCTCCTCCCGACTACATCCTTTGGGGTGCGGTTAAAACATTTATCAAAATAACCAAAGACGATACATGAACTTAAGGCTGCGATAACTGAATATTTGTATTCAATTACACGTGAAACATTGGTAAAGGTATTCGAAAATAAATGTAAACGGGTTGATCTATACCTTCAAGACACTTCTTAGGGACTGATGACCCCGTAGTTAAGTCCCATAAGCTTAACAAACATTATTAACCTTCAAGGCAGAGGAAACCATTTCCACCATCTACTGTGATAACGGTGAGTACAGTGTATTTTGTTGTAATTAATATAATTAATGAATTTCATTGTTTTAATTGTAACGATGTTACATAACTGCAGCCAGTAGTAGTGAAACGCGGCCGCTAGCTTATACGACATGAATTTGCTGCCAAAATTACGCGCCCACAGGCCGAGACATTCGGACCTCGTCGCTACGGAGAGACTTTGTGGACACACTGTATTATAACAATGTCACTGCTAAAACCACCAGAAAAGCGTGTCTACCCACCACCACCTAGAGAGAAGGCCGCGGCGCTCTCGTGTGACGTCAGGCAGAGTAGGTTGCGCGCGCATAGCTGACTGGCTCGCTGCTTCGGTATAGTGGGCCGTGCCCCAGCGGCTACCCAGCGAACTACACGCGCGCAACCTACGCTGCCTGACGTCACACGAGAGCGCCACGGCCTTCTCTCTACGTGGTTTTGGTCTACCTCACCCTCAGCCAATGAGAGTGAATTTTATTTTATTTTACATCGCAAGTGACTTGACTGTGTGGGAGACTCTAGTCGTGCCTATGTGAATGTCATCAGCTTGTCGAGTCGTACAGTCTGCCAGTCTCCTGGTTGTCAGGTAACTGGAGACGCGATTTGCGTATCCCCGTGTGAATAGAGCCTCAGACTGTGGTTTAATCTGAGAAGTGGTATCTGACAGTCCCAGGTGGTTGGGAGCTGGCGGCTCCTGTGAGAGGCGAGGGGTGGTGGCGAGCCGGCGAACCGTGAGACGCGATTACCCACCAGGTCGTGGGGGGTCCAGCCGCCCAGGCCAGCCAGACACCCGCCAAACACACCACTTACTACACGATAACGCATCGCCAGCCAACACCCAAGCTTTCTCACCGGGAGAGCCACGCTTCTGCTCTCTATCCAGCGAGGTAAACACAAGAGCCAAAGAAACTCGTGTTGACATGCGTGTATCATCACACTCAGAGGACGGCGCTGCGGTCAGCAACACCTATACAGGGTGTTTCAAAAAGGTACGGCCAAATTTTAAGGAAACATTCCTCAAACACGAAGAAAGAAAATATGTTATGTGGACCTGTGCCCGGAAACGCTCAATTTCCATGTTAGAGCTCATTTTATTCCTTCTCTTCAAATCACATCAATCATGGAATGGAAACACACAGCAACAGAACGTACCAATGTGACTTCAAACACTTTGTTACAGGAAATGTTCAAAATGTCCTCCGTTAGCGAGGATACATGCATGCTCCCTCCGTCGCATGGAATCCCTGATGCGCTGATGCAGCCCTGGAGAATGGCGTATTGTATCACAGCCGTCCACAATACGATCACGAAGAGTCTCTACATTTGGTACCGGGGTTGCGTAGACAAGAGCTTTCAAATGCCACCACAAATGAAAGTCAAGAGGGTTGAGGTCAGGGGCGCGTGTAGGCCATAGAATTGGTCTGCCTCTCCCAATCCATCGGACACCGAATCTGTTGTTGAGAAGCGTACGAACACGTCGACTGAAATGTGCAGGAGCTCCACCGTGCATGAACCACATGTTGTGTCGTACTTGTAAAGGCACATGTTCTAGCAGCACAGCTAGAGTATCCCTTATAAAATCATGACAACGTGCTCCAGTGAGCGTAGGGGGAAGAATATGAGTCTCAATCAAAACATCACCAACAATTCCTGCCCAAACGTTCACAGAAAATCTGTGTCGATGACGTGATTGCACAATTGCGTGCGGATTCTCGTCAGACCATACATGTTGATTGTGAAAATTTAAAATTTGATCACGTTGGAATGAAATTTACTTTTAAAGAGAAATACTAAAATGAGCTCTAACATGGAAATTAAGCGTTTCCGGACACATGTTCACATAACATACTTTCTTTCTTTGTGTGTGAGGAATGTTTCCTGAATGTTTGGCCGTACCTTTTGGTAACACCATGTATAAGACAATAGGCTTCTGGCGCCCATACCTTGAAGACTACTTAACAACCAGACCACGCACAATAACACACCGTAGTGGGGGCATTCACAGGGACAATACTTATTGACAATAATACATTGTCAAACCTTCAAAACATTTCAGTAGTCCTCACACCAGCAATAATATTGTCATTGTTTTTAGCTGACGATACGATTTCGTGAAGGCAATAACGTATGTCGGACAGTGAGAAACTGTGTGCTTTAATCATATTGGGTTGGCTAAAAAGAAAAAAAAAAAAGAAAAGAAAAAAAAAATAAACAAAAGAAAGAGAGAGAGAGAGAGAGAGAGAGAGAGAGAGAGAGAGAGAGACAACCGAGAGCTACGAAAAACGAAAAAGGTAATTGGGTTCGTGAGTAGTTAAACAAAAGGAATGATTTTTCTCCAGTGAACCGGCCGACGAAAATCCAAACGATTGAAATGAAAGATTTTTAAAAACATTTTCTATTGAGCCTAGAATCATACGACAAACTGCTTACGTTATGAGATAATCGGAAAACAAGACGTAATTAACAGACCCGCAATCCCAGCCGATGAAAGATTGAATATAACTTTTACGAACGTTGGCGACAAGAAGGTCATTTAAATATTTAAAGTTCAATGCAGTTATGTCCGCTAACACGATTAGTAAAATTCTCATTGAAACATGTAAATCAATCACATGATTTATTTTCTTTTTAACGTCCTCTATTTTCCTTCCGGATACTGAAGGATATAAATTTCAAGTAATTGCTTAATACCATTCTCGTTCTTTCCATACAATCAACAGAACTCTGGGTTTAGAGATAATGGATTGCTCCTATAACATTCGATTAACGGCGCCATTACTTATTTACTCATATTTCGTACCCTATTCAGATTCAGTCAGAGTATATCGAGATAGAAACGACAAATGTAAACACTGAAAAACAGTAGTTATGCTATAGACGCTAGCGCTCTGAGGTGGTGTCGCGAAACACTGTAAACATCTCCACAACGAATATTGTCAAACCGGAAAATATTTTTGGGCCCATCAATACTGCCCTGTCAATATTCCCGTTATTGAAAATACGTCAAAACACACACTCACACGGTCAATATATTGACGCATTGTCAATATAGTGACAATGTTATTGAACGTGTGAGGGCCCTTAAGTTTAAATACATTAGTCCTGAGCATACGGTGGTCCAAAACACAGCAAAGACCTTCCTGACTTGGCACCTACCACGATACCCCTCATCAAAAAAAAAAAAAAAAAAAAAAAAAAAAAAAAAATTCAAATGTTTGTAGAGTCTATGGGACTTAACTACGGAGTCATCAGTCCCTAAACTTACAAACTACTTATGAACTACTTACAACTAAGGACGGCACAAATATCCATGCCCGAGGAGGTATTCGAACCCCTGACCGTAGTGGCCGTGGAGACCGTGACTGGAGCGCCTCAGTCGCCTCGGCCACCGCGGCCGGCCCCTCATGAACAACACAGTCACATCGCCACACCTCGACACTCCGTAACAGACACCACACCTTCACCTAGGGAGAACAGACACACATACGAGCACACACACACACACACACACACACACAAACAACACACACACACAGCCGGCCACGGTGGCCGCGAGGACTGAGGCGCTTCAGTCACGGTCTGCACGGCCACTACGGTCGGGGGTTCGAATCCCCCCTCGGGCATGGATATTTGTGCCGTCCATAGTCTTAGTTAGTTCATAAATAGTTTGTAAGTTTAGGGACTGATGACCCCGTAGTTAAGTCCCATAGGCTATACAAACATTAGAACACACACACACAAGCGCACCTAACAACGAACCACCTAATCACACTGGAGGCAAACCCACGTGCAATAATATATATAAAATTTAACAATTCTCAAACAATGAGGGACGCCACCGTGCCCTTTTGCACCCTGAAATTTATGCCTCCCTACGTGCCCCATACAGGCAGTGTTACCCCAACCACAGAACACTTTACTTATACTAATCCTGTTTACTCTATACTCACTATCATCCACTATGTTTATTTATTTTTTTTATTTTGGGACTTAACCGCGGGGTTAAAAGTTCCTAAATTTACAAACTATTTATGAACCAACTTATACAAAAGACAACACAAACATCCATGCCCAAGAGGGGGTTCGAACGCCCGACGGGGAATGGCCTCGCTCATCGGAGCATGGCGCCTCAATGCGTTCAGCCACTCCGCCGCGGCGCACTATCTTTAAATCATTCATAACACATACACAACACACACACACACACACACACACACACACACACACACACACACACACACACATATATATATATATATATATATATATATATATATATATATATATATATATATATATTCCCATTCTCTCTTCTTCTCTTTCTTTCCTTCCCTCTTTCCTCTTTTTTCTTCTTGGCCTATATTCACTAGAATATATAAGTAAATTGTAAATATTTATAAATATCCATCAAACCTGAATACTGCCATTTTATTGTAAATGCTTATCAAATATGTTAATTCCAAAAATGCCACAACAAGAAAAACCAAAATACTGCATATAACTGAGTAGTGTTAAAATTGGCTAATTCATGTTTAAAAATGTTAACCTAAATGAAATTGATAGCACTTAATGCAAGCCAGATGTTGTAATAAAGAATAATAAAACTGTAAACCTTCATCTGGCTAAAACGTGCGCTGCATGCACGATAATAAACTCGCCCATCCCCCTCAAAATTGCTAAATAAATAAAAAAAAAAGAAAAAAAAGAAAGGGGCAGACATTAGATCGGTTTCTGCTGCTAGAATGGCAGGTTATCTCGATTTAAGTGAGTTTGACCGTGGTGTTACAGTCGGTGCACGAGAGATGGGACACACCGTCTCCGACACAGCAATGACGTCGGGATTTTTCCGTTAAACCATTTCACGTGTGCACCGTGAATATGCGGAATCTGGTAAAACGTCAGATCTACGCCAACGCTACGTCCGGAAAAAGATCCTGCAAGAACGGAATCAACAATGACTTAACCTCTTAACAGACGTATTATTTACAATATGATGGTTCTTTTTTAACCTCTTTTTTTATGCCTAAATGAAATATTGAGTGAAGTGAAATTATTTTTAAGTGCTAAAACTGGACATTTTCATCTGTATATATCCCCTGGTTTAAAATCACGAGTATACTCGTGATATGCGTATTAGGGTGACCAGATGCAATCGTGTGGAAAAGAGGACAAACTGCTTCAAAAAGGACAAAATAAAGAAAAAAGAGAACGCACAAAACATATGATAAAATTTAATTAAAAAAGGTTTTTTAATACAGAAAACATATTTAGCGGCGCAGTCAGACAGCCAATATGAATGCGACTTGACGTGTTTTCGTTTTGTAAACAATTCGAAAATAATTTTACTTACGCCGTCATCGTCGTTGTGTTGTAATGTTGGCAACGAAGAATATCGAAGATACGGCTTCTTACTAGAGATCACTGCTTCATAATGATCAATTTCTATATCGAACAAACTTTTACACTCATGTAGTGACTTGTTCTCGATGAACTTTTTCAATTCACTATTTCTTAGCAGCTTTCTAATATTGCAAAAAACAATTATGTCCACAACAATGAACTGCTTACAAAATGAAAAACGTAAAGACCATACTCCTCCCGTCACTATCGCGCCGCTACCAACAACTAGAAGTCAAAGAGCAACCGCCAATACGGGAACTGCACTTTAACCTTCCCAATAAATATAAACTGAATCAGAGGTGCCCATCGCCCCCTCCTTGGCTAATGACTCCACCCGCCCCCTCAAACTGCGACCAACCCTCCCCCACACCCGAGATAACTTATTAAGTCCTAGATTCCTAGTTTATTACCTAATAAATATAGTTTTGCCATTTAAATTAAATATCTTTTATTATACGTTTTGTAAATTGTTTTATAAAGCCACCTCCAACCAGGCTGGCCACAAGTACTAATTTTGCAAACCAAAGTTCCAGGTCCACTTATTTAACATTCTGCTACGAATTCATTCTTCCTTTTTCGAAGGCACGACACTTAAACGAGAAAACACCTGCGGATGTGCCCTTCTGCTTAGGCATTGCCAAATTTTTATATGAAACTCACTCGGTTACGATGAACGGCAATTTACAATCACAAGTCATACGTGCACGACATGATTTAATGCCAACTGCGAAGCCACGATTTTTTGATTCCGGAACGGAAATTTTAAGTAATCCATATTTGCACTCGCTTATGGATTGATTCATGATGAAAAAATGTTCAAATGTCTGTTAAGTCTATGGGACTTAACTACGGGGTCATCAGTCCCTAAACTTACAAACTACTTACGAACTAGGACGGCACAAATATCCATGCCCGAGGGGGGGATTCGAACCCCCGACCGTAGTGGCCGTGAAGACCGTGACTGGAGCGCCTTAGTCCCCTCGGCCACCGCGGCCGCCTTCATGATGAAATTTTCAATCCTAGTGCTACCTGTAGCACGGCCTTCGTGATTCTGTCTCTCATAGCCAGTGCCTATAGATAAAGTACCGGTAATTCAAGAAAAGAGCAATAGAACGTAACTAATTATAAATATAACATTATTACCCTCACTTTGCTAAAAAGGAGGGCAACGTAAAAATCCGCCCAGACCCCGGAATAAAAGAGCTAAAAAAGAGGACATGTCCGGATTAATACTGACGTCTGGTCGCTCTAGATATGCTTAACCTTTTTGTTTTCCTTCTTAAAATCACATTCAAAAGTTAATTCTGGGCATCGAAGCACTAAAAGTGAAGAGAAACACTAACCATTAAATTTTAGAGCAATTGTTTATATGTTTGTGATTGTGTGAAGTACCCTTAAGCAAGGTTCAATACACTAAGCTAGACTACTGTCTTTACAAATGTATCTTGATTCCCTCCGTGTCTTCTTCCCTCTGTCATCATACACACCACTGCACATCCTACACGTTTCTGCTTCTTCTCGGTCGGAGGAACCGTAGATGGAAAATGACGTCCAACAAGTCGCATTGGGGTTGCTTTTGGTGATGGACGGCCCGCTGTTTTGAGTGAAAATTCCGAAGCCACGCGAAATATCTTCTTGTAATACTTCTTTCTGCTCTTGCGTGTCAATGGATTGTTTGTGATGTGCTATTAACTTGATCCACACCTCTCATAGTGTCATCCTCAGAAACAAAATCGCGCGTCCTTCAAAAATTACGAGTAGCTGCCCATTAACGTCACGCTTCGCCAGACAGGGCGCCAGACAAACGCGAGGGAAACCTGTTTTAAACTCCCTTCGGCAATCAGGTATAAGTTGCCGAACTCGTGTGTTCCGCTCGTGGACAGATTTAAGAGAGTTGCCGAATTCGAGTGTTTGGTTTTCCAGCAGCAAGTAGAGGTTGCAGAGTTCAAAATGTTCAAATGTTTGTACAGCTTATGGGACTTCACTACGGGGTCACCAGTCGCTATTGCAGAGTTCGTGTGAGCAGATACATGCAACATTAGCATTTTATCGGATGGTGCAGATGACGGCTTTGTAGGTGTTTGGTACAGTGTTGCGGCATGTTTCAGTAGCTGCAGTCTGTCTGGGCATTATGTTGAATGGTTATAGTTGGCGTCATGTAAGAAGGCACTTCCGGGCATAGAGGAGCGGTAGGGAAAGCTTTGAGGAGAGGAGCTATTTTATTTATTTTTTGTTTTGTTTTGTTTTTTGTTTTTGCACCTTTCATTCTCCATTATGAGGGGATGGAGCGGGCTACTTTAGGGCTTGCAAATACCATTTTCAGCCATATGGGGAAGGTTACATTGTATTTTACAATATTTATTAGTATCTTTTGCTTGGTGCTAAAATTGTATTTTACAAAAAGTTGTAGCACTTATAATTTTACAATAGTTAGGTATAATACTCTAAGTTACAATATTTACATTTTATATGAATGAATGGTAAACATAGTATTTATATGAAGTGACATTGAAAAGATTTACATAAAAGGAGATTTAAATTTGTATTTACAAAACAAAAGAAAAATTTTATGATCAAAAAAGAAAAAAGAAAAAAATATATGTACATATTTACATTTTTTCATACATATAGGTATACATACACATACGTGTGTTTTAGTGAGGGAATGTTCGATGTTAGTGTGTGTCAGTTCTGTGTGTGTTGTAATGCGTTGATGTGCGTGTGATGTTTTAGATGTGCTCTCTTCTGTTGAGATATGGGGGTGTTGGGATGTTGTTTGTTAGGGGTGCCATGGTTGGGGCTACTGTACGCGCTGGTAGTGTGCATTTGAATCTGGGTCGGCTTGTTGTGCGGGGTCTTGTCGTTAGTATGTCCGTCCTTTTGGTCAGTATGTGTCGTCCATAGTTTGCCCTTAGTCGTGTTAGTCGGGTTTGTAGGGGTTCGACCCCCGAGATTTCATAAACGAGGTTGCTTGTCGTTGTTCTTGGTAGTCTCTGATGCTGCGTAGGAGTCGTCGTTCGGTCGAGTATAGTCGTTCGGAAACTGTTGCATGTATTCCACCTGGGGAAGTCTTGTATGTGTGTATGTATGGCGGTCTGGTCGTCACATCCGTATAGTTGTCCTTGTACCTGTCTGATGAGGTTCTGTCTAGTCGTGGTTTTTTTAAAGAAGATATGTAAGGCGTGTCTTCTAGTTTACGTATTTGTCCAGATATACGCCGACGTATCGGGCTTCGTCAACTAGTCTGACTGGTGTGTTCCACAGTGAAAGTTGTATGTCGTCGTTTTGTTGTTGTCGTTTCTTGGAGAGGTGTCCGTGTCTAAATAGTATTTTTTGCGTCTTTGTGGGGTTGGGGCGGATTCTCCATTTGGCCATCCACTGTTCCAGTCGTTGCAGGTAGGCGGTGGTCTTTCGTTGTATTGTGGCCGTCCTAAGTTCTGTGCACCAGTATGCCGTGTCGTCTGCGTAAAGTCCTATTGTCTCTGTTGCGGTGTTCGTAGTGGGTATGTCTGCAGTATATAGCGCGTACTGTAGCGGGGATAGGATACCTCCTGCCTGCGGGGTAAATTCATGGGACATTGCACCGGCTACATGTACTCTACATTCCCTGTCTTTTAGTTAGGTCTGAATCAGTCGTACTGTTTTTGTTGGGAGGCCTAGTCTTGTTAGTTTGAGTAGTAGTCCGTCGTGTCTTAGCTTGCCAAAAGGCACGCTCTTTGTCGGAGAGGAGATACGACCGACTACCAACAGATGTGCCTGCGGGAGAAACAATGCGTTAAGCCCTTTCTATACGAGACGTGCAACGCGCAAAAGAAAGTCGTTGTCAGCTGCAGCGCTCCTTGCGATAGACCGTCGAACTACAAAGAAGCGTTCAAACGGTACGCATTTGTCGAGTCATCTGCTTCACAAGTCTTCTTGGTTTGTTGTCAAATTACGGCAAATGCATCGCCGAGTTAAGATCAATTTTCGAAACTGTAAGATATATTATGATTATTGTGATGATTAAAAAATTTATTTATGTTGTAGGCTGCCACTGTGAAACTGTTTTCGTGCAGTTCATGGTAACTACGTCGCTCATATGTGTTAACGTCCTCATTATAAAATGCGTCTACATACTTCCAGCCCTTGCGGTTTGAGGCACCAATGTATATGATGAACAAGCTCAGTTGTCTATACATAAACCTTTGACTGTGATAATGCTTCAAATAATACTCACCAAAAACAAACATTTCATCTATTAACTACAGAATGTTTCAGGAAAAATAGCAAATGAAGACGACCTGCAGTTAAAATTTCATATAACGTGTGTCCAGTTTTTATTTACCGAGAAACAGCTCTTGGTACGTACAACAAATTTAAAGTACATGCAAATTTGGATTTTTTGACTGATGCTTTCGTCAGTTCTTGGTAGATCAGCATATTGATTTTTATTTAAACAACCGGATTTCGACATACTTTAAAGTCTGAATATGTCCCAGTAAGCCGAACCCGAGTAAATAAGTGGAAATGAACGTGTAGAACATACACAAAATTCTACTTTGAAGTCAGTGTGTTGTCGTACTCGTACTACCAGCAGCCGACGGATAAATCAGTGAACAATGTCTTCATTTACTTTTGCTCTAAGTTTGTTTGGTTTTCATATTAACAGCTATATCTCTATATTCAATAGAAATTGTACACATGTTATATGAAATTTTTAATGCAATTCCTCTATAGTATCACCTCCTAAAAAAACTTACGACTGAGTCGAAAAACTACGTTCCTCTTAGCAGGAGACAAGTATACATTCTCAAACAAATTCGCGACTTGGCTTCGTTTGTCAGGTAGGTTCTCCATTCGGCCGTCTGCGCATGCGCGAGGCACTTCTATACGCGTGAGAATAGGATCCATCCTATTCCGTCTACTAACGATCGTATGCGTGCATCTTGTGCAAGTGGACTCGTCTACACTGTACCCGGCCGGCGTGAGCGGTGCATCATGGGTAATCTCGTAAGCTCTCACTTCCCGTGTAGAAAGGGCTTAACTACCGGCCAGCCACGCGCCTACAGAATGAACATTATTCGCTGGCAGTACGGTAATGGAGGGGGATGTGCACAACGGCTGAAAACTGCCTTGCTGCGGTGCGCGCGGCCGTTCGCCATCGGGGTTCGAGTCCCCCCTCGGGCATGGGTGTTTGTGTTGTCCTTAGGTCAGTTTACCTTCGTTTAACAGAGGTCAGAATGAGTAACGTTGAAGTAGATATCCTTGGAGTAGTGAAGCAACTTAAATCACTTAACAAGAACAAGTCTTCTGGTCCGGACTGTATACCCATTAGATTTCTATCTGATTATGCTGAAAAGATAGCTCCTTTACTTAACAGCCATATACAACCGCTCTCTCAAAGAAGAATCTGTACCAAAAGATTGGAATGTTGAACAGGTGACACTTATATTGAAGAAAGGCAGTAGGAGTAACACACTAAACTACAGGCCTATTTCATTGACGTCAATTTGCAGCAGGATTTTGGAACATATCCTGTATTCAAATATTATGAATTATCCTCGAACAGAATGATCTATTGACCCAAGGTCAACACGGAGCCGGCCGCGGTGGCCGAGGGGACTGAGGCGCTCCGGTCACGGTCTGCACGGCCACTACGGTCGAAGGTTCGAATCCCCCTTCGGGCATGGATATTTGTGACGTCCTTAGTATTAGCTAGTTCATAGGTAGTTTGTAAGTTTAGGGACTGATGACCCCGTAGTTAAGTCCCATAAGCTATACAAACATTTGAACATTTGATTTGTCAACACGGATTTAGAAAATATCGTTCATGCGAAATACACATAGCTCTTTACTCACACGAAATTATGAGTGCTATCGACAAGAGTTCTCAAATTTATTCCGTATTTCTTGATTTTCAGAAGGCTTTTGATACCGTACCTCACAAACAGCTTTTAATCCAACTTCGTTTTTATGGTATAAAAAAAAAAAGGTAAAGCAGTCAACAATCCGAAGATTGGTTTGAACACCACAGTGCTTTACTAGGCAAGGTCCTATTTGGAGGTGGTATGCCATTGCCTTCCTCCGACCTTCTAACTGACCTACCCAGCCAGTTATAGGGGGACCTACAGTTTAACGTCGGTTCCGAACCACGGTTCGATGAACCCTCTGCCAGACCCTTAAATGTGATTTGCAGAGTATCCCATGTAGATGTAGATTTAAGTAGTTTGTAAGCTACGACTAATAACCACGCAGTCGAGTCCAATAGATTTACATACACTTGGTTTCACCCGGTTATTGGCAATAACTAAAGAAAACCGGTTACGGCTATCACCAAATCAATACCGAAAAACAACCGTTGATTCAGAACTAAAATACCGGTATTGGTTTTAACCGGTCGGTTTTTCCCATTCCTAACGTACAGCTGAAATGCGTAAACAGATGAGAGTGGCAGGTCGCGACAGTAAGTGGTTGGTGTGCACCGCGCGTAAAGTCGGTAAGTATCGGCGGCAAGCACGGCGTCCATTATACGGCTAGGCGGCGTTAATGGGCGAGCCGTCCGTCTCGGGTTTCCAGCCAGCTGTCGGCTGGATCCCCGCTACTCGAGTGTCCGCCACTCCGCCACGCGCATTACGGGCAAAGCCGTCGCCACACGGAGCGAGTATCTCAACGTGCACGCTCACACCCAAAACTCCACCTGTCAGACAACGAGTTCGGTACCAAACGTTGTATATCGATAGAGTATTAACCAATAAGATATAATTCGTGCTATGTGCGGTCGAAATGTTAAAATGTTTGTATAGATCATGGGACTTAACAACGGGGTCATCAGTCCATAAACTTACAAACTACTTACAATTTTAATCTGCCAAGAAGTTTCATATCAGCGCACACTCCGCTGCAGAGTGAAAGTTTCATTCTGGAAACATCCCTTAGGCTGTGGCTAAGCCATGTCTCCACCATATCCTTTCTTCCAGGAGTGATAGTCTTGCATGGTTCGCAGGAGAACTTCTGTGAAGTTTGGAAAGTAGGAGGCTAGGTACTGGCGGAAGTAGAGTTGTGGGGCGGCATCGTGAGTCGTGTCGGGATAGCACAGTCGGTAGTGCGCTTGCCCACGAAAGGCAAAGGTCCCAGGTTCGAGTCCCGGTTTCGGCACACAATTTTAATCTGCCAAGAAGTTTCATATCAGCGCACACTCCGCTGCAGAATGAAAATTTCATTCTGGAAACAACCCTTAGGCTGTGGCTAAGCCATGTCTCCACCATATCCTTTCTTCCAGGAGTGATAGTCTTGCATGGTTCGCAGGAGAGCTTCTGTGAAGTTTGGAAAGTGGGAGGCGAGGTACTGGCGGAAGTAAAGTTGTGAGGAGGCATCGTGAGTCGTGTCGGGATAGCACAGTCGGTAGTGCGCTTGCCCACGAAAGGCAAAGGTCCCAGGTTCGAGTCCCGGTTCCGGCACACAATTTTAATCTGCCAAGAAGTTTCATAAGAGCGCACACTCCGCTGCAGAGTGAAAGATTCATTCTGGAAACATCCCTTAGGCTGTGGGTAATCCATGTCTCCACCATATCCTTTCTTCCAGGAGTGATAGTCTTGCATGGTTCGCAGGAGAGCTTCTGTGAAGTTTGGAAAGTGGGAGGCGAGGTACTGGCGGAAGTAAAGTTGTGAGGCGGCATCGTGAGTCGTGTCGGGATAGCACAGTCGGTAGTGCGCTTGCCCACGAAAGGCAAAGGTCCCAGGTTCGAGTCCCGGTTCCGGCACACAATTTTAATCTGCCAGGAACTTTCATATCAGCGCACACTCCGCTGCAGAGTGAAAGTTTCATACTGGATACTTATGAAGTAGCTAACACTAAGGACGGCACAAATATCCATGCCCGAGGGGGGATTCGAATCCCCGACCGATGCGCGGTCGTCTAGGAGAAAAAATGTTCAGATGATTGTGAAGCTTACAAACTAATAATGAACTAACACTAAAGACAGCACAAACATCCATGCACGAGGGGGGATTCAAACCCCCGACGGGGCACGACTTCGCGCAATGTAGCATAGCGCCTCAATGCGCTCGGCCACTTCGCCGCGGCTCTATGAGAAAGTGAATAAACTATTTTTAAGGCTGAAAACAAACAGTTTCTGTTCTACTAATTTTTTGTTTATTTACTAACTATTTTTCGGCTTATTAGGCCATCATCAGGTAAACTGTTGACATGCGTCGACAAAGACGCTTGCTTAGGTTCTCAAAGATGGTAAAACAAAGATACAACACACAGAATACTCGGTCTTTGGATATGACATTTGTTGGAATTGCAAACAATATCTGTTGCCATGTAGAATAATGTTCACGTAACCAGTGGCCTCCTTAACTTTTTTACATTTTAATTTGCGAGTGAACAGGGGTAAAACACATTACATAATGAATTAAAAACTATGTTAACATTATTGACACGGTAGCATATGTTGAGACCATCACTTAAGGTGTACATTAAATTCGTTTTCTACACTTAGTTCACAATTTACTTATTTGACAGCATCTGGCAAGATTCTCATATTTAAATTACATTTCATATTACTGTGAAATTTATTATATATGTTTTATCTTAAAGTCTAAAAGTAAACATGGTAGGAATGGAGACTATACATGTGACATTAAGATCGTCTGTGGTAGGTAGCTGTTTTGTTTACATTATAAACTATAATAATAAGTAACCTCTGACGTGCGGAGTACAGGAAAAGAATAACTTAGAACGTAATCACGTCGAGCATATGTGGGCAAGTTGTTAGAGCGTTATGATGACCTTACATCCGCTGATTACAGCACACAAGAATTCTGTCTAAAATGTAAAATTTGTATTTTTTATGTATTGTTGTGAACTTTTATACACTACGGGACATTACAATTGCTACACCAAGAAGAAATGCAGATGATAAAAGAGCATTCACTGGAAAAATATATTATACTAGAACTGACATGTTATTCCATTTGCACGCAATTTGGGTGTATAGATCCTGAGAAATCAGTACCCAGAACAACCACCTCTGACCGTAATAACGGCCTTGATACGCCTGGGCATTGAGTCAAACACAGCTTGGAAGCGTGTACGGGTACAAATACCCATACAGCTTCAACACGATACCACAGTTCATCAAGATTAGTGACTGGCGTATTGTGACGAGCCAGTTGCTCGGCCACCATTGATCAGTTGATCTGGAGAATGTGCTGCCCAGGGCAGCAGTCGAACATTTTTCGTATCTAGAAAGGCCCGTACAGGACCTGCAACATGCGGTCGTGCATTATCCTGCTGAAATGTATGGTTTCATAAGGATCGAATTAAAGGGTAGAGCCACGGGCTGTTACATCTGAAAGGGCCACTGTTCAAAGTGTCGTCTATGCGAACTACAGGTGACCGAGACGTGTAACCAATGGACCCCATACCATCACACCGGGTGATACACCAATATGGCGATGACGAATACACCCTTCCAATGTGCGTTCACCGCGATGTCGCCAAACACGGATGCGACCATCATGATGCTGTAAATAGAACCTGGATTCATCCGAAAAAATGACGTTTTGCCATTCGTGCACCCAGGTTTGTTGTTGCGTACACCATCGCAGGCGCTCCTGTCTGGATGCAGCGTCAACGGTAACCTCAGCCATGGTCTCCGATCTGATACTCCATGCTGCTGCAAACGCCGTCGAACTGTTCGTGCAGATGGTTGTTGCCTTGCAAACGTCTCCATCTGTTGACTCAGGGATCGAGACGTGGCTGCACGATCCGTTGCGGATAAGATGCCTGTCATCACGACTGCTAGTGATACAAGGACGTTGGGATCCAGCACGGCGTTCTGTATTGCCCGCTTGAACCCACCGATTCCATATTCTGCTAACAGTCATTGGATCGCGACCAACGCCAGCACCAATGTCGCGATACGTTAAACCGCAATCGCGATAGGCTACAATCCGACCTTTATCAGAGTCGGAAACGTGATGGTACGCATTTCTCCTCCTTACACGAGGCACCACAAAATCGTTTCACCAGGCAACGACGGTCAACTGCTGTTTGTGTATGAGAAATCTGTTGGAATCTTTCTTCATGTCAGCACGTTGTAGGTGTCGCCACCGGCGCTAACCTTGTGTGAATGCTCTGAAAAGCTCACCATTTTGCATATCACAGCATCTTCTTCCTGTCGGTTAAATTTCGCGTCTGTAGCACGTCATCTTCGTGGTGTAGCAATTGTAATGGCCAGGAGTGTATTTGAGTATTTCGTATTTGTCTGTTTTTATATTTACCTGTAATTTATTTAACATGTTTTGTGAATAGTGTATTTACTTTGTTTCCATATGAGAAAAGACAGTAAACAAAGATTTTGTATCTATGAAAACAAAAGTATGTCAACAGCGCACTGTAGTGCGCATGTGAATTGTTAACTCGCTCTTCAGTCGTCGAGTGAGTCTCGACGTTTAAGGACGCCGTTCTCGAGTGGGTTTCACCGTACACGGTATGTCGCGTGTAATTGCCGGCACAAAAAACAAGCGGGATCCTTTTCCACCCGAATCCACACGATCGTGCGAGTTCTGATTTTCTCTTTTCCTTCGCCTCAGTCTTGGCCGTGGTGGCCAAGCGGTCTGCGGCGCGCCTGTCACATTCTGCACGGCCACTACGGTCGGGGGCTCGAATGCCCCCTCGGGCATGGATATTTGTGCCGTCCTTAATATTAGCTAGTTCATAAGTAGTTTGTGAATTTAGGGACTGATGACCCCATAGTTAAGTCCCATAAGCTCTACAAACACTAGAACATTTTGAACATCGCTTTTAGGGCACTCTACATCTGGTGTATGGCGAGGGAGGATTTTCCGTGCCCTTAGAGCTTCACTCTTGATGCAACCTTGGAAGTAACTACTTCGTCGGATCATGCTGACGGCAAGGCATGCTGTTAGGACTTTGATTTATTTGCGATCAGGCAGTCTTGGTTTTTCAGTGATAGTTCTTTTGAGTAATTCTTTCATTATGAGAGGCGAAGTGTTTCTTAATTTACATAACTCGAGAAAATTCAGTGTAAATTTATTATTTGCATTTTCATTCCAGTGATGATTGTGTGTCCAGGTTTGCTCAAGTTAGAATACATATGTGTGACCTTCAGCCTTTGTGAAATTTCCTTCATGTTCTTAACTAACGTCTTCACGTTGTTTCTGTATCCGCGAGTATGCTAAATATTTCTCAGATTTTTCTGATTTGATTCCATCTTTCCTGTCTTGATATGGCCGATTGCACCACGTAATTTAGTAACGGTCGCTACTTTGGCCTTCAGCCATGCTTTTATTAATACTAGCTTTTTTTTCTATACGAAATCTCGTGTGTGCTTTACTCGTTTATTCTAAATTAATTTCTGATTGTAAATACTATGAAATCTGGCGTGGTCACACATCACATGGTACTTAAGAATAGTGAGCTGCTGCCTCCCCAAACATGAGTTTCGTTTAGTACACAGTATAATTATTGATCACAACACCTGCCATCTCATCAAGAAACCGCCGACACCTCGTTTCGCCGCTGCTTTCAAGTGTTCCTGGAGTGTGATGTACCGCCTAGCTTTATGTGCGTGTCTGTGAATGAATGAATGTACTTTCAGCTAACCATTGTGTAATTGAAAATGTCTTCCCACATTACCTCCATATTCATAAAGGGCAGGGAAAATTTTAATACGGGCAGTAGTTATATGATTTAATTCACTTTTGTTCAAGGTATGTGCTTAATTTGGTCTCCCCACATTTATTTGCTAGTTATTTTACTTAATAGATCATGATTTTAAAGCATCAAACCTCTGCTTTATGATTTCATGCTCCTCATCCCATTTTTTATTATCTATTCATTTTTTTTAAAACATTGATTTTATGTTTGTTAAAACGTGGGCTGCTCCCCTAAGGAGTGAGCAGTTCGTTAAATTACCATTGCGCATGCACTGTGGTCACTCGTAAAGTAAGTTAGAGCAGCAGTGAGCGTTTTAACTTACATTTGCAGATCTCAACTGCCTGAGATCTTACTGATTTTAATAACAGGCTACTTTCAAGCTCCTCTTCTTTCGTGAAGCCCCATTTTCTGAGATTTGTCTTGCAGCATGGTACTCCTCTCCTCAGTCTGTTTGGTGCCTTCCATGTTGCATATGGCAGATGAAATTCTTCGGCAGGTCCTTCTTTGATGTTCTCTTCAGCCCTTTCATTTGACGAAATCTGCTATAATTCTGGTCTCCAAGTTCCAGGCCTCAATGCAGTTGATGTTGTTGTGCTCATAAAGCTCCTCCTTAAGCCTAGGTTTTTGTGGCTCAAGTCCGAGGAGGGGGTGCCTGGTGTCGGTTTCCTGTTTCTTTTTCTTTGCTTCTGCAGCTGTTCTTCAGCGTATGTCTGGAAGCGCTATGCCTATAATTTCGTAGATTTTTCAAACAGGAGTTAGTCAAAAGGCAGCCAGTCACTATGTGTCCAGTCTCATCCACCTCTCTGGCATGTGTTGAGTTTTGCCAGACTGGTACTGCATACTCCGCTGCAGTGAAGCACAGTGCCAGGACAGATGTGCGAAGCACGTTTGGCTGTGATCCGCAAGTGGAGCCAGTGAGTTTAAGTTTGATGCTGTTCCGGGTAGATACTTTCAGCTTGGTTTCCTGGCAGTGATCTTACAATGTGAGACTACGGTCCTACTTTACTCCCAGGTATTTTGGAGTATCATAGTGACACTGTTGTTGCCCTCTCCAGGTAATGTTTAACTTCTTTCTGGCTTCATTGTGAATGGTGGCAACACTATACTTTGCTATGGTCACTCTCTGCTCAGAGAGGTTGCTTGCTGTGAACTGTGAGTCGGCGGTAGCGAGTGATAGGCAGAACGAGTCTGGGAGTGGAAGTGGACAGACGGAGTCAGGGTCGGTGGAGAGCAGTGGACTGAGAAAGTTGTAAGCAGTTAGAATTGTTGATAATTTTGATTTTCCTGTGTATTTTTATTGTAATTGTGATGTTTGAAAAGTAACAATTACGATAAAAACAACTCATAATTATGTTTCATTTTAAGTTAGATGATAGCTTCTTCTCCTTTTTAAAACTCAGAATTATTAGCAAGTTGTCTTAGGTTGTTAGTTTTAAAATTAACGGTAGCATAAATGCATGTTTCAACTTTATATTTCATCATTAATGTACTACAAGTGACCAAGCTGCAGTCTACGGAAAAGAGATAAGTGAATTTTAATTTTTCTTGATTCGTATTCCGAGTAGGGAGGCAAATTGTTGAGTCTTTGTTAAACATATCACATATACTTAGTAATTCGATTTGTTATTCTCTTACAGTTTTGATACAAGAATGATAAGCAAATATTTTATCAGGTAGCTACCAATATTTCTTGGAGTCGTGGAAAGTGCTCTATATACCAAATTAATTACATCACTTGCTTATTGTTCACTTTTGTTATGTCAGTCACGTTCAGTTGCAGAAGTCGTAAGCAACTAGTTTATCAGGTAGCCACCAGTATTTCTTGTCTATCGTGTGACGCGTCTTTTCATGCAAATATTAATTACACCATTTGCTGAGGACGCAGTAATCAGTTTATTAATAAAATTAGGTCACATTTTCAGAAGGTGTCGGTACACACAATAATTATTGCTAAGTTCGCAACCGAATCCATAATTAGTTAATTTTTGCATTTAATAAACTAAGCTATGATCTTTACTTTAAATAATTAGTCAATTACACAATTACAAACTTACACGTTTCTACACTGTAGTACATTGTACAAGTTCCTTTTGTTGCTATGAGCTACTGTTATAGATTATCTGTCATTCACGCATGAGCACATTTACACTTGGTATTACTTGGTTTGCACCCGACTTAGCTAATGAACTAATTTTAACAATACAACATTTTGTTTGTTAATGAGGTAGACAGTGTTCACAGTACGTAACGTTACTTATAACAATCACTATTAAGATCGCAATTGAAGCAATGCTCAGTCTGTGTCACAGTAGTAATCTAAAGTTTGATCTTTAATTAATTAACGTACATAATTGTTAACCTTGAGCGTTTTCACTGTATCATAGCATTGCATGTTATTCTGCTGCTATCACTCGTTGTTAGAAACTGTCAGTTTCTCCACCCACGATCACATTTTATTTTGGACATAAAATTTGTGTTTAATATCGTCAGTATTTAATTAAATTAATGAACTATTTGTCTGTCTGATTAACGAATCGGACTTGAGCTACAACTAGACTTATCATTCATTGTTTAACCAGACTCGTATTCTGGATATTTCAACGCACTAACAGGGCCATACACATTGCTATCAGTCGATGCCAGACCGATTATTTATAATATTTACTCTTACTTTAATTGCCGACATCCTGACAAGTTTTTACATTCACAGTACTGTACCAGTCTAGATAGATACCATAGCATCTGCACACAAACATCAGCACAGTCACTCACACACACACACACTCTAGTTTCCCGATCATAATTTTATTTAATTTATTTAAACGTATAAGTTTCACTTGTTAAACAGGGGAATGATATCTAATTCTCCAAAAACAAAAGTCAACGCTTTGTTTGAAAGACCGTCAAAGCTTATACGCAATGCAGTGATGCCAATCCAACAACCTTATTCACATTAACAAGGAAGGACGTAAGGTTTATTCGTCACAATATTATTTTCACTCGTCTAAAGAGTGTGCCGAAACTACCTAAATCGGTGATGGAAGTGCAGATTGCTTTCTCACAAATGGAGGTGACAACTACAAAAGGTGAGGACTATGTTCTTAATAATGACATGGAAAATGTGTATGTTGCTTTCGTTAAATCATCTCAGCAAAAAATAATGTCAGTATCCAAATGGACTCAAAAACCAGGAAGAGGCACGTTTTTCTGCAACAGAAATTAGAAGCGCTTAGGAATGGTGAAATTTGCAAATTAGACTTTGTAAAGTGTATTTCATACCAAACAGGCGTGATTAGAATATGAGCCAAACTAAATGCATTTGTTTTCTGCAAATATTTTTGTATGTGAAAATTGTAATAAAATCTTTGTATATGATTTGTTTGTTTTTTATATCACGTTCCTTGGCACAGTATTGACATTATTCGTTAAGAACTCTACAAATAGGGGCAGAAGTTGCGCACTTGGTAAGTTTAGATTTGGAAGCATTTGGCGAGATTGTGCAGTGAGTTTGCCAGGAGCAGGTGGGAGGAATTGCCGATTTCTTGCGTGCCTGTCAGTCTAGACAGAGCAGGTAAAAGTTGTCCAGTTCGTGCGTGCCACTCAGGGGGCACTTTGGGGACAGTTGCCCAGTTCGAGTCTTCCATTTATACAGGTAGGAGGAGTTGCCGAGTTCTTGCGTGCCTGTCAGTCTAACCGGAGCAGACAAAAGTTGCCCAGTCCGTGCGTGCCACTCAGGGGGCACTTCGGTGACAGGTGCCCAGTTCGAGTCTTCCGTTTATCACCAACAGGTAGAATTTGCCCAGTTCAGACGAGCCCTTGCCTTTAGGTGGTTATCATCATAATACTTGCGCGTCTGCGCCCTCCATAACACGAGGCGAGAAGGTTGACAAAACATATTCAAAATAGTTTCTCGGATTTCTCAGCTTCCTAATTTATGGGAAACGCACAAGTTTTCTAGATCTGAGATGGCGCTTATGGACTCGCGTAAGTGATTTCTGGATGCGAGAGGCGTTGGCGGAAGCGAGGGGCAGGACGGCAGCAGCAGCAGCGCCTAGCCGCCCCTCCCCCGCCGCCCCCGCGCGCAGGGTGGGCCCGGCGGCAGTGTCTGCGCAAGGCAAACACTTGACGCGGTAACGCGACACCCCGCACAATGGCGCGCGCGACAAGTAACCGACACGCCGCACGCCCCCGCAGCCGCCGCCGCCAGCACAAAGGCCGCCGAGTGCCGAGAGCCGAGAGCGCCAGCGACACCCTCCTTAAGAGGGGAGCGCCAGCCGGCCGTTATTAAGGGCGCGTATTTAGTTCCCCACCCATTGTGTTCTTCCAAGTCGTAAAATTAACGCCGCACCACTCGCGATGCTATAATTACACTATCTTCGTACAAGAAAGTCATGGTTGCAAAATACTAACACGAATCCAAAATATCCACGGGTGTACTGCCGGGCACAATATTTCGGCGATCATACATGTCGCCATCATCAGGTGAACTGACGGACTGAGCTCCTGGAAACGCTCCGGCACGGAGATCCGCACGCTACGGCTACTCGCAGGGAGCTGGGTTCTAGCCCGGTAGCGGGCAATTTAAATACCCTCGGCCCGCGGAGCGACCCCTCCGCGGTCCGCGCCCCGCGCCGCGGCCGCGCAGTGGAACCGATAGCGACGGCGTCTGAGATGACGTCGGTGTGAGGGCTCTGTCCGCCGTGGTCGTCACTTCGTTACGTTTGCTAGATTTACTCTTAATTAACCCAATCGCTGGTTCCTAAGCTTTGCTAAGATTATAGCCAGAGTCACGTTTTATGAGGTCGTCACTTGTGTGAATTTCAATGGCCTCTCTAACGACGCAGTCCCAGTATCTCGACGTCTGTACCAGAATTCTAGTGCGTTCATACTCCATCGCGTGATTCTCCGACAAACAATGTTCAGAAACCGCCGACTTGCTCGGATACATCAATCGTGTGTGCCTCTGGTGTTCAACGCATCGATCCTCGACGGTACGCATCGTATGTCCAATATACGACTATCCACACTGACACGGAATCTGGTACACGCCGGCCTTCCTCAAACCGAGATCATCTTTGGCGCTCCCCACCAGACCACGAATTTATTCGGCGGACAAAAAACAGTTCCAACCTGGAGACTGAAACGGAGGGTAAATTGCCGTTCCTTGACGTCTTGGTCAAGAGAAGAGCTGATGGCACCCTGGGTCATAGTGTATATCGGAAGACAACGCACACTGATCTGTATTCACACGCAGACAGCTGTCACCATCCTTCACAGAGGAATGGGGTACTTAAAACTCTAGTACATAGGGCGCGCACTATCTCCGACGCAGAGAGTCTACCCCAGGAATTGGAACACCTGAGAACTGTATTTCGAAGAAATGGGTACTCAGAGTGGCAGATTCAGCGGGCTCTTCGCCCAACCACTATATCACAACATGTGGAAACTGATGAAAACACAAGGGAGGATGTAGGCACTACGTTCGTTCCATATACCGGCGCACTCTCGGGGAAGGTCGTCCGCATTTTGAAAAAAACCCCAGGTTGGTACTGTTTTTTGTCCACCGAATAAAATTCGTGCACTGGTAGGGAGCGTAAAGATGATCTCGGTTTGAGGAAGGCCGGCGTGTACCAGATTCCGTGTCAGTGTGGAAAGTCATATATTGGACACACGATGCGTACCGTCGAGGATCGATGCGTTGAACACCAGAGGCACACACGATTGATGTATCCGAGCAAGTCGGTGGTCGCTGAAAATTGTTTGTCGGAGAATCATGCGATGGAGTATGAACGCACTAGGATTCTGGTACAGACGTCGAGATACTGGCACTGCGTCGTTAGAGAGGCCATTGAAATTCGCACAAGTGACGACCTAATAAACCGTGACTGTGGCTATAATCTTAGCAAAGCTTGGGAACCAGCGACTGCGTTAGTTAAGAGTAAATCTAGCAAACGTAACGAAGTGACGACCACGGCGGACAGAGCCGTCACACCGAAGTCATCTCAGACGCCGCCGCAATCGGTTCCATTGCGCGGACCGCGGAGGGGTCGCTCCGCGAGCCGAGGGTATTTAAATGGCCCGCTACCGGGCTAGAACCCAGTTCCCTTCGTGCAGCCGTAGCGTGCGGATCTCCGTGCCGGCGCGTTTCTAGGAGCCTCAGTCTGTCAGTTCACCTGATAATGGCGACATGTATGATCGCCGAAATATTGTGCCCGTTGGACACTATAGACCGGCAGTACACCCGTGGGTATTTTGATTATAAAATACGCCGGGAGAAACTGAAGAATCACAACTAACACGAATTATTTACAGACGAATGGAAAAACTTGTGGAATCCAACCTCGTGGATGATCAGTTTGGATTTAGGAGAAATGTGGGAACACGGGAGGCAATACTCACATTACGACTTATCTTAGAAGATAGGCTAAGGAAAGGGAAACCAACGTTTTAGCGTTTGTCGATTTGGAGAAAGGTTTTTGACAATGTCGATTGGAATATACTCTTCCAAATTCTGAAGGCATCAGGGGTGAAATATAGGGAGCGAAGAGTTATATTCAACCTATACAAAAACCAGACAGCGGTTATTAGAGTCGAAGGGCAAGAAAGGGACACAGGGGTTGGAAAGGGAGTAAGACAGGGTTGCAGCCTTTCCCCAATGTTGTTCAATCTGTACATTGAGCAGTGCGAGAGTGAAGGTCGGGGTGAGAGTTTAAAATAGGGAAAGATTATTTTTTAAAACTCACAACCACCAACTGAGAACCAAATTCGTAAACATGAAAAAACACTGGATCTGTGATTGCTACTGTTTGACTCGTTTTCTAGGGGATGATATCACACGTTCGCAGCTTTCCTTCCTTGCATATGATTAACAAAAATATTTATAATAAAGTCAAGTTCATGAGAGAAAGGAGTGTACTAACTACTATTTTTGAAAACACGTGAAAGTTCACTTTATGTTGTTTATTTCACAATATTAGAACCCTGTGGCTGATACGTCTCTACGTCGACACATTTATCAAATAAAGTTGTAGCTCGTGGGCCCCCAGACAAAATGAATATTTGTCACAAATTGTTTTCACACCATGTGGCTGTCTCAAACACCGTTTATGTTCATGCCTATGCGACGACACGTGTTACATTAACAATCACAGTCACTTTAATTCAATGCGATGCACACCTTGTTCCACCGGCTAAATATTCACAAACACACAGTAGCACTCGATTCAACTTCGTGCAGTCTACGACGAGCAACCACACGTGGCGATTGCCACACACAAATCTAAAGTCTCCACCTGGAGATACACATGCCGACTGATGCAGAGCGACGCCTCCCGGCCAGCTCCCCACATGCTCCCGCCTCGTCACTTCCTGCCCACGCGCGCGCCAAAAGCTCAACTGCCGGGGTTTTTCCCCTACGTCATCAACTTCCCAATGTGAGCTGTTCTAACAGATTTGCCAACGTACAGTGCTCAGCCAATATATTTCTAAAACTTTACTTAAAATCAAAATAATTACACTACACATTAAACAAATATCTTCTTACGTTTTTATGTTAGTATAAACATCCTTTGTACTATTTATTATAATCGTGCAATTTCTTATATCACAGATAAGTGATTTAACTAAATATTTCAAGGTAAAATACACAAGATTAATTGAAAATAAAATGAGAAATAGTTAATATATTATTTTTATATACAAACATTGCTATGCTAGTTGTGTAACTGTCTTGTATTCATTGGTAATTTATTACTTTTCATTGTCAATTAAACATATTACGTCAGATGTGACTATATCAGCTAATGTATTGTTTATTTGCCAACAGGCTATTTTGTAATGAGGGCCTTAAAGGTTCCTAACTGCATCGTATTACTTCAAATGCCAATAGTAATAGAATATTTTATTTCACGCTGTGCACTGCACTGTGCCTGGCACTCGCCATTGTCCCTCTCTCCCCTCACCGGAAACGAACTGGAAAATCCTAAGCTGGAACAAGCCACCAACGTCGGCCTGCTCGCTGGCGTCCCGTCAGCTACAAGCACACAGCAAATCTCAATGTGGAGAATTTCTACCTATGGCCTAACTATAAATGTTGTCCCCCAACTGTGTACATGCATTGCTACCATAATTAATAAGATTAAAATTGTGTAACATTTAGTGCATTGGCATGGTCAATGTTTGCAGTGGACTTCATACTGTTTAATTATCAAATGCTATTAATTACCAATATTTCTATTGGGCGGTAATCTTACAGCAGGCAGTGAAGGAATGGGAGGAGAAATTTGGAGAGGGCATTGAAGTGCAGGGAGAAGAAATAAAAACATTGCGGTTTGCCGATGACATAGTAATTCTGTTAGAGACCGCAAAAGATCTGGAAGAGCAATTGAATGGACTGGACAGTGTCTTGAAAGGAAGATACAAGATGAACATTAACAAGAGTAAAACGAATGTAATGGAATGCAATGTCGGAAAATCAGGCGACGCTGAAGGAATTAGATTAGGTAATGAGACAATAAAAGTAGTAAATTAATTTTGTTATTTGGGTAGCAAGATAACTTCTGATGGCCGAAGTAAAGAAGATATAAAATGCAGAATGGCTTTGGGAAGAAAAGCTTTTCTAAAGAAGCGAAACTTGTTAACATCCAATATTAATTTAAATGTTAGGAAGTCCTTTATTGAAAGCATTTGTCTGGAGAGTAGCTTTGTATGGGAGTGAAACGTGGACGATAAGGAGTTCAGATAAAAAGATGATAGAAGCTTTTGAAATGTGGTGCTACAGACGAATGATGAAGATTAGATGGGTAGATCACGTAACTAATGAGGAGGTGCTTAACCGAATCGGGGTGAAAAGGAGTTTCTGGCATATCCTGACTAAGAGAAGAGATAGATTGGTTGGAGACTTTCTGAGACATCAAGGAATTGTCCACTGTGCTGTTACCAGGAATGGAGTGTTGGAGTATCAGTGCAGTAAGAAGCGAATTTCTATTTTAATTTCATTTAATTTAATTTTCTATTATTAAAAAAAAGGAGAGAGAAAATTATTATTAATAATAACAATAATAGACAATTATTAATTAATGTTGTGAAAAAAAAATCATCTGTGGAACTAAAAGAAAAAAAGGTGGAAGAGCAGAATCTTTGCTTTTTAATTAGCAGCAGTGTCTTGTCTTGATTTCTCGAGCAGTTAGAAGTGATGAGCTGTCTCATTTTTTTTCTTCTGTATAAACTTTCAGTTGAGATGTAAATGTTTTTGCAAAAATACAAATCCTTTTCAAGAGTGAAAAGTTTCGTCTTAGTTCATTACTTCGGCCTTAAAGTGAACCACTTAATGACCCTGAGATGTGATGAAGCAATCAACAATAAGAAGACATTTTGAAAACTGTCGGTATTTTTTACATGAGTTTATTCTACGGTTTCTCTGAGGTTTATTAATATTGACTGCAGTTCTTCTTTGCTAAGTTTCATTAACATTTAAAATATATATATAATGATATTTCACAATATAAAGATGTTCCACAATGGCGCCCAACGTGGGGCCAAGTATGGTATTAATTACTAATCGATGTAAATTTTTTTACTTTTCCATGTATCGTACTTTATGGAACCAAAAAAAAAAAAAATAAATAAATAAATAAATAAAATAAAAAAAAGGATATAAGGATGAGATCGACTCAGGTAACGGGAAAGAAATGCACAAATAACAACGCAAAGCGGTATTAAGAAGACAACAAAAGATAGGAGAAGATAATCTATTATATATATACTGGTGCTTCCATGGTGGAAGAGGTGTCCTATCTATACTCCAACTCGAAAGAAATTTTTATTAACAATCTTTCTGGTAGTAAAAAAAAAATCCTAACAATTTTTTGAAATTTCTCTTTCCACCTAGCTTCAATAGTTACTCAGAATTAACGTAGTTTGATGGTGTAACATCACGTAGTTGCTGATGTAGCTTGAGTGTTAATCTAAATTTATCCAAAAATTAACTTCTTGTGGGATATAAGGCATGAAATTGGTTTTAAGTGTTCAATTGTGATTGTTGAAGCGTTTTTTTTAATAGTGGTTTGAGGAAGGGAATGGTCATTGTTGCCGAGGCCTTAAGTGAAAGTTTGCGAAAATGTCCGATAAACGTGAACAGTGTGAACTATCAGGAAAATCTTCTAGCAGTGATGGCGAAGTTAGTTTTGATAATCAGTTAGTCCAAAATCCCGAATTACAGATCCCAGCCTTAAATTATGAATCCAATGGTGATAACAATACCCCTTTCATATCAAACAATGACCCAATGATGAATCCTCTGTTAGATTCAAATATATCGATAAGTATAGAATCTTCTGTAATATCAGAGCAATTGTGTGGGGCTGATGATGAAGCTTCACAAAACGCCCACACAATTGAATTTAATAACTGGCAGAACCCCACTTCTTCAAAGGCACAAACCGTGCACCCGGCAGGAATAAAAATTTCAGATAACACCCGAGTAGAGACGGAAAATAAATCTTCGTCAGAAATGTACACACTTTTTAACCGAATAATGGAACTAATAGACAAACAATCACAAAGTTTGCAAATGAAAATGGACAAACAATCAGAGCAAATAAACAAACAATCGGACAAACAATTAGAACAAATGCAACATTTGCGGACTGAAGTACAGGCTACCAAGGAGTCTGTTAAAAATTTACAAACACACGTCACGCAAATGCGAGCTGACATACAACAGGAAGTAAATGAAATCAATGTTAAATTTGAGGCTTTAAATGTTAGGCAAACCCGTTTGAGCACTCAAGTAGATCACATTGCCAAGGATTGTGAAAGTTTAAAAGCAGCAAAACAAATGGTCGAAGGATCCATAAGCTCAATTGAGCAGAGAGTAGACGAGCTGAGCGAGGGTTACAACCCGTTAGCCGATAAAATGGAACAGCTAACACGTGAAGTAGGATCTTTAAAGGTAGAACAAAAGAATTCCAACATAGAATTACAAGAGATAAAAAAGCAAATGCAAGACGATGAATGCGACAGTACCACTTCAGGGCATCGGAATTGTAGAGAGGAAGTGGAAAAATGGGTAAGTGAAAAAGGGGAACAAATACTGCAGGAAATAAAAAGGGAAGTTGGCAGTATGACCCGTCAGATTTACGGAGAAGACACACCGGCTCAATCATCCACATTAACAAGTAATACCGTGCCACCGGGACATAATTTAGTAAACGAGCATAGGGAGTCTGTATCGTTTACAAGGTCGCAAACGACGCCGCCAATTTTCCAACACATTAATATGCAGCAAAGTCATGGATCACCTCTGGAACATTTAACTATGCCAACACAATCAAATGGGCCGCGTACAAATACGGTACCCGGTTTGTCCACAGTTGTAACCCACACCCAATCAGCAAAAAATGGGGACCAGGTTATCAATATTGTTATTGAAGACGGTTTAGGTGGATCGAGAAAATTTCCCACATTTTCGGAAGAAAACAAAAAGAGTCATCCAATCATATTTTTGCAAACATTTCGGAATGTATTGCCACATTCTTGGTCGGATGCTCGGAAAATTCAAGAAATAGTTAGTCACATCGAAGGCAATGCTTCTGCTTGGGCTGCAAGCGCCATAAATAGGTGCCAAACCTATGCTCAATTTGAGCAGGAGTTAATTGCAAGATTTTGGTCACAGTCTGTACAAGAACGTCTACGACGGCAAGTTTTTAGTCCGGAGCCGTATAACAGACGCTCGGGCAGCCTACGTAAATATTTCGAAAAATATCTCAATAAAACCTTGTATTGGACGACACCAATGTCACACGTGGATGTAATTAGGATACTCAAATCAAAATTACCCGCTGATATTGCTGAAAAAATTATGTGGGTGCCTGAGTATAATTTGCCAAATTTTTTGGATGCTTTAGACGATTACGACCTGATCCACGAAGGGGAGAGAAGTTTTGCTCGCAATTCTAACAGGGATAATTTTGGTGACAATGTGGACCATGGGAATTCTGATCTGAACTCACCGCCTAGGCAAAATGGAACGAGTTCTAGCCGAAACGGTAATTACAACGGTGGTAGTAACAATAAGAATAACAGTTACCGAATGCGGAACGGCAATAGGAGGAGGAATTATAATAGGTATAACCCGGTCTACCAGAATGGGCAACCGCGTAATAATTTTCGCAATGGACAAAACCAGAATGTATTGAATGAGGAGGCACAGAGAAGAAAGCGTGGGTATGGCAACAAGCTAGGTCGTATTCACAAATTTGAAAAGGGAAATCTGGTAGCTGTTAGCATATCCCGGATCGGGAAAAATAAAAGGACTGCACCCGAATAAGGATCTAAAACCATATATCCAATAACACTTAGACAAGATACATTCATCTAATTTGATAAAGATGTTTATATGACGGTGTTAAGTATGCGTACGCCCACCACTATGCACACGAAAAATTCGTGCCACTAAGTTGAATTCTACTTTACGTGGCTATCATAAACACTGGCGGATAGCGCTGAGACAGCTGATGATCAACGCCCGCCAGCTGTCAATGTTGATTTGTACGGGGGAGTGTCAAATAGATGTAGAGGCGTGCTCAGTTTGAACCGATTCATATAAACAGGATAAACACCGATATATATATATATATATATATATATATATATATATATATATATACACGGAAATAAAATATGTTATGTACACGAGAGAAAACGAACCATGCACACGCGAAATTAAATACAAAAATTAAATATATACAAACGAAATTTAAAACTGTTTAAAAACAACGATACCTTACAGCTAGTCGGATATATACAAATCTAAACTACACTACTAACTACTGTTTAAATACTCCAACTACACTCACGACAGCCTAATTCCTCTAACTAAAATTTAACCAAATTAGATAAAAAAAAGAATCGACAATACTGCTTACTAACAATTAAAACCTCTGCGGAAATTTTCTAAAGATAATAAGGAAAGCTGCGATAAGTATTAAAGTATATGTAAATAAGAAATTCAATAGGCATAGGTTACATTTTACGCGCTTCATGTCAATAATAATAATAATGAGAATGTATTTGTGGAAGGCGTATTGCCTGACAAAAAAATTGTGGCTACATTGTACTTTGAGATAGGGATTATTGAATTGTTTTGTGCCAAGGCACGTGGCGCTTATTTGCGCTTTCGGTCGGATATTTGCGCGATGGTATCTAAAATGAATAATTGTGGCCTCCGCAACTCCGACTTTTCTTTTCTCTTAACCCTATGCTACGAAGACGAATGAGGAAGAATGAATGTCATGATGAATGAATGCGAAGTGTCTTAAAACGAACTTCATGCCTATTAATTTACATTATGCTGAGTTATTAAATATTGATTGAGAAAAACAAGAAATAACCGAGTGACATATTGAAGCAGGGGTTACAATGATACAGATGGCAGGGAACACACTGGCAATTCTGATTCATCAAACTTAATGGTTAACGGGTCAAACCATCCATATATAAATCAGTAGGTAAGTGAATTTTGGGTTCCGAATCATATTCCGTTTATACAAGAAAGTGGAGATTAATATTGCTATAAAGTTCTTCCGAACACGGACTTAGCCTCACACGGTTAGTGTTAATGAACAAGATGAATATTTTATGGCAGTTCAGTCAACTGAAGTCTAGAAAGTCTATATACTACATAAACAGGTTCAGTCAATTGAAGTCTAGAAAGTCTATATACTATATAAACAGAGAATTCTTTCCCAATTATGATCTATGCATATAGTAATTGCTTATCCATTGAAACACGAGTAGACAAAGTTCTCACAGCTATTCTCTACTACACAACTAACCACATTACACACGATAAATGATGTAGGATTATTTCCTTCTATCGTGGTTGGAGGATAGTGTGGGCCGATTTCTTGTTTCCTTGGAGAATGTGTATATATATATGTCTTTATACCTTCATGAGACGTTTACGAGTCTGAAAAAAAAAAAAAGGAAAAAAAATTTCAATAAAAGCGAGACCAGAAACCTGGCCTGATCTCATATTTATAACCTAATAAATAGGTCTGAACATAAATAGATTAAGTAAATCCATGGATGGCGTATAAATGTATAAGGAAAGATTTTTTACGAGAGGTATCAAAAAAAGTTAGAATACTATAGGTAGTAAAAGAGTGGAATGTATGTTTTCTTCTGGTTATGTATAATTTCTGATGGAAAAAAGGAGTAATATTATAGTTGTTTTAAGGATGAAATATATGTAAAATTCATAATTTAACAATTGTGAACATAAAAAAAACCATGAAGACTATTAAATGTAGGAAGTATAAACCAAGGTCGACAGGACGATATGTATTGTTGAACAAATGTCTTGGTAAAATACTAATTATAACGAAAACTATAGTGCCAAGATGACAAAACGAGCAGACGAGGATTTAAATTCATTAGTGAAAAATGAGCGATTCGTGTGACTGTGAGGGGATAGCAGATCGATGTTGTGCCGCGTGTGGAGTCGAAGAGGTGAAGTGACTCAGTATAAAGTACTTACCGCAAATCAGCAGCACGGCGTACACGGGCGGTGGTCGTGATGATATCCAAATAGACGCTTTAGCATAAACGGCGAGAGCGGGATGTAACAACGACGCCAGCAGCATCTGGATCCTCCCTCACACAAGAGCACGAACTACAATATGCTCTCAACAGTGCAAGCTACTGAACTCAGTGCCAAGCTATCGAGCAAGATAACAAAGACGAAGGTACAGGTATTGTTAACTGCCGGGCAGAGAAGTAACTGATCGCATACTCTTTGCATGACAATGCAATATCGCTGGACACTTGTTGTGCGTAGCGGGACATTTGAGTGGAAAAAATGGACGATCACAAGTGACGATAAATAATTTAAACATACAATGGACTGAAAAGGAAAAGAAGGAGACTAAAAGGTTACAACGCCCCGTGGCATGGAAAATTTGTAATTTTTTTGCTTGTAAACAATTCTTTGTATAGGTATTGATCTATGTAATTTATGTGTAGATGTATATTTCTGTGTAAATTTCTTATATGTGTGCTTGGATGATTTTTTTCTTACCAGATTCTAAAATATGTCAATGAAAAGGTAGATAAACGGCCTCTCAATTAGATTAGCAACTAGTGAGCCAATCGATGGACAAATATTTCTTATTCAAGGTTAATCTTTTGCCAACAAGGAAAGCTATCTTACTGTTCTGATATATAACATACTTCTGCCTCATGTAACGGAGTACATTCGCCAAAAGTATGGGGGCGGATGTGCTGTTACCAGGAATGGAGTGTTGGAGTATCAGAGCAGTAAGAAGCGAATTTCTATTTTAATTTCATTTAATTTAATTTTCTATTATTAAAAAAAAGGAGAGAGAAAATTATTATTAATAATAACAATAATAGACAATTATTAATTAATGTTGTGAAAAAAAAATCATCTGTGGAACTAAAAGAAAAAAAGGTGGAAGAGCAGAATCTTTGCTTTTTAATTAGCAGCAGTGTCTTGTCTTGATTTCTCGAGCAGTTAGAAGTGATGAGCTGTCTCATTTTTTTTCTTCTGTATAAACTTTCAGTTGAGATGTAAATGTTTTTACAAAAATACAAATCCTTTTCAAGAGTGAAAAGTTTCGTCTTAGTTCATTACTTCGGCCTTAAAGTGAACCACTTAATGACCCTGAGATGTGATGAAGCAATCAACAATAAGAAGACATTTTGAAAACTGTCGGTATTTTTTACATGAGTTTATTCTACGGTTTCTCTGAGGTTTATTAATATTGACTGCAGTTCTTCTTTGCTAAGTTTCATTAACATTTAAAATATATATATAATGATATTTCACAATATAAAGATGTTCCACCACTTAGCATTAGAAGGAAGCGTGTGGGGTAAAAATCGTTGAGGGAGATCGGGGGACGAATACAGTAAGCAGATTCAAATGGATGTAGGTTGCCGAACGTATTCTCAGATGAAGAGACTTGCACAGGGTAGCGTGGAGGGCTGCATCAAACCAGTCTGCGGACTGAAGACCACAACAACAACATACAAGGATGTTTTCCAATTCACTCACAATTTAGTGTTCAGAAATTGCAACAGATATGGAGATGTCTGAGAAGTAAATGCGTGCCAGAAAAGTATATCAAGGTGCAGTGGCGTACCGGTATATTGTGGGGTATCAAAGCTATCACCGAAGCCTATATCTGAAGCAAACCAGAAATTAAGAACCAATTTTAACAAAAATGACAATAGAAGCCAGTTTGCGTCATGAAGAATTAGTGCGTAATGTGGAATATGTCTCGTTCGATCATTCCAACACTGGGAGAACAGAGCTTCGGACGCTCACTGCCGCAGCCTTCGCTATAGTGTGGGGTAGGGAGGGGTGGGGTGGGGTGGGGTGGGGTGGGATAGTGCGGCCAACAGTGAGTCTAGGCTTCGGAATCCCTCGTCGTAACACAAGCACGAGTGCTTCCGAAATGTGCCGAACGGACACGACTCGCTCTTGCGGAACTCTGTATCAGTTTAAAGCAACAAAGAGCGTGTTTGTGTGTTTGTTACGTTTCACAACAGCTGTATTGCTGTCATTTATTTCATAGTGTGGAGCAGTGTCGTAACTATGGGGGGGGGGGGATGAGGGGGATAGAACCCTCCCCCCCCCCCAAGAACCCGAAAAAAAGAGAGAAAAAAAACAGCAATCTGGTAAAGATTGGAAACTTGGGGTATTTTACCATAAGCTTTCATTGGAAGGGGGTGAATTAGTTTCTTGGACGGAAGTGGTAGATTGTAGTCTGTCTGGAAACTGACTAAAATTTTGCTCGTCAAGCAGATCTATCGCCCCCCAAAGCCAAGTTCTAGTTACGCCACTGGTGTGCAGTGTACGTTGACAGTTCTTAGTACTAATTCTTCAAAATGGATGGGCAATGCGTAATTAAACACTTACTGAACAACCGGCCGCGGTGGCCGAGGGGACTGCGGCGCGCCAGTCACGGTCTGCACGGCCACTAAGGTCGGGGGTTCGAATCCCCCCTCGGGCATGGATATTTGTGCCGTCCATAGTGTTAGTTCATAAGTAGTTAAGTCCCATGAGCTATACAAACATTTGAAAATTTTTTGTACTTACTGAACAGATCTTCCTCGAAGCTGAAATACGAAGACAATTGGTGATTTATTATTATAAAAAAAAAAAAAAAAAAAAAAAAAAAAAAAAAAAAAAAAAAGCCTGTGGTACTTCAAAATTAATAATTACGATACCTACGTGTGGCTTTCAGGTTCATGTGAATTAAACAAACTTTATTGCTGACCATGCTTATTGTTTGCAACTGAGAAAACGCCTTGGAATGCCACCGGTTTTGCAAATTTCCGTATTTAATCACAGCTCTGGATAAACATAAGAGATCAATAGCTCATATGAAATCTTTTATAGCATTGAAAACTTTCGGCACTCAACGGGTAGGTAGACCATTTACCAAATTATCAGAAAAAAAAAAATGCTGACAGTTTGCACAATGAGCATTTCTTTCTCGGTACAACCTCAGAAACTGAGAAAGTAGTGATAGCTTAAGTTACAAACCCAGCATACGCCACTGTCAAGGTGGTAGAAGACATGTACGAACGTGCAATGACAAAAGTCAGGAGCAGTGTAGGTGCAATAAAGGCATTTCCAGTGCGATTAGGACTACATCAAGGATCTGCCCACAGCCCATACCTCTTTGACCTCGTCATGGATGTATTAGTCAAAGATGTGAAAAAAGAGGCACCTTGGAATATGATGTTTGCCGATGATGTTGTAATCTGTGAACCAACCCAGGATCCACTTAAAGACAAGCTTGAACAGTGGAGAAAAGCTCTAGAGGAAAGGGGAATGAGAATTAGCAGGGTGAAAATAGAGTATATGTATACAAAGGTCGCCAAAGATCTATATATTAACCTGCAAGAAGAACAACTTAGGCTGGTCACTAAATTTAAATACCTGGGCTCTTAAATGTAAAGTGATGGACGACTGGAGGCAGAAATACAGCACAGGATAAATAGTGCGTGGATGAACTGGAGGAAACTGAGCGGTGTACTGTGTGATTAGAAGGTGAGCTGTAGAATGAAAGGAAAGCTTTACAAGTCTGTAGTGAGGCCTGCGATGATGTTTAGAGTAGAAACTTCACCAATTACAAAAGCCTAAGAGAAAAAGATGGAAGTGGCAGAAATGACAATATTAAGGAGGATGAGTGCGGTGACACGAAATGATAGACTAAGGAATGAGTACATCAGGGGAACAGTGAAAGTGGGGCCCATAGAGAAGAAGATCCAAGAAACTAGGCTAAAATGGTATGGACATGTGCAGAGAAGAGGGGAGCACTACGTAGGGAGAAGAAGAACTAGAAACCGAAGGATCAAGAAGAGGAAGATCGAAACTGAGATGAAAAGACAATGTAGCAGAAGACTTATGGGAGAAAGGATGGCTCAGAGAAGAAGCACTGGATAGACTTTTGTGGGAGAGAAGGATCCAGCAAAGTAATGCCGACCCCACAAGACGTGTGCAAAGGCTGAGATGACGATGTTGATGACAGAGCATATGAATACACTCCTGGAAAATGAAAAAAAGAACACCTTGAATTCGTCGACTCAGCAGAGCGAAATTTTATTGACATATTCGTTAAGATGTATTCAACACACGATCACACAGCCGAAGCCGTACCCACACAAGCTCAGTCACCAGAGCGTGCGCAGTGTCGACGCCAGTACCGTGTATACCCTCCTTTTGGAGCAATGGGAGCTGCAATTCTCCCATGGAGACGATCGTAGAGGTGACGAATGTAGTCTTGCTGAATGGTCTGGCATGCAGTTTCCTCCTGGTGCTTCAGTTGGGCTAGATTTCGTGCCGATCGTGCAGACTTGTCAAGATGACGTTTCAATCCGGTCCCAAACATGCTCAATGGACTCGTTTTGGCCAGGTAGTTGACGTACACCTCGAAGAACATGTTGGGTGATACGGGATGCACGTGGACGTTCCTTGTCATGTCGGAAAAGCATATAGCGTCGTTAGTGCATGAAAGATATCAAGCAAGTTTGAATGATGATTTTATGTACTGTGCACTGCACGATCACCATGGGGAACGGCCAGTGTAGGACATGACTCACTACACCATGATGCACGATCATACGTACCGCTAGGGCGTCTTCCGCACACAGCCCAACCCCGTCTCCAGGGGTGTCGCGATAGGCGCTTATGGAAGGACGAATGGAGACGTTTCGTCTTCAGTGATAAGAGTCACTTCTGCCTCGTTGTCAATGTTGATCGTACACATGTGTGGCGTCACGCAGAGGAGCGCCAAATTCGTTACTACAAAAGGCACATAGGTCTGACACCTGGCATCAAGGTGTGGTGAGCCATATCCTACACTGACCGTTCTCCTCTGGTGATCGTTGAGGGAACATTCAACAGTAAACCGCACATTGACAACATCATTCGTCTTCCTACTGTCCATGCACCAACAAGGCGGTATCCTCTTCCAACAGAACAATGCACGTCCACGTGTATCCCGTACCTCCCAATGTGCTCTTCATGGTGTACGTCAACTACCGTATCCAGTACGATACCCAGATCTGTCTCCCATTGAGCATGTTTGCAATTGGATGAAAGGTGATTTTGCAAGGTCTGCACGAAATCTGACCCACCTGAGGTACCAGGTGGAAACTGCATGGCAGACCATTCCGCAAGTTCGAATTCGGTACCTCTACGATCGTCTACTTGAGAAAAATTGAGCTTGCATCGCTGTAAAAGGCGTGTATACACGGTACTAGCGTCGAAATTGTACACGCTCTGGTGACTGCACGCACGTACATATGGCTCTGTCTATGTGATCGTGTGTTGTATATAGCCTCAAGACTGTGTCAACAAAATTTACCTCTGCTGGGTAGCTCATAGTGTTCTTTTTTCGTTTTCCAGTAGTGTACATGAAAACTTCATTTTATGTAAGAGCCACAACAGCTCATACAGTAGGCGATCAAAAGTATCAGGACACAGCACCAGAATAATGTCTGTTGGATGGATTGCTAGTAATTGTGAAAGACAGCAGTTGACTATGTGCGACTTCGTCAACTGTGATTGTCTACTCCTTAAATCTTCTTCAAAATATTTCGTCGAAAATTCTCCGTTGTTTTATAAACCACAGATATAGATTATGAATCAGTTCTAAAATAAGATTGAAACACGTCCACTGCTTGTGTGGTCGTGAACCATTTTGATTTATTCTTTAACCTAAAGCGTTTCTGCACCATTAATGTTATCTATCTGTGTGTTACTTATTTTATTATATTTTTATCAATGATCAATGCCCCATGTTTATGTATGTTTGCCCCATATTTATATATGTTTCCACCCATGTGACTGAACTTGTGTTGTTCATGTGAATGTGGAAGGTTGCTTTTAACACTGACTGACTGTCTCGCAATGGCTTACAATCGCCGCCTCCCGCTTTAGGCCTCGTTTTGCTGTAGTTGAGAACACATGGCTTCATTTGTCATCTGCGCTGGCGTCTGCTGGCTGGCCATAGACAAGCTTACTTGGCAAGATGGCAAGGTGGCTGTGTTCTTAGTGTCGTACCAACCTAATATTGGACGAAAGAGGTGACAGGAGACCTCTCTGGGAGCGGTTGTAGCGGGAATTGTCTTGGCCAGGTATCAAGGGTTGGTAAACATTAGTCTCTGAACGCACTCTGCGTCGCTTTTAGAGCGCTCTACATCCGTTGTATGGCGGGGGGAGATTTTTCTGTGGCCTTACAGCTTCACTCTTATTGCAACCTTGGAAGTAAGTACTTTGTTGGATCATGCTGAGGGGAAACCATGCTGTTAGGACCTTGATTTCTTTGTGATCAAGCAGTTTGGATTTTCAGTGATAGTCCTTTAGAGTAATTCTTTTGCTGTGCGAGGCTAAGTGTTTCTTAATTTACAGAACTCGAGTAAATTCAGGGTGAATTTATTATTTGCATTTTCATTCCAGTGATGATTGTGTGTCCAGTGGCCAGAATACACGTGTGTGGCCTTCAGCCTTTCTGTAAAAATAGTGTTTTTGAATTTCCTTGCTGTTTTAACTGACTTTTTGCATAGTTTCTGTATTCGTGAGAATGCTAAATATTTCTTAGATTTTCTTGTTTGATTCCATCTTTCCTGTCATGTATGACCAATTGCACCATGTGCTTTCATAACAGTCGTTACTTCAGCCTTCAGCCATGCTTTTTTTAATACTAGTTTTCTTCTATACGAATTCCCGCATGTGCTTTACTCGCTTATTCTAAATTAATTTCTGTGTGTAAATGTTATGAAATTCGGCTTGGTCACACACCATGTGGTACTTAAGAGTAGTGAGCCGCTGCCTCCCCACACATGAGTTCGTTTAGTGCACAGTATACTTAAAATTTGTGAACAAAATACCTGCCATCTCGCTGAGACGTCACCGGCACCTTGTTTTGCCACTGCTTTCAAGTTTTCCCAGAGAGTAATGTACCGTCTAGCTTTATGTGCATGTCTGTGAATGAATGAATGTGCTTTCGGCTACTCATTGTGTAATTGCAAATTTCTTCCCACCTTAGCTCCATTTTCAAAAAAAGGGCAGAAACAATTTCATTAGGGGCAGTAATTATATGATTTAATTCACATTTGTACAAGGTGTGTGCTTAATTTGGTCTCCCCCTTTATTTGCTTGTTCATTTTTCTGAACAGATTATGATTTTAAAGTATCAAACCTCTGCTTTATGATTTCATGCTTCCTGTTCCATGCTTAATTATCTAAGCATTTATTTTTCACATTGATTTTGTATTTGTTAAAATGTTGCCTGCTCGCTTGAGGAGTGGGCAGTTAGATAAATTTCCATTGCGCATGTACTGTGGCCACTCATAAAGTAATTTAGAGCAGCAGTGAGCGTTTTAACTTACATTTCCAGATCTCAACTGCCTGAGATCTTTCTTATTTTTAATAACAGGCTTCTTTCAATATATCGATTCACAAACTCGAAAACACAGTTTCCACATTATATAAACTGATGATGATTCTCTAAAACTGCATAAAGTCTTGAATAAATCCTGTAATAATCTTTAAAAATATAAATCAGCCCAATATTTAAAATATCGTGTGCCTTAATGGCTGAAATGACTCCTTTCAAGACAGTGACACTTGAAGTGAAATTTTCAGTTTTATTTCATTTCACACAACTCAGTATAATAAAATATATATAGTCTTAGAACAGTCTTGTAGAGACACAAGATAGTAACTGAAACTATTTGTGATATACATAAGTAGCAAAACTTTTATAATTTAGAACAGTCTTGTAGAGATACAAGATAGTAACTGAAACTATTTGTGATGTACGTAAGTCATCATCATCATCATCATCATCATCATCATCATCATTAGAGACTGATTATGCCTTTCAGCGTTCAGTCTGGAGCATAGTACCTCTAATAAAATTTCTCCATGATCCCCTATTCAATGCTAACATTGATGCCTCGTCTGATGTTATGCCTTTTACTTCAAAATCATTCTGCACCGAATCTAAGTACTTTCTTCTAGGTCTACCTCGACTTCTCTTACCCTCCGCTGCCGATCTCATGAGTCTCTTAGGTAACCTTGCTTCTCCCATGCGTCTAACATGACCCCACCATCTAGATTAGATTAGATTAGATTAGATTAGATTAGATTAATACTTGTTCCTTATATCATGTATACGACATTTCGTAATGATGTGGAACGTGTCAGTTTAGTAAATTATGTCTATACTTGACAATCTATATTTTAAGAATTTTTTTTTTGTAAATTTTTTTATTTTTTTTATTTTTATTTTATTTTTTTTATATATTTTTTTTATGTTTTATCTAAAAATTCATCTACATTGTAGAAGGAGTTGCCATTCAGAAATTCCTTTAATTTCTTTTTAAATACTAGTTGGCTATCTGTCAGACTTTTGATGCTACTTGGTAAGTGACCAAAGACTTTTGTGGCAGCATAATTCACCCCTTTTTGAGCCAAAGTTAGATTTAACCTTGAATAGTGAATATCATCCTTTCTCCTAGTGTCGTAGCTATGCACACTGCTATTACTTTTGAATTGAGTCGGATTGTTAATAACAAATTTCATGAGTGAATATATATATTGTGAAGCTACAGTGAGTATCCCTAGATCCCTAAATAAATGTCTGCAGGATGCTCTTGGGTGGGCTCCAGCAATTATTCTGATTACACGCTTTTGTGCAATGAATACTTTTTTACTCAATGTTGAATTGCCCCAGAATATGATCCCATATGAAAGCAGTGAATGAAAATAGGCGTAGTAAGCTAATTTACTGAGATTTATATCACCAAATTTTGCAATGACTCTGATAGCATAAGTAGCTGAACTCAGACGTTTCAGGAGATCTTCAATATGTTTCTTCCAATTCAGTCCCTCGTCAATGCATACACCTAAAAATTTTGAATATTCTACCTTAGCTACAGATTTATGTTCAAAGTCTAAATTTATTAATGGTGTCATGCCATTTACTGTATGAAACTGTATATACTGGGTTTTATCAAAGTTTAATGAGAGTCCATTTGTAGAGAACCACTTAATGACTTTCTGGAAGATATCATTTACAATTTCATCAGTTAATTCCTGTTTGTCAGGTGTGATAGCTATACTTGTATCATCAGCAAAAAGTACTAGCTTAGCATCTTCATGTATGTAGAATGGCAAGTCATTAATATATATTAAGAACAGCAAAGGACCCAAGACCGAACCTTGTGGGACCCCATTTTTAATAACTCCCCAGTTAGAAGAATTAATTGTGTCATCTACATCATGTGAACTGCTTATTTCAACTTTCTGCACTCTTCCAGTTAAGTATGATTTAAACCATTTGTGCACTGTCCCACTCATACCACAATACTTAAGCTTATCTAGAAGAATCCCATGATTTACACAATCAAACGCCTTTGAAAGATCACAAAAAATCCCTACTGGTGATGTCCGGTTATTCAAAGCATTTAATATTTCATCAGTGAAGGTGTATATAGCATTTTCAGTTGAAAAGCTTTTTTGAAAACCAAACTGACATTTTATTAGAACATTATTTATACTAATATGTGAAGCAATTCGAGAATACATAACTTTTTCAAAAATCTTTGATAAAGCTGTCAGAAGTGAGATGGGCCGGTAGTTGTTGACATCGTATGTATCCCCTTTTTTATGCAAAGGTTTAACTATAGCATATTTCAGTCTATCTGGGAAAATACCCTGCTTTAATGAGCTATTACAAATATGACTGAGAATCCTACTTATCTCCTGGGAACAAGTTTTTAATACCCTGCTGGAAATGCCATCAATTCCATATGACCGTTTACTCTTGAGAGAGTTTATTATTTTCCTAATTTCTGAAGGTGAGGTGGGTGGAATTTCAATTGTATCAAATTGTGTGGGTATGGCCTCTTCCATTAATTGCCTTGCTCCTTCTAATGAACATTTAGATCCTATTTTCTCCACAACATTTAAAAAGTAATCATTAAAAATGTTTTCAACTTCTGACTTTTTGTTGATAAAGTTTTCATTTGTTTTGATGGTAATACCCTCTTCCTCTGCTCTTGGTTGCCCTGTCTCCCTTTTAATAATATTCCAAATTGTTTTAATTTTATTATCAGAGGAGCTAATCTCAGACATGATGCACATGCTTCTTGATTTTTTAATAACTTTTCTTAATGTAGCACAGTAGCTTTTATAATATTTTATTGTTTCTGGGTTATTACTCTTTCTTGCGGACAGATATAGTTCCCTTTTTCGGTTACACGATATTTTTATACCTTTAGTAAGCCATGGTTTTTTGCATGGTTTCTTAGAATTAAATTTTACTAATTTCTTGGGGAAACAGTTATCAAATACCCTTACAAATGTATCGTGAAATAAATTATATTTTAAATTAACATCAGGTTCCTTGTAAACCTCATCCCAGTCTAACTGCTGTAGACTTTCTTTGAAATTTTTAGTTGTTAAGTCATTAATCGAGCGCACTATTCTGGTGGACAGTTTCGAATTACTGAACGGAGCTATTTCATATACTGTTACTAGCTGTGCACCATGATCCGAAAGACCATTCTCAATGGGACAAGCATTTATGTTGTTAAACTTATCTTGGTCTATAAAAAAGTTATCTATCAATGTACTGCTGTCCTTTACTACCCGAGTAGGAAAATCAATAACGGATGTCAGATTGAATGAGCCAAGTAAGACTTCCAGGTCTTTCTTCCTATTACACTCTTTCAGTGAATCTACATTGAAATCACCACAAATAATAATTTGCTTCCCCCTATCTGACAGATAGCACAACAAGGCATCCAAGTTTTCCAGAAATAACTGAAAGTTCCCTGAAGGGGACCTATATACTGTTACAATTATAAGATAATCATCATTAAGTTTAAGCTGGCAGGCACATGCTTCAATATGCTGCTCTACACAAAACTTTTTTGTTTCTAAATTTTTTACACTGTGATAGCTTTTGGCATATATGGCAACTCCTCCTCTTATCTTATTATCTCTACTTACATTTGAGACTAATTTATATCCACTGACATTCACATTTTCCATACCGGTGACAATGTGATGCTCAGACAGGCATAGTATATCTATTACATTATCAGTTTCTATAGCATCTAAACAAACTAAAAGCTCATCTATTTTATTCTTTACTCCCCCAATATTCTGGTGAAAAATGCTAACATTATTTTTTACTTTACTTCTCTGAGAAATATTTGATTTTTCAACATTTTTAGCACCTGCCTGCCTGAGCTTCTCACTGGACACTGATCTTAGCCTAAAAAAGAAGTACCTTCATGAATTGCAGTGTCCCCCCTTAAGGACTTTGCTATCAACCCAGCTAGTTTCCCCTTCCCTTTCCTATTGAGATGTAGGCCATGTCTAGTGAAATCCCACCTATCAATAGCATCCACAGGAACCAAACCGATGTCCGACAGAGTGTCCGCCCTAAGCAGTTGATCAATCTCCATATTGACTCTCCTGACGGAGCGGTTCAATTGGGGTTGATCGTACCGCATGAAAGCAGGCAACAGTCCAACATTTGTCTGAGTCGTTGCAGAAGCTATTTTAACCAGGTCACACTCAATATTGTAGCCCTGATCCCTATCAATGCTGTTTCCCACCCCACCCACTATAACAACATGATCCTGTTTTGTGAAACCCTTACACAAGGAACCTATATCCTCTACCACCTGGCTTAGACCTGCACTGGGCTTGAAAATGTTTGTGACCTGGTACCTGTCACCTAGTTTTTCCTGTAAAATCTGGCCCACACCTCTTCCATGACTACTTCCTAACAACAGAACTTTCCTCCTACTATCTACTTTTTTTGAAACCGTTGGTTTCCTTGTGAAAGTCTGTTGCTTCCTAACTGCACCTACTTCTAAAGGAGCCTCTTCCTCACTTGACTGTGGTAGCAAGGCAAATCTATTGGTTGTGCCAATTGTGAAGCTGTCAGGAACTATACTCTCTCTGTGGCCCCTGTTCCCTGCTACCACTTCCCACCCATGCTCACCCTTCTCCCCCCTTAACCTCGTAAGTTCCTCCCTAGCACTATCCAGTTCAGCCTGAAGGGCCCTAATCTTCCCTTCCTGTTCAGCTATTTTTTTGTCCCTTGAACACACTTTGCAAAACAAAGGAAGAGACTCATTTGCTTCCCTCTTTCCCACACCGCTACATCCCCCCCAATGAAACCACTTGTTACAACAGCTGCATCGAAACCCAAAACGAACAAACCTACTGCAGCTCAAACACATTGCATTCATGATTGTTACTACGTGATATTGACAATATATATTAAATAATAATACAAGGGTTACTAGATTTGCTTAGGACACTAAAATACGTGTAAGCTGTTAGTAAATGCACTTAAAATTGCGGTATAACACTAAATTTTCACACTCGCGAATTTGGCCTATGAATGTACACAAAACAACTTTTCGCGATTAATGAGCCAATGCGCGAAAAAAGAAAAGAACCTTTAATGGTGAGCTTGAAGACGACACTAATAAACGTATTTAGTTAGTTAACTGTGTTAAATGCACTTAAAATTACGGAGAAACGCTAAATATGAACACTCGGAATTTAGGCCTGTTCGCTCTAACTGTTTCATCTATGGTGTTCATTCCCAGTTTTTCTTTGATTTCCTCATTATGGACACCCTCCTGCCATTGCTCCCATCTATTAGTACCTGCAATCATTCTTGCTACTTTCATATCTGTAACCTCTACCTTATGAATAAGGTAACCTGTATCCACCCAACTTTCAGTCCCATACAACAAAGTTGGTCGAAAGATAGAGCGGTGCACTGCTAACTTAGCCTTGGTACTGACTTCCTTGTTGCAGAAGAGAGTAGATCTTAGCTGAGCATTCACTGCATTAGCTTTGCTGCACCTCGATTACAGTTCTTTCGCTATTTTGCCATCCTGTGAGAAAATACATTCCAGGTACTTGAAACTGTCTACCTGTTCTAACTTTGTTTCTCCTATTTGGCACTCAATCTGTTTGAATCTCTTTCCCACAGACATTACTTTCGTTTTGGAGATGCTGATCTTCATATCATAATCCTTGCACCTCTGATCGAGCTCTGAAATATTGGTTTGCAACGTTTCAATCGAATCGGCCATTACAACTAAGTCATCCGCATATGCGAGACTGCTTATTTTCTTTTCACCTATTTTAATCCCGCCCTGCCAGTCTACTGTTTTCAATATATGATCCATGAATAGTATGAACAACAGTGGTGACAGGTTACAGCCTTGTCTTACCCCTGAAACTACCTTGAACCATGAGCTTAATTTGCCATCTACTCTTAACTGCTGCCTGACAGTCTAAGTAAAGCCCTTTGATTGCCTGCAGAAGTTTGCCTCCTATACCATAATCTTGAAGAACTGACAGTAGCTTCCTCCTAGAAACACGGTCATAAGCCTTTTCCAGATCTATGAAACATAGATACAATTCCCTTTTCCACTCATAGCATTTTTCCTTTACCTGCCGTAGGCTAAAGATCTGGTCCTGACAGCCTCTAAGAGGCCTAAACCGACACTGATTTTCATCTAACTTGTCCTCAATTAATACTCGCATTCTCCTTTCAACAATACCTGAGAATATTTTGCCTGCAACGCTAATTAAAGAGATACCTCGATAGTTGTTGCAATCTTTTCTGTCTCCATGTTTGAAAATTGGCGTGATTACCGCTTTCGTCCAGTCAGACGGAACCTATCCCGATTCCCACGCCTTTTCAATTATCCTGTGTAACCATTTGAGACCCGATATTCCACTGTATTTGACGAGTTCCGGCTTAATTTCATCCACCCCAGCCGCTTTATTTCACTGTAATCTACTGACCATTTTCTCAACTTCCTCAAATGAGATCCTGTTTCCATCGTCGTTCCTATCTCTTTCTGCCTGAAAATCTGACACATCATTGAACGTTTCACCTACATTGAGCAATTCTTCAAAATATTCCCTCCATATGCTCAAGGCATCCACAGGATTGACTAGCAGCTTTCCTGACCTGTCCAAAACACTCGTTAATTCCTTCTTCCCTCCCTTTCGAAGACTACTAATTACGCTTCAAAATGGTTTTCTCGCGGCTTGACCCAGAGTTTCTAGCTTATTTCCAAAGTCTTCCCATGATTTTTGCTTGGAGTCTGCAATTATCCGTTTGGCTTTGTTTCTTTCTTCAACATAACTTTCTCTGTCTGCTTGATTTCTAGTATGGAGCCATTTTTGAAATGCCTTCTTTTTATTTTTACAGGCTGCCTTGACTGTGTCATTCCACCAAGATGTCTGCTTCTTCCTGGCTTTACACACTACTGTTCCAAGACATTCTCTAGCTGCTCCCAGTAGTGTGTCCCTGTACCTTGACCACTCCTCTTCCAGCGGCTGTGAATCATTACATTCAACTAACTGGCACTTTTCCGAGATCATTGTTATGTATTTGTGCCTAATTTCCTTGTCTTGAAGCTTCTCCACTCTTATCCTTCTACACATGGACCTGACGTTCTGCTCTTTTGGCCTCACAAAACCAATTTCAATGCAGATCAGATAGTGATCAGTATCATCAAAGAACCCCCTGAAAACACGTGTGTCCTTGACTGTCTTCTTGAATTCCTGGTCTGTTATTATATAGTCAATGATAGATCTGGTTCCCCTTCCTTCCCAAGTATAGCGGTGAATCTCCTTATGCTTAAAGAAGGAGTTTGTGATAACTAAGCCCACACTGGAACAGAAATCCAAGAGCTGTTTTCCGTACCTGTTGGCCTCCATATCCTCTCCAAACTTATCCATAACCTTTTCATAACCTTCTTTTCGATTTCCTATCCAAGCGTTGAAATCACCCATGAGTAAAACACTATCCTTATCCTTTACTCTAACAACTACATCACTAAGTGCGTTGTAAAATCTGTCCATCTCATCTTGATCTGTCCCTTCACAGGGTGAATACATTGTCACAATCCTAATTTTCTTGCTGGAGATGGCCAAATCTATCCACATCAGTCGTTCATTTACATACCTTATGGGTTCGATTGCTTTCCTGATGTAAAATCCTACACTCCACTGTGCTCTTCCTACTTTGACTCCTGACAGGTAGACCTTGTATTCTCCGACTTCGTCCTCTTTCTCTCTCCTTACTCTAATATCACTAACAGCTAAAACATCTAACCCCATCTCACTTGAAGCCTCCGCCAGCTCTACTTTCTTCCCATTGTAATCCCCATTGATGTTAATAGCTCCCCATCTCATTCCAGATCGTTTGCCAAGTCATTTCTGAGGAGTCCCTGGTCTGTCATTTAGAGGTGGAACTCCATCACCTCCAAAGGTCCGAGGCATTTTGCTCTGATTGTTGCCAGCATGATATTGAAGTACCTGGGAAGTAGGTTGCTAGCATTACTTGCCCAGGGCCCCACTGGGTTTTACCCCTAACGGTTGAGGGAGTAACTGGTGGTTTGGTAGTCTTGTCGTCTGAGCACAAAGGTGGCCACGACTCAGAATATGTCCGAGATGCCCATTCTTATTCCAAAGTAACTGGTTTCCCAACTGTCAGGACCACTTACTTGGCCACTCATACATTGCCCGTGGTTCATGAACTAGGAGATGACTACAGGAACCCACAGCATGAACCACATATACATAAGTAGCAAAACTTTTATAATTACTAATAATTCTGTTTTTTTTTTCCTTTTTATGCGATTGTGACGGCTGGCAACAGCGTCCCTTAACAAGATCTTCTTCTGCTCCGTAGCTATCGACCCGCGACGTTTGACGGGCAGCTACATCACTACTACCTGAGAACCTGGCGTTGCCCGGGTTTTTATTCAAGCCTTGAGTTAGTACTTCTCCTATCCCTTCTCTCTCTCTCTCTGCCCATCTCCTTTTCTCTAATAACACGTTTCTAATAACATGGTCTGTCACAAGTGACACCCAACCACCTGACCACGTTCAGGAGCGCCCCATTCTGTTCTCTGGCGAAGTCTAATGGTTAATGAGGTCGCTGATATGAATTACTGGTAGTAGGTGGCAGCACAGTGCACCCAATACGGAAAAAGTAATTTTTTGGGGGTGTCCGAATACTTTTGATCACATAGTGTATCTTCTGATACCGTAGACCCATTGTGTCAAACATTGGTGCTCCGACATATCGTGAAGCAAAATATCTTGCTGGTGTTTTGAGCCCACTTGTGCGACACATTAAGAACGCTGCACATTTCCTACGTCGATTGAAGGCTGTGAATTTGAATTACTCTGATATTTTAGTCAGTTTTTATGTGGTTTCTCACTTAACTCACTTTTCTGTGTCTACTCCGTTGCCGCTAATTGAGTTGACTTCCACCAACTTCTTATTTGATGACCAGTACTGTGAGCAGGTAGATGGAGTTGCGATTGGAAGTCCCTTGTCACCTAACTTGCTAATTTATTCATGAAGGACTTTGAAAAACGTGGATTCGAGTCAGCAGCGTTGAAACCTGCTTATTTTTTCAGTTATGTAGACGATACGTTTGTTATTAACTCTCATGGAAGTGTAAACTTGAATAATTTTTTGGAACATTGAAATTCAGAAAACTTCCGTTTGAGCATGAGGTCGAAAAGAATGGTTGCCTTCCATTCCTTCATGTGTTAATTATGAGGAAGGTAGATGGTATGTTGAGACATGCCGTTTAAAAGAAACAGCTCACATAGATTTGTATCTGCAGACTGTTAGTTGTCACCACCCAGCTCAGCACGTCATCTCAAATGTTCAAATGTTTGTAGAGCTTAGGGGACTTAACTACGGGGTCATCAGTCCCTAAACTTACAAACTACTTATGAACTAGCTTATATTAAAGAAGGCACAAACATCCATGCCCGAGAGGGGATTCGAACCCCCGACGGGGAACGGCCTCGCGCGTCGTAGCATAGCGCCTCAAAGCGCTCTGGCGCTCCTCCGCGGCACGTGTTCTGAGATCCGTAAAGTTTGGCTACCGAGTTGTCCCATCTGGAGGTCACTTTTCGCCAGAATGGTTATATTGAAGGCAGAATAAAAAAAGAGTGTTGCGCTTTCAACCAAGTGTGCAACAGGCTAGTGATGCTAGCACAGAGGTGGCACCTAAGGCAATGGCCTTTCTGCCGTAACTTGGCTACATTTCAAATAAGATTGGCTGTATTTTACATAAATATGACGTGAAATGTGTGTTTCGACCACCTAAAATTAAGGTACTTTTAGGTTTCGCTAAGTATGATTTTAGTTTTCGCAAGGCCAGTATCTACCCTATCCCTTGCAGCTGTGCGTGTCATATATTGGTCATACAATTACGACTGTCGAGGACCGATGCATTGAGCGTAAACGTCACAGAAATTTGAACAACCTAACAAGTCTGCTGTTGCCGAACACTGCTTGGACACAGGTCACCCGATGGAACACAACAAAACGGAAATTTTGGCGTGCACTTTCAACTATTGGGATTGTGTTATTACGGAAGCGATTGAAATGAAAATAGCCGATAACCTGTTGAATAGGGACGGAGGTTTGTGCTTGAATTCTGCATGGAATCATGGTCTCTCACTTGTTTAAAAGCAGAGGGACAAAATTAATGCCACTACACCCGCTGAAAACTGATGTTTATTATCGATTTTGCTGTTCGTTTTCATCTTTGGTTGTGTGACGACGCTGGGTGCTTGCTTGGCCTGTGTGTGTTGTCTTTCTGTTGTCAATGATAACCGAGGTTTTAAACGTCGTTGCACAATGCTTCCTCCTAGCTGCATGTTGCCCTGAGAATGGCAGGGTATGCTTCTGCTCAATTATCGGCGGAAGTCGAGTTTCATACCCGGCTGCATATCCGTAAGTTTTTGGAATAGCTCGTATCTAATTAAACAACAAACTTATTATTTATTAAGTAACAGTGGGGTTTATAAAATCACTGCAACTAATAATACATTGGACAAACATGCAGGGCTACAGAAACTAGATTAACTCTACATGAACGTAGCTGAAGATCACAAAAATCAGACTCTACAGTTGCAACACATATACTGGAGGAAGGAAACAGATATTAAGTTCACACCGAAGTTCTACATATAGCTGACAAAGGTAGCAAACTAAATGTGTTAGGACTGGAGGTAAACAAGCATCTAGCTAAAAATCCTCATCTGGTTTTAAATGATGACATCCCCACCATTAAGTTTCACATAATGCAGTTCAACCAGGTACTTACCACAGGACATATTAACGATCACACTTTCATTTTATTTGTATTTGTATGCTACCACAGACAATACAAAAACAACTGTTTTATCTACCTGTTTTACCCCAACAAATCCAATGTAAAGAAAATATAAAAATTGTGAAACTATAATGTACTGCCATATTAAAATGTAACGCAATATGTAGAACGTAATGTATGATGTACATAATTTTGACAGTTAAAAACACAGGTAACGACTCCACAAAAATAATTACCATTAAACATACAACAATAGTTTTACTTACTTTAGGTAGCATAAATAATGTGTATAATTCTGGCCGTTTGAAACCAGATGTTAATAAATGATAATAAGCAAGTTCATCGAACACCATCTGTAACGTCAGAAGAAAGTGATAATGAATCGCGTAACCTAAGACCTTGTGTTTATGTACATCTTTGAGTAAAATGTTTGATAGTAAAAAAACTAGCTTTTCTTGTCTATGGTAGTCAGTTGTATAATAATACTAATATAGTTTTCTGTTCCGTAGGACCTAATTGAGGAGTAAGACTCCATGGTCATGGAACAAGTCAGTACATGAACATTTAACACAAGAATGGTAATATGAAAACTTAAAGTAGTCCTACACACATGACAGTCTTAAGCCTAAGTAAAAAGAATCAATAACGAATAAAAGGAATTCGATTTTTTTTTTTAATTTTTCCAGCAAATCTTCGACAATAATAGGAGTGAGCCCTGAGGTAACTCTTCAATTTAGAATTGATAGCGCTTGGGTTAGTACTAAGCTTCTTGAGTTCTTGTGGCAGCTTATTGAAAACTGATGCTGCAGAATACTGCACATATTTCTGCACAACAATCAATGAGGTGTGATCCAAATGTAGATTCGATTTCTGTCTAGTATTCACCGAGTGAAAGCTGCTAACTCGTGGGAATAAGCTGATATTGTTAACAACAAACGACATTAAATACCTATACTGAAAAGAGGTAGACACGCGAACTTAACACCACATATTGCTCAAACCGCCCGTTTCTGAGCCAAAAATATCCTTTTTGTGTCAGTCCAGTTACCCCAAATGTTCTTGATGATGGTCTGATAAGACGAAAACTAAAGTGAATAAAAATTAATAGAACCAAACCAGTTTTTTAACACGATGCATGAAATGGTTTGATTTCCCGATCAATAGCTCCAGGAGTACTGAGCTAGCAGGTGTCCACTCATGCAGAAACAGCCATATTGATACGTGGTGTATCCTCCACCGATGGCAATGCAGGCGTTGAATCTGCCGTCCATTAGATCATACGTGTAGCGAATACTGTATTTGGCTACATCATTCCACTCCTGTTCGATCTGGTCACATATTCAGCAGTAGCTGTGGGTTGATGAGCCACGCCGGCCGCGGTGGCCGAGGGGACTGAGGTGCTTCAGTCACGGTCTGCACGGCCACTATGGTCGGGGCTTCGAATCCCCCGTCGGGCATGGATATTTGTGCCGTCCTTAGTGTTAGCTAGATCATGAGTAGTTTGTAAGTTTAGGGACTGATGACCCCGTAGTTAAGTCCCATAAGCTCTACAAACATTTGAACATTTTGATGAGTCACACGTGTCAGTTGTCGCCCTTGATATCCCACATGTCCTTGATGGGAGACGCTTCAGGGAAGTTGCTGCACGTCTTGCAGAGCACGTAGAGCTACACATGCACTGTGAGGGCGAGCATTATATTGTTGGAACGCTCGCCCGTGACCTAAATGGAATGTCCTTGCATCCATGTGGTTACGCAGGTTAAATGCATGCATTATTCCTGCTCTTCCTCACTAGTTTCTAACTTATACCTAACTTGGTTGTTTGTCTTCAATGCTCGTGAGCATTTGAGCGTTCTTTTCTCCTAACTTGCAACGACAGTATTTACTGCCGAAGCAGATCTGGCCAACGAGTGGTTGCCTTTCGTGGATTTTTCTGCCTAAACTGGCAATCAATCTGTTCGTTGATCTGCTCGCCTTTTCGTAAAATAGAAGCGCAGTCCTACGGAAGCGTTCCTTTAAGAAGGGTACGCCCGTCGTATCATGAAGCTCCCTAGTTGGGAAGTCGCGGGCTAAGTGCACGACCAGTCTGAGGGCTCTTCCTTGCACACCTTGGATCCGCCGTAAATGGCACTCTGCTTCATTTCCCGACACTACAACCGCATATTCCAGCACCGGCCTGATCAGCGCCAGGTATACAGTGTGGCCACATTGCGGGTGTAATGACGTTACGGGATTTAATAAGAGGTAAAGTGTTTTCAAGCGGCCCAACATCTTCCTCCTAATTTTTGTGACATGCTGTTTCCAGGTCAGTCGCCTATCCATTGTTACACCCAGATATTTGTCTGTCTGGCACCATGGTAGGGGGCTTCCCATCATCCTTAGTTGCAGTATGTCCTGTGGCATTCTCCTCCTTGTTGTTTTTGTCGTCTTCAGTCCGCAGACTGGTTTGATGCAGCTCTCCACCCTATTCTATCATGAGCAAGCCTCTTCATCTCCTCATAAAAACGGCAACCTCCATGCGTTTGAATTTGCTTACTATATTCATCCCTTGCTCCCCTTCTGCGATTTTTACCCCACACACTTCCCTCCAACGCTACAGTCACAATTCCTTGATGTCTAAAAATGTGTCCTACCAATCGATCACTTCTTTCAGTCAAGGTACGCCAGAAATTCCTTTTCTCCCCAATTATGATTAGTACCTCCTCAGTAGTTACGCGATCCACCCACCTAATCCTCAGCATTCTTCTCTAACACCACATTTCAAAAGCCTCTATCCTCTTCCTGTCCGCACTGTTTATCGTCCATGTTGCACTCCCATACAAGCCAACACTCCACACAAATGCCTTCAGAAAAGACTTCCTTAGGCTTAAATCAATATTAGATGTTAACAAATTTCTCTTTTTCAAAAACGCTTGTCTTCCAATTACCATTCTACATTTTATATCCTCTGTACAGCGGCCATCATATGTTATTTTACTGCACAAGTAACAAAATTCATTTCCACCTTTATTGATTCGTTACCTAATTTAATTTCCTCAACATCGCCTGATTTTCTAAGACTGCAAACCATTACCCTTGTTTTGCTCTTGTTAATATTCATCTTACATGCACCGTTCAACAAACTGTCCATTCCGTTCAATTGCTCTTCCAGATCCTTTGCTGTCTCTCTGACAGAATTACAATGTCATCAGCAAAACGCAAGGTTTTTATATCTTCACCTTGAACTTTAATTCCTTCTCCAAATTTCTCCTCGATTTCCTTTATAGCTTGCCGAATGAAAAAGTTGAATAGCATTGGGGAAAGGCTACAACCCTGCCTTACACCCTTCCCAACCTCTGCCTCCATTTCATGCCCTTCAACTCTGATAACTGCTGTCTGGTTTTTGTACAAGTTGTAAATAACCTTCCGTTCCCTATATTTTACTCCAGCGGATTTCAGTATTTGAAAGAGTTTATTCCAATCAACATTGTCAAAAGCTTTCCCCAAATCTACAAAAGCTAGATTGTAGGTTTGCCTTTTCTTAATCTATCTTCTAAGATAAGCCGTAAAGTGAGGATTGCCTCGCGTGTTCTTACATTTCTCCTGAATCCAAACTGGTCTTCCACAAGGTCGGCTTCTACCAGCTTTTCCATCCTTCTGTAAATAATTCACGTTAAAATTTTGCTACCATGACTTGTTAAACTGATGATTCTGTAATTTTCACTCCTGTCTGCACCTGCTTTCTTTGGAATGGGGATTATTATATTTTTATTAAAGTCTGAGGGTATTTCCCCTGTCTCATACATCTTCCGCACTTGGTGAAATAGTTTTCGTCATGGCTGGCTCTCCCAGAGACTCCAGTAGTTCCGAGGGAATGTCGTCCACTCCAGGGGCCTTGTTACGACATAGGTCTTTCAGTGTTCTATCAAATTCTTCTCTCAGTATAATATCTCCTATTTCATCTTCATCTACATCCTCTACCGTTCCTACAATATTGTCTCTAAGTTCATATCCTTTGTAGAGCTCCTCTATATACTCTTGCCACCTTTCAACTTTCCCTTCTTTGCTGAGAACTGGTTTTCCATCTGAGTTCTTTTTATTCATACAGCTGCTTTTCTTGTCTCCAAATGTTTCTTTTATTTGCCTCTAGGCGGTATCTATTTTTCCCCTGTTTGTACATTCTTCTACAAACTTGCATTTGCCTTCTAGCCATTCCTGCTTAGCTATTTTACACTTCCTGTCAATCTCATTTCTTAGTCGTCTGTAATCCATTTTTCCTGTTTCATTTACTGCATTTTTATATTTTCTCCTTTCATCAACTAAATTTAGTATTTCCTGTGATATCCAAGGATTTTGTGTAGATCTTGCCTTCCTATCTATTTTGTCTTCTGCTGTCTTCACTATTTCATCTCTCAATGCTACCCATTCTTCTTCTACTGTTTTATTTCCCCCCGATTCTGTTAATTGTTGCCTAAAGCTCCCTCTGAAATTGTCAAGAAGTTCAGGTTCCTTCAATTTATCCAGGTCCCATCTCCTATCTCCTTGTTTTCCTACCTTTTTTGTTTTTGTAGGTTTTTTTTTCTTTTTTTTTTTTTTTTTTTTTCAGCATACAGTTCATGACCAACAAGTTATGGTCAAAGTCTATATTGCCCCTGGGCATGTCTTACAGCTTAAAACCTGGTTCAGGAATCTTTGTCTTACCATTATAAAATCTGTCTACTGGTCTCTTCCATATATAGAACCTTTCATGATTCTTAAACCAAGTGTTTGTTGTGATTAAATTATGTTCAATGCAAAATTCTACTAGGCGATCTTCTCTTTCATTCCTTTTGCCCAGTCCATACGAAAATTTGTACCGGGCCGGGACTGGAACCCATGTTTCCCGCTTTTCGCGAGCGGTCGCCTTAACCACTAGGCTACATTTTCATATTTTACAGTTTGGTAGAACATCTATACCTTATACAGTGACGCTAAAAGAAATTCGCTATTGCGAGGAAATATTGATAATATTATCATCACTGTAATTCGTTACCATACAGTAATTTAACAGATGCCTAAGCGAGCCAATGACGATAACAGCGTAGGCTAATGCCTCGTAGTTTTCATTCTCCCTGGTGCGGGAATACAGATTAAGCTGCGAGTGCTAAGGGATGTATGCAGTTGACTCATATGTGCAGTCAGTGTGCCATATGAAAGTTTGGGTCGGTCTGGAGTCGTGTTCGGGTAGCCTAGTGGTTCAGGCGACCGCTCGCGAAAAGCGGGAATCCCGGGTTAGAGTCCCGGCCCGGTACAAATTTTCATATGCCACCATTTTGTAGAACATCTATACCTTACACAGTGACGCTAAAAGAAATTCGCTATTGCGAGAAAATATTGATAATGAGCTCTAATCTTTGGCCGATATCACATGACCGTCTCAATTGTGCAAAAACTGTCTCTAGTAACAGTTGTACGGTTTGAAGGGGTCATGGAATGGATATCTCTAAATGACCTTAACCCTGTTTTCAAGGTGAAGATAGTTTTTGCAAATGGCAACCCCTATTTTTATTCCATAATCGTCTTGTACGTGAAAAAATACTCATTTTTGTAGGGATCTCTTTTGGGTTTTTTATTTTTATTTATTTATTTATTTTTTAAATTTTCCAACATTCTCTTCTATGACTGTGTCGGCTCAAGCACAATACATGTCTCTGATTCGGCACCTTCCAAGTGGCCAAGTGGCGCACACAGGGTTTCGCTAAAGCCGGCGGAGTGTTCTTTCAGGTCTGTTACTGAATAATTTGAAGGCCATTTCAAGTTCACGAAAATTACATCAGTGGACAGAGTTAATAAACCATACAAGAGATTCACTTCTTCGCTTTCGAGTTACTAGTAAACTTACAATGTTGTGTCCCCTGGAGATAAACTATTGTTTCTTTTTTTCTCTTTTTAAGAAAAATGTTCCAATAAAACTGCGTATTTTTCGCGTAGATTACGAAAACGGATTAAAAAAGGTTACATTTGAAAAACTGAACTTGACCTTGATCTGACCTTGAAAACAGGGTTCAAGTTCAGCAACGGTACAAAGAAGGCAATCATACTGAATGATGTCCCCCTGACGGCTAAAAAACATTTGCTTGAAACCTTTTGTAATTTGCATCTGGAGAAACAGTTATTTAGGGTGTTCAAGTTAAATGCGACACCCTGTATATATAGTTTCCCATAATCAATTAATAGCCCTCTGCTGGACGATCTTGCCGACTGTTACTTCTACGCTGTTGCTCATCCGTATCTGTTCATTCCTATATAGATCTTGACAACAGGGTCACGTCGTCGGAAGCAAAATGCTTGATTTTCTTACCCTGTACCTCGATCACGTTGAAGTTCTTATGGAAACCTTCGTTCATTTCCTTTACGAGCGCTTTGTACTTCCGTTATTGAATTACTTCATTTGTAAAGAAAACAGAAAGAAATTTATTCAATATCCGAAGTAAGACGCGTAAAATTGTTAATGGTAGGAGATGAAAACAGAAGTGAAAAGATGTTAATTCGGAAAACTTAAAAATAAGGACATTCGCAGATACGTAAAAATGTATGCGGACGCCACTTCTAAAGGATCGCTACACTCTTACGCGGATGGTCCGCGCTCTGCGTTCCACGCGCGGTTGGCGGATCCGCGTCAGTGGTCTACACAGTTAGGCGGATGCGCACAGTTTTGTATAGTCGAGCAAACTTCTGTCCACTGTGCCCTGTAGTCCATGCTCTAGCACATCGTTCTGTTTAATCGCATAGATAAATTTGAGCTCGCTACAATTGAAAGTCATTTCAGCTTATCTGATATACAAGAAAAGAAAGTACACACGAGGTAAATGGTTTTGGGTGCATTACACGGTGGAGCAAAGCTGAATGAAAGGGGCGTTCGTCACGCTGTATTCCGATTTGCGCAACGACGAAGACTAATTTTATACTCTTTTCCTATGTCTATTCGTTCCTTTGACGAGCTTGTCGGTAGAACAAGATAGCCTGACACTTGAAACTCTCAAAAAGATCCCTATTACTTCGACAGAACGAATATCAGTAACCGTAAGGGAAGAATGTGAGTAACTGTATGGAAAACGACTTATTAAAAATATATTTAATCATTCATAGCTTTACTACAATACATTCGTTTAGTAGTAGATAATTTTACATTTGTGTTGTATTACAACTAAATAACTATAATTACTATAACGTCTCCCTAGATTATGTTGACGTTGATTGAGCTAGAGAGGGGTGGGGAGTCGGAACTAACGTCTGCACCGACAGCTCTTCGTGATACGGCAAACGTTGGCTAGGATGCTGTTTATATATTGAAGGTAGAGTGTAGGAGAAAGAGGTCACACGATATTGCGGAGACTCATATTACCACGATAGTGTTATTCTGCAGCTGACATGAGGTATTCTACTTCTGCCGCGCGCAGTATCCGCAGGACTGTGCACGCACCAATTTGTTTCTGTGGATTTTACTGTCGCGAACGGTACTCGGCGCGGAAGGGCTGAGCGGACGGCTCTGGCGCGTGCGGACCATCCGCACAACCGTGTGATGCCCCGTCCGCGTAAGTGTGCAACGGGCCAAGTGTAAAATGCGGTAACATAGTCCGCTAGTACAACACTGTGTCACGTGTGAGCCTGTCGATCGCCAACAGCTGTCTGCGGCGCGGAGCGCTGCACCAGCTGACTGGCGGCCACGCCCCCCACGCGGCAGCGCGCGCAGCATCCCTATTGGCAGGCCGCCGCGTGGCCACGCCCCCCTCCCCTCCACAGCGCCGGCTCCACGTGGCGCCGCGAGCATCCAGCTGTGGCGACGCTGCTGCTCCGTCGAGTCCTTCGCGTCAAATAAGTGGCGCCACCAGTGCAGTGAGCATCTCATTGTTCCGAATTACTGTACTGGCGCCGCGCTCCTCTGAGGGATTTCCTTCCACGTTGCTGCTACCTTTTTTGATACTGACATGATCTGTATCATCTAGTCTCGTGTAGTTCGCGAACGAACTTGTTCGGAAGAGCGCTCCCACAGGCGAACTACGCGAACTAGTTCGCAGATCCCTAGCCTCTTAGTTCGTCCGCTCCTTTTGCGAAGACTGGCGGGGAACAGCGAAAGGACGCGAGAGCGCGCAGAATCTCGTGATTCCCTACTACCAGTTACCGTCATTTAGAGCTAAGATGCACCTCAGCTGTAGTTTCATAGTTCACTGCCACAAATTTTCTTTTCTAAGGTATTCAGCGGTGTCTAAATAATATTTACTACGAGTAATCTGTATGCAAAGTAGTTGAATACCATTGTGTCACCCATTCGTCTAAATAGCTGGTTTATTTGCTTAAGTATTTGATGTCTAATTGCCCAAAAATACGGATAATACCACACGCTTGGGCAACACTGATCATTATATAAAAAAGCTGTCATAACAAAAGAAAGAGCTCTTTTAGTAGCGGTAGCAAAAGCTAAAAAGAGCGGACGAACTAAAAAGATCGGACGAACTAAAAAGAGCGGACGAACTAAAAAGAGTGCACGAACTAAGAAGAGCGCACGAACTAAGAAGAGCGGACGAACTAAAAAGAGCGACCTACTTCGCGATCGAGCTGCGAACTAAAATATGCGCGATCGGTCGCGAACTAAAACATGCGTTACCGGTCGCGAACTATTATGCAAAACGTATATCGCTTCTTTGTTCGTTGAATTTTTTTCCGAAGACCGACTGGCAATAGCGAGAGGGCGAGCAGCAGAATTAAAAATCAGGTGTTTGCCTTCTGCTGATGAGAGCCATTTCTAAGTGAGCGTCTGCCTGCCAGATTACATAGTTCAGTGCTACACAATATTTGTTTTGAATTATTCTGCACACTGCAATATCTAAGTAATAAATTCCATAATGCCAGATATAGAGAAAACGCGAGAAATTATCCACGAACTGTTTCTTTTGGTTTGCGTGATATCGTTAGCGGCTCACGCAGCAAGCGCATGAAGCAGCTAGGTGGGGGAACTTCTCCCTCCACCTGCATGCGCAGATCACGCCGCTCAGCCGTCACTGGATGCGGACGAACTAAAAGAACGAACAAGTTCGCGGCAGAGCGCGAACTAAAGTGAGCGTTCCCGATCGCGAACTATTATGCGCAAGTCTAGTATTATCTCCTCCTCCCCCCTCCCTTCCCCACTCAGTAGGTGTGATTGTAAAAATGTAATCGACCGAGGCATTTAGTTAGTTACATGAGTGTAGCCTCTGACTTCGTTAATGTCAATTGGTAGAACAATGCGGCTGTCATAATTGTAAATTCCAGTGGTCATTTCTGTGATGAGAGTTACAGCGTCTCGGGTACCTGTACTGTGTTATGACATTTGCAGTAGTCTACTGTATTTTGCGGAGAAAATGGAAGATAAAAATGAAGTTACTTTTCTTGCTGTGAAATGTAGGAATTATGTACGTTATTGCATTATTTATATCACAGAAAGTTAAGAAAACAGTAAATGAAGCGGAAGAAATCAGGTGCAAAATTAACAAAAAAGTTCTTTTTTATCATTATTTAAATCGTCTTCATTGTGTCGTGATGACACCACCAAATAGAAATGCAGTGTCCTTTTTTCAAGTTCAGTCTTCATTGGACTGATGACGTATATGACATACTGGATTATTTTACCATACAGAAAGTAGCAAGTAAGATAATTATCATACAAATCCAAAAAAATCAAATATTTATAAACCTACGGGACTTAACTACTGCGGTTATCAGTTCCTAGCTCTGAGAGATAGGGTAGTGAAGGCTGCAGAGGACCATATAGACAGGAGGACAAGGCGTAATAGAAATCCCTGGATAACACAGGATATACTGAACTTGATTGATGAGAGGAGAAAATATAAAAAATCAGCAAATGAAACAGCAAAAAGGGAGTACAAACGTCTGAAAAATGAGATTGATAGGAAGTGCAGACTGGCTAAGCAGGAGTGGCTAGAGGACAAATGCAGAACCGTAGAAGAATGCATAACTAAGAGAAAGATAGATACCGCCAACAGGAAAATAAAAGAGATATTTGGAGACAAGAATAGCAGCTGTATGAATATCAAGAACTCAGACGGAAAACCAGTTATAAGCAAAGAGGGGAAAGCTGAACTGTGGAAGGAGTATATAGAGGGCCTATACAAAGGAAATAAACTTGAAAGCAGTATTCTAGAAATGGAAGACGAAGTGGAGGAAGATGAGATAGGATATATAATACTGCGAGAAGAATTTGACAGAGCGCTGTAGGACTTGAGTCGAAACAAGGCCCCTTGAGTAGATGATATACCGTTTGATGTCGTTAGGAGAGCCAGTCGTGAAAAATTTTTATCACCTGGTATGCAAGATGTATGAGACAGGGGACGTACCCTCCGAATTCAAGAAGAATATCGTAATACCAATTCCAAAGAAAGCAAGTGCAGACAAGTGTGAAAATTACAGAACTATCAGTTTAATAAGTCATGGGTGCAAAATACTTCCCGGACCTCGGGGAAGATCAGTTTGGATTTATGAGGGATGTAGGAACACGGGAGGCAATACATTACAAATTCTGAAGGTAGCAAGGGTAAAATATAGGGAGCGAAGAGTTATATTCAACCTATAGAAAAACCGGCGGTTATTAGAGTCGAAGGGCAAAAAAGGGTTGCAGAGGTTGGGATGGGAGTAAAACAGGGTTGTAGCATTTCCCCAATGTTGTTCAATCTGTACACTGAGCAGGCAGTGAAGGTATGGAAGGAGAAATTTGGAGAGGGCATTAAAGTGCAGGGAAAAGGAATAAAAACATTGCGGTTTGCTGATGACATAGTAATTCTGTCAGAGACCGCAAAAGATCTGGAAGAGCAATTGGATGGGAAGATATAGGATGAACATTAACAAGAGTAAAACGAAGGTAATGGAATGCAATTTTCAGAAAATCAGGCGATGCTGAAGGATTCACATTAGGTAATAAGACAGTAAAAGTAGTAGATGAATTTTGTTATTTGGGTAGCAAGAGAACTTCTAATGGCCGAAGTAGAGAAGATATAAAATGCAGAATGGCTATGGGAAGAAAAGCGTTTCTAAAGAAGCGAAACTTGTTAACATCCAATATTAATTTAAATGTTAGGAAGTCCTTTCTGAAAGCATTTATCTGGAGTGTAGCATTGTATGGGAGTGAAACATGGACGATAAGTAGTTCAGATAAAAAGATGATAGAAGCTTTTGAAATGTGGTGCTGCAGACGAATGTTGAAAATTAGACGGGTAGATCACGTAACTAATGAGGAGGTGCTTAACCGAATTGGGGAGAAAAGGAGTTTCTGGCATATCCTGACCAAGAGAAGGGATAGATTGGTTGGACACATTCTGAGACATCAAGGAATTGTCAACTTAGCATTAGAAGGAAGCGTGTGGGATAGAAATCGTAGAGGGAGACCGAGGGGACGAATATAGTAAGCAGATTCAAAAGAATGTACGTTAACGGAAGTATTCTCAGAAGAGACTTGCACAGGACAGGGCAGCGTGGTGAGCTGCATCCAACCAGCCTACGGACTGAAGACCACAACAATAAGAAGAGCAACATTTGTCGGTAGATTTCGGAAAATTACGAGTAAATATACGGTATGGGGATGTTTGGGACGGCTACGAATGAAAGTCCACACAGGTTCGTTTAAAACATACATGCATAATAAACATTTATTGTGCTCATGGGTAAGCCCGTACAAACAAGCTCAGCTGATTTATCGAGTTTCGACAGATTAATTATTGACATATGGTAACATAGCAGCAAGAACGGGGATCCGGGTTCGAATTCTGGTCCAGCCCAAGTTTTCAGAAATATGGTCAATTATAAAATGCAGAATGGCTATGGGAAGAAAAGCGTTTCTAAAGAAGCGAAACTTGTTAACATCCAATATTAATTTAAATGTTAGTAAGTCCTGTCTGAATGCATTTGTCTGGAGTGTAGCATTGTATGGCAGTGAAACGTGGACGATAAGGAGTTCAGATAAAAAGATGATAGAAGCTTTTGAAATGTGGTGCTGCAGACGAATGATGAAAATTAGATGGGTAGATCACGTAACTAATGAGGAGGTGCTTAACCGAATCGGGAAGAATTCTGGCATATCCTGACCAAGAGAAGGGATAGATTGGTTGGACACATTCTGAGATATCAAGGAATTGTCAACTTAGCATTAGAAGGAAGCGAGTGGGGTAAAAATCATAGAGGGAGACCGAGGGACGAATATAGGAATATAGTAAGCAGATTCAAAAGACTGTAGGTTGCCGAAGGTATTCTCAGATGAAGAGACTTGCACAGGACAGGGTAGCGTGGACTTCTGCATCAAACCAGTCTGCGGACTGAAGACCACAACAACAGGCTTACAAACTAACCTAAGGACAACACACATACGCCCCTGCCCACGCGAGGACTCTAGCCTCCGATGGGGAGCAATCACGCGCTCCGCAAGAAGGCGCTTAGAGCGCTCGGTCATTCCACCACATATGTTATGCAACATATTTTCGTTACGGTGCAGTATTAACCTGTAAAACAAAGAAATTAAAAATCTACTTACGTGCACGTTGTCTACTTGGGTTGAGCTGTATTATGACTGCCGTTGTGGAGTGGCCGAGCGCTCTTAAGAACCTTGCTGTGGAGCGCGCAGTTGTTCGCCGTCAGAGGTTCGAGTCCTCCGTAGGGCATATGTGTGTGTATGTTGTCTTTAAGTTAGTTAAAGTAGTTTGTAAGTCTAGGTACTTATGACCATACCAGTTTGGTCCAATAGGCTTACAAACATTTGAACACTTGTATTCTGACTGACAAATTTAGTGTCTGTGCTTAGAGAATGTTAACGAAAAATGTAGAAAATTATTATGTGTAAAAAAAACTTACCCATTAAACGCAGCACATTAATAGCACATACAGTTTCTTAACATAAAGTAGAAATATGACATCCATAAATATTCACCTAGACGAATCATAATAACATAAATATAATATTTACATATTAAATATCACATTTTGGCTACAATCAAATTTAAAATTTTAAGAAACTATGATGGTTAAAATACAGGTTTCAAAGCTGTCTTGTGTGAGTCACGTAAGTTGAATTTGAGGTCATGTTATTATAAGTTTGACATTATATCATAATAGAAATATGTACCGTAAATTAATTGAAAATGGCAATCTGAGGCAAAACAGATCTTTCATGCACAAATAAAGAAAATGTCACGTTGGAGTAATATTGTAATTACATTAGTAGATGTGCTGAAAGTTATCTTCTTACTACTATATCAAGGCATTCACATAAATGTTACTGCAGACTCAGGCTTCTATCTGCGTTTACACTTCTTATACTCATTCATCAAATGATAACTCATTTGGACAGAATAACAAATGTCCAGATGCTTTTGAGCCAATTTATCAAATGCAGGAAATGTACTTTTTACCTGGAAAGAACTAGGGATATTCAGGCCTAAAGTGCAGCTGTTTTCTAAGGACTCAAAACAGTCATCCTTTTTTACAAGACAGTTTGTAACAGGCCTATCGCACTGTAAAGTTGTTGTGGTCTTCAGTCCGCAAACTGGTTTGATGCAGCTGTCCACGCTACCCTGCCCTGTGCAATCTGAGAATACGTTCGGCAACCTACATCCTTTTGAATCTGCTTACTGTATTCGTCCCTCGGCTTCCCTTTCTGATTTTTACCCCACACACGTCCTTCTAATGCTGACGATTCCTTGATATCTCAGAATGTGTCCCACCAACCTATCCCTCCTCTTAAGCAGGATATGCCAGAAACTCCTTTTCTCTCCAGTTCGGTTAAGCACCTCCCCATTAGTTACGTGATCTACCCATATAATCTTCATCATTCGTCTATAGCACCACATTTCGAAACCTTCTATCAACTTTTTGTCTGAACCCCTTATCGTCCACGTTTCACTTTCATACAATGCTACACTCCAGACAAATGCTTTCAGAAAGGACTTTCTAACATTTAAACTAATATTCGATGTCAACAAATTTCGCTTCTTCAGAAACGCTTTTCTTCTGTTGAGCACCTCCTCATTGTAAAGAGTCCTGTATTTTCAGTTAGAAGGACCACATATCACAATTGTGTTATTGTCTAGCTAATGTTAATGTTCAAATCAAATTATAAATCTATGGGACATAACTTCTTTGGTTATCAGTCCCGTGGCTTACAAACTTAACCTAAGGTAAAGTAACCTAAAGACAACACACACCCATGCCCCAGGAAGGCTCGAACCTTCCGACGTAGAGCAACCGCGGGCTCCGCAGCAAGCTGCCTTAGACCGCGCGGCTACTCCACTTGGACAAATGTTAATTATGACAGTCCTATGACCTTTTCTATTGATTTTGATGTCGGAGCAAACATAATAGTACTAACTGGGAGATTTAGCCTTTAAAAGAATATTCCTGCAAACTGTACTGTTACCATACATAAACACTCAAGTAGCATACGGTTTTACTATGGAGTGATTAACCTTTAAAGGTTAGAACTATATCATGGTCGTCAAATTCTTTGTTATAAGGAAACATTTGAAATAGTCTTTTTACAATATTGGGTAAAAATATGTTGCTATTATAGTGTAGTCAATAATAACGGACACAAATATCGTACCATTTGTTCCTATTTCTACTCTAACTGACTCCAGGTAGTCTGCGTGAATGTAATTATTTTGTTTTGCACGATTGAAAAAACGTTATACAGCTTAGAATTGACTCAATAAGCTTAATGTCGGATTTTTTTCTGTCGATAAATGGATCGAGAAACAGTGACACTGAAACAAACTTGACGGTCGTAACATAGTTTATATTATTACATAATGAAAATTAAATTATTATTCTTTCATTGGTGAATATTTTCTTATTATTACATTACATTTATATTATCACAAAATAATATAGGCTAGTCTTTTAGTGATTTTGTTTGAAAAGTTCGTAATAGAAGGTAATTAATTACATGCTTGAATACCGACAATTTACTATTTCTGGATTCTCAGGGCTCGTGGGTTGGCCAATTATAAATGAATTCTTCACTAATAAATGAAAAGACTTCTTTCTTGAGAGAAAAACTTCAGAAAATTTAATATACGAAACTTTTACAAAAACGATACTCTTACAAGTTGACTTACTCCCAACACTTCGAATAATTGAAGAAGACTAACTAATTCCACTCTTATGTCTAAAACATAACAAAGCACCACTGGTTTTTGTTCTCTAAGATTAATTTTATATATCTCATTTTATGAATTATCTACGGTCTAGCAACTGATAGTAAATATATCGTAAATTAATCAGTTAACTAATCAATTATGATTTTCTTTTAAATTCAAGTAAAAAATTCCTCTTCCCTACTTTCCTCCTTACTCATATATCTCCTGCCTCATGTATCATCACAAGTTCTTAAGAAAGGCAACTATCATTATTTTATGACTGCCTCTGCCACAGCACGGGTGAGTGTTTTGCCGGAAGTATCACGGACCAATTCCGGCACTGTCGTGTCACAATGTGAATTACCGATAAAAGAAATTCATTTGTTCTTCGTTCGGCTGCTTACATGACCTCAGTAGACAAAACGTGACCTTGTAGCAGCTTGAAAACCAATTCTGTTCTCTTCAATCTGTGAACGCTTTTACGCATGCGCAGCTCTAGTTCCCAGAAATGCCGCAAAGCGGCGCGGTGGTCAGTACGTGGCTGACGATCTGTATCATAGGCCTACGCAGCTCTTTGCTCGCGTGTATCTCGCGGGCCGCGAAGCCCAATTAAGACTATGTCTAGATATACTTCGTTTAAAATCTTACAGTGCTCAACAGGTGTTATTCACGGCACATCGGTTCGCTACATTGGGAGGATACTGATCGTGGCGAAAAGGGCAGTTTCTAAACAAGTAGGCTGTAAAGGTAGTCGATGCCACGAAGGAATTTCGCCGCCCAGTTTCGCTGTTAAGCGGTTTTTACGTAGCACCCCCTGAATTGACATCAGTGAGTACATGTGCCATAACCTGACTTCACTTATAGATAAATATAACTAGGCCAGAACTCTGCCACCAGCCATAGTTTCGCTGAACAAACGATTTTTTAAATTTATTTTTATTATTTTATTTTATTTATTTATTCTTAAATGAAAGAATCGATAAGTATAGTATTATTACAGATCTTCCATTAGGCACTCCAGAGATTTTTTTCTGGCACTTACGGCTTTTATCATTTCTGACAGTAACTTTTTAGTACCAAATTGCTTTTGAACATACTATAAATGTTTGTATAGCTTATGGAACTTAACTACGGGTTCATCAGTCCCTAAACTTACAAACTACTTATGAACTAACTAAGACTAAATACGGCACAAATATCCATGCCCGAAGGGGGATTCGAACCCCCGGCTGTAGTGGCCGTGCATACAGTGACTGGAGCGCCACAGTCCCCTCGGCCACAGCGGTCGGCAATTGCGTTTGACAGTGGGATTTTGGGGCTTTGTGCTAATATTTCAAGCACCCGTCCACTTCTTAGCACTTTCACAGTACACTATTTCCACAATGTCATTCATCCATGGCGTCTTCTCCCGACGTCTTATTGGCACAATCACATTTACTCATATCACGAAACTGCATTTAGTACAATGAAGTTTAGTTGCTTCAACACCAAAATAAGGTTTGATACGGTTTTGTTTCCTTCATATGATCTCAATATCATTCGATTATCTCTTGAAACTCATAAATGAGGGGGGGGGGGCAGTGAGAAGAAAAATTAAAAAATAATTTATCGACAAAACAGAAGTACTTACAAAAAGGTACGGCCAAACTTTCAGGTAACGTTCCTCACACACAAAGAAAGAAAATATGTTATGTGGACATGTGTCCGGAAACGCTTAATTTCCATGTTAGAGCTCATTTTAGCATTTCTCTGTAAATGTAAATTGAAATAATTCGTGCAGACAATTGTCAGAATACCCAATTGTTTCGTTAGTATGTACTGTACTTCCTCGATTCACCGCCAGTTCGCCCAGTTGAAGGAAGGTAATGTTAACTTTAGTGCTTGTGTTGACATGCGACTCATTTCAGTGCAAATGTTGTATTTACGGATGAGGCTTCATTCCAACGTGATCAAATTGTAAATTTTCACAATCAGCATGTGTGGGCTGACGAGAATCCGCACGCAATTGTGCATTCATGTCATCAACACAGATTTTCTGTGAACGTTTGGGCAGGAATTGGTGGTGATGTCTTGATTGGGCCTCATGTTCTTCCATCTACGCTCACTGAAGCACGTTATCATGATTTCATACGGGATACTCTACATGTGCTGCTGAACATGTGCCTTTACAAGTACGACACAACATGTGGCTCATGCACGATGGAGCTCCGGCACATTTCAGTCGACGTGTTCGTACGCTTCTCAAGAACAGATTCGGTCACCGATGGATTGGTAGAGACGGACCAATTCCATGGCCTCCACGCTCTCCTGACCTCAACCCTCTTGACTTCCATTTATGGGGGCACATGAAAGCTCTTGTCTACGCAACTCCGGTACCAAATGTAGAGACTCTTCGTGCTCGTATTGTGGACGGCTGTGATACAATACGTGTGTGTTTCCATTCCATGATTAATGTGATTTGAAGAGAAGTAATAAAATGAGCTCTAACTTGGAAATTAAGCGTTTCCGGTCACATGTCCACATAACATATTTTCTTTCTTTGTGTGTGAGGAATGTTTCCTGAATCTTTGGCCGTACCTTTTTGTACACCCTGTATAGGAGGATCATGTCAGGAAGAATAGCAATCTATATCCACACTGCGCAAGCCAGGATGAAGGAAGCTAAGGATTTAAAGGCTCGTCGACAGCGTGGTCATTAGAGATGGAGTGTGAGGCGCAGGGCACTTTGTGTATTATTTCCCTTCCTCCTCCTCTTCCAGCCGCGTAGGGTTGGTTCGCAAAAAAAAAAAAAAAAAAAAAAAAAAAAAAAAAAAAAAAAAAAAAAAAAAAAAAAAAAAAAAAAAAAATTGGGTGGAAGAAGAAGATCGCCGACAAGGTTCAAACTTTTGAATGTTTTTAGACCTAAGGGACTTAACAGCAGTGGTAATCGGTCCCTAATCTTACAGTCTGATTCAACTAACTTTCACTAAGGTCACACCCATGTCCGGGGGAGGACGAACCTCCGACGCGAGTGGCTGCACAATTTGTAACGAAGCGCTCCAGACCACATGGCCACTACCGCGCGGCTATTGCCGGTATGCCTCCGCCTATCTAACTATATCCTTGTGGTCTTTTCGTGAGAAATACATGGGAGGAAGCAACATATTGGTTGACTTCTCGAGAAACGTACCCTCTCGGAACTTTGATAGAAGGTCGTACCGCGATACAAAAAGTCTCTCTTACAAATCTCTGCAAATCACATTAATTTTAAGTGCCTGGCAGAGGGTTCATCGAACCACCATTATACTATTTATCACCCATTCCATTCTAGAATAGCGCGCGGGTAGCGGGGGCTGTGTGACGTGGACTGGGCGGTTTTTTAGGTTAGATGGCCTCGGGAATACACAAATTGGGTTTCAGTCTCAAAGGGGGCAGGTCAGACACGGGAAGAAAGTAGACATAAAAACTATTGGTGTAACAGTTGTAAATTGTCGTAGCTGTGTTGGGAAAATTCCAGAGCTCCAAGCGCTGATAGAAAGTACTGAGGCACAAATCGTTATAGGTTCTGAAAGCTGGCTGACGCCTGAGATAAATTCGGCCGAAATTTTTTCAAAGGGCCAAATGGTCTTCAGAAAGGATAGAATAAATAAAACAGGGGGTGGCGTGTTTATTGCTGTTACAAACGGTTTATCCTGCAACGAAATTGAGGCAGATACTCCCTGTGAATTGGTCTGGGTAGAGGTTATACCTGACCACCGAAATAAATTAATAATTGGATCATTTTATCGGCCCCCTGACTCAGACGATGCGGTTGCAGAAATGTTCAAAGAAAGCTTGAATCATATTTCAAATAGGTATCCGAAGCATACTGTTATAATCGGTGGCGACTTTAATTTACCCTCGATATGTTGGCATAATTACGTATTCAAAACCGGGGGCAAATATAAAACATCGTCCGAACTAGTTCTGAATGCTTTTTCTGAGAACTACTTCGAACAGTTAGTTCATGAACCCACTACAATAGTACGTGGTTGCGAAAATACTCTTGATCTCCTAGCAACAAATAATCCCGAGATAGTAAAGAGCATCAAAACAGATACAGGGATTAGCGAACATCGAGTTGTAGTAGCGAGACTGAATATCGAAATTCCCAAATGCACCAAAAATAAACGAAAAATATATCTATTCAATAAAGCAGATAAAAATTCGCTTCACGCTTTCCTGAGTGATAGTCTCCAGTCCTTCAAAACTAAAAATGCGAGTGTAGATCAGTTGTGGCTTACATTCAAAGACATAATATCAGTAGCAATCGAGAGATTTATACCAAATAAATTAATAAAAGAGGGGGCTGACCCCCCGTGGTACACAAAACAGGTCAGATCACTGTTGCAGAAACAAAGAAAAACGCATGCAAAATATAAAAAGACACAGAATCCGCAAGACTGGCAATCTTTTACTGAAACTCGCAACCTAGCGCGGACTTCAATGCGAGAATCTTATAGTTGTTTCCACAACGAAATCCTGTCTCGTAATCTTGCAGAAAATCCAAAGAAATTCTGGTCATATGTGAAGTACACTAGCGGCAAAACACAAACAATACCTTCACTACGCGATAGCAATGGTAATACTACCGACGACAGTACTGCTAAGGCAGAATTACTAAACACAGCTTTCCGAAATTCTTTCACCAAAGAAGACGAAGTGAACACTCCAGTATTCAATCCAAGAACAGCTGCCAGCATGCGAAACTTAGAAGTAGATGTTCCTGGAGTAGTAAAACAACTTCAGTCACTAAACAAAAATAAATCTTCCGGGCCAGATTGTATACCAACTAGATTCCTCTCAGAGTATGCTGATGAAATAGCTCCGTACTTAGCTATAATTTACAACCGATCACTCAGCGAAAGATCCGTACCCAAAGACTGGAAAGTTGCCCAAATTACTCCAATATTCAAGAAAGGCAATAGGAGTGATCCCCAAAATTACAGGCCTATCTCATTGACGTCGATTTGCAGTAGGATTTTGGAACATATACTTTGTTCGAATATTATGTACTACCTCGAAGAGAACGACCTATTAACCAATAGTCAGCACGGATTCAGAAAGTATCGCTCTTGCGAAACACAGCTTGCCCTTTATTCACATGAAGTGTTAAGTACCATCGACAAGGGATCTCAAATCGATTCCATATTTCTGGATTTCCGGAAGGCTTTTGATACTGTACCCCACAAGCGGCTTCTAATGAAATTGCGTGCTTATGGAATATCTCCCCAATTGTGCGATTGGATTCACGATTTCCTATCAGAAAGGACACAGTTCGTTGTAATTGACGGTAAGTCATCGAGTAAAACAGAAGTGATATCTGGCGTTCCACAGGGAAGCGTTATTGGTCCCCTACTCTTCCTCGTGTTTATAAACGATTTAGGAGATAATCTGAATAGCTCCCTTAGACTGTTCGCGGATGATGCTGTCGTTTATCGGTTAGTGAAGTCAACAGAGGATCAAAAGCAACTGCAAAGCGATTTAGACAAAATTTCTACTTGGTGCGAAAATTGGCAATTGACAGTAAATAAAGAAAAGTGTGAAATAATACACATGACCACTAAAAGAAATCCGCTGAACTTCAATTACGCGATAAATCAGTCAAACCTTAAGGTCGTAAATTCTACCAAATACCTAGGAGTTACAATTACGAACAACTTTGACTGGAGAGAACACATAGAAAATATTGTGGGGAAGGCGAACCAAAGGTTACGTTTCATTGGCAGAACGCTTAGACGATGCACCAGCTCCACCAAAGAGACTGCCTACATCACACTTGTGCGTCCTCTCTTGGAGTACTGTTGCCCCTTGTGGGACCCTCACCAGGTGGGACTGACGGAAGATATTGAGAAGGTTCAGAGAAGGGCAGCTCGTTTTGTTTTATCACGTTACGGGGGGGAAAGCGTCACGGAAATGTTGCACGAATTGGGGTGGAAATCATTAAAAGAAAGACGTTATTCATTGCGGTGTGATCTGTTTGCGAAGTTTCAATCACCGACTTTTAGTTCTAAATGTGAAAATATTTTGCTAGCACCCACCTACTTAGGGAGACATGACCATCCCAATAGAATAAAAGAAATCAGATCGAAAACGGAACGATTTAGGTGTTCTTTCTTCCCGCGCGCTATTAGAGAATGGAACGGTAGAGAAAAGTTATGAAGGTGGTTAATGAACCCTCTGCCAGGCACTTAAATGTGATTTGCAGAGTATCGATGTAGATATAGATGTAGATGTAGAAGAAAGAACACCTGAATCTCTCCGTTCGAGCTCTGATTTATCGTATTTTATTCTGATGATCATTTATACCTATGTAAGTGGGAGTCAACAATATATATTCCTATTCGGAGGAGAATGTTGGCGATTGGAGTTTCGCAAGTAGCCCACGCCGCAGCGTTAAGCGCAGATCCTGTATCATTTCCGTAACGCTGTCTCCCCTGTATCGGGACAATACTAAACGAGCTGCCCTTTTTTGGACTCTTTTGATGTCCTCCGTCAAACCCACCTGATAAGGATCCCACACTGGGCAGCAATACCCGAAAAATGGACGGACAAGCGCAGTGTATGTAGTTTCTTTTGTAGTTCTGTTGCATGTTTCAAGGGTTCTACCAATAAAACGCAGTCTGTGGTTCGCCTATCTACGTGTTCTTTACAATTTAAGTCTGAAGTAATAGTAATTCCTAGGTATTTAGTGGAGTTTACGGCCTTCACTTTTGATTGATTTATCTTGTAAACACAGTTTAGCGGATTTGTTTTCGTACTAATGTGGACGACTTCACACTTCTCATTATTTAGAGTCAATTGCCAATTTTTACACCATACTGATATCTCATTCAGATCGTTCTGCAGTTGGTTTTGATCTTCAGATGATTGTACTAGATGGTAAATGACGGCGTCATCTGCAGACAATCTAAAAGAACTACTTAGATTTTCCCCTAAATCGTTGATGTAAATAAGGAACAGCAGAGGACCAATAACACTACTCTGTGGAACACCCGATATCACCTCTGTTTTAGTCGATGCCTTACTATTGATTACTAAGAACTGTGCCCTCTCTGACAGGAAATCCCCTATCCAATCGCAAATTTGGGGCGATATACCATAACCACGCAATTTGATTAAAAGCCGTTTGTGAGGTACGGTTTCAAAAGCCTTCTGGAAATCAAGAAATACGGAATCGATTTGCGAACCCTTGTCGATAGCACCCATCACTTCGTGTCAATAAAGAGCTATTCATCAACAACAAATTTTATTTGATTAAAAGGTTGCTTAACATTTCCGCTACCAGTCACAGACTTAAGTGACGAAAATATTTCTTAGAGACAAGTTTCGATGCTGTGCGTTATCATCAGGCTGTAGGAATACAAAATGTATTACTAAAGGTACATATTAATCTACGTTACTCCCTTCCCAACGAACGCGTCCCTTCATGCCCTTCGACTCAAATAACTACTGTGTGGTATTTGTGCAAGTTGTAAATAACCTTTCGTTCCCTGTATTTTACTCTTGTTGACTTCAGAATTTTCCAGAGTGTATTCCAGTCAATTTTGTCAAAGCCTTTCTACAAATCAACAAAAGCTAGAAATGTATGTTTGCCTTTCCTTGATCTAATACAAGTTGTGAGGTGAGTAGTGCCTCTCGCGTTCCTACATTTCTCTTGAATCCAAAGTGATCTTTCCCGGCGTCAGCTTCTACCAGTTTTTTTATCCTTCTGTAAATAATTCGTGTTAAAATTTTGTAATCATAAATTATTAAACTAATGGTTCTGTAATTTCCGCACATTTCTGCGCTTTCTTTCTTTGGAATTGGATTTGTTACACTTCTCTTAAAGTCTCTTGTACATCTTACGCACCAGGTGAAATAGTTTTCTCATGGCTGGCTCTCCCAGAGACTTTAGTAGCTCTGACGGAATGTCATTTATTCAATAGGCCTTGTTTCGACCTAGTCTTTCAGTGCTCTGTCATTTCATGTACTTCCTCTTCCCTTCATACAATATTGACGCTAAGTTCCTTTGTAGAGCTCCTCTATATACTATTTCCAGCTTTCAGCTTTCCCTGCTTTGCTGAGAACTGGTTTTCCATCTGAGTTCTTGTTTTACTTGCCTAAAAATTCTCTTATTTTCCTATAGGCAGTATCTATTTTTCCCCTACTTATACACTCTGCGTACTTGCATTTGTCCTCTAGCCACTCCTGCTTAGCCATTTTGCATTTCCTGTCAATTTCATTTCTTACTCGTCTGTACTCCATTTTACCTGCTTCATTTACTGTATTTTTATATCTTCTCCTTTCATCAACTAAACTTAGTATTTCCTGTGATATCCAAGAGTGTTTTGTAGGTGTTTTCTTTCTACCTATTTGGTCCTCTGTTGCCTTCACTATTTCGTCCCTCTAAGCTAGCTATTCCTCCTCTACGGTTTTATTTTCTCCAGTTTCTACCAATTGTTGCCTAATTCACAGGAACTTCAGGTTCCTTCAATTTATTTAGGTCCTATCTCCTTATTTTCCTACCTTTCTGCAGTTTCTTCAGTTTTGTTCTACAGTTCATAACGAATATGTACTCGTCAGAGTCTATATCTGCCCACGTACTAGATGTCGTACGAACTTTTACATATAAATTAGTAACTTTACAATAAATAAAAATTTAAAACATGTAGGTTATCTAATTTTATCTTTAACTAAACTGACAAGTTCCACATCATTACGATATCTCGTATTCATGATCTATGGATCAAGTATTAATCTAATCTAAACTTATCTTCTGCCAATAGTACCAAAAAAATGATGATTCATTTAAATTGGTAATGGATTTCAGACAGATGTTTTCTATTAATTTCCTTCAACTTGCACACAAGAACCCTTCCACCTCTTCCTTGTCTGTCATTAGAAGAAGCAGCTCTCAGTATGATGGGGAAAAGTTATTATGTCATTTATCAATCTTTTATCCGTTTCTCTGAAGGGGAATAGATTGTTTCAGTTACGGTAACAGTCCATTACATACAAGCAATTCACCTAAATTCCTCGCCACTACTACGGGAATGCACCATTTTCATGGAAAAAATATCGTTTTCGAGTCTCATCCACGCTAGGGTCAAATGAAATAAACCAACCATCGAACAGGAGGCATTACCTGTCGACTGGGCATTTACGTAATTTTGTTATTTCTTCTTTGGACGGATAATAAAGGTACGTATTGAACACTGCGCACTGCAGTTTCTCATGTCTGCTAAATAAATACACGGGAAATTAGATTACCCAACACTCTAACTGCGCGAATTCATGTTTACCATTGGATTCATCTAAGGTAACTGAAATGTGGTAACGCAGGCACTGCACCCAACAGTGTGCCGCATAGTTCCAAAAGGAATCACCAGGAACATGATTTTAGTTTGATTTAATGTACAAACTTAACTTTTGTAAATGAAGTGACCATATCACGTGAACATGTTGTTTAATGGCAGAGCGAGGATATTGTACTGTTCGAGGCATATGGTATGTCAGAGACGAGGTGCACTATACAATTTTATTTAGCTATGGATAAAATATTGTTCAAATGTTGGCGTCTAGGTGACTTTGCAAGGTAACTACCCATTCCAGGCGACTCATAAAAAAAAAAAAAAAAAAAAAAAAAAAAAAAAAAAAAAAAAAAAAAAAAAAAAAAAAAAAATATTGTCTGTAGGCCTAAGCTACGTTCAATGTAGAGCATGATTTTTTTTCATATGTTAAGCAAAGAGTGTAATTTGAATAGAATGTTGATAAGAATATTCCGAGTTTTGACATTATGTAAAACTTGCAAGGAGACGAAGTCACGTAATGTCTCACACTGCGGCGGCGGATTAGCCGTGCGCGTGGGTGTTCGCCGTCGGGGGTTCGAGTCCCCCTTCTGGCATGGGTGTTTGTGTTGTCCTTAGGTTAGTTACCTTAGGTTAAGTAGTTTGTAAGCTACGGACTAATCACCACGCAGTTGAGTCCAATAGATTTACAAACATTTGAACATTTATCTCATACTGCTGCTATCTTACCATATGTCAGTAAGTAATCTGTCGAATCTCGATGAATCAGCTGAGCTTGTTTGTACGGGCTGACCCCATGACCACAATAAATGTTTTTTATGCATGTATGTTTTAAACGAACCTGTGTGGACTCTCAGTCGTAGCGGTCCCAAACATACACATACATTTACTCGCAATTTTCCGAAATCTAGCGACAAATGTTGCTCTTCTTATAATTGACCATAAGATAAAAGCGGGACAGATGACGCGGGGGTCAGACGCCGCACTTCCAAGAAATTCGTCAGCACACATTGTTGTGCGCGCGACGCTCATTGTTGTTGTAACGGCTGGTGAGATCAGTTGACTCCCAAGTTTTTGTAGTTCAGGAGCGGAAAATAGAGGAGAAATTTAAGAAAATAGAATTTCGAGTCCAAGGTAAGCCAAGGAAATTTTTCACGATTTAATAGTATGTACTAGTGGATACGCGCCTAGTAGCTTGTAACTTGTATTTAGATTGTGCAGTAGCAACATTGTAGGTTATGTCGGTCGAGTAATAGCTTCTTACGATAACATCTTTGCTGAAAGTGGGGGTGCGGCATTTGTCCCTACGAAAACAGACGACGCACCATTACTGTAGGCAGTGGCGTAGCTATCATAGGGCTAGGCGGGGCAGTGCCCCGGGGCCCCCAAGCTCCAGGGGCCCCTCGGCCTTCGTGAACAACGATCGAAAAACGTTACAGTAGAGCGTCGAATTTTTTTTTTTTTTTTTTTTTTTTTTTTTTTTTTTTTTTTTTTTTTTTTTTTGTGTCCAACAATCGGCACACTTCAGTCGGCAGAAGTAGCGGCAGCATCAAAGCTGCTCACAGCAACAGCTGCGTCTTCGAAGTGTTGCGGCGTGCAATGTGAAGGATCGCGCTCCTCCAAATACAGTATAAATACATTTACTGTACAGTACTTCTTATTGGCAAATATAAGTGTAAATTTCGAATATCCTAATAAACCGGTTTTCCGAATATCCATTTCCCCAAATTACTTCGGATAACAGACGTTACACTGTATATAATATTTTAGTTGAATGACGGAAATTCGACTTTTAATTTCTCCTGCCGAAATTGACCCCAACATGGACAGTTCCCCAATTATGTAAGGAAATTATAACAAAATATGCATTATTAGAATGTGAGGTTACGGATGTATTTACCGCAGTTTTATTCTTCTGCAGCAGCCGAAAGGTCGTTCAGCAAATTAAAAATTATCAAAACGCATCTGAGGTACAGTATGGCTCAAGCTTGACTCGAACATTTGGCACCCATAGCAATCGTAAACAAGGCTGTATCAAGTCTAGATTTAACAGACCATATTGACGATTTTGCAAAAACCAAAGGAAGGACAAGATTGAAAAATAATAATTGTTAGAATAAAACTGACTACTTTTTAATTGTGTACCCATATTATTACAATAATGTACTGCAGTCACGAAAACGTTTACCGATAATTACCGATCAGAAATAATATCTTTGCCAACATCTGCAATCTAACAGTTTGAAGCATTGTATTACTCCAGTAGGTATTCTTTCATTCTGACTTTGGTGCGTGAGGAAACAAGAACGAAATCCCCACGGCTTGAAAAACGCCTCTCATTAAGTTCGTGATACACAGTGAGGCGCGAAAAATAATTATGAATTTTTTTCAAGGACTAATGGTATTCGTGTTACAAGAAATAAAAAAATTCCCAACTTTTAGAAATCATTGTTTTAACACATTGACTTCCACGTGAGTTAATTTTAGTCACAGGAAGTCTTCTCTTCGGGCCACGTGAAGTAAATACATCTCACGACCATTTTTCCATTTAAAGATTCGTGGTGAAGTTGTAACTCACAGTAGCGTGCTGTGACTTGGTGTTACAACACGTTATGGCCCCAGTAACAAATCATGTCCCTGGCCTCCAGTTTTCAAGAGCACAAGAGTAGTTACTGACACTTGAAATCGTTAATTATTTATAACTCACATGGCCCAGTCATATTGGAGTTTCCTTGTTTTTATAATTTATAATTTGGTGTTACATGTTACTTATACAGTAGACTGTATATCACATACAGTTTTAATTACATTCTCCAAATCTAATTGCAACAACAATGAAACAAACTGAAAAAATGGGTAATTCCACTTTGTATCTCTAACACCTGCATGCACTGTGCTTTATGAAGAAAAACTCTTCGCAACAACATGAGCCACAATTTCTTACCATTTCCATGTAGTTTGTTTACATTACTTGACAGCTTGCTCTCGTCCAAATTTATTCTTCATTTTTTCGTAGCAATGACTCCTAATGACTTGATGCTCCCATGTTCACCAGAGCACAATCTGCAGGCAGCTCGGTGGCTACGGTGATAGATTTGTCAGGGGCATCGGCATCTTATGTATGGAGTAGTCTCATAGTCACTTCCTCTTTGAATTCTGTGATTGAGATGAATAATATATATTCGAATATTTGTCAAGTTTATGGGACTTAACTACGGGGGTCATCAGTCCCTAAATTTACAAACTACTTATGAACTACTTACGAACTAGGACGGCACAAATATCCATGCCCTAAGGGGGATTCGAACCCCCGACCGTAGTGGCCGTACAGACCGTGACTGAAGCGCCTCAGTCCCCTCGGCCACCGCGGCCGACGATTGAGATGATCTTGTTGTTAATGTATCGGTAAATCACAAGAGTATTTACCAGTGCTGACCCTGTCAACAGTTCAATTGCAAGCTTCCTGTACCATTTCACACCCCGCCTTAGACAATATAGGACTTCATTTGGTGAGAGAGATGACTGATTATAGTCAGTTATCATTGCTGGTTTTCTCTTTGTGCCCCTCTTGGTTTGAACTTCAGCTTCTTCCTCTCCATGAACAGTACTCAGCATCAATAAATTCCTCTTATTTTTCCATTTCGGTAGTATCATCATTTTCTTCACTTATAAATTCATCTTAAAGCTTCTGTTCATGCCTTTGTTCATCTACATAACTTCTACGAGACACTTTCTCCTGCTACAATATCACTGTGTTACGGAGCAAACAACAGTGAATAAAGACTATAGTAACAATGCAGAAAAAATAATAATGGAACTGTACGCAAATAATGTTGTGTAATGAAAGACTTAAAAGAGTACCAACCCAAAATTATTAAGGACATAGCAAATGACACACCTGGCACTTTACTCTGGCTCCATGTGAGTCATATGTAACTCACACTAAAAAACATAAACTAAGGTACCAAATTGCAATATTTTCAACTTATTTGTACTTACATAGCTTACTTCAAGCAAACTAAAGCAGAATATGGGAAACAAAGTAAATGTTCCCCGGGGGACGGTAACCCAAGTATACCTTTGGCAGCCAATATGTTAATATAGTTATTGTTAAACAGAATGGACTAAGACAAAATATTAAATGTATACAACATATTTTACTACAGTAGAACAGTGGGAATATGATTTGTTGTGGGGATGTGACAGGTGACAGCAGGAAGGGGTGGAGGGGAAGGTTGGAGGGCAGAAGTTGCGGGAAAGGGCAGACCACTGGAATGGTCGGACATTGCCATTCTTTGTGCGCCTGTATAACGAATAGCGAGAAACCCAGCCCCCACTCTGTCTACCCTATTACGTCGCAAAAGGAAATTACAAAGTGTTTTACAAAGTTATACCGACCCTTCCGCGGTGAACCTCATAAATCACAGATGATGTACTGCGTAGACAGACCTGGACAGTGCGCATTTCCCACAAAATGCATTGCGCCGGGAAACAGGCATGTTTCTTTTCCACAAATGCGTTAATACTGAAAGGAATACCGAACAGAATGTACATACCTTTCTACATACTACCTTGTAATGGAAGGCGGGAAATGGATGCGGCATTCTGTGGCTTTTTTTCTGGGAACGGCGCTTTTCAAATACCATAAGAACTATCCGCTCTTCAATTTACGTTCATACTAACACTATACCCTCGGCCGCATTCTGACCAGTTCTTCTATGTGACAAACAAACAACTTCACAATGTTTTAAAGTAATGGTGAGAATTCAGCACTTCACGCAATCTTTTAAGATACGTTTCTACTCGCACACTATTTTATTCTGCCATTTAAAGGTTTAATTACATTCACGGATCAGAAGTTTCATGTAATAATTACTTTGTCTCAATAGTGAATTGTGCATCAAGACGCTGCCCTCTACCCCACTGTTACTATAATAAGCGAAGATATCGACTTAGTTATTTTACTTATCACTTTTTCGTGGCCAGACACTAGCATATACTTCAAGAAGCCTGATAGGGGCACGACTCAATCCAAAGTGTTTCATTTAACAAAATCTGGCAACTTACTTTTGATGAAACCATCCTACAAGAATATTTCCCCTATTTTCCTTCTTTGACTGGGCTTTCAACGAAATGAGCTAACAGCGCAGTAGTTTAGCGAGAGTCTGCCTGCTGTCACCACTGAAGAAAAATGTCCCATGGGGCATTTTCATCTGAATGTCCTATCCAGGTCCAACTCTATCTCTAGCCCTCTGCAAAATTTGATCAAAATCACCTAGTAATTTATGCATGAAAGCATAACAAACAAACTTTCACAATTATATTAGAGAGTACGATGAAATTTACCTGCTGCGTGACACATAATAATTTACTTTGTAGTATTTAGGTTTGCCTTATTACGTCTTCCAGTAGGCGATAAGGAGCTGATGATGAAGTAGTTTTGAATCTGTACAGAATTAGTGTAAAGAGGGCCCCAACGTCATTTTTGCCCCGGGGCCCTTGGTGATATAGCTACGCCACTGACTGTAGGACAGATGCCGCAGTGCTTGCAATGCTAATAGGAGTCCATACGTTTTTGTTTTACAGAAAAACGCCGAGAAAACGCATTAGGACAACAGGCAGGGGAAGATGGACTGTAGAAGATCTATTAGAGGCATGAGGCTTGTCGAAGAGGAAGGTTATGCTAAAAGGAAAGCAGCTGGAATGAAAAATATACCAGAACGAACACTAAGGAGAAGACTTGCTACGCACAATTTCAAGAGAGCAGGATGTGGACCATCATCATACTTGGGTGAAGATGCAGAAAGGAAATTAGTTGCCCATATAAAGAAATTGCAATCATGTGGCTTTGCTCCCAAGCCGTCAGACGCCAGACAAATAGCTTTCAATTTAGCTGATCAGATGGGACTGAAAATCAAATTCAACAAGGAAAAGAAGCTTGCTGGGAAAGATTGGTTTCTCTCATTTTTAGATCGCAATGCAGACTTAAGCATCAGAAACGCGCAAGGGCTTTCTGTAGCCAGAGCGATTGGAATGAACAGAGACGAAGTCAAGTCTTACTTTGATCTGTTAACACAAACGTTGACCGAATATGGGCTTTTGGATAAACCAGGTAGTATCTATAACGTAGACGAAACTGCTCTACAGTTAAACAATGAGCATGGGAAGGTTGTTGCGGCAAAAGGAAGCAGAGATGTCCATGTCATTACTTCTGCTGAAAGAGGAGAGACAATAACAGTTATTGCATGCTGTAATGGCTGGGAAATTTCTTACCACCTTACTGCATTTACAAAGGAGTGAATAAAAAACAAGACGCTGAAGACAACATGCCTCCAGGATCCGTTGTTGTTATGAGGAGAGAATCCGCTTATGTCAACTGTGATATATTCAAGGATTGGTTCAAAAACCATTTACTTCCTAGAAAGGCGCCTGGCCCTGCTCTGCTTCTGTTAGATGGTCATGCCTCTCATATGAATTGTGTCACCTTTTTGGATATAACTGCTGAAAATGAAGTGTCGATAATTTGCTTGCCTAGTCACACGACACACTTCTTACAGCCACTAGACCAATCATTTTTCATGCCGCTGAAATCCTACTTTAAAGAGGCTTGTCATTCATGGATCGGCTACCTCTGACTGGATTCAATGTGTAGGAAGTTCTAGGTGGCTTCATGAATCATGCACTCTCTATGATAACGTGTGTTGTTTGTGTGGACGACTTAAAAATGAACTTGAAAAACAAAAATCAAATTGAATGTCATTTTCAATATATTTTTCCATTGGCCATCTGTCCCTTCCTTCTGCGGCATCTTGCCCACCACTTTCTAATTAACTGAAATTTGCAAGCCATTGTACATCATAAGAATGTTTCTTTACTATAAAGTTTTTTGTAATGCGATTGTATCTGTTATAAAATACAATGTTCAAACCATCAATCTTGCCTAATTTTATTGCGATTTCAGTGTTTATATATTGATAAAAATTAATTTGAAAAATGGGCGGCGTCTGTCCCGCCTTTACCTTATTTCTGAAAACTTGGGCTGGACCAGAATTCGAACTCGGATTCCCGTTCTTGCTCTTTTTTTCCTCAGATCTCGTTGTAAAGCTAGAGGAGATACCAGCCGCATGAAGGCAAGAAACAACAGTAATCGTCATGACCAACCATTCGAGATGTTTGTTTAGGGCGACGGAGAGGGTAACATGTTGAGAACTGACAATTAATGGGTCGACGTCGACTTTGAGAACCGCCAGCGATTGGAAGCAGCTTGCGTCCAGATGCAGTTCCTTCTCGTCACAAAATTACATTGGTTAAAACGATTAGGATCTCAAGTATTGACATCGGCAGACTGCACTCGTCGCTTCTACGGGGTGGAGACAACAAGGCTTCGGCAACTGAAGTAGTGAACAGGTAGTGCAATACAACAACAACATGATTTACCTGAAGCTATGGAATGGAGAGCCATAGGAAGGTTGAAAGCGGGATACAGACAAAGGGAGGTGGCAGCAGCTATTGGAGCTTCTCAAAGTGTAATTTCCAGGACCTGGACGCGATTTCAGACAACAGAAACTCTGGTGGAACAGCCGATTCTTCCTTCACATTATAATGGAATTGTGTATTCACGAGTAAATTTCTTCAGTTTGATTTAGTCGGACTTTGACCCTGGCCATTCCACTACACTCGAATTAATAAAAATCTTCATAGGAAAAAAGTATTTCAAATATTCGCTGCTAGGTTCTTATGCAAGATAATAGAAAATAAAACTGTTCAAGAAAAGAAAAAAAAATACTGTAAAAGTTCAAAATCTGGTACGCACTTTCGTGGAATGTTCTAAAAAAACATATCTTGTTGAAGATTTCCTAAGATAATCTTTTACTATCACATATGTCGCTCACTGAATCAGTCGTAGAATATATCGATTCATAAAACTTGATCTCACTGTTTTCCAGTTAATAAAATTATTGCTGAGTCCCTACACGGGTATAAAATCGTAGAAATTCTGTTATAAGTTCCAAAAAATATAAATTCAGTTCAATTTGTAAATATATTCTCTTCTTATTCAGTGCAATAATTATTTTTCACACACTGGTACTGGAAGTAAAAGTTTACGTTTTATTTCGTAAGTTATAAGTCTACGTCATACATGACATACAATCAGAACTTGCTCGTAAGGACTCAACATCAAGACTGAAACTGTTTTTAACATAAAACATGAACAGACTTTTTATTACAATAGATTTTTCAATTTTTCTTGTTTATATGATTGTGACGGTTGGCAACGGAGGTACTCCAACATGATCTTCTGTGAGCGTGTGGCTATCGACCCGCGACGATTGGTGACCAGGTATATCATCTTTGGCTTCAGCAGTGAAGATGCTATTTTCGTAGGTTGCTCCGTTGTCACCGCACATGAAACATAAAAACGACACATATTTCCTTTGAAAATGAAATACAACCTATTAAGACTAAACATTATTAACAACAACATATATAAACATGTTCTTTTACCTGCGTAACTGAGCTTACGTAAAGATAGTAGCAGGGGATAATATTTCGTCCCACTCAAAACCGTTAAAGGAAGGAAAAGCCAAGGTCGTCCACGGGTAACATCAGCAAGAGATGACCGTCATCTCCGGTTAACAGCCCGTCGAGACAGGAAGCTAAATGCACCTCAGCTGGAATGCACCCTCCAGATATCAATATCATCAAAAACAGTCCGAAATCACCTTCGGGAATGTGGATGCTACGCACGGAGACCTACGGCGTGTGTCTCATTAAAACCACGACACCGTTTAGCCAGCAGAAATTAGGAGGAGGAATATCAGGTTTGGAGTCGTAACGAATGGCACCGAGTTCTGTTCACAATGAGACAAGATTTTGTGTTCAGCTGGGCAGTTGTCATTCCCCCACTTGGAGAGAACGTGGAACTTTGAACAGTCCTGCTTATGTGCAGGAAATATCACCATATCACGGTGCTAGACGAATGGTGTGGGCACGATTCAGTATTGGTGGACGTACAGACCTCTATGTCGTCCAGAATGCTGCTTTGACTGTTCGGAGGTACAGTGACGAGATCCTTCGACATTTGGTGTGCCCTACGCTCGTGCCATAGGAGATTCCTTCCTTCTGGTGGACGATAACGTTCGTCCCCACAGAGCTTTACTACTGGACAACAATCTTGAAGCTGAGGGAATGGAACGAATGGAATGGCCAGCTTATTCACCGGACTGAAACAATATTGAGAATGTCTGGGATGCACTTGGAAGTCCCATATCAGCCTGACCAGCATCTCCCACAATGGTTTCAGAGCTAGATATTGAACTCATTGAAGAATGACGAAAAATCTTTCAAGAGCTGATTGATTACCTCGTACGGTCCATGACACGCAGATGTGCAACTGTAGTCGCCGTCTGAGGTGACCCAACATATTACAGGGCAACGAGAATGACTTATCCACGATTGTGGTAGCCCCATGACACCTCGTTCTATGTAAACGTCATGTAAACCTCAAATCCACCCCCTTAAACCAGAGACATTGCCGAGGTGGGGTGGCTTGCGTACCTCAACGATACAAATAGCCGTACCGTAGGTACAACCAAAACGGAGGGATATCTGGGAGATGCCAGACAAATGTGTGGTTCCTGAAGAGGGGCAGCAGACTTTTCAGTAATTACAGGGGCAACAGTCCGGATGACTGACTCAGCTGGCTTTGAAACATCAGATAATGTGGCTTTGCCACACAGCTACTGCGAACGGCTGAAAGCTAGGGGAAACTACAGCCGTTACCTTTCCCGATGATATGCAACTCTACTGTATGAACATATGATGGTGGCATCCTCACGGGTAAAATATTCCGGACGTAAAATAGTCCCCCATTCGAATCTCCGGGCGGGGACTACTCAGGAGGATGTGATCATCAGGAAAGATAACACTGGCATTCTACGGATCGGAGCATGGAATGTTAGATCCCTTAATCGGGTAGGAAAATTAGACAATTTAAAAAGGGAAATGGATACGCTGAAGTTAGATATAGTGGGGATTAGTGAAGTTCGGTGGTCAGGTGATTACAAGCTTATAAATACAAAATCAGTTGGGGGTATTACAGGAGTAGGTCTGCTAATGAATAAGAAATAAGGAACTACTATCAGCAGCGCAGCGATCACATTATCATAGTCAAGATAGATACAAAGCCAACACCGACCACATTAGTACAATTTTATATGCCCACTAGCTCTGCCGATCGAAGAAATGTATGAGGAGGTAAAGGAGGAAAACTTAATTGTGGTGGGACACTAGAATTCGGTAGTAGGAAAAGGAAAGGAACGAAAAACGGTAGGTGAATATGGCCAAAAGGAATGAAAGAGAAGATCGCCTGGTAGAATTTTGCACGGAACATAGTTAAATCATAACAAACCCTTGGTTTAAGAATCACGAAAGAAGGTTGTATACGTGGAAGAGGCCAGGAGACACTGGAAGATACCAGATAGATTATATAATGGTAAGACATAGATTCCGGAACCAAGTTTTAAACTGTAAGACATACCAAGGGGCAGATATAGACTTTGATCATAACTTGTTGGTTATGAACTGTAGGCTGAAACTGAAAAAAACTACCAAAAGGTCGGAAAATAAGGAGATGGGACCTGGATAAATTGAAGGAACCTGAAGTTCTTGAGAATGTCAGCGGGAGCTTTAGGCAACAATTGACAGAAACGGGGAAAAATAAAACAGTAGAAGAAGAATGGGTAGCATTGAGAAATGAAATATTGAAGGCAGCAGAGGACGAAATAGGTAAAAAGAAAAGACCTACAAAAATCTTTAGGTATCATAGGAAATATTAATTTTAATTGATGAAAGGAGAAAATATATAAAAAAGCAGTAAATGAAACAGGAAAAATGAAGTACCGACGACTAAGAAATGGGATTGACAGGGCGTGTGAAATAGCTAAGCAGGTGTGGCTAGACGGCAAATGCAAGTATGTAAAAGAATGTATAAATAGGGGAAAAATACACACCGCCTACAGGAAAATAAAAGAAACAATTGGAGACAAGTAAAGCAGCTGTATGAATATAAAGAACTCAGATGGAAAATCAGTTCTCAGCAAAGAAGGGAAAGCTGAAAGGTAGAAAGAATATATAGAGGAGCTCTACAAAGGAAATGATCTTAGAGACAATATTGTAAGAACGGAAGAGGATGTAGATGAAGATGAAATAGGAGATACTATACTGAGAGAAGAATGTGACAGAGCACTGAAAGACCTAAGTCGTAACAAGGCCCCTGGAGTGGACGACATTCCCTCGGAACTACTGAAGTCTCTGGGAGTGCCAGCCATGACAGAGCTATTTCACCTGGTGCGTAAGATGTATGAGACAGGGGAAATACTCTCAGACTTTAATAAAAATTTAATAATCCCCATTCCAAAGAAAGCAGGTGCAGACAAGTGTGAAAATTACAGAACCATCAGTTTAATAAGACATCGTTGCAAAATTTTAACACGAATTATTTACAGAAGAATGGAAAAGCTGGTGGAAGCCGACCTTCGGGAAGACCAGTTTGGATTCACGAGAAATCTAGAAACATGAGAGGCAATCCTCACTTTTCGGCTTATCTCAGAAGATAGATTAAGGAAAGACAAACCTACATTTCTAGCTTTTGTAGATTTGGGGAAATCTTTTGACAATGTTGATTGGAATACACTCTTTCAAGTTCTGAAATCAGCAGGAGTAAAATATAGGGAACGGAAGGATATTTACAACTTGTAAAAAAACCAGACAGCAGTTATTAGAGTTGAAGTGCATGAAAGGGAGTCAGAGGTTGGAAAGGGTGTAACGCAGGGTTGTAGCCTTTCTCCAATGTTATTCAATTTGTACATTGAGCAAGCTATAAAGGAAAGCAAGGAGAAATTTGGAGAAGGTGAAGAAATAAAAACCTTGCGTTTTGCTGATGACATTGTAATTCTGTCAGAGAGACAGCAAAGGATCTGGAAGAGCAATTGAACGGAATGGACAGTGTGTTGAAAGGAGCATATAAGATGAACATTAACAAGAGCAAAACAAGAGTAATTGAATGCAGTATTAGAAAATCAGGCGATGCTGAAGGAATTAAATTAGGCAACGAATCAATAAAGGTGGTAAAAGAGTTTTGTTAGTTGGGCAGTAAAATAACAAATGATAGTCGCGGTACAGAGGATATAAAATGCAGAATGGCAATGGGAAGAAAAGCGTTTCTGAAAAAGAGAAATTTGTTAACATCGGATATTAATTTAAGCGTCCTTTCTGAAGGCATTTGTTTGGAGTGTTGCCTTATATGGGAATGAAACATGGACGATAAACAGTGCTGATAGGAAGAGGATAGAGGCTTTTGAAATGTGGTGCTACAGAAGAATGCTGAAGATTAGGTGAGTGGATCACGTAAATAATGAGGAGATACTGAACAGAATTGGTGAGAAAAGGAATTTCCGGCACTCTTTGACCAAAAGAAGGGACCGATTGGTAGGACACATTCTTAGACACCAAGGAATTGTGACTGTAGCGTTGGAGGGAAGTGTGTGGTGTAAAAACCGCAGAGGAAGACCAAGAGATGGATACAGTAAGCAAATTCAAATGGATGTTGATTTCCGTTCTTACGAGGAGATAGAGTAGGGTGGTGAGCTGCATCACACGAGTCTGCGGACTGAAGACTATAACAACAACAACAAACTTCAGTAGAGTTAACACAGCAAAATACCGTACTGTATTACACACCAGTTACAATTATTGTAACCACTATCTGAATAAAATACGTTACCTTATGTATGTTGTGTGTGTGATATCTCACCTGATGTCCAAATTATTTTGAGCAGTGTACATTTTACGGGGCAGACACTTACAATGTGCAGAACTACAGACAGCACTAAAAAATGTTCAGATGTTTGTTAAGCTTACAAACTACATCACAAATATCCTTGCCCGAGGGAGGATTCGAACCCCTCGCGCATCGGAGCATACCGCCTCATTGCACTCAGCCACTCCGCCGCGGCAGACAGCAATCCACATCAGAAAAAGTTACGTTGGTGTATCACTACAATATGCCTGGGCTTCGTGAAAGTTTCGTTCTATTCAGTACAATCAATTCAATATGTTCAAATGTTTGTTAAACTTAAGGGATGAAACTGTGGGGTCATCAGTTCCTAATGTTACAAACTACTTAAGAACTAACTTATACTTAAGACGACACAAACATCCATGCCCGAGGGAGGATTCGGACTCTGCGCTTGGCCACTCCACCGCGGCCACAGTTAATAACAGTAAACAGCGAGATCCAGTATTTCCTTATCCAGCTGTCATATCTCCTCCTCAGTGAAGAAAGAAGAGGAAAAAGAAGAAAAGAAGAATCCCAAGAGACGTAACAATAATGAAGATGGGTGAAGAAACGGCAAGAAATACTGTCAAAGATAGTGAGAATACGGAACTCCAGTGTCTCCACATCGACCGGGGACACGATTGAGATGCCTCCTGACGTTAACGACCAAGTGGACTGGAGCACCATTATGTATCAGCCACATAACTCTTCGAATCATCAATGACACTTCTTCCAGCTGGGGGGCTACGTCACCCACATAAAACGCCGATAGTTCCGACCTATAACCGGCGTGGATTGAAGACTGGTCCTAGTGTTCCGGCCAACACATTCCGCCTGCACTAATGGAGATGTTCCCTGTCACCAAACCACGGCTTTTCTGCACACTATCTCACAGATTACTGTTCTGAGAATTGAACGTCCCACTCCACGTTAAAGGTGCCCTCACCTGTGAATAGGATGGAGGACAGAAATCCCGGAATCGTGCTGGCCTGGTGAATAAACAAGTGACAAAACTGTATCAAATGTGGAAGTCTGTCGCTAATAATACCTGCAAACGCTGTGATCACCGCCACCACCTGCCACCATGGTGCTAGTCATCAGATGACAGACTGAAGCCGGCCATGAAATAAAAAATTACAATTCTGTGATCTCGACTGTTTTAATTTTAGCCTGTAACGTCTTTGGATGACGTTTCCGGGCAAGGATTTCTATTATACAGGGTGTTAAAAAAAAGGTACGGCCAAACTTTCAGGAAACATTCCTCACACACAAAGAAAGAAAATTTGTTATGTCGACGTGTGTACGGAAACGCTTCATTTCCATGTTAGAGCTCACTTTATTACTTCTCTTCAGATCACATTAATCATGGAATGGAAACGCACAGCAACAGAACGTACCAGCGTGACTTCAAACACTTTGTTACAGGAAATGTTCAAAATGTCCTCCGTTAGCGAGGATACATGCATCCACCCTCCGTCGCATGGAATCCATGATGCGCTGATGCAACCCTGGAGAATGGCGTATTGTATCACAGCCGTCCACAATACGAGCACGAAGAGCCTCTACATTTGGTACCGGGGTTGCGTAGACAAGAGCTTTCAAATGCCACCATAAATGAAAGTCAATAGGGTTGAGGTCAGGAGAGCGTGGAGGCCTTAGAATTGGTCCGCCTCTACCAATCCATCGGTCACCGAATCTGTTGTTGAGAAGCGTACGAACACGTCGACTGAAATGTGCAGGAGCTCCATCGTGAATGAACCACATGTTGTGTCGTACTTGTAAAGGCACATGTTCTAGCAGCACAGGTAGAGTATCCCGTATGAAATCATGATAACGTGCTCCATGAGCGTAGGTGGAAGAACATGAGGCCCAATCAAGACATCACCAGCAATTCCTGCCCAAACGTTCACATAAAGTATGTGTTGATGATGTGATTGCACAACTGCGTGCGAATTCTCGTCAGCCAACACATGTTGATTGTGAAAATTTACAAATTGATCACGTTGGAATGAAGCCTCATCCGTAAATACTAAAACCAGCTCTAACATGGAAATTAAGCGTTTCCGGACACATGTCCACATGACATGTTTTCTTTCCTTGTGTGTGAGGAATGTTTCCTGAATGTTTGGAAGTACCTTTTTGTAACACCCTGCATAGAAAAAACAGTCCAGAGTGATTTTCATTTTATTAGACTAGTTTCGGACTTTTTTTTGGACTATCTTCAGGAATTGTAACTTCATTGGTGTCGTGGAGCTGAGCAGTAAAGCACTGGAAGGCTCCCAGGTACTGCGCCGGGACGACTCTCTCGTTCGACGAAATGTCAGTTCCAGTCGTACCGTGTCGGACTTCAGTAACCGAACGTCGTCCGAGCGTCAAAGAAAATAAAAATTTGATTTTCTTGACTTTTGCATTACTATTCAAAATTAAATGTCAGGTTCTTGCACTGAGAGAAGAAGCGCTCAATCTGACTCTCACCTTTTCATGAAACTGTCGCTTCAAATAAAATATTTCGAAGTTCTAAAATTGTAGCTATGTAAGTTGTTGCCGGAACAGATATTATAGGTTGCTCTCCTTCATAATCGATCTATATTGAATCCATTTTTAAATATCTGTAAATCATCTAGTGTGTCTTCTTCCCTGGTCTCAATGTTAATACATAAAACTAAAGTCTCGACGATGTAGGCCTATAACATTTTGGATAATACCACTCCAAATAATATAACATTTTGCATAATACCACTCCAAATAAATATCTTGCGCCGGCCGCGGTGGCCGAGGGGACTGAGGCGCTTCAGTCACGGTCTGCACGGCCACTGTGGTCGGGGGTTCGAATCCCCCCTCGGGCATGGATATTTGTGCCATCATTAATATTAGCTAGTTTGTAAATTTATGGACTGATGACCCCGTAGTTAAGTCCTATAAGCTATACAAACATTTGAACATTTTTTAAATATCTCGCAATTTGTAAAAGGTTGAAATGATAATCTTCAACACATTATTAAAGTTCGAGATGTTATAACATTTCATTGTTTGCACTACATACAAGTCATCCCATGGCAAGAGCTAAACATAGACTACTTCTTTGTTATTTTTCATTTTACAAAGCCTCTCGGTTAATAATTTAAATAACTATGAACATTTTCGGCGGCAACCGCGGAGAACAGCATCTTCTTGTGCCTCCTGGCCGTCGACCCGTGACTTGAAGTGGCCTGATGTTTACTCCTTGACCTCGAAGGTGAAGATGTTGCTCTCGTAGGTTGAATCGCCGACATAGCACATGAACATACGAAACACACAAAACCTTTCTTAAGAATTACATAACATGAAGTATTAAAGTTTGAAATCATTAGTTAATATAAACATAAGTACAATAACCTGCAAAACTGAGCTAACATAAGGTAGTAGCGGGGACAATAACTGTCACACTACAGTATGTGCTCAGCTTCACGACATCAATGGAGTTACAATTCCTGAAGATGGTCCCAAAACAGGACCGCAACTAGTTGAATAAAATCAAATCATTGCTCTCTGGACTGTTTTTTATATATAATACTTGACTGAGAGTGCTGTTATCCCAAAAAGTGAAACAAAAAATTATTCCAAAAATATGTAAGGGTTTCTATGCTTATTTTGTTTCTCAAGACGCCTTCTACATTTCTTAGAAGTTTGTTGGTGTAATTGTGTAATTCTGAAACCCGCTGGTGTATTGATCACACACTGATCTCAATCTTCGACGTCTATTTGCTGCCGGAAATATGCGCAGGACAAATTTACGTGAGAGATATTTTTTATTGCTGGTATGTGAGGAAACGCGCTGCGAAGTCAGAGTGCGCGAATTTCGCTTCACACTGAATAATGTTTTTTGTTTCGAAAAACTTACGGGTATGCAGCCAGGTACCAAAACCAACATCGGCCGATATTTCGGCAGGAGACCACCCTGCCATTTTCAAGGCGAAACTGCAGTGAGGAAGCAATGTGCAACGATCTTTAAAACCTCGGTTTTCAATGTGTAAACAGGAAAGACAACACACACCGAGCAAGCAAGCACACAGCGCCGACACGACCAAAGATGAAAACGGTCAGAATATCGATAATAAAAACCAGTTCTAGACGGATGAGGTCGGATCAGTTTTGTCCCTCTGTTTTTTGACAAGTATGGTATTAATTTAACGAATTTATTTCGACATGTTTTGACTTCCGCCTACTTTTTATTCAATGGCGAGTACTATGAGCAGACAGATGGAGTTGCGATGGGAAGCCCTTTGTCACCTATCATTACTAATTTATTCATGGAGGACTTTGAAGATCGTGCACTGGAGTCAGCGGCGTTGAACCCTTCTTGCTTTTTCAGATATGTGGACGACACTTTAGTTGTTTGGCTTCATGGTAGTGAGAACTTGAATTATTTTTTGGAACATCTAAATTCAACCAGCCCAACATCCGTTTCACAATGGAAGTGGAAAAGAATGGTTGCCTTACCTTCCTTGATGTGTTGGTCGGGAGAAGGCAGATGGTACGTTGGGACATGCTGTTTATAGGATTCGTATCTGCAAGCCGATAGTTGTCACCACCCAGCTCGGGGTGAATAGGTTCTTCGGATCTTAGTGCATAGGGCTCACGTCATTTCTGACCCGGAAAGTTTGCCCACTGAACTGTCTCATGTGGAGGTAACTTTTCGACAGAAAGGCTATGGTGAAGGGCAGATTAAAAGAGCGTTGCGCTATCGACCGCATATGCAACGGGCTAGTGATGATAGCACAGAGTCGGCACCCACGTCGGTGGCCTTTCTGCCATACGTTGGCAGCACTTCCAACAAGATTGGCCGCATTTTGCGTAAAAACAATATGAAATGTATGTTTCGTCCACCATCTAAAATTAAGTCACTGTTAGGATCTCGGTTTGCGCAAGGCAGGTGTCTATTGTATCCCATGCAGCTGTGGCATGTCATATGTTCGTCAAACTATTAGGACTGTTGAGGACCGTTGCATTGAGTATAAACGTCACACACGTTTACAGCAACCAAACAAATCTGCTGTGGCTAAACACTGTCTTGACACAGGTCACCCTATGGAATACAACAAAACGGAAATTCTGGCATGCACTTCCAACTACTAGGACTGTGTTATCAAGGAAGCCATTGAAATAAAACTAGCTGACAAACTTATAATAGGGATGGAGGATTTTGCTTAAATTCCGCATGGTATCCTACTCTCTCACTTGTCAAAAAACACAGGGTCAAAACTAATCCGAATTCATCCGTTGAGAAGTGATGTTTGTTATCGACACCCTGACCGTTTTCGGCGCTGCTTGCTTGCTCGTTGTGTGTTGTCTTTCCTGTTTACTCATTGAAAACCGAGGTTTTAAAGGTCGTTGCACATAGCTTTCTCATTGCAGTTTCGCCTTGAAAATGTCAAGGTGGTCTGCTAACGAAATATCGGCCAATGTTGGTTTTGATACCCGTAACTTTTTCGAAGTTGTTATTCGCCAGGAGAAATGAAGGAATCATATGTTTTTGTTAATTATAATTAGTAAACCTGTGTTTCCTTGTACACGACCTGCTCCTAGCTGATTTTTGTGCACAGTGCTTCGTCTAAGCCGCTTGCCTAGCCCTTTCCACCCGTGACGTAGCCCTGTTTACTCACTCCTGCCCGCGGGAATCCGACTGCTCGCAGCTGAGCTCCCGAGCTGGAGCAGCCTGTGTAGAAGGAAACAATGGATACTGTAAGGCCCTGCACACACTTGGCGCAGCCTAGACAGAGGCCCGCTGTTCGTAAAGCACGCTACCCAACGGGCAATAAAAAACCGCACACTTGATTCACAGAAGGCTTTTGACACCGAACCTCACAAACGACTTTTAATCAAATTGCGTGGTTGTGGCATATCGCCCCAAATTTTTCACTGGATAGGGGATTTCCAGTCACAGAGTACACACTCTGAAGTAATCGATGAGAACGCATCAACTAAAACAGAGGTGATATCGGGTGTTCCACAGGGTAGTCTTATTGGTCCTCTGCTGCTCCTAATCTACATAAACGGTTTGGGAGAAAATCTGAGCAGCTCTCAGAGTGTTCGCAGATGTTCAAATATTTGTAGAGCTTATGGGACTTAACTACGGGGTCATCAGTCCCTAAACTTACAAACTACTTATGAACTACTAATACTAAGGACGGCACAAATATCCCTGCCCGAGGGGGGATTCGAACCCCCGACCGTAGTGGCCGTGCAGACTGTGACTGGAGAGCCGCAGAACGCTCGCCCACCACGGCCGGAATTCGCAGATGACGCCGTCAATTATCGTCAAGTTAAATCATCTGAAGATCAAAACCAACTGCAGAACGATCTAAATAACTTATCACTATGGTGTAAAAATTGGCAGTTGACTCTAAATAATGCGAAGAGTGAAGTCGTCCACATGAGTACAAGAAGAAATCCGTTTAAGTTTGTTTACAAGATAAATCAATCAAAAGTGAAGGTGGTAAACTCGACTAAATACCTAGGAATTACTATTACTTCTTCATACATAGGAGTAACAATTACAAACAATTAAAATTGGAAAAACCAGCTTTGGCCGCATTGAAACCTTTATTTTTTATATTACAGATCGATTTCAGTCAGTGTCTGACCATCATCAGTGCTAGTAGAGTCCAAACCCTGTGGCCCCACAAAAACTTGCACTTTGCACGTTAACATAAGGTAGGAAGTACATATGGAGGATGTCATTCAGAATTTATGATTGACATCCTCCATATATACTTCAGACACTGACTGAAATCGATCTGTAATGTAAAAAATTAAGGTTTCAATACGGCCAAAGCTGGTTTTTCCAATTTAATAATTTTAACGTGGTCGCTCTGCACCAGACTGCAGATGGACTCGTCTAAATGTAATTACAAACAACTTAAATTGGAATGAACACATATAAAATATTGTAGGGAGGGCGAATTAAAGACTACGTTTCGTAGGCAGAACACTTAGAAGATGCAACAGTTCTACCAAATAAACTGCCTACACCACACTTGTGCGTCCTATTTTGAAATATTGTTGCGCGTTGTGGGATCCCCACCAAGTGGGACTGACAGACGATTTACGGAAAGTTCAGAGAAGGGCAGCTCGTTTTGAATTATCGCGATATAGGTGAGAGAGTGTCACGAAAATGATGCACGAGTTGGGGTGAAAATCATTAAAAGACAGACGTTGTTGGTTGCGGCGAGATCTATTTGCGAAATTTCTTTCACCAACTTTCTCTTCCGAATGCGATTTTGTTAGCACCCACCTACACAGGAAGACGTGACCATCAAAATAAAATAAGAGAAGTCAGATCGAAAACGGAAAGATTTTGGTGTTCCTTTTTCCTGTGAGCTATTAGAGAATGGAACTGTAGATAAACATAATAAAAGCAGTTCGATGAACCCTCTGCCATGCACTTCAGCGTGACTTGCAAAGTATTTATGCAGATGCAGAAATTAACCTAAGGACGACACATACACCCGTGCCCGAGAGAAGACTCGAACCTCCGACGGGAGCAACCGTTCCGTAGAGCGGTCGACCATTTCTCCGCGGCCCTCGATCAATCCCTAGAGTTTGTACACGGTCTGAAGAATCACCCTTTGTATCCCAGTGGCATATCTACATCTACATAGATACTCTGCAAATCACATTTCATTGCCTGGCAGAGGGTTCATTAACCACTTTCATAACTTTTCTCTGCCGTTTCATTCTCTAATAGCTCGCGGGAAGAGAGAACACCTAAATCGTTTCGTTTTCGATCTGATTTCTCTCTCTCTTTTTTTTTTTTTTTTTTTTTTTTTTTTTATTTATTGGGATGTTCATGTCTCCCTAAGTAGGTGGGTGCTAGCAAAATATGTTCACATTCAAAAGTAAAAGTCGGTGATTAAAACTTCGCAAACAGATCACGCCGCAATGAATAACGTCTTTCTTTTAATGATTTCCACCCCAATTCGTGCAACATTTCCGTGATGCTTTCCCCCCCGTAACGTGATAAAACAAAACGAGCTGCCCTTCTCTGAACCTTCTCAATGTCTTCCGTCAGTCCCACCTGGTGAGGTCCCACAAGGGGCAACAGTACTCCAGGAGAGGACGCACAAGTGTGATGTAGGCAGTCTCTTTGGTGGAGCTGGTGCATCTTCGAAGCGTTTTGCCAATGAAACGTAACCTTTGGTTCGCCTTCCCCACAATATTTTCCATGTGTTCTCTCCAGTCTACCGAGCGAGGTGGCGCAGTGGTAACGCACTGGACTCGTATTCGGGAGGGCGGTGGTTCAAATCCACCACCGGCCATCCAGATTTAGGTTTTCCGTGATTTCCCTAAATCACTCCAGGCGAATGCCGGGATGGATCCTTTCAAAGGGCACGACTGATTTCCTTCCCTGTCCTTACCCAAAGCTCCGAGCGTTAGCTCCGTCTCTGATGACCACGCTGTCGACGGGACGTTAAAACCTAAGCTTTCTTCCTTCCTTCTCCAGTCTAAGTTGTTCGTAATTGTTACTCCTAGGTATTTGGTAGAATTTACGACCTTAAGGTTTGACAGATTTATCACGTAATTGAAGTTCAGCGGATTTCTTTTAGTGGTCATGTGTATTCACAATTTTCTTTATTTAGTGTCAATTGCCAATTTTCGCACCATGTAGAAATTTTGTCTAAATCGCTTCGCAGTTGCTTTTGATCCTCTGTTCACTAATCGATAAACGACAGCATTATCCGCGAACAGTCTAAGCGAGCTATTCAGATTGTCTCCTAAATCGTTTATAAACACGAGGAAGAGTAGGGGACCTATAACGCTTCCCTGTGGAACGCCAGATATCACTTCTGTTTTACTCGATGACTTACCGTCAATTACAACGAACTGTGTCCTTTCTGATAGGAAATCGTGAATCCAATCGCACAATTGTGGAGATATTTCACAAGCACGAAATTTCATTAGAAGCCGCTTGTGGGCTACAGTGTCAAAAGCCTTCCGGAAATCCAGAAATATGGAATCGATTTGAGATCCCTTGTCGGTGACACTTAACACTTCATGTGAATAAAGGGCAAGTTGTGTTTCGCAAGAGCGATACTTTCTGAATCCGTGTTGACTATTGGTTAATAGGTGAGGTTGTTTGTGAACGGTGGGAGTAATAATGCAGCAAGCGGCCAGGGGTGGACGTGGGTGAGTTGGCCGGCGGCGGTTCTCAGGAGGCAGCCCCGAGCCACGGGAGGAAACTTGCCGGCCGCACCTGGCCAAGACAAACGCCAACTCTAAAGCTCTTAAACCTCCGCCCGCTAAGTCCACAAGCCGGCCACGGCACGGTGTCCGCAACGCTGCCCTGCCCGCCTGGTTGCCTACCTACCCAGGCTCGCCTCAGCCGTGTCAGAAAAGTTTCTCCACGTCTATACTCGGAATTTTCGCAGTTCATCAATATTAGTCTTATTTTTTAGGCATGAAAAGTACACCAAAAGTTGCTAAGCTACTAAAAACCATTAATCTGTTACAATGGACTTGTAGGATATATTCTCATGATATATGAGGTCTATTTTCCAGTGTTATAAATATATAAATTAAGGAAATGCAGCAACCAGTTGCTTGTCGTTATTTATTTTTAACTTAACGACCGGTTTCGGGCGCTTGAGTGCCCTTCTTCTGGTCTATTTTTGTACTGTTGCTTAATAAATATACATGCTAGTAGTGCAATCAACGCTAAATGCACAGATTATGGAAATAGTTGGAATTTCGAAAAACTTACGGGTATGCTGTCAGGTACCAAAATCGACGACAGCCGATATTTCGTAAGGAGACCACCCTGCCATTATCAAGGCGAATGATCTTTAAAACCTCGGATTTCATGGTAAACAGGAAAGACAACACACACCGAACAAGCAAGCTCACAGCGCCGACTCGACCAAAGATGAAACCGGTCAGAATATCGATAATAAACATCAGTTCTCGACAGACGAGGTCGGATTACTTTAGTCCCTCTGTTTTTTGACAAGTGAGAGAGCAGGATCTTAAGCGGAATTTAAGAAGAAGCCTCCATCCCTATTCATAAGGTTGCCACCTAGTTTTATTTCTACCGCTTCTTTGATAACACAGTCCCAGTAGTTGGAAGTGCATGCCAGAATTTCCGTTTTGTCGTAATCCATAGGGTGACCTGTGTCAAGACAGTGTTCGGCCACAGCAGATTTGTTTGGCTGTTGTAAACGTGTGTGACGTTTATGCTCAATACAACGGTCCTCAACAGTACTAATGGTTTGACCAACATATGATTTGCCACAGCTACATGCGATACGGTAGACACCCGCCTTACGCAAACCGAGATCATCCTTAACGGATCCCAACAGTGCCTTAATTTTAGAAGGTGGATGAAACACACATTTTACATTGTTTTTACGCAAAATGCGACCAATCGTATTGGAAGTGCTGCCAACGTATGGCAGAAAGGCCACTGACGTGGGTGCCGACTCAGTGTTATCATCACTAGCCCGTTGCACATGTGGTCGATAGCGCAACGCTCTTTTAATCTGCCCTTCACCATAGCCATTCTTCGAAAAGTTACCTCCAAATGAGACAGCTCAGCGGGCAAACTTTCTGGATCAGAAATGACATCAGTCCTATGCACCAAAGTTCGAAGAACCCTTTCACGCTGAGTTGGGCTGGACAAAACTAATCCGACCTCATCTGTCGAGACCTGATGTTTATTATCGATATTCTGACCGGTTTCATCTTTTGTCGTGTCGGCGCTGTGTTGTTGCTTGCTCGGTGTGTGTTGTCTTTCCTGTTTACTCATTGAAAACCGAGGTTTTAAAGATCGTTGCACATTGCTTCCTTACTGCAGTTTCGCCTTGAAAATGGCAGGGTGGTCTGCCGAAATATCGGCCGTCATCGATTTTGGTACCTGGCAGCATACCCGTAAGTTTTTCGAAGATGTTATTCGCCAGGAGAAATTAAGGAATCACGTAGCTGGAATTGTTGTTATTGTGAATGAGTATAACGTTCAAAAGGCATTTTCGATCATTAATGTAACAAAAATCTGTACTTTTCTTAAATTAAATCTTAAAAATCATGAAATCAGATTAGGTGAAGCGATCGAAAACGCTCTGTTATTGGCTGAAGGTCTGGTGACGTCACTCAACATGAGGAAGACAAAGCTATATGTGTGTGTTATAGCTGTACTAGCGAAAGTTATTGATTTTTTCTTACTTTTTCCACTTACAGTTTAGATTTTTTTGTAATGGAAAACGCATTTACAATTTTATGTAAAAATATAAAAGAATTTTGTGACGGCTGATAGTGGAAAGGTTGTCAAAGTTAATACGTTTATTGTACTGTTTTTTACTTGCCGGAAACAAGACGGAGATAACTGCGTTTAAAGTAAAATATATCTTCATTGATAACTTAAAACTGCTATGTTGTTTGGTGGGATATAGGTAAGGCTGTTCTATTGAAAAAAACAGGGTCGCTACAAGGATTTGGCAATAGTGAGCCAGCTAAAAAATGTTCAAATGGTTGTAAGTCTTATGGGACTTAACTACGGGGTCATCAGTCCCTAAACTTACAAACTACTTATGAACTACTTACGAACTAGGACGACACAAATATCCATGCCCGAGGGGGGATTCGAACCCCCGACCGTAGTGGCCGTGCTGACCGTGACTGGAGCGCCTCAGTCACCTCGGCCACCGCAACCGAGTGAGCCAGCTAAAGGAGGTCTATTTCAAAAGCTACTCGTTCAAAATTAATCTGGTGTTAAATGCAGCATTAATAATTGTCGTCAGCTGGTAGTTAACACTCACAATAACTAACTTTCCAATCAAGCTGATTAAAGATTAGTTGAACACATTTTTTATTCATTAACACTGTAATTCTATTTAGTTATGGCGCTAATATTAATACCTGCACAGTTAATTAGGAAACAGTGGGTTTAGACTGATTGAAAGCGTAACGGATATTTTGAACACAGCAAGAACAGTACGTAATCTACATAAGACTTACTGACTACAGTATAAATTTGTCTGCGAGAGAAATCTGGAAAAACACAAACCACTTTCTAATAATGCAATTGCAAGAATTTATTTCGCTAACTGACTGATTGCTTAGTATCTTGTTCATCTGTGTAGTATTACACTACAATCGCTATTATTATTAAACATCACACCAATAAAGAAATATGTTAATCAAACTCAGTCAATATTATGCTTTGATTTTAATAGCCAATAACTTTCAATGAAAGGAAAAGGGTTAGGTTTCTAAAAACAAAAGTGAAACTGGTAAAGAAGTTCAACTTTCAAAAAAAAAAAAAAAAAAAAAAAAAAAAAAAAAAAAAATAAATAAATAAATAAATAAATAAATAAATAAATAAATAAATAAATAATAATAATGTTCAAATGTCTGTAAATCTATCGGACCAAACTGCGTGGTCATCAGTCCGTAGCTTACAAACTACTTAAACCTAGGTAAACTAACCTACGGACACACACCCATGCCCCAGGGAGGACTCGAACCTCCACGGCGAGCAATCGCGCGCTCCGCAGCGAGCTGCTTTAGACCGCTCGCCTACTCCACCGCGGCAAGTTCAACTTTCTCAATTACTATTAACAATAATAATTACATTACCTTATGATTGAAGAATAACAAAATCTACTCAGAGTGATACATATATGAATGATACAAAATCTTATAAATACAGAACTGTGTCTGTGAAAATCAGATTTCAAAATTATTCCATCAGCTCGTACAAAAGCGGTTAACTAAAGAACGTCCGATCAATACCAGAGCTACACACCGACTCTCTCTTTCTGTTCAACTACTACTCACATACATAGTCTTTGACGCTTACTTTCACTCACTTATGACGTACGGCATTGTTTTTTGGGGTAACTCGCCTGATGCAAAAAGGATATTTCTGGCTCAAAAACGGGCGGTTCGAGCAATATGTGGTGTAAGTTCGTGAACGTCATGTCGACCCCTTTTCAGTAGTCTGGGAATTTTGACTCTGGCGTCACAATACGTTTTTTCTTTAATGTCGTTTGTTGTTAATAATATCAGCTTATTCCCACGAGTTAGTGGCTTTCACTCGGTGAATACTAGACAGAAGTCGAATCTGCATTTGCATCACACCACCTTAACACTTGTACAGAATGGGGTACAATATTCTGCGGCATCCATTTTCAATAAGCTGCCACAAGAACTAAAGAATCTTAGCACTAATCCACACGCTTTCAAATCTAAATTGAAGAGTTACCTCATGGCTCACTCCTTTTATTCTGTCGAGGAACTCCTAGAAAAGTTAAACAATTAAGCTAATTCATTTTTTTCTTTATGGTTTCTTTTCACTTTGTCTTAAGATTGTCGTGTGCAAACGACTACTTAAAAATTTTCTAATACCATTCTTGTGTAACAATTAATGTATTGACTTGTTCCATGACCATGGAGTCTCACTCCTCAATTTGGTCCTATGGAACAGAAAAAAAAGTTACACAGTAGGGGCCATATTACATTGGTCAATTGTTCCATATGTTAAGTGTGCACTTATGCAGTTACAGATCGGATTCATTAATTCGTGTGTATACGTAAATTAATCTTACGCATTTATCACTTTCCACATATCATTCTGCATTTTTTGCTTACAGAGAAACTTGTCAGGTGAAATTGTACTTGGGAGGCTAAAGAAGAATGAAATGAATAGGACAACTATTTTGGTTTTGGGAGTCAACTTAAAATATTTTACAAGGAAATTAACGGTTGAAGTTTTGAATTGCCATCATCTGATAAAGTAACTCACAATTCAGTTCAGTGGCTTGTTGCGTAACGAATAGCTTCCTAGTTTACTGAGTTTGACGTTATTTGTTCAGATTCATACCTTTGTTTCTCTATCTTTTATTGTCGCGGAAGAATGTAAAACTGTGGAAAAAGGATAGCATTATTAACAAACTTAGCAATTATTTCAAATTTCATTCGCTATATGCACTCAACGCGTTTTTCGACACAAATCTTTGATGTATTTGTGTAGTGACATACTGGATGTACGATGTAAAAATTGAAAGTGACAACCAACATAAAACTTTTACTTTCACCAACTACATTACAAAACGACTTTAAATACAAATCGTTAGCGTATCATATTGTGAACAGTTGTTTTGCAAATGTAAACATCAGCTCACTAATCTTTACATATTAATACTTTACACATTTAGTTGTAGAGCATAATACTTAATAGTGCTCTAGTAGAATAGTAATTATCATACGCAGTGTTTACTTACACCAAACATATCCTAACCAAGATAAATACACGATGTGGCTGATGTATCATTTATAACGCAATAAGCGAGTTTAAACCACGTTTCGAGTATTTCTAATTGCTTGAAAAATACAAAAACAGTTGTTATGGGCCGCGCGGGGTTGGTCACGTGGTCTAAGGCATCATGCTACGGACTGGGACGTTGCTACCGCCGGAGGTTCGAGTCCTCTCTGGCATGGGTGTGTGTGTTCTCCTTAGCGTGAGTTAGTTTAAGTAGTTTATAAGTCTTGGGACTGATGGCCGTAGCAGTTTGGTCCAATAGGTTAACATATGATTTGAATTCTTATGGAGTGTTCTTTGAAGTATTTGTAGAATGTGACGAAACGCTGCAATTGTAGACAATTTTACGAAACGTGAATGCCCAGACAACATATCATTGTCAGTGAATTTTACGACAGCGTGAGCAGAATTTGCTGGCTTCACTTTTTCAGTGTTAGGGCATCTCCAGAGATTCTAAACTCGTTTGTTTTAGATAAAACCAGTGCTCTCTATCCTGCCTGAACTTCAGCGAAATGTTACTAGAAGAAGAAATAAAAATACGTTACGATTCCACTACCATGTCAGCCTATTACATCGTTTATTGACATGAAGTCAAGAAGTAGGCAAGCAATTCCTGTTACGTACAAACCGATGGAAATTCTCTTGACAAATTAAAACACAGCGGACAACACAAAATCATGCACTAAACATATGAATGTGTAGACACGCTCCAGTTCTACGCTTAAAGACCGAAGTTATACAGCCTCGTTGTACGGAGGTAAGGAGGTTAGAATAGGGGGAGATGCCCTTAAACCCCTGTAAGTGAAGCCACTGTCGCCATATTGTAGAGCCAATAACAGTTGTGGTGATGAGTGCCTATTCATTGCATTCTGAGTTGAAAGTGGTACTTTAGCATAAAAAAAGGAGTTACTGCGGTATCTATGGATGTGTAGCAGAACATAAACGTAATTAGTACGTTACACAGGAAAATTTTGTTGTCAAATCATAGCCGGCGTCACGTAGGAAGGCGGTCCAGTCTTCATCCGTTCTGCGCAACCCTCTGTACTACTGCACTGGTAGCCAATAATATTAATGGTCGCAGTACAGAGGATATAAAATGCAGAATGGCAATGGGAAGAAAATCATTTTTGAAAAAGAGAAAATTGCTAACATCGAATATTAATTTAAGTGTAAGGAAGTCTTTTCTGAAGGCATTTGTGTGGAGTGTTGCCTTGTACGGGAGTGAAACATGGACGATAAGCAGTGCGGACAGGAAGAGAATAGAGGCTTTTGAAATGTAGCGCTACATAAGAATGCTAGAGATTAGGTGGGTAGATCGCATAACTAATGAAGAGGTACTGAACAGAATTGGTGCGAAAAGGAATTTTTGGCATACCATGACTAAAAGAAGGGATCGCTTGGTAGGACACATTCTTAGACATCGAGGAATCGTAAATTTAGCGTTGGAGGGAAGTGTGTGGGGTAAAAATCGCAGAGGGAGACCAAGAGACACGTATAGTAAGGGGATTCAAGTGGATGTGGGTAGCCGTTCTTATGAGATGAAAAGGCTTGCTCAGGACAGAGTAGGGTGGAGAGCTGCGTCAAACCAGTCTCCGGACTGAAGACCGTAACAACAACAGGCGCGTGGCTGGCCGCGAGTTACGCAATGTTTCTCCCGCATGCCCAGCTGTTGGCGCTCAACCGTAGCTGCAACCCTCAACACTTCCCGTGTCGCTCTGTCTCTATGCGCAGAAGCGCCTTCCTACATGACGCCAACCATAATACTATTTGTTTCAGTGTTTCTCACTCAATGACTTCAAATTTTAATTTCTGCTAGATATAGGCTCCTTTTATATTTCAAAGAACTGGCTTACAGAATTAGTTGTTGTGGTGTTCAGTCCGCAGACTGGTTTGATGCAGCTCTCCACGCTACTCTGTCCTGTGCAAGTCTCTTCATCTGAGAATATGTATGGCAACCTACATCCTTTGAATCTGCTTAATGTATTCGTCCCTCGGTCTCCCTCTACGATTTTTACCCCACTCGCTTCCTTCTAATGCTAAGTTGACAATTCCTTGATGTCTCAGAATTTGTCCAACCAATCTATCCCTTCTCTTAGTCAGGATATGCCAGAAACTCCTTTTCTCCCCAATTCGGTTTAGCACCTCCTCATTAGTTACGTGATATACCCATCTAATTTTCATCATTCGTCTGTAGCATCACATTTCAAAAACTTCAGTCATCTTTACATCTGAACTCCTTATCGTCCACGTTTCACTCCCATACAGGGCTACACTCCAGAAAAATGCTTTCAGAAAGGACTTCCTAACATTTAAATTAATATTGGATGTTAACAAATTTCGCTTCTTCAGAAACGCTTTTCTTCGCATAGGCATCTTCCATTTTATATCTTCTTTACTTCGGCCATCAGAAGTTATCTTACTACCTAAATAACAACATTCATCTACTACTTTGTCTCATTACCTAATCTAATTCCTTCAGCATCGCCTGATTTTCTGACATTGCATTCCATTACCTTCGTAATACTCTTGTTAATGTTCATCTTACATCTTCCTTTCAAGACACTGTTCATTTCATTCAATTGCTCTTCCAGATCTTTTACTGCCTCTGACAGAATGTCATCGGCAAACCGCAATGTTTTTATATCTTCTCCCCGCACTTTAATGCCCTCTCCAAATTTCTCCTTCCATTCCTTCACTGCTTGTTCAATGTACAGATTGAACAACATTGGGGAAAGGCTACAACCCTGTCTTACTCCCTTCCCAACCTCTGCGGCCCTTTCTTGCTCTTCGACTCTAATAACCGTTGTCTGGTTTTTGTATAGGTTGAATACAACTCTTCGCGCCCTATATTTTACCCCGGCTACCTTCAGAATTTGGAAGAGTGTATTCCAGTCGACATTGTCAAAAGCTTTCTCCAAATCGACAAACGCTAAAAATGTAGGTTTCCCTTTCCTTAGCCTATCTTCTAAGATAAGTCGCAGTGTGAGCATTGCATTAGTATTGCAGTATTAGTATAAATATTTAATGATGTGGAACATGTAGAAAGAATCTTTTGATTTTTTTTAATTTTAAATTTTTAATTATTATCTTTTTTACATAAAAAGCGTTTGTTAAGCTTATGGGACTTAACTACGGGGTTATCAGTCCCTAACTTACATACTACTTATGAACTAACGTATATTGAAGACAAGAGAGGATTTGAACCTCCGACGCGGAAGGCCGTGCGATTCGAAACGTAGCGCTCCAGACCTTTCCCTTACTCCCGCGCGGCAGAAAGAATTTTCTTATGTATTGAACATAAAAATCGCCTCTTCAGTACTGAACTTACGAAAATAAGACAGCTTGATTCTGCCATTAGTGGAAAAATCTTGTTCTGCATTTCCTGTGTACGTACTACTACAGCTGAAAAATGCAGTTCTTGTAAAACAGTTGGGTATCATCCCTATATATGAGTCATAACGAATGAGACTTTTCGGTTAACAAATCACAGTTCAGCTGTCTGGAAGGTCTGCGTTTTTTCCACAGTCAGATATGACAATCATTTAAATGTATGAAAGTTAAGAGGGCAAAATCCACGCGAGGCTTTAATCTAAAAACATGTTTCCTTCGCCCCGTTAGCTGACGGACTGGCTTGAATCAAGAGCTAAACTTTGCACTGTAGCTCCATCACCCCTTATTTTAGCCCCTTTGTATACATATCATTTGTTAAAACGCATATTTTATCTTTGAGTCTATCAGGATTTTTATCTCTTGTTAATGTTGTTTGTCGGTGAGAAATTAAAAACTTATATTTTTGATTTTACACGTCATTGTTAATCTCTGAATGAAACAATAAACGCACATGTCACATTTAATGTCAAATGTTGAAAATGTTCAAATGTTTGTTAAACTTAAGGGACTTAACTGCGGTGTTATCAGTCCCTGAACTTACAAACTACTTATAAACTACCTTATACTAAAGACAGCATAAACATCCAAGCCCGAGGGTGGATTCGAACCCTCGACGGGGAGCGGCCTCACGCATCGGAGCATGGCGCATCAATGCGCTCGGCCACTCCGCCGCGGCTTTAATGTACACATACCACAGCAGAAACCATAGTAAAATATAACTCTGACCAATGATATTACTGCAAGTAAAAGGCTGTCAGTCAACAACATGGCGGAGAGTGCAGTGACTATGTGCAAATCACAAGATAAACGGTGTTTGTGCTATAACCACAAAGAGAAAAGCCAAACCAACATGCAGAGGAGGCTGTAAGTACTCTCAAGCCCACCATTTCATATAAAAAAATATAATGAAATAAAAATTAAACTTTCGAAATTTAAGAAAGTTAAATAAAAATTCATTATTTTGCACAGGCCCTCTGCACCTTCAAACTGATGTTGATACCTATACATAAAACCAAACTGTAATTACGCCAACTGAAGATTGGTGAGCTAAACAATACAATAATAAAAATGGATAAATTATTCTAAACGCGTTTTCATATGCACGGCAGAGTTCACGTCATAGAGAGTATTTATTGCTCGACACAATCAACTACTGCCATGCTCCGTGACCACACTCCTGTTATCAAGCACGACAACCACGAATGTCAGTGGGTGGCTAGGGGGAACGTCAGTCGGTACGTACACATACAAGTCATTTATACATAGATATATTCCCAAGCTTGATTCCGTATTGTGCTCAGCGACTGTGTTGCAACTTGTTAATGATGAACAGCAATGTCGCAAACATTTAGTTGTTATTGCATACCTATTGCAAAGTAAGTTCCGTTTCTATTTCTATCCGTGGTAGCGCTACGATTGCAGTTCCGAGCTTGCGCAACAGTTACTCTGATCAAGAAGAAGACGTATACGCCATTTTCAGATCGCTGCTGCCGACATAAGCTTTATAGTGCTTCTTTATAATGTCAGCCATAATTGAAAATGCCGCCGCGTGTGAAATCAGATCTGTCGTTCGTTTTCTGCATGCAAAGAAAGTTAAACCAAAGGAAATGATCGGCAGATCTGCGAGGCTTACGGACGAAATGCTATTAGTGATTCAATTATTAGAAGATGGGTCAGACTGTTCATTGAAGGACGTGGTCAAGTGCAAGATGAAGAACGAAGTGGACGCCTGCCTGTGGTTACTGAAGAACTGGTTCAGGCAATTAAACAGAACGTTAAGCACCACCGTAAGTTTACACTTAGTGCCTTGCTATGGAAGTTCCGTAAATCTCATGATGCCTGATTTATGAAATTGTCGCTGATAAATTGAAATTTCGAATACCTTTGCTCACGTTAGGTACCCAAAATTCTTACTGAGGAACACAAAAAACAACGGGGGGCAGTGAACTTCAGTTTTTGACGCGCTACGATGAAGAAGGCGATGATTTTCTTTCTCGGATAATCACGGGGGATGAAACTTGGATATCGTACAACACCCCTGAAACAAAACGCCAATCAGTGGAATGGAGGCACGATTCATCCCCAACGAAGGGTAAGCCTAAGCAAAGCTTGACACCTCGTAAAGTCATGTGACCCATTTTATGGGACAGAAAAGGCATTTTTCTGATTAATTTCTTACCACGAGGCCAAAAAAACAAAGCACATGGTTACTGCGAGAAAATTGAGAAATTGCGCCTCGCAATACAGAACAAGCGAGGAAGATTACTGTCAAAAGTTTTTTTATTGATTGTGCACGACCTAACACGGCGAATGTGACCAAACAACTCTTACGGGAATTTCACTGGAACATGTTTGATCATCGTCCGTACAACCCGGACCTCGCTCCTAGCGACTTTCATCTCTTCTTACACCTAAAATCTGTCCTTGGCGGTCAACCCTTCAACGACGCTGATGACCTGAAAGAACATGTTACCACGCGGTTGAATACACAAGCGGCAACCATCTACTATGAAGGCATACAAAAACTTGTGCCACGTAATGACAAGTGCCTACAAAATTTGGGAAGCTATGTAGAAAATTAGTTTAACACTTTTAGATTTTTGTACAAAAATTTTTTTTCTGCATCTGTACACGTTTGTTTTATATAACCAAACCGAACTTACTTTGTGGCCATGTTGCTGTTGTGGTCTTCAGTCCTGAGACTGGTTTGATGCAGCTCTCCAAAATACCCTATCCTGAGTAAGCCTCTTCAACTCCACATAAGAACGGCAACCTACATTTGTCTGAATCTGCTTACTGTATCCATCTCTTGGTCTTCCTCTGGGGTTTTTACGCAAAACACTTCCTTCCAACGCTAAATTCACGATTCCTTGATGTCTGAGAATGTGTCCTACCAATCGATCCCTTCCTGTCTGCACTGTTTATTGTCCATGTTTCACTCACATACAAGGCAACAATCCGCACAAATGACTTCAGAAAGGACTTCCTTAGGCTTAAATCAATATTCGTTATTGACAAATTTCTCTTATTCATTGCCATTCTGCATATTATATCCTCTGTACTGCGACCATCATGTGTTATTTTACTGCCGAAGTAACAAAACTCATCTACCTCCTTTATTGTTTCGTTACTTAATCTAATTCCTTCAGCATCACCCGATTTTCTTAGACTGCACTCCTTTACCCTTGTTTTGCTCTTGTTAACGTTCATCTTATATGCACCTTTCAGCACACTGTCCAATCCGTTCAAGTGCTCTTCCAGGTCCTTTGCTGTCTCTGACAGAATTACAGTGTCATCGGCAAACACAATGTTTTTATTTCTTCACTCTGAACTTTAATTCCTTCTCCAAATTTCTCCTTGCTTTCCTTTATAGCTTGCTCAATGTAGTACAAATTGAATAACATCGGAGAAAGGCTACAACCCTGTCTTACTCCCTTCCCAAACACTACATCCCTTTCATGCGCTTCAAATCTGACAATTGCTGTCTGGTTATTGTACAAGTTGTAAATAACCTTACGTTCCCTATATTTCACTCCTGTTCGCTTCAGAACTTGAAAGAGTTTATGCCAATCAACATTGTCAGAAGCCTTCTCCAAATCTACAAAAGCTAGAAATGTAGTGTACTTTTCACACCTGTCTGCACCTACTTTCTTTGAAATGGGGATTATTACATTTTTCTTAAAGTCTGAGGGTACTTCTCCTGTTTCAATCGCATACCTCGCATGTTTTTAAACCCAGTTTTAGATCATTGAGAATTGTTGCACAGCGATGGAAATCTAGATATCTATATCTATATCTATAAATGTGAATGTCTGTTCGGTGTACGTTTATCACGTCTGAACCACAAGACATAAAGAGCTAAAAATTTATACAGTTACTAATGTCTACCCAGGGAAGGCTTTAGCCACGGTTTTTTGGCGATCGGATAGCTATTTATCTATATATATTAATGTGAATGTCTGTTCGGTGTTCGCTTATCACGTCCGAATGGCAAGACGCAGAGACTTAAATATTTGTACAGTTACTAATTTATACCTGAAGAAGGTTTTAGGCTCGGTTTTATAGCAATCTGATAGATATTTAGTAACTTGAAGAATGTAACGCGAAATGCGGAACAATAATTACTCTTTGAAAATTATATTTACTCTTTGAAAATGGTTTATTGGTTGCATTGTTGCTTGAGGGTTGATAATGATAAAAGGGTGGAGTATATTGGGATGGAAAGTTATCGGCGTATATAAAATTCTACGTGTGTATGTGTTAATATTTCGCTCTGCAGCGAAAACTACAGAACGCAAACGAATGGCCTGTGTGTAATTGTCGTCCGAAGTCTCCCGTTGTAGACCACAGCAGTTCCATGCCGATAGCTATAAGGCGGTGAAAGATATGGTGGTTGAAAGTCGTCAGATTATAAAAAAATTTCATGTCTTCAGCTCTTGCTCTGTAAGGATGAGCATACGAATAAGGAAATGTAAGAATAAATGAATGAAGCAGTAAAGAAGTAATTTTTTTAAATATATCTCTTTAAAAAAATCGATTTGACGTTTCGCGCATTGTCTATCATAATCAACCAGCAAGCGAGCGGAGTCGCGGGTTTAAGTTAGTAACAAATAAATGTAAGCGACTGACTATTTATCATCATTAAGATGGATATATTTATTAAGCGATCTAGACTGTTTTATTTCCCACTATTACAATAAGAATCAGCTGAAGCCCAATCCAAGTAAGACCCAGAGTTGCCTATTCCATCTTAACAATAGAGAGGCAAAGAGGCAACTGAATGTTTGGTGGAATGGCACAAGATTAGAACACTGCCCTTCCCCAGTGTACTTGGGAGGTACCCTTGATAGGACACTATCATTTAAGCGCCACATTGAGAAGAGCAAGGCAAAAGTCCAAACACGAAATAACTTACTTGGCAAACTAACAACGTCAAAATGGGGAGCTAATGCAAAAGTTTTGCGCACGACAGCAATGGCGCTCTGTTACTCTGCTGCTGAGTTTGCAAGTCCTGTGTGGGAACGATCATGTCATGCAAACAAACTGGACCCTGTCCTGAATCAGACCTGTAGGCTTATCACTGGCTGTCGCAAACCTACAAGAGTTGAACACGAGAGGTTCGTTCCAGCAGCTGCCAGACGGTTAATTTCAAGCGCTAAGAAACAGATATTACTGCGCATGCGCAGCTACTATGACGTAAAAACCCTTGTTTGGTACTTGCACTGCTGGAACGCTTTTTGCACTGTTTCTGGCTGCGGGCGAAGGTGAGTTTAAATAAATAATTAAAATACTTTCCTTCTTAATCACGAAGAAGTGTAAATGAGAAATATCTGATCTTAACTGGGATTGCAGTGACTTCGAAATAATAAAAAAGAAACACACTACAAACACCCCCACTCTCAGACCTTTCTGCGCATGCGCAAATTGGTAGCTTGACCGCGCCTGAAATAATTTTCCGGGTAGCGTCTGGCTGCTTGCGGCAACTGCTGGAACACCAAACAGCCACACTCCAAGTAGCCAGAAGCGGGAGAAAGCGCTGCTGGAACACAAATTCAGTGTTGCGCATGCGCGTCAAGCAATCTGGCAGCTGCAGGAACGAACCTCTATACTCATTATCAGGAATCGCTCCACCAAAGGTCCGACGGTCGGTACAGAGCAGCATCGAACGGTCAAAACAGCTAAAAGACCAACGTCACCCATTACATGGGTACCAAACTGTACCAAATCGCCTTAAATCAAGAAGCAGTTTTCTACATTCAACGGAACCACTCGCAGACCCACCAAGAACTACCAGAATAAAATTGTGGCGGGAGCAACAAGGACATGCCAACTATGCCGAGCAGGCGCTGCCACCAGGCGCAGAACTTGACTGGCAGAGATGGAAGATTCTGAACAGACTGGGTAGATACAACAAGAATTTGCACAAGTGGAGAATCGGTGAAAGTGTTTTGTGTTCGTGCGGAAACATCCAGACCATGGACCACCTGCTGGAATGTCCGGAAGTAAATCAGCCAAGAGCGTGCACAGCCCAAGACCTGATGACCTGCAGCAGTACAGCAATGGCATATATAGACTTCTGGAATAACGAGATATAAAGTTGTTCATACTATTCTTGTACATAATTTCCATGTATTGTATGTTATTGTAAAAATGTGTAGACATTATTATTATTTTACAATTTGTGAATTTATTATATACTGTTTGTTGCTCGCATACGAAATATATATATAGGTAGTCCTTGCAGGTGCGGTGATCACTGTGTCCCCAGTGGTCTAGGGGTCAGCGCAACTGCCTAGAAAGCAGGAGACCCGGGTTCGAGTCCCGTCTGGGTTCACATTTTCAGCTTTGCCCAATTGCAGTTGATGTCATATATTCTGTGAATATAGATATTCACAGAATATATGACATCAACTGCAATTGGGCAAAGCTGAAAAGATGAACCCAGACGGGACTCGAACCCGGGTCTCCTGCTTTCTAGGCAGTTGCGATGACCCCTACACCACTGGGGACACAGTGATCACCGCACCTGCAAGGACTACCTAAGCACGCCTCCCGTCAGATACAAGTTCTCAGCTTCGCCCTGCCCACAGTACTCAAACTCGTAGTTATGAAACTAATTCCCGTAAGAGTAAGGGCTTCAAACTTACCCACTCCTCCCCACTAACGATAGGATCATTGCCCGTCACCGGCATCTGTTCCGAAAGAATAGACGTCACTTCTGATCCTGCAATTGTTATTATTTAATATTCACAGAATATATGACATCAACTGCGATTGGGCAAAGCTGAAAATGTGTACCCAGCGCAACTGCCTAGAAAGCAGGAGACCCGGGTTCGAATCCCGGCTGGGTACACATTTTCAACTTTGCCCAATCGCAGTTGATGTCATATATTCTGTGAATATTAAACAATAACAACTGCAGGATTAGAAGTGACGTCTATTCTTTCGGAACAGACGTTACATGTATAAATATATATATTTCCCACTCCAGTGATCATTACACGGTGTCTTAAATATTGCGTCATCTCTCTACGTTATTATCAGGGGAGAATGTGAGTGTCGGTTTCTCATCAGCATGCATTTGAAAAAAGCATTAGTCTCAATCCCTGCCACTAACAAGGTGAGCTCTCTCGCTGAACTGCAATGCAAGAGTTGTTTTGAACGGCGTGTTCTTGCAGCGGCAGGGCGCGCGCTAATCCCGTTGTTAGCGGCGGTGACAGGAGCGATGCAGACATCTGCTACCGGTTCTGGGCGTAGCGCAGTCAGTGGGGCGGGGCTTTGCAGGGGGAGCAGCAGGGAGGAGAGGGAGGGATAATTGCCGCTCACCCCAGCCGGCCTACCGCACTCGTCAACACGCACCGAGCCCTGCCTCGCCGCTCAGCCCACAATGCAACCAGCCTTCCTGCCTCCAATCCTACAACTCTACACGGAGCTGCACGTTCTTCTTCCATAGAACGCATTCCAGAATCATGGTGTATACGCGGACAAGGAAAAAATAAACCGCACTGGCGTCTTTTACCGCCCACTTCAGAGTTTCCTGTAATTTTACGATTTTTTACTTACATTTCGGTCAAAAATATAAATAATAATTATGAATGATACGATTAAGACTCTACTATTGTAAAAAAAAAATAGCACTGGCGTGTCTTACGGCCCACTTTAGATTTGTAGTTTTATAAAGGTAAAAAGGACAGACAGCAGTTAACAATCCGAAGATTGGTTTGAACACCACAGTGCTTTACTAGGCATGGTCCTGTTTAGAGGTGGTATGCCGTTGTCTTCCTCCGACCTTCGAACTGACTTACCCAGCCAGTTTAAGGGGGACATACAGTTTAACGTGGGTTCCGAATCACGGTGCTACTCGGTATTTTCCACATGAGCAATACTACCAGTGGTGAAAGAAGTGGAACGTGACAGATAAAAATCCTAGGACCTGGCGGGGATCGAACCCGCAACCTTTGGATTTACAAGTTTTTGCAAACATTTTGGCCGAAAATAATAATCTAAATAATAAAACATTAATTAATAACAGTGTCTGAAACCCTTTTAGGAAAAAAAAGGTAGTGGCGGGTTCCGAACAACCGACCTTTAGCGTCATAGCCCAAAGCCTTGCCCATACGCTTTTTTTTTTTTTTTTTTTTTTTTTTTTTTTTTTTTTTTTTTTTTTTTTTTTTTTGCTCTATGGGTAGTTCTTCTTCTTGCGGGCGCTGATCCTGTTTGTTCGTTTTGGTTCTACGTGTTCTTTGGCTCAGCTTTTTTTTATTACAGAGGTCGTTTAGCCCTCTGACCGGGCGCGCTGAGCCACGGCGCCCGGCAGGCTGCCGCTATCAATCGAAATATGAGCCATTAAACGCATACTATTGATGGCCGTTGTTAACTGATGCTAAAATGCCATTTGTAGACATTAGATTATCATTTATCGTACGAAGAACGATGTGGTTTTATTAATTATTCAGTGCGCCATTGCTTTGAAATGACAGCGTGTAAGTTACAATAAGAAAATCATCAAATACGCAACGCAAGATGGCTTATGCCAGAGAAACTTCTGGGCGAGGAATGTCACGTGACATCTCCGAACGGCTGGTTTTTGTTAATTCAATGGAGGGTGTCAAAACTCATTTATTTTTGCAAATATGTCTCAAACAATACGAGATAGGAAAAAATAAAAACATAAGGGAGCTAAGTTGTAGAGAATTTTCTCCTCTACCAATTACGTTATTCAATTTTCGTGTCAGATGAACGGTTCGTTTGCAATTACAATTATATTACAAACGGCGTTTTTTGGTATTACTACCGTATTTTTTGTCCGAAAAAATTTGAAAAAGGGAGGTTCTGGTCTCTGGCGGCCTACAATCATGTCTGTAAAATTTGGTGCTGATCGGTTGAACGGTTCGTCTTAAAAACAGGGAACACGTTACGGACAGACAGACGGACAGACTGACAGACAAACATACAGGCATCCCAAAATCGCCGTTATTTTTGCAAATATCTTTGAAACGCTACGAGATATGAAAAAAACTTAAGAGAGCAAAGTTGTAGAGGGTTTTTTCCTATACAAATTCGGTTATTTAAATTTTCGTGTCAGATGAGTAGTTAAGCCGTTATTTTCATTTAAATTTCGAGCTGTCAAAAGACGATCGCAAAGGCTCACTTTTAGTGGGCCAATATCCATGCACTCAACACGTAACATCACAATCTAATATATCCAGACCGCTCTGCTACTCCCGTGAGGCCATAAGCCTCTTGTTTCTTACACTGATAATTATTGTATTTGTTTGTCTACTGCAAGTGAAATAAACCAATAACTTTTTAAGTTGCAATAGGCGGACAAATACAATAATTATCAATATAATATTACGCAACTGAGGAAGACAAGACAAAATAATTAAACATGTTCCATATTATTTCTTAAAGAGGAAGGTTTTCTATCTCCAGAGTAAGGTCTCCCTTGGATTACTATTTCTGAGACATTTCAAAAGTGGTACAGAGCGTTAATCATTATGCCTCGTTACTTTTTAATTTAAAAATGTTCAGAAAATTTGATATAAATCTTCATTGTGCCGTATAAGCAACTAATGGTTGAGAAATTTCGAAATTGATACACACTCGTAGTGAGAGAATAGGCTACACTAGTATTCAAATTCAAGTTACGACAACCAATGGGTACATTTTTGTCACTAAAGAGGAATTTTTCCTTCTTAAATACGAAGTATTGGAACCAGTAACTTTTTGAAATATTTGTTAATTCCCATTACGCACATTTTACCCATTTCAAGCTGATTTACTAATGGTGCACAATGAAGTTACATCTTCACTTCCGTAGCCCTGATGTTGGATATTAATTCTGTGTCAAGAAGGAAGGGAAGTTGGATGTGACCATTAAACTGGTAATTATTGCTTAGTCTGCCTATTGCAACTGAAATTAAAATATTTTCAATTTTTTCCTCTTTATTGCAAGAAAATCATCTCGTGAGACTTAAATTATACATCGATTTCTCTTTCAACTATTTTCATTGTATTACCACCAAATCATACATCTTAATCAACACACAGACACATACACACACACACACACACAGGGAGGGAGAGAGAGAGATAGAGAGAGAGAGAGAGAGAGAGAGAGAGAGAGAGAGAGAGAGAGAATAACAGCAATCAGTAGCACTTCTGTTTTATTCATTTACCGGTCTTCGGGAATGTAGTACCCTTCTTCAGATGTAAGTTGGTGTAAAATATATTAAGATACGAACATATGAAGAACCGCTGTAAGAGCCCGAAACCGGAAAATTAAAAAAAAAAAAAAAAAATTAATGTGCGATTGGTAGCTAATATTTTAAAACTGAATGTATAGCAGTTGATGCAATGGACAAAATACTAAATAAAGTTGTTCTAATTTCCGGCAGAGGTTCGGTGCTTTCCCTAGTTACGGCAGCAGATTACTGCTTGTACCAAACGATTCCACCTCCTCCACAGCTCAGAGCCTGTAGGCCTATACAGAGTGCGGCCATACATAAATTCGCACGTGATTGGCTAATCAGCTAAGACGCTATTTTTATTTGTTTATTTTTATTATTTATTTATTTATTTTTTGCCACGCTTCATATGTTCGCAGCGCTTTTCAGAAATGTGTTACGGTTTTGAATATTGGTTTTGAACCTTCTGTGAAAATATTAGAAATAATGTATTTACATATTTCTTATGCACTCTGTATGTTTATGTACTGTATGTGGTCAGCTTTTAGCGTAGAATTTATGCGCGAGAGGTTGTATACGAGTTCTTATTTTGTGATGAAATCAGTGGGTTTTTGAAGTAACCGCGACAATAGTCGCACTGTATGTATTTGGCCATCTGTAATTCATTCTGCAGCTATTTCTGTGTTCTTAAATGTCCAGCTAAGAAGACGTGAGTACCATGAGATTCAATGTGTTCCAATGCAGACGCGGCCACTATCATAATTTCTGTCCACGATAACTTGACAACTTCATTGGCGATGAGAGAAGTGACTAACATCGGTACTAGTTGAAATTTTTTTTTGTCGCCTAGTGATGTGAACGCCCTGGTACAAAAGCTACAAAAATAATATGTACTTATTCTAATTTCAGTTAATGATTAATAATTCAATAACATTACTGATAAAGTATAAACAAAAAATAATTTCAATAAAATGTACTAAGCGGACAAATTAATAAAATTATATTTATTAAAATTAAAAAATAGCAAAATAAATTATTCAAGACATCCTGGACTGCACAGAAAAATAATCTGTGTAATTGATTCGTTTTTGCAGTAATTATAAGAGAATACATCCAAAAACTCACCAAAATTAGTATAAAAGAATAAAAATCACCCCAAAATAATAACCAATTATTCTTAAATTGGAATAAGAATATATTGAAATTATAAAAACAAACTTAACAAAAATATTAAAGAATGAATTAATCACCAACAATCAACTAACAAATAAATAGGGATCATAAAAATAATTGCAAAAAAATACTACTGAATTCCAAAATGATAGAAACACTAAGCATGCATTTCAGTTCATTCTCTTAGGCAGTTTTGTTGTAAAAAGGCATACATCACACAATGACAGTCTTTAAATATCGCTATTATACGCTTTTCTCCGCGGCTTATTTATAGCTGGCGAGAAGAAGGGTTCTCTGCTCGAAAATAAATCCAGGAATCGATTGAAAATAAGTGATGATACGTGTTAAGCTTTGTGCAACAGTATTGTCCTTACAATTACCGAACTCGATAATACGATGAAAGCCTTATAATCATATTGGTGCCAAACGTATTTAATTTTCTACTGTTAGTGCATATTACCTTCGAGTTTAACGAAAAACTTAGAAGTTTCTATTAAAATTGAGACTTTTATTTTTTAATCTTGAGCTCCCTGTTGACAAAAATTGAAGGAAGAAAGTTTGTAAGTCACTGCGTAGAATAAATTACTTTTACAAAATTTACTTGTCTGTGTGTAGGTTATACGAGTTTGGACGGAAACATTACAGGTAAAAATAGCTGCTAAAGCAAAAGTTATGACTAATTATGGAAAATTTCCTATTCGATCTAAAATAATTATCGAAAATAAGACACTTGAGCAAGTTTTCAGTTTCAGTTATTTCGGCAGTGAAATCAATCTGTACATGGCAAAAAGACATAGGAACGAAAACCAACGTATTTAAAAAAATAGCCTATGTGGAAATATATACAAAACTTTAAGGAAATAAATTAGCAAGGACACAAAAGTAAAATATTTCATAAAAGGATGACAGGTCCGTTTGTTGCTTTATGGGAGTGAATCCTGGAATGAGAGAAAAAGATATAAAAATTAAATACATTGAGAAGAAATCGGGTTTTGAAACACTCATAAAGGTTGATCAAGGAAGAACCATACAAAAATGTTGACATTCGGAGAGAATCAGGGATTTTCATTTTAGATGAAAAGATAGAAGAATATATTAAAGAATGGAAACAGCAGTAGCCGCGGCGGATTAGCCGTGCGCACTGGGGCGCCGTGCTGCGGTGCGCGCGGCCGTTCGCCGTCGGGGGTTCGAGTCCCCCCTCGGGCATTGTTCTCCTTAGTTTAGTTTACCTTAATTTAAATAGTTTGTAAGCTACGGACTAATAACCACGTAGTTGAGTCCGATAGATTGACAAACATTTGAACATTTGAACAAAAGGATGAAGGGAGAAGAAATTCAAAATTCAAATGTTCAAATGTTTGTATAGCTTATGGGACTTAACTACGGGGTCATCAGTCCCTAAACTTACAAACTACTTATGAACTAGCTAATTCTAAGGGCGGCACAAATATCCATGCCCGAGGGGGGGATTCGAGCCCCCGACCGTAGTGGCCGTGCAGACCGTGACTGGAGCGCCTCAGTCACCTCGGCCACCGCGGCGCTAACGACGTAGGAAGGCCTAATACTTGAAGATAATGATGATGATGATTATGAGAATTCCCTTGTGAATTTGTCTGAAAATCGCATGGAAAACAGTACAGCAAAAAAAAAAAAAAAAAAAAAAAAAAAAAAAAAACGTGGTAGAGGCCTCATTGGAAATTTAAAATATGTGTTGAAGCATACTCACGAGTTCCTGTCTTTCGTCCAGCTCTCACAGAAATGAACAAGTCGAGGTGATGGGTGGGCGCACAGGAATTGTGTGGAAAAAAGGAACACGTATATCCTACTGTCTTATATATGATTTTTCGGGTCATTTATAGGACGCGATTCCAATATCTTAAAAGCAGAAAATAAATTATAGACGAAGATTTTGTGTTTAAAAAGTGATCTGTAGGTTAAATCTGATAACAATAATAACAATTTCGTGTGGCTGATTGGCCTGATGCGCATCTTTCAGTTAGACGGACACTTGCGTGTCCCTAACCTACCCCAGTTATGTAACTGGCGAAAGGGGACCTACAGCTTAATGTAGAATCCGAACCACGTGTCGTTTCTGACGACGCCTCGCATCGATGAGAGGTGAAGGATGGGTTAAAACTGAAAAAATCCGTGGTCCAACAGGGTTCCAAACCCACGAACTCTTTACCCGAAGACGACCGGGCTCGACTTCTCTGTGATAGTGTAGGATAAGAGATTTTTTCCCCGCAAGTGGGGAATAATTTATTTTGCTATTTATAAATATAACTTTATTTATTTGTTAGCTTAATACATTTTATTGAAATGATTTTTTGTTTATAGTTTATTAGTAATGTTACTGAATTATTAATCATTAACTGAAATTAGAATAAGTAAATTTTACTTTTGTAGCTTTTGTATCAGGGCGTTCACATCACTAGGCGACAAAAAAATATATTTCAACTAGTACACCTATATCTACGTCTACATCTAGTACTGATGTTATTCACTTCTTTCATCGCCAGTGAAGTTGTCAAGTTACCGGGGACAGAAATTATGATAGTGACCGCGTCTGCATTGCCCCGAAGGCGCAAATTTTTGGGCTGAGGCCTGTGATCGATGGTACATTCTGTTGTTGTAATGTGTAATCAGGATAATCAGAGTTTATTTATTATCTAAAATACGTAATTTTCAAGATATTATCATGTATACGGGTTTTCCGATACGTTAATGACGTCAATGGGTGGAATCGCGATAGATTATGATAGACGTTTAGCAAACAGATGTCAGGTAGGAAGGCATTTCCGCGCATAGAGACGAAGCCGAAGCGATAACAATGACGGGTGGAACAACGCCCGAGTTGTGCCTGCGGCAGAAGCATTGCGTAACACGCGGCCAGTTACGCGCGTAAATAATGAATATTATTTGCTCCCAGTGCGGTAATGGAGGGAGATGCGCAGAACGGTTGAAAACTGGGACGCCTTCGTACGTGACGCCGACTATAGTGTATTAAGGAAGTCTTCAGCTCTCACACAAATTGTTGAGTCCAAAGTATGTAGGCCTACGGCCTACACAAAATTGCTTTGTAAATTAGACTTAAAACCGCATGAAAAATAGCACAGTAGCAACGCCATACGGACATAAAAACGTGACGGAGCCTTAATTTATAATATTTATGAAACATAGTCACGAATTGTACGTAATGGATAAGCTTAGCGTATTAGAGGAGTGTTGAGCGCTCTTCATCTCTCAGAGAAATTGCCGAGGTGGCTCCCGCGCGCGGGTCACCTGGCGAGATAAGCGGCGGGATAGCCCGGGAAACGCTTACGCGGCGCGGTAATCCAGATTAGAGCCGCGGCGGCGGCGGAGGCCCCGCCGTCAATGGCAGCGGCGGGCGGGCCAGTGGCGGGCCGCGGCGCCGCGCCGGCCACGCCCCCCGCGCGCGCGCCGGCCAATCGCGGCGTGGGGGGAGGGGCGAGGCGGCGGGCGGCGCGGCCGCGCGCGCCACGCGGCACAGTCGCGAGCGGGGCGTGATGCGCGCAGCACGCCAGTGAGGCCAGGCCCGACCCGGTCCGACCAAAGCGCACTCGCAGATGCGCGCGCCATGCTGCTAGGCGCCTGCTACGGCGCCGACAAGGCGCACCGCGCGCACCTGCCCGCCGCCTCGCCGCCCCCGCAGCCCGCGATGCTGCCGCCGCCCGCCGCCCCCGCGACCTCCACCGCCGGCTCCGGCGGGGGCAGCAGCGGCAGCTCGCTCTTCACCATCGACAGCATCCTGGCGCCGCGGCCGGCGCCGCGGCCGCCCCCGCCGCCCCCGCACCACCAGCAGCCGCCCCCGGCGCCCGCGCCCCGCCTCCAGCACGCCGTGCTGCCGCCCCCGTTGCACCTCGGACACCTCGGCTTCGCGCCCGCCTCCACCGCCGACTTCCTCGGTGAGCACCCTCGCACTAAATTCCTACTGTAGTCTGCCAGCTGAAGTACGCGTAGTGCAGCTTACATAAACTCTCCCTCATCTTCCGGAAGTCGAAAACCGAATTTGATTAACCGTGATTAGGTAGTACTGCTGTGAAGCTGGTTAGGTCGCAAATTCTTTGTTATTGGTCACACTTCATGTACAGCGTGCTCTCAAAAAATGACGCGTTTCGGAATTACCATCATCAGATGGCAGGTAATCTGCTTTTGTATGTATATTGAAGAACATTTTCCAAAAATGTTCAAATGTCTGTTAAGCTTATGGGACTTAACTACGGGGTAATGAGTCCCTAAACTTACAAACTACTTATGAACTACTTACGAACTAGGACGGCACAAATATCCATGCCCGAGGGGGGATTCGAACCCCCGACCGTAGTGGCTGTGCTGACCGTGACTGGAGCGCCTCAGTCACCTCGGCCACCGCGGCCGACGAACATTTTCCATCTGTTCACGTGTGCACATGGCACGGAAGAGATGCTAATCTGATGATGGTAATTCCGAAACGCGTCATTTTTGAGAGCACGCTGTACATGAAGTGTGACCAATAACAATGAATTTGCGACCTAACCAGCTGCACAGCAGTACTACCTAATCATTTCATCATGGTCGCCTACCTCCTCAGTGACTTTATGTCGCATTTACAATATTGGTGAACCGTTTTTCGCTGTCGAGTTTACATGTCATAGCCAGAAGCGAATTTCCTAGCCCACTATGGCGGCCGAAAAACAGCTGATTCCTTTACATCCACATACTTACTTCGCATTCCACCCAAAGGTGCGGGCCGGAGGATAGTCAGTAGCACTACCATGGGCGTAGCCAGAGAGGGGGTTTTAGGGGTTCAAACCCCTCCTGAAATTTTGTCAATCGCAATAAAAAGGGATGGAAATGGTGTTAACGTATATGGCACTGTAATGCTGCAAGGAACAGCTAAATTACTCTGTGCGATTATCCGACTTTTTCCTCTCATCGTCTTTTAATAATCCTCTTATTTTTGTCACTGTTTTCTTTATAACCGCGGGGCTCTACTTTTTTTGTTCATCCACTATGGATGCGCCATGAATATACGTTCAATGTAAGTTATGTCATGATGTTCATCACATTGCGAAACGGAACTATGTCTTTACGTTTTAAGCAAGTTTAGGGAAAGCAGCAGAGAAATCACTAGACTTGCTTCTCGCTTCGGTTTACAGTAGCTGCAAGAACCAAAGACCATCGGAATTCTATTGTCGGGTTACGAATACTATTAGCTAACATAAGATTAACACGTTCGCTGCGGTCCCCAGTGCGGAACGCTAACGCTCTAGGCGGACGCCTGTAAGCGCACGTGCGCCGAGAGCTGAAATCAGACCCCTGAGAAACCTGTAATATTGAAAGTGAGTATAACGTCTGCACAAGAGGTGGTGCTAAGCTGCATGACGATTATGTGAAAAATTGCTGCGAGCTCTCTGACTTATAAGCGTCATATGCATTTATTGCAAACAATTTTAACAACGCCTCTGATTTATTGATTTTATTGCAAACTGGGAAGAAAATTAAATTCAAACAAGCGATAAATCCGCTTCATTGAGAAAGAATTATACTGAACACACCAAAAGGTTTATCAAACGGAGAAAAAGAAACACGTCTCATCTGCATTGTGGTGCTATGGAAACCCAATCCCATATAACAAATTTGCAAGGTGTATAGGCGATGTTTTTATAGCAAACCACTAGAAAACACACAACTGCAGACAGGAAAATGTTACGTGATGTTTTTTGGTGGCTAACACGTACTAACACGAGTGCCCAGCCAAACCAACTAAACTGAGTACTCGGCTAGCGCGCCGCTTATAAGCGTCTGCAGCTCTGGCGTGTTGATCGCGGAAACGCTTATAAGCGTCAGCCGCAGCCAACGTGTTAAAAAGAAAGCGATACAAGTATAGCAGTGGCGGTATGTTTCGGCGATAACAAACAATAAAAGACAAATAATTACGCTAAGGATATGCTCTTGGATTTCGACAATATCCCCGCATTAATTTGGCCCCCACAGAGAAGAATATCTTGTTCCAGGTACGACTTTGTTGTTGAAAACGAATATGTTCTAGTATTCTATAAATCGAAACGGGTGATACATTGCAGACAGTAACACGAAAACAAGACTGGTGGGAAAAGAAGGTAAACAGTTATTTCGAAAATAAACACCATAACTGTTATCAGATTTATCCCAATTTGAGGCAACAGGGTCAGCGCCCGTATAAAAAAAAAAAAAAAAAAAAAAAGGTTTTTCGTTTTCATACTTCAACCGAAGGAATTTTTTTTACGGTATTCGTTTGCTGAAAACCCCTCCTGAAATGAAGTTCTGGTTACATCTATGACCACTACTGGTTATTTGCTTACCTGTTCCACTTCCGTATAGAGCGAGCGAAAAATGTATGCTTGAGTGCATCCGTACGAACGCTGATCGTTCTGATTTTATCTTTCCGGTATTTAGGCGAAATGTAGGTTGCAAGCAGTAGAATCATTATGCAGTACGCCTCAAATCAGGACCTCTAAATTTCTTCAACAATGCTTCTCGAAAAGAACGTTGCCTTTCCTCCAGCGACTTTCATTTGAGTTCCCGTAGCATTTCAGTAACACTCGCGCATTGATCGAATCTACCAGTTACAAACCTAGCCGCCCGCCTCTGAACTGCTTCTATATTTTCCTTCAAACCGATCTGGTGGGGGTCCCAAACACTTGCGTAATATTCAAGACGGTACCATATGCCTTCCCAAAACTCTCCCAATGAGCCGAAGTCGACCATGCGCCTTGCCCACGACTCTCTTAACATGCTCGTGCCATTTCATATCGCTGTGCAACGTTACACCTAGATATTTAATTGACTTGACTTTGTCAAGCAGCACACTACGAATGCAGTAATGAATTTCTCGATTTAGTCACCACAATCGCTATTTTTCTCCACTTCAAGCTCACTCTAATATTTGTACTTCTCTTTCACTGCAGAAAATGTCATTCTGTCCATATTAGCCAAAAATTGTTAACAAGAAAAATACGATCTTACCAGCCAAGAACGTTACAAAAACGGTTGCGTTTACATGGGCACGAAAATCGATTGTGGAACTGGAAAACCGCTTTACAGAAGTGGATTTCCAGAATCGGTTTTGTTGTGTTTATATGAGCAATCGAAAGCGGAATTGGAAAATCGTTGTACGAAATCCGGATTTGGGAACCCGTGTAAATGGGGGTGTCCTAAATTATTCCCCAAGGGGAGGAAATGAATTCGGCAACTTGTATCTTCTGGTGGAAAATCAAACACTCGAATTCGGCAATTCTCCTAAGTCACTCCCTAAACAGAAGACAGGAATTCGGCAACTTCTGCTTGCCAGACCGGCCTTAGAATGCGCGGGACCGTGTGTAAAATTTCCGCACATGGCTCTCCAGGCAGAAGTTACACACCTTCGTCACGTTCGCAATAATCGAAAGTTTAGTCATTGGCATACTACCAGTATACCAACAGACACTACAACAGACCTACTGTTAATATAGGAAAATGCATATTTAAATGAGCTTTCAAACAGTTACATTTGTTGACGTTAAAATAGCTAAAATTCTGAAATTAAAATAACTGAAAGTAAGGTCGTTGATCCACCTTAGCTATATTTTTATTTCAAGCCTTGTAGACCTGCACAACCGGTTTCGCAACAAATTAAAAGTTGGATCTTCAGTTTTTTGAATTCGGTTGGCTTATGACTTTTATGTTGGCTAGCGGGGCTTATTGGTTAGGTCGAGCGCTTACTTTTCACCCTCAGCACATCCGAGATGAAACGATTTGACCGTCGGGTTCGTGTAATGTGCATAAAATTGTTAAACATCCGACCTTGTCTGTTTGTATGTAGTTTGGTTGGTTTGTCATTTAGACCAACAGCAACGTGACCACTGATCACGTCGACCTAAATGACAAACCAAATTTTAACTGCATGACATGAACCAGACAGTCAAGACAATTTATCTTTGATGTGCTGAGTGATAAAAGTAAGCGACAGACCTAATCAATAAGCCCCGTTAGCCAACATAAAAGTCAAAAGCAAACACAATTCAAAAACCTTAAGATGCAACTTTAATTTGTTGCAGAAAGCGGTTGTGGAGGTCTCCAAGACTTGAAATATAAATACAGCAAATGTGGATCAACGACCTTTCATTATTTTAATTTCAGAATTTTAGTTATTTTAACATCAACAATTGTAACTGTTTGAAAATTCCGTTAATAATGTATGAATAACTTAGCTGTGGTTGCCCTTCATAGAAAATTCTCTTGTAGGAAAATAGTTAACCGGAGAGGAAATCTCAACAAGTATGGCAATTACTATAATGTTAATAATAAGAAATTCTTCCAATTTAATGAAATTCAAAATCGAAAAAGATTCACAAGTGTTGTATATGATGTGCACATGTTTCAGCAATTTACATGCTTTGTCTAATATATAAAGCAGAGTGTCCGTATGTGTGTACGTGTTGCATACAAATCTACAGTTTTGTTCCAATATTTATGAAATTTTGTACACGTGAGCTTCAGTCCATGAGGACGGTCGCCGCAAGTGTAAGAATCACATACGATATATAGTTCACGAGATATGACGTCATAAACAATGACAAGCGCGAAAAACTGCGCATTTTGTGACAATGATGCTCATTTTCTCCTAAAAAATTGAACCGATTTCAACCAAATTTGGTACACATATTCCTTACCGTGAGGTAACAATTGATGCATGGTTAAGAATCACATACGGCACACGGTTCAAAAGATATTACGTCATAGGCAATAGAAATCGCAAAAAAATGCCATATAATGCGGCGAGACTTTCGAAATACACTGTTTGAGAATGACAGTACTTAGCGACTTGCAACGAGATTTAAACATAATTTCAAACCTTTATTAAACTTTTTCTCGCTGGTAACCATAGTAAAATGATGAAAGAAAAAAAGTTTCTCGCTTACTACTTTTCCGCTATTTATGGAGTAAAACTAAGGCTGTCGGTATGACGTTACAATTTATAATTTGTACACTACAAATCGTAGTCGCAGGAAATTTTACAGACAGTATACACACATGTAGTTGAATGTCCCTGCTAAATTATATCACAGTGCGACACGTAGTTCATGAGATATGAGCTCATAAACAGTAACGTTCATGGAAAACAGCCCCATTACCCACCAAGTTTTAATCTATTACTTCTTTACTACTTATTGTATTCCCATGAGATTTTAGAGACATACAGCACTTCTACAAATGAATGTATACTCAAAAAAGGCATGAATAAATAAATAAATACCTGGGCAACGCCGGGTTTTCAGCTAGTATTTATATAAAATTAATTACTTGTATTTTATGAGCGCTAAGGGTATTCTGCTTTACACACTTGGCACAAAACATCCTTTCCTTGCTTTTTGACGGGCAAATTCGTCAATAATATCTTCAAAAATCAATTTTGAATCGACATCGTGGTCCACTGACCACATGGCAAGAGAAGACAAAAATGTTCAAATGTTTGCATAGCTTATGGGACTTAACGACGGGGTCATCAGTCCCTAAACTTACAAACTACTTATGAACTAACTAATACTAAGGACGGCACAAATATCCATGCCCGAGGGGGGATTCGAACCTCCGACCGTAGTGGCCGTGCAGACCGTGACAGGAGCGCCTCAGTCCCCTCGGCCACCACGGCGGGCAAGAGAAGACAAGCGTTCTTGCTTGTCTTGTGGGAAACATCTGGTAACGGACGAATGTAATGCTTCATTATTAATCTCAACGATGGGTAGAAAGGGCGCGGAGAAACAATGCATCGCTTACCTCTTAATTTAAGCATGAACGATAGTCATTTGTTGACACTGGATACAAGCCCTGGTTCCTTCGATTTCTTGAATCTGTGACGTACTTCAGTGGCCTTAGTCGTATCACAATGGGTATATATTTGCATTACATTATACATATCATATTTTATAAAGCTTATGGGACTTAACTACGGGGTCATCAGTCCCTAAACTTACAAACTACTTATGAACTAACTAATACTAAGGACGGCACAAATATCCATGCCCGAGGGGGGATTCGAACCTCCGACCGTAGTGGCCGTGCAGACCGTGACAGGAGCGCCTCAGTCCCCTCGGCCACCACGGCGGGCAAGAGAAGACAAGCGTTCTTGCTTGTCTTGTGGGAAACATCTGGTAACGGACGAATGTAATGCTTCATTATTAATCTCAACGATGGGTAGAAAGGGCGCGGAGAAACAATGCATCGCTTACCTCTTAATTTAAGCATGAACGATAGTCATTTGTTGACACTGGATACAAGCCCTGGTTCCTTCGATTTCTTGAATCTGTGACGTACTTCAGTGGCCTTAGTCGTATCACAATGGGTATATATTTGCATTACATTATACATATCATATTTTATAAAGCTTATGGGACTTAACTACGGGGTCATCAGTCCCTAAACTTACAAACTACTTATGAAGTACTTACGAACTAGGACGGCACAAATATCCATGCCCGAGGGGGGATTCGAACCCCCGACTGTAGTGGCCGTGCAGACCGTGACGGAAGCGCCTCAGTCCCCTCGGCCACCACGGACGGCTTGCATTACATTACACTCAAAGTAGTTTCAGAAACAAAATTGCAAATGACTGCCGTCGCATTACGTTCTGATGTTTTGCGCGGGGCTCTGTGGGGCTGCTCCGTTTGCACATGCCTAAAGCCGCCCCTGCTACCTGCTGATAGAAAACGAAACACTAGAATTCGGCAACATTCGCAAATCAATCGCCAAATGGATCACATGAATTCGGCAACGCTATTTTATCGAAAACTGACATTTTGAGAACCGTGGCTGTGGTATTGAAATGTTTAAAAACAGCAACCACCCACAAGTATGATCGTCTCTGTCATCACATTTGTAAAAGAGTTTTACTGTTAAACACACATGAAGTGTGGCGAAAACTTATGTGTTGTGACCTTTTCTGTGACGAAATCGTCTTGCATTCATCTTGTGTGTTTTACATATCTTAAGTTTTTGAACTTGCACTATATGAGTGCTGTTAACTTTGCTACGTATTTCACACAGCACCATGGTAAAATTTAACATAATGCACACTATAAGCATAAAGCGTGGCTCAGCTTGACATCAGAATTATAAACATTGTTCGCAAATTTCTATCTGCTGGTAGAAAATCGAGCACTAATTCGGTAAATCTCCTAAAGCAGTCCCCCCAAACGGAACACGGGGTCCTTTACGTGCTGCAACTATTTATAATGGTTTCGACACGACATTAAAATCAAAAACATAAAGCGAAGTGAAAACAAAATTTATATATAACTAAGATGAAGTCGAACATAAACAAGAGAACACAGCGGTAACGGAATGCAATCTAAAAAAATCGGGAGGTGCTGAAACAGATTACCTAACGAAATAATAAATGTTGCAATATGAGTTTTGTTACTTGCGCAGTAAAATAACATATGATTGTCGCAGTACAGAGAATATAAAATGCAGAATGGCAATGGGAAGAAAAGCGTTTTTGAAAAAGAGATTTTTTTGTTATCATCGAATATTAATTTAATGATAAGAAAGTCTTTTCCGAAGGCGTGTTGCTTCGTACGGGAGTGAAACATTGACGAGAAATTATTCAGACAGGATAGGGGCTTTTGAAATGTGATGCTGCTGAAGATTAGGTGGGCGGATCGTGTAACTAATGAGGGGGAACTGAATAGAATTGGGGGAGAAAAGGAATTTCTGACATACCTTGACCAAAAGAAGGGATCGCTTGGTAGGACACATGTTAGACGTCGAGGTATCGTACGTTTAGCATTGGAGGGAAGTGCGTGGGGAAAAAGTCTCAGAGGGAGACCGAGAGACGAATATAGTAAGCAAATTCAAATGGATTTGGGGTACCGTTCTTATGCGGAAATGAAGTGGCTTGCTCAGGGTAGAGTAGGGTGAAAAGCTGCATCAAACTAGTCTCCGGACGGAAGACAACAACAACAGCTAAGATATTATTTAATACTAGCTATAAAATCAATATTCGTTGCAATGATCGTATTGTAATTGTTGAGTCAAAATTTCAAAATTAATCAGTGAAGATCGTAACGTTCCTCATCGCAAATCTCCGTACGGTGCCGAGGGGACTGAGGCGCTTCAGTCACGGTCTGCACGGCCACTACGGTCGGGGGTTCGAATCCCCCTCGGGCGTGGATATTTGTGCCGTCCTTAGGATTAACTAGTTCATAAGTAGTTTGTAAGTTTAGGGACTGATGACCCCGTAGTTAAGTCCCATAAGATTTACAAACATTTGAACATTTTTTCTCCGTACGGTCTATTACTTTCAAATTTTGATTCAATATGACGCCGGAATACGGCCGTGGATTTATAAAGGGTAAAGCGAAATTCGAGCTCGTGGGCTTCGCAGCGCGATTCATAACATGTCAATGATAAAAAAGTCTGTCACAAAATTTCGTCCAACGCATATTTCCTTATAGTAAGTGGACGTCGAAGACTGAATGGGCGTGTGTTCCATAAGTCAGTGTATTTCAAAATTATACAATTACACCTACGAAATTCTAGGGGATGTAGAAGGCGTGTTGAGGAACAAAGCATAGAAATCCATGCCCGGAAACCCCATACAAAGACGCTACAGGGAGACCAAGTTACAGGCACCGTCGCCTGCCGCTAGACATCCCCTCCAGCAACTTCGCCGCTCTGTACCTTCGTTGGGCTACGTTTACGGGCATGGTTTTATATGCTCAGTTTGTTCTTCAAGTCTCCTTCTACATCACCTAGAAGTTTGTTAGTGTAATTGTGTAATTCTGAAACACACTGATGCATGGAATACACACCCATCTCAGTTTTCGATTTCCATTTTCTGCCGGAAATAGGGTCAGAACGAAATTTTGCGAGATAATTTTCTTTATTGCTGGCATGTGAGTAATCGCGCTGCGAAGCTCGATTTTCACTTCATCCTGTATACTCCATAGACTTCTACGAAATGAGCGGAATGAGTTCCAAATCGCTTTGGTAGTAAAGAAGTAAAAAAACGTAATTTACGACGCGACTGTTTTTACGCATCTCAATGTTTATAACTTCACACCACTTGAATTATGTGTCATACAGTGATATAAATTTGTTGATACATTTAGTGACATATCTCGAAAGGCTGTAAGCAAAATGTATCGCGAATAGCGCTAGTTGTAAGGAAGTAATACAGTAAAACGTCATTCCTGATTCGGCACATGCACGGCATGTACAACGAAAACGTAAATGTAGCCTTCAAAATGAAACTACCAGATCGCCTCCAAAACCGACAATGTGAGGTAATATGAAAACGTAATGAGCGATTAAGTTTTCTTTTTCATCATTTTGTAATGGATCCCAGTGAGAAAAAATTTCGTAAAGATTTGAAATTGTGTGTAATCACCAAGTGCTCTCATTCTCAAATATGGCTCCATATATCTGGATATTTTTGTCCGGTGCATGTTAATGTGTATGACGTCACATCTCCTGAACTATGTGTCGTATTATTTATTTATTTTGGAGGGGGGGGGGGTGCAGGAATCTCCCGGGCGTACGGAGAACGTCTCAGCAAAGTTTCTTCACAATCGGACGAATGATTTACGATCGAATAGATAACATACATTTACTGTTACAAATAGAAATTATGCATACCAAAATATTTCATGAAAACAACTGTATTAATTTTATATGCTCATGCTCAACTTGCGACTACTTTGTGGGATATATACTTCCAGAGTAACACTGTGTTGTAAATAACCGAAGAAAATATTATGCTGCATACTGAAAAATACCACACAGCAAATTAATTTGACGTCTGAATCGGTAGAGAAAACAACATGGCTAGTTTCTGCGTAATTATTAAGAACGAAAGCAATAACAACTTCCGCAGCAGATTTTTGCTATTACGGCACAAAAGCCGTGCTGCGGTGTGCCCGGCCGTTCTTCGTCGGGGGTTCGAGTCGCCCCTCGGTTATGTGTGTTTGTGTTGTCCTTAGCGTAAGTTCATTTATGTTAGTTTAAGTAGTTTGTAAGCCTAGAGACTGATAAACGCAGAAATTAAGTCATTTAGATTTACAAACAAACAAACAATCGCGTGTAGTTCGCGAGAAAAACGGTCGCCGGTAAGCCTCAGTGTGGGCGCTAATTCGTCGACTTTTACCCCCATGCGTTTTTCGAGAGATTTACGTAGGAGGAGGCAATATATTGGATTGTTTCTCAAGAAACGTACACTCTAGGAACTTTGACAACAGACCGCACCGCGATACAGAACGTCACTCTTGCAGCTTCTGCCCCTGAAGTTAGCCGTCTCCGTGGCGCTGTCGCTCTTACTAAATGAAGTTTGCACGAAGCATGTGATCTTCGCACTCTCATCTATCAATCCTATCTCTTACGGATATCACACTGACGAGCAGTATTCAAGTATTGGCTAAATGAGTGCTACTTTCTTCCTTTGTAGATGGACTACACTTTCTAATTATTCGTCCAACTAGCTGCGCCCCGCGGTCCAATAGTCTGTTGTAAGGAAAGATTAACGCTGAAACTTAGACACCCAAGGGAATGCGTCATCACGGAAGTTCTGGAGGTATAGCGGAGCGAGCCAATCACGCCATTGGGGACTGAAATTTCATAAGATCTCTCCGCAACGAGAAAAGCCTTCGTTGTTATTATAACCACCCCAACTCAATCATATATATGACAATCCCTCCATTTTTTGTGATAAAACAAAACGAGATGCACATCTTTGAACTTTTTCGATGTTCTCCATCAATCCTATTTAGTATGTATTTAATATGTACCATCAGAATTTCACAAGAAGATGGACATGCGTAATATAGGCAGTACCTTTAATAGTCTTGTTACGTTTTCTAACCATTCATCTACATCCACATTCACATCTACAAATCATATTGAAGTGCATGGCAGAGGGTTCATCGAACAGTTTTTATGATATTTCTCTCAGTTCCATTCCCTAATAGCGCGCGGGGGAAAAAGAAACACCTAAATACCTGATTTATTTTATTATGATCATCGTGTAGGCGGATGCTAACGAAATATGTTCGCATTGGGAATAGAAAGTTGGAGAAAGAAATTTGGCAAATAAATGTCGCCGCAACGAAAACGGCTCTCTTTTGATGATTTCCACCACAACTCGTGCATCATTTCCACGACACTCCCCCTACATCGCGATAACATAAAACGCGTGCCCTTCTCTGAAGATTCTCCAAATCGTCCGTCAGCCCCACTTGGTGTGGATGGCACAGTGCGCAACAATACTTAAAATAAGAAGCACTGGTGTAGTGTAGACAGTTTCTTTAGCACATCTGTTGCATCTTCTAAGTGTTCTGCCAATGAAACGTAGCCTTGGTTCGCCTTCCCTACAATATTTTCCATGTCTTCCAATTTATGTTACTCGTAATTGTTATTCCTTGGTATTTAGTGGAATTTAAGGCCTGTAGATTGACTGATTTATGGTGTAAATGAAGTTTAACTGGTTACTGTTAATGCTCATGTGGTTACTTCACACTTATCATTCCTAAGGGTCAACTGTTTTTCCATCATACAGACCATTCCTCGATAAAACGCAGTCTTTGCTTCGCCTTCACTAAAACAGTGCATTTCGGCTCCAATTTAAGTAGTTCCTAATTGTAATCCATGGGTGTTTTTTGATATCGCAACCTTAAAAATTTTTGTCGTTTACACTGTAATCGAAATTTCATAAATTGGTTTTAGTAGGTACTCTTGTGATAGATTCAAAATTTTTATTGTTCAGATTAAATTACCGATTTTCGCACCACATATCAAATGGCAGTTGATAACTTTATTAGGCGGTGAAGTGCAGCAGCTTCTACAAACAATCTAAGAGGGATGCTCAGATTCTCTCTTAAATCGTTTATGTAAAACAGCAACATTAAAATCTCGGAGCATTTCCATGTGAAATATCAGATTTAATTTCGGTTTTACTGGATGCCTTTCCGTCAGTTATGTATTAAGAACCGTGGCCTTTCTAATAGAAAATTACTAATCTAGTCACAGAACTATGCCGATACTCTGTAGGTGGGCAATTTAATTCGAAACCGCTTGTAAGGAACAGTAGCAAAAGCCTTATAAAATATGGAATCAGTTTGCCATCCCATATCGATAGCAGTCATTACTTCGCGTGAATCAATGGCTAGTGTTTCGCAAGAAGTGTATTTCCTGAATTTGTAATGACTGTATGTATACATATAGCTGGCAATATTTATTTACATACGTATAAGAAAAATTTTGTTTAGTGGGTATGCATGTCTTACATCAATTATATTAAGTAACATATTCGTTTAATTCCACGTATTAGTGCTAAGAAAAAGGTGGACAAGTGTCGGCAATCTCTCTAGTGTATTTGTTGCAGCTTCTAAGTATTCTGTCAATAAAACGCAGTCTCTGATTCGCCTCCAACAAAACATGTTTGAATTACGGTTTCAGTCTCAGCTGTTCGTAATTTAATCCCTAGGTACGAATCTTTCATCGATCGAGCGCTTGCAGGCTATATAACTTCTAAGCGTACAGTCAGAATCGGAGAACTTGTCTTTATTAATTTCGCTACAGCGAGGAAAATTACTTTTTTCGGTATGTTGGCACCTGGTATTATAGTTTCAGAATACATACTGCGTCTTGTTTGGTGGAACAATGTCAGAAAACAGTGTCTAGTAATTTTGCTAAAGTGCCACTGACTACGGCAACATTACGATTCTTTTCTGTTAATGAAGTTATCGCCTATGGCTTCGTGCTGGTGTACTTTACACAGTACCATAATCTCTTCGGATTAACTATTCGGTTTCGAGACAGAGCTTCGTCGTGGAATCCGTTAAAAGAACCCCGTACTGAAACAAGTTCTAAATTTCGAACGGCTATGAAATCTAACCTAAATCAATGTGTAGAACACCGTGATTGCAAAAGGAATTATTTCTGATACAATCGAAACGCGTCTTGAGTGACTATGCATGATCTTCATAGGTTGCATCTGAAGATAGCCGTTCGAGACGTTTGAAATCATTCATCCATAACTCTGACAGTGTAAGATATTCTAACTTATAACCTAGGGGTACAAATGTATTCCACTCACCGAAGTACTGTGCTTGGTGCCTGTTCCTTCGATGATATATGTTTCGTTTCCTATTTCATTCGAGCACCCAGCGAGGAAAAGTGTCCATTTTCCTCGCTACGCTCTCTAATATCTAGGTTAATCACCCCTACTCGCGATAGAAGATGGTGGTTGGGGTAATATTCGTGTAGGCTTATTCGAATACATATTATTAACCTTATTTTACCGAAAAATACTTCATCTTTCGCGTAAAGATTTCCATTTACGTTTCTCGAACATTTATGTGACACATTTAAACTTCGTTACCGGCGGCTATGTAAAAGCAATCGCTTTTCGAAAAGAAGATATTGCCACAGTCTTTAATGGAATGCTCTTTCAAGCTCTGTATCATACCATAACAGCTACAAGTTCCACTTTCGTAGGGGTTACACTGACCTTTTACAAACCTTGCGGCTCGTTTCTGAATTTTTCCGATATTTTTTTGTGATGATAACTTGATAAAGACTCCATCTAAACATTGGATTTATGATTTAATATCACAATATTAATACGCGAACAGGACAATTGAAATGCCGTTCTTTAATATTTATTAAATAATTACAGAGGTGCTTTGTTATAGTTGTTCACAGATTTCATGAGTGTGCGTAGCCATTACGAGTGGTAAAAGAAAGTGGATGTTTTCATGGCTATATTATGTTTCCGTCTCTATCATGCATTACATCTTAGACTGTCACAATAATAATAACATTAATAATAACGACAATAACAATACGAGAACATCGGAGAGCTGCGAACTTATGCCCTGCATGCCGATCAAGTGTTACGGTAGAAATGAGATGCGAAAGTAACAACATTTAGCGAAATTACATTCTAAATACGTTGAATATTAAATGGATCATTTTCGGTAATACTCGCTCACCGGGCAGCTGTAACTGCTAGGTCGATGATTTTGTCGCCAGCGAAAATCAGAACGTCGTAGTCTTGAAGTTAGTAAGCTAAATGACTTTATTTATCGGAACAGTTATTCCGCTTAGTTTTCTATAAGAAATAATTACAATTGGTAAAATTAGTGCAGTTTCTACGGCAAAGATTAGGAACAGAAAATGGTATTCTGAGAAAACATATTCTTCTCTAACTTTCTGTTCATTCCGCATAGCCACAGCTAATAAGACAGCGCATTGATTTGACGATGTATTCTTTCGGTGAGAGTACGTCAGCAAGAATTCCTTTGTTTACTTTCCTGTTCATTTAATATCGGACCGAACTACAGCGAAGCGTGGACGAGTTACACTATGCTTTATTACATTAGATCAAAATAATTATACAAAATATTTTGCATTCAAACAATGACTCCACGTTTAACGTAACATAAAAACTGTGCAGTTGTAACGGCGTTTTCATCGCTATTTAGATGAATGTTTCCCTGGCGAAAACTAACTTTCATTTGTTTTCTTCATTTGTGTTCTTTCATTTGTATTCTTCTACTTCCTATTCACCACACTACATACTATGAAGTTAAAGAAAACATATACTATCGGTTGAAATTAATGTATTTCGTGACTAGTGTTCACATTCACTACATTTCCTGCGTGTCATTTTACACTTTTTAAAAAACTTGATTATTGTTCTACCGATCTCAGTCACGAAGATTTGATAGTCATGACATGTAATTTATTGCCGCGAGTTGTTTTGTGATTGCTTCTTCCTGTTATTCGCCAAAATTCTCAGTATACGTTCACACTTGCGTCTTCCATGCGATTCAAAAATGTTCACATGCTTGTGAATCTATGGGACCAGTCCCTAGGCTTACAAACTACTTAAACAAACTAACCAAGGACAACACACACACACACACACACACACACACACACACACACACATACACACCCATGCCCGAGGGAAGACTCGAACCTCCGAAGAAGAGCAACCTCACGCTCCGCAGCAAAGCGCCTTGGAGCACTCAGCCATTCCTCCGCGACTTCAATATGATTATCCCTTCACATGATCTGCATGTTCCCAGAAACATCCCAAAAATTCTAAATCTTCATTTCACTTCCCATAGTTCTGATCTTACGAGGTGTCTCATTTCCTAAATAGTTAAGAATAGAAGTTTGCTCGATTGTTATCGTAGACAAGCAGTAGGCCTCCTCAAGGAGGGTATGAAAAACTTATTGACACAAACAGTTATATAACTGCATACCTTTTTACCGCCTATTTCGGCATTAGATCATCTTCACGATGGACAAGTGTCATACGTTAAACGTTCAGCAAAACAGAAAGGATAACAGATTAGCATTCTACATCCGGATGTCGTGAAAAATTCCGAAAAATGCACATTTAATATAGGGTGGACAATGCTAAATTGATATGGTTCTCTAGCTTCAGAAATGCTTTGGTTTACGTTCGATGTCTGTCAATTATTCATATCGACCGTGGTCTAAGTAATGAAACGACTTGAATAAGCTATACTGTCACACAGCTGCGTGTCAACGACTTTTCCTAGTATTTAACAGATCGATGTAATGTCCAGTGTTTTTTTTAAATTAAGCTGGGTTCCTCAGCTACTTAAATTTTTTCAACGTTACTCCCTGATACCATTGTGATTATAATGTTTTTGTTAAAATTAAAACAAAAATTGACAATCATTACAGACATATTTTATCCTTTATCAATTGTCTAGTGATTCCTAATATGAGAAGTAGAAGGGCCTACATGAAATGTGTAAAGGTATAAAAGCACAAGTGAAAGAATATCGGACATAAAATTTCAGATAACATCATTAAATAAATAAATAAATAAAAACCGTTGTTGCATATGCATATGCGTCACTTTTCTTCAGTGAAAATTTTCCGAATTTGACATACATGGAATATGTGTTAACGGATCTGTATCAACTTCACACATAAGGAACGAAGACTTTTGTGAGTGTTCATAAATTTTCTCAAGAAGTTAAAATTTTCCACAGAACCATGGTTTTAGCAGCCACCGTACGCTCGGTGTAGCTGTCTTTTGAACACAAGATCTTGGGAACAACAGGAAAGTTCCAAAGTTTCCCTTTCAATATTATTTGGGGTACAGTAGAGTCTGCATTATGTACAAAATTAGAGAATGATAAAAACTAGCTAAACCCGGCCACACAGACTAGTGTGAAATGAATGCGAAAGTAAATAAAATAATTCTTCCCAACATAGACTTACTTAGAAAATATATCTGTCATATCAGTACCCTGCATTGCGTTGTTGTGGGATTGTATTTATTCCTTCCCTTCTCGCAGCAATTCAAAAATTAAGAAATTTAAAATTCGGAAATTAGTTTACATTTTATGTACCGGCGAGTGACCACAGAGTTACTCTCACAGAACGTAAGCGAACTAACGGTGTGCTTTACTGCAAATGAACCATTTAAACGTTAATGTATGTAGAATGAGCTTTTGTCATTTCTGTGTAATCATTACTGCGATAAGAACAGATCGTAACTCGACGCCGAAGTTGGTAGTGCTTCGAGATTCACTTATTGTTATTATTAGTTTTATTCAGAGACATTAACGTGTGGTATGCAAGTAATATCAGAGCTATAAATATTAGTATCAACAATGATTTAATTCCTTGAAACGTACATTCTCATTATATCCTATTTTTATTAAAACGCCTCCTTTTACCGCTATTAATCCCTATGTAATCAAATGTTTTTTGTTTTATGCACATCTATGGCAAGGATTCAGTCAAATTATGTAAGTTTCATTGGTCTTCTTATTAATACTAAAAAGTCAGTAGTTCATTTTCGTGTTTACGTATTAGTATTATCATTTATATTGCTATTTGTCCCTGATAAGGCAAATAGTTATGTGAAAACCTGATGTATAGTTTTCAAATGTACTAGTTACGCTTCACATTTTGTTCATTGAATATTTATGGAAACAAAGAGAAGTTTTACTTCATCCAATGGCAGCAAACGTTGTTAAATACGAGGATCGTCCATAAAGTAAGTTACATTTCTATTTATTACCTGCAGCAGCGCTAGGACCGCAGTTCCAGCTTGCGCGCCAATTACTTCGTCTCAAAGAAAAGACAGGTAAGCCATTTTCAGATCGCTGCTGCCGACGTGTGCTTTGTAATGCTTCTTTATAAAGTCTGCCGCAATTGAAAATGCCGCCACGCGTGAAATCAGATTTGTGATGCGTTTTCTAAATGCAAAGAAAGTTAAACCAAAGGAATTTCATCGGCAAATCTGCGAGGTTTACGGACGAAATGCTATGAGTGATCCAATGGTTAGAAGATGGGTCAGACTGTTCAATGAAGGACGTGGTCAAGTGCACGATGAAGAACGAAGTGGACGCCCGTCTGTGGTTACTGATGAACTGGTTCACACAACGTCGTTCCTAGCGACTTTCATCTCTTCTTACACCTAAAATCTGTTCTTGGTGGTCAACACTTCAACGATAATGACGAGCGGAAAGAACATGTTACCACAAGGTTGAACACACAGGCGGCAACGTTCAATGAAGAAGGCATACAAAAACTTGTGCCACGCTATTACAAGTGACTACAAAATTTCGGAAGCTATGTAGAAATGATGTTTAATAATTGATTTTTGTACAATAAATACTTTTTTCTGTACACGTTTGTTTTATATAATCAAACGGAACTTACTTTTTTTGGATATACCTGGTATCGTCACAGAGATCTTTGGTTCACTTACACCAAGTTTGATGTTTGCACAGTATCTCCTTCATACTGTTGCAATAATTATTCGCAGTGAACTAGAATGAAGGTCTAACGATTTTATCAGTTAGGAAGTGACTTGTTCTTTTCAGTCTGTAATAAAATTTCGAAAATAGCTTGCTTTCATGGCAGACTACTGGCTTCCATGTAACAGTTCGACAGACGGTTTCAGCCAGACAGTAAAATTTCCCTGTTTCTCCCTTTGCGGTTGACTTAGAAGGCCACTTACCTCTCTGCAGGTTTGATGCACAGTCTGTGCTAATTTATAACGCCGGCCGCGGTGGCCGAGGGGACTGAGGCGCTCCAGTCACGGTCTGCACGGCCACTACGGTCGGGGGTTCGAATCCCCCCTCGGGCATGGATATTTGTGCCGTCCTTAGTCTTAGCTAGTTGATAAGTAGTTTGTAAGCTTGGGGACTGATGATCCCGTAGTTAAGTCCCATAAGCTTTACAAACATTTGATTTTTCTAATTTGTAACACACCAACGAGGGAGCACACAGCTGTTCCGACTGTCGGTTTGGATTCCCCAGCACTGCAGAATAAATTGCGTCTTGTGGTGTAACGTGGATGTAGGATTTCATTAGCTCAGATAGAACGAAGCTTCAGTAGCAATCTACAACTGTTACACCTCGGTATAATTTCTTCTCGTAGCTTTACCTGGAACTGTAGGTATTCTTCACCGGTCAAAATGTTCAAATGTTTGTAGAGCTTATGGGACTGAACTTCGGGATCATCAGTCCCTAAACTTACAAACTACTTATGAACGAGCTTACACTAAAGACGACACAAACATCCATACCCGAGGGGGGAATCGAACCCCCGACGAGGAACGGCCTCGCGCATCGTAGCATAGCGCCTCAATGCGCTCGGCCGCTCCGCCGCGGCTCATCACCGGTCACCTACATATAGTTTAACTGGATGAATTAAGAGGTACCCGCTAATCGGTGTCCCCCGTCAAATCCAAAGCGTCAGTCTTCGTCTCCTACTCTGCAGAGGAAATTCACATAGACGAGAGCATTGCCAGACTACCACTAAATAAGACACTCGTGTTTCTTCAACTCATATATTGATTCACTAACAACTTAAAACATTATACAAAGGTTGTTGTACATTAGGCATGTCATACTGCTGACCTATCGCTACGGTCGGGTGTTCGAATCCCCCCTCGGGCATGGATATTTGTGCCGTCCTAGTTCGTAAGTAGTTCATAAGTAGTTTGTAAGTTTAGGGACTGATGACCCCGTAGTTAAGTCCCATAGACTATACAAACACTTGAACATTTTTTGACCTATCTAAATCCAATCTCTTACACACCATTCATAATCTTCCAATGTTCTTACTATTAATAAAGCAAAAACATAACGTTTCTTACAGGATTTCACTTAGGCTGCGCACCGCTGTTGCTTTGTTCCACTGGAGGTCACAATTGCCGCTCGGATATGCCAGGCTTTACATTCTCGTGCATCCTGTAAACAACATTACTGGCAGACAGTTTTCTGTTCCTTTAGTAAACTGCTAATAGCAATTATCTTGTGTCAGAAAGTTATTTCGTACGTAACGACAAGTGAGTAGTTATATCTCAGTCTCATCATAACCTTCTGGTAGAGTCGGTACCATGTTTCTGAGACGTTACTATTGCGTCTGCGTGCGACTGGACGGAGCTTCACTTTTGGGACGGACTGTATTATTTCCATGCAAATTTACTGTTCTACCACAACTGAAATTCTAATAGAGAGAGACAAGGTAACAAGATATCAATACTTAATTCCATGATGCCACTGCATGATTGCAGTTTGGATCAATAGTGTCAATAACCTCCTGCTTAAAATAATAACAGCGCAAAACACACATATCCTTATAGTAGTCCTCGAAGTGCAAATGTTGGATTCCGATGAAGTGGCTGAAACAGAATGAAAGAGAATATTGTGTAAACGTGACTAAAGTTACGTTCATACATACAAAATCACTTTCGCATTCCAACAGACCAATATAAGAAGTCGCTTTCAAACAAACGTATGGGTATGTCACCGTAAGAGCTTGCCTTTCGCCAAGTATATTGTAACAAAGACTTATATTTCGTTGTAAAAATGATAATTTGCACTTTGTTTTAACAACTTCATTAAAATCCTGAATCTGAACTTCGAGGACTAATATAAACACTATCAGGCGTGTAAGATATGTGTGAAATGATTTATTGTCAGATTATCAGTCAACATTTGTAACTTGTTCTTTTCTTTTCTTCCTTTTTTTTCCATGTTTCGATCCATCCGGATGATCTTCAAAATCTGCGTAGTTGCGACTGCAACACCTCTCGTCTCGCAACTACTAAGATTCTGAAGATGATCCTGATGGATCTAAACATGCACAAAAAAAAAAAAAAAAAAAAAAAAAAAAAAAAAAAAAAAGGTTGCAACTCTTTACTGATAATCAGGCAATAAATCATTTCAGTTTCTGACTCTCGCAAGTCGATTATGTCGACTATAGTAGATATGTATGTTTTACGCTATTTTCACTACTTCAAGCGATTTATTTGCACTGTTGATTAAAAATGTAATGATGTACTGACGTCTCTGATTTAAGTGTACTTTCCGTCCTATGGCAGTTAAATCTTGTTCATTTGTTTCTCTCTACTAAAATGTCACTTGCGGTAGAATACAAAGTTTGCTTTCGTCAAAGGAGGTCCCTTGTAAAGGCACACTGTAGTTTTCTTCCATATATGTGTGCCCCGTCCTATTGTCCGATCACCGACATAGATACGTCTGTGTCACTCAGCTTGGACTGATAAAAAAATGTAAATATTAAGGTTTCAGGACTTGTGGTAGACTACTATTTTTATTATTTTGATTACCCTCAAATCTGTCGAGAACCATAATATTGGTTATGTTATAGATATTCAGCAATAAACAAAACAATTTTTCGTGAACAAAAGAATTCGCCTGTGCTAGAAAACCACATTTAAATGTTAGATATTTTTGAGGAAATAAAATATACTTAAAATCTCCATATGTTATTTAACTAAATATATTTACTCATCACTATCTTCTATTCCTTCCTTCATTATTGTAAAAGTTGTATCGTATTTATACACTCCTTTCCAATGTTCAAAGCGCGGATTAACGTATTAATCCCTTCACGACGGAGTCTTTATTAATATACATAAAAAATCTGAACTCCGTAACTCTTCATACTATGTTAACTGCCGGTATGTAGTGTGCCAGTATCAACTGAAATACTCAAGGGGGAAACATCAAAACCGAGTACTTTAAGTTTTGATTGATGTAGCCTTTTTTCAGTGATTAATAAACCTTGCAAATTGAGGTTATACAGATTTCCAGAATAAAAAATACTGGCTTCGTTTTGAAAACACACTGTTTCGTCCCAGCAGTCAAGTAAAAGTGAAGAAAATGGAAGATAAGTTTTATCGTCCCTCGACAGCTTGGTTATTAGAGAAGGAGCCCAAGCTATTTTATTTATTAACCTTTTTTTTACTTTTTTTTAAGGGTGGGAAAGAAAATCGGCCCTGTTCTTTGAGCGCAACCATCCTTGGCATTTGCCTGGATAGTTGTAGGGAAACCACAGAAAACTCTAGATGGCCGGAGATAAGTTTGAATCGCCGTCCTGTCGAATGCAAACCCAGGGCCCTAACCATTGCGCCGCATCCCACTGTGTGTAAAATGGGGTACGAAGTTTATTTAAAGGAATTGGAAAAAACTTGATCTGCGCGGGAGTAGCCAAGCGGTCTGGAGCGCCAAGTTACGGATCGCGCGGCCTCCCGCGTCGGAGGTTCGAATCCACCCTCGGGCATGGATGTATGTGCTGTCCTTAGGTTAGTTAAACTTAGTTTAAGTAGTTTGTAAGAATAGGGACTGATGACCAACGTAGTTTGGTCCCATAGGATTACAAACATTTGAACATCTTGAAAAACTTTAAATTCTGAAAAGTTTTATTTTACTGCCAAAATATTTATAAAACGCTTAGAAATGGTACCACTCGATACTACAAATTTATTCGAATGGTTTCTAATAGGCAACATGTTCTGAATATTTTACGCTTATACAAGCAAAATACTCATTAATAGGACTATTGAAAAACACATTACGAAAATAAGAAGCAATACGCTTATTCAAACGTTTTTAATACTAAGGGTCCAAACTGTTAAGGTCATCGGTCCCTCGACTTAGAAACTAATTATATTCACTTGCACTAAGGACAACACGCACCCATGCCTGAGGGAAGACTCGAAGCGCCCGACCAATCCATAACATGACGCCTCAGACTACGCGCCAACACCTGCGCCGCGCAATAGGCTTATCTTACGCAGCATTGGAACATTGTTCATGATATCAGTCAAAAGACAGGCACTCGAACCATCGCTCTTTCCGTAATGTCTGAATTATATGATATCTCTGAACCTTCGTCTCACAAAGTAGAAAAAAAGAACTACTAAATTTTAAGTGTGAGTCACGCCTTTTTCATAGCGTACTTGGATGGACCTAGTTAATAGTTTCTGTGAGCTCTCACAGACGAAAAATTCAACTCATCTATATTTCTCCACGTCGCCTTTTCGAAAGGAATCCCACATTGCTAAAGAACAAGACAAATGAGTAGTTTCATGTCATTTGTTGATGTATTTTAATCCCATTACAGTCGTGAGATATCAATAACAAGCGTTTACCAGATGTGAAAAACTTGTATTGGGTGCGCGCGATTATGACAACTTCCAGAAAAAAAATAAGTAGTGCTAAAAATGACTTTGCGTCTACACTAGAGCCAGTACAGATGATGACGAGACCAATTACTAACACGTCTCGAGAATCTCATCATCAAAATGTGAAAGACTAAAAAAATAAAGAAGCTCTCTCTCTCTCTCTCTCTCTCTCTCTCTCTCTCTCTCTCTGTATACGCACTAAAAAGTACGAAATACATACCAAGACTTGGGGACCTATCATCGTATTTTATTAGTTTCTTGTATCAAATTTTTTGAATCATCGTGCTGATATTTATAACATTTCACATACTGGTGACAAGATTCTCGAAATCCGTTTATAAAAGATAAGATCACATTACCACCTATGATTGCTCTGTTCTAACCAAAGCGTCCTTATTAGCACTTACAAAATGTTTGGAAGTTAACACTGTTTGTTCCTCAGAGAGGAGTGAATAATGCAGCCGACATATAGGAAAGATAATTATTGCTAGGAAATGAGAGTGTCGCACCTGAATTTATAAGTTATATCAATGGATTACACATATTATCGATTTTTTACTCCTTCTGTACACATGCCTAGATGGTTATTACGTTTCCATGCTTCATTTTACAGCTTACAAACTTTTTCCACTGCATTAAAATATGTCGTTGCAAACGATTCAAGAGACGCATAACTAATTAACCAATTCTTATTATTGCTTTGAACTTAAATCTCTATCTGGCATCTCCCTAACTCTGTTTATGTGTTCGTTCCATCTTAAACTAATTAGGAAAGGTAATTCCAGTATCCGAGTTCTGTGTCTGAATTCCGTGGTACTACTGCACTTACACTTGACTCAAGTAGAAGACATGTACGCCATTTTCAGATTGCTGTTGCCGATGTGTGCTTTGTATTGCTTCTTTATAATGTAATCCGTAATTGAAAATTCCGCCGCGTGTGATTAGGTCTGTGAGTCGTTTTCTAAATGCAAAGAAAGTTAATCCAAAGGAAATTCGTCGGCAAATCTGCGAGGTTTACGGAAAAAATGCTATGAGTGATTCAATGGTTAGAAGATGGCTCAGACTGTTCAATGAAGGACATGATCAAGCGCACGATGAAGAACGAAGTGGACGCCCGTCTGTGGTTGCTGATGAACTGGTTCACACAATTGAAGAGAAGATTAAGCACATCCGTATGGTTACACTTAGTGCCCTTGCTATGGAAGTTCCACTAATCTCACGATCGCTAATTCATGAAATTGTTATTAACAAACTGAAATTTCGAAAACTTTGCTTACGTTCTTACTGAACAACACAAAAAACAACGGACGGACAGTGCACTTATTTTTTGACATGCTGCAATAAAGCGATGGTTTTCTTTCTCAGGTACTCACGAAGAATGAAACTCGGTACGACAGCCCTAAGACAAAACGGCACTCAATGAAATGGAGGCACACTTCATCCCCAACGAAGGTTAAGCCTAAGAAAATCTTGACACCTGGAAAAGTCATATTCACCTTTTTTTTGGGACTGAAAATGTATTTTCCTGATTGATTTATTACCACGAGGCCAATAAATAAATGAAAATGGTTACTGCCAGATCACTGAGAAATTTTGCAGCGTAATACAGAACAAACGCCGAGAATTGCTGTCAAAATGTGTTTTTTTCTACAATAATTCCCGACCTCACAGGGCGAATGTGACGAAACAACTCTTACGGGAATTTCACTGGGACGTGTTTGATCATCCTCCGTACAGCCTAAAAAAATTCGGAAGCTATGCAGAAAGGTAGTTTAACAGTTGTACTATTTTGTGCAATAAATATTTTTTCTGCATTTGTTTTATATAACCAAACGGAACTTACTTTGTGGACACACCTCGTATATATATGATTTTGGCTAAGGATTAACATCTGTTCTCAAGAAAATAGAAGCTTGTGAAATGTAGGTTTACCAGCGAATGCTGAAAGTTAGATGTGTAGTTTGAAAACTTATTGAGAAGGAACTGAATCAACTTCTTGAAGAAAGGAAATGTATGACACAAGTTGAACAGAGGAAGCAATCAATCGATAAGATCCACCACGTGGCATCAACGTGTTCCCATTGAGGCAATGGAATGAACTGTGGAGGTAAAATAAAATAAAATAAAAATTAAAAAAAAGAAAATGTAGAGGAACCGCAAGTCTTGGCCGTAGTAAGGCGGTTCAAGTGACTATAAGCTGAAATAGCCTGCTTACGCAGAGATGAAGAATAGAGATAGCATGCAGAACAGTAATTATGTGATCTGCGGAAACACAACCGCCTACCTGTATAAATTCATAACACAGTGTTTCACTACAAGTAGTACTGTGTATGAAAGGTACGTAAAACAGTACTGCATGTCTCATTATCATTTATGCTTATCATTGTTCTTGCTGCGTTGTTTACTTTTTATCGCACTTGTCCAAATTTTATTTCCTTGTTATATGTATTTCGAAATATTTTCTTAACACTATTCCGCATTTTTCCTTTTTACAACTAAACGATATGACACTCTTTACTTCTGTAACTATGTATTAAGTTGTACGCAAGCGATCAACCACGTACGATTCGAATTGGTTTGCCGAAGCTACGAGGGAATCACTGCTTGGGCGCTCCTACCGGAGGTGTGTGTGTGTGTGTGTGTGTGTGTGTGTGTGTGTTGTCCTTAGCGTAACTTAGTTCAAGTAGTTTGTAAGTCTAGGGAACGATGACCACAGTAGTTTGGTCCTATAGGTTTACAAACATTTGAACATTTTTTGCCAGCTGAAGCCCATGGACGTATATGCCTCCGTGCAATCCTGCTAGAAATGAGCTTCCGAAGCCCCGAATTCAAATCGGCAGCGATCTGACTCTCAAAGCAGATCGCCGATCGTCCTGTAACGCTCAGCGGGGCCACACAAGGCGACGTCCGTTCTTCAGGTACTCGTGGTCCTGCCGCGTGGCGTCTCTCGCTCGTGCAAACAGTTCCTCGTTCATCCGAATAACTGTGTAACCTCAGATGCGCTGTGACCTGTGCGTCTTGCACCGGTTATGATACCACACTCGACTTTCGTTCACTCGTACTGGGCAGTCGTATTCCTCAACGCCACCTAGATTAAGAAGGCTTGTGCACTGTCTGCCAAGAGTAGTCATAACGATAGGAAATGAATAAACTCAATTCATCATACTAATAAACCTGATGAAAAATTTACAATAGGTATTCTTTCGCGTCCGCTGGAATCTGATTGGTTTTCGCTTCACGTCAAGTATAATAATAAAAATGCGTTTCATGTTGTGCGTTCGACTCAGGGATAATACGGGACAACTGCTATACTGGCGAATTTAACTCGGACAGAAATGACAGTCCAGCTGGTCCAAATAAACTGAATTATAGTCAAAACATTGAAAGGGGAACAACATAGCATGTCACTTAGTTTTTAAACATATTGACATAACGGTTTCCACAACGAAATCTTGCCACACCCTGTCACGTAACTTGATAGAAAATCCGGAGAAATTCTAGTCGTATATAATGTACCGGGTGATCAAAAAGTCAGTATAAATTTGAAAATTTAATAAATCACGGAATAATGTAGATAGAAAGGTAAAAATTGACACACATGCTTGGAATGTCATGGGGTTTTATTAGAAAAGAAAAAAGGAAAAAAATTCCGACAGATGGCGCTTCATCTGATCAGAAAAGCAATAATTAGCATAACAAATTAAGACAAAGCAAAGATGATGTTCTATACAGGAAATGCTCAATATGTTCATATAGTTAAATATTTAAGTCATTGAATGTAATATTGAATATAATAAACATGGTATGCAGCATTGGTCCTTTTTTATTAATGTTTTTGCAGATTGATTTCGATCACATAATGAACTGCAAAAATATTAATAAAAAACGACCAATGCTGCATACCATATTTATTATATTCATTGTGGTCGCTGAGCACACCGTTCCAAAAAATGGAATCAAACTTCAAAAGAATGTAATACTTATAGGCTGGTAATCTCTGAACTCCTTCGATATAGGATCTGGAGAATACCGAAAACCGGGTCTGAGGTTACATGTTGAAAAATGGGAGTCTGTTTCAGTTCTGAAAAATGAAAAAAACAATGATTCATATTTACATGTTATGTGGTTATTTCATCTTCTGTCCGAACAAATACTAAAAGGAGACATAGTGTTTGGAAAGAAACATTTTATTTCTGGAGGAGTGGCAGAATTTTTTAAATTTTAGTTTGTTAGCTTAAACAATTTTAAGTAACCGTCACTCCGGGTATTAACATGTTACAACCACTAAAAAGATTTGAACTAATTCTGTTTATGAGCTAAGGAAAGAGTTATCAGAATAAATCCACTTAGTTCTCAAGGAGACATAGTTCAAATGTTTTTACACGATTAAGATCTTCATAAAGACTTTCATTTTATTTTATTTTTTATTTTATATTTTGTAATTTATTTTATTTTAATTTATTTATTTTTGTGGCATCTTATGATTTCCATTGGAAATTAAACCGGTTGTCAACGTTTCATCAAGAAGTGATTGTGTCTACAAATAAACAAAAATTATTGAAATTCGACTCCTACTTCGATATAACTGCTTCCACATAAGACATCTTAGGAGGTAAAATCCTCAGAGAAAAATAAAAGCAGATCCATAATGTCTACGTTAGGAGGTATAACTAGAAAGATGATCAACTACAAGAAAAATCTGAATTCATAAACAGCGAAAGAACAGCCGCAAGGAAATGGCCTAGTGCTCTAAAGCGCCATATCACGGTTTGCACGGCCGCTTCCATTGGAGATGAAAAAAAAATGAGAACCTCTATGTTCATTCATAACAAAATTAGAATAAAAGTTCCCCTTTGGGGTTCTAACTAGTATCACATATATATTTTATACCTATAATAATATCCTACATTAATCTTCGTGTAGGAACGACCCGAAATAGAAAACAAAATAATAATAAAAAAGGAAAAATTAAAAATTTTCCAATTTTTCTCTGCAGTCAAGGCGTGAATGCAGACTACATTTCTAGATAGTAGGCCTCCTAATTCGGTCTTCATGTTCACTCGAAACGTTCCGGCAGTAATGACGTAATCATCAGTTCAGTAAGTGAAAATGCTTTGCTACGTTTTTAGAGCGCTAAATACCTTGCATGAATGTGAGAGGGAAGGGTACGGAAGAGAAGAAGTGGGGAGGCGTCTAACAACACGGCTGCCTCTTTTCACATGGCAACCGCGTTCGCGTTCGTGCGAGGGGTCGATTCCCCTTGGCCACATGAGCACTTAGTGCGCTCTTGAAGCAGGGCGTTGTTCATATTAGTAAACAAGAGGGTGCAGCGCTTTGAAGCGGCAGCGTTGCTTTCCGTGCGACACTCGGTGTTGGCTCACTGTGTCTTTCTTCCATTTTGCCTGCCGATAGCCGATAATCTGAAGATGCCTTAATATAATGGTGTCGTGGAATAGTAAATATTTTGAGAAAGGTGTCATTACAAGTTTCTAGATTGTCATTAACTCAACCTTTTGTTAAAAAAGTTGTTCAAATGTTTGTCTAGTCTATGGGACTTAACTACGGGGTCATCAGTCCCTAAACGTACAAGCTACTTATGAACTACTTACGAACTAGGACGGCACAAATATCCATGCCCGAGGGGGGATTCTAACCCCCGACCGTAGTGGCCGTGCAGACCGTGACTGGAGCGCCTTAGTCTCCTCGGCCACCGCGGCCGGCTCAACCTTTTGAATGAAGGTATAAACCTGCAGTTGTTCAGTTACTCAATTACAGCCGTATTAATACTGTAGCACTGTAGCTGTTAGGATATTATTCGGATTTCACATAAAGAAGAACCGTTTTTCTTAGACGTTTTGCAAGAGCGTCACTACTGCTCTACTGCACTACTGCGTCACTTGCATGGCCGGCCGCGGTGGCTGAGGGGACTGAGGCGCCCCAGTCACGGTCTGCACGGACACTACGGTCGGGGGTTCGAATCCCTCCTCGGGCATGGATATTTGTGCCGTCCTTAGTCTTAGCTAGTTTGTAAGTTTAGGGACTGATGACCCCGTGGTTATGTCCCATAATCTATACAAACATTTGAAACTGGTATGAATCGGACCAAACTTTGTACGAAGTTAGATAATAGATCAACTCAAAATTTTATCGAATTTATTTATTTCGTGTCAAAAACGTATGAATACAATATTAAGTCTTTACAGCTTATTTTATTTATTATTCTGGTTTTACAATGTCAGTACATTTTTCCAGCACCTATATTAGATTACATTAACTTACTAATTATTGTTCTCCACTCTTCTCTGTCCCCCCCCCCCCCCCAAAAGTCCTCAGGAATATAGTTCTTCCCCATTGCTGACTGAAATTCCTGCATCCATGTGGTAGGTGGTCGTCCCTTTTTACTTCTACCGTTCGGTGTCCAGTCGAGAATGTATTTTGGAAGCCTTTCTTGTCCCATTCTTCTGACGTGTCCACACCAAATGTTCAAATGTTCTATAGCTTATGGGACTTAACTACAGGGTCATCAGTCCCTAAACTTACAAACTACTTATGAACTAGCTGCTACTATAGACTGCACAAATATCCATGCCCGTGGGGGGATTCGAACCCCCGACCGTAGTGGCCGTGCAGACCGTGACTGGAGCGCCTCAGTCTCCTCGGCCACCGCGGCCGGCTGTCCATACCATTTTAGATGTTTGTGCTCGACGAATTCACTAACTGAATTTTTGCATTTCATTTTGTCTCTGACTACTTCCTTTCTTATTCTTTCTCTTCTTGATATTCTTGCTGAACGTCTCCAGAAATCCATTTCTGTGGCTAATAATTTTGATTTCAGTTGCCATTTTGTTGTCCACATTTCTGAACCATATGTAATAATGCTCCGAACTATTATTTTATACATCCTTATTTTGTTATCTGCAGTTATGTGTTTGTCCCAGAGAATTCCATTCAACAAATAAATTGTCGTCGTTCCTGCATTTATTCTTGATCTAATTTCTTTTTCCTGTTTCCCATCATTTGTAATTTTCACTCCTAAATATTTATATTCCTCCGTAGTTGTTATTGTTCCCATCCCTTCTCCTAATATTAAGTCTTCATTTATTCCACTAATTACCATGTATTTCGTTTTATTCATGTTGACATTTAGACTTGATTTTTTGTATTCCTGAATCAGCTTCCTGGTCATATACTCTATTTCCTCAAAGTCTTGAGCTATAATCAGTTAAAGTTATATAAAAATGGCACAAGATACATTGCAATATAATACATGGTTGTAATATAACATGAATTATATGTCTGTTCATTTAGAGATATATAAAAACAGTAAAAAAACATTTATATACAAAATATAGTTTTAAAATAAATGATTTACAGAGGATATTCCTGTTCGGTCTGGTTCTGGACATCAGAAGTCAACTCTGTCATACCAGTAGCTGGCAACCTCAACTGCATTCTCCTTGATTTGTAGTATATCTTCCATTGCTGAATTGAGCCCGTTTATACGATCGAATTCGTGATGAAAGTTGACATTGAAAGTGCGTGCGCCTTTCGTGCCTGCGTATAAATCAGCAACCAAGCCCATCGCGAGTCATTGATCTATGGTGTTCTAAATTTCCAAGTGTGCTACAGCATGCGCACGCGCAGAAGCAAGAAACTGTAACTAATTGCTAACAGTGGAAGTTGACCTATTCAGATCGAGTTCATTCATATTACAGAAACGCTTTCGCAGTTCTTCAACTTTATTCTGTTGTTTGCCTTGTGTTCTCATTAAATAAATAAACACCGAAAAGATTCTACCATAGCCTAGTAGTCTCTCTTCTACTAGCATTCTCTTTCAAAAGAGATGAAATACCTACAAACAGAAAGATTTTTACGTCTTAGAGGGAAATGCGTATAGTAGCCTATGCATAAATACGAACGTAAATATATGAACGTGTTTTAACGAAAATTATTTCAACAGTGAAACAGTCGTAATTATTAGATGAGGAAATTATTTTCGAAAATATTTGTTCGTTAGCAAGAAAACGAGACATGAAAATTGAATTTTCGAAATTATACAGCAAATAAATGTATAAGTTTTGAAATGTTTGCACGACACTTTTCTTATTTTTTTAGATTCTCATAAGTGTACAGTACTGACGAGAACATTATGTATATATTACCATTTTGTCATTAATAAACTCGGTTATCATTTCCTGGTCGACCTTAAAAAGTGTCCTCATAAGCTCACTTCATCATTTAGATACGAATCTAAGAGCAGACATCTCTACAGTTTTGGTTATAAATTCCAAACAAAAACGACTACTCGAGACAGGCGAGCGCAGTACGGGAATAACACGCCAGGGGCGCTGCAGTATACCCACTCGTTTAGTCAACTGACTTTGAGACAAGGAAGTGGATCGTGTTAAAGAGGCTTAATCCGTGATTAAATTTAAGCTAAATTTAGCAAGTGCTGAAACTCGTTGAACGACCAGACGAAGATGGACTTAGAATTTTGTCTTAATTATCGTTTCTTTACACGTTATTTTGCAGCAGACTTTAAAATAAGTACTATAAAATAATAGTAAAAACGTAGTCTGCTTAATTTTTGGTTAAGAAATTTTGAAGACCTAATTCACCATCCGTGTGGACTACGACATGTGATCAACTATGGTAGAATGAACCAGAATGAAAAATGCTCCCATCGCATCAGAACAAAAGGGGAATATGTTCTGGCGAGATACAGAGAGAAGAACTACTTTCTCGACATCACTGTCACTTCAGAAACATTTGCAGACAGAAATCTTGACACTTGCGCGCTTTCTCACGAGTTAAAACAAATTCCCCAATGCAGTGATCTCGCTAGGAACGTGCATCTGTAGCAGCAAGTATCTCTGAGTAGAGGCGTATGCAGCCTAAACTTCAATAGTACAACCACTGGCAAATAGGTTCGGCGAATAGTCGGGTAACGTTAACGTAGGTGAACTATGAACTACAGGTACCTCGCTGTTCTTCGAAATAATCGCTTCCCATAACTATCTCTCTGAGCTCTGCGATACATGTCCTGGAAACTTTTCACGAAGTCTACCTTTGGGATGGTGTTTTATTGGATGTCAGGAATACCATCAAATCTCTTTCCTTTCAAAGATAGTTTGATTCGAAGGAATAGGAACCTGTCTAGAGGATTGCGAGCCAGTGAGTGTGGAGTTTGTCAAACAGTTCCTGGCAAAAAAGGGAAGGTGCAACTTGAATATCCACCATACTCGCCGAATCTCAACCCTCCAGACTTCCTCCTATTCCCTCGACTCAAATTCGCTTTGAAAGGAAAGAGATTTGACGATATTCCTGACATGCAACGAAACGTGACAAGGCTTTTGAACATCATCCCAAAGAAAGACTTCGTGCAAAGCTTCCAGGACATGTATCGCAGAGTTCAGCGATGTATAGTTATGGGAGGTGTTTAGAAGGACAGTAAAATAATTGTAGTTTGTAGTTCATGTATGGTAATGTTACAGAAGTATTGACCAAACTTTGTCAGAGGTTGTATGTAGCACATTGAAAAGCACCAAGTGGACGAAAAAATGCCATTTGCATTCTTATACTACACGACAGTATGAACAGTGTTATTTTACTGTGCGCGAATTTGACAATATATTTTCACGTAAATGTTTATGAAGCTGCCGGTTAGTTCGAGAAACTACTTATCCTATTTTACATGTTTGGTCATGGCTAAGACGTTATTGAATTAAGCAACCAATGCCTCAATTACCACCTCTTGAGGCCCTCACACACGAGCCGATAAAACCATCTGACTGCTTGTAAGTACAGTCGATCGGATTGTTTTATCGATTCGTATGTGGTAGCTCGAAATGGAGTCATTGAGGCACCGGTTGGTGAATTGAATATATTCTTAATATTACGGTTGTTCGCGCTATCTTACAAGTTTTCTAGATTTTTATAACCTTAAATATTTCTCTATCTCCATTTCAGAGTTACGATTACATTTGGTCTGTACACCGCCATGATTTCACGATGGATCTTTGTGCTTCTTTTGTGCATAAGAATCGTACCGTCCCCCGCACTTAAACTTTGGACTACGTCTTCAGTACCTGCACCATCTGTCGTAAATTATGAAACACCTGTTACCAGTTCCGCAGCTGAAGTACTTGTGGGAAACCCGGAACAGACATTCTTTTTTTGGCAAGGAGTCACTCCCGTTGCGTAATGGTTTTAGCCAGAGTCGACACGTGTAGCATACCTTTTAGCTCCTGAAGCTCCTTCTAGGTTTACATATATGATGTACGTATTTAGCTTATTGAAAAAATTGGTACATGTCGGTTATTTAATTAATGTATATTTATTTTAAGTCTACAAGAAAGTTTGATATTATATACATATTGGATTTTATCGCTGATAATCATTATTATCAGAGATAATATTGGGATGCAGTACATCCAGCGAGCTCAAAGATGATCTTGAGGTGGTAGTCCTACTATGTTTTACGAAGCCGTGACGCTCGATGCCATATTGGTGAACATATATCTGTCTCTATCCAGTTATCGGTATTTTGCGCTTTAAAATTCTGACATTTCTAATCGTTTGTCAAAGTTGTTTTCGCAGAAACTAACAAAGATCGCTACCTGTTCTAAAATTTTTTATACAATTTACAAACTATTTGCAACCAATCAACAGAAAAAGGCATCAATTGTATGTATCTAGTGTTTGCAAAACATTGCATTTTATGAATAAATTGAACTGCTGCAGGCATAAAATGAAGGTTTTATAACGACCGATTTGAAGCGCCTGACACAATCATTATGTATCATACTGTGTGCACATCCAGTCAGTGAACTCAAACCGAAAATCAGTATAAACACGAGGAAAATATAAAACTGAAGTACCGTCTTCAGCAATGGATTTATTCAGTAAATGGAATGTGGTAGAAACGCTAGTTACAAAAAGAAATATAACTCATCTATGGAACTGAAATCCACTTCAATTCCTTGGAGTTATCCACAGTCATAAACTACACTATACTTTAACATTACATACTTATAAAAGTAATCAATCGTTAGCCCTTATTTTCTCTTAAGCATATGTGTAAGCTTAAGTAAATATGTTACATACATAATGACATGTTATCACACTGTCATAGGCTGAGTATTTAATGCCGTTTTTTTTCACAAATAAAATTAAACCTCTACACGTGTTCATGTCGGTTTATCAACTTGGATTATTGTACGTATTCTCTTTTATCCTATGAAATTACCTTCTACGGATGAGCAGATCAAGTTTTTACCTGAAGTGAACTTTAACAACATTGTGTAACGTAAATAACAGTACACCTCGTATAGGACTTACTAGGTAGTTTCGAATTATCACATCGACTTCCCGTTTCACTTTTTACTTGATGATATTTGCTGTTTACAATAATATCCGTTAGAAGCACTATTTCCGTAAAACACAATCGCCTTCTTCTGCAGCGACATTTTCCAAATAGCTAGGGGGTCAGCACATTATATACCTTACCATTTGTGGAAGTGTTAGTAACATCCTCCCCAGGGGAAGCTAACTGTGTTCCCCATATGTCTCCATCTATCTAGTGAGATCTCACGTGTAAGTCTGAGAAAGTTTCAGAAGAGTTACTGTAACATGTATCTGTGGGATTAAGCGGGTGCTAACGCCTTATTTACTTTACCAAGTTGGACGTGGAAAATATTTCCCCGTTCGTCAAGGGCGCAAAGTTCTCGTCAACAATCTCCCTTGTTCCATCGAGCAAGAATTCTGAAATCTCTTAAAACGGAAACGTATTTCATTCGCCACTCTTGTAAGTGATCTGATTATCAAGATTTTTGTCAAGTGCAAGTAACAATATCTCTGTAGAGCTCCGTTACAAGTGATTATAAACATGCTGTTGTTGTTACAGATGCAGGCGATTTTTTGTTGTTGTTGACAAAATGCTACAGAACTTAGGTAAATATCAGGCTACCAGCAGGGGTACAAGAGGTACTCAATATAACAAAGGAAGCTGGTGACTCGTCAGTTCGACGAATAGAATTATTCTGTTCCTGTATTTATATAAATGTTATCCACAAACGTTTCAGTTAAACTACAGAGTGCAGCTTTTGTTATTGAATGTTATACTGAGTTAGGAATTGTTTTTACAAATGGAAGCTCCAGTTGTTACGTTATCAGTATGCAGAAATATAAAAGTTTATTTCATTATTTTTTTAAGGAAAGTTATGTTTTGATTGTCTTTTACATCGCTGGTATTTATCGTTAACTCTCGGGCTAAAGTATTTATAATTCATCGGGAATTCTTTTTGTAGATCCGAGAGTATTTGCAAGATTACAGCAAAATCCTGCTGCCCGTTAGTACGACAGAAGTGACAGAGTTGTGAAACTTTGGCGAAAGCGTACAACACTTATCAGTTGAGATATGGTAGGAGAGAATCCTCGAAACTACGTCACGTTTTAATTGGTGGAATTTTAACTCAAACGTTCTGAATACGAGTGCAACATTTCAGGCTTTCACTACTCCATTTGTCGTGAATACGACCTGTCTTCTGAAGCAACTGTTTTGAAATAAAGTTCTGTAAATGGACTACCAGTTTCTACATTGCCTAAAGCAACTACTTTTATTCTTCTTCTTCTTCTTCTTGGGCCTTGTAGATCAAAACCGTTTTCTACAATCGTCTGTGTTCCTGGCTTCATTCTCGTTTCCTCAGGCTCATTGTCATCGAGTCTTTTTCGAGTTCATCCTTCCATTAGGTGCATGGTACTCCTCGCCTTCTGCTGCCGTCTTCGGTTCCGTAAAATGATATTTAGGTAAACGTTCCTCTTCCATTCTGATTTGATGTCCAACCTACACCAATATTCTTGTCTTCCTTCCTTGACTAATATCAGCGTTTAGATATAGACCTGTATTTTCTGTTTTTCTTTTTCTTTTTTATGTATCCTCCTCTGTTTGTGGATCTCTTTTAAAAGTAAGTTCTTCAACTGTCAGTGAACTACCATCATTGAGTGCCTTGCACACAACATCGTACACTGTTTTCTCATAATTAATTTATTACCCTGCTTTCCTTGCAATTTTTCTGTAAGACCATGTCATGGGTTACAATTGTTCTTCGCTGTCACTTATTACGACAAACCCGTTCTCAGATGCAAGACGATGTATTATATTGCTACTCAACCCTATTCCAATCGGTATTACTATAAAAGACAGAAGAAGTTATTCAGTAACACTGGAATTAAATCTCTTTCGTCTTGGTAATCACTGCGCAAAACTGGGAGAAACTGGAGAAGTTGGTTTGAAAACAACAGTCGATTACTAGTAAGGAGCTATTTGCAGCTATAAGTTACTTTTCTAAAAAGTCTCAGAAGGAAAGTACATGGGCTCGAACAAACATATATGTATGAACGTTTGCTTACAGGATATCTACGTACACCACAATGTGCTGGTGAGTGTCGATTTCCTGCAAAACTCTGCAATCATGCACTGTAGATGTAATTGTAGACGCTATACGTAATGCAGATATCTTAACTATAACTTATGTAATAATATTTGTACATGTTCTCTAGCGTATTGTCATCAAAAGCCGTGATGATAGTTGGAACTTTAACCTTCTTCTCGGAAGACTGTTGGTATTCACTGCCACTGCTTCCATCGCCTCTTCCCGCACTTACCGTGCTCTACCGCTTGCAATGAGTTCTTCGTCATTATCATCCCTATTATCATCATTATGTGTCAGTGTTACAACAATATATTTCTGTACCATAACAGATACGAGAAAGCATGCAAATGATTAATCTTCTACACTAATACCATCTTCACGAAAAAGGATTCTTCGAAACTTCATCTCAACCAATCGCAATACATTATCAGGATTGATTAGCAATCGCCGCCCCATCTGACGTTTCACCACACAAATAACATCACAAAATGCGACTTCGGAGGCACACTGCACCGTCCCTACTGGCGAATGACAGGTCAAAGTGCAATGTGGCAAGGCACACGCAGAGGCCTCTAATAGACGACTGCAGAGTTTTGCAGATGCAGGAGTATCACTAATACAATAAGGAATATTTACATTATCTCTCATACGATTTTGGTGTATATGTGTTTGTTCGAGCCCAAGTACTTTCCTTGTCAGTCACCTTTATGTAACGTACAATAGGGTACAACGGGGCTATAAGAATAATATCAAATTTTTCCGGAAAATTCGTAACTTAATTTTTAATTTAAGCATTTACTATGTCTTCTATGGGTCTATTTATCCTATTGATGAAAGATAGTAGTACATGATTTTGAAACATTCATGTTATGCTGTTATTCGATTTACCCTCCCGATTGCACAGAAGGGCATTCCAGTAGGGCTATTAAGATAGTGGCCGGGGCTATTGAAATAAGGTAAATTATGGGCAAATACACAACTAAATTACATGGAAGGTTAAGTGAAAATACGATAATTTCTATTTAATATTAATTATCTCTAATAATACAATAATATTTACAACAGAAGGTTTCTTTTTCAGAATGAAACACAACATTCATTTCCAGCTACGTCTTTCCAGGGTGTTTTACGTTGTTCCAGACTGCTGCTTTGAAGGCCGCAATACGCACCTCTCTCTGTGTCAGTGTAAATCCTCTTTTTTCCAAATATATTATTTTGTTGGCAAGAGAGGCTTCTAAATATTGAGAAAGTATATGTGAATATCTAGCCGGGTTATCCCGTGCATATTTTTTGGGTAAAAGATTACTGTTACACAAAACTTTATTTATTTTATTTTTGATAACGTCGGTAAGAACTCGTGTATGGCGCTCCATAAGTTATACTGGCTTTCATCGCTGTTTCAGCTGCCTCCTTCTTCGACTCCTCGTCCCATTCCATTCTGCCTCCTTTCCATTTATAGGCCCCCACCATCTGAAAAAATGAAGGAATAATTTATTACAATAGTCTTACAAAACGGAAAATCTTTTGTAAATGCACATCACCCCATATGCAATCAGTTTTCCACCACTATTCATAAAGCCCCGTTCTTTGTTATTCAAATAGCCCCAAAGTACATTTAAACGATTTTGTGAAATAGTTCCCAAATGCATTAACAAATGGAAGCACAAGTCACTAGTATAGCGTAGGGAGAACCCACTATTATGCCTCGACTTATTTCATGGCATTCATATGTTACAAATTGCAAGAAATCTTTAGCGAATGCCATGTTAGTGTTAGAAACTGCGCGATGACCAGTTGTGAGCCACTTACCTTCTACACTGTAAATAAATCCTGCTAAATTTCTGTAGTCAGGAAAGGAAATAGACGTGTTCACTAGATAGACAAAACCTCTGTCAGCAAGAAACACTCAGATGATGGCGTCTCCAATAGCGGCGCATTTGCAAAAGCTTGAAATTATTCATAAAGCCCCTCTGTTCAATTAGCCCCACTCTATCCCATATATTGCTAACACTTTCGATCACTTGATCTCTCTCTCTCTCTCTCTCTCTCTCTCTCTCTCTCTCTCTCTCTCTCTCTCTGGTAACATTTTAGGCAGTAGCCACGTGCGCTTCAAGGTATCAGCCTCATAAACGCGACTGTAAACAACACAGTAATGAGATACCAACCGCTGTAGTTCCAAAGACAGTGTACCTAAAATTATTGAATACTCACTTCCCAATTTAAGTTGTTCGTAATTGTCATTCCTAGGTACTTTGTTGAATTTACGACCTGTAGATTTCAATTATTTATTGTGTAAATGAAGTGTAACGGATTGTGTATCATTGAGTCACTGATAAAAATGTGAGTGATGCCGTGGTGTGATGGTGACACTAGTGTTACAGTGTTACATAAATTGAGGATGGTTATAATGAACGTGAAGTTATGAGTGTAACAGCGATCTCTGGAGAACCACAGGCAGTAATTGAAAGTCATCAAGTCAACGAAGTGAGAATGAGATAAGAAAGTATGGAACGAGATGGAATGTAATGATTAGGATCGGAAGGTAGGTTTAATATCGGGATATATTTCATTGATTGGGAGTTGGAATAGTTGAAAATACACAGGGAGAGAATAGTTAAAGCTTAAAAGTTCATGGAACCTGGATTGGTGGACAGCTCCGCCAGTGTTTCACTCTTTTATAGGTTGTGAAATTTAAATTTTTGCAAACCTAAGGGACTTAACTACTGAAATCGGTAACTAGACTTACAAACAAAGTTAAACAATCATATTCAGAGAATATTTGACAACTGCGAATGGACAAAGCTCAAAATGTGTACCCAGCCGGGATTCGAAACCGGGTCTCCCGCTTTCTAGGCAGTTGCGTTGACCCCTACACCACTGAGGACACAGTAATCACCGCACCTGCAAGGACTACCTAAGCACGCATCCCGTCAGATACAAAGTCCCAGCTTCGCCCTGCCCACAGTACTCAAACTCGTAGTTGTGAAACTGATTCCCCTAAGATTATAAGGGCCTCAAACTTGCCCACCCCTCCTTACTAACGAAAGGATCATTGCCCGTCACCGGCATATATATATATATATATATGGCGTCTGTTCGTTAGTAGGTAGGGGTGGGCATGTCTATGGCCCTTACTGTCACGGGAATTAATTTCAAAACTACGAGTTTGAGTACTGTGGGCAGGGTGAAGCTGGGAATTTGTATCTGACGGGAGTCATGCTTAGGCAGTCCTTGCAGGTGCAGTGATCACTGTGTCCCCAGTGGTGTAATGGTCAGCGCAACTGTCTAGAAATCGCGAGGCCCGGGTTCGAAACCCGGCTGCGTACACATTTCCCATTCGCAGTTGATGTCATATATTCTGTGAGTATGAAAGAATAACAACTGCAGGATCATGAAGTGACGTCTGTTCTTTCGGAACAGACGCCACAGGTATATATACATAAACAAACAGTGTGGTCGTAAATACCCGTTACAAACTTCTATCATTTGTAGAGGGTAATGAGAACAAACCCTTTGAATAGGAACCCATGTTCGGAAACGATACGCAGTTTCAATTCAGATGTGTAGCTCGTTAACGTCTGCTGGTACGAGTTCTTGCCGCTGCACAAGACAGTGAAGAAGCACCAGGTGGGCTGCAGAGAGTATACCAGAACATGCTTCTGAGGTACAATATGTGTAACGACGTTGGTGGTTGCCACATCGAACCGCTGTTGTAATACATTAGTACGTTGCGGCTCGTACCGTAGATGCTGGGTTCTTGTTGTTGTCTACTAATGTGAACCTTAAGGTGCAAATTGTAATGAAAATGCGTAACTAATAGCGAAACGATTCAGTATTCTTTTCAAATTGATTGCAACAACTGTACTGAGTCACGCCTAATTACATTCCTCAAGTAGGAGTGGATAAGATAATCATCTGAATTGAATCCGTCGTAGAACTGAAACGATACGTTTTCGGATATGGGTTCCTATTCAAAATGTTATGTACTCACTACCCTCCACAAGTCCTAGAAGTTTGTAACGGGAATTTCCGACCACCCTGTATACATGCCCTAGAGAGGACTCGAATGTCAGACGGGGAGCAGCTGGAGCAGCTGCGTAATCCGTATCATGGCGCCTTAGACCACGCGACATAACAGGTTGTGTATGCCAAACAGCCGTCATCGGCGTCTGTGCTTATCGCTATCCCGAGTTTGCAAATCTATCGGACCAAACTGCGTGGTCATCAGTCCGTAGCTTACAAACTACTTAAACCTAGGTAAACTAACCTACGGACAAACACACACACACATGCCCCAGGGAGGACTCGAACCTCCACGGCGAGCAACCGCGCGCTCCGCAGCGAGGCGCTTTAGACCGCTGGGCTACTTCACCGCGGCGCTATCCCGAGTGTCACCTCAGTGCACGATTAAGTCAGCAAGTTCGGAAACAGCAGCTGAGCAAGTACCTTCCTCCGCAATAATTAATTACTTCTTGGGCCGAAATGTGGGAGGAAGAAAGGGGTTACGCCTATGTCACTTCAGTGCAGTCAGCGTCATCTGTGGCGAAGGTAGAAGCGGTGGCTGCGTTGCTGTGGCGCCATTGTCCGAGTGCAGGAGTCTCCCTTTGTCTGAGACAAACGCCGCCTCTGAGCCGCAGCTAAACGGAGGGGCGAGCAAACCGCCCGCACCGAGCCACAGGCCCCTCCACTTGGCCAGTGTCGCCATTTAAGGGTACGTATACGTGCTTCCTAACTAACAACGGAATCGTCCCAAGGCATGCACTCCCATACAGTCGATGTACACTGCTCAACACAATTGGGGTTTTAGGAGAGATAGCCGCGGCAGTATAACCGTGAGTACACACAAAGAAAGTGCTTAGGCTCGAACAAACACATGTATATCAAAATCGTACGAGAGATAATGTAAAGATCCCTTATTGCACTAGTGACACTCCCGCATCCGCAAAATTCTGCAGTCGTCCGTTAGAGGCCTCTGCGTGTGCCTTGCCACATTGCACTTTGACCTGTCGGTTCGCCAGTAGGGACGGTGCAGTGTGCCTCCGAAGTTGAGTTTTGTGACATTTGTGTGGTGAAGCGTCAGATGGAGCGGCGATTGATAATCAGTCCTGCTAAAGTATTGCGATTGGTTGAGATGAAGTTACGAAGAACCATTCTTCCTGAAGATGGTATTAGTGTAGAAGATGAATCATTCGCATGCTTTCTCGTATCTGTTATGGTACAGAAATATGAGCATAAGTTGTATACTGTTGTAACACTAACACATAATGATAATAGGAATGATAATGACGAAGAACTCATTGCTGTTCAAAAAAATGTTCAAATTTTTGTTAAGCTTATGGGACTTAACTACGGGGTCATCAGTCCCTAAACTTACAAACTACTTATGAACTACTTACGAACTAGGACGACACAAATATCCATGCCCGAGGGGGGATTCGAACCCCCGACCGTAGTGGCCGTGCTGACCGTGACTGGAGCGCCTCAGTCACCTCGGCCACCGCGGCCGGCGAACTCATTGCTAGCGGCAGTGCTACGGTAAGTGCGGGAAGAGGCGATGGAAGCAGTGGCAGTGAATACCAACAGTCTTCCGAGAAGATGGTTGAAGTTGAAACTATTATCACGGCTTTTGATGACAATAAGCTAGAGAACATGTACGACGTTTATTACGCCGTGCAGCGGTGCGTGCGGCCATTCGTCGTCGGGGGTTCGAGTCCTCCCTAGGGCATTGGTGTATGAGTTGTCGTTAGGTTTAAATTAGTTTAAGTAGTTTGCAAGCTAGGGACTAACAACCAAGCAGTTAGTCCCATAGATTTACAAACATTTGAACATTTTGATCAGGAGAGATATCATGCACAGTACACATATGGTAACGGATCTTATTCAGACAAACTACTTATCTACTACATTATACTAAGGACGGCACAAATATCCATGCCCGAGGGGGGATTCGAACCCCCGACCGTAGTGGCCGTGCAGACCGTGACTGGAGCGCCTCAGTCCCCTCGGCCACCGCGGCCGGCTGATCACCTCAGATGGCCAGTACAATTGCACACCTGCGTGGCATGGATAGTATCAGGTTATCGATCATGTCTTGAGGCAGTTTTCCCGTAGGAGGTTCGAGTCCTCCCTGGGGCATGACAGTGTGTGTAGTTGCTGGCAGAACTTCCGGGTTATAAGACCGTGGTCCATAAAACATTTCAGTTTCTCCTAAAATTTCGTCCAGAGCTGCGCCGGACATCAGTCGGCAAGACTCAAGGCAAGTAATAAGACCTCTGAAGATGTCCGGCGCAGCTCTGGACGAAATGTTAGGAGAAACTGAAAAGTTTTATGGACCACGGCCTTAAAACCCTGAAGTTCTACCAGGAATTTGTAAGCTACGGATTGATGACCACGCAGTTTGGTCAGATAGATTTACAAACATTTGAACATTTTTGAGCGTATTTCCCCATTCTTCCATGATTGCAATATACAACTCGTTGTGAAAGGTGCTGGTCTGGCTGCAACGTGTCTGACAAGTGCATTCCAGACAGGCTCAATCGGTTTTAAGTCCGGTGAAGAACCTGGCCACTCCATTAGTTCAATTCCCTCAGCTTCAAGCACGTTGTCCACCAGTGCAGCTCTGTGGGGACGAGCGTTATCGTCCACCAGAAGGAAAACATCTGCTATGGCACCTGGTCACAACAAAACTATCTCGTCTGTATACCTCTGAGCATTATAAGCGCCATTCTGAACGACATGTAGGTCCTTACTGCCATCAATACTGACTCCTGTCCACACTATTCGTCCACCATCATTATATAGTGGCGTTTCCTGCACATAAGGAGGATTGTTTCGAGTTCCTCGTTTTCCCAGATGAGGGAACGACGACTGTCCGGCTGAACACAAAATCTTGACTCATCTGTGAACAGAACCCGACGCCATTCGTTACGACACCAATCCTGAATTTCCTACGGGCTGGGATTCCTTTCTGCGAGATAAACGGTGTCGAGGTTTCAATGGGACACAGACCTTCGTGCGTAGGGACCACATCCCCGAAGGCGATTTTGGACTGTTTGTGTTAATACTGCGCCTCCTATTTTTGTCTGGAGGATGCGTTGCAGCTGAGTTACAGTCAGCCTCCTGCGTCGACGGGCTGTTAACTGGAGATAGCGGTTACCTCTTGCTGATGTTACCGGTGGATAACTTTGGACTTGCCATTTTTAACGGTTTTTGTTGTCTGACATCGCGTCCAGATCCGGGAAATTACAAACGCTTCAATAGCTGCAGCCACCTCCCTGTGAGTCTGCCCGTTTCCAAATTTCCTATGGCTCTGCATGCCATAGCTTCGGGTGAGTCACGTTGTTGTTGCATTGCATTACCTGCCCACTACACCATCTGTGCCCAACCGCTTGTGTAATTCGTTTGGTGGAGTAGACACAAGTCAACACGAACCCCTCTCTGCAGCAACTTTCTTTTATTCCCACAGTCTCAGTTGCCGTAATGTTGTTCTCTCCACCCCGTAGAAACGACAGGAAGACGTCGAACGATTTTTGCTCATTCTGCCGATGACAATACTTCAGAATCTATATATTTCAACTGGTTTCTCTTGTGCACTTTGATTTATCAGCATTGAATTTTGTATACTGTACAGAAAAATAAAACAGATATATTGTTTTATAGGTGTCCACGTGGCCGTTTAGATAGTGAAATACCACCATCAAAATACTGAGTTTAATATTTCAGAATGAACACTTTGAAAACTGCCAAGGGTTACGCCTTCACCACTCCTGCCCCACTCGCGTTCGACCCCCGACCCAAATACGAGGTGTAAGAATGCAAATAAATGTAGAGGTGACTCATAACTGTGTGTCGAGCAACGTTGTTTAAAGGTGCTTTGACCTTAGAGACTTTTAAAGAAAGCTGCCAAAAGTTGTGTGGTTTCAGTTTAGGTAGTGCCTCTATGTATGCGTAGCGCTGGGATGCCTATATTCCTCGAGATCAGTGGTAAAGGCGAATGACGCTACACTCTTCGGACAGCGGTCTGGTGGCAATGATAGGGAACATAATGGGAAATTAAAATTACCTGAAACTGCAGGATTGCGAGAGCGATTTGAGCTAAAAATTCCCAAGAGGAAGTCCAGCAAAGACCACATTTTATTTAAAAGTCCTTTACTTATTACCAGTTTTGGTCACTAAGTCATCGTCTTCAGATTAGTGTACAAAATTTTCAAAGGAACTTCACTTGTAGAAAATCACTTTTACATTGTTATAATACATAAATTAAAATCGTTTGCATGCTTACATTGCACCAAGCCATTAAAAAGCCTAATTGCTGCATATAAAGCTCTCATGTTAACTGAGTCACTGCATGAGTCTGTTATCGCATGTTATGCAATGACCACGAGAGCCTTATATGCAGCAACTAGGTTTTTAATGACATCGTGCACTGTTTAAATGCAAACATTTTTAATTTATGCATTTTACAACGATTTACAAGTGATTGACTACAAATGTAGCTGCTTTGAAATTTTGTACATTGTTCTGAAGACGATGGATTCATTATTAAAAGCGGTAATCAGTTAAATAAAGGATCTCTAAATTAATTGCGATCTTGGCTGTGACTTCCTCCTGGGAGGATTTTATCAAAACAGTAGCAACTCTTTAAGGCCTGGCGTCGTTCACTTGTGGTCCATGTACGGCAAAACAAAAAAACATTACGTTGCACCGTTTGTTGATTGGGATCCTACGAGTACGATGGATGTCCAAGTTGCTCGATAACGCTCGCCCACAAACATCCAAATCGTCAAACTGTTGCTGGCAAAAATCGAATGGTGCAAAGTCACCACTCACGCAGGATCTCAATATTACAGACCTTGTTCCCTCGATTCAAACTCCATTTGAAGGAAAGAGATTTGACTATAGTCCTGACATCCACAGAATCGTGACGAGCTTTTTGAACACCATTCCAAACGAAGACTTCGTGCAAAGTTTTCAGGACATGTATCGCAAAGCTCAGCGGGGCATAGTTATGGAGACGCCGATTTTCTTCCCCGTCCTTACCCAAACAAACAATTAGAGGTGAACTCCAATGACCATGCTGTCGATGGCACGTTAAATCCCGCTATTTACTCCTTCCTTCGATATACTAATCGTATATCGATATGGCCATGACGATATACGATTAGTATAAATCTTTACCCCAGGCTTAGATTCGTATAATGACTACTTCGAATCGCGTCAACAAATGAACAAACTCACCATCTGTAACCTTTATATTCCTATAGCGTCCGTAACAGCAGAGTCTAGTAACTAAAACTCAAAAATGGGCGCTTACCTCATCAGGGTATGTCATGTCTGGAATTTGAAACTGGTGTCACCAACGACGGTGAAGCACTAATTTATTATTATTATTATTATTATTATTATTATTATTGTCAATGAATCACAGGCAGTTTGCATTGTCGAACCTCACATGAATTGCTCTCTGAATTCCTTCTTCCTTCTGAAAGATTCATTAACAACAGCAGTTCGTGGTTCTCAGAGTTCAACTTGCCAAGACTACGTGTAGGTTTGACCTTAATGGCTTGGAAAGGCCTGTATTCTTTATGCAGCTTTCTGCTCTTCGTCGCTGCAGCCTTACTGCAGTCTTAACTGATCACATTCGGCTCGCATCTGCAGCCCATGTTATTCTGCTGGCTCGGCTGGCGTTCGATTAATTGTAATGGCTCTACACAACAACGCAGAAGCTTGTTTACAGAGAAAGCGCCGACAGTCGGCCAGTGTTTACAGACTTGCTGATCCGGCGACTACTTTCACAGCTACCGAAGAATATCATGCCTGATGGAGAGGAGTTTGTTTGCATTACTGTGTATGTTTTAACGATAAAAAAATGAGACAGCCAGAGAGAGCTGCTTTGTTTATTGCGCAACCCTGAAAAGTGTTACGATATTTCCACTGTGTGTATTGATGGTGTGTTCTTTAGCCCGGAGACTGTTTTGATGCAGCTCTCGACGCTACTCTGTCCCGCGCAAGCGTCTTCATCGCCAAATAATAACGGCAACGTATTTATTAGACATAAAGAAATAGAGGAAATGATCCAGTTAGATCAAAGATAATGGTAGAAAACAATATTGCAGAACAAGTATTGTTAAATATCTCGGTTGTGACAAATTCATTTAATGTGAAAGGCAATTAGCAGAAAGTTAGCAAGTTTTAAGCCACAAGTTGGACAGTCCAAAGAACTTTTTAAAAATAAAATTCGGAGAGAGACAAAAAATGAAATTTTATAAAGTAATAGATTTGCCTAATTACTTTATGGCAGTGAAACCTGGGTGCCGACTCAGAACTGAGAAAAATACAATCGGCAGAAATGAAGTTTTTAAGGAGTTTTAATGGCTGTACAAGAATGGGTAGGGTACGGAATGAAGATTTTAGGGTGGAGTAAATTATAGCGTCATTAAATAATAAACAGTCCTGGACCGATCATTTTCAAAGAATGCAAAACACCAGACTTCGCAAAGCAGCATTGGATTACATGTCGCGGGGAAGAAGAGATCGCAGGCGACCCAGGAAACGCTAGAGCCAGCAGTGAAGCCGAAACGTGTTCACATGTGAAGCAAACTTCTAGCTGAATGGAGTGGTGAATAAGCAAATGGTGGTTCTGGGTGTCTGAAAATTCCAATTTATGCGAAGCAAAATCACTGTTTGTTTCCAATATTTCTGTGTGAGCTGCGGCGTGCAGCAGAGGGATTACTGCCGTTTTTCTCCATGGGAGAAATGATTACTAATGAACAATACATTGAAATTTGTGAACAATTCGCCGTCACACAGGTATCGAGCAACCACCGAGTGGTTCATCCAAGACGGTGCCAAACCACATTGCATCGAACAGGTATTTCGCATCCTCGATGAATACTTCGGTAATAGGGTCATTACGCTCGATTATTGAAAATTTACTGGCGCAGAAACTGATTGGTCTCCTTATTGACCCGATAGTACTCCGTGTAACTACTTTTTGTGGAGCACACTGAAAGACACTCTACCGGAATCATCCCACAAACGCTGGACGAGCGTGAGTCGTCGATTTGCGACGCATCCGACTCCATTTCCGTTGAGACGCTACACGATATGATGACAAATTTTACTTTTCGTTTACGCCACCTCGGTACGGCGGGTGGTGGGCGTTTCTAAAAGATTATTGTGTGATTGCAAAGACTACGTGCAACATACGAGTTATGTGCGCTGATACTACACGAGCTGCCCTGTGTACTGCGCCATCTGTTATAAGCATTTAGAACTATTTCTATTATTTATAGACTTACGTATAATATTTTTACAGCTTTCACAGTAAAAATGCTTTGTGGTGCACTCGTCTATCGATCTCGGTTTTCGAGATATTCAGTTTTGAAATCGCTGGACACCTAGTGTTCGGTGACCAGTGGATGGGTATTGGTGTGTGATTTATTGTTTTCTGTTTCCTCTGTCAATCTGCATAAATTTTGTGTTCTGTCTACTCGCTACACATAAATACCACCCCTCTTCGTCCAGCTTCCATCACTCCGCCATCTTCTTTTCCCTCAATATCGAGAAAGACTACTACCGTGTATGGCACTCTGGTCTCCTTTCTTAAGCTCCAGGCCTACGCCATTCCTATTAATTATGTCCGCCTCATTGTTTTCCTCCACACCCATCGCCCCTCCTGTTAATTCCACGTGCCGCACACCTCCGCAATTAAAAATCACTGAGCTAGGTCAAAGAACCAAACAATGTCACAAAACACTATCTGGTTAATTTTGTTTCTAATTTCTTCCTGCATCCTTGTTCTTGCACAATACTGTCTTATGGTAGGTATTAGTTTGGGTGCTGCGATGATCTTGATGTTCACATATGCAGGAGTGATTTACGTCTTGATACATATATTGTTGAATTGATACTTTCAATTAATTTCACCATTTTCACTTTTAGGAGTACAAAAATAAAGATATTCCCCATTATATCGTAAGACGCGAGAGTCAACAATTTGGTGCTTCTTAATTACGAAATTCATAAAATTTGATGTATAATCGACAATGTCACATTTTTACAGATTACCTGAAGATGACAGATACGCCGGAATAGGTCCCATAGTAATAAAGAATAGTAATAATTATTACATAATGTCACCAAAAAAATACAATCGATGGGGGAAAAGTATAACCTCAAGAACGCGAGAAAATAACAGCAAAAATGGAAACAGACACAGAATTTGTCCGAAAGTAGCACGAAATTTGACTAATATAATACCGAAATTGACGAAAGTAACAAAGAAATTGACAAATAACATGAAATCTGGAAAAAATACACCAAAATAGAAAAAAAAAAAACGCCAGACATTGGCCAACAGTAACACCGATTCGGCAAAGACATATCACCGTGTTTGGTGAAAAATAAAACCGTAAAATTGTGCTAAAATTGAAAGAAGTCACAATAAACATGGAAAAATACTAGGCGGAAAATGATAAAAATACGAAAATTGGTACACAAATAGCAGCCAATTGTTTTGAACAAACCTCGTATTTCGATAGTTAGACACAAAGTCAGATAGAATTATTATCAAGACCTAATATCAAGTGACATTTTACGTACCTTTTATTGATTGACATGGATAAGGTGAGAGACTGTATACCAACGTAATCTGTTTGTGTAATTTACTTTTCTGTTGATGGTTCATAACCGAAACCGGTAAAGTTATGAATAAGCAGCTGATGGTTGGCAATATGCATCATTACAAAAACACTCTAACACGAAACTGAGGGTACAGATTTTTAATGTTAACCATACAAGAAGGCCAATGAAATGTACATAATTCGAAAGGTGGTTTGTCATAGATGTTACGAATACAAAATTTATGTGTGGACGTAGCCGTTAAAAGTGGTAAAAAGAAAGATAAATTTTAGGAAGATGCTCCAAATTCTTTTTCTTCTTGCAACTATATTATAACCTGTTGCAGGTGGTGTATTGAACAGGTAAAATTACTCAGTCAGTTAGAGCTTGGAGTTCCAGTCTTAAGGCCATGAGTTAGATTCCGCTTCCCCCATTTTTCAAATGTTCAAATGTTTGTTAAGCTTATGGGACTTAACTACGTGGTCATCAGTCCCTCAACTTACAAACTACTTATGAACTACTTACAAACTAGGACGGCACAAATATCCATGCCCGAGGGGGGATTCGAACCCCCGACCGTAGTGGCCGTGCTGACCGTGACTGGAGCGCCTCAGTCACCTCAGCCACCGCGGCCGGCCCCCCATTTTTAATTCTTCGTAATGTTCAATTCTTAACTTTTAAATATAGTTTTTAAATATAAACATTTCAGTATTTTCATAAGTCTCAAGGACAAACATTCGAAAAAGTTGGGATTCTATTATGAAAACCTGTTTTCACACATGGCCAGCTACATGTTGCAGCTAGTAAAGTTCGATCCTTTCATAGCGAATGATGAAAGGATTTTTACGAAAAATGTTGCTTTTACTGAAGTTTTGTAATGCTAAATTGTGAAGTAAAGCAATTGATTTCCTTATTTGTGTCTTTCATTGTCTCATGTTTCCTCTTTGCCCTTTCTTTCATCTGTTCTCATAGCATTCATATAAAATCCACAAATTTGCAGTGCTCGGTAAATTACAATTACATTAAAAAATTTTCATTCTCGTGAGTTTGGTCGAATTTCGATCACAGGCAGTACTAGTTAGTATTTTTTAAAAACACGAAAGACTGAAGGGTCTATCATGATTTAAAGATCATATTGCCGTAGTATGGTGGTCCAAGCTTCGTACGTTGCGACCTCGGGTATTGTAAACGGCAAAGTACTATCATGCGAGAGTAGCTGGGCCGTGTTGTCTGGAGCACGGTGAAATCTGCACGTTGTCGCTAGAGGTAGAGTGTACTGGGAGCAGGGGCGGAGGAGGGGGGTGGGTGGTCCCGCCGTCGCTTTGGCTGCAGACGCGGGCGGGTATTCGGGCCGGAATGTGACAAAGGGAAGAGCTACATCTAGCGCAAGCAGCACAGGCGGAGCTGCTGCGCCGTACCGCACGCTGTTCCGTCGCGCGCAAATTAAGCCCGCTAATGACAAAACGCTTACGCAAATACAGCTGCGCTCTCAAGTAATTAACTACAATGGCGCGCCATAACAAAGCGCCAGTGTGACTGGCGCCAACTTATCTGAATCAACAGCGGCGGCGCGGGCGCGTCGCGCATGAATTTGTTGCAGAACAAAAGCCCGCCAGCCGGGAAGCCGTGGCGAGGTGGCGTGTGTGGCGTTTGCATGGCGACACAGCTCTCAGTACTGTGCGTCTGAATGACGTCATGTCCGTACAGTGTGTGTCTGACATTTTGCATCAGACTGAAACAGGTAGTCTAATAATGGAAAGTCTAGGTTGGAATAAACAATTTACAACTCACCAGTGGCGGCTCTTACAAAATTTGACCATGAAAGGTTACTACATAGAAGCTGGAACCAATTGTTCGCGTGACGTCACTGTAGATCGTGAGAAGCGGTAGAAGGGCGATGCGTATTCTTGCGTGCTACTACGGCACTGTTGCGTTTAACATTAATTTAAGAAAACAGGTGTAGTATAAGCATAAACACAAAGGAACAGAATACTACTATTTCAGTGGCGGCTCATACAAAATTCGACCAGTGTGCTACAATATTAGAAAAATAAACAGGATACAAAATATACTACAATAAAAAGTCAACCTTTGTATGATTGCCTTTAATTAAATATCAATTAATATTGTACTGACAGTAAGACCTTCAGGGGAAACTATAACAGCGCTGCAAACTGCATATATTCACTGTAGGTAGTAGATATAACGTTTACAAAATATTAATTTTATTGTACTTAGACTTTGAAGTACCTCACGTCAAAACCGTTAGAAGAAGGATATATATTTTTTACTTGTGACTACTAATTTTATGTTTAACAGTCCCTCAACCTGGATGTACTCTTTTAGTATATAAAAAGGTCGTGAAATTATGTAAATTACGACAGGTTAGAAGATGGCGTCGAGTATGCCGAAACCGGTCACATAATAAATGGAAAATGCGATCTTGGCTGCATAATCATTATTAAAATATTAATTTTATTTACATAAATTAAAAATTTAGACTCAGAGGTATTTGAATACGAGCCTCACACAGGTAGGTTTGAGAGAGAATGCGCAAGACGCCTCAGCCAGCGCGCTGTTTGACTCTGTCTGCCGCAATATTCGTCATATACTATTCCTTCCGCAGCCGTTACACGCAGCGCGAAGAGAAATATTGATCTGGTGCTGCAGTCGGTCTCAGCACACACGAGTCGCCAGGCCTGATTTCACGTCTGCGCATGCGCACTAGCGAACAGACGACTGCGTCGCCTGTCTGCGCACGTACCACCGTGGCTGAATCCCACTTCAGCACACGGAGCTGGTTTGCAGCTATCGCGGAGAGAGCGCTCCAAAATGCGTTTTCATCCTTATTACTATCATTCTAATACGCATTGGAAAGGAACTGGCATAATTTTATTGTGATATCTGGCTGGTATTCCAAGAGAAAGGATGTAATTTTTAGCGATTTTTCGCTCGCATTCGAAGAGAAATGGCATAATTTTAGTAATATATTTACAGTGTGCTGCAGCACATTAGCACATTATCACCAGCCGCCACTGCAACTCACCGCAAAATCATGACGACGAGCCACGACAGGCACATAAAAAAGACACACACACACACACACACACACATACATACACACACAAAACACTTTCAGCTATCGGCCATGGCCTTCTTCAGAAAACAGAACATTGACGCAATCATACAGGCACACAACACAGTCACAACCGGAGCTGTCGGTTGTGTGACTTGTATTGTGTGTCTTCCACTGGGGGTTGGTCCTGGAGTCGTGTTCGTGGAGTGGTTAAGGCGACCGCTCGCGAAAAGCGAGAAACCCGGGTTCGAGTCCCGACCCGGCACAAATTTTCATATGTCACTATTTGGTGGAACATCCATATCTTGTACAGTGACGCTAAAAGAAATTCGATATTGCGAGAAAATATATATAATATTATAATCACTGTAATTCGTCAGCATACAGTTATGTAGTCTAGTATCCGCCTAAAGAATTGGCGCGAAAGCAAAATGGAACGTTGTGGGATACTGTTCGTCATCGATCCCGAGTCACTGTGTAAGGAATGAAAATATTTTGTTGGGGATATTGTTGGGTGAAAGGTGTATATATTATTGAAGAAAAATGCGAGTGGAGGTAAAAAAATAAAATAAAATAAAATAAAATTGTTTTACGTGTTTTTAACTGTGGTGGCTGTTGTTGTAATGTTTGAGCAACATAACAAACCTGACCTTAATTTCGTGGTTGGTTACGTTAAACTCGTGATTAATGCAAGTTGTGTAGTTAAATTTTGAAAATATTAAGCAAGACAATCAGTGTAATTAACAAATACTATGGCCCTATCTGACAAACATTTCAAAAGATCACTCACCTTTCCTTTTCTTACAAAATCTCCTACAGAGACTGTGCACACACAGATAGCAGAAATTAACTTAATCCGTCTGTGCAATGCGTACGACTGAATTAGTACGCTAATGGTAATGATAATTTTGAAAATTATGAATAGTAGGATTTTTAACATCAAGTGATTGGCAAATGGGTGCAGTCCAACCACTATAGTCAGTATGTAATAAAAATTAATTCACTCAAACAAATAGGAAATTTAAATAAGTCAGTCTTAATTGATGCTATGCATACGGCAATTGTACGAGCTTGGTTCTTTATATGATAGATGTGGCGGTGGCTATTATTGTTGAACTCAGTGTAAAACGAAATAGAAAAATTATTCATTAAGTCAACTGTATGTTATCTTTTACCATCAATTTTAGCAAAGTTGTCTCAATTGAATGATTTTTACAGTCTTTAACACTTGATTGTAAAGTTGTGTAGAAATATTATTCATGCATTATTGAGGATTGTCATACTAATTATGAGTTGTTCAAATAAGATAGCAACAGTACTGTCTAATGTTCTTGTATTTTAACAAAACTTAAACATGCATTCACAGTAAATTACAACTAATAGCATTTAACTTATCTTATTCATCAGTCCAACGACGTGGTACTCTGCAGTCATATAAATGATACACAAATTCATACATAAATCATTGTGATGGTGGCTCCTCCTTTGGCAGCTTGCTAGCAGTTCGCCGTGACGCTTCGCGAATCGCGTAATTAATCGCGACCGTTATCGTCCGCGATGACGCTACCGCGTTTCGGACGTCTGGGACGATTACCGAACACGTAACGAATTTCTGCCTCAGCAGAACGAACGAATAAATGTTTCATTAAGATCAATTCTTGCTTCACTTATGTTCACTGGTTTCACATAAACTTTCATATCGTTGCACTTATAACAAATTTCACTTTGTTCAACTTTATTACTTATATTGTTTGAGCACTCCGCGGACCGCGTACGAACGTCTGATCTACGTCACGGGGCGGCAGATACTGCTGCTTGCCTGCTCTCCCACAGGTGAGCGCTGCTATACTATAAAGTCTCTGACGTGAGGAGCCATATCGATAACTGTTCGCAGAGAAATATTTTACAGTGGCAAATTAAGCATAACAAGTAATCACAGTCACATAGAAAACATACAAAGTACAAATAAAATAAAATAATATATACATAAACAATTACAATACAGATAATAAATAAATGACAAAAAATGTTCACAGTTAAGTTACGTACATACGTTATGCATCACGATAATTAATTAAGTCACATAAGAAGTTAATTACTACATGTTCACTATAAACAGGTTCAAACGAATAATATGTTCAAAATGAAGATCAGTCCTCGTTATAATGTAAGGCTTACCTTAAGGATTAACTTACAACAAATTTTTTCTTTCCATCCAACATTTTTTTTTTTTTAGTTCGGTTCAAGCCAGTTGTATATAATGCCATGAATTCCATAAGTTGGCGTAAGAATTTTTTTCCCTCGCGACGCGGTACCTTGCAGTTCTTGAACCACGAAAGAATCCTGTCGTAAGGATTTATATAATTCGCGTAACAAATAGAAAGCTCTAAATTCTTGGGACGCTATTACCAGTCAGCCCTAAATCGGTGACACTGGGTGCCGGTGTACAGCTAATCACACGCCAGTATTAAATTTTTTTGTGCACGGCGCGCCACGCAGTGTGTATTATTCGGCGGCGGAGTCCATAATGCGTGCCGCGTTAGTGATAGGGGCTTGGGCCTACTGCCGCTATTGTGCCGACCCTTGTCACGCCACCGGATTAGCCCAGAACCGTCAGCGACTCCGCCTGTGGGGTCCAGGCAGCTTACCGCCGTGGGACCACTTTGTGCGTCGCCGTTTACCAGTTGTAGGTCGGCCACCGCGCCGTGACCTTCCAGTTGCCAGACAGACTTGCCTCCACAAAGGAGGCCCGCGCACAATAGACGCGATCGCAAAAGAGCAGTCGCATTGTAGCGCAGTACATAACAATATGTTCCGCCATCTTGTACTACCGTGTTGCTCGGAAATCGTCCGGATCGTAAGGGTTTACGCAGGTGCGGATTGGGGGAGGGTCATGTCCATGCCCTAATCCTTGCTCAACGTCCTCCCCCCCCCCCCCCAAAAAAAAAAAAAATTGTCAGGAAAAATTCTACATACTCCTATTCAGGAAAATACCAGAAGCTTTTAAATAGAAAGTTTACATCCACAGGAAACGTTAATTATTATACGAAACACAACTAGTTCTTTATTCACACGAAGTGATGGGTGCTATCGACAAAGGTTTGCAAATCGATTCCGTATTTCTTGATTTCCAGAAAGCTTTGGACACCGTACCTCACAAACGGCTTTTAATGAAATTGAGTGGTTATGGTATAAAAAAGGTAAAGCAGTCAACAATCCGAAGATTGGTTTGAACACCACAGTGCTTTACTAGGCATGGTCCTGTTTGGAGGTGGTATGCCGTTGCCTTTCTCCGCCCTTCGAACTGACTTACCCAGCCAGTTACAGAGGGACCTACAGTTTAACGTGGGTTCCGAACCACGGTGCTACTCGGTATTTTTCACATGAGCAATACTGCCAGAGGTGAAAGAAGTGGAAAGTGACAGATAAAAATCCTAGGACCTGGCGGGGATCGTGCCCGCGACCTTTGGATTTGTACTCTGGCACTCTACCACTGAGCGATCGAGGCGCACGGTTATGGTATATCGCCCCAAATTTGCGATTGGATAGGGGATTTCTTGTCAGAGAGTACACAGTTCGTAGTAATCGATGGTAAGGTATCGACTAAAACAGAGGTGATATCGGGCGTTCCACAGGGTAGTGTTATTGGTCCTCTGCTGTTCCTTATTTACATAAACGATTTAGGGGAAAATCTAAGTAGCGCTCTTAGGTTGTTTGCAGATGACGCCGTCATTTACCGTCTAGTAAAATCATATGAAGAGCAAAACCAACTGCAGAACGATCTGAGTAAAATATCAGTATGGTGTAAAAATTGCCACTAGACTCTAAATAATGAGATGTGTGAAGTTGTCCACATGAGTACGAAAAAAATCCGTTAAACTTTGTTTACAAGGTAAATTAATCAAAAGTGAAGGCCGTAGACTCCACAAAATACCTAGGAATTACTATTACTTCAGACTTAAACTGGAAAGAGCACGTAGACAATGTCGTGGGAAAGGCGAACCAAAGGCTGCGTTTTATTGGCAGAACCCTTAAAAGAGGCAACAGAACTACAAAAGAAATTGCATACACTACGCTTGTCCGTCCATTTTAGGAGTATTGCTACCCAGTGTGGGATTTTTATCAGGTGGGTTTGACGAAGGACATCGAAAGAGTCCAAAGAAGGGCAGCTCGTTTCGTATTGTCACAATACAGGAGAGACAGCGTTAAGGAAATGATACAGGATCTGGGATGGGAATCATTACAACAACGGCGCTTATCGCTGCGGCGTGGGCTTCTTACGAAACTCCAATTGCCAACATTCTCCTCCGAATGCGAACATATATTGTTGACTCCCACTTACATTGGTAGAAATGATCATCAGAATAAAATACAAGAAATCAGAGCTCGAACGGAGAGATTCAGGTGTTCTCTCGTCCCGCGCGCTATTCGAGAATACAATGGAAGATAAATAGTGTAACGGTGGTTCGATGAACCCTCTGCCAGGCACTTAAATGTGATTTGCAGAGTATCCCAAGTGGATGTAGATGAGGGAAAGAAATTTAAACAGATTGAGTGCCAAATAGGCGGAACAAGTTAGAACAGGTTGGCAGTTTCAAGTACCTGTGATGTATTTTATCACAGGATGGCAACATAGCGAAAGAACTGGAATTGAGGCATCAATGTTAGCATTGAATAGTGGATCATGGAGGTACTATGCTCCAGACTAAAAGCTGAAAGGCTTAATCAGTCTCTAATGATGATGATGATGATGATGATGATGATGATGGTGTCACCTGGGTTTTTAACATCTTAATGTATATAAAAATTGAGGCGTTCGTACCTATATTTCACTCTGCAGCCAAATCTATGAATCGCAAACGAATAGTGTTTGTTTGTGGTAGTAGGTATCAATCTCCGATTGTGCACAATGGAGGTAGAGGGTTCATAACGATAAGGGGTTGGAAGATATGGGAGTTGAAAGTTACCAATTTATATAAAATTCTGCGTGTGGGTGTCAATAATTTGCTCTTCAGCAAAAACTATACAATTGAGACAAACGATCTCTCTGTGTTGTTGCAGTACAAAGTCTCCCGTTGTTCACCATAACAGTTCCAAAACAAAGAGTCCACCCTCCCTCCCAAGAAAATTTAAAAAAATATATATAATTACCTGGCATGTTACGCCTATGGAGAGCGATCTGTTCATAATATTAATAAAAATACACCTTCATCGGGTTTTTAACCAAGATCGGCTATAAAATATATTTATTTATCTTAAGCGTTTTCAGTGATTTCTATCATCTTCTGTAGGCAGGGTAAAGCTGGAAATTTGTGTCTGACGGGAGGCGTGCTTAGGTGGTCCTTGCAGGTGCGGTGATCACTGTGTACTCAGTGGTGTAGGGGTAGCGCAAGTGCCTAGAAAGCGGAAGACCCGGGTTCGAATCCCGGCTGGGTACACATTTTCAACTTTGCCCAATCGCAGTTGATGTCATATATTCTGTGAATATGAAAGAATAACTGTAGGATCAGAAGTGGCGTCTGTTCTTTCGGAATAGACGCCAGATGTATATATCTTCAGATGGATTTAAACATCTTACTATGAGGCCATGTACAATAAATGGTTTCTCGTGGAAATGTAAAATGAATAAAAATGCATGGTTATCATGTTAAAATATACGTCACCAAAATATATCGTCATATCAGATCAAAAGATAAAATATAACTGTTTCTCCCTTAAGTATAAGAAAAACAAAATGTTCCCGTCTGTCAGTCTGTCTTATACTTAAGTGAGAAACAGTTATATTTTATCTTTTAATCTGATATGACGAGCAATTTTGGTGACGTCTATTTTAACATCTTGGCCATGCAAATTTTTTCTCATTTTATATTTACATGTTATCCTAAGTGAAGATGTTCAAACCCTTCTCAAGATGATGATATAAATCATTGAAACCTGTTAAGAGAAATAAATATATTTTATTGGCGATCTTGGCTTAACAATATGAAGGTATATTTTTATTGAAATTAAAAAAATATGTGCCTGATATAGACCATAATATGCTATATTTCTCTTTCCGTTCGTAAACATTTTCCAGGAATAAAAACTATTTTAAATTAATACAATTAGGTATTTTCGTGAATACCGATGGTGGCTTCCAAACATTTCCATAATTTTGTGTTTACGGAAAGTTAACTGCTGACGAAGGAACAAATACGCTTGTAGGTCCTTGCATTTTTGAAATAACGAAATCATCAGCAGCTAATATTTTACACAACATTGTTTTGGGTTTTAAAACGTCAAATAAAACCAGCGAACACAGGTAATGTCAGAAGTCACCGAAATTACATCACCGATATTTAGTTCTAGCTTCACTACAGTGCTATGAAAACAAGTGCACGCGGAAAAAACACAGCGGAGCTTTTTTTTTCGGAAAGGAAGTGGCTAACTTCAGCTGTTCGATAAAACACGTCGACTGTTAAGCTTGGACCAAAGTTCATGCACTCGTTGTAGACAATAGAATTTATGCAGCTCTTGGCTACCGAACGCGCATTTGATGGTTGTGGAGTGAGATGAATACGAGGAACTTGTTCGAGAGGAAATTCTACCGTTAGCGTTTCCTTCAGCTTTGCCACATACTCAGGAAGAAAAACATTACTTCTACAAAACTTTTAGTGCATTATGATTAGCGTAATGCAACAGTACCTATTCCGATTTTGTTAAAAACATAGTCGGCCGCGGTGGCCGAGGGGACTGAGGCGCTCCAGTCACGGTATGCACGGCCACTACGGTCGGAGATTCGAATCCCCCCTCGGGCATGGATATTTGTGCCGTCCTTAGTCTTATTTAGTTCATAAGTAGTTTGTAAGTTTAGGGACTGATGACCCCGTAGTTAAGTCCCATAAGCTATTCAAACATTAAAAACATCAGAGCGTAAAATGTTTAGTTTCGGTAATTTCTCAATAACTTTCTCTAAATCCGTAAATAACGTGATAAATCTGTAACAATTACGGGCAATCCGTAACGGTTGGCAACTATGCATTCTCGATTGGCGAAATGTTTTGTGTTCTGTCTGAGCAAAAGGCGATCATCCTGTGACAGCAAGGAGGCCCATTCTCGTGCAGCGACATGTGATCCTGTACTGTCTTGCTGGAAAATTGTGTGTGCTGAAAAGTGTGGCTGCGGATTGCAGGATGTCATTCCTGTAGGGCAAACTGGTTACAATGTCCAGCATACGCATCAACAGTGATTGGTAGTTGTACCCAATAGCAGTAAACTACATATGACCTTGCGTTGGCACTGTACGTCTTGTGCTAACAGAAATACAGCCATCATTTTCAAACAAACAGCAATTGGATTTGTTCGAAAACAGTAGCTTATGCCATTTCTGTCCCCATTGACATCGTTCAGTACATCAAGGGTGTCAGTGCGAGGGACTAGTGAATTAAGCCATTAGTCATCATGGGATTGGGAAGAAATAACATGTGATGCCCTGTCTTAGGGTCAATGCTTGTTCGTGTGTACTGTAAAGACCTCTCATCAGTTACACTGCTAGAAGCAGCGTACGTTCTTTTGCAGATACAAGTATTGCAATAAATAGCAGATCGTCCATAGTTGTAGAAAGGTCTGCTAATGATATTTTCATCAATGCTTTAAAGCCAACTTATTGACATTAAACATTTATTTGGCAATGTTTCTCTCAAGCAACATCAAAATTGCGTGTGTTTTTCTGAGACACGTTTCAAGCTTCATCCTTGAATGGGCAACAGTGCTTGAAACTAACATTTAAGTTCTCCAATAAAGTGACGTTTTATTGTCTTTTGCGAAAATTTTAGCAATAAACTGAATCTTTATCGGACACTCCAAGGATCAGTTACCTAGGCACACGTTTGTTTCAACTTTGTGACGATATTTTTTGTGATACATACTTATAAAAGGGAAAGAGCAAGCCTTGAAGTTGATTTATTATGGTAAATTGTTGACGAGTTCTTATGTTAAATACCGGAAAGTGACTTATATTTATTGGGATGAGGAGGCTTGGTATACCACTACCAAATGGACAACAAGTCCAAAATAAGAACGAAACAGCATCTCCTGTACCAGTGAATGATGTACCGTATGAAAGATAAGACAATATCGTGTCATTTGGCAGATTGTGGGCCAAAAGGAATTTGCAAGTTTTGTCTTCAGGGACACTAGACTGTAAAATGTGAAAATTCTGGGAATGTTCTGAACTTTGCACCAAAAACGACATGTTTTCACACGTTTCGCATGAACTAGTCAAAAATACGATGATTTCTAGTCATAAGAACAACACTGTAGTATTGATACTGTACCACCATGCAAACATTTTGGGCAATGTTATTTACAAACTAGAATCTATATATTGAAAAAAAAAATCGTATAAATCCGTTCACATGGCCCTACACATTTAAGTAACATAATACTTTTCCTTCTCATGATTTCTGTGAATTCCAAATAAAGGGTTTAACTTTGAAAAGACTTCCTTTTCCTTTGGAACACCATCCTTAGATGTTCTAATTCACCTGGTAGACTGTCCGCATCTGAGGCCGGGAGCGTAAGACATTACTGCGTTGTGCAGGGTTGAGAGGTTGTGGCCTGCAAATCGCATGTTTTAGGAGAAAACTATAGTTCTGACCTGATCATCTTCGTTTGTTCTTAAGGAGGCCAAATATAACCAGACGACGAGAAGCAGCCTTTCAAGTAAGCACTGCATGGAATCCAATACTGGCTGTTGGGGCACAGCCCAGTGTCTCATAGCGAACAGCCAAACAACTAGCGGTCCAGTGATCTCGATTATTAACACTGGATACACACCTGTAGTGCTTTGAATCTGTGAAAATCGTGACACACTACTTCCGTTAAGTTGGCAACTCCGTACGTATAGGTCGTATTGTACTTTTGTGCTCTGCATCATTTAAAATTAAGTTATGAACGATTAATTACTTTCATAAATGCATTACGGTAAAGTTTGAGTCGTTTATGGTTGTAGAGAACGCAAAAGAAACGAAGTAGAGTTCAGATCCATAGATGAACTATATTTTTATTCAGAACTACATATTATTTCTATCACAGTTAATTTAAAGAATAAATTACACTGCTGTAGACGCTACTTCTTGTGTTCGGTTCTATATTTGTCTCTTGTTTATAAAGCTTTTCGTTTGAGCTCACTGACTGGAAATTACTGGACGGAAAATGATGCTTATATCAGAGACCTCGAATTAGTCGTTTTTACACCTTTATTTGTCTTTCTACAGTAAAGCAATTTATTCGTTAAACGCAATGTGGTAGAAACATTAGTTCTGAAAAAATATACTCGTATAACTCACTTATAGGTCTTATACATGCCGTTTACTGCTGTTTCTTTTCATGAGTAGGCCCACGGTTTTTCCACGTGTCAAATATTTTGTGAATAATATTAGAATTTTCAGTAGTAGTTATCCTTGTATTTGAGTTGCTTTCTTCGAAAGCAACTACAACTAACGATTACAAATGTCAGAATACTACTAACAACTAGTTAGAGTACGACAGATATACGTTCACCAAAATGGCACCGAGCGTCACGCTATAGTAATAGACAGTACTGACTCCAGATTATCTTTGAGCTCACTGTAGCGGTCGCGTTCGTTCAACCCTTCTCTGTTGACATATGACATACGAGCTAAGGCTTGCATAGACCAAAGATAAGATAGACTGCGCGTGACGTCATTATACTGAAAGCAACATCTAAGTCACGTGACTCGGAGCAGGAAACTCTGTTCATCATTACAAGCAGTGTGAAGTGCAGCTGAAAGTCGCACTTCTCCTTACTAGTGGAAATTAAGCGTAGATTTCAACAATAAAACGTCTTATCGTATTCTTATTACACATTCAGTAGTACAAATGTGTTAGTTCTCCGTAATTCGAATGTCAATGCAACGGTACAGTTTTTACTTGTTCACAGTTCTTTTTATAAGCAGCAGAACTGCAGTTCTTAAGTGAATGACTGTATTTGTTGTCCTGTGAGTCTTTTAGTTTGTAGCTTACACAGGAGACAAAATACTAGTATGACAAGCAGCATCAATTTTCATACGATTCCTCAACAATAAATGTGAAGAGTTTTGTCATGCTTTTATATATATCTCAAATCGGTTTGCATACATTATGTATGTTTTTAATACAATACAAGCGTTTATATTTTATGACTTTTTCCACATACAGTGCATCCAAAACGTAAAGCAAGAAAAATATTGGCTATTTACATTAAAATAATAATAATGTGATAAAAAAATTATTGATGTACGGCACAAGAACTGGTATTATAAGGGTGATAAACAGTCTGTATTCATCTTCAGCGTTGTGGAACTCGATTAATGGCAGACCTGCACCAGAAATTATTTACTTTCTGACATGTATACTCAGTCAAGACACGCTGAAATAATCTTCCATTAAAAAAATCACATTGGTCAGTTGTTACAAAAGTAAAAAATTCATAATGCAAAACACACATTGAAGATCTGTAATTCTTGTAAACGCACTGTCCACGAAAGATGTGTCGAACATCGAAGATACACTCGTTTATTACAGCCAGACAAGTCAGCTGTAGCAGAACATTGTTTAGATAAAGGTCACTCAATGAATTACAGTGATGTGAAGAATTTAACACATATATCTTCATTTTGGGATGCAATTTTTAAAGAAGCAGTAGAAATTAGAATATCTGAAAATTTAATAAACAGAGATAATGGTTTTAATTTGGACAAGACGTGGAATCCTGCACTTAATGTAATAAAATTATAGAGATGTCGACAAGGTGTTGCCACCACAACACACATATCGATAACAGAATCGAACACCTGATACCTTTCGCCACGGGGGCGCGCGTGCCAAGTGTACCTCTTTGCCGCCGACCAGCATCTGAGACCCGCATGCGCAGTGCCGCCGCGATGGTGTATATAACGCCGCGCCTGGCAACTTGTCGGCAAGAGGACTCGGACACATTGGAGGAAGTCGCCTCGTACCTGGAAATGCCAACCAGGAGCGATGTAAAGCAGGTCCTGCTCCAAGTCCTCGAGAACATCCGACACCATCAGGACGACGATGAAGCCTTCCACTACCCATTTCTCCCGGAGGCGCAAATTCCGCCTCCCCCCCATCACCCTGCACAAGTACCGGAGGCGATACAACGCCCTATTTGGCGGTTGGTGGTCCGCCAAGGCTTCAATGAATTAAATAAGTACTGTATATATACTGAGGAACAATTCCGCCAACTCTCACAGACTGGCCAAGAGTACTTAGACCGTCGCCGTTCCCAAAAACGAGAGCGGCCTTAACTACATCAATCGGGGTCTCTTACGAACCGAGGACCGTTGGCCCTGCAGGTTCTCAAAAGTAAACCCCCAAAGTTTATTTTGCAAATCAATAAATAAAGCTAGCAGTTTCCATACACCTATCATGTTCCTCTTGGAGTGTAGATCGCCAGCTAATGATGGTACTCCTATCTACGTAGTTCCATCTAAAAAAACCTTGTCGGCAGTCGTGGGACTCACTCTGAAGATGGCCTGACGATACGCGGCCGAATTATTAGTAGAAGACATCGAATTTCCTCGGCAGCACGCCCGAAATTTATTGGATTACTCCTTACACCGTGAAAAGTTGAAAATGCACAGAAACATTGTGGTTCGTAATGACGAAGCCTCAGTCACGTGACTCGGGGCAATAGATGTTGGTTTGAAACCACAGCACAGCAGAGATAGGGACATGCGCAGTGTATGTTATCTTTGGTCTGTGTCTCGTTGGCCACGTTGGGTGCAGTGTGACGTCAGCAGCGCGGCCTGCTACCTGGCGCTGTCAGCAGCTGTAGCTGCCAGACGACAGGTAGCGCTTCCTTCCCTCGCCTTAGCGTCGGCGTCGGCGCCGGCTGATGCACCGACGCCCGTTGCTCGAGCCTCCGGGACTTAAGCGGATTACCGCCTGACACGCTTCCTGTGCCCTCCTGACCGCCAGCACGCCGCAAGACGCTTAAACAACTGTGCCGCCACTCAGAGCTTCCGCAGCACGACAACCTTTATTGTTCACAAGAAGAGTTCAAATATTTGTCAAGTTTAAGAGACTTAACTGCGGGGTCGTCAGTTCCTAAACGTACAAACTACTTATTAACTACCTTATTCTAAAGACGACACAAATATCCATGCCCTAGGGGAGATTCGAACCCCCGACCGTAGCGGCCGTGCAGACTGTGACTGGCGCGCCGCAGACCGCTCGGCCACCGCGGCCGGCAGTAAGAGTTCATTATGTTGAATGGGTAAATGTCAGACTAAAAAAATATCGATTCGATATTACACCGTTTTGTGTTTCTTTCACTTCCGATTATGATTTTTCTGTACACGTTCATTCTATGATGGAGAACGAAAATTTGTGTCACTTTGAGGCATGGCCTCTTGTCCCGAAACGATATATTCGAAAGGTTAACGATAAATAAGAATCAATGAATTAAAATTTGTGATGCGGCCGGTAATCGAGCCCAGACCTCCATGCTTATGGTAGACGTCTTACCGTTTTTTTTCTTTTTTTTTTTTTTTTTTTTTTTCTTTTTTCTATTTTTTTTATTTCCTCAGAGAAAAAATAAACCACCTCTTCTGCGGTGGTTACCCGCATCAGTGTGATGGGACCACTTTTTATTTTAATTAATTTATTTATTTTTTAACCAAAGCTGGTTGCAAGATATCGGGACAGTCTGTGCACTAAGTAGCTGTCTCTGCTTGCCAGTAAGGAACTAAGAAGGTGTGGAACGTTCTTCTTAGAGTGAGAAACTAAAGAGAAATAAAGGAAATAAAGAAATCCTCTCCTTGGTTAGTTCAGTCACATGGAAGCCTCCAGCGTTCGTCTTCTCAAATTGGCCTTGCAAGTGGTCCGTTTCAGTTACAACTTTTACTGTTTCCGACGTGTAGTTTTGAAAGCGTCTTCTCATAACTCTGATGGCTCCCTGTGCTTTAATAGCCGCGTTTCTCTGAGCACTAAAATCCATAACTTGATACTATCTGTAATATTTTTATGTCTTCACCATAATTTTCAACATATTTCCGTATGTGTTCGTGTAATCAGTCTTATTTTGTCATGCTCGTATTCCAAGTAAGCTCGGTAATCGGCAAGTGTTGCTGAACGGTTATAGATGGCATAGACAGCGGTGTGACCCAAAAGCCAAATCGCTGCATTGTTCATCTTACGGGGGTACCGCAGTTTTTCTGGTCTTAATAACTCTAAAATATCTATGTTTTGCGGATCCGTTTGCCGTTAGACCACCGCACTAGTAACGGTTAAGGCGCCTCTGAATAGTCTAAGTACGACTTCCCTCCACGTCACAAACTTTAATTCAGCTTCTGTGTCCCAAAGATAATTGCCACTACTACCAAGGCTCTCCACGCAGCGGAATAGCACCTCCGCTATGGACGTATTGGAACACTCCTGTTAAGGTGATACAACTATCAAATTAAATAGAAATTCAAATACCCTGAGACGGTTTTTCGTCTCAAACATGTCCAAGACATTAATGATAAATAAGAAGCAATGAATTAAAATTTGTGATGCGGTCGGGAATCGAACCCGGACCTGCATGCCCACTACGCACACGTCTTAACTTTTTTTTTTTTTTTTCCCTATGGGTTGATCAGTTCATTGCGGTCGTTGTTCCATTTTGTTCGTTGTCGTTCGATGAGTTCTTGGCTCAGCTTATTTATTCCAAAGAGGCGTTCAGCCCTCTGACCGGGCGCGCTGAGCCACGGCGCCCGGCATGTCGTTAGACCACCGCACCACTGACGGTTAAAGCGCCTTGGAATAGTTTAAGTACGACTTCACCTCACAAACTTTAATTCAGCTTCTGTGTTCCATAATAGTTGCCACTACTGAGGTGCGGTGGTCTAACCGTAAGACGTCTGACTAGTAAGCTTGGAGGTCCGGGTTCGATTCCCGGCCGCATCAGAAACTTTAATTTATTGCTTCTTATTTATCGTTAATGTCTTGGACATGTTTGAGACAAAAACCGTCTCGGGGTATTTGAATTTATATTTATTCGAAAGGTATTAAGGGAAATCTAGTGAAGATCCGCCTAGTATCGCACAGCGCTCAAGGGGCGCCAAGTACAGAACCCTACCATGCCGTCCGTAATTAATCTAGATATTCATGCGCATCACGTAAGCCGCCATACGATGTGCGATGGAAGGCACGTCTAATATATAAAGCAGAGTGTCGGTATGTTTGTTTGTGTGTACGTGTTGCATACAAAACTAAGGTTTTGTTCCAATCTTTATGAAATTTTGTACACGTAAGTTTCAATTCACGAGGACCTTCGCCATGAGTGTAAGAATCACGCGCGATACATAGTTCACGAGATTTGATGTCATAAACACTGAGTTTACTATCCAGCGCCATGTGTGTGTGTGTGTGTGTGTGGTTTTTTTCCTAATAAAAGCCCATGTCACTCCAAGCATGTGTGTCAATTTTTACCTCTCTATCTACATTATTATGTGATTTATTAAGTTTTCAAATTTTCACTGACTTTTTGATCATCCGGTATATTAGTAAAAAATATTTATCTTTCGATGTATAGCATTGGAAACGCGATATTCCATAATCAACTTCGACCTTGAGCTTTTCTAAAACTACTGTCTAGCAAAAAGCCGAAACACATGTTTCTTTATATTCAGTACTAGCTTAAACCGGCAGCTCCGCTCGTGTGTTGGTTGATTATGGTAGAGAAGCTATCTTTCGGCAGTGTGCTATTTATTTATTCTTATATTTCGTTATTCGTATGCTTATCCTTACAGAGAAAGAGCTGAAGACATAGTAGCACGCATTGACCAAAGATACGGTCTGTGACATCACGTTTAGATGTATGTAACCTCTTTGCTACAGAGTCGCAGTCATCGCTGGCCCTGAGTCCGAATTTTTTTATAATTTGAAGATTTTCAACCACCATATCTTCCACCCCCTTATAGCTATCTGCATGGAAGTGAAATGGTGTACAACGGGAGACTTCGGACAACAATTACACGCAGACCATTCGTTTGCGTTCTGTAGTTTTCGCTGCAGAGCGAAATATTAACACAGACACACACACATGTAGAATTTTATATACACCGATAACTTTCCATTCCAATATACTCCACCCTTTTATGATTATCAACCCTCAAGCAACAACGCAACCAATAAAACCATTTGCAAAGATTAAATATAATTTTGAAAGACTAATTATTGTTCCGCAGTTAGCGTTATATTTTTCTATCAGGTCGCTATAAAACCGTGCCTAAAACCTTCCTCAGGTATAAATTAGTAACTGTACGAATATGTAAGTCTCTGCGTCTTGTCGTTCGGACGTGATAATCGTACACCGAACAGACATTCACATTTGATATATATATATATATATATATATATATATATATATATATATATATTTTTTTTATTTTCTCCGCTCACCCGCCTCCCCACTCCATTCCTAAGCTGCATCTCGTTATTCCCATCTAACCCATCCCCACCACCGTGACGTAACATTTCTATCCCCTCCCCCTCCCCTCCCCTCCCGTCCCCGATTCGCTGCAGAGCGTGATTCGAAGTGTGGCAGTCGGAGGTGATGGTTGTATGACTGTGTTGTGTGCCTGTGTGATTGCGTGAGTGCTCTATTTTCTGAAGAAGGCCATGGCCGATAGCTGAATGTGTTGTATGTGTGTGTCTTTTGTATGTGCCTGTCGCAGCTCGTCGCCACGTCTTTGCGGTGAGTTGTAAACTGTCCTCACTATATTATTTATTCCAACCTGGACTTTCCATTATATATATATATATATATATATATATATATATATATATATATATATATATATATATATATATATATATATTATAGCTATCCGATCGCCATAAAACCATGCCTAAAGCCTTCCCTGGGTGGACGTTAGTAACTGTACAAATTTTTAGCTCTTTATGTCTTGTGGTTCAGACGTGATAAACGTACACCAAACAGACCTTCACATTTATACATACAGATAGAACGTCCATACAAAATTTGATCGAAATCGGTGGTCCACCTATCTCCTTGTGAGCTGAATATGGGACTGGTAGATGACGTCTCGAGAGATGGCCGGCACCGCAGCTTCCTCGCCCCGCGGCAGGCGAGTCAGTGACCAGATGGAGCGGCGCGGCTGCCCGGATGCGGTTTGCGGCAGCCGCGCGTCGGCAGCAGTCGGCGCCGCGTTCGGCCGCTAACAGCATTGCCGGAATTAGTTGTCCAGATCCGATTACGCGGCTCGAGCCGACTTTGCGCCGATTTTGGGACTTAGGAAGCCCCGCCGGCCGCGAAACAAGCGTCGCGTCGGCGCCGACCGACAAAGTGCTGCCCGACTGCCCCCCCCCCCCCCCACCTGCTGTCTATATCAACTGTCTCTGCCGCTCCAGACTCCAGCGTTACAGGCACGTTAAATCCCTGATACACGACCGACTCCACTGCTTTTGGCAACTAAATTTAATGGTTGCCGCGTTGGCTAAGTTTAGAAACCGTGACAGTGTGAAATCTAATATATAAAGCAGAGTGTCCGTATATTTGTACGTGTTGCATACAAATCTACAGCTGGCCGCGGTGGCCGAGGAGACTGAGGAGCTCCAGTCACGGTCTGCACGGCCACTACGGTCGGGAGTTCGAATCCCCCCTCGGGCATGGATATTTGTGCCGTCCTTAGTATAAGGTAGTTGATAAGTAGAGTGTAAGTTTAGGGACTAATGACCCCGAAGTTAAGTCCCATAAGCTTAACAAACATTTGAACAAATCTACAATTTTGTGCCAATCTTTATCAAATTTTGCACACGTAAGCTTCAATCCATGAGAACGGTCGCCGTAAGTGTAAGAATCACGTACGATACATAGTTCACGAGATACGACGTCATAAACAATAAGATGAGTAGAAAACTGCTGCATTTAGCGACAATTCTACTCAGTTTCTCCTAAACCATTGGACCGATTTCAACCAAATTTGGTACACACATTCCTTACCGTGAGGTACAATTTCTGCAGGGTTAGGAATCATATACGACACATGATTCAGAAGATATGACGTCATAAACAATAGGATTTGCAACAAACTGCCACATAATGCGGCCAGACGTTATAAATACGCTATATGAGAATCAGAGTACTTAGCGACCTGCAACAAACTTTATACATAATTTCAAACTTTAATTAAACTCTCTCTCGCGGACAACCATAGCAAAATCATGAAAGGAAAAAAGTTTCTCGCTTACTACTTTTCCGCTGTATATTGAGTAAAACTACGGGACTCGGCATGACGTTACAATTTATAATTTGTACACTACAAACTGTAGCCGCAGGAAATTTTACAGACAGTATACACGCATATAGTTGAGTGTACCTTCTAAGTTGCATCACACTATGACAGGTAGTTTATGAGATATGAACACATAAATAGTAACGTTCGTGGAAAACCGCCCCATCACGCACCAAGTTTTAATCTATTACTTCTTTACTTCTAATTGTATTCCCAAGAGATTTTACAGACATACATCCTTTATACAAATAAATATATACCTAAAAACTGGCAGGAATAAATAAATAAATACCCGGGCAACCGGATTTTCAGCTAGTAGTAAATAAATATTCCTATTTCTGCTTCCTGTCACTGTTTAATCTAACATAGTACAACGAGTTTCGAACATGTTTTGCTCATCATCAGGCGCTTTTTATACATACAGAAGTGTTTATGTTACTTATAATTTAATACTTAATGCATGGATGTTGATCAGCGACTGTTGTTGTTTTGTGGTCTTCAGTCCAGAGACTGGTTTAAAGCAGCTCTCCACCCTACTCTATCCTGAACAAGCCTCTTCATCTCCTCGTAAGACCTGCAACCTACATCCATTTGAATCTGCTTACTGTATTCATCTCTAGGTGTACCTCTGCAATTTTTACCGCACACAATTCCCTCCATTGTTAAATTCACGATTCCTTAATGTCTAAAATGTGTCTTACCAATCGATCCCTTCTTTCAGTCATGGTATGTCAGAAATTCCTCTTCTCCCCAATTCTGATCAATACCTCCTCATTAGTTACGCCATCCACCCACCTAATCTTTAGCATTCATCTGTAGCGAAATGTTCAAATGTTTGTAAGGCTTATGGGACTTAACTGCGGGGTCATCAGTCCCTAAACTTACAAACTACTTATGAACTAGCTTATACTAAAGTCGGCACAAACTTCCACGTCCAACAGGGGATTCGAATCCCCGATGGGGAACGGCCTCGCGCATCGTAGCAAGACGTCTCAATGCGCTCGGCCGCTCCGACGCGGCTCTTCTGTAGCACCACATTTCAAAAGCCTCTCTCCTCTTCCTGTCCGCAATGTTTATCATCCAAGTTTCACTCCCGTACAAGGCAACACTCCACACAAATGCCTTCAGAAAGGACTTCCTTACACTTAATTTAATATTCGATGTTAACAAATTACTCTTTTTGCAGAAACGCTTTTCTTCCCATTGTCATTCTGCAGCATCGCATGTTATTTTACTGCCCAAGTAACAAAACTCATCTACCACCTTCATTGTTTCGTTATCTAATCTAATTCCTTCATTCCATCCACGTATTGAGCGTGGGAAGAATGATTGTTTAAATTCTTCCGTGCGTGCTGTAATTAATCTGATCTTGTCCTCACGATGCCTACGAAAACAATATGTACGTGTACGCATTGTCAAGGAGCAGAAAAAAATATGCCACCGAGTGGAGTTGAACCCACGACCTTCTCAATACTAATCCGACCTTTTACAGCTTTTTTTTATTTTTTGGAAAAAAAAGGGACTACAATAGGAAAGGAAACTAAAGTGCCACCGCCAGTTTGACCCGGATAAAAAAAAAAAAGAACCTCAACCTCTTCAGGCTTTGGCGCCCAACTAAAACTACCCCTGGAAAGTACCTGCATAAGGGAACAGAAACAAGGGAAAGGAAAAATGTAGTATATAAGAACAAAACAAGGAAAATCTTTTTGTTCTCATTATTATGATTTTTTTTTTAAATAGTTCTTGATGTACGTTGTGTAGTTCAGAAGATATCGGTTCCCTGCGGCTAGTAAGGTTAGTCACGGCTTCTCGTAGAATGTGCATTCCACTGAACAGTTCAAGTAGGAACAGCAGTTCAAACATTTAAAATTCTTCTCTATTGACTGAACACATTCCAGCTGCGGGGAGGATCGTTGAAGGTACTCCCAAGGAAGTTTGAAAAGAATTGTCTGTATTTAGGATGACGTACAACTCTATAATGGCGATGCGTGAGATAGGTCCAAAAATCAAGTTTCTATTTTCCAGTATGTCCAAAAAGATAGTGTATGGCATGTCCGCGAAGCGAAACCAATTCACAGCATTGGTCTTAGCCTTTGGAAAATACACTCTGTCCGGAAATAATAACGAATGAGGAGTAATACTCTCTGGATAGTCCTCGTGAGGAAAGCTATCATACGGCGAATCAGTTGCCAAACGTCAACAACAGTACCGCAAACAAAACGAAGTTCGTCAGTGTCAGCCACCCCACACCTGGGACGGAGAGGTGATTCGGCGAGTTGGATGTGATGAAGGCGATGTCGGCAAACATGCTTACGATTGACAGTAAAGTACCAGACCGACTGTACAGCAGAATCAAAAATATTCAAATGTTTGTAGAACTCATGGGACTTAACTACGGGGTCATCAGTCCCTAAGCTTAATAAATTGCAATTTGCGATCACTTAGGGCATCACTGTACTAGGTTTAGATGGAATACCAAAGTGCCGCGAATGAAAATTCGTGCCCGGCCCGGATTCAAACCCGGAATCTCCTGCTTACTAGGCAGAGAGCGTTGACCACTCCGCCACCGAGGACACAGTGACCATCCCGACTGCAGAGGACTCTTCCCTGCCACACCCAAATCACCATTCGCCACGCTCTCTCTTTCCTATTACCACAGCCTGTTTGTTCTGTAATGCTCGCAGCCACAATACTGTATTCCCGCATCAGGGAGAACAGATCATGAGTTTAGGAGACACAATTAATTGTCGTCAGGAGCCCAGCCTCGGTTTGTATACAATTATATATTTTTGACGACCTTACAACGTTCATTTTAATGAAATATATCGCAGTTTGTGGTCACTTATGGCATCATTGTACTAGGTTTAGATGGAGTACCAAAGTGCGGCGAATGAAAATTTGTGCCCGGCCGGGATTCAAACCCGGGATCTCCTGCTTACTAGGCAGACGCGTTGATCACTCCGCCACCGAGGACACAGTGACCAGCCCGACTGCAGAGGACTCTTCCCTGCTTATGAACTAGCTGATACTAAGGACGGCACAAATATCCATGCCCGAGGGGGGATTCGAATCCCTGACCGTAGTGGCCGTGCAGACCGTGACTGGTGCGCCGCAGACCGCTTCGCCACCGCGGTCTGCTACATCAGAATCAAGAAAAGAAGGCGCCACATCGCTGAGCCAAACACTGCTTCCTACACACGCCCTCACAGGGACAGTTGATAAGATGCATATGGTGATAGATCCATATCAAACTTCCTTTTATTTCCTAAACGCTTGGCCATCTGGAGTTGCCATTTGGGGCACTTTCGTGTCTCACCACGCCCTACATGTACCACAAATTTGGACGAATTCGGCGATGACAAGTAGGCGTCCTCTCCTTGTTGTTACGATTCATAGGCACTTTCAATATTAGTATCATAAGAAAATCGTGCAAATATTCACGTGTTTTACGTGAACTGTAACTACCACAGTTATCTGTATGGGTTAAACGTACCTTAAACTGTACATAAATGTGAAGTATATTTTTGTAATCGGAAATCACTGGCAAAGCATGTATGAGATTGACGTTTGTTTTGATATGACATAAGAACTGTGCCAAAGATCTTAAACATAGAAGACGATCTTATCAGCATTTGTACGTAATGATTGTAACTTGCTACTAAAATGTTATTTTGTATAAAAGCCATTAGTAGACACAAAGAATCAAATAATAATGCTATTACATGAATTTCTGTTATTTAAAAATTAAATATTTGTTTGTACCTTTAAAAGAAAAGTGCATAGCAGTTGTAACTGTTACTTTTAATTTCATTTGTATAAAAATCTTTACTAAACACTAAAATATAATTTATATTGTAATTTGAAGTATATTTTTTATTTAAAAATCCAAAGTAATCATAATAGAAACGTTTTGAACGTCACGTGATGTCACATGACATGTCGAAACGTGCCGTATCAGCCTTATTGAATGGTATAAAAACCCTGTTGGCAGATGCCAAAGGCAGAAGGAAAATGTGTACTGTATTGGTAGTACCGGTGGTAGTAACACCAGCAGGGAAATTTAGAGACTATGTAGGATGTATAATATACACAGTATAAACGAATTGTAAGTGCAAGTGACTATTATGTTTTTGACTGTGGTTCAAAAAAATTTGTTTGTCTTCTCAACAAAGTAGTGATCTGTGTAGAGAACCTGTTACACTATCCAGTTAATTTGGACTTATGTATGGACAAATTTCTGAGGATTTGCAGTGAAATGTCGTTTTGAGTTCGTTCAAATGTTGAAATGTTTGTAAATCCATCGGACCAAACTGCGTGGTCATCAGTCCGTAGCTTACAAACGACTTAAACCTAGGTAAACTAACCTAAGGACAAACACACACACCCATGCCCCAGGGAGGACCCGAACCTCCACAGTGAGCAACCGCGCGCTCCGCAGCGAGACGCTTTAGGGGTTTGGAACACTTGCGGGGAGTGACACTTGCGGGGAACCCGGTGCCCTTGGGGTGGCTAATAGCTTTTCCTGGGTACAGGCACACCAAGAAGTCTAGCACTGTCAACATAACACGAAAGTTGTTCTAACTACATATTAATTCGTTGAGTGTTCGTCCTGAAAACAAAACGGTATTTTAACAGTGATAATGTTTGGAGAGTTATTGAGACATTCTCTGCTACTACAAGACGATGACTTTCAACAGTCATACCTCCTAAAAGCATATTATTCAGAACACTAAGCATATCAAGACACCTGCGCAAGCAATAAACATATTAGGCATCCTGCAGAGATACGTTGATGTAATTGACCGCAATGTTGTTAACCCCACTTTCACGCAACTTCCATCTTTTTAAAAATAGCTACTACGCTTTTTAATAGGAGACGCAACCTTAAACTTTCAATTAAAAAACATTGATAATAAGTCAATGGGTATTTTACATACTAGAAGCGTTTATTCGTAGACCTCAAAACGATTTGGCTGTATTCGAATACAAATACATCTAAGAAATGTACGAAATACGGAATGTGTAAGGGAATGTCACACACCGAAAAATGTTAAAGATAAATTGTATTTTCTTTCACCGTCATATAGAACCACTTTTACTCCGAACTTGGTATAAACCAACAAGGAGAAACAAGTTGCAAGATTTCCAGAAAAAATGAAGCGAAATTGGCAGCCAATAGTTGGTTATAAATTACATTACCTGTTAACTGTATAAATATAAATTACCGAATACGCAGAAGTCATGTTCAGTACAGTCAAAAAAGTCTAACGTAATAGGCAGTGTTTACAATCAGATATCCGTATCACTCTCCTCCTCAAGAAGTCTGTGTGAAGATTTATATTCAGAACATTCAAGAAAAAGGCTACTGTGATGTTGAAACTACAAGAAGCAGCTCATTTACTCAGGAAGGGAAAACGTTATGGTGCCCGTAAATTTGAATGGCGGTATCTCTTGTAGTAACATTCATTTTTTGATAAAATGTTAAAATCCAATATACCGGAATTTTGTTTTTCTAAACTCAGTGCCAACTTTTTTTTTGTCGAAATGTTTGCTGGAAGTAGTCTTGATGTGATTTCATACTTCTATGCATTAAATTGATATTATAAAACGTGTAATTTGTGTCACAAATTGCGCGGCCGGTCCGGTGGGCCTTTCCCTGAATAAGGCACAGGTAGCGGCTGGAGTAGGGGTGGTGTATCCCTACTTCTGGAACACCCTGTTCACTACCTGCAGCGTCCGGGTCTCCCCGCAAGTGTCTACAAATTCCCTTTCCCCGCAAGTGTCACTCCCCGCAAGTGTCACAAACTCACGCTTTAGACCGCTCGGCTACTCCACCGCGGCCTTTGAGTGCCTAACTTAAACATTGAGCACCGGTGCAACATTTCAGTGTAAGTGCCCAAAATCGGCCAACAAAGCAATTTAAATGCAGTTTTAAGAACCAAATCTTTAATATTCTCGTGTCTTGAAGAAAATAAGAGAACAGATGTTAGCTGAGGTGGTGACCCGGATGCGCGGTCAGTAGGCAGCCAGTCGGTTAGCGGAGAGTCGTGCTCATGCGGCGAGCAGGAGTAATCGGATGAGTCAGTGGGCGCGGCGATCCGCCCCGAGCGCACACACCGGCCCGGCCCGACAACGTAATTAACGGCTTCCCCCGGGTAGCGGGCGCGCCCCTAACTTGATTAACTGATACGCGCTGCTCGATGGCTTTTAAAATGCCATTTAGCCGCGAGGGCGCCGCACCCTCCACCCTGCGTTTAACCGCGCCGGCAGAGGCGTGCACCCGCAAAGTGTTTGCCGCCGCCGCGTCTCGTTCCACGCCACTAAAACCTGTTACGCCCGCACAGGCGCCAAAACTCCAAACTAAGTCATTCGGTTTTTCTTTTCATAGCTCTGCTCGTCCACCCGCTGTAAAATACAGAACCCACCAGAAAAATGTATGCACACTTTAAGAAACGAAAATGTTCAAATGTTTGTTAAGAAAAAAATGTTGTTTTAAATGTTTGTATAGTCTATGGGACTTAACTACGAGGTTATCAGTCCCTATGTTTGTTAAGCTTACAGGACTTAACTACGGGGTCATCAGTCCCTAAACTTACAAACTACTTATGAACTACTTACGAACTAGGACGGCACAAATATCCATGCCCGAGGGGGGATTCGAACCCCCGACCGTAGTGGCCGTGCAGACCGTGACTGGAGCGCCTCAATCCCGTCGGCCACCGCGGCCGGCCAAGACACGATAAGTACAGGGTGTTAAAAAATATACGTATTACAAAGATAAGCTGATCCATAACTTAAAATCAAGCCATTGGCCTTTGCAAAACTCAGGCGTTTATAAAATCATCTGTGATACTTGCTCAGCCTGCGACAGGCACATAAAAAACACACACACACACTTTAAGCTATCGGCCATGTCTTTCTTCAGGAAATAGAACATTCACGCAATCATACAGGCACACAATGCAGTCACACAACCGTCAGCTCCGGTTGCGACTGTGTTGTGTGCCTGTATGATTACGTGAATGTTCTGTTTTCTGAAGAAGGCCATGGCCGATAGCTGAAAGTGTTGTGTGTGTGTGTGTGTCTTTTATACAGGGTGTTACAAAAAGGTACGGCTAAACTTTCAGGAGACATTCCTCACACACAAAGAAAGGAAATATGTTATGTGGACATGTGTCCGGAAACACTTAATTTCCACGTTAGAGCTCATTTTAGTATTTCTCTTTACATGTAAATTGAAATAATTTGTGCAGACAATTGTCAAAATAACCAATTGTTTCGTTAGTATGTACTGTACTTCCTCGATTCACCGCCAGTTGGCCCAATTGAAGAAAAGTAATGTTGACTTCAGTGCTTGTGTTGACATGCCACTCATTGCTCTACAGCAATAGCATCAACCACATCAGTACGTAGCATCAACTGGTTAGTGTTCATCACGAACGTGGTTTTGCAGTAATTGCAATGTTTACAACATGTAGTTCATGTACGGTGGAGCACCTGTTGTGACTGTGTTGTGAGCCTGTATGATTACGTACATGTTCTGTTTTCTGAAGAAGGCCATGGCCGATAGCTGCTAGTGTTGTGTGTGTGTGTGTGTGTGTGTGTGTGTATGTGTGTGTGTGTCTTTTATACAGAGTGTTACAAAAAGGTACGGCCAAACTTTGGAAACATTCTTCACACACAAAGAAAGAAAATATGTTTTGTGGACATGTGTCCGGAAACGCTTAATTTCCATGTTAGAGCTCATTTTAGTATTTCTCTTTAAATGTAAATTGAAATAATTCGTGCAGACAATTGTAAAAATACCCAATTGTTTCGTTAGTATGTACTGTACTTCCTCGATTCACCGCCAGTTGGCCCAATTGCAGGAAGGTAATGTTGACTTCAGTGCTTGTGTTGACATGCGACTCATTGCTCTACAGCACTAGCATCAAGCACATCAGTACATCACATCAACTGGTTAGTGTTCATCACGAACTTGGTTTTGCAGTCAGTGCAATGTTTACAAATGCGGAGTTGGCAGATGCCCATTTGATGTAGGGATTAGCACGGGGCAATAGCCGTGGCGCAGTACGTTTGTATCGAGACAGATTTCCAGAACGAAGGTGTCCCGACAGGAAGACGTCCGAACCAAGTGATCGGCGTCTTATGGAGCATTTCAGCCTATGACTCGCAACTGGGGAAGACGAGGCAATTCTTCGTGCAGTTGATGATAACCCTAATGTCAGCGTCAGAAAACTTGCTGCTGTAAAAGGTAAATTACCTCTGCTGCTAGAACATGTGCCTTTACAAGTACGACACAACATGTGGTTCATGCACGATGGAGCTCCTGCACATTTCAGTCGACGTGTTCGTACGCTTCTCAACAACAGGCTTGGTGACCGATGGTTTGGTAGAGGCGGACCAATTCTATGGCCTCAACGCTCTCCTGACCTCAACCCTCTTGACTTTCATTTATGGGAGCATTTGAAAGCTCTTGTCTACGCAACCCCGGTACGAAATGTAGAGACTCTTCGTGCTCGTATTGTGGATGGCTTTGATATAATAAGCCATTCTCCACGACTGCATCAGCGCGTCAGGGATTCCATGCGACGGAGGGTGGGTGCATGTATCCTCGCTAACGGAGGACAATTCGAACATTTCCTGTAACAAAGTATTTGAAGTCACGCTCGTACGTTCTGCTGCTGTGTGTTTCCAATCCATGATTAATGTGATTTGAAGAGAAGTAATAAAATGAGCTCTAACATGGAAATTAAGCGTTTTCGGACACATGTCGACATGACATACTTTCTTTCCTTGTGTGTGAGGAATGTTTTCTGAAAGTTTGGCCGTACCTTTTTGTAACACCCTGTATATACTTGTGAGTGTGAGTGTGAGTGTGTGTGTGTGTGTGTGTGTGTGTGTGTGTGTATGCGGAAATGCGTGTGTAGGTTGCGACACTCGTTTCAGGAAATGAATTGCGCGCAACTGGTTTCGTGTGTCTGTAGTCACGGCGCCAATACTATACACTTCAGTTTAGTTGTTTTGTGTGTGCCTTAGTCGCCGAGGAATGAAAGTTTTGGTAGCTGTAAGAGTTGTGTTGGAGCTATTGCTTCTCTGTGTGAAGTCGCTGCATAAGACTAAACATAATAAGAAACGTATTTGGGTTTATGACTGGATTAAAAAAATACGTCAGCTCGGTTGATTAGCGACCTTGCTGAAAGAAATTGTAATTGTAATTGAAGACCCTAGAAGCTATTTTAATCAACTTAGAATGTCACCAGAGCAGTTTACGTTTCTTTTAAACAGAGTTAGGAATGCAATAAGGAAACAAGATACTGTTATGCGTGACGCATTGTTACCAGAACTGAAATTACAAATTGCATTACGTTTCTTGTCAAGTAGACATTCGTCTCTGCAGTACCTGTACCGTGTTTCGAAATCCACAATTGCCATAGTTCGTTTGTTTAAGTATTTGGAATTGAATGAATTTTAGTCTGCAATTCACTAATCGTCAACCCATCAATATTTAATTCACGAACAATTGCTTCAACAGCACTAACACGCCGCTGCTTAAAATCGCACAAACACTTATTCATCGCATATTTGTTCAAAAACCGAATTATTTCTTCCGTTCCCCCCTTTATGTTGTGTTTTGTTCTGTATTGGTTATAAGCTAACCTAAAAACACACGCAATCAGTTTCACGAAAGTTGGAAGGTCCCGAAACTGTTTAGTACGCCAACGAGTTGCGCAAACGCCTGCCGCGCATGCGCAATGGCCAGTAGCGTCGTCGTGTAAACTACGTTTCATGAAACTGAATTTCTGGCCAGTGTGCATGCGCGGTAAGCGTACGCGCAACTCGTTGGCGAAACTAAACAGTTTCGGATCCTTCCAACTTTGGCGAAACTGTTTGCGCGAGTTTTTAGGTTAGGTGATAACAAAATCACAAAATTAAGTGGGCAACGGAAGAAATTGTTCGGTATTTGGACATATATGTGATGCATAGGTGTTTATGAGCTTTTAAAAGCTTTCTGGAATAAGTAGTGGCGTGTTGGTGCTCTTGAATCAACCATTCGTGAATTAAATATTGATTGGTGAACGATAGCTAATTGGCGGGCTACAATACATTCAATTCAAAATACCTGTACAAAGGAACTGTGGAAAATGCAATCTAGTAAAACATCTGGATGTTGATCAGCGCAAGATACCAAGACCAAGATCACGTGGTTTGAACTTGCAGACTTTTTTTTTTTTTTAAGGAAATTTGTATTCAGAAGAAAAGGCTACACAAATCTGTTAAGCTGAATTCTTTTATTTAACATTATTTGTTTAAAACGTGACAGCTTTTACATTTATAATTCTTTGTAAATATTTATTTAAAACGTGACAGGGTTTTATATTCACGTTTTTTTATGTAAATACTTTTAAACGTATTGTTCAGTTTTTCCTGGTTAAGCAATTGTGGATTTCGGAACACGATGCAGGTTCTGTAGAGACGAATATGAATCCCCACTTGACGAGAAACGTAATGTAAATTTTAATTTCAGTTGTCGTGACAATGCTATACGCATAAGAGTATCTTGTTTTCTTATTGCATTACTATATTTAAAAAAAAACAACCGTAAAATGCTCTGGTGACATTTTAAGATAATTCAAATAATTTGTAAGGTCTTCAACCACAATCTCTTTCAGCAAGGCCGGAGATCAACCGAACTGACGTCTTCCATTTAACAACCAAGATACTTTTCTCAGTCTTATTATGTTTAGTCTTATGAAGTGACTTCACACAGAGCAGTAATAGCTCCGCTGCAACCCTTACAGCTTCCAAAACTTTCATTTTACGACGACTGCGGCACTCCAAAACAACGAAACTGAAGGGTATAGTTTCGGTGGCGTGTCTACAGATATACACGAAACCAGTTGCGCGCAACTAATTTCATGAAACGAGTGTCGCAACCTGGTGTCGTCGTGTAGACTAGCCTTTAAGATTTGAATAGCACCGCCTTTGGACAGCTAAGAGCGCTCCCTTGTGACTGTTGACAGCCTGCAGTGGCCTCCTCGGCCTGCTGTTGTATCGGTTACACGCGGTGAGGTGTTTTGCGCTGGCCACGGCGCACGCAGCGCCTATTGTGGGAGAGCGCCCCACCCGCAACCCACGCCCACCCCAGCCCAGCCGGCGAGGCCAAAGCCCGTCCCTGAGGATGCGAGGATTTGCACCGCCACTCCGGCCCGCTACGCTGCCTTGCATCCTCGCGCCTAAGCTGTTTCCCGAGATTTTTTAATGCTCTGCTGTCAGATTTCTTACGGAAAGCAGTTTGCATCGTACAGTCCCTGCTCCGCAAAAAGTGCGCTCCTTTCTGCTGCTTACAGCCGCGAGTTCGCGTTTACGGCGCCTGCGTCATATCCACCGTCTGCAACGGTATTACGAGACTGGCATACATCACAATGGAAATTTTATTTATTTATTGCATATTTGAAGACCTATTGCCTATTATTATAGGGTAAGGTGGTACAATTTCGATCATTTCGGGCAAATGTTATTGTAACTGCAAATATATTGCCGGCCGCGGTGGCCGAGGGGACTGAGGCGCTACAGTCACGGTCTGCACGGCCACTACGGTCGGGGGTTCGAATCCCCCTCGGGTATGGATATTTGTGCCGTCCTTAGTATTAGCTAGTTCATAAGTAGTTTGTAAGTTTAGGGACTGATGACCCCGTAGTTAAGTCCCATAAGCTATACAAACATTTGAACATTTTTTTGCAAATAATTGACAAAATAAATAATTTTAACTATGCCACTTGTTCTTGAATGTTTAATGAATATGTAACATAAATGTTAGACAATTACAAATGTTGGTAGGACCACAAAAAAGGTTACAAAATTGAGAAAAATTGATCAAAAATGTACCACACTAGATACAATTATGATCACTTCCTCGTAAAATTACGATCACTGACTTTTTCCACATGAAAATCACTTTTTCCTTCTGGCACCAACGCATACTTCGTGGTACCAAACGTTGCACAATAATGAATTTACAAGCGCGCGGAAACTAGAAAATTTATAAGAGCGCGTTGGACGAAGTAGCTCGACGTACATCTTTACAGGAAAAAATTTATATCTCCATAGCACAAAGGGGTGTATTCTTGGAAAAGTCGGAGAAGCTGTACAAAACCTGCTACACTACAACGCCACACAAAGGCAAGTGCTACCAACACTACGAGACTGAAAACTTATGTTGATCGGAATTGTACCTATATCGAATTTGTACCACCTTAGCCTATAACAGATCAAATAATTTATCATTTTACATGTTACATCGTTATTTTATATATATATATATATATATATATATATATATATATATATATATATATTTGTCCGTAGGTTAGTTTACCTAGGTTTAAGTAGTTTGTAAGCTACGTACTGATGACCACGCAGTTTGGTCCGATAGAATTACAGACATTTGAACATTTTTTAAAATGAAATAATATTTTATAAAGATCGCAAAACAATTTTTTTCACTATATACCGGTTTCGACATACAATCATCTTTTGGTCCCTAATAGGACGTTACATTTATGTAGCTACTGAAGTGGTCGACACTACATAAATGTAACGTCGTATAAGAGACAAAAAGATGGGACTTCTGTGTTCCGAAACCGGTTCATAGTGGAAGTAAAAACACTTTTGCGATTTTGCGATCGTGGCAAAATATAATTTCAACTGATTCAAGATCGTCTTCCTTATTAGAACCAAATCTTAGTACCTCTATTAGTCCTCAAAGAGCAGAAGCGTGATTTCTAAGTAGTTACAATAAGCTGGAAGAGGACAATATGCATACCTCACTAAAGCCACGTTTTTACATTATCACTTACGTGTAGGCTAAATATGTATAAAGAGAAATTGTAACTAATGACATGTGTCTGTCAATGTCTTAACCTGCCTTTCGTCAAGGATATAACAACATAGACCTATTTTCTGGTGCATAAAATTGACTTTACATTACAGAATGGAGTTTGTTGATGAGATAACGCTCACATATCTATTTCATGCATATGTTAGCCATACGCACGTTGTCCTCCCCCCTCTCCCCCCAATATATATATAAAAGAAAAGCCGCTTGCCGCGGTGGAGTAGCCGAGCGGTCTAAGGCGTCTCGCTGCGGAGCGCGCGGTTGCTCGCCGTGGAGGTTCGAGTCCTCCCTGGGGCATGGGTGTGTGTGTGTTTGTCCGTAGGTTAGTTTACCTTGGTTTAAGTAGTTTGTAAGCTACGGACTGATGACCACGCAGTTTGGTCCGATAGAATTACAAACATTTTTTTGAAAAGCCGCTTCGGAGCGGCCGAGCGCATTGAGGCCGTTCCCCGTCGTGGGTTCCAATCCCACCTCGGGCATGAATGTTTGTGCCGTCTTTAGTATAAGCTAGTTAATAAGTAGTTTGTAAGTTTGTGGACTGATGACCCCGCAGTTAAGTCTCATAAACTTTACAAACATTTGAACATTTGAAATAAAAGAAAAAAAAGGACATTATCAACGATTCGTACGATTTCAAAAAGGAACCCTTATCATGGAATGCGCGGTCAATGTGTGAGAACAAACGGCCCGGTCAGTTTATTCAGATTCTTTTTGGTGTCTGAATACTAAGGAAAGCCGCGTTGGATTAGCCGTGCGTACTGGAGCGCCGTGCTGCGCTGCGTGCGGCCGTTTGCCGTCGGGGGTTCGATTCCCCCCTGGGGCACGGATGTTTGTGTTGTCGTTACGTTAGTTTACCTTAGTTTGTAAGCTATGGACTAATGACCATGGAGATGAATCCGATATATTTACAAAAATTTGAACATTTGATTTTTTACTACAGATTGGCTACCCTTTAGCCGTCTATGTACTGTGGATTGACGACGTCAGCGTAACAATATTACTGTGAACGGTGGGGATATTCCGCCACATGCAAGACCAATTTATATTATTTTTCATATACATGTTTCGACTCATTTATGCTATCGTCAGCAGGGATTTCTTTATTGTGGTCCTGAAAATTATAGTGTTACTGTAAATGTCATTCTAAGATACATCTAAATTTGTTTACAAATTCTTCCACAGTCCAGTTCACTTAAAATTGCAGACAAAATTATCTGTTCTAGGTTTGCCGAAATTTGGCCTAAAATACGAGTTTTCAAAATTTTTGAACACACTTTCCATTAGGATACGATAAAAGGGTGTAATTAATTGTTGTTGTAATATTTTGTACACATTACAATCATGCTATTCAATTTGGGATTGAAAACGAGCTATTTGTGTTATTTATTACGATTTGTTTTCCTTTTTATTAGCTCCTGGTTTCTCGTGTTTTCCGTGATTATTATTTAAGCATACACAGGAAAAGAATAGCATCAACATAAGAAACATAATTTTACTGTGCTTACTGTATATTCCTTCACATAGCCGGTGTAAAGATCCCACTACAGATCAAGCGTGTTCAAAATGTTCACATGTTTGTAAATCTGTGGGAATTAACTGCTTGGTTATTAGTCCCTAGCTTACAAACTACTTAAACTAAGGTAAACTAACCTAACGACAAACACAAACACCTATTCCCGAGGGGGACTCGAACCCCCGACGGCGGACGGCTGCGCGCACTGCAACACGTCGCTCCAGTACGTGCAGCTCATCTTCCGCGGCCCGCGTGTCCTACCAGTGTAGTAACTTCGTTGGCAGCAGTGCGACATGTAGCGTGGTAGGTGCCGAAACGCGATACGGTTTGTTCATCAAATTTTCGGCTTTAAGATGTTAATGTGCTTCAAGATGGGAAGTGTTTGTGATGATGGTTATTTATACCTGCAAATGTTCTCCAGGAAAGACAATGCTCATGGTGCACCAGACTACTTTCTACACAACTATTGAATATCAAAGAGCCGGCCGCGGTGGCCGCGGGGACTGAGGCGCTGCAGTCACGGTCTGCACGGCCACTACAGTCGGGGGTTCGAATCCCCCCTCGGGCATCGATATTTGTGCCGTCCTTAGTATAAGGTAGTTCGTAAGTAGTTTGTAAGTTTAGGGACTGATGACCCCGTAGTTAAGTCCCATAAGCTTAACAAACATTTGACATTTTGAATATCAAAGAATGAGATGACCATAGCTTTCCCAGCTGAAGCAACCACTTTTGGTTTCTTGAGGGTTATTTACATGTGCAAATGTTCTCCAGGAAAGAGAGTGCTCATGGTGCACCACTTTCTAGGCCATCCTGAATTAGACCAGATCTTTAAATATGTGTAAAGATAAGTGCGCCTCGGTTGCACAGTGGTAGAGTGCCAGACTACAAATCCAAAAGTCGAGGGTTCGATCCCTGCCAGGTCCTAGGATTTTTATCTGTCACTTTCCACTTCTTTCACCTCTGGTAGTACTGCTCATGTGAAAAATACCGAGTAACACCGTGGTTCGGAACCCACGTTAAACTGTAGGTCCCCCTATAACTGGCTGGGTAAGCCAGTTCGAAGGTCGGAGGAAGGTAACGGAATACTACCTCCAAACAGGACCATGCCTAGTAAAGCACTGTGGTGTTCAATCTTCGGATTGTTGACTGATTTACTGATTTACCTTTACCTAGACACACTTGATGATGAGCCCTCAGGACTCGAAATGCATCGTGCACCAATAAAGCACCATGTTGCGACCGAAGGCAAGGGTTTTTTTTTGTTTTTTTTTTTTTTTTTTTACTTATAGTGAAACAGTCACGGAAGATTCACTGACAACAACGGACAAAATTAAGCTTACTTAATAGCTGTTCGTATCTGATAAATACTGCGCAGCTGGTCGATGTTGGAAAGGAAAATACGGGAAATAGGTATTCTCCGCCCCGTAAATGAGAGTAAGTAAATATTCTAACGGCCACTGTGCAAAGACGGCGGAAAGGCACAGATTTGCCGCGAGGCAGTCGAGTGGGGGTCGCGGGTCGAGGATATCGGAGCAGTGCGGAGATTATCGCAGGGAAACGGGACCGGGAATAAAGAGCGGCCAGAGTTAGCCGCAGAAACAAACAGCGGGAGCGGGGCCATGAAAAATGCAGCGCGGCGGCGGCGGCGGCACAATGCGACTTACCGAGGAGCGAGGCCAAACAGGGCGCAGACGTAAAACGATCAGGCGGGAGCGATTAATAAACCATGGCCGGTAGGGGGAGGGGATGGGGGGCGGTATTTGGCGAGCTCTGATTGAAGACGGAGCGGGAGGCGCGCGATTGATCGAGCCGGAGCGGTGAATAAACGATGCGTGGCGCGGCCGCAGACCCACAAGTGCGCGGATGCGGATGCCGCCTGTCGCCTCCTGCCTCTGCCTCTGCCTCTGCTTCTCTCCTGTTATCGAGCGACACGGGGTCCCAGCTTATCCGCAATGTTATACGGGGTGGACACAGTGAAAGAGGCCGCTCAAACTACTTACCAGGGCTGTTCAGTAAAGAATGATCATATTCTTTCGACGGTCATAATTTCCAGAGCTAAAATTTAATCATATGATATTATGTTTGCTTAATGTGAAATAATTATGCCGTACTAGTTTCATTTTTGGGACTCCCGGTTGCCGCCTGTGAGAGGCAGGTAAGTTCACACATGTTTAGTAGAGCTGTCGGCGTAACGAAAAGATGTGTATCCGCATGTGTCCGATTAGACTAGATTAGTTTTTCGTTCCGTAGATCCATGTTGAGGAGATCCTCGTGGATGTGGAACATGTAAAAAAAACCATCTTAATGTTACTGGGAGTATTGCTGTTAAAAACTGTCTAATTTGATAGTCCTTCATTTATTTCTCTTTAAATACGGAATTTCTCTCTTAATGGTTCCATTTCTTTCTGGAAACTTTTTTTTAAACTTCAGTCGCTTGTAATGCTTTTAAACACAGAAACATTGACTGTACGCCAGATTTACTCTTTTCTGTTCGAATTACTTAAGTACCTGATACTGCCGTCTGTCATCGAGTGCTCCGGAATCGAGTGTTTCAGTTATGACTGCTGCGCGGTTCCAGAAAGGCGGTCCCGTTATACCATCAACTGATTTCACACAAGGGAAGTAGTTTTTATTATTGTATCACATTTGGCTTCTACCTTCTTTCATCAAATGTCATAATACGTTTTCATTTACTCATGATTTTATCTTACCTGTTTAAAAACGAACTACACCTACATCATGTTAAAATATACTATGAGCAAGTGTATCGGACAAAACAGGGTCTATTTTCAGCTCAGTTCGAACGTGTCTCGTCACCTGACATACGCTGCACTGAAAGCCTACTACGTTTCCCTACCCAACGCAACATTAGCTGCAATGCCAGGGTTGGTTCAGTGGTTAACGCAACTGCATAGACAGGAGATGGCGCAGGTGAAATTCTGGCTTTGTCGAACATTTGTTTCAATGCTACTTACTGTACTCATCATCGCAGACAATGCTGTATCACGATCGCATCATTTATTGATTTAAAATTAATTTATTGTTTATTATCGACTCCACAGTAGTTGGAGATTGCTTTAAAATGGCAGTAGACTGACATATATCTCGTGAGCTCCCCGGCTATGAATGTGCACTGCATATACGCTGACGTTGGAACGCAGTGCAGTGTCGCTGTTCGAAAGCGGAAATGGTGGCAAAGTGAAAATTAGCGCCGGTTTTTGCCGGTATTTATCATTCAGATATCGCATATTTGAATCCAGATACACGGCCAACAGTTTTGGCGATGTGTCAATACCATCAAGCAGTAATGATGTACGGCGCAGTAAACATTCCCACATCAACATAATCGAAACTTATTAAATGGCCACTGCCGCTGCAGCTGCTCTCGGTAAATGCTGATTTGTGTTTCATTCGATGCGAGCCGAAAATATGGAAACAGCGGCAATCAATTCTGCAACTTCAATCGCGTGAATGCGCTAAACATGTTCCAGGTCCGGTCGCGTGCAGCCTGTTAATTCGTTTCTTTATTGTCTCCGAATATTTGTATCGTCCGGGGGGAATAGATATGCAGTTTGAGTCACGAGGTATTCTCCTATTTCTGGAGGGTATTCGTTAGATTATTTGGAACAGAAAATGTAAATAAATTAATGGGATCAGATACATAATTAAGAAGCTACCGTAATTGAAAAACTCAGGAAAATGGCAGAAAAACTTTTATTGTAGGATTTCGCATAATAATTATTTTAAACAATTTTGTAGCAGTCACTTGCATTGAGAGTGGACTTAAAGCAAGTGTTCAAAATTTCCTCTCTGTATTTGAAGGCAAAGCTTCACGCGGGAGTATACCGCGCGAGTAGCATTTCGTAATTACACATGCTCCTTCATTATTGACGTGGCGGCATCGAAAATGCGTTGTATCATTTTTCGTATTTCCACCTTAGTTTCTTATATGATGTCTTTTATGCACCTCCAGATGCAGTAATCTAGAGGTGTTAAATGTCGGGATCTTCAGGTCAGTTGATAGGGCCTCCGCGACCTATCCATCGATTTGGGAATTGCTGATATTAAGATAATTTGTGACCATATGGTGGAAGTGTGCAGCTGTCCCGTCACGTTGGACGTGCATTTGCTGTCTTGTTTACAAAGGAACATTTTCAAGATGCTGCGGTCAATTTTCTCGTAAAAAGTTACCGTACACATGACCACTTAAATTTCTGGGGAGAATAAACGGCCCCAGTAACTGGACACACGCACACACACACACACACACATTTACAGATGAGTTGCTCAACGATACTAAGGTACCAGTGGTCGAACCGTGCTGAAACACATAGAAACTCTGACAATAAAGTTTGGTGAATAGTTCTGTAGCATGAACGAAGATGAACTATGAACTACAGTGACCTTACTGACCTTTGAAATAGTCTCCTTCCATAACTATGTACCGCTCAGCTCTGTGATACATGTTCTGGAAACTTTGCTCAAAGTCTTTTGGGATGGTGTTCAAAAGCCTTGTCATGTTTTGTTGCACGTATGGTCAAATCTCTTTCCTTTCGCCTTCCCCGGGCATGGGTGTGTGTTATCTTTAGACTAAGTTAAAGTTAGTTTAAGTATAACCTGAAACTTCCGGTCTGAGATGCGTAAAACTTTCCCCTGACGTTTCTCTTTCGATTGCGGAAGACACGCCGCTTCACCTCCGAGGATGGCTTCCGCAGTCTAAGCCGAAACGTCAGGGGAAAGTTTTACGCATGGACCACGGTATCTCAGCCCGGAAGTTTCAAGTTATGACTACTACTGCCTTGAAACTCTTCATTATAATTACCTGAAATCGTATTCAGGATTTTTATAGGATGCGATATTACTATTACACTTTTGAATCTCTTATGAGATCTTTATTTGCCCTAGATCGCTTATATACATTGATTTTACATTGATGACTAGTTTCGACTCGTTAAAGAGTCATTATCAAATCTTAATTGTCCAGGCATGGTAAGACATATGTTTCAGATAATCTGACACTATAGTTGCGGGCCGCAGTGGCCGAGTGGTCTGCGGCGCGCGAGTCACAGTCTGCACTGCCGCTATGGTCGGGGATTCGAATTCCCCCTCGGGCATGGATATTTGTGTAGTCTTTAGTATAAGATAGTCTATAAGTATTTTGTAAGTTTAGGTACTGATGAACCCACAGCTAAGTCCCTTAAGCTTAACAAACATTTGAATACTATAGTTCTCCAGTTCTTGCTGTGATGACACACTGCCTGGACATGTGGGACAGGAAAGCACATTGTAGTGAACAACATGACATTGAGGCATATTTGACTCGTGATGTGCATACTTTTTATATCATGTCACTGTAGTGTCAGATCATCTGAAACATATGTCTTACCTTGCCTAGATAATTAAGATTTGATAATGACTCTTTAACGAGTCGAAACTAGTCATCAATGTAAAATTAATGTATATATGGCAAATAAGGATCTCATAAGAGGTTCATAAGTAAAGTCTTCATTGTATGATTATTTAAGTACCTAGTTTGTAAGCCTAGGGACTGATAACCGCAGCCGTTAAGTCCGTTAAATTTACAAACTTTTGAACATTTTTTCAGATTCCAGTCAAAGCGAGTTTGAGTCGAGGAAATAGGAACAAGTCTGGATGATTGAGGTCCGGTGAGTATGGTGAACGTTCAAGTTGCACCACCAGGTTTTTTGCCAGGAATTGTTTGACGGTATTGGCTGTGTGTGGGCGGCCATAGCCATGCAACTTGAACATCCACCACATTAGCCGGATTTCAGTCTACCAGACTTCTTCCTGTTCCCTCGACTCAAACTCATTTTGAAAGGAAAGTGATTTGATTATATTCCTGACCTTCAACGAAACGTCACGAGGCTTTTGAACACCATCGCAAAGGAAGACTTCGTACAAAGTCTCCAGAACGTGTATCTACATCTACAGCTACATCTACAAGGGATACTCTGCAAATCACATTTAAGTGCCTGGCAGAGGGTTCATCCAACGACCTTCATACTATTTATCTCCCATTCCATTCTCGAATAGCGCGCGGAAAGAAAGAACATCTGAATCTCGAACACTAATTTCTCGTATTTTATTTTGTTGATCATTTCTACCTATGTAAGTGGGAGTCAACAATATATTTTCGCATTCGGAGGAGAATGTTGGCGATGGGAGTTTCGTAAGTAGCCCACGCCGCAGCGATAAGCGCCGTTGTTTTAATGGTTCCCATCCCAGATCCTGTATCATTTCCGTACCGCTCTCTCCCCTGTATCGTGACAATACAAAACGAGCTGACCTTCTTCCTTCGTTGGACTCCGTCAAACCCACCTGACCAGGATCCCACACTGGGCAGCAATACTAAAAAAAAGGAACGGACGAGGGTGGTGTATGCAGTTTCTTTAGTTCGTTTTGATCTTCAGATGATGTTACTAAACAGTGAATGACGGCGTCGTCGGCAAACAACATAAGAGAGCTACTTAGATTATTTCCCAAATCGTTTATGTAAATACGGAACAGCAGAGGAGCAATAACACTACCCCGTGAAACGCCCGATATCACCTCTGTTTTAGTCGATGCTTTACCATCGATTTTTACAAACTATGTCCTCTCTAACAGGAAATCCCCTATCCGGTCGCAAATTTGGGGCGATATACCATAACCATGCAATTGGATTAAAAGCCGTTTGTCAGGTACGGTGTCAAAAGCCTTCTGGAAATCAAGAAATACGGAATCGAGTTGCGAACCCTTGTCGATAGCACCCATCACTTCGTGTGAGTAAAGGGCTAGTTGTGTTTCGTATGAACCATATTTTCTACATCCGTGTTGACCTTGGGTCAATAGATCATTCTCTTCGAGATAATTCATCACAGAGCTGAGCGGAACATAGTTATGGGAAGTGACTAATTCGAAGAACAGAAAGGTCACTGTAGTTCATAGTTTTTCTACATTAATGTTATAAAACTATTCGCCGAACTTTAATGTCAGAGGTTGTATATCAGCATTGGTGGCATTGCAGGTGCTGATTGTCGTATCCGTTCGATCGCACAGATTGCCAATCATGTCTTGTGATACGTCTGCAGGTCTTACAGAGCACGTTAACTTTCGCGCGAGGTGTGTGGGCGAGCGTAGTAATGTAGCAACAATGACAACAAGTCTTACAACATTCCGTGCGTACCGAGCAATGTTCAGCCCTTTTAAAGCCCTTACTACACGGAAAGTGAGAGCTTACGAGATTACTCATGATGCCCCGGTTAAGCCGTCCGCGTACAGTGTAGACGCGTCCACTTGCACAAGATGCACGCATACGATCGTTAGTAGATGGATCCTATTCTCCCGCGTATGGAAGTGCTTAGCGCATGCGCAGACGACCGAATGGGGAACCCAGCTAACAAACGAAGCCAAGTCGGGAAAGTATTTGAGAATTTGTACTTGTCTCCTGCTCAGAATAACGCAGTTTTGCGACTCAGTCGTAAGTATTTTAGGAGGTGATACTAAGGAGGAATTGCGTTAAAAATTTAATATAACCTGTGTACAATTTTTATTGAATACAGAGATATAGCTGTTAATATGAAATCTAAACAAACGTAGAGCAAATCTAAATCAGGAAATTTTCACTGATTTATCCGTCGGTTCTTGGTAGTACATCATCACACTTGCTTAAAAGTAGAATTTTGAGTATCTTCTACACGTTCATTTCCACTTAGTTACCCGGTTTTGTGCTTACTAGGACATATTCAGAGTTTAAAATACGTCGAAAACCGGTTATCTAAATAAAAGTCAATATGGTAATCTACCAAAAACCGACGAAAGAATCAGTCAGAATATGCAAATCAGTATGTTGTACCCAATAAAAATTAGACACACGTTTTATGAAATATTAACTGCAAATCGTCTTTAGTACCATCTTCTAAAATATTTGCTGTTTTTCCTGAAACATGCTGCAGTTAACAGATGAAATATTTGTTTTTGGTGAGCATTATTTGAAGCTTTATCAAAGTGAAAGGTCTATGTATAGACACCTGAAATGTTCAAATGTTTGTAGAGCTTATGGGACTTAACTACGGGGTCATCAGTCCCTAAACTTACAAACTACTTATCAACTAGCTTATCCTAAGGACGGCACAAATATCGATGCCCGAGGGGGGATTCGAACCACCGCCGTAGTGGCCGTGCAGACCGTGACTGGAGCGCCTCAGTCCCCTCGGCCACCTCGGTCGGCTAGACACTTGAGCTGGTTCGTCTATACATATGTGCCTCAAATCGCAGGGACTGGAAGTATGTAATCGCATTTTATAATGAGGACGTTAACACATGTGAGCGACATAGTTATGCATGAATTGCACGAAAACAATTAGATACAGTTTCACAGTGGCAGTCTAAAACACAAATAAACGTTTTAATCATCACAATATATCATACATTGTCGAAAAGTGATGTTAACGCAGCGATTCGTTTGCTGTAAGTTGACAACAAACGAAGCAGATGCGTGAAAAATTGTTCAAATTTTTGTATAGCTTATGGGACTTAACTACAGGGTCATCATTCCCTAAACTTACAAACTACTTATGAAGTAGCTAATACTGAGGACGGCACAAATATCTATGCCCGAGGGGGGATTCGAACCCCCGACCGTAGTGGCCGTGCAGACCGTGTCTGGCGCGCCGCAGTCCCCTCGGACACCGCGGCCGGCTAGACGCGTGAAGCAGACGACTCAACAAAGGCATACCTTTTGAACGCTTCTTTGTAGTTGGACGGTCTATCGCAAGGGGCGCTGCAGCTGACAACGACTTGATTTGATTTGATTTTTTCAGGGAAGCCAAAACAGTCTTGGTCCAACCCGCCACTGCCAGCACCGAAACTAAGTTTATTGTGCGGTATCGCTCCCTGTATATCTAGTAAAGCCAACCAATGCCCTTGAACAGTGCAAGGAATCTCTTTACCAGTTCTTTATTAGACACAATTTCTTCGGGTCTGGTTGTCCCAAATGTTCTGTGCCTTTTACTATCCAATGCAATGCATTCGAAGATTAGATGTGCTGCAGTTTCATCACCGTCATCACAGATCCTACATTTCGGGTCCTCTTCTGTTATTCCCATTGTACGTAGGTGTTTTTTGAAATTCCCATGGCCTGTCAGCACTCCAACCATGAGTCTAATCTCTCTCCTGTTCAGGCCCAGGATTGCAGAGCTTCTTTTAAAACATGGCTTTGGCATCATTACCTTGCCATGTTTTTGTTGATGGACTTTGGTCCAATATTCTATGTGCTGTCTTCTGAGCCAGTTACGTAGCTGACAACAACTTGCTTGGTGCACGTCTCGTATAGAAAGGACTTAAGAGAGGTGTCAGGTAGCTCGGGGGCAGCGCGGAGTGAGGAAGCGGATGTGGGGACGGGAGCGACGCGAGCGCCCGGCCAGGCGATGCGGCTGGGCGTGCCGCGGTGTCCGGCGAGCAGCGGCAGCAGGGGCACAGACTCCGGCGGTCGATATGGGCGGCGGCGCGGCGTGACGCGATGCGACGCCGAGGCGGCGGGCGAGGCGCCGCACCTGCCGCCTTATGCTAATGCTCTTAGCGGTACTCTCCGCGCGCGCGCAAGTCGCCACCGCAGGGCACACGCAGAGGCAGACGCTGCAGCCGCCTGGCGGCCAGGGCCTCCGCCGCAACACCACTACTGCGGGAAACGTCGCGCACCTTTCCCCGAATTATATTTTATCAAATAAGTAGATTAAACCCGCGGCTCCGCTCGCGTGTTGGTTGATTATGATAGACAAGCTATTTTTCAGTAGTGTGCTATGAGACTGGTTTTGAAGGAACTGAAAAATATTCCTATCAGATTGCAGAAGTCTATGCACTTACCGCCGGCCGCGGTGGCCGAGGTGACTGAGGCGCTCCAGTCACGGTCAGCACGGCCACTACGGTCGGGGGTTCGAATCCCCCCTCGGGCATGGATATTTGTGCCGTCCTAGTTCGTAAGTAGTTCATAAGTAGTTTGTAAGTTTAGGGACTGATGACCCCGTAGTTAAGTCCCATAAGCTTAACAAACATTTGAACATTTGAACTATGCACTTACCGTTCATCAGGAAAGTAAGTAGTGTGGATCAAATCACACGTAAAAATGCACTCGTTTCGAAGAATCCAATCGCGAAATTCAACAATAATTATTATAATAATATCACAGATCGATCACTTGATGTAATGCGCGGAACGTCAACTCGATTTTTTTAAACAGACGTATTAAAAGAAATTTCAGTTATATTGCTTTATTTATTTATTCTTATATTTCCTTATTCGTATGCTTATCCTTAGAGAGAAAGAGCTGAAGACATAGTAGAACCCATAGACCAAACATATGGTCTGTGGCATCACGTTTCGCTGTATGTAACCTCCTTGCTATAGAATCACAAACGTCATCTCTGGCCTTCAGTCCGAATTTTTTTGTAGTGTGACGACTTTCAACCACCATATCTTCCACCCCCCTTACAGTTATCGGCATCGGAGACTTAAGTTCCCAATATTCTCCACCCTTTTATCATTATCAACCCTCAAGCAACAATGCAACCAATAAAACCATTTTCAAAGAGTAATTATTGTTCCGGACTTCGCGTCATATTCTTCAAATTATTAAATATCAGATCGCTATAAAACCGTGCCTAAAACCTTCCTCAAATATAAATTAGTAACTGTATAAATGTATAACTCTCTGCGTCTTGTCTTTCGGACGTGATAACCGTCCACCGAACAGACATTCACATTAATATATATAGATAGATAACTATCCAATCGCCATAAAACCGTGCCTAAAGCCTTCCCCGGGTAGACATTAGTAACTGTACAAATTTTTATCTCTTTATCTCTTGTGATTCAGACGTGATAAACGTACACCGAACAGACATTCACATTTATAGATATAGAAGATTAATCGGCTGAAAGCAAGGGGAAACTACAGCCGTTATTTTTCCCGAGGACATGCAGCTCTACTGTATGAACATATGATGATGGCATCCTCTCGGGTAAAATATTCCGGAGGTAAAATAGTCCCCCATTCGGATCTCCGGGCGGGGACTACTCAAGAGGATGTGATCATCAGGAAAGACAATACTGGCATTCTACGGGTCGGAGCGTGGAATGTTAGATCCCTTAATCGAGTAGGAAAATTAGAAAATTTAAAAAGGGAAATGGATAGGTTGAAGTTAGATATAGTGGGGATTAGTGAAGTTCGGTGGCAGGATGAACAGGATTTCTGGTCAGGTGACTACAGGATTATAAATACAAAATCAGTTGGGGGTATCACAGGAGTAGGATTGATAATGAATAAGAAAATAGGAATGCGGGTAAACTACTATGACCAGCACAGCGATCGCATTATCATTGTCAAGATAGATACGAAGCCAACACCGACAACAGTAGTACAGGTTTATATGCCAACTAGCTCTGCCGTTGATGAGGAAATCGAAGAAATATATGAGGAGCTAAAGGAAATTATTCAGACAATTAAGGGAGAGGAAAACTTAATTGTTATGGGAGACTGGAATTCGGTAGTAGGACAAGGAAGGGAAGGGAAGATAGTGGGGGAATATGGTCTGGGCAAAAGGAATGAAAGAGGAAGCCGCCTGGTAGAATTTTGCACGGAACATAATTTAGTTATAACAAACACCTGGTTTAAGAATCACAAAAGAAGGTTGTATACGTGGAAGAGACCAGGAGACACCGGGAGATACCAGATAGATTTTATAATGGTAAGACATAGATTTCGGAACCAGGTTTTGAAGTGTAGGACATTCCCAGGGGCAGACATAGGCTCTGACCATAACTTGTTGGTTATGAACTGTAGGCTGAAACTGAAGAAACTACAGAAAGGTAGGAAAATAAGGAGATGGGACCTGGATAAATTGAAGGAACCTGAAGTTCTTAAGAATTTCAGAGGGAGCTTCAGGCAACAATTGACAGAAACAGGGGAAAATAAAACAGTTGAGGAGGAATGGGTAAAATTGAGAGATGAAATAGTGAAGGCAGCAGAGGACAAAATAGGTAGGAAGGCAAGACCTACAAAAAATCCTTGGATATCACAGGAGATACTAAATTTAATCGATGAAAGGAGAAAATATAAAAATGCAGTAAATGAAACAGGCAAAATGGAGTACAGACGACTAAGAAATGAGATTGACAGGAAGTGCAAAATGGCTAAGCAGGAATGGCTAGAAGGCAAATGCAAGGATGTAGAAGAATGTATAAATAGGGGAAAAATAGATACAGCCTACCGGAAAATAAAAGAAACATTTGGCGATAAGAAAAACAGCTCTATGAATATCAAGGACACTGATGGAAAACCAGTACTCAGCAAAGAAGGGAAAGCTGAAAGGTGGAAAGAGTATATAGAGGGGCTCTACAAAGGAAATGAACTTCGAGACACTATTGTAGGAAGGGAAGAGGATGTAGATGATGATGAAATAGGAGATATTATACTGAGAGATGAATTTGACAGAGCACTGAAAGATCTAAGTCGAAACAAGGCCCCTGGAGTAGATGATATTCCCTCAGAGCTACTGAAGTCTCTGGGAGAACCAGCCATGACAAAATTGTTTCACATTGTGTGTAAGATGTATGAGACAGGTGAAGTACCCTCAGACTTTAAGAAAAATGTAATAATCCCCATTCCAAAGAAAGCGGGTGCAGACAGGTGTGAAAACTACAGAACCATCAGTTTAATAAGTCATGGTTGCAAAATATTAACACGAATTATATACAGAAGGATGGAAAAGCTGGTAGAAGCCGACCTCGGGGAAGATCAGTTTGGGTTCAGGAGAAATGTAGGAACACGGGAGGCAATACTCACTTTACGGCTTATCCTAGAAGATAGATTAAGAAAAGGGAAACCTACATTTCTAGCTTTTGTAGATTTGGAGAAGGCTTTTGACAATGTTGATTGGAATAAACTCTTTGAAGTTCTGAAGCAAGCAGGAGTAAAATATAGGGAGCGTAAGGTTATTAACAACTTGTACAAAAACCAGACAGCGGTTGTCAGAGTTGAAGGGCATGAAAGGGACGCAGTGGTTGGAAAGGGAGTAAGACAGGGTTGTAGCCTTTCCCCAATGTTGTTCAATTTGTACATTGAACAAGCTATAAAGGAAAGCAAGGAGAAATTTGGAGAAGGAATTAAAGTTCAGGGTGAAGAATTGAAAACATTGCGTTTTGCCGACGACATAGTAATTCTGTCAGAGACAGCAAATGACCTGCAAGAGCAATTGAACGGAATGGATAGTGTGCTGAAAGGTGCATATAAGATGAACATTAACAAGAGTAAAACTAGGGTAATGGAGTGCAGTGTAAGAAAATCAGGTGATGCTGAAGGAATTAGGTTAGGTAACGAAACAATAAAGGAGGTAGATGAGTTTTGTTACTTGGGCAGTAAAATAACAGATGATGGTCGCAGTACAGAGGATATAAAATGCAGAATGGCAATGGGTAGAAAGGCGTTTTTGAAAAAGAGAAATTTGTTAACATCTAATATTGATTTAAGTCTAAGGAAGTCCTTTCTGAAGGCATTTGTATGGAGTGTTGCCTTGTATGGGAGTGAAACATGGACGATAAGCAGTGTGGACAGAAAGAGGATAGAGGCTTTTGAAATGTGGTGCTACAGAAGAATGCTGAAGATTAGGTGGGTGGATCGCGTAACTAATGAGGAGGTACTGAACCGAATTGGGGAGAAAAGAAATTTCTGGCATACCTTGACTAAAAGAAGGAATAGATTGGTAGGACACATTCTTAGACATCAAGGAATTGTGAATTTAGCATTGGAGGGAAGTGTGTGGGGTAAAAATCGCAGAGGGAGACCAAGAGACGCGTATAATAAGCAGATTCAAGTGGATGTGGGTTGTCGTTCTTATGAGGAGATGAAAAGGCTTGCTCAGGATAGAGTAGGGTGGAGAGCTGCATCAAACCAGTCTCTGGACTGAAGACCACAACAACAACAACAGAAGATTAATACTGCGTCACTCTCTTTTTACTAATACTAGTATTGCCTGTGGTCGAAAATCGATCAATTGTGCTTACAATAGTCACTGGCGGTAACACTTTACGTATCATGTTGGCGGCCTCGCTTGATTATGTTGGCAACATCAACAACACGATAGAAAATATTTGCCCATTTGTTCGAACCACATAGACTGACTCGATTAGTGTTTCGTACAGACCATGAAGTAAACAAATAATGCTGTTCCTGCTTTATCGTTGACAGGTTCTTGTATGTACCCTCGTCCGCTCAGTAAAAATAATTGCCCTCGTAAAGCGAAGATTCCAAGAGAAAACATCAGCGTTGTCAAGCGATTGGCTAAAATGAAGGCTCACAGGATTCTCACTATTCAGCATCTGTTGCCAACATTATCATAGGAGGCCGCTGGGATATTTGGTAAAATTTAACCGGCACTGGGAGATATGAAACGGTATCTTTTACGTGTTAAGGAAAATGCCTGACACAATAACAACAAATAGTTATACTTCTCAGGCCATTTTCGAATTATATAACTTTCATTAGCCTAATATTTGAAATGGAACTACAATTTCGGCGTTCGTATATTTATACAACGCCAAGAAATAATGTTTTTTCGATACTGCGATATTCAGAATTCCAGAGATGACAACATGTCGACTTCGTAGTTCCACCCGTGCACCACTAGATGCCTCTTTATATATTTGTATGGTCCATTATGTGTGCCAGAGAGTTTATGGATCGAATAATAGACATTTGGTTGATACTTTTCATATTTTGGCACACAGAACACAATAACGTCAATACAACATTTCTTACAGATATGTGTTTCTATCTGTGAAAATGGGTGTATTGGTGTTACTGTGCTTTGTCTGCCAAAATAAGAAAAGTACCAACCAAATGTGTCTTGTTCGATCCATAACATCTCTGGCACACAAAGTGGACGATAAACATGTATAGATAACTATACAATGCACCTGATGGCAGAATGCTGCCGATACGCATCGTGCTAATTATATGTTAGTAAAAGGTGACTACGCAGTATTAATTATTCCGTAGAAATATCATACAATACAGTCGCAGACCTCAAGGAATATCCGTATAACATGGATAAATTTAAGTTTACCGGGAATCGTTTCGTGGTGCGTTCCTGGTGATTACAGAAACGCGTAGGCCCCCTCTCATTGGTCAAAACAATTAGGGACTCAATGGCGATATCAAAGTTCTGAAGTATTGTCATCGGCAGAATGAACTAAAACGTTTCGACGTCATTCTGTTGGTTGTTGTTGAAAAACAACATCTCCGATATAGGGGTAATAATGGATAGTAGCGGCAGAGAGGGTTGGTGGTGACATGTGTTGCCCGGATGGACAACATATTAAAGAAAAAGGATACAGAACAGACACCGCAGTACTGAGAAAAACACAGACCGCACCAACAGACAAATTCAACAGATCAGGCATATATCAGCTTACATACAACAGATGTCAATCAATATACATGAACAAACTTCTGGAAATTTCAAAACCAGATATTTAGAACACCTAAGAGCACTAAAAAGTCACAGTTCTCATAACACAATTGCAGACCACCTAATAGCCCACAACCATCACCCAACCAAAATAGAAACAGACTTGAAGATATCACAATCAAGCGACAACCGATACCACATACTTACAATAAAAGAAAAGTATCACATACAAAAATCAATAGCAGAAGTAAAATCAGTTATGAATGAATATACCACACTATGCAAACATACATTATTTAACCATTAAATGACTTGCACAGAAAGGATGTCATGGACAGCTAAAACATACACACATGCGCGAGTTACGCACAGGCACAGAGAGAAAATAAAAAACAAATCTACCGCCATTCCCTTGGAGAACAAGTGAAAGCTGACTAGTAGGTACGCATACTAATAAAGTGTACACAAGCGAATTAGCTAAAGCGGGAAGTGGCCGCGGTAGAAGAAACCCCTCAAAGTATGTGTATTACATGTATGCTATATAAAAAACGCGGAAGAGACAGTGTATGCCAAATGAAACCGTACGTAATAGACAGTAGGCGAACGATAGAAATATCCCCACTTAACAGATTTATGTTTTCACACTAGAAGTAGCGTTTTTAAAAATCCTAACATGATCACTTGGTTGCAGATGACAACGCTACCAGTATGTAACTATGTAGAAAGAGACCCACATCACCACAGAATGTAAAAACAAGACTCACGACTTTTTAGACCTAAATTTTCACATAGTACAGTAGTAAAATCGAAGTATTTTGTTTTCACAGCAATCAGTAAATGAAAAACCCGCTGACGATGGCTCAGAGATGCCGAAACTAGTTTGAGTATAAAATAAAATAGTGCTTTGCATATCAGGCGGACCTCATACCTAGAAAAAATGAATACACAGACATTTGAATTCAGACAATATAGTGAGCAGGTAGTTCAATGTAACAACAAAGTGATTTACCTGAACCTAATGCCATAGAGAGCCATACGAAGGTTGTAAGTGGAACACAGAGGGAGGTGGCCGCAGCTATTGGAGTGTCCCGAAATGTAATTTCCAGAAGCTGGACACGTTTTCATACATCAGGAGCCGTTAAAAGAAGGCAAGGTCAAGGTCGTCCTCGGGTAACATCAGCAAGAGATGACTGCTACCTCCGGTTAACAGCCCGTCGAGACAGGACACGGAATCCAACCAAGCTACAACGCACCCTCTACGCAGCAACAGGATGCGCTATATCAACACAGACAGTCCGAAATCGCCTTCGGGAAAGAGGCCACTGTGCACAGAGGCCTATGGTGTGTGTCCCATTAAAACCAGGACACCTTTTAGCCCGCAGAAGCTGGGCGGAGGAACATCAGGAATGGAGTCATAACAAATGGCGCCGGGTTTTGTTCACAGATGATATTTTTTTATTCATCCCGACAATCATCGTTTACTCATCTGGAGAGAACGTGGAACTCTGAAGAATTCTGCTAATGACGAATGGTGAAGGCAGGAATCAGTACTGGAGGACGTATGGACCCGTAGGACGTTCAGAATGGCATTTTGGACTGCTCAGAGGTATGAAGACGAGATTCTTCGACCTTTTGTTGTGCCCTACGCTGTGCCATAGTAGATGAATTCTTTCTGGTGGATATTAACGCTCGACCCCACTGAGCTGCACTCATGATCAATACGTTTCAAGCTGAGGGCATTGAACGAATGGAGTGGGCAGCTTGTTCACCGAACTTAAACCTGACTGAGTACGTCTGGGATGCACTGGGAAGACAAATTGTAGCCAGTCCAGCAACTGCCACGATAGTTGCAGAGTTGGATATTGCACTCATGGAAGAATGGCCCAATATCCCTCAAGAGTTGATTGATTATCTTGAAAAAATGTTCAAATGATTGTATAGTCTATGGGACTTAACTACGGGGTCATCAGTCCCTAAACTTACAAACTACTTATGAACTACTTACAAACTAGGACGGCACAAATATCCATGCCCGAGGGGGGATTCGAACCCCCGACCGTAGTGGCCGTGCAGACCGTGACTGGAGCGCCTTAGTCCCCTCGGCCACCGCGGCCGGCGATTATCTTGAACTGTGCATGCCAGGTAGGTGTACAACCGTACTAGCCGTCCGAGGTGATCACACACCATATTAGAGACCAATGAGAATGACTTTAGGTCTTCCTCAGATGTGACGGCACTGTAATACGCCAGGCTTCCCAAACGAAGAAATCCCCAAAGGTGAAATCAGGTGATCAGGGTTCAGGGTGACAAGGGAACTGGTGCGCCCCGTCCTATCCACCGCTGGCCGTAGACAGCGTCCAGGTGACTCGTGACGTTTCGACTGAACACTGGGGCCTCCATAGTGCTGGAAACACATTCGTCTGCGAGCAGCTAGTGGAATGTCATCCAGAAGTTCGGATAAGACTTCCAGTAAGAATTTGTTATATGTGCGGATAGTTAAAAAAACTAGGTAGTGTGTGTGGCCCTCCTAAATTATTTTCACAATGGATGGGCAAACATTAATGGAAAACGGTTTTTGGTAGACATGTGCTATTGTGCTATGTAGGTTACCGTGGGCCTCCAGGTGAAAATTACGGATGTTAAACACGCCCATTTGCGCTAAGGTAGCCTCATCAGTAAATAAAACATCGGCAGGGAAAGTGTGATCGGCTGCAGTCTGCTGTAGGAACCAACGAGCAAAGTTGAAACGTGGAAGATGAATGTCAGGTATTAGTACTTCTGCTCGCTGTAAATGGCAAGCATGCATTCTTTCTTCATGCAAAGTCCTCAAAACTGATTGACTCCACTCAATGCATGTCCTACAGCTATCAAACTTGTTGAAGGATTATCCTCTACTAATATTGTTTTCTTCCATGGCCGGAGTTCTGTGATATCTTGTAATGCCAGCTCCACACCTGGAAGCATAAAGAGATCCACTCGAGCATAACTCCTGACGGAGATGCTCAAATGTTCAACGATCCAACTGATGTCTATATGGGAAATGCTCCATGTAAATCATTTTAGTAGCTAATCGATTTCCTTGTGCAGCCCCATACATGAATTGCATGTCAGCCAGCTTTGCATTGGTGAAACGATACATGCTGTTCGAGAACCACGCGGGAAATAATGAATATTGGAAATGAAGTGCTTGTAAACAACGCACTCATCAGTGCTCTCTAGCAGCTCAAGGCATATTTACCGACCACACATTCCTGAGCGAAATCAGCTTATTTTACTCCCATCTACCGGCCGTTTCATTTTTGACACATATTTTAGGACCAACCTGTACATGTCAGCTATTTATGGAGATGGGTGAAATAGTGTTTACTGCAAGATTCTCTTCATCATGCACCATACTCTAGCTTGTGGTGCATAAAAACCTTTTCAAGGAAGACGTGTGTGTATGTGCCATATTTCTGGAGAGTCGGTCAAAGGTGTGGAACGCTTTTGTAAGGAATGCTCCATCCATGTACCACAAGAAATGTTATGTAGACTCTGAATTTCGCCTTGTGTACAAAATGTTCTCAAACTGGGAATAAAACTGCAGTCGAAGCAAGTGAAGCTGCTGCAGCTGCAGGCAGTATAACGAGTCAAGAATTGCTGACCTCCTTACATGGCATTTTTATGTACATGAACAGAACCAGCTAATTTTAATCCAAATTGACGATTTTAATTTCTTTTCCTTCACCAATATCACTAATGTATCCAATGATGTCGTGTTCATTTTAAGAAAGAACTGTCAGTGTATTCACTGAGATATACGTCGTCACTCGCCCACTATAAAACGCTAACTGGAGGCAGCGGAAATTTATCAAGGCACCTCTGGTGGGCAGTGGGCCGGTATGACACCCAGAAAGCACTTGACAGACCGCAGATAAGACACGGTCGTATAAACGGACTATACTCCGCTCACCGAAACGAGAGACGTACTGTATACACTGAGGCGCGTGACCAGGGGTGGACAAAACAGGGTCGCTCGCTCAGTTTCGCTGCATCCGTTTCAGGTGTAAGGTCGTTGTGTATTTCATTATATGGCAGTGCTATTAGTATCCAAACATTCAAATTTCAATTCTTTTAATACATTATAAAATGTGATTTTCTCCGAAAATTTCCCAAATTTGCCTCTTCGCTTACGACAACAAGCACTTTTTCAAGTGTTGGAAATTTCTCACGAAAAACTTTTCTTCGTATCGCATTTCAGTCAAAGTCATCAAAACGTTCTGAAAGGTATGTCGTAATTCTTTTTTCCTTGGAGGCTTCAAAGAGTGTGTGATCTTTTACTGACTGTTTTCAAAGCAATTGACTGTTCTGGACACAACAGCTGCGTTTTATACACACTAGGAACCATGTGTTTCTCTAAAGAACTTTATTACTTCTTATTTGAATGCTTCTTGGTTGAACTGAAATTGGAGAATGACATAATGAGGTTACTCTTATGTGATACTAATGAGAGAGAGAGAGAGAGACACAGACTATGAATGCTGAATGTTATTGTAAACAGTAATTCTTACGTTACTATTCAGCAACTGGTCGTTTAAGATAAAGTTGACAGTCAACACCTGTTATCACTGCTTTATAACAACACACACAACGACCTAAAACAGATGCAGCGATCGACCCTGGTTTTTCCACTCCTAATCATGCGCCTCAGTGTGTTTACATTACGTCTCCCTTTTCGGTGAACGGAGTATAGACGCAGGTCCCTCCGGTACAGCTACGTCCGATGTGGCAAGGGGATGGGGACAACAGATCTCCGCTCTACCTGGGCCCTGCAAGGATTCTAAGAATGTCCACAGGCTTGATGTTTTCAGCTAACATTTCGACAGATGTACTGGGCAGATACCTCGCTCTTTATCCGCATATAACACGCGGATATCCGCGTCGCTCACGATTTTATCCGCAAAATAAGAAATACTGCGGACATCAGAGGATATCCACATCTGCGCAGACCTCTACCTATAGCACTGCAGCATGGCCACGGCGCATTGGCCTTGCTGCGGTGCGCGCAGCCGTTCGCTGTCGGGAGTTCGAGTCCCCCCACGGGCATTGGCGTGTGTGTTGTCCTTAGGTTAGTTTACCTTAGTTTAAGTTCAAATGTTCAAATGTTTGTTTAGTCTATGGGACTTAACTACGGGGTCATCAGTCCCTGAACTTACAAACTACTTATGAACTACTTACGAACTAGGACGGCACAAAGGGGGGATTCGAACCCTCGACCGTAGTGGCCGTGCAGACCGTGACTGAAACGCCTCAGTCCCCGCGGTCGGCTAGTTTAAGTAGTTTGTAAGCTACGAACTAATGACCTCGCAGTTGAGTCCGATAGATTTAGAAACATTTGAACTGCAGAATGTTTACCTTTAAGTGGATGCGCCAGTTCATATGAGGCTTAGCATAGACAGACACTTTTTTATTATTATTATTGGTACAACTTCTTTTAATTATACAATAACCCAATACCTATACATAAATGGGTCTTCTTATGCTACTAAATTTTTTGTGCTCTTTATGCTACTTCTAATGTTTCTACTGAGCTACATGATATGTTTTGTTTTTGCTGTTGTGTCTGCCGTATGTACTGTGTCATGCAGGGTGCGTTGGCATGTTGTGTTTCATGTGGAAGTCGCTACTGCTACGTTTAGTGTCTTATTTTGTGTCCCCCCCCCCCTGCAGTGCTCACAGGTGTGCCAGTGATGTACAAACCTATTGGTTGGCCTGTGCCCCCCGAACTAATTCCGGAGGGCGTGCCCCTGGCACTGGTCTGGCCTTTTGCACTGCAGTCCTTGTGTTGTTTCCGTGTTTTCTCTTAAGTCTAACTTAATCTAACTTATATCTAGCGTCGCAATCGGTGATTTGGCTGCACTCAGTCCTCCTGATCCAGGGCATGCCGGAGTACTCCGGCGGCACGGCCTGGTGCAGCAGTGATGCCTGGAAAAAATGTCTCATAATAGGTTTATAAATTCATGTCTGATGTGGTTTGAGATTTTGTCGGTTAATTCATTGAGAATTTGAAAATGTGCTTCATGTCTGATGAGTTGGTATGTGTCTGAGTTAGGTAGTTGTAGTCTGAGATGAGAGACAATATGATCGTATGTAGGGCACTCGAAAGTGACGTGTTCTGGAGTTCCTTCCGGAGCTCCGCAGCCACACTCTGGAGTCGCCTGCTTCCTGAACCGACATAGATACGTCGGGTACGGGCCATGGCCGGTGAGAAAGTGAATCAATCCTCTGCTTGGCTGGAAGTATCCCATTTTAAGTCTTTCTGACACATTTGGGAGGAACTGGTGTGTCCTCCTTACAGTGTTGTCCTGGTCCCAGATGTTTTGCCCGATTTCTAGTCCCCGAATTTCGATTTCCCTTTTCCCCTCCAACCTGGCTTCCATGATCTCCTGTATTTTGTCCCCATTTCCCTTTTTCAGCCAGTACGCCGCCGCCAGCTCCCTAATCTTGATATCTTGATATCTAAAGGACAAAGCCCCATCAACACCAAGAGGGCGCCGCCCGGCGACGTCCTGTATGCCCCAATTGAATGAAGGAGGATACTTCTCTGAACTCTTCTCACCGTCATTGCAGGCGCCACCCTAGTGGTCTAATTCGGTGTTTGCCACATCTAACCCCCGAATCCAGGGGATGGCGGATTCTCTCATTGCTGGAGACCAATCCATCCCCCGGCGGCATGGCAGATGTGGCTGTCTCAATCGGGTATTGGGTCAGATCCGGTTATTGATTCAGGATAAAGTCCCGAAGCACTTTGCGCGAGACATTATTGGCGATTTCGTCGAGTACTCGGAACGTGTCTGGGTTTCGTATGAGCTCAAAGGTGTTATTACTAGGCAGAGCCCTTCTGAGATCCGCAGCCACGTCGTCATAAATCATGAATGATGTGTTCTGGCGTGCCTATCTCGGCACCACAGGCACAAGCTGGCGTAGCCTGTCTCCTAAACCGACATACACCCCGTTTACATGGGCTCCCAAAACCGGATTTCGTAAACCGATTTCCCAATTCCGCTTTTGGTTGGTCATATAAACACTCCAAAATCGATTCTGGCAATCCGCTTCTCTAAAGCGGTTTTCCAGTTCCATAATCGATTTTCGTGCCCATGTGAACGCAACCGTTTTTGAAGCGTTCTTGGCTTGTCAGATTGTGTTTTCATGTTAAGAATTTTCGGCACATATGAAACGAGTGATATTCTCTAAGGTGAAATAAATGTATAAATATTAGAGTGAACATAAATCTGTGTATTTAAATAAAGAAAAATAGCGATTGTGAAGACTCAATAAGGAACAGAATCAGCTGTTTTCCAGCCGCCATGTTAAGTGAGCTGGGAAATCCGATTCAGGATATGCCATGTAAACACGTCAGCGAAAAACGGTTTACGAAAATCGGTTTTCGTCTTCCGGAAGATGTGTTGCATGTAAACGTAGTGATAGATATGTCGGATAGGGTCCATGCCCGGTGAGGAAGTGCAGCATCCCCCTAGATGGTTTGAAATGTTTCATACCCAATCTTTCCTGCATATCTGGCAGGAGAGCGTGAGTTCTCCTCTCAGATTCCTCTTCGTCCCAAGATTGCTGCCAAAGTTGGAGCCCTTTCTGTCTGATCTCTGTTTTACTTAGAATTGATTCCCCCATGATTTTTTCTACGTTCCCTCCCTCACAGAGTGACACTTGCGCCTCTTAATGTACGTGGGTGTGTTGTGTCGGCAGCGGTGGCGTACCCCGGGCTGTACCCCGGGTCTGCGGCGGCGGCGGCGGGCTACGTGAACGCGGCGGCGGCTGCGGCGGCGGCGGCGGCGGCGGCGGCGGCCGCGGGGGCGGGCGGGGGCGGCGGGCTGCACCACGGACACCACGGACACCACGCGCTGCCCGCCGGGCCCGGCGCCCAGCCGCCGTCCGCCAAGCGCAAGCGCCGCCACCGCACCATCTTCACCGAGGAGCAGCTCGAGCAGCTCGAGGCCACCTTCGACAAGACGCACTACCCCGACGTCGTGCTGCGCGAGCAGCTCGCCCTCAAGGTCGACCTCAAGGAGGAGCGCGTGGAGGTCAGTCCCACAACCGCTCACCATCCTAACCAAATGTTCAAATGTATAGTCTATGGGAGTTAACTACCGGGTCATCAGCCCCTAAACTTCCAAACTACTTATGAACTAACAAAGACTAAGGACGGCACAAATATCCATGCCCGAGAGGGGATTCGAACCCCCGACCGTAGTGACCGTGCAGACCTCAGTCCCCTCGGCCACGGCGGCCGGCCATCGTAACCAACTGACTACACCTTTCAGTACGGACCTTACTCAAATGTTTGTATAATTTATGGGACTTAACTACGGGGTCATCAGTCCCTAAACTTACAAACTACTTATGAACTACTTATGAACTACGACGGCACAAATATCCATGCCCGAGGGGTGATTCGAACCCCCAGCCGTAGTGGCCGTGCAGACCGTGACTACAGCGCCTCAGTCCCCTCGGCCACCGCGGCAGGCACGGACCTTACTCCCCCTTACAAAACTCCTCCACGATCCAAGATTCAGTGCCAACACTGATGCCTCGTCCGATGTTAAGCCTTTTACTTCATAAGCCGAATCTATCTCTTTTTACTCTAGATGTAGGCGATTCCATCCGGAATCACATTAAAATTATTAAAATTGGGAGAACCAGCTTTGGCCGCATTGAAATCTTTATTTTTCTTTTTTATATACAATACAGATCGATTTCGGTTAGTGTCTGACCATCCACAGTGCATGAATCCAAGCCCTGTGGGCCTACGAAAACTTGCACTTTGCATATTTACATCAAACAGGCAGTACTGATGTATGCAAAGTGCAAGTTTTTTTAGACCCACAGGGCTTGGATTCATGCACTGAGGATGGTCAGACACTGACCGAAATCGATCTGTATTGTATATAAAAAAATAAAGATTTCAATGAGGCCAAAGCTGGTTCTTCCAATTTTAATCTTTTTATTGTAATCGACTTGCTAGGGTGACCAACTGAACTAATATTTGAAATTATTTCTAATGAATCTCATATGAGATCTTCATTTGCCATAGATCGCTTATATACATTGATGACACGTTTCGACTCGTTAAAGAGTCATTATCAAATCTTAATTGTCCAGGCATGACAAGACAGATGTTTTAGATGAGCTGACAGTATGACACAATAGTGTCAACTCATCTGAAACATATGTCTTACCATGCCTGGACAATTATGATTTAATAATGACTAATGATTCGAAACTACGAATCATAGTGTCAGATCATCTGAAACATATGTCTTATCATGCCTGGACAATTAAGATTTAATAATGACTAATGAGTCGAAACTACGAATCATAGTGTCAGATCACCTGAAACATATCTCTTACCATGCCGGGACAATTAAGATTTAATAATGACTAATGAGTCGAAACTGCTAATCATAGTGTCAGCTCATCTGAAACATATGTCTTACCTTGCCTGGACAATTAAGTTTTAATAATGACTCTTTAACGAGTCGAAATTACGAATCAATGTAAAATGAATGTACATAAGCGATCTGTGGCAAATGAAGAAGCCACGGTGCAGCGGCCAAGCGCACTGAGGCGCTATACTCCGATGCGCAAGGCTGTTACCCGTCGGTGGTTCGAATCCCCCCCTAGGGCATTTAGGTTTGTGCTGTATTTAGTTAGTTAGTTCATAAGTAGTTTGTAAGTGTAGAGACTGATGACCCCACAATTACGTCCCATAAGCTTTACAATCTTTCTTTTTTTCAGCGAATAAAGATCTCATAAGAGATTCATAAGGATTACACTCAAGATCGCATCCTGTATAAAAATCAGAATAAGATGTCAGGTAATTATAATTGAAATCATTTATCGTCTGATTATCAGTCAACCGTTGCAATAGCTGAAAACCGGGTATTTATTCATTTATTTATTCCATTTGTCAGGTAAGTCTGTAAAATCTCTTGGAAATACAATTGGTAATAAAGAAGTAATAGATTAAAACTTGGTACGTGATGGGGCGGTTTTCCTTGAATGTTACTGTTTATGTGCTCATATCTCATGAACTAAGTGTCGTACTCTGATACAATTTAAAAGATACACTTAACTATATGGGTGTAAACTTTCTGTAAAATTTCCTGCGGCTACAATTTGTAAAAGTAGAAATTATAAATTGTAATGTCAAACCGAATGGTGTACTTTTACTCCATAAACAGCAGAAAAATAGTAAAAAATCTTCAAATGGTTGTAGAACTTATGGGACTTAACTACGGGGTCATCAGTCCCTAAGATTACAAACTACTTATGAACTAGCTAAGACTAAGGACGGCACAAATATCCATGCCGGAGGGGGGATTCGAACCCCCGACCGTAGTGGCCGTGCAGACCATGACTGAAGCGCCTCAGTCCCCTCGGCCACCGCGGCCGGCAGAAAAGTAGTAAGGGAGAAACTTTTTTTCCTTTCATTTTGCTATGGTTGTCAGCAAGAAAAAGTTTAATAATGGTCTGAAATTATGTTTTTACTTTGTTGCAATTCGCTAAGTACTCTCATTCTCATATAGCGTATTTATAAGGTATCACCGCATATGTGGCAGTTTTTTATGAAATTTCTATTGTTTATGACGTCATATTTTCTGAACCATAGGTCGTATGTGATTCTTAACCCTACAGCAATTATTACCTCACGGTAAGGAATATGTGTTCCAAATTTGGTTGAAATCGGTCCAGTGGTTTAGGAGAAAATGAACAGAATTGTCGTTGGTGTTCAAGGCATAGATCCTCGACGGTACGCATCGTCTGTCCAATATATGACTTGCCACACTGTCACGGAATCTGGTACACGCCGGCCTTCCTCAAACCGAGATCATCTTTGGCGCTCCCCACCAGTGCACGAATTTTATTCGGCGGACAAAAGACAGTTCCAACCTGGTGTTTCTTCAAAATGCGGGCGACCTTCCCCGAGAGTGCGCCGGTATATAGAATAAACGCAGTGTCTACCTCTTCCCTCGTGTTTTCATCCGTTTCCACAGGTTGTGCTGTAGTGGTTGGGCGGAGAGCCTGCTGAGTCTGCCCCTCTGAGTACCCATTTTTTCGGAATACAGTTCTCAGGTGTTCCAGTTCCTGGGGTAACTCTCTGCGCGCCTTATGTACTAGAGTTTTAAGTACCCCATTCCTCTGTGAAGGGTGGTGACAGCGCTCTGCGTGTAAATACAGATCAGTGTGCTTTGTCTTCCGATATACACTATGACCCAGAGTGCCATCAGCTCTTCTCTTGACCAAGACGTCAAGAAACGGCAATTTACCCCCCGTTTCAGTCTCCATAGTGAATTTGATGTTGGGGTGTATGGAGTTCAGATGTGTAAGGAAGTCAAGGAGTTTATCCATACCATGTGGCCAGGAGACGAAAGTATCGGAAGAAGCAATTAGGTTTCCATTCAGATGATGCCAGGGCTTCCTCCTCGAAATTCTCCATGTACAAATTTGCGACCAGGGGGGAGAATGGGCTACCCATGGGGACTCTCTCCGTTTGTTCGTAGCATTCGCCATTGAAAAGAAAATACGTGGAGGTCAAGACATACATAAAAAGTTCAGTAGTCTTCTCGTCAAACTTCTGACCAATCAAATCTAGTGACTCTCGAAGGGGCACCCTCCTAAACAACGAAACGACGTCGAAACTCACCATGATATCTGACTCATCCAGCCTGATTCTCTTAAGGCGTTTAACAAAATCCGCGGAATTACGGATGGGATGTGGGAATTTACCCACATAAGGACTTAATATTCCCGTCAAGTATTTGGCCAATATGTAGGTGCTCTGATGTTACTGACAATGGAACGTAACGGCACCCCATCTTTTGAACCTTAGGGAGTCCATAAAGTCTTGGCGGTACCGGATCTTGAGGTAGCAGTTTCTTGGCGACACCCGCCGGTAAATCCGCAACCTTCAGAACAAATCACAACCGGTTTGGTTGTTGAAACGTTTCGTACCTTTTCATTTGAATACCCCTCATTTAATTAACAATAAAAATCGGTACTTCAGTTTTCGTTTTTGCGTAATTATCTAATGATAATAAGTAGCCTACAATTTTCAAGTCTTGAAGTAGGTTGTGGCGGATTAACGACGATGTTTAAGAATTATCTTTGTGAGTCTTTTATATTAGTTCCATGTACTTTTTGATTTGCATACGTTCTATGTAAGACGCACGTGTAAATAAAGGTTGTGTTTACGTTTCACGAGTAGACTTAGCCGGTCCACTATACGTCAGGGTGGGGAGCGTGTCACAAAGAGCTTATATTTTACTGTTTACTTGCGCCATTACAAGGGCTTTGCACCTTGAATTAGCATCTGACATGAGTACGGAAAAATTCATCATGTCGTTCAGACGCTTCTCCAGCAGACATGGATTACCCCACACCATATATTCGGCCAATGCGAGAACTTTTCAATCAGCGAGCAGAGAACTTGCAGAACTTTCTCAGATCTTCACGGATCGACGTACCAGCCAGCATTTCGCCCACAACGGCGTGTCCTGGAAGTTTATTGTTCCACGAGCGGTTTGGTGGGGAGGCTGGTGGGAACGAATGGTGGGCACAACAAAGCGTTGCTTGAGGAAAGTGTTGGGCACGTCTCAAGTAGACGAGGAAACTCTCAGAACAATACTAGCACAGATAGAAGCCGCCATTAACAGCAGACCAATTATACAAGACGGTCCCAACGTACTAACACCAGATCATTTTATAAACGGGGGACGATTGACAACATTACCCCCCGGTCCAGAACCTAATATCAATACCGATCTGAGAAAAGTGGCAAGACTGAGGGCAATGGTGCAGGTAGATTTCTGGAAGAGGTGGAAGAAGGAGTATCTTTCAGCCCTGAGAAGCTTCCACGAGGTGCATCAACCAGACGGAAGATCGACGAAGTGCCGGAATGGTGATGTCCTGCTTCAAGACGATCTGCGGCCACGTCACGTATTTCTGCAGTGAGACCGGGCCGTGACGGGAGGGCGAGAACTCTCGTCCTCAGACTCAGCGATGGAACGGAGATCATCCGCCCCGTACAGCTGGTCGTAACACTGGAGATCGACCAGGGTGGGGAGGATGTGGCGGATTAGCGACGATGTTTAAGAATTATCTTTTATTGGTTCCATGTACTCTTTGATTTGTGTACGTTCTATGTAAGACGCACGTGTAAATAAAGGTTGTCGCAGTGGAATAGTCGAGCCGTCTAAAGCGCCTCGCTGCGGAGCGCGCGGTTGCTCGCCGTGGAGGTTCGAGTCCTCCCTGGGGCATGGGTGAGTGTGTTGTATTTAGGTTAGTTTACCTAGGTTTAAGTAGTTTGTAATCTACGGACTGATGACCACGCAGTTTGGTCCTATAGATTTACAAACATTTGAACATTTTGAAATAAAGGTTGTGTTTACGTTTCACGATAGTAGGTGTCATTCAGCCACGCTTTAATGTTTAGTTTCGTCTACTGAGACATTCACAGACAGCAAAATTTCGAAATCGAACCAGCATTGATGCTTCAGGAGTTAATTTCCAATTTCCCAGACCCTCTCTTCCTCGCTACTTTCACAGATTTTTCTTTTATCCCGATACCTATCACAGGAATGAATTTCTTAGCGCTCCTGCGAGCAAACAATACACGTGCAAAGTGAAAAGGAACGAGCCGCCCCCCTCCCTGGGAGGTAATATTTATTTGTCAAGAAATTGAGTTCCACCAGTGGCGAGAAGCCGTATTTTTCTGGCACGTGCGCGCAGGTTAAGGTCTTTGGCTTTTGTCGATGGCACAAGGTTGGGTTCCATTGAGCAAATTGGCGCCCTTTGTGGCGGTAATGTCATAAAGGGCTGGCGGCGGGCTTACCGGCGGCTCGCACGTGGAGCAGCCGCCTGGGGAAGCCGCGAGGCCCCTGGGTTAATTGTGGGGCGCGGACACTCTTTGTCAGCGGCGGGGGCGCCGGCGCCGGCGCTAATGAAATGACGCGCAGGGGCAAAGGTGAGGGACTGGCCCAAAGAAACGCGACGCCACCACTATTCCTTTCATACGGTGAGCACCAGTTTCTGACCCTTACACTCCCTATTCTACGAGCAATAGGAACGTGCCGTGATGAAGCACAAAATTTCTAATTATCACAGAAAAAAAAATAATCGCATTCGTGTGTTTTGCTGTAGTTTTACGATTTTTTGCAAACATTTCGGACAAAAATATTAACAATATAAATACTCTGCCGTGGTGGAGTAGCCGAACGGTCTAAAGCGTCTCGCTGCGGAGCGCGCGGTTGCTCGTCGTGGAGGTTCGAGTCCTCCCTGGGGCATAGGTGTGTGTGTTTGTCCGTAGGTTAGTTTACCTAGATTTAAGTAGTTTGTAAGCTACGGAATGATGACCACGTAGTTTGGTCCGATAGATTTACAAAGATTTATTTGATAAATACGCTAACACGAAAATTGTGGTACAGATTACTAATTTATTCGTACAAGAAGGCGAATGAAAGTTACATAATTCGAAAGATTGTTTGTCGTAGATTTCTACGAATATAAATATTATGTGTGCATTTAGCCATTAAAAGTGGTAAAAGGAAGTAGGAATTTTCCTATCTACAGCTTGGATCAAGTTCTACATTCTCCAACAATCAGCTCACTGATTGGCTATTCGCCTCGACCAAAGACGCTGTTATGCAGCGCATCTGCAGTATTAAAGTAACGTATTATAATATCTGATTATCGAAACATAGAGTGCTCCCAACTCACTTTCTTGTGCTGTTCAAATGCTTCATTTTCGCAGTGATTAAGAGTGGTTAAAGTAAATGGATGTCTTCATATGAATGCCGATATAAGGGATGATGCGCCGGGAGAGGCATCTAGCGGTGCTCGGATGGAACTACGGGATCGAGAATGCCGATGTAAAGGATGATGCGCCGGGAGAGACATCTAGCGGTGCACGGGCGAAACTACGAAGTCGACATGTTGTCAGCTCTGGAATTCTGAATATCTCAGTATCGAAATAACATTACTTCTTGGCGTTGTATAAATATACGAACACCGAAATTGTAGTTCGATTTCAAATATTAGACTAATTAAAGTCATATAATTCGAAAATGGCATGAGAAGTATATACTTCCGTTTTTATTTGTTGTTATTGTGTCAGGCATTTTCGTTAACATGTAAAAGATACCGTTTCATACCTCCCAGTGCCGGTTAAATTTTACCAAATATCCCAGCGGCCTCCTATGATAATGTTGGCAACAGATGCTGAATAGTGAGAATCCTGTGAGTCTTCATTTTAGCCAATCGCTTGACAACGCTGTGTTTTCTCATGAATCTTCCATTTATGAGGGCAATTATTTTTACTTAGCGGACAAGGGTACATACAAGAACCTGTTAACCATAAAGCAGGAACAGCATTATTTGTTTACTTCATGGTCTGTACGATACACTAATCGAGTCATTCTATGTGGTTCGAACAAAAGGGCCAAAAGGTTGTTGGTTTTGCCAAGGTAATCACGCGAGGCCGCCGACATGATACGTAAAATGTTACCCCAGTGACCATTGTAAACACAATTGGTCGATTTTCGACCACAGACAATGCTAGTAATAAAAATGATGAACGATACGATACCGAATCTACTATTGTTATAATATCTATGTACTCAACACCTAATATTCTCGTGACCGTATTTTAACAAAGAGACTAAATTATTTCATACTAGCTTAATTCCCGTTGCTTCGCACACGTAGACTGGATGGTCTGCATTGGTTGTTACTACTTCTAAATATAAATTTTCATAGATTTTAAAAATGCTTTCCTAATCAAATATGTTAATACAACGTGCCCCCCCCCCCCTATTGCACCGTTGATGGCAGAATTCAAAACATCCATAAACACATTTTAAAGAAAAAAATTCTAATCGTGGTTCCAAATCCAAATTTACACATTTCTAAAATCAAAATAGTCTTAATAGCACCCTTAAAAGATTTTCCCTTATTTCACTCGCTTAATGCTTGAATTTCCAAAAATACCGAAACACGTGTTTTTAAAATTCTAAGCAAAAATCTAAATCCTAAGTTTTGTATTTCTTGTTGCAAAAAGAAAAACGTTCATTCCCTATTTCACCCCCTTAGGGATGGAAATATCGAAAAGTCACTGATGCCTGCAGGGTAAGATAAGCAAAGTGTATAAATTTCAAGTTTCTATCGTCTGTAGATTCACTTTTGAGCGCCGTTTTCTGTCTTTTAGAAACGGATCGGGAACGCGAAATTTCTTTCTTACGCTTTGGCATCTTTCTTGGCAGTTTGCCATTTCAAACTGCAATATGCACTTATTTTTCTTTATTCGTACGCTTGTTGCAGAAAAACAAGTGAAGAATGTGCATCACATTTCGCTATATATAACCTCCTTGCTGTGTTAGTGTCGAAAGTCATAGCTGGTCTTCAGTCCTAATTTTATATACGCTGACGACTTTCAACCACTATATCTGCCACCCTCTTATAGCTATCGACACGGAACTGCTGTGGTGTACAACGGGAAACTTTGTACTACAACAACACAGAGAGATCGTTCGTCTCCATTGCGTAGTTTTTGCTGAAGAGCAAAATATTGACACTCACACGTAGAATTTTATATAAGTCGGTAACTTTCAACTCCCATATCTTCCACCCTGTTCGCGTTATCAACCCTCTACCACCATAGTGCACAATGGGAGACTGATATCTACTACCACATACAAACACTGTTCGTTTGTGATGTGTTGTTTTGGCTGCAGCTCCCCAGCCGCATTCCGTTGCAGTTTCTAGTGGTGTCAAGATCGCGAGAACGGCGTGCTTCAGTTTTCGTCATCGAGTAGCACGTGCTTCTCATTACCTTGGGAGCAGCCTGTTTTAGCCAGCCGCGACGGATTCGTGTATCGTGCTTCGATGTATTCCGCTATCGCGACGGTCGTGACAGTGTTACCGCTGTATTTACACCGCCAGATTCGCGTGCTTCAAAGCGATATGTAGCGTCATAGCTAGAGGAAAGTTTCTGTGTTCGTTTGCATAACCCATGGCTACTTCTCTTTTATCTATGAGCTCTCTCTGAAGATTGATCTTCGTTCTCTTAATGCGTTATTCAATATATTACCGACTTCTCCTATTGCAAGTATATTTCTCGCCCAGTGAGCAATTGTTCTGTTTATTGTGACAGGGCTACCTTTCATATATATATATATTTCTTATTCAGGACATATTTTTCCATCGAAACTCCAGTATTTCTGTAACTTTCCTTACTGTCACATTTTTTTTTAAAAATTAATATTCCAGTAGGGAACGAAACAACTGCTGAAGAAACGAACTCCAGTCGCCTGGGACAGAAGATCTGCAGGTGAGTGATCAGTGTTAGTCTTTAAAAGTTAATTCTTCCTTCTTTTATTAATTCAGTCTCTCGTAAAACGAGAGATTACAACTAAAGCTATTTCGTTCAACATCCGCAGGCTACAATGTTTATTTTCTTTACCTGTATCGCTTTACGTAAAATCAAGTTACAGTGTCAAATCGCCGTTATTTTTGCAAATATCTCTGACACGGTGAGAATTATGGAAATAACGTAAGAGACCAACGTTACTAAGGATTTTATACTCTGGAAATATTCATTTTTCGTCTCAGATGAACGGTTAGGAAGTTATTTGCAATAAAATTTCTTGCTGTCAAAAGTCCATTATACACGGCCTATTTTTTAGTATTCGTAACCCCATTTTTTGTGCGAAGTATTTGGAAAAAAAAGATTCTGGTCGCTGGTGGCCAACAATTATGTTTGTAAAATTTGGTGCCCATCGGTTGAAAGCTGCGACCTACAACGTTGTAACACGTTACAGATAGGCAGACAGTGTATTTATGCAAATATCTCTGAAGCGATGCAAGATATGAAGAAAACATAACAGAGCAAAGTTGTAGAGAATTTTCTCCTCTACAAATTCTTTTATTCAATATTAGTGTCTGATGAACGGTTAAGCCGTTATTTTCATTTAAATTTCGAGCTGTCAAAAGACGATCGCAAAGGCTCCCTTTTAGTGTTACAACAGTAAACTAAGGTGGGCAAAAAACTGTACTTCGCTATATATATATATATATATATATATATATATATATATATATATATATATATATATATATATATATATAGTGCACTTGGGAAAGAGACGTCGATTTCGACGATGAGGGCCCATGCCAACTGGCGGATAGTAGACGTACTGATTAATTGGTAGTGCTGCAAATAAGCTATGTAGTTTGTAAAACTAACATCTTTTCCAAATCTATGTACCTTTATCTGTAAACGTGTGGCTGTCGTCACAAAACAGATGAAATCTATGATGTAAATTTCCGAAATGCGAAATTAAAGTCATGCTGCACTTGAAGTGAGGTGACGGAAAACATGTATAATGATATTAAAGAAGACATTTAAGGAAGAGGAAACTTAATTCAAATGGGAGACTAGTCTAGATAGTAGGATAAGGAACAAAATGAATGAAAGTGGAAGTCAACTAGCAGAATGTTGCATCGATTACAATGTAGTCATCACAAACACTTGGTTTAAAAATTATGAAAGAAGGTTCAATACACCGGAAGGATTCAGCCTGAATAATGATAAGAAATAGGTTTAGGAACCAGGTTTTAAACTGTAAGACATATTCAGGGACAAATATAGAGTCTAACCATAACGTACTGGTTATAGATGAGAATAGAAAAAAAACTGTAAAAAAGATAGAAAAGTAAGGCAACAGAACATGGTTAAATTGAACGTAGCTGAGATTGTTGACAGTTAAGGAGTATTAGACAACGACTGGAAGAAAGTGGTGAAAGTAATACAATAGAAGAAGAATGATAGCTTTGAGAAATGAAATAGTGAAGATTGCGGAGGATCAAATAGGTAGAAAGACAAAGCCTAGCAGAAATCCTTGAATGGAACGTAATAGATGAAAGGAGAATATATTAAAATACAACAAATGAAGCGGATGCAAATTGGCTAAGCAGCAGGGCTAGAGGACAAGAAGAATGTATAACTAGGAAGAAGATAGTGCATTCTGGAAATGAAACTGATGTTTGGAGACAAGGTAAGCACCTGTATGAATATCAAGAGTTCAGGTGGAAAACCAACACTAAGCAAAGGATAGAAAACAGTAATATGGAAGGAATATATACAGGCGCTAAACAAGGAAAAGGGAAACTAAGGCAGTATTGTAGAAAGGGATGTACATGAAAATGAGAAGATACGTTTCTGTGAGAAGAATTTGACAGACAACTGAAAGATATGAATCGAAACAAAGCCACTGGATTAGACGATATTCCCACTGAATTACTAACATCAAAATGTTCAAATGTTTGTGAAACTTATGGGACTTAACTGCGGGGTCATCAGTCCCTAAACTTACAAACTACTTATGAACTAACTTATAATAAAGACAGCACAAACATCCATGCCCCAGGGGGGGGGGGATTCGAACCCCCGACGGGTTGCGGCCTCGCGCATCGTAACATAGCGCCTCCTTGCGAGTCGTGCTGTAAATTTTACACCTGGTGGCAGTGAAGAATGTAATAACTGCAATTTCAAAACAAGGAGGTGCTGGCAGGTTAGAAATTTACAGAAATATTAATTTAATAACTCTTAGAAATTGTTGACATCGATTGTTATTTTGAATCTTAGGAAATCTTTTCTGGACAAATTTGTCTGGAGTGTAACATTAACTGGGTCAAACATGGACGATAAGGATTTAAGACGAAAAGATGATGGAAGCTTTAGAAATGTGATGCTACTGCAGAATACTATAGATTGGATGGGTAGTTTGAGTAACTAATGAGGAGGTTATGAAAAGAACTGGGGAGAAAAAAAAATGTTCGGCATATCTCGACAAAAAGAAGCGATAGATTAGTAGGACACATTCTGAGACATAAAGAATCGTCATTATAACACTGGAGGAAAGTGTGTGTGGGGAAAGCCATAGGAGGAGACCGAGAGATGGGTTAAGTAAGAAAGTCAAAAAGATGGCTTGTGGCATGGAGAGCTGCATCAAATCAGTCTTTTGATTGAAGACCACAACTACAAACATGTTTAGCAGCAAGTCTAGTTTGATGTTATCTCCGCTCGTATTTTACTTAAGAAATAGAGATATTGATACACCTCGAACACTGCAACGCATTGAAATAAATGTTATGGCGAAGTTGAAAGTTTGGACGAGCAGGCTTCGAACCCGAATTTACCACTGCAGACGAGCGATCCTCTTAAACAATTATTTTGTGGAAGGGGGGGGGGGCATAAAAACTAAATCTCTTCTTAAAACAAAAAATAGTTGTAATTCAGGTAAGAATGATAGTTAAACGCATTTCTTGCATTGCACAGTGAGTGGCTGCTAAGCCGATATTAGAAGTGCACCTCGCCGATCCCAAAAGCACCTCTTGCTGGAGTGGGACACGTCTTCGCGAAAGATAGTGGAGTAAGCTCCATTGTCCTAATAAATTCTGGTTCCAAGTCGACTAATAAATAAATTCTCGTACCCGGTACACCCCAATCGCGCGGAGGATCGCTCATAGCACTTCCTAAAAGGTAAGCATAATAAAGTCTTTATTTCGGGTGGTTCTTGATCATAAAATGTCGGTTTTGTAGAACTGTCCAAAAGTAGGTTGCTGGCGCCGTTTTGGAAAAGGTAGAGGACAGTCAGACCTCGAATCTAAGTTACAGCATTGGTCTTTGTTCGGGGATTGTACGTCTCGTCCTGGAAGAAGCAATTACTGTCTAAAGGGTTCTGATGTTGAGAAGGCTATCTACACACACAGTGAGAATGTACATAATTTATTAGACAATATATTACATGCCACTTGTATATTTTGTAACCTGTCAAAGGCATTTGAGTGTGTAAATCACAATATACTTTTGACCAAATTAGAATATTACGGCGTAACAGGAAGTGCTGCAGAACAGTTCAAATCGTATATCTCTAATAGGAAACAAAGGGTGTCAATAGGAAAGAGATGTGTACTGAACTATCAGGCCTCATCAAATTGGGAACTAATAATGTGTGGGGTCCCCACGGCTCTATCTTAGGACCCCTGCTTTTTCTTGTATATATATCAATGACCTTTCATCATCAACATTATCAGATGCCAAGGATTGTTTCTTTTTTCTCTTTTTCTTGCAGATGACAGAAATGTTGCAATAAATAGTAAATCAAATATAGCCTTAGAAAGATCGGCTAATAAAATTTTCATGCACATTAATAAATGGTTCTTAGCCAATTCTGTGTTGCTAAATCTTGAAAAAACACACTGTATGCATTTTAGGACTTGTAAAACGTTTCCTGCCATTATATGCCTAGAGTAAAACAACAAGGAAATAGAAGAAGTTGAAAGTGTCAAATTCTTAGGTTTTCAGCTGGATAATACATTTAACTGGGAGGGGCATACCACAGAGCTGCTGAAGCGCCTAAACAAGTCCCTGTTTGCTTTGCGAATATTGTCAGATACAGGAGATATAAAAATAAAAAAAGCTAGCATTTTATGCATACTTTCACTCCATAACGTCATACGGGATTACTTTCTGGAGCAACTCATCAGGCCTTGCAAAAGTTTTCAGAGCACAAAAACGTGCGTTACGGATCATTTATGGTATCAACTCAAGAACATCATGTATAGGGCTATTTAAGAAACTGGAGATACTTACTACTGCTTCCCAATACATTTATTCTCTAATGAAATTTGTCGTTAAAATATATATCTTTAAAAAAAATCAATAGCTCAGTCCATGGGATCAATACTAGAAACAAGAATTACTTGCATAAAGATTTAAAGTCACTTACTTTGGCTCAGAAAGGTGTCCAATATTCAGCAGTGCACATTTTCAATTACATGACAGCAGCCATAAAAAATTTAACTCACAATAAAGGACAGTTTTAAAAGAATGTAAAATATTTTTATTAGCGAACTCCTTCTACTCCATTGATGAATTTCTTGCAAAAATTGATTGATGTAAGTTATTGTATATAATATTCACAAATACGAATACTGTGATCAGTTTGACTTCAGTACAAGTTCTGTGCAGTAATGTGATCATTGTAAACCAGTGTTGATAAAAAAAATGCTAAGAATTGTAATATGCACTTAGTATATTAGTATACAGTAATAAGTATTATGTCCTTGAAAATGTAAATATTCTTAAGATAATTGTTTTTCCTGACCAATTCCACATCCACAAGGGCAATTACATTTGGGGTCTGTGGGAGGTACATTAACACGTATGCTCTCTTTTTGTAAATATATAGCCGGCCGCGGTGGCCGAGGGGACTGAGGCGCTCCAGTCACGGTCTACACGGCCTCTACGGTCGGGGGTTCGAATCCCCCCTCGGTCATGGATATTTGTGCCGTCCTTAGGATTAGCTAGTTCATAAGTAGTTTGTAAGTTTAGGGACTGATGACCCCGTAGTTAAGTCCCATAAGCTATACAAACATTTGAACATTTGTAAATATATATTGTGTATTTTGTTCTGACATGTTCTACATCGAAGAGGATTTCCTCAATTCGGAACTACCGGAACGAAAAGTACATTTAATCTAATCCAAATAAGCTACCTAGTCATACTTCCGATTCTGCCCAATTTCTCAACTTATCGCACACTACGATGGTAGTGACCCCTGCCAATTACTTCGTCTTGCTCACAGCTATAACTGTGCTCTCGGCAGGGATCGGGTGTGTTTTGCAAATGAAATTATCAGACCGAGCGATGTGGTGCAATGGTAAGACACTGCACTCGCATTCGGGACGACGGTGGTTCAAATCACCTCCGGACATCCAGATGTAGGTTTTCCGTGATTTCCTTTTAAAGGGCACGGCCGACTTCCTTCTCCATTCCTACCCAAAAATACGAGCGTGAGCTTCCGTCTCTAATAACCACGCTATCGACGGGACATTCATTCATTCCCGTGTCCGGTCGCTCAGCATTTCAAAAAAATAGAAGCTGGGATAACTTTGTCACTTCCTTCATGAACATCTTGTGCTGTACATGTGTTGTTCAGGAGGGGACATACAAGTAGGTGGTTTGCATCTTCATCAGCCCCATAGTCGCAAGAGGTGTCTGCGCTCGCTGGAAGGATTCCCCATTTCTTCAGGTTGATATTGCATCGGGGGACGCCCACTCTTAGGCGGTTGAGGGACCTCCATACAGGGTATTGTAGGTTTGCGCCAGGAGCTATTTCTTCTTTCGGCGATACGTCTGCGGGCAGTGAGCTATTCCATGTTACGAGACAATTTGCCTCTGGTGCTCTCTCTAGTGGCGTAGTCCTAGCTAGGAAACTCTTGCCGGATTTAGGACGGTGTCGGGCTGCCTGGTGACCATACAGAGGATGTCTGTGGTCAGTCTCCTGCTTTTTTCTTTCATAGTCTGCAGGAATGGCCCTCCGGATATTGGGTGGGGCTATTCCAACAATTGGATACAATTTCCATTGGTGTTGGCTTCAAACCCCAAGCTTCCTTCCTTCTTTGAAATTATCAATTGCCTGTTGGGCACGTCCGAAAGAGCACACATTATATCAATAATCGTACTTTTTTATCACAGTTCATCAGAATTGTTCCGATAGATTTCTAGAGGTAAAGGAGCACAGCATCAAAATGGACGCTGGCATTTACATCTTTCCGGTTACTGTGACGAACAAGCTGACTTTCGCAACATCGTTGTTTGCGACGTCCACGTCGATTCCCAGAGACATTTTCCGATTTCGACTAACGTCACCATACGATAGCATAACCCTTGCTACAATATTTCGCAAAATAGGGACGCGTAAGATAGAGTTATGTATGTCTCTGCGATGCCCTCAACCTGAAAATTTTCTGTCATCGAAGAAAGGAAGACTATCCAGTACGAAAGATTTCCAGCAAAATCTCTGCCTCCCTGAGAGCCGGCCTTATTCCGTCTGTTGCCGTCGAGCTTTGTTCGCGGCCATTTCGCGGACCTGTGATCTCGTTATCGGGAGCAGCCTTGCCAGAAGGCAGAGGGAGGCGCAGGCGGGCTCCTCATCCGCACATTCTCCGGCAGGCGTCCCTTTGGCAAGGACTCTTTGTCAGACTGCACGCAGCAGGCGGCTCAGCCGAGCGTTGGATCGCCCCAGCTCCAGACGGCGCACTGTTACGTGTTCCAGCGACACAACTACAAACGACACACGTATGTGCGAGTCCTTGGCAGTCAAGTTTCCAGGATTATCGCAAATATATTGAGGATTCTAGATGTTTTTATCGCTAGTTTCATGTTATAGATAAGCAGAAACTCTTCTTATATGCGTAAGTATTTCTCACTATTTTATGTATTTATTTTTCATATCACAGAATAAATGACTTCAACTGCGAATAGGCAAAGCTGAAAATTGGTACCCAGCCGGGATTCGACCCCAGGTGTTATGCTTTCTAGGCAGTTGCGCTGACCCCTACACCACTGGGGACACAGCGATCAGCGCACCTGCAAGTGCTACCTAAGCACGCCTCTCGTCAGAGACAAATTTCCAGCTTTACCCTGCCCACAGTACTTAAACTAGTAGTCACTTAGTACTAATTCCCGAAAGAATCATAGCCTGTCGCTGGCAGGCGTCTATTTTAAAAGAACAGACGTCGCTTATTGTTTTCATATCTCAAACTATATGACTTCAACTGCGAATAGGCAAAGCTGAAAATTTGTACCCAGCCGGGATTCGAACCCGGGTCTCCCGCTTTGTATGCAATTGCGCTGACCCCTACACCACTGAAGACATAGCGATGATCGCACAACTGCAGGATCAGAAGTGACGTCTGTTCTTTCAGAATAGACGCCACATGTATATATATTTTATTGTTGTTTATTTATTTTGCTGCGCTTACAATGACCTTTCATCTGCATGCTAAAATAGGCCGTATTTTGCACAGTTAACTGTTTTTGTTCAAAATGTTCAAATGTTTGTGAAGCTTATGGGACTTAATTACGGGGTCATCAGTCCCTAAACTTACAAACTACTTACGAACTAGCTTATAGTAAAGACGGCACAAATATCCATGCCCAAGGGGGGGATTCGAACCCCCGACCGTAGTGGCCGTGCAGACCGTGACTGACGCGCTGCAGTCCCCTCGGCCACCGCGGTCGGCTTGTTTTTGTTTACACTGAATAATTTCTTATTACATATAGTTAAATTTAATATGTGCTAGATAACAACTACAGAAATCGATATCACGTGAAAATTTTGGCCATTATTTATATACTACGCAGTTATAGCCTCCTCAAAGTACAGCTTTTACGCATTCGCGCGCTCGGGTTGGTTCTCACTCGGCCCTCTTTACTGTGGCCGCTTAATGCCCGAACGTGTAGTACTGTGCAATGAAGGGACAACAGCGAGTCTCCCGAAATGTGAAATTTGAAGACCTAGGGATATGGAGGAGGAAATAATATTACAAAGTGAAACAAACTGAAACTCTTTCAAGTTTACTCCACTTCGACAGTGTCAGCTTCACCTATAACAAAATAATGTGTATAAAAGGTATTGAAAATTACGTTACACTGCTTATTGAAACACCGTCTCATTCGTTTCCACTGCAGTTGTGACGCGCTGTAAAAAACTCAAACGGCTCGTTGCATATATTCTTCTGTTACGGAGACGGGTAAAGTGGTATTGGACGATTTAAAATCGTAAAAGCAGCTTCACCATCACTGATGAACTCAATTCTACGCCCAAGCTCCGTTGGAGCAATGTAAGTGCTCGACCAATCTGACGGTGGTGAAATGGAAGCGTCGTTATCGTCGACGTCATCCTCTTGTTAATCTGCACCGAACGTCAACCCGTCTTCTATATCTAACACGTCTTCATCAGTACAATTGTCTATGATATCTGCAACGCAATTGATATAAGGAAAAGCATAAAATCTCCATGTATTTTCTTTTTCCGTGTATAGTACGTGTAATAACTGCAAATGATTATGCTTACCTGTGACGACTTTAAAGAGCTCTAAATCTTTGACATTTAATCGTCGCAGATTTGTCATCATTGCAAACCGCTCCTGGATATGTTGCACGACAGCCTGTGGGTTAAGTTACATCGTGAACACAAACCTCTTACTAGACTCTGCTCACAGTGCTAGACGTTCGGGCATTAAGCGGACGCAGTGAAGCGGACCGAGCGAGAAACAACCCGAGTGCGCGAATGTTTAAAAGCTGTACTCTGAGGAGGCCGTAACTGCGTAGTATCTGAATAATGGCCCAAAGTTTCACATGATGTCGATTTCTGGAGTTGATATCTAGCTCGTGTACTTTTTTCTCAAGAAAATATGAAGTCGAGTTGATGATGTTCCCTTGTAAGAGGAAGTCGTTATTCGTTGTGACGAAATCTATTTGCTAAATTTCTTTCACCAACTTTCTCTTCCGAATGAAAACATACTTTTTTAGCGCCCACGTAAATAGGTAGACATTATCGTCAAGACAAATCAGGTCGAAAACGGAAAGACATACGCGATCCTTTTCTCGCGAGCTATTAGAGAATGGAACTGTAGAGAAATATCATGAAAGCGGTTCGGTGAACCCTCTGCCATGTACTTCAGTGTGACTTGCAGAGTATTTACGTAGATGTAGATGGCGAAGGAAGTGTATTCGGGTTTAACTAGTGCTCATTGAAGGCGGTATTGCACGACGATCCGTCGCGAACGGTGTAGGTCTAGCGCGACAGCCATATAGCGGCGAAACACGTGGGACTACCGGGGAACCATGATTATTAACAGACACTTTAACCGCGCGCCGGAATAGAGACCAGTTCTAAACTCCCGTGAATCCGCGCATGTGTACTAGGTAGCGCTAACGCGCGCATGCGCAGAAGTTGGTATTGGAGAGAGCTTTCTGCTTGTTATTTCTGTATGACATTCATGGTTAGGATTGATTTGTGATTTCAGACTTCCGTCTAGCTGATTTTGCCCGTTTTTTTCTTAGTAGATTTTCATGAATGCTGTAATTAAACAATACGTGTGTTTTCCAGCAGAGCTTTATACTAGGTCATATTCTCAGAAAATATGACATCAATTGCGAATATGAGTATATGTAAAAATAACAACTGCAGGATCAGAAGTGACGGGTGTTCTGCCGGAACAGACGCCTCCCCCCCCCCCCCCCACCCACGCACACACGTTTATGAAAAGAAATTTTTACATTGGTTGCTTCATACTTTAGAAATGAAATGGAATAGAGAGCCACTGTGTCATTATTCAGGCGCACAGGTAGGAGCAAACAACAGCTCTTCAAAACAGGTCACGTCCTTCCTCACTAAGTTCCAAATATGTTGCGGTTTTCCGGTACTCATTTCTTTTATTAGCTGTAAGTATACTCCCCGACTTCCTTTTATCCGGCCACAGTCGAACCCAACAATTGGTTTTCGACGTTGTTGTGCCGTAATCTTAAGATTTACTGTCACAGCCCACCCCCCACCCCCCACCCCCCCCCCCCAAAAAAAAAAAAAAAAAAGTGTAACCTATGTGCGAAACGCTGTATAAATCTAAATTTAGACAGACATATACATTTTCAACCTAGTGTCGTAATAGAAAACTGTCTGACGCACCATGTCACGAATTGCGCAGCTACTCCTGCCGAAGTTAAAGAGTTTTCCCTCAGCCATTTGTGTGCATGTTGCCTTTGGCAGGAGTTAAATAGTGTGTAAGTCTAGGAACCAATAAACTAAGTAATTTGGCCCTTAGCTACACAAACTATCAACTTGGTTATAAAATGAAAGTGCTGAGTCTGTAATTCAAAGCAATAGATACTCCATTCTGTGCAAACTACATAAGAGAAAAAGAAATACTTAATAAATAATGACAACTTGACATTAAGTAGGAACCGTGAGCTCACAGAAATAATTTAAATGAATGACGTTCCAGGAAATCATAGTTTCCCTCGGTTTCTTGTGTGGTATGAATGATTAGATGAGCTCTGTTTTCTTCACGTTTCATGCGCGTTATTGCTGTCTATTGCGCATGCGCGGATTCGTGCGAAGGAATATCCGTCGTGCATCGTGTAATAGGTTTACGTGAAGCAGTTCGTAGTTCCTGATAATCACGCTTGTGTCGTTGCTGCATAAGCGTACGCCTTAGATGTATCGTGTAGTACGGCCTTAACTGGTGTCGGCAGATCGTTGATCTACATCTATATAGATACTCTGCAAATCACATTTAAGTGCCTGGCAGAGGGTTCATTAACCACTTTCATAACTTTTCTCTACCGTTCCATTCTCTAATAGCGCGCGGGAAGAAAGAACACCTAAATCGTTCCGTTTTCGATCTGATTTCTCTTATTTTATTGGGATGGTCATGTCTCCCTAAGTAGGTGGGTGCTAGCAAAATATTTTCACATTCAGAACTAAAAGTCGGTGATTGAAACTTCGCAAACAGATCACGCCGCAATGAATAACGTCTTTCTTTTAATGATTTCCACCCCAATTCGTGCAACATTTCCGTGACGCTTCCCCCCCCCCCCCGTAACGTGATAAAACAAAACGAGCTGCCCTTCTCTGAACCTTCTCAATATCTTCCGTCAGTCCCACCTGGTGAGGGTCCCACAAGGGGCAACAGTACTCCAAGAGAGGACGCACAAGTGTGATGTAGGCAGTCTCTTTGGTGGAGCTGGTGCATCTTATAAGCGTTCTGCCAATGAAACGTAACCTTTGGTTCGCCTTCCCCACAATATTTTCTATGTGTTCTCTCCAGTCAAAGTTGATCCGATAGTGTAGATCAGTCTTACAATTCTTGAAGTCGGTGGAAAGTCGTTGAGCGGAGACGATACCTTCAGCTCGAAAACGCAAATTAACTTTCAGATTGGTAGAGCGTTTGAGAGGGGAGTGGAACGCAGGACGGAGCTAGCTAGCGCTGTGACAGTGCAGGCCGCGTCGGCTGGCTACCCTCCCAGTAGGGACAGACGGGCTTCGCTTTTTGTCTCCGTTAGCTATCTGCCGGTTCAGCAAACACTGACCTAAAACAACTCCAGCGGGGAATTGGCACTTCGTGAACCCAATTCACCAATTTGCATAATTTGCTATTAAGCCGCAGACAGAATGTCACTGCTTTACATTCAAGTCGCAAGAAGCAGTTGTCAATCTTCGTTAATCAGATTGTAATATCTCCAAACAGCCAAACTGATGATTGTGAGAGAGTGAGGTAACTTAAACTTCACAGAATTACTTATAATGTATGTTATGATATTACCCTGCACACAACACTGATTTGCAGGGAGCAGTAGGCCGGGTAATGTGGTGTGTGCTCTTTCAGACATATCTGACCCTTTGACCGTGCACCCATTGTGAATCAAGATACAATGTGATTGTATACCTCACAAACGGCTTTTAATCAAATTGCGTGGTTATGGTATATCGCCCCAAATTTGCGATTGGATAGGGGATTTCCTGTCAGGGAGGACACAGTTCGTAGTAATCGATGGTAAGGCATCGACAAAAACAGAAGTGATATCGGGCGTTCCACAGGGTAGTGTTATTGGTCCTCTGCTGTTCCTTATTTACATAAAGGATTTAGGGTAAAATCTAAGTAGCTCTCTTAGGTTGTTTGCAGATGACGCCGTCATTTACCGTCCAGTAAAATCATTTGAAGATCAAAACCAACTGCAGAACGATTTAAATAGAATACCAGTATGGTGTAAAAATTGGCAATTGACTCTAAATAATGTAAAGTGTGAAGTCGTCCACATGAGTACGAAAAGAAATCCGTTAAACTTTGTTTACAAGATAAATAAATCAAAAGTGAAGGCCGTAAACTTCACAAAATACCTAGGAATTACTATTACTTCTGACTTAAATTGCAAAGAACACGTAGATAATGTCATGGGAAAGGCGAACCAGAGACTGCGTTTTATTGGCAGAACCCTTAAAACATGCAACAGAACTACAAAAGAAACTGCTTACACTACGCTTGTCCGTCCATTTTTGGAGTATTGCTGCCCAGTGTGGGATCCTTATCAGGTGGGTTTGACGGAGGACATCGAAAGAGTCCAAAGAAGGGCAGCTCTTTTCGTACTGTCACGATACAGGGGAGACAGTGTTACGGAAATGATACAGGATCTGGGATGGGAATCATTACAATAACGGCGCTTATCGCTGCGGCGTGGGCTACTTACGAAACTCCAATCGCCAACATTCTATAATGGTGTTCGATGAACCCTCTGCCAAGCACTTAAATGTGATTTGCAGAGTATCCCAAGTAGATGTAGATGTAAGAGTTACGTCAGGTGTGCCACAAGGGAGTGTCGTGGGCCCGTTGCTGTTCACGATATATATAAATGACCTTGCAGATAACATCGGAAGCTCACTGGGGCTTTTTGCAGATGACGCTGTAGTATTTAGAGAGGTTCTAACAACGAAAAACTGTACTGAAATGCAGGAGGATCTGTCTCGAATTGTCGCATGGTGCAGGGAATGGCAATTGAATCTCAATGTAGACAAGTTTAATGTGCTGCGAATACATAGAAAGAAAGATCCTGTATCAGTTAGCTACACTATATCGGGTCAAAAACTGGAAGAAGCTAATTCCGTAAATTATCTGGGAGTAAGCATTAGGAGTGATTTAAAATGGAACGACCCTATAAAATCAATCGTCTGTAAAGCATATGCCAAACTTAGATTCATTGGAAGAATCCTAAGGAAATGCAGTCCGAAAACAAATGACGTAGGTTACAGTACACTAGTTCGCCCACAGCTTGAATACTGCTCACCGGTGTGGGATCCGTACCAGGTGGGGTTGATAGAGGAAGTGGAAAAGATCCAACGGAGAGCAGTGCGCTTCGTTACAGGTCATTTGGTAATCGTGAAAGCGTCAGGAGAGACGCTCTGTCGCTCGGTACGGGCTTTCGTCGAAGTTTCGAGAACATACCGTTGCCGAGGAGTCGAGCAGTATATTACTACCCCCTACGTATATCTCCCGAAGAGGTCATGAAGATAAAATCAGAGAGATTAGAGCCCACACAGAGGCATAGCGACAATCTTTCTTTCCGCGAACAACACGTGACTGGAATAGGAGGGAGAACCGATAGTGGTACTTAAGGTACCCTCCGCCACACACCGTCGGGTGGCTTGCGGAGTATGGATGTAGATGTAGGTGGCAAAGTGGTCTGTGCGGCAGTATAGCAAGCTGGAGACTTAGGTTGCAATGTCAGTCGACACAGATTTTTAGCTTTCCCTTTGACAAATCAGGCATACTAGCACAAGTCGCAACGATGGTAGTCTAACACTGTACTTCCGTGAAAGCCACACTGTGTATTAAGACATTTTGATGTTGTGAGAACGGGTTGCGCCTGAAGCGCGTCAAATACAACTTTTTTTCAACAATGGCTCTATTGTTTTTGAGTGACAGTTTACTGCAGTGTATAAGAATGGCTCATAATTAATTTTATAATGATGGAATTTATCGAATGAATGCAAGGAATAACCAATCTATCACCGTGATTGAAACTTAGAAAAAGATTACGTTAAGACTATATTATGTCAGCAACACTTCATATACACAGAGAAAACATTGGATAATTAGAAGAAAAAAAGTGAGCACATGTAAATTCCAATAAACGATAATCTTCATATCTTTATAAAAATCCCGTGCCACGATGTTTGTTCCCGATGAATTCCGACACTACTCAACTGATCTTAACGAAATTTTGCACAGTGTGTATGATTTAATCCAACTTACAAGAGGAGACAGTTTTTATCTCGATTAAAAACCCCAATATTATATTTATCTTAAATTAAATGTTTTTATCTATTTTGGGTAAGTATCCAATAATTGGCACAGTTCTTCATATTGAAGTCTGAGCAGGGGTGGAGTGCCGTGCCTTCTACGACGTATAGCTGCGGAGCGCGCGGTTGCTAGCCGTCGGAGGTTCGAGACCTTCCTCGTACATGGTTGTGTGTATTGTCCTTAGCCGACCGCGGTGGCCAGGCGGTCTGCGGCGCGCCAGTTACATTCTGCACGGCCACTACAGTCGGGGGTTCGAATCCCCCCTCGGGCACGGATATTTGTGCCGTCCTTAGTATTAGCTAGTTCATAAGCAGTTTGAAAGTTAAGCCTAGAGAATGATAACCGCAGCAGTTAAGTCACTTAGATTTACAAACATTTGAATCTAAGTGTGGGCTAGTGGCAAAATTATCGGTTCTCGAGCAGACGGTCATGTGTTCGAAAATCGCTCGGATCACTTTTTTTGTTGTTTTTTTTCTCTCCACTTTGTGTTTAAACCTAGCCTTCACCTGTTAACGATGTAAGGGGTCACCAGAAACGGCACGTCGTACGGATTCCACGATAAACGTCCACTTTTCTCGTTTGGAGAACTGGGGTAGGTTAGGCAGTGCTTTAGTTGCGCCGGTACGGGGCGGTACGGCGTACCACGTAAAATTCAAAATCGCTTTTAGCGTACCGTCTAAAATTCTTTCTCAGATCTGTAAAAAAAATAGCCTAACGGTAAATTGTCAAATGGATTTCGGAAGAAAAATAGGAAAGTTTTGTGTTCGCTCGAGTTGCGATCATAACCGCCGAAGCGTTCAACTGCACTTTCGTACAACTCCAGTGGAATCTTACTGGCGGTCTAATGTTCGAATTAGCCGATGGAGACTTTCGACTTGTCTCAATCGAGACAGAGGAAACTCTTCTTACCGACGCCAAAGCGTTTAAAAACTTTGCTCCAAAGAGATAGGCCACTACATATGCAAAGTCTTTTGTATGCAATATCATTGCTTATTCGTTGAAGAAAGCAAGTGCGAAATTCCGGCAATTCTTTTAAAATCTAAGGGACAGTACTTCGCAACATTTTGACTTAATTGCCATTGATTGAAGCATGAAACACTGCTCGAGTTACCTATGTTTTCATGCTTAGCACGACACTTTTGACAACGACTCACTGTGAAGATAAAATATGTACCGAGAATATTATGTTTACTTAACCGTCTTTTTCGCACTGTAGTCAGTTTAAGATTGCAAAACAGTATGTTGTAGCACGAGTAGAAATTAAAATAGAAGCGAATTTTAATCTCTTTGACCAATGCCTCTTCAACCGGCTGGAATTGTACATGTTCAACTGTTGACAACGCTGCCAGTTGTGCTTCTTACGGAAGTAAACGCTAGGTTCCATCTTCAAAAGTTCCACGCAGTTCCATTGTCAGAACTTTGTAATGGTTTTCGTGCGATATAATTCTGCTTTGTCAGGTACTGTGAAGTGTTTGTTTGAGCGTGTGCAAATATATACAAAATATTGTTACGTAATAATGAGCTTGCTTAACTATCTAAGTGATGGCAAGCGAAAAACTCCACCTATTTTTTTCGCCTAGCAGAGTACCCCTTAAATTTTTTTTCCAACTAAAGCACTGAGGTTCGGGACATGTTACGTGCCGAAGTGGCGTCCAAAGACTTGCACCAGGTCACTGAACCATACGAAATGCCTATTATATTCAATTTAGGACGTTTCTTGATGCTACAACATATTTCCTATTGTTATGGTCTTCAGTCCGGAGACTGATTTGATGCAGCTCTCCGCCCTACTCTATTCTGAGCAAGCTTCTTCATCTCATAAGAACGGCAACCTACATCATCTCAATCTGCTTTACTATATTCATGTCTTGGTCTCCCTCTGCGGTTTTTTCCACACACACTCTCCTCCGATGCTAAATTTACGTTTCTTTGATGTCTAAGAATGTGTCCTACCAACCGATTCCTTCTTTTAGTCAAGGTATTCCAAAAATTTCTTTTCTCCCGAATTCAGTATCTCCTCTCACCTAATCTTCAGCATTCCTCTGTAGCACCACATTTAAAAAAAACCTCTGTCCTCTTCCTGTCGAAACTATTTATCGTCCAAGTTTCACTCCTGAACAAAGCAACACTCCAGACAAATGCCTTCAGAACTGACTTCCGTACACTTAATATTAATTAATATTCTTTTCCGAAAATAGAATATATTATTGTTACGGCACACAGTTTTGCATATTTATATAAGGTATGACAGCATTTTTTTTTATTTGCGTGTATTTCATTTCAAGTTTGCTGTGTTTTAACTATATATATATATATATAAAGAAAAATCAATTGCGTTGCGTTAGTCTCACTAAAACACAGAAACGGCTTCATCTGTTTGTATAATATTTTGTCTTGTTTGGTTCGCTTTAATACAGGGGTAGTTTAGAAAAATGAAAGAAAGGGACAACCCAAAGGAATAGCTGAGGAACAGAAAAACTCGAAAGTGGTAATTTGGAAGAGGGCCATTGCCACTTCATATTAGGTTCGTATTGGTAACTTCTTACTTTGTTTCTCTCTATTAAAATATCACGTACGGTACAATGTTACTTGAAAATAACACAAACCACTATTTTTTATGATTGAGTATTATTCTAAGCATGGTTTCGATGTAAATAAATCTCTATAAAATTCTCTGGTTTCTGCTCATTAAAAAGAATATGGTACCATTTCCCCACAGACATCCAGACCTCTCGTTGAAAATGCACACTGCAAGTTAAATCCTCTGTTAACGTCCACAAATTTTACGGCCCCTTTAGGCAACATAAGTAAACATCCTGGTTTGCTCTAAATTGTGTAAACAGACATATCTACTACGGGATGGAATGTACGAATGATCCACGTAGGTGCATCGGCATTTTGGTTACCGACTGCCCATTCGAAGGCTCGGATTCAAGAATACTTTGGTAATCATTCACGGGTGAACGCTTCGCTGAACCTTGTTTGAATTTTCAGCTTTCTCTATTCCGAATTGTCAAAGGGAAATTAAACGCGGCAAGGAGGGGCTTTCTCGAGTAAAACAGCGCAGCTCGTTATCTGCAGAGATGTGACCCTGAAGGTCGGTTCTGAGAAGCGCGGGCAGCTCATTAAAACTGCCTGCCTCCCTTTTAGCTCTCTGCTCTACATTCTCAGGCCGACTGGCAGCTCAGGTTCCGCCTTTGTTTTGCTTAGTGTGTCGAAATTGGTGGGGAGAAAACTGTTTAAAAACTGCCGCTGTTTGATATGTGCTAACACGAGCAAAACAAGGGTAATTGGGTGCAGTCTAAGAAAATCAGATGATTCTGAAGGAGTTAGATTAGGTAAGGAAACAATAAAGGTGGTAGATGAGTTTTATTACTTGGGCAGTAAAATAACACACGATGGACGCAGTACAGAGGATATAAAATGCAGAATGGCAATGGGAAGGTAAGCGCTTTTGAAAAAGAGAAATTTTCTGTTAGCGAACATTAAGTGAAAGGAAGTCTTTTCTGAAGGCATATATGTGGAGTGTTGCCTTGTACGGGAGTGAAACTTGGTTGATAAACATTGCCGTCAGGAAGAGGATAGAAGCTTTTGAAACGTGGTGATACATAAGATTACTGAAGATTAGATGGGTGGATCGCGTAACTAATGAGGAGGTACTGGACAGAATTGGGGAGAAAAGGAATTTCTGACATATCTAAAAGAAGGGATCGGTTGGTAGGACACATTCTTAGACATCAAGGACTCGTAAATTTAGCATTGGAGGGAAGTGTGTGGGGGGAAAATATTGCAGAGGGAGACAAAGAGACGAATATAGTACGCAGATTTAGATGGATGTGGGTTGCCGATCTTATGAAGCGATAAAGGATAGATTAGGGTGGAGAGCTGCATCAAACCAGTCTCCGGACTAAAACCCCCACAGTAACAAGGTCTTTACCCATTGGACACGTTGCGGTGACTCAGTACGCTTTTTGTTTGTATAAACGTTTCATTTTATACTACTATGGCGTCTATAGAGTCTTCAGGAAAGGTTGCATCGGTATCTCCAATGATGCTTCACCAATCGCTGTACATCTCTCCACTACTGTTTTTTTTTTTATAAGGATAGTAATTTGCTAAATATTCTCTTATTTGGTTTCAGCTTATTGGTAATAAGGCGTAGAAAGGCTCTCTTGAAGTAGTTGTTTGATCCTGCTACATATCGTACATCCAGCACACGCAACGAGTTAAGGATTTTTCAAGTAAATTAAAGCACATAACCTTTAACATGTTGGTTGGCACCACTGATGGTCAAATATTTAAGAATAATTTTGTTTTTAATATTTATAATTCCATGTTGGACAGGTATCGTGTGCGATACATCAGGTTGCTGTTTTTGTTGTTGTGGTGTTCAGTCCGCAGACTGGTTTGATACACCTCTCCACGCTCCCCTGTCCTGTGAAAGTCTCTTCATCTGAGAATACGTTCGGCAACCTACATCGTTTTGAATAGAACATTCCACGCTCCGACCCGTAGAATGCGTGGTTTGTTTTTCTTGATGACGACATCCTTCTGAGTAGTCCCCGCCCGGAGATCTGGCGCTATTTTACCTCCGGAATATTTTATCCAAGAAGACGCCATCATCATATATTCATACAGTAGAGCTGCATGTCCTCGGGAGAAGCAACGACTGTAGTTTCCCCTTGCTTTCAGCCGTTCGCTGTAACTGCATGTCAAAGCTATGTTAGCTGATGTTACAAGTCCAGCTCAGTCAATCATCCAGACTGTTGCCCGTGTAACTACTGAAAAGGCTGCTGTCCCTCTTCAGGAACCACACGTTTGTATGGCCTCTCCACATATACCCCTCCGCTGTGGTTGCACCTACGGTACGGCTGTCTGTACCGTTGAGGAACGCAAGCCACCTCACCTCGGCAATATCTGTGGTTCATGGGGGTGGACATCAGGTTGCTACAGGTTGCTAAAGAGAGAAAATGACACACGAGGAAAAGTAATTGTACTTTCTTTTGGTTCATTAATACGATATAAACTCTTCTTCAAGCCACATAATTCACAAAATAGTTGAAAATTGTCTTACGTGCCGTAAACATTGACGTTAAACAAATTAAAATACATAAAAATTGAAAATAACTTATTTCTTTTAAAGCTATAACTCGTTCTTCTTATGAAGTATGAAACTTCTTGAAACAATTTATTTATGAAGTAAGACAGAAAGCACATTAATAAATAACGCCTCAGAACCATTATCTTTGAACTACCTAAGCACTTTGATTGTTATTTCCTTCTGTAGTTATTCCTGGCATGTGCAAATTACATGTATATCTTTTGGCCATTGCGGTATTGGCTGAACTGCTATTGTCCACTTCCATGTTTTCACTTTCCTTCTTACATACACGTGAAAAGTAGTCACAGATATCCGATAAACGACATATATCTAATAAAATGTAATTTTTCGTGTGGAAAATCATCTTTCACGTCACTTTCTTTGATATAATTATAGTCGAGAAACTTTTAACCACATTTTACTACTGATTTGAAAAGAAAGAAACATAAATGAACAGTACAACATTTCTTCCTTGTATTCACGGTTACCCATTCAAAAATCAATTATTGTTGGCTGCTACTGATATCTAGCAGGGCCGCGGCGGCGTGGCCGAGCGCATTGAGGCGCCATGCTACGATGCGTGAGGCCATTGCCCGTCGGGGGTTCGAATCCCCCTTCGGGCATGGATGTTTGTGCTGTCTTTAGTATAAGGTAGTAAGCAGGACATCTTGGGCTCGAATTCCGGCCGGGCACAAATTTTCATTCGCCGCGCTTTGGTATTCCATCTAAACCTAGAACAGTGGTGCCATAAATGATCGAAAATTGCGATTTATTTCATTCATTGAACGCTGTAAGCTCGTCAAAAATATATAATTGGCTTTATTTGAATAGACAAAACTAAAATAAAAATTCAGGATGATCGCAGTAATATTGAAGAATGTTTCTGACTTTCGGTGATATTGTCCCGCCGTCGGTGATTTCCGGGAGAGCGGATGTAGATAAACATTAGCGTCAGCCGCGCGCCGGCGCTCGCAGAAACCGGGCGACGAGTCGCTCTCCGCTGTCGTACATTTGAGAGCTTCGTCTCATAAGCCCCGGAGGCGGCAGAGAGACAGTGGAGGGGAAGGCAGAAGCGACGAGACGGCAGCCCGCGAGACACGTTATTGCCGTTCGCCGTAATATGCGACGCGACGCGAAATGTGATTTCATAGCGCGTCACTCCAGGGCCGCGCGACGCAGAATTCCGCCGGAGCGGGCCGACGCTGCCGAGTTCCAATCCAATGGCTTAGGCGGGGGCGGCGGGGGCGGCGGGGGCGGCGGGGGCGGCGGGGGCGGCGCCGGGGGCGGCGCAGGCGGAGGCGGAGGCGGAGGCGGCGCAGCGCGCCTCTGCCGTTGCGACGGATTTGTTTCCAGCCCGTCCGCCTGCAGCGTTTGATTTAACGTGAATGATAAAACAGCGCGCGCCGGCATACCTGTGAAATTAGCTGCACCCGCCTGTCCCCGCTCAAAGGGAATGTCGCTCCTATCCCTCTTCACTGCTCTTTATTTTTTTCCCCTCCTCCTCTTTCTCGTCGACTGCCTCTTTTGTTCGCATATTAAAATACGGGATGGAGATGAACAGGTTACTTTGTGACTCGTTAGTGCCGTGACGTGTAACGAAATTAAGTTGTATATTCGACGCGGAAACTGCTCCGTGTCCCAGCACGGCGGGGCAGAACTAGGCACGGGAGTAACGCGAAAAAGGATCTTTTAAATCACGCAGTTCGTAATAAACTGGTGCACTAATACAGTAAACTGCGCCGTCTCATAGATTACTGATTCGAAATTGAGAGAGGGAAAATTACAGTTTAATATCCTGGGGCTGTAACCTACATCAAAAGGGAGCACTTTTTCGGATCCTGTGTTTATTGCGCATCAAACATTAAAAAGACCTAAGTTGCCATATCCTTGTATCTGGGAAAATTTCACATCCACAGTAAAATAAGTGAAATAAACGTCCCCAGTATATATAGGGTGATAACGAAGATATGCGAATATTATAGTAAGTTATCAGTAAAAATTTCACATAAACAAAGGCCCGCAAATGTTATAGTTACGGACATGCGGCTAACAAAAGATTTTGCCTGAAATTTAGCAACCTCGCTAATATGAAGCCATCGCGAAACTGTACGAGATTAAAAATGTAAGGTAAAGCAGTCAACAATCTGAAGATTGTTTTGAACACCACAGTGCTTTACTAAGCATGGTCCTGTTTGGAGGTGGTATGCCGTTGCCTTCCTCCGAACTTCGAACTGACTTACCCAGCCAGTTATAGGGGGACCTATAGTTTAACGTAGGTTCCGAATCACGGTGCAACTCGGTATTTTTCACATAAGCAATATTGCCAGAGGCGAAAGAAGTGGAAAGTGACAGATAAAAATCCTAGGATCTGCCGGGGATCGAACCCGCGACCTTTGGGTTTATCGTCTGGCACTCTACCACTGTGCAACCTAGGCGCACACGAGATTAAAATAAAACACGATTTCCATTTATTTTATTGTTATTGATCTGATGTAGCCAATAATACATGTCACAGACGTGTATCTGCAATTCCAGAGAAGCAAAGAAATAATTTTGGAAAAAATTGTAATTTATATGAAATGGTACTGTGTGTAAGCAGAACACTTCATACAAATAGAAGTGTAAATACAGAAAGTCAACTGTTAGAAAATGTTTATAAATCGAGATAAAACTGCCAGGTTCTTCTATCCACACTGAACTCATAAATGATCTTCAGAAAACAAAACTTTTATTTGAACACCAATAGTACATAAATCAAAATTATCTTCTTTGTTTGGTCCAAACTGACTTCTTTTGAACCAGATATTATCTCCATACAAAGTCCAGAATGTTTTTTATGTTGAGTATTGATATCAGATAACAGCTCACAGCTTTGGCGCATCACCCATTTGACTAACGTAAAATATTCATTGCTAGTTTAGCTCACGTATACTGACGAAATACATCTTCCACAACACAGACAGCGTTCGCTGTCCCAGTGCATATATAATACAGTTTACGTCATAATTACGTCACGTCATGTGAAAATGTTCAAATGTTTGTAGAGTCTATGGGACTTAACTACGGGGTCATCAGTCCCTAAACTTACAAACTACTTATGAACTAGCTAATACTAAGGACGGCACAAATATCCATGCCCGAGGGGGGATTCGAACCCCCGGCCGTAATGGCCGTGCAGACCGTGACTGGAGCGCCTCAGTCCCCTCGGACACCGCGGCCGGCCACATCATGTGACACACAAATCTCTGGGTTTTAACAATCCAAATATTTTGTGAATATTATTATTCTTAATCAAAAGAAAAATTGTTAATCATTATAAGTTGACGATCGGCAAACATACGATCGTCAACTGCCATTTCTTCTTAAGAATCTTTGAAATACATCGACTGTAATAGTAAACGAAAAGCAACACGGGTCAATTCCGACCTTAAGCGGTATATTATACTAAATTCTATGATACATATGAAATATACATCAGTAACAGTAATAAGCTAACTTGGAGTATATTCCCTTCTTTAGCTACAAAACAAATCATTAGTAAGAAATTTAAAAACAATTATGTATCGTCACGTGTAGACTACTTGGCCCATTTAAAAAACAAAAAAAATCCAGAAGATTGCACAAAGTTTTCAACGGAAGTTGTAGGAAATTTAATTTTGGAAAATGATGGTGATAAATTTAAATAAAACTGAATGAATCTGCTTTCATTAATACTATCGCCAACGGGAATAGCACACCGGAAAAAAATAAGCTCAGTATTGAGGATGTTGGACAGTGTACGCTCAATTTCACTACACAATTACAATAAATGTTCAAAAATTTCTGTACCGAGTTCAAAGCATTTATTGCACATGTATTAAAATTACTGCAGACATACGTTTGGGCACGTTTTATTACATTCACCAGATCAATAACAACAAAATAAATGGAAAACGAGTTTTACTTTAAGCTCGTACAGTTTTGTAATGGATTCATATTATCGAGGTTGTTAAATTTCAGGCAAAATCTGTTATTATCCCTAACTCCATAACTAAACATTTGCGAACTTACATTTATACGAAATTTTTTCTTCAGTTTCACTTATAGGATAACATATTAAAATATTAGCATATCTTTGAATCGCCGTTTATAAAGCTTAGACCGGTTATTATCACACTATCAAATTATTAGACAAAGATATATTGGACGTAGTGTTACGGGCACTTTGTCTCATGTCGTCCTATCTTTGATCAAATCTAAGTCGCCGGCCGCGGTGGCCGAGGAGACTGAGGCGCTCCAGTCACGGTCTGCATGGCCACTACGGTCGGGGTTCGAATCCCCCTCGGGCATGGATATTTGTGCCGTCCTAGTTCGTAAGTAGTTCATAAGTAGTTTGTAAGTTTAGGGACTGAGACCCCGTAGTTAAGTCCCATAGACTATACATACATTTAAAACATTCGAATTTGAAATCTAAGTCCTTGAAATGTAACCGCTTGGAGCGCTGTTTGACACAGGGTTCGTATTTGTAAACATGGCTGCTTTTATAGCGACAATTTTGCGTGATGTATTCGAGCAACAACAGCATTGATAGAAATGTGCGAAACAGATGAGGCGCTGTATAGAACGCGACACCCGCACTACAAAAGCAGAGTGTGAAGAAAGAAGAGTTACAAAAAACTGTGGAAGCCTTGAGCAAGGAATTCCTCTTCTCACAGCTCCCATAAAAAATTTCTTTCTTTTGTTTCAATCGCTGTAGCTCCTTACTGTAATGATTACTGGGACTGGGACAGCGTCTGGTGGAGTTTAAATCCAAATGGCTCCCTTTGGACAGTAGTGCTGTCATATTGTTCTCATATGTAAGGAAAATATCAGTGACCTTTAAAACTCATTTAAGGCCGTACTTCACTGCTCATGGCTTCCGCAATGTTTTGTAGCTCTTCTTTCTTCACAATCTGTTTTGTAGTGCGGTTGTCTCGTCTTATACAGCGCCTCATCTGCTTCGCACATTTCTATCAATACTGCAGTTACGAGGCGTGGTTTTTTAAATTAAGTACCGTTTTGAAATTAAAAAAAGACCTGCTAAGATATCTCAAAAATGTTCAAATGTTTGTAGAACTTATGGGACTTAACTACGGGGTCATCAGTCCCTAAGCTTACAAACTACTTATGAACTAGCTAAGACAAAGGACGGCACAAATATCCATGCCCGAGGGAGGATTCTAACCCCCGACCGTAGTGGCCGTGCAGACCATGACTGAAGCGCCTCAGTCTCCTCGGCCACCGCGGCCGGCGCTATCTCAATAATTTTTTGCGCACTGGGTACCTACTAAGATGCCTCCGATAATCGTGAGTCCGCCGATTGTGAAGTACGGGCTGTTATAAAATTTCGTAGTGCTAAAGACCTAAAAGCGATCGATATTCATAGTGAAATCTATGTAGTTTAAGGAGAAAACATTGAGTGATGGAATTGTAAGAAAGTGTGTGAGAGCATTTGAAGATGGCCGCACAAATGTGCATGATGAACAACGGAGTGGGCGTCCTTCGGTCGTTAATGAAAGTATGATGCAGGAACTGGACAGTAAGAAAAATGTTCAAATGTTTGGATAGCTTATGGAACTTAACTACGGGGTCATCAGTCCCTAAACTTACAAACTACTTATGAACTAGCTAATACTAAGGACGGCACAAATATCCGTGCCCGAGGGGGGATTCGAACCCCCGACCGTAGTGGCCGTGCAGACCGTGACTGGAGCGCCTCAGAAAAATGTGGTCATCAGTCCGTAGCTTACAAACTACTTAAACTAAGGTAAACTAACCTAAGGACAACACACACATACACACACGCATGCCCTAGGGAGGACTCGAATCTTCGACGGCGAGAAATCGCGCGCTCCGCAGCGAGGCGCCTTAGGCCGTTCGGCTACTCCACTGCGGCGACAATAAGATGCGACAAAACAGACGCTTTACGATTTCGTCATTGCGGGATGACTTTCCTAATTCTCGTAGTGTTTTGTATGGCATTGTGACCGAGAAAGACGATGACGAAGTCAAAACAGTTGCGATGCAGTGGTTAACAAGTCAGGCGGCAGACTTCTATGAGGAGGGTATTCAAAAACTGGTACAACGTTATGACAAGTGCCTCAATATTGGCGGAAATTAATTCCATGTAAAAATAAAATTATTGAGCTATCTTAGCACGTCTTTTTTAAATTTAAAAACGGTACTTACTCAAAAATAACGCCTCGTATAATTAATGCTTCGATACTAAATTATTCCCCTCGATCTTTGTCAGGGGAAGTTTTCCATTGTAAGATACATGAATTAAAACTAAGGCTGACCAGACCAAAAGGGAAAAATAGAGAAAAATATCTGTATGAAAAGAAGTATTCAGAAGTTAATGATAAGTTCGACTGTAACCGCAAAGCTAGTCAGTATCTGCACTTCTGTCGTCTGTTGTCGTTTAGTGCTTCATGTGGAGCGTTGTACACTAAATCCTTTCATTGGTCTGTGGAGCTTTTCTCACGCCAGCAGCTTCGGTTCACACCCGGCTAGCTGGTTTACGTAAGCCTTACTACCCGCGCCGCGCTCTGCGCCATCGCGTGTTATTCCAGTTTGATTGCAGTTCCGCGTCGCTCAGAGATGACACTTTAATTAACGGTGTTTTCATGACTGTTCCTGTTTACAAATAATTAAGTGATTTATAATTAATGTGGCAGTTGCTAAATGTGTGGGTGGAGCTGGAGGGGGCGTGGTGTCCGCAGGGGATGAGGGGTGGGGATACGTGAGGGGAGGGGAGGGGAGAGGGGGGAATGGGGCGTGACTGCATTGTGCGCCGGCCAGACAGAAATATTTCCGTAAAATTGAGCCATAAAATTATTTCCATTCGGTTTTATAATTACCGTCCATATGGAATGTTTCACATCGGCTGATTATGTGGAAGCTCACAATAAGCCAATATCTCGCTCTGGCTGGCGCCCTTTTAATAATTGGCATATTTTATTGTTCCGACGGGACGTGAAATGAATCGAGATTTCAGAGGGCAGAGAGCACGCACTACCAGCGCTAGGTTATGTCGTCGGCGTTCCTCTCTCACAGGTAGCGGATAGTAAATGTACATTATATTGACGTTCGAAGGTAGGCAGATACTAACCGTATGATATCTCCGAGAAAGACATGTATATTGCCAACACAGTATCGATGTCTTCGTCGTGTAAATGCAAAATATTTCCACTCTCCACGTCTTTCACAACTGAGTTACGACTCGACCTGCAGACAACCTCGTGTCAACGGTAAATTAAGCAGACCTGTGCATTACCGTACGCAAACTGGGTTTTCACGATACACAACAGAACTAACCCGAAAATTATGGTGTTCATATGTCATTTTTATACTTCACATGTCTCAAATGTTTCCCAGAATGTTCACCATCATGTGTGGTGTGGCTTTTTGAACTTCGATAGTCCATGAGAAATTAAGTAGTCGTTCTCAGAAGCATACAGGATAGACCAATTCTCACATGATCAACCTACCACTACAAGTACGGGAGTTGGAACTTAAATAGTTTCAACATGCTGTGGAGACACTATGGAATGGAATTTACTATTGTCGCAAATAGCACACGTAGTTGACTTATTTACCTTAACTCCGACCAAATGGACTCGCCCGTCTCACGTAACCAGCGTGCGCACTATCGAGGGGTACACCTTAAATAAATCATAAATGTTTGTAGAGCTTATGGGACTTAACTACGGGGTCATCAGTCCCTAAGCTTACAAACTACGTATGAACTAGCTTATACTAAAGACAGCACAATTATCCATACCCGAGGGGGAATTCGAACCCCCGACCGCAGCGTTCGTGCAGACCGTGACTGGCACGCCGCAGACTGTTCGGCCACTGCGGCCGGCTGAGGGGTACACAGTTACTTGACAGCGAGCGGTCAAACGTAACTATGTCACTACGTTTTCGAAACAGGAACAATGGCTGTATTACTCTTCGCCTTAGGTGCATCACCTTCGACCAACTTCGCAAAAGAAGCGGCAACACTTCCTGCGCAACGGACCCATCATTTTGCACGACAATTGTCGGACGCATACAGTGTTGCTGTGTTCGGTCGATGGGACTTTAAAGTACTGTACCATCCATCATACTCTCCAAACCTAATTCATTGTGACTTCGATTTGATTTCGAAGATAAAGGAACCACTTCGTGGTATTCGCTTCAGAATTGTTCCAGAGATTCAACAAGCAGTAGACCGCTCCATTCGTACCATCAACAGAACAGGTTCTGCTGACGGTATACTACGCCTTCCACATAACTGGCAACGGATTCTACACAGCGCTGGTGACTACTTTGAGGGACTGTAATAGGTGAAAATATGTAACGCTTTTGTATCGATTGTGAATAAAGAGTTGCCACTATTTAAGTTTCAAAATGTTCAAATGTTGGTTAAGCTTAAGGGATTTAACTGCGGGGTCATAAGTCCCTAAACTTACAAACTACTTATGAACTACCTTATACTAAAAGACGACAAAAACATCTGTGCCCGAGGGGGGGGGGATTCGAACCCCCGACGTCGGACGGCCGCGCTATTTAAGTTTCAACACTCGTATGTATGAGTGTAAAAAGAAATCAAAGGTCACGCAGAGAACGCAGTAGATCTAAAAATTTGTGATAAAAAAAATCAGTAAAATACATCATAATATTAATACGTGAACATGAAAATCGAAATAATGATTATATAAAAATGTATGTATGTGTGTGTGCATGTAAGTTCCACATCACCTCCTAAATATTGAACAGATTTCAACCGAACTTGGTACACATATTCCTTACTATCAGATAACAATCGCTGTGGAGTTAAGATTAATCTGCGGCATGTAATTAGGGAGATATGACGTCATAAACTACGAAATTCGCGAAAATGTATCGCACCATCCGACGTAACTGTATTCATCCACTATTGCAGAATGAGATCACTTAGCGTCTTGGATCAAACCTTACACATAATTTCAAACACCTACGAAAATTTTTCTTGTTGACAACCCGAGCAAAGTGATGAAAGAAAAGAAGTTTATCGCGTACTACTTTTCCGTGTTCATTCAGCAAAACTACGGCATTCGAAATTATGTTACAATTTATTACTTAAACACTACTTATTGTATTCGCAAGACATTCTACAGATAGTATACACACAAAACACTGAACGTATTAGTAAGTCACACAGTTCATCAGATATTTTGTCATAAACAATAAGGTTCGTGAAATACCGTCACATTATGCACCTTTTGATTTATTACGTCTTTTCTACCCCCCTCTCTGCAGTTAGTATAATCAAAATGAACAAATGTTTGTAAATGTAAGGGACTTAATTGATGCTGTTATCAGTCCCCAAGCTTACAAACTATTTAAACTACCTTAAGGACAACACTTAGACCCATGTCTGACTGAGGACTCGAACTTCCGACGGGGAGCAACCGGTCGCTCCACTGCAAAGCGTCTTAAAGCGCTCGGCCATTACACCGTGACTCAGTGTACTCATATAGTACTGAATATATTTTCGAAATAATATCGTAGTGCGACACTTATTTCAGGTGATATGACGTCAGAAACAATGAAATTGATGGAAATCTGCCTCAACGGGCATGATGTAATTTATTACGTGTTTACTACCCACTCCGTTCAAAGTACATTTCGCAAACTGTTTCCTATCATTCCACTCTACAAAGGTGGAAAATTATTTTATTTTTGGGCACATAGTTTACGAGATTTGATGAAATAAGGATTGAACTGTATCAAAAGAAAACTAAAATGGATAGGGTAGAAGGCGATTCTCAGAAAGGGTAAAAGGTGTTCAAATAACATAAAAAAGGAATAAATTCACAATGGTACAATGCCAGGAACTACAGCTAGTATTAATTATACAAAGAGTGCAATCAAAATTATATAATGTGACAAATGCTTTGCGACAAACCTACAGGAAACAAAAACCATGTATATACGTGGTCGTTAGGTATGGTGAAAGGTTGTAGAAACTTTCGTGTATATCACTCTGATCTTACCTTTCCTATCACGTACTAAATTATCCAACTGTTATAGTAAGTGGACTTTGAAGTACCACCAACTTCTGCTCGGCGAACCAAGCTGGTGCGATGGTAAACATATAACATTAAAGTGACAGAGTTTCATGAAATAGCGTTCTCGGGGCATCAAATGTTTATCGAGTCTTTTTCAGTGCAGCTACATTGTAACTACTCGGTCAATGGAGCAGAAAAAACACTCACACACGTGGTAACGAAGTTTAAATAACGTTCTTTATTGGTGACGTATATTTCGATCACTTTTGCATAGGACTAACTTTGTGGTCACTTTCTGGCGTTACAAGAAAACTTGAAGAAGTTCCTAATTTTTAACTTCTTCATTTTCAATAGCAACGACGAGGAGATATGGAAGAGGCGCATATGGAGGGAAGGAGAAGGGAGGAGCAAGAGGAGGAAGAGATGTAAGAGAGAAGGAAGGAGAAGGGGTAATGGACGGAGACGGGGGAGTGTGAGTGTGAAGAGGAAGTAGAGAAAGGAGGAGAATGGGGAGAGAGTCTACTGAGTAGATGGAAAGGTTCGCGCGGAATGACCACGTGGTCTAAGGCGTTATGCTACGGAATGGGCAACCGTTCCTGCCTGAAGTTCGAATCTTCTCTCGGACATGGTTGTAAGTGTTGTCGACAGAGTAAGTTTGAGTAGTTTGTAAGTCTAGGAACTGAAGACCATAGCAGCTTAGTCCAGCAGTTTTACAAACATTTATTTATTTATTATTGGACGGGCAGAATGGAGGAAGCGATTCCTTTTCTCAATGGCAATTATGCTGCAGAGACGTTAACAGTCTGATGTGTATGTTTATGCAGAAAACGAACAAACGACAAATACAGTCAAGAAAATGACTCTCCGGTACATTATTTTTGAGAAAACATTTTATTTTCATTTATTATTATTTTTTTAATAATTCAACTTTCATTCCATATAACCACAGCAACGCAAAGAAGGGTACTGACTATTGATGCATTTTCTCGCTGCGTTTCTATCAGCAAGAATTCTTTCAATTACTTTTCCACTATTTCATACTAACAACCCGCTCCGGCTTCGCATGGGTAAAAGACCATATATAAGCGACTTTTTTTCTGTCGCAATGACGTATCAGCCCAATGCATGGAGCATATTTGTAACATTAAAAGGTACCACACGTTCATCTTACATGTTATCACAATTAACCACATTGTCACATTACGGTAATTTCCGTAACTCGGAGAATATACGGTAGAGCTTTTTGTAAGAATATTTATTGCTCTCTTTCGAGGTTTTTTTCTCGCCACGCTCACCAACTTGATGCATTATACACGTAAACCTCCCTCATGAACCACACTGTCGATTGTTGAAGCCCGTACGAAAATCCGTTCAGCAGTTTTTAAGTTTATCGAGAACAGATAGACAGATGTGGCAGAAGGATTTTGTTTTATAATTTTCCCTAAGAGTATTTACTGCTCTATTTCACGGCTTTTTGCTCGCAACACTTTTCCACTACCACGCACCTCAATGAATTATACACCTAAATCTGATAGTGACAGAGAGTCAGCGAAACTGGTAAAATACTCTGGATATTTTCGTTATGAGGAAATGTACTCAGTAGGGACTAAAATTAAAGGCACAAGGAATTTGAACGTCATCATTTCGGCGAGTAAATCGACTATTAAGGTTTTACATAAAATCGGCGCAATTTTGCAACTTCGCCATTAAATATAGTTCTGTGCTTTGAAACAGTGGACATGTCGAAATATTTCTAATTCGTGTAATGTTGTGGACGATAGTGATACTAAAGATGAGTTACTAAGAACACTTTTCTGAAGTTCCTGCATCAAAGAACACTGATTAAATATTCTAGTGCTAGCTGAAGACCCGGCGTCGACGGCATACTTATTTATTCCAGTCTTACGGTAGTCCATTTCTCCTCGTTTCCGTCTATGCCCACCTTCCCTTCTCTCTTTTGACATCTAAAGTGGCTAAATATTTGTAATCCTTTGGCAATCTGTCTGTCTGTCTGTCTCTCTCTCTCTCTCTCCATCTGCTAACCTCCCCTCTCTCTGTTCACCTCCACCTAGTCGTCCCTCTTCCATCTGTGAAAAATTATATAACACTGTAAACGTCCGTGGTCATTTCGAAGTTGATTGCAAGATAGCCTCCGCCATACACCGTATGAAATCTTAGGCAGAAGGTGATGTTCCTCTTGTTTTGAAGGTTACGTGTGCGAAATTTCATCAAGATCGAAATAAGACCGTAGATTTTGTGGGCGTTCGTAGGTAAACTACCCTCTGGCGTTCCCCATACAAAGTTTTACGTAGACAGTGACTTTCCTTTTGTTGTGAAAGTCAAGTGAGCAAAGCTTCATCGGAATCGGATGGAAGTATAGAAGCGCTGAAAATACAAACAAACATGAGGCGGCAGTTTCCCACGGGTTTCATTATTTATGACGTTATATTACCTGACCTGTAAGTATTAAAGTGAAATAATTTTGTAGGTACATATTTTGCTATAAATGGATAATGTTTGCAAAATATGCTGCGAATACATTTAGTAGCAAAGAAGTAATAAAGGTCATTCGTAAACTTATTTTAGTAAAGGGCAAAATGGAAACTGAGTTTGGTCATTTAATACTATACTTGTGGAATTGTCAACTTAGGATTAGAAGGAAGCGTGTGGGGTAAAAATCGTAGAGGGAGACCGGGGGACGAATACAGTAAGCAGATTCAAAAGGATGTAGGTTGCCGAACGTATTCTCAGATGAAGAGACTTCCACAGGTCAGAGTAGCGTGGAGAGCTGCATCAAACCAGTCTGCGGTCTGAAGACAACAACAACAACAACAACAACAACAACAACTTGCGTCCTCTACCATATGTTTATTGATTCTAGTATTTCCAATAGTGTCATACTTCTGCTTTCCTATAGAGAAAGTAGTACACTCCTGGCCATTAAAATTGCTGCACCAAGAAGATGACGTGCTACAGACGCAACATTTAACCGACAGGAAGAAGATGCTGTGATATGCAAATGATTAGCTTTTCAGAGCATTCACACAGGGTTGGCACCGGTGGCGACACCTACAACGTGCTAACATGAGGAAAGTTACCAACCGACTTGTCATACACAAACAGTAGTTGACCGGCGTTGCGTGCTGAAACGTTGTTGTGATTCCTCGTGTAAGGAGGAGAATGCGTACCATTCCGACTTTGATAAAGGTCGGATTGTAACCTATCACGATTGCGGTTTATCATATCGCGACATTGCTGCTCGCGTTGGTCGTGATGCAATGACTCTTAGCAAAATATGGAATCGGTGGGTTCACGAGGGCAATACGGAACGCCGTGCTGGATGCCAACGGCCTCGTATGACTAGCAGTCGAGATGACAGGCATCTTACCCGCAAGGCTGTAACGGATCGTGCAGCCACGTCTCGATCCCTGAGTCAACAGCTGGGGACGTTTGCAAGACAACAACCATCTGCACGAATAGTTCTATGACGTTTGCAGCAGCATGGACTATCAGCTCGGAGACCATGGCTGCAGTTACCCTTGACGCTGCATCACCGACAGGAGCGCCTGCGATGGTGTACGCAACGACGAACCTGGGTGCACGAATGGAAAAACGTCATTTTTTCTATGAATCCAGGTTCTATTTACAGCATCATGATGGTCGCATCCGTGTTTGGCGACATCGCGGTGAACGCACATTGGAAGCGTGTATTCGTCATCGCCATAATGGCGTATCACTATTCCTCGACTACAGCTATTGTTGAGGAATGATGGTGAACATATTGAGCATTTCCTGTAAAGAACATCATCTTTGCTTTGTCTTAATCTGTTATGCTAATTGTTGCTTTTCTGATCAGATGGGCCGGCCGCGGTGTCCGAGAGGACTTAGGCGCTTCAGTCACGGTCTGCACGGCTACTACGGTCGGGGGTTCGGATCTCCCCTCGGGCATGGGTATTTGTGCCGTCCGTAGTCTTAGTTCAAAAATGTTTGTTAAGCTTAAGGGACTTAACTACGGGGTCATCAGTCTCTAAACTTACAAACTACTTATGAACTACCTACAACTTTAAAAGATATGTGTTCAAATGTTTGTAAAGTCTATGGGACTTAACTACGGGGCTATCAGTCCCTAAACTTACAAACTACTTATGAACTACTTACGAACTAGGACGGCACAAATATCCATGCCCGAGGGGGGATTCGAACCCCCGACCGTAGTGGCAGTGCGGACTGTGACTGGAGCGCCTCAGTCCCCTCGGCCACCGCGGCCGGCTACCTACAACTAAGGACGGCACAAATATCCATGCCCGAGGGGGGATTCGAACCCCCGACCGTAGTAGCCTTGCAGACCGTGACTGAAGCGCCTCAGTCCCCTCGGCCACCGCGGCCGGCTAGTCTTAGTTAGTTCATAAGTAGTTTGTAAGTTTAGGGACTGATGACCCCGTAGTTAAGCCCCGTAAGCTTAACAAACATTTGAAACATTTTGATCAGATGAAGCGCCATCTGTCGGGAATTTTTTAACTTTTTTTTATGCTATAATAAAACGCCATGTCATTCCAAGCTTCTGCGTCAGTTTTTACCTCTCCATCTACATTATTCCGTGATTTATTTAGTTTTCAAATTTAAACTGACTTTTTGATCACCCGGTATACTGTGTGTGATACCTCACCTGATCTCGTAAATGCTTTGAGCAGCGTATATTATTACACTTAGTATCACTGTTTATCTTTTTGTAAACTTTAAAATGTCTGAATTGAGATGAGAATGATGTTTTTAAAACGCCTGCTGACGGTGGTGAGTGTATGGCTGGGATGGGACGTGTTAATCGGTGAGTGCGGCAGCTCTTGTGCCGTGAGGTGGGGTGTGGAGGTGTGAGTGAGCACGTCCAGTGCAGAAGGCCGGCGGCGCAGCGGTGAGGGTGTCGGGGCGCGTAGCGCGGCTGCAGGTGTTGCCAGCGCCCGGGGCTCGATGTTTGCGGCGGACGCCTCGCGCCACGCCGCGCCGGGGAGATGCTCCTACTGCTGCTGCCTCACTAATTGCTCTGCACGCAGCTCATCCAGCGCTTCCTGGTACCGAGTGGCTAATGCCATGTACCAGTGCCTTCTTTAACTTTTTACCTGCAGAGGTCGTTGGGTAATTCTTAGGGGGTTGGAACACTTGCGGGGAGTGACGATTGCGGGGAGTGACACTTGCTGGGAACCCGGGGCCCTTGGGGCGGCTAATGGCTTTTCCTGGGTACAGGCACACCAAGAAGTCTAGCACTGCTGTTGTCAAGTTTCCACACTGTCAACATAACATGAAACTCAGTGAAATTGTACAACCCTTTGCAAGCTGAAGAGCAATATAGTAACTTGTTCTAACTACATATTAATTCGTTGAGTGTTCCTCCTGAAAACAAAAAAGTATTTTAATAGTGATAATGTTTGGAGAGTTATTAAGACATTCTCTGCTACTACAAAACGATGATTTTCCACAGTCATACCTCCTAAAAGCATATTATTCAGAACACTAAGCATATCAAGACACCTCCGGCAAGCAATGCATATATTAGGCATCCTGCACAGATACGTTGATGTAATTGACCGCTATGTAGCTAACCCCACTATCACGCAACTTCCATCTCTTTAAAAATAGCTACTATGCTTTTTAATAGGAGACGCGATCTTAAACCTTCAATTAAAAAACGTTCATAATAAGTCAAGGAGTATTTTACATACTTGAAGCGTTTATTCGTAGACCCCAAAACGATTTGGCTGTATTCGAATTACAAATACAACTAAGAAATATATGAAATACGGAATGTTAAGGATAAATGTTGAAGATAAATTCTATTTTCCATCAGCGTCATATAGAGCCCTTTTTAATCCGAATTTGGTATAAACCAACAGGGAGAAACAAGTTGCAAGACGTCCAGGAAAAATGAAGCGAAATTGGCAGCTACTGCTCCACCTCGCTCGGTTGACCTTTCCCTGAATAATGCACAGGTAGCTGTTGGAGGGCGTGGAGTAGGGGTGGTGTATACCTACTTCTGGAACACCCTGTTCACTACCTGCAGCGTCCGTGTCTCCCCGCAAGTGTCTACACATTCACTTTCCCCGCAAGTGTCACTCCCAGCAAGTGTCACAAACTCACTTCTTAGACGGATGTATCACAAAAGCCGTCCTCACACGGGACGTGTTGTCCCAACTACACTTGCGCATAATAGTTCGCGATCGGGAGCGCTCACTTTAGTTCGCGACTCTACCGCGAACTGGTTAGTTCTTTTCTTCGCCCGCTCCCAGTGACGGCTGAACGGCGTGTACGTGGAGGGAGAAGTTCCCCACGTAGCTGCTTCATGCGCTTGCTGCTTGAGCCGCTAACGATATCACGCAAACCAAAAGAAACAGTATGTGGATAATTTCTCGCGTTTAAGTTTAGAATTATCTCTATATCTTGACATTATGGAATTTATTAGTCACATATTGCAGAGTGCAGAATACTTCAAAGCAGAAATTTTGTAGCACTGAACTATGTAATCTAGCAGGCAGACGGCAACCTCGAAATGGTTCTCATCAGCACAAGACAAACATGAGATTTTTAATTCTGTTCGCGACCTATCGCGCATCTTTTAGTTCGTGACCTATCGCGCATATTTTAGTTCGCGACCTAAGGCGAATATTTTAGTTCGCGAAGTATCAGGCATATTTTAGTTCGCGACCTATCGCGCATATTTTAGTTTGCGACCTATCGCGCATATTTTAGTTCGCGACCGGTAGCTCTCCTTTTAGTTCGCAGTTCGGCTGCGAAGTAGGTCGCTCTTTTTAGTTGGTACATTGTTTTGGCTTTTGCTAGTGCTACTAAAAGAGCTCTTTCTTTGGTTATGACAGCTTTTTTCAGTGTTGCCGAAGCGTGTGCTATTACCCGTATATTTTGGCAATTACACATCAAATACTTAAACAAATAAACCAGTTGTTCTAAGAAGTTTCGGGCGTGCAGTCGCGTAAAGTTTTCTTCTTCTAATATTTCGGCTGAGAAACGTTCAGCCATCTTCAGAGACAAGTCGAAGACTGACGCTCCAGCACACGCTTCGTGCTTATAAACGCGCGGGCCGCGCTACTGCGCATGCGGCCACAGATACAACAAGGCGCCAAAGACGTTACTCGGCGGCAAGGAAGTACACGTATATATAAATTATGTCTGTGGCTGCATGGTCGATTACTGCGGAGAAATCGATGTATTATGATCTGTGCTGTGGCGGCGTCTTTGTAAATTTATTAAAGAAAGTGCCGGATTCCATGATTTATCTAAACTGAAGCCACTGTCCCTGTTAATTAAATTCGTCCCCAAGCGAATTTCTATTGCTTCTTTCACTACTGAGTCCCAGAAAGATGAAGTGGAAGCTAAAATTTTGACGTTTTCGTACGTCATGGAGTGTCCAGTATCAAGACAGTGCTCTGCCACTGCCGATTTATTTGGTTGTAAAAGACGGGTATATCTCTTAGTTCCGTGCATCTTTCCTGCACTGTACGTGTCGTCTGTCCTATGTACGAAAGGCCACATTCACATGGGATCTGCCATATGTTGGGAGCCTGTCGTCGAAAATCGGACGGATTATGAACAAACACGATGTTAAAGTAATTTTTCGAACCCCACCAAAGACAGCAGCACTTTTGGGTTCTAACAAGGATGATTTGGAGCTCCGGAAGGCCGGGGTTAAAAAGAAATAACTAAAATCGAATATTATACTTCAATTAGAAAAAAATAACGAGAAACGTTAAGGGAAAAAATCATTTCAAAGTTTCGGAAGTGCACAGAAGCGAACCTGTTCTGCAACACTACCAACTACACTATTCCTCCACTTGAACATACGATTCTGTTTTAGGTATATTACTAAAACATGTTTTAATATGTTATTTATGTATGACATAGCATCACAAAGAAGCTTCTTTTATACAATGCGTTATACCGTTGCAAAGAAATGATATTCTTTCACATTATACAAATTATAACACTGACACATGTTAAATACGACAATCTTTAAATCTATGAAAATGTTGTTTCCGGTAATTTATTGTAACAATTCATATCTAAAATGATGCATTTTCAAAAGTTCTTCAATATTCTAATGCTTTAAAAAATATCATATTCATACATCTTACGCTACAACGAAAGAAGTAACTAAATACTGAGTTCCGTTTGCAATATGGCGGCTCAAAAGTTCTGCTAGTCACGTGAAAACAAGGCCGCTTCTCATTGGCAACGTTCCAATGCACAAAGCAAACATCTTACACGCTAGATCCTTCATTCCACGCTTCGCTGGGTAGTGGAACGTGGTATTCCACGCTGCGGCGTCACCACTTCCTCCTCCACGTGCGTTTCCACGTCCTGTTAGAGGGCGGCTTAAGGCAGTGGTTCCCAATATTTTATGTGATGGGACCCACAGATATTCTAGATACATTTTCGCGACGCAATATGTACAGTGTATCCGTAAAGTCTCTCCGCGATCTCCGCGTGTCTCGCCCTGCGGGGCGTGAAAGGTTGGCAGCACAGACAAAGCGCATCGGCCCGTACTCCGTGGATATGTAGTGGCAGTAGGATGGGGTAGTGTCGCATGTGCGCTACAGCTGTTACTTGTGTGATTTTCTTGTTCTTGTATACGCTTAGTGAGGTGAGAATGCGTACTGTTGCAAACTTGAAAACTGCCTACTTGATAGGGCCAGCATGGACTCTAAATTAGTTTCCGTCCTCTCGCCAAAGACGTTTCCCTCAGACACGCAAACCTTGCTTCCTGGTATTGCACTGTGCAGGAATTGGGGATGGCGGACAGTGGTCTGAAACGTCCCAACATTTTGCCAAAAGTCGAAGAACAAAAACATTATTATGAGCTCAGTACAGAGAATCATGATCAGAGGGCAGAGAACAGCGCTGCAGTGAGGGGCAGCTGCCTTTGATACGAGAGAAAGTAAAATTACCGTTGTAGCCGTGCTCCAAATTAGATATTCCGAAACTCAAACCAAATTATGGTGAAATCAACAGAGTCAAACACTTTAAGTATATCGGCGAAGTTATTGAATCAACAGGACTCCAGAAAATAGCACAAAACAACCGATGACAGAAAATCAAGAAAGCATTCGGACTTGTTCAAAACATATATAACAACAAATGCCTGTCCAAAGGCTACAACACAGTTATCAAACCTACAGTCACATATGAAAGTGAAACGCTTTCACTGATTAGAAAACTAGATTTACAAGAAATTAAGAAAGTAGAGAGAAAAATTATTAGGAAAATTCTGGGACTACGATACACACAAGATGGATACAGACTGCAGACCATAGAAACAACCGAAAAACTATGAAATACCGAAACTGACATCAGAAAGAGACGAATGAAAGAAGAAAAATTGACAAGTGGAAGTTTACTTCAGAGACGGCACCAAAACCATACCGACCAAAGTGGACCGAAGAAAGAAAGAATGCCTTTCCAGAGAAAATAAAGAAATAATGGGAAAATAAGAAGAACCTTAAGAAATATTGATAAATCACATGCTTATCATTCTACCATGGGGACATTCGCTAATAATAATAATAATAATAATAATAATAATAATAATACAATATATATAGAGATAGTGAGAACCATGAGAACCACTGGTACAAGGGGCTTTGTGAGTTCAGTCATCCAGTAATTGTCAATCGAGAGAGTGGTACATTGGTTAGAACGTGGTTCAGACCCACTTTAGGCCATTCACATTTAGGTTTCCAGATTGTCCGAATGGTTCCGTGCAAAGGGTACGGTCGATTTGTATGAGGCAGGATGAGAAGAAAGATAATTGAGGAGAGTCTTGCTGATGGCTAAGAAAAGTGGAGAAGGGCTACAGTCGACAGGGTGGTCAATTATTGGAACGGATGACATTGCCTGGTTGAAGTTGCGTTGGGATTGGTTATGGAATGTGTGTGTGGGAGGAGGACCGGTGGAATGTTAGTGTAGAGGCGCGCCAGTGTACCAGGGATGTTGATAAGGACTAGGGGATGCAGTGGGATGATTGAACTCTGGTTTTCGTATAGTATAGTAGATGCTGAAGGGTTCAATATGATTGTGCAAGGGAGGAGATTTGATGAGACGATAGAGGATGCACGTGGAGAAGGGTAAGCGGATACCAAAAACAAGGCGGAGGGCTTGGCGCTACAGGATTTGGAGGGACTTTGGTGGGTCAGTTATTCATCCAATATTTGGATAGCACAGGATGGGTCGTCTCAGAGTTGTGTAGTTATGAATGCAGTGAAAGGCTGTAAGCCCCAACGGCACATCGAAGCTTGGCATGCGAACTATAGAAGTGTATGTAAATGTACCGTCACAAAAGTGAACACTATCTCGTTGTTGTGAAACACAGGTAAGTGCACATCAGAAAATAATTTAAATTTATCAGAGACGCACTGATGATACGCCCGCGCAGTGTTTCGCTAAATTACTGAAATATTCCGCCAGGGAATCTGTGTCATTTTTTTGGATGGCAACGCCAACTGTGTCAGACTCTTTTGAAAATCATTCTACTTGCTGCGATAACAGTCTGCAGTTTTCATTCGCACGAATAAAAACCTTTAGCCTCGCGTATGCTTTACCTGCTGGTTCTCGCTCCAGCGTCTGGCGAAATTTTCAGAAATGTTTATCATTCTTGCGTAAATATTGAATAAGAAATCACCAGAGGAAGAGCTCTTTATTTTATTAGCGTCAGATTTATATGATCATGGATTAACAAAGCACGGAAGTTTTCTTAAAACTGCTGTTGGAACAACCGTTTCACGGTCAACCTCATAAATGCATAGAAAGTGGAATTTCACGACTGTAAATATGGAACCACCCTCTAAATGTCGTATTGCATCATGGAAATGATTTACAAGCGATGTAGTTTCCTCGAGGAAAGAACTATAGCGTCTGTAAACTAATTCAAATACTTATTTACAGCATGGTGTAGGCAGCATCCTGATTATCTGACCAATATTCTATGATTACCAGTCGAAGTTGTACAAAAGGTTTATTTTTATTTTTAATAGCCGTTAATGGACGTATTATTATTTCTCGTCGGTTGAGTTTGGTTTACCGAACCCACAGGAAAAAGAACCATGTGCGGACATGTTATTATAGGAGTTTGTTATCTTTGGATCCTGCAGCGCTGTATATGTCAATTAACGATATAATATTAAATATATTTTCATCAGTTTTCTGCTATTTTATACTATGGCCAGCTATAATGCCATCCTCACGTTATCTGCAACGGTTTGTTATAAATTTCGTGTGCTTTTATAATAAAAAAAAATTACAGGATAACGATAATTTCTTTATATAAAATTAGATTGTACATTCTCTTTCAATCGTTTTCCATCGAATATCGTTAATTGTTCTGACATACCACAAGGTTTTCTGCAGCTATACAGTATTGTTGATCAGGACAACCAAAGACAAAAATTATAATATACATTACATCGATGATATACACTTTATATTACTTAATATATCGTTGGTCCAGATCTCAACAAACCGCTGTAACCATACAATATCGTTGAACAACATAAGTAACTGCCGCAGTAGCATCAAATTGCAGTGCAAACGAACTGCGAAAAACATTGTGGTGTGACTGAAGAATTAACGATATTCGATGAGAAAAACATGATTCAAAATGTATGTAAAATCTAATTTTATATTAAAAGTACAGTATCCTGTCATTTTTGTATTATAATAACATAAGAAATTAGTAAAAATCATTGCAGATAACCTGAAAATTAAGATTACCTGACATTGTCGTCTTTGGAGGCGATCTGATAAGTTTTTTAGTCTTCAAAATGAAATGCCAAGATCGCACATTAATAGTTTATTGAATGACGACTGGTTTCGGTGAACTGTGTCACCATCATCTGGTCACACACACACACACACACACACACACACACACACACACACACACACATAATGGAAAGTCCAGGTTGGAATTAATAATAGTGAGGACAGTTTACAACTCACCTCCGGAGGTGCGGCAGTCGGAGGTGATGGTTGTGTGACTGTGTTGTGTGCCTGTGTGATTGCGTGAGTGTTCTATTTTCTGAAGAAGGCCATAGCCGATAGCAGAATGTGTTGTATGTGTGTGTCTTTTGTATGTGCCTGTCGCAGCTCGTCGCCACGTCTTTGCGGTGAGTTGTAAACTATATATATATTATATATATATATATATATTACAAGCTGGTCATCTTGTTAAAAATGGGTATAAAATAATAAGTGCAACGCTGCTGTTAGTCACTATAGAAAAATACTCAAGTTAAAAACATAACAGCTTACAAAATACAATATTTATACCCATTTTTTTAACATGATGACCAGCTTGTAATTATATATATGTGACCAGATGATGGCGACACAGTTCATCGTAACCGGTCGCCATTGAATAAATTATTAATGTGCGATCTTGGCATTTCATTTTGAAGACTAAAAAAACCTGAAGATAGTATTATAGCTGAAATGGCCAAAGTATAAAATAAATAATTATTTTAGCAGCAAACTGATGAAAATATATTTTATTTCATTGTAGAAGTTAACTAGGGTAATTTGAAAATGGACTAATACGTTCTAAACCGGTTATCATAAATTAGAATAACTTATGTGTACTAAGAACTACTATTATCCGCAGGCTGTCCTCTTCCGCCTGACTGCGGGGCGAAACTAAAACGAGCGTATGCCTCCATACCTACTGTTTATCACTTTGTCTGAGACACCAAACATTTCAACTGCGTCGAATAACAGTTTCTTAAACTTACCTAAACGTCGAATGAAAATCCATTACCTTCAACCTCGCTGGTTGCAGTGCCTACCCCCCCCCCCTCTCTTTCTCTCTCACTCTCTTAGGTTTTAGGATGCAGGTGCGGTTCTGAGGTGGGTGGGGGAGAGATGGGGTTCGGGTGTTGCAGACATTTCTTCCCTCTTAGTTCCGTAAAATCTTCATGGATATTTTAGTCCAAACCTGCCAAGGGAAATATTTCCGAATAAAGACAATGTGTTAAATTTTTGCTACAGGACCATTACGCACCTCGCAACGTGCAGGTGAGTGTCGTTTATCTGATAGATTCTGCACGTCAGAAATGAAACGCAATGCAAGCATCTTAACTTACACAGACAAGTCTTAGCAATCATTCCACCTAAAGATAATAACAATCTCTGGTCGAATATTACCTCAGGCAATGTGAAATATACGCCAAATGAATAACAGACAATCTTAAACTACGTTGCGCGAACATGCAGCCAATATTCCAAGACATTCTTTATTGTAAAAACCCAATCTTCACTTACAGTCAGCAGGGTGTAACAAAAAGGAAATTCTCAACTTTACCCTGCCCACCGTTACTCACAAGGGAAGTACTTGGGCTCGAACAAACATACATGTATGGACGTTTGGTTACAGGGTCATTACGTACGCCACAGTGTGCTGGTGGGCGTCGTTTTTCTGCAAAGCTCTGCAATCGTGCTCTAGATTGCACTGAAGATGTACTACTGCTTGCAATGAACTGTTCTTCATATCGTCCCTACCATAACCACTGTGCGTTAGTGTTACAACAGTAACTGTTTCTAACTTATGCTCATATTTCTACACTGTCATTGATACCAGAAAACATGTGAATGATTCATTTTCTACACCAATATCATCTTTACGAAGAAGGGTTCTACGTATCTTCATCTCAACCAATCGCGATACATTAACAGGATTGATTACCAATCGCCGACCCAGCTGAGGCTTCTCTACACAAATAACGTCACTGAACGCAACTTCAGAGGCAAACTGCACCGCCCCTACTGGTCCCGACTGGTGTACCGGCAGCTCAATGTGTAATGCGGTATGGCCTCTAACGGACGACTGCAGAGTTTTGCAGATGCTGGAGTATAATGCAATATCGGACCTTTACATTGACACTCACACGATTTTGGTGTGTCTGTGTTTGTTCGAACCCAAGTACTTTCCTTGTCAGGCTTGCTCTTTTTTTCAAACTGATTCCCGTAAGAGTAAGGGCCTAGCCAGGGGCGAATGCAAGATTTATTCCTTTTTGCACGAGAGACACAGGAATGGAGCGGGAAAAGCGTGGCAATATAATCCACAACCACCAGCGAGACCCAACAGAAGACAAAATGTTCAAATGTTTGTAAATCTATCAGACCAAATTACGTGGTCATCAGTCCGTAGCTTTCAAACCTAGGTAAACTAGCCTAAGGACAACACACACGCCCATGCCCTAGGGAGGACTCGAACCTTCGATGGCGAGCAACCGCGCGTTCCGCAGTGAGGCGCCTCAGACCGCTCGGCTACTCCATCACGGCCAACGGAAGAGATCGCACACACATGTTGGTCTTGCTGATGGTTGTAGATTATATTGCCACGCTTGCTTTTCCCGTTCCCTTCCTGTGTCTCTCGTGAAAAAAAAAAAAAAAAAAAAAAAAAAAAAAAAAAAAAAAAAAAAAAACTTCATTCGTCCCTTGGCTAGGCCCTTAATCTTACGGGAATCAGTTTGAAAAAGTTTGAAAAAAATTGGCAAGTCTGAGTAACTGTGGACAGGTTAAAGTTAAGAACTTGTACCTCAAGGGAGGCTTTCTTGAGTCTTCCGTGCAGGTGTGATGAGCACCGTATCCCCAGCGGTGTAGGGGTCAGCGAAACTGCCACGAAATCAGGAGACCCGGGTTCGAATACCGGCTGGGTACAGATTTTCAACTTCACTCATTCGCAGTTAAAGTCTTACATTCTGTGAATATGAATTCCCTTGAATGATTTCCACCCCAACTCCTACATCATTTCCGTGACACTCTCTCCCCTGTATCGCGACGATACAAACCGAGCTGCCCTTCTCTAAACGTCCTCCAGATCCTCCGTCAGTCCCACTTTGTAAGCATCCCACAGTGCGCAGCAATACTCCAGAACAGGACGGATTGAAACATTAACCTGGACACAGCAGAGAATTGGCAGCCTGCCCGCTGTCGCCGTGGTGGCTTTACCTGCGCCGTATTGACTGTGCGGTAACGCCACCCGCAGGCTGGCGGTATTCTGCCGTTCGTGCGGCCGGGTTTCGCCGCCTCCGCATCCCGCCGTTCGTCGCTCGCTCACTGCCTCTCCGCCCTCCTCTTCTGACCTCCGCGGCTGATGGAAAAATCCAGTAATCCGCCCCGGGCGGCCGCGCGCTGTTTGATTTGCGGGCCCGCAAGTTGTGTCGCTGTAATAATGGAGTGCGCGCGCAGCTAATCACTTGTGTCTATAGCCGCACCGAGCCGCTCTAAACACCGCCCCAGGCCCGCAGCTGCCGGGGAAGACGTACGACCGGCACCCGCAAAACTTCTCACAACTGTCCGCAGAGAACTCAGCCACGCGAATTCACGTCTACATCTACACCAGTGACTCCCACATTCCCGCGACTCACTAGCGGATCCCACTACGTGTTTCAGTGAGTCGTCGGAAGACTTAAAATTGTCTAACAACTTACAGACAAATATGGGGTGTTTATAAATGAATTTTGATGGCTTTAACGCTTTATAATATTTATCGTATTAAACTTAAAATTGTAAATGATATGTCAAATGAAAGAGCAACTCAAACAGTTTTACCAAGAACCATGTTCAATGTGAGGATAATTTGTCACACGGCACACATCTACATGGGATACTCTGCAAATCACATTTAAGTGCCTGGCAGAGGGTTCAACGAACCACCGTTATACTATTTATCTCCCATTCCATTCTCGAATAGCGCGCGGGAAGAAAGAACACCCGATTCTCTCCGTTCGAGCTCTGATTTCTCGTATTTTATTCTGATCATCATTTCTACCTATGTAAGTGGGAGCCAACAATATACTTTCGCATTCGGAGGAGAATGTTGGCGATTGGAGTTTCGTAAGTAGCCCACGTCGCAGCGATAAGCGCCGTTGTTCTAATGATTCCCATCCCAGATACTGTATCATTTCCGTAACGCTGTCTTACATATATCGTGACAATACGAAACGAGCTGCCCTTCCTCGGACTCTTTCGATGTCCTCCGTCAAACCCACCTGATACGGATCCCACACTGGGCAGCAATACTCCAAAAATGGACGGACACGCGTAGTGTATGCAGTTTCTTTTGTAGTTCTCTTGCATCTTTTAAGGGTTCTGCCAATATAACGCAGTCTCAGCTTCGCTTTTCCCACGACATTATCTACGTGTTCTCTCCAGTTACGTCTGAAGTAATAGTAATTCCTGGGTATTTTGTGGAGTTTACGGCCTTCACTTTCGATTGATTTATCTTGTAAATAAAGTTTAACGGATTTCTTTCCGTACTCATGTGGACGACTTCACACTTCTCATTATTTAGAGTTAATTGCCAATTTTTACACCATACTGATATCTTATTCAGATCTTTCTGCAGTTGGTTTTGATCTTCAGATGATTTTACTAGACGGTAAATGACGGCGTCATCTGCAAACAACCTAAGACAGCTACTTAGATTGTCCCCTATATCGTTTATGTAAATAATGAACAGCAGAGGACCAATAACACTACCCTATGGAACGCCCGATATCACTTCTGTAACCGAGTTCTTCCCAAACGTTGGTAAGTGTGTCTTCAATGATTGTAACAACAGTTGATTCAAACCGGTTTCTTAATTCAGGAAAGTCAGCTGCTAGCGGAGGCACATACACACGATCCTTGATGAAGCCCCAAAGGAAAAAAATCGCATGGCTTTAGGTTGGGTGAACGTGGAGGCTGTGCAAAGTAAACCCTGTCATTGAGTCCCTTGCGGCCTATCCAGCGCTTGGATACAGTGACGTTCACCAAAAAAAGATACGGCACCAAAACAGTCATTTTAGAGGCACATAGTTGCATTTGTGTCATCTCGTGAGGATTTTGTGAATCTCAGATGCGCACATTGTGAATGTTAGTCCACTAAGGTGAAAGGTCGATTCATCACTGAAGACAACATGATCCAGAAAACCCTCATCGTCATGAAACAACTTGTCGTTTGCGAAGTTTGCACGTAATCGATGGTCTGTCGGCATTAGAGCCTGTAATAACTGCAAACGGTAAGGACGTAGTTGTACGCGTTTTTTTTTTTTTTTTTTTTTTTTTTTTTTTTTTTTAACTTTCCAGTCGAAACAGTAACTTGTAATACACGACTAGCCTTCCAGACATTTGTTTGGGCTACAAGAGAACGACTCTCTCACTCTCTCAACAGTCTCTTCACTAAATCTTGATCGTCCCGTGCTCTTCCGGTATCTTGAATCTGATGAAACCATCTACGAATGTTGTTATCACTTGGAGGATCACAACCAAACTTCCGCCAGAACTCACGTTGCACAGTAACAACAGATTACAAACTGCAAAACCCAAAACGCTTTCCGTTCTCTAGTCGCCATGTTTACTAATACCGATATCCAGCGAATTGCGGCGGGAACACTGCGCACTGTGCATGAACACAAGTGCCAAACAAAACTGATTTAGTTGCGCTTTCATTTGACATATCGTTTATAACTGTAAGTTTAATATAATAAACATTATAAAGCGTTAAAACCCCGATATTCATGTAGAACTACCCTGTATATCAAAGTATGACTATTTTCATGATACTTCTTTTCGCATTGATTTTCCTTTCCACTCTTAGTAAGACCAGAAGTAGTTTCTTCTTCTGATCTTTTTTCTGTAAATTCCATGTTGCGCTGCGCTCGGTCGCTCCCGCTGGAGGTTCCAGTCCTCTTTCGGGCATGTGAGTGAGTGAGTGAGTGTGTATGTGTGTGTATGTGTGTGTGTGTGTGTGTGTGTGTGTGTGTGTGTGTGTGCCTGTGTGCGTGCATGTGTGTGTGCGTGGGTGTGTATTGTCTTTAGGATAAGTTAGTTTAAGTTGTTTGTTTGTTTATTTATGGACTGATGACCAGATTAATTTGATTTCTTAGATCTACAAATATTTGAACAGAGACGCATTGCACGCGGAAGCGGTTCGCTAAGGTTTACCAGCTGTGTGAGATACTTCTGTATCACTTGGGTTGCGACATCCGGAATTTAATGAATGAAAGTAGTGGCAACTCCTCAGTGAAAAGGAAGACTGCGTGAAACAACAACTAATATCAATGTGGCACATATGAGGCACGTATCTGTTTACACGAGGCCAACGAGAAAGACAGGCCATGGTACGTACTTCAAGTCATGTCATGATAGACGATTCCAACGAGAAAGACAGGCCATGGTACGTACTTCAAGTCATGTCATGATAGACGATTCTAACGAGAAAGACAGGCCATGGTACGTACTTCAAGTCATGTCATGATAGACGATTCCAACGAGAAAGACAGGCCATGGTACGTACTTCAAGTCATGTCATGATAGACGATTCTAACGAGAAAGACAGGCCATGGTACGTACTTCAAGTCATGTCATGATAGACGATTCCAACGAGAAAGACAGGCCATGGTACGTACTTCAAGTCATGTCATGATAGACGATACCAACGAGAAAGACAGGCTGTGGTACATACTTCAAGTCATGTCATGATAGACGAGTCCTACGAGAAAGACAGGCCATGGTACGTACTTCAAGTCATGTCATGATAGACGATTCTAACGAGAAAGACAGGCCATGGGACGTACTTCAAGTCATGTCATGATAGACGATTCCAACGAGAAAGACAGGCCATGGTACGTACTTCAAGTCATGTCATGATAGACGATACCAACGAGAAAGACAGGCCGTGGTACATACTTCAAGTCATGTCATGATAGACGAGTCCTACGAGAAAGACAGGCCGTGGCATGTACGCCATGTCATCATAAAAGGCTGGAGATAGTGCGAACGCTAGCTGACTGGCTGGACCCTGAGGCACAGCACACAGTCTCACAGAGGCCAGCCAGTAAGATAGTGATTACGCAGTCTCCAGCCTTCTATGATTCAGGCCAATGAGAAATACAGGACGCTGCGCACACGTGACGTCACGTGATCAAGTGAGGCCTGACCCAGTGCGATAGCTAACTGATTGGCCGGCCACTGGGGCACAGCCCATTGTCTCATAGTGGCCAACAACTCAGCTAGCAGTCGCGTCTGTTCAGGCCTCTATTGATCACGTGATGTGACGTGCCTACCACAGCATCTTACTCGTCTATGATGACATGACATGAGGTACGCGCCACGGCCTGTCTTTCTCGTTGGCCTCGCCGTTCACAGAAAGTAATACAATCCGCCAGTAATGGGCTATTGGAGCGGGCGACCGACGGAAGTGCCTTATTCGCTAACAACACGACATCGCATACACAGCCTTTCGTGGTCTCGTACTCATAATGATTGGATCGTATACGGTTCGAAAATTGTGGCTTTGTTAGATGTCGCGATTTCAGTTGGTGAGGCTGAGGGGAGGCTGCGTGTGAGGCCCAGATCCCACCAAGTCATGGACCCAAGTTCTCAACAAGACACCATGCAAGCTGGTGGTGGCTTGGTAGTGGAGTGGATTGTTTTTACGAAATGGACAGGTTTTTCTAATCCAATTGAATAGAAAATTGACTAGAAGGAGGAAGGAAGCTGACACTCAAACCTCCAGATGTCTGATCGGTACTAAACGTTATATATCGGTTGAATATCACCCAAGCCTCCAATATAATTCGTGCAAAGTGCTGTCATCCAAAAGAACATGCATAAACTATAATATGAGTAACATATATTATCACATACTGTTACGCAACTTCCAGTATGTAATTGTTTCGAAACAATGTTTCAATTTGGGGAAATGTTTAATTATTTCAAAACCGACATGTTTCACAGTTTCGAAACCGTCATGTTTCATTGTGCTCGGTTTCGGATCTTATTCTCTGTCGATACTGAAACTGTTTCATCCAGTCGGTTTCAGTATTTCAAAACAATAATGCAGGAAGTTGGAACCGACGAAGTGTATCAAAACGATGGTGTTTCATTTTGCTGAAGGTCGGCACAGATCCACATTTGACTTACTACTATATGAACAGTTTCAAAGAGTGTCAAAAACTAATGAATAAACGTGAGTCTGCAGCTTAAAATTATGGAAATCAAAATTCGTTTCTAAAGTGACTGCTGTTTTCCGAAGTGACACAATGTCTGCTTTATAAACGCAAATTACAGTAAAACAACCCCCACTAGTTGCATTGAAATATCCAGTAAAATTTTAGGTTTATCTGTCCTTTTACGGTAAACATATTACAAAAATACGACTAAAACTACAACCTCCTTTATTTTAAATAAGGAACAACATAAAGCCTGAAATGACATGTGATAAATCTGACACAGTGTGTAGCATTTTACATATTTCGATTTTCTATTTGCACATTACGGAAGTTTGGACGGTAAATGAAACCGCGAATTAAAAATATTTACAAAACTCGAGTTTTAAAATAAGGTTTGTTTTAGTAAAGAATCCAGCTGTGTGACAATGATGTATAAAAATGTAACCCTTTCCAAAATGCTAGATCAATAAATTTAATGTTATAATACGTCTTTTCAGTATCGCATGTAGGTTAGCACACCCAACACCTATCGAAATTAGGCATTACAATAGAGGAATGAAAAATGTATTAACTATAGCGACCTTGATAAAAACCAGTATATTAGACATAAAAACGTCACTCCTCAGCTAATGGGATAACAGGAACGTCACTTAATGCGAAAGCAGTGTATTTGGTATAGGGGTAAAATTTTGCCTACCATCCCAGCGGCCTCGCATGATTATGTTGGCAACAACAACAAAACGGCAGGAAATGTTTGACAAGCTGTTAATATTCTTAGAAATCTACATGATTTGATTGGTTTCTCGTACAGACAATGACATAAATAAATAATGCTGTTCGTGCTCTACGGCTGACATGTTCTTATATGTATCCTTATCCACTCAGTAAAAGTAATTGTCCTCATAAAACGAGATTTCCACGGCAAAAAATTTGCGTTGTCACGCGATTGACTAATGCCAACGTCACATGATTGCCAACAATATCGCGAGAGGCTACCAGGACGGCAAGTAAAATTTAACCGGTGCAGGAAATACAAAGCTGCCGAAGTATCTACAGAAAGGTTTAATTTTATCTCCTATAATTGTTGTCCTCGCACTATGTTTGTAGTTCTATAGCAATACTCATATACTACACATTGTTGAAGGTACAAGAAACAGGCAGACACATATAACAAAACACACACTGTTTCATGGTGGAAACAGTTTTCGAAACCTCACACTGTACGATTTCAATTGTTCCGAACGTCACATTTTACGATGTCAATTACTTTTACTGAGTGAACAAGGGTACAAACAAGAACCTGTCAACCATAGAGCAGGCACAGTATCATTTATTTACTTTTCGTCTGTACGAAACAGTATAATCAAGTCACTCTGTATGGATTTCTAACAGTATTAATTTCTTGGCAAAGACTTTCTACCGTTTTGTTGATGTTGCCAACATAATCATGTGAGGCCGCCGGGATGGTAGGTAAAATTTTACCGTTACGTACAGTTAAAGCAGAAGTAGTTATCTGAAAAACACTAACAATACAGATATGTGTTCCACGACAAACAGCACATTTATAACGGTCATACTATTAAAAGAGAAGCCCAAATTAATCGAAACTGGCAACAGATTAATAACAACAGGAAACTCCACTCAGTAGTGTGTGCGTCAAAGCAGACTGTAGATTTCGTAAGAACTCTCAAAAGAATAAGAATACGTGTTATGCACGATAAACACATACTATCGAGAGAAAATCCTAAACCGAATGGAACTGTAACAGATTAATAACAAAAAATCAATGCAACTCATTACTGTAAGCTTACTAGATCTGAAAAAAATTACAGCCATCTACAATGTACGAATTTTCCATATGTCAAATCTCTAAGGACAGCATTGTTACGTCAGTTTATCCGTATTTTTACGTCCGTTTTCTGTTATATCACGCATGATTGCTTACACGTTTGTAGTATAGAAATTTGGCGACGAGACTTCACTGACACCAAGGATATTGTATACTGTATTGCCAGTCTGGTAATATATGTCTGTGGCCTGGATAATCGTATTTTTATCACCATAACGTGCACGTAAAATTTCTTTCGTCTGTTCATAAGCAGCTGCAGTTACTGGAATGACTTATACCAAACTCTTTGGTTCTCCGTCGAGATAGCCTCTAAGAAATATATGACAGTTGACAAAGGATTAGAATTGTTCTCGGAAACGAAACCAATGTTCATTGTCCCCAGAAGATGTGTCTAGCGTAATCTGTGGTGGTCGAACACTGTGACTGGTGCACGACTGTGTAGAAACCCCAGAAGCTTCCTGCAGACTGTGTCGTTGGGAAGTCTTCCCTCAGTATTGTATTTTGCCTTCAGGATCGTCCTCTTCGCGGTGTTTGTATAGTTTTCACACGTTATGACATCGGCTTCATACGCCATGTCATCAAGTAAGTCTTGTATCGCGTTGTCCAAGATGTTTAAACTATCCAAAATGTGGTAAAACTCCAGAGTCCGTGTCGCGGCATAGTGTGGAGTGTTGAGAGGTTGGCAGCGGCCGCAGGCGTCCTATCGTAGCACAGACGGTGACAGCCAATGAGATATTAGCGCGTAACAGCTGTTTTGCTAGGCCTTCACAATAGATAATATTGATTGTAGAAGGAGTATTTAATATTGTCGTATGAAACACGTTAAATTTCCTGCGAAAGGTGATGTTTTATTGTAATCTGAAACACGCACTGTCACGAAAATAATTGTTGTCTTCTTTTACGAACGAAAGGCGTAGTAATATCGTTGTTATTTACTACTGTCAAACATCTGAAGAAATAATTTTGGCGAAAGTAGAAAAACATTGAGAAGGAAGCACAGAAAGATTTGCAAGAGACAACGTTACAATCAACACCATTATTGCATTTCATTGGTAAATGCAAATTACAGACTACATCTGAAACACTGCTATGGTAATTTGGTAGAATCCGTGTACATCGAAGGAAACTGCATTGCCAACGATATATGTCGAATGTTCGATATAGTGTTTCTGAACCGGAGATTTGGGCGCTATGCGCCCTCACATACTAAAAAAGAAAACTTCTTGTTTAACCTATACCTAACCTAACTTTGACTTAAAAATAGTGATCTGTAGTGAAGCCTTAAGAAGGTTAGGTATAGGTTAAACAAGAAGCTTTTTTTTTTAGTACGTGAGGGCGCGTAGCGCCCGAATCTTCGGTTCAGAAACACTATATCGCCTATTCGATATATATCGATGGCAATGCCGTTTCCTTCGATGTACACGGATTCCACCAAATTACCACTGTTATTATTACGAAATAAGAATCGACGTAATTTATGTTAGCATATTGATGAAGTAAATAATTAATGCTGTTTCTGCTCTATGCTAACAGGTTCTTGTATGTACCCTTGTCCGGTCAGTAAAAGTAATTGTCCTCGTAAAATGAAGATTTAGAATCACTTGATCACTGTTTCGTACAGATCATAAAATAAATAAAACATGCTATAACTGCTCTATGGTTGATAGGTTCTTGTATGTACCGTTGTCCAGTCAGTGAACGCCCAATCGACAATTTCACCTTTAAATTAAATCAACTCTATTTAAAAAGTAACGAAATCACGAAAACTTCCAACATATTCCGAAAATATATTTAAACGCGAAAACATACAAAACAAATAAATATTCGTACCTTTGCCTCCATCAAAACAAGATCAGCATATTTTATTGGCTTTCTCTCCATAATTACAAACGTTAACTCTCCCGGTAGAATTGCCAACAAAACACGCGATATGAAGTGACAAGAAAACGCAACACGAAATAAACACATTCGAATATTGCGCGAATATAAATCAGCGAATTTCATTGGCTCCCGTGCACTATCACCTGATTGGCTGGCCATATGCAGTGGCCGTAGCCAACATTTGAAACCCAACACTACGCCGCGACACGGATTCTGAAGTTAAATCCAAAATTTCCTGTAAACGAGTGATAACGTATTCTATATCACTGTTGGGCGTGGCTTGGTCAAAAGAATCTATTTGATGAACAAAACGTGTGCCGTTGGAACGCTGTGTTCCTCGTTTACGTTTTAACGTAGCAAGACAAGCAGTTGTTTCAATATCTGTGCTTATATTTACTTGTAATTACATCGTTGCTAACAGATGGCAACACTTGATAAGCGTTAATATTAAGGTCTCTCGCTAGAGGTCAGCTATGCGCTTGTAATGTAATCAAATTATTATTTTACCCTCTACTCGAATATTACTCCAGCAACTATTTCACGTGCTGTAAGCTGATACATAGCATTACTTTACTGAATGCAAGTAAGCTGAAGAATTCAATGCGTAAATGACTTAGCTGAGAGCGTGCGTGCGTGGTACGTTACGCGTGAAGAAATTCTTCCATGTAGTAGCTCTAAATAGATGCGTAACCTCTCTTGAAGTATCGTAGATGTACCAGAAATTCCAAAAGTTTCCGTGCATGTCGTCTTGTCCTCAGCACCGGAAAATGTGTGGGAACAATCAGAAAAGTCATTTTAACGTCACATATCGTACAACACTTTTAATAGCACAGGACACAGCAACATGTCACAGAGATTAAATAACATCTTAGCAACAAATCAAAGATATAAGACAAACCGAAGACACAGACATATATTAATAGACTGGCAATGCCTTATACCACAGTCTATGTGCTTATACAGTATCATTGGTGTCACTGACGTCTCCCCGCATTGATCTCTATACTCTCTGGATGTTGAACTTCAGTTTTATTAGCGTGCCAGTCATAGATATTCATATTTTGTTTCTTGCCAAATTCAAATATGGCTGCTAAGAAGCATTTAAAGAAATAGAGAAGAAAATATGTTTCGATTCCGTTCCCATATTAGCCTACAACATCGAAAATTGAATTAAATTCCAAGTCAAGAGGTAAGCAACCAATTCTTTGTCACGTAATAACTGATGGAAACTCGTTTGCCAAATTTAAACATGGCGGACAATGCGAAATCGTGTGCAAAACATATGAATGTGCAGGCACGCTGCAATTCAATGCTCAGACACCAGAGTTATACATCCAGTTTGTATAGAGATCACTGTCTCCCCGCCATATTTCTATACTATAAACTAGCAAGCAGTCGTGTGAGTTATTACAGAAAACAATCGTAAAAATATGGATGAAGTGACGTAACTACGCTGTCTTTAGAGTTTTGACATATGGGAAATGCGTGTGTTGTATATGGCTGTAAATTTTTCAGCTGCAGTAAGCTTGTCACATACAGTAATGAATTGCATTGTTTTGCTGTTATTATTAATCTATTACCAATTTAATTCAACTTCGGATTTTACTTCAGTAGTGTGGTCATTAGAAAACTGTTGTTTATCGTGGATAACGCGTATCCTTATTATTTTGAGAGCCCTTACGAAATATTTGACACATACACTAATAAACAGAAAGTGTTGTAGATTTTTGTACAATAAATATTTTTTCTGTGTCTGTACACGTTTGTTTTATATAACCAAACGGAATTTACTTTCAGGACGCGCCTCGTATTAATCTAATCTAATCTTGAAGCTTACTGTCATCTTACCCTCCTTTCCCCTATCTGTTTTAGGCGACGACTTTCCGTCAATTACGAAATGTGCCCTCTCTGACAGAAAATCGCGAATGCAGTCGCGCAGCTAAGAAGATATTCCATATCTAATTCATCAAATAAATTCAGTATCTCCAGTGATATCCATAATTTTTTTTTTTTTTTTTTTTTTTTTTTTTTTTTTTACAAGGTGTGGCCTCTCTACCCATCCTCCTCAGTCCTATGAAATTTTTCGTCAATATTATTTTATTTATATTGTATTTTATTATTAATAATATTCCAAAAAGGCCTCAAAAATATTTTAAATATTCCTGACTCTTCATTAAATGCAAAAACTCCTGTCCCCTATGAGAGCCATCAGGACACTAGGTGCCACAACTGTTAGTATGGGGCATGATATTTCACTATGCAGTTTATGTTAATATTCTTGTATTTACTTATGTTATTAATAGTATAGGTTGATTTCACTTTAACTAAAGAGTTCAATGGAAATGTGGGTGCTCACATAGCCAACAAGCCGCCTTTCCATTCTGTCAGCCATTTTAACACTGCTGCAGAGTGCCGCGGTGGAGTGGCCGAGCGGTCTAAAGCGTCTCGCTGCGGAGCGCGCGGTTGCTTGCCGTGGAGGTTCGAGTCCTCCCTGGGGCATGGGTGTGTATGTGTGTTTGTCCTTAGGTTAGTTTACCTAGGTTTAACTAGTTTGTAAGCTACGGACTGATGACCACGCAGTTTGGTCCGATAGATTTACAAACAACATAATTAATTAGATATAGTTTCACAGTGGCAGTCTAAAACACAAATAAGTGTTTCAATCATCACAATATAAACAATTTCGAAAAGTGTTGTTAACGCGGCGATTCATTCGCTGTAAGTTGACAACAAACGAAGTAGACGCATGAAGCAGACGACTCAGTAAATGCGTACCGCTTGAACGCTTCTTTGTAGTTCGACGGTCGATCGCAAGGGGCTCTGCAGCTGACAGCGGCTTTCTCGTGCGTGTTCACGTCTCGTATAGAAAGGGCTTTAAGATTAAATTTTAGCGCAGGAAATTATGACATCTACATCTACATGGGATACTCTGCAAATCACATTTAAGTGCCTGGCAGAGGGTTCATCGAACCACCGTTATACTATTTTATCTCCCATTCCATTCTCGAATAGCGCGCGGGAAGAATGAACACCTGAATCTCTCCGTTCAGGCTCTGATTTCACGTATTTTATTCTGATAATCATTTCTATCACGCAGTTTGGTCCGATAGATTTACAAACATTTGATTTGAACTGCTGCAGAGTGAACAAGTGGCAAGATACTGTGTCTTTTTCAGTTCCAAGATATTCTGCCACCTTCCGTTTGTGTGTTGAGATGCCGAACACTGCAACCACCATTTGAATATTGTCTCCAGATTTATTTCCTTTTATGTTCCCTACAGGGGACGCAGGGACTGAGGACGCTATACTATCGTCGGCAGCATTCACTATTTCATTTCCGAAAGCTGCCAAGCGGGCTTCTAGCGTGTTATTTCCACCCCGGTTTCCCAACCATACGACGCACCTTTTCGCTTAAGCACTAAAATCACAGAAGATTACCGTCGAACGGAGCGCAGCTAAACGCCCCGTAAGCGACAGGTCAGCGTAAATGTAATCTGGGTAATCGCAGCGCGCGGTATTGTTCGAGGCACGCGAATGTCCCGTGGCGGCAGACGCGCGGTGTGCGTGTGTGTGCGTGTGTGCGTGTGTGGCGCTCAGCAAGGCAGCCGTGAGGAGTGAGGGAGGTAGGAGGGTAGGAGGGAGGTAGGAGGGACGGAGACGGCGGCCCGGGGCTGCGATCAATGCGCTGTAATTACGCCGGCGCTGAATTTTTGATCCGCGCGCTGAAACAATGCAGTGTTTTCAGACTAAACAATATTAGCCCTCCGTAATGTTGATACGTTGTAATAGAATAATCTGCCGCGAGAGGGCAGGCCGGGCGGCGGCCGCGCCCGGCGACGGCTAAGAGGGGCGCAGCGCAAACACGCGAATTATTTCGGGACGCTGATTGTATTTATTAATGGGGAGCCGGGGTGCGCCGGCCGAGGGGTGAGTAGGGGGAGGGGGCGCGCTAAATCTGCGCAGGCCACTTCTTTCCACACAGGACACCCGCTGCGCACTTGCCAGTGCTAGCAGCTCTCCTAGTACGAGGTGCAATCAGGCACGCCAGAACACATCATTTATGATTGTCCTACGTATGACGACGTGGATGCGGATCTCAGAAGGGTTCTGCCTAGTAAGTCGAAGTCGAGGCGTTCGACGCGGTGCCACGCTGCAGACTGCTAACGAAGATACGAGCTTATGGAATAGATTCACAGATTTGTGACTGGCTGGAAGACTTCCTAAGTAATAGAACGCAGTACGTTGTTCTCGACGGCGAGAGTGTTCATCAGAGACGAGTGTATCTTCAGGCGTGCCCCAGGGGAGTGTGATAGGACCGCTATTATTTCCTATCTACATAAATGATCTGATGGACAGAGTAAGTTGTAATTTGCGGCTGTTTGCTGATGATGCTGTGGTGTATGGGAGGGTGTCGTCTGTAACTGACTGTAATAGCATACAGGTTCACTTAGACAAAATTTCTAGTTGGTGCGAAGAATGGCAGCTAGCTCTCAATGTAGAAAAATGTAAGATGATGCGCATGAGTAGAAAAAACAATCCTATAATGTTCGAATACAGCATTAGTAGTGAGCTTCTTGATGCTGTCGCGTCGTTCAAATATCTAGACGTAACATTGCAGAGCGATATGAAATGGAACGAGCATGTAAGGACAGTTGTGAGTAAGGCGGACAGCCGACTTCGGTTTATTGGGAGAATTTTGGGAAGATGTACTTCACCTATAAAGGAGACCGCGTATAAAACGCTTGTACGACCACGTCTTGAGTATTGCTCAAGTACTTGGGACCCGCAGCAGATCGGTTTGAAGGAAGACATAGAGGCGGTTCAGAGGCGAGCAGCTAGATTTGTTACTGGTAGGTTCGACCAATGCGCGAGTGTCACGTAAATGCTCCGGCAACTCAATTGGGGATCGCTGGAAGAAAGACGACGTTCTTTTCGTGAATTTCTGTTAAGTAAATTTAGAGGGCCGGAATTTGAAGTTCAGTGTAGTACGATCTTGTTGCCGCCTACTTACATTTCGCGTAAAGATCACAAAGACAAGATAAGAGAAATTAGGGCTCGTACGGAGGCATACAGGCATTTTTTTCCTCGTTCAGTTTGGGAGTGGAATAGGAAAGGAAATGCCTAGTGGTGGTACAGTGTACCCTCCACCACGCACCTTACGGTGAATTGCGGAGTATGTATGTAGATGTAGTAATAACACCTTTGAGCTCATACGAACCCCATTCACGTTCCGAGTACTCGACGAAATCGCCAATAATGTCTCGCGCAATGTGCTTCGGAACTTTATCCTGATTCAATAACCGGATCTGACCCAATACCCGATTGAGACAGCCACATCTGCCATGCCGCCGGGGGATGGACTGGTCTCCAGCAATGGAAGAATCCGCCATCCCCTGGATTCGGGGGTTGGATGTGGCAAATTAGACCATAGACGTAAGTTAGATGTAGATTTTTCTTAAATAGTAGAATAAGACACAGAGGGGAAATTTTTTTGCGGGAGGGCTGTGGTGACAAAATAAATTGGCCGCCCAGTGCCAGGGGCATGCTCACTGGGATTCGCTCGGTGAGCTGGCCACCACAAGCAGGTTTGTAATGCTGGCACACATGTAACACCACAGCAGTAGCATAAGACACAACATCATACACATCACCCAGTATAAACATCAACAACCAGCAAGATGTCCAGTGGTTTCTGCAGAAACATGTAAGGTAATGAAATATAATGTCACCATTTAGCCGTATATAATTTATGTATTATACTATTGCCCATTTTAGTCTTAGGTAATGGGTTGTATTGTTTGATAATATAATAAATAAATAAATAGATTCAACGTTCCAAGGCCTCCGATATTTTTTTCTAATAACTACTCACCCGAAATCGATGAAACTGGCGTTACTTATCGAAGTAATCGCCCTGCAGACGTACACATTTTTCACAACGCTGACGCCACGATTCCATGCCAGCGGCGAAGGCTTCTTTAGGAGTCTGTTTTGACCACTGGAAAATCGCTGAGGCAATAGCAGCACGGCTGGCGAATGTGCGGCCACGGAGAGTGTCTGTCATTGATGGAAAAAGCCAAAAGTCACTAGGAGCCAGGTCAGGTGAGCAGGGAGCATGAGGAATCACTTCAAAGTTGTTATCACGAAGCAATTTTTGTGTAACGTTAGCTCGATGTGCGGGTGCGTTGTCTTGGTGAAACAATAAACGCGCAGACCTTCCCGAACGTTTTTGTTTGCAGTGCAGGAAGGAATTTGCTCTTCAAAACATTTTCGTAGGCTCCATCTGTTACCGTAGTGCCCTTTGCAATGCAATGGGTAAGGATTACGCCCTCGCTGTCCCAGAACATGGACACCATCATTGTTTCAGCACTGGCGGTTACCCGAAAGTTTTTTGGTGGCGGTGAATCTGTGTGATTCCATTGATCTGACTCGCGCTTTGTTTCTGGAGTGAAAAATGACGCCGGCCGCGGGGCCGAGGGGACTAAGGCGCTCCAGTCACGGTCTGCTCGGACACTACGGTCGGGGGTTCGAATCCCCCCTCGGGAATGGATATTTGTGCCGTCCTAGTTCGTAAGTAGTTCATAAGTAGTTTGTAAGTTTAGGGACTGATGACCCCGTAGTTAAGTCCCATAGACTATACAAACATTTGAACATTTTTTGAAAAATGACATCTACTTCTCATCCATTGTCACAACAGACGAAAAGAAAGTCCCATTCATGCTGTCGTTGCGCGTCAACATTGTTTGGCAACATGCCATACGGGCAGCCTTGTGGTCGTCCGTCAGCATTCGTGACACCCACCTGGATGACACTTTTCGCATTTTCAGGTCGACATGCAGGATTGTGTGCACAGAACCCACAGAAATGCCAACTCTGGAGGCGATCTGTTCAACAGTCATTCGGCGATCCCCCAAATCAATTCTCTCCACTTCCTCGATCATGTCGTCAGACCGGCTTGTGCGAGCCCGAGGTTGTTTCGGTTTGTTGTCACACGATGTTCTGCCTTCATTAAACTGTCGCACCCACGAACGCACTTTCGACACATCCATGACTCCATCACCACATGTCTCCTTCAACTGTCGATGAATTTCAATTGGTGTCACGCCACGCAAATTCAGAAAACGAATGACTGCTCGCTGTTCAAGTAAGGAAAACGTCGCCATTTTAAGTATCTAAAACAGTTCTCACTCTCGCCGCTGGCGGTAAAATTCCATCTGCCGCACGGTGCTGTCATATCTGGGACGTATTGACAACGAACGCGGCCTCATTTTAAAACAATGCGCATGTTTCTATCTCTTTCCAGTCCGGAGGAAAAAAATCGGAGGCCTTAGTACTTGAATGCACCTTGTAATGTGAGTAGGCGTACGCTGCGTTACAATCCTAGGCGTAACACTTTTGCGTGCAGGCTGAGATACGCTGAATTGAGAAAACCAACAGCCAAATAACTATAGTCTGCTTTTGTATGTGTATCAAACAACTTCTTACATCTGTTCACGTGTGCACAGGGCACGGAAGAGATACTAATCTGATGGTAAAGCCGAAACGCGTCATTTTGAGGGCACGCTATACATGAAGTGTGACCTATAATAAAGAATTTGCGACATAACCAGCTTCACAGCAGTACTACCTAATAAAATAACTGTGACTTCAGTGGTCAAAATCATTACGGGGTCAGTTGAGATGTCTGTAGTTAGACCGATACACGATGACCCATACCTCCGCCTACTGGGCTGGGAGACCCAGTGACAGAAATGGAATGCAACCATGTTGCCAAGTAGTTAGTTCTCTTGAGGACAGTGAAGCTTAAGCCGTCGGCACACGGAGCGTGTATCTGAACGAGTACGGTCGGGGGTTCGAATCCCCCTCGGGGATGGATATTTGTGCCGTCCTTAGTATAAGGTAATTGATAGGTAGTTTTTAAGTTTAGGGACTGAGGACCCCGTAGTTAAGTCCCATAAGCTTAACAAACATTTGAATATTTCTGAACGAGTGTGGCTATCGTGGCGAGTTTCTGACGTCAAACGTGCCAACCGCATGTTGGCGAGGCTTTCCTAACGTGTCGGGCAGTATCAAGCATGCCAAATATTCTCAACGTGCGTCTGAACGATCACCAATAAGGCAATAAGTTGGGACAACGCCACCGACGTCACACAACGTGGCTATCAGGGGGGGGGGGGGGGGGCAGCTCTTTTCCCTATTTCCCTAGAGAGAGATGAAGATGCCATATTGCCCGTCGTATTTTATGGGTTTTATGTATATAACCCGTGGTTCGGAACCCACGTTAAACTGTAGGTCCCCCTACTATTGGCTGGGTAAGTCAGTTCGAAGGTCGGAGGAAGGCAATGGCATACCACCTCCAAACAGGACCATGCCTAGTAAAGCACTGTGGTGTTCAATCTTCAGTTTGTTGACTGCTTTACCTTTTATCTTTATGTATTGCCTGCGGTCGAAAATCGACCAATTGTGTTTACAATGGTCACTGGGGGTAAAATTTTACGTATCATGTCGGCGGCCTCGCGTGATTATGTTGGCAACATCAACAATACTATAGAAAGTCTTTGCCCATTTGTTCGAACCACATTGAATGACTCGACCAGTGTATCGTACAGACCATGAAGTAAACACATAATGCTGTTCCTCCTTTATATTTGACACGTTCTTGTATGTACCCTCGTCCGCTCAGTAAAAATAATTGCCTTCGTAAAGCGAAGATTCCATGAGAAAATATCAGGGATGTCAAGCGATTGGCTAAAATGAAGACTCACAGGATTCTCACTATTCAGCATTTGTTGCCAACATTATCATAGTAGGCCGCTGGGATATTTGGTAAAATTTAACCGGCACTGGGAGGTTAAGGAAAATGCCTGACACAATAACAACAAATAAAAACGGAAGTATATACTTCTCATGCCATTTTCGAATTATATAACTTTCATTAGCCTAATATTTGAAATGGATCTACAATTTCGGTGTTCGTATATTTATACAACGCCAAAAAATTATTTCGGTACTTCGATATTCAGAATTCCAGAGCTGAAAACATGTCGACTTCGTACTTCCACCCGTGCACCGCTACATGCATCTCCCGGCGCATCATCATTTGTATCGGCATTCATATGAAATCATCCATTTCCCTTAACCACTCTTAATCACTGCGAAAATGAAGCATTTGAACGGCACAAGAAAGTGAGTTGGGAGCACTCCATGTTTCGATATTCACTTATTTTAATACTGCAGATGCGCTGCATTGCTGCGTCTTTGGTCGAGGCGAATAGCCAATCAGTCAGCTGATTGTTGGAGAATGTAGAACTTGATCCAAGCTGTAGATAGGAAAATTTCTACTTCCTTTTACCACTTATAATGGCTAAATGCATACATATTATTTATATTCGTGCAATCTACGACAAAGAATCTTTCGAATTATGCAACTTTAATTGGCCTTCTTGTACGAATAAATTAGTAATCTGTACCACAGTTTTCGTCTTAGCGTATTTATATAATGATAACTTAGGTCTTATGAATCTATGACATTTCGAAGCAAGTAAAAGTAACTGAGTCAATTGAGAATCTCATGAAAACCGGTCATTAGAGGTACTATTTGTTGGAATAAATGACTGGAAACGTCTATGTGTGGTTAAAAAATTCCCGTATTATAGTAATCTGCCATTTCAAGGCAAGGCTGACAGATGATCTATCGTCATGAACTATTCCTTACATCATTTGTTGTAATTACATATCAGCAACCAACATATCTACCAACAGCGTATAAAACACGTCTAATACTTTCGTCGCTGACGGCTGTGGCCATTAGCAGCTGTAGTGTAGACAGCAAAGTCGTACACTGTAAAATGGAAGATGTTCTTTGGTGCTGGTTCAAGGCACCTCAGAAGCAATATTTTTCGATTTATATTCGGGTTTTCTGCTAGACTCAAAGACTTTCTTATAAATGTCATATAAGTATACTGAATAATATTCGATGCTATGTAAACATAAGTGCGCATCCTCCGAGGAGTGAGTTGGATTCGTTTTATGAACAAGACAGTTTTCACCTTACTTAGAATAAAATATGTGCTTTATTGTTTCACATATTGCATTTTACACTTTCTTAGCATTCTACTACTCAATAGTAGCATTTACAATGGAAGTATGGCCTTTAAGTTTTACTAAAAAGCAAGACTGTTGCAATAATGTTTGCCACACAGTGAAGGCCTTTTCTAATTTTATATCGCACAGTTTGCATTGAAACTTTTATCATTCGCTGCACTTATTGACATAACATGCAACTTTTATAGGAGTTTTATGTTCATAGATATTTTCTTCTTACTTAACGTAGGACTATATTACAGATCATAACGAGGATATACATAAGTGATTTAATAGAGGTAAAGCAGGAATTCCACTCGTGATTTCGTAACCTGATGCCGCCGACGACTGTCGCTGGAGCGCGCTGCGGTCGCGTGTAGCTCGTTGAGGCACACGCCTCGTACGCGCAAGTCTCAGTATTTTCTGCGTGCTTGAACGCTTCAAACCAGTCTCAGGTGCAATTCTACGGTCAGATGACATTGGATTTCGCTGAAACTGTGGCAATATTTTCAGGCGTAACTGCGGTTTGCTTGCGGCCAACATTATCACTAGATCATCAGTTATGCTGCCTGTTCGTTGAAATTTTGCGAAGAGCGTACGAATGGTTTTCGCATCGGGTCCTTTTGGAACATTAAATCGTGCTGGAAAACTTCGCCTTGTTGCCGTAGGACTCTCTTGTAACCTGTGGTACTCTAGCATCAGAAAACCGCGTTGTTCAATGGAGTATATGGTTTTAATCTCTTCCTTCGGTACGCTAACCTCCTTTCACGTTTCAATAGTGGAACTGATCGCTCTGGGTTCGGATCAGTATTTATACTAGACATTACGTATGTCGATTACAGCGCCATCTGTTAGCAGCTTTTGTAACTATTATTTCAAACTGCTGTATAAACTTCTTACAGCTTTCACAATAAACATGCTGTTTACTGCATTCATCTATAATCTTTGTTTTCGAGCTATTTAATTTTGAACTCAGGAAGTCCTTTTCAAACACCCTGTATATAAACTTATAAAATTTGCCAATGACGGGCAATGATTCTTTCTTCAGTGCGGAGACACTCTTAGGCCCTTACTCTTACGGGAACCAGTACTAAGTTGCTACGAGTTTGAGTTCTAGTGGGCAGGGTAGAGTTGCAAATTTGTATCTGGCGGGAAGCGTGCTTAAGTAATTCCGTGCAGGTCTGATGACCGCTGGGTCCCCAGTGGTGTAGGCGTCAGTGCAACTGCCTACAAAGCCAGAGTCCTGGGTTCGAATACCGGCTGGGTACACATTTTCAACTTTACCCATTCGCAGTTACTGTCATACATTCCGTGAATATGACATTGGTTTTTAGCCAATATTGTTATTTAGATATTTAGATTGATGGTCGATTTCGAAGCATCTAGGCATCAATTTCTGATGTCCATCATTATGTTTAAAGGAACTGTTGTTCTCTATGAGAGCTACTGTTAGCAGTTTCTTTTAAGATAATGGTGGATATCAGAAGACGATGTATAGATGCATCGAAACCGGTCATCAGTCTTAATAAATAGCGATATTGGCTGGAAACCATTATGAAGAGGTTTGTGCCCCTTGTGAGCCACCAGATAGGTAATTGGTACAAAAACGTTTAGGACACCGAAAACACGATGTTACTCGCATATTACATGATGTTTTCATATCTGGCCACATTAATAAATCTGCAGCTGACGCAGTCGGAATGGAAAGCTTGTTCGCAAATTACAGAAGAGCTTATAGGAGCGCAAGTCGATTTCGTGTGGGCTGGCAGTGGTTTTCGCTACAAAAGGTAGCGAGAGCAGGGGGTGGAAGGGGAACGGAATGTGCACTTGGCTGCCCCACCTCGGCCCATGCTCTCGTCCTCCTTTCAAGCTGGATTACAGATCAGGTAAGAAAAACGGGCGCTCCGTAAAAAAGAGGAGCGGGTCGGGAGACGGGCGCCGTTGTTGCCAGCGGAGGTCCTCCTGCTTTGTGGCCAGCTGCAAAAGGCGGCGCGAAGCCAGCGCCCCTGGCGGCCGCTGCGGACAACAGCCCGCCTGCGTGCACACCTCACACGTAGGGATGCAACATCGTTGATAAAAAACATCGATGTTCCTGCGGAAAAATATCGATGTTAAAAAAAACATCGCTTCTGAAAAACGATAGATGTTTTTCCTATGTTTCCATACGTTTAAGAAATATTAGCAAAAACACACTGTAATGAAGCTGTGTTGCCAGAAAGTATCTGCCTTATTTATGTTCTTTCACTAGGCTACGAATACACAGCGAAATGGCAAATTAGAATGAAAAAAGAAGTTACGAATAAGGTTTCGCTACCTATTGCGCTGATTTTACTTCGGATTTACATCGATTTCTTCATTACATGCGAAATAACTTGTGTTTTGTTGACGTATTGCATTTTTCTTAGCTGTCGTCGCGGAGAAAATTAAACATTATGCATCTTTCAGTTATTACTTAATAACGTATTTTTAAAATGAATATTCCTCAATGACGTTTATCAAATCATGTACCTTGCTGAAATGAAAATCTATGTTATACTTGGCTCGTTGGCTTTTGTCTCGGATTTTTCGTCAACTTTTGTTTGAAGTTTTAACTGACGTTTTGACAGTACGATATCAGTGTGATTGGGTAACACTGTCAAAGATTCGATTCCACTGATGTTGGAGGGTGAAATTTCAGCAATACCAGAAGCCCGTGCTGGACAAACATCAGATTGATCATCAAATTGTTTCATATTTCACTTACTTACTATTTCAAAAGTATGAAAACAGCGACGAGCGACGACAGCAGGAGCACCACACTTGAGCTGACGCTGGCTGAGCAACTAATAAAGTAATAATGGAGTTGCCAATCAATTGTTGAACGATGTCGATAGTTTTGGACTTCTGTCGTCGATGCATCGGCGATACATAGCTGTTCAGAACATCGATGTTAACATCGATGTTTATCGACGAAACATCGATGTTTTCAAAACATCGATTTATCGTTTGCATCCCAACTCACACGCGACCACGTGTCCTATACAAGCGACCAGGGCCGCCTCAAATTCCTGAATTTCTATGTAGTTCCGATAGGTTAAATTACACAGGTCAATGAAAAGTGGAAGTGTCATGTACAAATGTGAAAATAAGTTGGAGATACAAATTTTTTACAGACTGATACATATTGATACAGACAGCAGTGATATTGCGTTATCCTACAAGCAAAATGAACATGAAAGGTTGCTACATAGAAGCTTGAGCCAATTGTTCGGCAGCGTTCGGGCGCTTCCGCTTGACGTCACTGTCGATCGTGAGAAGCGGTAGAAGGGCGAGGCGTATTCTTGCGTGCTACTACTGCACTGTTGCGTTTAACATTAATTTAAGAAAACAGGTGCGGTATAAGCATAAACACAAAGGAACAGAATGCAACTATTTCAGTGGCGGCTCATACAAAATTTGACCAGTGTGCTAAAATATTACAAAAATAAACAGGAAACAAAATATACTAAAATAAAAAGTCAACCTTTGTATGATTACCTTTAATTAAATATCAATTAATATTGTACTGACAGTAAGACCTTCAGGGGAATCTATAACAGCGCTGCCAACTACATGTATTCACTGCAGGTAGTAAACATAATGTTTAAAAATATTAATTCTATTTACAGAAATTAAAAATTTAGACTGAGGTATTTGAATACGAGCCTCACACAGGTAGGTTTGAGAGACAACGCGCAAGACGCCTGAGCCAGCGCGCTATTTGACTCTGTGTGCCGCAATATTCGTCATATACTATTCTTCCGCAGCCGTTACACGCAGCACGAAGAGAAATATTGATCTGGTGCTGCAGCCGGTCTCAGCACACATGAGTCGCCAGGCCTGACGTCACGTCTGCGCATGCGCACTAGCGTACAGACGACTGCGCCGCCTCTCTGCGCACGTACCAGCGCGGCTGAATCCCACTTCAGCACACGGAGCTGGTTTCCACCTATCGCGGCGAGAACGCTCCAAAATGCTTTTTCATCCTTATTACTAGCACTCTAATACTCTTTGGAAGGGAACTGGCATAGTTTTATTGCGATATCTGGCTCCTATTCCAAGAGAAAGGATGTAATTTTACAGCGATTTCTCGCTTGCATTCGAAGAGAAATGGCATAATTTTAGTAATATATTTACAGTGTGCTACAGCACATTAGCACATTATCACCAGCCGCCACTGTACTGTTTACTACGGCTCTATATATAAATTGGTAGATCGAATGTAAAGTTTTAAAAAACGCTTTTACTTATCTCAGCCACAACATAAAACTGTTTGCTTACCAAGATAAGATATATCGTGTTTTTTGGAAGAACACTTCCGAAATATGTGGCAACTGAACGCATAGTATTTCTGATATAATTTTTCTACTGTAGTGTAACAGCACTTGTCTCGAGCCTCATCTTCGTCTTCCGTTTGAAAGCTTAGAGTTCTAGCTAACTCAGTGAGACCTTATGAATAATTCAGTGTAATGTAAATGTGGGGAAGCTGTACCAAATCCCCTCTTTCTCTGCAAATATTCCTACAGACTCGTTCGCGATCGCGACTGTTCTAAAGAGCGGAACGTTTTCGCATGAATTTACGAGATGCAATTCTGCGTCGTGCATATTCATCACATTTTATAGCTTCCTCTAACGTCTCATTTAGTTTGTGAGTTTTCTTCACAAGCATAAAAGCTAAATGGAGCTACTACGAAAGTTGTACCTCGGCATTTTGCAAACTGAAATCCAGTCTTCGGAGAAAGTGTGGAGAGAATTATGTGTTGCCGGTCATATTAGATCTCCTTGCCTCGATGTGCCATATTTCAACCGCAGTTTGAAAATTTGTGTTACTTGATAGATTCCATATGCATTTTTTCAAAAATTAGTTAGCACTTTACTTTCTAACAAATAGGTGGTCTGTGGATATGTATTTAAACATCAGTGTAAATGTAATGACACTTGTCTGTGTCACACATTATGTTTAGGGGGATTTTTTAACAAAGCTGTGCCTTCGAAAAATAACGAAAAGTCTAAACGCGTAAGGCATAGCCTAAATAAAGTGCTAGTTGCAAATGCATCCAAATAGCAACTGCCTCTCACCAGAGTCCACAGCAGATGACAAAGAATAAAATATTTTTCTCTTGTTATGCATTTCACCTTGGAGTTCAGACTTCAGTCTGGAATTAGTGATAGTTCTTTTAATAACATTCCGTGATTATGTAACATCGTCTCAGACATGTCACTAGATTTGTAATTTCCTGTCAGAGAGGTATAGTTCGTAGTAATTGATAGAAAGGCATGGACTAAAACGGGCGGTGGCCGAGGAGACTGAGGCGCTCCAGTCACGGTCTGCACGGCCACTACGGTCGGGGGTTCGAATCCCCCGCGGGATATTTGTGCCGTCCTTACCACTGCGCCACCTCGCTCGGTTTTACTTTCAGTTAAGACAATGTGCGTCAAGTGGATGTTATTATGCAGTTTGCTGGTTTTCTGCGGTCTTTAAATAAATCAGATTGTGGTGTCGCACAAGTCCAAAGTGCGCGCCACCCACTTTCGCCGCGCGCCGCCATGCACGCACGGCGCGGCGTTCTTACGACGACAGCCACGAGCGCCCTCTGCTGCAACTCCGCTCGTGGCTACCACTGAACGAGATCGTCCACTTGGGACTGAGATAGGAAGCAGTGAAGACCTTCGGACTCAGATAGGCACCAGTGAAGACTTGGCTATTGGACAGGCACTAGGCAGGCCTCTAGGTCAACTATGTATCAGCCTTCTGCAGTACTATGTAAAAGTTAAGTATTGTATAAATTCTGTTCAATATATATCTCGTTCTAATTTACTCTAGTGTTTCTAGTTTCTGGCTGCTACCCTCCGTACCTGCACCAGCGTGCTATCTTTATTCCTGTGTCGGTTTCATTCCACTCGGCCACCGACACCTACGACGGAACGAGACACAAAAGCGGCGGCGAGGCTGGGACACAAAACAGATGGCATCCAGTGTACTCAGTTTTATTCCGTAATTAGATCAGTTTCTGCCAATAGTTTAGCAATTTCAGCGTCATTCAAAAACTCCGACCTGCGTGCTATCATCTGCGTGGGGACATCTATTGAAGACGTCAGGTTGGTGAACTTTTAGGCTTTCTACCCATCACCCAGTGCAGTGTGGAGTTACTACAACCCTCGCGTACACTGTTATTGCAGTACAAACGCAAACTTTTCTGCACCATCCATGGCAACTGTAATCAATTTCTTGTTGTCTTGTTGTACGGCACTTCAGAACCTAGACATTCCAAATGTCCTCCAATCGTATCTCCCAGTGTATTTCCTAGTATCTTAACTTTTGAGTGAGTAATTACATTCACTGAACCAAATGGGAGGTGGGTCAAGCGTGTTAATCTGTCCATCAGACTCGATCTCGATCGGACTTACCTGCCCGCGTGAGCACATTTCACTAAACGAGCGAATGAGGCGGCTGGAGAGTCGGTTAGCTGCGGAGCGAGAAGTTTTTGCCCGTCCTAGGCTGGTCGGCGCGCGGCCCTTAATGAGAGGTGGGCGCCTGGCGCCTGCGCCGCCTCCCCTCCACTCGCCCTCCCCTCCCCTCCCCATCTACCGGCCGACCCCCCACTCCTTCGCCACCCCCCACCACGGCGCCGGGCGGCGAGCGCGCCGTGCTGTCAAAACACGCGCTCGATTTGCTGAATCAACCGGCAGAGCGCGGCTGGCGTGCGCACACTTTATTTACTCTGCGTAAGGCGGAGAGAGGAATCCGTACCGGCGAAATTTTCAGGGCTCTCCGAATGAATGTATAATGTGCCTAAGACCGCTTTTCTCCAGTGATTCGGAACGCCTGATAGAGGAATTGTGTGCGCGGCCGCTTCCCTTCCTAGCTTCCTCCCCCCTCTCCAGCTCTCTCGCGTTCCGCGCGAGGTCGTTCTTTTTCTTCCCGCTTTTTGTAAGCGTCATGTTGGCACACCTGGGCGGGTGCGCCGCTGCCGCGACGAAGCCCCTTGAGAAAGCGGGCTGTGTATTGCGTTTCTTCTTATTCTGTCTCCGGCAGGGAATTTATGCTGCTCGCTGTATTTTGCAGCAGTGGCGCAGCTTTTCAAGGGGAGACGTCTTGCCGTCGCCTATTATAAGGAACGGATGGCAGCGTTAATATGTAATGTCGTGAAGTCCTCCCACGTCGTGAGTAGGTGAGAAGTAACTTTTCGGCCCCCACCAAAGACACTACATAAAATCGCAGGGAAAACTGGACTACTAATCTGATATGAAAATAACATAATACATGGATACAAAATAAACAGATAGATATTCACATATAACAAAGTACGTGAAAATAACCCATGTAGAAATAGAGTTACACTGAAACCAGGCGAAATTCAACTTGCAAAAGAAAGAATCACTAAACTAAAAAAGAAAAGAAAATAGAAACACAGGAATGGAAGGGTAAAATTCAGTGGGCAGATACACAGAAAAAGCGAAAACAGAACGATCAAGGGGACACTCCAATAGCTGCAGCCACCTCCCTCTCTGTCTGGCCCGCTTCCAAACTTCCAGTAGCTCTCCATGCCATAGCTTCGGATAATTCACCTTTGTTGTAACATTGTACTACCTGCTCACTTCACTATGTGGAGCCAACTCCTGGTGAAATCCGTTTGGTAGAGTAAACACAAGTCAATACCTGCTCCCTCTGCAGCAACGTTCGGTTATTACCACTATCGCAGTCGCCATAACGTTGTTTTCCCAATTGCCTAGCACCGACAGGAAGACGTCGAACTTGTTGTTGTCGTTGTTGGTTTTTGAGGAGACTAAACAGCTAGGTCATCAGTCCCCTGTTCCTAGCTAACAGTCCACTTTCAATAGCGTAAAAAGTAAAACAAAGCTCTGAAAATAGTAACCCACAAAAGGGACAAGCTGACAATGGAGAAGTCGATGACAACACAAAACGAAGACACAAAATGGGTAAAACAAAGTCAGGAACTCAACTAAACCTGGACAACAGAGTACCATGGCTGGCTGATCACAAAGTTAAAACAGGATGATCCAGCCATAAAAAATGTTTGTAATTCTATCGGACCAAACTGCGTGGTCATCAGTCCGTAGCTTACAAACTACTTAAACCTAGGTAAACTAACGTAAGGACAAACATACACACCCATGTCCCAGGGAGGACTCGAACCTTCACGGCGAGCAACCGCGCGCTCCGCAGCGAAGCCAGCCATACTGCACACACTAAAAGACCGTAGGCATTTTGCATAAGAATCTTAAAAAGTCTTTAAAAGCACTGGATAAATGGGGGCCTAAGATATCAAGCTGTAGCACCCACCACTAGATGGAATCGTAAAAACCAGTTGCGCGAATAAAACTTAAAACTGCGTTAGCCATGGAGGCGTCGTCGCTTAAAACTAAGGGTAGCGCGTCTGGGATATTAAAAGATTGCCGCAAGTTGGCTAAAAGCGGACAGTTCATTCTGCCGATGACAATATATCAGAATGCAGATACGTGAACTGATCCCCTAATTGTTTTGACCAGTGTACTTTAAACACAGGGGTTAATTGAGAATTTGATGCTATTATGCGGTTATTCAATTACGTATAATTCTCCTGACATTCTACTACTTTAATCATAAATCTGAAGCATTGAATTAAAATTTGGGATGCGACCGGGAATCGAACACAGACCTCCATGATTACTAGGCAGACGTCTTACCGCATGCATGGAGATCCTTGGCAGTAGTGGCAATGTTCTGTGGAACACAGAAGCTGAATTAAAGTTTGTGACGTGAAGGAAATCGTGCTTAGAGTATTCCTAGGTGACTTAATAGCTGGTGACGTGGTGGTCTAGCGATAAGACGTCTGCCTAGTGCGGGTTCGATTCCCGGTCGCATCACAAATTTTAATTCAATGCTTCAGATTTATCATTAATGTCTATGACATATTCGAGACGAAAATCCATCTAAAATATTTAAATGTTTGTATAGCTTATGGGACTTGACTACGGGGTTATCAGTCCCTAAACTTACAAACTGCTTATGAACTAACTAATACTAAGGACGGCACAAATATCCATGCCCGAGGGGGGATTCGAACCCCCGTCCGTAGTGGCCGTGCAGACCGTGACTGGAGCGCCTCAGTCCCCTCGGCCACCGCGGCCGGCTTGGGGCCCCGTGCTCGCCACGCACGTACTCATAAAACAACTGTGAGCCACCTGTGGAGAGCTGCATAGTGTTAAAATCTCATGGTAAGTTGCAACTTTTGCATGGAACCGACACGCTTTTTTTATGATAGCGTGTTATTCTAAGCATGGTTTCGTGGCGGTTATATGGGTCAGATGTTTCGGGTGCCCCTTGTGAATGGCGCTTAATTCAGAAATCAGCGTGCGACATGGACCTGGGTTAGGCTTCGTAGAGGCAGCGGGGAGTCCAGTTGTCAGCGCACGAGGCCGCGTGTTGACGCTAAATGGAAATGCTGGCCAGGAAAAACGGGCGTCCCGTGCCGTCGCGTCTGCTTGATGTGTTGTTGTGCGCCGCGGCTCTGCCAGTAACTCTTGATCGCATGACGGGATGACGCAGCTGCCTATCTGAATATTCAGGCAAATCGCCTCAGCCGAAATCCGCGCTGTTTGTGCCAAATTAGCCAGCGCGTGCCCGAGCTCCCGCCGTCTGCTCGGTTACACAATTACTTCGACCGTTACAGATCTGGGTTCATGGTTATCGACTTCTTTCTAAAGGCACAACAGACACTAAAGCGGTCACTGCTCTCTTTAGATCTGGTGTTCGAATGTCTCATGGAATTACGCTACAGAAGAATGTTGATTTATCACACTAATCAGAGCATACCAAGAGACTACTGCAAGCCCCATTATCCGACTTCTTAATCGACGTGTCCAGAACTTCTTTCAAAAAAAGTGTTCAAATGTTTGTAGAACTTATGGCACTTAACTACGGGGTCATCAGTCCCTAAGCTTACAAACTACTTATGAACTAGCTAAGACTAAGGACGGCACAAAATATCCATGCCCGAGGGGGGATTCGAACCCCCGACCGTAGTGGCCGTGCAGACCGTGACTTGAGCGCCTCAGTCTCCTCGGCCACTGCGGCCGGCAATAAAGAACTAAGAAACCGGGTTGGTTTGTATTTTCAGCGACATTGAAGCATGTTTAAGGAGTTAAATGGTAGGTCAACATGGAGAATAAAATGAAAAAAATTGCGATAACTTATAAATTACTGAAGGGATGTTTAATAATTTTTGTTATGCAAGTATCTTTTGATAAAAGACGAAAATCGGCCTAGTGCATTGCAGGGGAGTGAAAATTAAGGGACCAACTATCCCGACAGTGACCACTTTTTTGCTAGAAAAATTAGTTTTGATTTAATCTAAGTAGAATCTATTAAAACTTCAAGAGGAAGGCGAATTAAGAAACACGTATTTTTTTACATTATGATACTGCCGATGAAAATCTGGCCATATAAAAAAATGTTCAAATGTTTATAAATCTAAGGCACTTAATTGTCTTGCTCATTAGTCCTTACGCTTACAAACTACTTACACTATCTTAAAGTAACTTATGCTAAGGACAACACAAACACACATGCACGAGAAAGGACTCGAATCCCCGACAGCGAACGTCAGCGTGCACTGCAGCTGGGCGCCTTAGGGTGCAAGGTTAATCTGCCGCGGCCGTGTCAACTCCAGGAACTACATCACGGGAAGGCTAACACCAGCGATTAAAATCATTTTGACATTTTTATTCACTTTTATTCGCTATTATTTCAAAAGTAGATTTTATAGTATTTTGAAATTCACATGTCGAGTTATTGTCTACTTAAACATTTTTTCAAGTTTTCGCCCGCAGTGCTGGATCAGCCATATTGAATTTTGAGAATCTGGTTGCACATAACAGTTAAAAAATATAGATTCACAATGTGTTTTATGGGCAGTATCAGACGAGCGTGTCAATATAAGAGTTATTTATCCCTTAAATATATTTAAAAAGAAACAAAAAAATACGTGTTTCTTAAGTAGCTTTCCTTTGAAGTTTTAATAGATTTTACTTCGATTAAATGGAAGCTAATTTTTTCAGCAAGAAAATTGTCTCCTTCGCGGTATTTGGCGCCTTAATTTTCACTCTCCTTCCAATATACCTAGGCCGATTTTCGTATTTTATGAAAATATACTTTCATAACGAAAGTATGAAATTTTATTAGTTTCCTAAGGAACAAGAAACGTAATATCATTTTGCATGAAACTTAGCCAAGCATTTGCCATTCAAATTTACGTTACAGTTGTGATACATTTCGGCAGTTTTATATTTACAAATCGTGCATCTTCTAATTTGTTCAAGGGAGAATATTATGTTAAGCTAAATTTTTTGTAAAAAACAGGCACAGTCGTCCAGATTTGTTACTGGCGTTGTCATATTTCCGAATTACAACAAATCTGCGAGATTATAACGTGTCTCCGTTCGCAGCGAGTGTCCTGGAAACTGTTAATGAATTGTTGACGGTGACCCCAATTAGCCAATTAGCCACATCAAACATATAGCACTTTTTACCTCTTCTAGCAATCCGGTAAACTCCATTATTAGCATCTAGACTGTTTACTCTGCCCATAAATCGGTTGTACTGATGTACAGTGTTTGGTTGATCGGTACCAACCTTTGTGTTTTGCAGCGAGTGAACATCGGCGCGTCTTTTGAACAGGATGTACCGCAAATTAATTACGCTACAGTGTAATCACGCTGTTGTCATTTCATCGTACTCGGCATATATTACGGTTTGTGGCCAAACTATAGTCGTTAATTCTCTAGGTTCGTTTTAAAAGAGTTGATCTTCTACAGTAAATATTTGTTCAGTCTGTTTCGGCGAACATTTTCAGTAAATTTTAAATTAAAACTATTTAGTAACGTTGGGAATTAAGAAAATTTGCGTCACTGATGCGGGTGGGTGTCGCTAAGGCGGCGCAGATACTTTTGTACATATACGATACCTCCACGTTAATAACACGTGGTTTTTATTAAAACAGATAAGTGCTGATCATAGGGCGTAGGAGAAAATACAGTAACTTGAGATACGGAGTGGTGCTACAAAGTTCTCTTGAGACAGACGGGGATAGCCGCGCGAGAATGGAGGCGTGCTTTAAGGCGCCATGCCGCTCCCATCGGAGGTTCAAGTCCTACCTCAGGCACGCACGTGTGTGTGTTGTCCTTAGCCTAAACTATTTTAAGTAGTTCGTAAGTCAATGGACCTATAACCTTTCGCAGTTTGCTCCGTTAAGCCGTCGGCACACGGAGCGAGTATCCGAACGAGTGTGTTGAACGTGGCGAGTTTTTGACGTCACATCATGGAAGAACGACACCGACGTCACACCACGTGGCTATCCTGGGAGAGGGGTAGCTCTTTTAGGTAAAGAGATGGAGACGCCATATTGGCAGTCGTATTTCATGGATGTTGTTTATATAACGTAGGTATTATAAATGTATCACATTTCAAAGCAAGTAAAAGTAACTGAGTAAATTAAGAATCTCTCGAGAGCCGGTCATTAGAGGTACTATTTCTTAGAATAAATGACTGGAAACGTCTTATATGAGGTTAAAAAATATCCGTATTACAGAAAATCTGGCGTTTCAAGGCAAGGCGGACTACGATCTATCAACACGAATTGTTCTTTACATCATTTGTTGTAATTACATGTCAGCAACCGACATACCTACCAGTAGTGTATAAAACACGTCTAAAACCTTCGTCGATGATACACATATATGTTAGTGGTCATAGCGAAGGCAGCCAAATCGTAGAGTGTGCAATAGAAGCTGTCCCTTCAAAAAATTGATAAATAAATAAAATAAAAATGGTTTGATGGTTTTTAGTTCTTATGGGACTTAACTAAGGGGTCATCAGTCCCCAAACTTACAAACTACTTAAAAATTAGTTTTTACTAAAGACGACACAAACAACAATGCCAGAAGGGGATATTCGAACCCCCGACCGCAGCGGCCGTGCAGACCGTGAATGACATGCCGCAGATCGTTCGGTCACCGCGGCCGGCGAAGCTGTCCCTTGGCGCTAATTCAAGGCTCCTCGAAAGTAAATATTTTTTCTACATTCGGATTTTCTGATAGACCCAAAGACTTTCCTATAAATTTCACAGTAGCATACTGCAAGATATTCCATGCTATGTAAACATAAGTGCGTATCCTCTTAGTAGTGAGTTTGTTGCTTCGTTTTATGAACAGGACAGTTCACATTTCTTAGAGTAAAATACGCACTTCATTGTTTCACATATTCCATTTTACACGTTCCTAACATTCTTTTACTGAATAGTAAGTTTGATTGAAGAATGACCTTTAAGTTTTCCTAAAAACGAGAGCGTTGCAATAATATTTGCCTCATGTGAAGGACTTTTTAAATATTTTCGCACAGTTTGTCAGTAAACTTTTATAATTCGCTACACTTATGAGTCTTATGTTCATAGATATTTTGTTGTTACTTATGTAGGCCTACAGCACAGAATATAACGAACATACACACAAACTCGGAAATAAGCGATTTAATAGAGGTAAAGCAGGAATTACAGTCTTCTGATTTCCCTGGAGCGCGCTGCGCTCGCGTGTAGCTCGTTGAGACACACGTATGCTCAAGTCGGTCACCGATTTCAATCAAATTTTGCATGAGCGTTCTATATTGAATATTTCGGCTCTTTGCTAGACGCTCAGTAGTTTAAAAAAAATCTAGATCAAAGATAATGATGGAAAATCGCGTTCTCAATGTACATCGAAAGATCGTCTGAAGGTGAGCATATGGCGTAAAAAGTTAATGACGCTCAAGTGATTAACGTTTCTGTATTTTTGTGCTGTAACTTGGGTACTCGTAGTAAACCTGAGTGACTTTTCAATCACCGTCGCCAGGCGAGCGGTTCACGGCTTGTATTGACAAACCGGTATCCGGGTTCGAAAGTCCGTCATGGCAATTTTTGTTAGATTTTTTCCGATGTATTTGATAATATAATACCTTGTCTTCCCTTGTTTTGAAGGATAGTGATAGTAAAGATCATACTTATGAAACAGTAATCGTTACAATTCATAAATATTAATCAGATCTCATGAAAATGTTTAAAGTTGATTGCAGATTCTGAACCAACATTTTAAAGAGTTATGATATGCACATTTAGAATAAGGCGGTAAAATTTTACTGCACTGGCTATATATCGAATGCAAATGGCGTCCAAATCTCAATCACAACGATAACTTCGGGAATTACTGAAAATAAAATGTCATAGATTGACTTTGAAATAAAATAGAAGAGGGCAAATATTTATTAATTAAAATATGACCGAAACTCACATCTTCTATCGCGTCCGGTCCAGGCTAAAGATGAAAGAAAAAAAATCGAATGTTCAATTTACTGAGATAAAAAGGCAGAGGGTAATAATGGTCGGAAGAGATTATAAGAAAACTGACGGCAGAGAGAAAAATTATGTCTCTTAAAAATAATATTTCAAAGTACTGTTTCACGGCATGCATCACCACGTGCCTTACAAACTGTCTGAAGACGTCTTCTTTGAAAAATATTTGAACTCCATTAGTACACTCACTTTATTTTTTGTAACCAATATTCGTCGAGACAGCGAGGACCAGCAGATGTACTAGTACAATTTGTACCGTGGTGGAGTTTAACCCACACCTGACAACAGGAACGAAATTGCCTGGACAACAGCTCACCCGCACGTCACATGGGTCAAGCGGGTAGCCTCTAACATCTGGCAGGCGTAGTCTTAAATGTTCTAACGTTTGTAAATCTATCGGACCAAACTGCGTGGTCAACAGTCCGTAGCTTACAAACTACTTAAAGTAAGATAAACTAACCTAAGGACAACACACACACTCCGATGCTCCAGGGAGGACTCGAACCTCCGACGGCGAGCAACTGCGCGCTCCGCAGCGAGGCGCTTTAGACCGCTCGGCTACTCCACCCTGGCAGGCGTAATCTGACAATGATGCTGGTGACTCTTCTTCACTATATGGGAAACAGTGCCACAGCAAGACTCAAAAATATTTTTCCCCAGCACCCAGCATGGTGAAATAAAGTGAAAGAGATACATGATCTTAGTTTCATCGTCAAACTTCATTTGTGATATGCAATCAATTTTTACACAAATGCACAAGCCTAAGTTGCACTACGTTCAGCGAAAAGCAGGCTGTGACACTGATATACACATATTCTCATCGGAAAATGTAATTAGTGTGGCTTTTGATAAATGACTTTTTGAATATGAAAGGGACTTTGAATGTAATCACTTGACTTCAGTGAAGTGCACGCATAGTTTTGTTACTCTTAAATTTTAGCACTTCATCGACATTCCACATTTCGCTTCGAGGACTAATATAAGCACCACCAGATGTGTAATATATGTATGTTTTGAACTATTTTGGTTACTTTAAGCAGGCGGTTTTTAGCAATGATAATTGAACATTTAATGATATACTGACGACATTGAATTACTTACAATTGATACCTATGTATGTATGTTTTTCATGGAAAAGATAGAGATATTGGCCCACTTAAGATTACACTACTAACACTAAAAGTAGGCCTTTTGACAGCTCGAAATTTACATGAAAGTAACGGCTTAACGTTCATCTAACACGAAAATTGAATAAACAAATTTGTAGAGGAGAAAATTCACTACAACTTTCCTCTCTTATGTTTCTTTTTTTTTTCATACCTCATGTAGTTTCAGAGATATTTGCAAAAATTACTGCGATTTGACTTTGTCACTTGATTTTACGTAAACTAGCTCCAGAAAAAAATGTTTGTATAGTTTATGGGACTTAACTACGGAGTCATCAAAAACTTACAAACTACTTATGCGCTAGCTTACACTAAGAACGGCACATATATCCATGCTCGAGGGGGGGATTCGAACTCCCGACCGTAGCGGCCGTGCAGGCCATGACTGGCGTGGCTCAGTCCCCTCGGCCACCGCGGCCGGCCGTAAACTAGTACAGGCAAAGAAAATAAACTCGAAAAAAGGAGACAAACTAGCATGGCAAGACAGGTAATATTTTAACGGAAGAAAGATAATGAAAATATGGGGGAAGTATTAAAATAACAGTTTAGAGAGGTAAAATATAAAAAAAAGTGTATGTTTGTCAAAGGTAAACTCAAATCTCAAATATTTTTTGCTCTTTGTTAATATAAGCTCAGACGCTATACATAATTTATTATTTATATGTTTATTATATTTGTCTGAAATGCTCACAAAAATTATAGAAATACAGGAAAACCGAATCTGGACCATGCAAATTTTTTCTTCTTTTAAAGATAGAGTTTAACTCTAGACACGGTTTCGTGGACTTTCAAGCTTTCGAATTCAATGATGTCCCTTTCTAGTGCTATCCAGTGATGTCTATACAATCCGAATGTATAAGTCTGGTCTCTGAACATAGAACTGCACCTTGACTACAAAGGAGATTAGAACAAATGGAGATGGCATTATCTATGCCGAGCACGTACATAGTTGAAGCCTGTCCGCCATCTTGGCCAGTTTTGGAATGTTATTTTTCCATTAAAACTATGAGTTAAGTCGACCCTCTTACTGGTAATGCATTGCACTGATAGTCAAACTACATGTAGCAATTCTACTTTCTTTATTCTTTATCTTGACATACATGAATTACATTAAATATTCACTCTGTATTCATGTTTCTTATATATAAGGCAAAGGTCATGCCAAAAATCATAGTCAAATGTTTGATGGTTTTGGAGAAAAACATGAATAATGAAAACGGTAGTCCTGAGAAAATGCATTTTAAAGTTAAGCATGCTTTTCTCGTTTCTATTTCTACCTACAAAAGCCTCTAGATCTGTAATGAATGTCCTCATTTCCTTCAAGACCTCACTCCTGGCTTCTTCATTTCTGTCTTGTTTGCTCTGCAATGTCCTCAATGGATTTAATGGCTGCAAGTATACGTTGAGTATCAATCCCCATCAAGATGTCGCGAGTGAAAACTCCGGGCTTGAAGCCCATTCTCTATAATAATCCTCTTTGAGCTGCCACCATTAAGGAGTTAGGACGTCAATCGAGCCGGCTTGACGAAGGAGACAACTGGACTTTTTAATTTCCACTGTCCATACTTTTACATAGAAATTCACTAAACTTTGTCAACATGTCCAGGAAAGAGTCAGGATTCACTCTCATAGCAGTGGGAGCTCTAAATAATAACGAAACAATTTTTATTTACATTTGAAATTTCATCATTTTTTCACTTACTGTTGTCTGCATTTGTTGCTATAGGTACACTTTTCTCCGTAAGTTTGAGAGATTCATCAATGAGTTTTACACAGCATACAAACCATACTTAAAAGCGTATGAAACTCTATAATTTATTGAATTTAAGAAAAAGTGATAGAGCTGTTACAATTTAAATTTTGTTTCGAAAAATTAAAATTTTATAGTTAACAAACTTAACTGTTATCAAATTTTGTAACATATTTGGAAAATTCTAGAGTTTAATATAACTGTAAAAATGTTTTGTATGCTGTGTAAAATTCACGGAGTAATTTGGAGTAAAGTGTACCTATAGCAACAAATGCAGACAACAGTAATCGAAAAAATTGATGAAATTTCACATCTAAATAAAAATTATTTCCTTGTGTTTTAAAACTCCTACAACTATGAGAGTGAATTCTGATCCTTCCCGGTTATTCTGACAAAGTTTTGTGAATTTATTTGTAAAATTATAGACAGTGAAAATTAAAATGTCCTATTATGGCTCTCCTACCTCAAGTTGGCCTGCATGAAGTCCTTACCCCCTTCAGATAATAACTGCATCATAAACTGCAATATTAACGACTTCGGATGTGAAAAATGTAGTTTTGGGGCAACGTTTTCAGATGAGGGCTTTCAGAGATTAATTAGGATTCTGCGTTTTGCCATGAACTCATTTCTTGGGAGGACTGTTATTCCACAGCTTTCGTGCTGCAGTATACTGAAATTCCCTGCATTCTGACTGACAACACTGAAAAGAAAACGGCACATAAACGGCATAATTGTAGACTGGAATACCATCCGTCTGCTTTGACCCATGACGTCATCAAGATGTCGGAAAACCAGTATACGGTATATCTTAATACTTGTGTATTGTAGACACAAATAATCTGTAGTTATTATAGACAACAGACTGTATCATCGATCACATGTCTTAGACCAAAAATTTGCGCCTTCGGCGCTCAGATATGAAAAAAAAGAAAAAAAAAATCTCTCGGTTAACCTACATCTAACCATCAGAGAGAAGCTACAGATCACTTTTTAAACACCTAATATTAATGTTTTGTTTGTAAACTAACTATAGTCTTTAACTCAACCACCACATAATTACTCACGCCTTCTACAGACAAGCACGCATCTGAAAACTATCGCGCTGCGATGACGTCACGGGTCAAAGCTGACGGGCGGTATCCCCGTCTACAGGTGAGCCAATAAACAGATAATACTAGAGAATTAAGAACAAGGAAGAAGGTGTGGCCCTGTGCAAGCTATTACAAATTATTATTTTTTTGCATTTAGAAGCGAAATTGGAACGTAATATTTGGTAATTGAAAATGCAGTACCATGTGGTAAATGAAGAACCATAATTTTTTTTCATATTTATGTTCATTTTCGTGTAAGTGTCTCCTTAAAGCGGTGTAAACCTCATTCAGACAGCAATATAGGTACTGTATCACACAAAAATTACAAATGTAACCAATGTCTGAATAAAATGCGTTACGATGTGTTTATTGTGTATGATATCACACCTGATCCCCTAATTGATTCGAGCAGTGTAATATTAAATCGACAGTGAGGTTTCTTTCCAATATTTCACAGCCGTCAGGCAGGAAATGAAATAGAGCCAGAGCAATACAGTGTGGGAAGATGAGGGAGAGTGGCGGATTGAGAACTGGAGGGGTGGGGTGGAATTCGGTGGGAGGGAGCAAAGGGAAGGAACATTGTGATCAGAACCACCCCTTGTCGCGGGGCAGCTAATCGCAATATTGATACAATCCACCGGGGAGAGGGAGAGATCGGCCAGGCGGCTAGCGGAGAGGGGAGAGGGGGGGGGGGGCAAAAATTGGAAGTGATTATTAAATTTTAATAAAAGTTTCTCAGCCCTCCCTCCTCCCTGCAGTCATAAGACTTTGTGAATAGCTAGTTAATTATACAAACGGTTACTAATTAGCAATTTAAATTCTTGCGTTAATTTTCTTGCAACTCTTTTCTTCCCTTATTTTCCTCTGGCCAGATTCTCCGGAGAAATTGCTTTGAATTCGAACATAAAGTAAGCATTACGTCCCAAAGATGCTTCCCGGAGGCTAAATCAGAACTCAATTTGTGAAAAGTAGTTCACAGGCGGCGCGGCGGCGAGAGAGAGGGAGAGAGAGGGGGGGGGGGGGGTAGTGATTTTCCGAGTGTCGGGTGGTGATTCCCGTCAAAGAGTTCCGTCCGCTGTTAGGCGGCTGCGGCGGAGGGCTTCTTTTGTAATGGCGGGTTGGCGGGGGCGAAGCTCCGAGGCGTGGGAGGCTGAACGAGCTGGCGGCGGACAAGAGGATGCCCGAGATCGCAGCGAAATACCCTGCGCAGCGAGGATTACTACAGGGCCCATTTCATGTGTTACCCCGCGTCCACACATTGGTACCAACGCTGGCGCCAACAATGGCCAATATTTTTGAGACAGCGTCCACACAATTGGAGCCAATATTCAGTTGAATTCGTCGAGAGCCAACGAAAACATATCTGACGCACAAATCGCGGCCAATGCATTAACGCTTTTGAGTGTGAATAATTACATTTCGCCATTGTAAATCAAAGTGGGAAACATACGTAAAAGATGATGGGGTATTGTATCACTTCCTACCGAACATTAATTACTGTACGAAATCATTAATTTTTTTAAAATATGCTACAAGTAAACGATACACATTAAAAAAAACCTAAACCTGCTACTTTAAATGATTGAAAATAAAATAAAAAAGGAAGAGATGTTTTGGAGGGATGCTATTCTTTTGGTATTACGCTTCGGTTTCTTGCTAAAGGAGACAATATTAGAAGCCTACACTTCCCTTTTTACATAACCATGTAATTGATATCACTAGTAGTGCTTGAAGTTTGCAAAACGATATTTAAAACTTGACAGGAAATATTAAGTACTGTACTGTTAATTTTAAAAATTAAATGCAGTAATGGAGTGTGTTGAAAGTATAGAAAGTTTTTAATTTCACAGTTCGCGCCTGAGTTTTGCTGTGGCATTTCGTTTTTTTGAGGTTTCTTTCACAAATGAATCACTTTCTGATACAGTTCTAATATTTACAAAGAGATTTCGAAACTTTAAAACAGCGACGAAGAACGAACGAAGAAAGAAACAGTTTCGAGATGAGCAGACGACAAAGACACAATGAAACGTTGGCGCCAATGTGTGGACGACGTACCCTTGTTGGCCCAACGTCCTTTGATGTTTGGTCGAAATACCGACAAGCAACGGAGCCGTACCAACGTTGGCGCCAACGTTGGTTCCAACGCTATTTCACCGATCCACACATTGGACAAACACTGTTGGCGCCAACGTTGGGTCCAATGTGTGGATCCGGCCTTAGTGTGTAGACATTCGCGCAATCTAATATATAAAGCAGTGTGTCCGTATATTTGTACGTATTGCATACAAATCTACAGTTTTGTTCCAATTTTTATGAAATTTTGTACACGTAAGCTTCAATCCATAAGGACGGTCGCCGTAAGTGTTAGAATCACATAAGATACATTGTTCACGAGGTATGACGTCATAAACAATGAAATGCGCGAAAAACTGCTGCATTTTGCGACAATACAATGCTGCTCATTTTCTCCTAAACCATTGGACCGATTTCAACCAAATTTGGTACTTACCGTGAGGTAACAAATTCTGCATGGTTAAGAATCACATACGGCACATGGTTCAAAAGATATCACGTCATAACCAATAGAAATCGCAAAAAATGCCATATAATGCGGCGAGACTTTCGAAATACACTGTATGAGAATGACAGTACTTAGCGACTTGCAACAAACTTTAAACATAATTTCAAACCTTTATTAAACTTTTTCTCGCTGCCAACCATAGTAAAATGATGAAAGGAGAAAAGTTTCTCGCTTACTACTTTTGCGCTGTTCACGGAGCAAAACTACGGTTCTCGGTGTGACGTTACAGTTTATAATTTGAACACTACAAATTGTAGCGACAGGAAATTTTACAGATAGTATACACACATACAGATGAATGTACCTTCGAAGTTGTATCACAGCACGACAAGTAGTTCGTAAGGTATGAGCACATAAACAGCAACGTTTATGGAAAATCGCCCCATCACTCACCAAGTTTTAATATATTGCTTCTTTACCACTAATCGTATTCACAACAGATTTTACAGGCATACAGCACATATAGAAATGAACATATACCTAAAAAATTATACAAATCTGCAACATATAACAAAATAAACTTGAGATCGTTCGAATTTTATGTACCATATGTATTTTGCTTGCTAACTTTCTTTGTTTGGATACCGCACGTATAATTTTGTGTTTTTTTAAAAAAAATTTTTATTTTTTTTTATTTCTTATATATTCTCTGATAGATATAACATGTTTATAGAAAAAAAGGAGATGGACAGAGAGAGAAGTACCAACTCAAGGCAGGAATAAATAAATACATATCCGGGCAAAGCTGGGTTTTCAGCTAGTCTTATATATTTAAAAAAATTATAAAACTAAAGTCAGTCGGCCGGACCAAACTACCCGACCGATTTCCTTCATTTTTCTTTTTAACAATAGGTATTCATCCACAGATTTGTTATCAAGTATCAGAATTTAAATACCGCTAACTCTCGCCTTCCTTTTTCTATACTCAAATGCGATTACCCTCTGCATATTTCTTATGGGGGATGTCTTTACTGTAAACTAAAGTCAGTCGGTCAGGCGTTTCTATCCGACCGAATTCTTTCATTTTTATGAAAATTCATCGTTAAGATGGAGCAGGATCGGCTACTGGATATGTAATGAAAACCATTTATTTTTCTTTTTTCGTCACAGTTGCACTATTTAGAAGTTGGTAACTGGTTTCGGACTTGTTCGTCCATTTTCAAACCATTTGAAAATGGACGAACGAGTCCGAAACCAGTTACCTACTTCTAAATAGTGCAACTGTGACGAAAAAATAAATAAATAAATGGTTTTCTTTCATTTTTGCCGTCCGCAGTGGCCGAGCGGTCTGCGGCGTGCCAGTCACGTTTGTAGCACTGAACTATGCAATGTAGCAGGCAGACGCTAACCTCGAAATGGCTCTCATCAACAGAAGGCAAACACGTGATTTTTAATTATGTCCGCGACCTATCGCGCATATATCGCGCATATTTTAGTTCGCGACCGGTAGCTCTCCTTTTAGCTGGCAGCTCGGCCGCGAAGCAGGCCACTCGTTTTAGTTCGTCCGCTTGTTTTGGCTTTTGCTACCGCAACAAAAACTACAGCTGTGCTACATCTCAGCTCGAAATGACGGCAACTGGCAGAAGGGAATCACGCGATTCTGCGCGCTCTCGCGTCCTCTCGCGACCCATGACTCACTCATTACCTACCAGGAAAAGAAATAGAAACGCAAATGCTGGACATGCTGGTGTTATAAAAGCAGAAACTATTACTGATGCTGAAGAGACATCTGAAGCAAGATTATTTGCTTGTGATGCGTATTCTGACTGCGATGAAGAAGTTGTCTGACCTACAGAAACTCCGTTTTCGGGGAAAGTTCAATGATTGGTTTTTAAAGCCATGACTGAAAATAAAACTGGTTTTCCGTATCCCCCAGGACAATATCAAAATCAACTAAATGTTTGTTGTTAAATAATACTTCACAAGTAACTCACATTAGGCTACCTGTTATAGTCGCCTTTAAATTACGAGGGGTCAAATGTAATTTTTCAAGTAATATAATGCTAACTTCAGATGTTTGTAAAGCTTATGGGACTTAACTGCGGGGTCATCAGTCCCTAAACTTAAAAACTACTTATGAAGTACCTTATACTAAAGACGTTACAAACATCCATGCCCGTGGGGGGTTTCGAACCCTCGATGGGGGGAACAGCCTGGCACATTGTAGCATAACGCCTCAACTCGCTTGCTCATTCCGCCGCCGTAAGGATCTGATCGTAAACTTTCATACAGTGTACTGAACACTCCAAACAAATCTCTCTGTTTCTGTAGAAAACTTGGACCTTTATTAACACTGAGAAAATAAATTTTTAAAAATGTATTTTCTTGCATTAAGAAATCAGTCAACACTCCATTGTTTGACCTCTGCCGGACGCAAAGCGCTCTGTTGGCAGCTGGCTGTGGCCTGCCGCGTCATCTGGGTTGTGACGTCATGAGCGTGCTGCCCGCTCTCTGCCACGCCGCACCCAGGCCGTGTGTGGCCCGCTGTAGGCCCCGCTTCACGCTCCTCTATACGCCCCGCTGCACTCAGGCCACGGCCTTACCCGCCAGTCTTCGGAAAAGGAGCGGACGAACTAAGAGGCGAGGGATCTGCGTACTAGTTCGCGTAGGTCGCCTGTGGGAGCGCTCTTCCGAACCAGTTCGTTCGCGAACTACACAAGACTTAGGAGCTGGATAGAGAAGGGAGGGAGGGGGAAGAAAGAATAAACAGGAGACTGTAAGAAATAAATACCGGAGTAACGCCGAGTACTATGCCTAATCTATTCACGATACAAGCGTGTTACCATCAATGTAGCTCGGCGCTTAGAATCACTCGTGTTACGTCCGCAATCACGACTAAATATTCAGATTTTAGGCGTTTTAGCTCCTTCTAGCAGTTATTCTACGATCGGGCTGTTAATTTCAGTGACAAAATACGAAGTGCTCCGCTGAAGCATCTACACATCTACTTCTACATGGGATACTCTGCAAATCACATTTAAGTGCCTGGCAGAGGAATCATCAAACCACCATTGTACTATTTATCTCCCATTCCATTCTCGAATAGCGCACGGGAAGAAGGAACACCTGAGTCTCTCTGTTCGAGCGCTGATTTCTCGTATTTTACTCTGACGATCATTTCTACCTATGTAAGTGAGAGTCAACAATATATTTTTGCATTCGGAGGAGAATGTTGGCGATTAAAGTTTCGCAAGTAGCCTACGCCGCAGTGATAAGCGCCGTTGTTGTAATGATTCCCATCCCAGATCCTGTATCATTTCCGTAACGCTGTCTCTCCCCTGTATCGTGACAATACGAAACGAGCTGCCCTTCTTTGGACTCTTTCGATGTCCTTCGTCAAACCCACCTGATAAGAATCCCACACTGGGCTGCAATACTCAAAAAATTGACGCACAAGCGTAGTGTATGCACTTTCTTTAGTAGTTCTGTTGCATTTTTTAAAGGTTCTGCCAATAAAACGCAGTCTCTGGTTCGCCTTTCCCACGACATTATCTACGTGTTCTTTCCAATTTAAGTCTGAAGTAATAGTAATTCCTAGGTATTTTGTGGAGTTTACGGCCTTCACTTTTGATTGATTTATCTTGTAAACAAAGTTTAACGGGTTCATTTTCGTACTCATGTGTACGACTTCACAATTCTCAATATTTGGAGTCAATTGCCCATTTTTACACTATAGTGATATCTTATTCAGATCGTTCTGCAGTTGGTTTTGATCTTCAGATGATTTTACTAGACGGTAAATGACGGCGTCATCTGCAAACAACCTAAGAGAGCTACTTAGATTTTCCCCTAAATCGTCTATGTAAATAAGGAACAGCAGAGGACCAATAACACTACCCTGTGGAACGCCAAATATCACCTCCGTTTTAGTCTATGCCTTACCATCGATTACTAAGACCTGTGTCCTCACTGACAGGAAATCCCCTATCCAGCCGCAAATTTGGGGCGATATACCATAACAACGCAATTTGATTAAAAGCCGTTCGTGAGGTACGGTGTTAAAAGCCTTCTGGAAATCAAGAAATACGGAATAGATTTGCGAACCCTCGTCTATAGCACCCATCACTTCGTGTGAATAGAGAGCTAGTTGTGTTCCGCATGAACGTTATTTTCTAAATCAATAGATCGTTCTGTTCGAGATAATTCATAATATTTGAATACAGGTTATGTTCCAAAACCCTACTGCAAATTGACGTCAATGAAATAGGCGTGTAGTTTACTGGGTTACTCATATTGTCTTTCTTGAATAATAAGCCAGGTGTCAGAAAGCACGCAGAGCCGCTCTAAGTACGTCTCCCGCCCACTCGCTGACCGCTGCGCTGTGGCGCTGCCGGCACGTGTCCACAACCCCCGCGCTCTGCTGGTTCACCGACGCCGCCGGCAGAATGCGCTGTCGGCGCCCCGCTGGCTTTGTTTGTTCGTCAAAATTAGTTTTGTAATTGTTGTTTATCGTTATGCATTTAATTTGCAGTTTTAGAAAGATGCAGGTGGCGGGGGACATTATTGTTTTAATTGTAGCTATTTTTGTTTATCACTAATTAAAAATTGACACTTTGTGTGCTGATTGATTGATGTGCCCCTGCGTGTGTACTGTGTAAATATTGGGCGTCGGAAAGTTATTTGGTCGAAACTGCTGCAGACAATTAATGAGGCATCCTTGATTACTGCAAGTGATGCATTTCGGTCCACAATAAACGTATTGTGTGTGTAAAAAAATGAGTGTTTGCGTTTGTAATAACATGGCCATTAAAAACAGTATTTTTTAAAAACAGGCCTGGCGTTTTGCGTGCTGGGTACAGTTTCCTCGCGTAACGGAAAGATTATAAGACGAATATATTTCTTTTTTCTTATACCTTTGTTAAATTGCACAGTATTAAATTATTACTAAATTCAACAAACAACTGGCTACTTGACACCTTCTGACCGATTAAAATTGTGTGCCGAAACCGGGACTCGAATCTTTCTTCCAGGAGTGCTAGTCTTGCAAGTTTCGCAGGAGAGCTTCTGTGAAGTTTGGAAATTAGGAGGTGAGGTACTGGTGGAAGTAAAGTTGTGAGGCGAGATCGTGAGCCGTGTCGAGATAGCTCAGTTGGTAGAGCGGTTGCCCGCAAAAGGCAAAGGTCCTAGGTTCGAGTCCCTGTTGCAGCACTCAATTTTAATCTGCCAGGAAGTTTCATATCGGCTCAAACTCCGCTGCAGAGTGAAAGTTTCATTCTACAATTGGCTACTTCATTGTCATAAGTTATATCAGCAGTTTCGTTACTTCTTATTCTCCGTCTTGATCACATAATGTCACGTGATTGGCATGTTCATTATAGGATTTTCCAATGGTAATTTTAGAGCTTCCTGTTGCCATTCCTTCATCTCCAGGCAGAAAATTTGAGTGAACCGTATGTTTGCATCTAGTATTACCCCCTGTGAAAATGTGCCAACGTTATTTCGTACTATATTTTGCACTAAGAACGTCAGTTTATTAGCAGAGGTTCCCACGTAAGTGCCTTGTGCCCTGATCGAACTGTCTGATTTTGTAATTTGTAAATCTATGAAGAAGTTTCTAAGATTGTGCGTTTGCAACACAGAAATGCGTGGTAGTGACTCGTAGACGGTGGGAATACTACAACAGAATGTAATCGAAACATTTCCGATGTGATGTAGGAGAACGTTGTAAATTAGATCGAATCTATAAGTTTACCAGAAGTATGTATGTGTGTATGGGTGTGTGCCACATCTCGTAAAATTATGGTCCGATTTTAACCAAACGTGGGACACGTATTCCATACTATCAGACAACAATCGCCGTGGTATTAAGAACCACCTACGACATACAGTTCATGAATTATGACGTATTAAACAATAAAAAGCGCGACATAATGCGACGTGTTAATAATTCAGTATTGGAATATAAAAAAAAAAAGTTACACATATTTTAAAAGTTTTAGGAAAAATTTTCTCGCGCACAAGCCCAACAAGGTGATGAAACGAAAACAATTTATCGCGTACTACTTTTTCGCTGTTCATGCAGTGAAAGTACGACTTAAGAAGTTAGTATCCCATATTTATTTCGCTTAAAATAAAGTGATATGTTTATAATCTGTTGGGGCTACATCAGTAAGCAAAACTGTAATTTCCGGATACGGAATCCACTGATAATGTCGTAAAATAAATGGCGAATCGCGTGTGGAGGAAATAAAAGGACTGCAGCAAGAAAACAACTGTTTCATTTCTAAAATAATAATAATAATAAAAGAAAATTGATTTGTACAAAGCGTGTTTAAATAATGCAAGTGCATGATAGAGAAAATTACTGTTTCATTTTTAAAAAAATGGATATCTTTGCTGTAACCCTCTAGAAATAAAACAATTGTTGATAAGATATCAAAAATCCACTCCACTCGAATACTATCAAGGAATTGCGGACGTAAAAGTCTCATCCGATGAAAAATCACAAATAGTAACGCGTATCCTCAACTCTGTGAAAAGTTGAGGAGGGGGGGGGGGGCAATTCTGAATATAAAAATCAAATCAAATATTTCTAAGACTAATGGACCTAACTTATGCTAAGAACAGCACACACACCCATGACCAAGAGACGACTCGAAAAGCGGCCGCGCATTCCGTGGAAAGGCGCCTTGGACTGCACGGCCATGTTTGCATTTACTCGTATTTCGGTACTTTGACGTTCACTCGTTTCATCAGTAGGCCTATCTATACACCGTCGTACCTCCTCCACTTGATTAAGTGAATATTTTTTCTACTTCCAGGAATCGAATAGCTACCTCAGTGTCAAATGATGTTGCTCAGGAGTCAGTTGGAGACATCAGCTAAGTTAAACTCGTCGGATAGCTAGAGCAAGAGATCATGTGGAGTATACGAGCTTCACTCACAATTCAGCCGTGCGTGTCGCGGGCTAGCATAACGAGTAGGCGATAGCGGTCACCACTGAGCTCTTAAATTATGCATTCCCTTAGTAGGTATTTTGTTCTGTGTGATACTTTTTTGGCGTTATCTCTGTGTTTTGACCACGGCACCGCTGAAACACATCAAAACATTATAAGGAAACGCGAAAGTAAACGTTATTGAAACGTTAGTACATAACTTCTGAATTCAGTCAGATTTCCCGACACCATTTGTCACTGTCGACACGAATTATTGCACTCTTCACTTATGTCATAAGAGTATTTTCCGATAATAGTAACATTCGTTTACGACAAATGATTCTCTTTATTTAAATAATCAAAGAGGCAGCCAGGGATGTAACATGACACCTGTTCTTTTTAGATCTACATTGAATGCCTCATAACAAACGGGCATAAGAAAGTCAATCAAGGTATGGAGCTGAAAAGGAACTCTGTTACGAAATACTTCGAGAGTAAGAGTGGTAAGCAGAGGGTGACATTTGTTGAATTATATGAAGCAAACTTAGTTCCAAATTAAGTCGTGCATCAACTTTATTCAAAATTAAACGTCATTAAAAACGTTCTTATTTAGGTTGTTATATGTTCGATATGCCTTCTTTCAAGGCCCGACGAGTAGCGAAATTCTGCATGACAAATAAACTATATTACATTATTTAATCAGTGTAAAAATTGTGGGTTCGACTGCAAGGTCGGTTATTTAGATATGTCGATTTTCATGAGTATTTAGATATATTAACTTATGTTGTGAAGAGTTTTTGATACAGTTGAATTAGGGTAAGGTGGTACAAATTCGCCGCGGCGGAGTGGAAAAACGCATTGAGGCGTTATGCTGTGATGCGCGAGGCCGCTCCCCGTCGGGGGTTCGAATCCCCCCTCGGACATAGATGTTTGTGTCGCCTTTAGTATAAGATAGTTGAATTACTATTTTCTTTTAAATATTTCACTGAATATAAATATTGCTTGTTTGCTAGGTCCGTTTTTTCATTTAGAACGAGGTGTGGTGAGTTTGAGTTAGGGCTATAAATTTCCAATTCATCAAGAAGGTTCATTTTCCTTCCTTTATTGTGTAGTATCTGATAATTGTCTGTAGCTGATGTGACTGAGAGACCATGATCCTTAAAACGTGATGGAAAAGTTGATTTATCGTAATCATTTAGCCGAAAAGCATCAATTATGTTCCCGGTATCTTATTGTGAAGCTTCTCCTAGTCTAGCCTGTATAGTACTGTGGACAGTTGTCAAATGATTCTCAGAAATGTTAGTGCATGTTTATTTTTAAATATTTATTTAAAATAGTAAATAATCGAATATTTCAGCAAAACCAACACCAAATTAAGCAGAAACATTCATATTTTCATAATTTGCAGAAAAGTAAAAAAAACGTAAAATTTGGTCAGTTTGGAATGTCAAAAGCCGATCGAATAGGCCCACTTTTAGTGTGGCTCACCGTAACTGTTCGATACAACCCGTCGGCTTTGAGCAGTTGCGTCATGTATTTCGTCATTTTGTCATAGATGTGTTTCTATTTGCTTATTACTAGTAGCTGATTATATTGTAAATGCGTCAGAGGTAATATTTATTAGAATGCACTTATTTATTTATACGGTTCGTGTTGGCCAATTTTATAAGAATGCATTTATTTCTTTGCGTGTTTCGTTTTTGCGTAATAAAATATTGTGTCAGAGTTATTATTTATTAGAATGCATTTATTTTTTTACCTACGCGTTTTGTGCTGAACGATTACTATAGAGATAGGAACTACTTTAGAATATTTAAAAAAGACCCGAGTTATATTTAGAAGGGCTGAAGTGCAGTTTATGACTCCGGGAATGATATTTTGTGTGTTGATGTTGGCAGTGGCGCCGCAGCGCATTATTCTTGATAAAGTTATATTTCGTTTCTGTGAGCTTATTAAATATCGATCTTTCCGCATCACGCTAGGATTCCCTCCCCCATTTTTTTTTCTTTGATATTACACAACACATTAATCTGGGCATTCCTGTGACTGCAGTAAAAAATAGATCTGTCTGCATCCAGTAATTTTTTTTTTATGAACTGACACATAAAGACTTATGTCGCACTTAGACGCACGCGCCATAGCGCGCGCATAACTTCTATTAAATTTGTGGTTTTATAGGTAAAATTGTGACTTTATTAAAACCAGATGGGTGGTATGTTGCGCTTTACTTGCCAATATGTGGTATCTATGGTTTACGTCCCACTAATTTACTAGCAGTGAAATGACCGGCAATCACATTACTACAATTCATTATTCTCAATAAAGTTACAGATCGTGTCTGTGAGCTTATTGAACAACGATCTGTCGGTATCACGTGAGCTTTTCCCCCCTTTCAAACAGTACATAAATCTGTGCATTCCTGTGACTGCATTAAAAGATAGATCTGTCTGCATCCCGTGAGTTTTTTTTTTTTTTTTCTTTAATAAACTGAAACATGAATATTCTCGTTACACTTAAAAGCACGCGCAAAAGCGCCTGCGTAACATTTTAGGAAGCATTTTTTTTAACTCTAAACAGACACCGTTCCCTCGGCACATCGTAAAACGTAACTTCACTTTAACACTTCGCTAGTCCCTCGCGCTGTATTTCACCAGTTTCGTAATTGTACTTCATTATTACGAAGAAAAATGTCTCCTTATGCTACATCGTATTCAAGAACTTCAATAAACAAGCCATTTTCAGGGTGATTTTGTGTCCTACATTGTCCGGAAGTGCTATTTATTTACAGTGAAACGTTAGCATTCTATTTGTATTTCGATATTGATATTTTAATTGTTTTCCTGTTTAGTATCTCCCCGCCCCAGACCCCTTAATTCCTGGGTTAATCCCGTTAAATTCTTTAACTTTTTTATTTCTCTTACATTTATATTTGTTTAGTTGTGTATTTCATGTTGTTATCGACGCCACATTACATTCGCGTAGAAATTTGAATGTCGGTTATCGCCATGACGTTGTACCTGACGTCATGGATCAAAGAATACGAGTGGTATTGGAAGATCAATTATTGCCTACAGTTGTTACATAATTAAAAATGTTTGTAAATCTATCGGACTCAGATGCGTGGTCATTAGTCTGTAGCTTACAAACTACTTAAACTAAGGTAAACTAATCTAAGGACAACATCAACACCCATGCCCGATGGAGAATTCGAACCCCCGACGGCGAACGGCCTCGCTCATCGCACACTAATCCGCCGCGACGTCTACAACAGGAAAACAACTACAGGGGTTGATGCTAAACCGTTCTGTATCATTTTCTTTCCTCCTCCATATTGCCATGGATGAAGCACAACAGTTTGCGTTTGTACCGCAATTACAGTGTACGCGAGGGTTGTACTTCCTCCCCACTGCACTGTGTGAAGAGTAGAAACTCTAAAAGTTCAGCAACCTGACGTTTTCTACGGATGTCCCCGCGCAGATGATAGCACGCAGGTCGGAGTTCTTGATTGAGGCTGAAATTGTTAAACTATTGGCAGGAACTGATATAATTACTGAATAAAACTGAAGTCCTCGGGAATCGGGATGCCAACAGATTTATTTAAAGTAAGCAGAAAACCAGTAAACTGCATAATAAAATCGACTTGACACAGATAGTTTTAAATAAAATTAAATATAAAGTCATTTCCCTTGCTCTAAGAGGATTAAACAAAGTCTTATGACCGCCTACGTAGGCATGTTGGTGAAGTACGTGTGAGTGCGTGTTCTAGATTTACATGTTACTCCTCCGAGAGCGCGTACTGAAGTGAAGTGTGGCGGCTCGATGCAAGGCTGCCTTCGTTCCGCAATTTGGCGCGCAAACATGGCTGCCGTGCATCGTTCGTCTTAAATTAATTATTTAGTTTATTTAATTAGTAACTATTAATATGTCTTACCTACTCAGGGCATAGTTTAGCTTTGGAGGTTTTTTTTCTAAATTAAGTATGACATTGAATAAATAATTAGTTAATTAAATATTAATAAAAATATGATTCCGTTTTGGCGCGTGACCGCCAGTGCTACAGCCAATCGGCGTCCAGTGCCTGCCGCTCGGGGGCTTCCCTAGAATTTGGGGAGATTTGCCAGTGCTCTTTCCCATGAGAACCCGACCTATTGTACCACATGTCGTGGTTCTCACCAGCCTTTACCATCTGTCGCCTACTGGTCCTATCCGGCTGCACTGAAGCAATACTTCGATCTTAATATGATGGCTTTAAGCCAGAAATATTACACGTCACACAATTCTTAGAAATGTCAGTGCATGATTATTTTCAAATATTTATTTAAAATAGTAAATAATTGAATATTTCAATGAAGCCAACAACAAATTAATCAGAAAAATCGATATTTTCATAATTTGCATAAAAGTAAAAATGTAAAATTTTGTCATTTTGGGCTGTCAGATTACCACTACTTTTCGAGATGTCAAAAGGCAATAGCAAAGGTCCACTTTTAGTGCTACTACCGTAACCTAAAGTGGACCAAAATTATGAATAGCAGTGTTTGTCCGTCTTTGCAACTACAACAAAATTGCGATTTTCCTCACCAGACGCATTTCGTTTTAATGACAGTTGTTGTTGTTGTTGTTGTTGTTTGGACGTTTCAGGGGGACAAAACTACGGAGTTCATCAGTCCCCCAATGACAGTAAAACATCTTCAGTGGTCTTTAATAATAGAAATCTACAGTTTGTTTTGTTTTTAGATCGAAAACAGTTCGTCAATGGAACATGAAAACATAACGAACTGTTTTCGATCTAAAAACAAAATAAACTGTATATTTCTATTATTACAGACCACTGAAGATGTTTTACTGTCATTAAAACGAACCGCGTCTGGTGAGAAAAATCGCATTTTTATTGTAGTTGCAAAGATGGACAAACACTGCTATTGATTAATTATAAGAGGTAATCTGTCTTATGCTGACTGCAATTAAGAGATTTATTTTACACCAGACGCGTTTCGCTTTTTTATTTTAAAAGCATCTTCTGTGGTCTGTAAATGATACAAAGGTTTGTACAATTTGTTTTCGATAAATAGATTAAAACAGTTTTTAAAAACATTTTGCGCCGGCCGCGGTGGCCGAGGGGACTGAGGCGCTCCAGTCATGGTCTGCACGGCCACTACGGTCGGGGCTTCGAATCCCCCCTCGGGCATGGATATTTGTGCCGTCCTAGTTCGTCAGTAGTTCATAAGTAGTTTGTAAGTTTATGGACTGATGACCCAGTAGTTAAGTCCCATAAGCTATACAAACATTTGAACAGACGGCACAAATATGCATGCCCGAGGGGAAATTCTTCGAATCCCCGTCCGTAGTGGCCGTGCAGACCGTGACTGGAGCGCCTCAGTCCCCTCGGCCACCGCGGCCGGTGCAAAATGTTTTTAAAAACTGTTTTAATCTATTTATCGAAAACAAATTGTACAAACCTTTGTATCATTTACAGGCCACAGAAGATGCTTTTAAAATAAAAAAGCGAAACGCGTTTGGTGTAAAATAAATCTCTTAATTGCAGTCAGCATAAGACAGATTACCTCTTATAATCAATTTCAACAGCTGCTGCGGAATATGGCCACACAAGCAAACATTGACTGCTATTCATAATTACGAAAGCAACTAAGGACAGTGTGGCCACACAAACAAAGAATTCGGGCCAAAATTAGGCGGGTTGGTAAGACGTATGAGCGGTAGGTGGAAATGTGACGAGTACTGCAGGCGGCGGAGCGGTGTGGGAGGGCAGCCCCGGTAGCCAGGCAACCGGCTATTAGAGCAGCGGGCATATTAAAATGGCTGGCGCCAGTCGGCCTTTTGATGTCGCGCCGGCCAGTAATTGTGATTCCCGGCGGATCTGGGCCTTATCCCGCCGCAGCGGCGCGGAAAAATCGCCGCTGCGCTGTGTGGACACACGGCTGCGACGGGCCGGCTAATTTGCGCCGTGCTCTGTGCGCTGTGCGCCTGCCCGCCCGGCGTCGCTAATAAGCAAGGCGGAGCCGGCTCTTAGCCACCTGCCGCCGCCGCCGCCGCCGCCGCACGTGTCCCGAATTAAACTCTAGAGGCCGGTCTCACTCACAGGCGTACCACGTCCAGTCAACTTACGACGACAGATTTTGATTAACCCTCCGTCGGGCGCACCTCCAGATGAAACAAAATCAGGCGCACCCGGCCTGAGAGGCCACCCACATATTTTGTGAACTAGCTCCGCCATGTTAAATCAAATTCAAAATGCGTGTTGGCTAGTCTTGAAGAGGATCTAAAGGAAAGAATTACAGCAAACGTAAAGCATAATAATGGATTTATTGAACACAATACACCTTAAACTAAAGTGACCAAAATTACCAATTTCCCACAAAGACCATTAAAAATTGGTCGAACAGACGTCCATAAAAATAATGAAGTTATTTTTAAAGGACATTAGGCAGTCTATACTGACATTCAATCATCTTTTCTCGTCACATTTGCAGCCAAAAACCTATGCTATAGCTCCCACATCAACAGATGAAACACAGGTATGGCACAGAACGTATACGTCGCTCAATCAGATTGGGTGATGACAAGCTGAACTTTCGTGATTCTTCATCCTCCTAACTCTTGTTTCAGCCACGCATGGTCGACGTTTTAGCCATTTGGGAGGTAATGTGGGAGAACTTTCCCCTTCCTTGTGGGGTAAAAATTTTTTCAGCGGAGTTTGCAGCCGAATCGACATTCCACATATATTCATAGCATACACAAGCTAAATTGTCCAGTTAGAAGTTGATGACACAAGGTTTTGCAATTGGTGGCGTCATTTGTAGCAATATCTTTTACACTGGATGTTGTGTAATAATGATGTGACTCTTCACACTATGAATATTAGAAGGTATTTACTTAGACTACTTCGTCGTCTTATCGTTTTCAAAATAAAAACTCCTCACATATTTTATTCTCTTCTTCATATTCCCGAGCTGTTCCCTAAACTTTCTGTTCAGCTGCTGAGTCCTCCTTGCCTTCTCCTACCTTATCCTGAGAGTGGGTGTCACTCTCATCGACTAAATCTTCGAGTGCGGCTGGATCTTCAGCAGTTTCGTCCTCGAGGAGGCGCATTATTTCCACAAGATCATTGGCTTAGAGGCATAATATACTTTTCTGGACATTTCAGCAGAAAATATGGATGTGATAACGTAGGTAACGGTAAAAATCACAGAGGACAGACTTATTTTGATTGAAACGAAGTAATAAAATAAAAATATCTTGAAAAATCTCACCTTAAAAACTATAACGTAATCGGGCGCAGACGGCCTGTGAGGCCCAAGGAGTTCCCCGTGATCCGCGTGGAAATCGATGGCAGCCTGCGGATCGACACTGTGTGAGGTTCCCAAAGTTACGCGAGTAAACGGAGAGGCGGGCCGCTGGGCCGCCACTGTTAAGCACGGGAATCAAAAAAGGGTTTTGCTGGCCTGTGAGGCCGACTGCGCCCGACGGAGGGTTAAGTATTTATACCGGGCTGGCACAGTATAACATAGGCCAAACCTACCCCACTCCGTGACTTACTTTATTTCGTGACATCAAAGATTATCTATATATAAACAATTCTGGCGTACAAGGCGTACCACGTCCAGTCAACTTACGACGACAGATTTTGATTAAGTATTTATACACCGGGCTGGCACAGTATATCATAGGCCAAACCTACCCCACTCCGTGACTTACTTTATTTCGTGACATCAAAGATTATCTATATATAAACAATTCTGGATCTTACCAGAAACTCTCTACGCATAAGAAACTACGAGCACCAAAGGAATGGCAAAAATCAAGGAGATTGAAAAACAAGAAAGGAAAATTCTGAGAAAAATCCACGTTGCAGTTTTTAGAGAAAATCTGGCAAAACAGACCCACAGAAGAACTATACAGACACTTTGAAACAATCACGACACATATCAACAAACGCAGAGCAAAATTTTTCATGCATTTCGCCAGAATGAATGACACCAGACTAACTACAAGAAATACATCGAAACTGGGCACATCTTGGTACAAAGAACCCACAGAAGACCCGAAACATTAAACATCTCTATAAAAGACATACAAGACCGCAAAACCTGTAGGGAAAAAATCAGAAATCAAAAAGTTGCCTTTTAGTCACAACACAAACACAATAGACGAAAATGGACAGATGAACAAAAGAAGGCACAAAGTGGAAGAATGAAAGGTTTTTGGGAAGAAAAAAAAGAAGAAAAGAGACTGGAATAAAAGCTAGATGTTTGTGTTTTAGCGCTCTCCTTAAGGGGAATGTACGCAAATAATAATAATAATAATAATAATAATAATAATAAACAATTATGGATATTAGGCCGCGTCATATTTTAAACACTTAGCAAATGAACTGGCGGCGTTTCGACCACTGTGCCAGTGGTCCTCTTCAGGGCGGTTAACAGTTAACCGCCCTGATGAAGACCATTGCACAGTGGTTGAAACGTCGGCAGTTCATTTGCTAAGTGTTTATAACAATACCTTTCATATGAGTTCGTAGGTTTCCACAGCCGGTGCCATTTTCAATAAAACAATTCTGGGTATTAGGCCGCGTCTTATTTTGTTAACCGCCCTGAAGAGGACCACTGCTCAGTGGTCGAAAGGACGCCAATTCATTTGCTAAGTGTTTAAATTATGACGCGTCCTAATAACCATAATTGTTTTACTCAAAATGACACCGGCCGTGGAAGCCTACGAACTTTTATCAAAGATATCGTTACTTTTCGAAATTCTCATTTGTTTTCAGTGGCGGCGCGTCTCTATGTGTTCACTGGTTCAGTGAACCCCCGGAAAAAAGCTCGTCGTGAAAAAAGAGTAAATAAATAAATAAAATAAAAAGTGTTCGTAAACTATCATTATTCGCTTCGTTCTTCTATCACATAATTTTATATACACATTCAAACTATTTTTATCGCCTGAGAAATGTTTTACGTTGCGGAGACAGCATGTATACGTGAGGTAACGCGGCCGACTAAATGGGCGGCAGTTCCCGCAGCGTTGCAGTGCGCATGCGCGGCTGAGGTTCAAATTCTCTTCTGAACCTCCTGGAGGCAGCATATGGGCGATCCCGCGGCGGGGAGGGGCGAGCGGAAACGCCGCTTTTAGCATAGGAGTTGGAGCTGGTAGAGACGCCAGCTCCTGGCTACTCGAGCTCTGACGGTTACGCACGAATGGTCCCGAAGCAAGACAGTGGAGCTACTGCGCACCTCGCCTTGCGCATGCGCAAATCCTCCGTCAAGGCAACATACATTTGTATTTGGCGAATTGAAAATTTATCACAACTCGTCATATCTGGAAAAATTTCTTATCAATTCAGAAGATCCGATATGAATAATAAAAAGCCATTACTCTCCACCTAGTGAGAATAGCTGTGTGGGTAGGAGCAGTGCGATGCAATGTCAAACGTAGTAGATTTGATCCTGACTGCAAACAATGCTTTTTAACCCTATGTTCTTTTTAACAGATATGGGAACAATAATGAGTTTGGATTAATACTTTCCACGTATTATTGTACGTTTTTGCGAATGTGTCGCGATTTTAAAGGTTAGATTTATACTCTTCGTTGTAACACATATTTAACTTTCATATTAACAGAATATATGACATCAACTGCGAATGGGCAAATCTGAAAGTATGTACCCAGCTTTCTAGGCAGTTGCGCTGACCACTACACCACTGGCGACACAGTGATCACTGCACCTATAAGGACTACCTAAGGACACCTCCCGCCAGATACAAATTCCTAGCGGGAAGGCGTTCTTAGGTAGTCCTTGCAGGTAGTTGGTAGTAGGTGGCAGCACGATGCGCCTAATATGAAAAAAAGCGTGTTTTTAGGAGTGTCCGGATAATGGTGTACGTACGAGGGTTGAAACTTAAATATTGGGATCTATTTACTCAAGACCGATACAAAAGCGTTACATCTTTGCTCCTGTTACTGTTCTTCAAAGTAGTCATCAGCGTTGTGTAGAACCCTTTACCAGCGATATGGAAAACATAGTATATCGTTAGCAGAGCCTATTCTGTTGATTTTAATTCTCTCCATAATTGTTCTGTTGATGGTACGAATAGTGCTTTCTACTGCCTGTCGAATCTCGTTCTGAAGCGAATGCTTCATCTTCAGAATCAAATCAATGTCATATCCATTTCTGAATTTCCGCCAATTAATGCGGAACCCATCGTGATGCTTTTTTTCGCATGCCCACGCGTTCCTTCAGAATGCGAAGCACAATCGTATGCGCTAATCCTGTTTCGTGAGCGAGCTCAGGATTCGTGTGGCGTCGATCACTGTCCACTAACGCGGCAACAGTATGCACTTCTTCTTCAGAGACACCGGCCGCAGTGGCCGAGTGGTATGCGGCGCGTCAGTCACGTTCTGCAAGGCCACTACGGTCCGGGGGTTCGAATCCCCCCCCCCCCACGGGCATTGATATTTGAGCCGTCTTTAGTATTAGCTAGTTCATAAATAGTTTATAAGTTTAGGGACTGATGACCCCGTAGTTAAGTCCCATAAGCTCTACAAACATTTGAACATTTGAATTTTCTTCAGAGACGGTAGGACGACCTGCCCGATGCATGTCCTCTACAGTTTGCCAATCTCCGTTGAAGGCTTTTACCCAGCGTACCACAGTTCTGTACGGCAATTCCGATACCCCGCATACCGCTTGAAGACCTAGATGATAGTTGTGCTGTACGATCTCTGACACATTCAATCTCCATCCAGCTCCGTTGTTTGTTTTGAAAACATAGTGATAACATGACGTTATACCGCTCGCCCACAAGTGACTGTCCCTCGATTGTGCTCATGCCGGTGACGTGGGACGGGCGAGTCCATTTGCTCGGAGGTAATGCAGGTGTGTTAACAACGTGTACTATAAGCGACAATAGTGGGCAGACCCGAACTGGGCAACTTTTAGTGGCCTTTAGAAGGGTACTCTGGAAAGGACAATTAATCCCATACTCGAACTGGGCAACCGCTCTCACTGAACCCGTCAGTCCACATTGCTGACATCTGTGTAGAATCACATAGTGTTTCGTTTTGTACTTCAGTTTAGTCAGGAAAGCGAATAATACGGCAGAAAGCCACGATTTGCAATCCGTTATTAGTGATCGTGATAATACGCATTTGATCTGCGACAGTCATAAATTCAAACCTTACAGAAGAGTTGTAGCAACGGAAGAATGTGGATGGCGATGCTGCGGTAAACTTTCTCGGTGTTCTGTTACGTTATTTACAGTAGGAAGAGAACACATATTTTCGCGTTTGGAAGGCACTCATGACTACGCACCAGTTGCAGGAGACTTTTTAAACAGGCGAATGATATCTAATTCTCTAAAAACAAAAGGCGACGCTTTGGTTAAAAGAGCGTCAAAGCTTATACGCAATGCAGCTGATGCCAATCCAAGAAACTTGAACACATTAACAAGGACGGACGTAAGCTTTATTCGTAACAGTGTTATTCGCACTCGTCTAAAGAGTATGCCGAAACTGTCGTAATCGGTGATGGAAGTGCAGATTGCTTTGTCACAAATGGAGGTGACAACTACAAAAGACTGTTGAGCAGCACTGTAAGACTAATACAGGCGAGCTGCCTTTGTCTTATTGTTGACTTGCTAGCCTTTTGCTAGAATGTTGCATAATTTTATAAGTTTGGACTTGAGCACACTGCTCGTAATTGCACGTCTTATGTTTCAATTTTTATTCTTATGATGAAGGCACCCTTAGATGGTGCCGAAATCTGGATCAAGGTATTTTATCAAATTTTGCAACTGGTTGGGCTGAACTTTGTCAAATATTTACAGTGTGTCAGCAGGAAATTGTATTGATGGATGGTACTTTTTAGTGCGCAGAGAAACACTTTCGTCAGTTATTCACGATCCACAGTTACTTTGCTAGATCTTATACAGCGTTAGTGTTCAGTCTTTCCTCCAAACGTTTGGGCTGCAGATTGCGCTTACTTGTGGAGGACGACTAACGCTTGTGAAAGCTTTCATTCCCGATTCAATGTTTCATGTGAATCTCCTCACCCAAACAACTTTCAGTTTGTGAAAACTCTGAAGCATGAACAAACTGATATAAGAATCAACTCAGCAAAAAATAATATCACCATCCAAACGGACTCAAAAACGAGGATGAAGCATGCTTTCCTGCAATAAAATTAGAATTACGTAGTAATGGTGAAATTTGCAAATTAGACTCTGTAAAGTGCTTTTCATACCAAGCAGCCATGAGCAGAATATGAGCCAAACTGAATGCATTTGTTTTCAGCAAATATTTTTGTATGTGAAATTTGTATATATATATATATATATATATATATATATATATATATATATATATATATATATATATATCTTGTTAAGTTAGCAGTGCACCGCTCTATCTTCCGACCAACTTTGTTTTATGGGAGTGAAAGTTGGGTGGATACAGGTTACCTAATTCATAACGTATAGGTTACAGATATGAAAGTACCAAGAATGATTGCAGGTACCAATAGATGGGAACAATGGCAGGAGGGTGCCCATAATGAGGAAATCAAAGAAAAGCTGGTAATGAACACCATAGATGAAGCAGTTCGAGTAGACAGACTGAGATGGTGGGGTTAAACGTATGGGAGAAGCAAGCTTACCTGAGAGACTCCTGAGCTCGGCAGCGGAGGGTAAGAGGAGTCGAGGTAGACCAAGAAGAAAGTACTTAGATTCGGTGCAGAATGATTTTGAGGTAAAAGGCACAACATCAGACGACGCATCAATGTTAGCATTGACTAGGGGATCATTGAGGAATTTTATTAGAGGTACTTTGCTCCAGACTGAGCGCTGAAAGGCATAATCAGTGTCTAATGATGATGATGATGATGATTATACCTTGTTCCTTAATTCAGTATTGGCATTATTCCTTAGGAACTCTACAAATAGGGACAGAGGTCGGTAAGATTAGATTTGAAACCGTTTTGCGAGATTGTGCAGTCGGTCTGCCATGAGCATGTAGCAGTTGCCCAGTTCTTGCGTGACTGTCTGTCTAGCCGGAGCAGGTAAAAGCTGCCCAGGTCGTGCGCGCCAGTCAGGAGGCACATTGGGGACAGTTTCCAAGTTCGAGTGTCCCTTTTATCACCAACACAATAGTAGGTTCCTTTGCATAGTGTCTCCACAGCAGTGTTGCCACCCTCGTAGTAGTGGGTGGCAGTCGGTGTCAGAGGACGGACAGACGTGAGGGGTGGGGCGTACCTGCGATTAGGCGCTCAGCTGCAGAGACATCCCCGTCGCTGCGATAACCGTTTCGGACGTTGAGGGTGGCAGCCAGTGTTCTGCACCAGTCGCGGACTTCAAAGGCCGGCGAAAACAAGCGGCTGGGGCGAGGGGGCGGAAGATGAGCGCGAGCTGCGGATTCCGGCTGGGGTGGGGGTGGGTCCGCTAATGAGGGGCGGGAGGGGGAGGGGGCGCACACAGCGGCCGCTGATTGGCCGGCGCGGGGGGCCGGGGGCCACTCACAACGCGCCAGCCCGCCATGGCACCGCCGCTGCCACGCTTCCACTCTTTACTGGTTTCTCTAACCGACAATACACTGGAGGACACTCGTGCCGTCAATAATATTCTCGATATTTCAATTTGTCACCAATTTTACAATGTAAGGGTGTAAAACACCGAAATGGAAAAGTGTACTGCAATCACAAATGTTTAAATATTTCTAAAACTTATGGAACTTAACTGCGGGGGTCATCAGTCCCTAAACTTACAAACTACTTATAAACTTATTTCTTTGTTTTTTGGCCTCGTTTTCCGCAGTTGCAGTTATACAATTTGTATAGGTTATGGGACCGTCTTTTGCAACTGTAAATTAGTCTGCTTTAGACCAGACGCGTTTCGCTTTATTCTAAAGCATCTTCAGTGGTCAGGGTTTTTTTATGTTTTCGTCTTCATGTGTGGTTTGTAGCACATTGTCACTTGCTGTCACTGCTTATATTTACACCAGTGGCGTAACTAGGACTTGGCTTTGGGTTGGGGGGGGGGGGGAGGGGATAGATCTGCTTGACGAGCAAAATTGTAGTCAGTTTCCAGGTAGACTACCATCTACCACTCCCGTTGAAGAAACTAATTCACTCCCTTTCAATGAAAGCTTATGTTAAAACACCCCGAGTTTCCAATCTTTACCTTTACCAAATTGCTGTTATACGATTTCTTTTTCTTTTCTTATCTCTCTCACTCTCTCCCTCTCTCTCTTTTTTTTCTCCTTTTCAGGTTCTGGGGGGCGTTCTATCCCCCTCACCCCCCCCCCCCATAGTTACGCCACTGATTTACACTATTTACACTTTTTTACAGCAACATTTCTTACGAAAGTTTTTGAAACATAGCCATTTCTGTGGCCTGGCAGGCCTTGTATGTCGTTTGTTTTGTTTGTCTATTGTCACTCAGACAATAGACAAACAAAAAAACGACATACAGAGCCTGCCAGGCCACAGAAAAGGCTACGTTTCAAAAACTTTCATAAGAAATGTTACTGTAAAAAAGTGTAAATAGTGTAAATATAAGCAGTGATAGCAAGTGACAATGTTCTACAAGCCACACATGAAGACGAAAACATAAAAAATTCCTGACCACTGAAGATTCTTTAGAATAAAGCGAAACGCGTCTGGTCTAAAGTAGACTAATTTACAGTTGCAAAAGACGGTACCATAGCCTATACAAATTGTACTTATAAACTACCTTATAGTAAAGACAGCACAAACATCCATAAGCTTTCTATCTGATTATGCTAAAGCGATAGCTCCTTACTTAACAGCCATATACAACCGCTCTCTCAAACAAGGATCTTTTTTATTTATTTTATTTTTTTATTTAATTTTTTAGCCTATGGGACTTAACTACGGGGTCATCAGTCCCTAAACTACTTATCAACTACCTTATACTAAGGACAGCACAAATATCCGTGCCCGAGGGGGGATTCGAACCCCCGACCGTAGTGGCCGTGCAGACCGTGACTGGAGCGCCTCAGTCCCCTCGGCCACCGCGGCCGGCAAATAAGGATATGTACCAAAAGATTGGAAAGTTGCACAGGTCACACCGATATTCAAGAAAGGCAGTAGGACAAACCCACTAAACTACAGGCCTATTTCAGAGACGTCAATCTGCAGCAGGGTTTTGGAACATATTCTGTATTCAAATATTACGAATTATCTCGAACAGAATGATCTATTGGCACAAGGTCAACAATGATTTAGAAAATATCGTTCATGCGAAACACAACTAGCTCTTTATTCACAAGAAGTGATGGGTGCTATCGACAAGGGTTCGCAAATCGATTACGTACCTCACAAACTGCCTTTAATCAGATTGAGTGGTTATGGTATATCGCCCAAAATTTGCTACTGGATAGGGGATTTCCTGTCAGAGAGGACACAGTTCGTAGTAATCGATGGTAAGGCATCGATCTCGCTGCGGAGCGCGCGGTTACTCGCCGTGGAGGTTCGAGTCCTCCCTGGGGCATGGGTGTGTATGTTGTCCTTAGTTTAAGTAGTTTGTAAGCTACGGACTGATAACCACGCAGTTTGATCCGATAGATTTACAAACATTAGAACATTTTTTAAGGCATCGACTAAAGCAGAGGTGATTTCGGGCGTTCCACAAGGTAGTCTTATTGGTCTTCTCCTGTTCCTTATTTATATAAACGATTTAGAGGAAAATCTAAGTAGCTCTGTTAGGATGTTTGCAGATGACGCCCTCATTTTTTTCCTTTTTTTTTCCTTTTTTTTTTTGTGGGACTTAACTACGGGGTTATCAGTCCCTAAACTTACAAACTACTTATGAACTACTTACGAACTAGGACGGCACAAATATCCATGCCCGAGGGAGGATTCGAACCCCCGACCGTACTGGCCGTGCTGACCGTGACTGGAGCGCCTCAGTCACCTCGGCCACCGCGGCCGGCCGCCCTCATTTACTGTCCAGTAAATTCATCTGAAGATCAAAACAAACTGCAGAACGGTCTGAATAAGATATCACTATGGTGGAAACATTGGCAATTGAGTCTAAATAATGAGAAGTGTGTAGTCGTCTACATGAGTACGAAAAGAATTCCGTTAAACCTTGTTTACAAGATAAATCAATCAAAAGTGAAGGCCGTAAACTTCACAAAATACCTAGGAATTACTATTACTTCAGATTTAAACTGGAAAGAACACGTAGGCCATGTCGTGGGAAAGGCGAACAAAGACTGCGTTTTATTGGCAGAACCCTTAAAAGATGTAACAGAATCACTAAAGAGGATGCATAAACTACGTTTGTTCGTCCTTTTTTGGAGTATTGCTGCCCAGTGTGGGATCGTTACCAGGTGGGTTTGACGGAGGACATCTAAAGAGACCAAAGAAGAGCAGCTCGTTTCGTATTGTCACGATACAGGGGAGACAGCGTTACGGAAATGATACAGGATCTGGGATGGGAATCATTACAACAAGGAAGCTTATCGCTGCGGCGTGGGCTATTTACGAAACTACAATCGCCAACATTCTCCTTCGAATGCGGAAGTACATAGTTGACTCCCACGTACAAAGGTAGAAATGATCATCAGAATAAAATAAGAGAAATCAGAGCTCGAACGGAGAGATTCAGGTGTTCTTTCTTCCCGCGCGATATTCGAAAATGGAATGGTAGATAAATAGTATAACGGTGGTTCGATGAACCCTTCAAATGTTGAAATGTTTGTATAGTCTATGGGACTTAACTACGGGGTCATCAGGCCCTAAACTTACAAACTACTTATGAACTAACTAAGACTAAGGACGGCACAAATATCCATGCCCGAGGGGGGATTCGAACCCCCGACCGTGACTGAAGCGCCTCAGTCCCCTCGGCCACCGCGGCCGGCTCGATGATCCCTCTGCCAGGCACTTAAATGTGATTTGCAGAGTATCCCATGTAGTTATATTCAACTTATACAAAAACCACACAGCGGTTATTAGTGTCGAAGGACAAAAAGGGACGCAGAGGTTGGGAAGGGAGTAAGAGAGGGTTGTAGCGTTTTCCCAATGTTGTTCAATCTGTACATTGAGCAAGCTGTACAAGAATGCAAGGAGAAATTTGGAGAGGGAATTAAAGTTCAGGGAGAATAAATAAAAACCTTGCGGTTTTACATGACATAGTAATTCCGTCAGAGACAGCAAAGGACCTGAAATAGCAATTAAATGGAAAGGACAGTCTCTTGAAAGGAAAATATAACATTAACAGAGGTTAAAACGAGAGTAATGGAATGGAATGTCAGAAGTGATGTAGATGGGTAGATCACGTAACTAATGAGGAGGTGCTTAACCGAATTGGGGATAAAAGGATTTTGTGGCATATCCTGACTAAGAGAAGAGATAGGTTGGTGGCGCACATTCTGAGACATCAAGGAATCGTCAACTTCGCATTAGAAGGAAGTGTCTGGGCGAAAAATCGTAGAGGGAGACCGAGGGACGTATACAGTAAGCATATTCAAAAGGATGTATGTTGCAGTTCGTGTATATCTATACAGATTACAAATCACATGGAAGTGAGTTGCAGAGGGTTCAGCAAACCACTTGTATGATATTTCTCTTTAGTTTCACTCTCTAATAGCTCGCGGGAAAAAGGAATACCTAAGTCTTTATGTTTTTGATCTGATTTCTCTTATTGTATTATGATGGTCATGTGTCCCTATGTAGATGAGCGCTAACAATATGTTCGCATTCTGAAGAGAAAATTGGTGAAAGACATTTCACAAATAGATCCCGATGCAACAGATAACGCCTTTCTTTTGATTTCCAATCGCACTCGTGCATCATTTCTTTACACTCTCTCCCATATATTGAGATAATACAAAACGAGTTGCCCTTATCTGAATTTTCTCTAAATCGTTCATCAGTCCCACCTGGTATGGATCCCACAATGCGCAGCAATACTCCAATATAGGAGGCACAAATGTAGTGTAGGCAGTTTCTTTAGTAGAACTGTTACATCTTCTAAGTGTTCTGCCAATGAAACGTAGTCTTTGGTTCGTTTTCCCTACAATATTTTCTGTGTGTTCTTTCCAATTTAAATTGTTCGTAATTGTTATTCCTAGGTATTTAGCTGGATTTACGGCTTGCTACTTTGGCTGATTTATTGTTGACTTAAGTTTCAAATGTTCAAATGTTTGTAGAGTTATGGGACTTAACTACGGGGTTATCAGTCCCTAAACTTACAAAATACTTATGAACTAGCTACTACTAAGGACGGCACAAATATCCATGCCCGAGGGGGGATTCGAACCCCCGACCGTAGTGGCCGTGCAGACTGTGACTGTCGCGCCGCAGTACGCTCGGCCACCGCGGCCGGCTGACTTAAGTTTAACAGACACCTTTTAGTGGCCATATGGATGACCTCATACTTATCATTATTAAGGTTCAATTGCCAATTTTTTGCACCATATAGATATCTTATCTAAATAATTTTGCAGTTGCTTTTGATCTTCTCGTGACTTTACTAAGCGATAAATGCCAGCATCATCCGCGAACAGTCTACGAGAGCTACTCAGATTGTCTCCTAAATCTAATATACAAATCAGAGTGTCCGTATATTTGTATGTACGTGTTGCATACAAATCTACAGTTTTGTTTCAATCTTTATGAAATTTTGTACAGAAAGACAGCTTCATTCCATGAGGACGGTCGACGTATGAGTTAGGATCACGTACAACACATTGTTCATGAGATATGACGTCATAATCAATGAGACGCGTGAAAAATCTGACCCACTGGACCGATTTCAACCATATTTGTTACTCACGTTTCTTAACATGAGGTAACAATTGCTGCATGGTAAAGAATGAAAGAATGTCATTCGACACTTGGTTCAGAAGATACGACTTAATGAACGATAGGAATCGAAAAAAAAAAAAAAAAAAAAAAAAAAAAACATAATGCGGCGAGACTTTATAAATGCACTGTATGAGAATGAGAGTACTTAGCGACTTGCGACAACCTTTAAACATAATTTCAAACTTTTATTAAACTTTTCCTCGCTGACAACCATAACAAAATGATGAAAGGAAAAAAAGTTTCTCGCTTACTACTTTTCCGCTGTTCATGGAGTAAAACTATGGCATTCAGTATGACGTTACAATTTATAATTTATACACTATAAATTGTAGCCACAGGAAATTTTACAGACAGTATATACACGTATAGTTGACTCTACCTTCTAACTTGTATCACAGTACGCACGTAGTTCATGAGATATTAACACGTAAACTGTAACGTTACGCTGTTTATGGACTAAAACTACAGCATTCGGTATGACGTTACCACTTATAATTTCTACACTACAAACTGTACTCGCAAGTTATTTTACAGACAGTATACACACATATAGATGAATTGCATCACAGTACCACACGTAGTTGATGAGATATCAGCACATAAACAGTAACGTTCAGAGAAATCGTCTCTATCACGCACCAAGTTTTAATCTATTACTTCTTTATTACTAATGGTATTCGCAACAGATTTTACATAAATATAGCATTTATACAAATGAATATATATCTGAAAATGGCAGAAATAAATAAATAAATACCCGGGCAACGCCGGATTTTCAGCTAGTCGTTTGTAAAAAAATAAGGAACGGTAGGGACCCTAGAACACTTCCCTGATGAACGCCAGATGTCACTTCACTTCCACTCGATGACTTCCCGTCAATTACAACGCACTGTGTCCTTTCTGACAGGAAATCACGAAGCCAATCGCACAATTGTGACGGTATTCCATAAGCACGCAGTTTGATTAGAAGACGCTTATGAGGTACAGTATGAAAAGCCTTCCGGAAATACGGAATCTATTTGACACCCCTTGTCTATAGCACTCATCACGACATGTGAGTAAAGAATTGTGTTTCACAAGACCGATACTTTCTGGATCCGTATTGACTATGGATCGTTCGCTTCCAGAATTGTTATTGAGTGTTTCCAGGAAGACCCTGCTATGGTCATCAGTCTCTAGACTTACAAACTACTTAAGCTGAGTTACACTGAGGACTCCGCAGCTAGTCGCCTTAGAATGCTCGGCCACTCCACCGCGGCACGGATTTACGTACAATCGTGCAGGATGCATAGTGTAAATTGTCTCCACCACTACTTCAGACATTAGTCGAGTCCATTCCAAGTCTACATCTACATATATTGAAACCCACCGTAAGGTGCGTGGCTGAGGGTACACTGTACCACTACTAGCCATTTCCTTTCCTATTGCATTCCCAAATAGAACGAGGAAAAAAAGGATGCCTATATGCCCCGGTAAGATCCCTAATTTCTCTTATCTTGTCTTTGTGATCACTACACGAAATGTAAGTAGGCGGCAGCAAGATCGTACTACACTCAGCTTCATATTACGGCCCTCTAAATTTCCTCAACAGAAATTCACGAAAAGAACGTCGTCTTTCCTCCAGCGATCCCCAATTGAGTTGCCGGAGCATTTTCGTGACACTCGCGGATTGGTCGAACCTACCAGTAACAAACCTAGCTGATCGCCTCTGAATTGCTTCTATGTATTCCTTTAAACTGATCTGCTGCGGGTCCCAAACACTTGAGCAATACTCAAGACGTGATGGTACAATCGCTTTATTCGCGGTCTCATTTACAGATGAAGTACATCTTCCCAAAATTCTCCCAATAAACCGAAGTCGGCTGTCCGCCTTACTTACAACTGTCCTTACATGTTCGTTCTATTTCATATGTTACGCCTAGATATTTGAACAAGACGACTGCATCAAGAAGCTCACTATAATGCTGTATTCGAATATTATGGGATTGTTTTTCCTACTCATGCGCATCATCTTAAATTTTTCTACATTGAGGGCTAGCTGCCATTCTTCGCACCAACTAGAAATTTTGTCATCCTATATGCTATTACAGTCAGTTAAAGACGACACTATCTCATACACCACAGCATCATCACCAAACGGCCGCAAATTACAAGCTAGTCTGTCCATCAGATCATTTATATAGATAGAAAATAATAGCGGCCCTATCACACTTCCGTGGGGCACGCCTGATGATAAACTCGTCTCTGATGTACACTCTCCGTCGAGAACAACGTACTGCGTTCTATTACTTAGTAAGTCTTCCAACGAGTCACAAATCTGTGAACCTATTCCATAAGCTCGTATCTTCGTTAGCAGTCTGCAGTGTGGCACCGCGTCGAACGCCTTTTTGAAGTCGAGAAAAATACTATCCGCATGTTGCCCTTCATCCGTGACTAGCAAGATGTCGTATGAGAAAAGTGCAAGCTGAGTTTCACATGAACGATGTTTCCTGAACCCGTGCTGGTTTGTGTTGCGTTACTTTTCCTAACATGCTGGTCCCCCACGCGATATTAAGCAGATGCACCAACTTCTTTGGCTCTTCGGTGTATTAATGTCCGTGTCGAATTAAACTTTTAAGGGGCAGCCCTCAGTCGCAAAGTACAAATATAATCGTAACCAGGTTTCAATGCGGCTATGGGCACCTTTTTCAGACGAAGATGAATGTGTTAAAACTACATGTCAAGATATAAAAAATACAAAAAATATCTGATATAATCAGATAGTCATACCTAAAAAGTAAATAATTGTGGCCAGCAGTCACTAGGGGCTGCAATGTCTCCGCTGATAACGACGACAGAAAGTCGCAAAGTACGAATATAATCGTAACCAGGTTTCAATGCCGCTATGGGCACCTTCTTCAGACGAAGATTTATATGTTAAAACTATATGTCAAGATCTAAAATAATACAAAATATATCTGACATAATCAGATAGCCGGCCGCGGTGGTCGAGGGGACTGAGGCGCTCCAGTCGCGGTCTGCACGGCCATTACGGTCGGGGGTTCGAATCCCCCCCCGTCGGGCATGGATATTTGTGCCGTCCTTAGTTTTAGCTAGTTCATAAGTAGTTTGTAAGCTTAGGGACTGATGACCCCGTAGTTAAGTCCCATAAGTTCTACAAACATTTGGACATTTGAACATAAGCAGATAGTCATACCTAAAAAGTAAATAATTGTGGCGAGGTGGAGCAGTCACTAGGGGCTGCAATGTCTCAGTTGCTAACGTCAAAATGTTTGTAATTCTATCGGGCGAAACTACGTGGTCATCAGTCCGTAGCTTACAAACTACTTAAACCTAGGTAAAGTAACCTACGGACAAACACACACATCCATGTCCCAGGGAGGACTCGAACCTCCACGGCGAGCAGCCGCGCGCTCCGCAGCAAGACGCTTTAGACAGCTCCGCTACTCCACCGCGGCTTGCTAACGACGACAGAAAAACTGTCGACTATCTGATTATGTTGAAATGTTTGTTAAGCTTAAGGGACTTAACTACGGGGTCACCAGTCCCTAAACTTACAAACTACTTATGAACTACCTACAACTAAGGACGGCACAAATATCCATGCCCGAAGGGGGTTTCGAACCCCCGACCGTAGTGGCCGTGCGGACCGTGACTGAAGCGCCTCAGTCCCCTCGGCCACTGCGGCCGGCTCTGATTATGTCAGATATTTTTTGTATTATTTTAGATCTTGACATGTAGTTTTAACACATTCATCTTCATCTGAATAAGGTGCCCATAGCGGCATTGAGACCTGGTTACGATTATATTCGCACATTGCGACTGACGGCTGCCCCTTAAAAGTTTAATTGTATCGTAACAGTCTCTGATTCATAGCCATGAACAAAACTATCGAATCATTCAGTGTCAAACAGGAAGGAGCAATAAGGGGGTGCGACCTTCCGTAGCGTCCCTAACGTCGCGCAGTAGCCGGCAGCGGGCTCTGGGTAAACAGTGTAATAAGCGCCGTCTGGGGGTGGCGGCGGGGGGCGGGGGGCGGCGTCGGCTAAGTTGTTGACCCTGCCCCCTCCTGCCCCCGCCTCCGCCGCCCCCGGGCGCGGCGGCGGACAAAAGGCGCGCGCGCTAGCCATGCATATTAATGTGCGGGGAGGCCGGCCGGCGCCTATTATCATTATTACCGCCATTATTCGGCGAGCGGCGCGGCGCGCGGGGGCGGGGGGCGGCGGCGGGGGGCGGCGCCGCCGTATCATCGGCTCCGCTCATTTGCCGGCAATTATCATGCAGATGCGGCGATCCCGCCCGTGATTTACTCGTTAACGGCCGCGTCGGCCGCAGGCGCGCCACTTGACTCCCGCCTTTTGTGCTACGCCTCTGCCGCCGCCGCCGCCGCTGCTGCTGACACCCACTCGTCGCTTGATCGCCGCTTTCTCCTCCCAGGCCCCGGCTATACCGGCCGCCAGATCAGCCAGCGATTCACATCTCAGAAGCGAGCGATCGCTGCCACCCACTCGAGGTCGAGCTCTCCATAGTCTGATTAAAATTACTCGCCGGTTGACACTTCACTGCTCTGCAGCTGTTTTCCTGCAATTACAGAGCTCAGCGTCACCCCCTGTTATAACGATAACTCAATAAAAGCAAAATCCAAACTTCCAACAATTTATTTACACAGCACTTTCACAAACGCACAGTTTAGACAAGTCATACGTCGGTAGGTCTTCCTTGGTACGGCACGTCTAATCTCGTAGAAATGCCCCAGGAATCTAGAGCCGGAAGTGGCAGCTCACTAGTGAAGTCCTTGTAGCACTACGTTCGATACGTCAATAAACAATAAGCGAAGGTATCACTGGCGAAGGCGAGAGTACACTGGGTTGTTTAGGCAGGTGCGGCCGCCTATATTTGGTTCTGGTAGTTCGGGTGTGAGCCAGGCGGTGGCGCCGTGGACGTCTAGTGTAGACTCGCTTCCATCTCGCAACACTAGCCCTCTAGCGGTCCAGTCGAACTGTACTGTGCGGCCGGCCGGCGAGCCTCCGGTCTGCACGACTTACTTCCTCGTGTGGCTTGCGCTGCAGGCCGTCCACTTGGTGTGGCGCCAGCTGCTGGGTTGTCGGCCGGCGGCGGCGTGGTAGCCGATACCACACCCCCGAACCGTTCACCCTTGGCAAACTCAATGTCGGCGCGTCCAATGTGTTCACTGGTTCAGGTAATACCCAGGAAAAAAGCTCGTCGTGAAAAATAGTAAATACAATTCCTTAATAACAGCCGACATTTGTCGGTAGGAGAGTGATCTTAAATGGTAGGGATGAAACACTTCTTAACCCTTTCCTGACCGACGGGACAAAAAAGTCCCTGCCCTTTTCCAGAGTCATAAAACAAAGGTCGAGGTCTCTATAGTCTGATTAAAATTACTCGCTAGTTGACACTTCACTGGACTGCAGCTGTTTTCCTCCAATTACAGCGCTAAGCGTCACCCCCGAACCGTTCACCCTTGTCAAACTCAATGTCGGCGCGTCCTATGTGTTCACTGGTTCAGGTAATACCCAGAAAAAAAGCTCGTCATGAAAAATCGTAAATAAAAGTCCTTAATAACAGCCGACATTTGTCGGTAGGAGAGTGATCTTAAATGGTTGTAATGAAACACTTCTTAAAGAAGAGTAGCCTAGATCACATTTAAACAAAATAACTTTATTTCACTACTAGTTTCGGCAATACTTGTTGCCATTATCAACTGATAGGATGTAGGATGTATGAGACAAGGGAAATATCCACATACTTTAAGAAAAATGTAATAATCCCCATTCCAAAGAAATCAGGTGCAGACAGGTGTGAAAATTACAGAACCATCAGTTTGATAAGTCATGGTTGCAAAATTTTAACACGAATTATCTACAGGAGAATGGAAAAGCTGGTAGAAACTGACCTCGGGGAGGGTCAGTTTGGATACAGGAGGAACGCAGGAACCCGGAGACAATACTTACCTTACGTCTTATCTTAGAAGATAGATTAAGGAAAGGCAAACCTACATTTTTAGCTTTTGTAGATTTGGAGAAAGCGTTTGACAATGTTGACTGGAATACACTCTTTCACATTCTGAAGCTATCAGGGGTAAAATACAGACAAAGGAGAGTTATTTAGAACTTGTACAAAAGCCAGACCGCAGTTATTAGACTCGAAGGACATGAAAGGGAAGCATCAGTTGGGAAGGGAGTAAGACAGGGTCGTAGCCTTTCTCCGATGTTATTCAATTTGTACATCGAGCAGGCGGTGAAGGAAAGCAAGGAAAAATTTGGAATAGGGATTAAAGTTCAGGGGAAAGAAATAAAAACATTACGTTTTGCTGATGACATTGTAATTCTGTCAGAGACAGCAAAGGACCTGGAAGAGCAGTTGAATGGAATTGACAGTGTGTTGAAGAGAGCGTATAAAATGAACATTAACAAGAGCAAAACAAAAATAATGGAATGCGGTCTTAGAAAATCAGGCAATGCTGAAGGAATTAGATTAGGTAACGAAACAATGAAGATGGTAGATGAGTTTTGTTATTTGGGCAGTAAAATAACATGCGATAGTCGCAGTACAGAGGACATAAAATGCAGAATGGCAATGGGAAGAAAAGCATTTGCGAAAAAGAGAAATTTTTTATTTCACTACTAGTTTCGGAAATACTTGTTGCCATTATTAAAAATTACAGTGCACATATGCAGGAAAAGACTTCTCGAATTCGTGGTTTACCAAATGGATGACCAATAGCAAAGGGAGGGGGTGAGACAACTGTTGGACATGTCGTACAATTGCTGCTGGAAACTTCAATTCGGCTGTTGTTGCATGATCAGTAGTGGTTCTCTTGATGTTAAATGAAAGACACACAATAATGTGTGAGTCGCCTGCAGCAGCGAACCATGTTTTTATGTGTTATTATTAGTCGCAATGTACCATGGACTTTTATTCGAATGTAACCGCTTCTGGTCTGTTGTTGCATTTACTGTGTACAGTCGTTCGCTGTCTGTCAATGAGGGCTTGCTTGGCACTAAGGCAGTGGTGTGTCACCATTCTATTATTGACAACACACATTACTGTGTGTCTTTCACTTAACATCAAGAGAACCGTTACTGAACATGTAACAACAGCTGATTTGAAGTTGCCAGCAGCAATTGTACGACATGTCCAACAGCTGTCTCCTCCCCCCTCCCCTTTTACTATTGGTCGGCCATTTGGTAAATTTTTATTTATTTATTTATTATTTATTTATTTACCCTTGTTGCGGACCAGCTGCCTTTGGGTATATAGCTGGTCGTGATTACAAAAACTATGTGATACATTTATGCGACTATGATACATTATTTTCTTTATACCTTTACAGTAATTACATAAAAAATACAAAGAAAAGCGTAAAAACTTATCATAATGAAAATGGGAAGGCAACTTAAAAAACATCAATTATTTTAAGAGGAGAATAATAGAAGATAGGAAAGATTGGTTTGAGTGACAGTCTGAAGAATAAGGGAGGTAAGTCCAGAGTGGGAGGCCTCGGAATTTACTTCGAGCCCTGCCATCCTGGAGTTTTCTCATTTTGAGACTTTTATGATTAGCTCTATCTGTAGGTTACATTTCTTATGTGTTTATAACGTCTTCTGTATCGGGGCTGCCATCTGTGGTGTAATTTGTACTGTTTGTGCTTTCAGTGTCAGATTCATCATAACTGTTTTGTCTTCGGTTGTGGGCGTTTCGTGTTGCATTACGTCTTACGTTCTGTGTGTACTCGTCATTTTATCGTAGTGAGACTTCGTCCGTCAGCCTGTTCATTATGTCCCATCCGTTATTATCTCGTATTAGTTCGTTTAGGTCTTTAGTCGTGTCAAACATAGTGTGAGTATGTGTTTTGTAGAGCTGACAGTGTATGACAGTGTGTTCTGGGGTCCCAATTTCTCCACACGCCAGAGCTCTGGTAAACCACAAATTCGAGAAGTCCTTTCCTGCACATGTGCACTGTAATTTTTAATGTAGGCCTGTCACTTGATAATGGCAACAAGTATTGCCGAAACTAGTAGTGAAATAAAGTAATTTTGCTTTAAATGTGATCTAGGCTACTCTTCTTTAAGAAGTGTTTCATTCTGTAAATAAAAGTGTTTTAACTCTTTCTTTCGTTCTTCTATTAGTTCATATTATATGGACATCCAAAGTCTTTTTATCGCATGAGAAACGTTTTACGTCGCGGAGACAGCACGTATACGAGTCGCAATGTGGCCGCTTAATATAGGCGGCGCCTGAGGTTCACATTCTCTTCTGAACGCCCTGGAGGCAGCATATGGGCGCTCCCGCAGCAGGGAGGGGCGAGGAGAAACGACGCTTTTAACACTGGCGTTGGAGCTGGTAGAGACGCCAACTCCTGGCTTCTCGAGCCCTGATGGTTAAGCACGAATGGTTCCAAAGCAATATAATGAAGCTACTGCGCATCTCGCCTTCATGCGTAAATTCTGCATGAAGGCGATATCCACCCTCCGTGCAGTTGTTCTTAAAAAATCTCTTCCTTGATTGATTCGAACGGGATGCATTTGATGGCCGTAAAGGGGGTGAGGTGAATCGGTTGTTTGCTTCCAACGTTCAACTTCCGCAGCCGCTTGCTTTCTTATGTGAGGAGGAGCGATTCCTGTGATAGGGTTTTTCTGTTGGTGTTGGTCTCACGCACCCTGTAATTATGTGACAGATCTTGTTCACAGCAAGCTTCCAGTGCAGAAGTTTGTGGGATTGAACCTTTTCGTATGTTATTATATTAATTTCTAAATGAAATTTGCTTTAATTGTTGTTTTATTCATTGAATTGTTTACGTTCTAATACATTTTTCGTATGTGTCATAATAGTATTGACAATTTTTTTCGCTCTTATAGTTCATCCTGTGATTCTTTTTTTCCGGTTGGAATCTGCTTATGTCGTTGGTTGCGTGTGGACGAGCGTTGTCGTACAACTTGAACATCCACCAAACTCGTCGAATCTCAATCCACCCAACTTCTCTCGACTCGAACTCGCTTTTAAAAAGAAAAAGGTTTGAGATATTCCCGACATCGTACGAAAAGTGACGAGGCTTTGCACACCATCCCAAAGAAAGACCTCGTCCAATGTTTAATATATCGCAGATCTCAGCGGTACATAGTTATGGGAGGTGACTATTTCTAAGGACAATACTGTAACTGTATTCGTTGCAGAATTGTTCCACGAACTTTATTGTCAGAGGTTGTAGGACGAGAGAAAAACGAATGCCTGTATGCCCGCGTACTTGCCATAATTTCTCTTACTTTATTTTGGGAAATTAGAGGCAGTAGAAACCATTCTGCAGTTCTTTTTAAAAGACGGTCCTCTAAATTTTCTCGAAAAGAACGTCGTATTCCCTCCAGCGATTTCCGAGTCATCGCCGTAACATTCGCGTGTTGCTCAAACCTACTGGTAACAAATCAACGGCCGTCTTTGAATTGCTTCTATATTTTTCTTTAAGGCGATCTAGTAAGGGTCGCACACAGTTAAGCAGTACTCATGAATTGGTAGTACTGTTGTTACATAAGCGGTCTCCTTTCCAGACCAACCATAGCTTCCCACAATCCCGCCAGTAAGTTATGCCAACCATCAACTTCTCCCACAACTGTCCTCACATGCTCATTCCATTTTATATCGTTCAGTGTCGTTTCGCCTAGATAATTGAAAAGGCAACTGTTTCAAGCAGCACAGGTAATAAGCCTACTTGATTCGAACGTTATCGGTTTTTTCTATTCATCTTAATCATCTTGCAATTTTTCTACATTTACACATCTAATTTTTAATTGGTTTTTCTCAGTTGTGCCTCCTTTCCATCCCTGTGATCTTGCCTTCAAAATTTTTTATGGAGCAATATCCTGTCTAAGGTCGAGTCCACTGAGTTCTGATTTGCATTGGTATATACCTTTCAATAGTTGTTTCTCCTATTCCGTGTTAGAATCAGCATATTCGTTTCCGATGGATTCAGCTACTTCTTGTATTTCTTCTCTAGAACCACGTTTACGCTGCTTCGGATCGAGCAGACTCTTGCTTTGCTAACGTCTAGCTCAGGACATTCCTCTCAAAGGCGTGGGGCTCTTGAGTTCTTGTTGACCAGAAGGTTCTTTTTAATTTGAATGGCACTCTTGGCTAGCGCTATTCTTTTCTTGATATCATTCAGACTTCTAATGTTTTGTTCCACAATGCTACCGAGACAGTAAAATAACGCCACTTCGTCGAGCTGCTCACTCTCTATTTTTAAGTCAGTCTTACTTGTTGACATAAGGACAGTTCATTTTCTTATCATACTCCGCCCTGTAGAAATAGTTCGTGCTGTGACCTATAGTTCGCGTATGCAGTCTTGCTTACAAAAATTACCAGAGTGCGGGATATTCGGCTAATTAACTAACATTACCGTTGTGGTTATTACGTATAAAGTGCAGCCCGGAAAGTTTATTTTACGACGAATGATATCGCGTTAGAGGATAAGACAATATTTCGCTCTGGGCGCACAGAGTTCCTGAGAAAGATATCATACATTCAGTTATTGGCAGAAACAAAAGTTTTGTTTCCTCTAACTATTCACCAATTATGCGAGCAACACAATCCAAGAAAAGTGATAATACGAACGTTTTATTCGGAACAGCCAACGTAAACACGGAATCTCTGAGGAAAAATGGACTGTGGAACTGGATCAAATTTAATGATGACTATTTTTATTTCATAGGATATGGTGTTACCTTTCTACTCAAATGAACTGTAACAAAAAGCGAAATGCATTTTCGATACTTCAGCAGGAAACTGTTGGTCTTCATTAATTTGTTTATTCAAATAACAGTCTAAGAAAAGAGGAAAAGGATTACAATATGTAACAGTAGAGACTCAGAATTATGAGTGTTTAAAATGTTTTAATTTCTTGACCTTCATTTTTCAGATGATGTATCACGTTGCACGTCACGACATTCAAATTTATGTCATTCTAGTAATTGGATTCTTTTTATTTACAAATGAACCAGAAGCATAACTACTTTTTAAGAGACAACGTTTTCTCTGTCATCAGTTGTACCTTATGAAGCTGAGACCACAATTGCCAGACTGCTATGATGGCATAGTGAAGATGTTACTCTATCACCTCAGCACAGCCGGCCGCGGTGGCCGAGGGGACTGAGGCGCTTCAGTCACGGTCTGCACGGCCACTACGGTCGGGGGTTCCAATCCCCCCTCGGGCATGGATATTTGTGGCGTCCTTAGTTGTAGCTAGTTCATAAGCAGTTTGTAAGTTTAGGGACTGATGATCCCGTAGTTAAGTCCCATAGATTCTACAAACATTTGAACATTTGAACCTCAGCACATCACGATAGAACTTGTTTGTAAAGGCCAGGTAAAAGAACATGATACAGTAAGTAATTCTGAAAATTTCTGAAAAAATATCTACTTCCTTACAAATTGTCTGTATAGCGAGACCTTTCTTAATAAGCATTTTTCGCTATTGAGTACCGAAGGAAGTTGGCAGTGGTAGCACAATGGACTCGCATTCGGGAGGACGGTGGTCCAAATTCACCTCTGGCCATCCAGATTTAGGTTTTCCGTGCTTCCCCTAAATCATACCAGGAAATTCCAGGATGGTTCCTGTGAAAGGGCACGGCCGATTTCCTTCCACATTCTTAACCAAAAATCCGAGCATGAGCTCCGTCTATAAAGACCACGCTGTCGACGGGACGTTAAACCCTAAACTTCCTTCCTTCCTTCATTTTTGAGTCTCGCCTGAAATGCGGAACGCTAGTTAAGCAATTTATATTTTCCTGTCCTAAATCGTGTAAAAATGTGATAGCGCATTCCATCCCGAAAAATATAAATAAAAATCCTTTGGCCGACAGTTTAAAAGATATCTGAAACAAAAGAAATAACATTTCCTTTGAGATAACATAGTTCGGTTACGTTTCGTGAGGGGAATGACTAGAATATTTTCATTTGGAAGGACGTCGCCCGAATATTTTTATTTGGAAAGGTTGTTGTTGTGATCATCAGTCCGGAGACTGGTTTGGCCGGCCGCGGTGGCCGAGGGGACTGAGGGGCTCCAGTCACGGTCAGCACGGCCACTACGGTCGGGGGTTCGAATCCCCCCTCGGGCATAGATATTTGTGACGTCCTAGCTCGTAAGCAGTTCATAAGTAGTTTGTAAGTTTAGGGACTGATGACCGCGTAGTTAAGTCCCATAAGCTTAACAAACATTTGAACATTTTTGAGACTGGTTTGATGCAGCTCTCCACAATACCCTATCCCGAGCAAGCCTCTTCAACTTCACATAAGAACGGCAACCTACATCTGTCTGAATCTGCTTACTGTATCCATCTCTTGGTCTTCCTCTGCGGTTTTTACCCCACACACTTCCCTCCAACGCTAAATTAACAATTCCTTGATGTCTAAGAATGTGTCCTACCAACTGATCCCTTCTTTTAGTCAAGGTATGCCAGAAGTCTCCCCAATTCTGTTCAGTACCTCCTCATTAGTTACCTAATCTCCAGCATTCTTCTGTAGCACCACATTTCAAAAGCCTCTATCCACTTCCTGTCCGCACGTTTTATCGTCCATGTTTCACTCCCATACAAGGCAACACTCCACACAAATGCCTACAGAAAGGACTTCCTTAGGCTTAAATCAATATTCAGATGTTAACAAATTTCTCTTATTCAACAACGCTTTTCTATCTATTGCCATTCTGCATTTTATGTCCTCTGTACTGCGACCTTCATTTGTTATTTTACTGCCCAAGTAACAAAACACATCTACCTCCTTTATTGTTTCGTTACCTAATCTAATTCCTTCAGTATCACATGATTTTCTTAGACTGCACTCCATTAGCCTAGTTTTTCTCTTGTTAATGTTCATCTTATATGCACCTTTCAGCACAATGTCCATTCCGTTCAATTGCTCTTCCAGGTCCTTTGCTGTCTCTGACAGAATTACTATGTCGTCAGCAAAACGCAATGTTTTAATTTCTTCATCCTGAACTTTAATTCCTTCTCCAAATTTCTCCTTGCTTTCCGTTATAGCTTGCTCAATATACAAATTTAATCACATTGGAGAAAGGCTACAACCCTGTCTTTCTCCCTTCCCAACCACTGCATCCCTTTCATGTCCTTCAACTCTGACAACCGCTGTCTGGTTTTTGTACAAATAGTAAATAATCTTACGCTCCCTATATTTTACTCCTGCTTGCTTCAGAAATTAGAAGAGTGTATTCCAATCAACATTGTCAAAAGCCTTCTCCAAATCTACAAAAGCTAGATATGTAGGTTTGCCTTTCCTTAATCTATCTTCTAGGATAAGCTGTAAAGTGAGTATTGCCTCCCGTGTTCCTACATTTCTCCTGCATCCAAACTGATCTTCTCCAAGGTCGGCTTCTACCAGCGTTTCCATCCTTCTGTAAATAATTTTGCAACCATGACTTATTAAACTGGTTTGTTCTGTAGTTTTTACAGCTGTCTGCGCCTGCTTTCTTTGGAATGGGGATTACAACATTTTTCTTGAAGTCTGAGGGTCCTTCGCCTGTCTCATACATCTTACACACCAGGTGAAACAGTTTTGTCATGGCTGATTCTCTCAGAGACTTCAGTAGCTCTGAGGGAATGTCATCTACTCCAGGGGCCTTGTTTTGACTTAGGTCTTTCAGTGCTGTCAAATTCTTCTCTCAGTATAGTATCTCCTATTTCATCCGCATCTACTTCTTCTCCCCTTCTTACAATATTGCCTCTAAGTTCATTTCCTTCGTAGAGCCTCTCTATATTCTCTTTTCACCTTTCAGCTTTCCCTTCTTTGCTGAGAACTGACTTTCCGTCTGCGTTCTTGATATTCATAGAACTGATTTTCTTATCTCCAAATATCTCTTTTATTTTCCTGTAGGCAATATCTATTTTCCCCCTATTTATACATTCTTCTACATCCTTGCATTTGCCTTTTAGCCAGTCCTGCTTAGCCATTTTGCGCTTCCTATCAATTTCATTTCTTAGTCGTCTGTACTCCATTTTGCCTGTTTCATTTACTGCATTTTTATATTTTCTCCTTTCATCGATTAAATTTAGTATGTCCTGTGATATCCAAGGATTTTTTTGTAAGTCTTGCCTTCCTACCTATTTTGCCCTCTGCTGCCTTATTTCACCTCTCAATGCTACCAATTCCTCCTCTACTGTTTTATTTTCCCCGGTTTCTGTCAATTGTTGCCTAAAGTTCCATCGGAAATTCTCAAGAACTTTAGGTTCCTTCAGTTTATCCAGGTCCCATCTCCTTATTTTCCTACCTTTCTGCAGTTTTTTTCAGTTTCAGCCTACAATTCATGACCAATAAGCTATAGTCAGCGTTTATATCTACCCCTGGGTATGTCTTACAGTTTAAAACCTGGTTCCGAAATCTATGTCTTACCATTATAATATCTATCTTATATCTCCCGGTGTCTCTTGGTCTCTTCCACGTATACAACCTTCTTTCGTGATTCTTAAAGCAGGTGTTTGTAATAACTAAATTATGTTTCGTGCAAAATTCTACCAGGCGGCTTCCTCTTTCATTGCTTTTGTCCAAACCATATTTACCTACTATATTCCCTTCTCTTCCTTGTCCTACTACCGAATTCCAGTCTCCCATCACAATTAGGTTTTCCTCTCCCTTAATTGTCTGAATAATTTCCTTTAGCTCCTCATATATTTCTTCGATCTCCTCATCATCGGCAGAGCTAGTTGGCATCTAATCCTGTGCTACTGTGGTCGGTGTTGGCTTCGTATCAACCTTGACTACGATAATGCGATCACTTTCTTGCTCATAGTAGTTTACCCGTATTCCTATTTCCTTTGAGATAACAGTTTATTAAGGTTCGTGAGGGGGATGACTAGAATATTTTCATTTGGAAGGAAGTCGCCCGAATATTTTTATTTGGAAGGTGGACGCCATAATATTTTTACTTGAAAGGGTGCCGCATATTCGTAAAGGTTGTAAAACGCTAATGTACTGAACATGACTGCTTCATCAATAAATCTTGAGCGAATCGGAATATTCTAAGAGTGTAAACTAATTTTTTATTTCTCGCAGTGAATCATCTTTGCAAGACAGTTCGTTCCCAACTCTTTCAAACACGAACAGAAAGTTTAAAACAACATCCTCAGCCTGCACTAAACTAATACCCCTAAACAAGGGGTGGAAAAACAGGGAGAAACGCTGCGATATCTACAGCATTAACTGCTGTTATTTTGTCGGAGATTATCAAAAATCCCGAGGCGGCGGCAGCGGCGGCGCAAGCAGCTATGCCCGTAGCAAGGCGGCGAGTGTTAAAGGCTGCAAGCAAAACGACTGCCGCAATTTAGGGACCTCGTTTCCATGTTAATTCCGACCCTTTTGTTTATGTTCTGACGCGAACGCTTAACGCTCGCCATGCCCACCCGGCGAAGGGATAGCCTTCGCTGGCGCTCATTTCCTTCCTTTTTATTTTACACGTATGTATAGAAAATATTATGAAATCGTAACTCCTGTAATTTTTTACGTGCAAGTTTTGATAACGAGTTCGAACGGAGAGCACGTCGCTCTTTCGCTTCGCCGCCGCGGAACGTACCCTCGGGTTCATTTTTTTTTTTTTTTTTCGTTCTTCTTTTTTTTTCGCTGAGCGTATTTTTTTCCGGCGAGCCGGGGACGTGGCTATTGGCGCAAGTTTTGATTGCAGACACAGGCGGGCCCTGCTACTGGCTCGCCACTAAGAGCGGCCGGCAGCGCACTCATGCAACTTTAATTAACGATTTTAATGAGCGGCCTGGGAAGAATAACACGGACGCCCGGCCGCCGTCCGCACCGAACGCCTCCCACCTGTTAATATTTTTATTGAGGTCCAGCCCCCCCTTTTTTTTACTATTGTTTTCACCATCAGCTAGCAGTAAAATGATTTTTCGCCTCTTTCCACTGCCCATCATGTCAAACTTCCACCTTTCCCCGTACTCGCCGACATCCGTTTGAAACAGCAATCGTGCATCCCTGTGAGGTGTACGTGATGCAATTCTCCCTCTCTCTCTGTATGTATGTGTGTGTGTGTGTGTGCGCGCGCGCGCGCGCGCGTCTGTGTGTGTGCAGCTTCTCTGCCAGCAGCAGGTTGTTTATAAACTGTAAATGTAATCATGGAAATAGTAAATACATGTAATCAGGGTACCTCATTATCATTGCAATAAAAAAACACAGTGCAGCCTGCAAAATAAACAGTGGAAAAGCGGTTATTTTGTTGGGGGCAGTGGGGGGGAGGCGGTGCACATTGCGTTTGTTTCTGATTCATTAACGCCAGTGGCTCTACCCATCCAGCCATTCCATTTTTTTATTATTTCAAATTAATTCATTTTATTTATTTTTTTGTGTGTGCTTTTTCCCCTGCTGGGCGTAGCTGGCGTCCAGCGCTCCAAATTGTCGAGAAGGTAATGAGCTAAAACAGAGCTCCACAGCACTCGAATGTTCATTCTGAGGATGGAGTGTGAGAAATAACAGCGAAAAAAATGTAAAGCTACGTAAAATATTCAGTCCAAAACAATATCGGAGGTGGACGAGGTATAGCAGTTTACGTGAAGGTAAGCTTTTAATCCACTTTTGTACCGCGGGTATAACGCTGTAATTGTCGCAGAGGACTCCGAGATTGGAAAAAAATGTTGAAATGTTTGTTAAGCTTATGGGACTTAACTACGTGGTCATCAGTCCCTAAACTTACACACTACTTATGAACTACTTACGAACTAGGACGGCACAAATATCCATGCCCGAGGGGGGATTCGAACCCCCGACCGTAGTGGCCGTGCTGACCGTGACTGGAGCGCCTCAGTCACCTCGGCCACCGCGGCCGGCCCGAGATTGGATTCGTGTTACTGTTCGGTTGGGGCGGGATAAAGTCATACTAATGATAACAATGGGTGCGGCTCCGAACCAGAGTAGTAGAGTGCCAGACTAGAAATCAAAGGTCGCGGGTTCAATCCCCGCCAGGTCACTTTCCACTTCTTTCACCCTGGCAGTGTTGCTGATGTGAAAAATCCAGAGTAGCAACGTGGTTCAAAACCCACATTAAACTGTAGGTCCCCCTGTAACTGGCTGGGTAAGTCAGTTCGGAGGAAGGCAATAAGTCAGTTCGGAGGAAGGCAACGGCATACCACCTCAGAACAGGACCATGTCTAGTAAAGCACTGCGGTGTTCGAACCAATCTTCGGATTGTTGACTGCTTTACCTCTTGATAACAAAGGAGGTGCAGCTTAAAGGGAAATGATGGTGCAGTTCCATGAAACGACAACAAAGTACGTGACAGTGGTTTGTTGAAACAGGTTTCCCTTTATGCTGTCGTCCAGTTATTTCTGAAACAGGAGTTAAAGCTACAGTCGGTTGACAATGTCGAATGATGCACATCAACGGATTGCAGTTAATCATCTTGAGTCTGCTCTCTTCATCTGTATTTTCTTAAATAAATGTGATTTTTATAGGGTTGGTCGGCCTTCAGAAAACCGCGGTGCAGTTGCAGCATATTCAATGGGCTGATATTTAAAACATTTTGTTTTTTCAATACAAGTTAATAAGAATATTTTGTTAATAAAAGCCACTGTGATACCGCAATATGAGAGAAATGTATCTGGATAACAAGAACACGAAAATAGTGTTTTGCTGAAGGCAGAACATCCCAATTAAAAAATCACAGTTTGGGCAACAGAAGAACGTTTGTGAAGTACAGAATGCTAAAAGATCTGCATTCCAATAACACACACTACAGACTGTTCGACCCACCCCACTTCTTAATCTGTTGAGGGATTTCTAAGTTTTCCATTGGAGATTTTCGCCAAATGGGTATAGCCTCGAAAGGTGGAATTCTTGATGCGATATCGAAATTTCTTGTGGTCCACAAGTTTTTTCGTGCCATAGATGTGAATGCATTGCAAATGACAGTGGTTTCTAGGAAGCTCTCCCTAGTGTTCCCTACACCAGTATGGTGTGAAGGACATGAAGGAAGTGCCTACAAGGCATCAAACACGTACCAGGTAAACGTGACTCGTAGGCAGTTCCTTCATGCCGTTCAGACCATAATGGCTTTATTTGTATGGCAAGAAAGCTAATTTTTTATTGTAATCAACTTGAGAAGTCCTGCTCGTATTATATTTGACGTCATGTGTTTCATGTAACTGTTTTTATTCCTCTGATGAAGTTGTCCCTAGTGGCAACGAAACCTAGGTCAATCACCTAAAAATTACGCAAACGGGTGGCTAATATACTGAATTGTTAAAAAAATTGGATTACGATTGCTGTTAATCAGCCATGTTCAGAGTTGTACAGACAATATTGTCTAAATTCATGGACGTCCTTATAGGCCGGGTTTGGGGCGGGGGGGGGGGGGGAGAGGAGAGGCTACCGCATGGCTGTTTGTTGATCTACTGTGTGGGTCGCCATCAGGTTAACTTGGGTGATAGAGGTGGCAAAACTGGTACCCTTATCGTGGTATCGTTTACGAATTTCTAAGCTCCAATTGGTGATAGAAAGGTCCCTTACCAAAATATGCTTCATGTGTGTGAACTGCCGCGGCGGAGTGACCAGCGCATTGAGGCGCTATGAACCGATGCGCGAAGCCGTTCCCCGTCGGAGGTTTGAACTCTCCCCCTTGGGCATGGATTTTAAATGTTTGTTAAGCTTAATGGACTTAACTGCGGAGTCATCAGTCCCTAAACCTACAAACTACTTATGAACTACCTTATACTAAAGACGACACAAGCATCCATGCCCGGGGGGGGGGATTCGAACCCCCGACAGTAGCGGCCGTGCAGACTGGGACTGGCGCGCCGCATACCGCTCGGCCACTGCCGGCGGCGCATGGACGTTTGTCGTCTTTAGTATAAGGTAGTTCATAAGTAGTTGGTAAGTTTAATGACTGATGACCCACCGGCCGCGGTGCCGAGGGGACTGAGGCGCTCCAGTCACTGTCTGCACGGCCACTACGGTCGGGGGTTCGAATCCCCCCTCGGGCATGGATATTTGTGCTGTCCTTAGTCTTAGCTAGTTCATAAGTAGTTTGTAAGTTTAGGGACTGATGACCCCGTAGTTAAGTCCCATAAGCTATACAAACATTTGAACATTTCACTGATGACCCCGCATTAAGTCCATTAGTCTTCACAAATAATTGAACATTTGTGTGTGAACTGTCAGGGACATTCTTGTAGCGACCTAACAGTATCCCAGCTTTTTGTGCTCGTCGAGTAACAGAAGTGTGGTTGTGTCGACAGGTGTGGTTCAAGAACCGGCGCGCCAAGTGGCGCAAGCAGAAGCGCGAGGAGCAGGAGCGCCTGCGCAAGCTGCAGGAGGAGCGCGCCGCCGCCGCCGCCGCCGCCGCCGCCCAGCAGCAGCCGCCCCCGCCGCCCCCGGGGCCCGCCCCCTCGCCGCCCCCGCAGCATCCCCGCCTCCACCCGGCGCTGCTGGTGGCCCCCAGGCACCACCACCTGCACGACGCCGACGACGACGGCTCCGACCTGGAGGTGGCGTAGGCCGCGCTACCGGCACAAGCAGGCCGTCGACCCGGCGATCCTCCACATCACCAGCTCGTGTGCAGTCTGACAGTGACGCTTCCGACAGTGTCGGTCAATTCCATCAACACTAAAAATGACAGACATTCTCCGTCGAGAAGTTGTGCAATGTATGGAATGACGCTCAAAATTCAGTGTTCCACTCTCCACTTCGGTACTATCGGCATCTCAAGCACAGCGTTCTAGGGATACGAGGTGCCATCCTGTCATGACCACAGTTGAGGACGATTATCGCCTCGCAAGTACCAAAGCTTCAGCCCTACCTGAACGTCCTAGTTTTAACTCCGGAGTACACGGCACTGAACGCTGCATCTAGTCAACGCTTCTGTTCAGCAACGGTGCCAGTGAGCCACAATTCAAACTGGGTAGACCCAAAACCACCGAAAGAGAAGGCCGCGGTGCTCTCGTTTGACGTCACACAGCGTAGGCCGCAATCGTGTAGCTGAGTGACGAGCAGTTGGGGCCTAGTGGGCTGTTCTCTAGTGGCCAGCTACTCAGCTACGCCGTCGCAGCCTACTCTGCGTGACGTCATACGAGAGCGCCACCACTTCTCTTTCAGTATTGATCGTAGACCGCATTCGTCTCCTGGAAAGACTGCTAAGTTACTTCTCCGTCACCCTCTTCTGTATACATTGAAATCACTGGTGCCATCTTACCGAGTCTCAAACGAAACGCTGGCTGCATCAAGAGTCCGACGAGAGTCTTATGCACAGATAAGCGTCATATCATATTCATCAAATTTCCCCATTTAACGGGAGACTTCTAGAAACTATTAATAATAGTGACAAAGCAGGCTATATCGACAAAATTCCTCAGATTATTGAAATTCGATTAGTGCAGTTAACAGGCACCAGACAGGACAAATTAAGGCTACTACCTCTTAACTCAAAGATTAGTATTTGCTGTCGAAGAAAATGGCATAATACGACTAATAAATATGAAACAGCCACCTATCTCGATCCCGTTCATGTTCGAAACTGGCAATTTTCACAGCTGTAAGATGACTTACCAACATTCTCATAATTCACACTATATTCAAAATAATACAGGTGAATGTATGAGGTTAGCGTTGTAAGCCATTACCGTGTACTGGACCAAAACCTATTAATCGATGCAGTTGATTTTTACTAAAATAATAATAATAATAAATAAAAAGTAAAAAACGATCACTACATTACAGCTTGTTGTACGAAAGACTTAGATTCTTCATCCCAGTGCTTTGTCTCTGTGCCTCAAAGAAGCATTTACTGAACAACGGATGACGAAATATTTGTACGTAAATTCTATCCTACTGGTATTACCAAATAACTTTCTCTTTTCTTCTTCCAAGTTATTTGCGTTTTTGTGAGAAATACGCAAACAATTGTATAAAGCCCAACAACATTAATATTCCAATATTAACTGCATTTGCTACCCTTTAAATATACATCTATTTTTTAAACGTCTGACTGCCTATAGAATTATCACTTTTTATCATTTGTTGTTCACAAAGCGAACCTCGCCCCTTCCCCGCATAAGAAAATTTTAGATTTTACGTACAATTATGTATAATACAATCTTTGGTCAAGTACAAAAACGAGACTTCGAGCGTCAATATTACGCCAGTTGAACGGTTACTAAAATATGGAAATTTTTAAAATATGCGGTATTCTGGAAACAATGAGTAGATAACTCAAGTTATATTGACGACGGACATCTGTACTAATGTGTGTTTACCCTGGGTGTAATGTCTTGAGTGATTTCCCATCATGTAAGTGATAGGAGGCTATATGTGCATTTGTATATTCTAGCAGTTAATTGTAATTGATAAATCGGATTTCAATGATCTGAGAGCCGAGGAAAGTTTCCTTCAGTGTACACAGTCAATGAATTATACAACAGCAGTTAATTCACTCAACAAACTTACCACATGGCATATCAGACAGGATGGATTGTTTACAGATGCAAGAACTTTTCTCAGTATACCCTGTTTTTCAAATCGAACTCTCTCAGGGCGTATCATGTTAATGGTTGAAGGAAGGCGTTACAGATGTTTAAAATATAGTGGGATGAATCCTATGGTAGGACCTGAAAGTGTTTTCAGGTAGTGAAAGCTACAAACGTTACAACTTGCTCTTCGCATGAAGTGAGTGGACTGATAAACAACATTAGTTTTTGGATAGCTGCGGTAAGCAGACTAGACTGTCTGTTTCTATGAAAGAAACGTAGTAGATTTTCTGTGAACATTTCGTCAACAGTTATTGGACGAGACCTTGTGCAATACTCTTCGCCATTTCCAATTATATTGTTCTTAGGAAAATGAGTTATTGTAATTCGTAGCTTCTACTTCTCGGATAACGTCTGAACACTTAATGACTTTTCACAATTACTTTAGAAATTAAAACAGAGGAATGGCAATTTAACCCAGGTCAAAGGCAAGTGAGACTGCTTTGAAAGGGTTGTGACTTAAAATATCCTCAGTCAATTGTGTGTGGCTGTAAATTGTTTCCATGTTTATTGTTTATTCGTATGGAAGTAAATGGTGAAGTGCTCGACGTAAGAAATTTATGTGTTGTAATTTAATCAGTATTATGAATGAAATGTATAATTTGTTACAATAAAAACTGTTGTTTGCTGTACACAAGTTTTATTCCACAAACCCTAAATAGATGAGTAGCTGTGTTCTTGTTCTTTACTTATTAATATTTAGTTTGTTAGTATATGTAGCTAAACAAATCTGGTACAATGTAATGTACAATTCGCAGGATGTCCCATGAGGAATGATAAAGATTCTGGGATATTTATATTCATGTAATTTAATGCTTGACAGGGTGTAGAGTATGTCTGTACAGATGCCCAGAGTCGACCTCTATCAGGAATCTAGAAAGAGCTGCGAGAAAAGGTAGAACGTACAAGGATAACTGAAACAGCATTGTGCGAAACTTCCGTAATTTCGGTAGAAAAGGAAACTTATCCAGGCGACCGAGACGGTGAAGGCAGCCATTCAAGACAAGTGGAGAGTCAGGTACAAATTTTCACCCTTGCTGTTTAATTTAATTCATCCCCTATAACAGTCAGTAAGTCTGAAATGTTGCATTTCATTCGAAAGATATGTCAGTAACCACCTTTGAAGCAAAATACTTCATATGGACATATGCCCTATTTCGATTGGTTTCCAAGACGGGACACATTAATGAATATTGTTATTTATTTTACAAAGTAATCAATACATCCTGCGTTTTACACAGTATCAGTTGAAACATACGTAGTTTTTACACACGGGAACATTAGTAAGCACAGAAATTCGCTCTGTAATTTTAGTGGAAATACACTATACCTCTTTAAAGATGTGATGATATTCCTGCACAAGTTACTGAACAGCGCGTTCTAAAGGAAAACTGGAACTTGAGAGATTACTGTTTCACGTATTGTTTTTGTAACTCTAGTAAACACACTAATATCGGGAATTCGACGTATCGGGAAATACCGAGGCCATTCTTCGACAATACCAATGGTCTACCATCACAGGACCAGTAAACATACACCATAACTCCAAATTTTTAGTTAGTGAAATGGGGCAAGACAGTTAACGTATGTTTCTTCTGATGAACTCTCAATATCTCACACTAATTGATTCTTAACACACCATCGACAACTAGGCATTCAGTGGGTTAGTTTAATGGCAGAAATATATCATGACCAAAGATGCTGAAAGCAATGACGTAGGTTGAGCTCTCATAAAACACAAATGACGTTCCATATGCTTGACACATGTTTTCCACATAAACGTGTTCTATCTCGAAAAACGTTCAAAATGGTGTATAAGTCTACTTAAAATTATTGCTTCAAATAAGTCACATTTTCTCTCCCTGAATCTTAACCATTCCTCCTAGGACAATCTGTTCAGCTAACACTCCGAAACAGTTTTACAAAATGAAGATGTTGTAAAATTTTAGCCCAGATCAGACTAGGTTGTGTGAATTTGCTTTTCCCCCTGGGAAAGGAAAATGTTGGAGATGCACTGAGGTTTAGATTTCGCTGGTCTAAAAGATTGTCACTTTTTTAGCATTTACTCAAAAAAGACAGTTCCTCAGTGATTAATTAGCTAACTATCTCCTGACTATCCATACTTTCCAAATGTTTTAGAAGGTAATGTCCAATAGCTCTGAATACCTTTAGTGCAGGAAAACATACCAGCAACAAACAGCCTGGAACACCTATCAGCTGTTTGGGCTAAATTAAGCTTGACCCCTTGTACATTAGAATCAATAAATAATAAATTACTACCATGGGGTAATTACTTGGCTAAAGCTTTTGACATTCTGAACTATGCTGTACTAATGTGAAAGTTAATATATTAAAATTAGTAGACACAAGAAATTCAATGTTTATATCGTATTTGAATGACAGTAAACAATGTATAGCATCTACATGCCAATCACGTATCAATAGAGACTCAGAATTTCAAACTATCTGATAAGTTGTACCACATGGTTCAGTTCTGAGGTCCTTTGATATTTCTGATTCATAGAAATGATCTTTCATTTTCAGTTCACAAGGTACAAAGTTTCTACTTCTTAGAGAAGATATAAGAATGGGAATAAAAATAGACCAGTCCCATTCACCAGAAGGCAGTTAATGTTATATTCGATAACATAACGTATGCTTCAAAGCAACAGGATTAATAAAAATCCTCATAAGACTGAGAACATACAATTAAGTATGTGTCACTTAACTCCAGAAGCTTTAACAATCAATTTATCACATAATGAAGAAGAATCTGAAAGTGGTAAGTTCTTAGCACAACACACAGATCACACCTGTGTTTTGAATAAGCTCGACTTATGCTATAAGCAACAATAAATTCTAAGAAACTACTTTATTCTTCTTATTTTCAATCAATAATGAGTTTTCAGAATATTTTCTACACAAAAGTTACAAGCTCATTATTCTCAGATTAAAATTCGCACTATTAGAACTACAACGGTAGTCCTCCACTGTAAATGATTGTAAAGAACAAGATGGTTATTTTGAGAAATTGCACAGTAAAGTGTCAGTAAAATCTCATGTGTAAGAAGTTTCAGGAACATTCAAATTTATTTTACATTCAGTGAAATAATTATTTTATAATATATCTACGGTAGCCACATATTTTGAAAATGATAAATTCCGTCCAAAGTATTAATCGTAACTTCATCAATAAGTATATAACTTTTCGTGGCTTATCTTCAAAGTGAGAACACTGGCAAGGGTTAACATTAATTAATACAAAAATTGCCATTTCACTAACTGGAAAAATCTCAGGAAACGACTGTGACAAAGTAGTTTGAAGACAGAAAGGAAAGCAACAGGAAGAGAATGAAAGGAATATGAGCACAATATATACCTTCAAGTACAACCTCTGACAATGAAGTTCAGTGAATAGTCATGTAACATTAACGTAGAGGAACTATGAACTACGGTTGCTTTACGGTACTTCGAAATACTCACTTCCCATAACTACGCACCGCTGAGCTTGTGATACATGTCCTGGAAACTCTGCACGAAATCTTCCTTTGGGATGGTGTTGAAAAGCCTCGCCGCTGTGGAGTAGCCGAGCGGTCTAAAGCGCCTCGCTGCGGAGCGCGCGGTTACTCGCCGTGGAGGTTCCAGTCCTCCCTGGGGCATGGCTGTGTGTGTGTTTGTCCTTAGGTTAGTTTAGCTAGGTTTAAGTAGTTTGTAAGCTACGGACTGATGACCACGCAGTTTGACCCGATAGATTTAAAAACATTTGAACATTTTTTTGAAAAGCCTCGTCACGTTTCATTGGATGTCAGGAACATTGTCAAATCTCTTTCCTTTCAAAGCGAGTCTGAGTCGAGGGAGTAGGAAGAAGTCCGAAGGATTGAGGTCCGGCGAGTATGGTGCATAGATATGGTATGTGAATATTTCGAAGGACAGTGAGAAAACTGTAGTTCATAGTTCATCCACGTTAATGTTACAGGACTATTCACCGAAATTTATTGTCAGAGTTTGTAGTTTTCAGAATGAAACTTTCACTCTGCAGTAGTCTGTTTACTCCTTACGGGCTTACACGCAAATAAAATGATAAACGTTTTTATATCACATATAATTTAAAAAAAAGAGTAAAAATGATCCGAGATGTAATTAAAAATCGCACATCATTGGTGCACTGTTCCAATAATTGTATTTAAATAAACGTTACCCAAATAACATCTGACAGACACCATATTTCTAAGAGATGTCCCTAACATTGTATATACCGGGTGATCAAAAAGTCAGTATAAATTTGAAAACTTAATAAATCACGGAATAATGTAGATAGAGAGGTAAAAATTGACACACATGCTTGGAATGACATGGTTTTTTTTCTTTTTTCTTTTTTTTTTAGGAAAACAAGTTAAAAAAATGTCCGACAGATGGCGGATCATCTGATCAGAAAAGCAATAATTAGCATAATAAAGTAAGAAAAAGCAAAGATAGTGTTCTTTACAGGAAATGACCAATATGTTCACCATCATTCCTCAACAATAGCTGTAATCGAGGAATAATGTTGTGAACAGCACTGTAAAGCATGTCCGGAGTTATGGCGAGCCGGCCGCGTTGGCCGAGGGGACTGAGGCGCTCCAGTCACGATCTGGACAGCCACTACGGTCGAGGGTTGGAATCCCCCCTCGGGCATGGATCTTTGTGCCATCCTTAGTATTTGTTAGTTCATAAGTAGTTTGTAAGTTTAGGGACTGATGACCCCGTAGTTAAGTCCCATAAGCTATACAAACATTTGAACATTTGAGTTATAGCGAGGCATTGGCGTCGGATATTGTCTTTCAGCATCCCTAGAGATGTCGGTCGATCACGATACACTTGCGACTTCAAGTAACCCCAAAACCAATAATCGCACAGCTGAGGTCTGGATACCTGAGAGGCCAAGCATGACGAAAGTGGCGGCTGAGCACACGATCATCATCAAACGACGCGCGCAATAGATCTTTCACGTGTCTACCAAGCCTAGCAATACTTTTTTTTGTTGTAATAAAACCCCATGTCATTTCAAGCATGTCTGTCAATTTTTCCTCTCTATCTACATTAATCTGTGATTTATTAAGTTTTCAAATTTATACTGACTTTTTGAAATGTTCAAGTGGGGACTTAAGGGACTTAACTGCGAGGTCATCAGTCCATAAACTTACAAACTACTTATGAACTACCTTATACTAAAGACAGCACAAACATCCATGCCGCAGGGGGGATTCGAACCCCCGACCGTAGCGGCCGTGCAGACTGTGACTGGCGCACCGCAGACAGCTCGGCCACTTCGGCCGGCTTGACGTTTTGATCACCCAGTAAAACAGACAGCCAAAACAGAAGACAGACAAAACAGACAGGTTAGCGATATATTATCACTCCATAACTGATGCCAACGGTGAACGCTATTATTTAACACTCGAGCATGATAATTATTAGTTGCTTGCAATGTTCCACGATTTATATTATTGGAACCAAAAGCAACAATCAGTAGCCTTATTTCTAAACCAACAAAGTTTCGTGGATCTCACGCAATAAAATTCCACATTGATAATCTCAAGGAACCCCCATTATTAACAGATTTTTTGCTCAAGATTTTGTATTGAAAGAAGATGTGGCACGTTCCTCAGCGGAGTGTTAAAGAAATTTGGAAGGACCTGAAAGATGGCTTACGAAACCTAATTACAGACGTCTAGGAACAGTAAATCGGAATATACTGTATGTCTGGTTTGATGAAAAGTGTGCAAATGTAAAAATAAAATGAAGCCTATGAGAGACAACAACAGGTAAACCATACTCAGTGATCTGTAGAATGTAGTATTACAATTTACAGCAAGAAGAGAACGGGCTGAACAAAAAGAAAAAGATAGAACTTGAAAGAAATAGAAGAAATTTAACACCTGAAAGAGATGAGTGATGTTCGACATTTCTATTAAAAGTTAATAAAAACCGAAAGGATTTACAGGCTAGTATGTACTTATGAAGAAACACATATGGCTGGCCGCGGTGGCCGAGGGGACTGAGGCGCTTCAGTCACGGTCTGCACGGCCACTGCGGTCGGGGGTTCGAATCCCCCCCTCGGGCATGGATATTTGTGCCGTCCTAGTTCGTAAGTAGTTCATAAGTAGTTTGTAAGTTTAGGGACTGATAACCGCGTACATTTTTTTTAAACGCAGATGGCTCATTTTTTTAATTAGCGATGAAGTAATATGACGTAAAGAGGGGCTCAATACTATGATAAACCGCTGACAAATTTAGTTGAGAACCAAGATTCATCTTTGGCAAATACAAGCAATACCGAAACAGATGAATTGATAGCAACTGCTGAGACTGTTGAGGAAGTAAAGGAAGTCAACAGGAACATGAGGAATAATAAGGCTCCAGGAAGGGATTCAATACAAGTAAAGTTCATTACAAACCAAATTTAGACATTTTGCAGATATTTCCACAAAGTTTCAATTATGATCCGGATAAATGCACCATAGGTCTCATACGCAAAATATATGGTGTTATTTTGTGCTCTAACTACAGTGTTTCGCCATAACTAAAACATATTACGTTCAACAAAATTATTCTCGTTCTGAGGCCGCATTGTCAATGTTTAAGAATCTGATGGAGGTTTCGGCCACTGTTGCAAGTGGGCTTCTTCTGGGTATTTGTCTGACTGCTAACTGAGTGAAGGCTTGGTTCTTATATAAGATTGGAGATAGAATAGACTCTAACAAGTCCAAAAAAAACTATAGCACAGAAAAGCCACTGAGAAATCACGCTCGACAGTTCATCAAAGTTCGTAAACACATTGTACAAATCAAAACAGTATTACAATTTAGCAAACTATCATTTAACTGGATACATAGTCACGTTTTTACAAAAACAAACTTATTTACAAGCAACAGAAGCTTAGAGACTAACAGCTACCGAATTATAAATTTTAAAACTTATGTATCTATTTGACAGTGCTACAGTTCGCTCATTTGACATATCATTGTTCAACTACAAAACAAGTGAAGAAACAATCAAAATAAATTTACATACATATTCTGCAAACTTACTGTTCTATGGTGGAGCGTAGTTCCCACACTATTCCAGCCACTAGTGTTTCTTTGGATTCAAATCACATATGAACTTGGTAAGAACATTCAAATGTCGCTGTGCAAGCTGTAATTAGTGAAATCTATTCTTTGTGATCCTCATTGGAGTGATATAAAGGGCTCATAGTATGTTTATAGATTCAGCAATTAAAGCTGGTTCTTGAAATCTTATAGGTTCGTTCCATCATGCTAATTTGCATCCACCTTCAAGTGCTGATTACTTAATTTTCTTTAACATCTCTCGAGTATCAAACAAACCGAAATGAATTCTGCCCTTCTTTATATAAATTTAACATATTCTGTTAGTCCTATTTGATACAGATTCACACACTTATGAACTAGATTATGGGTGTGACTAAATTTATAGGGGAAATCCAGAAACAAATAGTCTAAATGATTTTGAAAGCAATCGTATGTTACATTTAGTTGAAATTTGGAAGCCAGTTTGAAATTCAACAATTCCCACCGTGCAAATAACAACACAGTCATACTGGCCAATATGATCCTTGCTCAACATAAAAACATTAAGTTTGACATAATAAAACCTAGCCATGCAGTCTAATACCGTTAGGGATAGGTAACTTACCAATAAGAAAGTAAGTATTCATTGCACGAATAATAAGAATACTATGTAACATTCACATATGGTCATTATGCATGAACCACTTCAAGCAATTAGGCATTTTAACTGCACCATCAAAAGATACAATTCACTAAATAAATTCATCAGAAGTAATCTACGAAATTTGATATGTCTTTACCTACAGCAATGTCGGAAAAATGATAGTACACGTTATTAAGGCTGTCATTGTTTCAGAAAATAGTTTAGTTATTCATATTAAACGTCTACCGCTGTACGAAACAAGAGCCTTGTTTTATCACTAAAATTAGCAAATGAGGTCCGTGTGAACTACTGGTTACTCCTTGCTACAAAGCCTTGTTCCCTGGCCCAAACTGAGAACTGACTCGTTTCAAATTACTTCAATAACAGGAAGTTAATACTACAGTGGTCAATTTACATAGCAGCTCACACGTTATTACACACAGACATTAATAAGCAAGCCACAACAATTACAGTTATCTTACAAAAGTGGCTAAGAAAACATTTATGGTGCAACGGAATTTAGACATAAGAAAAATTGCATCTGAGCTTGTTCACAGCACTTGTGAAGAACAATATTAGATAAAAGAGGGAAGGTGCTCTAAAACTAACGGCTACGTTACATGAACGCACTCCACTGAATGTGACGTGGTTGAAAGTCGGATTCATTATACAAAATCACGGAGGATTCTTAAGTTGCAGTCTGTTCGAAATCGATCTAGGTACTCGTTTTATATGAGAAGTGGCGTGAATTCAGGCGACTAGCTGCAAACCCTGGAAGTCGGAACTCGGACCCACGTGGTTCCGAAAACCGATAAAATGAATAAATTCTGTTTCCGAAAAATAAAGAAAATTAACTACAGCATGCAACCCATAGAAATGTTTAGAATTACATAAGGAAGCTGTTGAAGGAGGTTGTACAAGGCTCAGAGAGATTTACTGACAAGACAGAGTTCGTACTACAAGTCGGAGAAGAAACGTCAAGAGTAAAATAGGCGTGGAGAGAAGAGCGCGAAATATTAGTGGAAATCAGAAGAATAGCTACATAGTTACTTGCCTGATGGGCATGGAACAAACAAGAGAGGAAGCTGAAGGCTTTGTTCTATGCACCAACCACGTGGAAAACATATCACTCACGGAAGGAAACGATGAGAAGGTTTTTACATGCACTGTACAAAAATGAACATATAACGTATTAGAAATCGGGCCCCACAAAGTTAGAAAGTATTGACACAGAGTTCATACACCGCCACACGATCACAAAAGGTTCTAACATACCAAGCCGTTGCCAAACTGCAACTAGAATCACACACACCGCATTTATCTATTGGAAATCACGAATTGAAAAACGAGAACACATTTCCGCACATGATCGGAGCAAATATTCCAAAAAATGATCTAAGTTCACGAGTCTAAGTTAAACGTGCTAGACAATGAAACGCTACCATCTCCAAACACAAGAGCAGAACCGACCTTACCTCACCAGAAGACCAGCGCAGAATAGATAGCCGAGCGGCCACGGGGACGCGAAAAGCTACCGGACGCTGGAAAGCCCAAGAAACAGCGGTGGTGGGGACAGAAAGCGAGACTCGTGCTGGAGAGGGCTCGCTGACTATCCTGTAACCAAAGGGTGTAGAAACCTCTTTGGTAGTATCAGCAGCTATCGACACTGAGCCAGAGAGAACGATGCAAAGCGAGCTATCACTCCCCCCATTCAGACAACCATAGATTCTCGCACATCCACTTAAAAGTAAAACAAGTACACATTCTCACAGGGACAGTGGCGTAGCGGAGAAGCCACATTTATGCCACACTAATTAATATAATAATAAATTATTAACATAACAAAATAAGAGAAACCTAGCAATATTAACTAATATTTTAACAAATGAAATAAAAAAGCTTTTCCTCAAGCCTTGAAAAGAGTGGGGTTCAAGTTTTAACAAAATGATAATCTAGAGACATTAAATAAATTGTAACTTTACAGAAATATACAAAAAATATATGGAAGACGACAGACGGTCGTCTTTCAATATGCAAAAATCATTATTTTTGATCAGTTCCATGGATGAGTTACTATTCGAAACTGATATTCTAAAAAAGTAAAATAAATATGTATTTTCTGAAATTCTGTTACTTAAGTAAGACCAAAGAAATATGTTCGTCAATAAAATTGAGAAGTTTGAAAATGATCAGCCAACTAGTTGCCTGTAAAGGTACGCTTGCTCTAGCACTTACCTTCATTTTAAACGAGTAATGACCGTACAGATGATGTGTTTTTATTTTAACTGTTATTGCTCGAAATTCGATCAAAACTTGGAGGAAGTAATTTACAAACGTCAGACAAAGATGTACGTCTTCCTTGTGTGTAAGAAAGTATTACAGCAACAACTAGGTATACTTCAAAGCATGCGTCATTCCTAACGCCGAATGGGGAGAGGTCCATTGATATGAATGAACGCCATGTGGAACACCACCTACAAACACGTCATTATTCAGGAAGTATACTTTTTGAACACAGTGTATATTGGTACCAATATGACAATGACATGATTTGCTAGACAGTTAACGCAAGTCGCAAGTGCTTCAGTACTGCCCACAGAGCATACGTCTCACACTTGAAACTGAAACTCACAAGACAACACAATACCTATAACCAATACCAATACATAGAAAATCCAAAAACATTAATACAGAAATTAGCAACATATATATCCGTCCCACAGCAAACAAATAGGTCCGCCTAAGGTACCAAAACAATGCACAGGATTCCTACGAAACCTATTCACGAGAATTAATCAGACAAGTAGCCATAGAAAGTGCTTAGTGACAGTAAACATATCGAAGAGCAAATAAAAACAAAAATGAAACAAAACGTGACAAAATTGTAGCACCAGACAGCTACAACGATCATATGATCACACAGCAAATAACAACAAACAGAGTATACAAAAAGAGGAAACCAAGAACAACGGATACACTTGCAACACAATGGCATTTGACAAATTAACCCATACAACAGGAAACCATAAGGAATCTGGGAAGAGATGCGTCATACTGAGCAGTTAACGGAAGATTAGTACACCCAAACTCAGGTAAGTTCAATAAAGGAGGATATACATGACTTAGCGTAAAGGTTGTGAAGTCGAACATGCGAAACAGACGTATTTGGAGAAATCACCACTGTAGTTGCATAGCAACAGTCTTCCAGGTCAAAAGCACGGTAATGAAAAACAATAGAAGAAAATTTATGCATGGAAAAACCTACTTACGGAGGGTATAATGTATAAATCACCAAAGCATATTCTGCAGCACAATGTTATTCAGTACAGTAAACGAACTCCATGTAAACCGTAAAAATGTTACAGAAAATCGCTCTTCCGAGTCCTTGGCAGTAGTAATACAATACGGCGGACGGGAAAGTCTCGCGCCATGCTACTGAAGTATCAACATTCTCCTCTCCTATAAGCACGTTACCGACTCTGGGACGACAACACATAATCTTTTTTCTTATACAAGAAGCTCCCTGTAAATTCAGATTTTTTTTTATGAAATCTAAATTGGTGCAGGCACTTGATCGATCCAAATTCAAATACTGGGACGTATTCATACGCAGTATCACTAAGTTGATAAGAACTCTTTAAGACGTATGCACGCTGCCTTTTTAATCGTAACATATATTTCATACATGCAGTTTTGATGCAAGCGACGTGATAAGTTACGTTGCTATCACACACTGTATTCTGCATTCTCAACATAGACGCAACACAAATCTTTGATAGCAGTATAAATTAGCATGTAACCATGCAATAGTGATAATAATATCACTATCATCATTTATTTACAGAAATAATATTTTATGAAATATTTTTATCGAAATACTGAAATAAAAACGATGTAATTACATAAAACGAAAACAGAAATAAAAACCTATATAACTTATGAAAAATTATGTGTAAAATTTTTATGTAGGCCTAAGTGACATGACGTTGTAGTTCTTGTTGCGGGGACTGATTTGATGCAGCTCTCCTCCATACTGTATCCTGTACAAGTCTCTTCATCTCCTCATAAGAACGGAAACCTACTTCCATTTTAATCTGCTTGTTATATTCGTTCCTTGGTCTCCCCCTGCGATTTTTACCTCCCACACTTGCTTCCAACACAAAGTTGAAGATTCCTTGATGTTTTAGAATATGTACTACCTATAAATCCCTTCTTATATTTAATGTATGACTCCTCTAATCTTCAGCATTCGTCTGAAGCACCAAATTTCAAAAGCTTCTATCCACTTCTTGTCTAAGATATTATCATCATCCATGTTCGAGGCTACACTCCGCACAAATTCCTTCACAAAAAGACTTCCCAACACTTAAATTAATATTTATTAATTTATCTTTTTTCAGAAACGCTTTTCTTCTCATTCTCATTCTGTATTTTATATCTTCTCTACTTCAGCCTTCAGAAAGTTATTTTGCTATCCAAATAATAAAACTCATCTTCCAATTTTATTGTCTCGTCACCTGATCTATATCCTTCAGCATGGCCTGTTTTTCTTACACTAAATTCCATAGACACTGTTCATTCCGTTCAATTGCTCTTCCAGATTCTCTGCTTTCTCTGAAAGGATTACAATGTCTTCGGCAAAGTTTCATTCCTTCTGCAAATTTCTTTTTTCTTTCCTGTACAGCTTGCTCGGCGTACAGAATGAACAACATTGGGGAAAGGCTACAACCCTTTCTTACTCCCTTCCGTACTACTATGTTCCTTTAGTGTTTTATAACTGCTACCTGGTTTCTGTACAACATGTAAATAACTTTCCGTTCCCCACATTATCTCTGCTGAATTCAGAATTTGTACAAGTGTTCCAGACAATATGTCAAACGCTTTCTCCAAATCTACTAAAGCTAGAAATGTATGTTTGCCTTTTCTAAACCTATCTTCTAAAATAAGTCTGAGAGTAAGTATTGCCACAAGTGTTCCTACATTTCTCCTACATCCAAACTGATCTTCCTTAAGGTCGGCTTCTACCAATTTTTTCCATTCTTCTATAAATAATTCGTGTTATAATTTTGCAACTGTGTCTTACTAACTGATAGTTCTGTGATTTTCACACCCGTATGTTCCTTCATTCTTTGGAATTGAGTCGATGTAGTTTTGCTTGTAGAGAGGGGTTATTTCGCCTGTGTCAGTTATCTTGCACATAAGGTGGAATAGTTTTGTCATGGCTTTCTGTCCCAGAGATTCCAGTAGCTCTGAGGGAATGGTGTCTACTGCAGTGGCCTTGTTTCTCCATAGATCTTTCAGACCACTGTCAAATTCTTTTCGCAGTATAGTATCTCATACCTCATTTTCATATACTTCCTCTTCCCTTTGCACAATAAGGCTTTGAAATTCATTTACCTTGTAGAGCCCCTAGCTTTAGATGATTCCTCAGACATGCATTTACTCTGCAGCCACTCCTGCTTACCCATTTTGCACTTTCTGCAAATCATAAATAAAAATAATCTGTACTCCATTTTACCTGCTTTAGTTACTGCATTTTTTATATTTTCTTAGTTCAAATTAAATTCAAAAATCTCTATTCATATACGAGGATTATTATAGTTCTGGTATTTCTATTTATCTGGTCCTCTGCTGCCTTCACTGTTTTATTTCTCAAAGGTACCAATTCGCTTTCTACTGTCTTACTTCCCCAGATTCTGTCAATTGTTGCCTTGAGGTCCCACTGAAACTCTCAAGAACCTCAAGTTCCTTCAATGCATCCTGGACCCATACCACTATTTTCGTACTTTCTTTGCAGTTTCCTCAATTTCAATTTACAGTTCATAAACAATAAGATATGTCCAGAGGCAATATCTGTCCCTGGATATGTTTCACAGTTTAAAATGTCGTTCCAAAATCTGTCTTACCATTATAAAATCTATTTGGTACTTTCCTCCGGTGTCTCCTGGTCTCTTCCAAGTATACAACCTTCTATCATGACCTATAAACCAAGTGCCTGTTATGATTATGTTCTGAGCAAAATTGGACCTTCCTCTTTCATTCATTTCTTTCAGTCCATATTCACATACTATTTTTCCTTTTCTTCCTTTTCCTACAACGGAATTCCAGTCCCCAATCACAATCAAGTATTCCTTTCCGTTAACGGATAATGATCTGCTTCACCTCCTCATTCATTTCTCGATCTCCTTATCATAGGCAGAGCTAGTTGGTATTCTACTGCGGTGGGTGTTAGTTTCATTTCTGTGTTGCATACGATAGTGCTTCGTTCACTATATTGTTGATAGTAACCTACCTACATTCGTATATTCTTATTCATTACTACACTTACTGCTGCGTTACCCGAACTGATCATCTATGTACCGAATTTCATTAATCCCCACTATATCTAACTCCAAAATATCCCTTATTGTTTGTAAATATTGCAATACGTGATAAAGGGATCTAACATTCCACACTCCGATGCGTAAAATGCCAGTGTTGTCTTTTCTGATGACATCCTCCTGAGTAGTCCCCGTCCGGAGATCCGAAGTGACTATTACCCACCCGAGTATTTTACAAGCGGGCATTCCAACATCATAGTTGAGCTGTCCTCGGAACTTTTTCCGAGGACGACTGCAGATTCCCCTTGGTTTCAGTCGTTCGTAGTAACTGTAGGTCAGCAAGTAAACGAACAGACTTTGCGAAGCCGGCCGCGGTGGCCGAGGGGACTGAGGCACTCTAGTCACGGTCTGCACGGCCACTACGCTCGGGGGTTCGAATCCCCCCTCGGACATGGATATTTGAGCCGTCCTAGTTCGTAAGTAGTTTGTAAGTTTAGGGACTGATGACCCCGTAGTTAAGTCCCATAGACTCATTTGATTTTTGAGTCTTTGTCAAAGTCTAAGAAAAATTGTAAAGTCTGTTTCGGCAAGTTATTCTTTTTTCTATAAAACATTAAAATTACGGCCAATTTTTCTTTGACCAAAATTGAAGCAAATCATCATTTCTTCTTCCAACAGTGTTTCTCTCCTTTTTCACTGTTCAGTAACTCAGTCACTGTCATATATAAGTACCAATTTCCACTTTAGTCGTTGTCTCCCTGTAATACGTCTACTCACATACTTCAGTCTACCTGTTGTATTCCAACAATAGTATCCGCACACTCCTATGTAATGAAGAATCGTCAGTAGATCTCATGAGAGGTGGGACCCCCGTATAAATGAGGAGTGTTGCCAGAAGAGAAACTGTAACAATGGAGAGCGTCATTTGGGAAGTTTCATGGTGACTTCCAACGTGGACTAGTGATTGGATGTTGTCTAACAAATCCATCAGAGACCATTTCAGCATTTTTACAGCTGCCCAGGTCACAGGTTGGTGATAATGACTGCGAAATAGAAACGTGAAGGTGCAGCTACAGTTCAATCACGTCAAGACAGTTCTCGTGTGTAGAACGCCGGGACTGTCAACCTATTGGAAAGGCTCGTAAAGCGCATGGAATCAGGCGAAGGAATCACTTGTGTACTTTAGAGTGCTGACAGCATTTACGACAGCTTCCTTGCCTTGTCAACACGTGCCACAGCCTCTGGTTGTGACAGAGCCACTGTGTACTTGAGGTTTAGCTTCGAGATGTACAAATCTGACACATATCGCATTTATTTCTGAAAGCCACTAACCTTGCTAATAAAAGTTCAAATAAAAACAATTATCTGCGTGTTACTCATTTTTATTTCTCCCACGACGCGTTTCGAGAGTTTACACTATCATCTTCAGGTGGGACAATGGTTTTTTTGCTTACATTGATCCTGCCAGGGTCCAGCTAGTTATTATTTTGGGTTTCATTTTGCTACAAAACGCATACAAACTCTCATTAATGTAGTTAGGTACAGAGATTATAAATTTAAGTATTGATTTGGTTACTTACCTAGAGACATCGAAAGTGTGTCCCAATAAGTGAAATGACTTCGCCGGTCGCTGGCTCCTACAGATGTGGTGAATCAGGCTGTAATTATGGTAATTAGTACTCCTTATCTATTCACATTGCAGCAAAGAGTACACTTTTAACACGTTCAGTAATGCTGTTTATTTTCATTGCTACCTTTACACCGCCATCCAGTATTATAAAGAAACACTTAAGCGCCTATTTTGTTCCTTACATTCTTCACACTTAATATGACTGACCCCAATGGCTCTCATCGCCCCAACAGCTGAACTACAGTGGTTGCCTGTCTCATCTCCAACCCCTTCGTCTAGTAAGTGTGCTTTTTCCCCCCCTTATTTGGGCATCTTACAAGCAGCCTGGCGTTTCTCGCAGCAAAATATTACAAACGGTTAACACAAGACTTAGCCAGTCAAACCTTCTAATTACATTTATTAAAATTTAGTAAACTAGGAATTAGATCATATTTTCTGTCAGAACAAATGAGCTCTTAATAACAAAGTGCGATACATTTATTTCAAATATTCATTTAACTGCAGTGTTTATTAAGAGACGAAGATTGAGACGAAGTACTCGAGAACGTTTAGTTGACCGCGGTGGAATAGTCGGGCGGTCTAAGGCGCCTCGCCGCGAAATGCGCGGTTGCTCGCCGACGAAGGTTCGATTCCTTCGTGGGGCATGGATGTTTGTGTTGTCCTTAAGGTAGTTTACCTTAGTTTAAGTAGTTTCTAATCGTAAGGACTAATAACCAAAGCAGTTAAGTCCCATAGATTTACAAATATTTGAACGTTTAGTTGGCACCAAAAAGAGACGAGGAGTGACTCGGGTAGACGGCAGTGTAATCTAGTGGAGGTAGACGAACAGTGAGATTTAGCCGAATCCGCGTAGTAGGGCCACCTGGCCAGTGGTTAAAAATGTATATTAAGGGTGCGAATCGTAGAAATGTGAAATAGCTGAATATCGAACAACAATCACTGCTGGAGTAGGAACCACATACGCAGCTCAAAACAATTACGGGAGACATCATACACAATATGCATACGGTAAGGTATTGTATTCAGATATTGGTTAAAATTGAAATTTGTGTGTTATTCAGTACGACATTTTGCTGTCTCAACTCTCTACTTGAGGTTTACATGGCGTTTACCCTAATAGTGAAAAACCCATTCTCGTTGCCCTGTAATATTGGCGTGTGAACACCTCGGACGGCCAGTATGGACAGTATGAGGTTATCAAAGAGCTCTTGAGGGATATTTGACCATTATTCCATGAGTCCAATATCCAGCTCTGCAACCGTTGTCATATATTGATTTTACTGTTGGAATTGTTGAGAGACTGTGTGAGCCACAGAGACGCATTCCAGGCTGAGAAATAGAGACCATTGCAGATAACAGGCTAAAACACACACGTATATCTTACGGGATGTAGGCACTAAAGAAATCTCCTAGCGAACTGCTGATGCCCTCAGCCACCGTCCCAGGGTGGAGGTTACCTTTCGGAGAAGATGGGCGTAACTTCATATAGCGTCTAGACGCTGTTGTAAGACGTTACATTAGTACTTGGTGGCCAACAGTCACGTTTTAATGTACGTAGCAAAGTTGATACCAGTCACTTGGGAACAGCAACGTCAATGGTTTCACGAGGCTAGAGTGAGAGGATAAAGAAGAAAAACTGCAAGTTAGCAGCTCCCCTGAGGCGTGGCCTAAGGCCACTGACGTAAAACATTGTTGTTGTTGCCCATACTGGGTAGCGTCGTGACGTTTTGCTTTCAGCTGAACAATGTTGCTACCAAGTACGGATTTTGTTAGTGCACAAACAAGCCACCTCCCCACCCGGGGAATGGCAGAAGGGACAGGGCTGCAACGTGGTTCTCTAGAGGACTCAGAGAGAGGGCAAGCCACAATTTAGATTGGTTGAACCAAGCGCGGCCATTAGGAAATTGTTAACTGTCGGAAAGTGGGGAAAAGAAGTGCGCCCACACCAGCCGTTAAAACCCCCGGTTTTTGGATCATGAGGGGAGTTCTCAGTCAGACGAGTCAGGCGCCAGCCCGTGACTATCGCCGTCGGCCTCGGGGTGCTCCACGACAGTCTGTTTCTCGCGGGGAGTGCGCCTGTCTAGGGAATGCTGCTAGGGAACGTAATTACTGGCTTATATTGTGGCAAACGATGTATACTTCTTGTGTATACTTCTTGTTTTTTTTTTTTTTTTTTTTTTTTTTTTTTTTTTTTTTTTTTTTTTTAATAACTAACCCCACTGTAGTAGACTTAGTATTGGATGCAATAAATTCAATGCAAGGTACCTAGGAGTTCCATAAAGTTTCCTAAACAAGTATCCTCTCGAGTTCCGAAATCCGCATCTCTAGTAGATGCCTTGTACTGTCTCTCTGCAATCACTCCTGACTAACCTTGCTAACTCTTCCCAATTTCCTATGTAGGACACGACACCGTTGTGGGAGGTCTTCTTCTGACTGCTAGGCATCTGGTAACCACAGATGACGGTCATCTCGTTTTGATGTTACCCATGGACGACCTTGGACTTGTCTTCTATCAACGATTACTGTTGTCTGAAATCGCGTCCAGGTCCTGGGAAAGTAGACTTTGGGGCACTCCAATAACTGCAACCACCCCCGTGAATTGCACTACTTGCTCACTACACTACCTGAACCCAACTGCTTGTGTAATTCGTTTGGTAGAGTAAACGCCGCGCGGGAGTAGCCGAGCGGTCTGGAGCGCAACGTTTCGCATCGCGCAGCCTCCCGCGTCGGGGAATCGAACCCCCCCCCCCCTCGCCCTAGGGCATGGATGTTTGTGCTGTCCTTAGATTAGTTTAACTTAATTTAAGTAGTCTAGGGCAATGCTTTCCAAACTTTTCCTCATGACGACACCCTTTTGTAGCTTAAACATTTGCGCGACACCCTTTCACAAATAAAAATACATAAATACATATGGTAGAATTTAGATGGTTCTAGCGGGGGGGGGGGGGGGCGAAATAAAGTATCGCTTAAATGATGTAGTTTGTAAACGAAACTGAAATCCTCGTACGTATTGACATGTTGATCCTGACTGCAGCAATTACGTACACTCATCGCAAGAAATGGAAACTTTAGGCAGTACGGAGATGTCCAACAGAGTAACACCGCAGACAACAATACCTAACTCACATAGTAATACTTGCTTCCTCTACATGCTACCCAACTTCCGAAACACGGAAACTTAATTTTGGAAACCGTTTTTCGCTGTCGTGTGTACATGCCAGTGCCAGGTACGGTTTTGCTGGATCGATTGAAAACGGCATCTGGAAATTAGCTGTTCGGATTTCTGATTTAGACAGCACAGTGGCTGTTCCCTTTCAGTTCAATATTATCACATTATTTTCAGAGATAAAGAGAATGTATTTCTAACAAGAATTAATATTTAAGTTCTATTTTTAGGTTCTTGCTTCACCACGACCTCGGAAGTCCCGACATATTCGGAAAAAATGGATAAATACTTGTGACAAGTAAGAATATGAATGTCATTTCTGGTCCCAGAATCTGTTACATACAGAAAACAGAACAAAATATTAACGCATACCAGGGTTCGAACCAACTATCACTGCATTTAAAATACTTCCCTCCGTTAATCACCCGGCCAAATTCATTACTAAACATAGCTACTGAATAGCTTTTGTCAGTGGACAATTGTGACTGCTTTTACCATCTGTGACAGCTTTTACAGCCACTGTGTCATTGATTTACATTTAATGGTGACGTGGCTTTGAGAAATCCATTAAAAACGCTCAGGTGCAGATTTTTGAGAAGGAAAGCAGACTACAGTGAAGGTTGTAGCAGCTGCAGTTCCAGTAAACTGCGCATGGGAAGAGCTGTTATCGAGGATCAGCAGCAGCTCTGCGCATGCGCAGTTTGCTGGAATATGGCAAATAGCAGCTGCTTGAACGAACCCTGAGTGTCTACTTCTGCTGAAACAGAGCTGGCGCCTAGCGGCTGAGCACGCAGTTAATGTGCACTGATCATTCATTTAATACGTGATCTATGGTGCACGGAATGAAAGAAGGGTGATTAGCTGCAGGCGAGCCTTCAGGATAGTATGAAGAGAAAGATATTTTGTGTTGTTTTATGACAAGTTTTTTTGTTTAGAGTCTAAATTTGTTAGTTTCGTTACACCCTTGATATTATTACGCGACACCCCAGGGTGTCGCGACACCCAGTTTGGAAAGCTCTGATCTAGGGACTGATGACCAACGTAGTTTGGTCCCATAAGAATTACAAACATTTGAACAATTTGGTAGAGTAAACACAAGTCAACACCAACCCACCTCTGCAGCTAGTTTCTGTTATTACCACCATCTTGGTTGCCTTAATGTTGTTGTCTCCACTCCGAAGAACCGACAGAAAGACGTCGACCAATTTAGTTCCTTCAGCCTACGACAATGCTCCAGAAGTTAGATATCTTAACTGTTCCCCTAGTTGTTTAGACCAGTGTACGTTATGAAGAATGGAATTGGTGGAAAACTGTCACATCATGAATCAAAGTTCCACGTCTCCACCTCGATCGATTTCAAGGAAATTTCTCAGGGTACAATCACTATCGTGATAAAAATCACCTATGACACACAGTTATAACAGTGAGAATAACAAAAACAGCCCCACCTTGCGACGCGTGAAGAATGAAACTTTATTCATCCACTATTTGAGAATGAGAGCACTTACCGGCTTGCCAAATTTAACCAATAATTTCAAATCTTCACGAAACTTTTCCTCGCTGACAACTCCAATGAAAGGGAAGAAAGTCGTCGCTTACTACTGTTCCACTGTTCATGCTGTTAAACTACGGTGATCGGTATGACGCTACGATTTATTACTTCTACACTTGTAATTGTGATCATGATACATTTTACGGGCAGTACACACACACACACACACACACACACACACACACACACACGCACTCACACACAGCACTCGATATAACTTTGAAATTATATCATTGTGCGACACGGGATATGAGGTCATAAATAATTAGCTCATGAAAAACTAGCCCAAATTGTATGAGATTTCGATTTGTTTTGTCTTTACGTGTTTTGAAGTTAATACCCATGTACACTTCTCAAAGAACCTTCGAAATTATATCACAGCACGATACATATTTCAGGATAATGAGGTCGAAAACAATGAAGTACATGAAAATGCGGCACGGTTACGCATGAGTACAACTTAACTACCAACTCCAGTCGCAACACATTTCGCAATAAGTTTCCTAATATTCTACTGTACGAAGCTGAAAATAATATTATGGTAGGACTCGTAGTTAAGGAGGTACGACATCATAAGGATTGAGTTGCACAAAAATGAAACTGACATGGATGGACAGTAACGAAGAAGGCGAGGGGCAGACAGAGATGAAGGAGCTGGTCGAACAAGGAATAAATACAGACGCAGACAGCGCCGAGAAGTAACGCTAGCCCTTAACAAAAATCGATTATCTCAGCCAACAGCGGCAATATTTCAGGCTCCATCAAGAACAACGAACCGACGACCTGAGTGCTACTTCTGCGCCGAGACATCTGAAGAGAAATAAATAACAAGGTTTTAGTGTTCCACACCGACTAGGTGGATACAAATAGGCCATCGATTGTCCTGCATTTCCAATACAAATGGAATCAGTTACATGTGATTTGTGGTAACAGGGAGGAGGAAGTAAGAAAGGAAAGTGAGGAAGAAACCGGGGAAGTATAAAAATACTGATTCTATTGTAATAACTGCAGCTCCGTCCGCTCCTTTAACACCCGAACTGTCTAATTTTAATCAACCAGTCCGCACTCGTCATGATCTTCCCAATCCATGACAAACTTCCTTTGTCCTTTGCGTTTGCCGTTTTAAATATCAGTGAAAAGGAAGCGATAACTGGTCATTATAAGTAGCGATTGTACGTAGACGGTGTAACCTCGTCACAGAATAGAGAGAACACAGAAGGGAAAGCAGAGGACGACTCCTTGGACTGTATGCAGCAAAGCGTTGCGTTGGACGCCATATTGAAACCGAGAACACGCCAAACGATAGCTGCTTACTACAACAGTTCTAACTGGAAATTTTTACTAAACGGAACTAATCTGGCAGGCTAAATGAACGCTATTACGGAAAAAACTGGGGTGCCATGTTGCTCTCTTTCATTTCGCGCATTGTTCTTGCACCTAATCACTATCCAACTAAAAACGTTTAATACAACAACGCACGAAAACGGGCGAGGAGTAGTACAAACGGTATCAATTTTTTTTATTGATTTTATTTATTTATTTTTGCTACTTACATCCATAAAAAGTCTCTGTAAAGTGAAATAATAGTCATGAAAACTTGTTATGTCTTCAGTCCGGAGTCTGATTTGATGCAGCTCTCCACCCTACTCTATCCTGAGCAAGCCTTTTCATCTCCTCATAAGAACGGTAACCCACATCCCTTTGAATCTGCTTACTATATGCGTCTCTTGGTCTCCTTCTGCGATTTTTACCCCACACACTTCCCTCCAACGCTAAATTTACGATTCCTGGATGTCTAAAAATGTGTCCTACCAATCGATCCCTTCTTTTAGTCAAGCTATGCCAAAAATTCCTTTTCTCACCAATTCTGTTCATTACCTCTTCATTAGTTATGCAATCTACCCACCTAATCTTCAGCATTCTTCTTTATTAGCACATTTCAAAAGCCTCTATCCTCTTCCTGTCCGCACTGTTTATCGTCTGTTTCACTCCCATACAAGGCAATACTCCACACAAATGCCTTTAGAAAGGACTTCCTTATGCTCAAATTAATATTCGATATTAACAAAATTATCTTTTTCAAAACTTATTTTCTTCCCATTGCCATTCTGTATTTTATATCCTCTGTACTGTGATCTTCATATGTTATTTTACTACCCAAGTAACAAAACTCATCTACCACTTTCACTGTTTCGTCACCCAATTTAATTCCTTCAGCATCGCCTCATTTTCTAAGACTGCATTCCATTATCTTTGTTTTGCTCTTGCTAATGTTCATTTTATACGCTCTCTTCAACACACTGTCCATTCCATTCAACTACTCTTCCAGGTCTTTGCTGTCTCTGACAGAATTACAATGTCATCAGCAAAACGCAATGTTTTTATTTCTTCCCCCTGAACTTTAATCCCTATTCCAAAGTTTCCTTGGTTTCCTTCACCGCCTGCTCAATCTACAAATTGAATAACATCGGAGAAAGGCTACAACTCTGTCTTACTCCCTTCCCAACTAGTGCTTCCCTTTGATGCCCTTCGACTCTAATAACTGCGGTATGGTTTTTGTACAAGTTGTAAATAACTCTCCTTTCCCTGTATTTTACCCCCACTGACTTCAGACTTTGAAAGACTGTATTCCAGTCAAAATTGTCAAAAGCTTTCTCCAAATCTACAACACCTAAAAATGTAGGTTTGTCTTTCCATAATCCATCTTCTAAGATACGTCGTAAATTGAGTATTGCCTCCTGGGTTTCAACGTTCCTCCTGAATCCATACTAACCTCAGTAATTAAGACGAAAGTGATTCAATAGCTGCCAATTGGACAAAATATTGAATGAGAATTCATTGTTCTAAAATAAATGTTCAAATGTTTGTAATTCTATGTGACCAAACTACGTTGGTCATGAGTCCCTAGACTTAAAAAATACTTAAACTAACCTAAGGACAACACACACATCCATGCCCGAGGGAGGATTCGAACTTCCGACGCGGGAGGCCGCGCAGTCCGTAACGTGACGCTCCAGACCGCTCGGCTACTCTCGCACGGCTTCATTGTTCTCCTGCGAACTTTGCTGGACTAGCACTCCTGGAAGAAGGTATACTGTGGAAACGTGACTCAGGAGAAAAGGTACTGGCGAAACGATAGCCGTAGGGACGGGCCGTGGGCCAAAGGTAGCTCAGTAGTTACAGCGCTTGAGCGCGAAAGGCGAACGTCCTGGATTCGGTTTCCTGTCTGGTACTTAATTTTAATATGACTGGAAGTTTCTTCAGAAATACCTCCCCTGAAACTACACTCCCTTATACTCTAATCGTAAATTTTTCGCAAGCGTTTTATTTTTTCGTCTAGCGAACTAAGATGAAATAATTTAGTAAGTTGAATCTTTCATCTCCCTCCTTCGTCGCATAAAGTTTGATAACAATCGATTATATATCACTCAGGACCTCCTCCCTTGCTGCCGGCCGCAGTGGCCGAGTGGTCTGCGGCGCGCCAGTCATAGTCTGCAGGGTCGCTACGGTAGGGGGTTCCAATCCCCCCTCGGGCATGGATGTTTGTGTCGTCTTTAGTATAAGGTAGTTCATAAGTAGTTTGAAAGTTTAGGGACTGATGACCCCGCAGTTAAGTCCCTTAAAGCTCAACAAACATTTGATTTGAACCCCCCTTGCTAGTGAGTTATAAATGTTCAAATGTTTGTAGAGCTTATGGGACTTAACTAAGGGGTCATCAGTCCGTAAACTTTCAAACTACTTATGAAATAGCTTATTCTAAAGATGACACAAACAGCAATGCCCGAGGGGGGATTCGAAACCCCGACCGCAGCGGCCGTGCAGGCCGTGAATTGCACGCCGCAGACCACTCGGCCACTGCGGCCGGCAGTAAGTTTATATATAATCTTTTGGAATTCTGAAAATGCTCATGTCTTTGTTTGCGTTTGAGTTATTTCGGCCATCAGGCACCGAATATATTTTGCTGCCTTTTCTCATTAATACTGTTCATTATTTATGTCAACGCCTAAGCCTCCGAAATATAACTAATCTAATTTTTACGATAACTTACGTCAAATTACTGTACATGTATATGAAAGCTGAGCAACCAAACGTACGATTAATAAAATAAACAAAACAACTCGCGTTTCGGTTCAAACACAGCATTCTGCCATATTGAAAGGGAGTAAACTTCGCATGTGCGCTGTAAATTTTGGCGTACAGATTGCAGCGGAGTATCCTCTGTGTATACTCCCTATTCTGTACCCTTGTAAAATGAAATGGTTGCTTCGAAAAATAAAAACTTTATTCTAGTAAAAGCTGTAGTCTTAATCAGTATGTATGGTACATTCTGTACCAATGTGCGAGGAAAGTGAGCTAGAAATATAAGTAAATACACTGATCAAGATAATTAAGAGACTAGTTGAGATATCTAGATTCTGAAGCACTGTCATCGGCAAAATGTACTACAATGGTCGGTATCTTTCTGTCAGACCTACTAAGTGGAGACAACGACATTAAGGCAACCGAGACAGTGGTAATAACAGACAGTTGATGCAGAGGGATGTTGGCGTTGATTTGTGTTTACTCTACCCAACGAATTACACAAGCAGTAGTGTAGTGAGCAGGTAGTGCAATGCAATAACAACGTGAATTACCCAAAGTTACTGCATGGAGAGCCACAGGAAGGTTGGAATCGGGACAGACAGACTGAGATAGTTGCAGCTTTTGGAGTGTCGCAAAGTGTAATTTCCAGGACACGGTCGCAATATGAGACAACAGGAACCGATAAAAGAAGGCAAGGCCGAGGTCGTTCACGGGTAACATCACCAAAACATCACCGTTGTCTCCGGAGATAGAAGACTCAGTTCTAACGCAGCGTCCATGCAGAAACAGGACGCGCAATATCAACACAAACTGTCCGAAATCGCCTTCGAGATTGTGGCCTATACACACGGAGGGCTATGGTGTGTGTCCCATTACCACCACGACTCCGTTTAGCCTGCATGAACTGGGAGGAGGAACATCAGAATTCGAAGATGCACCAGCTCCACCAAAGAGACTGCCTACATCAACCTTGTGCGTCCTCTCCTGGAGTACTGTTGCTCATTGTTGGACCCTCAGCAAGTGGGACTGACGGAAGATATTGAGAAGGTTCAGAGAAGGGCAGCTCGTTTTGTTTTATAGCGTTACCCGGGGAAAGTGTCACGGAAATGTTGTACGAATTGGGGTGGAAATCATTAAAAGAGAGACGTTATTCATTGCGGCGTGATCTGTTTGCGAAGTTTCAATCACCGTCTTTTACTTCTGAATGTGAAAATATTTTGCTGGCACCCACCTACATAGGGAGACATGACCATCCCAATAAAATAAGGGAAATCTGATCAAAAACGGAACGATTTAGGTGTCCTTTCTTCCCGCGCGCTATTAGAGAATGGAACGGTAGAGAAAAGTTATGAAAGTGGTTAATGAACCCTCTGCCAGGCTCTTAAATGTGATTTGCAGAGTATCTATGTAGATGTAAAAGTCTAACGAATGGCGCCTGGTTCTGTAAACAAATGAGTCAAGATTATGTGGTCAGCCGGACAATCGTCTTTCCCTCATCTGGAGAGAACATGGAATTCGGAAAAATCCTTATGAGCAGGGAACATTACCATATTATTGTAGTGAACGGATGGTGTGGGAAGGAGTCAGAACTGGCGGACGTACGGACCTCTATGTAGTTCAGAAAGGCTCTTTGACCGCTTAGATTAGTTATTTGTTCCGTAGATCCATATTGAGGGGATCCTTGTGGATGTGGAACATGTCAAGAAACAAAATTTACAACTGTCAGGAAATCTCTTACATGTTCTGAACTGCATGTAGTGCGTCTTTTCAAAGTTTAATGACAATGAGTTGGCTTTAAACCATTTATTAATGTTCATGAAAATATCATTAGCAGACCTTTCTATCACTATACTTGACGTACTTTTTATTCCAATACTTGTATCATCTGCAAACAAAACGAACTCTGCTTCTGGTAGTGTAACTGATGAGAGATCATTAATGTACACAAGAAAAAGCTATGGCCCTAAGATGGATCCTTGTGGGACACCACATGTAATTTCTTCCCAATCCAATGATGACTGTTGGCCTAATTCACTAGTCACTTGCACTGACACCCTTTGTTTCCTGTTAGTGAGGTACGTCTTGAACCATTTTGCAGCATTTCCTGTGACCCCATAGAATTCTAATTTACTTAAAAGGATGTTATGGTTCACACAATCAAATGCCTTTGCAAATCACAGAAAATACCTGCTGCTTGCAATTTATTATCTAATGAATTAAGTACATTCTCACTGTAAGTGTAAATAGCCTTCTCGATATCGGAACCTTTCAGAAATCCAAACTGTGTTTTAGACAATATGCCATTTGTGGTTAAGTGGTTGAGAAGCTGCTTGTACATTACCTTTTCTATAATTTTTTAGAATGCTTGCAAAAGTGAAATGGGTCTGTAGTTTGATGGTATCTCTTTATCCCCCTTCTTGAAGAGAGGTTTAATATCTGCATATTTTAGCCAATCAGGAAATGTTCCCGTTATAATAGACTGGTTACACAAATAACTTAAGATTGTGCTAAGTTCACAAGAACACGCTTTAATTAACTTTGTTGATATTTCATCGTAACCACTGGAATTCTTTGTTTTTAAAGATTTTATTATGGATGATATTTCTTGTGGTGAAGTGACTGACATATTCATGTGTGTGAAGTTATTTGTAAATGCTAGTTTCCAATATTCAAGGGCATTATTTACTGACCCAGACAATCCCATACTATCAGTAACGGATATAAAGTACTTGTTAAATAGATTTGCCACACTATGCCCATCAGTTACTAATGACTCATCTACTCTTAATTGTACCTGCTCTTGTTCCTTTCTGGTTCTACCAGTCTCCTCCTTCACTATATCCCATATTGTTTTTATTTAGTTCCTGATGTTGCTATCTTCTTTTCATAGTGCATTTGTTTAGATACCTGAATAACTTTTTTTAATATTTTACAGTATTCCTTATATTTGGTTAAATCATCATCATTGCAACTACTCTTGGCTGATAGATACATTTTTATTTTTGTCTTACATGAAATCTTTATTTCTTGTGTAATCCAAGGTTTTATTATAGACTTCTGTTTAATTCGTGTTACTTTCAGAGGAAAACAGTTTTCAAACATGATACTAACATTATTAATGAATACATTATATTTTCCATTCATGCCATTAGCACTATATACATCTTTCCAGTTCATGTCTTTGACGAGTTTTCTAAAATTTTCAATTTTTGGTGGGTTGACTACTCTCCTGTATGTACATTTTGTAGTCTTCATAATCTGTTTAGAATCTATACCTAAAACAAGGAGCTGCATATCATGCTCTGCCAGGCCATTTATTATTGGTTTTATGATATGATTTTGTTCCTTTGATTTGTCTATAAAAATATTATCAATTGCTGTCCTAGAGGTTTTAGTTATCCTAGTTGGAAAGTTTACGGTGTGTGTTAGGTTGAAAGACAAAGTTACTGACTGCAATAAATTTTTACTGGAGGACTGCATAAGAAAATCTGTATTAAAGTCACCAGCAACCACGATTTCTTTATTTCTTCCTGTTAAATAACCCAATAGAGCTTCTAGATGATTTAGGAATATATTATAATTTCCTGCAGGTGCTCGGTAAATAGTTACTATTATATAGCATCTGTTATGGAATTCTACTTCTGTTGCACAAGCTTCTAAATGCTGCTCTAGAAAGAATTTATTTATTTTCGGTTGAAATCAAAACAGACTGTTTTTGTTCTACTAAATTTTGTTTATTTACTAACTAGTTTTCGGCTTATTAGGCCATAGTCAGGTAAACTGTTGACATGAGTCGACAAAGACGCTATTTCTTGGTTCTTAAAGATGGTAAGACAAAGATACAATACACAGATTACTTGGTCTTTGGATTTGACATTTGTTGGAATTACAAACAGTATCTGTTGCCATGCAGAATTATGTTCACATAATCAGTGGCCTCCTTAACATTTTTACATTTTAATTTTGCGAGTGAACAGGGTGAAACACATTACATTTCAAATATTATTGAATTAAAAACTATATTAACATTATTGGTACTGTAGCATATGTTGTGATCATCACTTAAGGTGTACATTAAATTCGTTTTCTACATTGATTTTACTTTTTACTTACATGACAGCATTTGGTACATCGCCTGACATCCATACCACTATCAAAACAAGATTTCCAAGCAGAATTAAACACCATCAAATATATTGCATGCAACAATGGTTATAGACCTCAACTAATAGATAACATTTTAGAAAGAAAACAAAGAAAGAAAGTTCTACCCCTCCTCTATTCCCCCACTTCAGAAACAGTAATTACTAAGACTAACTGGTGTACTATACCATATTTAGGAAAATTATCTACCAAAATTGCCAGAATTCTCAAATCATGTAAATACAGAACATCATTTTATGTAAGAGGCACTGCAGCTAACATCCTATTTAACAGCAAAGGCACAAGGGCTCCATTAAGTAACAGTGGGGTTTATAAAATAACATACAATGACTGCAACAAACTGTATATAGGTCAGACAGGCAGGGCAATTCAAATTAGACTGGGTGAACATGAACGTAGCTGGAGATTACAGAAAACAGACTCCACCTTTGCTGATCATGTTCTGAAAGAAGGACACAACTACCAGGTCCACACAGAAGTGCTTCACGTAGCCAACAAAGGCAGAAAACTAAACCTATTAGAAGCACTGGAAATAAACAAACATTTAGCTAAAAATCCCCAGCTAGTGCTTAATGACCAGGTACAATTGAAAACATCCCCACTGTTAAGCTTCACATGATGTAAACAAAACAACCACCCACCACAGTCTAACATAATGTCACAAATAGAGTACCCTTTCCTACCATGTTTACTTTTAGTCTTTAAAATACAACAATATATAAGAACTGCACAGTAATATGTAATGTACGGTAATTTAAATATGTGAATCTTGCCAAATGCTGTCATGTAAGTAAAAAGTAAAATCAATGTAGAAAACGAATTTAATGTACACCTTAAGTGATGATCACAACATATGCTACAGTACCAATAATGTTAATATAGTTTTTAATTCAATAATATTTGAAATATAATGTGTTTCACCCTGTTCACTCGCAAAATTAAAATGTAAAAATGTTAAGGAGGCCACTGATTATGTGAACATAATTCTGCATGGCAACAGATACTGTTTGTAATTCCAACAAATGTCAAATCCAAAGACCAAGTAATCTGTGTATTGTATCTTTGTCTTACCATCTTTAAGAACCAAGCAATAGCGTCTTTGTCGACGCATGTCAACAGTTTACCTGACGATGGCCTAATAAGCCGAAAACTAGTTAGTAAATAAACAAAATTTAGTAGAACAAAAACAGTCTGTTTTGATTTCAACCGAAAATATGGAAGCGTTCTACTAAGAAGCGACGGAAGAATCCATTTATAGAATTTATTTATATCAATATTCTTGAATTTATAGCAGTTTTTAATGAATGTGGCAACTCCTCCTCCCTCCATATCTTCTCTACAGAAGTGTGAAGCTAAATTAAATCCTGGAATGTTTAACATATCTATACTAGTGGCCACATGATGTTCAGAGAGGCAAATTATGTCAATTGGGCTAGAGGAATCTATTTCATCAATACAAATGAGTAGTTCATCAAGTTTATTTCTGAGTCCTGGAATATTTTGATGTAATAAAGATAACTGATATTGCGTACTAATGGCTTGAGTAAGATTTACTGGAAGTTTCTGACTACTTTCTGTTAAACATTGTTTGCTAAAATCTATCTCCTGTTTATCTGCTTTTCCAAACTGTATAAAGACGAGCTCCTTCCACCTTTTGTTGTGCCCTATAGTGGTGCCATAGGACATGGGTTCCTTCTGGTGGACGATAACTCTCGCCCCCACAGAGCTGCACTGGTGGACAACATGCTTGAAGCTGAGGGAACTGAACGGAGTGACACGCTTGTTCACCGGACGTAACCCTGATTGAGTATAACTGAGATGCACTTGGCGGACGCATTGCAGCCAGACCAGCACCTGCCACAACGGTTGCAGAGGTGGATATTGCTCTCATGGAAGAAAGGTCAAACATCCCTCAAGAGCTGATAGGTAACCTCATACTGTCCATGCCATGCAGATGTGAAACTGTACTGGCCATCCCAGGTGATCACACATACCATATTAGAGGGCAACGAGAATGACTGTCACTATTATGGTAGGCCCTTCGTGCCTAGCTCTAACCCCATGTAAACCTCAAGTAAAGAGCTACGACAGCAAAATATCGTACTGAATAATACACAAATTACAATTGTTACTAATCTTAATATACGGGATATAAAAATTGTGCCAATATTTCACTCTGCAGCCAAAACTACGCATCTAAAACGAATAGTGTTTGTATGTGGTAATAGGTATCAGTCTCTCATTGTGCACTGTGGTGGTAGACGGTTGATAACGATACAGGGGTGGAAGACATGGGAGTTGAAATTCACTGACTTACTGTATATAAAATTCTACGTGTGTGTGTCAATATTTTGCTCTTCAGCAAAAACTACACAATGTAAACATGCGATCTCTATGTGCTGTTGTAGTACAAAGTCTCCATTTGTACACCATAGAAGTTCCGTGTCGATAGCTATAACAGAGTGGAAGATATACTGATTGAAAGTCGTCATCTTATATAAAATTCGGACTGAAGACCAGCGAAGACTTGTGACACTATAATAGCAAAGAGGTTAGCGAAACGTGATGATCATTCTTCAGTTGTTTTTCTGCAACAAGTGTACGAATAAAGAAAAATAAGTGCATATTGGAGTTTGAAAAGTAAAACTACCAAGAAAGATGCCAAAGCGTAAGAAAGAACTTTCGCGTTCTCGATCCGTTTCTAAAAGACTGAAAACGACGGTGAAAAGTGAATCTACAGACGAAGGAAATTTGTAGACGTTCTTATCTTACACGGTAGACATCAGTGATTTTTCGATATTCCCATCTCTAAGGGGGTGAAATAGGGATGAACGGTATGTTTGAAAATAAGTTGCTATTAAGGCAGATTTAAGGGAAGAAATACAAAACTTCGGATTAAGATTTTTGATTGGAATTTTAAAAACACTTGTTTCGATATTTTTTGCTATTCAACCATTAAGCGGGTGATATAAGGGAAAATCTTTAAAGGGTGCTACTAAGACTTGGAGAAAGCTTTTGACAATGTCGACTGGAATACTCTTTTCCAAATTATGAAGGGGTAAAATATAGGGAGCGAAGAGTTATATTCAACCTTTACAAAAACAAGACAGCGGTTATCAGAGTCGAAGGGCAAGAAAGGGACGCAGAAGTTTTGGGAGTAAGACAGGGTTGTTCAATCTATACATTAAGCAAGTAGTGAAGGAATGGAAGGAGAAATTTGGAGAGGGAATTAAAGTTCAGGGAGAAGAAATAAAAAGTTAGCGGTTTGCCGACGACGTAGTAATTTTGTCAAAGGATCTGGAAGAGCAATTGAATGGAATGGACAGTGTCTTGAAAGGAAGATATAAGATGAACTTTAACAAGAGTAAAACGAAGGTAATGGAATATAATGTCAGAAAATCAGGCGATGCTGAAGGAATTAGATTAGGTAAGGAGACAAAGTAGTAGATGAATTTTGTTATTTGATGGCCGAAGTAAAGAGGATATAAAGTGCAGAATGGCTATGGGGAGAAAAGCGTTTCTAAAGAAGAGAAACTTGCTAACATGCAATATTAATTTTAGTGTTAGGAAGTCCTTTCTGAAAGTATTTGTCTGGAGTGTAGCATTGTGTGGCAGTGAAACGTGGACGATAAGGAGTTCAGACCAAAGATTATAGAAGCTTTTGAAATGTGGTGCTACAGACGAATGATGAAGATTAGATGGGTAGATCACGTGAATAATGAGGAGGTGCTTAACCGAATCGGGGAGAAAATGAGTTTCTGGCATATCCTGACTAAGAGAAGGGATAGATTGGTTGGACATTCTGAGACATCAAGGAATTGTCAATTTAGCATTAGAAGGAAGCGTGTGGGGTAAAAATCGTAGAGGGAGACCGAGGGACGAATACAGTAAGCAGACACAAAAGGATGTAGGTTGCCGAACATATTGTCAGATGAAGAGACTTGCACGGGACAGGGTAGCGTGAATAGCTGCATCAAAACAGTGTGCGGACTGAACAACAACTAAGACTACTTTGATGCTAGAAATGCCAAAATTTGGATTTGAAACCATAGTTAGAATTTTTAAAAAATGTATTTCGGGATGTTTTGAATTCTGCCGTCAATGGTTCAATAGGGGGTGGTAAGTTGCATCAAAATACTTGATTAGGAGAGCATTTATAAAGCTAAATCTATGGAAATTTATATTTAGAAGTAGAAACAACCAATGCAGAGCATCCAGTCTACGCATGCGAAGAATTCAGTTAGTATCAGAATAAAATACGTTGCCACGTGTATATTGTGTATATCTCACCTGATACCCAAGTTATTGTGAGCAGTCCTTTTATGTTTTGTATGTGAGGGGTGGAAAACAGGAGGGGGGGGACGGATGTAGAGACCAATAAATCACGACGAGTGGAGGCGATCTAGTAGGAAGGGGAAAATCCTATGAGGAGGTAATCTAGAGCGGCCGCGGGGAAGCCCCTGTGAGACGGCGCCATAATTAGGGCTGCGCGGCGCGGCGGGTTCCCCAGATGTGCCGCACAGCGGGACAGCAAGCTGGCCTGCACGACTCGGCGATAGGACAAGGCAGTCTGGCTTCTGGGTGCTGCCAGCCTCACTGACTGGCCTCAGGCGTTCTCATGTTTTAAAGGATTAAAACGTCAAGGAGGCGTATCTTTCTAGCTTTATGAAATGTTACGTACTGTGACGATACATACGGTTGGAGACAAGGGATAAGAATGAGAGTAGGGAGATTAGTTTTTCTTCTGTGTTAGGATCGTATTCTGGGGCAATTCAACATTGAGTAAAAAAGTATTCATCGCACAAAAGCCTGTAATCAGAATAATTGCTGGAGCCCACACAAGATCATCCTGCAGACATTTATTTAGGGATCTTCACTGTAGATATATATATTCACTCATTAAATTTGTTATTAACAATCCGACCCAATTCACTTTAGTTCGCAGCTCTGCCGCGAACTAGTTCGTTCTTTTAGTTCGTCCGCTCCCAGTGATGGCTGTGCGACGTGGTCTGCGCATGCAGGTGGAGGAAGAAGTTCCCCCACCTAGCTGCTTCATGCGCTTGCTGCTTGAGCCGCTAGTGATATCACGCAAACCAAAAGAAACGGTTTGTGGATAATTTCTCGCGTTTAAGATTACAGTTATCTCTGTATCTTGGCATTATGGAATTTATTAGTCAGATATTGCAGAGTGCAGAATACTTCAAAGCAGCCGCGGTGGAGTAGCCGAGCGGTCTAAAGCACCTCGCCGCGGAGCGCGCGGTTGCTCGCCGTGGAGGTTCGAGTCCTCCCTGGGGCATGGGTGTGTGTGTTTGTCCGTAGGTTAGTTTACCTAGGTTTAAGTAGTTTGTAAGCTACGGACTGATAACCACGCAGTTTGGTCCGATAGATTTACAAACATTTGAACTTCAAAGCAGAAATTTTGTTGCATTGAACTATGTAATCTAGCAGGCAGAGGCTAATCTCGAAATGGCTCTCATTAGCAGAAGGCAAACACGTCATTTTTAATTCTGTTCGCGACTTACCGCACATATTTTAGTTCGCGATCTATCACGCATATTTTAGTTCGCAACCTATCGCGCATACTTTAGTTCGCGACCGGTAGCTCTCCTTTTAGTTCGCAGCTCGGCCGCGAAGTAGGTCGCTCTTTTTAGTTCGTCCGCTCGTTTTGGCTTTTGCTACCGCTACTAAAAATACAGCTGAGCTGCATGTCAGTTCGGAATGACGCCAACTGGCAGAAGGAAATCACGCGATTCTGCGCGCTCTCGCGTCCTCTCGCTGTTACCCGCCAGTCATCGGAAAAGGAGTGGACGAATTAAGAGACGTGGGATCTGTGAACTAGTTCGCGTAGTTCGCCTGTGGGAGCGCTCTTCCGAACTAGTTTGTTCGCGAACTACACAAGACAACTTCCGTGGAGCGCTAGGGAAAGCAGAGAGGAGCTACGGCTGAGCGCAAACAGTGGAGCCTGCAGGAGAAGCACTGTGAACTCGCGGCCAGCCACTCACCTAGAGAATGATTATAATTGGCTGTCAGTGCGTTAATGGAGGGGGGTGAGCAGAACAGCCGCCTTCCTACGTGACGCAGACTATAGAGAGATTAGAGCCCACACGGAAATATTACCGATAATCGTTTTATCTGCGAACCATACACAGTTGGTATAGGAGGAGGAAGTGACTATGGTAGACAAAGTACCCTCCACCATAACCGTGAGGTGGCCTGCAAAGTATTCAGGATTCGAAACTGGGACCTTTGCCTTTCGCGGGCACTCTCTCTACCGTCTGAGCTATCCCTGCACGCTTCCCGGTCCGTCCGCAAAACTTTACTTCTACCAGTACCTCACCTCCTACTTTTCAAACTTCACAGAAGTTCTCGTGCCTTTCTTGAATGTTGTAGTGACCTGTGCAACTTTCCAGACTTTTGGTATGGATCTTTCAGTGAGCGAGCGGTTGTATATCATAACTAGGTATGGGACTATTGCATCAACATACTCTTAAAGGAACCCAATTAGTATACAATCCGGACTGGCGACTTAGTTTTGTTATTTAAATTGCTGTAATACTACAGGGATACATACTTCTAAATTACGCTTACTGAGAGCTGTTCTTGATAGGAATTCTGTAGTATTTGCTTCGTCTTCTTTGGTGAAGGGATTTCGGAAAGCTGTGCTTAGCAATTCTACTTTAGAAGAACAGTCATCACTAGCCTCACCACTGCTATCTCATAGTGAAGGTATCGATCGTGTTTTGGTATTAGTATTCGTTACACACGACCAGCATTTCTTAGAAACCTCTAAATTACGTGACAGGGTTTCGTTGTGGAAACTATTATAAGCCTCTCACATTGAAGTTCGTGCTAAATTTCGAGGTTCTGCAAAAGATCACCAGTCTTGGAGATTTTGAATCTTTAAATCTGGCTATGTCCTTTGCTTTTCCAAGAGTGATCTAACCTGTTTTGTGTACCACGGTTAGCTAGCCCCTTCTTTTATTAAGTTGTCTGGTATAAATCTGCCAATGGTTCTCGACATTACTATTTCTTTGAACGAATCTGATCTACACTCACATTGTTAGTTTCGAAAGACTGAATATTCTCACTCAGGACAGCGTTAATCGAATTTTTATGACCTTTTATGAATAAATATACTTTCAAAATGTTCAAATGTTTGTAAATCTTATGGGACTTAACTACGGGGTCATCAGTTCCTAAACTTACAAATTACCTATGAACTACTTACGAACTAGGACGGTACAAATATCCATGCCCGAGGGGGATTCGAACCCCCGACCGTAGTGGCTGTGCAGACCGTGACTGAAGCGCCTCAGTCCCCTCGGCCACCGCGGCCGGCAAATATACTTTTCGTTTAATTTCGGCAGATTTGGAAAATCCGATATTCATTCTCGCTACGACAACCATGTGTTCACTAATACTTGTGTCTGTTTTGATGATCTTTATTAGCTCCGGATTATTTGCTCGTAAGAGGTTTTTCGCAACCATTTACTATTATAGTGGCTTCATGAATTAATTGCTCGAGATAAATTTCGGAGATTGCGTTTAGTACAATTTATGACGATGTTTGCTCTTGCCTCCGATTTTAAACTTGTATTTTTGCCAACATATCGAGGGTAAGTAGCCACCAATTATAATTGTATGCTTTGGATACGTTTCTGAAATTTGATCGAAGCTTTCTTTGAACATTACTGAAATCGAATCGCCTGAGTCAGGAGGTCGGTGAAAAGGAAGTATTATTAATTTATTCCGGTTGTCAGGTATAATCTCTACTGTAACCATTTCACAGGTCTACTCGTACTTCAATTTCCCTACAAGATAATCAGCTTGTGATAGCAATAATTATGACACCACCTATTTTATTCAATCTATTCTTTCAGAGCACCATTTATCCCTTTGTAAAAATTTCAACTGAACTTATCTCCGGTTGTATGAAAGTAAAAAAATAGAAGGAGGCATTAAAGATAAATCTTTATTTTACTACACAATTTCCAAGTACATCGAGACATTTGCAAAACCGCTTTATAAGCTTCAAAAAGCCTTCCAGAAATGAAATAAGGGCGTTGCATACGGAAGAAACGTTGAACGGCTTGTTTGACGTCAGCATTGCTTCCAAAGCGCCTTTCGCCGAGAGTATTCTTCAAAGCTGGAGACAGATGGGAGTGAAATTAATATAATTTGACATAATGTCAGTAGTGCAACTGGAATAAGCCACATAAGACTGACCAGATAGTTTGCAGCTATACATCATATTAACATTTACAAAAATGACTGTACATTACCAGTTAAATAATAGAAAGAAAGATAGTAACAATTTATATTATTTTTAGGTTGAATTTTACAGACCATCTCTCTCAAGCACAGGCTTCTGTACAACTTTGTCCTAAAACAGCTGCTGGCCAAAATGATAGCTACATATAAGAACATATGTTGTAACACTCTTTTGACCATTTCCAAAATTGTAATGTATCTATTTTTTGGTCTTTACTTTGTACTTTTATAAAACATTTCTTTACTGTGGAGCACTTGAAAATGATGCCATAGTGCATCGAAACTGGTTGTGCATTACACATGAAGTATTAAAAAATTTCATTTTTTAACAAGCAACTGTGGCTTAGAATACACATGTATTCCTTATTAGATGGGAGTGGCTTCGTGCGATATCAGGACTGTATGTCGGATGGTGTCGGCGCTCCCAACCAAGAATTGCAATATGGTTTTACGTCGCCCTCGCCGAGTGTGGTCTCGCAATGTCATCCAACAGGAGAATACCAGATCTGAGAAGGCCAGGCCGCTTTTTCCGAATCAACTCTTTGAATTTCGACAGAGTGGCACAGTACCGCACAGCATTGTTGGTTGCATCCTCAAAAAGTCCAGTAACGAAATTCCTTGGGCGTTTCAGAAAACGGTGTGTAGTAGTTTTCCTGCAGACGGAGTGCTTTTGTTTTCGGACAGGTGATGACGGATGTTTCCACACCATAGCCGTTCAACGATTCTTCCGTATGCAACGCCCTGATTTTTTCCTGGACGGCGTTTTGAAATTTATAAAGCGGGATGCCAAATGTCGCAATGTACTTGGAAATTATGTAGAAAAGCAAAGCTGTGACTTTTCATTAATGTATCATTCTATTTTTTTCCCCTTGCATACACAACTCAGCCCACAGTCGACAAGGAAAACTTACTTTCCACTCCCCCTCGTGTACGCTGATTCACAAAATTACTTAACCATTTTTTATGAATATGACATGATTTTAGGCAGGAACCTTAGAATGCAGCTTTAATTGTTGCCATTCTGGCTAGTCAAAAGAGCTTTGCTGTTTTCTACGATTATTTGATATTTAACCTTTTTCCTTCCAGTGTTGCCATATAGCAACGTCATCTTTATCTGTTCGTCTGGCGACAATCATATGTCCAAATATTATATACAACACAGCAAGAATTTCTAAAATTCTTTGTGACTAGATTGTCTACCATTGACATTTTCTTATTGTTGCTTTCGTCTAATGTGGAGTATACGCAGCACGACTTTCAAATTATTATATCAAGATAAAGCAAACGAAATGACTCGAAAATGTCATTAATATATTATTTACAAATGTCAAAGCAGTAAACAAAAACAGTTTGTAAATGTTGTCTAGAAAAAAAGAGAGATATTTATATTCAAAAATTAATGAAATTTCACTTTATAAAAGTTAAACGATATTGCCTCACGCTGAAAAATGACAAATTGATACATCTATGTACTGTCAACAGAGCTAATTACGTCAGCGCTACGTCATTACGACGAAAACCTCGCCTGAGCCTTTGTAACACTCTCGGTCAAGAGCATCATATTTATTAATCGTTTAGATTATTTTCAATATCAATCTATCGATACTTAATCTTTGTAGTGTAGTATCTATAACATTACCTTCTTTGGTCAATCTGTTACGAAATCAGTTTTTATTTTACATTTTCTCAATGTATTAACACAAAAATGTTAATTAGAATAATTTTTAATGAAAGAATTTATAGTTGTGAATAATTATGTACAAACGTTAATGTATTAGCTGATCCATGCACTAAGGCTAAATTAAATGTAATATAAAAGATGTATCCAAAACGAAAAGTATTATGATGCTAGCTAGGTGGTTTTGGCGGGCGAAATTTGGCAGGACTGTATGTGTGGCAGCAGTGTCTTAGGCAATGGCGCGTAAGTCTTCACTCATGGAAAGTGGTACTCCTATAACTGATCTTTATTGTTGGAAAACGCTTAGGATGTGGCTTTAAGGAACATCACTGTGTATGGCAAATTAATTTGAGGTCGCATTGGTAGAAGCCCATACCAGTAAGAGGAATATTGAACTTGTTACCATCAACTGCCACACTGTAGAGTTGCCGCCAAGCGATCTGCACCACAGCCTACCGCCGCTACCACCTGAGGTTGGACAAATAATGATTTATATTAGTCTGAATGTGCATGGTTTAGAAGACAGTTGTACCTGTGAAATTTAATAACAAACAATTCAAATTTAACTGCGAAAATCTTCACCCTGATTGTATCCTACGTCATTCATCTGGACAGGGTCCTTATCCCACTAAAACAACTAAAAATCCGAGTATCCTACACTGTTAAGCTTATTCAGTGATTTCATAAATTTTAGGAAATGTGGTGATTCTTAAAGTGATAAAAGTTTAAAGCAAGTGGTGATCATAAAGTATTAATATATTATCAGCACCGACTTAATAAATTCTAAATCTGAAGAGTATCATGTATAATTGCATTTGCTGAATTAAGTACATAAACGTTAACGGAACTGAAATACTTTTTGTCAGTATATTTTGAAGGTCCACTTGCATAATTTGAAGTTAACAGATTTTAATACAGTTTTGTTAATTAGCATAACACTACACAAAATAAGATACAAAAGATTAGTTGGTTAAACTGATGTAATAATAGATTTGGATGTAGATCAGTGCTTTGATTAACAGAAGTTACACACATTTAATGTCTGTCAAGTATCTTATTTCTAGAAATGCAAATTTGAATGGTATATATATTTTTAGAAGCTTTTTCATTGCAGAAAGTATTTAATGTTTCATTTTCTGATGGTTAATGAAAAAGTAGTGATTGAATACCTTAGTACATAATAGTGAGAGGCAGTTCATAGTTTTATTATTTTATTACTAATACTTTACTGATTATAATCTCACTGAAAATCTTACAAACTGAAGTTTATTTTGTTTTTATTTATGCATACTGTGATAATTTTGTTGAACAGAAGCAGATGCAGCCCATTAACGTGTTATTTATGCATTCATATTGCAGAAACTTTGTGCTTTTGCCTAATCATGCAGGCGACCTTTTATTAGTGCAGTATTCTAAACTAGTTATTCTTGTGCAAACTGTGGGAAGTCTGAGCAGGTTGAAAATTCAGTGCCTGCTCTCTGTCAAAGTAAACTTAAAATAAATCTGTGTTCCCATCGGGGGGTTCGAATCGCCCTTCGGGCATGGATGTTTGTGTCGTAAGGTAGTTCATAAGCATGAAACTTGCTGGCAGATTAAAATTGTGTGCCGGAACCGGGACTCGAACCTGGGACCTTTGCCTTTCGCGGGCAAGCGCTCTACCGACTGAGCTATCCCGACACGACTCACGATACCGCCTCACAACTTTACTTTCGCCAGTACCTCACCTCCTACTTTCCAAACATCATAGAAGCTCTCCTGCGAAACATGCAAGACTAGCACTCCTGGAAGAAAGGATATGGTGGAGACATGACTTAGCCACACCCTAAGGGATGTTTCCAGAATGAAACTTTTAGTCTGCAGTGGAGTGTGCGCTGATATGAAACTTGCATGCAGATTAAAATTGTGTGCCGGAACCGGGACTCGAACCTGGGACCTTTGCCTTTCGCGGGCAAGCGCTCTACCGACTGAGCTATCCCGACACGACTCACGATGCCGCCTCACAACTTACTTCGAGTCCCGGTTCCGGCACACAATTTTAATCTTCCAGCAAGTTTCATATCAGTGCATTACTCCACTGCAGAGTGAAAGTTTCATTCCAGTTCATAAGTAGTTTGTAAGTTTAGGGACTGTTGACCACGCAGTTAAGTTCCCTAAGCTTCACAAACATTTGAACATTTTTTAAATCTGTGAGCATACTGATGTTAGGTGTCTTATATTTAGGTAGTTTACACGGTCAAGCAAAATCCCTGTTAGGGTTAACACTGTAGTTGTGCCGTATTTTTGGGGTAAGTAGTTGTTGTGAGCAGTAAAATGTTCAAATGTTTGTAAAGCTTATGGGACTTAACTGCGAGGTCATGTCCCCAAACTTACAACCTACTTATTAACTAACTTATCCTAAAGACAACACAAACATCCACGCCAGAGGGAGGACTCGAACCTCCGACGAGGGAGGCCGCCCGATCCGCAATGTGGCGCTCCAGACCACTCGGCTACTCCCGTGCTGCTGTGAGCTGTAGCTATTTGCTGGAAGTGCGGTGTAGCTGTGCCTGTAAAACCTTGATGAGAAGAAGGCTAGCCTGGCGTGATGGGAGCTTGATTCGGCTCCATGAACACCTCCCGCCCTTTTTTCATAGCCGTCTGACGGCTAGCCTGTTAATTATAGTCTGGTCATCAACAACTTCACTGAGTGCATGCGCTGTGTATTGACATCAGGACACAGCAGTAGCTGGTGATGAACCTCTGTTCAGATGTGCGGCCACAGGAGCGGCGTTGTGAGTCGCTGGCTCCCCGCGCAGCCCCACCGCTGTGTTTACGTCAGAGGGTGGGTGGAGGGGGGGGGGGGGAGGGGGCGTGGCTTGGCCGCGCCGCGCCGCGCCGCGGGAAGACCCAACACCAGCAAGGATTCGCCCCGTGTCATCGCGGCGCGCCCGCCAATTAAGTTAATCTAGCGTAATCCTCACAAAGGCGGCCGCTCAATAATGCAATTAGCCCCGGCGCAGGCCACAAACAGTTTCCCGGCCACCCTAATTGCCGTTAAGGTATCATCGGGTTTCCAGCCTGTTTGCGCGCCACTTGATGACAGTCAGCCAATTACGCCCTTACGCTGCCCGCGTGCAAATTGAAACGAATGCCGCGTAATCACGGCGTAATTAGACCCCGCGTCGCGTCTTTCTCGCCTGTATGTGGCCTGTTCGGTAAAGAATGATCGTAATTTTTTTTACGGTTATAATCTTCCACACTAAAATTTAATCTTATCATACTCTGTTAGCTTAACCCACGAGCGGTCGCATAGGTTGGCTGAGTCAACAAGAGTTCGTTTTCTCGCTCTGAATTATTATTGCGGTGCGGTAGCTGCTATCAGTTGTTGGGACCGTTAGCCATGTATGGCCTATACGCAAAAGTCGCAAAGTACCCTCCGGCATGCTAAATTCACTGGCTTGTAGACTACAAAAATTTCCTTCACAAAAACGTACGTTTATGTGCTGATTTTCATGGTGACCAGTGAAACAATTTGGAAGTTTCTTTTAACGTACCCTCCGCCGTACACGTACAAAAGGTAGCTCACGTATCAGTCACGGTATAAGCTACCTCTGTGCCAAATTTCATTCATATCCCTACAGCCATTTCTGAGTGAAGGCGTAAGAAATGAATTAACTAATTGTAAAGGACAATGCGAAGTTAATTTTACTATGCCTATAACCTTCGCGCGAGTGCAAGCAATGTGTTCAAAGTTTTTTGTTTGTCGCAATCGGATCTACAGTATGGCCGTGCATAAAATACGAAAAACAGACAAACAAACAAACATTAATTTTATTTTCTTGCACTTTCGCGAAGGTTATAGGCATAATTACATCACTGTACGACATGGAGTTCAGGTGATATGATGTCATGAACATTGCGATGCATGAAAAACTTCCGCATTATGAATGACTTTTAAATCTATTACTTTTTTGATTGAAAACAGTAGACTAGCAGGGCGGGATTAAAATTGGTGAAAAAATAAGCAGTCTCGCATATGCGGATGACTTAGTTTTGATGGCCGATTCGATTGAAAGGTTGCAAAATAATATTTCAGAGTTCAATCAGAGGTGCAAGGATTATGATATGAAGATCAGCATCTCCAAAACGAAAGTAATGTCTGTGGGAAATAGATTTAAACAGATTGAATGCCAAATAGGAGGAACAAAGAACAGGTAGACAGTTTCAAGTAACTAGGATGTATTTTCTCACAGGATGGCAACATAGTGAAAGAACTGGAATCGAGTTGCAGCACAGCTTATGCAGTGAGTGCTCAGCTAAGATCTGCTCTCTTCTGCAAGAAGGAAGTAAGTACCAGAACTAAGTTAGCAATGCACCGCTCTATATTTCGACCAACTTTGTTTTATGGGAGTGGCAGTTGGGTAGATACAGGTTACCTTATTCATAAGGTAGAGGTTACAGATATGAAAGTACCAAGAATAATTGCAGGTACCAGTAGATGTCAACAATGGTAGGAGAGTGCCCATAATGAGGAAATCAAAGAAAACTGGAAATGAACACCATAGATGAAGCAGTTACAGCGAAGAGACTGAGATGGTGGGGTCATGTTACACGCATTGGAGAAGCAAGTTCACCTAAGAGACTCATGAGCTCGTCAGCGGAGGATAAGAGGAGTGAGTGGAGGTAGACCAAGAAGAAAGTACTTAGATTCGGTGCAGAATGATTTTGAAGTAAAAGGTATAACATCAGACGAGGCATCAATGTCAGCATTGAACAGGGGATCATGGAGGAATTTTGTTAGTAGTACTATGCTCCAGACTGAACGCTGAAAGGCATAATCAGTCTATAATGATGATGATAATGATGATGATGATAATTTTATATAACGTCAGAATTAAGGGAAATGTTGACGGCAGCTACATCATAAAAAAGTGGACGGGCTTTACCTTCACGGTTACCATACATCTTTTCGATTGATATAATCCCAGAAATCTGTAAATTAAAATGAGAATGATTGAAGGTAAAGCACCGTCGTGATCCGGAATTGGACGGGTGTAATTTTTATGTGCAGTGGACCGTGTGATAAATTTTATTAGTGGGCTCCGGGTTTGCGGTTGGTAAAATGTTTGCAGGGATGGAAAATTCAGACTTCATCATACTATAGCTAAATATAAATGACTGCTGGTTCTAAAAATTGAATACTATTGTGAAGGGGGAAGATTGAATTCTAATGGTAATAAAATGTTTAACAATCACAGCACTGTTAGGCCTATTCATCAGCCGTAATGGCGTCCAATTCCGAAACACGCAATTTTTATGAACTATCTACGCGACTAGAAGGTGGGAAATCAAATAAGAACACATCCGCCATTTAATTAATGAACTTAGATATTTTGAAGTTATATCTTTTCTAATTTAGCACTTTACTTACGGCAATTTTAATGGCGAACAGGGAGAGCTGCTAGTAATGTGTCTTAACTCGACGGCGGCAAACGACAGACAAATGTTCTTTTTCTCCGGCGGTAAAACAAGGGAATGTAGGATTTTCAGAGATTATTTTTCATTAGAGAGAAAGAAAAACGATCCTTGGTGGTATCCATAATCTTCGGTTCGCGAAGTTAATTATTCTATAGTTATTTACATTTTTGTTACTAGCGTTTCAGGTTCCACCTATCTTCAAGTTGGAGCTCTGTCAGTCACTTATTTTGTTGCTGCGTTTTTAGCACTCGCACATTGACAACAATTGCAGATTATTTTAGTCCGTGTTCTGTTCGGTGTACAGAGTCAACGACGCGAGCGGTGATGTAGTTCTTTATGGTAATTGTAAATACCGTCTTTATTTTGGATTGAAATCTTTCACTAGCAACTATGTTTTACTTTTATTTATACTTTTAGGCCCTTTTTCAAAAAACCGTTGTCAGAAGAGGAGATTGAAAGGCTTCTAAATGAGGATTCGAATGATAAGTGTTCTGAATTTGACTGTTCTGGCGGAGAAGAACAAATAGTAGTTATTGATCACAACAGAATCAGAAATAGAAGTAGCCGATGATCCGTACAAGGTGTCAAATAAACCGTACGATATTGTGCAGCGTGGGCAGAACCTCTGCTGGATCAAATCGGAATATTACTTTTGATAATTGGTATACCAGTAATCCATTCGCAGTCTCACTTTTGTAGAGAAACGTCACATGCATTAGAACGCGGAAAAAAAAAAAAAAAAAAAAAAAAAAAAAAAAAAAAAAAAAAAAAAAAAAAAAAAAGGAAATCAAATTCCTACCTCTGCAATCCAGGAGGAACATTGGGTCTTCACTATTTGGATACGAGAAAGACACCACATTGGTGTCATATGTGCCCAAAAGAAACAAATGCGTTGTTCTACCTAGCACCATGCTCAGTGATGGCGCAGTTCATGAGAATACTAGAGCTATGAGAGTTACGAAAAGATGCCTATCCGTATGTATCCGTTACTAAAAGAAACAGCACTTGTTACAAAAGTATCGTTACTTTCGTTACCGGTGCCACCCAGACGTACAGCCGCTACTCTGTAATCGAATCCGTGAAAAAAATACTGTTGCCGTTAGAGTTCAGAGCAGCTACGAAGGCGGGCGAGGCGAGCGTTCTGCGCAGAGAGAGAGGGGAGATACTTTGCGACGCTGCCAGTTTCCTTCCGTCAGTTCGCGCACCCTGACAGCTGACAGCGCACGCAAGCGTAAACATTGTGGCACAGTGAGCGCGGGCGCTGTCAATGTCCACGATTTAGTTCCTTTCTTGAAAATTTTAATGGTTTAGTATTTTGAACAAGAATAACGTTCTTCTAATTAAAAGATTTCTTTGTATAACTACATTAGGCATCCACAGCGATCGAAAGTACCGATACTTGAAGTATTTCAGTCATCGGTATGTATGACCTTAAGGGTATCAATGACAAATCGTTATGGTTTAATAGGTTGCACAGTGAAAGAAAATTTGATAAACCATTTAACGATCTATGTATGTAGGCCTTCTAGAAAGAAATAACAATATTCTCTTGCTAGGATCGCGCTGTATTTTAATTTCCACGTAACTAGCTTCAACAGACAAGTTAACATCTTCAGATCTTGTGGAATACCTAATTTATAAATTTAGATATTTTATAAATTTAGATCTGGCTCCCATAATGAGAGCAGATCTGAATATTAATACAGCAGCATATTTTATAAAGTAGGTATTCCACAAGATCCGAAGATGGTAGCTTGTCTGTTGAAACTAGTTATGTGGAAATTAAAACACAGCGCGATCCTAACAAGAACATATTAAGCTTAACACACACACACACACACACACACACACACACACACACACACCAACCACAGTCCAGTTTCCATATTTCAAAGAACAGGACAGCAGAACCGCTGCGACTATTAAAATTCTTTATTAAAGAACACGACCGGTTCCGAAATTTACAATTGCGTCCTGAGGTGCTTTATCTGTTTACAGATGAATAAAGAACTGTCAGAATTTCAATATTTTTAATATATAGGCGGGAAGGTCTTGTTTACTTACGTTAAATCATTATATAACAGAATATTTTAATGGTTTGATGTAAACAGACACAGACCTTTCCGCCTTCGTATTAAAAATACTGAGAGCGTTTTAACTGTAATAGTTCTTATTCATTTATAAACTGATAAAACATCTGAGAAAGCAATTGTAAATTGTGAAACCGATCGTATTATTTAATAAGGGATTTTAACAGCCACAGTTGTTTTGTTCTTTGAATATAAGAAAATATTATTAATAATCCAAGTAATGATCGCGCCCTACAACATGCGCAACTTACACGAACAAATTATTTTATGATTAATTATTAATTATTTTAAAGTAGCTGCAGTCAGTCATAAGTACTAGTAAGTGATGGGCTACTTACATACTTCACGGTAAAAAATCAATGCCATCGTCTTCTTCGCTGTCGGACGTCGAGGAATCGCACTCTGCAAGATTTATTACGAATGGTTCCATAATAGTGTCCCTGCCAATTTCTCTCTCGTGATCTTCTTCCTGCAATTTCTCTGCATGTCTTACGCAAGCTGCCCACGCAGATTCTGAGATGCTCCCTATTGCCTCGTGCGTAAGTCTCTCAACATCTGCAATTTTAAATGTTTTGTTTTTTTCTGTAATATATGCTTTGACCTGAGCCCATAGCAGTTCAATTGGGTTGTAGTGACAATGATATGGCGGTAACCTAACAACACGATGTCCATGCTGTTTTGCAATTTCATCTATCTCATAAACTTTGTATGCTGGCCTGTTTGCATTGACAAGAACCAGCAATTCTGCTCTGGTATGTGAGGAGCTGTGAGGTATTCCGTTTGATGTTAACCAGGCAATAATATCCCCCTTTCTGGAATTCGTGGAGGGATCTTTGTTTACTTGCACGGAATGGATGCTCGCATTGTCCATGATAATAACAGAACAGGGAGGTATGTATGGCAATAGTTGTTCTTTAAACCACTTTTTGAAGATACTGTATGTCATCTCAGAATGATAATCTTCAGAATTATTAGCCTTTGAAGCCTTAAAAATCAGCTTACTCTGGGGAATGAAGCCAGTTTCTGCTGATCCGACATGAAGCACTATAATTCTGCCGCCCTTACCCACTGGAACTTTCAGTCCACCGTACCCATCACTCATTTTCCAGCACATACCCCTTGCATGATTCTGGTTGACGAAAGTCTCATCTAAATAATAAATTCGAGAGGTGCCGGCTTCTCTAATGTGCTGCATTGTTCTTAAAACACAGTCCTTGCAGCTACAATGTCGCTACGTTCCAACAGCAATTTCCTCCCGTCATTTGTTTTCTGATACCTGAACCCCATGTCCTTCAGTATCCTCAACATGGTCCATTTACTTCCGTTAAAATTTTCTGCTTCTTTCATTTGTGAAACCAATTTTTCAGCCGTTGGATATTCGCCTCTAGCGTACATGCTGAATACTATGCGGCGCAAAACGTTTTTCGCGAAATCGTCTAGCTCACCCACTTCTTTTTTGCGATTGTGACGTTTGCCAGGCGATTTAAAAACAGCTGAGACGCATGCCAGCAGCGACGCGTTAGCTTCGCTGGAGATCCTCTGAACAGTCCTCAAGCCAATGACACAAGCCTCGGCCGTCTGCTCCTGGCATCTGGCAACGGCGCGACCCGCACCCTGTGCCGGCGCGGCCTCAGCAGAAGACAGACTTTTGAAGTACTGATACACACAGTACACTATTCCTCTTGCCTGTTTGTGCAGAACTTGGCGTGATTGCTTATCATCACTCATAATGTACACTATGATGGCAAAATAATCACTTAGCACAGAACACAGGCACTAATAAACACCGAACTTCACGAACACAGCACGACCCGCACAGTACGAAGGCAGGACCGCCACTGGCGCGTGGTTGGCTGAAGGCCACGTGGTGCACTTCCGCTTGCTACTGCGCATCTGACCTTGACCCGCCTTCGTAGCTGCTCTGAACTCTAATATAACTTTAACATTTAAATTTGCCAACTAGATACCGTATGCCTGCTTTCTGAGGCAATTATATTACTGAGAAAAGGTTCAGTACAGTCTATTTTCCTCGTAATTACAATACTATTGTCATACAAATTGATCAAAATTAACGAGACCAACCCACGACCTCTATTTTAAGTACTGTTCCCGCACTTTACTTAAGAGGCATGGAATGTCAGAATCAATCGGAATATTTTGTGACGAATGCCAGTGTGACCGATTATCGTAGTAACACTACATTAACAATTAAGACAATTGAGTACTTTTTAGAAAAATTTCTTATAGTAGACAAGATCAAAAAGAAATAATTAACCATTAAACAGACACCTTTACAGGTAAAAACACACAATAAAACGTAAGTTCGCATTAAAAGTGGACGTCGTATCATCGAGGAGTAATCTACAAACACGGTCGAGGAAAGAAGTAGCCTATAATCCAAAAGGTTTGAAAACAAAAACAAAAAAACAAAAATATCTAAAATCGCAGAACTATGCATTATGCACTTTTAAGTTCGTCACGGATGTCTAAATAAATTACTCATCTCATAATAAATAGTATCACAGAATGTATGCATTCTCCGTATTGGTTTTCGTTACAGAGTTCGTATTGATACAGTAGATGCGAATAACGAAATGAATGCTGACTAAGTTCGTATCGATGCGGTAGATGCGAGTAACGAAATGTTTTCATGAGTAACGATTCAGTATTTCGTATCAACCGAAGTATTCGTTACTCAGTACCGCATACATACAGTTTGATACAGCTCGAGAGAATATCAATAAACCACACATAATCATGGACGACCACATGACAAAAGGAGGTTAGCACAGCGACCAAATGTGCAGTAAATATTCTGTTACACGAGTAACAAAGAGGTTCACTTTACTTAACATAGTTGGTATCAATGCACAAAAACAGTTTCACTGCAGCGCAGACAAACCATAAACACCAAGGAGGCTACTTTTGAAACAGTTGTCCTAACAACTTATGAATGTATAAATTAATAAAATTCAGCAACCAGTTGCTTGTAATTATTTATTTTAGACGACCGGTTTCGTACGCTTGAGTGCCCTTCTTCTGGTCTCTATACAGACAAACAAGTGGATTGGTATACAGTAAAGGATTGAACGTACAAAAGTCGGTTACAGAAATTTGAAGCAGTTTCCAACCAAATCGATTGTAATAAGATATATTCATATAATGGGATAAAATTAACACTTGCATTTTAGTATTGTTGCTTAATGAATGTAGCTACATGCTATTAGGAGAATCTTCGCACTCAGTGTTGATTCTCCTCAAACATCCGAAACCAGTCGTCTAAAATAAATAATTACAAGCAACTGGTTTCTGAATTTTATTAATTTATAACCTGAACAGCTGCTGAAATGGATAAAGTACTTCAACTTATGAAAGATCGTTTCGTTACAAGATATCACATTTCGATGCTTCCAAATTATCTGAAAATATTTGTGGCGCCTTATAAAAGGCAAGAACCCTCAAAAACCAGAAGAACCTTCATACAAAAAGAAGAGTCGCTGCGTTATGTGTGGCAGAAGATACAATGTTGTGTCAAGAATTCGTTGTATAGTTAGTGTAAGACGTTTGCAGGCAAGAAGCATTCCCCGCAGTTGTGTGTTAAAAGTGTGCATGTAACACCGTGGATGAGTAAACTCTGTTTTTACGTCGAAACAACAGTCATGTTCAATAAAGAGAGTATAATTCAATAAATGCTATAAGAGTAACATCTTCTGAGAAATAAATGCTGGTCAAATGTGATGGAATTTTATCGTGTGTGTTAGAAATGTATTGTTACACTACTGGACATTAAACTTGCTACACCAAGAAGAAATGCAGATGATAAACGGGTATTGGACAAATATAATATACTAGAACTGACATGTGAATCCATTTTCACGGAATTTGGGTGCATAGATAATGAGAAATCAGTAGCCAGAACAACCACCTCTGGCCGTAATAACGGCCTTGATACGCCTGGGCATTGAGCCAAACAGAGCTTGGATGGCGTGTACAGTTACAGATGTCCATGCAGCTTCAACATGAAACCAGACTTCATCAAGAGTAGTGACTGGCGTATTGTGACGAGCCAGTTGCTCAGCCGTCACTGAGAGATCTGGAGAATGTGCTGGCCAGGGCAGCGGTCGAACATTTTTCGTATCCAGAAAGGCCCGTACAGGACCTGCAACATGCGGTCGTGCAATATCCTGCTGCAATGTAAGGTTTCGCAGGGATCGAATGAAGGCTAGAACCACGGGTCGTAACACATCTGAAATGTAACGGCCACTGTACAAAGTGCCATCTATGTGAACAAGAAGTGACCGAGACATGTAGCAACGGCACCCCATACCATCACGCCGGGTGATACGCCAGTATGGAGATAATGAATACACGCTTCCAATGTGCGTCCACCGCGATGTCAACAGAAATGGTTGCGACCATCATGATGCTGCAAACAGAGCCTGGATTCATCCGAAAAAAATTACGTTTTTCCATTCGTGCACACAGGTTCTTCGTTGCATACACCATCGCAGGCGCTCCTGACTGATGCAATGTCATGGCTAACCGCAGCCATGGTCTCTGAGCTGATAGGCCATGCAAATGTCGTGTAACTGTTCGTGCAACTTTTGTTGTCTTGCAACCGTCCCCATCTGTTGACTCAGGGATCGAGATGTGGCTGTACGATTAGTTACAGCCATACGGATAAGATGCCTGTCATCTCGATTGCTAGTGATACGAGATCGTTGGGATCCAGCACGGCGTTCCGTATTGCCCCCCTAAACCCACCGATTGCATATTCTGCTAACAGTCATTGGATCGCAACCAACGCGAGCATAAATGTCACGATACGATAAACCGCAATCGCGATAGGCTACAATCCGACGTTTATCAAAGTCGGAAACATGATGGTACGCATTTCTCCTCCTTACTGGAGGCATCAGAACAACGTTTCACCAGGCAACGCCGGTCAACTGCTGTTTGTGTATGAGAAATGAGTTGGAAACTTTCCTCGTGTCACATGTTGTAGGTGTCGCCAACGGCGCCAACCTTGAATGACTCCTCTGAAAACCTAATCATTTGCATTTCACACCATCTTCTTCCAGTCGGTTGAATTTCGCGTCTTTAACACGTCATCTTCGTGGTGTAGCAATTTTAATGTCCAGTAGTGTAATCAACTTTTGGGTCCAAAAATGGTAGCAATATTTCATTACACATTCTAAACTGGAACTAGTGACCCACCCGATAAGTGGCAGATGCTTCCCTCATCAACAACCACACGTTTGTCTGGTCTCTCCACAGATACCTTTCCGCTGTGATTGTATCTAACGTACGGCTATCTGCATCATTCAGTCACGCTAGCCAGACGACCTCGACAATATCTATAGTTCATGCCAGTGGTTATCGATTTTATTGGCTACTATATAATTATCCTGACCTCTGAACCGAAAACACTTTCTGTTCGTTCCCTACGTTACCTAAAACTACAGTTACACAGCAGACATAATTATGTGCATATGGATCTAGGTAACAGATAGTATTACAGGAAAAACTTTCAAGGCTTCGTGGGATCTTCATATAAAGAATATATCATACAAACTGCAAAGATTTTCCACAAATGGGAACTGCAGATTGAAAGTGGCCTGTTATGAAAAGAAGCAAAATTTCAGGCAGTTGAGGTCTGCAAATGTAAGTTAAAACACTCACTGCTCCCCTAAATTACTTTATGAGTGGCCACAGTACATGTATAACGGAAATTTATCCAACTGCTCACTCCTTAAGGAAGTAGCCAACGTTTTAAGAAACACAAAATCAATGTTAAAAAATAAATGAATAGTAAATTAAACTTGGGACAGGGAGCATGAAATCATAAAGCAGAGATTTGATACTTTAAAATCATAATCTATTCAGAAAAATGAACGAGCAACTAAATGTGGGGAGACCAAGTGAACCACACACCTTGTACAAAAGTGAATTAAATCATAAAATTACTGCCCATCATAAACATCTTTCTGCCCTTTATGAATGTGGAGGTAAGGTGGAAGAAAATTTGCAAACACAATGGGTAACTGAACATACATTCATTCTCTCACAGACATGTGCATAATGCTAGGTGGTACATTACAAAGCTGGAACATTTGAAAGCAGTGGCGAAATGAAGCATTGGCAGCATCTTGACGAGATGGTAAGTATCTTGATCACAAATTTAATTATACTGTGCACTAAACGAACTCATGTTCAGGGAGGCAGTGGCTCCCTAATCTTAAGTACCACATAGTTTGTGACCACACCAAATTTCATAGCATTTACAAACAGAAATTAATTTACAATAAGCGAGTAAAGCACATGCGAGAATTCATATAGAAGAAAGCTAGTATTAATAAAACCATGGCTGAAGACTGAAGTAACGACCGTTATGAAAGCACGTTGTGCAATCAGTCATACAAGACAGGAAAGATGGAATAAAATCAAGAAGTCTGAGAAAATATTTAGCATACTCGCGGATACAGTAACGATGTGAAAAGTCAAATAAAAACATCAAGGAAATTCAAGCACACTAAGTTTACAAAAAGGTTGAAGGCCACACACATATATTGTAACTTGAGCAAAACTGGACACACAATCATCATTGGAATGAAAATGCAAATAATAAATTTACACTGAATTTACTCGAGTTCTGTAAATTAAGAAACACTTCGCCTCACATAGCGAAATAATTACTCAAGAAAACTATCACTGAATAACCAAGACTGCCTTATCATAAATAAATCAAAGACCTTCCCCTCAGCATGATTCGGCGAAGTGCTTACTTCAATTTCAAATGTTTGTTAAGCTTATGGGACTGAACTACGGGGTCATCAGTCCCTAAACTTACAAACTACTTATGAACTACTTACGAACTAGGACGGCACAAATATCCATGCCCGAGGGGGGATTCGAATCCCCGACCGTAGTGGCCGTGCTGACCGTGACTGGAGCGCCTCAGTCACCTCGGCCACCGCGGCCGGCGTACTTACTTCCACAGCCATCGGAGCCAGAATGAAGAGTGAAGGGTAAAGCTCTAAAGCCTCGGAAAAACCTCCCCCCCCCCCCGCCATACACCGGATGTAGAGCGTGCTAAAAGCGACGCAGAGTGCGTTCAGAGACCAGTGTTTACCAACCCTTGCTACCTGGACAAGACAATTCCCTCTACAACCACTCCCAGACAGGTCTCCTGTCATCTCTTCAATCCAAGGTTAGGTTCGTACCATACTAAGAACATGGCCACCTCGCCACCTTGTCAAGTAAGCTTGTTCTGTCCAGCCAGCAGACGCCAGCGCAGACGACAAACGAAGCATTCTTAACTACAGCAAAACGAGGCCTAAAGGGGGAGGCAGCGACTGTAAGCCATTGCACGGCAGTCAGTCAATATTAAAAGCAACCTTCCACATTCACTTGAGCATACAACTTCAATCACATGGGTGGAAACATATATAAACTTGGGGCAAACATACATAAACATGGGGCATTGATCATTGATAAAAAAATTAAAATAGTTAACACACAGATAGATAACATTAATGGTGCAGAAACACTTTAGGTTAAAGAATAAATCAAAATGGAACACTACCGCACAATCAGTGGACGTGTTTCAAAATGTACCAATCCACACAACTGAAACGTTTGATACCGAAAATTATGATTTTTCTTGCGTATTGTGATAACGAACAGGGATTTTCGAAAACGGAAAGCGGATTTTCTAGACGAACATCGAAAGAATGCAGAGATAGCATTAATGTCATTTTGCTACCCCCAAGATTCTTTAAAAATCGCATTTTCGAAGATATTGCTATTGCGTACTGTCGTGCATAGACGGATATTTCGTGAACCAAATAAGATATCATTCCGTGTATGATCTGCGCAACCCACCCATCATTTTGCACGACAATGCGCTGGCGCATACAGCGCACATTATCACTGTTCTGTTCGATCGCCGAGACTGGGATGTACTGTACCATCCACTATACTCACCGACTTAATTCCTTGTGACTTTGATTTGATTCCGAAGATGAAGGAACCACGTCTAGGCATACATTTCAGAACTGTTCCAGAGATTCGACGGGCAGTAGACAGCTCCATTCGCATCATCAACAGAACAGGCTCTGCTAATGGTATACTATTCATTCCATATCGCTGGAAACGGGTTCTACACAACGCCGGTGACTACTTTGAAGGACAGTAACAAGCGCGAACATGTAACGCTTTTGTATCGGTTGTGAATCAACAGGTCGACTACTTTAAGTTCCATCCCTCGTATATGGTCGTTCCATTTTAATCGCTCTACTCTCAGGTACTTTATGGAAGCAAGTGCTTCCAGTGTTTGTCCTGCTATTGTGTATTGTACAGTAAAGGATCTTTCTTTATACGTAAACGAAGCATTTTACGTTTGTGTATGTTGAGTGTCAATTTCCATCCCATGCATCATGCGTCGATGCGCTACAGATTCTCCAGCATTTCATTACAGTTTTTTAGTGTGGCGTCTTGTTGATATACTACAGTATCATCTGCGAGAAGCCTCACTGATCTTCCAATGTGATCGAGGAGGTCAATTATATAAGCCGTGAAAAATAACGGCCCTAAAACGGTACCTTAAGGTACACCAGAACTCGCTTTCACGCGTGAAGACTTGTCTCCGTTGAGAATGACATGCTGCGTTCTGTTTGCCAGAAAATCTTCAATCTAATCACACTGTTAGTATGATATTCCATATGCTCCTACTTTATCATCACGCGACGGTGCCGAACCGGAACATTTAAAAGCGTCTCAATTCAGTCAGCATAAAGTGTTTTAAAAACCGAGAATGAGAAACTTCCGTACTGTGACGTCAGGATGACACAAACGGTATGATAGCTAAAAAACCGTTTCACTTGTAGTGAAAAACAAACTGTAGAAGAATTTACGCTGGGCAAACGAATTCTTCCCGTCCCACGCAGTCCAATTTAAGAGCGCACAAAACAATCCGAAGTTCGATACGTTCATACAGCAATATTTGTGGAAAACCTTTTGTGAGACATTTAATCAAACAATTCAAGTCCCATTTCTTCCTTTTTTTTTCTGACGAAACAAAACAGGATCCCATCCCGCGGAACGAGGGCTACGGTGACATTTTTCGGAACGCAATCCGTGCGATAGAAAAACAGCGCGAAGGGAAAAAAGAAATGCACTTGCGATTCGTCGAGTCATATTAAAATATTTTTCCGTCCGTAGTCCTTTTAATTACGGACAGCGGCGACGCCTGGCAAACACAGACGTTGTCGCAATATTGTGACTGGCGCGGCGCCACATGGCTGACGGGAAATCGCGCGCCATTCGAATGCAAAATAATAAAAAAAAGAGAATGAACAAAAAAAGGGGCTGCGCCACCGCGAAAGGGAAACATTTATAAAAACAGTTGTTTACTCAATATAGTGTTTTCCCCGCGAACCTAAATTACATTTTTTTATTTATTTTTCCGCGTGGCGCGGTGCTGCCATGTGTGTACCGCTGCAACACGCACCTGAAATTTACGCGCACGCGTTTGCGTGTGTTTGTGAAATATGTTTCGGCCGGCACTGGACGAGTGTATTTTTTCACCCGCCATTTGCGACCGACGGGATGAAAACAATTTTCCATTGGGACTGCGATAAACTAGAGTGGTATTATAATTGTTTACTTTCTGTAATTTTATCAAAACAGCGGCAGGAGCCAAAGTGATACGAGGGGGAAAGGTTTGGCCCCGGGGCTGCGGCGATTCGCCCGTTTGGCGCGTCGCGGCGTTGATGTCTCGTCGCGAACGGGTAGTTTAATCGTCCTCCGCCGGCGGCGCCACCGCCAAATCTGAATTACCTCGCCTGTCGACTGTTCTCTCACACTCCCCCCCCCCCCCCTTTCACCCTCATTCTTTCTCTCTCTCTCGCCTTCATTTCCCTTCCTCTCCGCTCTCGCCGAAGCAGCTCGGCGCTGCTCGCCTGTTTTTTTTTTTTTTTCCGAACCTCTCTTTTACTTTTTTTTTTGCTCCAGTTTCTACCGAACAGCACAAACAATTGGGGCAACGAGGAAGCCCGACCGCGCACAGGCGTGTTCGTGTATTTTCTGAAATTGTTCTCTGCTTATCCCACAATCCATTCATAACCGTTCCCGCTTTTTTTTTTTTTTTTTTTTTTTTTTTTTCGCCTTAACCCCCCCTTTCGCCAGAGACCGTGTTTGTTTCGTTTTTTATACCTCCTTAATTAATGCGGAATTGTAAATTTATATCCCTAACTTTTAAACACGGGTTCCCCATCGGTTCAAACATTCCAGTTAGGAATCTGAGTACTAGTTTATGTGCCGAAAAAAAAGAATAAGAGCGAAAAAAATTAAAGCAGTTCACATGAGGCCTTTAAAAGCATTTCTCCGCACCTACTGTTTACACTCTTCTTTGCGTTCGCCGCGTATTTCGCTTTCCAGACACTTGATTAAAAACCCTTCAACATATAGGTGCATTTCATGCATAATGCTTCTGAGCCGTATTCTATTTTCTAAATCCCGATCCTTGAAATTAAAATTTATCGTATAATACTTTCAAAGCTTATTTAATTACTCACCAACCAATGAGGAAACGCCAATCTTTTTGTGAGATATATATAAAAACAGTTAATTTGCCAACTACAGTTTATAAAAGAATACGGGATTTATGATATGTTAAAGATGAAGATATTTTATTATACACCACATATAAAGTGGTAAGCTATATTCACAAGGAATAGAAAAATCCTTTATTCAAATAACGTAACTAGTTTCGATGACCTTTGTCACCATTATCAAACGTAAGAAAATCACAAATTGCAAGATACTAAGCATAACTTGAGACTGCATTTGTGAATAAATTATGAAAAAATATAGTTAGTACAGAAACTGAAGCCAGGCCATCTAGAGGAGTCAAAGTGCCCCCCCCCCTCCTCCCCACCAACTGCCTGCTATATTATTCGCAGCGTACGGTATCAAACCATTTTCACTCCATACCATATAGCAGCACAGCGAGCTGGAATGGTGAAATGGTAATTGCTGTGCTGCCTTGATCGTATAATATAGCACGCACAGACAATTAAAAAAAATAGGTAACATATGTTGTGCTGCTATATGGTATGGAGTGAAAATGGTTTGATAGCGTATGCTGCGAATATAGCCGACAGTTGGGGGCCACTTTGAATCCTCTAGATGACGTGGGTCCAGTTTCTGAATTACCTAATTTCTTTCGTAATTTATTCACATGATAATCTCAGGTTACGCTTAGTATCTTACAGTTTGTGATTTTCTTACGTTTGATAATGATGACAAAGATCGTCGAAACTAGTTACCTTATTTGAATAAAGGACGTTTCTATTCCTTGTGATTGAGATTGTGTTGTTATGGTCTTCAGTCCCTCTCTATCCTGAGCAAGTCTTTTCATCTCCTCATAAGAACGGCAACCCTCATTCATTTGAATCTGCTTACTATATGCGTCTCTTGGTCTCCCTCTGCGATTTTTACACCACACACTACCCTCTAACGCTAAATTTACGATTCCTCGATGTCTATGAATGTGTCCAACCAAACGATCCCTTCTTTTAATCAAGGTATGTCAAATATTCCTTTTCTCGCCAATTCTGTTCAGTACCTCTTCATTAGTTATGCGATCTACTCACCTGTGACTGTGGTATATAATAAAATATCAGTGTCAGTCACACTCCTAGACAATAATGTCGAATAGAAAAAAATGAAGATATTGTTTGCATTTTTTTGCGTACTGTCTAAATATCTATCGAGTACTCAAAATGGATTAATATGTTGGTACTCATGATCCACTTTCTGTATCAATTTTAGGAACGACATCTAGTTTCAAAGCCTACCCATCATACGACGGATGTTCAAATGAAAAGGTACGAAATCTCACTGTGGCTATAATTGAAGTCTTTATTCAAAAGTAATCACCAAGGGCCTGAGCACAACTGTCTCACTGTTTAACGATTCGAAGGATTCCCTGTTCCCAGAATTCTTGTGACCGTAACAAGAGCCGACCCTTAAGGCTAGTCTACACGATGACACTAGGTTGCGACACTGGTTGTGTGAAATGAGTTGCGCGCAGTTGGTTTAGTGTATGTCTGTAGACACGGTGCCGAAACTATACAGTTCAGTTTCATTGTGTTGTGAGTGCCGTAATCGTCGTAAAATAAAAACTTTGACAGCTGTACGAGTCATGGCGAAGCTGTTGCTGGCCTGTGTGAAATCTCTGCGTAAAGGCTAGTTTACACGACGACACTGCGTTTCGTGAAACTGCGCTACTGGCCATTGCGCATGCGCGGCAGGCGTTCGCGCAACTAGTTGGCAAAACTAAACAGTTTCGGGGCCTTCCAACTTTTGCGAAACTGATTGCGCGTGTTTTTAGGTTAGATTGCAACCAATACAGAACAAAATACAGCATAAAGGGGGGAACGGAAGAAATAATTAGGTTTTGGAACATAGTGCGATGCATAGGTGTTTGTGAGATTTTAAGCAGCGGTGTGTTAGTGACTTCAAGCAATTATTCGTGAATTAAATATTGATTGATTGACGATTAGTGAAATGCAGACTAAAACACATTCAATTCCAAATACCTATACAAACGAACTATGGCAATTGTGGATTTGGGAACACGGTACAGGTACTGTAGAGACGAATATCTACTTGACAAGAAACGTAATGTAATTTATAATTTCAGTTCTGGGAACAATGCTTCACGCATAACAGTATCTTGTTTCTTTATTGCATTATTAACTCTTTTTAAAAATTACGTAAACTGCTCTGGTGACATTCTAAGTTGATTAAAATAGCTTCTAGGGTCTTCAATTACGATTTCTTTCAGTAAGGTCGATGAGCAACCGAGCTGACTTCTTTTTTTTAATCCAGTCACAAAGCCAAACATGTTTCTTATTCTTTTTATGTTTAGTCTTATGCAGCGACTTCACACAGAGAAGCAATAGCTCCGTCACAACTCTTACAGCTATCAAAACGTTCATTCTATGGTGACTACGGCAGTACAAAACAACGAAACTGAAGTGTATAGTATTGGCGCCGTGTCTACAGACACACACGAAACCAGTTGCGCACAATTCATTTCATGAAACGAGTGTCGCAATCTAGTGTCATCGTGTAGACTAGCCGTAAGACTAAACAAAAAAAGAATAAGAAACGTGACTGGATTAAAAAACGACATCAGCTCGGTTGCTCAGCAACGTTGCTCAAAGAAAGTGTCGTTGAAGATCTTAGAAGTTATTGTAATCATCTTAGAATGTCATCAGAGCAGTTTACATTTCATTTAAACAGAATGAGTAATGCAATACGGAAACAAGATACTATTATGCGTGAAGCATTTTCACCTGAACTGAAATTACATTACGTTTCTCGCCAAATAGGGATTCATATTCTTCTGCATCGTGTTAAAAAAAAGGAAAAAGAAAAAAAAAACAATTGGTTAACCAGGAGAATGTGAGCTGTGTAGTTAACCAGGTAGAAATACGACGTTGAAAAAGACGGTGAACATTATCTTGCCTGCTGAGGGCACAGCCTTTAATTTTTAAGAGGGAGATGACGAAACTTAATTCCCGTCCTAGATGCCGCAATATTTAATTTTCAACCTGTTAGACTGTTAAGACGTTTCGTACCTTTTCAATTCAATACCCCTCGCAGGGTGATATTTTCATTCACTTCATTTTCTCATAATAAGGTAGGTGATATTTCTCCATTTAAAATGAAATAATGTTTTCCCAGGATTTTTATTTTCAGTGAGGATTGGTTTCGGCAAACGAATATAAATGTAACATCCTATCGCAGACCGCAAGATGGTACCTTTGTGTGTCGAAACTGCTAAACACTGAAAACAAAACCATTTAACTCTCATTCGCTATTTAGTCAATTACAAAACGAAATAGTCAAGATGTCTCTACGTGAAAAGTGATAAATGACCCTAAATAAAGGACGAAAGGAAGAAACATAAGGATTTAACGTCCCGTCGACATTAAGGGCATTAGAGCCGAAGCAGAATCTCTGATGGATTTTTGTTGAGAATGGGAAAGGAAATCGGTTGTGCTCTTTGAGAGAAACCATCCGGCGCTTTCCATGGAGTGACTGAGGGCTATCGCGGAAAACCTAAATCTGGACCTGTTGTTTCATCCTCAAAAGTACAAAAAAGAACAAAGAATTTTAAAAAATCTGTAAAATTTCTGTTATCAAAATCGCACAGTTCACAAAATTTTCTGCTTCGTTACATATCTACAGATTAGAGCTACGAAAAACTTTAGTCAGAAAGGCCACGTAGATAATATAGGGTTGGGCAAATAAAAGTGGCCCGGAGAACAGTTCCAGGGTACAGAGAAACAGGCAGACGCTGGAAGTGACCACTATTCATCTATTTGGTACATTTTGGCTGTGGTCAGCAAGTTTCTGAAGAGCCGAACGGAACTGAACTGCTCGAATTGCTGCTGTCTCGTCCAAAATGTTCCGCTGCAGCTCTTCAAGACTGTGAGAGTAGCTGCGGTACACGCTCCATATGCAAAAGTAAGCCAATTCTGAGATATCAGGAGCTGCATGAATAAGAAAGAGCACGTGCTCCAGAGAAGATTCTCAGAGCAGGCGAACGTTTGAAAGCTTCTTGTTGTAAGTTTATTAAGTGAAAGTGAAAGCTTGATGAAAGTTTGTTAAGTGGAAGTTTCCTATTCTTATTAACTCTTTCTATTTAAATCAAGGAGTTTCTCTAACCATATGTGCGCAACAGATGTAACAAACAAAATTAGGCCCTGTAAGTAAAACAATCTGTACTTCCGTGAACATTATTTCTGACAGTCAGATTCAGTGGCATGTAAGGACTGATTACTTTGCTGGTACGTGAACATTTACATTTAAAGGGAAATCTTTTTCTCAAAAAACTCAAGACGTACCATACAACAAAATCAAAAATTCCACAATCAGGAAAATGAGGGACGAGTTTGAGCTGAAATAAGAAAATTTAGTAATCATTAAGTTATTTATTGAATTAAAGAAACATACCTTTGTTGAGTCTTCAATATAATACAATGGTTTTATGGAATTCCGTTCCATACAAATATTCTCTTCCTCTTGATTCAGAATCTACTGTCCAATATAATACGTTTGTATTCATAAATATTATAAATATAAATATAAATATAAATATAAATATAAATATAAATATAAATATAAATATAAATTCAAAATCAATGCCCAAACAGCGTACTGTGTCTGTTATTCTCAACGGGGTCAAGCACCTATCGGGCAGACCGTCACCTATAAATAGAGCGTGCGATTTGTGAACATTGAGTTCACTGCCCGATGCTGCGCCTTAGGTCGCCGCTCACGCTAAAGCAGCGCGGACGTCGTTTTCACCACGAAGAAAGAGAACCAGATCGTCGGCATAGGCAGTGCAGCAAAAAGTGTGTCCACCGAGTGTCATCCCTGTCAGGCGTTGTCGAAAACCACAGAGCAGCGGTTACAAACCGAGGGCGTACAATATCGTTGATAGGGGGCACCCCTGTCGCACCGATCTCTGGATGACGATCGGCGGTGTGAGGCGTCCGTGGTACAATACTCTTGATGTCGCACCGTGAAGGAGACGCAGCAATAACTCTGCGATGATCTCGGGGTAATCCATCTGTTACATTACCGCCTTTAAAAATGCGTGGTCGACTCTGTCAAAAGCTTGGCGGAAATCGAGGCAGGCCAAAACTCCAGGCATTTTATGTGCCTTGGCAAGTGCGATCATATCGCGATACCGGCAGAGGGCAGTGCGAATGTTATGACTGCCACCTAAAGATACCTGATCCTGTGAAACAACGTATCGGACCGTGTACTTGAGTCTTGCTGCCAACAGTCGAGTGAAGATCTTCATGTCGCTGTTCAGTAAGGTCAAGGGGCGGTAGTCGCTGATGTTGGTCCCACCTCGTGGTTTGTGTATAGGTATGATCAGCCCTTCGCAAAATGTTTCAGGGATCCGCACCGTGGGGGACATGAGATCGCCGCAGATATCCGTCCAGACTGGTACCAGCAGTTGTTGAAAGGTCCTGTAGAATGTAGAACTCCAGAGGGAGGCCGTCAAGGCCTGGCGACTTATTGGCGGATCCCATCCGTATCGCTTCAGTGACTTCCTCCTCTGTTATATCGGCTGTCAGTTCAGTGGCCGCAGCTTGTGGAATTTTGCCGTATGTGAGCTGGGAGACCGCTTCGATTACTTCTGGGGGGTGGCGGAGCTCTGAGTACAGTTGCATATAGTGAGCGTGAAGGACATGTCCTATATCTCGCTGGGTGTCGTATCGTCCTCTATCTGTAGTCAGCACATGTATCAAGGCCCTACGTCGACGCCGTCGTTCTGTGATGTTATGGTGCATGGAGGGACTCTCCTGAGCTACTCTGTCTTGAGTACGGGTTCTGACGATCATTCCTTCAAGATGCTGGCGTGTAAGTTTGATGAGTTGGGCTTTGGCGTGATTCACCATAGTTTGCCTCCCAGGTGAATATGGCATTGTGGTACATTCCCTTAAAATATTGAAGTAAAAGTCCTTCGTATGTCGCCTCCATGCCGCTACGTCTCTCCCATAGCCTAACAAGGTCTTCCTCAGACAGGCTTAGCGCAGAATAACCACCAAGAAAGGGCAGACTGGTAGGCGCCGCGTCGGCGTATGCAGTTGTTCCATGTGTTCTCAACGAGCTGCTGACATTCTGGAGAGGCGAGATGGGACACATTCAGCTTCCATGGACCACGGCTGTGCCATACTTTCTGACGTCTGAGGGTAACGTCGCAAATATAGGCTTCGTGGGCAGAAAACGCTACAGGCCATACTTCGGCTGCTCTCGTCCCCCTGACAATGGAACGCGAGATGTAAATCCTATCAATGCGGCTAGACGAATGGCTGCTATAATGCGTAAAGCCAGGCCGGTCGCCATGAAAATGTTCCCACGAGTCCACCAACCGAAGATTGTGGACAATTGCTCCGAGTTCCATGCACGGAGAGTGACGAGGTAATTGATCCTTCGGAGCTTGAGTACAGTTGAAGTCCCCTCCCACTATCAAGGCGTCTTGTTGTCCTACAAAGTGGGGTATGATCGCTTCTGCGAAGAAGTTGGATCGTTCACGACGTCGTCCCGATCCCGACGGAGCATATACGTTAATGATTCGAACTCCTTGGACAGTGATAGCCATCCCTCTAGCGTCAGGAAGATACTCGACATCTTCAGCAAGAAGACCTTCACGGAGGATGATCGCCACTCCACTGCCAGTGGCAGACGCATGGGAGATGCAGGTCGCGTATCCGTAGGGTTCTGTGAAGTCTTCTACATGCACCTCTTAAAGGAGGGCAATGTCGATGTCCGCTGCATTGAGCATATCCTGTAGCATGGTTAATTTATGGCGTGCACGTATGTTATTGATGTTAACAGTAGCGATCCGATATGTCTGTCCGCCTGGTCCTTCTATTGAGTTGTTCAGTACATCGTCGGCAGGCGGATGCGGCGGCGCCATGGAAGCTGTTGGTGTAGCTTCAGTCATTGTGATTGGGGAGTGCTGGGTGCAGTCGAGGGAGAAATTCTACCCTCGGCTCCCTCAAGGTCTTTCGCTTCATCCTCGATATCATCTGCCCAAGCGTCAGACGTGAAACTTCGTAGTTGTGGAGAGGACGTTTCGTCGTGAGTCTCGTGTTGGTGTTCAGTAGCAGATGAAGGTGAATCTGAGACAGGAGCAGGTGTTGTTCTCGCTACTGTATCGTGATGCCACCGGACACCTGAGAGGCAGAGTCAGTTGCTTCATCCGATGTCGGTTCCTCGTCCTTATCTGGCGTCTGATCATCAGAAGGCGAATGGCGCCTCTTCTTGCGTTTCCGCGGGGAGCGCTGTTTGCGGACGTGGTGTTCCGTATCGGAGGTCGGTCGGCAGTCATCTGACGCCGTCCCCGTAGGGATGAAGGCAGACGTCGATACTACTTCAGTTTCGACATCCATCTTCGCAAGAGTGTCAGTCTGGTGGTGTGGTAGGTCGGTGCCTTCAGGATTTTCGGCCAGGTGTAAGAGCGACGATTGTACGTTGGCCGTCGTCTTGTTGTCTGTTGTCGATTGCTGCACTGTTGTTTGGTCTTTTGCGAGAACGTCATTAGACACTACCGGTGATGTGACGTCCATCTCCTCCACCTGAGACACCTCATTATTCGTTAGTGGTATATGATCGGACGTGGACGTAGTTTCCTGTTTGTCCTCGTTTCCTTGGTGAGCTACCGCGTTCAGCGAGGGTTCAAGAACGTACATCGGCACAGGATGCTGGAGAGCCTGAACATACGTCACCGGAAGAGTCGTCGGTGCAGGCGGGAGCTTTTCATCCCCAGGTGGCAACTGTGTGATCCTGCGCTGCATGCACTGGGAACGTAGGTGTCCTTTTTGTCCACAGCCCGAACACGTCTTCGGCTGGCCGTCATAAATTATTATTGCACGGCATCCACCGATGGTCAGATAAGATGGAACATGTTCCATACGTACTTGCCCCGCACGCCATTGAGCACGGGGTATGTGGTAAACTGTGCCCATTTTTCAGCTTCGTGACTGATCACATGCCCATAAGGTCGAAGCGCGGAAATCACTGTTTCTTCTGGCACCTTAAAGGGAAGTTCAAACACCCGTATCGTGCAGAGATCCGTGTGTTCAATCGTCACTTCACCAATATGTCCGTCCGAGTGACGGAACTTCAGTCCACTTCTGGTCGCGTTCAGAATTCTCTCACAGACCGCGTCGTTGATGAGCTTAAGTACACCACACTGCTCACTATCGAAAAGTGAATACCTACAACTTCGCTACAGGCAACTTTCACTTCGTCTATAATGAACTGTTTGATGTTAAGTGCCTTCGGTCGTGGATATGCTTTCGGAAAACTGATTTTCAAGGTCGAATGTCTCCAGGATTGAGCCATGCTTGCTCTGTCGAGTAAGTCGCGCAGAGGCGGCTGAGTTACGTAAACACCCTCAGGCGCGAGACACTGCGGCGGGACGTGAACACGCCAACCGCACCGCAGCGCTGCCTGTGTCCCCTCGGCCACTGCGGCCGGCGAGGCGCTATGCTACGATACGCGAGGCCCTCGGGCATTGATGTTTGTGTCGTCTTTAATATAAGTAGTTTGTAAGTTTAGGGACTGATGGCCCCGTAGTTAAGTCTCTTAAGCTTAACATATTTTGATATGTAACTGTTTACATCTGTAAATATACACTCCAAACAAACGGGTAAAACATGCAGTAGAATCCACTTGTGTTTCATTTCTATGTAGCTAATGAAAAAACTCCTCAGACATCACACTCATCACTGTATAAAATGCTTGAAGTGTCACACTTATGATTTTTTTAGAGGACACGACCCATCATCAAAATGTTTTTATTTGCAAAAACTGTATACTTCTATTTGTATTTCTTCAGACTACGTATAAGGGAACTTTTTTTTTACTTCTAAGTAACACAAATTTTGCTATTTTTATTATAAATCACAGTAACACGTAAACGTAACTGAAATTACTCAGCTTGAAGTATGTTAGAGAGCTCACTTCAGAAAACGGAGAATGTTCACAGGTCGTGAGAAACTTCACTTGTTTTAATCATACGATATGGGAGAAGTTTTCTATCGTCACCAACTCCCCCCCCCCCTTTACTCACAATGGGAACATACTCTTTTGAAGTATATTCTTTGACTCGATTTATTCATGCCAAGGAGGTAAGAATCTCTGGAGATACCCTAACACTGAAAAATTGAAGCCAGAAACATGCACATTCCGGCATATGTTTGTGCCAAAAACATTGGTCGTACTGTGAACTAAAGTACTTCTAGTCCTTGAAATGTATGTCATATCTAAATACTCAGATTTGACTACCAATTTAGCGGCTTTACTAAAAAGTTCAATATTCACATAGGATTTTAAGCGAGAAATCCTTGATTCGGGCACAAAAACGTGCCCCCAGTGGTTTCAACCAGTGCCACTTCTCAGTATAGATAACGCCACCTCCCTAGATCCTAATCTCCTTGATTCATGACCTGAATATGTCTCTGGAATCCAGAGTATGAATGAGATACGTCGTTTCATTCACACGGCTCCAAGTGTCCCTGGAGGTCAGCTATAGCCACGAACAGAACGAAGTCCGCTAACGGCTCTGTGTGGCAGTAGCTGCAGGTCTTTTTCTCCTCCGTCAACGCTGCTGCAAACGCTATCCACACGTCTGGGCTCCTTTAATTCACCGCACAACGTATTACGGAGAACGTGAAAAACGACTGCGCTGACTTGGCCGAACACTGGAAGATGCAACTAATCGAACACTAAGGATACTCCGTAGACATCGCCCGTCTGTCCCCTAAAATACTGCTGCGCGGTATGGGACCATTGTATGTCAGGATTGGCAAAGGACATGTAAAAAGATGAACAGCACGTTTTTCCCTATCACGGAACAGGAAACGCTCTGTCGTGTATATCACACACGACGACCTTAGTTGCAGATATTACTTTTACCTGTGATCCTGTAGTTGAAAACACTCTAATCTTTGCAAATGATGTGCGAAAAGTCAGAGATTTAGTTGAATAAGGTTTTTTCACTCAAATTGGTTCGTTATTGGAAGTGGTCAGATGAAATATTAATCATAAACTGAATAAAATGGTTAAACAGTTGCATTGTTAAGATAAGAAATTAGTAGCACTTTCCCCCAACAAAGTAATCATAACTTTAAGGAACACAAAAAAGTTCAAATGTTTCCCCAAACTTACAAACTCCTTATGAATTAACTTATACTAAAGATAGCACAAACATCCATGCCCGATGCCCGAGGAAGGATTCGAGCCTTCGACGCGGGAGGCCGCGCGATCCGCATCATGGCGCTCCAGACCACTCGGCTACTCCCGCGCGGCGAAGACGTTGGTAATAATAGTATTTAGTCTCTTGCGAAATTCTCTTCAAAACAGCTGCTTTATGGGATTCTTACGTTGGGTAACAACCTGTTAATATGTTTAGTTTAGCAGCCAATCTCAGCGTAGCAATTAACGTTAAGTGGCATATTACGCCGATGGAGAGCGATTGAAAATTTATATAAAGCACACTTACTTCAGCCAAGATCGCTAATTTATTTTATTTGCTGGTTTGTTACCGGTTTCGATCTGCTATGTCATCATTTTCAGAAATTTTTTTTTACAATGTTCTCCTACTTTCACTGCAAAAAGTTACAAATATTGTTAATATCTGTAAAGTCCTTTTTTATACAAATAAAATAAAAGTTAAAAAAATACGTACAAAACCTTTGGGACTCACATAAAGAGCTACTTGTGAAAATGTAATATAAGCAAAAGAAGATTGTCAAACGATTAAAATTTGCATCACCAAAGTGGATCGTCATCTTCATTGCACACTTAAAAAGTAGACTTTGAGCCACCCATGTAATTAAATTATTCACTCTTTCGTGCGACATGGGGCAGTGCCACCTAGGAACAAGGCCGCTACGTGACGTCACAGCAAGAGTCATACTGCCGAGTGCCGACTCCGGCATCGGCAGACTCCTAGCGGCTACCGATATCGTACTATGAAACATTTTACCGCTCTTGTATAGTGCTTTACTTCAATCACGTTCGTGTGCTACCGTACGTAAAACAAAAAGGAAATTGTGGTATTTTCCCGTTTTTAACAACATTATTCTCTTAAGAAATTGACCTACAAAAAAAATTTGGACACCCGAAAGTGAAAATGTTTATTTGGCGTCAGCATTTTCTGAAACCACTGTAGCAACTCGAAGTTTTTTGCGGGTTATTAATTTTAATTTTTTTTTTATTTTTATTTTTATTTTTTTATTTTTATTTTTTTTTTTTTTTTTACTGAACCGTAATTATAGCGTTCCTGCCACAGGCTTGGTTTGTAGACTACAGACCTAGCTAAATGATTAAAGTTTGGTATTACTTTTTTTACTTTCTTTGTAATATTTAACATTATGTTTTCATTTTAATTCCATAGCTCTAGTATATGTATATCCCAGCGCCATGAAAAACTTGAGCACTCTACGTCAAGTGTTTATATTTGGGGGGAAATGCAAATGAAAATCTGAATTAAAACAGCTACTGAAAGACTAAAACTTCCTGAAAACCAAGTCTTAAGTTTTTATCATTGACAGGCATCCTGAACCATATTGTTTCTTACCCTCTATCATTTTGAAAGATCATTTTAGTACTTCGTGTAAGCAGAGAGAAAATATTGCACACATCAATCTGAACAAATCAGCATACACGAGTAATTTTTTACCAGAATAATGTTTCATATTACTGAAACTTACCTTTGCATTATCATTGTCTTTTGATGTGAACACATTCCAGTTCTATAATAATTTCACAACATTAACACCAGGGCATCTATTATGGCTACCACTACTGCATTATTCAATAATTTTACCCCACCAGCTAAGTAAAGGAAAATATAATAAATAACATGCCTTTCAATCATGATCAGCCCATAGTAAACAGTAAACTGTCCATGGAGTTTCCCATTTATTCATATAAGAAATATTAATAAATTTGCACATTCATACTGCCATACAACAGTTTTCAATATAGATCTCAAGTAAAATAACTAATTATGTATTATCTGCAGCAGGGCACATTTACCGGAAACATTGAAAGGATAAGGAATTTACACAGAAATAAATGAGTGTACATAGACATTTTTTATTTGTGGTAAACATACAAATAAACTGGCAAGGTTTCATATAAATTATTCAGAGTGGTAACAATAAGGTCAATCCTATCATCTACTCTAGTAGCACTAAAATTCAAGTTGAGAATATTGATTATATTAGTTAGGGCCTAACTGTGTTGTGCTACTTACAGTAACTGGAAACTTTAAGTCACCTACTCGAGCCATCTTGATATCATTAACATGAAGACTGAGACTCAAGTTTTCATTAACTGTAACATGACAGAGAACTTTCAGAAAAAGCACTTCACTGATTAAGAGAAAATACACAGCACTCTTTTTTGTAACCCTGACCCACTCATTGACATCATAAAATTTTTCACATAGTTCCTCCAGTGAAGAGAAAGAAACAGATTTAATATGCTCTTCATAGCTAGTCAAACTTTCTTTTAAGGCGGAGTTTATGGAAGCATTTTCCAGACGCTGTCTCCGAGCCTCGGGATGTTCTCTTGAAGTAGAAGGTGTTGTAAGTACTCAGGACGACCAGGTAATAGCTGTGATACTGCACCTATAACAAACATTAATATCATTATCGTGTAAGCCATATGGATAACAGACAATTATATGATCTTATTCTTTGACTGGTAAACATTCAACTAACCTGTCCTTAATTGTGGACGTTCAAGAGGCATTGTAAAGAATTATCCAGTCTTGGAATTGTAAACCGAGGTACTTCTTTCTATGTCGTGTGAATTGAAATGTAGCTCACAAACCTGTTAAAAGAATTCAGAAGGTTATGTTAATATGACATACCTGTATCCGCAGATGATTACTTACGTTTATAATTTATGGTCAGAATATTTAAAAAAATATTTATTATATTTCACATATATAGCGGTTAAGCCACTTCACACAAATAGAATTTTAATTTACAAAACGTAACTAGTTTCAATGAACTCTGTCATCATTATCAAACGCAAGCAAAAATTGCATTAAACACAAACTGAGAAAATAATTCAATTATGAAAAAGTGTAGTAAATGTGTTTTCATAGTTTAATTATTTTCTCAGTTTGTGATTAATGCAATTTTTGCTTGCGTTTGATAATGATGACAGAGTACATTGAAACTAGTTACGTTTTGTAAATTAAAATTCAATTTGTGTGACGTGGCTTAACCACTATATATGTGGAATATAATAAATAATTAATCATTCACACACTCCTTACTACTATGTCATATAATATAAATAATAAAAAGGTGAAAGGTTTATTTACGAGGATGCTACTTACCACAGAGTGTTCTGTTAGTGTATAATTATCTCGACGAACTGCTCTTATCCATTTTAGCCTTAGATTTTCCTCACGATGGAAATGGAATGTCCTGACCTTTTCTTCAGCACTGTAATTCCTCCTGCAAGCAGACATACAGCATCTGCGCGGCATATTCAGATGCTGTAGTAGTATTACCAACAACAGATAACACTCCAATTCTTATTTCCGTTCACGATCTGCACACCAGTAGTAAGAAGAATGAACACATTGAGCAACCACGTTTGTTTACTGGCTCTTGCTCTGACTTCACGAGCGATTCCAAAGATAAATGTAGAGGCCTTGGTGGCACTGCATGAGGCATGCCGCCTATATAACCACATTGACGTGTTACGTCATTGTCATTTGTTAGTGAGCTTCGGTTTTATACTGTATAGAAGTTTTATTCTCTGCACTCAATGTAGCCATAGAGCTACCCTTGAATCCACTTTCTTATTGATTCATGACATAAGAAGTGTTAAATAATTGTTACAACATTTATATATAGGGGTAAAAACCGTAACGCAATTCCAAAGTGAAAAGTTCTATGGTAGTGGTACATGTATCCACGTTGTCTCTTTGTGACGCCACTGCCACCTAGATGCCTATTGCAAAACACCTGTGGAATATTTATGTGTTTCAGTCCCCTTATTACTTGTGGTAAGAACACACACAATTTTTAAATATGCAATGCAGATGACGATCCAGTTTAGTAATGCAAATTTTAATCATTTGACAATGTTATTTTTCTTATATTACATTTTTGCAAGTTGTTGTTGTTGTGGTCTTCAGTCCGGAGACTGGTTTGATGCAGTTCTCCACAATACCCTATCCTGAACAAGCCTCTTCATCTCTACACAAGAACGGCAACCTACATCTGCCTGAATCTGATTACTGTATCCATCTCTTGGTCTTACTCTGCGGTTTTTACCCCACACACTTCCCTCCAACGCTAAATTCACAATCCCTTATGTTTAAGAATGTGGCCTACCAATCTATACCTTCTTTTAGTCAAGGTACGCCAGAAATTTCTCCCCAATTCTGTTCAGTACCTCCTCATTAGTTACTCGATCCACCCACCTAATCTTCAGCATTCCTCTGTAGAACCATATTTCAAAAGCCTCAATCCTCTTCCTGTCCGCACTGTTTATCGTCCATGTTTCACAGCCATACAAGGCAACACTCCATACAAATGCCTTCAGAAAGTACTTCCTTAGGCTTAAATCAATATTCGATGTTCACAAATTTCTCTTTTTCAAGAATGCTTTTCTACCCATTGCCATTCTGCATTTTATATCCTCTGCGATCATCATTTGTTATTTTACTGCCCAAGTAACAAAACTCATCTACCTCCTTTATTGCTTCGTTACCTAATCTAATTCCTTCAGCATCACCTGATTTTCTTAGACTGCACTCCATTATCGTAGTTTTACTCTTGTTAATGTTCATCTTATATGCACCTTTCAGCGCACTATCCATTCCGTTCAACTGCTCTTCCAGATCCTTTACTGTCTCTGCCAGAATTACTATGTCGTCGGCAAAACGTAATGTTTTTAATTCTTCCCCCTGAACTTTAATTCCTTCACCAAATTTCTCCTTGCTTTCCTTTATAGCTTGCTCAATGTACAAATTGAATAACATTGGAGAAAGGCTACAACCCTGTCTTACTCCCTTTCCAACCACTGCATCCCTTTCATGCCCTTCAACTCTGACAACCGCTGTCTGGTTTTTGTACAAGTTGTAAATAACCTTACGCTCCCCATATTTTACTCCTGCTTGCTTGAGTTTACTCCAATCAACTTCGTCAAAAGCCTTCTCCAAATCTACAAAAGCTAGAAATCTAGGTTTGCCTTTTCTTAATCTATCTTCTAGGATAAGCCGTAAAGTGAGTATTGCCTCCCGTGTTCCTACATTTCTCCTGAACCCAAACTGATCTTCCCCGAGGTCGGCTTCTACCAGCTTTTCCATCCTTCTGTAAATAATTCGCGTTAATATTTTGCATCCATGACTTATTAAACTGATGGTTCTGTAGTTTTCACACCTGTCTGCACCTGCTTTCTTTGGTCTGGGGATTATAACATTTTTCTTAAAGTCTGAGGGTACTTCACCTGTCTCATACATCTTACACACCAGGTGAGACAATTTTGTTCTTCCAGAAACTTCAGTAGCTTTGAGGGAATATCATCTACTCCAGGGGCCTTGTTTCGACTTAGGTCTTTCAGGGCTCTGTCAAATTCATCGCTCAGTATAGTATCTCCTATTTCATCTTGATCTACTTCCTCTTCCCTTCCTACAACATCGTCTCTAAGTTCATTTCCTTCATAGAGCCTCTCTATATACTCTTTCCACCTTTCAGCTTTCCCTTCTTTGCTGAGAACTGGTTTTCCATCAGAGTCCTTGATATCCATAGAGCTGTTTTTCTTATCTCCAAATGTTTCTTCTATTTTCCTGTAGGCTGTATCTATTTTTCCCCTATTTATACATTCTTCTACATCCTTGCATTTGCCTTCTAGCCACTCCTGCTTAGCCATTTTTCACTTCCTGTTAATCTCATTTCTTAGTCGTCTGTACTTCATTTTGCCTGTTTCATTTACTGCATTCTTATATTTTCTCCTTTCATCGATTAAATTTAGTATCTCCTGTGATATCCAAGGATTTTTTGTAGGTCTTGCCTTCCTACCTATTTTGTCCTCTGCTACCTTCACTATTTCATCTCTCAATTTTACCCATTCCTCCTCAACTGTTTTATTTTCCCCTGTTTCTGTCAATTGTTGCCTGAAGCTCCCTCTGAAATTCTTAAGAACTTCAGGTTCCTTCAATTTATCCAGGTCCCATCTCCTTATTTTCCTACCTTTTTGTAGTTTCTTCAGTTCAAGCCTACAGTTCATAACCAACAAGTTATGGTTAGAGTCTATATCTGCCCATGGATACGTCTTACACTTTGAAACCTGGTTCGGAAATCTATGTCTTACCATTATAAAATCTATCTGGTATCTCCCGGTGTCTCCTGGTCTCTTCCACGTATACAACCTTCTTTTGTGATTCTTAAACCAGGTGTTTGTTATAACTAAATTATGTTCCGTGCAAAATTCTATCAGGCGGCTTCCTCTTTCATTCCTTTTGCCCAGACCATATTCACCTACTATCTTCCCTTCTCTTCCTTGTCCTACTACCGAATTCCAGTCTCCCATAACAATTAAGTTTTTCTCTCCCTTAAATGTTTGAATAATTTCCTTTAGCTTCTCATATATTTCTTCGATCTCCTCATCATCTGCAGAGCTAGTTGGCATATAAACCTGTACTACTGTTGTCGGTGTTGGCTTCGTATCTATCTTGACAATGATAATGCGATCACTGTGTTGCTCATAGTAGTTTACCCGCATTCCTATTTTCTTATTCATTATCAGACCTCCTCATGTAATACCCCTGATTTTGTATTTATAATCCTGTACTCGCCTGACCAGAAATCCTGTTCCTCTCTCCACCGAACGTCACTAATCGCCACTATAACTAACTTCAACCTATCTATTTCCCTTTTTAAATTTTATAGCTTCCCTACCCGTTCAAGGGATCTAACATTCCACGCTGCGATCCGTAGAATGCCAGTGTTGTCTTTCCTGATGATCACATCCTCCTGAGTAGTCCCCGCCCGGAGATCCGAATGGGGAACTATTTTACCTCCGGAATATTTTACCCGAGAGGATGCCATCATCATATGTTCATACAGTAGAGCTGCATGTCCTCGGGAAAAGTAACGGCTTTAGTTTCCCCTTGCTTTCAGCCGTTCGCAGTAACTGTGTGGCAAAGCCACATTAGCTGATGTTACAAGGCCAGCTCAGTCACTCATCCAGACTGTTTCCCCTATAACTACTGGAAAGGCGGCTGCGCCTCTTCAGGAACCACACGTTTGTCTGGCCTCTCCACAGATACCCCTCCGCTGTGGTTGCACCTACGGTACGGCTATCTGTATCGTTGAGGCACGCAAGCCACCCCACCTCGGCAATGTCTGTGGTTCATGGGAGTGGTTTTGCAAGTAACTCTTTATTTTATGAGTCCCATAGGGTTTGTGGAGATTTTGTTAACTTGTATCTTATTTGTATACAAAAAAGGACTTTACAGATTTTAACATATTTGTAACTTTTTGCAGTGAAAATAGGAGAACACTGTAAAATACTTTTCTGAAGATGATGACATAGCTCATCGAAAAACGGTAAAAAACCAGAAAATTTAATAAATTAGCGATCTTCGCTGAAGTAAGTTTTCTTTATGCAATAATTGTCAACAGATGAGTCAGAAAACATGTTCATAGCCTTCCGTTAAGAATACAACAACCAGACGAAACTATTCATCTCTTGAATTACTGTAGTTAGTAACTGGTCAGCGGCGTATTAACAGTCCGCAGTCACGCTATCGGCCGTCTAAAAACAAAATTTATCTGTAGCTATTGTATTACTTTCATCTCACTGTTAACTGGACAACGGCACTTCTTGTTTTTTTTAATGTGTAAGGATCACGCTATGTCCTATCTCGAAATTTAAACTTTCTCCTCAAATCACAGTTACCCAGCAATTTCGTGTCGCTGTTGACTAAACAGCGGAAGCACACAAATGGAAATTCGTTGGATACAGACTCGACGTTTCGTCCGGCCGCGGCTGACTCGCTGTGCGCGACATCGAACACCAATATTTGAGCGTTGTTTCAGCGTTTTGCATGCATTGTGTGCAGATCGGATAGAGCACCGACAAAAGAGCGTCAAACCAGGCTGTTGTCCAAATACCTTTCGCAAAACCAAAGACAGGCCGCAAACCCAGTGACAGCGATGTGCTAAATTTCTGCTGTGGATGGAAACGTCGATCAGGTGTATTGCCCTACACCAACGAGTAATGGCGAAAGCATCACAGGAGCAGGTAAGTCACTTATTAGGAGTGTCTGTCCTTTTTAATTTGTGTGATATTACGACGCCTTTGTTTTAACTGTACCACACACACCAGACACCCTCCACAGTCAACTATAAGCTCGGATATCAATTCAACAATTGTAAATTATTTAATAATCTTGATTAAAATATTTAAAAGAGACTGATATAGATAATGTGATTTCAGATATAAATACCGGGTGTTCAAAAAGTCAGCATAAATTTGAAAACTTAATAAATCACGGAATAATGTAGATAGAGAGGTAAAAATTGACAGACATGCTTGGAATGACATGGTGATGATCGTGCTTGGCCTCCCAGGTCCTCAGACCTCAGTCCGTGCGCTTATTGGCTTTGGGGTTACCTGAAGTCGCAAGTGTATCGTGATCGACCGAAATCTCTAAGGATGCTGAAAGACAACATCCGACGCCAGTGCCTCACCATAACTCATGCTTTACAATGCTGTTCAAAAGATTATTCCTCGACTACAGCTATTGTTGAGGTATGATGGTGAACATATTGAGCATTTCCTGTAAAGAACATCATCTTTGCTTTGTCTTAATTTGTTAAGCTAATTATTGCTTTTCTGATCAGATGAAGCGCCATCTGTCGGACATTTTTTGAACTTCTTCTTTTTTTTTTTTTTTTTGTTCTAATAAAACCCCATGTCATTCTAAGCATGTGTGTCAATTTTTACCTCTCTATATACATTATTCCTTGATTTATTAAGTTTTCAAATGTATACTGACTTTTTGATCATCCGGTACAGTAGAATCTGAGATGGGAAAGATTAAAGGCGAAAATAAAGGGATGATTCACTCCAAATTATAGGTTGTAAGGATAGATATGAGCAAAATTTCTGTAACTACGTCAAACACTACCTGACATTACTGGAAGGAGGCAATCTGATTGCGTTAAAAAACCACTCTCAAACGGAAATGTATCTAAGAATGCGTCGTGCATTGTTTGCACATAAGCATTTGAACATGTCTTCAAATATGTACAAGCGGGTTATCACTACATGTAAATCATACTGATCAGAAAATGACGACTTCGATAATTTAAACCGATCCTCAGTAAATAAATGATTGTAAAACTGCAATATTGGCTACATTTCTTGTTGTTAAACCACTAAGTCAGTTGATAATTTGTCGCGTAGACTGGTAGGGTGTGAGAAAGAAGTGATTAAAAATAGACAACAATTTAATCTGTAATAAATAAACCTTGCAGCTCGAATAACAGATTCGAGATGTACGGGCTATAGCAGCAAGTATTCCATACACGAGTACAAAAACAACAAAACGTATTGCAAATCATGAAAAATATCACCCAGTAAATTTTCTTGCCGCATGGTTTTGTGCAAGGGATGTTGGAAGAGGCTAAAATTAAATTCGCTAATAGGCATTTAGAAAGTGACGCACAGTCGTGGACTAGTTTAATGGATGATTCTTTTACAATCTATGACGTATTTCCTGAACAAATTGTGAAGTGAAACGAAACAAACGTGACTTCAAAACGATTGACCAAAACACGGCGGTGGGTCAATGCGTGAATTTCGTGTGAGTGAACTGGAAAAGTTGATGATAATAAATCGTCCACTTGAAGTGTGAACCGACATTACGACTCTCAATAGACGGTTACCGGGGTATTTACAACGGGATTTGGTCTACAGTCGGACCAATTCTATTGATTAATTTTCATATTTTGTGAAAAAGGTTGAAGCAGGCACTGAAATTTAAACTACATAATGGACACAATAGACATGGGAATGAAAAAGAGCAGAGGAAATTTTCCGTGGCCGTAACTAAAATAATCAATATCGTATCGGGAATTCTAATTTTCAACGGGGAACTGGAAACGGCAACTTTCATACTGAGAATCGAGATCGGGAAAACAGATTTGAGTAGCAGGAAAATCATGGTAATCAGAACCGGAATAAGGAATCGGGATACTAAATTTAACCATTTCTCAGGTCCGGAGATAGCAAAATAAGAAGGCTACGAAAAGGACGCGATATTTTTAAAAAAGTCTGTGGACCTCGAAATTTCGACAAAGACGAAATTGAAAATGCTAAGAAGTGAGAATAAATTGAGGAGTAGTCTGAAGCGGCACAACGTTTTGCTGATAAACTTGATAACCATATGGGTGTGAAACATATGTTTTCTGAATCATGAGCGGACGATGGAATGAGTGAGTGTAGGTTGATAAATTCTGTGTTCAGAAAAGAGGCTCACGTTGATCGGAAATTGCTGGAGATGAACTGAACGGAGAATTCTAAGGAAGTATTAGTCAGTAGCGAGAATTACAGTAATGTAGGTACAAGTAATGTACGTGAAGATTTATGTAAAGGTGACGTAGCAATGATCACGTCTGCGGGAAATTAATTTTATGGCGATTTGGCTGAAGGATGTGTAGATACTTGCAAAGCTGACGTGGCCGTATTCTTGCCAGCTAGAGATAAATTATGTATTGACGAATGTGGGTGATTTGTTGAGAAAGAAAGATGAAGCTAATGTAACATGTGCTGAAGTTAAAAAGTTTGAGGCTGCGAGGTTTGATGGAGTTGAACCATTGGCTCTTGATGGAAATGTGAATTGTTTATGGATGTTGGATGGCGACTTGGGTTCGAATGAATTATTTTGTAAAGGGGAAGAAAATGATTTCATGGGACTAAATTTGGAGGAAGTGGATCTGAAAACGATATTTAACATATAAACTGAAAACGCGGATGAAGTGGGATGCAGTGGTGGCAAAGTTTCTTAACTATCTAAGGAGGTTGATGATGTTTTGATATGTGGCGAATCTTCAGATGTAAGCAGTGTTACTAGTTATGAAGTTTTGAGTATATTTGTGTATACTAACAAAGTTGTTTGTGGTAAAATTTGCGATGCATTCTGTGAGGAAGATGAAATTTAAAATTATCGTAATAACTGTGCAGTTTCAGTTACGTACATAATTACCTTGCCAGTATGTTTCTGACTCTGACGAGAGCAGTGATAATGAAGGATGACGATTGATGGAGTAATAATGAAACAAAACTGAAGTCGTTATTACCTCAGTGGTGGGCACAGGAGAAATTTAAAGTCGTAAGAAGTGTTGATAAGAAAAAATATTAGATAGCGGCAAGGAAGGTGTTTAACTAGTTGTTTAATGGCGATAGTGAAATTGAGGGTTCGTCTGACGTGTTGTTGTATACTAAAAATGCCGGCCGCGGTGGCCGAGCGGACTGCGGCGCGCCAGTCACGTTCTGCACGGCCACTACGGTCGGGGGTTCGAATACCCCCTCGGGCATGGATATTTGTGCCGTCCTTAGTGTTAGCTAGTTCATAAGTAGTTTGTACGTTTAGGGACTGATGACCCCGTAGTTAAGTCCCATAAGCTCTACAAACATTACTATTACTATACCATAAATATGAACGAAAAAGAATGATCTTTTGAGGGAGACTGTTTAGACAGAGATTGTGTATGTGTCTGTGTTTTCTTCTGGTTTTCTTAAGTTAGTTTAAGTAATCAAAATATCCACGGGTGTACTGCCGGTCTATAGTGTCCAACGGGCACAATATTTCGGCGATCATACATGTCGCCATCATCAGGTGAACTGACGGACTGAGCTCCTGGAAACGCGCCGGCACGGAGATCCGCACGCTACGGCTGCTCGAAGGGAACTGGGTTCTAGCCCGGTAGCGGGCCATTTAAATACCCGCGGCCCGCGGAGCGACCCCTCCGCGGTCCGCGCCCCGCGCCGCGGCAGCGCAGTGGAACCGATTGCGCCGGCGTCTGAGAAGACGTCGGTGTGAGGGCTCTGTCCGCCGTGGTCGTCACTTCGTTACGTTTGCTAGATTTACTCTTAATTAACCCAATCGCTGGTTCCCAAGCTTTGCTAAGATTATAGCCAGAGTCACGGTTTATGAGGTCGTCACTTGTGCGAATTTCAATGGCGTCTCTAACGACGCAGTCTCAGTATCTCGACGTCTGTACCAGAATCCTAGTGTGTTCATACTCCATGGCGTGATTCTCCGACAAACAATGTTCAGCGACCGCCGACTTGCTCGGAAACATCAATCGTGTGTGCCTCTGGTGTTCAACGCATCGATCCTCGACGGTACGCATCGTCTGTCCAATATATGACTTTCCACACTGACACGGAATCTGGTACACGCCCGCCCTCCTCAAACCGAGATCATCTTTAGCGCTCCCCACCAGTGCACGAATTTTATTCGGCGGACAAAAAACAGTTCCAACCTGTTGTTTTCTCAAAATGCGGGCGATCTTCCCTGAGAGTGCGCCGGTATATGGAACGAACGCAGTGCCTACATCCTCCCTTGCGTTTTCATCCGTTTCCACAGGTTGTGTTGTAGTGGTTGGGCGGAGAGCCCGCTGAATCTGCCACTCTGAGTACCAGAATCCTAGTGTGTTCATACTCCATGGCGTGATTCTCCGACAAACAATGTTCAGCGACCGCCGACTTGCTCGGAAACATCAATCGTGTGTGCCTCTGGTGTTCAACGCATCGATCCTCGACGGTACGCATCGTCTGTCCAATATATGACTTTCCACACTGACACGGAATCTGGTACACGCCCGCCCTCCTCAAACCGAGATCATCTTTAGCGCTCCCCACCAGTGCACGAATTTTATTCGGCGGACAAAAAACAGTTCCAACCTGTTGTTTTCTCAAAATGCGGGCGATCTTCCCTGAGAGTGCGCCGGTATATGGAACGAACGCAGTGCCTACATCCTCCCTTGCGTTTTCATCCGTTTCCACAGGTTGTGTTGTAGTGGTTGGGCGGAGAGCCCGCTGAATCTGCCACTCTGAGTACCCATTTTTTCGAAATACAGTTCTCAGGTGTTCCAATTCCTGGGGTAGACTCTCTGCGTCGGAGATAGTGCGCGCCCTATGTACTAGAGTTTTAAGTACCCCATTCCTCTGTGAAGGGTGGTGACAGCTGTCTGCGTGTAAATACAGATCAGTGTGCGTTGTCTTCCGATATACACTATGACCCAGGGTGCCGTCAGCTCTTCTCTTGACCAAGACGTCAAGGAACGGCAATTTACCCTCCGTTTCAGTCTCCATAGTGAATTTGATTTTGGGGTGTATGGAGTTCAGATGTGTAAGGAAGTCAAGGAGTTTATCCATACCATGTGGCCAGATGACGAAAGTGTCGTCCACATAACGGAAAAAGCAAGTAGGTTTCCAGAAAGATGATGCAAGGGCTTCCTCCTCGAAATTCTCCATGTATAAATTTGCGACCACAGGGGAGAGTGGGCTACCCGTGGCGACTCCCTTCGTTTGTTCGTAGTATTCGCCATTGAAAAGAAAATACGTGGAGGTCAAGACATGCCTAAAAAGTTCGGTGGTCTTCTCGTCAAATTTCTGACCAATCAAATCTAGTGACTCTCGAAGGGGCACCCTCGTAAACAACGAAACGACGTCAAAACTTACCATGATATCTGACTCATCCAGCCTGAAGTTGTTAAGGCGTTTCACAAAATCCACGGAATTACGGATGTGATGAGGGCATTTACCCACATAAGGACTTAATATTCCCGTCAAGTATTTGGCCAACAAATATGTAGGTGCCCTGATGTTACTGACAATGGGACGTAACGGCACCCCATCTTTGTGAACCTTAGGGAGTCCATAAAGTCTTGGCGGTACCGGACCTTGAGGTAGCAGTTTCTTGGCGACACCCTCCGGTAAATCCGCATCCTTGAAAAGCGCCCTCGTCTTGTTTTCCACCTTCTTTGTGGGGTCAACGCTGATCTTCCGGTAGGAATCGTCATTTAGCAGGCTCTGCATCTTTTCAGTGTAGTCCTTATGGGAGACAACAACCGTAGCATTGCCTTTGTCAGCCGGTAAGACAACAATATCAGGGCGCTCCCTCAGGCCACGAATGGCCGCCCTCTCTTTACTAGTGATGTTTGACTTCGTGGGCTTGGATTTCGTCAATGCACGACAAGTTTCACGACGTATTTCCTCAGCTGAATCAGGCGGAAGTCGAGCTGCAACCTTTTCAACAGCACTAATAATTTCTGCGACAGGTGTGAACTTGGGGGTAGGAGCAAAGTTGAGTCCTTTCTCTAAAACTGAGACCGCATCATCACTCAACTCCATGCTATTCAGATTGATGACGGTCTTGCACGGAACCTGCAGAGGTGGCTTGTCAAGGAGGCGTGAGAACTTAGCTGTTTGACGTCCCGTTGCCTTCTTATGGGCGGAATCGGCTGCAACCGAAGTAACACCATCAATCCAATCCCAGGAAAAAGACGTGAAGTGACTAGCCAGTTGCAAATGCAGATGGAATAGTTCCAGTGAGACGAACTCAAGACTACGGCGGGTGAAATGCACTCTCTCACGAAGCAATGCGAGGCCGGCCCGTTTTTTAATTCTCTTGGCTGCTGCAGAATCGATGTGATGCGTAACCTTAGCAAAATTTGGAACAACATTCTCGGAACGACATCTCTTTAGAAAAGCAAGAGTACTTAGCAAACGACATCTACGGTGGCGCAACTTTTCAAATTTCTTCATGCTGCGATACATCTCCTCTCCGTAAAGGTGTATGATGTGATTCTTCAGTTTCTCCCGGCGTATTTGATGATCAAAATATCCACGGGTGTACTGCCGGTCTATGGTGTCCAACGGGCACAATATTTCGGCGATCATACATGTCGCCATCATCAGGTGAACTGACGGACTGAGCTCCTGGAAACGCGCCGGCACGGAGATCCGCACGCTACGGCTGCTTGAAGGGAACTGGGTTCTAGCCCGGTAGCGGGCCATTTAAATACCCGCGGCCCGCGGAGCGACCCCTCCGCGGTCCGCGTCCCGCGCCGCGGCCGCGCAGTGGAACCGATTTAAGTAGTTTGTAAGCCTAAGGAAGATACACAGAGAATGATCTTTTGAGGGAGACTGTTTAGACAGAGATTGTGTGTGTCTCTGTGTTGTCTTCTGGTTTTCTTAAGTTAGTTTAAGTAGTTTGTAAGCCTAGGGACTGATGATCACAGTAGTTTGATCCATAGATTTACAACAAACATTTGATTTTTAAAACAACAAAAATTAATGGGGAAAACATGTATGTGCCGTGAATTCCTTACCGTGAGTGTAGGTATCAATGATACATACTCCAATTTGAAGTCCAGTTTTTCTTCACTGCTCAAAAGAATTAGGGAACAGGTGAGTTATCATACACAACATACATAAAAATATATACAATATACATATAAATATGTTAATATTTTATTCAGATATTGGTTACAGTTGCAATTTGTGTGTGATACAGTAGGATATTTTGTTGTCTCAACTCTTTACTTGAGATTTACATGGCATTTACTTAGAGCGAGGCACCATGGGGCTACCATAAAAGTGAAAAAGTCATTCTCGTTACCCTCAAATATGGCGTGTGTTCACCTCGAACGGCCAGTATAGTTGCACACTTGCATGGCATGGACTTGGTGAGGTTATCAATCTACTGTTGAAGGATATTTGGCCATTCTTCCATGAGAGCAATATGCAGCTCTACAAACGTTGTGGGAGGGAAGGGGGACTGCTGGTCTGGCTGCATTGCGTCTGCCAAGTGCATCCCAGACAAGCTCTATAGGTTTTCTTTTTTAAAACTATCAATTGTTTTAAAAAATTATCAGTTGTTTTAAAAATTGATTGTAAGATTTTATATAGTAGAAGAGAGACTTTTTTTGAAGATTGACTTAAAAATGTCCTCTCATAAAACAACCAATAAATTCTGGGGGTGTGTCAGCTGTTTCTGTTGACATCCTTTTTTTTATACAGGTCCACTACTGGTTCCGCGTCATTAGAGACGCATCTTCAGGTGTTACTGTGTTAAACAACAAAACAATAATTAAAATTACAGGATCAATAACTTGATAAACACGATACATGAAATGAACAAGGTATTACTTACAATTTTTTCTCGTCATAAAGATGGAAACTGAAAAGAACATGCACTACACAGAATAAAACAATTCCCGCACATTAGTTGCATCCCAAAAAGCTAGAAAGAAATTAAAACGAGTTTGTACAGCGCCATCTAGTCTCAAAAAGGTTACCGATTCTCTGACATTATCAAACCAAATTAGTTACATATTCACTGCACTTACCTATGAAAATCACCGAAATGAAATTGAATATACTTCCTTACATGATTGAAGAAACGTATTCCTAAAAATGAACCGAAGCTCTGAGGTCCAGCTTAGACAAACCAGACAACGAATCGCTACCATCTCAAGGGAGGAAAGAAAATCAGAACATCTTACCAGGTCAAAGCGCAGCCACAGAGTGCCGAATCGGCCAGCGAGTCCACGCCAAGGCCGGAAATCGGTAAAAACCCAATAAAAACGATCTGGTGGGGAGAGCCTAGACTCATGCCTTCTCCTGAGGCTCAATATTGGGCATTGCCAACCAAACTTGTAACCAAAGGGTGGAAGAACCTCTTTGGTAGCATCAAAAGTTGATATTGGTAATGACTACCTATCGACACGAAGCCACAGATAGTAGCGAGCAACCAGCAGCCGACGACGAAAATTCTCATACATACACTCAGACTCCCATGCTGGAAAATGCTCATACATGCACATACAGCCGCGGTGGAGTAGCCGAGCGGTCTAAAGCGTTTCGCTGCGGAGCGCGTGGTTGCTCGCTGTGGAGGTTCGAGTGCTCCCTGGAGCATGGGTGTGTGTGTTTGTCCTTAGGTTAGTTTACCTAGGTTAAAGTAGTTTGTAAGCTACGGACTGATGACCACGCAGTTTAGTCCTATAGATTTACAAACATTTTTTGAACATCCACATACAGAATATAGCAAGTACACAGTCTCACAGGGACAGTGGCGTCACGGAGAAACCGTTCATATTGCCACATTCAAAGACACAATGATAAATTATTAGCATAATAAAATCCCAGCAATATTACAGAAACTAACATTTAAAAACATGAAATGAAATGCTATTACTCATGCCTCCGAACGAAAGGGGTTCTCGCTTAGCAAAAAGACCCGTCTAGTGAACTTAGAAAAATTACAAAGTTAAAAACCTAGGGAAGACGGCAGACAGCCGTCTTCCAACATAAGCAGGGTTATTCACAGTTCTAGATGAGGAACGATGAATGTCCGGCTGAACATAGAATATTGACTCCTCTGTGATCAGAACTCTTCGCTATTCGTTACGTCTCCAATCCTAATGTTCCTCTGTTCAGGTTCTGCGGGCTAAACGGTGTCGTGGTTTTAATGACACACACACACACACACACACACACACACACACACACACACACACCATTGGCCTCCGTGCGTAGAGGTCACATCACGGAGACAATTTCGGACTGTTTCCGTTGATACTGCGCGTCCTGTTACTGCCTGGAGAGTGCGCCGCACCTGAGTTGAATTCGGCCTCCTTTCTCGACGGGCTGTTAACCGGACATAACGGGCTTCTCTTACTGATGTTGTCCGTGAATGACCTTGGCCTTGCCTTCTTTTAATGGTTCCTGCTGTCTGGAAACGCGTCCACGTCCTGGAACTTACACTATGGGACACTCCAATAGCCACGTTCCTCTATGTCTCTTTCGCTACCAACCTTCCTATGGCTCTCCATGCCATAGCTAGGGCTAAATCAAATAGTTGTTGCATTGCAGTACCGGACCACTACATTATCTGAACACAACTGCTTGTGTAATTCGTTGGGTAAACACAAGTCAACACCAACCCGCTGAGCAGCAAATTTCAATTATTACCACTATCTCTGTTGCCATAATGTTGTTGTCTACACTCTGCAGAACCGACAAAAAGACGTCGAACCGTTTTAGTTCATTCTGCCGAAGACACTACTTCAGAACCTAGATACCTCAACTGATTTCCTGTTGTTTTGACCATTATGAAGGCTTTATGCCAAGAATTATTGCAGGATTTGGAATGGATATGCAGTATTTTTTTATTATTTACTCGTTGGTATCTACAAAGACAATCACCACATATTAAATTAATTACAATAATCTTTTAGCTCTATACCGATACCAATATTTTGTTAAGTCTTCTTACAATGCCACTCTAAAATAGAAATCTATGAGGTTGAGTCACAGAGTCCGTGTGTATCCTTCAATTCACAGTCATAGTCGTACACATTACACACGAGTACATGGTCCTGTCATTGAATTTCGCCGAACTCCATTCAGGACTGTGTGACAGGCACCACTTGTCGTGAGTTGTTTACATCTGCCAACTTTTGTTCTAACGCGATCCAGGGTTGTCAACAATTTCCTCGAAAGGTTGAATATATCAATCTTCTTCTTGGCGTCGTCCACCAAATTTCGATTCTTATGTTCACTTGCAGGCCACAGTTTCTTCCAAGATGTTTTAGAGTCGAAACCTTAAAGTTCTTCGACAATACTCCGTGAAGCTGACCTGGATTTAAATTTACTAGTATTGCCAGTGGTCGAAATTCGACCACTTATGTTTGCAAAGCCATCAAAATTTAAAAAATTAAGGTAATTGCAATTTATTGAGCACTGCAAATTTATAGGTTTCATGTGAATGCTATGAGAACAGGTGAAAGAAAGGGCAAAGGGGAAACATGAGAGAATGAAAGACAAAAATGAGGGAATTAATTGCTTTATTTCACAATTTAGCATTAAAAAACTTCAGTGGTCATCACTCCCTAGACTTACAAACTAGTTAACCCTTTAATGCATGCCTTTTTATTTGAAGCTATAAAAATACTACGATTAATTTATACTGCGTTTATAACGAGAGAAATATTGAAAAAATCCTGAAAATTATTATACACTACTCGCAACAAACCGTTCATAGCTAGTCAGCTGTGTAGTGCTTCAGTGATGTACCCGATGCAGTAAATGTCACTATCGCGCCTCTTATCTTTCCAGAAAGTAGCTCAAAATGCAACAGTAGTGTGTGATTGACTACTTTTATATGGCAAAGGAGGAATACTAAAGTAAACAAACGCACATGTTAGGAGTAACTCAATGCGGATAATTGTCTGATTCAGCAACATTATGCAACTTATAATTTCTCGGACGAGCTACTTGCATATATAACACTATGTATAAAAACAGCTATAAATCAATTTTTGGTAAAATGGTGATCAGTTTGAGAGATAATCGAAAAAATTAGGTATGTAGCTGATCAACTACACTATGCATTAAAGGGTTAAATTATTTGTGGTTGTTGGATCTTGATGTACAGGGAGGTCCGAGTTGTCTAGCATTTTTCTATGTTCCTAGGGCTAGCAGTGAACGCCTTACTTGAGGTGGCTCTGTGTTTTATAGGATGGAGAGCAAGGAACAGGCGCTGGTCCTAAGGGTTCCCAGTGTTATTCGCATTGGCTCCCTCAGCTGTACGTCCAATTCAGTTACGTGTGTGCTTATGATTTGCCTTTCCAGAAAGTAACTCATAATGCAACAATAGTATGTGATTGACTAATTTTACATGGCAAAGGAGGAATACTAAAGTAAACAAACGCACGTGTTACGAGTAACTCAATGCAGCTAACTGTCCAACTGATTCAGTAGCGCTCTGCGATTTATAATTTCCAGGACTAGCTACAAGCATATGTAACACTATGTATACAAGCAGCTACAAATGAATTTGTGGTAAAATGTTGATCAGTTTGCGGGATAATCGGAGTAATAAGATATGTAACTGACCATCTACACTATCGATTAAAGGGTTAAACTAACTTAATCGAAGGGCACCATACACACGCCTAAGCCCGCGGGAGGACTAGGAACCTCTGACGGGTAGCAACCACACACTCCGCAGCAAGGCGCCTTAGAGCGCTCGGTCAGTCCCGCGCGACTTTTGTATTTTTTTAATTATTTTTTGTGAACATTTGAAATATAAGACATAACGGTCAATATGGTAACTGAATGGGTGAGTTGAAAAGGGTACACATGCCATAAATTTCACAAATAAAACTGAGATAGCCATTGCTTCTTTGGACGTATCTCTATCCACTGAGTATAAAAAAGAACATCTTCCTCTACTTCAAATGCACTTGCCAACAATAGTCAGATACGAATGAGTTGAAGAAGGGACATATCCCTGGAATATGTTCCTTCTTCAACTCAAAGCCATGCTAGTGTGGGCGACACCCACTGCAGTGCTAGTGCTCGCTGCTCAGTCATGTGTTTGGCGTGTAATGTAGGAGATAAGCAAGCTGTTTAAGGGTTGGTTGGTTATGTTTACAGTGTAAAGTGATAGATAATAAATTCAAATTTTTGTAAATCTATCGGACCAAACTGCGTGGTCATCAGTCCATAGCTTACAAAGTACTTAAACCTAGATAAACTAACCTAAGGACAACACACGCACCCATGCCCCAGGGAGGACTCGAACCTCCATGGCGAGCAACCGCGCGCTCCGCAGCGAGACGCTTTAGACCGCTCGGCTACTCCACCGCGGCGATAGATAAGATCAGTGCCAAAAATTATTTTAGTGAAGTCTATTAGTTTTTGGTTTACCTTAACCAAGTAGTAATGTCAGCAACAGACAGTGGCAGTGGTGAACAAAGACGTAGAAAAGGAAAGACATCACAAAGAAAAGAATGTACGGGAGACGGAAATGTTAGCAAGGCGTCGTGGTGAGGAGTTTGTAACTTCAACAGGCGTTCATGTTAGTAAAAATAAGAAAAGAACATTTTTATAATCTATTTCAAGCGAGGCTTTTTTTCAGCTGCTGATCCACTAGAATAAGAAGATAAACGACTGTCTACTATGAAAAGTCCAACAATGAAAAATGTTTAACCGGAAAACATTATTTTTTGTAAATACATGTAGCCAACAGTTTCGAAATACATTTTTTTTGCCTTTTTACAAAGATTGAATAATTTTACTTGCTTATTTCTGAAACCTTTTTAGCATAATCCACAAATTCGAATGAATTTTGTGCATTTAAAATCTTTGAGTTTAAAAAGGTACATATTCCTTAACATATTTATGCAGTTACATGGTACATAACAAATATTTACACACAGGTACCATGTGCAATGTGTTTGTTACACTTAAATGTACACATTTTCAATAGTAAACTTTTCTGTACAACAACTAGTTTTCTCACAAAACAGTTTATTTTTATTTGTCTAAAGTTTATGTTTTTGGAATGTGTACCTTTTTCAACTCACCCATTCAATTACCTTTATAAAGATGAATAGATAGGGCATAACAGCTTTCAGATAATTGTAGAACGACATGTTGACCATAGCTGTTTATTAATTCTCAATGCTACCGGTTTCGGTTTTGTACCATTGTCGAGCGTTAGCCTGAAGTACATAAAAAGTTATTAAAGTATTAGTCGACAACATAAAACGTTAACAAAATTACAGCAAGATTCATGTGAAATACTTACAGAGATTAGCTAATAGCTTAACATGTCGGAATATAAAAATACAAAATTATAACACAAGCATTCGTTGTCATTGCTCAAGTCTATAACTATTATAGTTATAGACATAGCATAATTGTATGCCCTATAATCTTTGTGCAGTGAAATTTAATGTAAACATATTCTTTATCTTTGGGTTTTTTAAAATAATGTTATTTCACACTCATCAATGTATCCTTCAGTCTATAGCAGTCAGCCACTGTGACAATAACTTGAGCAATGACAACGAATACTTGTGCTTCAAACGATGTCCTCCTGTTAGCAAAGGTACTTGATTCGGTCGTCAGCAGCCATAGTCCATTAATCCTCAAACTGCACCGCACTGCTCTGACGGATACGAAGCAAGGCGCCTTAGAGCGCAGGGCCATTTCGCACGGCTGTCTTATTTCCAGGGACGGCGCGTTCTTTGTGTTCACTGATTCAGTGAATCGCCAGAAAAAAGCTCGCCGTAAAAAAGTAAATAAAATAAAAGTGTTTTTAAACTATCAATCTTCATTTAGTTCTTCTATCAGATAATTTTATGTGCACATTGATAGTATTTTTATCGCATGAGAAATGTTTTACTTCGCGGAGACAGCACGTATATGAGTCGTAGTGCGGCCCCTTAATATAGGCGGGAGTTGCTGCTGCGTTGCAATGCGCATGCGCGACTGAGGTTCAATTTATCTTCTGAACCCCCTGGAGGCAGCATATGGGCGCTCCCGCGGCAGGGAGGGGCGAGGAAAAACGCTGCTTTTAACATTGGCGTTGGAGCTTGCAGAGACACCAGCTCCTGGCTACTCGAGCTCTGGCGATTGCGCACGAATGGTCCCGAAGCAAAGACATTGGAGCTACTGCCTTTCGCGTGAGCAAATCCTCCGTGAATATATTTTTGTTTTTGACGCATGGAAGATTTATCGAAAACTCGTCATATTTGGTAAACTATCTTATAGACGCATCAACTGTAAAAGCCTTCAGAAGATCCAATCATGAATAATAAAGTCAGTGCTCTCTACCTAGCCAGAATAGCCGTGTTGTTAGCGGCATCACGTTGCGGTGTCAAAGTTTCGAGCCTGAGGGCAAACATTTTCTTTTATCTTCTTTACTTTTGTATTGTTACTTGCCACATAGCTTTGGACGTTTTTTGTGAATGAGTCGCGATTTTGATGGTAAATGTAGCACCAAATTCTCTCTTTGGACGCCGAGCGGGGCATCGAAACATCGACGGGGCGGTGAAGGGGCAGGGGGCCGACACTATAAAGTTTCGTCCCTGGTTCGGAAATATTGTAGATGCGGAATTGAAAGAAGTGAACCCTCAGTCATCTGAAGCACCAGCCGCCACTAATTTATTCCTTTGTTTTTTTCTCTTATAACAAGTGTATTATTATAAAAACTGCATAATTAAATTGATTTGGATATTATTGTTAAAAGTCAACTTTTCGATATTACTATCGTGCATCACATCGCTTAAAAAAATCCAGACATGATCGTGTCCCTGTCTTGCATGAAGTAAATATTAGCACTGACATTGCAGTGGAGCGAAAGTAACTGCAGGACAGTTAAAATTTGTGAATGCACATGCGACAGATAATGGCTTGCAGCGGATCGGCGTTGGGATTCATGGCGCGGCGCTGCGTGGGCGGTCTGCCCCCTCGCTGCGGCAACTGTAAATATCGCCGGGCGAGCTGGTTAAACAGCGTTATGCAAATGGCGTAAACGATAACAGACGGCGGCCAAGTATGGGCGCGCTTAAAATATTCCGCTCGATTTAATTAAGGAGAAATTAGATTCGGAATTTTTAAGAGGGCGCCGGCTTGGCCCGCCGGCGGCCGCGATCGGCAGGCGCATTTTGCTTCCGCGCGATTGGTCAGCCGGGCCGGCGGGTGGGGGGTGGGGGCATCGGCTGGGGCATCGACTGCGGCATCGACAGCGCGCCGGCGGCTGCCGACCCGAGACCGAATCAATTCGATTCGAATTCCGGACGGGGCGGTTAGCGGTTTATTCAGGCCGCTTAAAACAAACAGAGCACCGCCGTAACCCGCTTGACTCGCGCACAATAACACGATCCAGTATTCGGGTTTTAATTAGCGACGGCGGCCGACTGCACCAGACGCTCGTACCGCCTCCCCCCACCACCACCACCTCGCCTAGCGGGGCGCCGGCGCCCTGCGTGTGCCCACAATGGCGCGGCGCCCAATGTCAGAGGCAATAATTGTCACGCCCACCCAAACCGCCAGATAGTCGGATCGGTACCACACGTTCTATATCCATAGACTATCAACCAAAACTCCGATGTAATTGGTCCTGTGTGCTGTCGTCCAAGATGACGTGCATCATAAAATAATAAGAATAGCAATACCTGACCTACGGAGTAGAGGAAAAGCATTAAAGCATAACTGTTTTTCACTTCGATATTTCCGGTGGGCAGTCTGGTAGAGTGTTGGTTTGTTCATGCGAAACACAACTAGCTCTTTACTCACGCCAAGTGATGGGTGCTATCGACAGAGGTTACAGATCGATGCCGTATTTCTTAATTTCAAGAAGGCTTTTGACACCGTACCTCACAAACGGCTTTTAATCAAATTGCGTGGTTATGGTATATCGCCCCAAATTTGCGAGAGGACACAGTTTGTAGTAATCGATGGTAAGGCATCGACTAAAACAGAAGTGATATCCGGCGTTCCACAGGGTAGTGTCATTGGTCCTCTGCTGTTCCTTATTTACATAAACGATTTGGGAGAAAATGTAAGTAGCTCTTCTCTTAGGTTGTTTGCAGATGTCGCTGTCATTTACCGTCTACTAAAATCATATGAAGATCGAAACCACCTGTAGAACGATCTAAATAAGATATCAGTATGGTGTGAAACTTGTCAATTGGCTCTAAAAAATGAGAACTGTTAAGTCGTCCACATGAGTACGAAAAGAAATCCGTTAAACTTCGTTTACAAGATAAATCAATGAAACATGAAGGCCGTAAACTCCACAAAATATTTAGGAATTACTATTACTTCAGATTTAAACAGGAAAGATCAGGCCGATAATGTCGAGGGAAAGGCGAACCAGAGACTGCGTTTTATTGGCAGAACCCTTAAAAGTTGCAATGGAACTACTAAAGAGACTGCATACACCACGTTTTCCGTTCTTTTTTGGAGTATTGCAGCCCAGTGTGGAATCCTTATCAGGTGGGTTTGACGGAGGACATCGAAAGAGTTCAAAGAAGGGCAGCTCGTTTAGTATTGTCACAATACAGAGGATTATCATACAGGACCTGGGATGGGAATCATTACAACAACGGTGCTTATAGCTGCGGCGTGGGCTACTTACGAAACTCCAATCACAAACATTCTTCTGCGAATTCGAAATTACATTGTTGATTCCCACTTACTTACGTAGAAAAGATCATAAGTATAAAATTAAGTATAAAATACGCCGGCCGTGGTGGCTGCGGGGACTGAGGCGCTCCAGTCACGGTCAGCACGGCCACTACGGTCGGGGGTTCGAATCCCCCCTCGGGCATGGATATTTATGCCGTCCTAGTTCGTAAGTAGTCCATAAGTAGTTTGTAAGTTTAGGGACTGATGACCCCGTAGTTAAGTCCCATAGACTATACAAACATTTGAACATTTTTTTATAAAATACGAGAAATCAGAGCTCTAACGGAGAGATTCAAACGTTCTTTCTTCTCGCGCGCTATTCGAGACTGGAATGGGTGGGAGATGAATAGTATGAAGGTGGTTCGGTGAATCCTTTGCCAGGCACTTGAATGTGATTTGCAGAGTATCCCATGAAGATGTAGATGGTCCTGTGTTCAACTCCTGCTTGTAGTATCTATTTTTACTGCAGTACGTTGGAAGTTATATGAGACAACGTGCTCTTGACATGTAAAATGACGGTTCGGAGTTTTTAGCACTTTGTTATCGGCAGTTTTCTTTTACTTCGTTTATTTGAAAGTAGCAGACCTGTAAGGTTTATTCGTAACTTCAACGAATAAACAAACACAATCGGAACCACAGTCTAACATTTACAGTCACGACACTCCCACTTGTTTTGTCATACGCCACGACAGCAGCGCTACAAGTGGCTGGCGAGGTACGTTTCTGTATGTGATGAGTGTGAATAGTGTTGTTTCAGTTGATTTTAACATACGTTTTACATCAAGGAGAGCATGTAGTGACATAAAAATCGGTAATGCCTGTGAAATAACTCCACATTTATCTTTCTGAGGTTTCCTACGAAACATTGGAAGGTATCTACATCTATATGGGATACTCTAAAAATCACATTTAAGTTCCTGGAAGAGGGTTTCCGAACCACCTTTAGACTATTTATGTCCCATTCCATTCTCGAATAGCGCGCGGGAAGAAAGAACACCTGAATCTTTCCGTTCGAGATCTGATTTCTCTTATTTTATTCTGATGACCATTTCTACCTATGTAAGTGGGAGTCAACAATATATTTACGCATATGGAGGAGAATGTTGGCTACTGAAGTTTCGTAACTAGACCACGCCGCAGCGATAAGCGCCGTTGTTGTAGTGATTCCCATCCCAGATCCTGTATCATTCCCGTAACGCTGCCTCTCTTGTATCGTGACAATAAGAAACGAGCTGCCCTTCTTTGGACTCTTTCGATGTCCTCCGTCAAACCCACCTGATAAGGATCCCACACTGGACAGCAATACTCCAAAAAAGAGGAACAAGCATAGTGTATGCAGTTTCTTTGGTAGTTCTGTTGCATCTTTTAAGGGTTCTGCCAATAAAATGCAGTCTCTTGTTTTCCTTTCCCACGACATTATCTACCTGTTCTTTCCATCTTAAGTCTGAAGTAAAAGTAAGTCCTAGGTATTTTGTGGAGTTTACGGCCTTAATTTTTGATTGATTTATCTTGTAAACAAAGTTTAACGGATTTCTTTTCGCGTACTCATGTGGACGACTTCACACTTTTCATTATTTAGAGTCAATTGCCAATTTTTACACCATAGTGATATCTTATTTAGACTGTTCTCCGGTTGGTTTTGATCTTCAGATGATTTTACTAGTCGGTAAATGACGGCGTCATCTGCAAACAACCTTAGAGAGCTGCTTAGATTTTCTCGCATATCAATAGAGTATCAACCAGAACTCGATATAATTCGTGCTATGTGATGACGTCCAAGAGAACGTGCATAAAAGATAATAATGAGTAACACTTGACCTACGGAATAGAGTAAAGTGTAACTGGATGCGCCTTATGCAAAACAAATACTAATTTCATACCCAACTGGTTTCGGCGGAAATCCGGTCATTAGGAGAGACAGCGTCGAGGAAATGATACAGGATCTGTGATGTGAATCATTACAACAACTGCGCTTATCGCTGCGGCGAGGGCTACTTACGAAACTACAATCGCCAACATTCTCCTCCGAAAAAAAAATGTTGACTCCGACTTACATAGGTAGAAATGATCATCAGAATAAAATACGAGAAATCAGAGCTCGAACGGAGAGATTAAGGAGTCTTTCTTCCCGCGCGCTATTCGAGAATGGACTGGGAGATAAATAGTACAACGGTGGTGCGATGAAACCTCTGCCAGGCACTTAAATGTGATTTACAGAGTATCCCATGTATATTTAGAAGATGTAGATCAGTGAGTTCTTCTATTTATTCTAAAAGAACACATAAATGACATAGTTACAAAATTGTGAAACATATTGCAGTGTAAGGTATACACTTCTTTTCTCGTTGTACCATTGTGTAAATATTCATTTTCGTACCTTTCATCATTAAACTGTTTGATGACTTTTTTGCGGCGAACAGCGTGTCATCCGCAATACTATGAGCGGCTTTTATTAGCATGAATTACTATTATGAAACAACCATATTTCAGTGTGTTTACATTTAGGTTTTGTTTACTGCTGTTATCGCAGTTTGTGAGGGTACCGGTGCTAGGCTATGATAATATGGAATCGTACTCACGTTCGTAGGACGGACTTCTGGATGGACTTGGTAGACGTTCTCGCGTCTGCGCCAATGCGCCAGCCAACCAGTTAGGCTATCCAGGCACGCCAGTATTGGTGCCAGCAGATCTTCCTCTGTCTCTAGAGCTGTCTCATAAATTAGGCTCTTCACACGACCCCAGAATGAGTTAAATCCGGCGACCCTGGCGACCACGCGGTTGGACCACCACGGCCTATCCACGTTTCACCAAATCGTCTGGTGAGATGTCTCCGGACAGCCAGTGAAAAGTGAGGTGGGGCACCATCATGATGAAACCACATTTTCTGACGGACATTCAACGGCACATCTTCCAAGAACGGGTTCAATACGTGTCACAGGAAGACCGATTATGCGGGATCCGCGAGTTTGGAGGGAAGGAGGTATGGTCCAGTAACATGACCGCCCAAAATACCTGCTCACACGTTAATTCCAAACATGTATTGAAATCCCTGAACATGCGTGGCATGAGGGTTTTCGTTCTCTCAGACATGGCTATTTCGAGCATTCAGAACACACTCCCTTGGGAACCTACATTCGTCTGTGAAGAGAACTCAGCGTGGAAACAGGGGCGCGTCAATGCAACTGTGCAACAACCATGTGCAGAAGGCGACGCGTTGTGGAAAATCTGCTGGGCCCATAGCGTGTACCCTTTGTAAGTGGTGCGGATGTAATTGTTGCCCATGCAGGACGTCCAAGACGGTGCTGTGACTAACAGCCATTGCACGTGCCATTGTTCGAGAACTCGTTTACGGGCTGTCTTCAGTGCTTGAAATTCGGGAGTGCGGCGTCGCCGTGGAGCACCACAGTCCTGCCTCCTCACAGTGAACGTCCCGTTTCTCCGTGAGCCTCGCTTGAGTCTCGGACACACGCTAGCAACGCGGCTCATGTATTGCAAACGTCAACTCCGCTTCGCAGTTTCTTCGGATGTAATTGACGCATCTCGATGCAACCAACGCAATTATTATTATTTTTTTTTTTTTTTTTGTGTGTGTGTGTGTGAATTTTCATGCTATTGATTGCCTAAAAATAATATTGGGTATCCATTTAAAAAACATAAATTTGCGTTGAAAATAATACTTCTTTACGTTTTAGACTGTCTTACAGTACCTACATTCATAAGCACCTACCGTACGTTCATGACTGTGAAAGTCATTTTTCAATATCTCTTGCAGTTCCAGAGGTATCCTGCCTGAAAAAGTTTAGTGGGACACCCTGTATGTAGTGCAGGGTGTTTTATTCCACAAGACATAATATGGAGCTTGAACTAAACCGTTTGATGCATGACCATGAGAGTTCACGGAGCCGTGAGGTAATGGCCGTGCGCTCTAAGACGCGTAGCTGTGGAGTGCCTGAGTGCCCACGGTCGGAATTTCGAGTCCTCCCTCTAGCCTTGGTGTGTGTTGCGTCCTTAGCATTTTGTACCTGAAGTAATTTGTAAATCTAGAGACTGAGGACCACTGCAGTTATGTCCCACAGCATTACAAACAGTTGAACATTTTTTGAAAGTTCGCAATCATTCGTAATTCTTGATGGATAAGGGGAAGGAGGAAATGAGCAGAGAGAGAAGAGAAACAGGAAGAGGAGGAGGAGGAGGGAGGAGGAGGAGGAAAGTGGCGGAGAGAGGGAGGTAAGTGATAGTTCAACAGGCTAAGAGACGCGGTGCGGGATGAGATTGACACAAGAGGAGGAAAGGAAGGTTAGGGTTTAATGTCCCGGTGGTCATTGGAGACGGAGCACGGCTTCACCTTATTCTGATAGAGATGGATAGTAAATCAGAGAGAGAGAGAGAGAGAGAGAGAGAGAGAGAGAGAGAGAGAGAGAGAGAAGGAAATGGACTAACGGGAGGTTTGGATAAATACATAATTTAGGACATGCTGCAGTGAATTGTTCATACCATCGTTTCATCAAAAGGAGCAGATGGACAGCCAGAGAAAATTTTATGTCTCCGGGGTGCTGTAGTAGAAGAAGGTGTACCATGATGAGCAAGGATGTGGACATGAGTGTGCAACTAAAAGAATTGATTAGTCCACAAGAACTTTTATTACAGATTAAAGGAATACTTAACTTTAAAAGTAGGCCACTGTACGAAATAAAAGCTTAATTCTGGTAGGAGGTACCCAGATAAGAGTTTATTGTTATAAAACAGCTTAATTTTAGCTGTGAAATTAGCAAAAGGTCCGTGTGAACTACCGGCTACTCCCTGCTGCTAGTCCTTGTTCCTTGGCCCAAATTGAGAACTGACTTGGTTCAAATTACTCTAATAACAGGAAGTTAACGATACAGTGGCCAATATACATAGCAGCTCACACGAAATTACACACAGGTATTAATAAACAAGCCACCACAATCAAAATTATTTCATAAAGGTGGTTAAGGAAAAGCATTTATGGCGCAACGGACCTTAAACATAAAAAATTGCATCTGAGCTTGTTCTCAGCACTAGTGAAAAAAAAAATTAAATAAAAGGGGGAAGGTGCTCCAAAACTACAATTTATAGGCAAGTCAAAATTATACTGAACTTGACATTTTGTTCATTCAGGTCGAATGCAAGCAAAATGGGGAACCAATTTTGTTATTACAATAAAAATGCATCTCCCTTATATGAGCTAATACTGACGATGCCCAGCATTGAATTTATCATAAATCAAACAGAACTGATAAAGACTAAGTGCATACTACAAGTTCGGAGAAGAAACAGCAAAATTAAAATAGGTGGGAAGAGAAGATCGCGAAATGTTAATAGAAATAAGACGGATACACACATAGTTGCTTGCCTGATGGACACGGAACAAACAAGTGCATACTACAAGTTCGGAGAAGAAACAGCAAAATTATAATAGGAGGGGAGATAAGATCGCGAAATGTTAGTGGAAATCAGAAGGATTCACACACAGTTGCTTGCCTGATGGGCAAATCGGCCCCAAAAAGCTAGAAAGAATTTACACAGACTTCGTACACCGCCACATAATCACAAAAAGTTCGAATATACCAGGCCGTTATCAAACTTCAACTGTAACCAGTAACACATGCACCATGTTTGTGTGTTGGAAATCACTGGATTGAGAAACTAGAACACATTTCCGCGCACGATCGGAAGGAATATTCCAAAAACTGAATTTAAGTTCAATAGTAAGTTAAACATGCTAGACAACGAATCGCTACCATCTTTGTGGACACAAGAGCAGAACCAACATTACCTCACCACGATCCCAGCACAAAGTGACCACCGAGTGGCCAGGAGGCGCGAAAGCTACCAGAAACTGGGTAAAACCCATGAGAACAGCGGTGGTGGGGAGAGAAGATCACGAGACTCGCCTTGGAGAGGGCTTGTTGACTGGCTTGTAACCAAAGGGTGTAGAAACCTCTTTGGTCGTATCAGCAGCAGGTGTTAGTAGCGACTAACTATCGACTCATGCAAAGCCATTAGATCCTCGCACATGCACTTAAAAGTAAAACAAGCACACATTCTCACAGGGACAGTGGCGTAGCGGAGAAGCCGTACTTATTGCCAAATTCATAACCACAATAATAAATTATTAAAATAACAATATACAAACAATATTACCCAGAATTTCAGAAACTAATATTTTAAAACATGAAATAAAACTGCTATTCCTCATGCCTCGAAAAGAATGGGGTGCTAGTTTTAACAAAATGATAATCAAGCGACATCAAATTAATTACAATTTTATAAAAATTGTATGAACGGCGACAGACGTCTTTCAACTTTTGATGTGCTTGTGATGGTACAATTCCTTCCCAGCTACAAAACAGCTCTGCGAGGCAATAGTATAATGTTCTGGCTATGCCCTAAGTAACGGCTGGCTCTCCTAGATGATGTTCTTCTGTTGAACTTCCTGGAACTGTCTAACTCGTGTATCTGCTTCAAACTGACTGGAACTCCCGTACTCTGTCGTTGCTGAGATGCGCCGGCCTATGAAGCGAGCCCACTTCTTCCTATTGGCCGACGTGCGAAGCAGGCAAAGAGGTACCGAGACTGCGGGATGCCACGGCAGAATAGCAGAAGGATCAGACAAATGAAAGGAAAAATAGAAACCAACACCATGAGTTGCGATGAACGCATCAGAAAACACCAGAAATGGTTTTCAGAACAGTGTCTTCCGATTTATTTCATATTTAAAAAACGTGATAGTACTGAACTAATCCTAAGGAACCAAACTACACTTACAAACTAACTTACGCTAAGGACTACACACACACACACACACACACACACACACACACACACGGCCGAAGGAGGACTCGAAAGTTATAACGGGAAGCGACCGCGCAATCCGTAGCAAAGCGCCTTAGACCTCACCGCCATTCTCAGACGGTCGATTGTTTTGTTACAAGTCATACAAATTGTAGGAAAGATTCGGTTGGGTGAATCCCATCTGGACGAAATGATTTACTGACTGACAGAAATGCATATTCTAAACCATGGGAGATATAGAGAAGGTATAATTTTTTTAAATATTTGTGGAGGTGTATTTCCGTACATTGCAATTGCAACTAAATGAAAGGCTTTTTTGTGCCATACGCGTTTCGCTTATTCATTTGTGAAGCATTATCATCGTCCTGAAATACATGTTTGTTTACAAAATTCTTTTTTCGATTCTTTCTCCGCAGTTGCAGCTATACATTTTGTATAAGTTAGGTGATTTTTTTTATTTACTTATTTTTTTTTTTTTTTTTTTTTTTTACGTATAATATTTTCTTGCTCAATAGTTATATTTTGCTATGTTTCAGAGTATAACAGTTACAGATCTTCGCTATGTTACAATTTCTCAAATTCTATACTGTGAAACATAGCAAAATATTAGTAATTGTAGTAATTGTTCTTGTTTACAAACAATTGAACATTTTTTCATTTAGTTGCAATATACGGAAATACATTTCCACTAATTTTCTAAGCAACTAAGGACGACTGAAAACGAAGAAAGGTATATTCGTTGCCAAGTACGCTTCTCATTGTAGTATTAGCACATTACATTCTTTCGAAGCTGTGACGGATCGCTAGTAAATAAATAATAAGACGATTAAAATTAGTGTGCGATGGGCGCTGTATTCGCCAGTTAGATTAGCTATTTTTATAACAGCTGCAGATTACTCCTCACAGAGCTTTTCTTTCGCACCCATTTTTTTAACACGAAATCCATTTCACTGGGCTCCTCAGTTTGTGTTCATCACTTTGCTCTACTGCGTGTTTAAATTCTCCATATGAATGGTGTCCAAGATTGGCGTCTCATGCCTTCTCGCATATTTGTTTGCTTTGTGATGCGGAGCGAACAGGGGTGTCTGGTTATGAAGTAGTGGCTGTCAACCGGTGTCTCTTTGTCGATCAGAAGACGTCCAATAGATCTGGAGGGCGACGGCCGGACTGAGGGGTGCAGAGAAAAGGGGGTGGGGGGAACGGAGGGCTGCGCTTATTTCAGAGGGTGTCAAGGGAGGCGGGCAGCCCTTTCAACGCAGAGGCCATTTCGAGGGACACGAATACAATTTACCGCTCCTCTGAAGGAAAGGTCTCTATTTAGGAGACGCTATTCGTATTTGCATTGCATAACATCTGTATTGGCAATCGAACGGAGCGGGTTTCGCTGATGGAAAGCCCTTGCAAGATTTAATATTGCGCGTAGGGGTAGGTGGCGGGCTGGCGTGGGACGGGGTGAGGAGGGGGGGGAAGTTGGGGAGTATCTCCCTCCACACAATTGAAGAGCAACGAAATAGAGTACAACAAGGAACAAGTTACGTTTTGTTAGTAAATCCACTACAACTTTCCGCAGTGAAGCAGTAATCTATCTAATATATAAAGTAGGGTGTCCGTTTGTTTGTACGTGTTGCATAAAAATCTACAGTTTTGTTCCAATCTTTTTGAAATTTTGTATACGTAAGCTTCAATCCATGAGATCGGTCGCCGTAAGTGTAAGAATCACATCCGATATATAGTTCACGAGATATGACGTCATAAACAATGAGATGTGCGAAAAACTGCTACATTTTGCGACAATGCTGCTCATTTTCTCCTAAACTACTGGACCGATTTCAACCAAATTTGGTACACCTTGAGGTAACAATTGCTGCAAGCTAAGAATCACATACGGCACATGGTTCAAAAGATATTACGTCATAACCAATAGAAACCGCAAAAAAATGTCATATAATGCGGCGAGACTTTCGAAATACAAACTTTAAACATAATTTCAAACCCTTAGTAACTTTTTCTCGGTGACAACCATAGCAAAATGATGAAAGGAAAAAAGTTTCTCGCTTACTACTTTTCCGCTGTTTATTCGATATAACGTTACAATTTATAATTTGTACACTACAAATTTTGCAGGAAACTTTATAGAAAGTATACACACATATAGTTGAATATACTTTCTAAATTGTATCACAGTCTCATACGTAATTCATGAGATATGAGCACATAAACTGTAATGTTCCGCTGTTAATGGTCTAAAACTACGGCTTTCGGTATGACGTTACAATTTATGGTTTGTACACTAAAACTTGTAGACGCAGGATATTTTACAGACAGTATAGACACATATAGTTGAATGCACCTTCTAAATTGTATCACAGTCCCACACGTAGTTCATGAGATATGAGCACATAAACAGTAACTTTCATGGAAAACCGCCCCATCACGCACCAAGTTTTGATCTGTTACTTCTTTACTGCTGATTGTATTCCCAAGAGGTTTTACAGACATACAATCCTTATACAAATGAATATATACCTGAAAATGGCACGAATAAGAAAATAAATACCCGGGCAACGCCGGGTTTTCAGCTAGTCTTTATACATAAAGCAGTGTTCGTCTGTGTGTACGCATTGAATTAAATCTACAGTTTTGTTCCATTGTTTATAAAATTTTGTACAGGTAACCTTTAATCCATGAGAACGGTCGAGGTAACTGTACGAATCACGTAGAACACATGGTTCACGAGATATGACGTCATAAACAACGAGATGCGCCAAAAACTGCTGCATTACGCGACAAATCTGCTCATTTTCTCCTAAACCACTGGACCGATTTCAACCAAATTTGGTACATATATTCTATACATGACATAACAATTTCTATAGGAATAAGAACTACATACGACACATGGTTCAGAAATATAGCCGGCCGCGGTGGCCGAGGTGACTGAGGCGCTCCAGTCACGGTCAGCACGGCCACTACGGTCGGGGGTTCGAATCCTCCCTCGGGCATGGATATTTGTGCCGTCCTAGTTCGTAAGTAGTTCATAAGTAGTTTGTAAGTTTAGGGACTGATGACCCCGTAGTTAAGTCCCATAAGCTTAACAAACATTTGAACATTTTCAGAAATATAATATCGTAAACAATAGGATTTGCAAGAAACTGCCACATAATACGAGGAGGATTTGTAAATACACTATATGAGAATGACAGTACTTAGCGACTTGCAACAAACTTTAAACATAATTTTAAAAATTTATTAAACTTTTTCTCGCTGACAACCACATCAGAATAATGAAAGGAAAAATGTTTCTCGCTTACTTATTTTCCGCTGTTCATGGAGCAAAACTACGACATACGGTATGACATTGCAGTTTATAATTTCTATACTACAAACTAGCTTAACGCCCGCTGCTTCGCATGCGTAGGATGGTTGGTCTGCAACAGTTGTTTCTCCCTCTTAATATAAATTTTCATAGATACAGCTTAAGTACTATCATAATGAAATGTTGTGATACTACTTGTAGCCACGGCAGAATGGCCGTGCGTATTGAGGCGCCATGCTGTGGTGCGCACTGCTGTTCGCCGTCGGGGGTTCGATTCGCCCCTCAGGCATGGGTGTTTGTGTTGTCCTTAGCTTAAATTAGTCTAAGTTAGTTTAATTAGTTTTTAAGCCTTAGGGACTGATGACCCTGTAGTTCTCTTAAGATTTACAAACATTTGGACATTTGATTTTACTACTTGAAGCCCCCTGTGGCACGCCTTAATAGTCGAATTTCGAAAAATACCCCAACTTATGTCTTTTAAATTCCAACCAAGTATGCAAATATCATTTTGTGTAATTCTGCGTTCAAAATTGGCTTAGTAGCAACGTATTTTCAAAAAATGCTTCATCCCCTACTTCACTCCCTAAATTATTAATTTCCTGAAAATACCAAAACATATGTATTTTTAATTCTGACCAAGAAAACATATACAAATTTATGTGCTTGTAGCTTCAAAATTGCCTTAATAGCAAGAGATTTTCGAAAAACATCCCCTCTCCAATTTAACCTAATTGATGGTTGAATTTCCAAAAATACCGATACAAGTTTTTTTTTAATTCTAACGAACAATACAAATACCAATTTCTGCAGCTCTGGCTTCAAAATTTTCTTGACAACAATGTGTTTTTGAAAAGAATTTTTGATCCCCTATTTAACCGCCTTAGTTGTTGAAATTGTAAAAAAAAAAATCGAAATTCGTGTGTTTTTTAATGCTGATCAAGAGTCCATATCCTAAGTTTCGTACTTATTGCTTGAAATTTGAGTTAATAGCAACATATTTTTAAAAAATCAATTTTTGTGTCCTGTATTTCACACGCTTATTGGTCGAATTTCCAAAAATACCTAAACACCTGTCTTTTAAATTCGAACTCTAAATTCAAAATTGCCTAAAAGCAACAGATTTTCGAAAAACATCCCCTCTCCAGTTTAACCCCCTTATGGCTGAATTTGCAAAAATACCGAAAGACTTTTTTTTTTAAATTCTAACCAACAATAAAAATATCAACTTTTTGCAGCTGTAGCTTCAAAATTATCTGAATAGCAACGTGTTTTCAAAAAGAATTTTTCATCTCCCTATTTTACCCTCTTACTTGTTGAATTACCAAAAATACTGAAACTCGTGATTTTTAAATTCTGGCCAAGAGTTGGTATCCGATGTTTCGTAGTTGTAGCTTAAAATGTGAGTTAACAGCAACATATTTTTGAAAATCAATTTAATTGTGACCCCTATTTTACCCGTTTATTGGATGAATTTCAAAAAATGCCGAAACACGTGTGTTTTAAATTCTAACCCTGAATTAAAATCCGAAATTTTCTAGTTCTAGATTCAAAATTGCCTAAATAGCAACGTTTCAATAAACGTTTCATCCGCTATTTCACCACCTTACGCACGGAATATCGAAAAATCGCATCTTAAATGACGCCTACAGAGTAAAATCAACACACTCTACAAATTTCAAGCTTCTATCTTCTGTGGTTTGGGATGGGCGATGATGAGTCAGTCAGTCAGTCAGTCAATCGGGACATTGCCTTTTATATATAGAGAAATGAAATTTTAGTCGCATGAAATTTTACAGATAGTATATACATATACAGATGAATGTACTCTAGAAATTGTATCACAGGTACGACACGTAGTTCATGAGATATAAGGACAATATCAGTAAAGTTAATGGAAAACCGCCCACCACGCATCAGGTTTCAATCTATGACTCCTTTACAACTAACTCTGCTCGCAACGTATTTTACCCACATACAGCATTTATACAAATGAATCTATGACTGCAAAATTATATAATTGTAGAACATATGATTCAATAAAAATCAGATCATATATACTGCGATGGGTAAAAACGTATCACATCACGCAACACAAATTCCAGTCTGCTTACGGAAATTCTTGGAAAGCTGGGTTTCAGAAGGGGTAGACAGGTAGTCTGGGACACCCTATATAAGCGCAGCTCTGTTCTCCCATGTCAAACATCTGGAGTGACTAAGAGGTCCACGATCACGATTAGCCAGATCTGGAGTACGGTGAAGTCATCAGAACGGCAGTAAATTAGCTAAATAGCTATTTGCACACTTTTGACAAAGCAGTCATATTCTGTGACTCCAAAGCAGCAATATCGGCAATTGTTAATTTAAGAGATCCAAAAATTGTTCGAGACAAAGATGTCCAAGAAATAATCAGTTCACTACAACAAAATCTGTTATTCAGTGGATACCATCTCACTGTGGCATAGATGGTATTGAGAAAGCTGATTTTCTAGCCAAAAAGGGCACAAAAATTAAACAAATTGAAAAACTACCCTGTCGTATTTTGCAGTAAAACTCATGATTAATAACTATATAAAAAAGAATTGAGAAAAATCAATTAAGTCTCATGTGACAGAGAGATCTGGAAAACTCTCTTGGATAACCAACAAATACCAGATGGACCCAGAACAGAGGCAGTAGCAATGTTCCGCCTGACTACTGGGCATGACTGTTTGGCCGCCCACCTGCACAAGATCTCCATCCTGCCGTCTCCAGAATGTGTTATGTGCCACAAGAGTGGTACCGTAATGATCAGTGATTATTTAAAAAAAAGTGTTCAAAATTGTACAGTTGTAATTTAGACTTAACATCATTGTATTGGGAAGCAAGAAGGAGGGTGGCAATAAGTCATTAAAATAAATATTATTATTATTATTTGATAAGCTGCAAGTTCTGCTGTCTTATGAAATCATGAACATTGCAGATTTCATAAAATTTTCTTGGACTTTAAAGCTCTTTGCGTGAACTTAAGACATAAAATTAGATTTATCAAACTATTTTTCTGTTAATCACCACTTTAGAGCTCGGTTAGAACTCGATAATTAAGTTTTTCGGCTCACCCTTGTGTACAGCACACACCTTCAGTTATTTTTTCAGCATAATTTCCACACACGTTCAAACACCAACTTGGAGATCCCTTCTACGCAAATCTGTGCTGCCTGTGAGTGTAGCCACCCACTGACGCTCCACATCCGTTTCAGACCGCTGCGATCCAATCCAATTCTTCGGTAAATGTTGGAAATCGCTACGAGCCAAGTCAGAACTGTACAGGTGATGAATAAACACTTCTTGTTATTCATCGTGACGTCAAATCCTGTAACAACACCCTTTCTTTTCCTAAAAGACAGTTTCCATTAGCTATATGCATGTGGCGTCTATTCCGAAAGAACAGACGTCACTTCTGATCCTGCAGTTATTGTTTTCATAATCACGGAATACATGACTTCAACTGCGAATGGGCAAAGCTGAAAATGTGTACCCAGCCGCGATTCGAACCCGGGTCTCCTGCTTTCTAGGCAGTTGCACTAACCCCTACACCACTGGGGACACAGTGATCACCGCACCTGCAAGGACTACCTAAGCACGCCTCCCGTCAGACACAAATTTCCAGCTTTATCCTGCCCACAGTACTCAAACTCGTAGTTATGAAATTAATTTCCGTAAGAGTAAGGGCTCCAAACTTGCCCACCCTTCCCCACTAACGAAAGGATCATTGGGGTGCGGTGGTCACTGTATGCGCAGTGGTGTAGGGGTTAGCGCAACTGCCTAGAAAGCAGTAGACCTGGGTTCGAATCCCGGCTGGGTACACATATTCAACTTTGGCCATTCGCAGTTAAAGTCATATATTCCGTGAATTTGGAAAGTTTTCATTAGGTTTTGCAGTGAAATGTTTAGATTTTTTATACGTAATAGGGAAGATGGTCAATTAGCCATGCTGCAGTGGACACTTTGTGGTGTAGTTTGGTTCCCGCTACAGCCTCAAAGTTAAACACTGTCGAGCTTGGCTAGCAATTGTTTGGGTCACCGTCTGGATCTGATGAGTAAGAAGAAAGGAAGAAACGATGGAATCTTAGGTTTTAACGTCCCGTAGACAGCTTGGTCATTAGAGACGGAGCTCACGCTCGGATTTTTGGGTAAGGATGGGGGAAGAAAATCAGCCGTGTCCTTTGAAAGGAGCCATTACGGAATTTCTCTGGAGTGATTTAGGGAAATCACAGAAAACGTAAACCTGGATGGCCAGAGGTGGATTTGAATTAACGTTCTTCCTAATACAAGTCCAGTATGTTGCCACCGCGCCACACCGCTCGGTGGGTCTGCCAAGATGGGTACACTCAGCCCTTGTGAGGCCAACTGAAGAGGTACTTGATTGAGGAGTAGCAGCTGCGGTCAAGAAAACCGGGAGTGCGGGGCGCTGGCCACGTCCCCCTCCATACCGAATCCACTGACGCCTTTCCGTTAACGCCTTCGGACGAAGGTCGATATTGTGACCGGTTGGTACGTGTTGGTCCTTTCGAGGTCTGTAGGACGGATTTTTTAGTTTATTTTTTGGTGAGTTGGTGTGAGTCTAGGCCACGAATTCTTCTTTTATTCTGGAAGCCACATGTCAACCCAAGTCTCGTCTCCAATTACAATCTGGTCGAGAAATATCTCACCTTCATTGACATTGCGTGACATCGCAAGAAGGTATGCTATCTGCATAGATTAATTATCTTCAAAAGTAAAACGTCAAGTTACATTATCAACTGCTTCTAAGAGACGCCAGTGTCTTACAAGCAATTGATAATATTATTTATGTATTTTGTATTTTTACTATATGTTACGTTGCACGTTCTGTTTAACCTTCATTTTTTAAATAACGCAAGATGGGCACATTGTAGAATCTGATAGGACCAGATGATGGTGGCATTGTTCGTTGAAACCAGTCGTCAGTAAATTAAATAATCATATAGCGATCTTTGAGTTTTACTTTTGAAGATAATTAATATCACCTTTATTCTAGTAGGGCTGAAGGTATGTCTATTCTGATCTCATCCTGGTGCTATTTTGTGCTTTAGACAGAAGTTTCGGCGCCGAACGAGAACTAACTTGCGATGCTGTATCCTTTATCGTCAGAAATTCGGAGGAATAGTTCAAGCGACTTGTGGAAAAATCACTGGGGGTTCAGACGTCGTGAGGTGGCGACTCTGTCTGACCATATAATCCATATTTGCAACAACTTTCTTTTGAGTCCCAACTTCGTCGCCGCTTTTGTGTCCCAGCCTCGTCGTAGGTGTCGGTGGCCGAGTGGAATGAGACCGACACAGGAATATAGATAGCACGCTGGTGCAGGTACGGAGGGGAGCAGCCAGAAACTATGAACACTAGAGTAAATTAGAAAGAGATATATATTGCACAGAATGTAACAATACTTAACTTTTACATAGTACTGCAGAATGTTGATACATAGTTGTTAGAGGCCTGCCTAGTGCATGTACGATAGCAAAGTCTTCACTGGTGCCTATCTGATTACGAAGGTCCTAACTGGTTGCTAACTCCGTCCGAAGTGATGTCCTTCAGTGGTGGCCACGAGCGGAGTTGCAGAGGGCGCTCGTGGCTGTCGTCGTGAGAACGCCGCGCCGTGCGTGCATGGCGGCGCGCGGCGAAAGTAGGTGGCGCGCACTTTGTACTTGTGCGACACCACACCCCTCCCCCCCAAACCGCCGCGCCGTCGTGGCGTAGGGCTGAGGGCCACGGCGACGGCACTGGGAGGAGGGCCTGGGCGGGGGCGTTACTGGTGGGACGGTCGTCGTAGCTGAGGCTGGGATCGAGACGCCGTCCGCGCCCCGGCATCCGCCTTGCGATCCTCCAGGGAACCCGCCGAAACCTGGGGAAGGGCGCCCGCCCCCGCCCAGAGGGAACAGGTCATCTTCTGAGGTGCGTGGCCCAAGCTGGGGGGGCCCGCACGATCCCGGAGTCCCTCTCGGTGACGCTGTCATCTGCGGCGGCGACAGCGGCGGCGAGAGCGTCGGAGGTACGTCGACGTCCACAGCGATCTCGTAGGCCGGGGACGAACGATGTGGCTGTGCTCCCTGGCGGTGAACTGGGTCTGGAATCAAGAAACCCGAGACAGGATCGCGTGGCCTGTGCAGGCGCAATTGGTTTGCGTGGCGCCGCAGCTCCGACCCTGTGGAAGAACGTACAACATACATATTGCTACCGAGCACGCACTGAATGGTGCCCGGCAACCATGTCTTCTTGTTTCCAGCAAACACCCTGTACAGCACCGGCGTAGAAACCTGAAAACGCGTAGCGCCATACGAACCGACTCGGTGCGTGGGAGGCTGCAGCAGGTGAAGGAGAGTGCGGTGACGGCGGCCGTGTAGCAGCTCGGCAGGAGACGGGCCGTCACGTGGCATGCACCGATACGTAGACAGGAAAATTTGAAGAGCTTGCTGCCTGGAGTGCTGACCTTTCATCTTCTCCATGTGAGACTTGAATGTTCGAACGAAACGTTCTGCTTCACCATTGGACTGAGGGTGAAAAGGTGCGGTGGTGATACGCTGAATGCCATTCACGCGACAAAACTGTTGAAATTCCGCACTAACAAACTGAGGTCCATTGTCACTGACGATAGTTTCAGGCAAGCCTTCGATGCAAAACACTGATGTTAAGGCACTGATTGTACTAGAAGCTGTCGTTGAGTTCATGGCAATCACAAAAGGAAACTTGCTGAAAGCGTCGACAACAATTAACCATCGCGTATTCCAGAAAGGTCCGGCAAAGTCAATGTGTAAACGTTGCCATGGTCCCTTGGGCCGTGGCCAGTCTGAGAAACGTTGCGGAGGAGCCGCCTGATGCTCCGCACAAACAGTACACTGTGACGTCATGTTCTATATCTGAGCGTCCATACCAACCCAGGTACAATGACGTCTGGCCAATTGCTTTGTCCTAACAATACCCCAATGTCCTTGATGCAGGAGGCGTAACACTTCTCGTTGCAGGGAACGAGGAACAATCACTCTTGCTTGGTCGTTGTCGGTATGCAACAACAGTACACCCTGACTTAAAGATAATGCATGACGTTGTGCAAAATAACGTCGAACCAGAGGCCGATCAATGTCTTTGGCTCTGGCAGGCCACTCTGAGCGAACAAAACGTGCTACCACACTTAGGTCTGCATCCGCAGCTGTTTCCTGTGCAACCCCACGAGAGTTCAAAGGGAATCAAACATGCATCACTGAGTAGTGCAGATTTTAGTTTGTCAAAGGCAACCTGACAATCTTTAGACCATACAAAAGGAACATTCTTCCTACGTAAGTGATGCAGTGGAGCTGCAATCTGAGAGGCATTGGGAATAAACCTGAAATAATAGTTAAGCTTTCCCATCACTGCTTGCAATTCATGCACATTCTTAGGAGGAGGCAAGTCTTTGATTGCTCGAAGATGTGACTGTAAGGGATGAATTCCTTGGGCATTAATCACATGGCCTAGGTACTCTATTTCAGTTTGAAAAAACGAACACTTTGCTTTATTACAACGTAGACCTGCTGCAGTCAAAACTTTGAAAAGGCACTCCAGGTTTGCTAAATGTTCTTCAACTGTACGTCCGGATACCACAATATCATCTAAATAGTTCGAGCAACACGGTACAGAAACTGTCAGCTGTTCCAAAAAACGCTGAAAAATAGCGGGAGCGGAAGAACTGCCAAAGGTTAGGCGTTGTAATTGAAAAAGGCCCATGTGAGTATTAATGACGAAAAACTGTTTTGACTCGTCATCAAGTGGAATCTGTAAGTATGCCTCTGCTAAATCAATCTTTGAAAAGAAGCGAGACTGTCCTAATTTGTCCATCAGTTCCTCAGGTCGGGGCAGGGGGTAAGTATCTACAATGGTTTGACTGTTCACTGTTGATTTGAAGTCCGCACAGAGACGAAGTTTTCCTGACGGCTTGGGTATAATTACTATAGGCGAGGCCCACTGACTCGCAGAAACAGGAGAAATCACCCCACTATCTTGCCAACGTTTAAGTTCTTCGGCAACTGTATCACGCGTTGCGATAGGCACTGGTCTAGCTTTACGAAATTTTGGAACTGTAGATTCTTTTAAAGTTACATGTGCCACGAAGTCTTTTGCACAACCTAGTTCCGGCGAAAAGATGTCACTATATTTGTCACACAATGCATTGATTTTATTCCGAGGCACTATTGACGAAATTTGAAGCACATCTCTTTGAATTGATAAACCAAACAAGTCAAAAGCATCTAGTCCAAAAATGTTCTGTGTCGATTTGGCCGGAAGAACTACAAAAGCAACTGTTTTTGTAACACCTTGAAAAGAGGCAGGCAGGCTACACATTCCTAGCACGACGGGAATATTTTGACCCGTATACGCCGTTAGCACATGTTGACACGGCGACAATTTTGGCGAACCCAGAAGTTCATAAGTATCTCTATTTATTAAGGTAACAGCGGAACCAGTGTCAAGCTGAAATTGCACAGTCTTATTTTCAAGGGAAAGATTCACATAAAGTTTTTGCTTGTGGCGCTCGACAGGTGCGCGAATATGGGCAACGTCTAATACACCGTGTTTGCTGCGCTTGCGCGGGCCATGTAGTGAAGGAAGCGGCGCAGACTCGGCACGCAGCGGATTAACAACACTGTCACTAGATGGCACCACCGCCGGATCGGCGTCAGCGCAATGCGAGGCTACTGCACTAAAAGTACTTTGAGTATCTACAACAAATCTACTGTCACTATCTACACAGTACTGGGTACTATTACAAGGAGCAGTTGCAGAAGGCACTATTTTCACTACAGGAATGCACTGTTCATAGTCATTTCGCTTGTCCCGAACCCTTTTCCGTTGCACTGTTTTACGCGCTCGTCGGCGCTTGCTACGTGGTGCACTATATAGTTTTGCCATAGGCGCAGAACTACTTTCTTGCAATTGAGATCCAAGGACAGCAGTGTTCAATTCCACAGCCCGTATAACATTTACAGAATGAACTGTTCTCGCACTCTGCGAAGCACTGTTTCTAACTGTACCGTTCTTTGAGTTTTTAATTTGCATACACACAGACTGTACATGTCCTGATTTGCCACATTGATAACAGGTTGCGTTGCGACTTGGGCACTGTGCACGTTTGTGGCGAGATACACACTGGGGGCAAGACTTACGAAAATTTTTCTGAAATGGCCCTTGGCGCCCGTTATTCAAATTACTGTTTCTAACACGACGGGGCGACCTTTGCGTCGCACTTTTACACTGGTTACTGTTCACTGTCTGTTCAGCACGGCCTGTACTATTGTAAGAATCACTAGTGCTACACTGAGAACTACGGCTAGGAAAGCGACCGTTACGGCGCACTGAATTTACACTGTGGCTTTGCATTTCGACATCTGCTAAGTCAAAAGTATCATGCGCTTCAATAAGCTGCAGTACACTGTCTAATGAAGGGTCAGATTGTTTCAGAATTTCTGCCCTAATTCTGGGGTCCTGAATGTTCTGCGTAATCGCATCTTGCAACATAACGTCACTATAAGAAAGTCCACAAGAGCAAGTAAATTTACATTGGCGGGTTAAGCCCTTCAATTCCGTAATCCACTCTTGGTGTGACTGCTGCGGTAATTTTTTAAGTCTGAAAAATCGGCATCATGCAGCGGCTACAAGAACTTTTCTCTCATAATGAGCATTCAGTGCATCTACAATTTGTTCAAAGTCTACATCACGAGGAGATGCGAGAGGGAAAAGTTTTTGCAATAGTACGAAGGTCTGGGGGCCCACAATCGATAAGAAAAGATTCTTCACTCTCTGACCTGTAATTTGATGAGCCGCGACGAGTTCTTGAAACTGTGCGAAATAGTCGCTCCATTCTTCCTCACGTTCGTTGTACTGGCGAAATGTAGGAAGCGGTGCAGCGGCAGGTGTGGGCTGCGACACGTCCTGCAGTAGTTGAGTGATTTGCGCCGTCTGTAACTGAAGAATTTCCGTTAAGTTTGGGTTCGGGGTAGTGGCCATGCTGACCGATTAGGCGCCGCACATACAAGTAAATTATAACAAAACACAAATGCAATATGAAAGAGGACGCTCTGCAACAAAAAAGTCCACAAAACACGTAACAAAATATCTTCCCCCAAAAATCTTATAATAAGGGTGGGTGGGCGGGAGCAATTTCTGCGTGCTCCGACTGCTGCTGTCTGGCTGCTGCAAGAGGGCTGGTCCAAGGTTCGTCTATCACTCCTCGTCGCCACTTTTGAGTCCCAACTTCGTCGCCGCTTTAGTGTCCCAGCCTCGTCGTAGGGTGTCGGTGGCCGAGTGGAATGAGACCGACACAGGAATATAGATAGCATGCTGGTGCAGGTACGGAGGGGAGCAGCCAGAAACTATGAACACTAGAGTAAATTAGAAAGAGATATATATTGCACAGAATGTAACAATACTTAACTTTTACATAGTACTGCAGAATGTTGATACATAGTTGTTAGAGGCCTGCCTAGTGCCTGTACGATAGCAAAGTCTTCACTGGTGCCTATCTGATTACGAAGGTCCTAACTGTTTGCTAACTCCGTCCCAAGTGAACGATGTCCTTCAGTGGTGGCCACGAGCGGAGTTGCAGAGGGCGCTCGTGGCTGTCGTCGTGAGAACGCCGCACCGTGCGTGCATGGCGGCGCGCGGCGAAAGTAGGTGGCGCGCACTTTGTACTTGTGCGACACCACACTTTCATACATAGTAGACGGTTGCCTATTTCGTCCTTCATTATTGACATTAGTACGACCATTACGATATGCACAACAACGCTCACTCATTATGTTGCCGTACAGTTCAGTATTCTCACGAGGAACTGTTGCTGGTGTAAATTTTTCTGCCCACATAAATCGTATTAGACTACTTCGCGTACCTCACACTTGGAGAGATTATTGTTACACACATCTTCAACATCTGTACTGTAGAATAAAACCTCACAGTTATACAAGCTGGAGCTTATTGATCCTAACAACCTAACGGAACAGAGTTGGCGCTTCTCTTTCGGTTGACGTAAGAGACGCGAAGTTACTTTCCTTCGTATCAAAATTCGCCTCAAGCTCTTACTCCTCTGACATGACATGAAGTGCTTTCTTCCTCTTTCCTTAGATAAAGAAAGCAGTTAATGGCAGGCGTTTCCAGAGTGATGGCGACTTGAAATAGTTTCCGAGCTGTAAAAGTTTAAAAAATGTCCGACAAATGGCGCTTCATCTGATCAGAAAAACAATAATTTGCGTAACAAAATAAGATAAAGCAAAGATTATGTTCTTTACAGGAAATTCTCAATATGTTCACCATCATTCCTCAACAATAGCTGTAGTCGAGGAATAATCTTGTGAACAGCACTGTAAAGCATGTCCGGAGTTATGGTAAGGCACTATCAGTTCCGATCGTAAGATTCACTTGAATGTCAGTCTTGTTTAAACAACTGTATTACAGCACCGGTACTTACACTGTTACAGAAACATTCAACACCAGATTAATCGAGGGTAAAACCTATGACCTAGAGGGATTTTAGTGAGAGCTTGTCATCTGCTACGATGCTCATTAATGTTTCCACTACGTCATTTTCTTGACTCTTTTTTTGTCCTAATGAAACCCATGTCATTCCAAGCATGTGTGTAAATTTTTACCTCTCTATCTACATTATTCCGTGCTTTATTAAGTTTTCAAATTTATACTGACTTTTTGATCACCCGGTAAATACTCTGCATAACACCCTCAAGTGTATAACAGATTTCTACCGTTGCATTTTCTAATACCACTCGGGGGAAAAGGAACACCTAAATCTTTCCGTTTTTGATTTGATTCCTGTTATTCTATTACGATGACCATGTTTTCCTATTTAGGTGGGTGCTGACAAAATATGTACGCATTTGGAAGAGGAAGTTAGTGAAAGAAATTTCTCAAATAAATGTAGCCGTAACGAATAACGCCTTTCTCTTAATGATTGCCACTCCAACTCTCACATAATTTCCATGAAACTCTCTCCCTATATCGCGATAATACAAAACGAGCGGCCCTTCTCGGAACTTTTTCTATATCCTCCGTCAGTCCCACTTGATGAGTATCTCATAATTTGCACCAACCCCAAAATAGGACCCACAATTGTTTTGTAGGCAGTTTCTGCAGTAGAACTGTTGCAACTTGTAAGTTTTACTGTCAATGGAACGTAGCCTTTGGTTCGTAATTGTTATTCTTAGATATTTAGTTGAATTTACGGCCTGTAGATTTTACTGATTTATAGTGTAAACTAAGTTTAACGAATCTCTATTATGAATGATGAATTCAGATAACTCATCTAAATCATTTTCTAATTGCTTTTAATCTTCTGCCGACGTAACTGGACTGCCAATCAAAGGACGAAGACCCTCAGGAACGGTTTGGTAACATTCTGACGGCAGTACTTGTTCACGGTTTTCAGAAAGCGCTTAATCGTTAAAAGATACGTGTAATCAATTCTATGTGTGATTTGACGTTTCAACAACTTTTCTTTTTCCCTAGTTTTATTTGCTTAAACGAGGATGGATCCTTTTCCCCTTTAAGAATACCTATGCCTAACTGTCTCATTATTGGAGTAACACTTTAGTTTCTCCTCCCCCGTTTCTTTGGTTAGAGAAGCGGATTTCTGGTTTTCATTGGACCTCCCATGAGCAGTTTCATTTTATTTTTCACGGTTCTCCACCCCCCCCCCCCCACCCCGCCCTTTATGGAATATGAACGTTCTCTACGTTTCATTACGCCCATTCTCATTATGGTTGATCGTTTCCGAGCCTTTCACATATACAACACACACCTAACCGTCTTTATCTCTACTACCTGAAAGGTGTTATTTTTATTTTGCTGTAATAGACTGGAAAGTTTACTCCTTTCGTTTATACACTGACGCACTTCTGTTCCAGAATGTTCTGTTACGTTTAATAATAAAAAGAGACAGCACCACCCGCGGATAGTCTCAGAGAACTTCTTAAATTAACTCGTTGGAAATGTGCCATACTGACAAGGAAACATCATCAACTCGACCTCATATTTTCTTGAGAAAAAAAATACATGAACTAGATATCAACCCCAGAAATCGATATCACGTGAAAATGTTTGCCATTATTCAGATACTACCTCCTCGAGGTAGAGCTTTTAAACATTCGCGCGCTTGTGTTGTTCCTCACTCGGCCCGCTTCACTGCGGCCGCTTAGTGCTGTGAGCAGAGTCTGGTAAGAGGTTTGTGTTCGCGATGTCAATCAACCCACGGCTGTCGCGCGACACCTCCAGGAGCACATGGAATGATGATTAATCTGCAACGATTGAATGTCAAAGAATCAGAGCTCTTTAAAGTCGTCACCGGTAAGCATAATTTTTTGCAGTTATTAGACGTACTATACACGGCAAAGGGAAATACATAGCCCTTTCTTTATGCTTCTCCTTATATCTTTCAACAGCGTTGCAGATATTATATACAATTGCACTGATGAAGACGTGCTGGGTATAGAAGAATATAGCGGGATGACGTTCGGTGCAGATCCACAAGAGGATGACGTCGACGATAACGACGTTGCCATTTCACCAACGTCACATTCGACGGGGCTTGGACGTGGAATTGAGGTCGTCAGTGATGGAGAAAGCTGTTTTGATGTTTAAAAGCTGTACTTTGAGGAGACCGTAACTGCGTAGTATCTGAATAATGGCCCAAATTTTCACGTGATATTGATTTCTGGGGTTGATATCTAGCTAATGTATGTTTTTAAGAAAATATGAGGACGAGTTGATGATGCTCCATTGTGAAAGTGATTGAATAGAGGAGCATTAACACCAGGGACTGATGACCTAGCTGTTTAGTCCCCTCAAAATAACAGCAAGACCAACTTTCATCGTGATAGTTTGACTCTTACCCATTGTTATTCAGACAGTGTAACTTTCCCTTGTAGTATCAGCTACTGTGAGTTAGGGTTCTCTGCCTTTAGGTTATGCGCTACCCCTACTAAGCTTCAAACATCTGGAGTACGTAATCTGCGTGAGGTCCTGTGATATTAATTGGGCGAGGTATTAACTCGTAATGCGCCTAAGTTGGAGCGAACTAGTGGCAAGTTCGGCCCGCAGGTAGTCCGGAGTTGGCAACTTGTGCAGTCGCCGCCACCACCTCTGGCAGACTTTGACAACTCCGGCCCTGCATACCGGGAAACCGCATTTGCGGCTGTAGGAAGCTCTGGCCAATAAGTCTTTGATCCCGGCGCTCCACTAGGTATCAAGGTGTAGCCCACCTAGAGACTATCATACAAGAGAAGTGTGTGAAGCATCAGCTCCAGTTGTACAATCTTTTGGCCCACCTTAGGTTACAGTAGCAACACTAAAAGTGGGCCTTTGCGATCATTTTTTGACAGCTCGAAATTTAAATGAAAATAACGGCTTAACCATTCATCTGACAGGAAAAGTGAATAACCGAATTTGTAGAGGAGAAAATTCTCTACAATTACGCTCTCTTATGGCTTTTTGTCATATCGTTTCAGAGATATTTGCAAACATAACGGTGATTTTAGGATGTCTGTCTGTCTGTCTGTCTGTCCGTAACGTATTTCCACTTTTTAAGACGAACCGTTCAACCCATCAGCACCAAAATTTTATAGACATAACTGTAGGCCGCAAGAGACCAGAACCTCCCTTTTTCAAATGTTTCGGACAAAAAATACGGCAGTGATACCAAAAAAAGCCGTGTGTAATATAATTGTAATTGCAAACGAACCGTTCATATGACACGAAAATCTGAAACCGAATTTGTAGAGGAGTAAATTCTGTACAACTTTGCTCTCTTATGTTTTCTTCATATCTCGTGTCGTTTGAGAGATATTTGCAAAAATAACGGCGATTTCACACCGTCCAATGATTTTACGAAAACCAGCCGTTCGCAGATGCCACGTGACATTCCACGCCCAGAACTCTCTCTGGCATACGCCATCTTGCGTTGTGTATTTGATGACTTTCTTATTATAACTTACACGTTGTTATTTCAAAGCAACGGCGCACCGAAGAATTAACAAAAACACGTCGTTCTTCGTACGATAAAAGATAATCTAGTGTCTAAAAATGCCATATTAGCATCAGTTCAACTGCCATCAATAGTACGAAAATAAATTGCCGTAGTTCGTAATTGTTCGTTGTAGTGTAGAGGACAGCGTTTTGGATTGTGATACACATGGTCCGTGGTACGAGACCTGCCCCTCTCAAAATTGTTTTTACTCTTTTTTCCTAAAAGGGTTACGTGTTGGGTGCATAGATATTATCACAATAGTAGAGTCGTAATCATATCACTATAATTTTTTATTATTTACATTACTATTTTTGACCGAAATGTTTGCAAAAAATGATAAAACTACAAATTTAAAGTGGGCCGTAAAACACGTCAGTGCGATTTTTATTAGGTCACTCACGACTGGTTCGGCAGATTAACCCTTTCAGTCCCACATTATGGAATTAGCTTGGAGAAATTAAAATGCAGTGTTTTCTGTATTAATACAGTGCAGTAAACCTCAAAATATGTGTTTTAAAATTTTTGATCGAACTATTGATTTCATATGTCATGTATTTCATGCACAACACTGACGTTTGTATCGAGGTATTGAGTTATTTGGACGTTATTTTGTTGATAGTTAACACTGCCAGATCAATAATGCTAGCATAATCTTCGCCACACCACCAAAGACAAGACAATTAAATGCTGGAATAAAATAAAAGGAACCACACTCACGCTCACAGTCTCAGCCACGTACAGACGGCAACGCAACACAACCTGCAAGAGGGACAGATTAATGCCTCACAAGTGCCTATACGCCTTACTAAGCGACGTCGTACTAGAAGCATATTGGTCATCAACAAAAAATGCAACTTTAAGGACTGATGTACAAAAAACGGCATAAATCAACTTTTAATACGTTGATTTCCATGAACAACACTGGAAATGAAAGGATATACCAGTAACTGCAAGAATTATACCAAATCTGTAATAGGGCCTGTAAATGATTATCTTTGTTCATAATTTAGGGACTTCATGAAACTAACGAGGAGACTTTCAGGTCTTGGAAATTAAAGTTTAGGTTGAGGCTTCGCGTGTTAGCAGTACACGTCAAGGGTGTCCACCCATAGAAGTTTTAAACCGCACTATCCAGAAAATTCGAAGGATCAAATGGTCAAATGTTTGTATAACTTATGGGACTTAACTAAGGGGTCATCAGTCCCTAAACTTACAAACTACTTATCAACTAACTTATCCTAAGGCCGGCACAAATATCCATGCCCGAGGGGGGACTCGAACCCCCGACCGCAGCGGCCGTGCAGACCGTGACCGGAGCACCTCAGTCCCCTCGGCCACCGCGGCCGGCAATTCGAAGGAAAAGGGCCCAAAAGTTGAAGCGCAATATATGTCGTATATACTAGTCAATGGGTCACGTAAATTATCGCGGCGAAATAGCTTATGTAATAGCGTGCTTGTTTGTCACGCGGCTGATCAAGGTTATATGCTACCAGCGGGCAACACTTTCTTTAAATTATTTGATTTATAAAGTACAACAATTTTTAAATAAAATTAATGATGTAAAATATTATCAATTACATCATGAAGAAGTATTTATGAAATAACGGTTGCAGCTAACTGAATTTTCTTTTTCTTTTTTAAAAGTTGAATAATTCCAAATGCCTTTTACAAATAATGTAGGTAGATTAAAGCATTCAATATTATTTTCATTACATTTTTATTACAGAATTAGGCGCTATTGCAAGATTGTAAATTTTCATTGTAAATTCGAGGAACCGGTTTCGTCGTGGCAAAGCGAGTACAGCTGTTGCCCCACAAACAGGCAGACGCTCTGGAAGCCTCAAGTCTCACACGGGCAATACTTTAGTTACTGAACTTTATTTAAAAATCATTATCAGCTTCAAAACAAATAATGAAATAAATGTTTCGCGAAGATAGGATCGAACCCAGATCATGCACACGACAGATGATGACGCTACCACCGGCGGTATTTTTTGTTTTCCTTTTTTGATAATGGGATTGTTGGATCCATTGCGGACGTTTATTCGTTTTGTCCGTCGTTTATAGTTACGTTCTTGGCTCCGGTTTTTATTTATCTTTTATTTTATTTTATTCAGCCCTCTCTCGGAACGTGCCTAGCCAGCGCGCCGGTGCGATACTCGACCTTGTTATAGTACAGATTTCTTATGAGAAGTGTATCAATTTTATATGTGACGCGCTTGAAACTATTTCTTCAAATTTTCTAAATAGTGCGCCTTAAACCTTCTGTGGGTGGACACCCTTGACTGATACTACTAACATACCAGACTCAATTTCCGAGACCTATAGTCTACTTGGAAATGTAAAATAAAGGGTGTTCCATTTTAATCTATACCGGCCGATATCTCCGGAGCGGCAAAATTCTGGAAAAATTTTACTAGTTTAAAGCTGTTAGGTTAGTACTTGGTTAGGCAATGGATATCTCGATATGATCCTGGACCCTGTTTCAAGGTCATACCAATGTCATTTTTCAAATTTCAACGCCCTATTTTCTTCCGTATTCCTATTCTGCGTGAAAGAAATCCGTATTTTGGGGTAACATTTCTTTTTTCGACGAAACCAGAGGTTTGTGGCCAGGTGGCACTTCATTTTAAGTTTCCCATGTTACCAATAGGCCTATCTCGAGAATGAAGCGATATCGGGAAAAATGTTCGATTTCACGAAAATGTCAACAATGAACATAGTCACAAACCATACAAGACTTAACAGAAACAATTTACTGCTCTCTCTTCGTTCGTGAGATAATGACAACCCGAGAAATCTTCAATGAAATGCCCCATGGTGAGAAATCATGGGTTTCTCCATAAAAAAAACTTCCTGCAAAAATTGCATATTTTCGAAAAAATGAACTTGACTTTGAAAACAGGGTACTAGTTCATTTAGAGATAACCATTCCATGACACCCTTTTAACCTTGCAGCTTTAACTAGAGACTTGTTTGTAGAATTGTGTCACTCTCGACATACGGGGCGATATAGATAAAGTGGGGCATCTTGTATGTGACAGTGAACAGTTATATATTTATGACGACGTTACAACGTTCAATGAAAGAAATAAATAGCAATTTGCGATTTGTTATGGCTTCAATGTACTAGGTTTAGATGGAATACCAAAGTGTGGCGAATGAAAATTTGTGCCTGGCCGGGATTCGAACCCGGGATCTCCTGCATGAAAAAAAGTCTGGTATGGCAGGAGCCCAGCCTCGGCTTATATACAGTTATATATGTATGACGACGTTACAGCGTTCAATGGTCAACGCGTCTGCCTAGTAAGCAGGAGATCCCAGGTTCGAATCCCGGCCAGGCACAAATTTTTATTGGCCGCACTTTGGTATTCCATCTAAACCTAGTACAGTGAAGCCATAACCAATCGCAAATTGCGATTTATTTCATTCATTGAACGCTATTACGTCGTCAAAAATATATAAAATTGGCAGTGTTTACTAGAATAGATAACTGGAAAGCTTTAGATATAGCCTTCTAAGTATTATTATGATATGTTTGTATTTTCTTATGCTAATTAGTGCCAATTTTGAAATGTTTGGAGGAGACAGTTGCTACTGCTTCACTTCTCAGCCCTTTAATACATGAACATTGTCAGCAACATCTCTTTTGAACTGTTGCTTGGCCTTTAATATTAATTGCTAGGTTCTCGATTCTGTTACTACTAGCAAAAGCCCCGATTCCATAAAGAATTTAATTCTTAGGTATATAACTGCTTCAAACGTGTGATTACCTAACAAAAGATTTAGTCTTTGGTTTGCTTTCCCTAGAATATTTTCTGTGTGTTCTTCCTCATTTAAGTTTTTCGTAATTGTTATTCCTAAGTAGTTAATAGAATTGACGGCCTGTAGGTTTGACTGATTAAGCGTCTAACTGAAATTTAACGGATTTCTTTTAGTGCTCACATGGATGGCCTCACATTTATCATTATTAAGGGTCAATTGCCACATTTTGCACCATGCAGATATCGTATCTAAATCATTTCGCAGTTGCTTTTGATCTTCTGGTGACTTTACTAACCGATAAATGACAGCATCATCCACGAACAGTCTAAGATAGCTACTCAGATTGTCTCCTAAATCGTTTATAAAAATAAGGAAGAGTAGGGACTCTATAACACTTCCCTGTGCTTTCCAGTTATCTATTCTAGTAAACACTGCCAATTTTATATATTTTTGACGACGTAATAGCGTTCAATGAATGAAATAAATCGCAATTTGCGATTGGTTATGGCTTCACTGTACTAGGTTTAGATGGAATACCAAAGTGTGGCGAATGAAAATTTGTGCCTGGCCGGGATTCGAACCCGGGATCTCCTGCATGAAAAAAAGTCTGGTATGGCAGGAGCCCAGCCTCGGCTTATATACAGTTATATATGTATGACGACGTTACAGCGTTCAATGGTCAACGCGTCTGCCTAGTAAGCAGGAGATCCCAGGTTCGAATCCCGGCCAGGCACAAATTTTTATTGGCCGCACTTTGGTATTCCATCTAAACCTAGTACAGTGAAGCCATAACCAATCGCAAATTGCGATTTATTTCATTCATTGAACGCTATTACGTCGTCAAAAATATATAAAATTGGCAGTGTTTACTAGAATAGATAACTGGAAAGCTTTAGATATAGCCTTCTAAGTATTATTATGATATGTTTGTATTTTCTTATGCTAATTAGTGCCAATTTTGAAATGTTTGGAGGAGACAGTTGCTACTGCTTCACTTCTCAGCCCTTTAATACATGAACATTGTCAGCAACATCTCTTTTGAACTGTTGCTTGGCCTTTAATATTAATTGCTAGGTTCTCGATTCTGTTACTACTAGCAAAAGCCCCGATTCCATAAAGAATTTAATTCTTAGGTATATAACTGCTTCAAACGTGTGATTACCTAACAAAAGATTTAGTCTTTGGTTTGCTTTCCCTAGAATATTTTCTGTGTGTTCTTCCTCATTTAAGTTTTTCGTAATTGTTATTCCTAAGTAGTTAATAGAATTGACGGCCTGTAGGTTTGACTGATTAAGCGTCTAACTGAAATTTAACGGATTTCTTTTAGTGCTCACATGGATGGCCTCACATTTATCATTATTAAGGGTCAATTGCCACATTTTGCACCATGCAGATATCGTATCTAAATCATTTCGCAGTTGCTTTTGATCTTCTGGTGACTTTACTAACCGATAAATGACAGCATCATCCACGAACAGTCTAAGATAGCTACTCAGATTGTCTCCTAAATCGTTTATAAAAATAAGGAAGAGTAGGGACTCTATAACACTTCCCTGTGGAAGGCCAGATATCACTTCTGTTCTACTCGATGACTTATCGTCAATTATAACGTACTGTGTCCTTTCTGGCATGAAATCACGAACCCAATCACAATTGTAGCGATATTCCATAAGTATGCAGTTTGATTAGAAGACACTTGTGAGGTACAGTGTCCAAAACCCTCCAGAAATCTAGAAATACAGAATTCCACTCATCATATCATATGAGTAAAGAGCTAGTTGTATGTCAAAAGAACGATATTTTCTGAATATTTTCTACCTCTTCGAGGTAGTTCATAATATTTGAGGAAAGTATATTGTAAGGTCCCTGTGGCCCCGACATAAGTCAGTTTTTCTGTAATATTTTGTACATATGTAAACTGGCCACAGATGTATATTGTAAGTGGCACAATAATCTTTGGAAGTTCGGCTGTAGAGTAAGCGCTCTGGCTGCGAGAGAGAGCAGTAGTAGCAAGTCTGTTGCGAGCTGTGTTGGGAGTCAGTTGCGGAGAGTTGCCTGTTGGGTGAGGTAGTGCGAGAACGCTATTGGCGAAGGCAACTCCCAACACGGCTCGCAACAGACTTCCATCACAGCTCGCAACAGACTTGCTGCTACTGCCCTCTCTCGCAGCCAGAGCGCTTACTCTACAATCGAACTTTCAAAGATTACTGTGGCACTTACAATGTACATCTGTAGCCAGTTTACATTTGTACAAAATATTACAGAAAAACCGACTTATGTCGGGACCATAGGGATCTTAGAAGATGTTCTAAAGCCTGCTGCGGTGGCCGAGGAGACTGAGGCGCTCCAGTCACGGTCTGCACGGCCCCTACGGTCGGGGGTTCGAATCCCCCCTCGGGGATGGATATTTGTGCCGTCTTTAGTATAAGGTAGTTGATAAGTAGTTTGTAAGTTTAGGGACTGATAACCCCGTAGTTAAGTCCTATAAGCTTAACAAACATTAGAACATTAGATTAGATGTTCTAAAATCCTGCTGCAAACAGACTTCAATGATATAGGCCTGTAATTTTGCGGATCCCTCCTATTGCCTTTCTTGAATATTGACCTGTGCAACTTTCAGACTTTGAGTACGGAACGTCCGCTGAGCGTTTGGTTGTATATGATAGCTATGGGCCTATTACAGTTGAAAGGAACCTAATTGATATACAGTCTGGACCACTGAAAACCGTTGCTCCCTCAGAGAAGTCCCGATTTCAGCTTGTAACAGTTGATGGTAGAACTCTAGTATGTCCCATTCTAGCAAATTAACCCATCATCGGTTTGGGAAGCAATTACATGTGCCCATTGCTTTTTCTTGTATACATTAATAAACTCCCATTAGTTACACTGAGAAAAGCAGAATTCGTTTTGTTTGCAAATGATGCAAATTTTGCAATAAATATCATGTTGAGCAAAATTCTAGAAAAATAAGCTAATGATATTTTCATGAACATTAATAAATAGTTTAAAGGCAACTCATTGGCATTAAACTTTCAAAAGACTCTCTAGATGTAGTTTAGAACATATAAGAGGTTTCCATCCAGCCTATGCATAAAGTATAAAGAGCAGTATTAAAATCCCGGGATTACAACTTGATAATAAATTCAATTGGGAGTAGCACACCACAGAACTGCAAAAACGCCATAACAAATCTGAATGTGCAATTGTAGCGTTATCACACGTAGGCAAAATAAAAAGCTTGTGTACCATGCTTTTTTTGATTCCATAATGTCAATATGGTATAGTACTTTGAGGAATCCACAAGCGTGTAATACGTATTATGTGTAAATTCGCGGATTCCTGTAGAAGCCTCTTCAAAGAACTGTATATACTAAGTGCTGCCTCTTAGTGTATTTATTCCTTAATGAAATTTGTCATAAATAATACATCCCTTTTTTCAACAAACAGCTCAGTTTATACGTACAATAATAGAACAAAAAACGATCTGCACAAGACTTGAAAGAACTTACTTTAGTTCAAAAAGGGGCATACTACTCAGGAATAGAATTTTTAAAATATACCTGCAAACATAAAACAGTTAGTTACAAATAAAGATCAGTGTAAGAGGAGTCTGAAAGACTTACCAATGGCAAACTCTTTCTACTCCGCTGACAAAGTTTTTGAATAGAACCAAATGATGTAGGCTATTGTATGTATTCATGCTGTTAATATTATTTCATAATAGTGAGAATATTCCGCCGTATGCAAGACACCAAATTTTTGTTACATTTCCCATACATTTTGTGCCGTCTTCAGTGAGTTAACTTTATTGTTTCTCTGAAAATTATATTAGTACTGTACAAATGGTTTTTGATATACATCTAAACGTGTTAACGAACTCATTAACTGTGGTTTTGGATTAGTTTGCAGTCAAAATTTTATATTTTAGTTTTTTCAAAAATTATGCCTAGAAATACGACTTTCACACTTTATTTTATATACATACCTTACATTAGGCTACGTTAAAATCACACATTGTAATACTTATTACATCTTGTAATAATTTTGTACAACGTATCCTCTGCAAGACAAAACAGTTTATATTTATTGTTTTTCGAATTCGGAGTTCTAAAATCGCGTCTTTTGTGCCATTACTTATAGTTCTGCTTCTTTTTCTTAGCTCCTTGTTTCGTCGAGTTTTCTTTGTGGTGTAGAACTATAAGTAATCACACAAAAGACGCGATTTTAGAACTCAAAATTGAAGAACAATAAATGTAAACTGTTTTTTTATCTTGCAGGTGACACGTTGTGCACAATTATTACAAACGTAAGTACTACACTGTGTGATTTTAATGTAGCCTAATTTAAGGTACATACGAAAATCCATGGAAGTCGTATTTCTTGACGTAATTTAGAAAAAACCTAAAACAGATAATTTTCTCTGTAAACAAGCAAAATCACATTTAATGAGTTTGTAAAAACCTTTAGATGTATATCAAAACCCTTTTGACAGTACGAATATAATTTTCAGGGAAACAATAGAGTTATCCCACAGAATATAGTACAAAACGTGCTGAAACAACAATGGGAAAGATAATTATTATTTCAGCTGGTATAAATATATATGACATGTTCCACATAGACGAAGATCTTCTCAATACGGATGTATGGAACGTACACCTAATCCAATCTGATCTACTTGGAGAGCATCTACAGCCATCCATTGAGTTTGTGTTACCAAACAACAGTGATACTTCTATTGATGACAATGCACCATGTCACCAGCCTCAAGTCCTCGTGACTGGTTTGAAGAGCATTCTCGACAATTTCAGCGAATATCTGGCCAGTCAGATCGCTCAACCTGAATCCCATCGAACATTTATTACATAATCGAGAGGTCAGTTCGTGTAAAACAAATCCTCCACTGCAATACTTTCGCATATAGAGGCAATGGTTCACTATTTCCCCAGTGAACTTCCAACGATACGTAAAGTTCATACCATGTCGAGGTACTGTAGTTAGTCTGTCAAAAGGAGGTCCTACTTGATAATAAGACGAAGCCCATGACTTTTTCACTTTAGTGTAGAGTGGTATGAGTCATTAGATGCAAAACTGCGCGTCTTTCCAAGACAGACAGATGAATGGTTACCTTGTGAAGATATAAAAGAGCTACTTCGATAACGCAAGGAAACAAAATATTGATTCACTAGGATAAAAAAAAGAACACACACACACCGAAGTTTACACAATATTGCCAGCCTCTTGATGAGTATTTTCGAGTCAATATTGTCATTCCACTTCATAGGTATCAGAGTCTCATTTTAGTAACACACTTTCGCAACATTCAAACAACTTAGGTCTGGTACGAAAATTGACGTCGGCCGATATTTCGTTAAGAGAACACCCTGCCGTTCACAAGGCAATACTGCAGCGAGGAAGCAATGTGCAGCGGGTTTTAAAACATCGATTTTCGTCTACCAAAAGGAACCCACCTCATATGGCACAAGCGTAGGGCACAACGAAACGTCGAAGGATCGATTATTTTAAATTGCAACCTCTGTCATACTGTGCAAATGATTTCGTACACCTGAATGTACCCACTAGCTTGTGGATGACCTTTGAAATTTGGAGGTCTTTGTTTTCATGTGCATACGTGTGCCCCAGTCGTGTTGTTGATTTAGAGCATTTCGGTTATGTTATGCGCCGCCAGTGCTGGGGTCTGGTTTGAATTCAGACGTAGCACAGTATGCTGAGGACCTTTCTTCGTAGATACGGTTACAAGGGAAGTAACCACGGTTTCTTTTATTACGTTTTATATTTTTATGGTTTCATGTTTTAAGATCCTTGTACAGATTATCTGATGATGAGGGTTGACCCTTGAAACGCGTCATATTTTGTGTTTTTACACGATATCTGTAGCTGAGCCTACTTGTTTAACAAAATAATTAAGTAATGCAACCACGACCTCATATACAGTATGGATACAATTAAGTTCAATCCTGATGTTCCTCCGCCCAGCTGCTGCGGACTAAACGATGTCGTGTTTTTAATGGGACGCACACCTTACGCCTCCGTACGTAGAAGCCACATTCATGAAGGCGATTTCGGACTGTTTGTGTTGCTATTGCTCGTCCTGTTGCTGCCTCGAGAGTGCGTTGCAGCTGAGTTACTAGCTATCATCTCTTGGTGATATTCGTCGTTGACCTTGGCCTTGCCTTCTTTTAACGGTTCCTGATGTCTGAAATCTCCTTTATTGTCGTTGGAGTTCTTAAAACTCGTCAAACACCTCGTCTCCTCAAGACTGCCTATTTTGCTAGATGTAGCACCACAGAAGGAAGAAACGCAATCGTTCGCCTGTCAAGTGAATCTTTTCTTGGCGAACGCTGTCTTTGTATCACGAGGTCCATATAGCCGTTCTTCTGTATTGGAAATCAAGTTATGTAGCAAGCGCGGCAGCCAACGCCTATGCCGTGTACTGCATGTACGCCTACGACGAAAGCGCATCCGGCTGTGAAACAGGGTGAGATAGGAGACGTCAAATTCGTGACACACATGAAGTGAAAATGTACCGCCCACTTGTAAAATTCTAGAATAGGGCACGTGAAGTGCTTAGGTATTTTCTCGCAGTAATATTAACATCAGTCGCCTTGAGGGACGTTGTGAACGAAACAGCGCGAGTCAATTGTTTGTTTACGTCTCCTGACAAGAAAAGTACTTGGGCTCGAACAAACATATCTGTATGAACGTTTGCTTACAGGATCTCAACGTACACCTCAGTGTGCTGGTTGGTGTCGATTTTATGCAAAACTTTGCAATCATGCTCTAGATAGCACTGTAGATGCAATTGTAGACGTCATACGTAATGCAGATATATTAACTATAACTTATGTAATAATCATCGTACATGTTCTCTAGCGAATTGTAATCAAAAGCCGTGATGATAGTTGCAACTTCAATCTTCTACTCGGAAGACTGTTGGTATTCACTGCCACTGCTTCCATCGCCTCGTCCTGCACTTACCATAGCACTTCCGCTTGCAATGAGTTGTTCGTCATTATCATCCCTATTATCATAATTATGTGTTAGTACAAATGCCGGCCGCGGTGGCCGAGGTGACTGAGGCGCTCCAGTCACGGTCAGCACGGCCATTACGGTCGGGGGTTCGAATCCCCCCTTGGGCATGGATATTTGTGCCGTCCTAGTTCGTAAGTAGTTCATAAGTAGTTTGTAAGTTTAGGGACTGATGACCCCGTAGTTAAGTCCCATAAGCTTAACAAACATTTGAACATTTTGAACAGATACGAGAAAGCATGCGAATGATTCATCTTCTACACTAATACCATCTTCACGAAGAAGGGTTCTTCGTAACTTCATCGCAATACATTAGCAGGATTGATTGCCAATCACAGCCCAATCTAACGCTTCACCACACAAATGTCACAAAACGCAACTTCGGAGGCACACTGCACCGTCCCTACTGGCGAACCGACAGGTCAAAGTGCAATGTGGCAAGCCACACGCAGAGGCCTCTAACGGACGACTTCAGAGTTTTGCAGATGCGGGAGTATCACTAGGGCAATAAGGGACCTTTACGCTATATCTCATACTATTTTGGTGTATATGTGTTTGTTCGAGCCCAAGTACTTTCCTTGTGAGTGAGACAGCACGACGCAGGAAGGTAGAAAATGTTTTTGTAAATCTATGGGACAACTTATTTGATTATTAGTCCCTAGACTTACAAACTACTTGATTTGATTTGATTTTTCCAGGGAAGCCAAAACAGTCTTGGTCCAACCCGCCGCTGCCCGCACCGAAACTACGTTTATTGTGCGGTATCGCTCCCTGTATATCTAGTAAAGCCAACCAATGCCCTTGAACAGTGCAAGGAGTCCCTTTACTAGTTCTTTATTAGACACAATTTCTTCGGGTCTGATTGTCCCAAATGTTCTGTGCCTTTTACTCTCCAATGCAACGCATTCGAAGATTAGATGTGATGCAGTTTCATCACCGTCATCACAGATCCTACATTTAGGGTCCTCTTCTGTTATTCCCATTGTATGTAGGTGTTTTTTGAAATTCCCATGGCCTGTCAGCAATCCAACCATGAGTCTAATCTCTCTCCTGTTCCGGCCCAGGATTGCAGAGCTTCTTTTAAAACATGGCTTTGGCATCATTACCTTGCCATGTTTTTGTTGATGGACTTTGGTCTAATATTCTACGCGCTGTCTTCTGAGCCAGTTACGTAGCTCCAATTTGATCATTGCCTTGGTGATTGTCAGGACAGGTTCCGGTCCAATAAGTGATTTCGGCCTGGAATACTGAGGCCAGTTTCCCTAGAGAGATGACGCCCTCCAGTCTTGGCTGCACCCCGTATACCCCGGCCCCAATGCCTTGGTCTGATTTCGATCCGTCAGTGAACCAGACAATATCCCCGGTACGGTGTCGAACTATTTTCTCCCACTGCTCCCTACTTCCAATTGTTATACTGAAAGGCTTGTTGAAGCAGTATGGGGTTATAATATAGTCGGCTGGCATTTCCCCAACGTTTCCTATATTTACCTCAGTCACTATTTTAGTGTGTGATACAAACTACTTAAACCAGATTAAAGTAACGTAAGGACAACACACACACTCATGCTCGAGGATGCGGAAGAAAATCGGCCGTACACTTAGAAAAGGCGACGTAAGAATCACAAAACTCCCAGGTAATTTCTGCAACTTCGCAAATGCAGCGCTTCGAAGTGGCTGGGTTGTATAAAAATGCAGCGAAAAAGGTGTGTCTATGGAGTGCAGCAGCACATTCAAAATGCCACCGTATTTCGAAGCTTTTAGGATATTTCATCTGTAACAATAAGACCATTGTAAAAAATTCTACAAAGCATTCTTTTCTTTTTGTAAATTTCATTTTCGTACGTGATACAAGCTCATCCTTGAGAAAATGTGAAATTAAAAAAAAAAAAAAAAAAAAAAAAAAGGCCATAAATTGTGGTGTTTAAACACCAACTAAGATGTCATTGGTAACTTTACACCAAAAACACTACAGACAAGTGATGGAAAACATTAAATGGTATGTATGGTGACTGCATGATGTAACACTGATGGAAGGCAAAACACTAAGACACTGAAACACAAGCCGCGGTGGAGAAGCCGAGCGGTCTAAAGCGCCTCGCTACGGAGCGCGCTATTGCTCGCCGTGGAGGTTCGAGTCCTCCCTGGGGCATGGGTGTGTGTGTTGTCCTTAGGTTAGGTTACCTAGGTTTAAGTAGTTTGAAAGCTATGGACTGATGACCACGCAGTTTGGTCCGATAGATTTACAAACATTTGAACTGAAACACGAGACGTTAATCTATGTGCTGGTCGTTCGCAGAATGTGTTAAAATAATATGAAAAACACCACCAATCGATGCATTGGGCAAACATGAATACTGACTGACGATGCGTTAAAACCCGAATGATGAACTTAACAGTGTGCGTGGCAGTGGACCGGCAGCAGAGGTTAGGAGGAGGGCAGGGGAGGGGTAGACAAGAGGGGGAGGAGACCACGAGCACTGCAAGGATGGGAGGGCAAGGTGAATAAGATGGGAAAGGCTTGTATGGGGTAGGGTGGGGAAGGGAGAGGAAGGGGTGGGAAGTGAAGGATGTGTGATAGTCCAGGAGGGAGGAGGGGGCGGGAGAGAAGGGACATAAGTTGATAGGAGGGATAGATGTTGGGCCATCATCATCCTGGAGGGGAAGGTGTTGGAAATTGTCGTGGTACAGGTTGCAGAGAGAGGGGAGGATGGGGCACAGCAGTGGGCTAGTATCAGAGAGAAGGGATTGAATTGGGAGGGTACCGTTTGTGGGAGATATACTAAAGGCAGGTAAGTTCTAGGCAAAGAAGGGAAGAGGAGATGAGATCGTATAGGATCCACATGGGGGGAGGGGAGGTAGATACGAAAGATGAGGTGAATGCATGGCATTATAGGATCTGGAGAGATTTGTAGAAGTGCTGGAGAACCAGGCAGTTTTGGAAGAACAATGAATGGATTGGATGAGGGATTTGTAGGTTTGGAGAATGGTGGACGGATGCAGCCCCATATTCAGCTGGAAAGGCACTTTGAGACAGAGCAGACATTTTCTTCGATGGATTTCAGTTGTGGATTTCAGGAACGGTTGGGTGAGGATTACGCACTTGAGTGAACGAGCTGGGTGGATTGGGAAGAAAGGGTCGAGAAAAAATCGTAGAGCCAGAAGAATGTGGTGGTTCAACCAGTGACGATCGCCTCGGGTTTGGCGGGATTTTTACAGGAGCCACTGGTTGTAACAAGACTCGAACTAAGTGGAGATGCTGGGACTGGGGAAGGGGGGTTGGGCGTGGGCAGTCAGGGCAAGGAAGGTGGTGTCATCGGCATATTGGAATATATGGACCAGGGAGGAGCAGGCTTGGGCTTGTCAGCCATGTAGAGAATTTAGAGAAAAGGAGTGAAGATAGATTCTTTGGGCACACAGGTGGAGAGTTAGAAGGTGCGAGAATTGATGGATGGTAAAATAGGAGGGGCGGTGGAATAGGAAGCAATGATCTGATCGTAGTTAATGGGAAGTGCATTGGCTTGCAATTTTAAGAGCACATCTCAATGCCACAACCGGTCACAGGCGCATACAATGTCAAGAGATGCAAATATAATATTGCAACAGGATTTAACATGGAGGGGGAGGAGGTGGGTGAGGCAGTTGGTGGAGAAGGAGAATAGAAAGTACAATGAGTATCGGGAAGGAGGTGATGTTGGTTGAGACAGTGTTGGACCAAGTGAAAAAAGGTGGTTTCAAAGACCTTGTTGAACACTGGGGTAGTAGGGAGAAGTGCAGGAGGGAGGTTTGTTTGGTCCAGGAAACATGAGAATGTGGGAGATTTTTCATAGCACGGGGCAGTAGCCGGTAAATAGAATGGCATTGTTAATTAAGGCTAGGGAGATTACGAAGGGGACGAGACTTGCATTGAGAGTCAGTAAGTAAGGCTGTCATAACCAGAGGCTGTGGTGCATTTTGTGTGGAATGTCAGTTGGATATCATTAAGATATATGAGTGCATTGAGTACAGTGGGAGGGATGTGGTCCAAATATTGGAAGCTGGGGATGAGAGGCAGGATGGAGGTATCCATCCAGTCACATATGTCAGGGAATTTCTGATTGTCAGGAAGGTGAAGTTATCAGAGAGGAAGGAGGTGAAGAGGTTGGTCTCACTGATGTTATCTTGGAAGAGGCAGTCAATGTGAAGAATCAGGTATTGAGGGGAGGGGGGAGTTGTCACTAGTAATGTGGTGGAAGGTATTATAATACTTGGAAGAGTGGATGGCCATTAAGCATGCACATGTCTGTCACCAATCCTTGCGTTTTTTGGTACACAGAAGACTGAACACATCCTGCTGTAGTTGCCAGTGGCGCGAGGAATGTATTCCAGTCACAAGTCCAGAGAAAGGCGCAATAGAGTGGCATCCTCAAAGAAGGGCCTGTGGAGGAAGGGTGGGATGATGTGGATGCGTTTGATAGGAACATGGATTGAGACAGCGTCATACAAAATTTGATGGAGGAAGGAGGTGGCGTGGCCAATATCTCCAGGGAATTCGGATGGATAGGGGGTTGATCTGGATGGTGACTGAGTGCTGATAGACATTCCAGTCAGCACAAAGGTAATTATAGACAAGTTTTGTGATTTACACATTAAGGAGCATGGTGGGGGTACGGGGCTCTGGTTTATGGTGAAGCATGGTCATGATCAGTGCCACTGAATCCAAGGACTTCAACAGTGTGCAAAATGTCCAAATGTTTGTATGGGGATGGTGGGTGGGAACTGATGCCAACAACGGAGTTCTGCTGAAATATGGGGAGAATAATCAACTGGGATCATAAAAGATGGAAAGTTTTGGTCCTTACGGGTAAAGAAGGCATATGGGAGAGGAGTGGAGGAACTATGTCACGACACAAGTAACAGTGAGGGAGCGGAGGAACAGGCTAAGTATCTTGTGTTCAGATGGATCATTGAGTAGGGATAACGTCAAATCACATGATTTTGGAGGGGGCCAATGGTGACCCTGCCTTACACTAGTGGATGTGAATAGTTGGTGCAGTGGAGGAGGTAGGGGGCAATGCTAATGGGTTGGCAGGGTGGGAGGAAGGTTTTGTTAAGGATAAAGGTGTGTACATATGGTATTCATTAATAGGTGTTTATTCGTGGGAGGTAGTGGATATTGTTGTGGAGGATTGACAAGTGCTGCTGCACCATCTGGGAACAAAGGGAGGGTAGATCAGAGGGAGGACGAGGACTAAAGGTAGGTGCCTCGACTGGAGTGTCGAGGCAGGAGAAATGTTCAAATGTTTGTTAAGCTTATGGGACTTAACTACGGGGTCATCAGTCCCTAAACTTACAAACTACTTATGAACTACTTACGAACTAGGACGGCACAAATATCCATGCCCGAGGGGGGATTCGAACCCCCGACCGTAGTGGCCGTGCTGACCGTGACTGGAGCGCCTCAGTCACCTCGGCCACCGCGGCCGGCTCGAGGCAGGAGAATGTGATGTAGGCTTGATTGTGGAAAAAAGTGGGGAATTTTTTATCTGAAGAATTGAACGGTTGGTGAAGGAAATGTGCTGAAGGTTGTGAGGGTGTTGGAAGGTAAGAACGTTTTGAAGGATAATGACAGCAAAGTGGAGAGCGTTGATGGTATGGAGTAGATGGTCAACTGGAAAAACAGGGACTTAGTTCAGGGGTCACATGAGAGGTCTGGATTTCTTGTATAGGAGTGGGATAGGGACGTTGGGATATTGTATAACAAAATATGTACCTTTCTATTCGGGTCAGATGGGAGTGTTTTTACAATTTTCCGTTAGGTGTTCGTTGTAAATGAGGCACTTTTGGCAACTGTAAAACTGGGGAGGGGAGCAGGAGAGATGGACCTTTTGACTATGGTTAAAGGGCCCCCTCAGTGAGGATACAGTCAACAGATGGCATGACTGTGGGGTCCCTCACATTGTCAATATGGCAGGCAGAATGAGTGGAGAGGTAGGGGTGGGTATTTTTCTCTGCCAAAACCTCAACCTCTGTGACCCCTGAGTTAAGCTCTGTGGTCATGGCTGTGAGGGTTAGCAAGGGTTGGCGTGGAGCAGCGGATGTAATGAAAGAGGTAAGAGAGACATTGGGTACAAAGGCAATATTTGAGACTTTCTGGAAGAGGTAGGTATGGATTTAATGAGGATAGAGTCCTTCTGGGGGATAATTATGGAATTGGGTAGGCCGGCCGAGGTGACTGAGGCGCTCCAGTCACGGTCAGCACGGCCACTAAGGTCGGGGGTTCGAATCCCCACTCGGGCACGGATATTTGTGCCGTCCTAGTTCGTAAGTAGTTCATAAGTAGTTTGTAAGCTTAGGGACTGATGACCCCGTAGTTAAGTCCCATAAGCTTAAAAAACATTTGAACATTTTTGAATTGGGTAGGTATTTTCTAATTTCAAGTTTGAGGGAACAGGCTTCAAGGAACTTAGGGTGTTTTTAGAGGTGGCGGTGGAAATTGAATCAGGTTAGTGCCGCTTGTCTGCTTCTTAGTGATGACTGGGTGTGTGTGAGGCAAAGGTGCAGATTGGGGTTGAAGGCTATAATATAACAAGTAATCTACTACCAAATATTAAGAACCCGATACCATCAAACTCAATAGAAACGTTCGATACCAGTAACTTGACATACCAAAAACTTAATTTTAGCTTGTGATACACGTTTTGACAGAAATACAATTACATAACCTTCATTGTTTTGGGGATTGTCACGAAGTATTAAGACAACATATAATATATATGTTAGTACATTACTTATGGTATTTTAACAATTTGTAGATATGAAAATCTTTTGTTAATAGCTTGTAAAAGGAAATATATCCATGTCAACTGGTCATCTTGCATATTTTGTGATCTGGTCTTTTATGTAAAGGTTTTGAATCCTATTAGTTCACTAAGTCACTTGATATGGATTAATACCGATTTCATAGCTCAATTGAAACAAATTGATCATATTTTAGAGTATTTGAACTTTATGTTATTTTTCAGGAAGCACCACATAATTCAAAAGAGATGTTATGAATTATTAAAACACGCCTTTAAGTTGTCATTTTGACTTCTTTGTTTGTTTATAAATTTAACTGTTATTGTCATTCTGTTTAAATGGTTCTAAAGGTCATATCTGTTAATTTCACGTCAAAAATAAATATTTGTATATATTTTTAGTACGTAAACCAAAGATAAAATTTACGACTTGCGTTCCTATAAAACCAGATTGCGCTTAGTCTCTCGATTAGTTGACGTCTGGACGAGGTGCTAGGAGCCTGAATTGTATGTAATCTTAGTATCCAAAGAACTTGAGGTCGCAAAGACTATGTACTTGTGAGTGCAAGAGCCAAGATGACGGCATGTTAGTGTCTTTTGTTTTGTGAGTTAAAAAGTGAATAAAGTTATAATTTGTGGCAATTACTGAGTTTCATTTGTCTGCTTAAAATCTGGACTTCTGCCTTTGTGGGTATCACATTCCAAGACAACGAGACCATCTCAACTTTGAATTTTGCATCGAGATAATACAGAGATGTTGTGTATTCCGATACCATGTGTTCTCAACGTGCCGTCTTTGTCGTGTTATGACACACACGAGGACAGAATTTATTCGAGCTTAAATGTTATGGATAGCAGGGATACTAAAAGGTGATGCAAATAAAATGTTCTAATGTTTGTAAACTTATGAGACCTAATTGCAGTTGTCATCGGCCCCTAAACTTACAAACTACTTAAACCAACATATCCTAAGAATAACGCACACTCCCATGCCCGAGGGAGGGCTCGAACCTCTGACGGCGAACGAAAGGTGATGCAGGGCAGGCCTTCCAGGAGATTCAGTAGCAAGAGCCGGCGGACTCAGAATACTGTAGACGACGCCTAAACAGCGCTGTGAGTAGGGAAGATGGGATGGTGGATGGGAGGAGGTGTGATGAGGAACTCCAGGAGATGGTCGTGGGAGCGGGGACAGGGTGGTGTAATTGATAGTGATGCTGACGGAGATAATTAAGGACGACAAGGTTGCAGGAGCGAGGAACACTTACACTGAAGACGAATATAGGGACAATCTGTACATAGTTGTGGAATCCGACGGATGAGAAGACGGAAGATAGAGGTGGAGGCGAAGGCGGCTACTGGAGGCGACCGGGAGAGCTGTATCCTGCTGTGGCCTGGGGCCTCGCTTCAGGATCGGGAATTGTTTAGGGAAAACACATGGAAGGGTGGCCCATCAATAGACGTCGTTATTTGGTTGATTTAAAAATATATAAGATAATTAACAATAATAATAATTCCTAAATGGCTAATGTGGTGTCGCACAAGTATGAAGTGTGCGCTACGTACTTTCGCCGCGCGCCGCCATGCACGCACGGCGCGGCGTTCTCACGACGTCGGGCACCAGCGCCCTCTGCTGCAACTCCGCTCGTGGCCACCACTGAACAGCATCGTTCACTTGGGAATCAGATAGGCACCAGTTAAGACTTGGCTATCGGATAGGTACTAGGGATCATCAGTAGGCAGGCCTCTATCTAAACTATGTATCAGCATTCTGCAGTCAAGAAGTATGTAAAAGTTAAGTATTACCAAGACTCCACGAAATATATATCTTGTTCTAATTTAGCCTAGTGTTCTATTTTCTGCTGTCCCACTGGCTGCTCACCTCCGTACTTGCACACGCATGCATCCTTTATTCCTGTGTCGGTCTCTTTCTACTCGGCCACCGACACCTACGACAACCGGCGGAAACGAGACACAAAAGTGGCGATGAGGCTGGGATACAAAAGCTAATACTTAACAAATTTAAGGGGAGAGGGCATTTTAAAACACAAGCGTCAGGCGACAGAAAATTATAGTTACAAGTGCACTATTTTTAGGAAAAAAAATTAACAAAGTTAAACACACCTTCTACTCAAGATTACCTAATCACAATTTGCTAGAAGCAAGATTTGAACAACACGCCCCAGGCGAGAGAAAATTACAGGTACACTGTTTTTAAGAAAAAACATTAACAATTTTAAAGTGGGCTTTAAGAGCAAATTTCAAATTCCAAGGCATACTTTTACCAATACAAGACACCATATAGGGATTTCACTTCAACACTAATTATTAGTAATTTAGTAGAAGGCAATGGTTCAACCACGCCCCAAGCGAGGAACATTTGAAACTACCGGTACACTGACCTTAAGGAGAACATTAACTCGCAACTAATTTGAACATGAAATTATGAAGGATTTACCCTCAGATACAAGCTTATCTAGGTTAATCATAATAGCTTGCCCAGGAAACATTTTTTTAACAGCCAGGTGTACAAGACTAAAATGAAGTACAAGCAAGACCGACTTGAGATATAATATAGGTTTAGAGGGAGAAGGACTTTTGAAATCACGACATTCTGCTGCGCAGAACTACGTCAAGAAATACTTAACTAAAATTGTAAGAGCGAGCACGCCATGACGTGCCCTGTTGAGAACTACCTAGGACCCGAGCGCAACGAGGAATGCCGTCAAAATCGCCAGCCAACGTACGTAACTCCAATCCACGGGGCCACGCACTCCTCTCGCCAGAAGTTACCTGCGAACACACAAGCACAGGACCAGAATCGGATTCCACAAGACAGAATACATAGCATTCAATATTTTAAACTAAACTCAAAATCAACCCAAGACCACGCTACCTTTAACAAGCAATAATTAACAAACATCTGCACAAGTTTAAATTTCACCAGTTAACCATCTAATGACAACCAGAAGCCTCGCTTCCACGCTATTTCACAGCCACAGGAAAACAGAGTAACTAATCTACGCACAGTACAACATGGTAAACATAATTAATTCTTTAATGGCTATGCTGCCACTCCCGACACATCTGCATTCTTGGTCACGCGCTCCTTTGAAACACGTGCACACTCCCAAATGAGCGTTAACACACGCGGCAATGCGTGCACTTCATAAGAGACTGGCAGCAACAACCAGATCAGCAGGCGCTAACCGGAGAATAATTTCACTGTCGTCAGGCTCCGGCATATGAACTTCAAGCTGCTAAGCAGCAAAATCTGCACCAATTAATATATAGGCCCTTGACAACCACAACAGAGGAAATACTCAACTTTCAGATGGCTCGGCGGAAAGAAGAAACCATCACGATACAGTGCTCCAGTGACTGCTTTTCCAAACCGGATGCTCACTGATGGCCATTCCAACGTCATAACGATCGCTCGGCCGGAAATCAGAATGACTTCACCAGGGCAGCGCGTACGACAACAAACTGTCAACTGCCCGTCGCTGCGCACAGCAGGTCCACTCCACTACGTGTCTGCTCAGCCACACCCTCCAGGGATGTCCACACGGACCAGCGAACCCACACACCAAAGATAATACAGAAACCACCATCGATAGCCCAAAACAAACTGGCGTCAGTGGCTCCGAACACGACAGCCAGAACCACTCGGTTCAGCGGCGACTCCAAGGGACGTCCGGTGACTGGTGAGGCTGGCAGCGGCGACAAGCCGACGGTTGGCATCAACAGGGCCCGGCCGCAGGTAACCCAACGAAGGCCCAGCGGCAACTGGGGCGGTAGCTTCCTCTAGCAGCAGCAGGGACAGGCGTCTGGCGGGAGAGGCAGCGTGGGTGGGTAGGAACAGCACTGGCGATACCTGTAACACAGCAGAAGTAGCACCAGATAGTAGCCCTGGTTATACTGCTACTGCTGGTTTCTTTTGTTTATTTTTTATTCTTTATTGGGTTTTCAAGTCCGTGGCAGCAGCTTACTGCGCTTATCTTCAACCCTAAGCAATTTACAATGAGTCTAGTGAACGCTGATAAAAACGAGAATTTTAAAATACATAAAGGACGAACATTCGAAACAACAACAGGGGAATAAAACATGTCTTCTTACAACTGAGCCATGGTGCAAAACCAGATAAATGGATGAACCCACTTGTACAGACACTGTATGAAACACAAGTAAAATAATACTGACGATACTTGTCTTGCCATACCCGACAGTCGTAACACAATAAACAAGACACTGATTAAACGTAGCACTAAAACACACATGAAGCATTGTCAAAGCACGTTGAGTAATGACATTTTAAAGTTTGGAGTTGATAAAGATGCTTGTTGTGAAATGTGTGGGGGAGTTGCAGCTACTGATGCCGGTACTATGGAGAGAGAAAACACTTTATTTGATTCTTAAGAGGACAGGAAAACAACGGATGATAAGGATGATTTATATGTCACTGATGATTTAATGATAGGGCAGGATAAATGTTGGTTTAGGAGTGATACATCAAGGAAGAAAGTGAATACTCTGTCAATGATTGGAGATGGTACGAAAATATTGAAGTCCTTATTACCACAATGCTATGCACAGGAAAAATTTAAAGTAGCGAGAGTTCTTGAAGGGAAAATTATGAGATCAGAACAAAGAAAAGTTTTAATGATTTGTTGAATGGTGATAGCGAATTCGATGTTATGCCTGATGTGATGTTGTGTACCACAAGTATGGACAAACATAGAAGGGATATAGAGAATGATCTTTTGAGAGAGCGATGTTCAGAATGAAAAGATTTAGTAAATCTGCAGCTCATTGTACAAACTGAGGTGGATAATGAAATAATGAATGTACTTGTCGATTCTGATAGCAACGCTGAAACTTATATGTTTAAATAAAATAAAGAAAAATAAATAATTATGGTCGGAACCGCAGACTGAAACTAGCATGTGTGAGTGTGCAAGGTTTGTGTGCTGATGCTACAGTAGTTATCTACTTTAGTACATTAGTACAGTTTCAGAGCATTTATCTTGTCAATAGGGTTAAGATTAAGACTTCAATGGCTGGACTAAGTCAATTAATAACACATGAATTTATCATGGATGTTAATATGATCGAGAAATCCTGCAACAGGAGGGGAGGGTGAGGGTAAGAGCATGGGAAATGGTAAGGGAGGGTAGACATGACTCCGTTGGGGAGGGGAGGATGAGGCGGAAGGAGGAGAGGAGGACTCTTACCCATGTGGAGGTGATGGGATGAGAATTGGTAGTAAGGGTAAATGTTAGGACAGAGGGTGTTATCTCAGACGGAAAGACGGCTGAAGTTACTCTGGGACAGGAGGTGGTGTGGAGATGAAGCATGGGGCAATGCAGTGGTGAATGCATGGTAGGGGCTCAGGGACAACCAGGATGGGAGAAACCAGAGGGTTATGGGCATCCATTATGTGTGGGACATACAGGATGCAGATGTGTTAAAGGAACTGTAGCAAGTGGGAGAAGAGGTGAGAGATCATAGTGGATACACGTGGAGGAACGGAGTTGGATGTGGTGGGCGAGGCAGAGTGTGTGGCATTCCAGGTTTTGAACGGATTTGTAAAAGGTAGAGGAGGCGGAAATCCATGTGATGTGGAAGCTGCAGGGGGACATAAAGGAGTGGTTGGCGTGTATGTGGTAAAATATTGAAGCCCCTATGTCTACCCCAATAGGAACTTCAAGAGATGGAGTTGGGTGTGGACCTTCTGATGGATAGTCTTGAGGAGGGTTCCAGGTGATAGTGTGGTAAAGGGTAATGCCAAGATAGTTTAAGGAAGGGATGAGGTGGGTAGTGTGAGATTACCGCCCAATAGAAATACTGGTAATTAATAGCATTTGATAATTAAACAGTATGAAGTTCACTGCAAACATTGACCATGCCAATGCACTAAATGTTACACAATTTTAATCTTATTAATTATGGTAGCAATGTATGTACACAGTTGGGTGACAACATTTATAGTTAGGCCATAGGTAGAAATTCTCCAAGTTGAGATTTGCTGTGTGCTTGTAGCTGACGGGAGGCCAGCGAGCAGGCCGATGTTGGTGGCTTGTTCCAACTTAGGATTTTACAGTTCGTTTCCGGTGAGGGGAGAGAGGGACAATGGCGAGTGCCAGGCACAGTGCAGTGCACAAATATTGTAATACTACTGGCATTTGAAGTAATACGATGCAGTTAGGAACCTTTAAGGCCCTCATTACAAAATAGCCTGTTGATAAATAAACAATACATTAGCTGATATAGTCACATCTAACGTAATATGTTTAATTGACAATGAAAAGTAATAAATTACCAACGAAGACAAGACAGTTACACAACTAGCATGGCAATGTTTGTTTATAAAAATGATATATTAACTATTTTTCATTTTATTTTCAATCAGTCTTTTGTATTTTACCTTGAAATATTCAGTTAAATCAGTTATCTGTGATATAAGAAATTGCACGATTATGATAAACAGTACAAAGGATGTTTATACTAATATAAAAACGCAAGAAAATATTTGTTTAATGTGTAGTGTAATTATTTGGATTTTAAGTAAAGTTTTAGAAATGTATTGGCTGAGTGCTGTACGTTGGCAAATCGGTTAGAACAGTTCACATGGGGAAGTTGATGACGTAGGGGAAAAAACCCCGGCAGTTGCGCGCACGCAAGGGCAGGAAGTGACGAGACGCGAGAACGTGGTGTAGCTGGCCGGGCGGCGTCGCTCTGCATCAGTCGGCATGTGGATCTCGAGGTGGTGACTTGAGATTTGTCTGTGGCAATCGCCACGTGTGGTTGCTCGTCGTAGACTGCACCAAGTTAAATCGAGTGCTACTGTGTGTTTGTGAATATTTAGCCGGTGGAACAAGGTGTGCATCGCATTGAATTAAAGTGACTGTGATTTGTTAATGTAACACGTGTCGTCGCATAGGCATGAACATAAACGGTGTTTGAGACAGCCACGTGGTGTGAAAACAATTCGCGACAAATATTCATTTTGTCTGGGGGCTCTCGAGCTATAACTTTATTTGATAAATGTGCCGACGTACAGATGTATCAGCCACAGGGTTCAAGTATTGTGAAATAAACAACATAAAGTGAACTTTCACGTGTTTTCAAAAATAGTAGTTAGTACACCCTTTTCTCTCATGAACTTGAATTTATTATGAATTTGTTTTGTTAATCATATGCAGGGAAGGGAAAGCTGCGAACGTGTGATATCATCCCCTAGAAAACGAGTCAAACAGTCGCAATAACAGTTCCAGTGTTTTTGCATGTTTAGGAATTTGGTTCGCAGCTGGTGGTTGTGAGTTTTAAAAATTAATGTTTCCCTATTTTAAACTCTCACCCCGACCTTCACGCTCGCAGTAGGACAATCACGGAGGTTAAGATGTAAATTGTGTAAGCGGAAGGAGGGGGCGATAAAACCTTTAATGACTGCCTGGAGTTTATTGTGGTTGACAGTTGCCACTGGTTACACTAAGGGAGAAATAGGAGAATTGGCTTTCAATTATGATGGCGGTGGAGGAGGGTAGTACGAGGAAGGCAGTGTTGTCAGCATATTGCATGAGGTGCACAGGTGGTGGGGTTTGAGACGTATCTGTGGAATAGTGGATAAATGAGTGGTACTAAGACAGAGCCCTGAGGCACCCAGGTGGAAGAGTAGAACAAAAGGACACTTTGTAGGAGAGTGGGAGAGGAAGGTAGCAATGAAGTAGACGTAATTAATAGGAAGGGTAAAGATCTGAATACTGAAAAGGAGTTTGGCATGCCATACATGGCCATTAGATTTTTAAATATCCAGGGATACAAATATGGCTGACCAATTGGAGTTACTGTAGAGGGAGAGGAGGTAGGTGACATGCAGTAGCTGGTCATCGACTGAGAAGGGAGGTGGGAAATGACGTTCGAAGAGAGGAAGCAGTTGGTGTTGATGGAGGAGCTGATGGATACAGCAGGACAGGATCGTTTCCAGGGCCTTACTACCACCGAGATGAGTTTGAGGAGGTATCAGAGCGGGAATAGCTTTTCTCAGGTCAAAGACAAGCTGGTGTACAAAATGAAATTATAGAGGGATGTGAGGACAGTGTGGAATGAGAGAAAGGATGAGGATGAAGATGCTGATAGTTGAGACGACAGTGGACGGGAGACAGTGTTTCGTTTAGTGTGTAGTGTCAACTGTAAATCGAGGGCAGTAATGAATGTTGAGAACGGGCGAGGGGATGTGATCCATGTACTGGAAGCCTGGAGCAAGCAGTGGGACAGTGGTATTGGTGTGCTCATGGACCGCAGGAAAGAGTGAGTAATCAAAATGGGAATAAACGGGAATAGAAAGGATTTGAGACAGGTAGGAGGCAAAATGTTCTGCCTTACTGGCGGAGGCTTATTTGGTGAGGGGCGGCTGCTAATGAGGTGGTGGAAATCGTTCCAGTACTTCGAAAGCGTGGCATTGAGACGGCTTCAAGTCTGTCGCCAGCTGGCGTTGCTTTCCAGTGAGGAGGTCTTGGATGTATCTTAAATTGGCGGTGGCGTTGTAGCATGTCCCAGTCAGAGGTGCATGGGAAGGAGCGGTGTAAGGGGTATGATTCTCGAAGGGCAGTATGTAAGGGAAGCGAAGGATGGTGCAGGTAGACGGCTCTGGTGGAGATGTGGGCTTGGATAACGTCAATTACAGTCTGGTGCAGGAAGAAAGAGGCGTGGTCAATATCTTCGGGGATATGTAGGAGTAGGGTGTTTTTATCTTCTAGATCGTGTATGGATCGTCGGTAGGCATCCCATTTGGCACTGGAGTTCAGGAGCAAGGCGTCCGCGCGGTGTCTGGAGAAGATGCACCTCAAGTAAATCCTCTCTTCCGGTCAGCGTTTCGGCAATGACGAAGACCACGATCACACATTGGTTCCATTCATAGGCGTCATACTTCTGCGACACTCAAAAGTACAAAAGTTGATCCCATGATATGAGAAGCCTCCCAATTCTTTTGGTGACTATGTAGAAAAGTAGCTCAAACATTTCTGTAGCTGTTGCGAGTAAAGTTATTCATGTAACAGTGTTGTCTTCCTAGTAAAAAAAGAAATTAATAGGGAAACTTATATTATGGTTGTTCCTTATTTATGACTGTGCATACTCTGATAGTTACCTAATCGGTATACAGTCTGTACTGGAAGACTTATTTTTGTTAAGCTATTTCAGCTGCTTCTCATCGACAGCCTGACTTTTATTGTATCGTAATGAAGGTACTGTTTGTGCCTCGCCTCTACTATACATAAGATGATAATCTCTTTGGGTTTTCTACCAAATTTCGAGACAGAGCTTCGTTGTGAAAACTGTTGTAAACATATACCATTGAAGTCCTAGCTAAATATCAGGCTCATCCGGAAGAAGGCCAAACTTAGTGATTTTGTGTTCGTTGAAATCTGGCATGCTTTTGACGTTACTTTTCCAACAATGATCTGATCTGTTTCATTGCGGTATAGTCTGTAGGTAAACTCATGACTGTACAGACAAGTCCGCCCTGTACCTGAGCAGTTACGTCACAAAGGTGAACGTAAGGTATGTTTCACAATGTTGTACCGATCCTTTCATGGGCGCCTTAGATCATTGTCGGCCCTAAGTGCGGTTAGGTCCCATAAACTGTTATTTCTTCGAAATAAGTTAGTTACTATTATATTGTTGCAGAATAAAACACTGTAGTATAAATTACATGTTGTACGAATGGTAGTTGTAAGTCAGTATACATATCTCCAGAGTGCCTTGTTACAGAAACCAGTACCTGTATGTTAGAAGTATCTACCCTGGCAGTTGAGACACTTGTCCCACTGTGACACAAGGAGTGAATGGCTGTCTTATAAAATTCCTAGGTCTGCGATGTGAACCAGTTCCGCACGAACAGCGGTACGCCGTCGTCCGAGGTAAAGCGTTTGCCCCTCAGGTCCTTTTTAAGAGGAGCAAAGATATTGTAATCAGAGGGAGAGACGTCTACATCTACATGGGATACTCTGCAAATCTCATTTAAGTGCCTGGCAGAGGTTTCATCGAACCACCACGTCTGAACGGCACAGAGGGGGGCCGAGAACCTCCCATTTGAATTTCTGACAGACATCCGCGATCGCGATTTTGTTGGCAGTATAAAGTTTTGCATTGTCGTGGCCTGGTCGTTTCGATTTGATCGCTTGGCGCAGGGTGGTCTCGGCCACCCTCCATACAGTCCAGACCTCTCTCCTTGTGATTACGCCATTTTTGGTCCCCTTAAAAAGGCTCGGAGGGACAAACGATTCACCTCGGACGACGAAGTCCAGCAGTACAGTACCCTGGTTCACACTGCAGCCTTGGTTATTTTATGGGACAGCCATTCACCGCCTTGTGTCACAGTGGGACTTTAGTTGGCGTTATATAGGAAGGCGCTTCCGTGCTTAGAGGCGGAGCGATAGGAAAAGCGTGAAGGGGAGGAGCTATGGCCGAGCGCCAACAATTAAGCCTGTGGGAGAAACACTGCGTTATTCGCCGTTAGTCACGCGCCAAGAAAATGAATGTTATTGAATGCCAGTGCAATAATGGAGGCTACGCAGAACAGCAGAAACTAGGCACCTTCTTACATGATGCGCAGTATGGTGTCTGAACAGCCAGGATTAGTACTTCTAACATACAGGTACTGGTGTCTGAAATTATGCCTCTGGCTACTGGCGGCGCGTCCTATGTGTTCACTGGTTCAATGAACCCCCGGAGAAAACTTGTCGTGAAAAAAGTAAATAAATTAAATAAATAAAAAGTATTTTAAAACTATCATTCTTCATTTCGATCTTCTATGAGATCATTTTATATGCATATTCGAAGTATTTTTATCGCATGAGAAACATTTTACGTTGCGGAGACAATGTTTCAAATGTTTGTATAGCTTATGGGACTTAACTACGGGGTATTCAGTCCCTAAACTTACAAACTACTTATGAACTAGCTAATACTAAGGACGGCACAAATATCCATGCTCGAGGGGGGGATTCGAACCCCCGACGGTAGTGGCCGTGCAGACCGTGACTGGAGCGCCTCAGTCCCCTCGGCCACCGCGGCCAGCTTGCAGAGACAGCACGTGTACGACTCATAGTGCGGCTGCTTAATATAGGCGGCTGAGGTTCAAATTCGCTTCTGAACCCTCTGGAGGCAGCATATGGGCGCTCTCGCGGCAGGGAGGGGCGTGGGGAAAGGCCGTTTTAAACATTGGCGTTGGAGCTGGTAGGAGACACCAGCTCCTGGCTACTCGAGCTCTGGCTGTTATGCACGAATGGTCCCGAAGCAAAATAATGGAGCTTGCTTAAATGCTCCGTGATGGATACATCCCTCCTCATATTTGTTTTTGGCGCATTAAAACACGTTATATTTGCTAAAATATAACTCTAAATTAAAGGTGCATCAACTGTAAAAGCCTTCAGAAGATCCTATCATGAATAATAATAAAGTCGCAACTCTCGACCTAGCAAGAACAGCCGTGTGGTTAGCAGTATCGCGCTACGCCATCGAAGGTACGTAGTAGGTTCGAGACCGAGTGCAAGAAACTGTTTTTAAACACAATCTCCTTTTCAACAGATATGGGAACAACAATTACTTTTATATCGTTAGTCGCCACATACCTTTTCACGTTTTAGCAAATGTCACGCGATTTTGGGGGTAAATGACATTTATAGTTTGCGTTGTAACAAATGTTTAACTGTTTAAAAAGACGAGGGAGAGCAGCCTTTGCATATGCGTAAGTTTAGGAGGGGTTGCTGCTTATAGCGTCACGTGATCCGAAGGTAGCTTGTCTCTTCATTGTAACAGATTCATTTTGTCACACTCACTTTACAACGTAATAAGTTACTTACTGTGTTTTAGTGTTCATATTCATATTCCTATGTTCTTCGTGTTTATTATCAGAGAAAAATGAACGACGTTCAGTATCTTTTAGAAACAAATTACTTAGCTTTAAGCTTGGAACAAAAGACAGTATAGTTTGGTAAGTAGACGACTAAGGTCGAGTTGAAGCAAATGCAAAGAAGACGAGGTAAGACATTCTGCACACCTTTTAACGCAAATAGCCGCGGTGGAGTAGCCGAGCGGTCTAAGGCGCCTCGCTGCGGGGCGCGCGGTTGCTCGCCGTCGGAGGTTTGAGTCTTTCCGGGGGCATGTGTGTGTGTGTGTGTGTGTGTGTTTGTGTGTGTGTGTGTGTTGTCCGTAAGTTAGTTTACCTTAGTTTAAGTAATTTGTAAGCTACGGACTGATGACCACGCTGTTTGGTCCGATAGCTTTACAAGCATCTAAACATGTTTAACGCAAATATAACTAAAACGGGGGGGACGGGGCGGAGCGCTTTTCCTCGGCGCCACTCTAATAGGTGCGCTAAATTGTCTCTCTGGTAGCCGAACGGAAGAGGGGAGGGGGGCGCCACTATTAAGATCCGATCCGACAATCAAAGAAGTGAACCCCCAGTCATCTGAAGCTCCAGCCGCCACAGGCGGTAATGGAGGGGCATACGCAGGACGGCTGAAAACAGGGCCGCCTTCTTACGTGACGTGGACTCTAGTGTCTCAACAGCCATGATCAGTACATACAGGCACTGGTTTCTGTAATTATGCCTCTGACTGCATTTATTTTTGAACGCCCCTTATATATACGCGTGGGTAGTCCCGGTAGCCACGCCTGGAGGTGCCTCTCTGGGCGTGGGCGCCCGGGATTAGCGTGGGTGGCTGTCGCGAGTGACAGCGGGCAAACACTCGACCGCCGCGGGCGTGTTTGCCGACGGCATAGCTGGCCGCCGCATCGCCGCGACTGCTGCCACTGCTGCTGCGTCGTGGCCGGCGGATGCCGCGGCCGGCCGCTAAATCGGAATCGGCGCCGGATTTGATAGTAATGTTGTTATTCAATCTGCGCGCGTAAACAAACAGGCCGGCGAAACAACTGGCGGTAATCTGGCGCGTCGCAACTGTTCAAACAGCGCGCGCCTGTTTTCTCTGCAAACAGCGGCCGCCTCGTCTCCCGGCGCCGGCGCTGTCACAGACCGGCGGTTTTCTGACCGCCCGCGACACATTCCGATGCACTCACTGCCACACATGCCAGCTGCCAACCGTCGCCGTATATACACCGCGCTAGCGCCAGCCGCGTCGTCGACACGTCTCGAGGACAGGGTCCGACTTGTGGGGCACCGATTTCGATAGAACTCTGCATAGCGGCCGGCAAGCTACATTTCTGAATACGATATCGGATGAGAGTAAATAGTTTTGTTTATACTGATTTTAACATAGATTTTACAACAGACATCCTATGTTGTGCAATAAAAGTCGGTAAGCACTGAAAAGTAAGCTCACGTTTGTCTTTTATACCTGTGCTAAAAACCCTGAGAAAGTATGAAGCGGTACGGTACAGGATAGTTTATTTGCGATTCCCGCCGGCCGCGGTGGCAAAGGGGACGCCGGGCGCCGTGGCTCAGCGCGCCCGGTCAGAGGGCTCAACACCCTCTGTCCAAATGTTGAAATGTTTGGACATCTATCGGACCAAACTGCGTGCCGGCCGCGGTGGCCGAGGGGACTGAGGCGCTTCAGTCACGGTCTGCACGGCCACTACGGTCGGGGGTTCGAATCCCGCCTCGGGCATGGATATTTGTGTCGTCCTAGTTCGTAAGTAGTTCATAAGTAGTTTGTAAGTTTAGGGACTGATGACCCCGTAGTTAAGTCCCATAAGCCTTACAAAAATTTTAACATTTTGAACCAAACTGCGTGGTCTTCAGTCCGTAGCTTACAAACTATTTAGACCTAGGTAAACTAACCTACGAACAAACACACACACCCATGCCCCAGGGAGGACTCGAACCTCCACGGCGAGCAACCGCGCTATCCGCAGCGAGGTGCTTTATACCGCTCGGCTACTCCACCGCGGCAATGCCCTCTGTAATAAAAAAGCTGAGCAAAGAACTCATCGAACAAAAAACAAAACAAACGGAGAAAGGCGATCAGCGTCCGCAACAAATAGAACTAACCATAGAAAAAAATGGGGTCTGAGGCGCTCCAGTCACGGTCTGCACGGCCACTACGGTCGGGGGTTCGAATCCCCCCTCGGGCATGGATATTTGTGCCGTCTTTAGTATAATGTAGTTTATAAGTAGATTGTAAGTTTGGGGGCTGATGACCCCGTAGTTAAGTCCTATAAACTATACAAACAATTACGATTCCCTTCCAATTTTCATGTTTTTGCTGAAGAATTTAATTATATATTATCGCGTTGAAATGGAAGCAGACTTGACGTCGAAGGCAAGGTTGTCGAGTGAATACAACACTTATACTGCGAAATGAAACATACACGCAGCACTGACTGCCTCTCGGGCAGAGTGCTCTGCTATTTATACACAGACAGAATGTACCAGAAATTAGAAGAATATGTAACATAACAAACAAGTAGAAATTACAAGTGAACATAAGAAACATGTACAACATTCTGAAAAATGTTAATTTCAAAGAAATAAATTTTTGCCTGTAGACGAGATTGAAACGGCGACCTTCAGCACCGCAGTCGGCGACGCTATCCCTTGCGCCACAGTGGCAGTCGCTTAACGTGGGGTCTCGCGGCATTGCCCCCTCTCCTGAAAAAAAAAAACAGCAACCCGCTGTTAGGTTCCCTTAGAGTCCTTGATCAAGAAGCCATTTTCGCCTATCTGCTCTTCAGGATCGTAGTAAGGCTTCATGCTGAGGACGTGAACAATGTCTCTTCGTTTTTGTCGTTTCGACAGGCGGCGTATCACACGATACGGACCAAAGTGTCGCTACAATAACTTTTCTGACAATACACCTTCCGTACTGGGGTAAAAATCCATACCAGATCTCCTGGGCTGTACACAACAGGTCGGTGCTTGTCGTTATACCGCTGACGGTCCTTCTCCTGGGCGTTCAATGTCCGTATGCGAGCCAGCCGTCTTGCTTCTTCAACCCTGGTGATGAGCTGTTTCACATAGTCATCCTGAGTGTCATCCGGTTAGAACGGGAACAGCGTATCCATTGTCGTCTCAGCTTCACGGCCATGGAGCAGGAAAAACGGCGTGAAGCCTGTGGTGTCCTGTCTTGCGGTATTATAAGCAAATTTCACGACTGGCAGTATTGTATCCCAATCCTTCTGCTCAACATCGACAGACATCGACAGCATATCTGATAACGTCTTGTTAAAACTTTCGGTAAGACCATTTGTCTGAGAATGGTATGCAGTTGTCATTCTGTGGACAATGTCACACCAGTTTTGACTGGAATACTTTTACACGATCAGATATCATCACACGTGGGGCTCCATGCTTCAAAATTATGTCCTCTACAAGGAATTTTGCGATCTCTGGAGCTTCTGTAGTCGGCACAGGTTTGGTGACAGTGTAGCGTGTGAGGTACTCAGTGCCGACTATTATCCATCGGTTACCGGTTGTCGACATCGAGTCTTAGTGCCCATCTTGCTAGTCGACCTAATGGATCCTTCAAGCTAGTCAGCCAACACAAAGAATGGTGGTCTGTTACGACGGTGAATGGTTTGCCGAATAAATACGGCCGGAACTTGTTGATAGCCCAGGTAACTGCGAGACATTCTTTCTCAGTTGTAGAGTAGTTTGAGAGTACTCTTGATTCATAGGCTATCACCTTTTAAGCACCTTCCTGAACTTGTACAAGCAGTGCACCAATCCCATAACCACTGACGTCTGTGTGAAGTTCAGTTTCCACATTATCGTAGTACTAGGCTAAAACTGATGCGGAAGAGCCTCCTTAAGAAAGCTCTTTCTTTTGTCTCATCCCAGCAAAACTTGGCGTCTCCCTGCAGAAGTTCATGCAGTAGACGTGCCTTGTTACAAAATCCTTTTAGAAACGTCGGTAGTATGAGCACAGCCCGAGAAAACTTCTCACATCACGAATGTGCTGAGGATTTGGAAATTCTGTGACTGCCCTTACTTTGTCTGGATCAGGACGGACGCCATCTCCGTCGACTAGGTGCCCCAGGATTTTTAGCTTTCTGGCGACGAAGAGGCACTTATTTGGATTGATGCGAAGTTCTGCAGTCTGAACACACTTCAATACAGTTGACAGGCGACTCAGATGTTCTTCAAATGTTCTCGAGAAAACAACAATGTAATCTAAATAGCAAAGACACGTCGTCCACTTAAGGTGTCGAAGCAAGTTGTCCAGCATGCGTTCGAATGTGGAATGTGGCCGGAGCATTACATCATCCAAATGGCATTACTTTGAATTCATAGATGCCGTCAGGTGTAATAAAAGCCGTCTTCTCTCTGTCAGCTTCGTCAACCTCGATATGCCAGTAACCTGTCTGCATGTCCATAATTGAGAAGTATGTAGCTCCTTTCAAGCAGTCTAAAGTGTCGTCAATGCTCGGCAATGGGTAGACATCTTTCTTTGTTATTTTGTTCAGCCGTCGATAGGCGACCATCTTTCTTCTTTACAAGGACCGCCGGAGATGACCAAGGAGTCTAAAGAAGGTTGAATAATGTCATCGTGCAACATCTTCTCCACTTCCTCCCGAATTATCCGTCTTTCAGCTGGCGACACTCTATACGAACGCTGGCTAATTGGTGGATGATCCCCAGTATTGATACGGTGTCTTATCGTGGGACGTTTCGTCTGACTTTTCCCATGCTGGTGTGTGAATATACCCGAAAATTGGCGTTGTATAGCTAACACCCGCTGGCGTTGTTCCTTGGTCAGTCCTCGCCCTATTGGCAGTTCCACAGTTGTTTCCTCCAGCGTGTTGTCTGTACTAACAGCAGAGCAGTCGGCGACGCTATCCCTTGCGCCACGCTGGTAGTCGATTAACGTGGGGTCTCGTGGCAATATGAAGGACAGAAATGGCCAGGGAACACCTGAACATCTGACCTTTCGCCAAAAGACGTCCCTTTTCTATTCGGGAACGTAAAGCTTTCTTCACTACAATTCCAATCAAATTAGGGGGGTTGGAACATAGGAAACTTATATGGAATGCAACATTTACATGATTTAATTTATCAAAGTAACCACCACTATCGTAGCTGGAGGAAAATACCTTACCGACGTGGCAATAAACGTCAAAAGAAATGAAACTGTTTCCCGATGAAGAAGAAATAAATTCCACAATTGTTGTTACATCTGAACCACAAACGGCAAGGATATTCAAGACATTCGCTTTTTAAGCAAAATTAATTAGACTCAAAAGTATCTGTATATATTAGAAACACGAGTGAAGTGTAAAAACGCGCGAATCATTAGACTCCATACCAAATTGTTATGCTTCAAAGTCAGTTTGTGTTTCTATTACGTTTATATTTTCTTACTTTCATCAGAGTAAGCTGCAAATATAACCATATCCTGAAGTATTTTTCCATCAATAAATTGTTGTTTATATCACTAAATCAACGAAATTCGGCTGTTTTTAGATTTATTTCTAGAGTACTTATGCCTCTTCATATTTTACTGATGCTTGTCACGCAAAATTATAGTAACTATTGCGTTAATTAAGCGGAAAAATAATTATAAACAAACATCACACTCATGACGGCTTGCCCACCGCTAAGAGTGCTAGTGTCGTTCTAACTGGTAGTCGGTAACAATCATTGGTAACAACTTTCACAGAAGAGAGTGTCGTATCTTAGGCTGTTGTAGGACTTCTTGCGTTTCCTTGCAGCAGTGGACTTCTTTTAGCATGTGGTCTCCGCATGTATTTTCTTTCCTAAGTTTCCAACTTTTGTGGTGTACACATTGCCCTGCCTGACTGACCAATGTAAAATTTGCCTTAGTTGAAGTAATTTTTTATATTCCACGCTTTTCCAAGGCTAGGTTTCTACCTTTGCCATTCGGCAGAAAGTGATATTGTGTACGTAAAAGAATGTTCTGAAATTTCTGGTTTTAAGGCTTCTGCCTACATGTTTAGAACTTTTCCTAGATAAGGCTTGTGCACCATTGAGGTATTAGAAAGATGGTAAAGAAGAGAAGTGAGTTTTTTTTTTAAATCTATTTCTTGTGCATTATGGAGTCCGCCAAGGTAGGAGGGTGGCCACTGTTTCTTGCTGTGTGTTTCATTTCAGCTGTACCATGTTGTGGTTCGAAACTAACATCTGATGCTTCAGGGCGATTCAGATGATTGAGTTTTCTTCATTACGAGCAACAGGTTTTTCATTTATAGCTGAATTCAAGCATTGATTTTAACAATAAGAGGACATCTCGTATTTCTGTTAGATATTTAGTAGTATGGGTAATGTGATTTCTCCAAAATTACTCATAGTAATGGGGTGATTATCTCTTTTACATATGACCATGTGAAATGAATAGGCAGTTCTTTTTACACGAAACAGGATTAAAGATCCTCAGTGTTTGTATTGCACGATGAATATTTTATCGTTTTTCAACATAAATGTGATTATCGACACGAAGACTATTCCGACTAGTCTTGACATATTTTATATGTAAACAAATTAGTCATATATAGCGCAGATTTGCTTGAAATAACGTTGCACACAGCAGAAGAAGAGTATAGATTATTTGTTACACCCGTAAAATCAGTTAAACTTGTTAGGTTTACCGGTATGTTTCCCCTTCACACTATATTACAGTAAGCCTAAATAGCCAATATTTTACTTGTTGGCATCACTGTATGTGACAAAAGTCATTGGTATATTTTTACTTGCCGGCTCAACGATACTAGGAGATAATGTTGGCAATGGATGCCGAATGACGGGAAGTCAGTTGACCAATCGCGAGGTAGATACAAGCAGCCAAACTGATTCTACCGCTAATAAATATTTTCTCTTGAAAATAAACACAATTTTTCTAATAATTATCGTTCGTAATGCCAGTTCCACGCCGAGTTACATAAACTGGCGCTTGTTAAGATTCATTACTTGCTTCGCATGTGTGTCTTTGTTGCAATAAGTAAGAGCTTTTAAAATTTTAATAGCATCGGGGGAAATCTCTCTCAAACACTTTTGTTGAAATTTGGTTTAATGTCGTGTAAATGAAACCATAAATCACACGCATTCACACCATGTCCGTAAGAAAACACACAAAATGTCGTGAGCGACACGTTAAAACTTCTCCGTACAAGGAAAGTAACTGCCGTCTAAAGCGAAGATTTCATGACAAAACATTTGCGTTAGTATGAACAAATTGCCATTAAAAGGTGCAAGTTTGCGTGAAGAAAAATAAAATGTCAGCATTCATCATCTGTTGCCAAAGTTATCTCTCGGGACCGCCGAGTCGGTAAATAAAATTTAACCTCTATATTTCTAGAAACGTACTGGGAAGTCTATGCAATACTTTCTCTACAAATGAGAGTACTACAATTGTCAGCTTTACTTCACATTGCTCGAAATGTTGGAAACGGCTTCCTGACTTCGGCTGGTTTCACTCTAACGACGTCACGCGTAGTCTATGTTATCTTTGGTCATTTGTAGAAAAGTTGGTGCCATAGACCAAAGATAATAATTATCTTTGGTCTATGGTAGGTACTATGTTGTGGATAAGAAAATGGTCGAAGCTGGAACCTCGAAACTTTATTGCATGTCTTTAGGCAGTCCATGAAGAACCTACAATAAGGATTTTCGTGTATACAATGTTTTGATGATGGACGGTTCGCCGAATCTAGAACTGTAAGTACGGTACATTTTTATTTGTTAATTTCAAAGTAATGTTACTCTCCATTGGTATAGCACTAACAGGCAATGTGGGACAAAAAATCGTAGTGAAAATGGATCATTTCGCGGAGATCTTTGATGTGCTGTAGAATTTGAGGGGCGTTTTTATGTGAAACGGAAGAATAAATTTGTAGTTTGATAAATACGCGACAGCGTGCCGAACTGTTATATAGAAGCTAAGCTGTGGGATCTGCTTTTGACACCCAATGCAAAGGGACCGTTAAACGTTCACTATTATTGTCAATATATTGAAAAGCGCCAATATATTGACCCTCTGAACGAGGGTATTAGTATATTGTCAATACCGTAAACATTGACTGAGCAGTACTGATGGGCACAAAAATATTTTGCGTTTTGACAATATTCGTAGATCAGATGTTTACAATGCTGCGCGAAACAGCCTCATGGCGCTAGCGTGTATCGCATTACCAATTACAGAAGTTTCTTAATTTTTCTATATATAGTGTTTACATTTGCCGTTTCTATCTCGATGAGCTATTAATCAAACAGTATCGGACAGGAAGTATGAGGGAATAGTTAATTACCATTAGTTTATCAAATGTTATAGGAGCAATCCATGTCCTGACCACAGACAACAGTTGATTAGGTTAAATTGTACGACGCTTCTCGTCTGGCTGCAGTGGTTATGTTGGCACCAATGGTAATGACGGCAACTCAGATGACCAATAAATGTTTTTTCGTGACGACTTCAATTAAAACGAAAACTATTTTTTTTTTTCTGAACGGACAAGGGTACATACAAGAACTTGTCAACCATAGAGCAGGTACAGTATTAATTTTGCTGCGACTGAAACGAGCACCAATAACATTTACTCAGTTGCTCGTGAAAAATATTAACGCAATTCTACACTTCATTGTTCATCTGTTGCCAACATAAGCGAGAAAGAAGCGTCGTAAAATTTTACCGTTGATTACGTGGATAGAAGTGAAATGGTTATAAGTAATTACTTGAAATTTATCACCTTCGGTGTCCGTACTAAAAAAAAAAAAAAAAAAAAAAAAAAAAAAAAAAAAAAAAAAATAAAAAAAAATAAAAAAAATAAAAAACTTTGACTTTAAAAAAGTTAAGAAGGTTAGGTATAGGTTAAACAAGAAATTTTTTTTTAGTGCGAATCTCCGGTTCAGAAACACTATATCGATGGCAATGTCGTTTCCTTCGATGTACAGGGATTCTACCAAATTACCGAAAATTTTACTAATAGTGTTAGCGGACATCACTACATTGAACTTTAAACATTCAAATGACCTTTATGTGACCAAAAACCGTAAATTTGGTTACACTTAATCTTCCATCGGCTGGATTTGCTGGTCTCATCACTGTGTCTTCTTCTTCGATTCTGTCTCGTAACATCCTAAGTAATTCGTCGTATGAATTTGTAAGGTAAAGCAGTCATCAATCCAAAGATTGGTTTGAACTCATTCGAAAATAATATATGAAATATTTTAGTCAATGTTTCGGATTTCCGTCAGCAGGTTCACATGGGAAAAGTCATTAATTTTCTTTAACCACTTACGAATCAATTTCCCCTTTTCGCAGTTTCTGGTTGTCTTTTCTGCTATCCAACGCAGTATGATTAAAGTACACGCTTTCTCACGCTCCGACATAAGTTATTGCCTTCAGGTATCGAATCGCAACTGGAAACAATGACAATATTATTGACACATTGTTAATACAAGTAATACCAAAATGCTGCTTTACTTCGTGGATGTTACACCAAAAGGATATCATACGAACATTCTGAAAGAGATCGAAATTTATACGAATTCGAAAGAAGGCCCTGACGAAATTTTAAATGAAGAAACAGAACTAAAACACAAACATTAACTAGACAACTTTATTGAAATTTTAGTTTCGAGTTAAAACAGTACCATAACATAACAAAGATCACACTACCATAGCAAAGATCCCACGATACGCAGTATTAAAAAAACTGTAACCACAGAGAAGCTAGAGGAGACGCCAGACGTAACTGTCAGAATAGCGGCAATGAATTAATAACCCGATAACCATAAAATAATATATATATACCACCTAAAGAACATTTAGACAGCAATTATATATAGTAATTGTAATAAAACTATACCTCCACAATGCAATATGAATCTAAGTGTGGAATAATATGTCACGAAAAATGTATCAAAATTGTAAGTATCTGTATTTTACTTATTGTTACCTTAAATATTTTTCGCAGATAGCCTGATGATGGCTACAGTGCCGAAATATGCCTATTGCTGTATTAATAATCATTATATAACATCTACGAAGTAAAGCAGCATTTTAGTATCATTTATATTCACAATATGTCCTTAAAAGACATACACAATGCTGCATGCCCAAATGAAATGAAAATATTATTGATGGTGTGAGGACCACTTTAATGTATTGAAGGTTTGACTATATATATTGACAATATTAAAGTCAGTAAGTATTGAACATGTGAGGGCCTTGACGCGCAGGACATGTGATCTAAGTAGCCAATCAGAGGGAGCCCTTGGCTGCTCTCCGTCGGAGGTTCGAGTCCTCCTTCGGGCGTGCGTGAGTTCGTGCGTGTGTGTGTTGTGTGTGTGTGTGTGTGTGTGTGTGCGTGTGTTGTCCTTAGTGTTGTTTTGACTATCCATATCATTGTTTGTCGCATATCGAAATTCGAATGCTATAATACCGTAATATTCCTCCAGAGGACTCAAGGGCGAAATGGTTCAACCAATCTCTACTTGTTACTGAGCTGTGATTTTTTTTCCTGTAAGAGTGTGGCATGGTACTTTGATGTGGTTGAAAGCAGCTCCCATTTTCCTGAAAACAAATAAAATATTTTCTACTTCTTTATTTTTTCTAGGTAATTATTAAAACTTCACAACTATTACTCGGAATATATGTCTCTTATCTACAAAATCACATTGGGCAACATAAATTTTGTCACAAAAATTTTGTTTTCATTAGTACTATTCATCGCTTTGTCTCGAGTTTCCTCCATTGTTGCCGTTATTAAAAAGAAAGATAGGAAACTGCATCTGAATTTAGCATGTCTTTCATGTTTGAAACACATTTCTCATAATAGTTTCAATGACGTATACATAGTATTGTAGCAACTATATACCATCAGTTATTCACAACAGTTTCGTTCGCCTTTAAAGATCGTTTGCCTACAAGCAGGAATAGAGTGCTACGCACCAAACTGTTGTCAAAAGCAACCTGTGTAAACTACTCAACAAATGTGAACTGATGGCATTGACGATGTTGCTGAACTGAGAGTCTGAAGCTGTCCTACATTGTCAATAATATTGTGCAATTTTTATATTGCTCAATGTTACTGACTGTCTGTAGGAGAGATGTAAGGTTGTACAGTATACTGTACAATATATTCTACATAAACACTGCACAGCTTGTCTGCAAATCCCATTTAAATGCTTGGTAGTGGGTTTATCCAATCGCTTTTTCAATATTTTTTTTACCGATCCATTCGCAAATAGCGTGCGGGAAAGAGAATACTCAAATCTTTCAATATGATTTTCTTTAATTGTGAAGATAATGTATCCCTATGTAAAAAAAAAAATATGTTCGCATTCGAAGGAGAAAGCTGGCGAACGAAATTTCGTATATAAACCTCGCCGCAACGAATAACACATTTCTTTCAGTGATTTGCATCCCAACTGGTGCATCATTTACGTAACACTGCATGTATGGCGATAATACAAACGAGCTGTCCTTCTCTGAACTTTTTTATGTCATAAAGCTTCTGTATCGCGATAATACAAACGAGCTGTCCTTCTCTGAACCTTTTATTATGTCCTAAAGGTTCTTTCAGGAGAGTCCGCAGCATTCGTCAAGTTAGCAAATGACAGTTCAAATATTTATTTCTTTGTAATGCTGCACTCTTATTATTTTATTCATTAGTTGTTATTTAAAAATGACGATCGTTTCGGCTTTTCGCCATTTTCAAATTAACTGCAATTGTACAATAGTTACAAATACAGGTATACAAGTATTTTAAGGTATAATATACAATAGCAGGTCTTATATATTTAGGTACTACTTTTACAGTACAATGACATAGAGTGCCTTTTCACTCAGATTTTGCTCTGACATTCTTTTGAAGCTTTTCTGTGCAAATTATTATTTGCACTTGCATTTCTTTTGCAGCACAGTAAACTCTAGTAACATTTCTCTTTTTACATAGATTATACACTTTATGATTTTGTCTTCATTCATCGATACTAGTAGACCTGGAATACAATAGAGCGGTTATACCAGTGTCTCTATACAATCTTAATGTACAATTCTGGTGTCTGAGTACTGAACTACAGCATGCCTCTGAAGGAGGTTAGAATATGGGGAGACGCCCATACGCTGAAACAGTGAAGCCTGCCTCCACCATATTGCCAAGTCTTCAATAAGTGCTGATGGTATTACGTTAAAACTGATTTTTAAAACATCTTATGATGAGTATGTATTAGTATTTATTCAAAAAAGTATATGGTTTGAAACTACATACTTTGCACTGACTGGCAGTTCAATACATTAAGAGTAATAGGGTCGATTTAACGCATAGTTTTAACGGAGAAATAGCATTCCACAACTCACCAAGATGGCGGACAGGCTTCAACTGATTTATGTTTGGCATATACAACGCCATATCCCTTTATTTCAACCTCCATGGTGCCTCCACATGCATATGTTTTGCACGCGATTTAACGTTGCCGCCATATGTCTCTTTGGCAAATGGAAATATATCAGCTATTATGTGACAAATAATTGCTTATTTATCTCATGATTTGAAAAATATGACAATATGAGATTTAACAGATTCATACGGGAGCGATATCGAAAAGTATTTTGGCAATAAACAGATCAACTTCTAGGCGGGCAAGCTCATACAGCTGAAGTTACACATTCAGGTAGTATTAAGATCAGTGGGTTACACACACATGGCGTGGTAGCAACATAGAACCACATGACTCTTGGCAATCGTGAGCCGGATACAGACAGACACCAGTTCAACAATTTTCAAGAAACGTCAATATTGTAAACTAGTCAGTCAGACTGTCAGTTCAATGCATTTACAATAAGAGGATCGACTTAATGCACAGTTTTAAAGGAAAACTAGCGTTCCAAAACTGACCAAGATGGCGGAGAGTCTTCAACTGACGTATGTGCTCAACATAGATAACGCCATCTTCCTTTATTCTAACCTAGTTGGATATTAGGTATAAAGAAAGATCGCAATATTCTATACTTAAACTTCATTAACCAATCATGTAATTTATGTTAATATCTCTGTTGTTTTCAAAGATGTTAGCTGTATATAACTATTTTATATTTTATACTTGAATGTTATTTTTCAACAATATAATTTACATTAATATCTTCGTTGTTATAGCGTGAAGAGTCAAAATTTATCCTTTTTCTTTGGTGAAATCAATAAAGTTTTCTAAATATCGTTTGTGCTTTAGATCTCTTTTACTGTTAAGAATATTGTCTGAAAATTCGTCCATGTGGATACACATTTACAGTTTCTATGTTTGGTTGTGTGGCCATTTTCTGCATCAACTCTTATAGTCAATATTTAGAGTTCTTTCAAAATATTGAATACAATTCCCTTGGAAAAAAGCTGTAGAATTTGCATTGCATTTTCTATTCCTTCTACTTTGTGTTTACAGTCATGTTGTTGTAGCGGTCTTAAATCGCAGACTGGTTTGGCCCAGCTCTCTACGCTACCCTAACCTTTTCATCTGATAATACGAATGGCAAGCTACATCCTTCTGAATCTGCTTATAGTATTCATCCCTTGGTCTCCCTCTAAGATTTTTACACCACACACTTCCTTCTAAAGTCTCAGAAACTGTCCCACCAATCTATCCCTTCTCTTAGCCAGGATATGCAAAAATATTCAAATGTTTGTTAAGCTTCAGGGCCTTAACTGCGTGGTCATCAGTCCCAAAACTTACAAACTACTTATGAATTAAATTACACTAAAGACAGCACAAACACCCATGCCCGAAGGTGGATTCGAACCCCCGACGCGGAATGGCCTCGCGCATCGCAGTATGGCGCCTCAATGCGCTTGGCCACTCCGTCGCGGCCCAGGATATGCCAAAAATACCTTTTCTCTCCATTTCTCTTGAGCACCTCTACATTAGTTATGTGATCTACCTATCTGTAGCACCACATTTAGAAAGCTAACATATTTTTGTCTGTACTCCTTATCGTCCACGATTCACTCCCACACAATGCTACACTCCACACAAATGCTTTCAGAAAGGACTTCCTAACATTTGAATCAATATTGGATATCAAAAAATTTTGCTTCTTCAGAAACTCTTTCCTTCCCATAGCCATTCTGTATTTTATTTCTTCTTTACTTCGCCCATCAGAAGTTATCTTTCTATCCAAATAACAAAACTCATCTGCTACATTTATCGTCTCATTACCTAATCTAATTCCTTCAGTATCGCCTGATTTTCGGACACTACATTCCATTACCCTAGTTTTACTGTTATTAATGTTCATCTTATATCTTCCTTTCAAGATATTGTCCATTCCTTTTAATTACTTTTCCAGGTCCTTTGCTGCATCTGACAGAATTACTATGTCATCAACAAACTGCAAGGTTTTTATTCCCTCTCCCTGGACTTTAATTCCCTCTCCAAATTTCTCCTTGAATTCTTCAATACACAGCTTGAACAATATTGGAGAAAGGCTACAATCCTGTCTTACTCCTTTCCCAACCGTTGCGACCCTTTCATGCCCTTCGACTCTAATAATTGCTGTCTGGTTTTAGTACAAATTGAATATAACTCTTTGCACTCGGTAAAATACTGATGATGATTTCAACGTCATCAGCCAACAAATAGCGTATTGATGCAGCCTGTGGCAGAACTGTGAGTATCATTCAATATGGAATGTTTTCAGCCAGAAGGCTCAGTGTGATGTGAACACCTGAAGCACAGGCGCCATGCCACACAACAGACGTACTCGTGCTTCCTGGAGCAAAAAAAAAAAAATCAAATGTTTGTAAATCTATCGGACTAAACTGCGTGGTCATCAGTCCGTAGCTTACAAACTACTTGCTAAGGTAAACTAACCTAAGAACAAGACACACACACACACACACACGCATGCCTCAGGGAGGACTCGAACCTCCGACGACGAGCAATCGCGCGCTCCGCAGCGAGACGCCTTAGACCGCTCGGCTACTCCACCGCGGCATTCCTGGAGCAACTGAACGAGTTTGAAAGCAGTCAAATTGTGGCCTTCCGAGTGGCTTGATGGTCCTTTCGGAGAATTGCCACATTACTTGGACGTATTGCATCAGTTATGAAGGATGCTGGTTGCAGCGGTCAAATGAACAACAATAGATGAGGTTCTGACGTCCACACAGAACAGACATCCACCGAGATCGTAGTGTTATAAGGGAAGGTGTGCCAGATCGCACAGCTACCACAGGAAAGATACGATTCTTGAGCCCAGATGTGTCAATACGGTTGGCCAATGGTTACTAGCAATGAGACTACGGACACACACGCCTCTAGACCGTCTTCCATTCACGCCACAGCGTCAACTTGCACGCTACAACTGGTGTCGTAAGACAATCACTTGCAATGTCGCGTCTTGGCTTCAGCAGTGAAACCAGATTCTGCCTGCATGCAAGTAAAAATCTGAAGTGTTTAGATTGCTTGGAAGTTCTCCTTGCTCCTAAAAACGAGAGTAAAACAGGATTAATCGGATTAAAAGGTATAAATGACAGTCTGTTGAATCCCTCTAATGATTTTGTAGATGTTCGAAGTGGCAGAGAGGGTTCTGAGGATCCATGATACGTTATTAGAGAAGAAAAATTTTCTGTTGCGAATGTATGTAGATGTATTTAGAATGTTGGGAAACAGACCTACTTTATTTACCAACTACGAACACTTAATGGTATTCTCGGAATTTTGGGAGGAATCTCATTACTCCAGTCTAATAAAGCTGTTATTAAAACATTACTTCAGTTGCAGACTATAGAATTTATGTAAAGCCAAATCTGCGGAGGAAAGAGGTTATCAGTTTAGGCAAATGTACAGGAAATTCAAATATTGTTTAAAGGACAGTGAAAAGGCACATTTTTTGTATGAATGAGACGATGTTTAGCCGATCCAGTATATGTGACATTTGTAATTAAACTTTCCGATTTGTCTACCACACACTTGTTCTCTATCATTTATCCTTTATCCATTTTAGCTTGGCTATAAAAATAACAATAAAACGGTTTGTTAAGTCATTGCATAAAGTGAAAGTGAAATGATTTAGTGCTGCAGCAAATGACTGGTTACGCCTACGTGACGTTATAAAACATGGCGACCGAGCTTTCAATTTGCTTCAAGTATGGCAGCACCTTAGCCAGTCTATGTTGTTTATATAGGTCGTTGGCTGTAAGCATTCCCGGCAGCTAAGTCACCGCTTTGTGTTGGCGGACGACGCTGAAACCATGATCATTACATCCACTATCCCCCAAGTGCCATCTTCTGTCATCGGCTTACAATCGACGTCGTCTTTCTAGGTGTAGTAATTCTTTTTCTGACAGTGCATTTTCATCATCCATTCATAGAATTCAGGATCTTACAAGCTGCGATGTTTTAATTTATGTATTTTTAAATTTAGACTAAGTGCTATGTTGCACGTATTATTTAATCTATATTTTTTTAAATAGGATGACCAACTTAAAATATTTGATATGACCAGATGACAATGACATACTCCACTGAAACCCGCCGTCATCAAATAAATAAGGATTTTGCGATCTTGGCGTTTCACGTTTGAAGAATATCATTAATAGAAAACGGAAGATTTGAAAGCTGCGCGTCGCGGATCTAACCTCTGTCGCGGATGTGTCAAACGGAGGTGAGGAATGTGGGTAAGAGGCGGTGTGACGGTCTTCCCCTTTAGTGATACGTCGATAGAGACGTTTGTCAGATTTTGTATCAAAATAACGAAGTTAATCTACATGGGATGGACAAATTATTATAAACACGTAACACTGGTACAATATTTATTTATTAGTAGCAGTTGGGCCACGATTAGCTTTGAGAACAATTGAAATTCTTGGAGGAGCAGATTCGTAAAGTTTCTTTTTTGTTTCCATCTGAATATTTTCTATTCTTTTTCCAAATCATCCGCCAATTACTTCGATGGAGTTGGAGCTGTAAATTTTATCCTCACTCTCTGCTCTAAATCTCCTCATAATGATTCATTTTAGTTGAGACGTGGGGATTTTACGGTCCAAAGAAGATGTCTGATGATTTTCTGATTATGTCGAAAGCACACCTGAACTTTTTTGGCCATTTGTTTGTGTGCTTTTGTGTGTGTGTGTGTATGTGTGTGTGTGTGTGTGTGTGTGTGCGGGTGCATTATCATATTGGAAAATGGCGATATTTCTTAGTAATAAGTTAGTCATAGTAAACAATTTTCAGTCGAAGATGTTAAGATATTCGTCACAGTTATCCCTCCAGTGTGGGTAATGCGATAAACAGTCGAATACCACGATTTAGAAGCCCAAATCATGACGTAACCTTCACAGCTTAGCTGAAGCAAGTAGATATGCTGTACCGTAAGCTTCTTTTGGGTTTTCGGTACACAAACTCGGTTGTTTATAGGAGGCATATAAACGATGATTCATCGGACCATACGACGTAATTCCAATCGCCATATCTCCAGGTTTCATTATCATGGCACCACTTTCTTCGGTAGCTTTCCACTGGCTTCCTTTATTGAGATTTTAGCACCTACAGCCCGTCGATGAATGCTAAACTCCAGCCATACTATACTGTCCAAACAGTGTTACTGAAGCGAGTGTCGACTTTTTGCAGTCGCTTTTGACGCGACAGTTTTGTGTTTCCTGGCCACAATCATGTATAATGCTCGTCGTTGGTTGTCAGTTAGGGTTAGCCCACTACTCATCTTCGCCAATGATGGCCGCGGTGGTGTAGCCGAGCGGTCTAAAGCACCTCGATGCGGAGCGCGCGGTTGCTCGCCGTGGAGGTTCGAGTCCTCCCTGGGGCATGGGTGTGTGTGTTTATCCGTAGGTTAGTTTACCTAGGTTTAAGTAGTTTGTAAGCTACGGACTGATGACCACGCAGTTTGGTCCGATAGATTTACAGACATTTGAACATTTTCGCCAATGGTGTTTTACCTTGTTTTGTGTGTGCTCTCTCTGCTGAGGATACTGTCACTGTTCAAATGTTCAAATGTTTGTAAATCTATCGGACCAAACTGCGTGGTCATCAGTCCGTAGCTTACAAACTACTTAAACCTAGGTAAACTAACCTAACGATAAACACACACACCCATGCCCCAGGGAGGACTCGAATCTCCACGGCGAGCAACCGCGCGCTCCGCAGCGAGACGCTTTAGACCGCTCGGCTACTCCACCGCGGCGATACTGTCACTAGTGCAACGTTAAACAGTGTAGCCGTTTTCGTCAAGATACCCCCACAAACTGTGAATCATCGAGTTGCCCCCTTTGGAAATGTGGAAGATGACGCGTTGCGGCGATCATTATTATTGACCGTCGCAAAACCAAAATGTATAAACGTACAAGACTACTTACTTCAAATGTGCACTACGGTCTCAGTGTTAGAAAATTCGTAGCGGTGATAACTTCCAACAATATGTGGCATACAGCATAGTGTTCATATTATTTTCTCCACCCCCACGTACCTTAAACGGCATAACTGATAACCGGGATACCATCCGTCAGTTTTGACCCATGACGTCATCCACGTGTTGGAAAACTCTATTACAGGATAATATCTTAATACCTATGTATTGTAGATAATAAATAATCTGTGGTTATCCTCGTAAATTACAGATTGCAACAACAGAATGTACCATCGATCACTGGTCTCAGATCAAAAATTCGCATCTTCGGTGCTCACTTCCGAAGAAAATTCTCTCTTATAACCTATACTTCACTAACAGAGTGGAGCTACAGATCACTTTTTAAACACAAAATCTTAAGCTATTATCTATGTTCTGTTTGTAAAGAAACTATTGTATTTAACGCAGCCACTACATAATTACCACGCCACCTACAAAGACGCACGCAAACAACACGCCGATGCCATAGGACAAACCCGACGGGCGGTATCCCCGTCTTCAGATGAGGCCTTTAAAATTCACATAAAATTTTAAGCTCAGTTTTTTTAATCTCTCTCTCTCACTCACTCTCTCTCTCTCTCTCTCTCTCTCTCTCTCTCTCTCTCTCTCTCTCTCTCTTTTCGTAATGTCGTCGAAGATGGGAATGATGTCACGTTTTCCGCCGTAACAGAGGGCGGTTGTAGGCTCCCTTGCACCAATTTTAAAACCTGCATCACAGTGGTAGATAATTTCAGGGTTTCGAAAATGATTTCTAATTTTCTTCTGCAATATATAAAATTTATTAGTTGAATACAAAAAAGAAATTTCTTCCATAATTGTTGATTTAGAAACTAAATTGGACACGCATATACCCCAAAAGTACTCATTTCTAGGAACAGTATTTCTCTTTCAAACACGACCAAGTGCAGAAGCATTTTTTCTGCCTTTTCGTTCTTCTTGGTCAAACAGTCTAGTTAGGCGGTCTATTGTATTTTCTAGGCCATCTACCGCCTCTAATACTGAATACGAGTTGAAAATACACGTAGCGTCTGCTACAGGTTAGAACCATTACTTACTATTTAGTAGCATCTGAAATTATCAGTATGAAACACTGTACGATGAACTATTGCACACATGGAAAACAGTAATAGCTGACTCTACGATTCGTCCCTTTCCAGCGCTAAGGTCTCTGACATCTGTATGCTAGAAAACAAACAGAAATACTGGTGTAGTTTTTTAGATTTAGTTGTAGGGCCACATTTCTAGATGTTCTTAGCTATTCCGCTGTATCGGGACGGCTTCAGATTGGCAGACGGCTGTTTCTGAGTGCAGGACATAATATAATAGTAGTGAAATATTATTCTCATATTTCTAGTCAAAATAGCAATCGCGTATTTATTTATGGCAGAGGAGATGACGGTTGGGTGCAGCGGGTTTGACACCTCGGAGACCGATGTATTTTCTACAGTTTAACCCAGCTTTGAGTACAATAACACAGACAGTATCCAAACAGTTATTCCGGTAGTCTCTTTTGGTGGATATCCTCAGTGTTTGAAAACGACGACACGAAAACAAGCCCTTGTTTTCCTTTCCGAGGCATTTGATCGTCCGTATGGGTACGCACTAAAAATATTTTCAAACGATACAGCGGTTACTTCTCATAACAATTTGCGGCAGAAATTATAAAGTTCTTTCTGCTGATTTAAGGGGGTTATGTCACGGATGAGTTTCGCGGAAATAATCGTGGGCGCTCTTTCGCTTTTACACACCTCACCCCAATGAAGAACGTCTCGGTGATTTTTGCTTTCACATTTGTTGGATTTACTTCCGACTTTTATTCTTTTCAGTAAACTACGCCGAAATCCATTTGGAAACTTCTCATAAAAACCGAATTGTTCACATAAGACGAATTTTTCACTGTGTCTTCTATTATTTCCGATATATATTTCTGGTCTCATGCAGTTCTCTCATTTTTTTTTTTTATTTCATTTCGCACAGCACAAATATTTTTCGTGTAAATAATTTTGTCTGCAAGACGCATACCTTTCAGGCAAGTTCTGCGACATTTGCGTCAAACTTTTCTCCTGCACACAGAACGTCTCTAATAACAATTTCTCTCCTCCCCCACCTCTCTAGCTCTGTTCCCTTACACCCCACCTCCACCACCTACCGTCTCGTGTAAACGGGTCTCTAATCTTACTCTGCCTCTCCTCTGTTACTATTTATCTTCTTCATTAATCATATCTTTCATACAACAACTGCAAATAATTTTAGTGGCAGGAGTACTTAACATTTTTGTAATAATAAACAAACTGCCATCAGATACGAATCGTGATTTATTTCATACTTGATGCATTTGGATGCTTTTGTCACTTGTAAAGAAATTGTAGTGTGGAGATTTATCAGTTTTGTAATATCAGATACAGAACTTTTCTACATAACAGACTGATATCACATATTTTCTCCCATGTGGTGTATAAGGACTTCTGTTATTTTAACTATCTAATTTATGAACAGCTATTTATTATCTATTCACATCTTTTTTTATTTCTTTTGTAAAGAAAGACTTGTTTCTAATCAAACAGTTTGGAAATAATAAATGTTATTATTGTAAATAACTTTAACTGAAAAAACTAAATATTAACCAATTTAAATATTTTACACAATTTCTTGGTTTTAAATAATTATGATGAGATTTTTTTAGCTGTATATATTGAACATTAAATTATGTGGATAAATCGCTGTAAGTTCCGAGATGTAATCTTTAATGAATCATACAGATGTCTCAGAATTTGTTGCGATCTTTGAATTAGAAGTTAGTTGGAACTTGCGTGTAAAATAAGAGAAATCTGATCTAAAACGAAAAGATTTAGGTATTCCTTTTTCTCGCACGCTATTAGAGAATGGAAGGGTAGAGATATTCCATAAAAGTGCTTCGATGAGCCCTGTGCCATGCACTTCAATGAGACTTGCAGAGTATTGACGTAGGTGTTGTAAGGTCATGTTTTGGTTGAATGGAACCTAGTAGCTCGTTATTGTATAATTATTCTTAATGTTATGCTAACTGGCAGTAAATGTGTTTAGATCTGATGTTTAAAAACTTCTTTTTGCCTGAGGACCTCATTTCATTTACGATAACTATTCCAAGAGCCATTCAATAGAAACAAAAAAATAACTATTTTGTTCCATCGCTGCTTCGAGTGTTACTTATAACGTGAGTCCGTCACAAACATTTAAATGGGCAAATGATTTTTCCAATTGCAATGAAGATTATCAGTTCGACATTCGCAAAATTAACTGTTTTAATAGCCTGTAATGTGAAGACTTGTCTGAGTTCAGTAATAGTTTTTTTCGTACACAACGAATTTACGACATTATCAACTCGTAGCTATTAAAATAAAACAATGGAGAAGGTCGAAAATTTGTGCCTAGCTGGGACTCAAACGCCAGTCTCCTGCTTACTAGGCAGTCGCGCTGAATATGTGTGCTCTGAGTTTTGTTGCATGAGATTTCCTGTTATTTGAATGACAATGACTGTAAACGAAGACATCAAAGGGGGTTATTCTACTCGTGTCAGTGACAACTTGGAGGAAGATAAGAAACAAGCAAATTGAAATAATTTTGGCTGCTATAAATCTGTTAGTGTCACAAAGGTAATCACAAACGACCAACGTGAGCTCTGATATCAGTAATTTGAATTATATTATGGGTACTTTAAAAACTTAGTTAAAAATAAAATTGAATTCGAGCTAAATAAAAAGTAGACAAGGGACAGAATATAAATTGTAAATTGTTTGTAACTGATCAGATAGCAGAACTTAATAGTAAATTGGAGGCTGGGGTACAAGCAGTGAATTCAAAACAAGAGATAGCTTAGAGTTAAATTCTTGTTTTAGAAAAGGAATTTCTTAAGGGAACAGAAATACAGGAAAAGCTATCTTATAGTTAAAGTAGGCTACTGTACGAAATAAAAGCTTAATTCAAAAAATGTTTCAAATGTTTGTATAGCTTATGGGACACAAATACGGGGTCATCAGTCCCTAAACTTACAAACTACTTATGAACTACCTAACACTAAAGACGGCACAAATATCCATGCCCGAGGGGGTTTCGAACCCCCGACCGCAGTGCCGCGCAGACCGTGACTGATGCGCCTCAGCCCCCTCAGCCACCGCGGCCAGCCACTGCTTAATTCTGGTAGGAGGTACCCAGATATGAGTTTTCTGTTATAAAAAGGCTTAATTTTAGCAGTAAAATTAACATAAGGTCCGTGTGAACTACTGGCTACTCCCTGATGCATAATCTTGTTCCCTGGCCCAAATTGAGAACTGACTTGGTTCAAATTACTCTAATAACAGGAAGTTCACGATACAGTGGCCAATATACTTAGTAACTCACACGAAATTACACACAGGCATTAATAAACAAGCCACCACAAAGTTATTTCATAAAGGTGGTTAAGAAAAACATTTATGGCGCAACGGAACTTAATCATAAAAAATTGCATCTGAAACTGTTCTCAGCACTGGTGAAAAACAATATTAAATAAATAGGGGAAAGGTGCAGTTTATAGGCAAGTCAAAACTATACTGAACTTAACTTGTTTATTCAGGTCGAACGCAAGCAAAATGGGTAACCAATTTTGTTAATACAATAAAAATGAATCCCCTTACAGGGACTAATACTGACGATGCCCAGCATTGAAATTAAACACAACTTAACGCTGCTGGAGGGGGAAGATTTACAAACAACACTCACTCGCTCACACACACGCAATGCAACAGCGAAACTCACCAAAATCAGCGTCCTGAAACGAGGCAGAAGCAGGCGCCGCTATCGTAGGCGAAATTCAGCAAACCCGGAGGTACCACACAACACAATATACAATAAAACTGCGAACATGGCTCTTGTCTGTCATGCCTGATTTTAGATGGTATGGCAGTATAGCAAAATTATGTTGCATTTAGATTAGACCGCGAGCAAATACGCTAACGTTACATGATCGCACTCCACTGAAGGTGAAGTGGTTAAAAATCGGATTCATTACACAAAATCACGGTGGACTCTAAAACTGCAATCTGAGAATAAACTATCTAGGCACTGGTTTTAGGAGAAGTGGCGTGAATTCAAGTGACTAGCTGCAAACCCCGGAAGTCGGAGTTCGGTAAGAATAAAATACAGAAAAGTGAAATAATTACGAAGAGGGAAAAGTGAGAATAAAAACTACGGCATGCAACCCTTAGAAACACATAGAATTTCATAAGCAATCTATTGAAGGAGGTTGTACAAGGCTCGGAGAAAATTACTGACAAAGACTGAGTGCATACTACAAGTTTGGAGAAGAAACAGCAAAATTAAAATAGGCAGGGAGAGAAGATCGCGAGAAGTCAGTGGAAATCAGAAGGATACACGCATAGTTACTTGCTTGATGCCATGGAATAAACAATAGTAGAAGCTGAAGGCTTTGTTCAAAAAAATGTTCAAATGTCTGTAAATCTATCGGACCAAACTGCGTGGTCATCAGTCCGTAGCTTACAAACTACTTAAACCTAGGTAAACTAACCTACGGACACACACACACACACACACACACACCCATGCCCCAGGGAGGACTCGAACCTCCACGGCGAGGAACCGCGCGCTCCGCAGGGAGGTGCTTTAGACCGCTCGGCTACTCCACCGCGGCGAAGGCTTTGTTCTAAGAACCTACCACGTGGAACACATATCACTCACGGAAGGAAATGATTACATGCACTGTACAAAAATGAACATATTGTCTGTTAGAAAGCGGGCCCCACAAAGCTAGAAAGAATTTACACAGAATTCGTAATCCGCCACATAATCACAAAACTAGTAACACATACACTGCGTTTATCTGTTGGAAATCACTGGATTGAAAAACTAGAACACATTTCCGCGCACGATCGGAACAAATATTCCGAAAAATGAATCATAGTTCAAGAGTCCAAGTTAAACATGCTAGACAACAAATCACTACCATCTCCGTGGGCACAAGAGCAGAACCAACCTTACCTCACCACGATACCAGCGCCAAGTGAAGACCGAGTGGCCACGAAGCGGGAAAGCTACCGGAAACTGGGCGAAACCCAGCGGTGGTGGGGAGAGAAGATCGTGAGACTCGCCCTGAAGAGGGCTTGTCAACAGGCTTGTAACCAAAGGGTGTAGAAACCTCTCTTGTCGCATCAGCAGCAGGGGTTGGTAACGACAACCTATCGACTCTGAGCCAGAGAGAACCATGTAAAGCGAGCTATTACCACCCACATTCAGGCAGCCATTATATCCTTGTACATCCACTTAAAAGTAAAACAAGTACACTTTCTCACAGGAACAGTGGCGTAGCGGAGAAGCCGTACTTATTGCCACATTCATAACCACAGTAATAAATTATTAAAGTAACAAAAACCTAGCAGTATTAACTAACATTTCAGAACCTAATATTTTAAAACATGTAATAAAAATGCTATTCCTCATGCCTTGCAAACAGCGGGGTTCTTGTTTTAACAAAATGCTAATCTAGCAACATCAAATAGATTACAATTTTATAAAAAAAAATATATGGAAGACGACAGACGATCGTCTTTCAAAGTATGCACAGAAAAATCTATAGAATATAATTAATGATTTAAGTAGTAAAACGTAGGGAAATATTACCAAAATAAATCGTAGAATTTGTGTTGTTGAACATAAAGTAACTACAGATTTTGGTAATTTAGACAACATAATAAATGAAATATAAGAGAACATAGTGACTATAAATTTTTGTGATAATATACATGCTGTTGATTAATTTGCAAAAGTACAAAGATAATTATGTCAATGGTTTGTCAGACAGAGCAAAAATTAAATTAGTTGAGAGATTCATTGAAGGATAGGCTTTTTCTTGGGCTGATCATAATTCTGATTAGTGAGTGACATTTGATGAGTGCAAGAAAAGTTTTTTATGTAAATTCTTTTTAAAGTCTAAGCAAGGCAGAATTAAATCAGAGTTACTTAATGGACTGAGTTGTAAGGACAAGAGTGGAAGTATGGCTCAGTTTTGTAGGATCAGTTACGAAGATTAGTTCATTTAGACAAAACACAAGACCACCTCAATGATGGTGACGGGGCAAATGGATTACATGGCATTACGACCATTAAATGCAATAGGAGTGAAATAGGAGAATGCTTACACAACAGTATGAGGGAAGTAGGAATGAAGGAATATGCCGAGTAGGAAAGACAGGATATGAAAAAAAGTTGTGGGATATAACTTTAACAAGGAAAAGTGATTTGGAAAAGGTTGCTCATCAGCAGATGCATGTTGTACACAGATTTGGGCATTGAAGCTACACCATATTTTAAGAGTGTTCGAAGAGGGGAAGGAGCTTCAGTGGATGACAACAATGAATGGGTAAAAGATGTAGTTAAGGTGCAGAAGGAAATATTACATGAAGTTTTGTTAGTAGATAGTAATGATGCTATGAATACAACTGTTGAAGATATTGATATAAGATAAATTTTAATTAGTCTTCTTTTAATAAATATGAATAAAGTGGCAAGGTTTAATAATGATGAATAACTGATTGTTAAAAGGAAAGATATATAGAGAGGTAAATTTGCACCAGAAAAACAGTTATATCTATCACAATAAGTCCTTGTATGTTGTAGATAGTGGCGTTATGTATGAGAAAGGTGTGGATAAGATTATTTGCACATAAGTCATGAGGGCGAGGAACAAAAGTATTTAAGATTAATGTGGAATCATTTTGGGGATGATATTGATACGGTAACTTTGTGAAAGCATTTACGAAAAAAAAGTGTAGTCTTTTATCCAATTTGGTGGAAGAAAGTTCAAAATGAAAAAGGTGTAACAAATAGTCCTCTGTTTTCCAATCTAATTCTGAAGATAATGATGTATCTGTCAACCTTTTAGCCTAAAAATATGCTAAGTAGGGAAAAATTTAAGTATATTCAAAATTACTCATTGCATGAAGAATCTGAAAATAAGTGGAACATTAGTGAACTATGTTGCCGTTATTTCAGTAATTATAGCACGAAAGTTCGGTTTCTTGTAATAAATGGGAAACGATTTACACCTAAAACTACAGATATAGAAAGTAACGCTAACACCAAGAATAAATATGGATGCCGGACACTTGCCACGCCGGACTTTTGCCTCGCCGGACATTTGCCACACCTGACCCTTCGCCAGGTAGTCGGATTAGCGGCCCCTCAGGCAAGGGACGCCCTTCCCAGTACTGCTGCTGTTTGCTTCCAGACCTCTGTCTCCGATCTTACACGACACAGACAATACGAGAGAGATATTTTTGTACGACATCTCGCCGAAATGTACAACTTCTTTTCAATATTCCGAAATCTAAATATTTATAACTTTTGGGAAACGAAATCAATACCGTCGGCTATTTCAGTGTGTAATTAGTTCTTCCAACCACAAATATGGATCTATTCTCCCTCCGTTTGTACGGTTGCTTTCTTCCACACTTACTGATTGCGATAGAAACAGTCCATCGGCATGGAAAGAACATGAAAGGAACGATATAAAGGCAATTCGAATGTTTTCTTATTATTCAAGTTTGATCACTGCATTTGTACATACACTAATTGCTACAACTGTGTGACAAAAAAAGAAGGGGAAAGAAGACCGATACACTTCATAAATTTACTCTTTTGTGGCGAAATATTAGTTAATGACGTGAATTGGGACAATGTTCAAATCAATGACAGAAAATACGTTAACAAAGTATAGATAAGAGCGTCTATGTTTGACAGATCACCTTAAAACGACATACAGATTTGAAATAAAGAAATGAAGGAATATAGAATTTTAAGCTTGTTAAGTACACTGTTGTTCTACATTGTTTAGCTGAGTCGCAGAGGAAATACCCTAATTTTTTAATGGGAATGCCATAATTCCTATGATCTGCACTACAAAAGAAACAAAAAGCATAATATAATATATGTACTAGCTCACAAGCGAAACTGAATTCGATAGTTCCTGTCAGTTGGTGTGAGCAGATGTTATACTCGACTACCGGAATAAATTAATAACTGCCGCGGCTGAGCGACCAAGCGTATTGAGGCGCTATGCTGCGATGCGCGAGGCCGTTCCCCGTCGGGGGTTCAAATCCCCCATCGGGCATGGATATTTGTGTCGTCTTTAATATAAGGTAGCTCATAAGTAGGTGGTAAGTTTAAGGACTGACGACCCCACAGTTAAGTCCCTTAAGCTTAACAAACATTTGAACATTTTAATTTACCGACCCCGGCACTCTCACGATGCAGCCGCTGAACAGTTCATAGAAAACTTGAGTCTCAACACAAATAGGTACACTACTCATACAATTATAGTTGGCGGTGACTTAAATCTACCTTCCGTATGTTGACAAAAATACACCTTCTCACCAGATACATCTTCCGAAATTGTTCTAAATGTTGTTTTTTTTTAATTACTTTGAACAATTAGTTCACGTGCCCATTAAAACAGTAAATGGTTTCGGAAACACACTTAAACTCTTAGTCACAAATACTCCTGAGCATCACGACGGATACAGGGATAAGTGAACCCAAAGTTGTAGCGAGCTCAAATCTGTAACACAGATTTTCACCAAAACTAAACGCTAAATACGTCTGCTAAAAAAAGATAAAAATTCGGTTGACATGTTCCTAGGAGACAGTCTCCATTTTTTTGGAATTAATTATGTAAGTGAACACCATATGTGGCTTACATTCAAAGGAATAGTATCAACAGCATTGAAGGGATTCCTACCAAATAAATTAATGAGAGACTGAACTGGTCCCCCATGGTACATAAAACAGAACAGACAGCTTTTGCAGAAAATTTAGACGAATTGAAAATCCCCAAGATTGCAGATGTTTTACTGAATCTCGAAATTCAGAGCGGCCTTCAATGCGACACTCGTTTAATATTTTTACAACGTAAATCTTCGTAGAAATGTGGCGGAAAATCCAAAGAGATTCAGGTTCTATGTTATATACAGCAGCGGAAAGACTAAGTGAATGCCTTTATTGCGCGATAGCGACGGTAATGTTACTGAACACAGTGCCACTAAAGAGGAGTTATTAAATGCAGTTTTCAGAAATTCTTTCATCAAATAAGACGAAGTAAAAACTCCACAATTCGAAATGAGAACTGCTGCAAACATAACATAAAAGTAAATACCCTTGGTGATCCAAAGCAAATCATGCTATCAAATAAGTGATGTTGCAGACAAAATGATCAAATATGTTTTCAAAAGTTTCTAATGCATAAGAAAAATACGTCTAATACATTTGTTTATGATATTATTTTGTAACAATTATTTTTAAACAGTAAGCTTTTACAGGCCTGATTAAAGATAATCAACAACATAGCGAGAAATTTTAATTTTTAAGGACTACAGCTAAATGTACTTCATGAGATCTACGTCTGCTATTATGTTATTTCTATCCTTGTCTAATTTTGGAGATATGGGAATTATTTCAACACTACAGCTGCCGAACGTGTCAATCTTAAGAGCAGATCTGTTTTAGGATGTGTATTTTAGGTGCAATTCTAAAGTTCAGATTCTTTTTAAAACCTAAATTGTACCTTATCAGTTTAACAAAAATGATATTTTTAGGAGCTAATTGCGGCTCTGAAGTTACAGGAATAATTTTAGAACTCACAATCATTGACGGTGAGAAAAAATTTCTCTTAACGCGTCAACTTTAGGAGTTTTTACCTAAATAGGAAATTGTAAATTGAAAAGCGGTAGATTTAACTATAAGTTCTGTTTGCAGGAGGATCATTTGAGTGATTTTTAATGTATTTGCTTCGTTGAGTCAAATTTCACCGCGTATTGATTAAACGCTAGTGAACCGAACTGTGACCAGCTAGATTCACTATTAAGTTATTTAAGGATACTGACGTCTGATACACTCTTTTTATTTTTACAATTAATAAAGGTCGCAGCTTTAGGTGGCCCTCACAGGTGTTCTCTACGTTCAATACGTCTCCGTTCTTCTAAAGCAGCTTTCCCTTGCAATGATCCTGTTTTCGGCGTAAGCACATCCACACCTTATTATCGCGTAACCATTGCAGTGGGAAAAAAGGCCTGCCCTTGGCCATTGTAATAACTTCCATACTCACGGTCACACTAGGAAATGCGGAAGCGACCAGTGTGTATATGTCGGGACACCGTCCACCGAGTTCTCGGGCCGGGTGGTAGGGGGAGGGGGGTGGAGGAGACAAGGGCAACCGACCCTTCGGAGCAGGTTAAAGTGTGGCAAATGTCCGGCGTGGCAAGTGTCCGGTGTGGCAAGTGTCCGGACACCATAAATATCACCACAAATACCAGTGACTACAAACATTTTTATTTGAGAAAATATAGCTTCTTTTTCTCTGTAGAGATATTCCCATCATGTCAACCCACAGGACAGTGTGGTGTCTGTAAGATCACATGGAGACATTGTGGAAAAGCATTATTGGTCAGTCTGGCACGGCTGTAGCTACTAGATCATCAGAACATGAGAGAGCTGGAAGTTAAAAAAGAAAGATTCAATCTTTGTCCAATCTGCTCACAGATACTCATACTTACGATGTATACTTGGAATATATATGCTGGAAATCAATATACATATGACACAGGAAGATACTTTGGTATTAAATTATCGAATCCAGTTTCCTTTTGGCCTCTACTAAAATAAGTTTTAGTTATTAACTTTAACAGTTATCAGTTTGTTAAATGTATCCAATGTTACCATTTCAGTACTATTTCACCATATAACAACCCCTCACCTTCTCCCCTTTTTAATGAAAATATTCAAGCTTCGAAACTCCTTACTTAACAGCCATATACAACCGCTCTCTCATAGAAGAATCTGTACCGAAAGATTGGAAAGTTGCACATATCACATCTATATTCAAGAAAGGCAGTAGGAGTAACCCACTAAACTACAGGCCTATTTTATTGACGTCAATTTACAGCATGGTTTTGGAACATATCTTGTATTCAAATATTATGAATTATCTCGAACAGAACGATCTATTGACCCAAGGTCAACACGGATTTAGAAAATATCGTTCATGCGATATACAACTAGGTCTTTATTCACACGAAGTGATGGGTGCTATCGACAAGGGTTCGCAAATCGATTCCGTATTTCTTGATTTCCAGAAGGCTTTTGAGACCGTATCTCACAAACGACTTTTAATGAAATTGCGTGGTTATGGTATATCGCCCCAAATTTGCGATTGGATAGGGGATTTCCTCTCAGAGAGGACACAGTTCGTAGTAATCGATGGTAAGGCATCGACTAAAACGGAGGTGATATCGGGCGTTCCACAGGGTAGTGTTAGTGATCCTCTGCTGTTTCTTATTTACATAAACGATTTGGGAAAAATCTAAGTAGCTCTCTTAGGTTGTTTGCAGAAGACGCCGTCATTTACCGTCTAGTAAATTGATCTGAAGATCAAAACCAACTGCAGAACGATGTGAATAAGATATCACTATGGTGTAAAAATTGGCAATTAACTGTAAATAATGAGAAGTGTGAAGTTGTCTACACGAGTACGAAAAGAAATCTGTTAAACTTTGTTTACAAGATAAATCAATCAAAAGTGAAGGCCGTAAACTCCACAAGATACCTAGTAATTACTATTACTTCAGACTTAAACTGGAAGGAACACGTAAATAATGTCGTGGGAAAGGCGAACCAGAAACTGCGTTTTATTGGTAGAACCCTTAAAAGATGCAACAGAACTATTAAAGAGACTGCATACACGAACCTTCTCCGTCCTTTTTTTAGTATTGCTGCCCAGTGTCGGATCCTTATCAGTTGGCTTTGACGGAGGACATCGAAAGAGTTCAAAGAAGAGCAGCTCGTTTTGTATTGTGACGATATAAGGGAGACAGAGCTATGGAAATGATACAGGATCTGGGATGAGAATCATTACAACAAGGACGCTTATCGCTGCGGCGTGGGCTACTTACGAAACTCCAATCGCCAATATTCTCCTCCGAATGCGAAAATATATTGTTGACTGCCACTTGCATAGGTAGAAAAGATCATCAGAACAAAATACGAGGTATCAGAGCTCGAACAGAGAGATTCAGTGTGTTCTTTCTTCCCGCGTGCTATTCGAGAATGGAATGGTAGTTGAATAATATAAAGGTGGTTCGATGAACCCTCAGCCAGGCACTTAAATGTGATTTGCAGAGCATCCCATGTAGACGCAGATGTAGATATAAAAATAAGCTATTTATTTTTATACTTTAGTAAGTGTAAGTAAGTGCCAAACACTTTCCTGTGAACATGTCACTTTGTATCTTCTGTAATAGTAACATCTTTTCAAATCGAACATATGTGAACTAATGTCAGCGACATTCAGTTGTTACCTGATGATAGCCTAAAAAACAGGAAACCGGTTAGTAACTCAATAAATAATTTTTCAGAACATCAGGAACTTTTCCTCTTTAATAATAATATTCTCGTGTCTAAAAGTGTGTATCCTCTCTGTCTGCCAGACTCTGTATATACAATTCCCGTGCATATTGAGCTATTTTCGGAGGCGTGTCGTCTCAGATAAACGAGGTTTGGGCTGACCGAGCTCGGTGAACGGGGCTTGGTCTGTACATCTAATCTAACCGCAGGCGGCGGCTTGTTGGCCGTCGCTGGCAGTGAGGCGAGGCGAGATGACGTGGCGGCGGGTGATTGGCCGGCGTTAATAGTTGGCCGTGGCGCCTCTCAAATTCCATTATGCGGCCGCACCGGCGGCGCGCATGAATAGTGCAGGGACGGGGTCCGGGCTTTGTGCGCGCCAAATGTCAAGTGGCGGGCCGGCACAATCAGCTGGTGAGCCGCCGCTTACAGCCTTCATCTGCATACCGAGGGCTCGTCACACAGCCGCCAGCTGCCGGACCGTCATTACCTATTGAGGGCCCCGCCACGGCAGACGGAACCTCGGGGGAGACGTGCGCCGCCGCCCGGGTCAACCTGGCCGCGCAGGGGCGGGGGAGCGGCAAGGAGCTGCCTCTCTGCGGTAGGCACCGCGAGAGGGCCGAGTAGATCAACCAGCGGCGGCTGGCGCTTCGCGTCACTGGGGGTTCACTTCTTGACAGTAGCGCACTTCTGCGAGTGGTGCCGTGGTAAAGCGCCCCGGTTTGCCACTCCCCCCCCCTCCCCCCGCTTTAGATATACGAGTTGCATTCAAGTTCTATGGCCTCCGATTTTTTTCTAATTAACTACTCACCCGAAATCGTTACTTCTTGTGAGATTACCACCCAAGAGAAATATTGGTAATTAACAGCATTTGATAATTAAACAGTATGAAGTTCACTGCAAACATTGAGCATGCCAATGCACTAAATGTTATACAATTTTGGGTGACAACATTTACAGTTAGGCCATAGGTAGAAATTCTCCATGTTGAGATTTGCTGTGTGCTTGTAGCTGACGGGAGGCCAGCGAGCAGGCCGACGTTGGTGGCTTGTTCCAGCTTAGGATTTTCCAGGCTCGCTTCCGGTGAGGGGAGAGAGGGACAACGGCGAGTGCCAGGCGCAGTGCAGTGCACAGCGTGAAATAAAATATTCTAATACTACTTGCATTTGAAGTAATACGATGCAGTTAGGAACCTTTAAGGCCCTCATTACAAAATAGCCTGTTGACAAATAAACAATACATTAGCTGATATAGTCACATCTGGCGTAATATGTTTAATTGACAATGAAAAGTAATAAATTACCAATGAATACAAGACAGTTACACAACTAGAATAGCAATGTTTGTTTATAAAAATAATATATTAACTATTTCTAATTTTATTTTCAATTAATCTTGTATATTTTATCTTGAAGTATTCAGTTAAATCACTTATCTGTGATATAAGAAACTGCACGATTATAATAAATAGTACAAAGGATGTTTATACCAATATAAAAAACCTAAGAAGACATTTGTATAATGTGTAATTATTTTGATTTTAAGTAAAGTTTTAGAAATGTATTGGCTGAGCGCTGTACGTTGGCAAGTCGGTTAGAACAGCTCACATGGGGAAGTTGATGACGTAGGGAAAAAACCTGGGAGTTGGGCTTTTGGCGCATGCGTGCGTGCGGGCAGGAAGTGAGGAGTCGGGAGCGAGTGGTGTAGCTGGCCGGGCGACGTCGCTCTGCATAGTCGGCATGTGGATCTCCAGGTGGAGACTATAGCTTTTTGTGTGGCAACCGCCAGGTGTGATTGCTCGTCGTAGACTGCACCAAGTTGAATCGAGTGCTACTGTGTATTGTGAATATTTAGCCGGTGGAACAAGGTGTGCATCGCATTGAATTAAAGTGACTGTGATTTGTTAATATAACACGTGTCGTCGCTTAGGCATGAACATAAACGGTGTTTGAGACAGCCACATGGTGTGAAAACAATTTGCGACAAATATTCATTTTGTCTGGGAGCTCACGAGCTATAACTTTATTTGATAAATGTGTCGACGTACAGACGTATCAGCCACAGGGTTCTAATATTGTGAAATAAACAACATAAAGTGAACTTTCACGTGTTTTCAAAGATAGTAGTTAGTACACCCTTTTCTCTCATGTACTTGACTTTATTATGAATTTTTTTTGTTAATCATATGCAGGGTACGAAAGCTGCGAACGTGTGATATCATCCCCTAGAAAACGAGTCAAACAGTAGCAATCACAGTTCCAGTGTTTTTGCCTGTTTAGGAATATGGTTCGCAGTTGGCGTTGTGAGTTTTAAAAATTAAACTTTCCCTATTGAAACTCTCACCCAGATCTTTCACCCTCGCATTCTCGACGTAATCGCCCTGCAGACGTACACATTTTTCACAACGTTGACGCCATGATTCCATGGCAGCGGCGAAGGCTTCTTTAGGAGTCTGTTTTGACCACTGGAAAATCGCTGAGGCAATAGCAGCACGGCTGGTGAATGTGCGGCCACGGAGAGTGTCTTTCATTCATGGAAAATGCCGAAAGTACTAGGAGCCAGGTGAGTAGGGAGCATGAGGAATCACTTCAAAGTTGTTATCACGAAGAAACTGTTGCGTAACGTTAGCTCGATGTGCGGGTGCGTTGTCTTGGTGAAACAGCACACGCGCAGCCCTTCCCGGACGTTTTTGTTGCACTGCAGGAAGGAATTTGTTCTTCAAAACATTTTCGTAGGATGCACCTGTTACCGTAGTGCCCTTTGGAACACAATGGGTAATGATTACGCCCTCGCTGTCCCAGAACATGGACACCATCATTTTTTTCAGCACTGGCGGTTACCCGAAATTTTTTTGGTGGCGGTGAATCTGTGTGCTTCCATTGAGCTGACTGGCGCTTTGTTTCTGGATAGAAAAATGGCAAATTGTCACAACCGACGAAGAGAAAGTCCCATTTATGCTGTCGTTGCGCATCAACATTGCTTGGCAACATGCCACACGGGCAGCCTTGTGGTCGTCCGTCAGCATTCGTGGCACCCACCTGGATGACACTTTTCGCATTTTCAGGTCGTCATCCAGGATTGTGTGCACATAATCCACAGAAATGCCAACTCTGGAGATGATTTATTCAACAGTCATTCGGCGATCCCCCAAAACAATTCTCTCCACTTTCTCGATAATGTCGTCAGACCGGCTTGTGCGATCCCGAGGTTGTTTCGGTTTTGTTGTCACACGATGTTCTGCTTTCATTAAACTGTGGCACCCACGAACGCACTTTCGACACATCCATAAATCCATCACCACATGTCTCCAACTGTCGATGAATTTCAATTGGTGTCACACCACGCAAATTCAGAAAACGAATGATTGCACGCTGTTCAAGTAAGGAAAACGTCGCTATTTTAAGTTTCTAACACAGTTCTCATTCTCGCCGCTGGCGGTAAAATTCTATCTGCAGTACGGTGCTGCCATCTCTGGGAGGTATTAACAATGAACTCGGCCACATTTTAAAACAATGCGCATGTTTCTATCTCTTTCCAGTCCGGAGAAAAAATATCGATGGCCTTAGAACTTAAATACACCTCGTATTTTCGTTGCAAGATCTGCAGAATGTCTTAGCTCGGCTTGTTTACGCTTGCTTCAACTCGAGCTTATGCGCTGTCATACCAAGCTTCTTTATGTCACACTTTTGTTCCAAGCTTAAAGCTGAGTAATCTATCTATATATACATAAATGAATTGCTGTTCGTTAGTCTCGCTAAAACTCGAGAACGGCTGAACCGATTTGACTAATTTTAGACTTGAAATATTCGTATAAGTCCAGGGAAGGTTGAAACGGCGGTAAAATATGGAAAATTGTCCGAAAAAGAGGAAAATCTGGAAAAACTGAAACAGCTTTTTCCACTGAGCTATCAATACCGTTCGTCCAATTACGATAAAATTTTGTGCATTTCATGTTGAAAGGAAGAGGAAGGTTCGCATCAAATAAAAAATTGTAAACGTCACCCGGAAAGTAGGAAAATTAAGGAAAAAGCGAAAGCGATTTTTTTTCTATGAATAAAAATCAATTGCCACGTCGTTGTAAGAGCATCCCTTGAATACGAGTTGACAGAACAAAGATTCTATGAAATTATTTTTTTTGGAAATTACCCGAAAAATTTGCAAATTCGCGAGAAACTGAAAGAGCGTTTTTCAATGGATATCAATATCATCCGTCTGATTGCGATAAAATTTTGCATATTTGACGTTCAAAGCAAGAGGAAGGTTTGAGTGAAGTAAAAGTTTGGTATAGTTGGCCAGAAAATAGGAAAATTTGTGGAAAACTGAAAGAGCTTTTCTTTGAGATATCAATATCATTCGTACGATTGCGATAAAATGTTGCAAATTTGACGTTCAAAGCAAGAGGACATACATATCAGCAGTTGCGAAGCATTGCCAGGGTCGAACTTTTCCTGGCAATTTTTCCACATTTTATCACCGTTTGAATCTTCCCTGAACTTCCACGAATGTGACGCGAACATTATCTTGGACATGTGTGCGTGATTTGCCCACTCTTTCTGCCCACTATCGAGCCGATACGTAGACTATCTGATGATGCATTTATAAAGGTACTGGGTCTACAATACATATGATTTAAATTAATATGGTTTATATTAAGAGGTAAGTGATACGAAGTTCACCGGGTCATCTAGTATGTTTCTAAAAGATATTGAAGTTCATTTCTCTTTGATAATAAACATGAACATATGAATACGCACAGGAACACTAGTAACACAGTAGGTAACTGTTAAGTGGCTGTAAAAAAATGAATCTGTTACGATGAAGAGACAAGCAACCTTCGGGTCACGTGACACTGTAAGCAGCACCCCTTCTAACCTTACGCATGCGCAAAGGCTGCTTTCCCCCAGATCTTTACAAATTGTTGAATATCTGTTACAAAGAAGATTATAAATGTCATTTACCCTCAAAATCGCAGCACATTTGCAAACATTTGTTGTTGAGAAGCGTACGAACACGTCGACTGAAATGTGCAGGAGCTCCATCGTGCATGAACCACATTTTGTGTGGTACTTGTAAAGGCACATGTTCTAGCAGCACAGGTAGAATATCCCGTATTAAATCACGATAACACGTTCCAGTCGGGACACCTTCGTTCTGGATATCTGTCTCGATACAAACGTACCGCGCTACGGCTATCTAACATACATCAAATGGGCATCTGCCAACTCCGCATTTGTAAACATTGCACTGACGTCAAAACTACGTTCGTGATTAACACTAACCAGTTAATGCCTCGTACTGATGTGCTTGATGCTACTACTGTAGAACAACGAGTTGCATGTCAACACAAGCACTGAAGTCAACATTAGCTTCCTCCATTTGGGCCAACTAGCGGTGAATCGAGGAAGTACAGTACATACTAACGAAACAATTGGGTATTTTGATAATTGTCTGCACCAATTATTTCAATTTACATGTAAACAGAAATAGTAAAATGAGCTCTAACACGGATATTAAGCGTTTCCGAACACGTGTCCACATAACATATTTTCTTTCTTTGTGTGTGAGGATGTTTCCTGAAAGTTTGGCCGTACCTTTTTGTAATGATGCCTTACAAATGAAGGCGAAATTCATATGGGAATATAAAACTTTTATTATTCAGTTACATAGACGGTTATATAAATGTCCACATTATAATATAAAAAAGCAACTGTGGGAAGACTGGACAAAAAGGAACTAATAGTGTTGACACGTTTCTTTCCTTTTCGTAAGTATTTGGTCAGTTCCGAAATTCACACTTTTCGGTGATATTATATGTAATAAGGTAGTAGATGTTTAATAAAAATGCATGTATTATTCTTTTTCCTATAATTAAGACGACGTAAATGATAGTTTACTCTCCTCTATGCTTCGTATTAGTCTCCTCCCTCCCACTACACATCAATGACTTGAATGTCAGAATTTTTTAACTTTTGTTAGCTTATGCAACTTATTATTTTGCGTCGCTGCTGTACTTATTACAGCATCACGCAATGATACCATTATTTTTTTCTGCACAGCCACTACGGTCATGAGTTAGAATCCCCTCCTCGGGCATGGATATCTGTGCCGTCTTTAGTATTAGCTAGTTCATAAGTAGTTTGTAAGTTTAGGGACTGATGAACCCGTAGTTAAGTCCCATAAGCTCTACAAACATTTGAACATTTGTTCATTTGACGTTGTGTTGTGTGTCTATCTGATGGAATTGTTACAAGTTTCTATTAGTTAGTCGTTCCACGGCACCTTTCTACATCGTCATCCATACTCTGCAAACCCCCTCACCTTCTGTGGTGGAGGGTACTTTGAGCGCCAGGTGTCACTTTCTCCTTCTATTCCAGTCTCGTATGGCGCCGCGGGGGAGGGGGGGATAAAGATTGCCTACATGCCTCTGTCTGAGTCCTAATCTCTCTCATCTTATCCTTGAGGTCGTGAAATATACGTAGGTGGTTGCCTCTTCATGAAATGTACGCTCTCGGAACTTTGACAGAAGCCCATATCCCGATTAGGAACTCCTCTCTTGCAGCGTCTACTACTGGAGTTTCCTAATCATCTCTGCGACTCTTACTGAATGAACCCGTAACGAAGCGTGTTGCTCTCCTTTGGATCTTCTCTAACTGTTCTGTTCAAAAATGTTTGTATAGCTTACGGGACTTAACTACGGGGTCAACAGCCCCTAACTTACAAACTGCTTATGAAGTACCTTATACTGAAGACAACACAAACAGTCATGCCCGTGGGGGGATTCGAATCCCCGACGGGGAACGGCCTCGCGCATCGTTAGCATAGCGCCTCAATGCGCTCGGCCCCAGCTAAAACTGTTCTGTCAGCCCTACCTAGTATGGATCCCACACTGGTGAGCAATACTTAAGCAATCGCCAAACGAGAGTTCAACTTCGTTTGTTGACGGACTACATTTCCTCAGGATTCTTCCGAGGAATCATAGTCTGGAATCTGCCTTACTCATGAGTGATTTTATACGTGCATGCCAATTCAAATCGCCACTTATGTCTACTCTCAGATATTTTATGGAAGTAACTGCTTCCAGTGTCTATCCTGCTGTTGCGTAGTTATAGAATAAAGGGTATATACACTTGTCCACACTGAGGCTCAATTGTCATTCCTAGCATCATGCGTCAATAGGCTGCAATCATTCTGCATTTCGTTATCCTTTCCCAGTGTTGCGACTTCCAGATGAATTATAGGATCATCTGCAAAAAGCTTCAATTACATCCCGATGTTATCTGCGAGATCATTAATATATATTGTTAAAAGCAACGGTCCTGTAACTCTCACTGGGGCACGCCTGAGATCGCTTTAACGTCTGAAGACTTCTCTCCGTTGCGAATAACATGCTGCATTCTGTCAGCTAGAAACGCCTCAGTCCACAGTCTGATATTGCATGTGTTCGAATTTTGTTCATCAGGCGACGGAGTGGAACGGTATCCAACACCTTGCGGAAGTCGAGAGAAACACGGCATCTACCTGTGATCCTGTACCGACTGCCCTATGGATCTCGAGGATGAATACCGCGACATAAGTTTAACATGGCCGTTGCTTTCGGAAACTATGTTGATTCCTTCAAATCAGAAATGACACGATGCTCGAACATAAAATGTACTCTAAATTACTGCAATACAGACTTGCAGTTTTACACATCGGACAGACAGACGATCGTTCTCTACAATTCTTAGGTACGCTTCGCTCCACTAGGGAACTACGGTACACTGAAGCTTGAATGGGGGGGGGGGGTCAGTTCCTTCAAAAACTACATATCCAGTGGCCGTTCCTCTGTTGAGCGATTTCAGATGCTTTTCTAGCCCTTTGTTTTTCAATATCTGTCATTTTGTCAAAAAAAAGTTTAAATGTTTGTAAATTTAAGGAACTACTACGGTGGTCATTAGTCCCTGAGCTTACAAACTACTTAAACTAACTTAATGTAACTTACGCAAAGGGCAACACAAACACCCATGCTCAAGGGTGGATTCGAACCCCCGACTGCGAACTGCCGCGCGCACCGCAGCTAGGCTCCTTAGTGCGCACGGCTATTCTGCCGCGGCTGTCATTTTGTCGTTCCTGAGATGGCTTAGAGAGGAAACTGAAGTGCAATCTTCCTCTGTGAAATAGCTTTGGAAAAAGACAGTTAACATTTAGGCGTTTTGTGTGTCATCCTATCTTTCGATACCATTATGGTTACAGAGTCTATGGATATCTGGTTTCTATCCGTTTACCATAGGACAAAAATTCCTCAGTGTTTTATGCCCAAAATATTGCTCTCAAGTTCAGTGAATGTCTCTCGCATTGTTGCCATTACGCTAATTTTGACATCGTTTTATTTTTGCACTGGTCTTTATACTTCCACATCTACATCTACGTGGACACTCTGCAAGTCACGTTGAAGCGCATAGCAGAAGGTTCATCGAACCACTTTTATGATGATAAAATTATCTCGAGCTTCCAGCCGCGTCAAGTGGTTTGATATCTACGAGCTTTCGTCCGAAATCTCCTCGGCCATTATCGAGTGGTGACTGTCTTGTCATTGCTGCCGAGAGAATTTTATCTGCATAACTCGCCGCGAAACTATGCATTCATACACTTTTATGATTTTCTCTATATTTCCAACCTCTAATAGCTCACGAGAAAAAGGAACATGTAAATCTTTCTGTTTTCGATCTTATTTCTCTTATTTCATTATGATGTAGGGGAATGCTAACAATATATATATGCATTGTAAAGAGAAAGTTGGTGAAAGAAATTTCGCGTAGCAATACTCGAAAATAGGACACACAAGAGTGGTGTAGGTAGTGTCTTTAGTAGAACTGTTGCATCTTCTAATTGTTCTGTCCAAGAAAGTGTTTGGTTCGCCTTTTCTACATATTTCCTGTCTGTTCTTTCCAATTTAAGTTGTTTCTAATTGTTATTCCTAAGTATTTAGTTGAATTAACGTTCTGTAGGTATCACTGATTTATCGTGTAACTGAAGTTTAACAGATTCCTTTTAATGGTCATATGGATGAGATCACATTTGTCAATTGCCAACTTTTCCACCATGCATATATCTTATCTACATCTTTTGCAGTTGCTTTTGATCTTGTGGCGACATAACTAACGGATGAATGACAGCATCAACAGCAAACAGTTTAAGCGAGCTGCTCAGATAGTCTCCTAAGTCGTTGATAATAATAAAATGTTCAAATGTTCGTAAAGCTATCGGACCAAACTACGTGGTCAACAGTCCGTAACTTACAAACTATTTAAACTAAGGTAAACTAACCTAAGGACAACACACACACCCATGCTCCAGGGAGGAGTCGAACCTCCGACGGCCAGCAACCGCGCGCTCCGCAGCGAGGCGCCTTAACTCCACTGCGGCTGATAAAAATAAGGAACAGTAGGAGCTCTATAATACTTCCGTGTGGAACTTCCTCAAATTGTGAAATGTTTGTAAACCTCTTGAGCCAAACTGCTATGTCCATCCTTCTCTAGACTTACAAACAATTCAAACTAACTTCCACTAAGGACAAGACGTAGTCTGACGGAGGATTCGCTACTCTGGCCTAGTCCGCAGCATGACGTCTTAGATCTCGAAGCGATTCCGCACGGCCGTCGAATTCTATGCAAATGTTACGTATTTCATCGTAAATGGAAAATTAAAATGAGCGTATGGCATTGTTGGCTGGGAGATCCCTTGCGGGATTGTTTGGCCGCCTTAGTGTAAGTCTTATTATCTGATGCCGCGTGGGCGACTTACGTGCCAATGATAATGAGATGATGATGATTAGGACAAGACACAACACCCAGTCCCCTGCCGGGAATCGAACCCGGGACATCTGCGTGATAGCGACGCTACCGGTGAGCTACGGAGGCGGACTATTTCATCCTAAGTTTTGTCATACTGTAGTAGCTACGACAGAGAAAAGAAAGTTCTAACTTGAGTACATACTTGCGGGTCAGTTGTCAGTCGTGTGTTACCGGTAGTCTTCGACAGTGTTCGCGGGTAAGAGACCGCGAGCTACACTTCAGATGGTGCCTGCACGGCACCCGAAGTTCCCGCAGCGCCAGAGATCAGCCTCGCGGTCAGCTCGCGCTCACCCTTGCTTTACGATGCAGAAGATAAGAAGGCTGTATTTCAGAATGGAGAAAATGTCCCTTTGGCTGCCTCCCGCTCCTTCGTGCTTACACCTATAGTCGCCAAGCTGCGGATCACCAACGTCCACTAGGCGACGGCATCTTAAGGCGCAGATGAACGCTGAGTGTGCGCTGGGCTATTTGTTGGGCCGGGGATGTGGCAACATAAAACCGTTCAGCACACATTTGCTTAAGGCGACGTAACGGACGTTCAATTATCGGCTTGTACGCCGGTGTTACGTTTCGCCGGCGCCGCGCGCGCGTCCTCGCTGTTTGGCGTCTAGCGACCGCAGTGGCGGCCCAGAAGTGGCGCGGGGCGTACACACACGACAGGCCAGCGGCCGCCACTGTTTGCCCAGAGCGGGCGCTAATGTGGCCATTAGGGCAGCGGGGCGACCCAATTAGTTTTTGCGGCGCATCTGTGCGCAGATGTACCGGCCGGCCGCGCAGCTGTCTTTGCTCGGGCACACGCGCCGGTCGCCGGTCGCTGGCTGAGTACCAACCGGCCAGCCGGTAGAAGTAGGGCAACTGCCGCCCCACGAAAACTCCTCCGCTCTCCTCTGCAACTACATACATGCTCCGCAAGCCACTCAAAGGTGCATGGTGGACTGTATCACTAACACAGGGTGTCCAGAAAAGGGCTCCCTGATTTCAAAATTAAATATCTCGAAATGCAGTGTAAAATCTCGAAAACAAAGATCGATAGAGGAATGCAGTAAACGGTATGTTTATTGTGAAAGCTGTAAGAGGTTTATACAGCAGTTTGAAATAATAGTTACAAAAGCTGCTAACAGATGGCGCTGTACGATGTATAGCCCATATCAGCATACATCGCGGCCAACGGAAAATACAGGCCTGAGCGAGCACATCATGTGACTTAAGCAAGGCCGCGGTGCAGTAGCCGAGCCTAAAGTGTCTCGCTGCGGAGCGCGCGGCTGCTCGCCATGGAGGTTCGAGTCCTCCCTGGGGCATGGATGTGTGTGTTGTCCTTAGGTTAGTTTACCTAGGTTTAAGTAGTTTGTAAGCTACGGACTGATGACCCCGCAGTTTGGTCCGATAGATTTACAAACATTTGAACATTTTTGAACATAAGTATTGTAGTTCCGAGCCGGCGCGATCGCTAGCTCAGTAGCTGTTCGCTATGACGTAGAGGGCAGTGCCCCAGCGGCCGGCCAATCGGCTAGCGATTGCGCCGGCTCGGACCTACCTTGCTTACGTAGCATGAAGTGCGCGCTCAGGCCTGTATTTCTCGCCGGCCACGAGCATACATAAGTGAAATAATCGTATGAAAACACTCTTAGCAAACAATCACATCACAATGTTTTCAAAATGTTCACCATTGCCACTACAGAGGTGGCGCAAAATAAGAATGAAATTCGCTATCACATTTCGCAGTGTCTCAACCGAAATGGATTCACATGTGCCGGCCGCGGTGGCCGAGGGGACTAAGGCGCTTCAGTCACGGTCTGCACGCCCACTACGGTAGGGGGTTCGAATCCCCCCTCGGGCATGGATATTTGTGCCGTCCTTAGTCTTAGCTAGTTCATAAGTAGTTTGTAAAATTCGGGACTGATGACCCCGTAGTTAAGTCCCATAAGTTCTACAAACATTTGAACATTTGATTCACATGCCACAGAGATCGCCGATTCAAGCTCGTCCAGCGTGGCGGAATCCTTCGGGTAGACCATGTGTTTTACTGTGCCACACAAAAAAAAAAGTCACAGGGAGTCAAATCCGGCGAATATGGAAGCCAATCCATGCCTGCACCAGCAAATTTCGGATAATTCAAAGCAATGACTCGATTCCCGAAGTATTCCTCAAGAAATCGAAACACTTGTTCGTTCCGATGTGGTCGGGATCCATCTTGCATAAACCATTCAGTACCTGATCGATCCTCTAACGCTTGCTGTGTGGCGACAAATTGTTCCAAAATTGCAACGTAACGTGCACCAGTGACTGTTTCTCGAATGAAAAAAGGGCCAATAATGCCTCTACTGCATACTGAAGCCCACACAGTAAATTTAGGAGAATACAGGGGTTTAGCTTCACACCAATATGGCTTTTCGGAACCCCAGAATCGCCAGTTCTGCTTATTCACATATCCATTCAGGTGGAAGTGTGCTTCACCTGTAAACCAGATGCAGCCAACATCAAATGCTTCACTAACAATCATTGTGAGCATCTGATTAGCAGAGGCAACCCTTTGTTGCACAGCTCGTACGGGTATGGACTGGTGCGTTTGAATTTTGAATGGAAACATGTGTAGACTTTTTCTCAGTATTTTCTGCGATCTGGAACGCTTCAAACCAGTCTCAGATGCAGTTCTAGGGACAGTTGACATTGGATTTCGCTGAATATTTCCAGAAACTGGGGCGATATTTTCAGGCGTAACTGCGGTTTGCTTGCGGCCAACATGCCCCACTATATCATCAGTTACGCTGCCTGTTCGTTAAAATTTTGCGAAGAGCGTACGAATACTTTTCGCATCGGGTCCTTTTGGAACATTAAATCGTGCTTGATAACTTCGCCTTGTTGCCGTAGGACTCTCTTCTAACCTGTAGTACTCTAGCACAAGAAAAACGCGTTGTTCAATGGAGTACATGGTTTTAATCTCTTCCTTCGGTAAGCTAACCACCTTTCACGTTTCAATAGTGGAACTGATCGCTCTGGGCTTCGGATCACTATTTATACTAGGCATTACGCATGGTGATTACAGCGCCATCTGTTAGCAGCTTTTGTAACTAATATTTCAAACTGCTGTATAAACTTCTTTCAGCTTTCACAATAAAAATGCCCTTTACTGCATTCCTCTATCGATCTTTGTTTTCGAGGTATTTAATTTAGAAATCAGGGAGTTCTTTTCTGGACACCCTGTAAAATCTAAGTTACTGCGAGTGTGAAGATATGTATGCATGTTCCTTCTCCCCCACCACCACCTGACTATGTCTCACACCCCCTCGCATTTTTATTATTATTTTTTTTTATTCTTTTACTTGGAGATGATAAAGCATCATTGAGAAATCGCTTCCAACAGCTGTATTTTAAGATTTATTGCATTGATGTACAGGTTTCGTAGCTCCAGTAGCACGATCTCCAGCTCCGAAACACAAACTGACAGTTCGAAGTGAACAATGCTGATGAAATAGAGATCATTGTGATAACTGGCCACTGTCGAAATCTTCGCTCGGCATGTGGTACCTACTTGAGATGATTAAGCATCAGTGACAAAAAGCTTCCAACAGCTTTAATTTCAGATTTATTGCATTAATCTACAGGTTTCGCAGCTCCAGTAGCACGATCTTCAGGTCCGAAACACGAACTGACAGTTGGAAGTAAACAATGCTGACTAAATATAGATCATTATGATAACTATTCACTGTCGAAATCTTCGCTCGGCATGTGGTACCTACATTTATCAAACGTTTGATACATGCAGCTGCCACATACCTATTGAACATTTCGATGGTAGCCGGTTACCTGAATTTGGTGCTACTGGAGCTCCGAAACCTGTAGATTAATGCAATAAATGTTAAAATACAGCTGTTGGATGTTATTAAACACTAATATGACCACATGATTTCCTAACTTTAATATTCAACGATAGAGTCAATAGGCCTACGCAACAGTCACAGGGCCAGTAAAAAAAATTGCGAGATCGAAATGCGTTGCACAAGCAACGTCATAGACCACGTGACTGCATAGGTCACGCAACGTCAAGAGGAACAAGAAGTCTTACCTGACGAGATCTCAGAACCAGTAGACAAAACGTTCCAAGTCCGATGCTGTTACACAAATTTGGCTTGTTACACAAATTTCTTATATAGAACAAAGGCATTCCATTCCGCTAATCCCAACAGATTAAAAAATATCTTCTTGTAATACTTCTTACCCGTCTTACGTGGCAATGGAATGTTTCTGATGTGCTGATCAACTTTATCCACACCTCCCATTGCGTCACCATAAGTAAATACAGCCACCGGTTTGACTCTGCTTTGAGCACAGTGGACAGCATACAGACGTCTCTCTTATCTTTCCAGTTCAGTGCAGTCAGTATACCTGACTGAAATTCTGCAACCTCCTCTTTCTTTAGTTTCCTGGTCCGGAAAGAAGGCGGTATTTCCTTTCTTGTTGGACATACTGTGCCAAAAATATCTATTCTTCTTGTTAGCACAAGGTCAGCAAGCTGCGGAGAACTATAATAATTATCTAGAGTCAAGTAGTATCCCATATTCCTCAAATTAAGTGCCATTACTAACGTAAATAATTAGGGTCCAAACATATCCAGTCATAATATACATTTCAGAATAACGCACCAAAGCGAAATCTACCAGAAATATCAAGGAAGTCCCAAGAACGAGTAAATTCGGCCTTTTAAAACGTGTTCCGGTCGGAAAAGATAATCCCGAGTCCATTCGGCGTTTTATCCTCGGGTTTTTAATGTTAAGAGCTTAACAGCCGGTTCACAGAAAGTAAGCTGAGGTTACGGCGTCCCTCGCGACAACTACTCTTGACTTCTGTATACCAACACAACAGTTTGCAGTGGTGGTGGGCAAATTTTGCCCAAATCCTCTTCAGCAGAATTGTCTTCAGTGATTATTCCCGCTTTGAACTCAATCCCGAAGACGAGCGAAGACGCCCCAGACAGCGATCGGATACCAATCTCCCTTCCGCCCGTCAGTCACAGTTAATGGCCTGCAATGGCATTTCATTTCATAGTCATCTACATTTACATAGATTCTCTGCAAATCACATTCAAGTGCCTGGCAGAGGGTTCATTAACCACTTTCATAACTTTTCTCTACCGTTCCATTCTCTAATAGCGCGCGGGAAGAAAGAACACCTAAATCGTTCCGTTTTCGATCTTATTTCTCTTATTTTATTGGGATGATCATGTCTCCCTATGTAGGTGGTGCTAGCAAAATATTTTCATATTCAGAAGTAAAAGTCGGTGATTGAAATTTCGCAAATAGGAAATTTCTCCTTTTCTGAAACGCTTTTCTTCCCATTGCCATTCTGCATTTTACATCTTCTGTACTGCGGCCATCATATGTCATTTTACTGCCCAAGTAACAAACCTCATATATCATCTTTATTATTTCGTTATCTAATCTAATTCCTTCAGCATCGCGTGGTTTTCTAAGACGGCATTCAATTATCCTTCTTTTGTTCTTGTTCATGTTCATCTTACACGCTCCTGTCAACACACTGTTTTGGTATGCGAACATATTCGCACTTTTTGTGCTGAAAGATAATACAAGAACTTGATGGTGGAGGTGAGATGAGACAGTGCATTGAGAGGAAAAGAGAGAGGCCGCACAGTCATGGTCGGAGAGAGACAGTGAGAGTAGAAAAGAAATGGATGGAGACAGAGCAGTGGGAGCAAAAGAAAGAGGAAACAGTAGAATGAGATATAGATGAGCAAAAACCATTCATAAAGTTTGAGGGTCTTTTAAGAAATTGTATCTAAAAATTCATCTAGAGTGTAGGGTGATAGGAAAAGGTTGCCGTTCAGAAATTCTTTTAATTTCTTTTTCAATACTAGCTGGCTTTCTGTCAGAATTTCGATGCTACTTTTGAGACAGCATAATTCACCTCTTTCCTTGCGAAAGTTAGATTTAACTTTGAATAGTGAAGATCAGCCTTTCTCCTAGTGTTGAAGCTATACACATCGCTATTACTTTTCAATTGGGTCGGATTGTTAATAACAAATTTAATAAGTGAATATATATTGTGAAGCTACAGTGTAGCTCCCTAGATCCTTAAATGTCTGCAGGATGGTTTTGGGTGGGCTTGAGCAATTATTCTCATTACACGCTTTTGTGCAATGAATACCGTTTTATTCAATGCTGAATTAATCCCATATGAAAGCAGTGAAAGAAAATAGGCATAAAAAGCTAATTTACTGAGACGTATATTACCAAATTTTGCAATTACCCTGATAGCATAAGTAGCTGAAATCAAACGATTCAACTAATCTTCAAGGCGTTTCTTCCGATTCAATTCCTCATCAAATCAAACACATAAACATTGTGAATGTTCTACCTTGGGAACAGAGTTCTGTTCAAAGTCTATATTTATGAATGGTGTCATGCCAGTTACTGTTTAAAACTGTATGTACTGGGTTTTATCGAAGTTAATTGAGAGTCCATTTGTCACGCGTGATTGCTGTACTTGCATCGTCAGCAAAAGGAACTAGCTTAGCATCTTCATGAATACAAAATTTCAACAAGGACATTTATTGTGAGCAGATGATGTTGACTGAAGAGACAGACTGAAAAAGAAAGAGACACTAGTTATGTCAAGAAAATAAAGGGAGGTAGATTATGGCAGGGAGACAGTGAAAGTTGCAACGACATCGATAAGAAAGAATTAGAAAAAGGGATGACAACACTGACAACGAGCTCCTGACAGGGGAAAGTGCCGGCGGGAGAAAAAGAATACACAGAGAGAGACATACGTTCAAATGTTTGTAAAGCTTATGGGACTTAACTACGGGGTCAACAGCCCCTAAACTTACAAACTACTTATACACTAATTTATACTATAGACAGCACAAACATCAATACCCGAGAAGGGGATTCGAAACCCCGGCGGGGAGCAGCCTAGTGCATCGGAGCATAGCGGCTCAATGCGCTCGGCCGCTCCACCGCGGCGAAACATACATAGTGTCAGTGAGAGGCAGATGCTCTGTATGAAAACATTACAAAGAGAGATTTAGCATGTTAAGTGTTAAAAGAATTAAAAGATGAAGTTTGCATGCAACAATTTTTTTATGAGAAAGGTGTAATGTGAACTGGGTCAGCCGGTTGCGTACTTTTGTCAGTCTTTTAAAGAAGAACGTATTTAGGTATCTCCATGAGCAATTTTCAGCTAGTATTATTACATTTCATAGCAACTAACGTAGCATTTCAATCTGTATGTAAAATTCTTGGCAGAATCCTACTTAATCGTCCTACATAATCGTCTCCAAACTAAGAGAAACTTCTTCAAAATCTCAATGCGGTTTTCGTCCTTCTGGAGGCACCATTGATATGGTCTACTACGCTAGAGAGCTTCAGGAAAAATGCAGATAACAATAAAAGTCTCTCCTACTAACTTTCTACTATCTAGAAAAAGCTTTTGACTCTTTCCAAGACCTGGCATGTGGACAGTGCTGAAACAATTTCGATGCCCACAGTGCTTTGTGGATCTGGTCAGAGAACTGCGTGATGGTATGACTGGCCAAATTATCTATGATAGTAAATAAACAGAACTATTTCCTGCCGCAATGGAGTAGCCGAGCGGTCTAAGGCGCGTCGCTGTGGAGCGCGAGATTGCTCGCTGTCGGAGGTTCGAGTCCTCCCTGGGGCATGGGTGTGTGTGTGTTGTCCTTAGGTTAGTTTACCTTAGTTTAAGTAGTTTGTAAACTACGGACTGATGACCACGAAGTTAGGTCCGATAGATTTACAAACATTTGATAGATTTACAAACAACCTTTTCCTATCACCCAATCACACACGGACTGAAATAAGGCTGTGCACTAGTCCCACATAATTTTCATTGTACCTGGCAGCCATGCTTCATGCAACAGCCAACAATAATACTGGCACTGAAATCAGATATCCTCTCGATGGAGGGCTCTTTAGTCTAGAACCGAAACGAATACTACTGACATTATGGAGATGCAATATGCTGATGATGCTGCATCACTCGCATTATCTGTAGAAGAAATACAACAGTCAGTCAGCTACTTTAAATATGCGTATTATCATTTTGGCTTGACCAGCAATGCTAAAAAAACCAAAATACTTTGGCAGCGGCATCCAGAGACTGATTCTGCAGGTGCAAACATAAAAATATCTGGCACAGTTTTAGAGCGTGTAGATCAATTCCAGTATCTTGTCCAAAGATTGCTCTTCTGAACAGAAGTGGAAAATCGTATTCGTGCTGCCCACCAAGCTTTTTGACGCTTAGTGTGGGGAGTCTTCATGAACAAAGACCTAAAGCTGAAGGCTAAGCTTTTGGTGTAGACAGTTGTCCTAACAACGCTTGTTTATGGCCGTGAGACGTGGACGTTTTACCGCCGTGATATAAAACATCTTGAGCGCTTTCATCAGCAGAAGCTGAGGTCTCGCTTGAAAATGAAATGGAAAGAGCACATCACCGACCATGCAGTTCTTGAGAAAGCAGAGGATAAAAGCAAAGACGCTACTGCCATTGCTCCTCGGCTGATGTGGGTAGGGCAAGTACGTCGTATGCCAGACGGCAGACGTCCACAACAAATCCTCTATGTCAGTGTTTTTCAACCTGTGGGTCGTGAAGTCTTGCTAGGGGGGTCGCTCTCACAGGAGGAAGTCCAGGAAATCTAAAAAACATACACCGAAGTGAGATATATTTATGTGAAAATTACGGAGTTCTTTGTGTAATATTCATTATGAATTGAATAGCTCATAGACTGAAACTTTCTGGCAAGTTAAAATTATGTGCCGGAACCGGGACTCGAACCAGGGACCTTTGCCTTTCGTGGGCAAGCGCTCTACCACTGAGCTATCCCGACACGACTCACTGCCCGTCCTCACAACTTCACTCCTGCCGGTACCTCGCCTCCTACTTTCCAAACTTCAGCGAAGTTCTCCTGCGAAACTTGAAAGTTTCATTCTGGAAACATGTCTTAGGCTGTGGCTAAGCCATGTCTCCACCACATTTTATCCCTGGAGTGGTAGTACTGCAATTTTCTCAGAAGAACTTCTGTGAAGTTAGGAAAGTAGGAAGCGAGGTACTGGCAGGAGTGAAGTTGTGAGGACGGACTGTAAGTCGTGTCGGGATAGCTCAGTGGTAGAGCGGTTGCCCGCGAAAGGCAAAGGTCCCAGTTCGAGTCCCGGTTCCGGCACACAATTTTAACTTGCCAGGAAGTTTCATATCAGCGCACACTCCGCTGCAGAGTGAAAGTTTCTAGCTCATAGACGTTTTGCAGTACAATGTGTTAATGATGAATAAGCACAAAGACTGAAAACTGTTTTCGCCGGCAGCAGTGGCCGAGCGGTCTGCGCTGCGGTCGGGGTTTCTAATTCCCCCTCGGGCATGGATGTTTGTGCCGTATTTAGTATAAGCTAGCCGGCCGCGGTGGCCGAGGGGACTGAGGCGCCTCAGTCACGGTCTGAACGGCCACTACGGTCGGGGGTTCGAATCCCCCCTCGGGCATGGATATTTGTGCTGCCCTTAGTGTTAGCTAGTTCATAAGTAGTTTGTAAGTTTAGGGACTGGTGACCCCGTAATTAAGTCCCATAAGCTGTAGAAACATTTGATTTTTTTAGAACAGTTTTCTGAAAAAGAATTTGATACAAAAAGTAATTAAGAAAGGATCTACTTCTTTACAAATTGTCTGTACAGTGGGACCTTTCTTAAATTCACTTCTGAGTCTTGCCTGTAACGCGAAATACCCGTTAACAAAATGTATTTTTCTGTCGGAAATCACGTAAAAATGGATTTTGTACCATTCCGAGAAATATACAGGATAACTTCGTCCTAATATACTCCTTGAAAAATGGAAAAAGAACACCATGAGTTTGTCGACCCAGCAGAAGGAAATCACATTCTTGAGGATGTATACAAACACACGATCACACAGACAGAACCATATGCACGTGAGCACAGTCACTAGAGCGTGCGCAATGTCGGCGTTAGTACCGTGTATACCCTCCTTTTGCAGCAATACAAGCTGGAATTCTTCCAAGGAGACGATCGTAGGGGTGCAGTTTCCACCTGGTATTTCAGTTGAGCCACATTTCGTGCCGCTCATGCAGACCACGCAATATAGCGTTTCATGCGGCCCTAAAAATGCTCACTGGGGGACAGGCCTGGGGATCGTGCTGGCTATGGTAGTTGACATACTTCTTGAAGAGCACGTCGAGTGGTACGGGATACATGTGGACGTGTATTGTCCTAATGGAAAAGCATATCGCCTTGTTGGTGCATGAGTCATGTCTGCACCATATCCTTTCTTCCAGGAGTGCTAGTCCTGCAAGTTTGGCAGGAGAACTCCTGTGAAGTTTGGAAAGTAGGAGGCGAGGTACTGGCAGCAGTGAAGTTGTGGGGCGGCACCGTTGAATGGTGACGGGTTGAATGGTGGTTTCAGTGTACCTTGCACTGTTCAATGTTTTCTAGACGACCGCTAGAGGAGAACTGCCAGTGTAGGATATGGGTCACCACACAATGATCCACGATCATGCGTTGCGTTCTGGTATCCTCAGTTCACGTCCCAACATCGATCAGCGCGCCTCCAGTGGTGTGACGATAAGCACTTATGAAGGGAAAAATTGACACATGTCGTCTTCAGTGATGAGAGTCGCTGCTGCCTCGGTGTCAATGATTGTCGTACGGATGTATGGTGCGTGCAGGGGAGCGCGAAACTGTGGAGTGTACTCGACAGTGGCAAACAGGACCGACACCTGGCATCCACCAGCCGTTCTCCTCTGGTGACTGTTGAGGGAAAATTGAACAGTGCGCGGTACAGTGAAACCGTCATTCAACCCGTCTTACCACCTTTCATGGACCAACAAGGCGATATTCTTTTCCAACAGGACAACGCACGGCTACTCATATCCCGCATAACCCAACGTGCTCTTCTAGGTGTACGTCAACTACCATGTCCATCATTATCCCCACATCTGCACCCCTTTGAGAAAGTTTGGGATCGGATGGAACGTCATGTTGGGCGGTCTGCATGAGTGCCACGAAATCTGACACAAATGAGGCATCAGGTGGAAAACTGCATGGCACCACATTTCGAAAGTTCCATCATCTTTTTGGCTCAACTCCTTGTCGTCCCCGTTTCATTCCCATACAATGCTACACTCCACACAAATTCTTTCAGAAAGGACTTCCTAACATTTGAACTAGTAACGGATGTCAACAAATTTCGCTTCTTCAGAAACGCTTTCCATCCCACAGCCATTCTGCATTTTATATCTCCTTTACTTCGGCCATCAGAATTTGCTACCCAAATAACGAAACTTATCTACCACTTTTATATTCTTATTACCTAATCTAATGCCTTGAGCATCGCCTAATTTTCTTACACTATATTCCATTACCCTCGTTTTACCCTTGTTAATGTTCATCTTATAACTTATATTTAATTGCTTTTCTAGGTCCCTTTCTGTCTCTGAGGGACTGATGACCTAGCTGTTTAGTCCACTACAAAACCATCAACAACAATCTGTCTCTGACAGAATTACTATGTCGTCAGCAAACTGCAAAGGTTTTTACTCCCTCTCCCTGGACTGTAATTTCCTCTCCAAATTTCTCCTTGCATTCCTTCACAGCTTGCTCAATGTACAGATTGAAGAACATGGGGGGAAGGCTACAACCCTGTCTTATTCCCTTCCCAACCACTGCGATCCTTTGATGCAAGTTGAATATAGCTCTTCGCTCCCTGTATTTTACCCCTGCTACTTTCAGAACCTGAAAAAGTGAATTCCAGTGAACATTATCAAAACCTTTCTCGAGATCCACAAATGCTAAAAACTTGGCTTTTCCTTTCCTTAACCTATCCTTTAGATAAGTCGTAACGTGATTATTGCCTCGCGACCGTTGTCATAACGAGAAAAAAATGTAAATATTGACGTACTTCAGATAACTAGTATTGCCTGTGGTCGAAAATCGACCAGTTGTGTTTACAATGGTCACTGGGGGTAAAATTTTACGTATCATGTCGGCGGCCTCGCGTGATTATGTTGGCAACATCAACAACACGATAGAAAATCTTTTCCCATTTGTTCGAACCACATAGAATGACTCCATTAGTGTATCGTACAGACCATGACGTAAACAAATAATGCTGTTCCTGCTTTATGGTTGACAGGTTCTTGTATGTACCCTCGTCTGCTCAGTAAAAATAATTGCCCTCGTAAAGCGAAGATTCCATGAGAAAACATCAGCGTTGTCAAGCGATTGGCTGAAATGAAGACTCACAGGATTCTCACTATTCAGGATCTGTTGCCAACATTATCATAGGAAGCCGCTGGGATATTTGGTAAAATTTAACCGGCACTGGGAGGTATGAAACGGTATCTTTTACGTGTTAAGGAAAATGCCTGACACAATAACAACAAATAAAAACGGAATTATATACTTCTCATGCCATTTTCGAATTATATAACTTTCATTAGCCTAATATTTGAAATGGAACTACAATTTCGGTGTTCGTATATTTATTCAACACCAAGAAATAATGTTATTTCGATACTGCTATATTCAGAATTCCAGAGCTGACAACATGTCGACTTTGTAGTTCCACCCGTGCAGCGCTACATGCCTCTCCCAGCGCATCATCATTTATATCGGCATTCACAACTTCGTAGTTCCACCCGAGCACCGCTAGATGCCTCTCCCGGCGCATCATCCTTTATTTCGGCATTCATATGAAAACATCCATTTCCTTTAACCACTCTTAATCAATGCGAAAATGAAGCATTTGAACGGCACAAGAAAGTGAGTTGGGAGCACTCTAAGTTTCGATATTGACTAATTTTAATACGTTATTTTAATACTGCAGATGCGCTACATTACGGCGTCTTTGGTCGAGGCGAATAGCCAATCAGTGAGCTGATTATTGGAGAATGTAGAACTTGATCCAAGCTGTAGATAGGAAAATTTCTACTTCCATTTACCACTTTTAATGGTTAAATGCACACATAATAATTATATTAGTGAAATCTACGACAAACAATCCTTCGAATCATGTAAGTTTCATTGGCCTTCTTGTACGAATAAATTTGTGATCTGTACCACAATTTTCGTGTTCGCGTATTTAAATAATCTATATCTATAAATGTGAATGTCTGTTCGGTGTACGTTTATCACGTCTGAACCACAAGACATAAAGAGCTAAAAATTTGTACAGTTACTAATGTCTACCGGGGAAGGCTTTAGGCACGGTTTTATGGCGATCGGATAGCTTTTTGTCTGTTTGGTGTACGCTTATTACGTCCGAACGAAGAGACGCAGAGACTTAAATATTTGTACAGTTACTAATTTATACTTGAGGAAGGTTTTAGGCACGGTTTTATAGCGATATGATAGATATTTAGTAATTTGAAGAATATAACGCGAAATGCGGAACAATAATTGCTCTTTGAAAATTATATTTACTCTTTGAAAATGGTTTTATTGGTTGCATTGTTGCTTGAGGGTTGATAATGACAAAAGGGTGGAGTATATTGGGATGGAAAGTTATCGGTGTATATAAAATTCTACGTGTGTGTGTATTAATATTTCGCTCTGCAGCGAAAACTACAAAATGCAAACGAATGGTCTGTGTGTAATTGTTGTCCGAAGTCTCGCGTAGTACACCATAGCAGTTCCATGCCAACAGCTATAAGGGGGTGGAAGATATGATGGTTGAAAGTCGTCAAATTATTAAAAAATTCGGACTGAAGGTCAGTGATAGCATTTGCGACTCTATAGGAAGGAGGTTACATATAGCGAAACGTATGTCTTTGGGTTATGCGTGCTACAATGTCTTCAGCTATTTCTGTGTAAGGATAAGCATATGCATAAGGAAATATAAGAATAAATAAATAGCACACTACTAAAAGATAGCTTATGTATCATAATCAACCAACACGCGAGCGGAGCCGCGGGTTTAAGCTAGTGATGTATATAAACGTCAAACAGTGAGTATTAGGACTGGAGTTCTTGTAGCGGATGAGGTATTGGGATGGGGGGGGGGGGAGTGTTTCAGAGGTGACGAGAAAGGAGGAGGGAGCGAGGAAAAATGGCAGGGATGGATCGGACAGGCGCGGAAGGGGGGGGGGGGAGGCGCTGCCACTTTGCAGAAGCGGATGGTAACCGGAGATCCCCGAGAAACACAAACTGGTTAGTGTGAAGGAGCGGCGCGCGCAAACACGGCGAGCAGCTGACGCGACACCAGGGAAATTCACTCCGACACCTCCAGGTCTCCACGCCTGCGCAACGCGGCAGACGGCACCGCTTCCCTCTAATTCCTCCCCTCCCACAACACCGACTGAGAGAGACAGTAAAAAATGTGGCTGCTAATGCCGATGCTTCCAGAAGACGGTCGTCGCCACGGTGGGAAGTAAACAGCACACTGATTCTCTCTCGTTAAGGATACTCAGTTCAGTGGCAATTACTTCGCTCACACACTACGATGTCAACATGAAAAGCACTCGTGCACTCTTACGCGTTCTGCGCTAAGGAATACTGCGTGTGTTAGTTGGCGAGTTCGCATCATACTCGGCAGAACAGGATTGGGAGGGAGAAAAATTCAATGAGCGTCGTATAACTACAGCTGAAAAAACAAATACCGCATGTAAATCTTAAGGTAGACGTAAACGTAACTTGCAGCATACGGTACTTGAACGAAGTGTCATAGGATCATTAGAATGAAGTGAAAAAAATCACTGGATAGCCACATGCACAGTTCCAGTCGGCGGTAGAAGAGCTGTCATTGTTGGCTGAAGTTTTTTGGGTATTTTTCGGAATACAACATATCATATTTGTACATGTTTTCTGACAAATAAATATATTTTGCTAAACGAGTGTTTCGCATTTCAGGCAAGACTCAGAAGCGAATTATCCTCATTAAGAAAGGGCCCACTGTATAGACAATTTGTAGAGAAGTAGATATTTTTAGAATTACTTATCATGTTCGCTTCCTATAGAATTATTCTTGAAAAGTTTTCATACTTTCCGCTTATTCATCATTAACATACTGTACTATAAAACACCCCTCCCATGAACCACAGACATTGCCGAGATGGGGTGGCTTGCGTGCCTCAACGATACAGATAGCCGTACCGTAGGTGCAACCACAGCGGAGGGATATCTGTGGAGAGGCCAGACAAACGTGTGGTTCCTGAAGAGGGGCAGCAGCCTTTTCAGTAGTTACAGGGGCAACAGTCTGGATGATTGACTGAGCTGGCCTTGTAACATCAGCTAATGTGGCTTTGGCACAGAGCTACTGCGAACGGCTGAAAGCAAGGGAAAACTACAGCCGTTACCTTGCCCGAGGACATGCAGCTCTACTGTATGAACGTATGATGATGGCATCCTCTCGGGTAAAATATTCCTGAGGTAAAATAGTCCCCCATTCGGATCTACGGGCGGGGACTACTCAGGAGGATGTGATCATCAGGAAAGACAATACTGGCATTCTACGGGTCGGAGCGTGGAATGTTAGATCCCTTAATCGAGTAGGAAAATTAGGAAATTTAGAAAGGGAAATGCATATGTTGAAGTTAGATATAGTGGGGATTAGTGAAGCTTGGTGGCAGGATGAACAGGATTTCTGGTCAGGTGAGTACAGGATTATAAATACAAAATCAATTGGGGGTATCACAGGAGGAGGATTGATAATGAATAAGAAAATAGGAATGCGGGTAAACTACTATGACCAGCACAGTGATCGCATTATCATTGTCAAGATAGATACGAAGCCAACACCGACAACAGTAGTACAGGTTTATATGCCAACTAGCTCTGCTGATGATGAGGAAATCGAAGAAATATATGAGGAGCTAAAGGAAATTATTCAGGCAATTAAGGGAGAGGAAAACTTAATTGTTATGGGAGACTGTAATTCGGTAGTAGGACAAGGGAGGAAAGGGAAGATAGTAGGTGAATATGGTCTGGGCAAAAGGAATGAAAGAGGAAGCCGCCTGGTAGAATTTTGCACAGAACATAATTTAGTTATAACAAACACCTGGTTCAAGAATCACAAAAGAAGGTTATATACGTGGAAGAGACCAGGAGACACCGGAAGGTATCAGATAGATTTTATAATGGTAAGACATAGATTCCGGAACCAGGTTTTAAACTGTAAAACATACCCAGGGGCAGATATAGACTCTGACCATAACTTGTTGGTTATGAACTGTAGGCTGAAACTAAAGAAACTACAAAAAGGTTGGAAAATAAGGAGATGGGACCTGGATAAATTAAAGGAACGTGAGGTTCTTAAGAATTTCAGAGGGAGCTTTAGGCAACAATTGACAGAAACAGGGGAAAATAAAACAGTAGAAGAGGAATGGGTAAAATTGAGAGATGAAATAGTGAAGGTAACAGAGGACAAAATAGGTAGGAAGGCAAGACCTACAAAAAATCCTTGGCTATCACAGGAGATACTAAATTTAATCGATGAAAGGAGAAAATATAAAAATGCAGTAAATGAAACAGGCAAAATGGAGTACAGACGACTAAGAAATGAGATTGACAGGAAGTGCAAAATGGCTAAGCAGGAGTGGCTAGAAGGCAAATGCAAGGATGTAGAAGAATGTATAAATAGGGGAAAAATAGATACAGCCTACAGGAAAATAAAAGAAACATTTGGAGATAAGAAAAACAGATCTTTGAATATCAAGGACACTGATGGAAAACCAGTTCTCAGCAAAGAAGGGAAAGCTGAAAGGTGGAAAGAGTATATAGAGGGGCTCTACAAAGGAAATGAACTCCGAGACAATATTGTACGAAGGGAGGAGGATGTAGATGAAAATGAAATAGGAGATACTGTATTGAGAGCAGAATTTGACAGAGCCCTGAAAGACCTAAGTCCAAACAAGGCCCCTGGAGTAGATGATATTCCCTCAGAGCTACTGAAGTCTCTGGGAGAACCAGCCATGACAAACCTGTTTCACCTGGTGCGTAAGATGCATGAGACAGGAGAAGTACCCTCAGACTTTAAGAAAAATGTTATAGTCCCCATTCCAAAGAAAGCAGGGGCAGACAGGTATGAAAACTACAGAACCATCAGTCTAATAAGTCATGGTTGCAAAATATTAACACGAATTATATACAGAAGGATGGAAAAGTTGGTAGAAGCCGACCTCGGGGAAGATCAGTTTGGGTTCAGGAGAAATGTAGGAACACGGGAGGCAATACTCACGTTACGGCTTATCCTAGAAGATAGATTAAGAAAAGGCAAACCTACATTTCTAGCTTTTGTAGATTTGGAGAAGGCTTTTGACAATGTTGATTGGAATAAACTCTTTCAAGTTCTGAAGCAAGCAGGAGTAAAATATAGGGAACGTAAGGTTATTTATAACTTGTACAAAAACCAGACAGCGGTTATCAGAGTTGAAGGGCATGAAAGGGATGGAGTGGTTGGAAAGGGAGTAAGACAGGGTTGTAGTCTTTCTCCATTGTTATTCAATTTGTACATTGATCAAGCTATAAAGGAAAGCAAGGAGAAATTTGGAGAAGGAATTAAAGTTCAGGGTGAAGAATTAAAAACATTGCGTTTTGCCGACGACATTGTAATAATCTCAGAGACAGCAAAAGACCTGGAAGAGTAATTGAACGGAATGGACAGTGTGCTGAAAGGTGCATATAAGATGAACATTAACAAGAGCAAAACTAGGGTAATGGTGTGCAGTGTAAGGAAATCAGGTGATGCTGAAGGAATTAGATTGGGAAACGAAGCAATAAAGGAGGTAGATGAGTTTTGTTATTTGGGCAGTATAATAACAAATGATTGTCGCAGTACAGAGTATATAAAATGCAGAATGGCAATGGGTAGAAAAGCGTTCTTGAAAAAGAGAAATTTGTTAACATCGAATATTAATTTAAACCTAAGGAAGTCTTTTCTGAAGGCATTTGTATGGAGTGTTGCCTTGTATGGGAGTGAGACATGGACGATAAACAGTGCGGACAGGAAGAGGATTGAGTCTTTTGAAATATGGTGCTACAGAAGAATGCTGAGGATTAGGTGGGGCCGGCCGCGGTGGCCGAGGTGACTGAGGCGCTCCAGTCACGGTCAGCACGGCCACTACGGTCTGGGGTTCGAATCCCCCCTCGGGCATGGATATTTGTGCCGTCCTAGTTCGTAAGTAGTTCATAAGTAGTTTGTAAGTTTTGGGACTGATGACCCCGTAGTTAAGTCCCATAAGCTTTAGAAACATTTGAACATTTTTTTTTGATTAGGTGGGTGGATCGCGTAACTAATGAGGAGGTATTGAACAGAATTGGAGAGAAAAGAAATTTCTGGCATACTTTGACTAAAAGAAGGGATAGATTGGTAGGACACATTCTTAGACAGCAAGGAATTGTGAATTTAGCATTGGAGGGAAGTGTGTCGGGTAAAAATCGCAGAGGAAGACCAAGAGATGTATACAGTGAGCAGATTCAGACAAATGTAGGTTGCCGTTCTTAAGTGGAGATGAAAAGGCTTGCTCAGGATAGGGTATTGTGGAGAGCTGCATCAAACCAGTCTCCGGACTGAAGACCACAACAACAACAACAACTATAAAACAATCTACGAGCTATTCAATTCATAATAAATATTACACAAGGAAATCTAATTTTGAACATTAAATAAATTTCACTTAGGCATACGTCTTTGTATTACTGAACCCCTGGTTGTTTTATGGTGCAAGTACTTGCTCCTGTTACGGCGACCCACCGAACAAAACTTTACGGCCCCCCTTGGGGATTGCGACCCACAGGTTGAAAAACTCTGCATTGTACAAATCAGTAATCCACTCCGTCAAGAGTGTGCCAAGAATACCTAATTGTAAGCATTGCCTCTTACCATGGAGGACGAAACGGCGAGGGTTTACCTTTAAGCCTGTATTAAGCAAAGTTGCTATCAAGCAACATCAAAATTGCGCTCTACTTTCTACAACATGTTTTAAGTTACGTCCTCAGACAGGCAAATTGCTTGCAACCAATATTTAAGCTCTCGTTACAACAATGTTCCACTGTCTTTTGCAAAAAGGTTTAGCAATAGTATGAATTTTAGCAGACACTGCAAGCATACGTTAATGATGTACTAGTTTCTTTTAATAGTTTGACACTTTTTTTATATCTTATAAAGGAAATCTCCTTAAAAACGCTAAGAGGAAGCCTTCAAGGTGAGATGGCATGGAAAAGGCAATTCTTAGCTGCGAGTTGGTATGGAAAAGTGTTAGGGAATTCTTATCTGCGACAATGGGAGTGGATTGATGGTTAATGGGTGAAGAACACCTGGAAGACCATTGTAGAATGGACAACCATCCAGAAGAAGACAGCATGTCCTGCGCCAGTAAATGATGTACGATAAGACACACTTGGTCACTTGCCAGATTATGGGTCGAAAGGAAAATTTAGGTTTTGACTTCACGGTACCTGAAGTTTACTCCAGGTACGTAAAAAACAGAGAAAATGTGAGATTGTTCTAGACTTGATGTTTTCAGATATTTCACATGAAACTGTGGAGACTGGATCAATATTCATCATGTAATTCTCTAATTTTTCGCGGCGTATGGCGTCTTCAAGAAACTTACGGGCATGCAGCCAGGTATGAAGACGTCGGCCGATGTCGAGTTTCATACCTAGCTGCCTAACAGTATGTTTTTTGAATATTCATCAGCTTCAATGTGCAGCTCTTGTGATTGCCGTACTTGCAGTCGTAAATTCTGGATGTGAGGCCCGCCTGATATGAAAAACTTCCTTTTCTTTTTTCTTACTTTTACCAAAAAATGCTTCAGCATCTCTGTAACATCATTGGGTTTGTTTATGGCTCCGTTTTACATGACCAAGAAAAGGGTGCAGCCAGAATTTGGTTCTGGAAGGAGCGCCACTTTTTTAAAAATAAAGATTGTTGAATTTATTAATCTATGACTTATTTAACACTTTTTTTGTAATTTAACCAATTACACTACGAAAACAATCGCACAAGAAATAAAATGAGCAGGCTCGCATAATTTGAAAGTGGAAGAGGAGCAACGTGGTGAAAATGGAGTGTATATAATCAGCTAGTAAAATAATTAAGCAGCTTGTAGCCAAACAGAATGGTCTTTACAGTTTAAAAACTGTGTAAAAACTGAACTACATTAATACTATTGTCCTTCATAAGATTCCACTCGATGGCGCCGCTGACCTGCTGAGCAGCGGTCGCCGCATATGAACAATCGGCAGCATCAAAGCTAGTCGCGACGGTATTAAAACCACTCAAAGCACACAGTTTTCAATGGCGGCATCACGTTGGCGACCGACTGTGATGTTCACTTGTGCTTGCCAATTTATAGTTACGTTGTGATTTATTACACGTGTATTATTCAAATTTCCGGTGCCGACCTGTTAAAAAATGAAAACAATAGAAAATAATTAAATTCTTTGTGAGGTGCTTGGGGTGGGGGGTTTCAGCCCCATTGGCCCCGTCCTCGTGGCTGTGCCTCTGCCAAGAAATGTGAAACAAAGCCATAAATAAATCGACTGATGATGCACAGAGGTGCTGAAACATGTTTGAGTAGAATTAAAATACAGTGTTTTGCATTTCAGGCTGACCTCACATCCAAAATGGAACAATGCTTACAGTCACAGAAATTAAGCTGTAGTATACATATTTTAGCACCCATGCGACCTTTTTTCCCCCTTTTGGTCTATGTTACTTACAGGGAAGAAACCATTTGTTCTCATGACCATACAGTCTAATTTATGTAACTTAATATATTGTTTTCTTCGAACGATTTATATTTGTTCCCAATAAGGTTTAATGACACAGGGCAGTAGCGTTAGAGCTGAGTCGTCAGTGCTAACAACATCAACACTGCGTGAAACAATCGCAGAAATTAATGTGCCACATCCGATGAACGTGTTCGTTAGGACAGTGTGGAGCACTTGGGCATTAACAGCCTATGGAGGTAATGGCAGCAGACGAACGACTCGAGTATTTTTGATAACGATGTGACAGCAACTACAGAACCGCTCCTGCGCTTGTGACAATGTCGATTGGACCCTAGCCCTATGCATCGTTACACTGGTCCTGCAGTCGCTTTTATGGTTTGAGATGGTATTCGATTCCACTTCCACACCCCTCTATAGCATTGTCAAGACCCTAAACAGCCACATATCGTAAGCTTGCGAACCTGTTGTCCTCCATTCCTTTTTTTTTTTTTTTTCATCATTACTTATTTCGCTTGACGTGCAGCTAGCCGTTTTACGGCTCCTGTCTAGTTGCAGCTTATTGAGTACTGGGAAGCTTCAATTATTGCTTGCTATGTTTTATGTTTGCAAATAAGTAAAGACCGGGACAGTGCGTGCTCAGTCTCGCCTAACAAAAAAGTCATGTGTTTTTTTTTTTTTTTGTTTTTTTTTGTTTTTTTTTTTTTTTTTTTTTTTGTTTTTTTGTTTTTTTTTTTTTTTTTTTTTAAAGAGAGAGAGAGAGAAGCCTTCATCGTCGAATACAAAATAAAAGGAACAATCGTCTTTCCAATAAAGGAAAGTGTATCGGATCTCCTTTAGCACAATGATTCTGTAGCAGCTTGTAGTCGAAGGTCAAACGTGCCTTCTATTCTCGTATGGGCTCCAACCCGCATGGAGTAAACTCGGGAATGTCTCCTTTGGCGATCGTTCCTCCACCTGTCGCCGGAGAAAGTAATCAACTGACGGAACATAACAACAGACGAAAGTAACGTGCTGAGAACGTGTAAGAGGAATTAGGACCGACAGCAACGACCAAAAAGAAAAAAAAATCTTTTTCAATAAAACAATTCCGGGTATTAGGCCGCGTCATTTTTAAATGCTTTGACCACTGTGTAGAGGTCCTCTTCAGGACGGTTAACTGTTGGATGCTGCTGAATGTATACCCTTATATACTGGGAATTTTTTCGATTATCTTATACTGACGCTTACATCTAATATGATGATTGTTTGGCAGTAGCGTATCAGTAGGCTCTTACAGTTGCTATCCTGGTAAGTGATTGGTAGGTAAAATGTTGTATCTGATTGGATGGCAACGGCCAATCAGCAGCTACCACCCAGGGGGATGGTGTTTCTTACTGATACGCTATTGACAACCAATCAACATCTTAGATGTATAACCTCGGTATCAGATAACCGGGGAAAATATTGACAGTATATAAGGGTATACATTCAGCAGCCTCCAACAGTTAACCGCCCTGAAGAGACCACTGCACAGTGGTCAAAACGTAGGCAATTCCTTTGCTAAGTGTTTAAAAAAATAACGCGGCCTAATACCCAGAATTGTTTTATTCAAAATGACACCGGCCATGGAAGCCTACGAACTTACAAAAGAAAAGAAAATAGTATCTCGCATTGGTAGAACAACCAAGGAATGAAAGCTACCGAAACGTTCTTTTTTTATTTTATGTCTAAGTTATGGCCAAATGGCCCATGTTTCGTGCAATAGTTGGCCATTCAAAACAATAAAGACAACGATAAAAGAGTAATAAAAACAAATTGATTTTAAAGAAAAAGAAAACTTTCCTCCAGGGCCAACCGCATTCATTTTCTTGCATTGTGCGAACAGTCAAAGGAATTAAAGCTACCGCAAAAGAAAATGTTGAAGGAGCTCACGCTTAGGGACACAAGCCGTCCGTTGTGCTTAGAAGCGATAAATGAGCTGGTTGGCGGCCTCAGTGCAAGAAATGAAACAAGGTGATACGCGAGCGCGCATAGCACACAATTTTCAATACCGTCACCCATCGGATTGCATTGCTGACTTGTTCTGCCTGCTCTCTGCAGCTCTCACCATTCCAAAACGTCGGTTCGATGAGTGCGGACCGACTGTCCCGGGATACACCACCCTGTGCTAGACCAGTTCTACTTGGGCAGTATGAGTGAGCAGCATGGACTGCTATACCTCAAAGCCTGTTTGAGTCGATGCTGAGGAGTGTAGCAGCGCTTATAAAAAAGGATTCTAAAAGTACAGGACCAAACTGTTATGGTCGTCAGTCCCTAGAGTTACAAACTACTTAAACTAACTTACACTACGGCCATCGCGCGCGCGCGCGCGCGCGCGCGCGCACACACACACACACACGCACACACACACACACACACGCACACGCACACACACACTATAATGTTTCATGGGCTGCCCGGATTTTATTTCAATATTTATTTATTCTTCATAATTAATCTCTTCTATTTGTTACGATTATTTCATGTAAATTACTAAAAAACTATCATAGATACATTTTATAAAACTAAGGTATAACCCTAACCAGCATATCTTTATCTGTTGAAACAAAAAACCGTAATCCCGAGTATCATATGTTTTACTCAATAAAAGGAGCAGCAGTCTTTTTTCTTTCTTCTTCTTGGTCTAGCAATCATAGGTTTCGGACGCAATACCGCGTTGCTTTGAGTTTAACTTATTGGAATTGTAATATATTTTCAAGTGCAAAACGGATGTTGGAAGTTGTTGTGTGTATTTTTCAGTATATTAGACAGCTAATTTTACTTAATGAAAGTTTGCATTTCCCATTATTTTTATTTAAAAGCCATCTCGTTATTCCCTACTGTACAGTATATTAAAAGTATGTGAATTTTTCTTAGATGCCAGCACCAGCCATTTTCTTTGCAGTGTGCGAAATTAAATGTTGCAATGATACACAATGCTCCATAATTATTTTAGATTCTTTTGTTCCGCACTAAACGTCCCTGAGATAACCGCCAGTTTATCCAAATTTAATTATCTTCAATTTTTTGCTAGCCGTGGACTTGTGATAAAATGGTGTTTTACGAGTGCATTAAAACAGTTAGTTTCTGTGCAAGCTGCTCTTCTCGGAAATAAGGCAAGTTTTTAGGCACGTTGCTGGAATTAAATATTTTTGTGTCGTTTTCCAGCTTCATTCAGTTACAGTAAATTTTTGCAGGCACAATTTTGAATAACAGTGATTTGCAACGCGGCCACTATCTGGAGATATTTCTCCCGCCGAAATTTTAGCGCTAATCTTTTCATTTCAAAAATTACGATTAATTTCAAAATTTATTTGCTTTAGGTGTTAATTGTCTTTTCGCGGAACATTATTTTGTCAGGCGCTACTTTTTCAAAATTTTCTTCATTTACATCAAGCCATTACTTTCTTTTCCATTCAAATAAAATTATTTATTAATTGATAGTTTTACTATGAGGGAGAAATATTTCAACACACACCCGAGAGAGGACTCGGCGCCTTAGAGAGTTCGGCGGCTCCACCGCGGCGCCGCAGTTATAGCCAGCAACGGCGGCAACACTCAGTCCTGATTACATCCTCGTGTCACATAGTGTCCTCTGCTGCGAAACAACAGGAGAGAAAAGCCATGCATGCCTCTATGAGGCATACATTGGCAGCAACATTGTGCATGTACGTAAAACCGGACTGATATCGCCATCCCTGGCGTCTGGCCGGCTAACGTCGGTTTGGCACCATGGATGGAACCGAATATGACCGGAAGGTTAGTGGAGGCAAGGAGTGAAGAGCTGGATGACTTCCCCGCCTTGCGTGAGCAAGGTATAAGGGAGAAGTCACTGGGATAAGTTCTCTGGTGCTGGCCGCCTCGCTACCTTCCAAATCCAAGTTAGACTAGAAATCCAGTGGTGCGAAGGAGATGGATAGTGTAAATCAGTGCACCACTAGTAGAAGTAGTGTAATTTACTTTGTTCTGTAAATGTAATAATCTAATAAATTAATATGAGTCGCAGTGGTTACGTTAGTAAATAGGCCCCGCCCACGTCCACGTCGTAGGGATGGGTACTGGCCTCCCTTCAGGAGGCTTGCTAAGAGGCGGGAATTATACTTAGAATTGACATTAACTTATCACTAACAACCAAACAATTTGTAATGTATAATAATTGATTGTAAAGGTCTGTTTTAGTTATCCAGGTAACAGACCTAAATTGTTATTGTATTGTAAATAAATAAATAAAAAATTGTCACATAGAACTGTATGTTCATGTGACCTTTGAACAAGGTTTTACCTCACAAATTTCAATGTAATATTTCCGACCCTCATTGTTGTTGGTTTTTGGATGCCCAGAAGTGTAGACAAGAATGTTTACTTATGCATTTAATGCTTCTGTACGTTGCACTGAGTCGTACAGCAAGGTGCTAATACACACATACATTTTGACTTCCAAATGCCGCGGCGGAGCGGGCAGTATAAGGTAGTTCATAAGTAGTTACTAAGTTTAGGGACTGATGACCCCACAGTTAAGTCCCTTAAGCTTCACAAACATTTGAATTTTTTGACTTCCAAATCAAACAGCAGCGCTATTCGTCTCTTTCATGTTCATGTAGGCAAAAGGTGTGACATCGTTATTGTCCTTGAGCAAAGAATCACGTAAATTTTCCACAATATAAAGGCCAATTTGTGACGCCATAATTTAATTTTTCATACCTCTTTTCGTGATTTATAATTTTTGTACTGTCCACATATGACATGCCCTACATTGATGACATTTGATGTCTATATGTTTGCAACTTTGTTAGGTCATTGAAAATTTGGAATTCAGTACTGTAAATTCTGTGTAAACATTCCTGGCTTTGTAACACTTACTATGTTAAATTCTGTGTAAATTAATAATATTAAAGAATTTCTGGCTTAATGCTTTTGTAAATCATATTCATTTATAAAACATGGGGGCCATCTCCGCCTCAAGGCAAAGTGATGACGTGGAGGTAAAAGATGGAAAAACGACGCCAAGTGGCCGGCTAGAATGATTAAAAATTACTTGGAAAAGAGTCTTTGTCTGGACACTGAACAGAGAACTACCAGTAAATTTGGCTGTCTTGTTAGAGATCGTAATCTTATAGAAATACATAAGCGGCCTCGGATGAAAAATATTTTTAGGACGTTTACACGTTACGACTTACCTTAGAAGATAGATTAAGGAAAGGCAAATCTACAATTTTAGTTTTTGTAGATTTGGAGAAAGCTTTTGACAATGTTGACTGGAATGCACTCTTTCAAATTCTGAAGTCAGCAGGGGTAAAATACAGGGAAAGGAGAATTATTTACAACTTGTACAAAAGCCAGACCGCAGTTATTAGACTCGAAGGGCATGAAAGGGAAGCATTAGTTGGGAAGGGAGTAAGACAGGGTTGTAGCATTTCTCCAATTTTATTCAGTTTGTACATCGAGCAGCCAGTGAAGGACAGCAAGGAGATATTTGGAGAAGGAATTAAAGTTAGGGGTGAAGAAATAAAAACATTGCGTTTTGCTGATGACATAGTAATTCTGTCAGAGACAGCAAAGGACCTGGAAGAGCAGTTAAATGGAATGGACAGTGTGTTGAAGAGAGCGATAAAATGAACATTAACAAGGGCAAAACAAAGATAATGGAATGCAGTCTTAGAAATTAGGCGATGCTGAAGGAATTAGATTAGATAACGAAACAATGAAGGTGGTGGATGAGTTTTGTTACTTGGGTAGTAAAATAACATATAACGGTCGCAGTACAGAGGATATAAAATGCAGAATGGCAATGGGAAGAAAAGCATTTTTGAAAAAGATAAATTTGATAACATCGAATATTAATTTAAGTGTAAGGAAGTCTTTTTTGAAGGCATTTGTGTGGAGTGTTGCCTTGTACGGGAGTGAAACATGGACGATAAACAGCGCGGACAGGAAGAGAATAGAGGCTTTTGAAATTTGGTGCTACAGAAGAATGCTGAAGATTAGGTGGGTAGATCGCATAACTAATCAAGAGGTACTGAACAGAATTGATGAGAAAATGAATTTTTGCATACCTTGACTAAAAGAAGGGACACATTCTTAGACATCGAGGAATCGTAAATTTAGCATTGTAGGGAAGTGTGTGGGGTAAAAATCGCAGAGGAAGACCAAGAGACGCATATAGTAAACAGATTCAAATGGGTGTGGAATGCCGTTCTTATGAGGAGATGAAAAGGCTTGCTCAGGATAGAGTAGGGTGGAGAGCTGCATAAAACCAGTCTCCGGACTGAAGACCATAACAACAACATACTGACGTAATACCGGTGGCATATTGTTCAGATTAATTTGACGCTAAGAAGAAAAAATTTGACACTTACATGGAAAGACATTAATGGGTAATATTACGTCATAGCGAGCCACATTTCAGAACTAATCACATACACATTAGACAGTCGGTTAGTACCGTAATAACAGCCTGAACCTAACTTTTTTTTTAATGATCACCATAATAAATTTAAACAATGCTGTAAACCCATTATTATCCCATGTCACTGTCCTGTGTAGGATCCTTTTACTATTAAAGTGAAGTATTCCGAGTGTCGTGAAATAATTTGAAAGTCTTAATAATATCTCAACTTTCATTGAGTGCTAAAATCATAGTGTTTATTATTGCATATTTATAATGTGTAGATTAAAGTTAAGTGTAGGATACGTTCGAGATTTATCTCCACAAGATACAAAACTTTCAGTCACTGCAGCATTATTAGAGTGTTTGCTTCACCTTAATCAAAGAAAGATTTGCTTGTTAGAATTATAAAGTTTTTACCTTGCAATATTAAAGTTTATGTTAAATAAAGGACTGAATAGATTCAGGTAGCACATTTTGTAAAGTGAATCTATTTCATAATAGTTGCACTACTTAAATAATTCTATGCAAATAAGTTCGGACATAAGCAGGCTTATTACAATAGTTAATAAAGTAGATGAAGTACCATCAGTTAACATATGTCCAATATTTTATACTAGTTTTTAAGGAAACTTGCTGTCTGATCAGTCTCACAAAATTAGTACAGGATAATGATCTGTCCTTTTACTACACTACAATTGTTTCAAAAAATAAAAGTGGAACTTCGTCATATTAGCCTTTTGGATTCCCATTTCTTAATGAAAGAGCTAACATTACTACGCAGAGCTTCAGTAGTTAGATGTAGCCCACAATTTCACGGAACCATTGTAATACTGTTCAATATTTACCTAATTACCAACTTTACGTATAGATTACTGTGTTTTCTGTCTGATATTTTAAAAAGTGACTGAATTTTAAGCAGTGTTATATTTAGTATTTGTCTTCACCATACATCTTGATAGGGAGAGAAGATTTTAATTTATTTTACTGCAAAATTATGTTCCAGTTGTAAACAAATAGTTAACTCTTGTCTATTGGGACTGGAGACCGGAATTATAACAAATTGTAGTGTTTTGCTTTTAATCTGGAACTTTCTTTGTATCCTTGGGGTTACACTAATATTGTTTCTCTTGTGCTACATATCTTTGCAAAGCGAGGGCTACCTCATATGCTTTCATTAATTAAGAACACACGCGGTCAAAATTAAATTCTCTCGGAGGGGCACAATTCTGTATACTGGGGTTTATAGTAGGAATTCGGAGCAGTTAGCAATATTGCAGTAACATAACTAATCTGTGACGAGTTATTGCTTATCACTAGCTGTGTTCCAAGCGACTCCTAAACTAAACTGACCGATAGGAGTGTTGCAAGTTCAGTCCAATAGGAGATAATATCTTGTGTAAGGTAATTTTTATGACATGTTAACAATCAGTTATGGCACATTTCTTAATAATTTATTATTTGTAACCTTTGTGTGTCTTTCAGTTAATGTCAGTATTGGTCTTAGTTGCTTCCACACGACGTTCTACTTTACGGAGAGTGATTTCGTTTTATGTTAATTAGTTTCTGTACTGAACGAAGTGCTGTTTAACCTCATTTTCTTTGTTTGTAAAATTATTCGAAATTTTTAAATATTTGTAAAGCTATGGGACAGATCTGCAGTGCTCATCAGTCACTAGACTTAAAACTACTTAAACTAACTTATGCTAAGGACAACACAAACACCCATGCCCGAGGGAGGAATCGATCGTCCGACGGGGAGCACGGCCATTCCCGCAGTGCTGTAAAATTATTCTAGATTACAAAAAAACATGCAACGCAAGCTAGAAAGTTGAAGGATAACGCACATTATGACATACGAGGATACTGCTGAATCATTTATAAAGTTATTAGTTGCAGTATATTTGTAGAAGACCTTAGGAACATTTCATTCTTAATTCGAGTTTATTCTTTAGTATTCCCTGTTAACTAAACATTTCACAGTGACATACACAACAAAAGCTTTGTCGTAGTGGGAATTCAAACAGGTCATACATTTACGAAGGTATTTCAGTTCAAGATCGGCTCAGTCATTTTCCAAAATAACAGAAGTGAAAGATAACTTTCAAGCCAATGTAGTCATTCTGAGCTCATACTCAGATTGCTAGAGCTCGCGTGATGAAACGTTTTCTTTTTTTGGTTAGCTAAAACAGAAAAAAAAAGATGTTGGCGTACGAGATTGCTAATCCATTCGCTCCGGTTCGAAACTTTCTACCGTAAAATGTTCGACTTTTGTATTGCCCACTACATCAGTTTGTGTAAAACAAACACTAGTAAGCTCCTTAAAGTTACGATCATTACAACCTGGTCGGCTAACGTCAATGTTACATATATCGGGATCATGCCACGGCGTTTTTGTTTCATTACATTACGCAGTTTCTCTAGAAGGTTGTAGTAGCAATCGCTGTTAAAGGTCTTGCTCTTTGAAAGTATTCTGTTTGAGATTTCCCCGCGGCAAAGAAAATAATAATGATAACAATAATAAATAAAATCGGAAACGATCACCATTCTGTCCGCTCCAACAGTCAACTTCGACTGAGAAAAGCCGTGGCGAACTTACTTTCTAAACGGTATCAACAAGCGAGGTACCCTGCGTTCAGACACCGTACTTTTGCGCAGTTCCTCACTAATAATCTTCCACATTCCTCCGTAAGTCAGTCCTACCTCAGCCAAGAATCTTTCCGTGCACTATTTTCTGTTAACAAGGATAACGGCCTCCGATTTCTTCACCACGGCAAGATCATCTTTGATCGAAGGTCTGCCTGGCTGCAGCACGTTTGTGAGGAACATGGAACAAATTTGGAAGTTCCTCTACCACGTCACAGCTGGGTCATATGATAGCCTTTCATCCCCAATGGCAGCTTTCATTTCGTCGTAGATTTGCCATGCATTGCTGCCCTTCAAATGGAGGAACTTCATGGCACTTCAGGCTTCATTTTTTCTCATTCAGTAGTAAAGAAGTAAAAATTAAAACTTGATGCGTGAAGGGGCGGTTTTCCATGAACGTTGTTGTTTATGTGTTCATTTCTCATGAACTACGGTTCATACTGTGATACAATTTCGAAGCTATATGTGTGTATACTGTCTGTAAAATTTCCTACAGCTCCAATTTGTAGTGTAGAAATTATAAATTGTAACGTCATACCGAATGCCGTACAGTGGAACAGCGGAAAAGTTTTATTTGGTTGTTAGAGAGAAAAATAGTTATAATAACGGTTTAAAATTATCTTTAAAGTTTGTTGCAAGTCGTAAGTAATCTAGTTCTCATATACTGTATTCATTAAGTCTCGTCGCATTATGTGGCATTTTCTTGCAACTCTTATTGTTTATGACGCCATATCTCCTTAACCAGATGTCGTGTGTGATACTTACCATTACAGAATTGGTACCTCACGGTAGCGAATATGTGTACCCAATTCGGGAGAAATCGGTTCTGTGGCTTAGGAGGAAATGTGCAACATTGTCGCGTAATGCAGCAGTTTTTCTCGCACCTCATTGTTTATGACGTCATATCATATCAATTATGTGTTGTACGTGATCGATACACTTACGGCGACCGTCCTCATTGATTGAAACTTACGTGTGCGAAATTTCATAAAGATCGGAACAAAATTGTAGATTTGTATGCAGTACGTACACACAAACACTCGGATACACTGCTTTATACACTCCTGGAAAATGAAAAAAATAACACCATGAATTCTTCAACCCAGCAGAGTGAAATTTTATTGACACATTCTTCAGGATGTATACAACACCCGATCGCGCAGTCAGAACCATACGTACGTCAATACAGTCACCAGAGCGTGCACAATGTCGATGCTAGTATCGTGTATACCCTACTTTTTCAGCAATACAGGGTACAAATGTCTCATGAATACGATCGTAGAGGTGCCGAATGAAGTCTTACGGTATGACCTGGCATGCAGTTTCCATCTGATGCCTCACTTGGACCAGATCTCTTGCTGGTCGTGTAGACCGCGCCAAGATGACGTTTCATCCGGCCCCAGACATGCTCAATGCGGGACAGATCTGGAGATAATGATTGGCAGGGTAATTGACGTACACCTAGAAGGGCACGTTGGGTTGTACGGGATACGTTTGGACGTGCATTGTCTTGTTGGTAAAGCACATCGTCTTGTTGCTGCATGAACGGTGGCAAGATGGGTTGAATGATGGTTTCACTGTATCGTACACTGTTCAATTTTCCCTCGACGGTCACCAGAGGAGAACGGTTAGTGTAGGATATGGCTCTCCACACCATGATGACAGGTGTCAGCCCCGTTTGCCTCTGTGCGTACACTCCAGATTTTCGCACTCCCCTGCACGACACCACAAACACTTACGACCATCAATGGCACCGAGGCAGCGACAACTCTCATCACTGAAGACGACACGTCTCCATTCACCCTCTCATAAGCGTTTACCATGACAGCATTGGAGGCGGGCTGAACGATGTTGGGGCGTGAGAGGAGGACACACTAACGAGTGCATCAATGTGAGTGGAGCTTTGTTTTACACCCGCATTCTCCTCTAGTGATCGTCTACAGAACACTGAACAGTGAACAGTACACTGAAATCATCATTTAAACCGCCTTGCTACCACTCATGCACCAACAGGACAATGCAGATCCACATGTATCCCGTACCACCCAACGTGGTCTTCAAGGTGTACGTCAACTAGCCTGGCCAACACGATCCCCAGATCTCTCCCCCATTGAGCATGTTTGGGACTGCATGAAACATTATGCTGGGCAGTCTGCATGAGCGGCACGAAATGTGGCCCAACTGAGGCATCAGGTGGAATTTGCATTCCACATAACGACATTAGGTACCTCTACGATCGTTTCCATGAAAGAATTACAGCTTGCATTGCTGCAAAAGGAGGGTATACACGCTATTAACGCCAACATTGCGGACGCTCTGGTGACTGTACTCACTCGCGCACGGCTCTACCTGAGTGATCGTGTGTTGTATACAACCTCAAGAATGTGTCAATAAAATCTCCCTCTACTAGGTCAACGAATTCATGGTGTTCTTTTTTTCATTTTCCAGGAGTGTATATAGGGATAATTAAATCTCTTAGATAGTTCTCTTATTAATTTTTTCTAAAGAATTATTCCCGAGCACGTTTTCCTATAACATCTTTACAAGTTTTTCAGACTTTCACACCCTGCATAATTTATTACCGCTACCACAACCGAGTTGTCTGGCCGTACATACTGAGCCTGAATCATTTGAAGATAGATTCAAATGAAAGCAGTAAATGGGAAAACATTACACTGCTGACGTAAAGCTCTGGTACATCGAAGGAGCGAAGCGAAGAAAGTCAGAGAAAAGCATAACAGAGCCTAGGCAAATAGTATCGGCGGTAGAAAATGGTAACTGCCACGAAATAACACTCGGTGAAACGTATCGTTTATACTAGTGAAACAAGTTGTCTGTAAGTTTCATTTTCATAGGACAGAAAAACAAAAGCAAGAACGTTTCATAGTTCCATATTGGTCGAAAAATTTATCTTTCCCCTCATAGACTAAATTTATTTTGATTAAAATAACAATTCTACTACATAGTCTCAGCCGGTGGGTATCGAAAGGTAAATGTCTATAGCGTTATTCACTCTGGCTTTCGACCTTTTAAACACTCTTTGTTAAACAAATAATTTGTGGATTCATTTGACAGCCTGGCAGCGGAACGTGAGCTCTCGATCAGATTCAAAATCAAGTCAAGAAAAAAACTACTTAGAGGTAGATCGTGAATCGATGCAAAAGAGTTCCTACTTTCAAGTAAGGTTTACCCATTTCATTTGAATAAGTATTGAACCTGAAGTATAAAATAAGTCAGATGGAGCAAATGCAACTTATTAAATAAGAGGACATGGGTGTATGTGTTGTCCTTAGCTTGTAAGCCTAGGGACCGATAACCGCAGCAGTTAAGTCCCTTAGATTTACAAACATTTCAACATTAATAGAGATGACATCGATACTTAAATTTTCAACAAAAAAATTCTCATTGAAAATGAAGTACTTTCTCGGGTAGAAACTGCTGACGTAGCAATGTAAGCTGGCAACCAGACCAGAATGTGTTCGCTAATATCGCAGTTAATGAAAAAGAAAGTGCATTTCCTACAGCTATTACCTTTTTATCACGACATTAATGTGTTCGCTAATATCGCAGTTAATGAAAAAGAAAGTGCATTTCCTACAGCTATTACCTTTTTATCACGACATTAATGTGTTCGCTAATATCGCAGTTAATGAAAAAGAAAGTGCATTTCCTACAGCTATTACCTTTTTATCACGACATTAACGTAAACCAGAAATGTGTTCGGAATTGCGAATATGACTCAGCATGAGCTGGACGATTTAATGGCGACACCTGAAAATTTGTGCAGAACAGGGATCGAACCCGGATTTCGCACTTTTTGCTATTCGCGCACGTCTGTCCGGCCGACCCAAAATTCCATTCGTCACACACTACCTGCTGACCATGAATGCTCGTACATTCCACTATGTAAGACCCGCACAAGGAGAGGCGTTTACTACAATTGTAGCAAGCCTAGATCTGGCTCTATTAAATATATGCAGGATGCGCGTTTATTGTCAGAGATGAATGTATGTTTCAAACAAAAAAAAAAAAAAAAAAAAAAAAAAAAAAAAAAAATCTAAGTTCCATAATGACTTTCCTCGCTAAATTAATTAGAATCTGCGGCTTATAGCTCTCTGGAGCTTAGTGTCATTCCACCACGATGAACAATGGCATTTCAGGACCAACTGAAGGAAAGTGTCAAACCAGACTGTACGAAACAGACACCATATCAACTCTCTGTGTTCTAGACGGCCATGCAGATGCCCAGATTTTAAACCTAGATATTACGCTACACTGTATAATTGGGCTCAAAATCACTTCGGATGTATAATAAAAACGGCATAAAGTTTGTTTCACAGAGTAATGCTGCCTGCCTTATAGTAGACTGGCTTATATGCCCGTGCTTCGCAACGGTTGTTAAAGAGGGGCCTGTGTATATCATGGTTTTTACGATTCCGGACCTAGGTCAGCAAAAACAGAATTCTTGTTGGATCTCTCTGCCGATAAACTCACTTCTCCTAGCCAAATTTAAGTAGAAGTCATTGTAGAAAACGATGAATGTTCATAAAATTTTTCATAAAAAAAGTGAAATTGATTTAATTCCGTACTCCGGAACGATGTAAATTCATTGTTCGTTTGTGTTTATAAAGTTAAGACTGAGGTGTGTAATTGTCTGTCTGACATAAACTTCTGAAAACACTTCAATTGTTGAGATGAGAAATAGCAATAATAATAACAGCGCCATGATTCTATGGCATAGTACTAAACTGTTTATCTCTCACAGTAAGTGCATGCTGAAGTATTAGAATGTTGCAGTGTTGCACTGGGGACAATGTAGTTATACTGTATGCAGTGCTCCATATTATCGATAAGTCGACGAATACTGAAAGTCTGGTAATTCAATCAACAGAGCAGTTCATGTCTGTTTCAATAAGACGTCATGGTGGTGTCAATGTGTGATAAAGTAAGTCTGGGGAATTGTTGAAGGAATGGTGTCAGCTGATAATCTGTATAGAACTTTCCATTAAATATAGTAGTATTTCCAGTGAATTGTCTTGACTGTGTTAGCAGCTAATACATGTCCTCACATCCTGCAGTGATTACTTCGTAAAGCACGAAGTTGAAATCGATCTGGTGTAATAGAACTATATATTCAGAAGACGGAATATAACTCTAAGTACAACTGCCTCTGCAAAAGGAAACTTCTTTCTCTATCTTAATGTAGTCCGCACCAAAAGTAAGTAATTACACATTTTAATTACAATATTGTACCGAACAATTATGAAAGCGGGGAGGTTTCTGATGCGTTTGTCGTTTGCGTGTGTATAGTATATGTAGTGGCAGGCACAAAGCAGAAATACCTGTGGAATGAGCATTCAGATGCGCAGAACAGATTTTCTGTCCTCAACATTAAGGTGGAAATATCACTTGATATTGGAAAAATCTACTGATCGATGACTTCATCTTGGTCCTTTTTTGTTTGGTTAAGGTTGATGACTATGCGTAAGTGACCCTTTTAGCGGCGCTTCCTCAACTTTCTTGTTGCTTCTGTGACACAATTATTTAGATATTATTTCATGTTGCGTCTTTGCGGCCATTGCGATACAAACCAATCCTAAGAGCAAATAAATGTGTGGAAAGAGTGGATTTGTCTCAGTATCACTTGGTAATTCCACCTTAATGTTGAGAAGATGCAGAGAAGTCAATGTTCACTCAATAGATATTTCTACTCTATGTATGATTTAGTGGTTATACCCGTCGAAAGTTGCACTTCTTTTCTTTCCATGACATTGCAAAGCATATGGGATAAAGATAGAGAGAGAAAATTTTTTTTGTCCTACCTGAGTTAAACTTTACTCGTAGCGGCAGCGGTTTTGTTTGCTATCGTTGGCAACGAACTATTCACTTTAGGAGGATGATTAATCTACTGACCAGAACAGCATAAATTGTCTATTTCATCGTGAACATAAAGTATTATTCCCCTTATTCTACGTGACTGATTTTTGAAAAAGCATTTAACGGCCGTTGCCGTTGTTTATTTTATCGTGAACATAAAGAATTATTCCCATTATTCTATGTGACTGATTTTTGAAAAAGCATTTAACGGCCGTTGCCAACATCAGCTCACAACGCCGCCGCCGTAAGTAAAATTGTACTCCTTCTTGTAGTGTATTATACCAGAGTTAGAACATGAAAAAAACGCAGCAACGCCATAATTAGTTATTTGGTGTACTATGTAACTAACGTCACCTCACTTTGTCCTTTCCTGTACTATGGTGTTTTCGAGGCATTCCTAAACTGAACAGACTGAAAATATATTGAGGACACACCGGAATCAGAAAGGAAACTCGTACATAAATTCTATTGTCCTTGCAAAGAATTCTTATGTAGATAGACGCGAAGGAATGTCGTTATGTTTGAAATTCAAATGATCCCTGCGGGATGAAACACTTTTTTTTTCTTTCCATGGCATTGCAAGGCATGCGGTATACAGCTAGTAAAACTTATTTTTTTATGTGCCGTACCTGCGTTAAATTTTCCCTGCAGTGGCAAGTATGTTAATGTTGGCAACGAAATATTCATTGTAGGGTGATCATTAATTTACTGATCGGAACAACATTAATTATTTATTTCATTATCAATACTAACAATTATTCCCCTCAATGTATGAGACTGATTTTTCAAAAAGTATTCAACGGCCGTTACCATCATCAAATACACTACACTGCTGCCGTAAGAAAAAATCATAGTCTCTGTTTCAGTGTGTTACACTTTAGTTATGAGAGTAAACAACGCAGCATCGTCATCTATTAGTTGTTTGGTATGTTATGCCAGTAACAGCGCCTCTATCGGATCTTTGCTATACTACTCTGCAATTAGAGCATAGCATACACCAGAAACTACACATTACGATATCTTTTCTTCCCCTGATCCGATTATGATGAAATGAAGCTTATATGTTACGCTAAGGTATTCTCAGTTGACCTATGAAACCCCATAAACGTTCGTGTAGTACTCTTGGAGATTTGCTGTACTACATCATACATATAAGCATAGTATGCACAAAAACTTCAAATTACGATATCTTTCCTTTCTCTAATCCGATTTTGATGAAAATAAGTCTATGTTACTCTCCAAACTATTCTCAATTTACCTGTGGAAAAGCATGAAAGTTTGTACTGTGCTTTTGGAGATTACTCTCAACAAATAGACATACACGATGGCTTTTAAGCAAATGATTAAATTATAACTTTATTTTCTGTGATCCGATTTTAATTATTGAAGCCTTTGTGTAACCGCAAGATGTTCTAAAGTTACATGTGAAAACCCCATGAAACTTCGTCAAGTAGTTTTGGAGATTGAAGGGAACAGAGACAGGCCTACATTTACAGATTTATTATTAGTATAGATAGATGAGCATCGAAAACTCTGAAGACTAAACGACAGAGGCGTTCCATGCGGATATTAACCCTTTCATTCCCACATGAATTCAGCTTTTGAAAAATTAAAATTCAGTATTTTCTCTATTAATACAGTGCACTAAACATTAAAATGCACTTCATGTGCAAGACAAACGTTTGTATCGAGGTATTTTATTACTTGGGACGTTATTTTGTTGATAGTTGACACTTCCACAGCACCAAAGACAAGACAATTCACTGCTGAAATAAAATAACATGAACCACACTCACGCTCACAACCAAACACAGACGGCAACGTAACACAACCCCCAAGACGGATAAATTAATGCCTCAGAAGTGGCTACATGCGTACCAAACGGCAAAATGTCGTACTAGAAGCTTGTTGTTCATTAACAAACATGCGACTTTAAAGACTGATACAGAAAATAAGGTATAAATCAGCTTGTAATAAAGTGTTGTCCAGGAACAACACTGGGAATAGAGGGTTAAGTCAGGGTTTCTGACGCCATTGACCCCCATAAAGGGCAACCTCAAGGCTCCAAAATACTGGGTAAACCAATCTTTGAACCATTCTATCAGCGTTTAGGGGAAAATTTCAAGTTTATAGATGGCAACTACAAAGTAAATTGTGCAGGCATGGGCAACGTTTCATCAAGCGTTTCGATATTGCACGAGTGATTTAGCTTGCATGTTCCCCTGATATGAATCCAATTGAACAGGATTAGGATAAACCGAAAATAGTTATCCGAGCACGTCCTAAGCAGCCATGAAATCTACGGGATTTAATGAGGAGTGCCAATCAAGAATGAGATTAATTAGACCACCTTTGCATTCCTGCAGGTGGTGATGCAACTCTGTAGGTAATTTTCCTTTTGTTCCTTTGAGAGATCTTGTTTCATTGACGTCGAATACATAGAAAGAAATGAGTATCGTAATAAAATAAGAAAAATCTGAGATCTTACGGAATTATTAAAGTGTTCCTTTTCCCCGTGCAGCGTTCGAGAGTGGAACGCTAGAGAAATACACCCATGTTCGGAAAAAAGAACACCTTGGAATATTAGATTGCAGGACAGATATTATAATGTTCTGATGAAATGATTAGCATTTCAACCATGTCGGCCCACACGTTCAAGGTCAACATTGATATTGCGAGACAACAACATGTACGTCTACATACATACTCTACAAGTCACATTGAAGTTTAAAGTAGCTTGTTATGTTTTCTAATCAAAATCTCGGCAGTTGAGATCTGCAAGTGTAAGTTAAAACCCTCACTGCTGCCATAAATTTCTTTATGAGTGGTCACAGTACTTGCGCAATGGAAATTTATCTAACTTCTCACTCCTTAAGGTAGCATCCAACGTTTTAACAAACGCAATATCAATGTTAAACAAATAAATGAATAGATAATTAAACATGGGACAAGGAGCATTAAATCATAAAGCAGAGGTTTGATACTATAAATCATAATCTATTCAGTAAAATGAACAAGAAAATTAATGTTTGGGGATACCAAATAAAGCACGCACCTTATACAAAAGTGGATTAAATCATAAAATTATTGCACATAATAAAAATGGTTTGTGCACTTTATGAATATGGAGGTAATGTGGGAGGAAATTTGCAAATACACAGTGAGTAGCTGAAAGCACTTTCATTCATTCACAGACACGCGCATAATGCTTGCAGTACATTATGATGCGGGAACACTTGATAGCAGCGCGAAACGAAGCCTGAGCAGCGTTTTGCCGAGATGACGGGTGTCTTGATCATAAATTTAAGAAGTGGGGAGTCGGGAGCAAGTGGTGTAGCTGGCCGGGCGAGGCGTCGCTCTGCACAGTCACCATGTGGATCTCCAGGTGGAGACTATAGATTTTTGTGTGGCAATTGCCATGTGTGGTAGCTCGTCGTAGACTGCACCAAGTTGAATCGAGTGCTACTGTGTATTATGAATATTTAGCCGGTGGAACAAGGTGTGCATCGCACTGAATTAAAGTGACTGTGTTTTGTGAATGTAACACGTGTCGTCGCATAGGCATGAACATAGACGGTGTTTGAGACAGGCACATGGTGTGAAAACAATTTGCGACAAATATTCATTTTGTCTGGGGGCTCACGAGCTATAACTTTATTTGATAAATGTGTCGACGTACAGACGTATCAGCCACAGGGTTTTAGTATGGTGTAATAAACAACATAAAGTGAACTTTCACGTGTTTTCAAAAACAGTAGTTAGTACACCTTTTCTCACATGAACTTACTTTATTATGATTTTTTTTGTTAATCATATGCAGGGTACGAAAGCTGCGAACGTGTGATATCATCCCCTAGAAAACGAGTCAAACAGTATCAATCACAGTTCCAATGTTTTTGCATGTTTACCGAATTTGGTTCGCAGTTGGTGGTTGTGAGTTTTAAAAATTAAACTTTCCCTATTTAAACTCTCACCCCGAACTTCACCCTCGCACCCTTCATTGCAAATCAAATCAAAATGTTTGTAAATATAAGGGTCTTAACTACGCTGGTCATTAGTCCCGACGTTTAGAAACTTCTTACACTAACTTAAATGAACTTTCGTACTTAGACTATTCCGAGACACCTTAATCGTTAGTGGTGCGGTGGTCTAACGGTAAGACGTCTGCTTAGTAAGCATGGAGGATCAGTTTCGATTCCCGGCCGTAACACAAATTTTAATTCATTGCTTCACCTTCATCTTCAATAGTATATTTATTTATGTTTTCACATTATTCAAATCTTCAAATGAAGGAAGCTTCTTTAGCCTTAAAGTCACACTACACATCATTGTGACAAGGGATCTGCTGCTGACGATCCCTTTTTCACGTCCACGTTTAGTACACTCTGCTGCCTCCTACTTACTCTTACAGCCATTTCTGCTTCATAAAAAGCGCCGTAAAAACAAAATGTTGGCGTCGCTCTTTTGTTGGGCGGGAAGCAACGTACGGTAATTCGATAACGACTCATTTTCCAAAATAAAGATAACGAATCCTATTATTATTGATGCGGTGTTGAGAAGTGAGAGACTTAATTGTTTTATCTACTTCACTTATAGATGGTGCCAAACAATATAGCAACTTTCTGTGGGGACTCTTTTTATTTATTTTTATGACATCGAACTTTTCACAGGCCTCATCTGCCTCTTACTAGGTGACGAATTCGTAAATGCTGCATCTTGACTACTTAATTTCGTGAATAAACGCACGGAGAGACAACATGTAACTCTATAAATACACAGAAAAAAATGAACACTACCGCTGCAAAGGAGCATCTAGTGCTAGCAAGACTCTGACATTGTTGCTTTGCCGACAATGCCACGGAACGCAGCTTTTGTGTTGCAATTACGTTGGAAATATCGGTACCGTAGTCCAGAAATAGCAGCGAGCAACGTTGTAGAACATGTTTCAAACTCATTGTATACACGCTTTAATGCCAACGAGCAAGCAAAACCTTATTAAGAACCTTATTGTACATGAATTCTTAAGTTCTATTTGGAGTTTTAAAAAATGTTCAAATGTTTGTTAAGCGTATGGGACTTAACTACGGGGTCATCAGTCCCTAAACTTACGAACTACTTATCAACTACCTTATACGAAGGACGGCACAAGTATCCCTGCACGAGGGGGAATTCGAACCCCCGACCGTAGTGGCCGTGCAGACCGTGACTGGAGCGCCTCAGTTCCCTCGGCCACCGCGGCCGGCATTTGGAGTTTCGATGATTATAAATGTTTTCTTACCGTGACACAATTTGCAGCAAAAGGAATCATTTTTGGGATCCGGCGTCAAAAATTCGAACACTTCATCACAAGCTGGCCAAGCCCAGGGTGTCTTCTTCCTTCTCCATGTCGAAAGGTGTGGAAAACAATCGGAGACTGTTTACGTGTGACGCTTCAGGTGATTGTTATATACTCATTGTTGTGTATATAATTATAAAATAAATGTCTTATAAATGAATGAGTATTATTAAATGTTATATCGGTACTGAAATATATATATTTCACATATTTCCAACATACGTTGTTGAAAATACGTAATTTAGAATGGTTGTATATTTTTTTTCCTTCATTAAAATCAAACCCTGGTACTCTGTAGTCTTGAGATTCTTACAAAAAAATATGTTACGCAACTAGCGACAATAAAGTAACGATACTTCCGTTAAATCGTTAATCGATAAAAGTACCTTAGTTACAGTTAAAGTTACTTTAGGAAAATAATAACGCCGTTGCCGTCCGTTACCTCTGAAAGAACTGTAACTAGTACCGGCGTTACAAACAACGCATTTCTCGCCAACCCTGAATAGTACCGCTTAGGTGCTAAACCCTTAATACGAAAGTCAACAAAATGCTGCCGAAGAAAACCTGAACATTTCGTAACTGGAATTATGTGGCATGATCCAACGAATCACCGTTTACCTTGCTTCCTACAAGTAACCGCATTTTTCGTATCGAAAAAAACAAAAGAAACTTACGATACGGGAGGCCTGCCGCCTTCAGTCAAGTATGTGAGAGATTCTGTCATGGTTTGGGCATGTACAACGTGGCATTCAACTGTTACTATCATTACTATCACTGGTCAGATAACCGTGAATAAATATTTCACCATTCTCGACAACATACAGCTTATTAACATATTGCTAACAAGCACTGCTGTATTCCAAAATATAATGCGTACACACAATCAGATAGACAATAATGTTCAGGCGTGCTTTGTACAGCATCAGAAAATTATGAAACATCTTCCCTGCAGAGTAAAATATCTATGTCTCATCATAATTAAACCGTTATGGGGAGTTTCGGAGCAGAGAGTGAGGAGCACGTTTACAGCTCCAACATCGTTGAAATAATTGGTGAATATTTTGGTACAAGAATTGATATCGTTCTGTTGGAAAACACTTTGCGAATCTGTCGCTCGAAATCCTTTTCCATCCAAGGGATATCATTCAAAGTAAATATTGGATCAAGGTGATTCTTAAATATCATCTGTGTTAATCTGAGTTCACTTAAAAACGTAACTAATTTCGGAGTATTGGAGAATAATTGAGGTATTTTAAAGTGACCATTAATTTTTAAAACTTGAAATGTTTTCGGAAAGTATGTCAGTGGATTATAAGTACTTCATTGCGACTTTAAATTTCCCGGATTAGACTTCTGAACTAGCAAAAATATTCTTGAGTGCTCCAGGCATTGCAAATTTAACGGATAGTTAAAGCATAACATCTGTTTTAATAAGACAAGTTAGATCAGAATCATCATTCAGAAGCTTAACCGCAATTTAACTTTGAATAGTGAGTCAGTTAAAACATAATAAACAAAACAGCCTGTAACCATATAATATCGCTGTCATCTCTCAAACTAAATGTCACGTGTATGACAACGTAAGAAATACGAAATAAAAATCCGAAAATTACATCGGAATATTACAGCCAGCAACAAAATAATTGTTGTTACCCTACTGAGGCTGATTTGATAGGAAAACCATAGACAGACCGGCGATAAGGTATGGATGTTACGAAAACGTAAGTACTTAACTCAAATTTAAAAAAAAAAAAAAAAAAAAAAAAAAAAAAAAAAAAAAAAAAAAAAAAAAAAAAAAAATAAGGAATACCTACAGTATAATATTATATTACATACAGATACCCGACGATGGAAGTTTTTACGAAACAGGCATAGTATAAATAAAGACGAAAATAAATAGCAGCGTTTGAGATATATTTTACATAGTATGATTAAAGGACATTTATGGCGCAGCAGATCCAAAGGCCTATAAATTGCTTTTATTCAGAATGTGCAACAGGTAGCTGTTCTCAACTTCTGTTATCGGTGGTCGATATCTGTAGTTTCAAGTTTACATCGATTTGATTTTTAGACTCGACAACATATTTTTTATGACTGCGAAAGTAATTTCATTTAAAGTAAACACTATTGGGTTTTATTACGAATCTATAGTTTCAAGTTTACATCGATTTGTTTTTTAGACTCGACAACATATGTTTTATGACTGCGAAAGTAATTTCATTTAAAGTAAACACTATTGGGTTTTATTACGAATCTATAGTTTCAAGTTTACATCGATTTGTTTTTTAGACTCGACAACATATTTTTTATGACTGCGAAAGTAATTTCATTTAAAGTAAACACTATTGTGTTTTATTACGAATAGAACAAGAACTGTAGCTATCAAGGATAAAACCATAAAAACCAATATTTAGGAATCACGTAGGGTGAAATGAATATATAAAACATTTATTGTAGTGATTGATACTACGTAGAGTGACTATCATATATAATATTTTAAGACTGTACAGAGTAGGAAAGTTAAAAATGTTCAAATGTTTGTTAAGCTTATGGGACATAACTGCGGGATCATTAGTCCTTAGACTTACATACTACTTATAAACTAAATTAAAGACAACACAAACATCCATGCCCGAGGGAAGATTCGAGCCCACGACGGGGAACGGCCTTGCGCATCGGAGCATAGCGCCTCAGTACGCTCGGCCACTCCCACCGCGATATTAGGGATGTGAGCTGATAAGTTAATTATCGCTAGAAGTGGGAAGTTAAAACCTAATAATATTATCGAATCTAGTGTCGTAGTAGCTGCTCAATTTCAGTTTAAGCGCTACGATAAATAAAGTCATAAACTGCTTTTACTGCCACTATACGGCCAAATAAACACATGTGCTGAATGCAAATTGTAGGCCAATACCATACTATAAATATCAATAAATACTTCAAATTCTTGACACAAAAATTGACTCAGTATACCAAAGGTATTAGATATAAAGAGAGGCGTTGAATTAAAGTTTGTGCAGTGGGCGTGATTCGTACGGTAGCAAGGCAGACTGATTGATGGTTTCTCTGTACTGCGCACTGTTCAATGTTTCCTCGAAGATGACCAGAGGAGAACGGCCAGAGTAGGATATGCCTCCCCACCGTGACGCTCGATGTCGTCCCCGCGTGCCTCTATCGTATACACTTCAGATTTTCACGATCCCCTGCACGACGCCGCACACGCGTACGACAATCACTGGCAGCGAGGCAGAAGCGACTCTCTCCAATGAAGACGACACGGCCACATTCGTTCTTGCACAAGCGCCTATCACGACACCACTGGTGGCGGGCTGAACGATGTTTGGGCGTGAGCGGAAGACGCGTGCATCATGGTGTGGCTAACCATATATCCAACACTGGATGTTCGCCTCTGGTTATCGTTGAGGCAGCATAGTACATTGAAAGCATCAACCATTCTTGCTACCGTTCATGCACCAACAAGACGATATGCTTTTGCAACAAGACAATGCAGGTCCACATTATCCCGTACCACCCTAAGTAGTCTTAAACTACCCTGACCAGCGCGATCCCCAGAAGTCACCCATTGAGCATGCTTTGGGACCAGATGAAACGCCATCTTGCGCGGTCTGCACGACCTGCACCAGAACTGGCCCAAGTTGGAAATTGCTTGGCAGACTACTACGCGAGGCTACATACGTCACCTTTACGATAATCTCCATGGGAGAATGACAGCTTGCTGCAGAATGAGGGTATACACTTGTACTAGCGTCGACACTGCGCACGCTCTGGTGACTGGATATGTCTGTCTGACCGTGTGTGGTATACATCCTCAAGAATCTGTGAATAAAATTTTCTTCTGCTGGGTCGATAAATGGTGATCTTTTTTTCATTTTCCAGGAGTGTATAATATTTTTTTAAACGTAAGGAGATATATTTAATTAAAACTTATGCGGTGGCCGAGATTCGAACCCGGGACCAAATACTTACGAGGCTTAAAGCACATCTCCCTCCACACCATATTCTTTAACAAGGCGGAATAGTTCCTATTCGCGTTCTTTGCTGGGGTGCTATTCCAATGTAAGAGAGCCCTGGCAATTTGATATGCATTTCACAGGGACCCTCACTATGTGGGACTGACGGAATATATAGAGAAAGTTTAGAGAAGGCTCAGAGAAGGGCAGCTCGTTTTGTTTTATCACGTTACGGGGGGAAAGCGTCACGGAAATGTTGCACGAATTGGGGTGTAAATCATTAAAAGAAAGACGTTATTCATTGCGGCGTGATCTGTTTGCGAAGTTTCAATTACCGACTTTTACTTCTGAATGTGAAAATATTTTGCTAGCATCCACCTACTTAGGGAGACATGACGATACCAATAAAATAAGAGAGAGCAGATCGAAAACGGAACGATTTAGGGGTTCTTTCTTCCCGCGCGCTATTAGAGAATGGAACGGTAGAGAAATGAAAGTGGTTAATGAACCCTTTGCCAGGCACTTAAATGTGATTTGCAGAGTATCTATTTAGATGTAGATGTTGATGTAGATGTATGATTATATTTGGGGCCTGCAAGGACTTCAGTGCTACATTAAGGGAATATTGTTAATTCTGCTGTTATTGCTCATACTTTATTTGCGACATTTCCTCCCTTTTTGCATACGTCTGCCTACCTAGCGCATCCGCAGACAAGCGACACTGTCGACTAAGCAAAGTGAAGAGCCACTGATGGAGAAGTCATCCCGGAGACTGGCAGGCCATCTGCTGCCCTCGAGCGCGGTGGAGTGTGGTGGGCGGTAAACGGATTATTTTTTGTAAGAGACACAGCGGAGTGGCAGGAATCCGGCCCTCGTGTCACCGCGGAGGCGAGTCAACAGGGCCGCGCAGGTGAGTCAACACGCCAGGCGTGACGCACGGTCAACAGCGGGCGGCGGACCGTGGCCGCCGGACGGCTCCAGAAGCCAGCGGGCAGCGCAACACGCCACCGCCCGCTCTGTTTGACGACGACTCCAGCGGGCCACGCGGGTAAACAGCCCAGTCGCGTGCGTCACTGCTCGTCGCTCGACGGTCTTAAATGACTTTCAGCAATCGTTTCCGGTGGGCACTGATTTACTTTATCGTCGAGGCAGCAATGACGTTTGCATTCATCTACATAGATACTCTGCAAATCACATTTAAGTGCCTGGCAGAGCGTTCATTAATCACTTTCATAACTTTTCTCTACCGTTCCATTCTCTAATAGCGCGCGGGAAGAAACAACACTTAAATCTTTCCGTTTGGGATCTGGTTTCTCTTATTTTATTGGGATGGTTATGTCTCCCTGGCAGACGGGACTGCGGCGCGCCAGTCACGGTCTGCACGGCGCCGGCCGCGGTGGCCGAGAGGACTGAGGCGCTCCAGTCACGGTCTGCACGGCCACTACGGTCGGGGGTTCGAATCCCCCCTCGGTCATGGATATTTGTGCCGTCCTTAGTCTTAGTTAGTTCATATGTAGTTTGTAAGTTTAGGGACTGATGACCCCGTAGTTAAGTCCCATAAGCTTTACAAACATTTGACATTTAAACGGTCTGCACGGCCACTACCGTCGGGGGTTCGAATCCCCCCTCGGGGATGGATATTTGTGCCCTCCTTAGTGTAAGCTAGTTCATAAGTACTTTGTAAACTTAGGGACTGATGACCACGTAGTCAAATGTTTATATAGCTTATCGGACTGAACTACGGGGTCATCAGCCCCTAAACTTACAAACTACTTATGAACAAGCTAACACTAATGACGGCACAAATATCCATGCCCTAGGGGGGATTCGAAACCCCCGACCGTAGTGACCGTGCAGATCGTGACTGACGCGCTGCAGTCCCCTCGGCCACCGCGGCCGGCGCAAGGTACGACGGTTGAAAATTAAATAGTGGCAAAAGCGTTGCATGTTTGGTCCTGTTTCTGTCCTTCAAAGTAGTCACAAGTGTTGTGTAGAATCCGTTGCCACCGATGTGGAAGGTGCAGTATACATATCCCCACAAAAAGAAATCTACTGATGTTAAGTCGGGCGACCTGGCGGGCCGTGTTTATGTCACTGAGCCCACATCCCCAAATGATCTAAAACGGCGCATCGAGGGCGCATGTCGCTCCGTCACACCGGCGATGTTATATCTCGTCCGCAGATTCTTTCGACGGTTGAAAATTAAATAGTGGCAAAAGCGTTGCATGTTTGGACCTGTTTCTGTCCTTCAAAGTAGTCACAAGTGTTGTGTAGAATCCGTTGCCACCGATGTGGAAGGTGCAGTATACATATCCCCACAAAAAGAAATCTACTGATGTTAAGTCGGGCGACCTGGCGGGCCGTGTTTATGTCACTGAGCCCACATCCCCAAATGATCTAAAACGGCGCATCGAGGGCGCATGTCGCTCCGTCACACCGGCGATGTTATATCTCGTCCGCAGATTCTTTCGACGGCGCATTGCATTATGCATTGAGGAACATGAACAAACATTTGAACATCTCATGTAAATCCTCTTTCCACCGCCATAACATCCATCACCCACCACACAGCCATGTATTATGTACAGCGTGTGGTATAGTCCCTGAAACTTTGAAGGGTTGTAGCTCCCAAACTAACAGTGATAGGAATGTAGTTTAAATTGATTTGGACGCAGCTGGTTTCAACGATTCCAATGCACGATAGAAAAAACTATTGTTCCCTTTAAAAAATTATATCTTTGTGCTGTAACTCTTTGGAAAATGATACAATAAACTATGTTCATAGCTCCGCAGAAAGTGTAACATTTCTTGTGTTTACCTACTGCATTAAAATTTCCCGTCACTTATATTTTATAAGTTACAGAGGCTAACACACTTAATGAAACACCCTGTATATAAAAATAAAACGTGGGACGTGCGTCCGTATATTTCCCTTGGTAGCCAAAATTATTCACTGCCGACCAACGGTAGTTATGCATGAGAGTAGCCTTTAGGTTCACGGTGTGCACTATGGTGTTTTGGTCGCGGTGTGAGACGGTCGGTGAGTGTGGCGAACAAAAATTCGTAAAATGTGGAGCAATACGACGATCAACAGATGCTCAAAGATAAAAAGATTCAAAGATACATTAACTGAGCTTTAACTACACTGGTAATACACCAATGATCTCAATATAAACACTGGAAACACAACTGTAGTGCTTAGAATCAAAATACTGACAACTGGATTAGCAATTCCATCTCGATAGTCGTCAGCTTATATAAAATTCGGACTGAAGACCAGCGATGACTTTTGACACTATAATAACAAAGAGGTTATATACAGCGAAACGTGACGCACATTCTTCAGTTGTTTATCTGCAACAAGCGTACGAATAAAGAAATATAAATGCATATTGAAGATTGGAAAGGAAAACTACCAAGAAAGATGCCAAAGCGTAAGAATGAAATTTCGCGTTCTCGATCCGTTTCTAAAAGCCAGGAAACGGCGCTGAAAAGTGAATCTACAGACGATAGAAACTTGAAATTTGTAGATGTTGTTTATCTTACACTGTAGGCATCAGTGATTTTTCGATATTCCCATCCCTAAGTGGGTGAAAAAGGGGAAGAACGGTTTTTTGACAATACGATGCTATTCAGGCAATTTTGATGAAGAAAAACAAAACTTTCGGTTTAGATATCTTATAGGAATTTTAAAAACACGTGTTTCGATATTTTTGGAAATTCAACCACTAAGCGGGTGAAATAAGGGAAAAATCTTTTGATGCTGGAAATGTGAAAATTTGCTTTTGGAACCATGGTTATAATTAACAAAAAATGCGTTTCGGGATGTTTTGAATTCTGCCAACAATGGTGCAATAGGGAGTGGGAAGTTGTATGAAAATACTTGATTAGGAAAGAATTTTTAAAGCCAAATCTATGAAAATTTATATTTAGAAGTAGAAACAACCAATGCAGACCATCCAGTCTACGCGTCCGAAGCAGCGAGAATTAAACTAGAAGTGAAATAAAGTCATTCTCGTTGCCCTCTAAGAAGGTATGTGATTACCTCAGACGACTAGTTTTGTTGCACACTTGCGTGGCATGGACAGTATGAAAGAGGAATATATGTGGTCATTCTTCCATGAGTGCAACCGTTGTGCGAGGTGCTGGTCTGGCTGCCAAGTGCATCCCCGACATAAGCCGGCCACTCCATTCGTTCAGTTCTCTCAGCTTCAAGCATCTTGTCCAGCTTTGCAGCTCTGTGGGGATATAGATGAAACAAGTAATTCCTCTAACTGGGGAGTTATCAAAAAATGGGGTCCCACAAGGTTCGGTCTTGGGTCCTTTGCTGTTCTTAATATATATTAATGACTTGTCATTCTACATTCACGAAGATGTTAAGCTAGTTCTTTTTGCTGATGATACAAGTATAGCGATCACATCTTACAAACAGGAATTAACTGATGAAATTGTAAATGATATCTTTCAGAAAGTTATTGAGTGGTTCTCTACAAATGGACTCTCATTAAACGTTGATAAAACTCAGTATATACAGTTTCATACAGTAAATGACATGACACCATTAATAAATTAAGACTTTGAACATAAATCTGTAGCTAAGGTAGAATATTCAAAATTTTTAGGTGTTTGCATTAACGAGGGACTTAATTGGAAGAAACATATTGAAGATCTCCTGAAACGTTTGAGTTCAGCTACTTCTGCTATCAGAGTCATTGCGAAATTTGGTGATATACATCTCAGTAAATTAGCTTAATACGCCAATTTTCATTCATTGCTTTCATATGGGATCATATTCTGGTCAATTCAACATTGAGTAAAAAAGTATTCATAGCACAAAAGCGTGTAATCAGAATAATTGCTGGAGCGCACCCAAGAGCATCCTGCAGACGTTCATTTAGGGATATAGGGAACTTCACTGTAGCTTCACAATATATATATTCACTTACGAAATTTGTTATGAACAATCCGACCCAATTCAAAAGTAATAGCAGTATGCATAGCTACAACACTAGGAGAAAGGATGATATTCACTATTCAAGGTTAAATCTAACTTTGGCTCAGAAAGGGGTGAATTATGCTGCCACAAAAGTCTTTGGTCATTTACCAAGTAGCATCAAAAGTCTGACAGATAGCCAACTAGTATTTAAAAAGAAATTAAAGGAATTTCTGAATGGCAACTCCTTCTACAATGTAGATGAATTTCTAGATAAAACTTTTAAATAAAACTTTCAATAAAAAAATCCTTAAGTTATTGATTGTCAAGTGTAGACAACATTTATTAAAGTGACACGTTCCACATAATTACGAAATGTCGTATATATGTTCTATGTAACAAATATTAATCTAATCTAATCATCCACCAGAAAGAACCCATCTCCTATGGCACCAGCGTAGTGCACAACAAAAGCTTGAAAGTTCCCGCCTCGATACCTATGAGCTGTGAAAGCGCCATTCTGAACGCCAAAGAGGTCCGTACGACCTGCCCACATCATTCGTCCCCCACCATGATGTTTCCTGTACATAACTGCGATTGTTCCAAGATCTACGTTCTCTCCAAATGAGGGACGATTGACCGGTTTAACATGAAATCTTGACTCACCTGTCAACAGAACGCGGCACAATTCGTTGCCACTCCAATCCTAATATTCCTGCGCCCAGTTTCTGCGGCATACACGTGTCGTGGTGTTAATGGGAGACACGCCATAGGCGATTTCAGACTGTTTGTGTTGATATCGCGAGTTCTGTTGCTGTCTGGAGGGCGCCTTGCAACTGAGTTGCATTTAGGCTCCTGTTTCGACGGAGATAACGGTCCTGAGCGGCCTTGGGCGTGCCTTCTTCTTCCTGTTGTGACTGAAGTGCCCCAGTAATAGAACAAGAACATCGCTACATGGTGTACAGCGAAAATGCAAATCATACAAATGCTTCTATTCGAAAATCAGCTCGGATTTAGAAACCATCGTCGTACGAAACTCAGCTTGCGAATTAAGGATCATAGGCAACAGGTATTGACAGATTTCCGGGAAACGTTCAACGCACTACGTCAATGCGCGTTGTTGAGGAAGTCCAACAAATGAAAACAGTGAAGAATGCATGAAAGCCTTCCTAAGGGATAGAAACCAGTACGACGTCTTGGACAGCAGGTGTTTATGAGAGACAAGTGTGTAGTCGGGAGTTCCCAAGCGAAATAAGAGACGACTGCTCATGTTCTCTGCATACGTAAAAGATGTGACAGATGGCTTGAACAGCAATCTGACTGTTTGCTGATGACGTTATTATGTACGGAAAAGAGTCTTTTAGTGACTGTAGAACCACTTTACTAGAACTTCTGTTTGATATGATGAGTGTTAGCTCGATCCATAAGTATGAGAATGTAAATTAATTCAGATGATACGAAAGAAAGCATGAAGCAATTCAAAGGCATTCTTGTAATGTGTTACCAGTAGATACTACTAACATGAGACTGTTACAGAGATTCTGTGAATTGATCGAATCAGTATGTATGTATTTAAGAACAAAAATTAAATTATAATTTTCTGCTCTTTGCTGCTTCGGGGTGTTGAGATGTACCACCGGAGGTAGTTTAAAACTTGTTCCGCACGGAGACCTACTGCGAATTTGCTGCTCTACTCGAACGGTGCCTTTCAGCCATCCAGGCATGTTTCCCATCCGACCCATATTCCCAGTTGCCACGCATTACTGATTTAGTGTCTGCCCCACCATTGCCCCATTTGTCTTACCTTTGTATTACCGCAAACGTTCCAGGATGTTTGTGCATTTGTGCTGAACGCTACCCACGCATAAATATGTATCATGTCTATTCATTCGGTTGAAAGATCAGCTGACCTGAGTTCCTTTGGATTTTTCTTTCTTGATTATCCTAAATGTGTGTGTGCAGCAATTAACTAAACCAATATCTTGTGTAGTCTTGACAGGATTTCCGGGATGAAGTTGGGATTTTTGAAAGAAACCGCGACTCACTTGTGAGCGACTGAATTATTGCATCGAGATGCAAGGACAGTACATAAGCCCTTTGTTTTTGTTGTTGTGGTCTTCAGTCCGCAGACTGGTTTGATGCAGCTCTCCACGCTACCCTGTCCTGTGCAAGTCTTTTCATCTGAGAATACGATCGGCAACCTACATTTTGAATCTGCTTACTGTATTCGTTCCTCAGTCTCCCTCTACATCCCCACACGCTTCCTTCTAATGCTAAGTTGACAATTCCTTGATGTCTTAGAATGTGTCCAACCTATCTATCCCTTCTCTTAGCCAGGATATGCCAGAAACTCCTTTTCTACCCGATTCGTTAAGCACCTCCTCATTAGTTACGTGATCTACCATTTAATTTTCATCATTCGTCTGTAGCACCACATTTCAAAAGCGTCTATCATCTTTTTATCTGAACTCCTTATCGTCCTCGTTTCACTCCCATACAGTGCTACACTCCAGACAAATGCTTTCAGAAATGAATTCCTAACATTTAAATTAATATTGGATGTTAACAAGTTTCGCTTCTTTAGAAACGCTTTTCTTCCCATAGCCATTCTGCATTTTATATCTTCTTTACTTCGGCCATCAGAAGTTATTTTGCTAACCAAATAACAAAATTCATGTACTACTTTATTGTCTCATTATCTAATCTAATTCCTTCAGCATCGCCTGATATTCTGACATTGCATTCCATTGCCTTCGTTTTACTCTTGTTAATGTTCATCTTATATCTTCCTTTCAAGACACTGTCCATCCCATTCAATTGCACTTCCAGATCTTTTCGGTCTCTGACAGAATTACTATATAATCGGAAAACCGCGGTGTTTTTATTTCTTCTCCCTGCACTTTAATGCCCTCTCCAAATTTCTCCTTCCATTCCTTCACTGCTTGCTCAACGTACAGATTGACCAACATTAGGGAAAGGCTACAACCCTGTCTTACTCCCTTCCCAACCTCTGCGTCCCTATCATGCCCTTCGACTCTAATAACCGCTGTCTGTTTTTGTATAGGTTGAACTCTTCGCTCCCTATATTTTGCCTCTGCTACCTTCAGAAATTGTATTCCAGTCGACATTGTCAAAATCTTTCTCCAAATCGACAAACACTAATAACGTAGGTTTCCCTTTTCTTAGCCTATCTTCTAAGATAAGTCGTCATGTGAGTATGCCTCCCGTGTTCCTACATTTCTCCTAAATCCTAACTGATGTTCCCCGAGGTCGGATTCCACCAGTTATTCCATTCGTCTGTAAATAATTTGTGTTAGTATTTTGCAACCATGACTTATTAAACTGATAGTTCTGTAATTTTCACACTTGTCCGCACTTGCTTTCTTTGGAAATGGAATTATCAAGTCCACTTATGACAGTTTCCTGGACACTTTCCTATCTTCCCTTGACCTCACTCACGTTACCGCGAGCAGCGTGCTAACTCGTCTAGTTGTAATAGACCGAACGTTGCACGTGAGGCCCGTAGGCGGTTGTCACTTAATATTCGACTAAGTCGATATACATCCTGCATATCAGGTGATAGTTTTTTCACGACTGGTTCTCCCAACGATATCAGTAGTTCAGACTCCTTTAACACGTATTAATTTACACTCAATTTTTACGGAAAATGTCTATATGGCCATCTTCAGCAGCAGCTGTTCAAATTATTGTGATTATTATTATTATCCGTTTTTCATTCTGAAGTGAAATGCAATTAAAGAAAACCTTGCATCAGATGCGTTTCACTTGTTTGTATACAGTAACTTCTGTGGTTCTGCAAATACAGATACACAGGTTTATACATATTTGTTTTTTGTACAAATTCTATTAATAGTTTTTTCGTGCACATTGAGTATTTATAAAGTTGCCATGTAATTTACGTATGGTGCATCCTATTGTTTTTTTTCCTTTCTTAATTGGTGGAGTTTGTGTCGACTAGAATTTTGTGCCTTTTTTCTAGCACTTATCTTCAGTTGTAGTGGTGTCGTTTTCACTTAACCTCACTTTTGTTGTAGAATTTAAGTCACACATGTTTTCCACTCAGCGCAGCGTTGCAGTGTTTATGTCTGTTGATGTGTTTTTCGTGTAGGTTGTGAGTGCTTAAAATGTGTGATAGTTAATTTGTGTTGGGGAAGGGGGGATGGGCGGGAGGCAGTGAATGTAAATTGGTGAACGTCATGTCTAATATGTTCTCCATATTGTCACGTAGTAACATTTATCATTGTCTTAAATGGTCATCTGAAAAGTGTGTAGCTTTTCAAGCTAAATGTTTTATCCATTGCAGCAACTGTGTTTTATAAGTTACAAAAGTAAACAGCCACCAATTGCAGGGTTGCAGATTTATTCACAACCAGTTTCGAGCAATTATTGCCCTTCTTCAGGTATTTGTACAGAAAACAGTTAAGATTAATATACAAATACAAATATTACATAAATTAGCTTGAATAGTTTAGAAAAGAAAACTGCTACCAGTTGCAAGGTTACAAACTTTTTCACAATTGTGCAAAGCATTAAGTTGTACAGTTGCTTATTTTATGAACAGCAGAATTGAATATTTCACATTTTTTCACTTTTCGAGAAAGCTTTACATACAGTGTACTTCTTGCCTCTTTAATTCTGTGATTTTACTACGAATTTTACCTAATATTTATATATTATTCTTAACTGTACAGACTCCTGAACAAGAGCAATAATTGCTCGAACTCGGTTGTGAATCAATCTGCAACCTTGCAACTGGTGGCTAACCTTTTCGAACAAATTGACCACCTAGCAATAAACATGTGACAATACGTTCGGCGGGGGTGGAGGTAGAAAAAAATTAAATCTATAAACCAATTCAATGTTATGGTTTAAGTTTAAGTTATCAAGTCCACTTGTGACAGTTTCCTTGACACTTTCCTATCTTCCCTTTACCTCACTCACGTTACCGCGCGCAGCGTGCTAACTCGTCTAGTTGTAATAGACCGAACGTTGCACGTGAGGCCCGTAGGCGGTTGTCACTTACTATTTGACTAACCTGGTGTCTTCACTATCGTAGAAGTCCCCAGCGCAGAAGCAGCACACGGGTCGTAGACTCGAAGTTTTCTGAGGTGAGGTTGAAATTGAAGGTTGTGGATACTGTGGCTGTCTAACTACCATTAACGAACTCGATGAATTCCTTCATAGATGCCAGTGGCTCTTTCATTTTACCAATCACACGAAAACAGAAGCCACAAACTGCATGTTGACATCAATATCAGTTTACAAAATTCACAGCATTAAAAGTCATAACACACTTTGATATAAATTGCACGCACTTTACAAATATTTTAGGCCCATTATCGACCGATTAATACCAAGACTGGTTATCGCAAGTGCCACTAGATGTTTACCGTGTCGGGGCTCGCAGTGAACTGACTAGCAGTGGAGCTGGTCTCCACGCTAGGGCCTAGAGTTTTGACGCCAACCGACACTTCTAGAACATCACACTCACTCTTTACCTAAAATACTTAATCTAATAAATCTACAAAACAATAGTGTAATAACAAACAATTAATTACCACACATTATAGTAATAAAATTAATAACTGAAGTTTTATTTATTAAATAATTAATAAAATAGCTGGGAGGTTGTGGCGCCTAAAGATATAGCAAAAGCCAATCAGATTACTCTTAGAGAAAGGAGGCGGAGTTTTCCCATGGGACCGTACTTACAGTACCATCTGGCTACTATCTGGCACAGCCACTTCCTACTACCCCATGTCTATTTCATTATAAGTAAATGAAATTATGAAATAAAAGAAAGCAATGGCTGCTGACTTGCAAGCCAGTACCGCCACAAAGTCTACCCCTATAGTCACTGTTCCCCCTCCCCTCTAAAAGCATAAACCTCAATTCTCTTCTCCCCCCCCTCCCCTCCCCACTTATTTGTCTGTTTAACGGGTTAGACAATATATTCACTAATTTACTCCAATGCCCACCCGCCCACTGAGGCCCCCCTCAGGCACGTCTTCCTTGCGATGACCAGCGCCAGACCCTCCTGTCTTGGCTTCAGCAGTACCATAATAGTCTTCAGAGTCCTTGAACAAGAGTCCGTTTCTTTCTATTTGTTCTCTGGGATCGTTGTAACACTTCATACGATGGACATGCACAATGTCTCTTTATCGTCTTGAGGACGGCTCATAATCCTCGACCTGTATGTGACGTCAGACAAGCGGCGTATGACACGATACGGACCAAAGTATCGCTTCAGTAACTTCTCCGATAGCCCAGCTTCTCGTACGGGGGTAAAAATCCATACCAGATCTCCTGGGCTGTACATAACAGATCGGTGCTTGGCACTATACCGCTGGCGGTCCTTCTCCTGGGCGTCCAGTATCCGTATGCGAGCCAGCTGCCTTGCTTCTTCGACCCTGGTGATGAGCTGTTTCACATAGTCATCCTGAGTGTCGTCCGGTTGAAAAGGAAACTGCGTATCCATTGTCGTCTCAGCCTCACGACCAAGGAGCAGGAAAAAGGGCGTGAAGCCTCTATTATAAGCAAATGTCACGACTGGCAGTATTGTATCCCAAACCTTCTTCTCAACATCGACGTTCATCGACAGCATATCTGCTAACGTCTTGTTAAAACGTTCTGAGACTCTTTGTCTGAGGATGGTAGGCAGTTATTATTCTGTGGACAAGGTCGCAACGTGATATTACCTCTGAACACTTTCCCTAGATCAGATATCATCACGCGTGGTGCACCATGCTTCAAAATAATGTCTTACACTAGGAATTTTGCGATCTCTGGGGCTTCTGCAGTCGGCACAGGTATTGTGACAGCGTGAGGTAGTCAGTGCAGACTATTATCTATCGGTTACCGGCTGTCGACTTTGCGAACGTACCTAAAAGGTCGATTCCAATCCGGTGGAATGGAGCTGCTGCAGGTGGAATTGCTACCAGCTGACCTGGAGGTAATTGCGGCACATGCTTCCGTCGCTGGCATTGCTTTCAGTGACTGACGTGCTCGACAGATCGGTAGAGACCTTGCCAGTAATACCTGCGTCTGATTCTGTCTAGGTTCTTCACGAATCCCATATGACCGGATATTGGAGAATCGTGGAAATACTTGAGAATAGGTGGCCGGAGATGAGCTGGAACAATCAGTAGCCATTTGGGGTCCAGTGGATCGTAGTTTCTCTTATACAATGTCACGTTTATAAGTTGATATTCTTCTTTGGTCGTTGGTCGGTTTTCCTTTCTCCAAGGCCTCTATGGTTTGTAACAATTCTGGATCTTCCCTCTGTTCAGTTGTAATGTCACCTAAGTCACTGAGGGCTGAAATTTCATCCATGCTGTTGTATTCTGCTAATGGATTTCTCGAAAGGCAGTCGGCGTCCCTGCGTTTGTGCCCGTTTTTGAATACCACTGTGACATCATACTCTTGGAGTCTTAGTGCCCATCTTGCTGGTCGACATGATGGATCCTTCAAATTGGTCAGCCAACATAAAGAATGGTGGTCTGTCACGACGGTGAATGGTTTACCGAATAGACACGACCGGAACTTATTGATAGCGCAGATAACGGCGTGACACTCCTTCTCGGTTATAGAGTAAATCATCTCGGACTGTGAGAGAACTCTTGATGCATAAGCTGTCACCTTTTCAGCACGTTCCTGAATTTCTACAAGCACTGCGCCAATCCCATAACCACTAGCGTCTGTGTGAAGTTCAGTTTCCGCATTCTCGTCGTATAGCTAGAAGTGGTGCGGTAGTTAGAGACTCCTAAGTTCTCAGAAAACTCGTTCTTTCGTCTCATCCCAGTAAAACTTGTCGTCTCCCTGCAGAACTGTTACAAAAACCTTTCATGAAACGACCATAGTATGAGTACATCCCGAGGAAACCTCACATCACGGATGTGCTGAGGAGTTGGAAAATCTGTAATTTCCCTTACTTTACCTGGACCAGAACGAACACCATCTCCGTTCACTAGCTGCCCCAGGATTTTTATTTCTTTGGCTACGAAGAAGCACTTCTTTGGTTTGAAGCGGAGTCCTGCTGCCTGAACAAACACGGTTGACAGGCGGCTTAGATGTTCCGCAAACGTCCTTGAAAAAACGACAATGTCATCTAGATGAGAATGGCGTCGTCCATTAGAGATGTCGAAGCAAATTGTCCATCATGCTCTCGAATGTGGCCGGATCATTACACAGTCCAAACGGCATGACCTTAAATTCATAGAAGCCGTCATGTGTAATAAAAGCAGGCTTCTCCCTGTCAGCTTCGTCAACCTCTATTTGCCAGTAACCTATAGGCATGTCCATGGTTAAAAAGTATGTAGCTCCTTTCAAACAGTCTAACGTGTCCTCAATGCGCGGCAATGACATTTTTCTTTGTTATTTTGTTCAGCCGCCGATAGTCGACACAGAAACGCCACGTGCCATCCTTCTTCTTCACGAGGACCTCCGGAGACGATCAGGGAGTTTCTCAAGCTTGAATAATGTCATCGTGCAACATCTTTTCCACTTCTTCCCTAATTATCCAACTTTGGCTGGCGAAACTCTGTACGAACGCTGGCTAATTGGTGGATGATCCCGACTATTGATACGGTGTTTTATCGTGTGCCGTTTCATCTGGCTCTTCTCCTGCCTGGTCTGGGATACACCTGAAAATTGGTGTAGTATGGTTAACACCTGCTGACGTTGTTCCTGCGTCAGACCGGGTCCTATATGCAATGCCATAGTAGTTTCCTCTAGTGTGTTGTCGGCAGTAACCGCAGAGCATGAGACTTCGTCGATGACGTTGAGCTTACCGTTCTGGACTGGTTCGGCTGTTCCAATACACATTCCTTTAGGAATGAGTTGCAGTTGCTCGTGAAAATTAGTGATCCAAAATTCTCCTCGACCACTTATAATGCTTATAAGAGCCACTGGTATGTAGATTTCCTTCGTTATACTGATCAGCTTTTTGCGATCGACAAGCACCGTCCAACTGGTCATCTCGGCTCATTCTTAACGGCGGGATCTTAAAATTCTCGACAGCAAACAACCTCCCATGGAAGTCCATGTTACCTGTAATCTTCGGAAGGGCTCTCTCAATTTGTAGCTCAGATGTTTCACAGTCAATGACTGGCTGGAATGCCTGAAGGAAGTCCCATCCGAGGATGACGTTATGCCTACATTCTGTTAAGAAGACAAATTCGAAAGGTTGCGTCCTATTGTTGATAGTTATTCTTGCGACACATGTTCCTGCCGGCTGTACGTATTTTCCATTTGCGACCTTCAGCACAGAACATTATCCTCTTTAGACTGTGTCAGTAGTCATTCAACATTACAGTGAAGGAAGCTCCTGAATCGACTGGTGTCCGAACAGGTTGGCCATAGATGATGACGCCAATGAAATTTCCCAACATCTTAGCGACTGTCATGCATAGAGGATTTTCATTTGCGGTGGCCTCACCTCCGTAGATGCCCCCCTTACCTAATTTTCCTGAACACGGCGTCTAGGCGAGCGGCTGGTGAACGGTGGCGGCGTGTTGGAGAGCGACCACGTCCAGGATACGGAGACGGGCTTCGTCCCACAGGTCGACAGTAATCATATGCAGTTGACTGCCGTTGAAAGGACTGCTCAGACGGTTGACGTCTTGCGGCATAATAATTATCAAATACTCGTCGTCTCTCCGTACAGTATCGTACATGTCCGGGAAGGCCACAGTGAAAACACAATGGCGTGTTGTCTTCTATCTTCCACATATCTGTCCTCCTGCGAGGCTTCACAGTTGCTGGAGGAGTTGGTTGTGGTCGCGTCGGTCGGTTCCTAAGCTGCCGTTTGACGGCTGCGGCGTAAGTCATAGTAGGGCGAAGCCATTCTTCACGTCGGATGCTACTGGCGGGGCTGACAGGCGCTGATGTTTCAAATACCTCTTCCTCTGCAGCGTCGGCTCCCTCATGATATACAAGACTGACATCCATGGCCATAATCTGCTGCTCGCTTGGTCCTACAGTCCCGGCTGCCATAAACTGTTGCAATTCTTCTCTCACAATTTGTCGTACGAGAGAAGCAAAGTCATGCTGATCTTTCACAACTGCCATAAGGACTACATTTGAACGTCTGTCGTACTTCTTTCGTCCAACCCTCCTCTGTTGCATTTCTTCAATTTTCTGGCACCACTGGATAAACTCTTGTGTTGTCGTAACGTCTTTTAACAGAAGAGCTTGATGCATTTCTTCCGCAATGCCCTTCATCAGGTGTGAAACTATCGGCCTCCGTCGTATCCGGGTTTACTACGTGACAAAGGGCCAAATACTCTATATACGACTGTGTTGACTCACCATGCCGTTGAGCCCTGACTTTCAATTGCTCTTCTGATAAACGGACTTGCCGCTGGTGGTCTCCAAATGTCTTCTAAAGTTCTGTCTGGAAATTTTTGCAGCTATCGAGCTTCTCCTCGTTATTTTCAAACCACTGCTGGACCGTCCCGTCCAGGTAGAAATATACGTTTGCCAAGAACATAATGTGATCTCACCTATTGTACTTGGCGACTCGGTCGAATTCTTTGGGTCCTGTCCAGCGTGTCTGATGTGCAGTTGACTTATCTCTGTTTTAGCATCCATGGTTCTTTTGATGACAAGGACCTTATTAGGAGGTAATCAGTATACCGTTTGTATTCCGGTTCTTGTCCGAGTAGGCGACAGCTCTTACGCTGCCTAATCGGAGCCACGATGATGCAGATGTATTGCAGGATATACCCGGTGCCTCCACCAGAAAGTGTGACGTTGAAACCGCAGGCGGTCCGAAATTCGAAGGCTGGTCGTTAACAGGCACCAACACTTTGTACTTAGAAAACGTTTATTGCTAACACAAGCGTACACTCAGTGTATACATAGAAAAAAAATGTTCTGGAAATTACTAGTACATCAAACATAAGAAACATGTTGAAAATTCTAGAAATAGTAAATACAAAGAAGTAAATTTTCATCTGGCCTTGGCGATATTTGAACTGGGGACCGCAAACGCAATGATCTGCGACGCTAACCACTGCAGCACGCATGATGTCGGAAGACTAGCGGTACAATTTTCTTTCTCGAATATTGGAGTGACATGTGTAATTTTCCAATCTTTGGGTACGGAACGTTCGCTGAGCATACTCTGAAAGGAGATTTAACTTTTGTTAAGTGATTTAAGTTGTTTTAATGCTTCAGGCGTATCTACTCCTGAATTAGGCATGCTTAAAGCTGTTCTTGATACTAATTCTGGTGTCTTTGCTTCGTCTTCTTTAGTGAAGAAATTTCGGACAGCTGTGTTAAGCAATTCTGCTTTAGCACAACTGTCAACAGTAGCATCACAATTTATATCGTGTATTTAAGGTATTAATTGTGTTTTTCCGCTAGTATACTGAAACGCTACAAATAGAAACGTAAATAAATACAGAATAATTAACTTCGCGAACCGAAGATTATAAATACCACCAAGGATCGTTTTTCTTTCTCTCTAATGAAAAATAATCTCTGAAAATCCTACATTCCCTTGTTTTACCTCCGGAGAGAAAGAATAGCTAACCGCTTCATTTGTCTGTCTTTTTGCCGCCGTTGAGTTAAGACGCATTACTAGCAGCTCTCCCTGTTCGCCATTAAAATTGGTGTAAGTATAGTGCTAAATTAGAAAATATATAACTTGAAATATATAAGTTCATTAATTAAATGGCGGATGTGTTCTTATTTGATTAACCGCCTTCTAGTGGCGGAGATAGTTCATAAAATTGCGTGTTACGGAATAGGACAAAAACGCCATTACGGCTGATGAATAACAGTGCAGTGATTGTTAAACATTTTATTACCATTAGAATTCAATCTTCCCCCTTCACAATAACATTCAATTTTTTAGAACCAGCAGTCATTTATATTAAGCTATAAGTCTGAATTTTCCATCCCCGCAACATTTTACCAACCGCTAACGCAGAGCCAAATGTTGAAATATTTGTAAATCTATCGGACCAAACTGCGTGGCCATCAGTCCGTAGCTTACAAACTACTTAAACCTAGGTAAGCTAACCTAACGACAAGCACACACACAGTTGCCCCAGGGAGGTGTCGAACCTCCACGGCGAGCAACCGCGCGCCCCGCAGCGAACGCGGAGCTCACTAATAAAATTTGTCATACGGTCCACAGCACATATAAATTACACCCGTCCATTTCCGGATCACGATGGTGTTTTACCTTCAATTATTCTCATTTTAATCTCCGGCCTGATATCACCGCAAAGATGTATGGTAACCATGAAGGTAAGGCCTGTCGACTTTTTTATGATGTAGTTGCCACCAACTACGGTCGGGGGTTCGAATCCCCCTCTCGGGCATGGATATTTGTGCCGTCCTTAGTATTAGCTAGTTCATAAGTAGTTTGTAAGTTTAGGGACTGATGACCCCGTAGTTAAGTCCCATAAGCTCTACAAACATTTGAACATTTGTATTTGCCACCAAAATTTCCCTTATTTCTGACGCTATACGAAATTAATCAAAGAATATTTAAAATCATATCCTCTATTTATCCTCTGATTCTCCCCGATTGAAAGCTTTCACCTAATATTTTAGTTAACTTCTCAAACCCCACCAACTGATAGGCGCTACATTATAATACTTTACATACGACCAGAATATGTTATGATTCTCTACCAAATTACGTCGCAGGGTGTCGTTGTGGTAACTATTGTAAGCTTCTGTCATTGAAGTTCGAGCTAAATTTCCGAGTTTCTGTAATACTGCCAGTGTTGGAGACTTTTTATATTTCCGTGTCTCTGTGTTTGCAAAGGTATGCCTGAACCAGATTCTTTGGCTCTTCGGTGTACTTCATTTCGTGTGTTCTTCTTCCTCTGTGAATTCCAGTTTTCCACTCAGACAGTGTAGATGCGGGAGATTCCTCCACGCCTGTCGCGTGGTAATTTCTCAGCCCTGCTGAGTGAGGCGGAGTCGCGTATGCGACCGCAGGGCTGGGAGACATCAGAAGGCAGACAGAGGCGCCGGGTGAGTCTGAGGTGTGTTGTGCCCCGGGCTGCCTTCAAAGGCGAACCTGCCGGCACCTCACAGCGCCGTAATTACGAGAGCAAAGGAAACTCGCGGGCAGCCGGATTGCGACGGTGACAAGGTGAGGCGAGCAGGGGATCAGCGCGCGGTAAACAGCACCAGGAGGCGACGCGCATCCTTTCCAGCGCACACCTCATTAGAATTACAAAGGAGCAACCGACACGTCCTTGACTTGTCTCTTCCTCGCTGTCCTAACTCGGGGTTCGCTGTCCTAACTCGGGGTTGGCTTTCTCCACCTCAAAGAATGGTCTCTGCTCGACGACACGAGCATTTTACAAAGCTCTACTCACTTCAAATTGAGGACCGTCTTGCTTGCAACTTCTTGTTCTTTTATTAGGGAGTTTCGCCATTTTGGGGGCATCGTCAGAAATCTTATCATTTTGCATCGTCGAACAGATTCCCTGTTATAAGCAGGCAACATCAAATTATTTAGGCATTGCGTCAAGGGAGTCCGCCGAAACCTCACATGTGGTTACAACAACAGCCACGACAGTGCAGTAAGACCACCGTTATTTGTAAAATTAATTCTAGCTGAAAGGAGCCAATTAAAAAGCTTACTTTAAACATATAACTCTGGTCGTAAAATCAGCTAAAGGATTCGCGTGAACTACTGACTACTTCCTGCAACAGAATCTTGTTCCCTAGCCCAGAATTTAGAACTGATTCACAGTTTACTTTAGCAGCAGGAAGACAACGAGACAGTGGCCAACATACGTCGTATATTGCAATTTACTAAAGGAAATCAGGAGGATACATGCATAATTTCTTGCCTGAAGGGCATAGAAACAGACTCAGGGGTAGCTGAAGGCTTTGTTCTAAGAACACACCACGTGGGGTACGTATCACTCGTGGAAATAGAAAACGGAAAAGAATATTTCACAAGCACTACACAAATAAAAATATTCCCGCACATTATTCGCATCCCACGAAGCTAGAAAGAAATTAAACCGAGTTCATCACTGCCAGCTAGTCTTACAAGGTTACTGATTCTCAGCTGTTATCAAACCGATTTAGTTACATATTCACCGCACTTACCTATGCAAAATCATCGAAATGAAATTGAATACACTTCCATACATGATCGAAGAAACTTAATCCGAAAAATGAACCTAAGTTGTGAGGTCTAGCTTGAACACCAAAGAATCGCTACCATCTCAAGGCAGGAAAGAAAATCAGAACGTCTCACAAGGTCGGAGCACAGCCACAGTGTGTCCAAGTTGGTCAGCTAGTGCCCGCCACCACCGGAAATCCGTAAAAACCCAAGAAAAACGAAGCGGTGGGGAAAGCTTAGACTCGCGCGTCCTACTGAGGCTCGCTACTGGGAATTGCCAACCCACCTTGTAACCAAAGAGTGGAGGAACCTCTTTGGTAGCATCAAAAGCAGAGGTTGGTAACGACTAGCTATCGACACGAAGCAAGAGAAACACTAGTAGCGAGCAACCAGCAGCTGACGACGAAAATTGTCATACATACACTCAGACTCCCATGCTAGAAGATGCTCATACATGCACATACAGAATAAAGCAAGTACACATTCTCACAGGGACAGTGGCATCACGGAGAAACCGTTCATATTGCCACATTCATAGACACAATGATAAATTATTAGCATAATAAAATCCTAACAATATTAACACAATATTACAGAAATTAACATTAGAAAACATGAAATGAAATGCTATTCCTCATCCCTCCAAATGAAAGGGGTTCTCGTTTAGTGATCTTAGATAAATTACAAAGTTAAAAACATAGAGAAGATAGCTTAAATGTTGTCTTCAGTCGAAACAATGCTTTGATTCAGCTCTCTATGCTGTACAACGCTCTTCATATCCTCATAAGAACGTCAACATAAATCCTTATAAACCAGCTTATTGTATTCATCTCTCAGTTTCCATTTGCGATCCCCCCCCCCCCCATCTCGCCGCCCCCCCCCCCCCACACACACACTAGTTCGCGAACGAACTAGTTCGTAAGAGCTTTCCCACAGGCGAACTACGCGAACTAGTTCGCAGATCCCTCGATTCTTAGTTCGTCCGCCCCTTTTCCGCCGGCCGCGGTGGCCGAGGAGACTAAGGCGCTCCAGTCACGGTCTGCACGGCCACTACGGTCGGGGGTTCGAATCCCCCCTCGGGCATGGATATTTGTGCCGTCCTAGTTCGTAAGTAGTTCATAAGTAGTTTGTAAGTTTAGGGACTGATGACCCCGTAGTTAAGTCCCATAGACTATACAAACATTTGAACATTTGAGCCCCTTTTCCGAAGACTGACGGGTAACAGCGAGAGGACGCGAGAGCGCGCAGAATCGCGTGATTCCTTTCTGCCAGTTGCCGTCATTTCGAGCTGAGATGCAGCTCAGCTGTAGCTTTAGTAGCGGTAGCAAAAGCCAAAACGTGCGCACGAACTAAAAAGAGCAACCTACTTTGCGGCCGAGCTGCGAACTAAAAGGAGAGCTACCGGTCGCGAACTAAAATATGCGTGATAGGTCGCAAACTAAAATATGCGCGATAAGTCGCGAACAGAATTAAAAATCACGTGTTTCCCTTCTGCTGATGAGAGCCATTTCGAGGTTAGCGTCTGTCTACTAGATTACATAGTTCTGTGCTACAAAATTTCTGCTTTGAAGTATTCTACACTCTGCAATATCTGACAAATAAATTCCATAATTCCAAGATATAGAGATAACTCTAAACGTAAACGCGAGAAATTATCCACGAACTGTTTCTTTTGGTTTTACGTGATACCGTTAGCGGCTCAAGCAGCAAGTGCATGAAGCAGCTAGGTGGGGGAACGTCTCCCTCCACCTGCATACGCAGACCACGCCGCTCAGCCGTCACTGGGAGCGGACGAACTAAAAGAGCGAACTAGTTCGCGCCAGAGCCGCGAACTAAAGTGAGCGCTCCCGATCGCGAACTATTATGCGCAAGTCTAACACACACACACACACACACACACACACACACAGAGACACGTACCTCCGATGCTAAATGTACGATTCGATGACGTCTTAGAATGTGTCCTTCCAATAGATCCCTTCTTTCCGTCGACCCAGAAATTTTCTTCGCTCTTCTATTCAGTACCTCATTAGTTAGGCGATCTACCCACTTAATCTACAGAATTCTCCAACTTTCAAAAGCTTATATCATTTACCAGGAATAACACAGCGTTCGTTATTAATCACAGATCGATTTCGGCTGGATAACTAGCCATCATCAGCGTCATATCTACAAAATAACGAAACAGGATCACATAATTTCTACATAACATAAAAGTAAATCACATCCATTTTTACATAAAAAGACTGTAATCATTATTAACGTTCTGTAGGTCAGTTTCGTAAGCTGCCGTTTAAATTCAAGTGGTGCAAGTTTACAGTAGTAAACAGTAGCGCTACGGTTGGTTCATCCAAACATTGGCGCCCCCTACATGGATGAATTCAAAATACATTAAGTGTTTATTATTAAGCAAATTTGTCAAATATAAAAGGGTATTCATTTATAGGTCAATTATATCTATCTAGTTCCAGATGTAATACAAATTTTATTATATTTAATAAAATGATCAAATGGATGGCATCATACGAGGTATGTCCTTTTGGTTACATAAAACAAACGTGTACAGATACAGAAAAAATATTTATTGTGAAAAAATCTACAACTGTTAAACTACTATTCTACATAGCTTCCTAAATTTTGTAGGCACCTGTCATAGCGTGGCACAAGTTTTTGTATGCGTCCTTCACAGCAGGTTGCCGCCTGTGGTAACATTCAGCTCATTATCATCGTTGAAGTGTTGACCACCAAGGACAGATTTTAGGTGTAAGAAGAGATGAAAGTCGCTAGGAGAGAGGTCCGAGCTGTATGGAGGATGATCCAACAGGTCCCATTGAAATTTCCGTAAGAATTGTTTGGTCACATTCGGTGTGTAAGGTCAAGCATTATCGTGCAAAAAAAAAAGAAAAATCTTTTGACAGTAATCCTCTCCTTACACCTAAAATCTGTCCTTGGTGGACACACTTCAACGATGATGACGAGCTGAAAGAACATATTACCACATGGTTGAATACACAGGCGGCAACCTTCTTTGAAAAAGGCACACAAAACCTTGTGCCATGCTATGACAATTGCCTACAAAATTTCGGAAGCTATGTAGAAAAGTAGTTTAACAGTTGTAGATTTTTGTACAATCAATATTTTTGCTGTATCTGTACCCGTTCCGTTTACATAACCACATGTAAATTACTTTGTGGACATACCTCGTAGAATGCTTGTACAGAATAAAACAGTTATGGAATAACTTTATATGTATAAATACTTAACTGTATTAATACTAAAATTGTTTCAAAGACATTGTTCATAATTATATTTTAAAATAAAAATACGAATGACAGATAAGCAAGGACGCCAAGAAGAGCCCTCTGTGGGTGGAGGAGATCATATACAATCATGTGCCAAAATAGAGCATTTGGTTTGAGTACTGTGGTGTCGCACGAGTATAAAGTGCGCGCCACCTACATTCGCCGCGCGCCGCCATGCACGCACGGCGCGGCGTTCTTACGACGACAGCCACGAGCGCCCTCTGCTACAACTCCGCTCGTGGCCACCACTGAATGACATCGTTCACTTGGGACTGAGATAGGAACCAGCTAACACTTCGGAACCAGATAGGCACCAGTGAAGACTTGGCTATCAGACAGGCACTAGGCACGCCTCTAGCTCAACTATGTATCAGCATTCTGCAGTACTGAGCTATGTAAAAGTTAAGTATTGTATAAATTCCGTGCACTATATATCTCGTTCTAATTTACTCTAGTGTTTCTAGTTTCTGCTGTCCCACTGGCTGCTCCCCTTCGAACCTGCACAAGCGTGCATCCTTTATTCCTGTGTCGGTCTCTTCTACTCGGCCACCGACACCTACGACGGAAACGAGACACAAAAGCGGCGACGAGACTGGGACACAAAAAGTACATTCGTAAGTAAAATGTACAAGGAAAGTAGTTAGTTAATAAAATTGGATACATAAGTTTTCCTTTTAATTGATACAAAATTAAAAAATTATAAAACAGTGACATCACGCTATCAATTGAGAAAGGCTGCCACTAGGTGGCGCTGGGAGGAAATCACAGAAACGTACGTATCAAACTGGAAAAGACTATCACTGGATGGCGTTGGCTTCTATCACTTTCCTGACTGAACGCCTTATCGTCCACATTTCACTTCCTTATGAGAGTACGCTTGACACAAATTCTTTCAGAAAGGACTTCCTAACATTTAAATTAATATTACAGTGTACCCCTAGTACCCTGGCGGTTATTCCCTGATATTTGAACACTTTTCCTGTCATCCTGTTCCTTCTTCTTGACACTTTTCCACATCGAGGAACCCAATATCAAAGACGGCCAAGTACAGTTTAGATGTTTTTACAGAAGAAGCAGAAAACTGAGAACCATATTAGCAAAATATCTATACTTGTAAGATATTTGAATGCTTCCTTTAATGTCAAGAAATGGTTTCCGGTAATGAAAATATGTCAAAAATCAAATTTGTGAAAATGCTTTAAAAACTGCACTTGTCAGGTTTTGATATTAACTACTAAATTTTTCCACTTTGTAAACTAAACCAAAGTGTATCCCTGTACTTCTTCGATTAGCTTTTACTAGGTTTATTCAATGTTAACAACCTGAATCTTATCCACTTTTGATTTAAGAATGACCCTAGTCACAGGTAAAAGGAGTGTACGGGTTTGAATAAAAACAGTTAATGAATGATCAAATCGAAAAGTTTATTAATTCAGTCACCAAAAAATTGCATATTTTTCTTGAACAAAAAGGAGAAATACTTGACGCAATTCAAACATGTCAGTAGGGGAAAAACTAAACGTATAAAGTGAACAATAAATTCTCATCGTCATCTGTATTCTGACAATCGCAAAATTTTTCAGTCTCGTTTGAAGAAACGTTTCCTTTTATCAAAAGGTCAAACTTATTCGCAATTCAACAAAACCATGCATTAATAGACACATTGCACGAAAGTTCACAGAAGAAAATTGCTGCCGCGTACCGAATCCTGTACTATGATTGGTTAGGATTGATTTGGCCACTTTTGAACGAAGTCCTGCTTATACTGGCTGTGTTTGAAACAAAGCCTCACTATGCTTTTTAAAGCATATCTTCCGTTTTTGTTACACAGCGAGGCTACTGACCCATTCAGCGTAGAAAATACTATAAGAAAATATCGATATCTAAAACTCGAAAAAAATTGATACTAGGCTGTTCGGTGGTCCTTTCTTCATCGATTATAGGGAGAACGTCCTCGTGTGTTAGCAGTCCACTTAATTTTCAACTTTCGTCTGTAGCACCACATCTGAAATATTTCAATATCCTCCCTTTCCAGTTTTCCCTCTAACCATGTCTCACAAGGAGAGGGTCAGACATGCGGGTCACCGATTTCGATCACATTTTTCATGGAAGTTCTACGGGGTGCCTTAAACACCGACAACGCTTAGTATGTTGTCCAAGAAGGCAAACTGATGGGTCTTCAAGCAGGAATCCATATCCGGAAACGCTCGTCTTAGGCGCTGGAGAGCATCTAAGTCTGAAAACGAACTATTGTGATCCGATCCGTTTGGTGCATGCATACCGAAGGTATGCAACCCTGCAGACTTATGTGTATTGCGGATGGACTTGATCCTAAAAACAGTCCTGCGCACGAAGTCGAGATGGGTGTGCGTTCGAACCCAACATGAGTAGCATATCGCGCTGTCCACATTACAAAAGGGCTTCGCACTGCGTACCTCCTACGTTATTGCAGAGCGTACATCGACGGTGATGGGAAGCATAGACATGATCAAATACGTGCGATTGTCTATGAACTATTTCAATCGCTCCAAGGAGTCGCGGAATAATATCCTCCACAGACGTTACAGGGGTGCCAACACCACACTCTAATGCTACCCCACAGAAAATAGTCAAGAGGGGTCAAATCTGGCGACCGTGCTGGCCACGGAACTGGTTCATCTCTACCAATTATCTTTTGGGAGATGGGACGTTGAGGTCATTCGGCACAGTGTCATCAGAGTGTGGTGGAGCTCCGTCGTGTTGTAGCCATTTTTCCATCCTAACATTTAGTGGCACTGCTTCTAACAGGGAAGGCAAAACGAAGAAATCTGAGGTAGGTCGGTCCTGTCAGTCTGTTTGGCATAGGTATGACCCAATGATATGGTCACCAACTATCCCGGACCACATGTTAATACCCTCCTCTGTTGGTGATTGTGAACCACTTGGGGATTCGGATTTTCGTCCGCCCAAACGTGCATGTTGTGCACTTTTACCATTCTGTCTCTAGTAAACGTGCGTTCATCTGTGAATAGCACCAAGCTCGGGAATTGTGGAAGAAGTATGCAGTGTTGTAGATACCACTGCGCACACTGTACCCGTCGTGGGTAATTCTCCTCCCGCAATGTCTGGACTTTCTACAGATGGTAAGGATGGAGATGGTAATCATGGACAACAAGCCACACAGCACTTTTAGGCTGGCCGCTAGTAGAGACGCAGGTCCGTGACGTGACGCAGGGTGACTCACGTCAAATTTCTCACGGAGCGTGAGTGACGGCGACAATCGCCGCAAGTAGGGTCGCAGTCCCACGCCACAGTTTGCAGCTGAACGTCAGCTGCGCTGCTTGAAAGTAGCGAGAAGACGCAGCCGACGTGCACGTGGCAGAGATGGCGGGCACTTCTACTGTGTTAATTGATATAAGAACAGAATCCGATTCCGATTCTGAGTTTTTGTTCGAAACACTATGTTACATCACTATGATGAAACAAAAAGCACAGGAAAATGTGCATACATGAAAAGAAGGAAAAGTCATGGGGCGTTCACTTTAACGGAGGAATTTGATGACAAAAATTCACGAATATTTTATGTTAAATCGTGATCAATTCAAAGAAGTGCACGGTCTCATCAAAAATCACATTGAGAGTGAGGGATGCAATGCGTCAAGGCCGAATGGAACTGAAACTAGCTGTGTTTTTAAGGTAAGAAATGAGTCACCTATACTGCCTACACTGCATTATGTAATATAATATTATGATCACCATTGGCAGAGAGTAACAATTCAGTTTTTATAGAAAAATCTTTATTGGATAAACATAATATTCTTACAGCCAAAATGTTCTCAAATAACAAACAAAAATTGCCTTTGTATGTCAAATGTAAATATCGAAATTTTTACTAACAGCAATTCAGTTTTCAGAGAAATCGTTAATAAACGTGAGCAACTCATGTCGTTTTTCCTCCATTTCGAAGTAGCAAACAATACCAACAGCCAGAGTCACCGTGACTCTCGCAGGAAACTGCGTGCAGGACGCTGCGCTCCAGCGTGCCCGTTTCCAGTCAGCTGTGTGGTTCGCAGAAACTCACCGTGACTCATCCTGCGTCACGTCACGGACCTGCGTCTCAACTTGCGTCCAGCCTTATCCGCGCGTAGTGCTTGCGCCACCTGGTGGCTGGGATCTCTTCGAGCATTCTCAGCACGTTCTTCTGCAACTTAAGTGCTCGTTTCGAGCGAGGACGACCCGCATCACTTTTCGACACCTATCTGAGTACAAAAAGAGGGACGGGGTATTTTTAGGTACCAAGCACAATGTGTTCCTACTTTACTGTGCAATGGACGAACCTGAGACAGAAATTCCCTACGTGAAACTTTCCGTCTTCTCGTAGGCGTCTTTCGATGGCCAAGAACATGGAATGATTTGGGATATGTCTGTTTGGAAACCGTTCTGCATACAATCGTGTGGCTGCTCTCCCTTTGCAATCCGCTTTGCCGTATGCAAACACCGTATCCGTCATTTCCGCAACTGTGGACTGATACATGTCGCACCGCTGTCCACAATAGAGGTCTGCACCTCGCTCGGTTGCTCGCTCGAATCGCGTGATACATGTCGTTCTATGACAGTCCGACAGGTGTCGGTACTGCAGCTTGCGACAAGGCGTGTGCCTGCGCTCGACTTCCTCGTTCGAGCAGGGCACGCTCGACCGGCCCGACCGTCCACACTGCCCGCTCGCCTCTCGGTCGCCCACCGCAACGCCACTCGAAACCAAGGCGAGTGTCGGGAGCAAACTAGATGCAATGTTCAAATGTTTGTATAGTCTATGGGACTTAACTACGGGGTCATCAGTCCCTAAACTTACAAACTACTTATGAACTACTTACGAACAAGGACGGGCGCTAGGACTATGTGGAGTAATACTGTAGCGCGTGCGCAGGAATGTTATTAGGATCAGGGCGTCCATCTGCAATACACACGTGTCTGATGCGCTACATACCTTCAGTATGCAGGCACCAAAACGGATCGGATCACAACACTTCGCTCAAATGTTCAAATGTTTGTAGAGCTTATGGGACTTAACTACGTGGTCGTAGTTACGAACTAGTTTATACTAAAGACGGCACAAACATCCACGCCCAAGGGGGGATTCGAAACCCCAACGGGGAACGACCTCTTGCCTCAATGAGCTCGGCCGCTCCGCTCAGACTTGAAAGCTCTCCAGCGCCTAAGCCAAATGTTTCCAGATATGGGTTCCTTGTTAAAAGCCGGCCGCGGTGGCCGAGGGTACTGAGGCGCTTCACTGACGGTCTGCACGGCCACTACGGTCGAGGGTTCGAATCCCTCCTCGGGCATGGATATTTGTGCCGTCCTTAGTTGTAGGTAGTTAGTAAGTAGTTTGTAAGTTTAGGGACTGATGACCCCGTAGTTAAGTCCCTTAAGCTTAACAAACATTTGAACATTCCTTGTTAAAACCGATCACTGTGCCGTCCCGCACAACATACTAAGCGTTCTTGCTGTATTTTTGAGACACCGTGTGTACTGATTATACAGAGACAGGTGTTTTGGCTTTCTGCTAGACACTGAATAGTTTTGAAAAAAATCAAGGTCAAAGTTGATGATTTAAAATCGGGTTTTCAATGCTATACATCGTCTGAAGATATTCATTTTCTACTAACAGATATGGGTGAAACATTAATGTCGTAGTTGACGTTTTTCTGTTGTCATGCTTTAGCTTGGGTTCTCGTAAATATGAGAGAATGCCCGAACACCGTTTCCAGTCGAGCGATCCAGGTCTTGAACTGTTAACCGTAGATTCAGATTCCAACCACCACTACGGCAATTTTTTGTTATATTTTTTATATAACTGATCATAATATATTAGTAATATCTTCTTGCCTTATGTTGAAGTAGAGAATCGGGAAATGTGATTAATATTCAGTAAGTCTATTATCTGTTTACAGCTGTTTTATTTGTGATAAACACTGCTAAAACAATAAGAAATAAATAAAATAAAAATCTTCTAAAGTATATTACTACGTACTTCTAATTACTTGGCGTCTATTCGTCAGCGTTCTCACAGCCAGTAGTGTGAACTTATTGTAGAAACAACCAAAATACAAATATTACTTCCAGCAACCTTTCGTGATACACGAACTACGAAGCAACAGCAGTGGCGAATGCAGTTACTCTAGACATTATATGAATAACAGGTCTGTTTATGTGCCCGTATTACGCAGAAATCGCCTAATTATTCATTTTTAAAAATAAAAGCTCCGTCATCTGGCTGCAATTTATTTATTCTCCTCACCGGTGATCACATGAGGCTCATCTCAAGCTCTCTCAATATTCCTAAATCAGGCCATCAGTAAGAAATACATCGTGTGTCTTCTATCAGTGCTGAGAGCCTAAGGCTATCCGTGTATCTGTATAATGTGTTTGTTTCCCCTTTCATTTCCTTCTTTTCTTTACATTTTTTTTCTTCTTTTGCGAGTGATAGGCTACCAGAACAATCTTTTTGAACGGAAAATACTGTTAACATTTAAAGAGGGAAAAAAGCGGTCTGCTGATGATTATGAGAAAAGCCTGAACGATTTGGAGACGGCGCGCCTCGGCGCTTCTTCCCTCCATCTCGTTATTTATTTATCGGTAAGCGGGCGACAGACGTCGCTCTCGTAAACAAGCGGTGTGTGTGCATCGCCGGCAGCCGGCGGCGTTATCCAGGGCCTTATTATTCGCACAACTCCGGCGGCGAGGAAAGCAGACAATTCCAGCACTGCGTTACTTTAGTTCACTGTATTTCTACACACACATGCAGCGAAAATGTAGGTAATTCTTTAAACAATGAACTTTAGGTTACTGGAAATCCTGCGGTTTTTCACAGTAATTAGAATGTTCATATTAAAGATCGTTTAAAATCTCTGTATAAAAGCGAAAGGACACTCATTCATTCACTCACTCAATACGAAATCTCGGAAGCTACTTCAGTTATGAAACTGAAATTTGACAGGAATGTAGGGGGAAGACGTCACCTAAGAAATGATTTACCGATATGGCCGATAGTTCAGGTATAGCCCGCTAGCCGGCCGCGGTGGCCGAGGAGACTGAGGCGCTCCAGTCACGGTCTGCACGGCCACTACGGTCGGGGGTTCGAATCCCCCCTCGGGCATGGATATTTGTGCCGTCCTAGTTCGTAAGTAGTTTGTAAGTTTAGGGACTGATGACCCCGTAGTTAAGTCCCATAAGCTTAACAAACATTTGAACATTTTTTTGTCCACCCCTGGTCACGCGCCTCAGTGTGTTTACATTACGTCTCTCGTTTCGGTGAACGGAGTATAGGGAGTGTCCTGCGTTTGTTATGATGTGTAGTTCCGCCAGTCGCCGCAGAGCGCCGCCTGCCGACTGTTGCGGGCTGCTACTGAGTGGAGAGCTTATAAAAATAAAAACGTTGCGTTTTGCTGATGACATAGTAATTCTGACAGAGACAGCAAAGGACCTGGAGGAGCGGAATGGATAGTGTGTTGAAAAGAGCATATAAGATGAACATTAACAAGAGCAAAACTAGGGTAATGGAATGCAGTCTTAGAAAATCAGGCGGTGCTGAAGGAATTAAATTTGGTAATTATTCAATGAAGGTGGTACATGAGTTTTGTTACTTGGGCTGTAAAATAACGCCGGCCGCGGTGGCCGAGGGGACTAAGCCGCTCCAGTCACGGTCCGCACGGCCACTACGGTCGGGGGTTCGAATCCCCCCTCGGGCATGGATATTTGTGCCGTCCTAGTTCGTAAGTAGTTCATAAGTAGTTTGTAAGTTTAGGGACTGATGGCCCCGTAGTTAAGTCCCATAGACTTTACAAACATTTGAACATTTGTAAAATAACATATGATGGTAGCAGTACAGAGGATATAAAATGCAGAAGGGCAATGGGTAGAAAAGCGTTCTTGAAAAAGAGAAATTTGTTAACATCGAATATTGATTTAAGCCTAAGGAAGTCCTTTGTGTGGAAGGCATTTGTATGGAGTGTTGTCCTGTATGGGAGTGAAAGATGGACGATAAACAGTGCGGACAGGAAGAGGGTAGAGCCTTCTGAAATGTGGTGCTACAGAAGAATTCTGAAGATTAGGTGAGTGGATCGCGTAACTAATGAGGAGATACTGAACACAATTGGACAGAATGAGAATTTCTGGCACACCTTAACTAAAAGAAGGGATCGATTGGTAGGATACATTCTTAGACATCAAGAAATTGTGAATTTAGTGTTGGAGGGAAGTGTATGGGGTAAAAATCGCAGAGGGAGACCAAGAGATGAATACAGTAAGCAAATTCATATGGATGTAGGTTGCCGTTCTTATGAGGAGATGAAGAGGCTTGCTCAGGATAGGGTATTGTGGAGAGCTGCATCAAACCAGTCTCCGGACTGAAGACCACAACAACAACACGATATATTTGTATTTGGATTACTTTCTTTGTACATTATAATAGGCACCCTTATTTCTTTTATATTCTCCGATAAATATATTATTAGAAAAAAGGAGATGGTCTGAGAGAGAAGGAATAGGACAATTACTCGAATAAATTAATACACGGGCAACGCCTGGTTTTCAGCTAGAAACCAAGACACCGAGTTCTGTTCTTCTGTGCAGAGTTGCATATCTTACGCCTGGACCGTCCACTGTTTCTATGTTACTTCTTTTTTTTTTCAGTTCCGTAAACCTAGTTTCTAGGCTGGACCTGTCTTCAGGTTTTGGTGGGCCTCTTACTACTAAAATCGAGGGAGTTGCGATCGGAAGTTTCCCTCGTAAGTAGAACCAAATGATGTATACAGAAATTCACAGAAACGTTGTTATAAATTCCGTATGGTTTTAGAGCGCACATTGAGGAACAAACTGAGGTTAGGAATCAGTGTTCGACACGTCATCCAGTGCTGAGCGTCCAAGTTATAGACGCCAGCACCTGCTGCAACGTCACACTTTCGGCAGTAAACCTCACCTTAAACGCTGATGAACTGAGTTAAGAACGTGTCGACATGTACTGACACCATTCTGACAATTGGAAGGCACCAAACGACATGCTGACTAGTGCATTCTGCGACGTTCCGCTTGCAGTCCATCACTACAGAGAGCCACGTTTGCCACCAACAGCGGTAGCCTAGATTCATGCGACGACTTCGAGGGCTCTGCGGAGTCACTGAAAATCTTTACAGACACGGGTTCCTCAAGCACCCACTTTAACCACTTGAAGTTTCTCGAAAAATGTCTGGGATATCGTCCATACAGATGTGTGCAAAAAATGTATCCACTGTTTAAAGGTCCGTAACTTGCAAACTAATTGACGGAGTTGTCTCATCTTTGGTAGTTTAATAGTTCGTAGTTACGGCAATCGCCACACAAGCGTTGAATTGCGCTGTTTTGTTTTGTCAGTTGACAGTCGCCGGATAGTCAGTGTTTTGTTCTTAGTTGCACCTAGTTACTCGAGTAAACATAGCTGGCGCAAGGCTTACATTCGATGAAAGGAAATCAGTTTTGAAGTGGTATTTTAAGTAAGAAAACATTAATTTGATTCAACGGCAATGGCGAAATGAGTATCAAACAGAGCCACCGACACATTTAACGATTCGTCGCATTCGAGACAAATTTGAAGCCGAAGGCTGTATTAAAGATGTACACAAACAACGATCTGGACGAACTGTAACAGTAACAAGTCCAGCTAATTCCCGTCGTGTGTTAAAACAATTCACCCGCTCACCACAGAAGTCTATGAGACAGTGTGCCCGTGAAACTGGAGTGAGTCGCTCAAGTGTTCGGCGAATTTTGAAGACAGCAAGGTCGAAGAACTACATCCCACGATTGCTACACGCAATGAATGAGGACGACTCAGATCGTAGAATTGAGTAATGCGAGTGGTTTACTTACATGTTGCGCAACGATGAAGAGTTTGCAGAGATGATTGTGGTCTAATGATGCATAGTTCAAACTCAGGATATTGCATCTACTACACCCTAGAGACGTCCATGTAGATAAAGCCGTGAATTTGCCAGATGTAAATGTGTGATGTGGGTTGTCTTACCGAGGCTTGATTGGGCCATTCTTCTTTGACGGCATAGTTACCGACTAGGTGTACCTTCAGAAGCTTCAGACATCCATTTTACCTGCCGTCCGAGACTTGTATGGAGACGGAAGATTTTAGTTTCAAAAAGATGGTGCACCAGCCTACTACCAAAATCGTGTTAGGGCTTATCTCAACGAAAATCTACCAGGAAGATGGATAGGCCGTAGAGGTGCTGTGGAGTATCCACCACGTTCCCCAGACTTAACTCCTCTGGACTTTTAACTGTGGACGTCGTTTATCGATAAAAGTCACGCACATTGGATGAACTTCGATAACACATCTTACATTCATGTGCAGATATCCAACTGAACACGTTGCAGTCAGTAGTTCGTGCTGCAGTTCGGCGGTATAGGTTGGGTGTGGATGTTAATGGTGACCTTTTCGTCGAATACCTACAGTGATATCTTTAAGTTGTACTTTAAGCTACACTTTCTCCAAAAATGAGACAACTCCGTCAATTAGTTTGCAAGTCATGAACTTTTAAACAGTGGATACATTCTTTTAGACCCCTCTGTGTTATTTCTAATTATTAGGTTTGATGTAAAACGTCACGACTTCCTCTACTGCACCGACCTCTTTAATTCGATGTACCTCTTAATTGTCTGATATATTCCTGTCTTTCTGTACAATTTTCAAATGTTTCCAAATCTATTGGTCTTAGCTACTGTGGTTATGTCCCTAGGCCTACAAACTACACAAACTAACCTGCGGACAACACACACACACACACCTGGTCGAGGGAGTACTTGAACCTACGACGGGGAGCAACGCCCGTTTTGCAGCAAGGCGCGTTAGAGCGCTCGGCCATTCCACCGCGGCCCTACAGTTTCATCCACTATGGCTCCCTCATGTACAATGTAATTTAATCTTCACTTCCTCAACAAATGTCTTCATCTTACCGTTCCTCTCGACTTATATTTACACGTTATTCTCCAAAGAATCCGTCGATTACTTCTCTGTTTCTTATCTTACAGTCCATCAAACTTCCAACATCCTTCTGCACCACCCTATCTCAATCGCTTCGATCTTGTAATTGGCGGTAGAACAAAGTGATGTTTGGCGATCCCCAGGAAACTGTTATAGGGCCCGTACTGCTCCTTTTTCGTATAAATGATTTAGGAGATCTCTTTGACTGTTCGCGGATGACTGTCATTTATCGGTTAGTAAAGTTACAAGGACATCAAAAGCAACTGCAAAATGATTTAGATATATACATTGCGAAAAGGTTAGTAACTGACCTTTAATAATGATGGGTGAGGAGTCATCCATATGGCAACTAAAATAAATCTGTTAAACTTCATTTACACGATAAATTAGTCAAAGCTACAGGCCGTAAATTCAATTAAATACCTAGGAGTAACGATTACGAATAACTTAAATAGCAAAGAACACATAGAAAATATCGTACAGAAAGTGAACAAAAGACTATGTAACATTGGCAGAACACTTAAAAGATGCAAAAATTCTACTAAAGAAGCTGCCTATACTACACTTGTGCGTCCTATTTTGGAATATTGCTGCGCATTGTGGGATCCACACCAGATAGGACTGACGGACGATTTAGAGAAAGTTTAGAGAAGGGCAGTTCGTTTTGTATTATAGCGTTAGAGAGGGAAGAGTGTCACGGAAAGGATGCACGAGTTCGGGTGGACATCGTTAAAAAGAGAGGCGTTATCTGTTACGACGAGATTTGCGAAATTTCTTTGACCAACTTCCTTTTCCGAATGCGAATATATTTTGTTAGCACCCGCCTACATAGAAAGACATGATCATCACAATAAAATAAGAGAAATCAGATCGAAAACGGAAAGAGTTGGGTGTTCCTTTTTCCCGCGAGCTATCAGAGAATGGAACGGTAGAGAAATGTCATAGAAGCGGTTCGACGAACCCTCGCCGCGTTGGTGTGGCCGAGCGTTCCAAGGCGCCTAGCTGCTGAGCTCGCCGTTGTTCGCCCTCGAAGGTTCGAGTCCTGCCTCGGGCGTGAGTGTATTTGTTGTTCTTAACATAAGTAAGCTTATGTAGTTTGTAAGCCCTGGCACTGATGACCGGAGTAGCTAAGTCCCACATATTTACAAAAATTTGAACATTTCATGATGAATCCTCTGCCATGCACTTCAATGTGACTTGCAGATTATTTATGTAGATGTAGGTGTGGGTTGCTAGAGGAAATGGAGAGGCTTGCTCAGGAATGAAGAACGCAACAACGAGTGATACCAATGGGGTGGCAATCGTGTGTAATGCGATACGTTCTGGTCGCACTCACACGCCTCACAATGGTATTTTCTTTGATTTCGAAAGAAACGGCAGAATACAGAAATAACACCAGACTAAATTTATGTAGAATTGATTGTTAATCACGCCGCAAAATGTCAGCACGAAATGAACTTTATACAGTAATAGCGGTGCGCACTGGGGCGCCGTGCTGCGGTGCGCACGGCCGTTCGCCGTCGGGAGTTCGAGTCCCCCGTCGGCCATGGGTGCTTGTGTTGTCCTTAGGTCAGTTCACCTTAGTTTAAGTAGTTTGTAAGCTACGGGCTAATAACCCAGCAGTTAACTCCGAAAGATTTTCAAACATTTGAACATTTGAGTGATTAGCAAACTACACGACTAATGTACGGGACTCAACTACATGAATTCAAGTCTATCACCCTTTCTAATCAAGACCCCAACGTACAAGCAATAGGCAGTGATAAGAATTTTCAAGAAATGTAAGAAATTAAGCATATTTACGATGACCCAATAGAGGTCACGACGTTTTGGGACTACGAAGTTGCAGTTTGAAATATTATCCCTCAGTTCACGCTCAGTCAACGTACATTTTTGCAATTTCCTTGGCACCCACCTGACGCCATGAATCAAATAAGAACGGCACGTTTGCTCACTTTTGCGGTACTGTTTATGCTGCATATTGCGAAACCACACACATTGTCCAATTAGACACACCATGATTGAATATAGCAGGTGCCAGACGTATTCCCCTCTTCGTGCGATGGCTGCTGTCAAAAAGAGGTGAATTTTTATGAACTTATTCTCGGTTATTTGATCTTCGTACTTTAATTAAATCATACAGGGGGAAGCTATCGGTGGCCAGCCACCTGTTATATTTCCCAGTTTGATGGAAGGCTTCAGGTGGGTGTCAAGGAGATTTCAATAAGGTGGGTCGTTGACTGACGGTCCACTGGACGGATATCAGTCCAGAACTGTGTTTTCCTCCTCTCTAAATGGTCTAACATTTAATGTAGCATCGTGAATACCTTGAAATTATTCATTTTTGTAGAAGACGCTCATCGATTGTTGCCTTGGTCCTTTACTCGAAAGTGTTGCCCAAAATGTTTAAGCAGTCATGTACTTCAGCCTCTAAGTGATACCATAGTTCCACTGTCATCGACGAAGTAATGGCAGCCACAGGGAAAGATTCAGCTTCGGAATTAAACTTCAGAATTAAAGGAATTCAATGATTCTCTGTCAAAGTGAAGAAGAATTAGTATCTTATACTCGCTACACAAAACGCAGCCGGTCCTTGGCCTCACTCAGTCCAGTTTTCCACATTTCCTGTCATTTGAATCTTCATCCGCCTGACCAGGTATCTGCTTGTCTCCTCTGGTATTATCCTTCCTTCCCTCATTCTCGGCCGTCCCAGCGGTCTTTCAGCTTCTCCATCAATTACAGCCTTTATTACCGTGTTGTCGCCTCTCCTCCTCTCATGTCCGTACCATCTTAGTCTCTTAATTTCCACACTCGCTACGATATCAGGCAATTTGTATAATTATCTAAGTTCTCTGATTTTCCTTATTCTCCGTTGTTCATTTTCTTTAACTGGTCCACATATTTTTCTCAGCGATTTATTTTCAAAAGTAATCTGTTTTTTTCTGTTTTCTTTGTGACGATCCATGTCTCATTCGCATAGCACAGTATTGGGCTGATGATGATCTTTTATATTCTTATTTTTGCCTGCCTACATAGTACCTTTGAACTTATGATGTTGAAACGATACTGTAGTATCATCCATTTGACTTACTTGAATTAATACGTGTTTCATGCAAGCCACAGTGTTGTGTGCACATTACTTTCTAATTTTATTTTTGTGCTTGACCTTTCGTGCCACCTTAATCACTCATTTCGGGGCTAGTGCTAGGAGCTGTGGAGACAATAATGCATGATGATTATTATTCCTATTGTAATTACAGGCATAATAAGTGAGCCCCGCTCACATAAGGAGCTTTGCTCCACAGCACCCATCTCTCCATCCTACCAAGTGTGTGTGTGTGTGTGTGTGTGTGTGTGTGTGTGTCTTCGTGTGTGTGAAGCTACAGCTGGGAAGGCAGAGATGCTCATAGTTAGAAAGTTAGCCAACTTTATTTCTGTATTGGAGAGACAGCTCTCGTGGGGAGACGTGGTCGACAGGTGTCTGTGATTTGCGATTCCTCCATGATTCGCAAGTTGGCAGGATGGTCCCGTTAGGTGACTGGCCAAATGCAGGACGGCTCCAGCCAAGTTGAACGGAAATGGCGGTTAGGCTAGAGGGCAGTCATATTTCGGCAGAATGTTTCCTGGGCTGGCTGAGGACTGTCGTGAGTATGTTGGTCTCCGAGGGTAATGTATTTGGAAGCGTGTGTGATTTGTGACAGTTTTGGAACAGATTAGCAGGGAAATGATTCAGTAAATGCACAGTGTTAATAGAAGTCCATTTTCTAAATTTTTGGGAGCGTTTTCACGGAATTAGGACGAATTCTGTTCTTTGCGGATTAGGCTCAATTCACGTGGTGATCTCTTGTGGCTTATTTTATTATAGTTAAGATGTTCGCTTTGTCGATTTGAGATTCTATTGAGTGCGCGGAGGAAATTTAGTAATGAAATCTCGGTGGCTTCGTTTATCGTTTTGTTGTCCACTTAGATTCACGTGCTGGTGACCATGCGACAGGGTGGGCCAAGATACACAAAGAGAAGTGGACGTAAAACCCTCGTAATCGGATTTAAAGTAACTGCAACAGTTAGCTAGTGAGTAGTAGGTATCCGTGACATGCAATTCTGTGTGATCAATTATTTTATGGGGATTTTCTTTGTGGCACTTTAAATTTACGAATGTGTCGCCACGTGGGTAGTACATCATGGCACTATGATTGTGGAATCCAGCCAGTAGACAAAGAGTGTGAACGCTTTTGGTCCCTTTCTTAATCCCTCCGCGATATATTAATTTTATTCTAAATGTTTTAACTGAAATGTCCTATATTTCTTGCTGAATTGAGTAACGACAAGATCAGTAAATAAATGTAAATTTGTTAAAAGGGAAACTGCCTTCTTTATACTAATTCCCCCTCCTTGTTTGTATGGAAAATATTCAGATAGGAAACCGTGTTAGGCACATCCATTGAGGCAAGCTACTGCCACCGCTATCCAATTAGTTGCCATAGTTTCCGTAAGGCGAATTCCGTTGCGCGTTATTTATTAAATCAGGGCACTAAGATCTGCTTTAACATCTTGTTCTACCCGTAACAGGGTGGAAACCGATAGGAAAGCGGAGGGTGGTAAGCTTACAATATTGTGCATAGCTCCTAGATATCTTCCCCCAGCTCGAATTCTTGTGACTATCTCTTTCTCTATAAGGTTTTGTTGGTTGATGTTTTACCGAGATACCTGAATGTTACCGTCTCTTGTATTGTTAGATTTCCGAGTTTTAGATGCTTTGGTCCTAAATGAGCTCTTCTCCCCTACCATGAACTCTGTTTCACTTTCATTTATACTTAGACCTACTTTCTTAGCTTCTTCCATTAGCACAGTCCCCACTTTTCTCCAGCTCTTCCATGTTCTTTCCTATCACCACAATATCAACCGCAAAAGCCAGGACACTTATCTTTTTCCTATGGTGACTCTTGCACTTTCACATGTCACTCTCCTCAGGGTAGTACTGGGGGCCAAATTGAACAGTGTCGGTCATATTAATATCTGCCAGTTCTGTTTTTACTTCAAATTCTTCTGAGAAATCCCCCTGTACTTTCACTATACTCTTTGATTCGATCACACAGATTTTAGTTACCTTTTTCAGCTTGTCAAGTATCCCATACTGTGCCATTATCCTCCACATTTCCTCCCTTACTATGTTATCACATGCTTTGTTGAAATCTATAAACAGGCAAAAGGCTTCATGATTGTTCTCCCAGTTCTTATCCAATACTTATCTTAGGTTGAATATTTGCTCGATTGTTGATTTACCGTTGCTGAACTCTGCTTGTAATGCGTCTAACATTTCTTCATTGTATGGGTTGAGTCTGTTAAATATAATTCTTGATATTACATTATAGCATGTGCACGGGTGAGATATCCCTTTGTTGTTCTGAGTAAGCATTTTGTCTCCTTTCTTGTTTATGGAACATACAGGAGCGGTTTTCCATTCCTCCGGCATTACTGCTGTTCTCCATACCTCTTTTATCAGTTCGGCTAACCATTCGTGTGTCTTGATACCGCCTTCTTTGATGAGCTCTGCTGATATCATGTTATGCCAGGGGCATAGTCTTTTTATTGCCTCCTTCACTCAATCAGAGTGGGTTCCTCGACTAATGGTTGTCCATTCTGATTGTTTTCTGCCTTGTTTTCATTGTTGTATTTACCAGGTTGTTCAGCAGTTCTTTGATGTATTTCCTCCAGTTCTCTAAATGTCCTTCATTCTTATTGGTTTTCCATTCTTATCCTTCATTATCATAGACTTAGCTCTGTTTTCTTTTCAATAGCTATTCGTTAATTACAGGATCTGTAAATAGAATGAAGTGTAAGGAGCTCACACTGTGGATGGAAAGTAATCATAAAGTAAATGGGGATTACAGTAGCAATAAACGTAACGACTAAACTGAGATCTACGATGTTAAGGAAATCTGGTATCTTGGAAGCAAAATGCATTACGCCTGAGGTAAGAAGAATACAAAAGGCAGACTACCATAAATAAAGGTAACCTTCCTGGCGAAATGAAATTTATTATTACTAAATCTAGATCCTGAGAAAGAAACGTAGGGATGTATGTCTGGACTGTGGAAAAATCATTAAAGAGGAGAATCATTGTGTTTCAGTTGCGATGTTATAGACGTACACTGAAGACTGGTGATAAATGAAGATGTCATCTGCAAAAACGAGACGAATATCTGGAAAGCATTCACTATCAGAAGGCATCAGGGTTAACGTTGATGTTATTAGAGTAAGAGAAACAGAGACTGAAATTTATAGTTGAAGAGGTTGGGTGTCTTACTTTAAGCCGCAGAAGGTACAAGAGGAAGTAGCTGCAGATCGCATCAAAACCATGTAGAAACTCATAAGCTAGATTACACGTTAAACAAAATACCATAATGTCCTTCGACAAAGATAATATCAATTAACAAAAACAGTTCCTACGAAAATCAATGCATTGATAGATCCCAGTTCGTTAGTGGCCGATACATGTTCACCAGTAAAGAAAGTAACATTTATGGACTCTTCCGTCGGTTCTTGATGGAACATTGACATATTAGATAACTCTATATACTATATTTTTGTTCCACAATAATATTTATTTTTGTTATGAACTAGCTTTCGGCTTCTTAGGCCATCTTCAGACAACTTAAGTACCAAACTGATTGATTTATCAACTTTAGAAACTATGACATCAACAGAAATTATTTTGTTTTTAAACTTCTGCAACGTATTAATTTCGTTGCTTGATACTACATCAAAATTAGAAGGAGGACTTTTAATTTCTTGGGCTACTGCCGGCCGCAGTGGCCGAGGGGACTGAGGCGCGCTAGTCACGGTCTACATGGCTACTACGGTCGGGGGTTCGAATCCCCCCTCGGGCATGGACATTTGTGCCGTCCTTAGTGTTAGCTAGTTCATAAGTAGTTTGTAAGTTTAGGGACTGATAACCCCGTAGTTAAGTCCCATAAACTATACAACATTAGAACATTAGAATCTTGGGCTACTAAATGTTTTAATACCTTTTTTAAGGTATTTTTAATACCTTTATTCAACACTTTTAGTTCGTCTCTAATAATAACTGTACTAGATAAGTTTGTGATACGATCAGAAAATTTTTGAATAGGATGTTGTTTGTTTGTAAAGCTTATGGGACTTAACTGCGGGGTCATCAGTCTCTAAACTTACAAACTACTTACAGACTAACAAATACTAAAGGCGGCATAAACATCCATGGTGGAGGGGGGATTCGAAGCCCGACGGGGAACGGCCTCGTGCATCGTAGCATAGCACCTCAATGCGCCCGGCCGCTTCGCCGCGGCTTTTGAATAGGAACTGTTGCTACAGATACCTCTGATGTTGCAAGTGTTTTGTCACTAGTTAAATTCAGCAGCTTTTCATGCAAATCAAATGTTTGTTAAGCTTATGGGATTTAACTACGGGGTCATCAGTCCCTAAACTTACAAACTACTTATGAACTAGGACGGCACAAATATCCATGCCCGAGGGGGGATTCGAACCACCGAACGTAGTGGCCGTGCAGACCGTGACTGAAGCGCCTCAGTCCCCTCGGCCACCGCGGCCGGCGCTTTTCATGCTGGCGCAGATAAATTTGGTAGTTAACACAGTGGTAGAGTGCCAGACTACAAATCCAAAGGTCGCGGGTTCGATCCCCGCCTGGTCCTAGTATTTTTATCTGTCACTTTCCACTTCTTTCACCTCTGGCAGTATTGCTCATGTGAAAAATACCGAGTAGCACCGTGGTTCGGAACCCATGTTAAACTGTAGGTCCCCCTATAACTGGCTGGGTAAGTCAGTTCAAGGTCGGAGGAAGGCAACGGCATACCACCTCCAAACAGGACCATGTCTAGTAAAGCACTGTGGTGTTCAAACCAATCTTCGGATTGTTGACTGCTTTACCTTAGAGTTTACTTCTTCACGCACATTGCGATCAAAACAATTGAATTCGCACGGATGTGTGATCGTCAAAATACATACGTGTCACACTTTTAGATGTAGACTACCGATATCACGAATTTTGTACCAATGTCGCATTTCTTCTTTCACCCACTTTCGGCGACTTTTATAGCCTTCATTGCAGCTGCTGAAGTACTTCTTGTTTTAATGTTCACGTACTTTTGTGTAACTTTGCGATGTAAACATTTCCTGTTGAACCAAATATGCTGTGTAGCTGTTGGCTTCTGCTTCACTAATCTTCTGTACATGACGGTTAACTGCTCTTTGCTAGCACACTTTATAAAATTAATTGAATTTTCCGTCGGTGCTTGACAGAACATGATAACAGTATCAAATAAGAACAATTTCCTGGTGTTCTGCAAAACATATTTATTCCTCACAAGCCGGCTTTCGGTTTCTCAGGCCATCAGGTGACAACTGAGTGTACTATACATGTTTTCAAAGATGTTATCACAGAAAATCGACTAGTTCACAGGAAAGTACATTACAAGTACATATTTATGAGAGTTATTAACATTTATGTAAAAATATCGTAAGTATATGTAAAGGATCGAAACTCCCACGCGGCTTCTTTTCTGTAAAAGTTGTAAATTTGTAAATATCCTTCCGATCCCTATATTTTACCCAATCTATATTCAGAATTTCAAAGCGTGTATTCCAGTCAACATTGTCAAAAACTTTCTCCAAATTTGAAAAAGATAGAAATGTACGTCTGCCTTTACTTAATATATCTTCTGGGATAGGTCTTAATGTATTATCCCTACATGGATCCTAAATCCCAACTGATGTTCTCAGAGGTCGTGTTTTACAAATTTTTCCGTTCTTCTATAAATAATGCTTGTTCTAAATCAGATCCGTGACTTATTGAACTGTAATTTTCACACATGCCTGTGCTTGATTTCTTTGAAATTGTGCCTCAGGCACTTGCCGTCCTGATCAAATTCTCGCGCACTACGTTTGAAACTTCCTGTTGATCGCTGCTTTAACTGTATTCTCGCAATGGTTCGGGCGTATTTGTGCATCCGTACAGAAATTGTCAGACTTGGAGAGCTGCGATGGGATGGCCGAGCGTTTTAAGGCGTCTTGCCACGGAGCGCGCAGTTGCCCGCTGTCGAAGGTTCGAGTCCTTCCTCGGACATAGGTGTGTGTGTGTTTCTTCTTAGGTTAGTTTAAGTAGTTTGTAATCCTAGTGATTGATAAGCAGAGTAGTTAAGTCCCATTGTTATACAAACATTTGAATTTGACTGTTGGATCAAAATGTTCAAATGTTTGTTACGCTTATGGGACTTAACTGCGGGGTCATCAGTTCCTAAACTTACAAACTACTTATGAACTACCTTATACTAAGGACAACTCAAACATCCATGCCCGAGGGGGGATTCGAAACCCCGACGGGGAGCGGCCTCGCGCATCGGAGCACAGCGTCTCAATCCGCTCAGCCACTCCGCCGTGGTTGACAGTTGGAGATTATACGATTATTGATATCGTGTCCGAAAGAACGGATACCATAATGCATATATAAAGTGCTCACAGGTTGAAACTGGCCAGTGATGTTGTACATGATGAAGTGGCGATGGTGTAGAAAGACTCTGACCGCCTACAGTGCAGCTAATTTCCCATTACATGGACATGTTTTATCCTGGAAAATTAAAAAAGAACACCATGAATTCGTCAACCTAGGAGAGCGAAATTTTATTGATACATTCTTGAGGATGTATACAACACACGATCACCCTTTCAGAATCATACGCACGTCAGTGTAGTCACCAGAGCGTGCACAATGTCGTCGCTAGTATCGTGTGTACCCTCCTTTTGCAGCAATACAAGGTGCAACTTTCTCATGAAAATGATTGAATAGGTGCCGAATGAAGTCCTGCGATGTAATATTCATATGATGCCTCGCGCCGGTCGTGTAGACCGCGCCAAGATAACGTTTCATCCGACCACAGACATGCGCAATGGGGGACAGATCTCGGTATAATGATGAGCAGGATAGTTGACGTGCACCTAAAAGAGCACGTTGGGTTGTACGGGGACATCGCGTACACTCCAGATTTTCGCACTCCCCTGCGCGACACCTCACATGCGTACGACCTTCATTGACACCGAGGCAGCGACGATTCTCATCAGTAAAGACGACACGTCTCCAATCGTCCCTTCACAAGCGCCTACCATGAGACTCTAACGGCACACATGATCGTGCATAATTGTGAGGGGAGCGATACTCTACATTCGCTGTTCTCCTCTAGTGATCGTCTGGAGAACATTGAACAGTGCACGGTACACTGAAACCATCATTTAACCCGACTTGCTACCACTCATGCAGCAACAAGGTGATATGCTTTTCCAAGAGGTCAATGCAGATCCACATGTATTCCGTATCACACAACGAGCTCTTCAAGGTGTACGTCAAATACCCTGGCCAGCACGGTCCCCAGATCGCTCCCCCGTTGAGCATGTTTGGGTCCACATGAAACGTCATGTTAGGCGGTCTGCATTAGCGGCAAGTAATCTATCCCAACTGAGGCACCAGGTGGAAATTGCATGGCAGATCATTCCACATAACCACATTCAGAACCTCTACGATTATTTCTACGTGTGACATTCCTCTTGTTAAACCACACATTAACCAATGTACGAGTCGTGATATGCCCGGCTGTTAATGTTCATTTCTTTAAATTAATGCTTCCATTGGCAGGAATACCACAAGAGGCGCTTTCTCGAAATCGAATTTAGCTAACTGTTCCCTCTTTTAGTGAACGGGTTTGGATTTAAATAGTATTAGATTATTACTTATATCCGTAATTTACTATGTAAATTATATCCAGAGAAAACAGGCGCGTTGCCTAGCAAAACTCTAACATCCATCAAACAGTACATAAAACCGCGAGATCTGCATAATTAAAAGTTTCTGATTAAAGTTCACGCCCTGGACTAATATTACGTAGTTCATAAACTTGAAAGTACTGCACTTAATATTACTGCATGTCAAATTCCTGTGGAAACAGTCCGATCGAGTGTTTACACACGTCAGTCAAAGATAATATTATGTAAATAAATTAACGTACACACACGTAACTTTTTTCCAGATTCTTCGAATATATTCACAGTCACTTTTGAATGTAATGATATGGATGAAATGTTCCTAATATCCAAGATAAGTTCGATCAAGTCCCAAAATGTAGTTTCTATAATTATCGAGTCAAATCCACGCCTAAATCAGCACACAATCATTCGACTGATGTTAAGTATCGACCGTAATGATTGATTTCGATACTGTTAGTACCAATCAGACAACTATTGCGCGGTACTAAATCTTTCGTACAAAGTCCATTAATAAAGTATAGTAACGCGTATCACACACATTTCATCGATTTATTCGGCTAAAACGTGAGACTGACTTTAACAATGCGGAAATTTTGCTTTTATATTACCCCACGGAACAAATAACTACGATCTTATTCGCCCTCTATGCTGGTACTCCCGTAATCACTTTGACCTACTGTTAAATTAATATTCACAATAGTTTGAATTCTAACTTTCCCATTACGAACGTTGACTACTGGTCCCTAAATAATTAAAAATATTAACTGAAATACAAATGAGGGAATTACAGCTTGCATTGCTGCCAAAGGAGGGCAGTATACACGCTACTAACGCCAACATTTCGGACGCTCTGGTGACTGTACTCAGGTGCGTACGACTCTGCCTGTGTGATTACGTGTTGTATACGACTTGAAGAATGTGTCGAAGAATGCATGGTGTTGTCACAGTCTATCACAGACAGTCGCGAAACTCTCTAGGGGGAAAAAATGCAACTGAAGCGATACTAGCGCTCCAAGTGGTCAGTAGGGAATAACAGAGGAATGGCGTGACACAAACTGAGAAGTTGTCGTTTATAATGCTGTTACTTTCAGATTTCATAGTCACTGAAAGTTGTTGTGAACTTTTTAATACAAATATGAAAACATTATTAAAGTAATATCACTGCTTCTGTTAATGGCAGTCTATAATAACAAATTGGCAGTGCAGTGTAATTCACACAATTCACAATACCTGAGTCGTAATCATAGCATCCAAAAACTTTTTGAAAGCAGAAGTAAATCCAACCTGATGTGATCAAGTATAAAAGTAACTGATTATGATTATGTTCGCATGCTCGATGCGTACTAACATGTTGCATGAGTTGCGTTTTAGCGGATTTCGGAATTTTAATATTTTCAAAACTACGCACTTTTTTTTACATTGTAGGAGACTAGACTCTACATCGCCTTTAAACATTCTTTTCACTTTGGCCTTGATTTTGTGCTTTCATCTACCTACCATAATTTTTTTAGCTACTTGGTAGGTATCAAACCGAATATCTTCAAGAATGTGACGTCCTACTATCAACAGTTTATATATCGACATATTATTTATTTGTAGCTACGCCTTCACTTTATCAAACTAGCAGCTAACCACCAAAATATGTTGCTATATAGGCTTATATTTTTGTGAAAGTGAGATGCAAAACTAAACAGGCTCTGTTGAAGCATTCAGATATTACTTTTATACAGCAATTATTATGAAATAGTGTTCAAGTATTTGTGATTCTGATTAAAAGCAGAAGTTTGGACGTGAATGAATTGTTAAAGATTTACTTCTATGCCTAAAAGTACAATTAACCACCGTAAATGAACACTTGTTATTCGTAACATTATTCTCTTATTTCTGAGCACCCTTTGCAAATGAGAAATTTCTGAAATACAATTTTGATAATTGCTATAATTTATTATTATTATTATTATTATTATTATTTATAATTTATTATAATATCAAACAATACAACCCATTACCTAAGACTAAAATGGGCAATAGTATAATACATAAATTTCTTACGGCTAAATGGTGACATTACATTTCATTACATTACATGTTTCTGCAGAAACCACTGGACATCTTGCTGGTTGTTGATGTTTATACTGGGTGATGTGTATGATGTTGTGTGTTATGCTACTGCTGTGGTGTTACATGTGTGCCAGCATTACAAACCTGCTTGTGGTGGCCAGTTCACCGAGCGAATCCCAGTGAGCATGCCCCTGGCACTGGGCGGCCAATTTCTTTTGTCAACACAGCCCCCCCCCCCCCCCTCGCAAACTTTTTTCCCCCGTTTTTCTTATTCTACTATTTAAGAGAAACCTACATCTAACTTACGTCTATGGTCTAATTCGGTGTTTGCCACATCTAACCCCGAATCCGGGGGATGGCGGATTCTTCCATTGCTGGAGACCAGTCCATCCCCCGGCGGCATGGCAGATGTGGCTGTCTCAATCGGGTATTGGGTCAGATCCGGTTATTGATTCAGGATAAAGTCCCGAAGCACTTTGCGCGAGACATTATTGGCCATTTCGTCGAGTACTCGGAACGTGTCTGGGGTTCTTATGAGCTCAAAGGTGTTATTACTAGGCAGAGCCCTTCTGAGATCCGCAGCCACGTCGTCGTACGTAGGACACTCATAAATGATGTGTTCTGGCGTGCCTATCTCGGCACCACAGGCAGAAGCTGGCGTAGCCTGTCTCCTAAACCGACATAGATATGTCGTATAGGGTCCATGCCCGGCGAGTAAGTGCAGCATCCCCCTAGATGGTTTAAAATGTTTCATACCCAATCTTTCCTGGATATCTGGCAGGAGAGCGTGAGTTATCCTCCCAGATTCCTGTTCGTCCCAAGATTAATTTGCAGCGTCACAAAAGCTCGCAAATACGAAGGTATTTTGAATGTCCTGCTTCACTACAAATACACATTCATTACACAATCGTTTCGCGGTATTTTTTACGACCCAGCCGCTTGGCGGCGCTGCAGTCGCGAAGTTGCAGAAATTCTCTGGGAGTTTCGCGACTCTTATGTCAGATTCTGGTGTTATTTTTTTCATTTTCCAGGAGTGTATTTCGCTTACCAGTGCATAAAAGACTAAGGTAGTCAGCCACGATTTTCCGCTACGATTTAAGAATAACTCACGTCAGTGCTGAGTGTCTGACATACGGAGGCAGGAATACACTCGAATCGCGTTTTAGTCTTGGAACTCTTCCTGCGGCGAGGGACGCGCTGCGGAAGACGCACGTGTGCCCCGGGGCTCCGGGATACGCACGTTAAACTGAAGAGCCCCTAAACTCAATTACATTTGCTGCCCGGCGTCTGGGAAAACACGGACAATAAACAAACTGAGGAGGCGGCCGAGGGCGGAGGGCTGTCGCGTCGCGACGAAACGCGACTACGAAAAAGCGCGCTCTGTACCATCAAAAGGCAGCCATAATTAATGTAATTAATGCAGTGCCGGGTAATGAACGCAACTTCCGCTAAACTGCGCCGGCCTTTGTCCGGCGCGATCGGCTCCGTTCAGACGGACGGCGAAAATAATTCGCAGAGTTCGCCGAGGCGCCCGCGCCCTCGTCAAAATATTCCACTCGCCGTTAATTTTCCAACATTACGCCGAGCTGATTTTATGTGCGTCGCGGTGGCGCTGTATCACCGCCGGATGCGGCAGCATTATGAATAACTGGTCGCCGCGGGGGCAGTATCGCGACGAATTCCACCCGTCTGACAACTCGAGCTCGAATTTTCCAGAAACGGCGCGTTTTATTTCCGCCCCATCGGGCACCCGAGGCTATTCGCTGACTTGTGTCGGAGCAGTGATACAGTACGTTTTGCTCTATTCGAAAGAAGCTAACAATAAATTACGGCGTGAAATCGTCAACATCGAGCTGTTGCACCATTGTCAGTATACCTAAATTTTGTGCCACCAGGGCTGACTCTAAAGAGCGGGTGGTGTGTGTGTGTAGGGGGTCAGGAAAAACGATACCACCACCCACGGCAACGACTTTCATAAGGCTGCAACACTCTAAATGCGAAACGTTGAATTAACAAGACAAAATCTTGCAGAAATTAAGAAGTATGATAAGTTCGAAAAGCTAATTACTCTTTGTCTCTTCAACTTCACCATATTTTAGAAAATGATTTTATCAGTTACTGTGTTCTACGTAAGTTGAGTACCACGCTAATTAAAAAAAAAAAAAAATTGTATAGCTTATGGGACTTAACTACGGGGTCATCAATCCCTAAACTTACAAACTACTTACGGACTAGCTAATATTACGGACGGCATAAATATCCATACCCGACGGGGGATTGGAACCCCCGATCGTAGTGGGCATGCAGACCGTGACTGGTGCGCCTTAGCCCCCCCCCCCTTTTTTTTTTTTTTTTTTTTTTTTTTTTCCCTGTGGGTAGTTCTCTTTGTTGCGGACGCTGATCGTTTATGTTCGTTCTTGTTCGGTGTGTTATTGGCTCAGCTTTTTTATTACAGCGGGCGTTTAGCCCTCTGACCGGGCGCGCTGAGCCACGGCGCCCGGCGACCCCTCGGCCACCGCGGCCGGCACCACGCTTATACGACGGTTGTAACCTACAAGGAAAGTACTTGGGCTCGAACTCCGCAGTCGTCCGTTAGAGGTCTCTGCGTATGCCTTGCCACATTGCACTTTGACCTGTCGGTTCGCCAGTAGGGACGGTGCAGTGTGCCTCCGAAGTTACGTTTTGTGACATTTGTCTGGTGAAGCGTCAGATGGAGCAACGATTGACAATCAATTCTGCTAAAGTGTTGCGAGTGGTTGAGATGAAGTTACGAAGAACCATTTTTCGTGAACATGGTATTAGTGTAGAAGATGAAACATTCGCATGCTTCCTCGTATCTGTTATGGTACAGAAATATGAGCATACGTTAGATACTGTTGTTACAAACTCATAATATGATAATAGGGATGATAATGACGAACAACTCATTGCAAGCGGTAGTGCTACGGTAAGTGCGGGAAGAGGCGATGGAAGCAGTCTTTCGGGAAGAAGGTTACAGTTGCAACTATCATCACGGCTTTTGATGACAATTCGCTAGAGAACATGGACGATGATTATTACATACGTTATAGTTAAGATATCTGCATTACGTATGGTGTCTACAATTACATCTACAGTGCTATCTGGAGCATGGTTGCAGAGCTTTGCTGAAAAACAACACCCACCAGCACATTAAAGTGTACGTAGAGATCATGTAACCAAACGTTTATACAGATATGTTTGTTCGGGACAGAGTACTTTTCGTGTTAGTGGCAACAGAGCTATGGAGACACTATACAACTACGTCATTTTATCAGTTGCAAAAACAGTATGGACCCCAGCTCTATCTCTGTGCTACGCTGCATGCGAATATGCCTGCCCTGTCTGGCATAACTCTGTCCATGCCAAACAAGTGGACATCGCGTTAAATGACTCATGTAGACTCATCACTGGGTGCCTGAAACCTACGTCATGGGAGAAACATTACCACCTAATGGGTATTCCCTCTCAAGACATTAGGTGTGAAGTAGTCACACGTAGAGAAAGGCTCAAGATATCCACCTGCGACAAGCACCCGCTATATGGCCCCAATCCTCCTCCTCCACGTTTGAAGTCCAGAAAGAGATTTAAGCGGTCAACAACTATGACTACTGAACAGATGTGTTCCCAGCTAACAACGTGGAACATCACTGGATGCCACCATCAGAACATCTAGCTGCTGGTTTCACCGAGGAATGGCCTGCAGAAATGGGGTTACCCTACACCATCAACCCTTTGTGACTGCGGAGTTGAGCAGACTACAGTCCACTTATACCCATGTGCACTATAGCCATCTGATGTCCGCAACCCCCGAAGCTATTGTGTCTGCCAAATTGTGGGCTGTTGTTGTTGTGGTCTTCAGTCCGGAGACTGGTTTGATGCAGCTCTCCACAATACCATATCCTGAGCAAGCCTTTGCAACTCCACATAAGAACGGCAGCCTACATCTGACTGCTTACTGTATCCATCTCTTGGTCTTCTTACACTTACGCTAAATTCACAGTTCCTTGATGTCTAAGAATGTGCCCTACCAATCTATCCCTTCTTTTAGTCAAGGTATGCCAGAAATTCCTTTTCTCCCCAATTCTGTTCAGTACCTCCTCATTAGTTACGCGATCCACCCACCTAATCAGCGGCATTCTTCTGTAGCACCACATTTCAAAAGCCTCTATCCTCTTCCTGTGCGCACTGTTTATCGTCCATTGTTACAATCCCATACAAGGCAACACTCCAAACAAATGCCTTCAGAAAGGCCTTCCTTGGGCTTAAATCAATATTCGATGTTAACAAATTTCTCTTTTTCAATAACGCTTTCTACCCATTGTCATTCTGCATTTTATATCCTCTGTACTGCGACCATCATTTCTTATTTTACTACCCAAGTAACAAAACTCATATACCTCCTTTTATTGTTTCGTTACCTAATCTAATTCCTTCAGCATCACCTGATTCTCTTAGACTGCATTCCATTACCCTTGTTTTTTTGTTGTTAATGTTCATCTTATATGCAACTTTCAGTACACTGCCTATTCCGTTCAACTGCTCTTCCAGGTCATTTGCTGTCTCTGACACATTTACTATGTCGTCGGCAAAACGCAAGGTTTTTTAATTCTTCACCCCTAACTTTAATTCCTTCTCCAAATTTTTCCTTGCTTTCATTTATAGCTTGCTCAGTGTACGAATTGAATAACATTGGAGAAAGGCTGCAACCCTGTCTTACTCCCTTCCCAACCACTGCATCACTTTCATGCCCTTTAACTATGACAACCGCTGTCTGGTTTTCGTACAAGTTGTAAATAACGTTACGCTCCCTATATTTTACTCCTGCTTGCTTCAGAACTTGGAAGAGTTTATTCCAATCAACATTGTCAAAAGCCTTCTCCAAATCTACAAAAGAAAGATATGTAGGTTTGCCTTTTCTTAATCTATCTTCTAGGATACGCCGTAAAGTGAGTATTGCCTCTCATGTTCCTACATTTCTCATGAACCCAAACTGATCTTCCCCGAGGTCGGCTTCTACCAGCTTTTCCATCCTTCTGTAAATAACACGTGTTAATATTTTGCAACCATGGCTTATTAAATTGATGGTTCTACAGTTTAAACGCCTGTCTGGGCTAAAGTCGCCTAAATTGTCATATTTGTCTAATATTATTTTTCCTTGCTAGCCTTATATAGAATTTCTTTCACTTCTAAATGTAAACCAATCTAAATTATGACTTACAATATGTGACCTAGTTGTAACATCAGCTAATAGTAATTATTATGCATAAATCTATATCCATGCACCGTTGTGCACTGAAGTTGGATGTTGTGACACGAATAAATAAATAAATGAAACTTCCTGGCAGATTAAAATTGTGTGCCGGAACCGGGACTCGAATCTGGGACCTTTGCCTTTCGCGGGCAAGCGCTCTACCGACTGAGCTACCCCGACACGACTCACGATGCCGCCTCACAACTTTACTTCCGCCAGTACCTCGCCTCCTACTTTCCAAACTTCACAGAAGCTCTCTTGCAAACACGCAAGACTAGCACTCCTGGAAGATATAAATAAATAGTTACTGTGTTCTACGTAAAATGAGTACCACTCTTATACGAGGTTTGGAACTTAAATAGTGGCAACACTGTTGTGGAGACGCTATGCAATGGAATCTACTGTTGTCACTGATAGCACACGTTGTTGACATACCTACCTTAGCTCCTACCAAATAGACTCGCCCGTCCAACGTCACCGACGTGCGCACAATCGAGGGAAACACAGTAATTTGTGAGCGAGCGGTCTAACGAAGTTTGATCAAGATTGAATGTGGCAGAGATCGTACAGCACGACATTGTCATCAACGTCTTCAAGAGTCGTTACGACGCTGCTCATACGCACAATAAGCGTGTAGGAGAGGCTTTCTTACGCCGTAGCGTAACACTGAATGAGACATGGGCCACATCGAAGGAGCCAAAACTGAAACGCCAATCCAACGAATGGGGTCTATATGGGTCGCCGGGAACTCTTTAAAGTGCGTCAGAGCCTCAGTATGGTGAAAGTTAAGGATATTCTCGCGTACGACTGTGATGGTGTTAGCCTAACGCATCACGATCCTCCAACGCAGACCGTCAATGCACAGTATTACTGTTAGTTTTGGAACTTCTCCTGCGAACAGCTTTGCGAAAGAAGCGGCAACACTTTCTGCTCAACCCACCCATCATTTTGCTCGACAATGCGCGGATGCATACAGAGAAAGCTGTGGCTGCTCTGTTCGGTCGATGGAACTGAGTACCATATACCCCGGACAAGTCCTTGTGACTTTGATTCTGAAGAAGAAGGGACCACCGCATTCACTTCAGAACTGTTCCAGATATTCGACTGGCAGTAGACCGCTCCATTCGCATCATCAACAGAACAGGCTCTGCTAACGGCATACTACGCCTTCCACATCGCTGGCAAAGGGTTCTACACCACGCTGGTGACTACTTTGAAGGACAGTAACAGGTGCAAACATGTAATGGTTTGGTATCGGTTGTGAATAAATACTTGTCACTATTTAAGTTCCAACCCTCGTACATGGTGTACCCTCAACAGGCGACAATGCAGATGCTGATTCTACACTGGAAACCCAAAGAAACTAGCACACCAGCAAAATATCGTGTAGGGCCCACATGAGCATACAGAACTGCAGTAACCTTACGTGGCGTGGACTTAGGGAGACATGACCATCCCAATAAAATAAGAGAAATCAGATCGAAAACGTAACGATTTAGGTGTTCTTTCTTTCCGCGCGTTATTAGAGAATGGAACGGTAGAGAAAAGTTATGAAGTAGGTTAATGAACCCTCTGCCAGGCACTTGAATGTGATTTGCAGAGAATCTATGTAGATGTAGATGTAGTTGGAGAAGGAGAAGGTATAAAAATGCAGTTAATAAAGCACATAAAATTGAGTTCAGACGACTAAGTAATGAGATTGACAGAAGGTGCAAAATGGCTAAACAGGAATGGCTAGAGGGGAATTGCAAGTCTGTAGAAGAATGTATAACTGGGGGATAGACAGATACAGCAAAATAAAAGAGACATTTGAAGACAAGAAAGGCAGCTGTATGAATATCAAAACTCAGAGAGAAAACCATTTCTGAGCAAAGGAGGGGAAGGTGAAAGATGGGAATAATATATACAGGGGCTCTACAAAGGAAATCAATACATTATTATAGAAAGGTAAGTAGATGAAGAGATAGGAGATAGTATACTGAGGTCCCTGGAGTAAACGCAAAAGTCGATGTGAGATCCAGCCATGACAAAACTATTCCAACTGGTGTGCAAGACATATGAGATAAGTGAGATACCCTCAGATTTCAAGAAAAATCTAATAATCCCCATTCCAAAAAAAAAAAGCAGGCACAGACAGGTATGAAAATTACAGAATCATCAGTTTAATAACTGATAAATCTTGTACGATTTATTTAAAGAAGAATAGAAAAACTGGTAGAAACTGAACTCAGGGTAAATCACTTTGGATTTACGAGAAATCTATGAACGCCTGAGGCAATACTTACCCTACGATGTATCTTAGATTAAGGAAAGGCAAGCCTACGTTTCTAGCATTTGTATATTGGCAGAATTCTTTCGACAGTGTTCACTGGAATACACTCTTTCAAATTGTGAAGGTAGCGGAGGTAAAATATAGGGAACGGAAGACCAGATAGCTCACAGAAGAGTTGATGGACATGAAAAAAAAAAGGAAAGCATTGGTTGCGGTGACAGTGTTACTGACTATAGATTGAGCATGCTGGGAAAGCCGGCTGCGGTGGCTAAGCGGTCTGCGGCGCGTCAGTCACGGTCTGCACGGCCACTACGGTCTGGGGTTCTAATCGCCCCGCGGGCATGGATATTTGTGCCGTCCTTAGTATTAGCTAGCTCATAAGTAGTTTGTAAGCTGAGGGACAGATGAACCCGTATTTAAGTCCCATAAGTTCTACAAACATTTGAGCATGCAGTGAAGGATAGTTAGGAGAAATTTGGAGACGGAATTATAAGTTGAAAGAGAATCAACAAAACTGCGGTTTACCGATAACGTCGTAATTGTGTAACAGACAGCATTTGTACTGAATGTGCAGTGTCTTGAAAGGGGTGTATAAGATGGAGGTTAAAAAGAGCAAAAGAAAGGTAATTGAATGTAGCCCAAAAAAATTAGGTGAATGTGAATCAATTCGATTAGGAAACAAGACAATAAAAGTAGTAGATGCGTTTCCTTACTTGGACAGTAAAACAACAAACAATGGTCGCAGTTGTATTAAATTCTGATTGGCTGTGGAAGAAATACAATGGTCGCAGTAGTATAAAATTCAGAATGGCTGTGGAAGAAACATTATTTCTGAATAAGAGTAGTTTTTTTTTTATCCAATATTAATTTAAGTATTGGGAAGCTCTTTCTGGAGCAATTTGTGTGGCTTTGCATGGGAGTGAAACATGGATGATAAATACTGCAGACAAGAAGAGGAGAGAATCTTCTGAAACATGGTGTTTTAGACAAAAGCTGAAGATTAGTTGGGTAGCTCGCATAACTAATGAAGAACTACTGAATTGAATTCAAATTCAAGTGTTTGCAAATTTAAGGGACCAAACTAGAGTTGTCATTCCCTAGTCTTAAAAAGTACTTAAACTAATCTAAGTACAACAAACACACTGATGTCCGAGGCAGGACTCGAACCTCCGGTGGAATGGCCTTGTAGTCCCTGAAGAGAACCTTAACTAAAGGAAAGGATCGATTGATATTAAGGTAATAATAATATTTTCGTGTGGCTCATTGGTCTGGTGCAAGTCTTTCAATTGCACGCCACTTCGGCGACTTGCGTGTCCCCAGCTTACCCCAGTTATCCAAACGAGGAAAGGGGACCTACAACTTAACGTGGAATCCGAACCGCGTTACGTTTTTGGCGACTCCTCACATAACTGAAAATGAGAGGTGAGGGATAAGTTGAAACGCAAACTGAAAAAAAACTCCCCTCCACCCTTCAGTTTCCAGTCGACCGCTTTACCCCAAGATCTCCGGGCACGACAGTTTTTACGGTGAAGTTCGATTTTAAGGGCAACATCGATTGAGCAAAAAATTCGGACTGACAAGGAAAGTACTTGGGCTCGAACAAACATATCTGTATGAACGTTTGGATACAGTATCTCTATGGACACCTCAATGTGTTGGTGGGTCTCGTTTTTATGCAAAACTTTGCAATCATGCTCTAGATAGCACTGTAGATGTAATTGTAGACGCCATACGTAATGCAGGTATCTGAACTATAACTTATGTAATAATCGTCGTACATGTTCTCCAGCGTATTGCCATCAAAAGCCGTGATGATAGTTGCAACTTCAACCTTCTTCTCGGAAGACTGTTGGTATTCACTGCAACTGCTTCCATCGCCTCTTCCCGCACTTACCGTAGCACTAGAAATGAGTTCTTCCTCATTACCATCCCTATTACCATCATTATGTATTAGTGTTACAACAGTATCTAACTTATGCTCGTATTTCTGTACCATAACAAAAAATGTTCAAATGTTTATATAGTCTATGGGACTTAACTACGGGGTCATCAGTCCCTAAACTTACAAACTACTTATGAACTACTTACGAACTAGGACGGCACAAATATCCATGCCCGAGGGGGGATTCGAACCCCCGGCCATAGTGGCGTCATGCTACGGACTGGGCAGCCGTTCACATCGGAGGTTCGAGTCCTCCCTCGGGGCACTGCTGTATGTCTTGTCCTTAGTGTAAGTTAGTTTAAGTACTTTGTAAATCTAGGGACTGATGACCATAGCAATGTCGTCCAATAGGTTTACAAACATTTGAACCTTCGATTTGCGAAGACACTGTGTAGGAGGGGGGAGGGGAGGGAGGGTCGTAGTGGTCAACGCAACAGCCAAGTGAGCAGGAGACCCAGGTTGCAACCATCATCGTGGTACCCATTTTTCCACGGAGCCTCATGCTGTATGTACACTATGTGCGGACTGATGACCTAGCTGTTTAGTCCCCTCGAAAAAACCAACAACACAACCAATACACTATATGATCAAAAGTATCCGGACACCCCGAAACCTTAGTTTTTCATATTATGTGCATTGTGCTCCCGGGCACTCCATATCAGCGACCTCAGTAGTCATTAGACATCGTAAAAGAGCAGAATAAGGTGCTAAGCGAAACTTACGGACTTCGAATGTAGTTAGGTGATTACGTGTTAGTTATGTCAGAAGTCTGTAGGCGAGATTACCATTCCCCTAAACATCCTTAGGTCTTCTGTTTCTGCAATGAAGGCTTTCACGACCGGATGTCATAGTTTTTGGTAGAACTTCCGGGTTATAAGTCCGTGGTCCATAAAACTTTTCAATTTTTCCTAACGTTTCGTTCAGAGCTGCGCCGGACATCTTCGGAGGTCTTCTTACTTGCGTTCAGTCTTGCCGACTCAAGACACAGAAAGATATTTACATAAGAATACTAATCATCACCTACAGCAGAAGAGTGGTGACTTCAAAAGTCTCGTTGACAGAGCCAAGAGAATTTGCACTCTGGAACACCTGGATGCTGAATTAAAACACTGGAAGCAAGCTTTCAAGAAAAATGGCTATTCAGATAAAGAAATAAACAGGGTTCTGCAACCAAAAAACAATAGTCTAAGAACAAGTGATCAAACACAGCGATGGAAGAACACAGTTTCCCTGCCATTTATCGGAAAAGTAACTGATCAAATAGAAAAAATATTGCGCAAACACATCAGACCAGTTTTCAAACCAACTAAGAAAATATGTGAAGTACTCCGTTCTGTGAAAGATAAATGACCTCCTCTTTCTGATTGTGGCGTTTATAAAGTGTTAAAGTTTATATTGGAACCACTAAAAGAAGTATAGAAACTAGGCTGAAGGAACACAAAAGTCTTAGCCGACTACGAAAAACAGAGAAATCGGCTGTGGTAGAGCATGCTCTTCAAACTGGAAGTCATATAGTGAGGTTTTCCAAAACATCAGTTTTATCTACAATGACGAATTATTATCCACGACAATCCAGGAAAGCTAATGAAATATATAAACATAAGGAAAATTTTAACAGGAAAGAAGAAGCTTTGAAACTTAGCGACATATGGACAGTAGCTTTAAAAGATCGACAGTTTTTATCTCTGACCGATTGCAATCGATAGTGATGTTTTATCTCTGACAAGGACTACCTCTGCTGATAATGTGGCAGCTTAGCCACGCCCACTTTTCCGGAAGTTCTTCCACCAACTCTTCTATTTCTGATGTGGTAGTGAAGTGGAAACATGGATACGTACAGCAAAAAAGCCTATAGACCGACCTCGTCTGTTGACTGACTACCGACAGTGATGAGGGTCGTACATTGCAATACGCAGGCATTTATCCAGACCATCACACATAAATTCCATGCTGCATCAGGATCTACTCCAAGTACTAAGACAGGCGGGAGGTCAGAAAACTTGGATTGAATGGTCGAGCGGTTGCCCACAAGCCACACATCACGCAGGTCAATGGCAAACAACGTATCGCATGGTGTAAGAAGCGTAAACTTGAACGATTTAACTGTGGAAAAACGTCATGTGGAGTGACGAATCGCGGTACACAATGTGGCGATCCGATGGCAGGGTGTGACCACGGCGAATTCCCAGTGACTGTCATCTGCCAGCATGTGTAGTGCCAACAGTAAAACTCGGAGGCGGTGGCGTTATGTTGTGGAAGCGTTTTTCATGGAGGGAGCTTGTACCCCTTGTTCTGCGTGTCACTAGCACAATACCAGCCTACTTTGATATTTTAATCATATTCTGGCGTCCCACTGTTGAAGAGCAATTCGGGGATGGCGATTGCATCTGTCAACACGATCGAGCAGCTGCACGGTGTTCTGACTTTAATCGAATAGAACACCTTTTGGATGAAACTTCCTGGCAGATTAAAATTGTGTACCGGAACCGGAACTCGAACCTGGGACCTTTTCCTTTTGCGGGCAAGCGCTCTACCGACTGAGCTATCCCGACACGACTCACTATGCCTTACTTCCGCCAGTACCTCGCCTCCTACTTTCCAAACTTCACAGAGGCTCTCCTGTGAAACTGGAAGAAAGTATATGGTGGAGACATGGGTTAGCCACAGCCTAGGGAAGTTTCCAGAGTGAAACTTTTCACTCTGCAGCGGAGTGTGCGCTGATATGAAACTTCCTGGCAGATTAAAATTGCGTGCCGGAACCGGGACTCGAACCTAGGACCTTTCCCTGTTTCGCAGGAGAGCTTCTGTGAAGTTTGGAAAGTAGGAGGCGAGGTACTGGCGGAAGCGTAGTGAGTCGTGTCGGAATAGCTCAGTCGATAGAGCGCTTGCCTACGAAAGGCAAAGGTCCCAGATTCGAGTCCTGGTTCCGGCACACAATTTTAATCTGCCATATCAGCGCGCACTCCGCTGCAGAGTGAAAGTTACATTCTAGCTCATAGACGTTTTGCAAGAAAATGTGTTAATGATGAATAAGCACAAAGACTGAAAACTGTTTTCTGGGAAAGAATTTGATACAACAAGTAATTAAGAAAGGATCTACTTCTTTACAAATTGTCTGTACAGTGGGACCTTTCTTAATGAGCAAAAGTGAGTGAAAAGTTTCATTCTGGAAACCTTTTGGATGTTTTGGAACGTCTACTTTGTGTCTGGCCTTACTGACATACATCGATACCTCTCCTTAGTGCAGCACTTCGTTCAAATGTTCAAATGTTTGTAGTGCTTATGGGACTTAATTAAGGGGACATCAGTCCCTAAACTTAAAACTTATGAACTAGCTTATGCTAAGGACGCGACAAATAACCATGCCCGAGGGGGGGGGGGGGTTTCAAACCCCCGTCCGTAGTGGCCGCACACACTGTGGCTGGCGCACCCCAGAACGCTCGGCTACCGCGGCCGGCTGCAGCACTCCGTGGAGAATGGGATGCAATTCCCCAAGAAACCTTCCAGTACCTGATTGGACGTATGCCTGCGCTGATGAAGCCTAAGTTTGGACCAACACGATATTGAATTCTATCTTTACCGATTTGGGGGAGGGTGGGCGCCACGAACTTGGTAAGCCCATTTTCAGTCAGGTGTGCGGATACTTTAATGACGTAAAGTATATTCTACTGACAGATGTCAGATCAGATACAGCAGGGCACAGTATCGAGAAGATTACCAGGACAGGGGTCGGCGCTACACGGTATTAGCTCGCCGTTCCCTCGGAGAGACAAATTTTTTGCCCGTCGCTGGGTCAGGGGAGAAGTGAGCTTTCAGCAGCTGTCACTGCGCGTCCGACGGCGCTGGAGTCGTGCGGATGTGTCGGGGTCGCGGGCCGAGGTGTCGGCCGCCGGCGGTGGTCCGGGCCACCAGGCTGAACCTCGAGGAGCGCTTTGGACGACAGAATGCGCGCACTGGCCCGGCTGCGGATGCCGCCAATCGCGGGCCGGCACAAGAAAGCCGCCGCTGGCTCATCTCGCCCGGCTGGGCTGCAGTCGGCCGTGAAACGCCCGACACAGCTGCCGGTGGTCCTGCCAGGGGGGCCGACACTTGTGCTGACGCTGCTGCCGCAGCCGCAACCGATACTGCTAGCGGTCTGCGCTCCTACACACTCCTCCGGCCGGCCGCAGTGGCCGGAGAGACTGAGGCGCTCCAGTCACGGTCTGCACGGCCACTACGGTCGGGGGTTCGAATCCCCCTCGGGCATGGATATTTGTGCCGTCCTTAGTCTTAGTTAGTTCATAAGTAGTTTGTAAGTTTAGGGACTGATGACCACGTAGTTAAGTCCCATAAGCTCAACAAACATTTGAACATTTGAACACTCCTGCGGTCCGCTTTGTTGTTCTTGTTTAGAAGACGCTTGTCAGGTACAGTGTCAAAAGTCTTCCGGAAATCTAGAAATGCGGAATTTATTTGACATCCCTTCTCGATAGCGCTCATTACATCACGTGAGTAAAGAGCCAGCTGTGTTTCATAAGAATGATACTTTCTGAATCTGTGTTACCTATGGGTCAATACGTCGTTCTTTTCGAGGTAGTGCATAATATTTGAGGATAGTGTACGTTCTAAAATCCTGATGAAAACGGACGTCGGACCTCGAACGTCGGAAAAGACGGTCATACCTTGCCTGCTGAGGCCACAGCCTTTAATATTTTATCGGAGGTCACGACGCATCTTAATTTCCCTACATGTCGCACTACGTTATCTCAAAGTCGAATATGCAAATTTCAAGCATTTTTGTTGTTAAGACGTTTCGTGCGCTGTCATTTGAACACACCTAGCGGAATTTGACATCCCTTGTCCATATCACTCATCAGATCATGTGAGTAAAGTGCCAGCTGTGTTTTATAAGAACGATACTTTGTTATAGGTCGTTCTTATCGATGCAGTGCATAATAGTTGAGGAAAGTATACGTTCTGAAATCCTGCTGAAACCGGACGTCGGGCCTCGAACGTCGGAAAAGACGGTCATACCTTGCCTGCCGAGGACACAGCCTTTAATGTGTTATCGGGAGTTGACGACGCATGTTAACTTCCCTAGATGTCGCACTACGTTATCTCAAAGCTGAATATGCAAATTTCTAGCAGTTTTGTTGTTAAGACTTTTCGTACCTTGTCATTTTAACACTCCTCGTACTTAACACAAAAGTTGCAAAATTTTTATTTATTTCACTGATGCGTTTCGCCCTTTTAAGGCATCATCAGATTATGTAAATATATGGTGAGCTATTTGTCATCATCGTAAAATCAACCATCCAGGAAGAAAACCTATCGTAATGTCCGCCTCCGTAGCTCAGCGGTAGCGTCGCTGACTACCACGCAAGAGGCCCGGGTTCGATTCCCGGCAGGGGACTGGGTGTTGTGTGTTGTCCTCAGCATCATTAGCATGTCAGTCGTCCAAGCGGCGTCAAATAAAAAGACACACTATGGCGGCCGAACAAACCCGCAAGGGTTCTCCCTTCCAAGAAAGCCATACGATCATTTCCATTTACCTATCGTAATGGCCGCATTCTATCTGGCCACTCTATGCTGTGCGCAACATGTGTTTGGTTTCGCCTAACGCAAAAATGTAAAAACATTTTAAACAACCATGACGATAGGTTTTCTTCCTAGATGGTTCATTTTACGATGATGAACTCACTGTCAGAGTCGACGTCCCGCTACCTTAAAATACTTCTCAAGACAAGTACGAGGAGTAAAACTGGCTCCACTCCATACTGGTGGCTGGTACAGCAACTGGTTATGAATTTATCTCAAAAGTCAATCTCACAAGGAGACCACATGGGTATCGGATTTTAGAATGATTTTTATATTTATGGAACCTAAAGTTCAGAACTTAAACAACAATCAGACAAAGTCATTCGACGCAACTCCCAAAATTTCTCGAGAAAATCGACTCTGAAGTTTTGCAAGAAAGGGTAAGTACCAATCACTAAATGAATTGCAATATCTGTCAGTGTAGTTCAGATGTGCCGTACGCCGTGGCTCAGTGCGCCCGGTCAACCATTCAACGAACAACCTCGAACAAACTGAACGAACGACCGCGAACCATAGATCTACCAGATGGAAAATAAATAAATAAATAATGTTTTGGCCTCACAACCGTAAGGGCAGTGGTTCGAATCCTGTTGTGGCAGATTTTTTCATTTTTTCATTGTGTTCGAATACTTACATAATTTCCATCTCTAATGATAACTTTTACGAAAAGTCTACCTGTTTTTGTTTACTCGTAATTTTCTATATTTCATAGAAGGTTGTTAATGACGATGGTTTAAATTTAAAAGAAAACATACGTTTCAGTTTTTACGGTATTGGCTTATCTATTAGCTGACGGTAGTCTTTGATTCTTCAGTTTGTGAAGAGCTACGACACTGGTTTTGGAAAATCATCTCAGTAGCTATTAGTGGCTTTCCAAGCAGCTAACCTACCGAACCATAGTTTTACGTGACAAGGTTTTCAGCTCGTCTACATACTAAAAACAAAAAATGACATATCATGTGTCATTAGAGACTCCATAACGTTTTATATAACTGAATTCTAAAATTAAAAATATTCTATCGCAGTGGGATTCGAACCCGGGACTCTATATCTGTGAGGACAGAACGCTTCCACATGAGCTACACCGAAAGGTGGTGGGACTGTTTTAATTATTAGTACTTACATGTACTTTGCAAAACTTGAAAGCCGATTTTCTTGAGAATTTTTGAAAGTTGCGTCGAATGGCTTTGGTTGATTGTTATTAAAATCCTGAACTTCACGTACCAAAAATATCAAAAAATTCTAAAATACGATACCCATGTTGTCTCCTAGTCAGTTGAATTTTTTTTCTTTATTTCACTGACGTGTTGCGCCCTTTTGAGGCATCATCAGATTATGTAAATATACGGTGAGCTATTTGTCATCATCGTAAAATAAACCATCTAGGAAGAAAACCTATCGTCACGGTTGTTCGATTTTTTTTATTTTTTATTTTGGCGTTAGGCGAAACCAAACACACGGTGCGCACAGCAGAGAGTATCCAGATAAAATACGGCCATGACGATAGGTTTTCTTCCTAGATGGTTTATTTTACGATGATGACAAATAGTACACCATATATTTACAGAAATCTGATGATGCCACAAAAGGGTGAAACGCGTCAGTGAAATAAAGAAAAAATTTTCAACTGAGACTGACTTTTGAGTTAAGTACGAGGTGTGTTCAAATGACACTGTACAAAAAGTCTTAACAACAAAAATGCTTGAAATTTGCATATTCGGCTATGAGATAACGTAGTGCGACATCTAGGGAAATTAACATGCGTCAACTCCCGATAAAACATTAAAGGCTATGTCCTCAGCAGGCAAGGTATGACCGTCTTTTCCGACGTTTGTTTCCAGCAGGATTTTAGAACGTATACTTTCCTCAAATATTATGCACTACCTCGAAGAGAATGACCTATTGACCCTTATGTAACACAGATTCAGAAAGTATCGTTCTTATGAAATACAACTGTCTCTTTACTCATAAGATGTGATGAGTGCAATCGACAAGTGATGTCAAATAAATTCCGCATTTTTAGATTCCCGGAAAGCTTTTGACACTGCACCTCACGAGCGCCATCTAATCAAATTGCGTGCCTATGGAATATTGCCACAGTTGTGCGACTGGATTCGTGATTTCCTATCAGAAAGAACACAGTACGATGTGGTTAACGGAAAGTCATAAAGTATAACAGAAGTGATATTTGACGTCCAACATGGAAGTTTTCCTTATTTTTATAAACGATTTAGGAGACAATCTGAGTAGGTCTCTTAGACTATCGCGGATGATGCTGTCATTTATCGGTTACTAACGTCCCCAGAAGATCAAAAGCAACTGCAAAATAATTTATATAAGAGATCAGCATGGTGCAAAACTGGCAATTGACCCTTCATTATGAGAAGTGTGATGTCATTCATATGACCACTAAAAGAAATTCCTTAAACTTCATTTACACGATAAATCAGCCAAAATTACAGGCCGTAAATTCAGCTAAATACCTACGACTAACAATTACGAACAACTTGAACTGGAAAGAACACATAAAAAATATTGTAGGAAAGGCGAATCAAAGGCTATGTTTCATTGGCAGAACAGAAGATGCAACATTTGTACTAAAGAAAATGCCTGAACCACAGTTGTGCGTCCTATTTTGGGGTATTGCTGTGCCTTATGGGATCCACATCAGGTCGGATTGACGGACGATGTCTAATAGAGAAGGGCAGCTAGTTTTGTATTATCGCGATAGAGAGGCGAGAGTGTCACGGGCATGATGCATATGTTGAGATGGAAATCATTAAAAGAAAGGCGTTATTCGTTGCGAAATCTCTTTGCGAAATCTCTTTCACAAACTTTCTCTTCCGAATGCGAACATATTTTGTTGCACTCACCTACATAGGGAGACATGATCATTAAAATAAAATAAGAGGAATCATATCGAAAACAGAAAGTTTTAGGTGTTGCTTTTTCCCGCGAGGTATCAGAAAATGGAACTGTACAGAAATATCATAAAAGCGGTTCATGAACCATCTGCCAAGTACTTCAATGTGACTTTCAGAGTATTTATGTAGATGTAGATACTCATCGAATTAGTAGAGCACCGAAAAACCATTAACAGTGACGTCGACTTCGAGACACTCTGTAGCCTGCGAAAGTCCATCGGCTTGAGTTGCTGACGGAGGGAGTAATTTTACTCCATGACAACGCGCGCCCACACGTCTCCAGGCTCACACAATGTGTGCTGGCCAAGTGGGACTAGTCTGAGGATCCGTCCTGCAGCTAGGACATGTCGCCCTGCGACTTCCCTCCCGCAGTCCTTGACATAGCGTTTCGAACTGCGCGACCTACATCGTAACAAATGGACTATGTCTCGCAGGAGTCGCGTGAACAACAAACGGTATTTTAGAGAGGGACTTATATTTTGGCCCAAAGAAGTGAAGTAATCGACTAATCGTCCTCCATTTAAACCTAAATGCCATTATCCGAAGATGTCAGTACATCAAGCCCGTTTGCAGTGATGTAAGAACTTTCGTCCTGGAATCTGATAGTATGGCGTGGAATAGTCTTCAGTAATGAGTCCCGCTATGAACTGAACCCTAATGACCAGCGAAGTAGTCTTGCGCATATTAGTTCGCGGCCGGGAGCGCTCACTTTAGTTCGCAGCTCTGTCGCGAACTAGTTCGCCCGCTCCCAATGACGGCTGAGCGGTGTGGTCTGAGCATGCAGGTGGAGGGAGAAGTTCCCCCACTTAGCTGCTTCATGCGCTTGCTGCGTGAGACGCTAACGATATCACGAAGAGCAAAAGAAACAGTTTGTGGACAATTTCTCGCGTTTAAGTTTTGAGTTATGTTTATATCTTGTCATTATGGAATTTATTAGTCAGATATTGCAGAGTGCACATTATTTCAAACAGGAGTATTGTAACACTGAACTATGTAACTCTTGCTGACAGACGCTCACCTCGAAATCAACAGAAGGTAAGCACACGATTTTTAAGCCTGGTGCGCGCCCTCTCGTTATTGGCCGTCGGTCTTCTGAAAAGGTACCAACGAACTAAGGAGCGAGGAACATTTGGCATAATAGTTCGCGACTGGTAGAGCATATTTTAGTTCGCGACCGGTACCACTCATATTAGTTCGCAGCTCCATCGGCAAGTAGGTCGCTCTTTTTAGTTCGTCAGCTCCCATTCCCGATACAGATCGTTACGCACTTTTGTAAGCGCTCTTTCTTTTGTAATAATAACTTTTTTTTATAATGATCAGTGTTGACCAAACATGTGCTATAACTCGAACAAGAGGTGACCGAGACGTGTAACCAATGGCACCCCATGCCATCACGCCGGGTGATATGCCAGTATGACGATGACGAATACACGCTTCCAATGTGCGTTCACCGCGATGTCGTCAAACAGCCATACGACCATCATGACGCTGTAAACAGAACCTGGATTCATGCGAAAAAATAATGTTTTGCCATTCGTGCACCCAGGTTCATCGTTGCGTACACCATCACAGGCGCTCCTGACTGTGATGCAGTGTCATGGGTAACTGCACCAATGGTCTCTGTTGCAAACGTCGTCGAACTGTTCGTGCAGATGGTTGTTTTCTTGCAAACGTTCCCATGTGTTGACTCAGGGATCGAGACGTGGCCGCACGACCCGTTACAGTCATGCGGATAAGATGCCTGTCATCTCGACTGCTGGTGATACGAGGCCGTTGGGATCCAGCACGGCGTTCCGTATTGCCCTCCTGAACCCACCAATTTCGTAGTCTGCTAACAGTCATTGGAAACGACCAACGCGAACAGCAATGTTGCGATGCGATAAACCGCAATCGCGATAGGCTACAATCCGACCTTTATCAAAGTCTGAAACGTGATGGTACGCGTTTCTTCTCCTTACATGAGGCATCACAACAACGTTACACCAAGCAACACCGGTCAACTGCTGTTTGTGTATGAGAAATCGGTTGGAAACTTTCCTCGTGTCAGCACGTTGTAGGTGTCGCCACCTGCACCAACCTTTAGTGAATGCTCTGAGAAGCTAATCATTTGCATATCACAGCATCTTCTTCCTGTCGGTTAAATTTCGCGTCTGTAGTACGTCATCTTCGTGGTGTAGTAAATTTAAGGGCCAGGAGTACACTTTATATCCAGAGTACTCCTAGTATTTTATGTTTAAAATGGATTTCTTTATTAGGTAATTGAAGATTCATTGCTTACGAAATATGCTAAATGCGTTTATTTTCGTGAATAAAAATACGTTTTATAAGTAACTAAGCTCGAATAGGCGGTAACTGGGAAATCACATGATTTTGCGCTCTCTCGTGTCGTCTCGCTGTTCCCTGTCAGTCTTCGTAAAAGGATCAAACGAACTAACAAGGGGAGGCCGCCAATTGTGAAATTCAGATTCGATTCATACCGCACATAGTAAAAGCTCATGGCCAGAGGTGTAATGTGGCAAAGCACCAAGATGCACTTCTCAGCCGTTGTCGAGAAAATCGACAATAAAATAATAATAATAATAATAATAGTTGCGGTGAAATACTCTCTACGATTAATAATTCTGTACAGCGGCGTGGCGCACCGGTAACCGCTCGGGTTCGTGATACGAAGTTCGCCGGATCGAATCTCGCGGCATGCAACCCTTTTTTTGTTATATGTTTTTTGTAATTCATATATATATAATTCCCGGCAATCAGTTTCAACAATTATGCATATAATAAGTTGTTTATAAGTTCAAATGTTCAAATATTTGTAAACCTTATGGGACTTAACTACGGGGCCATCAGTCCCTAAGCTTACAAACTACTTATGAACTACTTACGAACTAGGACGGCACAAATATCCATGCCCGATGGGGGATTCGAACCTCCGACCGTATGGCCGTGCAGACCATGACTGAAGCGCCTCAGTCTCCTCGGCCACCGTGGCCGGCTGTTTGTAAGTTGTTTGTCATGGACAAATAATACTTTAAATACAACACAATATCACAAATAATAGTCAAGTGGATTCAATTTATTGAAAAGTTCGGTATACACGCGTACATAATTAACAATTAGTGAACAGAGCTAGCTGGAGTATCGTACGAACCAGAGTGATAGTTATCATACAAACATGGAAAGCAGAATACAGCACGACATCGAGCACATCTGATAAACGATGCGTTTTTACAAGAACAAATTTTTTCTAATTATCTCTTGGGAAACACATCTGATTGACGTTCTGAAAGATTGTTCTTTCGTTCGTCAGATTTGATGCATACCACGCGTATCGTATCATATCGGCAAAAATCGGAGAAGACAATTGGTGGTCGACGATGGACTGAATTTTTATACAATCCTCTCTGGAGTTACGGTTACGCTCGTTTAAAAAAGCACAATTTGAAGGCGCTTGAGCAAATTTTTTACCTGCCGGTAAAAATACGTCACACGATTGGACGAGAGGAGTGCACTTTGGAGGAATGACTTTTATAGTGCACGTTGGTAATTTCCTATCGTCCTGGAACATCTCATCGTACAACTCCGGGTTCGTTTGCCCACCCCAAGAGTCGATCAGAAGGAGAAATTCTTTCTTTTCTACGTATGGTTTCAAAGCATTACGCAAGAAGTCCATGAACAAACCGGTTGTTAGTTTACCTGATTTGGAGGATGCAATAACAACGTCGGTATACTTCTTGGCGTACTCGTCGACTGTCTTCTGTACTCTGGGTCCAAAGGTACCTGTGGACTCTTGGAGGCATACGAAAACAGACATCGTGATTGAATATTGTGCCGTATACAAATGCGTCACCTTGTTCATGTCGTGTCGGGTTACCAGAACAGCCTTTGACCCTTTTTTGGCGAGAGTTCTGCTGAACGTGGACTGGTATTAGCACCCTTACAAAGAAAATATAAAAATCTCGTTTATATAAGAAATATAAGAACTCTGTGTTCTCTATCAAATTTCATATTCTATCATCATGTCATATGACATTTGTGAACAGCTCTTTACGTACCTGTTTGATCAGTATTAATTATGAAATCTTAGCAACGTTTCATTTTTATGTCTTTCTCACTCACCTGTTTCTCCCCTCCTACTTTTTTTCGTACACAGGGTGTCCCAGCTATCTTGTCCACCCAAAATATCTCTGAAACAATAACAGCTATTGGAAAACGACTTTCACCGGTATCAATATGAATGTACATATTTGGAAACATTCTAAAACGAAAGCAAATGTGTTTTTTAACACAAACTTATGGTTTTTTTAATGGACACCCTATATATTTTCTTCAGCGACCATAGCATGACAAATCACATAAACAATGGCGTTGATTTCATCGCAATATTCCAATTACATCCCGAGATATTGCGACGAGAAGTTGTTGTACACAGATATGTTACAGAACCGCATCACCCCTAGCCTATGGGATAAATACCTGCTGGAATGTACGACTTTAATTCAGGATGGCAGCAGACCGTATTAATCGTTTCGGACCTCTTGGTAAGTATGGAAGTGCGATTACGCATGTCAATCACATCGCGATTAGGGGCAAATTGGGGTTCACGCCTGAGCCTCAGGATGTGCGCTAGCAGCGCATTTCGGGTTTTTCAAGCGTCAACTTCGCGTCGCAATATCTCGGGATGTAATTGGAATATTGCGATGCAATGAACGCCATTGTTTATGTGATTTGTCATGCTATGGATTGCTGAAGAAAAAATATATGGTGTCCATTTAAAAAAAAAAGGACATAGGTTTGTGTTAAAAAAACACATTTGCTTTCGTTTTAGAATGTTTCCAAATATGTACATTTATGGGCCCCAGCCGTACATTGATACCGGTGAAAGTCGTTTTCCAATAGCAGTTATTATTCCAGAGATATTTTGGGTGGACAAGATAGCTGGGACACCCTGTATATAAGTTAATTAAATACACAGTTGTACCTACTAGTATTCATTGAACCATTGTTTGCTTCAACCTATTTCTTGAAAATTAATGTATATTTGTGTCTTAATTACAGTTTCGTTTCAATTGGTTGGGCGTCTCTGTTTATAAAATACTTAAAGGCTACATAATGACTGACAGTTATCTTTGTAAAATCTTTGTACTCGAAACACAGCAGTTGGTGTAATGTGGATAATCTGCAGTATTAAGTTGCCTGAAGATGGCCTCAGAAGCCGAAAGCTAGTTCACAACAAAAATAAATATTATTGTGGAACAAATATGTAGTGTATACTTTCTTTAATATGTTTGTGTTCCATCAAGAACCGACGGAAGAGTCCGTAAATATTAAGTGTCATATATTATGGAAAAAATTAATTGAAAAAATCATTAAAAATATCAACAAATAATACAATTCCTTGAGACAACATTGTCTCGTTATACCAAAGGTATTAAACATAAGGACAGGCATTGAATTAAAATTTATGCCTTGGCCGGTATAACACCCCATTTTCCGTAAAAGTACATAATTACCTTATTAGTTACGTGTGGAAGGCAACAACGCCGTTTCCTTACAATTCCATGCCCCTCAGCCCATATTTAGCACGGTGATTAATAAAATTGCAGGTTCGATGCCATGGATTCGGGACAGGCTAACACGTATTGGAACAAGGGAGTATTAAGTACAGTTAGTTGCTGTCTGGAACTGAGAACATAATATTTTATTAATAGCAAGTAACCATAATTCGACAACACGCGCGGTCCATACAAAACTGGCATAAACTACAGCTCATTATTTGCTATATATATATAGACAAAATGATAGTAGCAGCAATCCAATACCTAATTACAAGTAAAAAGACTGCTAGTAGACCTCAACAGCAACTGAGAACGACGGAGAGCGCCTGAGAGGCTGTCGCCTCAGCAGCCAGCAGCCAGCAGGCCTCTCCTCTACACGTGAGCGCTCTGCTCCGCTCTGCTCTGCTCTGCTCTGCTCACACCCGCGGGCGCCCTCTGGCGGCCCGTATCGCCACCGCTCACGTCCACCACTGTTTGCGACCTCTCCAGAGATGTTACATCGGGATTCGAACCCGGCACCTTCTAGTTACTACGTAGGTGCTTTAGACCACTCAGCAATTTGATACGCAGTTCACAGAGAACATGAGGCAGAATTAAAGTATATAGTGTGGAGAGAGAGGCGTGCTTTTAAGACAGTCCGTGTAGTTGCTTTGGCTACAACGCCGTGTTAGCTGAGTGGTGAGCCAGGCGCCGTGGCTCAGCGCGCCCGGTCAGAGGGCTGAACGCCTCTCTGTAATAAAAAAGCTGAGCCAAGAACTCATCGAATGACAACGAACAAAAATGAACAACGACCGCAATGAACTGATCTGTACATGTTGTTGTTATGGTCTTCAGTCCGGAGACTGGTTTGATGCAGCTCTCCACCCTACTTTATACTGAGCAAACCTTTTCATCTCCTCATAAGAACGACAACACACATCCACTTGAATCTGCTTACTATACGCGTATCTTGGTCTCCCTCTGCGATTTTTACCCCACACACTTCCCTCCAATGCTAAATTTACGATTCCTCGATGTCTAAGAATGTGTCCTACCAAGCGATCCCTTCTTTTAGTCAGGGTATGCCAAAAATTCCTTTTCTCACCAAATTTTGTTCAGTACCTCTTCATTAGTTATGCGATCTACCCACCTAATCTTCAGCATTCTTCTGTGGCACCACATTTCAAAAGCCTCTATCCTCTTCCTGTCCGCACTGCTTATCGTCCATTTTTCACTCCCGTACAAAGCAACACTCCACACAAATGCCTTCAGAAAAGACTTCCTTACCCTTAAATTAATATTCGATGTTAGGAAATTTCTCTTTTTCAAAAATGCTTTTCCTCCCATTGCCATTCTGCATTTTATATCCCCTGTACTGCGACCATCGAATGTTATTTTACTACCCAAGTAACAAAACTCATCTACCACCTTCATTGCACATCGGGAGGAAAAAATGTGGTCTAAAGCACTTACCTAGTAAGTAGGAGGTCCCCGGTTCGAATCCCGGCCACGGCATACATTTCAATTCAATGCCTCTCCTTATGTTTAATACATATTAAAATATTAATTTTACCGATATAAAAATCGTTCACACATATATGATACGCTGAAAGAGAACTTGTCACCAAGGTATAGTTTTCAGGTAGTGTTGGGCGAGGGGGGGGCGGAGATTAAAAACAATGTGACTCCCTTCCAGAATCGAACCCTCGGTCGGCCCCTGAGTGACGTCAGTGCAGTTACAGGGTAACGGTACGCCTTGGGAGAGTCGGCGGCGCGGGCGTTGTGGCACCCCTGGGAAGAGCGGCGGGGAGCGCCTTTGTGATGGCGCCCCTGGGAAGGAAGCCGGCGAATATTGAGCAGCGCGACAATGGCGCCGGTGTTTGCGGCCCTCAATGGCTGTCCGCCGCGATCACCTCAGCGCCGGCCGCAAACACGCCGGCCTTCCTGATTACGACGATCACCGATCGATCCGGCCGCAGCTGCCGACGATGCGTGCCGCCTGAGCGCGCGATTCCGCTCGCCCGACGACCATAATTCCGCTTTGCGCCCTACCGGAGCTCCCGAGCGACTGTTTCTTGTCCGCTGTGTGTACACACAGACGGGAAAGAATCGGGAGCAGGTAGGTTTAATGGCTGAACGATTATCTTCGACGCACCGGTTCTTTCTGTTCCGCCTGCAGAAAGCTGGGGAAAGTTGTAGAAGAGGCGCACATTTGAGTTTCGGTAAGGTCGGGGCGGGGGGGGGGGGGGGGCAATGGGAGGAGGGAGCTAAGGATTGTTGCTGTCTGCCTCCCTCTAACGTTATTGTTCCCTTTTTACAAACAGAATTAAACAGGAACAGGAGACAAAAAATAGGAGACCTTAATCCCTCCTTACCCTTCACAGAGGAGAAACGTCTAATATAGTAAATTTCTTCAGATGGAAAAGCTTCTGTCCTGCATCAGCATGGCTTTAGGAAGCATCGATCGTGCGAAACTCAGCGTACCCTTTTCTCTCGTGACATCTTGCGAGCTATGGATGAAGGACAACAGGCAGACTGCATATTTCTCGATATTCGAAAGGCATTTGACACGGTGCCGCATTACAGCCATCTCACGAAGCTACGACCATATGGAATAGGTACTCAAGTATGCGAGTGGCTGGAAGACTACTTACGTAATAGAACCCAGTACGTCGTCCTCGATGGCGAGTGTTCATCAGAGACTAGTATAATAATAATTTCGTGTGGCTCATTGGCCTGGTGCAAGTCTTTCAATTGGACGCCACTTCGGTGACTTGCGTGTCCCCTAGCCTACCCCAGTTATCCAACTGGGGAAAGGGGACCTACAGCTTAACGTGGAATCCGAACCACGTGTCGTTTCTGGCGACTCCTCGCATCGTTGAGAGGTGAAGGATGGGTTAAGGAACAGACTGAAAAAACCCCACGACCCTTCAGCTTCCAGTCGAGCACTTTACCCCAAGACCACCGGGCCCGACATCAGAGACTAGTGTATCGCCAGGAACTATGATAGCACTGTTATAATTTTCCATCTATATAAATTAACCCGGTCGGACCTCGGATTTTTTCAGCCTGCTTTATAGCCCAGTCTTCACCTCTCAACGATGTCCCCAGAATCGATACGTGGTTCGGATTTGCGGTGAGCTGCTGGTCCCCTTTCCCCGGTTGGATAACTCGGGTAGGCTAGGGACACGCAAGACGCTGAAGTGGCGTCCAATTGAAAGCCTTGCACCAGGCCAATGAACCACAAGAAAATATTATTACTATTATCTGACGGACGGAGTGAGTTGCAATCTCTGGTTGTTTGCTGATGTTGCTGTGGTGTACAGGAAGGTATCACTGAATGATTGTATTAGAATGCAGGATGACTTGGACCAAATTCCTAGGTCGTGTGAGGAGTGGCAATTAGCTCTAAATGTAAAAAATTGTAGGTGATGCAGATAAGTAGGCGAAAAATTCCATAATGTTCGAATACAACATTAGTAGTCTAGTGCCTGTGAGAGTCGCATTAATTAAATATCAACGCGTAACACTGCATAGTGATATGAAATGGAACGAGCATATAAGAACAGTCGTGGGGAATGCGGATAGTCCACATCGGTTTATTGGGGGAATTTTGGGAACGTGTGATTCGTGTGTAAAGGAGACAGCATATAAAACGCTTCTACGACTCCGTCTTTAGTACTGACCAAGTGTTTGGGATCCCCATCAGATCAGCTTAAAGGAGGATATAAAAGAAATTCAGAGGAGGGCTGGTTGGTTTGTTATTCGTAGATTCGGTCAATGCGTGAGTGTTACTGAGATGATTCGGGAATTCAATTGGGATTCTCTGGAAGGAGGCGACGTTCTTTCCGAGAAGAAATTTAGAGGGCCAGAATTTGAGGCGGACAGCGGAAAGATTCTACTGGCGCCTACCTACATTTCGCGTAAAGACTACAAAGATAAGATAAGATGCATTAGGAATTGTATAGATACATACTAGTATTCGTTTTTCCCTCGTTTTATATGGGAGTGGAGCAGGAAAGTAAGTCAATGGTAGTGGTACTAAGTACCCTCCGCCACGCACCTTTGGGTAGACTGCGGGATATGCATGTCGATGTAAAACCTGATGTAGTGATCAAATCCCGCAAAAAGGAAAAAAAATTGGGAAATTTATGGATTGGATGGGGAGAAAGAGAGAGAGAAACAGTCTGGTATGCACCTCGCGCAATACTTCGAATGAGACGAAATCCCTATAAGTGTAGTACATGGACAGACAAACAAATAATTACAATCCCTGATGAACAATCGTTATTAAATACGGGCCACTGTGATAAGCGGCTACCGTCGGATTCATCAATAGCCTTGTGATACCTATTTACGTCAAACGATTATTTAATCACGATCGTTCATCTGGAACTATCAGTTCATGTCAAGATTGTACTAATGGAGCATAGAAACCGGTAGCTTAATGCAATAAATATTAAAACACAGCTGATGCATTTTATTGCTCACTAATCTGACCAGCTCAGTTCCCACCTTTCATCTTCATCGAAGCTCACTGGCCAAGGCACGGATCGCCAAATACGAAAACAACCAGTAGAAATTCTCACCACGTGTGAGCGGCCGATATTTTACTGAAATGTAAGTCCGGGATGCCTTGCCATGAAGGGCAACAAAGGTGGCGTAGGATATCATCGACATAAATGGGGAAGCCACGGATGGCAATCAAAGAAGTCCTGCTGTGCAATGAAATGGCATCCCATCCATCAGTTCTGATTGTTGGGCTATAAGGTGGACGACAGTCAGGTTGTATCCAATTGCTGCCCAGGACGTCTCAAACACATCGCTGTAGTCTTGTGTACTTCGAGAACGAACTAGTTCGGAAGAGCGCTCCCACAGGCGAACTAGTTCCCAGATCCCTCGCCTCTTACAAGGGGAGGCCGCCAATTGTGAAATTCAGGTTCGATTCATACTGCGCATAATAAAAGCTCATGGCCAGAGGTGTCATGTGTCAAAGCACCAACATGCACTTCTCAGCCGTTGTCGAGAAAATCGACAATAAAAAAAAAAAAAAAAAAAAAAAAAAAAAAAAAAAAAAAAAAAAAAAGTTGCGGTGAAATACTCTCAACGACTAATGATTTTCTACAGCGGTAAGCGCTCGGGTTCGTAATGCGAAGGTCGCTGGATCGAATCTCGCGGCATGCAACTTTTTTTTAATTATTTGTTTTATGTAATTCAAATGTATACTCTCTCTCTCTCTCTCTCTCTCTCTCTCTCTCTCTCTCTCTCTCAGACACACGCACACACACACATATATTCCCGCCAATCAGTTTCAACAATTATGCATATAAGAAGTTGTTTGAAAGTCGTTTGTCGTGGAAAAACTGGCGACTTCTAACATCAAACAAAGTTGTATTTCACAAATGTTATTAATTGTCTTCATAATGTTTACCACGTATAGTTAACGGAAGAAGTATAAACGATATTCCGAAACGAATACGTATAGTGTAAGTCAAAAGTTCGAATTAGAATAGAGACTCCACGAATAGAAATTTGCTGTGGCAGGTATGAAATATAAACTCCGTTACTGGCTCGTTTACACTTGAAGGACAGATGTTGAATGGGCCGAAACGTGCCGCCGCATAACAGCGTAGTTGCCTGCTAACTTCGAAAGAATGTAGAGACGGTCCCTGTTCAAATGTCTGTAAAGCTATCGGACCAAACGGCGTGGTCATCAGTCCGTAGCTTACAAACTACGTCCGTAGCTTAGGTAAACTAACCTACGGACAAACACACACACCCATGCCGCAGGGAGGACTCGAACCTCAACGGCGAGCAACCGAGCGCTCCGCAGCGAGGCGCTTTAGACCGCTCGGCTACTCCACCGCGACGATGCGGACTCTGCTTTAAAAAAAGAAAAAAAAAAACGTTAAATGGGGGCGGTACAATTGGAGAGCGATCCGGGCCCTTCATATGAAAGTAATGTGATCAAAGAAGATGCTATACACAGTGAAGTGACGAAACAACAATTGAGAGATGCGGTGGTGTATTTTGAAAACCTCCTTCGTAACAGTAATCTCATCGCAGCAGAACCGTCATCATCAATCAACGAAGAAGCCATGGTAATTGGGGAAGAAATGTTCCAGAATACGCGGAAAATGCTCGCCGAAAAAACCCTCGTTTATGATGAGGAACCGATAGACATTAATGAAATAGACGATAATAGTGCCTACGAAGACGTTGAAACGAGTCTCATTGCCAACGAATCATCAGACGAATACGAGCCGGACAAGAAGAAAAAAATAGGTACGACTATATTTCTCTGGATTACAAAATTAGAGCTGTCAATCTGGCCAAAGAACATCCAGGCTGGAGTCACAAAACTCTACAAAAAAAAAGGGGGGGGGGGTGCTCTCGATTGACAAATATGAGCTATTTATCCGGGTGGAAAGAGCAAATCAAAAGTCGCGGCGGTAGCAAATTTGATGAATGTTGTACCATCGATTCATGGGTGCATGATCGCTTCGTAGAAGCTCGGCATAACTTCCAGCAAGTTAGTACCAGAAACTGCAGCAGTGTGCCTTGGGAGCTGCAAGTCAGTTCCCCGATTTCAAATTCAAAGCTTCAAAAACATGGGTCACCGAATTTAAAAAGAAGCATGGGCTTCGGCAACGGAATATGACAAAATGTGTTTCCCGGAAAGAGACGGCTGCCCAAGACGAAATATTGGCCGCAGCGGACACATTTCGGATCCAGACGCGAACGTTTATAACTAACTTCAACAAAGATTTCATAATTAATACTGATCAAGCAGGTACGTAAAGAGCTGTTCACAAATGTCATATGACATGATGACAGAATATGATAATATTACATAAGTTTGGGATATGTGAATGTGGATTAAAGGAGCATATTGAAGTATATAGCCTATATTAAAATTCACTGTTTTTCAAGACAGTGGTGTGAGTAAGACATGAAAGGAAAGCATTGGAATGTGGGCGAGAGACATTACACAATTTCGACAAGCATGGTGGCAGAATTATACATAATAGGTCCCTTTAATAATGGTGAATAATGGAACTGCGTCTGATCATTAAGAATTAGGTTCGGTTTCTGAGCTTGGTGTTTGTTGATAGAAAGAATTTCTGCCTTTATTTGCTCTGCGGAGAACATCACATTTAATGTCAAAGGCATGGCATTCATTTAAGGCATGTTCTGCAAAGGTGGAATCTCTCGTTTTTAGTCTCCAACTCCTCTCATGTTCAGCCAGTCTAGTAGTTATAGCCCTACGTGTCTGACATACTTTGCCACGAGGATTGCAAGAGATCCTATATACGCTACTTCTTTCCAAAGGTGGAATCTTGTCTTCGCTGTCGAAGAGCAAGTTGGAATAGTATTTCTATTATAAAAGGCTGGGGTGTATTTTCTGGACTTAAGTTTGCTGGCAAGCCTTTCCGGTGTTTTACCAACATATGGTATTGGTGTCCATTTTTTGTTTGTGGTACTAGGTATCTTCTGAGGAGGGTACAAAAGTGGTATTGTTCTCTGTCTCCTTTTCTTGCAAAGTATGTTGTCAATCAGGGTAGGTCTATAACCATTGTTGAATGCATTTCCTTTTATTAAATCTAGATCATTATCAAAATCTGTCTTGGTCTGAGGGATAGATAATAGACTATGCAACATGCTGTGGAAGGTTGCATGTTTATGTGTTGCTGGATGCTGGGAAGTGGCAGGTATTGCTGTGTCTGTGGAAGATGATTTTCTATGTATTTTAAATAAATGCTTTTTTCTGACATATCTATGGTCAGGTCCTCCCTTTGTGGATTTAATTTTACTGTTGTGAATTTAAGTTTTGGAAGAACTTGTCTAATTGTCTGTTTGTACATGTCCACAGACAAGTACATTGTGTACGTACGTAGTCCAATACTGTATTTTAAAGCTTAGGGGCTCCTTATCCAAAAATGTCTGTTCTAAATTATCCATAAGCATTTCTACTTGTAAAGGACTCAGAGGGGACCCCATTACTAACCCATCTGACTGTTTATACAGATTTTGTTGGAACTGGTCACATTCTTTACTTCCACATTTATAACTACTAGACTGGCTGAACATGAGAGGAGTTGGAGGATAAAAAAGAGAGATTCCAGCTTTGCAGAACATGCTTTAAATGAATGCCATGCCTTTGACATTAAATGTGATGTTCATGTTCTCCACAGAGTAAATGAAGGCAGAAAGCTAACATTGCTGGAAATTCTCTCTATCAACAAACACTAAACTCAGAAACCGAACCTAATTCTCAATGATCAGACCTAGTTCCAGATATATGAAATGGCTAATGTAATGTAGAAAAATTATATTAAAAAATTAATATTCCCTTAGTTTTTCACAGTAAAGAAATTGCTTAAGCAATTCCCGGGTTGGGAAAAACCGCGAAATCACTTTTCCGATTTTCACGCTGTAAAAACTGTTGATGGTATATAGCAGTGTTTTTCAACTTGTTGGTCGCGGCTAAGGAGGACAATCAAGAGGAGCATGCCTAAATTCTGTAATGCAGAAACATGTGCCTAAGAAAAGTGAATGCATTTTATATTAAAACTAGCTTAAACCCGCGGCCCCGCTCGCGTGTTGGTTGATAATGTTAGATAAGCTATCTTTCAGTAGTGTGCTTTGAGAATGATTTTGAAGAATGAAATGAAATACAATACCTTCTTTAGAAACAAACTGAAAACTATTCCTATCAGATTGCAGATTACCGTTTATCAGGAAAGTAAGTAGTGTAGATCAAATCACACGTAAAAATGCACTCGTTTCGTAGAATCCAATCACGAAATTCAACAATAATGATTGTAATAATATCACAGATCGATCACCTGATGTAATGCGCATAACGTCAAATCGATTTTTTAAAGAGATGTATTACAAGAAATTTCTTTTTTACTGCTTTATTTATTTATTCTTATATTTCCTTATTCGTATGCTTATCCTTGCAGAGAAAGAGCTGAAGACATTGTAGCACGCATAGACCACAGATATGGTCTGTGGCATCACGTTTCGCTGTATGTAACCTCCTTGCTATAGAGTCGCAAACGTCATCGCTGGCCTTCAGTCCGATATAATTTGATGACTTTCCACCACCATATCTTTCACCCCCTTCCCATAATCTCGGCATGGAACTGCTATCGTGTGCAATGGGAGATTTCGGACAACAATTACACAGAGACCATTCATTTGCGTTCTGTAGGTTTCGCTGCAGAGTGAAATATTAACCAACACACACACGTAGAATTTTATATACACCGATAACTTTTCATTCCAATATACTCCACTCTTTTATCATTACGAACCCTCAAGCAACAATGCAACCAATAAAACCATTTTCGCCGGCCGCGGTGGCCGAGGGGACTGATGCGCTCCATTCACGGTCTGCACGGCCACTACGGTCGGGAGTTCGAATCCCCCCTCGGGCATGGATATTTGTGCCGTCCTTAGGATTAGCTAGTTCATAAGTAGTTTGTAAGTTTAGGGACTTATGACCCCGTAGTTAAGTCCCATAGACTCTACAAACATTTGAACATTTGAAAACCATTTTCAGAGAGTAAATATAATTTTCAGAGAGAAATTGTTGTTTCGCATTTCGCCTTATATTCTTCAAATTATTAAATATCTATAAGATCGCTATAAAACCGTGACTAAAACCTCCCTCAGGTATAAATTAGTAACTGTACAAATATTTAAGTCTCTGAGTCTTGACGTTCGGACATGATAAGCGTACACCGGACAGATATTAACATTAATACATATATATATTAATAGAATTCGATCGCCACAAAACCGTGCCTAAAGCCTTCCCCGGGTAGACATTAGTAACTGTGCAATTTTTAGCTCTTTATGTTTTGTGGTTCAGACGTGATAAACGTACACCGAACAGACATTCACATTTATAGATATAGATTACGCGATTCCTTGTTGATCATCAATTCTCAGTTGAATACAACAAAGATTGTTTTATAATAAATATACCGTGTTCACAAGGAATAAACGAGAGGGCTGAAAACTGTTTTCAGGTACCAAGCGATAGCTAAATTTACGAGATACAATAAGTAATTTCCAGTTATTGGATTGTTTACCAAATGACTATACAGTGAGACCTTGCTCAACTAGCATAATTTTCTTTTGCGCCTTAACTGCAATGTGGAAACTTGGTTATGCAATATGTGCTTTTCTGTCGAAATTCATGTAATATTAGGATGTGTTCGATTGAGAAAAATGGACTAAAATATATCCTACAATGAACAATAAGAAAGCTGTATCAACGAAGAAAATTAAATTCATTGCTTTTGAAATTACTCACATATAGTAAGTCCGGGAGAGTTGCCGGATGCGGTAGGGACTACGCAGGCCCCCCTAGTTGTGGTAAAAGCCGCCACAGTGCGTGTGTAGGCGCTTTGAACTTGCATAGACGCTGACCGCCGTGGCAACTGATTTTGTTTCAATAGTGGTAGTTTTAACCGAGTTAGTGTTAATAATCAAGGTAAGTCTCTGTATCTTGCTGTAAATCTCTTTAGTGTTACGGTTACTTATTAGACGGTGCTAAATACTGAAATATTTTTAAATACCGGTATTTGAGTAGCTGCATGATTAGTTACTTCTGTTGGGTGCCTTTTCATTCTAGTCCTACTAACTTGGCTGCTATGGTCATAGAGTCATAGGGTGCGGCGTCTGTCCCTGATAGATCGTAATACATGCCGCAATCTCTGATACTTATTGTGTTGACTGTGGCAGGGAAATTAGGAATAAAAGCTAATGATGGAGAGGATTTCTTTTGAAAAACTCTGATAAGCCTAAGTTTAATCTTTAAAAATAATTTAACATTTAATTTGTTTTGATATAACAAAAACAAAGGATTTGCTTGCCACTTCTTCAGCGTTTATTTTTATTCCTAAGTTATAACAATCATCAACTAAGTTTTTAACATATTTTGTTTAAAAAATTATAAATTTCAACAAATATCATGTGGCATCTTACCCGTAAGGGCGCAACATTTCACCCTTAGCCTAAGGGATAGATGCCGCACTGTAAGGTTTTCTGAATGGTCAAATATCATGACAAATGAGTGCATTTCAAATTCCCAAGAAATTATATCTAAGGAAAATTGGTTTAATTGCGAAAGAAATTATTTTGACTTAAGTGCATTATGGGATTTTGTATGAATAATTTTGAAAATGTGCGCCATCTCTCCCGGATTTACCCCAGCTGAGTTATGGTTCGAGGAGGCGAAGGGGGGTCGCTAAAATATTTTTACTTGAGAGGGGGTCGCGTATTGAAAAAGGTTTTATCAACTTATTTTTTCCTTACATGTTTTCCATTGCTTGTGCAAATCGAAAATGCCTAATTTTCATTCTGCGTGAGTTTTTAGTTTCATAACGATTCTCACTCTATATTGAGGAAATCATACAGTTTAAAGATCTGATTTCTTGACACGTGGTAGTACAGCATCTCAGCTTTCTATTAAAACATCAACCTTTTCTTAATTCGTAACAGTCAAAATGACACTGTCAAGTATGTGTACGTAATTTATCCAAAAAGTTCGATAGCGGGTAGCTTACTGTTCGACGCATGTAAGACCATGCATTAGAGCGGATGACATAGAATTAAAAATAAAGAACAGTTTTTTTTTTTTTTTTTTTTTTTTTTTTTTTTTTTTTTTTTTTTTTTTTTTTTTTTTTTAATGTAGCCGCAATGAACCTTTCTCGTTTAACGAGTAATTGCATGGTTCTATCCACTTCATCATCACTCTCTACCTGTTCGTCCCCTTCCCCCCTCTCTACATCAATTTCCCCCGCCTCCTCTGTCTCCTCTTAGAAATGTATCTAACCTAGAGCCTTGTTTAGTTTTATGTTCAACATCTTATATTTCCTAAATTTCTTGACCGAATGTATTGACACAACGTTCTATTGGAATATACGCATGTTTTATATACAAAATTTTTAAATATATGTCGTATATCAATTTATATAAATTTTATATTGGGGAAACGTTGATACGAAAAATAGTAAACGTAATATACGTATAGTTTTATACAAAATATTCAACAATTCCTGTATTACAATGCAACGTTGACAAAATTTCAAAGCAATCCGTCAAGATCTTTCGGAAATTAACGTCTATACACAAACAAACGGAAGATTTTTATGTATAGAGATTACTGACAGCTGGGGGGAGGAGGGGCACAACTTCTGGACAACTACCCATATCATTCAAAGAAACATCATCGATATGAGCTTTCGGAGGCGAATGTTGAATGTACGACATAAAAGCCTTACGCCTGAGCTGGGCCCCTCATCACCGACATTGGACTGTTGATGACGGCAAACATGTTACCTGGTGTGACCAGTCTGATTTCAAATATGTTCAAATGTTTGTTAAGCTTAAGGGACTTAACTACGGAGTCATCAGTCCCTAAACTTACAAACTATTTATGAACTACCTACAACTAAGGACGGCACAAATATCCATGCCCGAGGGGGGGATTCGAACCCCCGACCGTAGCGGCCGTGCAGACCGTGACAGAAGCGCATCAGTCCTCTCGGCCACCGCGGCCGGCAGTCTGATTTCCAATTATATCAATTGTACGGACATGTACGGGACATGAACCCAGAATGTCAGTAGGGGGCTGTTCAAGCTGGTGGAGGCTCTATAATGATGTGGTCCATGTGCAGTTGGAGTGATATGCGACCCTTGAAACGTCTAGCTACGAATCTGACAGGTGACACGTACATACGCATAGGGACATCACCTGCGTCCACTAATGTCCATTGTACATTCCCATGAATGCAGCTTGTATGAAGTGGCGAATGAGAACAGGAGTGACTTGTGGTCATCAGATGAAGGACCATCTGAAGTCAGAGATCTACGGGACTGTCATCCGCCCTGTCGCTCTCTATGGTACTGTGTGCTAGACAGCTACAAAAGAGACAGAACGACGACTGGCGTCATAGAGACGAAGATGCATAAATGGACAGGTGGCGTCACTCGACTAGACCACGTTTAAAATGACATCATCATGAGACTTTTGGAATTGCACCTATCCATGAGAAATTCGGCAAAGTCGTCGGCGATGGTTTGGACATGTACTGTGTGACAAGTCAGTAGCAAAGGCAGCTTGGAATGCCATGCAAGGTGCTGTTCAGAGGAGATCTCCACCCCCTCTTTCGGATTTAGGGACAGTCCTGCATGATGCATGCTGTCAGTTTCCCTCCGGCTCTATTTGAGACAGTTGGTGTCATGTAAGAAGGCGCTTCCGCACATAGAGCGTGAGGGGAAGAGTGAAGGGAGGACCTACGGCTGAGCGGCAACATTTGAGGTTGAGGTAGAAACATTGCATAACTCGCGGCCAGCCAGGCGCCTAGGGAATGAATGTTATTGGCTGGCAGTGCGCTAATGGAGGGGGATGCGCAGAATGGCTGACAACTGGGCTGCCTTCCTACGTGACGTGGACTATATCCGAGGCCATCCCACACCAGGGTTGCCAACTTGAGGGTTTTCCCCCAGATTTAGGGGGAAATTTTTTTCAGGGGGGAATTTAGGGGGAAAGAAATGTTAGGGGAATTTTTAGTGGGAAAAAGGAGTGCCAGGGGGATTTTTAGGGGGAAGAAAAGAATTTATTTATTTTTGCATCAAATGTGTGTGTAGCAATCGGAAGAAGGGTTGACGTACTGAATGAGAATGTTCATTGCCAACTGTACTGTGTACTGTCAGCCTGTGTTGATTACATTGTCGCTCTTCTGCCACTACTGTCGCGCTGTTTTCATTGTTTGTTCAGTTCAAGTTGCCTGCACTGTTTACTTACAGCGCACGGAGGCGGCGCATATTTTCCCTCTCTCCACCCCAATCCCGTCGCTCAACGATACCAGTTTTTTTCTCTAGTACGTTAATCGACTGGTATTTTCCGAGGACACTGCACTGCAATACCGCTAAGTCACGTGCTATGATCGGCAATTAAGTGCGTTGTATTGGTGATCCATCATTATTTTTACTTTAATGATCAGCTCAACTTGTAATGTAAATCTATTGCTTTATTGGTCAAAATGGCTACCAAAAATAAGAGAAATTATGTACAAAAGTATGCGAAGATCTGGGAAAAGGACCCTTTGTTGAAAGGTAAGAGTGTAGGGGAAAGGGTTGTACCTTGGGAATGGAATAGGAGTCCACGTTGTATTTGGATGATGTTTCAGATGTGAGGAGGAGTTTTACAAGTTTTCGTGTTTGAAAGTAAAATTTAGCCACTACCCTTACAAGATATAAACTAAAGCTAAGCATCATTATTGATGTTTCTTAAATACAGTGTTGTAGGGCATTGTTTAAGTAAGCTATTGATACCATAAGTTGTAAAGATATAAATGTGTACATAAGTTAGGAAACTGTTTTCTGTCATTGTGTATTTGGTTTTACCATGGGACACTTTTCTGGTTGCACCTTGGGACACCTGGAAGGTGTATGATTGTCACTGATACACCAGAAAAACAAAGAATTGAAGAGGAAAAATAAAAAGAAAACAAGAAAAAGAAGTCTTTCCCAAAGAAAGAAGCCACTTAACGGACGAAGGACGTTTCATCTTCCACTTCTTTTGATGAAGAAATTCCGGAGCTTGGCAGTAGCTCTGGAGGTATCATATTTGATTTGTCACCTGAGGAAGAGGATTTCTCATCCTTCTTTCCATCTAGAAACGTAACACTTTCTTGTTCTCAAGGTAGTTGGGTCTTGGTAAAATTTGACATCAGTGGTAGATCTCATGTTTACTATGCAGGAGTAGTTTTAGAAAGCACAGAAGAAGATGTAACTGTGATATTCTTAATTATGCAAATGACTATTTTGTATTCCCTAATGTTGAGAAAATCTTCATTGTTAATCGCAGTAATATATTGAAATAAATACCAGATCCAGTGGTCTGTGGTGTGTTTCATTCATTTAATATTTTATTCCCATCATGTCTTGTTGTAAGGTAAAATAACTTTTGTATTTGGACTAACATACATTTACTACCTAATTCCAGTACGACGTTTTCACTCATAAAACTAAGAAATTGGAATACATCACTGTGCCTCAAGGTAAACCCATCACTGTCCCAAGGTGAAACCATAGGTTGTACCTTGGGACAAGTGTCACAAAAGTCTTTATTGGTGAGTAATTGTGTAAATATTGGAGCTAGCGTAAACTGCTGTACGTTCAACATTACCTAAAATTGATGTCTGTAATGGGGTAAAAATTCAAATGTCTTGTAAAAAATTCATAGTATGCAAAAATTAATATTTAAAAAATGTCCCAAGGTACAACCCTTTCCCCGAATTATTTCTTATTATGCGATATCTTTCGGTATTGCACAGCTACGTTCGTGCCCGTGGGCGTGGCTCTTAATTTTTAATATATGTGAAATAGATGGCTGGAGAGAAATAATGTTCAAATGTTTGTTAAGCTTATGGGCCTTAACTACGGGGTCATCAGTCCCTAAACTTACAAACTACTTATCAACTACCTTACACTAAAGACGGCACTAATATCTATGCCCGAGGGGGGATTCGAACCCCCGACCGTAGTGGCCGTGTAGACCGTGACTGGAGCGCCTCTGTCTCCTGGGCCACCGCGGCCGGCGGCTGGAGAGAAATAGAGAGAGAGAGAGAGAGAGAGAGAGAGCGAGAGAGAGAGGACTTAAAAACAAGAAGTTTCTCTTTTTTCATTTTTTTTTTTTTTTTTTAAATCGAAAAGTAGTCAGGCTGCAGCTCCTAGTCGCCATCTATCCCTCCCCCCCCCCCCACCCGTTTGCTTTTTTAGGGGCCTTTCTTCCGATTTATGGGGATTTTATAGTAAATTCAGAGGGAATCTTTGTGGCAGAGTTGGCAACTCTGCCCCACACCGTCTTGCGACACTTCTGCTTGCTCGCAGGAATCTTGCACGTTATTCCGCAGGTGTACCAGTTTCTTCGGCTTTTCGGTGTATAAGATACAACTTGGAAAATGAAACTCATTGCGTTTTAGGGTGTTACGTTTGTAACTGTAGTTGCTGTCACTCAACAATCGCTGTACCTGGAGAGCGGAACACGTCCCTTGCCAAACCCCCCACCCTTCGGAGCGCAGCGTCAAGTTGGGAGCAGATTCCCCTTCGGCCCCGCGCCTTATGAAATCTGCCGGGGCACGCCTAATAGCTGCCTCTCTAATATGCCGACCGGGCGGCCGGCTCGTTAAAAAGTTTCGTCAAATTGCGCCGCCCGTTGTTTATCTGCCAGCAGCTCTCAAAAGAATCCCGTCTAAGGAGCGGCGCGCCCGGGCCAAATCGACGGGCCCCGAGTTTAAAAGCTAATAAGGAATCGGCGCCGCTACATGTAACGACGTTAATTAGCTTAATTAGAGACTTTCATCAGGCAGTTTCTTTCGGCTGCCGCGCGGGGCTTCTCCGCCGTCTCGGCTGTTCGCACCGACCCCCCCCCCCCTCCCAGCCTTTCTCGTGTAATTACGCTTCAGCTCTTCGCGGTAACAGCCCTCGAGACGCAGGTTTTCTGCGTAATCGATGCGATTCCTTATCCTTATGAGAGCAAAGTCAAAATTTCTTACGCCGGCAGTGAAAGACTGCATTTTTATCCACACATTGGCCCATTATAAAAATGTATGGCCAAGACACACTGAAATATGTCTGTATCAAATGATACCAAAAAAAATGTACTTGTTGGTTATATACGAGGATTGGAACTTAAATAATGGCAACACTGCTGTGGAGACACGATGGCCGCGGTGGAGCGACCTCGTGCATTGAGGCGCTATCCTACGATGGCGTGGCCGTTCCCCGTCAGGGGTTCGAATCCCCCCTCCTCTGACATGGATGTCTGTGCCGTCTTTAGTATTAGCTATTTCATAAGTAGTTTGTACGTTTAGGGAGTTATGACTCCTCAGTTAAGTCCCATAATGTTTAGAAACATTTGAACATCTGATTTGAGACATGATGCCATGCAATCTACTATTGTCGCTGATAACACACGTTGTTCGTAGTCACCTGTGAGCGAGCGGTCTAACGGAACGGTGTCACTGTTAAAATCAGGAATAATGGAGTTGGGTCAAGATTGAATGTGCCAGAGATTGTCCTGTTCGGTTGATGGGACTGTAAAGTACTTTACCATCCACCAAAATCCCCGGTGTTGTGACTGATTTGATTCTGAAGATGAAGTAACCACATCATGGCATTCACTTCAGAACTGTTCCAGAGATTCGACAGGCAGTAGATCTCTCCATTTCAAAAATATGTTCAAATGTTTGTATAGTCTATAGGACTTAACTACGGGGTCATCAGTCCCTAAACTTACAAACTACTTATGAACTAGCTAACACTAAGGACAGCACAAATATCCACGCCCGAGGGGTGATTCAAACCCCCGACCGTAGTGGCCGTGCAGACCGTGACTGAAGCGCCTCAGTCCCCTCGGCCACCACGGCCGGTTCGCTCCATTTGTACCATCAACAGAACAGGCTCTGCTAACGATATTACTACGCCTTTCACATCGATGGACCGGGTTCGACCCAACGCTGGTGACCACTTTGAAGGACAGTATCAGGTGCACAAATGTAACTCTTTTGTATCGGTGGAGAATAAATAGTTGCCACTATTTAAGCTCCAACCGTCGTATGTGTCGAATGTCTGTCTTGAGTCGTGATTGTGAGCGGTACGCGCACATGCGGGTATTATTATTATTGTTGTGCCCAGTTTACACGACGATCGAAAGTTCACAGCAAAGAATATGGTCGGCTGAAGGCTCCAGCGTACTAACTCAGCACTAATGACATTTGATTCTACAACTTGGTTGTTTTTATACCATAAACTTCCGTCTACACGTGGGAGTACCACTGACAGCAGCGCCTCTGCGAAAATTCGGCCCTGCGTCTGTTTGTATACACGAATTGTTTACATTTGGTTGTTTGTTCTAGCTGATAATATTCAAGTTATGAAGCTTACACTATCGGCAGTTCAGAGGCTTTGTTAGTGTTTGTTAGAATACAACAGCAAAGAAGAAACAGAAGTTGGATGTGTGCTTGGCTGAAGAGAGGATACGAAGAATGAAATGGGTACTGGATGCTAAGGAAGGAAATCATTCCAGAGGAGCCCAAGGAATTCAGAATTTATTTACGATTGAGTGTTAAGTATTTTACCAAGTTTCTTTCGTTCGTCCAAGGATAAACTCAAGTACAAAAATACAATGATGAAGGAATTTCGCCTAGCTGAAGGTACAAAATAATTTTTACACTTAAGGTGGAATCTCAACCTTGTTTAATTTAAAAAAAAGAATGTTCAAATGTTTGTATAGCTTATGGGACTTAACTGCGGGGTCATCAGTCCCTAAACTGACAAACTACTTATGAACTACCTTATGCTAAAGACGGCTCAAACATCCAAGCCCGAGGCGGTATTCGAACCCTGGACGGGGAACAGCCTCGTGCATCGTAGTATAACGCCTCAATGTGCTCGGCCGCTCCGCCGCGGCCTTGTTTAATTTATGCGTAACTATTTTTTGTATGCACGCTTTAACATTATGGTTTCTAGCGACAGGGAAATCTTTCGGAAGCCTTTCCTTTCGACAAAGAATTTCTGTACCGACTATTTCAAATATCGTTATTTAAGTCTACATAACAAAATTAACTTCCGTTCCATAATGGGACCTCAGTGAATAAAAGTTTGCTTTGCACATTTAGGGTGTAACTTCTGGTATCATGCTCTCGACTTTTCGTGAAAATGTCTTACTAGCATGTTACAACATTATAGTTTCGAAAAACTTACATGTATGCTGCCAGGTATCGGAATTGACGACGGCCGATATTTCGGCAGGGGACCACCCTGCCATTTTCAAGGCGAAAGTGCATACCTGTAAATTTTTCGAAGCTGTTATTCGCCAGGAAAAATTAAGGAATCACAACATTATTGTTTTTTTTTACAATGTGAAGTTAATCAACAAGGAATATATAAATTTCATTTTACATCAACACATTTCTCGTCTTTTCTTCAAAAATAATGGTCATTTACCTTATTAGAATAGAATTTTTACATCGTCACTATATGCTTCAATCAAAAACGCAGTTCCTGCTTTATTCCTCTCCATTGATTCAAGGTATGACACTCCAACAAAAGAAAACAAGCTGCCGTGCGGGAATAACCAAGCGCTCTGGAGCGCCACGTTACGGTTCGCGCGGCCTCCCACGTCCGAGGTTCGAATACTCCCTCGGGCATGGATGTGTGTTGTCCTTAGGTTAGTTTAATCTAGTTTAAGTAGTTAGTAAGTCTAGAGACTGATTACCAACATAGTTTGGTCCCATAGAATTACAAACTTTTGAATTTGAAACAAGCTATTTCGATAAGGACTCGGTTGTTTACACAAGTAAACATGAAAGCGACACAACGAGCTCAGTTTTTACCATGCTCGTCTAAGTCGCACCTAGCAAATTTAGACCCTGTCCTATAGCGAACTAGCTAGTACTACAAGCAGTCTGCACTCACGAAATGCTAGTAGTTCCGAATACCTCGCTAGATGGCGCGCAACGTCATTAGTTCATTACTAACGCGATCATCATGTAAACTGCGCTTTCTGTGCCTTATCCTTGAAAGGTGTGGTGAGCTATGGCCTCAGAGAAGGTATCGTAAGTGCGGGGTCCATAAATGTGGAATAAAAAAAAATCAGTTGATTCTCTTTGATTAGCTGAGGTAAGGAAGCTGGAGCTGTGTAATACTTCTCACACAGACTTCATCAGGCTAATAGTATTTTCCTTCAATATTATTTCTGATTGCACATCTCTCTCGCTGGTACCAGCCGGCTACTCACCTGCCTTGCTCTATTTACAGGTCCCAGACGCTGCCCGGTTCGCCGCTGCTCCAGCCATCACCCTTCGGAAGCCGCCGCCCCTGGACGCTGCCACATCGCTGTGCCGCCCTAGTGGGACGTCGAAGGGCTGCTGCTGCACCGCCGCCGCCCCCTCCCCCGGTCGTCCCCAGGCGCTGCTGGGCGCTGCCCAGACTCATCGTCATCGTCGCCACTGCAACAGCCACCTGGGGCGTCTCCAGACTCCCCTGCAGCTCATCCTCCTCGTCGCAGCCTCGCCGTCGTCGCAGCCCTCAGCTATTCGCCACCCGCCCCCAGCTCTTCGTCGCCCGTCCGTCGACACCAGCTGGCTCCCTGGACCGCGGATCTTCCACCTCCAGTAAAGGGTCAGAGTCCTCCGCTCCGCAGGCGCAGCTTCGAGACCTTCAGTAACCCCATCCCCCACATCCTATGGCTACCACCCCCACCGTCACCTCTACCACTACCGTCGTTATGTGCACTTTCCCCTGCCAAGTCCCCATCACCATAAAGTGGAGTCCCTCCCCCGTCAGTTATCAGCAGCTTTCCCCTGTCCTTCCTCCCCGACCTCCTACCACCACATCCGCCCAAATGACCCCTACACGCCTGCCCCCAACTTCTCCTAGTTCTTCCACTCACTTACCCTGAAAAATTTCCCCCCCTATCTCATGCCAGAATTACCTGTAGTCGAGCCATGGTGGCAGAGTTGTCTCTGCCACCTACCGCTTACCATCCTCAGCCTCATGGATCTGCCCCGCCATCTTTCCTGCAACCTGTCCCACTGCCTCCTTCTCATCCATCCATCACCAGAAAACCCACGAAAAATACCAGTTCAAAATTCACCCCAAACAAAAAGCACCAGCCTCCCTCCCCCCACCTCAGATTCCCCTCACTTTCCCTGACCCCTGCCACTTCTCCCCAAGACCTATATACCTACGTGCTTGTCCTCCCTAATCCAAAATTATAACGAAACCTTCTCCCTTGAGTTACTAAAGTACTTCCCATCTGTCCACAACTTACCCCCTCCTGATCAAATCATCCCAGAAAATCTCCAGAGCCTCTTTGGTTCACATGCCACCTTTATCATCTATCCTACCACATCATCTCCCGCTAACCCCAACCTCCCTGTCGTCCACCCACCCTCACAACTGTGATCAACAAGCTCAGTCCAGGGATCACGAGGTGTTAGAGCAACTCCTAGAAATTCGCTCCGCCCATGTTAGGGTCGGCACTTCATTCGGACCCCTCGGATCGAGGTTTCGGTGTTGTTATACTCTTCCTAATCACGATCAATGGGCTGTTGAGCTGTTGCGCCACTGGTCACTCCTGCGTGTACGTCGACAATTTTTGCATATAGTACAGTTCCCACTCAGTAGTCCCTCATGTACGCCAGCTCAAAGGTGCCATTCAGCGGGCTTCCATATCGGTTCTTTCCCATAGTTTTCAACATATGTGTATAAATAGCAGAGAATTCTGCCAGAGAGGCAGTTAGTGCTGCGTGTATGTTAAGTTCGTAATAAACCTGCTTTCAGTATAAGTGCTGTGTTCAGTTGACAACCCTGCCTTCGAAGTCAAGCCTGCTTCTATTTCAACACGACATTGTTTGGTTGAGGTGCCGGGTAGCCTGTGCAACAACTGAATCACCGTGGCTAAGATTAGGCAACGTAAAAGCCGCCGCTTACACGGACTAGAACCGGAATACAAGGGATTTACCGAGTACATCCTTCCGAAAGTCCGTATCATCAGAAGAACCTTGAACACGAAACCAGCGGTAAGCCAGCTGCACATCAGTCACCCGTCGGTGTTCTCTGGAGGCGCTGGACAAGACCCCAACAAATGGCTAAAAGGGTTCGACCGAGTCGCCAAGTATTACAGATGGGATCATACAATGTGCTTGGCGAACGTTTATTTTAACCTGAACGGAACAGCCCAGCAATTGTTTGAAAACAACAAAGACAAGCTGACTGGGAAACGGTCCAGACGGAACTTAAGAAGACGTTTGGAGACCGCCAGTAACAAATCCGCTCGCCAGAAGAACTACTGAAGAACCGGGCCCAACGACATGGTGAGTCGACACATACATACGGAATGTTTTGGCCCTGTGTAACACAGTCAATCGGAATATGACTGAGGCCGATAAAATCACACACCTGATGAAGGGTATTGCAGAAGACATGTACCGTCGCTAAAACGGAAGAGTTCATCAAGTGGTGCCAACGTATTGAAGAGATGCAACAAAGTAGGGATGGACAAAAGAAGTATGACAGACTCCCCATTATAGTCCCTATGGCCGTTGTGGAAGACCAGCATGACTTTGCTTCTCTCAAACGGCAAATTGTGAGAGAAGAATTACAACAATTTATGGCAGCCGGAACTATTAGACCGAGCGAGCATCAGATTATGGCGATGGATGTAAGCCCTGTAAGTCACGAGGGAGCCGACGCCGTTGAGGAAGAGGTATTTCAAACATTAGCTCCTGTCTGCCCCGCCAGTCGCACCCGACGTGAAGAATGGCGTCGCCCTGCTATGACTTACGCTGCAACCGCTAAACAGCCTATGAACCGGCCGAAGCGACCACAACCAAATCCCCCAGCAACTATGACGCCCCGCAGAAGAACAGACGTCTGGAGGACAGAAGACAACGCACTACTGTGTTTCCACTGTGGACGCCCTGGACATGTCGTATGCTACTGCAGAGAGGAATGTGTATCGGGACAACTGAACCAATCCAGGATGGTGAGCTCAACGTCATCAACGAAGATCCATGCTCCGCTGTTAGTACAGACAACACGCTGGAGGAAACAACCGTGGAACTGTCAATAGGGCCCGGAGTGACTAAGGAACAACGCCAGCGGGTGTTAGGTATACTACGCCAATTTTCGGGTGCATTCACACCTCAGCAGGAGAAAAGTCAGACGAAACGGCCCACGATAAGGCGCCGTATTAATAATGGGGAACATCCGCCAATTATCCAGCGTTCATATAGAGTGTCGCCAGGTGAAAGACGGATAATTCAACCTTCGGAGAGTCCTTGGTTGTCTCCGGTGGTCCTTGTAAAGAAGAAGGATGGCGCGTGGCGATTCTGTGTCGACTATCGGCGGCTGAACAAAATCACTAAGAAAGATGTCTACCCACTGCCGCGCATTGACGACACCTAAGACTGCTTGAAAGGAGCTACATACTTCTCAACTACAGACATGCAAACGAAGGCTTCCGCGGCCGTTGTCATTGTTGATAAAACTCTTCTGGGTATTGGACCGCATCGTCCATCTATCAAATATTTCACCGAAGTTTCGGCCACTATTGCAAGCGGCCATCTTCTGGGTGTTACATTTACATTTAACACCCAGAAGATGGCCGCTTGCAATAGTGGCCGAAACGTCGGTGAAACATTTGATATATTGACGATGCGGTCCAATACCCAGAAGAGTTTTATCAACTATATACATGCAGACAGGTTACTGGCAAATCGAGGTTGACGAAGCAGACAGGGAGAAGACGGCTTTTATTACACCTGACGGCCTCTATGAATTTAAAGTAATGCCATTTGGATTATGTAATGCTCCGGCCACATTCGAACCCATGATGGACAAATTGCTTCGACACCTTAAGTGGACGTCGTATCTTTGCTATTTAAAATGACATTGTCGTTTTCTCAAAAACATTTGAAGAACATCTGAGTCAACCAGTCAACTTTGTTGAAGTGTGTTCAGGCTGCAGGACTCCGCCTCAATCCAAAGAAGTGCCTCTTCGTCGCCAAAGAGATAAAAATCCTGAGGCACCTAGTCAACGGAGATGGTGTCCGTCCTGATCCAGATACGGTAAGGGCAGTCACAGAATTTCCGACTCCTCAACACATTCGTGATATGAGAAGTTTTCTCGGGCTGTGCTCATACTACCGACTTTCATAAAAGGATTTTGTAACAAGACATGTCCATTACAAGAACTTCGGCAGGGAGACGACAAGTTTTACTGGGATGAGACAAAAGAAAGAGCTTCCCGGGAACTTAAGGAGGCTCTAACTTCTGCCTTGTACGACGAGAATGCGGAAACGGAACTTCACACAGACGCCAGTGGTTGTGAGATTGGTGCAGTGCTTGTACAAGTTCAGGAAGGTGCTAAAAAGTGATAGCCTATGCATCAAGAGTACTCTCAAAGTCCAAGATAAACTACTCTACAACTGAGAAAGAATGTCTCGCAGTTATCTGGGCTATCAACAAGTTCCGACCGTATTTATTTGGCAAACCATTCACCGTCGTGACAGACCACCATTCTGTGTGTTGGCTGACTAGCTTGAAGAATCCATCAGGTCGACTAGCAAGATGGGCACTAAGACTCCAAGAGCACGATGTCACAGTAGTATTCAAGAACGGGCGCCGACTGCCTTTCGAGGAATCCATTAGTGGAACATAACAGCATGAATGAAATTTCAGCCTTTACTGAATTACATGACGTTACAGCCGAACAGAGGGAAGATGCAGCACTATTCAAAACGATAGAGTCCTTGGAGAAAGAAGATCGGATCAATGGAGAGTTCCAACTTATAAACGGAACATTATATAACAGCAACTAAGATCCACTGGGCCCCAAATGGCTACTGGTAGTTCCAGCTCATCTCCAGCCAGCTGTTCTCAAATATTTCCACGATACTCCAATATCTTGTCATCTGGGATTCGTGAAGACCCTAGACAGAATCAGACGCAGGTATTACTGGAAAGGTCTCTACCGATCTGTCAAGCACTATGTGAGTCACTGTAAGGAGTGCCAGCGACGGAAGTAATTAACCCCAGGGCACTTCGTACCGATTCCGCCGGCAGCAGCTCCATTCCATCGAGTTGAGATCGATCTTTTAGGGGGGTTCCCAAAGTCGACAACCGGTAACCGATGGATAATAGTCTGCACTAACTACCTCAAACGCTATGGTGTCACCAAACCTGTGTCGACTGCAGAAGATCCAGAGATCGCAAAATTCCTTGTAGAAGACATTATTTTGAAGCATGGAGCACCTCGTGTGATGATATCTGATCGTGGAAAAGTATTTCAGTCAAAACTCGCATCAGAGGTAATGTCACGGTGCGACATTGTATACAGAATGACAGCTGCATACCATCCTCAAATGATCTTACAGAACGTTTTAACAAGACGTTAGCCGATATACTGTCGATGTACGTCGATGTTGAGCAGAAGGATTGGGATACAATTCTGCCAGTCGTGACATTTGCTTACAATACCGCAAGACAAGACACTCCGTTTTTCCTGCTCCATGGCCGTGAAGCTGAGACGACAATGGATACGCTGTTCCCGTTCCAACCGGACGACACTCAGGATGACTATGTTAAACAGCTCATCACCAGGGTCGAAGAAGAAAGACAGCGGCTCGTATACAGACAATGGAGAAGGACCGTCAGCAGTATAACGACAAGCACCGACCTGTTGTGTACAGCCCAGGAGATCTGGTATGGATTTTTTGCCCTGTGCGGAAGGTTGGACTGTCAGAAAAGTTATTGAAGCGATACTTTGGTCCGTATCGTGTCATACGCCGCCTGTCAGACGTCACATACAAAGTTGAGGATTATGAGCCGTCGTCGAAACGACAAAAACGAAGAGACATTGTTCACGCCCTGCGCATGAAGCCTTACTACGATCCTGAACAGCAGATAGGCGAAAATGCCTTCTTGTTCAAGGACTCCAAGGACAGTAATGATACTGATGAAGCCACGATAGAAACGTCTGTCGTCGATAATCTTTCAGAAGGGAAGGATTTTCCAGAACCGCCATATAGAGGTCCCATGACAAGGTCAAGATCCAAGACATTGCACCTGGTTCCACAGGGAACATAACAGCGTGTCGCTGTTTTTTCAGGAGAGGGAGCAATGCTGCGAGACACCACGTTAATTGACTGCCGGCTTGACGCAGGTGATAACGTCATCGATTCCGGTGCTGAAGGTCGCTGGTTCAATCCCGTCTACCAGGTATGATTTATTTCTTTGTAATTATCATTTCCAGAATGTTCTACGAGTTTCTTATGTTCACTTGTAATTTCTACCTGTTTCTTATGTTAACTATTCTTCTAATTTCTGGTATATGGTGTCTGTGTAGAAATAGCAAAGCACTGCCCGAGAGGCAGTCAGTGCTGTGTAATTTCAGCTCGAATAAACCTGCTTTCAGTGTAAATGCTGTGTTCAGTTGACAACCCAGCCTTCGAAGTCAAGCCTGCTTCCATTTCAACGCGACAATATTTCAAATGTTCAAATGTTTGTTAAGCTTATGGGACTTAACTACGGGGTCATCAGTCCCTAAACTTACAAACTACTTATGAACTACTTACGAACTAGGACGGCACAAATATCCATGCCCGAGGGGGGATTCGAACCCCCGACCGTAGTGGCCGTGCTGACCGTGACTGGAGCGCCTCAGTCACCTCGGCCACCGCGGCCGGCGACAATATTTCAGTTGTTAAATTTAAAAGTAATAAAGAGGGCCCATTGAAGATGCTGCTACTGTAGCGAAACATGTATGGGCATAAAAACGCAAATAACAAGTGTTGTGTTCAAAGCAGATTCTTATACAGAAGCAACTAAATATTTATAATTCAAACACATACAAAAAAGGGCTTCAATATCAAGATGACAATGAGAAACTTCGTTGCACGCTATCAATAACGTGAGAAGAAAGTAAAAACTTCGCAAGAATGCCATACCGTAAGACCTTGGGCCGTATACTCTGAAATTCAGAGAACATATTCAGGTTCATATGAATAAAGCGAGTCCGAGAGTACACTTCAATGGAGTATGATGTGAGCTTGAGTAAAAGGGTGAGGGAAATTGCTCACAACAGAGAACATTCTAAATTTCGTATGAATAAAACTAGAGAAGTTTCTAACGGCTTAGAAGGCAAAAGAAGTTTCCTTACAACTATTCAGAAGAAATACGAGGAACCAAAGTGTAAGAAAATAAAAACATTTTGATGACGAGTCGCTTCCTTCACAAAAATCGTGACACTTCAAGCATTTTATTTAGCAACGAGAGTGATGTCAGAGGAGTTTTTTCATTACCGACATGTAACACAAGTGGATTTAGCTGCGTGTTTTACCCATTTGTTTGGAGTGCATACTTACATTTGTAAATAGCTACATATCAAAATAATATTGTATTTTTTTAAATAGGGTCTATTAATAACGCCTTATGACTTTAATTCCAAATATTGCTGCAGTACCGGCTACTGAAATATTTTTGCATTGCTCTTGTTCATTCTACCCAAACCGGTTGGCCTATTTAAGATGCGTTGTCTGCCTTCGTAATCGTATATTCTGTTATGTTAGAAGTAAGCAGACACGACAGGAAAATTAACTGGTTAATTACATACCTAACTGTCTGTTTCTTGTAAGAAAATCGAAATCGCATGGCCTAACGCTTACAGACCATTGGGTGGCATATTTAACAAAACGTATCTCGTGTTAAAAAGCTGTGAAAGCGTTTCACGTCGAAACAGATAAAAATGTGATGCATTCTCAAAATTACGTTCGCTAATTGTGTACACCCAACATCAATAACAAAAAGTTTCCCACATGACGAAAATTTTGTAAAATCCTCAGAAGAATAAATTTTCGTAAAAATTCGATATTGTTGTTGTGGTCTTCAGTCCGCAGACTGGTTTGATGCAGCTCTCCACGCTACCCTGTCCTATTAAGTCTCTTCATCTGAGAATACGTTCGGCAACCTACATCCTTTTGAATCTGCTTACTGTATTCGTCCCTCGCTCTCCCTCTACGATTTTTACTCCACACACTTCCTTCTATTGCTAAGTTGACAATTCCTTGATGTCTCAGAATGTGTCCTACCAATCTATCCCTTCTCTTAGTCAGGATATGCCAGAAACTCGCCGGCCGCGGTGGCCGAGGGGACTGAGGCGCTCCAGTACGGTCTGCACGGCCACTACGGTCGGGGGTTAAAATCCCCCCTCGGGCATGGATATTTGTGCCGTCCTTACTGCTAGTTATTTCATAAGTAGTTTGTAAGCTTAGAGACTGATGACCCCGTAGTTAAGTCCCATAAGTTCTACAAACATTTGAATATTTTTGAACAGCCCCTTGTGTTTATGAACATCTCTCAGTAAAATGTTTGAAAATCAAGGAACTAGCGTTTCATTGACGCTAGTCAGTTGCTTTCTATGATGGCCTAATGATCCGTGAACTAGTTTGAACTAGTAGAACAAAAACAGTTTATTTGTTTTTGTCCCAAATATGGAATTGTTCCACCAAGAAGCGTCTCGCTGCGGAGCGCGCGGTTGGTTGCCGTGGAGGTTCGAGTCCTCCCTGGGGCATGGATGTGTGTGGGTTGTCCGTAGGTTAGTTTACCTAGTTTCAAGTAGTTTGTAAGCTACTGACTGATGACCACGCAGTTTGGTCCGATAGATTTACAAACATTTTATTTTTTATTTTAAACATTCAAGTGTTCCTTCATTATGTCGCAACAATGAATGTATAACAATTACCTGCCTACTATTAATGCATCACCCCATACAGCTAACTCCTCTTCACCTGTCGTAACATAGCTTTCTATGCGAATACATTGGAACGTTTGTTCATTGCTGCCATTGCAGCGTAACAGACGATGCGAATGTAGGCTATGGTAGACAACAAAGCTGGCAGTTATCACCAAGACACGAACAACATGAAACGGAACTAAGCCTCCGAAGATGACTTCCGCAGTTGAAAACGAAACATTAGGGGAAGTTTTATCCATCGACCACGACCTACCAGCTCGGAAATTGTAAGTGAAATTTGTATGTATTATTGATTGACATTAAAGCTTGTTTCCTTTCTACAAGTGTAAGGTTCATTACGGATTTACAAATGAGTTAGTTACAATTTTTAAAAGTAACTATAAATTAACTGTAAATGTAACTGTTAAGATACTGTGTGTTCACTGGTTCAGTGAACACTGTCGTAAAAAAAAGTAAATAATTTAATTACATAAAGTGCTTTTAAACTATTATTCTTTGGTTCGTTCTTCTATCAGATCATTTTATAAGCACGTTCAAAGTGTTTTTATCGCCTGATAATTGTTTTACGCCGCGGAGACAGCACTTACAATAGTCGTAGCGCGTCCGCCTAATATAGGCGGCAGCGTTGCAATGCGCATGCGCGGCTGAGGTTCAAATTCTCTTCTGAACCCCTGGAGGCAGCATATGGGCGTTCCCGCGCCAGGGAGAGGCCAGGCTGAGGTAAGGAAGCTGGAGCTGTGTAATACTTCTCACACAGACTTCATCAGGCTAATAGTATTTTCCTTCAATATTATTTCTGATTGCACATCTCTCTCGCTGGTACCAGCCGGCTACTCACCTGCCTTGCTCTATTTACAGGTCCCAGACGCTGCCCGGTTCGCCGCTGCTCCAGCCATCACCCTTCGGAAGCCGCCGCCCCTGGACGCTGCCACATCGCTGTGCCGCCCTAGTGGGACGTCGAAGGGCTGCTGCTGCACCGCCGCCGCCCCCTCCCCCGGTCGTCCCCAGGCGCTGCTGGGCGCTGCCCAGACTCATCGTCATCGTCGCCACTGCAACAGCCACCTGGGGCGTCTCCAGACTCCCCTGCAGCTCATCCTCCTCGTCGCAGCCTCGCCGTCGTCGCAGCCCTCAGCTATTCGCCACCCGCCCCCAGCTCTTCGTCGCCCGTCCGTCGACACCAGCTGGCTCCCTGGACCGCGGATCTTCCACCTCCAGTAAAGGGTCAGAGTCCTCCGCTCCGCAGGCGCAGCTTCGAGACCTTCAGTAACCCCATCCCCCACATCCTATGGCTACCACCCCCACCGTCACCTCTACCACTACCGTCGTTATGTGCACTTTCCCCTGCCAAGTCCCCATCACCATAAAGTGGAGTCCCTCCCCCGTCAGTTATCAGCAGCTTTCCCCTGTCCTTCCTCCCCGACCTCCTACCACCACATCCGCCCAAATGACCCCTACACGCCTGCCCCCAACTTCTCCTAGTTCTTCCACTCACTTACCCTGAACAATTTCCCCCCCTATCTCATGCCAGAATTACCTGTAGTCGAGCCATGGTGGCAGAGTTGTCTCTGCCACCTACCGCTTACCATCCTCAGCCTCATGGATCTGCCCCGCCATCTTTCCTGCAACCTGTCCCACTGCCTCCTTCTCATCCATCCATCACCAGAAAACCCACGAAAAATACCAGTTCAAAATTCACCCCAAACAAAAAGCACCAGCCTCCCTCCCCACACCTCAGATTCCCCTCACTTTCCCTGACCCCTGCCACTTCTCCCCAAGACCTATATACCTACGTGCTTGTCCTCCCTAATCCAAAATTATAACGAAACCTTCTCCCTTGAGTTACTAAAGTACTTCCCATCTGTCCACAACTTACCCCCTCCTGATCAAATCATCCCAGAAAATCTCCAGAGCCTCTTTGGTTCACATGCCACCTTTATCATCTATCCTACCACATCATCTCCCGCTAACCCCAACCTCCCTGTCGTCCACCCACCCTCACAACTGTGATCAACAAGCTCAGTCCAGGGATCACGAGGTGTTAGAGCAACTCCTAGAAATTCGCTCCGCCCATGTTAGGGTCGGCACTTCATTCGGACCCCTCGGATCGAGGTTTCGGTGTTGTTATACTCTTCCTAATCACGATCAATGGGCTGTTGAGCTGTTGCGCCACTGGTCACTCCTGCGTGTACGTCGACAATTTTTGCATATAGTACAGTTCCCACTCAGTAGTCCCTCATGTACGCCAGCTCAAAGGTGCCATTCAGCGGGCTTCCATATCGGTTCTTTCCCATAGTTTTCAACATATGTGTATAAATAGCAGAGAATTCTGCCAGAGAGGCAGTTAGTGCTGCGTGTATGTTAAGTTCGTAATAAACCTGCTTTCAGTATAAGTGCTGTGTTCAGTTGACAACCCTGCCTTCGAAGTCAAGCCTGCTTCTATTTCAACACGACATTGTTTGGTTGAGGTGCCGGGTAGCCTGTGCAACAACTGAATCACCGTGGCTAAGATTAGGCAACGTAAAAGCCGCCGCTTACACGGACTAGAACCGGAATACAAGGGATTTACCGAGTACATCCTTCCGAAAGTCCGTATCATCAGAAGAACCTTGAACACGAAACCAGCGGTAAGCCAGCTGCACATCAGTCACCCGTCGGTGTTCTCTGGAGGCGCTGGACAAGACCCCAACAAATGGCTAAAAGGGTTCGACCGAGTCGCCAAGTATTACAGATGGGATCATACAATGTGCTTGGCGAACGTTTATTTTAACCTGAACGGAACAGCCCAGCAATTGTTTGAAAACAACAAAGACAAGCTGACTGGGAAACGGTCCAGACGGAACTTAAGAAGACGTTTGGAGACCGCCAGTAACAAATCCGCTCGCCAGAAGAACTACTGAAGAACCGGGCCCAACGACATGGTGAGTCGACACATACATACGGAATGTTTTGGCCCTGTGTAACACAGTCAATCGGAATATGACTGAGGCCGATAAAATCACACACCTGATGAAGGGTATTGCAGAAGACATGTACCGTCGCTAAAACGGAAGAGTTCATCAAGTGGTGCCAACGTATTGAAGAGATGCAACAAAGTAGGGATGGACAAAAGAAGTATGACAGACTCCCCATTATAGTCCCTATGGCCGTTGTGGAAGACCAGCATGACTTTGCTTCTCTCAAACGGCAAATTGTGAGAGAAGAATTACAACAATTTATGGCAGCCGGAACTATTAGACCGAGCGAGCATCAGATTATGGCGATGGATGTAAGCCCTGTAAGTCACGAGGGAGCCGACGCCGTTGAGGAAGAGGTATTTCAAACATTAGCTCCTGTCTGCCCCGCCAGTCGCACCCGACGTGAAGAATGGCGTCGCCCTGCTATGACTTACGCTGCAACCGCTAAACAGCCTATGAACCGGCCGAAGCGACCACAACCAAATCCCCCAGCAACTATGACGCCCCGCAGAAGAACAGACGTCTGGAGGACAGAAGACAACGCACTACTGTGTTTCCACTGTGGACGCCCTGGACATGTCGTATGCTACTGCAGAGAGGAATGTGTATCGGGACAACTGAACCAATCCAGGATGGTGAGCTCAACGTCATCAACGAAGATCCATGCTCCGCTGTTAGTACAGACAACACGCTGGAGGAAACAACCGTGGAACTGTCAATAGGGCCCGGAGTGACTAAGGAACAACGCCAGCGGGTGTTAGGTATACTACGCCAATTTTCGGGTGCATTCACACCTCAGCAGGAGAAAAGTCAGACGAAACGGCCCACGATAAGGCGCCGTATTAATAATGGGGAACATCCGCCAATTATCCAGCGTTCATATAGAGTGTCGCCAGGTGAAAGACGGATAATTCAACCTTCGGAGAGTCCTTGGTTGTCTCCGGTGGTCCTTGTAAAGAAGAAGGATGGCGCGTGGCGATTCTGTGTCGACTATCGGCGGCTGAACAAAATCACTAAGAAAGATGTCTACCCACTGCCGCGCATTGACGACACCTAAGACTGCTTGAAAGGAGCTACATACTTCTCAACTACAGACATGCAAACGAAGGCTTCCGCGGCCGTTGTCATTGTTGATAAAACTCTTCTGGGTATTGGACCGCATCGTCCATCTATCAAATATTTCACCGAAGTTTCGGCCACTATTGCAAGCGGCCATCTTCTGGGTGTTACATTTACATTTAACACCCAGAAGATGGCCGCTTGCAATAGTGGCCGAAACGTCGGTGAAACATTTGATATATTGACGATGCGGTCCAATACCCAGAAGAGTTTTATCAACTATATACATGCAGACAGGTTACTGGCAAATCGAGGTTGACGAAGCAGACAGGGAGAAGACGGCTTTTATTACACCTGACGGCCTCTATGAATTTAAAGTAATGCCATTTGGATTATGTAATGCTCCGGCCACATTCGAACCCATGATGGACAAATTGCTTCGACACCTTAAGTGGACGTCGTGTCTTTGCTATTTAAAATGACATTGTCGTTTTCTCAAAAACATTTGAAGAACATCTGAGTCAACCAGTCAACTTTGTTGAAGTGTGTTCAGGCTGCAGGACTCCGCCTCAATCCAAAGAAGTGCCTCTTCGTCGCCAAAGAGATAAAAATCCTGAGGCACCTAGTCAACGGAGATGGTGTCCGTCCTGATCCAGATACGGTAAGGGCAGTCACAGAATTTCCGACTCCTCAACACATTCGTGATATGAGAAGTTTTCTCGGGCTGTGCTCATACTACCGACTTTCATAAAAGGATTTTGTAACAAGACATGTCCATTACAAGAACTTCGGCAGGGAGACGACAAGTTTTACTGGGATGAGACAAAAGAAAGAGCTTCCCGGGAACTTAAGGAGGCTCTAACTTCTGCCTTGTACGACGAGAATGCGGAAACGGAACTTCACACAGACGCCAGTGGTTGTGAGATTGGTGCAGTGCTTGTACAAGTTCAGGAAGGTGCTAAAAAGTGATAGCCTATGCATCAAGAGTACTCTCAAAGTCCAAGATAAACTACTCTACAACTGAGAAAGAATGTCTCGCAGTTATCTGGGCTATCAACAAGTTCCGACCGTATTTATTTGGCAAACCATTCACCGTCGTGACAGACCACCATTCTGTGTGTTGGCTGACTAGCTTGAAGAATCCATCAGGTCGACTAGCAAGATGGGCACTAAGACTCCAAGAGCACGATGTCACAGTAGTATTCAAGAACGGGCGCCGACTGCCTTTCGAGGAATCCATTAGTGGAACATAACAGCATGAATGAAATTTCAGCCTTTACTGAATTACATGACGTTACAGCCGAACAGAGGGAAGATGCAGCACTATTCAAAACGATAGAGTCCTTGGAGAAAGAAGATCGGATCAATGGAGAGTTCCAACTTATAAACGGAACATTATATAACAGCAACTAAGATCCACTGGGCCCCAAATGGCTACTGGTAGTTCCAGCTCATCTCCAGCCAGCTGTTCTCAAATATTTCCACGATACTCCAATATCTTGTCATCTGGGATTCGTGAAGACCCTAGACAGAATCAGACGCAGGTATTACTGGAAAGGTCTCTACCGATCTGTCAAGCACTATGTGAGTCACTGTAAGGAGTGCCAGCGACGGAAGTAATTAACCCCAGGGCACTTCGTACCGATTCCGCCGGCAGCAGCTCCATTCCATCGAGTTGAGATCGATCTTTTAGGGGGGTTCCCAAAGTCGACAACCGGTAACCGATGGATAATAGTCTGCACTAACTACCTCAAACGCTATGGTGTCACCAAACCTGTGTCGACTGCAGAAGATCCAGAGATCGCAAAATTCCTTGTAGAAGACATTATTTTGAAGCATGGAGCACCTCGTGTGATGATATCTGATCGTGGAAAAGTATTTCAGTCAAAACTCGCATCAGAGGTAATGTCACGGTGCGACATTGTATACAGAATGACAGCTGCATACCATCCTCAAATGATCTTACAGAACGTTTTAACAAGACGTTAGCCGATATACTGTCGATGTACGTCGATGTTGAGCAGAAGGATTGGGATACAATTCTGCCAGTCGTGACATTTGCTTACAATACCGCAAGACAAGACACTCCGTTTTTCCTGCTCCATGGCCGTGAAGCTGAGACGACAATGGATACGCTGTTCCCGTTCCAACCGGACGACACTCAGGATGACTATGTTAAACAGCTCATCACCAGGGTCGAAGAAGAAAGACAGCGGCTCGTATACAGACAATGGAGAAGGACCGTCAGCAGTATAACGACAAGCACCGACCTGTTGTGTACAGCCCAGGAGATCTGGTATGGATTTTTTGCCCTGTGCGGAAGGTTGGACTGTCAGAAAAGTTATTGAAGCGATACTTTGGTCCGTATCGTGTCATACGCCGCCTGTCAGACGTCACATACAAAGTTGAGGATTATGAGCCGTCGTCGAAACGACAAAAACGAAGAGACATTGTTCACGCCCTGCGCATGAAGCCTTACTACGATCCTGAACAGCAGATAGGCGAAAATGCCTTCTTGTTCAAGGACTCCAAGGACAGTAATGATACTGATGAAGCCACGATAGAAACGTCTGTCGTCGATAATCTTTCAGAAGGGAAGGATTTTCCAGAACCGCCATATAGAGGTCCCATGACAAGGTCAAGATCCAAGACATTGCACCTGGTTCCACAGGGAACATAACAGCGTGTCGCTGTTTTTTCAGGAGAGGGAGCAATGCTGCGAGACACCACGTTAATTGACTGCCGGCTTGACGCAGGTGATAACGTCATCGATTCCGGTGCTGAAGGTCGCTGGTTCAATCCCGTCTACCAGGTATGATTTATTTCTTTGTAATTATCATTTCCAGAATGTTCTACGAGTTTCTTATGTTCACTTGTAATTTCTACCTGTTTCTTATGTTAACTATTCTTCTAATTTCTGGTATATGGTGTCTGTGTAGAAATAGCAAAGCACTGCCCGAGAGGCAGTCAGTGCTGTGTAATTTCAGCTCGAATAAACCTGCTTTCAGTGTAAATGCTGTGTTCAGTTGACAACCCAGCCTTCGAAGTCAAGCCTGCTTCCATTTCAACGCGACAATATTTCAAATGTTCAAATGTTTGTTAAGCTTATGGGACTTAACTACGGGGTCATCAGTCCCTAAACTTACAAACTACTTATGAACTACTTACGAACTAGGACGGCACAAATATCCATGCCCGAGGGGGGATTCGAACCCCCGACCGTAGTGGCCGTGCTGACCGTGACTGGAGCGCCTCAGTCACCTCGGCCACCGCGGCCGGCGACAATATTTCAGTTGTTAAATTTAAAAGTAATAAAGAGGGCCCATTGAAGATGCTGCTACTGTAGCGAAACATGTATGGGCATAAAAACGCAAATAACAAGTGTTGTGTTCAAAGCAGATTCTTATACAGAAGCAACTAAATATTTATAATTCAAACACATACAAAAAAGGGCTTCAATATCAAGATGACAATGAGAAACTTCGTTGCACGCTATCAATAACGTGAGAAGAAAGTAAAAACTTCGCAAGAATGCCATACCGTAAGACCTTGGGCCGTATACTCTGAAATTCAGAGAACATATTCAGGTTCATATGAATAAAGCGAGTCCGAGAGTACACTTCAATGGAGTATGATGTGAGCTTGAGTAAAAGGGTGAGGGAAATTGCTCACAACAGAGAACATTCTAAATTTCGTATGAATAAAACTAGAGAAGTTTCTAACGGCTTAGAAGGCAAAAGAAGTTTCCTTACAACTAGTCAGAAGAAATACGAGGAACCAAAGTGTAAGAAAATAAAAACATTTTGATGACGAGTCGCTTCCTTCACAAAAATCGTGACACTTCAAGCATTTTATTTAGCAACGAGAGTGATGTCAGAGGAGTTTTTTCATTACCGACATGTAACACAAGTGGATTTAGCTGCGTGTTTTACCCATTTGTTTGGAGTGCATACTTACATTTGTAAATAGCTACATATCAAAATAATATTGTATTTTTTTAAATAGGGTCTATTAATAACGCCTTATGACTTTAATTCCAAATATTGCTGCAGTACCGGCTACTGAAATATTTTTGCATTGCTCTTGTTCATTCTACCCAAACCGGTTGGCCTATTTAAGATGCGTTGTCTGCCTTCGTAATCGTATATTCTGTTATGTTAGAAGTAAGCAGACACGACAGGAAAATTAACTGGTTAATTACATACCTAACTGTCTGTTTCTTGTAAGAAAATCGAAATCGCATGGCCTAACGCTTACAGACCATTGGGTGGCATATTTAACAAAACGTATCTCGTGTTAAAAAGCTGTGAAAGCGTTTCACGTCGAAACAGATAAAAATGTGATGCATTCTCAAAATTACGTTCGCTAATTGTGTACACCCAACATCAATAACAAAAAGTTTCCCACATGACGAAAATTTTGTAAAATCCTCAGAAGAATAAATTTTCGTAAAAATTCGATATTGTTGTTGTGGTCTTCAGTCCGCAGACTGGTTTGATGCAGCTCTCCACGCTACCCTGTCCTATTAAGTCTCTTCATCTGAGAATACGTTCGGCAACCTACATCCTTTTGAATCTGCTTACTGTATTCGTCCCTCGCTCTCCCTCTACGATTTTTACTCCACACACTTCCTTCTATTGCTAAGTTGACAATTCCTTGATGTCTCAGAATGTGTCCTACCAATCTATCCCTTCTCTTAGTCAGGATATGCCAGAAACTCGCCGGCCGCGGTGGCCGAGGGGACTGAGGCGCTCCAGTACGGTCTGCACGGCCACTACGGTCGGGGGTTAAAATCCCCCCTCGGGCATGGATATTTGTGCCGTCCTTACTGCTAGTTATTTCATAAGTAGTTTGTAAGCTTAGAGACTGATGACCCCGTAGTTAAGTCCCATAAGTTTTACAAACATTTGAATATTTTTGAACAGCCCCTTGTGTTTATGAACATCTCTCAGTAAAATGTTTGAAAATCAAGGAACTAGCGTTTCATTGACGCTAGTCAGTTGCTTTCTATGATGGCCTAATGATCCGTGAACTAGTTTGAACTAGTAGAACAAAAACAGTTTATTTGTTTTTGTCCCAAATATGGAATTGTTCCACCAAGAAGCGTCTCGCTGCGGAGCGCGCGGTTGGTTGCCGTGGAGGTTCGAGTCCTCCCTGGGGCATGGATGTGTGTGGGTTGTCCGTAGGTTAGTTTACCTAGTTTCAAGTAGTTTGTAAGCTACTGACTGATGACCACGCAGTTTGGTCCGATAGATTTACAAACATTTTATTTTTTATTTTAAACATTCAAGTGTTCCTTCATTATGTCGCAACAATGAATGTATAACAATTACCTGCCTACTATTAATGCATCACCCCATACAGCTAACTCCTCTTCACCTGTCGTAACATAGCTTTCTATGCGAATACATTGGAACGTTTGTTCATTGCTGCCATTGCAGCGTAACAGACGATGCGAATGTAGGCTATGGTAGACAACAAAGCTGGCAGTTATCACCAAGACACGAACAACATGAAACGGAACTAAGCCTCCGAAGATGACTTCCGCAGTTGAAAACGAAACATTAGGGGAAGTTTTATCCATCGACCACGACCTACCAGCTCGGAAATTGTAAGTGAAATTTGTATGTATTATTGATTGACATTAAAGCTTGTTTCCTTTCTACAAGTGTAAGGTTCATTACGGATTTACAAATGAGTTAGTTACAATTTTTAAAAGTAACTATAAATTAACTGTAAATGTAACTGTTAAGATACTGTGTGTTCACTGGTTCAGTGAACACTGTCGTAAAAAAAAGTAAATAATTTAATTACATAAAGTGCTTTTAAACTATTATTCTTTGGTTCGTTCTTCTATCAGATCATTTTATAAGCACGTTCAAAGTGTTTTTATCGCCTGATAATTGTTTTACGCCGCGGAGACAGCACTTACAATAGTCGTAGCGCGTCCGCCTAATATAGGCGGCAGCGTTGCAATGCGCATGCGCGGCTGAGGTTCAAATTCTCTTCTGAACCCCTGGAGGCAGCATATGGGCGTTCCCGCGCCAGGGAGAGGCCAGGGAAAACGCATTGCCGTTGGAGCTGGTAGAGACGCCAACTCCTGGCTACTCCAGCTCTGTCGGTTACGCATGAATGGCCCTGAAGCAAGACAATGGAGCTACTGTGCACCTCAACTTGCGCATACTCCATGAAGGCATATTTGTTTTTGTCGCAGTGAAGATTCATCAAAAACACGCCATATTTGGTAAAATATAACTATAATTAAACGCATCAATTGTACAAGCCTTCAGAAGTTCCGATCATGAATAAAAATGAAATCACTCACTCCTCTCCCCCTAGGAAGAAAAGCCGTGTGGTTAGTGGCATCGCGGTATGGTGTCGAAGATTTTGGTTTAGAGACCGACAGCAAGCAATTTTTCTTAAACCCAATCTTCTATTTAACAGAACTAGGAATAATAACTTTCGTATTGTTATTTGCTACATGTGTGGCTCCGTAGCACAGTGGTTGAGTGCCAAACTACAAATCCAAAGGTCGCGGGTTCGATTCCCGCCAGGTCCTAAGATATTTGTCACTTTCCACTTCTTTCACCTCTGGCAGTGTGAAAAATATCGAGGAGCACAGTGGTTCCGAACCCACGTTAAACTGTAGGTCCCCCTGGAACTAGCTGGGTAAGTCAGTTCGAAGGTCGGAAGAAGGCAACGGCATACCACCTACAGGACCACGCCTATTAAAGCACTGCGGTGTTCAAACCAATCTTCGGATTGTTGACTGCTTTACCTTTTTTTTTTATTTGCTACACATCTTTGGACTTTCAGCAAATGTGTCGCGATTTTGAGGGTAAATGACATTTATCCTCTTCGTTGTAACAAATATTTCACTGTTTGAAAATATATGGGAGAGAGCAGCCCTTGGGCATGCGTAAGGGTAGCAGGGGTGCTTGTAACGTGACCGGAAGGTAGCTTGTCTCTTCATCGTAACAGTTTCACTGTCCCTTAACAGTGTAATCATTTACTGTGTTTTAGTGTTCATGTACATATACGTATGTTAGTGGTGTTTATTATCAAAGAAAAATGAACAACGTTCAGTATCTTTTAGAAACAAATTAAACTTTTAGCTTCATAGGCCGGCGCCTCAGCTGGAAGGAAGCGCAAACAAGCCAAGGTATGCCATCTGCAGATCTTTGAACGAAAATATATCTAAAAGGCGGTGAGGAGGGGGGGGGGGGGACCGGGCCGCTTTCCCACGGCGCCACTCGGAGGTGCGCCAATTTCTCTCTTTGGACGCCGAGGAGTAGGGGGGCGGGGCGTCGCCGAAACATCGACGTGCCGAGCGGGCAGGGGGGGGGGGGGGGGAGAGCGGCGCCACAACCAAGATACGGACTGAAAGAAATGAACGCCCAGCCATCTGAAGCACCAGCCTCCGCTGGAAGCTACCAATATAAGAACATAACATAAACGTCTGCTGGTAAACAAATATTTTTTTAACTAGCTGAACCCCCGCTGCTTCGCATGCGTTGGCTGGTTGGTCTGCACCAGTTGTTTCTTTTTAATCCTTATGAAGAATTCATATCTTACGTTTCGTAGTTATAGCTTCAAATTTGAGTTAACAACATTATATTTTTGAAAATCAATTTTTGCATCTCGTATTTCACGCCTTATTGGTCAAATTTAAAAAATACCGAAACACGCACGTGTCTTTTAAATTTGAACCCCGAATACAAATCCGAAAATTTGTAGTTCTAACCTCAAAATTGCCTAAATAGCAACATATTTTAGAAAAACACCCCCTGTCCAATTTAACCCCGTTGATGGTTGAATTTTCAAAAATACCGAAACACGTACTTTTTAAATTCTAACGAACAATACAAATAACAATTTTTGTAGCTTTAGCTTCAAAATTGTCTTGACAACAATGTGTTTTCGAAAAGAATTTTTGATCCCCTCTTTTACCCCTTTAGTTGTTGAATTTCCAAAAATACCAAAACACGTGTCTTTTTAATCCTGATCAAGAGACCATATCCTAAGTTTCGTAGTTATAGCTCGAAATTTGAGTTAACAGTAACATATTTTTGAAAATCAATTTTTTGCGTCACCTATTTTACCCCCTTATTTGTGGAATTTCAAAAAAATGCCGAAACACGTGTCTTTTAAATTCGAACCGTGAATTAAAATCCGAAATTTTGTAGTTCTAGCTTGAAAATTGCGTAAATAGCTACGTATTTTCAAAAAACGTTTCATCCCCTATTTCACCCCATTATGGACGGCATATCGAAAAATCGCTTCTCAAATGACGCCTACAGAGTAAGATCAACAGCCTCCACAAATTTCAAGTTTCTATCTTCAGTGGTTTGGGCTGGGTGATGATGAATCAGTCAATCAATCAGTCAGTCAATCGGGACACTTCCTTTTATATATAGAGAAGATTGCTGCATTTATGAAAATCTAACTGCAAAAACGGGCAAAATTCCTAATACCGAAATCTGAAATCTGTCCTAATCACAAGTAGAAAGCTTACTTCCGGATACTTCTGCTTATGCGCGTATTCGCGGGAGTTTGGAACTGGTCTCTATTCCGGAGCGATTCCGTGGTAGTTCCACGTGGACTGCCGCTAGATGGCGGATACCCTTCGCGGCGGATCGTCGAGTAACATCCGGGCGATGTAAATCAGCGCCGCTTAACCCCGCGAGTGTAGGTGTCGCCATCTGTGGAGGGCGCGCGGCAATTAGCGAGCCGTGATGGCGGCGCTGCCCGGGTGCGCCGCGGAGGGCCGGTGTTTGTCGCTGTGTGGGCCGGCAGATGTCTGTGAAGTTTCAATCGCGCGTAATCCAGGCCGGGCCGCGCCGCTTTGTGCAAGACCGCCGGGCGTGAAGCTGGGGCGGCCGCGCCATACAGCGCGGATTAGCCGCCAGCGATTAGGAGCGCGGATTATCCCTGATCTGCCGGTGACACGGCCGGGTTAACGCCGGAACAGGCCTGCCAACGGCCGCGGGGCATCTGCCCCAGGTCAGGGGCAGGGGGGGGGGGGGGGGGGGGCAACCATTTCACTACCCCCTCCCTACACCGCCTGATACATATAACTTTCAAACGCCGGCGGTAACTAGGCTCACCATACACTGCGTCCTTAACGGATTATTCAGACGATTTGCGACCAAATTTGCTTTTCCCGCTTTTATCCAGAGAGATTGTTTCACGCAGGGTTACCATCAGTAGCGTAACTAGTACTTGGCTTTGGGGGGGGGGGGGGGGGGGGAATAGATCTGCTTTACGAGCAAAATTTTAGTCGGTTTCCAGACAGACTACCATCTACCACTCCCGTTGAAGAAACTAATTGACTCCCATCCAATGAAAGCTTGCGGTAAACACCTAAAGTTTCCGATCTTTACCTTTACCAGATTGCTGTTATACAATTCTTTTTTTTTTTTTTTTTTTTTTTTTTTTTTTTTTTTTTTCGTTTTCTGGGAGGGGCGGGGTTTTATCCCCCTCATCCCTCCCCCATAGTTACGCCACTGGTTAGGTTACCATGTTCTCTTTTTTCCGGACATGTCCTCTTTTTTAGGCAAGAAAAGTGTCCGGCCGGAATTGATAAAATTCTACAAAATGTCCTCTTTTATTGGGTTTCGAGAGAGAAAATTTATTTTTGTGTCATTGGCGACAACATGTCCATTCGCATTGCAGTTCCAAACTGTTCGCAAGTATTACGCGCATACACAGAGTGAAATTGCCGTTCACAATTTCGTACTCCGCATGGGTCTTACAGTTGCAAACGATTCGGATCTTCTCTGCGAAGGAACCCTGTTTTCTATCCTGTATTCAACCAGTGTATTCTGTCTTCTGCATTACGTTCTATGGCGTTGCTTTTGATATACTTTGTGGTTTAGGTTAAAGCTGTATTATGTGTTCGAGACCATAGGTAGTCTTTTGCTTCAAAATAAATTACGAACTTAAATATAACCATAATATCGAAGAGAAAGTCAGTGTTAAATATGTGCTCCTGGAATCATTCATTCAAGAGAATGATCAAACGAATGTAAGAATTAATGATACATTGTGCTCCGATCAGCTTTGTAATTTTATAAAATTTTTTAAAGATTATCAGAGGAAACAGAACATACCAGCAGCTGAAGTGTGGTGCGCATATTTAAATCAGTAATCTAGTGTTAGTTATTCCGCCGACACAGAACCTGTTTTCTCTTGTGAACACACAGTGTACAAAAGACAGGAATAGATTTAAAATATACTATAATTATACTGTATGTGTACAGTATAATTTCAAACATTTGAAATGCCTTGTTAAAAAAAATAATAAAAAAAAAAAAAAAAGCTATTGAGAGAGATGTCGTCGTCCACCAAATATAGTTGGTTCAAAAGTGAATAAGACAAGAATGAGGCAACTGAAAGTAGTGATTAGGAATAAACTGTCAAGGTTCATAATATTTCGTTTCCCAACAACCACACAAGGTTACTGTTTTAGTTTGTAGTAGTTTTACGTGGTTCATTAATAAAGTTGTTAATTACATTATGTTAAAGATAAAGTGTCCTCTTTTTTATATGAAGTGTCCTCTTTTTTGGTGATGAACATATGGTAACCCTAGTTTCACGGTTTATGTACACTCGTCAAAACAATGTGCCGTATGAATAAGAAAGAGCATATTGACGAATTCAATTACATAACTCGTGTCCATGTGAAGGGAAACGGAGAAAAGTTGGAAAAATTATTAGGTCACTTTATACTGAAATTAAAAATCTCTAAACTATAAATTAAATTCGGGAAATTATTTAAAACTTGTGGTACTGGTATCTGCTATAGAATGCACTGCAAATTTTCATAAATAATTGCAAATGTTCATAGACAAGTTGACTTTTGCAAAGAGCGAGAGAACTAGTTTAGTTTTGGAACCAACAAACATGTACACAATGAGGTTTGGAACGGATATTAAGTGAAGGTTAATTCAAAGTTTCAAGGAGATATAGGATTTAATTCGAAAAACCTACAGGTAATCATTGCAGGAATAAAGTTAGAAATGTTTCAGAACCATTCTTACCTTGACAGCTTCTCTTGCGTTTTCTTCCATGTAGTGACATCTCGTTTACTTTTACTACTGCGACCTAACTCAGTGGCAGTAAAAATACGTTCACAAACTCTGACACTAGCCTCATCGCCATCCATTTCGCTCTGCATCTTTACAGGCACTGCGCTCAACAATACTGGATGTTGTTCATTCAGTGCAACCCAGTGCAGAAGTGCATTGTTGTTAAAGCGTTTGAATTTTTTATACAGACTGTTCTCAAGTACCTACTTGTGCTCGTTATGTGGTTATAAACATCACTATAGTTCTGTTTCGTCTTGAAGCAACGGTTAAATCAACACAGTTTCGCCGGCCGCGGTGACCGAGCGGACTGCGGCGCGCCAGTCACGGTCTGCACGGCCACTACGGTCGGGGATTCGAATCCCCCCTCGGGCATGGATATTTGTGCCGTCCTTAGTATTAGCTAGTTCATAAGTAGTTTGTAAGTTTAGGACTGATGATACCGTAGTTAAGTCCCATTAGCTCTACAAACATTTGAACATTTTTTAACACAGTTTCTTTTCAGTCTCTTCGGAGTTAAGTCATATAATGAATCATTTAATACTGTAATACGACCGCTTGTGCGTACTTTGGTTTAGTGCATTCATTACAGACACAACAGATAAACATTTATATAAGAAACTTTGAAAATCACATTGGACATAAAGTTTCGGAACACAACATGTAGTGGACATAAAAGTTTCGGAAAAAAGCTAATTTCAGTGCTTAATATCCATGGAACATGAAAAGTTTTGGATGAAACTCTTTTGCCACATTACAAAGACTGCTACGAATATTCTGAAGCAAGCAATATCTCGATTTTCGATTTTTTTTATGCTCAGACAAAAGAACGTTTTGAGTATGTTCTCAACTTCGTATGAATAGAAACTTCGAAGTAGATGCTCTGTGCAGGAAGGTCACTGTCTCTAGCTTCCCTCCTTACGTTCTCCGTGTGTCATGTCCAGCACAGATCAGCTGTTCAATCGTGTATTTCTGTAAACTAGCCAAATCAGGCAAGTTATTCGTGTACCAACATGCAGTAAGCATCTACGTGTTCAGGAAGAACTGTACTATGTTTATATATTGGATTGTTGTGCAGCAGCATATTATTAAGACTTGCAATTAACTTTTTACGAAAATGTAATCTTCTGACGATGTCACAAAATTTTCTTCTTGCGAAAAACTTTTTTGTTACTGAAGTTGGATTAGCACGATTTGCGACCTAAATTTTAAGAATTCATCGCATTTGTATCTGTTGCAGTGCGGAACGCTGTCAAAGATTACCAACATGAGATTCTTTCTGTTAAATATGACACCTAATTGTCTGATCATAAGAGAAAGGCCATGCGATTTTTTTCAAGAAACAGGCTGCTAGGTATGTAATTAATCAGTAATTAATTTCACTGTTTGTGTCTGCTTACTTCTAACATAAGTTACAGTTACGAAGGCAGAAAACGCAACTTAAATATGCCAACCGGCTTGGATAGAATAAACAAGAGCAGTAGAACAATACTTCAGGAGCAAGTATTGCAGCAATATTTATTTTGTGATACTGACTGAAGACCTGGGATGCACTTCACTTGGAATTAACGTCAGAATGCGTTAATTTGTTATGTAACTGTTTACAACTGTAAATATGCAATCCAAACAACACGGGTGAAACACGCAGCTGAGTCGACGTATTTCTACGTCGGCAATGAAAAAACTCCTGACATCACTCTCGTCACTATATAAAATGCTTGAATTGTCACACAATTTTTGTGCAGGAACCGACTCGTCAGCAAATTGTTTTTATCTGCATTAACTTTTTAGTTCCCTGGTATTTTTTCAGACTATGTATAAAGGAACTTTTTTTTCCTCCTAAGAAACACAAATTTTGTTATTTATATTATAAATCAAAGCAAAACGTAAACTTAACAGCAGTTACTCAGCTTTCAGTATATTAAAGACCTCATTTCAGAAAACGGAGAATGTTCTCCGGTCGTAACTTCTCTAGTTTTATTCATACGAAATCGGAGACTGTACTCTGTTGTGAACAACTTCCGCCACCGGCTCTTTTTTTTTATTTATTTATTTATTTATTTATTTATTTTTCAAATGTTTGTATAGCTTAAGAGCTAAGGGACTTAACTACGGGGTCATCAGTCCCTAAACTTACGAACTAGCTAACACTAAGGACGGCACAAATATCCATCCCCAAGGGGGGATTCGAACCCCGACCGCAGTGGCCGTGCAGACCGTGACTTGCGCGCCTCAGTCCCCTCGGCCACCGCGGCCGGCGCCACCGTTTTACTCACGCTGAGAACACTCGGTTGAAGTATATTCTTTGACTCGATTTATTCGCGTGTACATAAGTATGTTCCTTGGAATTCAGAGAGAATACTCGTTTTAGTCATACGGCCCAATTGAGATACCTAGGTTCCGAAATATCGTCATCAGCATAATAAAAGGTTCCTTTCTGTCGGTTCTAAATGTTCAAATGTTTGTAAATCTATCGGTCCAAACTGCGTAGTCATCAGTCCGTAGCTTACCAACTACTTAAACTAAGGTAAACTAACCTACGGACAAACACACACACCCATGCCCCAGGGAGGACTCGAACCTCCGACGGCGAACAACCGCGCGCTCCGCAGCGAGGCGCCTTAAACCGCTCGGCTACTCCACCGCGGCTTTGTCGGTTCTACGGAGTGGATACATCATTACGGCAATGGAGATAGTGGTAATAACAAAGTTCTTGCAGAGGGTGTTGGTGTTGACTCGGTTCACTCTACCAATGAATTACACAAGCAGTTGGGTTCAGGCAGTGTAATGAACAGGTAAGGCAATTCAACAATAACTTGACTTACCTGAAGCTATGGCATGGGGAGTCATAGCACGGTTGGAAGCGGGATAGACACAGAGGACGGTGGCTACAGCTCTTAGTGTCCCAAAGTGTAATTTCCAGAACCTAGAGGCGATTTCAGACAACAGGAACAGTTAAAAGAAGGCAAGGCCAAGTCCGTCCACAGGTAACTTCAGACAGAGACGACAGTTATCTCTGGTTAACAGCCCGTCGAGACAGGAGGCTGAATGCAACTCAGCTGCACGCATCCTCCAGGCAGCAACAGGACACGCAGTATCAACACACTCCGAAGTCGCCTTCGGCAATGTGGGCACTAGAGCACTGTGTACTACAAGCAGAACAATCCGCCATTTTGAATCCCACTTTGAAGGCGCCCATTTAAAGACTACGGAACACTTACGCATTTTAATGTGCTCTGAAGGCCATTAAACATGCTTTCCTAACGCAGAAAATATTACAGCATAGTGAATTTATTTCCTTACATTTGATTGTAAGAGGCAAGCAACTTAAAGTTAGTGATTAGATGGATATTTAGAGGTATGATGCATTCACTTATATTCCAAAGTAAGGCATATGATGCCGTTCTAAACATTTGCCACATACAATTAAAATACGTTACAATTATTGTACTTTCTGGATTAAAAATGTTATGTCCACATACGTTTACGCTACTAAGAGTTGCATTCGAAAACAGTTACGTAATTTGAAATTGCGATATCGTACTTCCCGTATTCCCCCCCCCCCCTCCCCCAATACAGCGCATATTTTCACACTCCATATTTCAGAGAAGATTTTAAGTCAAAGCGTGTTTAATAACTTTATCTGGTTTCGTTAGATAACAACCACATAAAAGAATCTCTCGTAGCATGCACTTTGAAATAAAGTGAATGTTGCATACTAATTTTGAATTTAATGTCTTTCATGTAAGACTTCTTTCCCGTTCGCATTCTTTGGTTTTAGACATCCTGTTCACAGCATGACTTAGACCAACATATTCCCATGTCGAGAGTCAAATTTAAATTAAACACTGAACTAATTCGAAATAATATAATTAAAATAAAAAAACACTAGCAGTGTAAAGCCATCTGCATTCGTGGATCACATAAAATACAATTAACAGCCATTAGAATAACTTCTTAGTTTGTGTAAATAAAAGAAGTGGCTTACTTTTAACACACTGTACCTCGTGTTATGTTAACAATCTGTAGCAAAATTAAACCATTGATTACTTGTATAGGGCTATATTTTCATCACTACCTCTCTGTGAGCATAACTGTTAATAAAACAAATAAAAAAGGTTTTGTTCTTAACGTTACACAAACAGTTGCTCGATTTTGGCGTCCACACTTCGCGTCTGGTATTTACAAGCCACCTTTTACGTCGATAAAACTTGTAGCGACCGTGTCTGCAGTTATTTGAGCAGTTCGGAGCACCACAACCAACCATTTCACACAGTGAAACAAGTAAATCAAGAAATATTCGCTGATTCTCTTCGCTACATCACACAAAGCATATAACACTGTCGTCGATTTGGGATTCAAAATGGCGGATTGTTCAGCTCGGTATATCTAGTGCTTTAGTGGGCACTATGCACGTACGCCTATTGGCGTGTGTCTCAATAAAACCACGTCTCTTTTTAGCCCGTAGAAACTGGGCGGAGGAACATAAAGATTAGTGCCGTAACGAATAGCGCCGAGTTCTGTTGACGAGTCAAATTTTGTGTTCAGCCGGACTATCGTCGTTCCCTCATCTTGAGAGAGCGTGGAACACTCCTGCAGGAAACATCACCATATCACGGTGGTGGATAGTGTGAGCACCAGTCAGTATTAGCGGACGTACGGACATCTAGATCGCTCCGACTGGCGCTTTGAGTGTCAGTGGTATAGAGACGAGATCATTCGACCTTTCATTTGTCCTACGCTGGTGCCATAGGAGATGGTTCCTTCTTTTGGACGATTCCGCTCGTCCCACAGAGCTGCACTGGTGATCAACACGCATCAAGCTGAGAGAATTCAACGAATGGAGTGGCCAGCTTGTTCACGGAAATAAACCCGATTGAGCATGTCTGGGATATACTTGGCAGATCAAACATACTTTGCAGCCAGACCAGCACCTCCCACAACGGTTGCAGAGCTGGATGTGGTAAAAAAAAAGTAAAGCAGTCAACAATCCGAAGATTGGTTTGACACCACAGTGCTTTACTAGGCATAGTCCTTTTTGGAGTTGGTATGCCGTTGCCTTCTTCCGACTTACCCAGCCAGTTATAGGGCGACCTACAGTTTAACGTGGGTTCCGAACCACGGTGCTACTCGGTGTTTTTCACATGATCAATACTGCCAGAGGTGAAAGAAGTGGGAAGTGACAGATAAAAATCCTAGGACCTGGTGGGGATCGAACCCACGACCTTTGGATTTGTAGTCTGGCACTCTACCACTGTGCAGCCCAGATGGTACTCATGGAAAAATGGCCAAATATCCCTCAAGAGCTGATTGATAACTTCATACTGGCCGTGCCACTCGAGTGTGGCACTGTACTGGTCCTCCGAGATGATCACACACCATATTAGAGAGCAACGAGAATGACGTATTCGTTATAATAGTAGCCCCATGGTGTTTCGCTAGAAGTAAACGCCATGTAAACTTCATGAATTGTATCACACACTGTAAGGTGGCTACTGAATGGAAATTTCCTACCTTAAGTTTTGAGACTATATATATAACATATATATAAATATCTTTGTTGGGTCCGCAAGGATTATCTTTGGCGGCCGGTAGGGGGTTTTGCAGAGTGTAGCCGCGAGGGAGTCGGAGAGCAGTAGCACAGTCTAACATATACAGTCAAGAGTCACGACACTCCAGCAGGTTTTTGTTATACACTACGACTGCAGCGCTCCAAGCGGCCGGCAAGCTACTTTTCTGAATACGGTATTGGATGAGTGCGAATAGTATCGTTTATATTTAATTTTGCAGACTTTTCACTCTAGGGAACGTATGTAGTGCCATAGAAATAGGTAGTAATTTAAAATTAGCTCCATATTTGACTTTATTAGGTTTACTGCGATCCCTGGTGAGGTACGAAACGGTACATTGCAGGACAGTTTATTTACAATTATCTTACCTACAGGCTTTTGCTGAATAATATCATTTTCTATTAAAAATAGGAAATGGCTAAGAAACACAGCAAGACCTGCCCTTGCCAAAAATTCGTCGCTTTTCTACTCAGGAACGATGTGGTTTCTTCACTACAATACCAGTACAAGTAATGAGAGTGGAACGTAGGAAAGGCATATAGAATGCAATAACTACAGTATTTAATGTACCAAAGTAGCCACCACAGCTGCAGCTGAAGGAAAAACGTCACAGACCTGGCAAGAAAACGGAAAAACCAATCAAACTTTTTTCAACAAAGAAGAACCCAAATCCACAATTGTTGCTACAACTGAACCACAAACGGCAAGAATCTTCAAGAAATTGTCTTCTTAAGCTAAAGTAATGACACTCAAACGAATATGCACATATCAGAAATACGAGTGGTGCCTAAAAATGCGCTCCAGTCTCGGTCTGCACGGCCGCTACGGTCGGGGTTTCGAATCACCCCTCGGGCATGGATATTTGTGCCGTCCTAGTTCGTAAATAGTTCATAAGTAGTTTGTAAGTTTAGGGACTGATAACCCCGTAGTTAAGTCCCATAGACTATACAAACATTTGAACATTTTGAACATTTGAACATTTGCCTAAAAATGTTCGAATCATTAGACTACACACCGAATTGATACACGTCAAAAAAAAAAAAAAAAAAACCCTCTTGTCATAGTAAGAACACACCATAATGGAAATTTATGTTTCTCTTACGTTTATATTCTATTTACTTTCAGCGGAACAAGCTGCAAAATAACACATATTCATAAGTATTTGTTCATGACGAAGTTGTTCATTACACCTCTGAAGCCGGCCGCGGTGGCCGAGGAGACTGAGGCGCTTCAGTCACGGTCTGCACGGCCACTACGGTCGGGGGTTCGAATCCCCCCTCGGGCATGGATATTTGTGCCGTCCTAGTTCGTAAGTAGTTCATAAGTAGTTTGTAAGTTTAGGGACTGATGATGACCCCGTAGTTAACTCCCATAAGCTTTACAAACATTTGAACACCTCTGAATCAGTTAAATTCGGCTGTTTTTACATTAAAGTCCGTGTTATGTATATCTCTTAATATTTTACTAATGCTTGTAACGGAAAAATTATAACAACTATTTCGTTAATTACGCACACAAATAACTATAAACAAACATCACTCCTTCACAGCAGTGAGTGTCGCGACTGTTTATGTTAGACTGTGGTAGTAGTGACGGTTGCACTGGTGCTCGCGGTGGACACAACCCGGAGTTCTACATGATGCTGCTAATTTTTTGGTAATTTACTTTAAATGTTTTTCGCATTGCGCAAGGTCGCCCATTTTATTTTGGATCACTTTCCATTCAGTAGGAACCTATACACAACCTTGATTAATTCGTGGCTCGACACTGTAATTGTTGTAATAACGAGGATAGGGCATTAACCAAACGTAATAACAATAAAAAAAAGCAGTTCCTTTCACTCTTTGACATTTTGATCTTTTATAATTAATCCTTTCCTGAGGGTAGGGCTGCATCCCTGTTTTAGAAACTGCATCAGTGCACGACTTCGCAATAATATTCACATTCTTCATTTTTTATAGTTTCAGTTACATGTGTCGAATTTGCTGATCGCTAATTTTCTAATTTTCTTTAATTCCGATTTATTCAGTTTGATTGGTTTAATTTTGTTTGTGATTATTCTTGACGCTGTAAGTGACTGTGAGTTAATGGTAATTCAGTACATTGTAGCAAGTGGGTGACATGAACGATATGAAGTGAAGAATGTGTGTTGGAGTGAAGCGAGGTATCACTTCCCTTTTTACAACAGAATAATATTTCTTGCAGACTTAGTAATACTAAGACAGGGCCAACAAGTACAACACAGCACGACATTATTTTATTGTTCTCGAAAGTGACTATCAGACAATCAAGATTTTGCATCTTAAGTTTCGATTGCCAAACTTGCCTTACGTAGGTCAGCATTACGTTGCGCACTAATTGTCAAGTTACTCTCCTAGTAGTATTGCAGTTAAATTCATAATTTTAGTACCCCGATACGATCTTTCATTTTTGTAGACCTTTGTTAGTACTGAAGGCAACACACACACACACACACACACACACTTCTCAATCAGCCCCGACACATACAGCAACCTGGCCCGTTGCAACACAAATTAAAATTGTAACCAATACTTGAATAAAGCTTATTTTAGACTGAAAGTCTTGATGAAGGTATGCAACCGTCACGCTCAAAAATTTTTAAATGATTCTAAAATTGTTTATTTTCAACACACACACACACACACACTTCTCAATCAGCTCCGACACATACAGCAACCTGGCCCGTTGCAACACAAATTAAAATTGTAACCAATACTTGAATAAAGCTTATTTTAGACTGAAAGTCTTGATGAAGATATACAACCGTAAAAAATAGTTAAGATTAAATTGAAGCAGTTACAACAGGTTTTAAGACAACTTGACAATTATCATTATTATAAAAAGAACAATGAGGCAGAAAGACAAGCATATGTCTTGACATTGATAAACTTTAGTTACAGTGCCCCAAGTCAAGTGAGGGAGGAATGGCTCATTGAAAATAAGAACCTGAACTCAAACATAAACGGCTAGGTAATGGCGACTGGAGAGGTAGGAAATGGAAAGGGCAGCAAAGGACAGCCGGACAGCTTACACATAAACGTAACCTATGAGTCAAACTAAGAAAAAGATACATCAACACGCATCAAGCTGAGGGAATTCAACGAATGGAGTGGCCAGCAACAAGCGTGTGAAACCCAGCTCGCGCTATTCGTCCACGAGACTCAGAGGGCCATAGACACGGGTTCTCAGATAGATGCTGTGTTTCTCGACTTCCGCAAGGCGTTTGATACAGTTCCCCACAAAAGTTTAATGGACAAAGTAAGAGCATATGGTCTATCAGACCATTTGTGTGATTGGATTGAGGAACTCCTAGATAAAAGAAAGCAGCAGGTCATTCTCAATGAAGAGAAGTCTTCCGAAGTAGAAGTTATGTCGGGTGTGCCACAGGGGAGTGTCGTGGGTCCGTTGCTGTTCACGATATATATAAATGACCTTGCGGATAACATCGGAAGTTCACTGAGGCTTTTTGAGGATGATGCGGTAGTATATAGAGAGGTTGTAAAATGGAAAATTGTATTGAGATGCAGGAGGATCTGCATCAAATTGACGCATGGTTCAGGGAATGGCAAATAAAGCCCAATGTAGACAAGTGCAATGTGCTGCGAATACACAGAAAGAAAGATCATTTATCATTTAGCTACACTATAGCAGGTCAGAAACTGGAAGCAATTAATTCCATAAATTATCTGGAAGTAGTCATTAGGAGAGATTTAAAATGGAACGACCATATAAAATCAATCGTCGGTAAAGCAGATGGCAGACTTAGATTCATCGGGAGAATTCTAAGGAAATGCAGTCCGAAAACAAAGGAAGTAGGTTACAGTACACTTGTTCGCCCACACCTTGAATACTGCTCACCGGTGTGGGATCCGTACCAGGTGGGATTGATAGAGGAAGTGAAGAAGATCCAACGGAGAGCAGCGCGCTTCGTTACAGGATCATTTGGTAATCGTGAAAGCGTTACGGAGATGATCGCTAAACTCCAGGAGAGACGCTCTGTCGCTCGGAACGGGCTTTTGTCGAAGTTTCGAGAACTTACCTTTACTGAGGAGTCTAGCAGTATATTGCTCCCCCCTACGTATATCTCGCGAAGAGATCGTGAGGATAAAATCAGAGAGATTAGAGCCCACACAGAGGCATACCGACAATCCTTCTTTCCGAGGACAATACGTGACTGGAATAGGAGGGAAAATCCATAGTGGTACTCAAGGTACCCTCCGCCACACACCGTCGGGTGGCTTGCGGAGTATGGTTGTAGATGTAGATGTAGAACTACAACTGCCAAAGTACAACCACGGATGGGCAGGAACATCACGCCTGCAATAACACCTGTCATCCGGGCAGGTAACGGAGCAACAAGCGGGTATACGCCAGATAAATTCCCCTGACGCTATGATTAAACGTTGATAGAAAATGAATTAATCACCAGACATCAGTAATGACAGTGGCAAGGTACAATCTCCCCTACCACAAGTAACCGGTAGTCAAATATTCAGACTGACATGCAACACTTTATTCTATCCAACTAAAACATTTTGTTTAGGAGAATTTGTGTTTATGGGAACTTTTTCAAAGCCATGTTGTCCTGAATTCTTGCTGTTTTAATGTTCCTTGTGAAATTTACTTTGAAATAGCGTTTCAGATTCCAAAATAGTCCAAGAATACTGTACTTTCAAATTTATTACCTTCAAGTTTCACAACCAAAATTAATGTTCTTGTTACAAATCTGTTTACAAATCTGTAGTACAACTTATAAAACAGACTTATACCAACTCATAACAACTAGAAACTTCCATGCTAGTAACAGTTAAGAACCAGAACTGAACAGCACTGTGACAAATGACAATCTATATCATGTGATCATTTAGAACATGTGAAGTTATGATTATATCCATTATTAATTTAAATAAAAATCTTTTAATACACTAAAGAATTACAATAGTTTTCTGATTCATTATATTGTTAAAGTTTTAGCATTTTATGTTGGTAACAAATATTACTATAATTTTCTTTCGTGATGAATACTAAGTTTATCACAAAGACAGAACAATTTCATTTAATTTACAAGGTTAATGTAAGTACGTTTTTTTACATTGAGTAATAATTCAGTTCATTTACATAGAATATGAATGTAGGTCATTTACATTTTTAACTGCCATATCTTTCCTTGAAGATCTTTGCCCCATACGTCAAGTAAACAACATGGCGTTCTCAGCTGTGAACTGTCAAAATAGGTGAATTTTAATGTTAGTACTGGGCTAACATATGGAGAACAGTACTGTAGAATTCTGCTAGATACGCCATCATATCCACAGGAGTCCTTAGTCTTTAGTGATATGATTGAGTCAATCTCCCCTTTGGAAGTATCATAGAGGACCATTTCAGATAACAGCCTCGGAAAGCCATTTTCTAAAAGTGTTATATGATTATCTGTAGAAACTAGGGTTCTGTTTAGTTCACCTGCTATATTTGTCTATCTATATATGAATAAAAATGAATTGCTCTTCGTTAGTCTCGCTAAAACTCGGGAACGGCTGAACCGATTTGGCTAATTTTAGTCTTGAAATATTCCAGGGGAGGTTTAAACGTTGATAAAACATGGAAAACTTGACCGGAAAAGAGGAAAATCGGGAAAAAACTGAAACAGCTTTTTCCACTGAGCTATCAATACCGTTCGTCCAATGGCGATAAAATTTTGTACATTTCATTTTGAAAGCAAGAGGAAGAGTCGCTCGAAATAAAAACTTGGAAAAGTCCCCGGAAAGTAGGAACATTTAGGAAAAATCCAAAGTGACTTTTTTCTATGAATAAAAATCAATTGCCACATCGTTGTAAGAGCATCACTTGAGTAGGGCTTGACAGGACAAGGTTTGTACGAAATAATTTTGTTCGTAAAACCTACCGGAAAATTGGAAAACTTGAGAAAACCTGAAAGTAGGTTTTTCAATGTGTGTTTGATTGAATTCAGCACTATAACTGACTATTCACACGACGGAGAGAGGTAATTCTTTTTTTGTTCTGTTCATTATGGTCTTGGTAAGTTTTCAGGGACAGTTACAAAGGAAAGTCACAAAATTCGAACAAAGTTCCTTTTTCAGTGTGTTTCTAAATGTACTCAACATATAAATTAAGAACCGTTCATCCGATTGTAATAAAAATTTTATCATTTGATGTTCAACGGAAGATGAACGTTTTTATGAACTAAAATCTTGGGTAAGTTACCCGGAAAATTTGAAAATTCGCGAGAAAGTGAAAGAGATTTTTGCAATGGGATATCAATATCGTTCGTCTAATTGCGATAAAATTGTGCATATTTGACGTTAAAACCAAGAGTACATACATATTAGCAACTGCGAAGCATTTCCGGGTCGACTAGAAGACCCGGTGAACTTCGTATCACTTACCTCTTAATATAAACCATATTAATTTAAATTATATGTTCTTTAGACCCAGCAGTTTTATAAAGGCATCATCAGATACTCGAAGTATCGTCTCGATAGTGGGCGAAAAGAGTGGACAAATCACGCAGACATATCCAAGATAATGTTTATGTCACATTCGTGGAAGTTTAGGGTATGTGTAAAGTGTGATAAAATATGGAAAAATTGCGAGGAAAGTTTAGATTTAAAACATGAAAAATAATGACTTGGTTGTTGTGTTGGGTGCGTTCAGAAATATACTTTGAAAGATTAAACTCGCTTTACACGATCTGAACTTGTATATGAACTGTCAAAGATAAAAATGAATTGCTGTTCGTTTATCACCGTTTGTGACATGAACATTATCCTGGACATGTGTGCGTGATTTGCCCACTTTTTCCGCCCACTATCGAGCCGATACTTAGACTATCCAATGATGCATTTATAAAGTTACTGGATCTAAAATACATATGATTTAAATTAATATGGTTTATATTAAGTGGTAAGTGATACGAAGCTCACTGGGTCATCTAGTTATTAATAAAGACATTAAATGCAGATGAATGAGCTACATCGGTCTCGAAAGAAGAAAGTGTCGAGGATTATGTACTATCCTCAATTATTACTACGAGACAATTTTTACGAATATGCAAGGTACCGGTAAAAGGAGAAATTTCTATTATATACTCGTGATATTTCGTGGTTTCACTGACAAGCAATATTACAGTTCTCCTGAATTTATTTGAAGTTGTGCAGACATAGACCATTTAACCTCCATGCTTTAGATAACGAAAAATTACACCAGTTACGTAAGTTTATTGCTTGTCACAACGAGTTTGGAGAATTTATTCGCATCTTCTTGTGCATATGTGTACATACGGTACTTTTCGACGTTTCAGTGTAAGATTTTCTGCCACTCTTGCACTGCAGTTGTCTTTTTTTTAGGTTACTGAAGTTCGGAAAATCGGACAGAATAATTCTTAAGGTTTGTATTTTATCCTAAAATTAGAAACCATATTTTCTCTGTTGCTTTAAGGTATTGTGCCTCTCCCTTTACTCAGACTATCAAACGTAATAATCACAACTTAGGCCTACCTTTATACAAGAACCAGTGTAAGTGACGATTTTGGGTGTTGTTTCATCCAGTGTAATGGAGCAGACACAATACTTGCAAGTACAGACAGAAGTACTGTTTAGTATGTAAACTTGCCAATATTTATTATGTACGATTTCCCTCACGGTAGTAACCTCAAAAAGACCAGATCTGTGCAAGAGATGCATAAAATCATATGTAAAGAAATGCTCTTAGAGAGAGAGAGAGAGAGAAACTCTAAATTAGTTGTGTTAAGCAAGGTCGCCCGATTTAACACCAGTAGATTTCTTTTTGTGGGGATATCTAAATGATCGTGTTTATGTCACTGAGCCCACATCCGCAGATGATCTAAAACGGTGCATCGAGGACGCATGTCGCTCAGTCACACCGGCGATATTACATGTCGTCTGCAGTTCCTTTCGACGGCGCATTGCATTATGCATTGAGGAACATGGACACACATGTGGTCGGCCGCGGTGGCCGAGGGGACTGAGGCGCTCCAGTCACGGTCTGCACGGGCACTACGGTCGGGGGTTCGAATCCCCCCTCGGGCATGGATATTTGTGCCGTCCTTAGAATTAGCTAGTTCATAAGTAGTTTGTAAGTTTAGGGACTGATGACCTCGTAGTTAAGTCTCATAGGCTCTACAAACATTTGAACATTTTTGAATAATTTGTGGACAGGTAATATCAGATTATCACAATGGAAAACAACCTGAGAGAGCCACTACAATAAGATACGCCACAATTCCAAATTGAACACATATTTTTTAGGTTAGGCCTATAATTTACGCCTAAAATTTCTGATGAAGGATTTAACCAAGTTGGGGTTTCCAATAAACTGCAATATCAGACCATACTTTCCAAACTGTATGTCAATTGTGATATTTATCTTCTTCTGCCTGCCACAATCCTTTCTTTCATTAAATGTGTCAGTTACTTACAGTCCATATCTAGGGGAAGTCTGTCTATTATCGCACCTCAGCCTAATATTGTACCCTTCTAAATAACAGAAAGTAGGTGCTGAAATCTGACGGGATTAGGTTCATCTGGTGTGTAACAGCAACGCTTCAGTACTGTGTGATTTTTGGTTGGATATGCAGCTGCGTTCAGCTCGTATAATGTTTGGGAAGTTTTGAGTGCAACAGAAGTTTTTGACGTTTCAAAAACACTGTAATAAATCTTTTGAAAGATGAGCTACGAGGTGCATTCAAGTTCTAAGGCCTCCGGTTTCTTTTCTCTCTCTCTCTCTCTCTCTCTCTCTCTCTCTCTCTAATTAACTACTGACCCGAAATCGATGAAACTGGCGTTACTTCTCGAAGTAATCGCCCTGCAGACGTACACATTTTTCACAACGCTGACGCAATGATTCCATGGCAGCGGCGAAGGCTTCTTTAGGAGTCTGTTTTGACCACTGGAAAATCGCTGAGGCAATATCAGCACGGCTGGTGAATGTGCGCCACGGAGAGTGTCATTCATTGATGGAAAAAGCCAAAAGTCACTAGGAGCCAGGTCAGGTGAGTAGGGAGCATGAGGAATCACTTCAAAGTTGTTATCACGAAGAAACTTTTGCGTAATGTTAGCTTGATGTGTGGATGCGTTGTCTTGGTGAAAAAGCACACACGCAGCCCTTCCCGGACGTTTTTGTTGCACTGCAGGAAGGAATTTGTTCTTCAAAACATTTTCGTATGATGCACCTGTTACCGTAGTGCCCTTTGGAACGCAATGGGTAAGGATTACGCCCTCGCTGTCCCAGAATATGGACACCATCATTTTTTCAGCACTGGCGGTTACCAGAAATTTTTTTGGTGGCGGTGAATCTGTGTGCTTCCATTGAGCTGACTGGCGCTTTGTTTCTGGATTGAAAAAAAAATGGCATCCACGTCTCATCCATTGTCACAACCAACGAAAAGAAAGTCCCATTCATGCTGTCATTGCGCGTCAACATTGCTTGGCAACATGCCACACGGGCAGCTTGTGGTCGTCCGGCATCATTCGTGGCACCCACCTGGATGAACTTTTCGCATTTTCAGGTCGTCATGCAGCATTGTGTGCACATAACCCACAGAAATGCCAACTCTGGAGGCGATCTGTTCAACAGTCATTCGGCGATCCTCCAAAACAATTATCTCCACTCTCTCGGTCATGTCGTCAGACCGGCTTGTGCGAGCCCGAGGTTGTTTCAGTTTGTTGTCACACGATGTTCTGCCTTCATTAAACTGTCGCACCCACGAAAGTACTTTCGACACATCCATAACTCCATCACCACATGTCTCCTTCAACTGTCGATGAATTTCAATTGGTGTCACACCACGCAAATTCAGAAAACAAATGATTGCACGCTGTTCAAGTAAGGAAAACATCGCCATTTTAAGTATCTAAAACAGTTCTCATTCTCGCCGCTGGCGGTAAAATTCCATCTGTCGCACGGTGCTGCCATTTCTGGGACGTATTGACAACGAACGCGGCCTCATTTTAAAACAATGCGCATGTTTCTATCTCTCTCCAGTCCGGAGAAAAAAATCGGAGACCTTAGAACTTGAATGCACTTCATATATTTATACGGTGCAGCATAAAACAGAACTTCAGAATAATGTAGTTTAACTAGACATTGGCATATTGTTGTTTGCATTGTTAGTTTTCTGAGTAGAGTTGGTCATGATGGAATGTTGCTTTGCTCCTAATATCGCACCTCTGCCGTCGTTCTGATATCGCACTGTGCGATATTATGTTCACTTTTTTTTATGTTTACCGTTTCTAACATTTGATCGTTCTATCTGTACCTGTGACAAGTTATAACGCATTGTTACAGATGCCATCTAAAAAGAGAAAGCAGTGGACAGAGGAAAATATATGAAAAGGGCTACCATAGTCGTTATAAATAAAGAGATGGGCCTGGGACGTGCATCAAAGCAATTTGACTTCCAAAATCAACTCTGAGAAAGTTAATTCTGCAGACACTGATTTATATAAGTTAGTGTCAATTAAACTTGGAAGAAAACCTGTTCTTAACAGTGAGCTAGAGCAATCTCTTGTCAAATATTGCATCGATGTGGAAGCCAGATATTATGGTTTAACTGCAAAAGATATAACGAAGATTGCTTTTGACTTAGAAGAAAAACATTCTTTATGTATCCCTTTTAATAAAGAGACAACTATTGCTGGATGGAAGTGGCTCCGCTCATGTATGTGGAGACACCCAGAGCTTAGTTTAAGAAAACCTCAACAAACATCAGTGAAACGTATTAAGGATTTTGCGGGAAAATGTTCAACAATTTTTTGACATTTATGAACCCCTTCTAGAGAAGATAAATTTTGACCCTGAGAGACTTTACAATTGTGATGAGACAATTCTACAGCATAAGACAACGAAATTTATTGCATTGAAAGATAAGCGCCAAGTTGGCTCTGTATCCTCGGCAGAGAGAGAATCATTAGTAACAGATGTTACTTGCATGAGTGCGACAGGCCATTTTATACCTCCCCTATTTGTTTTCCACGAAAAAATCAGAAATCCGAGCTTTTAGATGCGGCACCAAATGGAAGCATGGCTGTCTACCACAAATCAGGAGGGATAGAATCTGAAAGTTTTCTTAAATGGTTTGAATGTCAGTTTTTGGAAAGTGTGAAACGTACCAAGAATGATACAGTGATCCTCCTCTGATAATTATTATTCACACATAAGATACTACCCTTACTAGAGTCAGCTAGGGAAAATAGTGTACACATAGTGAGTTTACCACCTCACTGTTCTCATAAAATGCAACTTCTTAATAGAGCATTCATGTTTCCCTCGAAAACGTACCATCCACAGGAAATAGAAAACTGGTTGAAAAATCATATAGCTAGAGTGGTGAGACATTTTCAAATTGCAAAGCTATTTGCTGAAGCTTACAAAAAGTCAGCCACAGTAGCTACAGCAGAACATGGTTTTAGAGTAACTGGGCTGTAAACTTTGAACAGAAACATTTTCCAAGACCATGTATTTTCAGTGGTTGACTCTACCATGTCCACTAAACATCAAAATGACCCAAAAGACTCTACCTGTCATTCACCAAAAAATGACAGGTATTCAGCAGAGACAAGTCCCATCAGACAGGAACTACTTGCGCCCCAGCCTGAACCCAGTGGCTACCAACCACCTGTAACCAAGAGTGATAAGCCAGTTGTTCAAAGGCAGGTCAGGTGTGGAGCATTTTCTCCACCTCCAACCGACTGCAGCATTTTCCCGACAGATGTAAGCCCCTTACCACAACTGAAACACGAAAATCTTCTTTCAAAGCTGCCCAGCACAGTGAAATATTTAGGGGTTACCCTAGATGAGAAACTGACATGGACCCCTCACATTAGGAATATTTGCTCCAAGGCAAAAGGTACTCTGGTGAGTACCAGGAGAGCTTGTGGCAAAAATTGGGGCCTGAGCCCCAAGAGTATGCACTGGATACACACCACAGTAATTAGACCCAAGATCACCTATGGGGCGGTCGTGTGGTGGAAGAAGGTAGAACAACAGGTTGCTGCTAAGGAGCTTGGTAATGTGCAGAGATTAGCCTTCTTAGCCATAACAGGCGGAATTAGCAGCACACCAATTGCTGGGATGGAAACCATGTTGGATAAGTCCCATTACACCTTTGGCTCAAGATGGAGGCAGCAGCTGGTGCATACAGACTGAAAACTGGCAACAACTGGAACTCTTTGAGATATCCAGTATCACACACTAAAATAGTGAGTGTGGTAAATATGGGTAAGGTTGGGGAAATGCTAGCCGACTATATTATAACCCCATACTGCTTCAAAAAGCCTTTCAATATAACAATTGGAGCAGTGGGAGAAAATAGTTCGACACCATACAGGGGATATTGTCTGGTTCACTGACGGGTCAAAATCAGACCAAGGTGTTGGGGCCGGGGTATACGGGGTGCAGCCAAGACTGGAGGGCGTCATCTCTCTAGGGAAACTGGCCTCAGTATTCCAGGCCGAAATCACTGCCATAATGGCATGTGTGGAGGAGAATTTGCGTAGGTGCTACAAAGATCGTAGCATCTATATCTATTCAGACAGCCAGGCAGCCCTGAGATCACTGGCAGCTCCTGCAACAAGGTCTAAAATTTTTGCAGAATGTCACAGGGTTCTGGTGGAGCTAGGGGAAAGCAGTAGAGTAAACCTATTGTGGGCCCCTGACCACTCGGGGATCAGTGGCAACGAACATGCCGACAGATTAGCCAGGATGGGGGCAGAGGCTCCATTTATTGGACCAAGACAATGATCAAATTGGAGCTACGTAACTAGCTCAGAAGACAGCCAAGTTCTATAACCAAAAACATGGCAAGGTAATGATGCCAAAGCCAGGTTTTAAAAGAAGCTCTGCAATCCTGGGCCTGAACAGGAGAGAGATTAGACTCATGGTTGGATTGCTGACAGGCCATGGGAATTTCAGAAAACACCTACATACAATGGGAATAACTGGAACTGGTAAAGGGACTCCTTGCACTGTTCAAGGGCATTGGTTGGCTTTACTAGATATACAGGGAGCGATACCGCACAATAAACTTAGTTTCGGTGCGGGCAGTGGCGGGTTGGACCAAGACTGTTTTGGCTTCCCTGAAAAAATCAAATCAATCAAATCAAATCAAGCTGTCCAGCAACTGTTCTGACAATACTCCATAAAAAATGAAGCTCAGTGAATAAATATCTAAGAAATCAAAGAAAAATGTTGCAGTCAATATTTTTGCTGATAAATCAAAGACAAATAATCAACTCACTGTAAAACATAAAAGGTAAAAAATCATGCATAAGAAGAAAACTATTGCAATTAAGAAAAGGAATGTCCCACGTAAACCATTACTGGAGACTTCTTCAGAATCAGATGAAGATCCTGATCAAGTATTGACGGCATCTACAAATGATGATGACAGTGAAAATGACTGCGAGTGTCCTTTCTGTAACCAGCTATATTTGACTGACAGGCCAGGAGAAAAATGGATAATTAGTACCAAATGGGGCATGTGGTGTCATGAACAATGTTCTGGAGCTACTGATTATAAAACCTTTATTTATGTTTTCTTTTTGGAAGGTTGCATTCCAAATTTGTATAATGTATGGAAGTTATACTAGGCGCGTCCAGAAAGTAAGTTCCGTTTGGTTATATAAAACGAACGGGTACAGATACAGAAAAAAATATTGTTTGTACAAAAATCTATAACTGTTAAACTAATTTCTACATAGCTTCAGAAATTTTGTAGGCAATTGTCATAGCATGGCACAAGGTTTTGTGTGCCTTTTTCATAGAATGTTGCCGCCTGTGTATTCAACCATGTGGTAACATGTTCTTTCAGCTCGTCGTCATCTTTGAAGTGTTGTCTACCAAGGACAGATTTTAGATGTAAGAAGACGATTACTATCAAAAGATTTTTTTCACGATAATGCCTAACCTCACACACCGAATGTGACCAAACAATTCTCACGGAATTTTCAATGGGGCCTGTTTGATCATCCTCTATAGAGCTCGGACCTCTCTCCTAGCGACTTTCAACTCTTCTTACACCTAAAATCTGTCATTGGTGGTCAACACTTCAACGATGATAAAGATCTGTTACCACATGGATGAATACATAGGCGGCAACCTTCTGTGAAGGATGCATCCAAAAACTTGTGGCACCCTATGACAAGTGCCTACAAAATTTCGGCAGTTATGTGGAAAAGTAGCTTAAGAGTTGTAGAATTTTATGCAATAAAAATTTCTTCTGTCTCGGTGTACAATTTCCTTTCATTACCAAACGGAACATACTTTCTGGACGCGCCTCGTATAATAGTAGAATTTTCAATTAATTTATTTTCATTCCTTCATTCAGTTTTAAAACTGTTAGAGCTAGTATCCCTAATTTTGCACAGGGCAGTATTAGGGGAACACCTGGTGCGATATTAGGAATACGTTTTGCCAGACTGCCTAAATGTACTTGGTGTGTTTTTATTTTATTTTTGAATTATTTATTAGGTGAGATATTTACTTAAATAATTTTGGATAAGGAACAGCAATAACCAGCGTCCTCAAAATTTCACAAAGCAACTTAATAAAAGTAATAATTGCAAAATTAAACCCTAAAAATAAAAATGGGTGCAATATTAGGTTTAGTTCCCCGACTGTGTGAGAAAGTCGGTCGATTTGACCGAAGAAAGGAATTGAATTTCACCGACTGTCGTCCGAGGTATCTACGTTCGGACGATGAGATTGGCTACACTGTGACCGTATCCATAGTGGACTACTGATTTGAAACGATCGGCCGTTTCCCGCCGATAACGGTCGTCGGTAAAATCCACCGATATCAGAGCCACCGTGAACACAGCTTAAGGCCCCAATTTGACCCCTTGCCATCTTGCACAGTTAGCTTTAGAAAACACGATTGCGTCCCTGCGTCTTCACGAGTTGATTTCAAAGATTATCTGTAGTCGGTTGAGCTCTTTCATCCGTGACAGTTGTACTCCGGGACTGTGTGTGTGTGTGTGTGTGTGTGTGTGTGTGTGTGTGTGTGTGTGTGTGTACACTTGCGTACTTAAAGACTGCACTGTCCAGAGATAGATGAAATTATTATAATGTTCCTAGAGTAGTAAAACAACTTAAGTCACTAAACAAAAAGAAATCTTCCGGACCAGATTCCTCTCAGAGTATGCTGATGCAACTGCTCCATACTTAGCTATCATATACAACCGACCACTCAGCAAAATATCCGTACCCAAAGACTGGAAATTTACCCAAGACACTCCAATATTTAAAAAAATATTGTGAGGAAGGGTAACCAAAGACTATGTTTCATTGGCAAAACACTTAGAAGATGCAACCGTTCTACTAAAGGAACTGCCAACACTACACTTGTGCGTCCTATTTTGGAGTATTGCTGCGTATTGTCGGATCCACACCGGGTGGGACTGACGGACGATTTAGAGGAAGTTCAAAGAAGGGAAGCTCGTTTTGTATTATATCGATATAGGGGTGAGAGTGTCACGGAAATGGGCGAGTTCGGGTGGAAATCATTAAGAGTTATTCGTTGCGGCAAGATCTATTTGCGAAAGTTTTGTAACAAACTTTCTCTTCCCAGTGCGAACATATGCACTTCAGTGTGAGTTGCAGAGTATTTATGTAGATGTAGGTGTAGATTAGCAAAGGAGGACTTGAATGACTTACCTCACTGGACATGGTACTGTGAGGGGAGATCCAACTAACCATAATTTTATCCCTTGAATGCAAGAGCTGTGTACTGTAGATACAATAATTTAATATGACAGTTGAAAAGAACCATACTATATTAACAATGTATACAGCGCTCAGGGAACTATTCTTCTAACTGCTGGACATCTTTAAGTACATTATTCCGTGGCCTCTCACTAAAGAGATAAAAATACCGAGAGAGAGAGAGAGAGAGAGAGACGGAGAAAGCGACGGACAGACAGAGACTTAATTCCATTCCCTGCCTACAGCCTGGATTCCCAGACCCGTATTCTTTTAATCATATATAACGGCAGACGTAATATAGCTCTATACGCAGGAGCGCTTAAAGAAAGCGCGGAGCCCCTCCTACTGCCCATCTTGTAATTTCCAAGGATAACACTGTGGCTGCTTTTCATTTTATCTTAAGCCGGAATTAATTTTTATATCGCCGTAGGGAGCGTCTTACCGCGAGGGATAATCTTCCCAGGCTATTTTGGTACAGCTTAATCTTCCCGCCTTATTCGAGGGTTACGCTAACGCTCACAGGATCTGCGACTTCGCGGGCCTTCCAATTACGTGCAACTTAATTTCAGCTCCTCTTTCGCGGTAGCGATGACGAGGAGTTGAGAGTGGAGGGTATGCCTTCTCTCCTCCTCTGTGCGAGGGCTAACTGAACCCCACGGCTAAATTGTGAAACATCTGCATTTGCAAAGTCTGTGAGTGTGTCAATTATGCTGTGATCCTCAACGGTGCGTGTGGGGTGTCACAGCGCTTACAACAAAGTGATTAAACACCCAAAATCTTAAACGTTTGCTCACGTAAATCTAAGGCTTTATTACACTAGGCCGCCAGCGGCGCAGTAACTGTTGTACCGGCTACAGTAGTTCTCGTCAATCGACCAGTCTGCTGTTTTGTTTTTCCGTCATTCTTGACTGCGCTCGTGAAGTGTCTAGTGCTATTCGAACTGAAACGAGGGAAAGTGTAGACATGGCGAAAGAGAAAAAAACATGAAGCTGCATGAAAGCCTGAATGGCTGCCAGAAGTTACATCTTGAATCAGTTTTTTTCCTACGTATACAGGTCGTTACAAAAAGGAAGGGGCAAACTTTCAGGAAACATTCCTCACATACAAGTAAAGAAAATATGTTATGTGGACATGTGACCGGAAACGCTTAATTTCCATGTTAGAGCTCAATATAGTATTTCGCTTCCAGTGTAAATTGAAATAATTCGTGCACACAATTGTCAAAATATCCATTTGTATCGTTAGTATGTACTGTACTTCCTCGATTCACGCCATCAACACAGAATGGGGCAGGGCGAAGCTGGGAATTTGTATCTGACGGGAGGCGTGCGTAGGTAGTCCTTGCAGGTGCGGTGATCACTGAGTCCCCAGTGGTGTAGGGGTCAGCGTAACTGCCTAGAAAGCAGGAGACCCGGGGTCGAATCCCGGCTGGGTACACATTTTCAGCTTTGCCCAATCGCAGTTGATGTCATATATTCTATGAATATTAAATAATAACAACTGCAGGATCAGAAGTGACGTCTGTTCTTTCGCAACAGACGCCACATGAATATATTTTCTGTGAACGTTTGGGCAGGAATTGTTGCTGTCTTGATTGGGCATGTCTTGATTGTGCCTCATGTTCCTCCAAATTCAAATGTTCAAATGTTTGTAGAGCTTATGGGACTTAACTACGAGATCATGTCCCTAATCTTACAAACTACATATAAACTAGCTAAAACTAAGGACGGCACAAATATCCATGCCCGAGGGGGGATTAGAACCCCCGACCGTAGTGGCCGTGCAGACCGTGACTGGCGCGCCGCAGAGCGCTCGGCCACCGCGGCCGGCCATGTTCTTCCACCTACGCTCACTGGAGCACGTTATCATGATTTCATACGGGATACTCTACCTGTGCTGCTAGAACATGTGCCTTTAGAAGTACGACACAACATGTGGTTCATGCACATTTCAGTCGACGTGTTCGTACGCTTCTAAACAACAGATTCGGTGACCGATGGATTGGTAGAGGCAGATCAATTCCATGGCCTCCACGCTCTCCTGACCTCAACCCTCTTGACTTTCATTTAAGGGGGCATTTGAAAGCTCTTGTCTACGCAACCCCAGTACCAAATGTAGAGATCTTTCGTGCTCGAATTGTGCACGGCTGTGATACAATACGCCATTCTCCAGGGCTGCATCAGCGCATCAGGGATTCCATGTGAAGGAGAGTGGATGCATGTATCCTCGCTAACGGAGGACATTTTGAACATTTCCTGTAACAAAGTGTTTGAAGTCCCGCTGGTACGTTCTGTTGCTGTGTGTTTCCCCTCCATGATTAATGTGATTTGAAGAGAAGTAATAAAATGAGCTCTAACATGGAAATTAAGCATTTCCGGCCATATGTCCACATAACATATTTTCTGTCTTTGCATGTAAGGAATGTTTCTTGAAAGTTTGGCCGTGCCTTTTTGTAACACCCTGTATATATAAAAATGAATTGCTGTTCGTTAGTCTCGGTAAAACTCGAGAACGGATAAACCGATTTGACTAATTTTAGTCTTCAAATATTCGTGTAAGTCCAGGGAGAGTTTAAACGATGATAAAATATAGAAAAATTGTCCGGAAAAAAGGAAAATCGGGAAAAACTGAAACAGCTTTTTCCAGTGAGCTATCAATGCCGTTCGTCCAATAGGGTATTTTCCTGTGTTAAATATATGGTTCGAACTGTTGTTATTCTGAATGATTATAACATTCAGACAGCATTTTCGCTCATAATTCTTACAAAACATCTGTTATTTTTATGTAATAAAAGCTTAAAAATCGTCAAATTTCACGATTAGATCACGTGATCGAAAACGCTCCGTTATTGGCTGAAGTACTGGTGACGTCATAGAACACCTACCGCGCGGCAAGTAGAAGTCGGAGCTGTATTATTGTACGCGTTTCCTCCATTTCGCAACTTCAGTTTTTTCGTGATCTAAACGCGTTTACAGTTTTTATGCCACAATGGAAGATCGTTATGTGAAGGCTGACAGCGGAAACCTCCCTAAAGTTGATGCAATTATGGTGTCTTCATTCTTTAAAAACAATCCAAATGTTTACGTGCCAGAAATAAGAAACGTGAAAACTGCATTGTAAGTAATGCATACCTACATTTTAAAGCTAATTATTTCGAGAGATATTTTATGCCATTGGAAAAAAGTACCCTATTAGTTGATGTCAGCAGACTTAATCTGAAGTTACCATATTATGCAATAAAGGGTTAAATTTTATCTTCTATCCAAGCGGCCTTGAGTGATGATGTTGGCAACATCAACAACACGATAGAAAATCTTTGTCCAGATGTTCAGACCACATAGAATAACCAGATTAGTGTATCGTACAGACCATGAAGTAAATAAATAATGCTGTTCCGGCTCTATGATTCTTGTATGTACCCTTGTCCGGTCAGTAAAAGTAACTGCCCTCGTAAATCAAAGGTTTTACGACAAAATATTTGCGCTGTCACGCGATTGGCTAATGGCGACGTCTCATGATTCTCGCTATTCAGCATCTGTTGCCAACATAGTCACAGGAAGCCGCCGGGATAGTAAAATTAACCCACTAAAGCACGCAGTTAAGGGAGTAATTTTATTTAACTACTTCAATACTGGTGCAAAGCGAAACATCAAAATCTGTAAAATACTGCAAAAATGCCATGTGTATTGTTATACAATATTTCTATAGTGTAGAACAGGGACAGCGGGTTGCGTCGGCGTTGTTTTCGTATCTGTCGTAGGTTGGCAACGCACATTTCGCGTATCCAAAGGCATGTCACTTTCATGTAAACATTGCGAGCGAGACACGATGGAATAAATTTATAACGCCGAAATTACAGCGCTTTTCTGGTTTGTTGTTTTTGTCAGTGAATGTTTGCGATTGTGTGTAAACGTTATTTACTTGCAATGAAAATTGCTTGGTAGAGCCCTGTGCAGAAGAAAAGGCTTACGTTATTTTATTTGCGTTTAGTAAAACTTTTATATTCCATCATATTTTTCGTCGAAACCCTGTGTCCTGCTGCCTTACTCAGTGGACATAGTCAACTAACTCACAGAAATACACACATTAAGCAGCCGCTATTTCTTTTGGATCTCTTCGAGCCAGTGTCAACCACTTTTTGCGTATCTTCTCATTTTTTGGTACTTGCAAGAACTATTTTTTCGGAGTCTCGACAGATGTATTGGTACAGTGCCGAACTAAGCAATATTTGTAGGTCATTATGCAAATATTAACGCCCAAACACGAGGCCTAGCCCCAAACAATATACAGGTATTTGTTTATCTTACGAGAGCAGCAGCAACAGCAGCAGCGTGTTGTATGACGTCACAGGCATCACGTGACTCAAATGTAGCGTTTTAGCGGGCTTTCAAATTATTTGAATTGCATTTCTTTGTACTGAAATCCACGAGGTAAAAAAGCATGTTCGGACCATAATATGACATAATAAACAATTTAAAACAATTTCCAGAAAACAGTCAAATACCCTATTACGATAAAATTTTGTACATTTGGTGTTGAAAGCAAGATGAAGGTTTGCATCAAATAAAAATTTGGAAAAGTCGACCCGAAAGTAGGAAAATTTAGGAAAAACCGAAAGCGATTTTTATACGAATAAAAATAAAATGTCACATGGTTGTAAGAGCATCACTTGAGTACGGCTTGACAGGATGAGGTTTGTATGAATTTTTTTTTTTTTTTTTTTTTTTTTTTTTTTTTTTCGAAAATATACCGGAAAATTGGAAACTTTGGGAAAAACTGAGAGTGCATTTTTCATTGAATTCAGCACTATAACTGACTATTCGCACGACGGAGAGGGTAATTTTTTTGTTGTTTTGTTCATTATGGTCTTGAAAAACTTTTCACTAAAAAAGTAGATATTTAAAAAGGAAAGTCGTAAAATTCGAACCAAGTTTCTTTCTCAATGTGTTTCTAAATGTATTCAATACTATAAATTGAGAACCGTTCATCCGCTTGCGATAAAATTTCGATCATTTGACGTTCAACGAAAGATGAACGTTCTTATGAACTAAAAATTCGGGAAAGTTACCCGGAAAATTCGGAAATTTCTGAGAAACTGAAAGAGCGTTTTTCAATGGGATATCAGCATAATTCATCTGGATGCGATAAAATTTTGCATATTTGACGTTGAAAGCAAGGGTAACGTTCTCATGAAATATATGAAAAGTTTGGAAAAGTTATCCGGAAAATTAGAAAAATAGAGAAAAAATAGAGATTTTTCATATATATGAAAAATATGAAAAGTTTGGAAAAGTTATCCGGAAAATTGGAAAAATAGAGATTTTTCTATGAAATATCAATACCATTAATCTGATTGCGATAAAATTTTGCACATTCGACGTTCAAAGCGAGAGGAAGGTTTGAGTGAAGTAAACGTTTGGAATAGTTGGCCAGAAAAAAAGAAAATTTGTGAAAAACTGAAAGAGCTCTTTTCTTTGGGATATCAATATCATTCGTACGATTGCGATAAAATTTTGCACATTTGACGTTCAAAGCAAATGCCTTTATAAAGCTACTGGGTCTAAAATACATCTGATTTAAATTAGTATGATTTATATTACGAGGTAAGTGATACGAAGTACACCGGGTCATCTAGTTGGGATATAAATATTGAAGTAAAATATAAGTTTCAAATGTTAACTGTTTGCAGTAGTAATTAATATTTCGTAAAGCAAAAGAGTAAATAACTTACAATTTATTAGTGTACGTATGAGGTTTTTTCTTTCTTTCTTTTTTTTTCTTTCCCTCCTGGTGAGAGACACTTTCTAATTTTCGAATCTTTATTAACACAATAATTCAAAGAAAGACGATTTAGACATTCGTTGTTGTCTAAACACAGTTCTTCAAAAAGAGTACACTACAACCCTTTAGGTTCCCTTAACGATAGCATAGCGTATATTCCTTAGCCTTTTCATTAAAAGTACGAGGAGGAGCATATCCTCTTATCAGTTAGTGCACGCTGCACGTTAGACTGACCACGCGGTGGCCAAATGGAGTGGTAGTGGCGGTACTGGCTGCGCCCCTGGCGCCCAGTGTGATAGGCTCCGTATGTCAGAATTCCCCACCAGTGGTCGCGGAGCATGGCACCCAGTTTGTGGCGGCGCCACCGGCTGCTTTGTAGTATTGTAAAATAAAATTCTAATATTACTGTAAAGAATAATCCTTGTATTGTTTGTGAGTGATTACATTCTATAATTCTGTGATGTGCTCATGTAATTGTAACTCCTGAAGCTAGTAGAATTGCAATATTAAGAAGTGGAATTTGTATTGGATTAAATGGTTGAATTCCTGGTGTAGTAACATAGGCTCCATAGCAGGCAATGCCCGATGACGAGCGCCGCCACAGGTGGCGCGGCTGGCTGCGCCACCTGGCATCCCAGTGTAATAAGGCCCTTAAGGCTAGTCTACACAACGACACCAGGTTGCGACACTCGTTTCATGAAATGAGTTGCGCGCAACTGGTTTCGTGTATCTCTGTACACACGGCGCCAATACTATACACTTCAGTTTCATTGTTTTGTGAGTGCCGTAGTCGCCGTAGAATGAACGTTTTGGTAGCTGTAAGAGTTGTGGTGGAGCTATTGCTTCTCTGTGTGAAGTCACTGCGTAAGACTAAACATAAAAAGAATAAGAAACGTGTTTGGGTTCGTGAATGGATTAAAAAAAGACATCAGCTCGGTTGCTCAGCGACCTTGCTGAATGAAATTGTGATCGAATACCCTAGACGTTATTTTAATCGACTCACAATGTCACCAGAGCAGTTTACGTTCTTTTTAAACAGAGTTAGTAATGCAATAAAGAAACAAGATACTGTTATGCGTGAAGCATCGTTACCACAACTGAAATTACAAATTGCATTACTTTTCTTGTCAAATATATATTCGTCTCTACAGTACCTGTAACGTGTTCCCAAATCCACAATTGCCATAGTTCAATTGTATACTTATTTGGAATTGAATGTACTTTAATCTGCAATTCACTAATCGTCAACTCATCAATATTTAATTCACGAATAATTGCTTCAAGAGCACTAACACGTAGGGTTGCCAGATTGAACTCGAGGCAGGCCCGGAGACCAGACGTGCCCCCCTCCCCCTTGGCCAATGACTCCCCCCCACCCCAACTGCGACCAACTGCCCCCCCCCCCCCCAACCAGGATTACACGTGAATTCCAAAAGGAAAAAAAAAAGGCATAATTAAAACGGGACATTTTGCTTTAATTCGCTTAGTAGCTTCTCTTTAGCATAAGGCAGAAGCACATTTTTTACTACTGCCTCGCTTTTTGTTCGGCCGTATATTTCTTTCGTTGCCACTGAGGAATCTCTAAAAACATAAGGACATAGCTTATTAGCACAATATTGAGAATTGTAAGAATGGTGGTGTTTCACACCATGGTAAGTCAAAGTTAATTCCGTTGCAGTGACTTTGTCGTCTTCTGCAGAAAATTGTTTCAGCAACAATTTAAGAAGCGACTGATTCTTCTTTTGTGTGGTAATATTCGCTTTGTGTCTTTCGGATTGTAAATGTTTATTCACAGCTTTCACTCCGTCGTACTTAACAGTAAATAAGATATTGCATATTCTGCACTTACACATACACTCATCAGTATAGACTTTTTGTAGCCTATCTTTATAATTTTCTTCCTGCAACCATTCTTCACGGAACGAACTTAGATATCGTCTCTTCATTTCACTGTTATTACTCACTAATCTGAGTTAATGTAAGCTTGTCTGTTCACACACGATTAGAGTATTCCAAAAATTGCCTGTAAACTGATAACAAACAATGAACGAACGAACACAAATAATAGACGTCGCCAGTTGACACGTTGCCGCAACAGTGTTTGCTTAATAATGCGCCATCCGATTACTACCGACGCAACAATGAAAAGTTTTCAGAGGAAGAATAGAAAAGTAGCGTTTTGTTGCAATAAGAAATTGACATTTATATAAAGTTATTCATAATTACTAGAGAGGAGCCGGCCGGGAATGGCCGAGCGCACTGAGGCGTCTTGCCACGGTGCGCGAGGCTGCTCCCACCAGAGGTTCGAATCCCCCCCCCCCCCCCCCTAGGGCATGGATGTTGTGTTCGTCCTTAGTTTAAGTTACGTGAAGTTCGATGTAGATCGTCGCTAGATGAGCATAGCACTTAAAAAGCGTCGTAAAAAATGTTAAGATGAAGGTTACATTCAAGCCCGGAGATGAGAGTCATTGGCCCGTAGACCCGGAGAATTCATTCCAAACCCGGGCACTCCGGGCGGCGCCCGGAGATCTGGCAACCCTACTAACACGGCACTGCTTATTCCTGAAATTTTCATCGTTAAAATGGCACAAACACCTAGGCATCGCATATATGTTCAAAAACCGAATTATTTCTTCTTTCCACCCGCTTATGTTGTGTTTTGTTCTGTAATGGTTATCACCTAACCTAAAAACGCGCACAATCAGTTTCGCCAAAGTTGGAAGGTGCCGAAACTATTTAGTTTCGCCAACGAGTTGCGCGAACGCCTGCCACGCATGCGCACTGGTCAGTAGCTCAGTTTCATGAAACCTAGTGTCGTCGTGTAAACTAGCCTTAAGGCCGTGTTTATAGCCCGCGGTTGCACCGCGGCGGTGGAATCTCGGCGGTTTGGTAGTGCGCGGTTTCTCATAAGGCAGCGTGGGAGCCGTTTACAGGCGCGGTTGCGGTAGCGCCCCTCCGCTCGTCCGCCGCGGAGTCAAAATACCTAGGGCTGGGCAAATGATACTCGCGTCCGAACATGCTCGGGATTTCCCGATACAGCAGAGAACTCGATACAGTATCGAACTGTTCGAACACTGTCATAATAAATACTCGCGCTGCATATCTCCAAACGATACGCGGGAAATGTTGCTCAGAACTAATTTCATAGGAAGTAAAAGCACATGTAAAAAAAGCAACATTATGGAAAAACTGTGTATTTTGTTTAAAACAGTGCATACGTGACTTGTCTGGTATCACTGCAACATATGATTCATTGATAAACAAAGTATCTGCTACTGTAACAGAACTATTGCCCCACATTACTGAGGGATAACATTCAAAGGAAAAAAATTTGAATCCTTCATAAGTAGAAATTACGTTTAATATGATTATAAGAGATAGGTTGCAAATGACAAGTAACAGATAAAAATGTTACCACCTTGTAATCGCCTTAAACATCAGATTAAAAGATATGAAATAGGGAAAACGTTAGAATTGTAATACCCAATAATGGAAAAAAAATCCTATAAAAATAAATTGTAATTGCGACCTCGGAATGTACGGTGCACGAGCTGCTCTGTATGTAGTACCAGCAGGCGCCGCTAGATCGCAGCACTACAATTTTAAATCGCGATTGCTATCGTTTACTTATAGCCTATATTCGTTACTGTTTTCGCTTATGCCCTGCACCCTAGAAGCTACTAGAGTCGGAATTTCACACATATTAGTCGCCACGGTACATTACTGACACCTTATTTTCGTTATAAATTGTATACTGCACAGCACAGAAAAGATTTATTAATATCATCGTTGTAAATCGTGGAGCTAGTACCTCCTGACATTGCTAGATAGCGTTGTGATCGAATGTTCGAACATTTCCCTAGATTTCCCGAATTGAGACGTAAATTGTTCGAACAGTTCGAGTCATGTTCAAACCCAGCTCTAAAAATACCAACGGCTGCGCTTCCAAACCGCCGCGGTTGTGCGGTGCCGCGGCGGCGTCTCTTTACTCGGCGGCTGATGGGGCAGTTCGTTGCGCGTGGCGGAACCGCGCGCCATACGGCAGTGCCGACAACTGCGCCGCCCTGCCAGATGTAGCACAGCTACTCCGGTAGAGAGAGTGCTGTTCGTGCTTGAGTGCACACTGCTACTGCGAGAGCCGATTACTTGAAAAAGTGATCTGTGGGCAAAATGTTCAATACGGAACTATTCATTTACTTGTAAATCCTATAATAATGTATTCAGAATATTAAGGAAAAAACAGTTTAGACCCTTCAAAATGCCTCAGCGGGCGCAATTTGCCAACCCTCTAGCCTGAATTATTCTTACTGTCTTACTTGAGAGTTACAGATAGCATCTCCTCTGTAGAAAAGCACAGACCCTGAAATAATTCTTGGTTCACAGATATACAACTGCGAACTTTCAGCTACAGCTCATCAAAGATTTGGTTGACATTCGATGAAAATTAAAGAATTTATCATTATACTCCCTCAATTTCCGTATAAATTTCGGAACACACCATCAATGTGTCCAGAGCTGTTGATAGGGTGCACGCTCCATCTCCTCGTTTTACTTTTTTTCGCTTTTCTAACAAGGTAAACGTAGTACAGCACTGCAGGGTCCATCGCGGAAGGCGAGCTCTCAGTGACTGACAAAACAGGTGGCACCACTGTTTACCCCCACCAGGCAGGAACAGGGCCCCGCGTGCTCTTAAAGTTCGAGCGGTGCCTCCGCCAAATCATAGCGGTTGCCCCGCCGCGGAGGCACCGCTGTCTATAAACGCAGCCTAAGGGACTTCTAGGGTTATCAGTCCCTAGGCTTACGAACTACTTAAACTAACTTAAATTAACTTACGCTATAAATAACACACACACACGGGGCCGAGGGAGGACTCGAACCTCAGACGGCAGCAACCGCGCGCTCAGCAGCATGGCGCCTTAGGACGCTCGGCCTCCACCGCGGCAAACACCCTAATCCGACTATTAAGTTCCAGCCATTTGCTACATTTGTTACATTTACACTGACCAGACGGAATCCTGCCGTGTGTCACATCCTATTTGTTTCTTACTGCTCCTTCCTCTTTTTCCAACTAGTCTGATATTGAGCCAGAACTCACAACATAAACCTAACCAAGCGTGAATCTACCCGACAGCCATAAAACTGTAACACCAACAAAGACAGGAGATATCGAGCTTTCTGGGAATTAATGCAAGGGAGAATTTCTATTTTGACTGGGATATTATTTTGTTCCACTCCCATGAACCACAGGAATTGCCGAGGTGGGGTGGCTTGCGTGCCTCAACGATACAGATAGCCGTACCGTAGGTGCAACCACAGCGGAGGGGTATCTGTGGAGAGGCCAGACAAACGTGTGGTTCCTGAAGAGGGGCAGCAGCCTTTTCAGTAGTTACAGGGGCAACAGTCTGGATGATTGACTGAGCTGGCCTTGTAACATCAGCTAATGTGGCTTTGCCACACAGCTACTGCGAACGGCTGAAAGCAAGGGGAAACTACAGCCGTTATTTTTCCCGAGGACATGCAGCTCTACTGTATGAACATATGATGATGGCATCCTCTCGGGTAAAATATTCCGGAGGTAAAATAGTCCCCCATTCGGATCTCCGGGCGGGGACTACTCAGGAGGATGTGATCATCAGGAAAGACAATACTGGCATTCTACGGGTCGGAGCGTGGAATGTTAGATCCCTTAATCGAGTAGGAAAATTAGAAAATTTAAAAAGGGAAATGGATAGGTTGAAGTTAGATATAGTGGGGATTAGTGAAGTTCGGTGGCAGGATGAACAGGATTTCTGGTCAGGTGAGTACAGGATTATAAATACAAAATCAGTTGGGGGTATCACAGGAGTAGGATTGATAATGAATAAGAAAATAGGAATGCGGGTAAACTACTATGACCAGCACAGCGATCGCATTATCATTGTCAAGATAGATACGAAGCCAACACCGACAACAGTAGTACAGGTTTATATGCCAACTAGCTCTGCCGATTATGAGGAGATCGAAGAAATATATGAGGAGCTAAACGAAATTATTCAGACAATTAAGGGAGAGGAAAACTTAATTGTTATGGGAGACTGGAATTCGGTAGTAGGACAAGGAAGGGAAGGGAAGATAGTGGGTGAATATGGTCTGGGCAAAAGGAATGAAAGAGGAAGCCGCCTGGTAGAATTTTGCACGGAACATAATTTAGTTATAACAAACACCTGGTTTAAGAATCACAAAAAAAGGTTGTATACGTGGAAGAGACCAGGAGACACCGGGAGATACCAGATAGATTTTATAATGGTAAGACATAGATTTTGGAACCAGGTTTTGAAGTGTAGGACATACCCAGGGGCAGACATAGACTCTGACCATAACTTGTTGGTTATGAACTGTAGGCTGAAACTGAAGAAACTACAGAAAGTTAGGAAAATAAGGAGATGGGACCTAGATAAATTGAAGGAACCTGAAGTTCTTAAGAATTTCAAAGGGAGCTTCAGGCAACAATTCACAGAAACAGGGGAAAATAAAACAATTGAGGAGGAATGGGTAAAATTGAGAGATGAAATAGTGAAGGCAGCAGAGGACAAAATAGGTAGGAAGGCAAGACCTACAAAGAATCCTTGGATATCACAGGAGATACTAAATTTAATCGATGAAAGGAGAAAGTATAAAAATGCAGTAAATGAAACAGGCAAAATGGAGTACAGACGACTAAGAAATGAGATTGACAGGAAGTGCAAAATGGCTAAGCAGGAATGGCTAGAAGGCAAATGCAAGGATGTAGAAGAATGTATAAATAGGGGAAAAATAGATACAGCCTACAGGAAAATAAAAGAAACATTTGGCGATAAGAAAAACAGCTCTATGAATATCAAGGACACTGATGGAAAACCAGTTCTCAGCAAAGAAGGGAAAGCTGAAAGGTGGAAAGAGTATATAGAGGGGCTCTACAAAGGAAATGAACTTCGAGACACTATTGTAGGAAGGGAAGAGGATGTAGATGATGATGAAATAGGAGATACTATACTGAGAGATGAATTTGACAGAGCACTGAATGATCTAAGTCGAAACAAGGCCCCTGGAGTAGATGATATCCCGTCAGAGCTACTGAAGTCTCTGGGAGAACCAGCCATGACAAAATTGTTTCAAATTGTGTGTAAGATGTATGAGACAGGTGAAGTACCCTCAGACTTTAAGACAAATGTTATAATCCCCATTCCAAAGAAAGCGGGTGCAGACAGGTGTGAAAACTACAGAACCATCAGTTTAATAAGTCATGGTTGCAAAATATTAACACGAATTATATACAGAAGGATGGAAAAGCTGGTAGAAGCCGACCTCGGGGAAGATCAGTTTGGGTTCAGGAGAAATGTAGGAACACGGGAGGCAATACTCACTTTACGGCTAATCGTAGAAGATAGATTAAGAAAAGGCAAACCAACATTTCTAGCTTTTGTAGATTTGGAGAAGGCTTTTGACAATGTTGATTGGAATAAACTCTTTAAAGTTCTGAAGCAAGCAGGAGTAAAATATAGGGAACGTAAGGTTATTTACAACTTGTACAAAAACCAGACAGCGGTTGTCAGAGTTGAAGGGCATGAAAGGGATGCATTGGTTGGAAAGGGAGTAAGACAGGGTTGTAGCCTTTCCCCAATGTTGTTCAATTTGTACATTGAGCAAGCTATAAAGGAAAGCAAGGAGAAATTTGGAGAAGGAATTAAAGTTCAGGGTGAAGAATTAAAAACTTTGCGTTTTGCCGACGACATAGTAATTCTGTCAGATACAGCAAAGGACCTGGAAGAGCAATTGAACGGAATGGACAGTGTGCTGAAAGATGCATATAAGACGAACATTAACAAGAGCAAAACTAGGATAATGGAGTGCAGTCTAAGAAAATCAGGTGATGCTGAAGGAATTAGATTAGGTAATGAAACAATAAAGGAGGTAGATGAGTTTTGTTACTTGGGCAGTAAAATAACAAATGATGGTCGCAGTACAGAGGATATAAAATGCAGAATGGCAATGGGTAGAAAAGCGTTTTTGAAAAAGAGAAATTTGTTAACATCGAATATTGATTTAAGCCTAAGGAAGTCCTTTCTGAAGGCATTTGTATGGAGTGTTGCCTTGTATGGGAGTGAAACATGGACGATAAGCAGTGTGGACAGAAAGAGGATAGAGGCTTTTGAAATGTGGTGCTACAGAAGAATGCTGAAGATTAGGTGGGTGGATCGCGTAACTAATGAGGAGGTACTGAACCGAATTGGGGAGAAAAGAAATTTCTGGCATACCTTGACTAAAAGAAGGGATAGATTGGTAGGACACATTCTTAGACATCAAGGAATTGTGAATTTAGCGTTGGAGGGAAGTGTGTGGGGTAAAAATCGCAGAGGGAGACCAAGAGACGCATATAGTAAGCAGATTCAAGTGGATGTGGGTTGTCGTTCTTATGAGGAGATGAAAAGGCTTGCTCAGGATAGAGTAGGGTGGAGAGCTACATCAAACCAGTCTCTGGACTGACGACCACAACAACAACATTATTTTGTTTAACAATTATTTTTCCACCCTTTTTTTCTGATTGGATTCTTTTATCCATATTCCTTTGAACCTCCATAGAAAAACCTACACAAACCACTACTTGTTTTACACAATACAAAATGTTTCAAATGTTTGTATAGCTTATGGGACTTAACTACTGGGTCATCAGTCCCTAAACTTACAAACTACTTATGAACTAGCTAACACTAAAGATGGCACAAATATCCATGCCCGAGGGGGCATTCGAACCCCTGACCATAGTGTCTGTGCAGACTATGACTGACGCGCCACAGTCCCCTCGGCCACCGCAGCCGGCTTTTACACAATGGATCACTGAATAAGCACCAATCAACTACAGGAATGCCTATCAACACACCCTGTGAAATCTTACTAAAATCACCCAAAAATTAATTTTAAAAGCAATATGACACATCACAGTGGAATTGTAGTTACTTCTACACGAAGTAACCTAACAGCAGCAGCTGGTGCATACAGACTGAAATCTGGCAACAACTGGAACTCTTTAGGATATCCAAAATCGCACACTAAAGTAGTGAGTGAGGTAAATATAGGAAACGTTGGGAAATGCCAGCCGACTATATTACACCCCATACTGCTTCAATGTTGACAATGTTGACTGGAATACACTGTTTCAAATTCTGAAGTCAGCAGGGGTAAAATATAGGGAAAGGAGAGTTATTTATAACTTGTACAAAAGCCAGACCGCAGTTATTAGACTCGAAGGGCATGAAAGGGAAGCATCAGTTGGGAAGGGAGTAAGACAGGGTTGTAGCCTTTCTCCGATGTTATTCAATTTGTACATCGAGCAGGCGGTGAAGGAAAGAAAGGAAAAATTTGGAATAGGGATTAAAGTTCAGGGGGAAGAAATAAAAACATTGCGTTTTGCTGATGACATTGTAATTCTGTCAGAGACAGCAAAGGACCTGGAAGAGCAGTTGAATGGAATGGACAGTGTGTTTAAGAGAGCGTATAAAATGAACATTAACAAGAGCAAAACAAAAATAATGGAATGCGGTCTTAGAAAATCGGGCGATGCTGAAGGAATTAGATTAGGTAACGAAACAATGAAGGTGGTAGATGAGTTTTGTTACTTGGGTAGTAAAATAACATGTGATGGTCGCAGTACAGAGGATATAAAATGCAGAATGGCAATGGGAAGTGTGGTGTCGCACAAGTACAAAGTGCGCGCCACCTACTTTCGCCGCGCGCCGCCATGCATGCACGGCGCGGCGTTCTTCCGACGACAGCCACGAGCGCCCTCTGGTACAACGCCGCTCGTGGCCACCACTGAAGGACATCGGCCACTTCGCACTTCGCACTTCGGACGGAGATAGCAACCCGATAGGACCTTCGTAATCCGATAGGCACCAGTGAAGACTTTGCTATTGTACAGGCACTAGGCAGGCCTCTAATAACTATGTATCAACATTCTGCAGTACTATGTAAAAGTTAAGTATTGTTACATTCTGTGCAATATATCTCTTTCTAATTTACTCGAGTGTTTATAGTTTCTGGCTGCTCCCCTCCGTACCTGCACCAGCGTGTCGGTCTCATTCCACTCGGCCACCGACACCTACGACGAGGCTGGGACACAAAAGTGGCGACGAGGAGGGATAGAACCTTGGACCAGCCCGCTTGCAGCAGCCAGACAGCAGCAGTCGGAGCACGCAGAAATTGCTCCCGCCCACCCACCCTTATTATAAGATTTTTGGGGGAACATTTTCAGTTACGTGTTTTGTGGACTTTTTTGTTGCAGAGCGAGTCCTCTTTCATATTACATTTGTGTTTTGTTATAAGTTACTTGTATACGCGGCGCCTAATCGGTCAGCATGGCCACTACCCCGAACCCAAACTTAATGGAAATTATTCAGTTGCAGACGGCGCAAATTACACAACTTCTCCAGGCCGTGTCGCAGTTGACGACGCAGGCTGCTCACCAACAACAACAGTCGTCACATCAGCAGCCCACACCTGCCGCCGCACCGCTTCCGACGTTCCGCCAGTACAACGAACGTGAGGAAGAATGGAGTGACTATTTCGCGCAGTTTCAAGAACTCGTCGCGGCTCATCAAATTACAGGTCAGAGAGTGAAGAACCTTTTCTTATCGATTGTGGGCCCCCAGACTTTCGTACTATTGCAAAAACTTTTCCCTCTCGCATCTCCTCGTGATGTAGACTTTGACCAAATTGTAGATGCACTGAATGCTCATTATGAGAGAAAAGTTCTTGTAGCCGCTGCACGATACCGATTTTTCAGACTTAAAAAATTACCGCAGCAGTCACACCAAGAATGGATTACGGAATTGAAGGGCTTAACCCGCCAATGTAAATTTACTTGCTCTTGTGGACTTTCGTATAGTGACGTTATGTTGAGGGATGCGATTACGCAGAACATTCAGGACCCCAGAATTAGAGCAGCAATTCTGAAACAGTCTGACCCCTCATTAGACAGTGTACTGCAGCTTATAGATGCGCATGATACTTTTGACTTAGCAGATGTAGAAATGCAAAGCCACAGTGTTAATTCAGTGCGCCGCAACGGACGCTTTCCTAGCCGTAGTTCTCAGTGTAGCACTAGTGATTCTTACAATAGTACCGGCCGTGCTGAACTGATAGTGAACAGTAGCCAGTGTAAAAGTGCGACGCAAAGGTCGCCCCGTCGTGTTAGAAACAGTAATTTGAATAACGGGCGCCAACGCTCATTTCAGAAAAATGTTCGTAAGTCTTGCCCCCAGTGTGTGTCTCGCCACAAGCGTGCTCATTGCCCTAGTCGCAACGCAACCTGTTATCAATGTGGCAAATCGGGACATGTGCAGTCTGTGCGTATGCAAATTAAAAACTCAAAGAACGGTACCGTTAGAAACAGTGCTTCGCAGAGTGCGAGAACAGTTCATTCTGTAAATGTTATACGGGCTGTGGAATTGAACACTGTTTTCCTTGGATCTCAATTGCAAGAAAGTAGTTCTGCGCCTATGGCAAAACTATATAGTGCACCACGTAGCAAGCGCCGACGAGCGCGTAAAACAGTGCAACGGAAAAGGGTTCGGGATAAGCAAAATGACTATGAACAGTGCATTCCTGTAGTGAAATTAGAGCCTTCTGCATCTGCTCCTTGTAATAGTGCCCAGTACTGCGTAGCTAGTGACAGTAGACATCAAGTAGCTACTCAAAAGTGTAGTGCAGTAGTTAGTGACTCTGTAGTAGCCTCGCATTGCGCGGACGCCGATCCGGCGGTAGTGTCATCTAGTGACAGTGTTGTTAATCCGTTGCGTGCCGAGTCTGCGCCGCTCACTTCACTACGCGGCACGCGCAAGGGCAGTAAACAAACCGTAGCAGACGTTGCCCACATTCGCGCACCTGTCGTGCGCCAGAAGCACAAACTTTTTGTAAATCTCTCCATAGAAAATAAGACTGTGCAATTTCAGCTTGATACTGGTTCCGCTGTTACATTAATTAATAAAGAAACTTATGAACTTCTGGGTTCGCCAAAATTGTCGCCGTCACAGCAAGTGTTAACAGCTTATACAGGTGAAAATATTCCCGTGCTAGGAACATGTAGCCTGCCCGCCTCTTTTCAAGGTGTAACAAAAACAGTTGCTTTTGTTGTTCTTCAGGCCAAATCTACACAGAACATTTTTGGACTAGATGCTTTTGACTTGTTTGGTTTATCAATTCAAAGAGATGTGCTTCAAATTTCGTCAGTAGTGCCTCAGGACAAAATCAATGCTTTATGTGACAAATATAGTGACTTGTTTTCGCCGGAACTAGGTTGTGCAAAAGACTTCGTGGCACGTGTAACTTTAAAAGAATCTGCAGTTCCAAAATTTCGTAAAGCTAGACCAGTGCCTATCGCCTTGCGTGATACAGTTGCCGAAGAACTTAAACGTTGGCAAGATAGTGGGGTGATTTCTCCTATTTCTGCGAGTCAGTGGGCCTCGCCTATAGTAATTATATCCCAAGCCGTCAGGAAAACTTCGCCTCTGTGCGGACTTCAAATCAACAGTCAACAGTCAAACAATTGTAGACACTTATCCCCTGCCCAGACCTGACGAACTGATGGACAAATTAGGACAGTCTCGCTTCTTTTCCAAGATTGATTTAGCAGAGGCATACTTACAGATTCCACTTGATGACGAGTCCAAAATGTTTTTCGTCATTAATACTCACATGGGCCTTTTTCAATTTCAACGCCTACCCTTTGGCAGTTCTTCCGCTCCCGCTATTTTTCAGCGTTTTTTGGAACAGCTGACAGTTTCTGTACCGTGTTGTTCGAACTATTTAGATGATATTGTGGTATCCGGACGTACAGTTGAAGAACATTTAGCAAACCTGGAGTGCCTTTTCAAAGTTTTGACTGCAGCAGGTCTACGTTGCAATAAAGCAAAGTGTTCGTTTTTTCAAACTGAAATAGAGTACCTAGGCCATGTGATTAATGCGCAAGGAATTCATCCCTTACAGTCACATCTTCGAGCAATCAAAGACTTGCCTCCTCCTAAGAATGTGCAGGAATTGCAAGCAGTGATGGGAAAGCTTAACTATTATTTCAGGTTTATTCCCAATGCCTCTCAGATTGCAGCTCCACTGCATCACTTACGTAGGAAGAATGTTCCTTTTGTTTGGTCCAAAGATTGCCAGGTTGCCTTTGACAAATTAAAGTCTGCACTAAGTGATGCATGTTTGATTCCCTTTGACCCACAGAAGCCTGTAGTGTTAGCAGTTGACGCCTCGTCGTACGGCCTGGGTGTTGTTCTGTCGCATCGTATTGGATGTCACGATCGTCCTATTGCCTTTGCATCCAAGCTACTGACGCCAACGCAACAGAATTACAGTCAGATAGAAAAGGAGGCCTTAGCAATCATTTACGGCGTCACAAAGTTTCATCATTATCTCTATGGCAGAAAATTCTATTTGTTGACAGACCACAAGCCTCTCACGTCGTTGTTCTCACCCACAAAGCCGATTCCGCCACGTACGGCACAAAAGCTTCAGAGATGGTCCTTGATATTGTCTAATTATCAGTATGAGATTTTGTACCGACCTACCACTAAACACGCCAACGCGGACACACTTTCCCGACTTCCGGTTGGCCAGGATGTATCATTTGATTCTTCAGAAATGGCATGTTGTCAGACTCCAGAGATGCTTCCGCTGTCGCAGACTTTCCTTTGAACTCTCGTCGGGTTGCACAGGAAACAGCTGCGGATGCAGACTTAAGTGTGGTAGCACGTTTTGTTCGCTCAGGGTGGCCTGCCAGAGCCAAAGACATTGATCGGCCTCTGGTTCGACGTTATTTTGCACAACGTCATGCATTATCTTTAAGTCAGGGTGTACTGTTGTTGCATACCGACAACGACCAAGCAAGAGTGATTGTTCCTCGTCCCCTGCAACGTGACGTGTTACGCCTCCTGCATCAAGGACATTGGGGCATTGTTAGGACAAAGCAACTGGCCAGACGTCATTGTACCTGGGTTGGTATGGACGCTCAGATAGAGAGCATGACGTCACAGTGCACTGTTTGTGCGGAGCATCAGGCAGCTCCTCCGCAACGTTTCTCAGACTGGCCACGCCCCAAGGGACCATGGCAACGTTTACATATTGACTTTGCCGGACCTTTCTGGAATACGCGCTGGTTAATTGTTGTGGACGCTTTCAGCAAGTTTCCTTTTGTGATTGCCATGAACTCAACGACGGCGTCTAGTACAATCAGTGCCTTAACATCAGTGTTTTGCATCGAAGGCTTGCCTGAAACTATCGTCAGTGACAATGGACCTCAGTTTGTTAGTGCGGAATTTCAACAGTTTTGTCGTGTGAATGGCATTCAGCATATTACCACTGCACCTTTTCACCCTCAGTCCAATGGTGAAGCAGAACGTTTCGTTCGAACATTCAAGTCGCACATGGAAAAGATGAAAGGTCAGCACTCCAGGCAGCAAGCTCTTCAAATTTTCCTGTCTACGTATCGGTGCATGCCACGTGACGGCCCGTCTCCTGCCGAGCTGCTACACGGCCGCCGTCACCGCACTCTCCTTCACCTGCTGCAGCCTCCCACGCACCGAGTCGGTTCGTATGGCGCTACGCGTTTTCAGGTTTCCACGCCGGTGCTGTACAGGGTGTTTGCTGGAAACAAGAAGACATGGTTGCCGGGCACCATTCAGCGCGTGCTTGGTCGCAATATGTTTATTGTACGTTCTTCCACAGGGTCGGAGCTGCGGCGCCACGCAAACCAATTGCGCCTGCACAGACCGCGCGATCCTGTCTCTGGTTTCTTGATTCCAGACCCAGTTCTGCGCCAGGGAGCACAACCACATCGTTCGTCCCCGGACTACGAGATCCCTATGGACGTCGACGTACATCCGACGCAGTCGTCGCCGCCGCTGTCGCCGCCGCAGATGACAGCGTCACCGAGAGGGACTCCGGGACCGTGCGGGCCCCCCCAGCTTGGGCCACGCACCTCAGAAGAAGATGACCTGCTCCCTCTGGGCGGGGGCGGGCGCCCTTCCCCAGGTTTCGGCGGGTTCCCTGGAGGATCGCAAGGCGGATGCCGGGGCGCGGACGGCGTCTCGATCCCGGCCTCAGCTACGACGCCCGTCCCACCAGTAACGCCCCCGCTCAGGCCCTCCTCCCAGTGCCGTCGCCGTGGCCCTCAGCCCTACGCCACGACGGCGCGGCGGTTTGGGGGGGAGGGGTGTGGTGTCGCACAAGTACAAAGTGCGCGCCACCTACTTTCGCCGCGCGCCGCCATGCATGCACGGCGCGGCGTTCTTCCGACGACAGCCACGAGCGCCCTCTGGTACAACGCCGCTCGTGGCCACCACTGAAGGACATCGGCCACTTCGCACTTCGCACTTCGCACTTCCACTTCGGACGGAGATAGCAACCCGATAGGACCTTCGTAATCCGATAGGCACCAGTGAAGACTTTGCTATTGTACAGGCACTAGGCAGGCCTCTAATAACTATGTATCAACGTTCTGCAGTACTATGTAAAAGTTAAGTATTGTTACATTCTGTGCAATATATCTCTTTCTAATTTACTCGAGTGTTTATAGTTTCTGGCTGCTCCCCTCCGTACCTGCACCAGCGTGTCGGTCTCATTCCACTCGGCCACCGACACCTACGACGAGGCTGGGACACAAAAGGAAGAAAAGCATTTTTGAAAAAGAGAAATTTGCTAACATCGAATATTAATTTAAGTGTAAGGAAGTCTTTTCTGAAGGCATTTGTGTGGAGTGTTGCCTTGTACGGGAGTGAAACATGGACGATAAGCAGTGTGGACAGGAAGAGAATAGAGGCTTTTGAAATGTGGTGCTACAGAAGAATGCTGAAGATTAGGTGGGTGGATCGCGTAACTAATGAGGAGGTACTGAACCGAATTGGGGAGAAAAGAAATTTCTGGCATACCTTGACTAAAAGAAGGGATAGATTGGTAGGACACATTCTTAGACATCAAGGAATTGTGAATTTAGCGTTGGAGGGAAGTGTATGGGGTAAACATCGCAGAGGGAGACCAAGAGACGCGTATAGTAAGCAGATTCAAGTGGATGTGGGTTGCCGTTCTTATGAGGAGATGAAAAGGCTTGCTCAGGATAGAGTAGGGTGGAGAGCTGCATCAAACCAGTCTCCGGACTGAAAACCATAACAACATAACAACTGCTTCAATAAGCCTTTCAATATTACAATTGGAAGTAGGGAGCAGTGGGAGAAAATAGTTCGAAACCGTACGGGGGATATTGTCTGGTTCACTGACGGATCAAAATCAGACCAAGGCGTTGGGGCCGGGGTATACAAGGTGCAGCCAAGACTGGAGGGCGTCATCTCTCTAGGGAAACTGGCCTCAGTATTCCAGGCCGAAATCACTGCCATCGGGGCATGTGTGGAGGTGAATTTGCATAGGTGCTACAAAGATCGGGGCATCTATATCTATTCAGACAGCCCTGAGATCACTGGCAGCTCCCGCAACAAGGTCTAAAATTGTTGTAGAATGTCACAGGGTTCTGGTGGAGCTAGGGGAAAGCAATAGAAGTAAACCTATTGTGGGTCCCTGGCCACTCGGGGAAGGTGGCAACAAACATGCAGACAGATTAGCCAGGATGGGGGCAGAGACTCCATTTATTGGACTGGAACCTGTTCTGACAATCTCCAAGGCAATGATCAAATTGGAGCTACGTAACTGGCTCAGAAGACAGCACGTAGAATATTGGACCAAAGTCTACCAACAAAAAAAAATGGCAAGGTAATGATGCCAAAGCCTTGTTTTAAAAGAAGCTCTGCAATCCTGGACCTGAACAGGAGGGAGATTAGACTCATGGTTGGATTGCTAACAGGCCATGGGAATTTCAGAAAACACCTACACACAATGGGAATAACAGAAGAGGACCCTAAATGTAGGATCTGTGGTGACGGTGATGAAACTGCATCAAATCTAATCTTCGAATGCATTGCATTGGAGAGTAAAAGGCACAGAACATTTGGGACAACCAGGCCCGAAGAAATTGTGTGTAATAAAGAACTGGTAAAGGGACTCCCTGCACTGTTCAAGGGCATTGGTTGGCTTTACTAGATATACAGGGAGCGATACCGCACAATAAACTTAGTTTCATTGCGGGCAGTGGCGGGTTGGACGAGACTGTTTTGGCTTCCCTGAAAAAATCAAATCAAATCAAACCTAATATATCCCAAATTCGTGGTGACAAAGGCCTTACCACAACAATATGGAGATGGATCCACACAGATGTCTTATCTCAACGAGACCAGCAAGCAGAGTGTTCAAAGATTCCCACAGTCAAGCAGGAAGTGTTGCTTTACCAGTGTTGTGGGGGAGGGGGCAGGACAAAGAGTCTACCCTGGCCAAAGTCTACCATACCTCTCAAGTCGCCACAGTAGGATCTCACAGTCCTAATCAGGACCACTGATGCTGCCTCCTCGGCAGCCTGCTGGCTGTCGCTGTTGGCCACTCATAGCAGTCTCACATTGTTGGCCACACCAGCCGGCTGTCGGCTGCGTACACTCGTCATGACGTCTGGCCCATGGAGTGCCCCACTGGTGGAGCAGAGTGCACTGCATGGCTGGGACCTGAATCCACGCCCTTTGTGCTCACCACCTGGAGTGCTCACCGTCACAAACATCGTTCGTGGAATGGCCTCCTCTCATCGTCCATGCTGCACCTCCCGAGTGAGTAACATGCTTATCTGCTGGGAGCACACATCTCAGGGCCAGAGGGGCCTCATGTGGCATCACCCACTGGTCGCTAGTGCTGGCTGATATGGCAGCATGCTGCCATCTTCAACTGGGACATGAACACAAGCCGGATCTGCTGCTGCTCGACACTAGGTGCCAACTGTGTCTGTCTGTCTCTGACTGTGTCTCCAACCGTCTCTGACTGCCTGCCACTGTCTGACTATGTTGGACTGTGTCTGGCTTATTGACTCCTGAATTCGCACCTTCCTCCTGGATTTATCCTCCTGAGGATGACCCCATCAGACATTCTCCTGCGAGTTTTCATATACCCACGGCAGCTCCGTGTTTCCTGAGGTGGCTGACTTCCCTGTCTTTGGTCACGTACTACTGCGCCACCCTATTTTGGCTTTACCGCATGCATGTTGTGAAGGCTGCTACTATTGCCTTGTGTCTGCTCGCACCACTTCCTGCTTGCACCAAAAGGCTTCCGTACATTTTGTAACAAATGCTTCCATCACAGCATTGCTTCCATTTGACACATATGTCAATTGTATGACATCCGTTACTTTTTACTTTCTCTGCCTCCTACAATACTTTTGGAGCTTGCCGAGCCCCACATTGCAACTAACTTTTATGGCACTTAGATTTCTAGACTCCTTCATCAGACTGTACTGATCACTTGGGCCTCCTATCGTAGGCATTGAAAGCTATTTGCTGTATCTCATGTCTTTTATTAATTTGTAGCCATTATCATTTATTTTATTAAATTGTGTGCTACGATTTTGCAGTCAGGGTTAGCCTAAGTTCAAACATCACCCTAACTGTCATGACTGAGGCCTAAAAAATAATATTTAATATTTTATGAGTTGGTTATTGTGTATTTTCATATTTCATTTGTTTATCTGTTTTAATTATTCTTGTTTAATATGTTGATGTTCCTAATTACTGTTCCTAATACTACAAGTCATGTAATACTATGTTGCCCGCCACTGCCCCTGTATGTGTGATATGTGCGAGCATTAACTTATGCTTCAACCTCAAGGTATCTGCTAGCTATTCTGACACTGTTCAGTACATGTCATCTTTGTATGAAATGTAACAGCTACGAACTGCTCTACCTGAGGAAAGAGTCAAGAGATTAGGACTGTGCAATCCTAATGTGGCTACTTGGGAGGTTTCATACATTGTGGCTAGGGTAGCCCCTTTCTCCTCCCTCCAACACTGATCAAGTAGCACTTCCTGCTTGACTGTGGCCATCTTTGAACACTCTGGTGTCATTGAGAAAAGACATCTGTGTTAATCTGTCTCCATGTCTTGATGGTAAGGCCTTTGTCTCCACGAATATGGGATAAGTTAGGTTACTTCATGTAATAGTAACTATAATTCCACTGGAATGTATTTATTGCTTTTAAAATTAATTTTCAGGTGATTTTTAGAAATATTTCACAGGGCATGTGATAGGCAGTCCTGTAGGTGAATGGTGCTTATTTGGTGATCCTTTGCATGGTAAAACAAGTGGCAGTTTGTGTAGTTTTTTCTAGGGGGTTCAAGAGAAGATGGATAAAAAAATTCAAACAAAAGAAAAGGGGTGGAAAAAGAATTGCTAAACAGAAATAATATCCCACTCAAAATAGAAATTCACCCTTGTATCCCACTCAAAATAGAAATTCACCCTTGCATTAATTCCCTGCAAGCTGGAAATTTGCATAAACCCCATGTGTGCAAAACCTTTTACACAAGATCAAGGTTCACAAAAATGTTTTTTTTTTTTTTTTTTTTTTTTTTTTTTTTTTTTTTTTTTTTTTTTCAAAATGGTTAGTTTTATGATGAAAATAGTTCAGGAAAAAACTGTAGGTCGTTTAATTATCTACAAAAACTGTTCTGATACTATTTTTTCCTAATATTTACAATTTCAGAGAAAAAGCCACTTTTAAGTTTTACTCTTATATGCACATGTTTCTATGAGGCAGTGTACTTCACTCGTTTAATGCGTTCTTCTTCTTCTTCTGCATCCCCCTGAGCCAACATAAATTGTTGGAACAGCCATACAACAGTTGTTTTGTCGTTGATGTATCTTCTTCTGTTGGAGATTCAACATGAGAACACAATTGCTTTTGACAACTGGCACATGTTAACTGGATACAAGATTACAGTTTACCTTATGAAGAATGTTTGTAAGAAAAATCCATTCACCTCTCCTTAACAATAGAAAATTTTTCAATGACACGTTCTTGATAGATAGTGCTGCTAGTGTTATTAACCACTCTTGACTCATAGTACTCAGTACTTCACTGAAAAGTTTTTAGTCTCTTAAAGGTACAGTGACAACCATTTTCAGGAGTTTCAGTGTCTCACAAAAAGGCTCCTGCAAATTATTCTCCATCAGGCATTGCAAAAGTGAAACAGCACCTGTGAGATTTCTAAACTCATTCCTAGCAAGAATAATTGAAGTTCCGTCCTCAGCTTATTGCATTCCCCCCCAGGGGGCCCACAGTTCTTTTGTGGGTACGTGTGTGGCGCGCACGGGGCCCCGAGCCGGAGCAGCCTTTCTTCTGCCCCAGGCTGCTTCACTTTCCCTCCCGGTTTATGCCTTCGCCCGGAGACGGGCATATTTCGTGAGATACGGTGGTTCTTGTTGTGCTTTTTCTTCCTTCGTTCCTTCCTTTCTTACCTTTCGTTTTCTGTGTTTCTCTCCTTGAACTCTCCTAGCCTTCTTCTCCTCATTAGTCTCCGCCTCGGCGTTTGAGACACTTCTTTTCTTTCCTTCTTTCTCTTCCTTTCCTATCCTCTTCTTCTTTCCTCCCTGTGCGTGTCTGAAGGCCGACCCACGCATTATCGTGCGTAGCAGGTGACGGGGTAACGCGTAATTCCCCGCCCCGGGTAGACATGTAAGGCACGTACGTACCCCCTGGTAAAGGCCAGGCCCAGGGAGGGGTGATTACCCGAGCTGGTACCTTCCGAACGTGCCGATTGGTCCCTCCGTCAGTTCTCGGGAGGTGTGACCTGAGGTGTGAACAATCACCTAAGGCGGGTAAGCCCTCGGAGAGGGCCCCCACTAGGAAGGAGCGCGCCATCGGAGACGCCGGTAATCACGGGGGACACTTCCGCGATGACTTCCTCCTTATCTTCTTTCATGACGTTGACCCACAAACGTAAGTTAGACTCGCCTCAGCCTAAAAAGACTCTGCCTAATGTGCCTAAATTTCTGGTTGTCTCTCGCACCGACGGAAAGGATTTCAATTCTGTCAATCCTTTCGTTATACAGAAAGGTGTAGATGCTATTGCTGGCCCTGTTAAAACCTGTTCACGTCAGCGCAATGGCACATTGTTGCTGGAAGTGGACAGTGCCTTCCAAGCCCAAAAACTTATACGTACTACGTTGTTGCACACGTTTCCCGTTAAGGTAGAAGCACACCGCACACTCAACTCGTCAAGGGGGGTAGTTTTTACGAGATCCCTTGACGGGCTGTCTGATGAAGACATCCAATCGTATATGTCCGATCAGGGTGTGACAGCCGTCCACAGGGTGATGAAAAAGGTCGATACCCAATTGACACCGACTCGTACTGTGTTTTTGACGTTCGACAGAGTTGACCTCCCGTCGAAGGTCAAAGCAGGGTATGAAGTCATCTCTGTCCGACCTTATGTGCCTAACCCAACGCGCTGTTTTCAATGCCACAGGTACAATCATACCCGTGAACATTGCCCAAATGCAGCAAAGTGTGTCACTTGTGGTAGGGACGCCCATGAGGGGGATTGCCCACCTCCGTCCCCTCACTGCCTAAACTGCAACGGTGACCATGCGGCTTCCTCTCGCGACTGTCCTGTATACAAAGATGAGAAGGTAATCCAGCAAATCCGGGTTACGGAGAAGGTATCAACATCTGCCGCTCGTAAGTTGTTGGCGAGTCGAAAGCCCACTGTCCTCCCAGCGGGTACATACAGTAAGGTACTCACCTCACCTCGACCTACCAAAGATTCCAGTACCCAGACATGTGATTTCACTTTCGCTGACACAGTTGTGCTATCCGCCAGCCCGAAGATTGCCCGTTCCACGTCCCCGCTTCCTCCTGCTGCTTCTAAGGTACAGTCTTCGTCAACATCTAGTAAACCGCGGGCACCTAAACAAGATGCCCGGACCTTGAAAAAGGAACCCGTCCGCGAGGATTTTCTGCGTTCTCAGGCTTCCCAACCGTCAACTGCCTCTTCCCGCCGTCACTCTTCCAGAAGAGCTGACAAGAAAAAGAGTTCCTCTCCTTCCCCGCCGAGGCGTGACCCATCTGTCGCGCCGTCCAACAGTTGCCGGCCTCGGCCGTCTTCTGTTTCACCGGGACGCTCCGTTTGCCGGGCGCCCGGCCCTTTACCGGCGGTGGAAACTGCCCCTCCTGATCAACTCAGGGAGGTGGCAGGCGCGTCGGTCGAACCTATGGACCACGACCCTTTGCCCCTGGACAGCGATAGCAGTGCTCCCTCGAAATCCGGTCCTCAGCGGCCGTCGAGGTGACCCCGCTCGCTACTTGGTTTTTATCCTTATTTTTTCTCTCATTTTTATCATGGCGCTCCTTCAATGGAACATTCGCGGCATTCGTTCTAATCGGGAGGAGTTAAAATTACTCCTTCGATTGCACTGCCCGCTTCTAGTCTGCCTCCAGGAAACTAAGTTGCGTCCACGTGATCGTGCAGACTTTCCACACTACACCTCTGTGCGGTTCGACCTGCCACCTGTGGAAGGTGTCCCAGCCCATGGAGGAGTTCTGATGCTCCTTCGAGACGACGTCTATTTCCATCCCATTTCCTTGCACACTCACCTACAGGCAGTTGCCGTCCGCATCACCTTATCCACATTTACCTTCTCCCTCTGTAATATATATTCGCCATCGTCATCTGCCCTTACTAGGGCAGATTTGCTAAACCTTGTTGACCAGCTCCCTTCACCTTTCGTGTTGGTAGGCGACTTTAATGCCCACCACCCCCTATGGGGCTCTCCGGCACCTTGTCCGAGAGGCTCCCTTTTGGTGGACCTTCTCCAACACCTCGATCTTGTCTGCCTCAACACCGGTGCACCGACCTTCCTTTCTGACACAACACACACTTATTCCCATATAGACCTCGCAATATGCACTCCTCAGCTTGCCGGTCGGTTTGAGTGGTATGCACTTTCTGACACGTACTCGAGTGACCATTTCCCTTGTATCATCCACTTCCTACATCATTCCCCATCTCCACGTCCCACCAGTTGGAACATTTCTAAAGCCGACTGGGGGCTTTATTCTTCCATGGCTGTTTTTCACAATCAGAATTTTCCCAACTGTGACAGTCAGGTCGAATACCTCACAGAGGTTATTCTCACTGCTGCTGAACGTTCCATACCTCGTACATCCTCTTCTCCACGTCGTGTCCAGGTCCCTTGGTGGACTGCAGCCTGCCGCGACGCGCTTCGAGCCCGGCGCCGTGCTTTACGCACCTTCCGCCGCCACCCGACTTCGGAGAATTGCATCAATTACAAACGTATGAGAGCGCAGTGCCGTCGTATCATAAACGACAGCAAGAAAGCTTGCTGGACTGTTTTTACTAGTTCTTTTAACCGTTTTACTCCCTCCACGGTTGTCTGGGGTGGCCTACGCCGTTTGTCCGGCATCAAGGTCCACTCCCCGATTCCTGGCCTGACCGTGGAGAACGCGGTCCTCGTGGACCCAGCTGATGTTTCAAACGCATTGGGTCATTTCTTTGCGGAGGTTTCGAGCTCTGCCCATTACCACCCTGCCTTTCTCCCTCGCAAACAGGTAGAGGAGGCACGGCCGCCTTCTTTCCGCTCTTTTAATCGTGAAAATTATAACGTCGCCTTCACCATGCAGGAGCTAGATCGTGCTCTCGCCCTGTCCCGGTCTTCTGCTCCCGGGCCCGATTCCATTCATATTGAGATGCTGAAGAACCTCTCTCCTGCGGGCAAGTGCTTTCTTCTTAGTACCTACAATCGCATATGGACTGAAGGTCATGTTCCCACAAGTTGGCGTGAAGCCATTGTTGTCCCCATCCCCAAACCAGGGAAGGACAAACACCTTCCTTCCAGTTATTGCCCCATTTCTCTGACGAGCTGCGTCTGTAAGGTGATGGAACGCATGGTTAACGCTCGGTTGGTCTGGCTCCTCGAATCTCGCCGCCTCCTGACTAATATCCAATGCGGTTTTCGTCGACACCGCTCTGCTGCTGACCACCTCGTTACGTTGTCGACCTTCATTATGAACAACTTTCTAAAGAAGCGTCAAACAGTAGCAGTGTTCTTCGACTTGGAGAAGGCATACGATACCTGTTGGAGAGCGGGCATTCTCCGCACATTGCACACATGGGGCCTTCGGGGCCGCCTTCCTCTTTTCATTCAAGCGTTTTTGGCGGATCGCAAGTTCCGGGTACGGGTGGGCTCTGTTTTATCAGATACCTTTTGCCAGGAGAATGGGGTACCACAGGGCTCCGTCTTGAGTGTGGCGCTCTTTGCCATTGCAATCAATCCGATCGTAGATTGCCTTTCAGCCGACGTCTCCGGATCTCTTTTTGTTGACGATTTCGCAATTTATTGTAGTGCCCAGCGGACGTGTCTCTTGGAGCGTTCTCTCCAACGCTGTCTTGACCGTCTATATTCCTGGAGCATCGCAAACGGCTTCCGATTCTCCACTGAGAAAACTGTGTGTATCAATTTCTGGAGATACAAGGAATTTCTTCCACCTTCTCTACGTCTCGGCCCTGTTGCTCTCCCTTTCGTGGAGACTACGAAATTCTTGGGACTCATGTTGGATCGGAAACTTTGCTGGTCCACACACGTGTCCTACCTGGCTGCCCGTTGTGCCCGATCCCTTAACGTTCTTCGTGTCCTCAGTGGCACGTCATGGGGAGCGGATCGTACCGTCCTGCTTCACCTTTACCAGGCCATTGTTCAGTCGAAGCTCGACTATGGAAGCCTTGTATACTCTTCAGCACGGCCGTCGATTCTCCGCCGTCTCAACTCTATCCACCATCGTGGATTACGTCTAGCGACCGGTGCATTTTATACCAGCCCTGTTGAAAGTCTGTATGCCGAGGCTGCTGTATTACCCTTGACCAATCGACGTGACATACTCTTGTGTCGGTACGCATGCCGCCTACGGTCGATGCCCAACCATCCATCTTACAGATTATTTTTTGACGACTCACTCGATCGCCAATATCAGTTGTCTGCGATTGCCTTGCTTCCACCGGGAGTTCGGTTTCGCCGCCTGCTACAGCGGCTCGATTTTACCCTTCCTTCCACCCTTCGGTTGAGCGAAAGCCCATTGCCACCGTGGCATCAGGCCCAGGTTCACACACACCTCAAACTTACTTCGCTCCCCAAGGAGAGCACTCCGGATTTGGTATACCGCTCGAGGCTTGTCGAACTCCGTTCGCGGTTCGATAATGCCGTATTTATTTACACTGATGGTTCCAAGAGCACTGCCGGTGTCGGATCTGCCTTCGTCGTCGGGGACAACCGTTTCCAATACAAGCTCCCTAGCTCCCTGACCGGTGCTCAAACTTCACGGCTGAGCTTTTCGCCCTCCACCAGGCCGTTTTGTATACCTGCCGCCACCGCCACCCTTTCTGTGCCATATGTTCTGACTCCCTTAGTGCCCTGCAGAGTCTTAAGGACCCTTTCTCGAACCATCCTCTCGTGTATCGGATCCAACGCTCCCTCCAGTTGCTGGCGGATGACAGCTGTCACGTTTCTTTCCTGTGGGTCCCTGGCCATGTGGGTGTGCCCGGGAATGAGGCCGCCGACACAGCAGCCAAGGCAGCAGCTCTTTTGCCTCGCATGGCTACCTTTTGCGTCCCATCGGACGATGTTCAACGGGCTCTTCGCCGGAGTATCGTGTCGCAATGGCACAGTGTGTGGCTTTCACTGCACAACAATAAATTGCGAACTGTCAAACCGATCCCGACCGCTTGGAGGACATCCTCACGCCCCTCTCGGCGGGAGGAGGTCATCCTGGCTCGGTTGCGGATCGGTCATTGCCGTTTCAGCCACCGTCACTTGCTATCCGCCGAACCTGCACCGCTCTGCTCCTGCGGTGAACTGCTGACAGTGCGACATGTTTTACTGACTTGTGTTAATTTTAATCATCTCCGTGTAGCCCTTCACTTTCCGTCTACTCTGGAGGAAATTTTAGCTGATGACACACGAGCAGCTGCTCGAGTTTTGCGTTTTATCAACTTGGCCAACTTATCCAAGGATATTTAACTCTTTTAATTGTCTTTTATCTTTCGTTTTTAGCCTCTTGTTGATGTTCTGACAGTCAACATTTTTTTAGATCATAGCGAATCTATGTTCTTGGCTGGGCGCTAATGACCATAGAAGTTGTGCGCCCTAAAACCACAAAAAAAAAAAAAAAAAAAAAAAAAAAAAAAAAAAAAAAAAAAAAAAAAACTTATTGCATTCAAGGAAATGATATATTTCATAAGACCTGTACAGTGTAAACTGACATGCGTAAGAATCAAACTTTTTGGGATGAAATGAAGTTGCAGTGACAAGATGATCTGTGAATTAAAAGCATTGAGCAACTTGAGCATTAATTGTACCACACACTTCTTTTGCAGTAACAGTTTTTGGGATTTCTTTTTTCAGTTTCTGTCTCTTCTCAGGATACAATAGCTTCTGCACATGGGTATCGAGTCAATAGTGTTACTTTGAATAGCCTCTATGGCTCTTTTGAAATTTTCTACTCCTTGTTGCACAATCAATGGATCAGCTGCTCATCTCTGTAATTGGCTGTACAGTAGTTCTCCATGTGGCATAATGTGGCTGAATACACACCACCAAAATTGTAATGCTGGGTGTTCTAGTTTCATGCAGTGCCCTCTTGCCACCCCACCTCGGCAGTGTCTGTGGTTCATGGTGGTGGTATCCAAGACTCACCTTGTTGAGATTGTTCTAAGTCCTTATATGCTTATCTCAATAACATTTTTTTTTCAGTTGCTCAGAAGACATATGTAGACCGAACGTTATGGAAGACCTAAAAAAAGCTAATGTGCATTTTCCCTGTGGATTTTCTGGAATACTATGTGACAACATGTGTTTGGATATTTTTTCTTTCCTTTGAGGAAACAGCACACTTGTGATATTTTTTTTAATATTAAAATATATGTCCTCTTCTCAAATTGTATACACAGGAAAACCATGTTTTAAGAGTCTACTTGTTGTAAATATTTGTCATGATTCCTTTTTTTTTTTTTTTTTTTTTTTTTTTTTTTTTTTGTAAATTATGGTTAGATATCTGACATTTGGTGTTATTTTGTAAGTGACAAAAGACTTCTTTGGCAGAATAATTCACACCCTTTTGTTCTAAAGTTACATTTAATGTTGATAGTGCAGATCATCCTTCCTCATTGTGTTGTAGCTATTCACACTGCTATTATTTTTAATTGCGTTGGGTTATTAATAACAAATTTCATAAGAGAATTTACATATTGTAAAGCTACTGTGAAGAGCCCTACATCCTTAAATGTCTGCAAGATGATCTTGGGTTGGCTCCATAAATTATTCTAACTACATGCTTTGGTGCAATGAATAACTTTTAGCTCAATGTTGAATTACTCCAAAATATGATGACACATGAAAGCAGTGAATGAAAGTAGGCATAGTAAGCTGATTTACTAAGATGTTAGTCACCAAAATTTGTTATAACCCTAATAGCAGAAGTTGTTGAACTCAAAAGTTTCAGTAGATCATCAGTGTGTTGTTTCTAATTGAATTTCTCATTAATGCACACAACTAAAAACTTTGAATATTCTACGTTAACTACAGACTTTTGTTCACAGAATATATTTATTAATGGTGTCATGCAATTTACTACGTGGAACTGTATGTATTGTGTTTTATCAAAATTTAAGAAGATTCTGTGGTTTAACTGAGGGGTTTGAACCTCGATAAGACCACATGTATTTGATCTTGCACTACTTTATTCTTAACACAACAAGAAGCATTACAAGACTGGTTTAACCATGGTGGGCAGAGCACAGAGAAGCTGACTCCCAAAGAAGCTGGTTTGGAAAGATATTCTACAATTACCACTTTTGACATGAAGGTCAAGAGGTCGCCACACTGCCCCCCTTCCCAAAATAGTATGGAGTACATCTTGAGAGGGTGGGAAGGGGGGGGGGGAGGGAAAGGCCTTGGCATGAAAGTCACAGAACTTTAGGTTAGTGCAGCAGTTCAGGTGAGAAGTGGTGAGCTTTATGTGCGTCAATGATGAAGTTGGTGTCGTGAGCGACGAATGGCTGAGACTGAGAGTGATGACAGATGAGTGGAACCCAGCAGAGTGATGATGAGCACCTCGGTGAGGGGTAGGAGGAAGGCACGAACAGCTGACGTGTTTACCATGGCAGGAAGAGGCAAAAGACATGGACGTCCAGTGCGATTGAGGCACCAGTATGTGCCATGAAAGTGGGCGGAAGCACGAATGAGTGCAGCTAACAATGTACTTGTGTGTAACCAGTATGATGAAGTGGGTGCAACTGTTGAACTCGCCACATGGCAGACACATCATGTGATGTGGGTAGCACACAAGACACATCAGCACCTGGAAGAAAATTTGAGTTAATATCATCACTGACAAGACAATCAGACCTGATCAGAAAATCAATGAATATGGTGTAGATTGCATCAGGCTGGCCAACACAATACTTGCACTGTCCAAATCAGCTGTGGAGATGGAAAAAAATTGTGTCCAAAGTGTGGGTTATTTGTCCCCAATTAACTGAGTGGTTGATGAATGAGTTGTGAGGGGGCGGGGGTGGGCTTAGGAAGAGAGACTAAGTCCAGAAGCACCAGAAAAGTTCAGTGATTAGAGGAAAGCACCCCTTGTTGGCAGAGCACATGGTCAGCTGAAGGGTACATAAACACATTAGCAAGAGCGGTTGCTGGCCTGAAGTTCAAATTTTGCAAATCTGAGAGGTTAATGTTCTGCAAAACCTGAGCATTTGGAGATGTGGTGAGGTACATGATTAACACTGTTTGTAGAGGAGACACTTGAAGAAATAAACAGCAAACCGAGGCCTGAGTCCGTTAAGCTCCTCACGGCACCAGAAGCACTCGGTGTGGCTAACATATCCAGCCAGTATTCGTTCGCATAACAAAAATGTGAAGCACTAGAATTGGGAAGAAACTTAATTTGCAGTGATAAAGTTAATGCAGCAACAAATCCAGGCAGAAGTGACTCTGTCGTAGTCAAATGTTCAAATGTTTGTAGAGTCTATGGGACTTAACTACAGGGACATCAGTCCCTAAAGTTGCAAACTACTTATGAACTAACTAATACTAAGGATGGCACAAATATCCATGCCCTAGGGGGGATTCAAACCCCCGACCGTAGTGGCCATGCAGACCGTGACTGGAGCGCCTCAGTCCCCTCGGCCACCGCAGCCAGCTGTTGTAGTCATTGCAGTGGATGGCAAGACAATGACTCCTGTATTTCATGGCGAAATTCACATGATAAAAGGATAGGTCCTACCGATGCACAATGGATACAATATGATGATACACTTGCCTTCGGGGTCAGCAGTGTAGGTTAACTGAGACGTCTGAGCTACAATAAGACCTCATGTATTTGATCTTGCACTACTTTATTCCTAACACAACAAGAAGCATTACAGGACTGGTTTAAACATGGCTGGCTGAGCTCAGAGAAGCTGGCTCCCTAAGAAGCCAGTTTGGAAAGATGTTCTACACTTAACACTGCTGACGTTAAGGTCAAGAGGTCACCACATGTTGATTTGCAGATAATCATATGTAGGATTCAAGGTATGTCCACAGAGTAAGTTCCATTTGGTTATATAAAACAAATGTGTACAGATACAGAAAAAAATATTTCTTTTACAAAAATCTAAAACTGTTAAATTACTTTACTTTATAGCTTCTGAAATTTTATAGGCACTTGTCATAGCATGGCATAAGATTTTGTATGCCTTCTTCATAGAAGGTTGTCACCTGTGTATTCAACCATGTAGTAACATATTCTTTCAGCTCATCATCATCACTGAAGCATTGACCGCCAAGGACACATTTTAGTTGTAAGAAGATATGAAAGTCACTAGGAGCAAGGTCCGACTGTAAAGAACTTGATCAAACACATCCCAGTGAAATTCCCGTAGGAGTTGTTTGGTCACATTCACCATGTGAGGTCACGCATTGTCATGGAAAAAAACACCTTTTGACAGTAATCCTTGGCACTTGTTCCATATTGCATGGTGCAATTTCTTAATGGTCTCCCAGTAACCATGTGCATTAATTGTTTGGCCTAGTGGTAAGAAATCAGTCAGCAAAATGCCTTTTCTGTCCCAAAAAATAGTGCACATGACTTTTCAAGGTGTCAAGATTTTCTTAGGCTTAACCTTCATTGGGGATGAAGTGACCTCCATTCCAGTGATTGTCATTTTGTTTCAGGGGTAACATATGATACCCAAGTTTCATCCCCCATAGTATCTGTGAAAGAAAACCAATGCCTTCTTCATTTTAGAGTTTCAAAATTTGAAGTGCACTGCCCATCCATTGTTTTTTGTGTTCTTCAGTAAGAATTTTGGGTACCCAGTGTGAGCAAAGTTTTCGAAATTTTAGTTTTTCTGTAACAATTTCATGAATTAGTGACCATGATAATTGTGGAACTTCTGTGTACAACACAAGTGGCAACAAGTAGGGTCATCCTCGCGTGTGTTGTTTTGTTTGTCAGGTTACACGAAGGTCTAGGCATGGAGGCTTGAGTTCAAGTTTTAGTTGAGCAGCAGAAGGAGCTCATGGCCATCATGCAGCAGGCAATTCTGGTGTTGCTTCCAAAAGAGTCTTCTTCAGCACCATTCCCCCCTCCATTCCCCCCATATGACAAGATGGCAGAAGATTGGGATGCATATGAACATCATGTTTGGCAGCATTTCCAGGCCTTTCATGTCAACAACTCAAAGGTATGTTGTGCTCTATTTTTGTCATGGGTACCCCCTCGCTGTATCAGTCTTGCGGCGGTTAGCACCGTTGCAAGAACCCTCATCCTTGTTTTTTGATGCTTTATGATCATTATTGTTGCCCTGTTATTGCCGTCACATTCATTTCATGGCTGCACAGGTTGAGTTTCATCAGTGCAAGAAACAGCCGCATCAATCTTACCGTGTGTGGGCTGCTAATTTGCATGGCCTCAGCTGCAAGTGCCATTTTGTGATGGAGAAATCAAGAGTCGTTTGTTCACGTTATGGTTCACAACATCGTCATTCATTCCGCTCCAGATAGAGAGGTCAGGTACACGGCTTGTGATGAATCCCTCTGTTGCCGATCCCTGGGTGCATCCAGACAAACTGTGTCCATATTGCAGGACAAATGTCTATTAACAGGACGCCTGAGGATGGTGGGATACACGTTATAAAACAAACAAAAAAAAAACACTTAGCTGGGGTTAGATGGCCAGTCTGCCTGGTTGTTGAAGTCTGTTGATCCAGGTTTACTTCAGAGCTACATTCACTTAAATGAAATGGTGGTCAAAGTTAAATGATGGACTCACTTATTTAAACTTTTCTTAATAAATGTTTTATTTCCATTATTGCACAATGTCTAAAAATCCAGTAGCAGGTAACAGACGTTCACAGGTTTGAAAACATGAACAGAGTGCCAGAGCATGGCTTCCACTCAAACATTTTCCATGTAGCCGCGTAATAATAGTAATGACAATATTATTCAGATATTAAATAAATAATACTTGAAATATGCCAAAATGCTCTAATTAAAATATTACATTTAAGCTTTAACTATTTATCTCAATGTATGTACATGTATTTAATAGTATACGCAAAATAGGAATGCGGGTAAGTTACTATGAGCAGCATAGTGAATGCATTAACGTAGCAAAGATAGACACAAAAGCCAACAACGACCAGAGTGGTGCAAGTATATATGCCAACTAGCATAGCCGATGATGAGGATATCAAAGAAATGTATGAGGAGATAAAAAATCATTCAGAAAGTTAAGGGACGCGAAAACTTGATTGTGATGGGGGACTGGAACTTGGTAGTAGGAAAGGGAAGAGAAGGAAATGTAGTAGGTGAATATGGAATGGCAAAAAGGAATGAAAGATGAGCTCGCTTGGTGGAATTTTGCGAAGAGCACAATTTAATTATCACCAACACTTGGTTCAAACATCATGAAAGAAGGCTGTATACATGAAGGAGACCAGGAGACACTGGAAGGTACCAGATTGACCATATAATGGTAAGGAATAGATTTACAAACCAGGTTTTAAACTGTAAGACATATCCAGGGGCAGATATAGACTCTGACCATAACTTGTTGGTTATGAACTGCAGATTAAAACTTAAGGGACTGCAGAAAGGTAGAAAAGTTAGGAGATGGAACCTGGACAAATTGAAGGAAACAGAGGTGGTTGAGAGTTTCAGAGGGAGCATTAGGCAAGGATTGACTGAAACGGGGGAAAGTAATAAAGTAGAAGGTGAATGGGTAACTCTGAGAGGGTAGTGAATGCAGCAGAGGATCATATAGGCAGAGGGACAAGGCCTAATAGAAATCCCTGGATAACACAGGATATACTGAACATAATTGATGACACAAGAAAATATAAAAATCCAACAAGTAAAGCAGGAAAAAACAGAGTACAGACGTCTGAAAAATGAGATTGACAGGAAGTTCAGACTGGCTGAGCAGAAGTGGCTACAGGACAAATGCAGAACTGTAGAAGAATGCATAACTAGGGAAAGATAAATACCACCTACAGGAAGATAAAGGAGGAATTTGAAGACAAGAAAAGCAGCTGTATGAATATCAAGAACTCAGATGGACAACCAGTACTAAGCAAAGAGGGAAAAGCTGCACTGTGGAAGAAATAAATAGAGGGCCTATACAAAGGAAATAAACTTGAAGGCAGTATTCTAGAGAAGACGAAGTGGAGGAAGGTGAGATAGGAGATATGATACTGTGAGAAAAATTTGACAGAGTGCTGAAGGGCTTGAGGCGAAACAAGGTCCCTCGAGTAGATGATATTTCATCTGAACTGCTGATTTCGTTAGGAGAGCCACTCATGAAAAAAATGTTCAACATGGTATGCAAGATGTATGAGACAGAGGAAATACCCTCCGACTTCAAGAAGAATATCGTAATTCCAATCCCAAGAAAGCAAGTGCAGACATGTGTGAAAATTACAGAACTATCAGTTAATAAGTCATGGTTGCAAAATACTAACACAAATTATTTACAGATGAATGGAAAAGCTTATGGACTCTAACCTTGGGGAAGATCAGTTTGGATTTAGGAGAAATGTAGGAGGCAATACTCACATTACGACTTACCTTAGAAGATAGGCTAAGGAAAGGCAAACATACATTTTTGGCGTTTATAGATTTGGAGAAAGCTTTTGACAATGTCAACTGGAATACACTCTTCCAAATTCTGAAGGTAGTAGGGGTAAAATATAGGGAGTGAAGAGTTACATTCAACATATACAAAAACCAGACAGCTGTTATTAGAGTCGAAGGGCAAGAAAAGGACGCAGAGATTGGGAAGGGAGTGAGACAGGGTTGTAGCCTTTCCCCAATCTTGTTCAATCTGTACATTGAGCAAGCAGTGAAGAAATGGAAGGAGAAATTTTGGGAGGGAATTAAAGTTCAGGGAGAAGAAATAAAAACTTTGCAGTTTGCCAACGACATAGTAATTCTGTCAGAGACTGCAAAGGATTTCGAAAAGCAATTGAATGGAATGGACAGTGTCTTGAAAGGAAGATATAAGATGAACATTAACAAGATTAAAATGAAGGTAATGGAATGTAATGTCAGAAAATCAGGCGATGCTGAAGGAATTAATTAGGTAATGAGACAATAAAAGTAGTAGCTTTTGCTATTTGGGTAGCAAGATAACTTCTGATGGCCGAAGTAAAGAAGATATAAAATGCAGAATGGTTATGAGAGAATTGCGTTTGTAAAGAAGCAAAACTTTTTAACATCCAATATTAATTTAAATGTTAGGAAGTCCTTTCTGAAAGCATTTGTCTGGAGTGTAGCATAGTATGGCAGTGAAATGTGGGTGATAAGGAATTCGGACAAAAAGATTATAAAAGCTTTCGAAATGTGGTGCTACAGACTTAAGATTAGATGGGTAGATCACTTTACTAATGAGGAGGTGCTTAGCCAAATTGGGGAGAAAAGGAGTTTCTGGCGTATCCTGACTAAGAGAAGGTATAGATTGTTAGGACACATTCTGAGACATCAACGAATTGTCAACTTAGCATTAGAAGGAAGTGTGTGGGGTAAAAATGATAGAGGCAGACCAAGGGACGAATACAGTATACAGATTCAAAAGGAAGTAGGTTGCTGAACGTATTCTCAGATGTAGAGTCTTGCACAAGACACAGTAGCATGGAGAGCTCCATCAAACCAGGCTTACGAGTGAAGACCACAACAGTATATGCAAATTAAAAGTTGTGTTTTGACTCATTTTAAACTAACTCAATTTATTAACGTTATTAATGTTTTTGAAGTGCACACTTATCTGTTTTGCCAATATTGTGTAGGTGTGCTATTATTGAGACATGGTATTTTATTATAAATGTGGATTTGTATAAAGCTGTTGTACTTTCGCCTACTTCAAAGATTGTTTCTTAGTACCAAACAGATTATTAATTTTAGTGTGTTAAAAATGATCAGTATTTAATTCAGGATCCAGTGATATATAAAACATGGTCTGCCCTAATTTATTTAAACAAAAGGTATATATGTAATAACATTGTGCAATAGTTATAACATGTAGTAGTGTTTTTTTATAACAATATGTAACTTTTTAGGCTCAGCATATTCCATAACTAAGTGTAATGCATTTTTAGTGTTTGTAGTTATTATTTACAAAAGTATAAAAATTGAAATTATGTAAAAAAAGAACAGCCAATGTTATGTTTAAATCAACATACTATTTCTTAAAAGCATTTTACTAATAGTGTTAATAGTATTTCAAACTGAACGCGAAAATCTGATATTTTACATGTCCGGTGGCGAAGTTTTATTTAGGTGTCCAATATTTTGTGTTTTTGATGTTGGCAATGGATTTGTAGGGAGTGGACAACATAGCAGAAATGTTACAGGCTCTGCAGTTGGAAGAGCCTTATCTTGAGAAAGTCCTCTCTCACTCAATCCAATGAAGTCTCACATGCCGCGGGTCAACAGGTGTGACGAGGCGCCGGTGCAGGGTGGCATGGATGCGTCCGATGTAGCAGGGGAGGATGATGTGTGGGTGTTACAAGCCGGCCATTCCAGCTGCTTCCGCCAGGCACGTAAACAGTCCCGACCACTGGCACTCTTACCTTCCTGCCCATCGTGCTATACAAAACATGACTGATCAGAGTGTCCCTGGTGTTGGGCCATGTCGCAAATGCAATGAAAAAGGACATGTGGCAACAGTTTGCCACTCAGCGACACATGACGCAGGTTTGGAGGATATGGACATAGATATTCAGGAAGTTACAGTGGGCCTGGCCCCCAACAGTACTACAAACAAGCTCTTAATCAAGGTTTCCATTCTGTTGCAACAACTCCATCTGCAAGTAGACATGGGTGTGGCACTGTCTTTGTTGAAAGCACAAAGGTACTCAGATCTCAGGTCTCCCCCATTGCCCCAGTTCACAGATGTCTTCACAGATATGGAAAACAGTGCATTCCTCTTACAAATGAGTCACATGCCCTCTTACCTTTATTGTCGTCTGTGATGCTAGTTTCGCCAACCTTTTTGGATTGTATGCCTTTCAGGCATTTGGCTTTTGTGATTTCTGACACAATTGAGTTGTTCTCAGAAGACATGCCATATTACTAATTGCAATCTTTGACATCCAAATTTCGAGACGTCTTTGAGGATGGTATTGAGTGTTTTTCCAATTTTCAGGCCCACTTAACATTAAAGCCAGCAGCAAGCCTGCATTTTTTCAGGCTAGGCAGATCCCCTTGGCTCTCTGCCCTCTGGTAAAGGCAGAACTGGACCAGCTGACAGCCCTTGTGGTGGTTCTACTCACATCTTCAGTGAATGAACCATGCCTTTAGTTATTGTGAAGAAACCTTCTGGCAAATTGTGCCTTTGTGGCGACTTTAAGGTCACCGTCAATTCCTACCCACTGCCTTGTTCAGAAATAGTGTTCACCCAGCTAACAGGAGGCCAATTTTTTTCTAAGCTCAATCTTTCGGAGGCATACCACCAGATACCTCTTGATGAGGAGTCCAAACGTCTGGCTGTAATCAACACCCCGTTTGGCCATTTTCAGTACCAGCGTCTGGCCTTCAGGATGGTTGGGGCACCAGCCATATTTCAATGTTATCTCGAGCAGGTCATGTCAGCAATCCCCCACTGCAACAATTACCTTGATGACATAGTAGTCACAGGTCACAACACAAAGGAACACTTGCTCAATATCTGGATCCTCTTCCTCAAATTCTGGTCTGTGGGCCTGCGGTGCAATCTCAGTAAACCAAATTCTTTCAACCATCCCTCGATTACTTGGACCATGTCATCTCTAGGCACAGCATGAAGTCTCTGGCAAGTTTGGTGTAGGGTATCAGGGGTCTTCCGTGCTATTACCACCGATTCATCCACAGGAGTTCCACCTTGTCTCACCCTGTACCACCTTCTGTGCAAGGCGGTCCCTTTTGAGTGGTCTCCCACATGCAAGTGGGCTTTTGCTTCTTTGAAGGACCGCCACTCAATGGAGCTCAAACCTTACAATCCCCATACTGGTGATCCCGAGTTTCTTTGTTTGTTCATTCGAGCGCACAAGTGAAAACCGCAACTTTATCACCAGTTTTTCGCAAAAATACGACATGCCACCAGCCAACTATCAATGGCCACAAAGATTTCACCATTCTGGACTTTGCCTGGATTTCACTTCGAACCTCTACATGTTCCACGGGTGCCTAATCTGTAAGGTGCAATGAGTTTTTCACCTTCAACCTTGCCACAAGATTTTTTTCAATATGTTTTCACCACTCTGCTTCCAACGAGTGCAGTCATGTATTGTAACGACTCTGGCTATACTACGCCCAATGTGCTTCAGCATGTTTTACCTTGATTTACTGCTAATAAACAATTGAAAATTTCACTGTGTGATTCTGATTATCCAAAGGTATATTTTTCGGACTTGCAAAATTTGAATAATGGCCTTCCAACTGCCAGGTACATAATCGGTCAACAATCTACTACACCGCCGCCACAATCGAACTTTATTCTTCCGTCAGGACACAGTGACTTTACTGAGTGTGCAATTTCAAGTTTTCTTATAAATTATTCTTGCAATTCGGATCAGATTTTGTTGTGCTCCAAGTGCACCTTTTTCTGCTTGCACAATGAACTTTCCAGACTTGCCATTGCAACAAGTTTCGTGCAACATTCTTTCCCGTGTGTGAATAGTGAAAGTGTTGTTGCTTCAAACTACCACTGTAGCGATTGCTTTTTCACATCCTGTGTCCTGTGATGGTGTTTATGTGCAGCCATGTGGCGCATTACGTGACGCGTCTGCTGCGCCACGACCACAACAGTTGATTCCACACTCACACATGACAGACACATTCAGACACCAGCAACCCCCCATTTATGTGGCACATACCAGTGCCTCTGCTGCATCGGTCTACAATGCTGTTGCGTTGCACCATATTTCTGATGTACCGATCTGATTTCCAGTCCTGCCGGGGACATCTGCCATGCCCCATGAACTTTGTACCTCACCTCAACAAGTGTGCTGTGATCCCACTATCGTCAAAGCTCTATTTCCAACACCCTGTGAGTGCTTTCAAGTTGCAGACAGAATCTACAACCCACTCTATGCTGCATTTCATGCCTCACTGTCGTGCTGTCGTTAGAGGTCGCTCTCACAACATAGAAAACACACGCAATTCACCTTACTCGTCTCGCTGCCCACATGCTGCCTGAGTTCCAGCCTCACCATCTCCTACTTCACCGGTGTTTGAGCTGGACACTTTGCAGCATGTTATTACGACTTGTTGAGTAACTCCAAAGGATAATTGCACGCAGATCAGCACTTGTCTTCCCCCCGCTAGTGTTATTAGTGATGTCACGCCCTTGCACAAGGTTACCAATGCTTGTGACAGTTCTGTTTCCCTGCGCTGCTCCTATGTGAGCACTTGTAAAAAAAAAAACTTTGTTGCTATGCCGATGCCTCACTTGGATGCACCACCAGCATTTCGTTCTATTCTAGCAGGCTCCTCTCACATTAGTCTTTTTCCTCCTGTCCAGCAATCTTCTCCTGTTTCCTGCTCTCTCACCCTCATGGTGGAGCACGAATCTGAAACTAAAATTTTTCTGACTTGCACGCCGCCGCCTGAGCGTGTTTGTCTTGGGAACTGATCGAACACATCTCACATGCTGCCATCTTGCACTTGCGTGACAGTGCCTCCCTCATGCATGCCGGTGGCCAATGTGTCAACTACCTGAGCACTTCAGCTCTCCTTGGCTGCCACTGCCCACTGCCGTGCTGCCCTCGAATGCACTGCCGACCAGCGTGAGTACTACTTCGGCACCTCAGTTCTCCTCGGCTACTACGACTACTTCTGAGCCACCACTCACTGTTGTGCTGCCCTCGCACGCACCGGAAGCCGACACAATTACTATTTCAGCACATTGGCTTTCCTCCACCACCCTGAAAATTTGCGAACCACCACCTGTTGTTGTTCTACCCTCGCATGCATCACCGGCCGGCACGACTACTACTTCGTTGCTTCGGCTACAACAGCAACTTCCAAGCCATCGCCTGCCATCGCACTATACTTGTGTGCACTGCTGGCTGACGCAGCTACTATTTCAGTGCCTTGGCTATCCTCAGTCATCACAAAAGCTCCCGAGCTGCCTTCTGCAGGCTCGCTCAGTGCCATGCCCCTTGATACACGTGTCCCAGTGCCACCTCGCGCTGTCACACCAAACATCGTGCATGCTAAGAAACATACACTTGCCAATGCGCCTGCTGATATTTTGGTAGTTCCATACAGCACGGAGCATAGATGACATCTAGTAGACTGCGACATTGAACTTTGGCCTCCGCCCACCGACGTCACTGCCACATGTCATGCCTTGGTCACATCTCTATCCCGACTCATCAGTGTGTACTCTGTACTGCAGGACAGCGCTGTGTGGTGGCTTGTCCACATCGATATATATTCTAATGTATCTTTGGGCCAATATCTTTGGAGCCAGCTTCCCTGAGCTCTGTCTGCCATGTAGTCAGTCTGGATTTGTACTTTAAGCGATTAACAATAAAGTGCATAATAGCTCATAAACATGAAGTATCTCTGGGGCTCAAATCCCTCAAAATCCCCATACTGGTGACCCCGAGTTTCTTTGTTTGTTCATTCAACCACACAAGTGAAATCCGTAACTTAAGTGCAGGTTTTTTGCCAAAAATACGACATGCCACCAGCCAAGAATCAATGGCCACAATGACTTTGCCATTCCAGACTTTGCCCGGATTTCACTTCGAACCTCTACATGTTCCACCAGTGCCTAATCTGCACGGTACAATGAGTTTTCACTTTCAACCTCGCTGCAAGATTTTTTCACCACTCCACTTCCCACGAGTGTGGTCACGTATTGTAATGAGTCTGGCTTTTCTACGCCCATTGTGCTTCATCATGTTTCACCTTTATTTAGTGCTGATGAACAATTGAACATTCCACTATGTGATTCTAATTATCCAAATGTATATTTGATCCCGATAAATTCCAGTACAAATCTATCAAAAGTGGACAGTGATGAATTTATGGCTGGGGTCTGTCTTGATTTGTCAAAGGTTTTGATATTATAGATCATAAGGCACTACTACAAAAATTAAATAAAATAGGCATTAGAGGTACACCAAATGACTGGATGAGGTCATACCTTTATGGACATTTACAGACAGTTGAAATTCAACTTGCAGAACTCGACACAATCACAAGCCATCTCTCAGATTACCAAGAGGTGAAATATAGTGTTCCACAAGTACTACGGCCAGTGCTGTTTCTCCCGTATGTTAATAACCTACAAGAAAACTGCCAAAATGCATACCAGTTTGCCAATGACACAAGCTTTCTCATCAGTGCAAAAACCAAAAATATGCTGCAAGAAAACATTACTGAAACATTGGAAAAATATCACAATAGTTCACATACAATAAGGTTATTATAAATGAAGAGAAAACTGTAGCACTAAACTTCTGCAATGTAAAAGAAAGGGTACCAGAAACTATAAATATCCAGCTCTCAAACAAAGCTGTAATAGAGTTGCTATCACAAAGTTTCTTGGACTCTGGTTCTAGGATAATGTCAGATGGGGAACCAACATTGACAACCTCATCAAAAAATTGAACTCTTTCTGTTACGTCCTAAAGACCCTGGAAAGCTGCTGCAGCAAATGTTGCCTAAGAAATGTCTACCATGCTAATGTTCAGTCACTTCAGAAGTATATGTCATCTTCTGGGGTGATTCTCCAAACATCATCAAACTCTTCCGTGTACAAAAAAGAATAATAAGAATCATAGAAAGTGTTAGTTCCAGACAGTCCTGCAAACCACTATTTAAAAAGTGGCAGATCCTTCCACTCCCATGTCTGCATATTTATGAAACTGTAGTATTCATAAAGCAATATGCACTGGAAGAACCTACACTTTTCTTAAAAAATGATCACAAACACGACCACAACACAAGACAAAAAATGGAACTTCAAACACAACAACAAAAAGTAGTCTTTGCAAAAACGGAATCCCACTTCTGTGGAAAAAGATATTTAGAAAATTGCCAAAAGACATACAATCAGTTAAAAGTGATGCAGGTTTCAAAGCTGCAGTGAAGGCATATCTAACTGACCACTGCTTCTCCAGCCTTAGGGAGTACCTGAATGAATAATAAGTAAATAAAAGGCAACTGAACTGATAACAACAATAATAATAATAATGTACTAATAAATTGTAAGTAATTAACCAAACTGTAGAAATATTGGATTGTAAACCTAGCTGTAACCATACTCTATAATGACATAAATGTACCGTATTAAATGTATCCTACATCTTACTGTGCACACAATGTACAACACAAGATCTCATGGATAGATAAATAAATAAAGTAGCTCAAATGCTTAGCAGCATTCAGAACACATCTTAACACAATGCCTTCACATAAAAAAAGAAACCTAAAACTCTCAACTATTTATAACAAAAGAAGATCCACAGTTTCACCATACAGATTAACCTTCACTACTTGTTTATTCAATGACAGATAGAGCTTCCTCTCGAGCCACAGCAAGTAATTCCATAAGGCTGCAATCCTCTGCTCACACCTTCACACACTAGTGCATGGCACACAGTATCTGTTCAACTTTATTTTAAACTAATTTCAGGTGAATCAAGGTGGGATATGGATGCAGTGTATCTTCACACTGTGGTTTCCTGTTGTAATAACTGATAATATTCATCTCGGGTTTGCAGCCGGATACCATCGTCAACTGAACATTTCGGCAGACCAGCTGGCTGCCAAATTCAGGTGTGTGCACTGATTACACTTACTCAGTGGAAACTGAGGCAGAACAGAAACAGCGGCCCCTTTATACACCACTGACGACCCACTGTGCGTGCGCGAAACCAAAGTAGAGGCCCTCTAGGCGCAATAGAACTAGTAGTGCACCGGTGGAGAATATTGGCAAAACAATGGGTCAAAACAAGACTGGTTAAAAGAAACTGCAGGTCAAAATGAAGTCCTTTGTTGTTTAACATCATATAAGATTGGGTTCCAAGTTATACTTAGAGGGAAGCCCTTGTCCCTATTAATAATATTGTTGGCCATATGAATTTCCATGGATTTTTTAAGAACACATTCCCAGTAGCGGAAAGCATGAGCAATCAGTTTTGTTTCATCGTATAACATCTTGTATCCCTCATTCACACAATGTTCAGTAATAGCTGACTTTTCAGGTTGAAGTAAATGAGTATGACGGTGATGTTCCCCTCACCGATCCTGAACTGTGTGAATCGTTTGGCCGATGTAAGTCTTACCACAATAACATGATATTCTATAAACACCAGGTTTTCTCAGTCCTAAATCATCTTTGACTGACCCAAGGAGGGCCCTAGTCTTTAGTGGTGGCATAAAAACACTTTTAATGTCAAATCATCTTAAAATTCTTGAAATTTTTTAGGAATTATTCCCGACAAAAGTTGTGTTCAGTTGACAATGGTAACCAGCTGCAAACTTGAGATGTATATTATTGTAACTTCACACTGTTTGTTACACTTCACTGTCTACTCCTTTGTGTGTCATGACTGACAGTAATGGTTATGGCCTTGGGACACACTTATTTCAGGAAAATATAATTTATGCCAAGGTAGAGCACAGGTCAATTTCTTTTGCTACTAGAACCCTACAGAGGCATGAGAGGCTTACACTGTCACAGAGAAGTAATTGGCTATATATTGAGCATTCACAAATTTTAAAATTGCTTATTGGGACACAAATTGTAGTAGACACAGATCACAAGGCATTAATATACATTCAGTAATGTAAACTACATCACAACATGATCAATAGGTGGGTCATGTTTCTGCAACAGTTTGATTCTTCAGTAAATTACATTCAGGGAAAGATAATCTTATTGGCGATGCTCTGTCTTATCAGCCAGAGGAGGTGACTTTGAGGATATCAGTGTGGAATGTGAGAAAGCTTTTAGAGTTATGTATTTGAAATGAGTCAAACAGGAGACTGAAGTAAGACACATATGTAATGAAATAAGGTCAGAATCACTACTCCAATTGGAAACTGGTGAAGAGCCTGTTGAGGAAAAAATGTGGAACAGTACTATAAAGTATACAAGGGCATTCTGTTTATTTATGTGGTTATTTAACCTGACCAGATTAGGTCCATAGGGCACTCTCTTACATCTGACCAGGAACAACATACACAAAGGAATTAATTACAAAAAAACATTGCATTAATAATATTAATAATAAGCATATATGATAATACTAATAATAATAATGATAACAATAACACAAAAATCAAAGTAATACTAACAAGAGATATCTACATAGAGATAGATGTTTAACACATTTGAACTAGTAAAGAGAGGGCGGCCATTCGTGACCTGAGGGAGCACCCTGATATTGTTGTCTTACCGTCTGACAAAGGCAATGCTACGGTTGTTGTCTCCCATAAGGACTACACTGAAAAGATGCAGAGCCTGATAAATGACGATTCCTACCGGAAGATCAGCGTTGACCCCACAAAGAAGGTGGAAAACAAGACAAGGGCGCTTCTCAAGGATGCAGATTTACCGGAGGGTGTCGCCAAGAAACTGCTACCTCAAGGTCCGGTACCGCCAAGACTTTATGGACTCCCTAAGGTTCACAAAGATGGGGTGCCGTTATGTCCCATTGTCAGTAACATCAGAGCACTACATATTTGTTGGCCAAATACTTGACGGGAATATTAAGTCCTTATGTGGGTAAATGTCCTCATCACATCCGTAATTCTGTGGATTTTGTGGTACGCCTTAACAACTTCAGGCTGGATGAGTCAGATATCATGGTGAGTTTTGACGTCGTTTCGTTGTTTACGAGGGTGCCCCTTCGAGAGTCACTAGACTTGATTGGTCAGAAATTTGACGAGAAGACCACCGAACTTTTTAGGCACGTCTTGACCTCCACATATTTCCTTTTCAATGGCGAATACTACGAACAAACGGAGGGAGTCGCCATGGGTAGCCCACTCTCCCTTGTGGTCGCAAATTTGTACATGGAGAATTTCGAGGAGGAAGCCCTGGCATCATCTGAATGGAAACCCACTTGCTTTTTCCATTATGTGGACGACACTTTCGTCATATGGCCACATGTTATGGATAAACTCCTTGACTTCCTTACACATCTGAACTCCATACACCCCAACATCAAATTCACTATGGAGACTGAAATGGAGGGTAAATTGCTGTTCCTTGACGTCTTGGTCAAGAGAAGAGCTGATGGCACCCTGGGTCATAGTGTATATCAGAAGACAACGCACACTGATCTGTATTTACACGCAGACAGCTGTCACCACCCTTCGCAGAGGAATGGGGTACTTAAAACTCTAGTACATAGGGCGCGCACTATCTCCGACACAGAGAGTCTACCCCAGGAAATGGAACACCTGAAAACTGTATTTCGAAAAACTGGGTACTCAGAGTGGCAGATTCAGCGGGCTCTCCGCCCAACCACTACAACACAACCTGTGGAAATGGATGAAAATGCAAGGGAGGATGTAGGCACTGCGTTCGTTCCATATACCGGCGCACTCTCAGGGAAGATCGCACGCATTTTGAGAAAACACCAGATTGGAACTGTTTTTTGTCCACCGAATAAAATTCGTGCACTGGTGGGGAGCGCTAAAGATGATCTCGGTTTGAAGAAGGCGGGCGTGTACCAGATTCCGTGTCAGTGTGGAAAGTCGTATATTGGACAGACGATGCGTACCGTCGAGGATCGATGCGTTGAACACCAGAGGCACACACGATTGATGTATCCGAGCAAGTCGGCGGTCACTGAACATTGTTTGTCGGAGAATCACGCCATGGAGTATGAACACACTAGGATTCTGGTACAGACGTCGAGATACTGGGACTGCGTCGTTAGAGAGGCCATTGAAATTCGCACAAGTGACGACCTCATAAACCGTGACTCTGGCTATAATCTTAGCAAAGCTTGGGAACCAGCGATTGGGTTAATTAAGAGTAAATCTAGCAAACATAACGAAGTGACGACCACGGCGGACAGAGCCCTCACACCAACGTCTTCTCAGACGTCGGCGCAATCGGTTCCACTGCGCGGCGTGGTGCGCGGACCGCAGAGGGGTCGCTCCGCGGGCCGAGGGTATTTAAATGGCCCGCTACCGGGCTAGAACCCAGTTCCCTTCCAGCAGCCGTAGCGTGCGGATCTCCGTACCGGCGCGTTTCCAGGAGCTCAGTCCGTCAGTTCACCTGATGATGGCAACATGCATAATCGCCGAAATATTGTGCCCGTTGGAAACTATAGACCGGCAGAACACCCATGGATATTTTGATCATCAAATACACCGGGAGAAACTGAAGAATCACATCATACACCTTTACGGGGAGGAGATGTATCGCAGCATGAAGAAATTTGAAAAGTTGCGCCACCGTAGATGTCGTTTGCTAAGTACTCTTGCTTTTCTAAAGAGATGTTGTTCCAAGAATGTTGTTCCAAATTTTGCTAAGGTTACGCATCACATCGATTCTGCAGCAGCCAAGAGAATTAAAAAACGGGCCGGCCTCGCATTGCTTCGTGAGAGAGTGCATTTCACCCGCCGTAGTCTTGAGTTCGTCTCTCAGGAACTACTCCATCTGCATTTGCAACTGGCTAGTCACTTCATGTCTTTTTCCTGGGATTGGATTGATGGTGTTACTTCGGTTGCAGCCGATTCCGCCCATAACAAGGCAACGGGACGTCAAACAGCTAAGTTCTCACGCCTCCTTGACAAGCCATCTCTGCAGGTTCCGTGCAAGACCGTCATCAACCTGAGTGGCATGGAGTTGAGTGATGATGCGGTCTCAGTTTTAGAGAAAGGACTCAACTTTGCTCCTACCCCAAAGTTCACACTGGTCGCAGAAATTATTAGTGCTGTTGAACAGGTTGCAGCTCGACTTCCGCCTGATTTAGCTGAGGAAATACGTCGTGAAACTTGTCGTGCATAGACGAATTCCAAGCCCATGAAGTCGAACATCACTAGTAAAGAGAGGGCGGCCATTCGTGACTCAACTTTGCTCCTACTCCGAAGTTTACACCGGTCACAGAAATTATTAGTGCTGTTGAACAGGTTGCAGCTCGACTTCCGCCTGATTCAGCTGAGGAAATACGTCGTGAAACTTGTCGTGCATTGACGAAATCCAAGCCCATGAAGTCGAACATCACTAGTAAAGAGAGGGCGGCCATTCGTGACTCAACTTTGCTCCTACTCCAAAGTTCACACCGGTCACAGAAATTATTAGTGCTGTTGAACAGGTTGCAGCTCGACTTCCGCCTGATTCAGCTTAGGAAATACGTCGTGAAACTTGTCGTGCATTGACGAAATCCAAGCCCATGAAGTCGAACATCACTAGTAAAGAGAGGGCGGCGATTCGTGACCTGAGGGAGCGCCCTGATATTGTTGTCTTACCATCTGACAAAGGCAATGCTACGGTTGTTGTCTCCCATAAGGACTACACTGAAAAGATGCAGAGCCTGATAAATGACGATTCCTACCAGAAGATCAGTGTTGACCCCACAAAGAAGGTGGAAAACAAGACGAGGGCGCTTCTCAAGGATGCGGATTTACTGGAGGGTGTCGCCAAGAAACTGCTACCTCAAGGTCCGGTACCGCCAAGACTTTATGGACTCCCTAAGGTTCACAAAGATGGGGTGCCGTTACGTCCCATTGTCAGTAACATCAGAGCACTACATATTTGTTGGCCAAATACTTGATGGGAATATTAAGTCCTTATGTGGGTAAATGTCCTCATCACATCCGTAATTCCGTGGATTTTGTAAAACGCCTTAACAACTTCAGGCTGGATGAGTCAGATATCATGGTGAGTTTTGACGTCGTTTCGTTGTTTACGAGGGTGCCCCTTCGAGAGTCACTAGACTTGATTGGTCAGAAATTTGACGAGAAGACCACCGAACTTTTTAGGCATGTCTTGACCTCCACGTATTTCCTTTTCAATGGCGAATACTACGAACAAATTTCGCAAATTTGTACATGGAGAATTTCGAGGAGGAAGCCCTGGCATCATCTGAATGGAAACCCACTTGCTTTTTCCGTTATGTGGACGACACTTTCGTCATCTGGCCACATGGTATGGATAAACTCCTTGACTTCCTTACACATCTGAACTCCATACACCCCAACATCAAATTCACTATGGAGACTGAAACGGAGGGTAAATTGCCGTTCCTTGACGTCTTGGTCAAGAGAAGAGCTGATGGCACCCTGGGTCATAGTGTATATCGGAAGACAACACACACTGATCTGTATTTACACGCAGGCAGCTGTCACCACCCTTCACAGAGGAATGGGGTACTTAAAACTCTAGTACATAGGGCGCGCACTATCTCCGACGCAGAGAGTCTACCCCAGGAATTGGAACACCTGAAAACTGTATTTCGAAAAAATGGGTACTCAGAGTGGCAGATTCAGCGGGCTCTCCGCCCAACCACTACAACACAACCTGTGGAAATGGATGAAAATGCAAGGGAGGATGTAGGCACTGCGTTCGTTCCATATACCGGCGCACTCTCAGGGAAGATCGCACGCATTTTGAGAAAACACCAGATTGGAACTGTTTTTTGTCCACCGAATAAAATTCGTGCACTGGTGGGGAGCGCTAAAGATGATCTCGGTTTGAAGAAGGCGGGCGTGTACCAGATTCCGTGTCAGTGTGGAAAGTCGTATATTGGACAGACGATGCGTACCGTCGAGGATCGATGCGTTGAACACCAGAGGCACACACGATTGATGTATCCGAGCAAGTCGGCAGTCACTGAACATTGTTTGTCGGAGAATCACGCCATGGAGTATGAACACACTAGGATTCTGGTACAGACGTTGAGATACTGGGACTGCGTCGTTAGAGAGGCCATTGAAATTCGCACAAGTGACGACCTCATAAACCGTGACTCTGGCTATAATCTTAGCAAAGCTTGGGAACCAGCGATTGGGTTAATTAAGAGTAAATCTAGCAAACATAACGAAGTGACGACCACGGCGGACAGAGCCCTCACACTGACGTCTTCTCAGACGCCGGCGCAATCGGTTCCACTGCGCGGCGCGGTGCGCGGACCGCGGAGGGGTCACTCCGCGGGCCGAGGGTATTTAAATGGTCCGCTACCGGGCTAGAACCCAGTTCCCTTCGAGCAGCCGTAGCGTGTGGATCTCCGTGCCGGCGCGTTTCCAGGAGCTCAGTTTGTCAGTTCACCTGATGATGGCGACATGTATGATCACCGAAATATTGTGCCCGTTGGACACTATAGACCGGCAGTACACCCGTGGATATTTTGATCATCAAATACGCCGGGAGAAACTGAAGAATCACAGCTAGTTATCTGCTCATGGAATATATATTCCATAAGGAGAATGAATGTAGACAGTGATGTTTGGAAACCACGTTGGCCAAAGAAGTATACTGATGTGTTAATTAGGTATGTAAGTGAAAGTTTTGGCCCAAAATGTATTCTGGACATCCAGGAAAACATATATTTTTATATCATATTAAGGAGGTTTAAAAATTGTTAGCCACTTGTGACCATCGTTAAAGGGCCAATGTAACCAATCAGATTAGCAGGGGATTTATGCAGAACATTTTGCCTAAGGAGCTTTTAAAACTTGTAGCTTTAAATTCCCAATGGTTGAAGACCAGAACTACTGGCTTTATATTCTACTACCTGTAGTGTTCGTGCTTCAGAATTGTGGCTACAAAGGATGTCTGTTCTCCATGTTAATAGTGGCATAAATATATTATGGCAACAGCTCTAAAATGCCTTTGGGAGTGGCGACACCACTGCAATAATAGCCTATATATGAAATGATACTTCAAACCCAGACTTGAAAAGGTTAGAGACCGAACAGAGGAAAGTAAGAGGAAATACCAGGATTGTAAAAAATAAGTGTAAGGAAGTTTTTATTACCGGTACCATTGTTCTATGAGGTACGACTAGATAAGTTGATTGACTGCTACAATAAATTCTTCTACTATAGTGCAAACTATGCGAAAAAGCAGTTCGAGATATGCTCTTTCTTGTGACAATAAAAAATTAAAAAAAGAAAGAAGTGTTCTATATTTTTTCCCAACATGGACTTATTTTCCACACACACCTTGTATGTTAAGGAAGACAAGACAAAGATAAAAATTAAGATGTTTGGAAAGAAATTAGAGTGCAGAAGGTGAATGAGAAAATCAAAAAGAACAGATTAAAATGGTTTGGGTATGGGAAGAGGATGGGAGAGGGGAGAATGATGGAATTAAAGATTGAGGACAAGAAGAAGAGTGAGAACAAGATGGATCAACAAAATAAACACTAGTTTACGGAGGGGAAACATGGCATGGAAGAAGAATGATAGAAATACCAAGGAAAGTCCAGAAGTAACATTGATACCACAACTCGGCCAGATATTGGATTGAGGGAAAAGGAGAAGAAGCTGTTGGCTTGTATGGGGCACTGCCTAAGTCAAAAGGAGGGTATTGCTACCTATTTGTAATGGTAGACTTATTTTAGAAACTTGTGAAATTGTATCCACTGTAAAAAAAGAAATCACTAGTAAGAGTATCATAAGTAAAATTAGGAATGATAAATTATTCGCTTGACCTAGGTCTTGAATTACCTTCCCCTTCTGTTCCCATTCCTTTTTTCTTCTCTTCTACCTGATGAAGGAACCCTGTTCTGAAAGCTTGTTCTATTTTATCGTCCTTTTTCTGTCTTTGTATTACTATCAGTCATACAGCACAGAGATAAGTACTGGCCAGCCATTATATCTCTTTTGAAGAATAATTTATCAACTCTGTGGAGAGTTTCCATCAGTAATTGAAAATAAGGAATGATTATGCTCTGAAGTAGGTACACCTAAAGATTTCCTGTCACACAATGGTACACACATGGAAATCATTCATGCATGATGACAACATAAAACACATTCTCATTTCGGCATATCACCCATCCAGTAATCCTACAGAAAGATACATGAGGGAAATTGGGAGACTGTTTAGAACATGTTGTAATGGGAACCACTCATCTTGGACTGATCAGGTTAATAATTTTGAAGATGTACTGAATAGTTTGCAGCATTCATCAACAGTATTTTGCTCTTATGAGATCATACATAGAATCAAACCACCCACCTTGATAAGTGAGCTAATAGTGTTTACTTAGCCCTCACACTTAATGTTTATTATGAAGGGTTTACTTGTTCAAAGTTAGTGGTCTAAATATTTTTATTTATGATGGAACCAGCTAGTCTGTTGTCGTAATGATATTTCTGCAACGCATATTATCAGACTTCACTCTTTCAAAGATTCAGTTATTGTATCATCTTACATTATTAATTCCATCGTACATCATAAAATAACTTCTTCATATATTTTAAATTCATTTCAAAGTTTTATTCCATCTTATTACATCACAACTGACTTTCCACTATGAAGACAAATGTAAAAGTGTTGTTGTTGTGGTCTTCAGTCCGGAGACTGGTTTGATGCAGCTCTCCACAATACCCTATCCTGAGCAAGCCTCTTCATCTCCACATAAGAATGGCAACCTACATCTGTCTGAATCTGCTTACTGTATCCATCTCTTGGTCTTCCTCTGCGATTTTTACCCCACACACTTCCCTCTAATGCTAAATTCACAATTCCTTGATGTCTAAGAATGTGTCCCACCAATCTATCCCTTCTTTTAGTCAAGGTATGCCAGAAATTTCTTTTCTCCCCAATTCTGTTCAGCACCTCCTCATTATTTACGCGATCCACCCACCTAATCTTCAGCATTCTTCTGTAGCACCATATTTCAAAAGCCTCGATCCTCTTCCTGTCCGCACTGTTTATCGTCCATGTCTCACTCCCATACAAGGCAACACTCCATACAAATGCCCTCAGAAAGGACTTCCTTAGGCTTAAATCAATATTCGATGTTAACAAATTTCTCTTTTTCAAAAACGCTTTTCTACCCATTGCCATTCTGCATTTTATATCCTCTGTACTGCGACCATCATTTGTTATTTTACTGCCCAAGTAACAAAACTCATCTACCTCCTTTATTGTTTCATTACCTAATCTAATTCCTTCAGCATCACCTGATTTTCTTAGACTGCACTCCATTATCCTAGTTTTGCTCTTGTTAATGTTCATCTTATATGCATCTTTCAGCACACTGTCCATTCCGTTCAATTGCTCTTCCAGGTCCTTTGCTGTATCTGACAGAATTACTATGTCGTCGGCAAAACGCAAAGTTTTTAATTCTTCACCCTGAACTTTAATTCCTTCACCAAATTTCTCCTTGCTTTCCTTTATAGCTTGTTCAATGTACAAATTGAATAACATTGGAGAAAGGCTACAACCCTGTCTTACTCCCTTTCCAACCACTGCATCCCTTTCATGCCCTTCAACTCTGACAACCGCTGTCTGGTTTTTGTACAAGTTGTAAATAACCTTACGCTCCCTATATTTTACACCTGCTTGCTTCAGAACTTGAAAGAGTTTATTCCAATCAACATTGTCAAACGCCTTCTCCAAATCTACAAAAGCTAGAAATGTAGGTTTGCCTTTCCTTAATCTATCTTCTAGGATAAGCCGTAAAGTGAGTATTGCCTCCCGAGTTCCTACATTTCTCCTGAACCCAAACTGATCTTCTCCGAGGTCGGCTTCTACCCGTTTTTCCATCCTTCTGTATATAATTCGTGTTAATATTTTGCAACCATGACTTATTAAACTGATGGTTCTGTAGTTTTCACACCTGTCTGCACCTGCTTTCTTTGGAATGGGGATTATAACATTTTTCTTAAAGTCTGAGGGTGCTTCGCCTGTCTCATACATCTTACACACCAGGTGAAACAGGTTTGTCATGGCTGGTTCTCCCAGAGACTTCAGTAGCTCTGAGGGAATATCATCTACTCCAGGGGCCTTGTTTCGACTTAGGTCTTTCAGGGCTCTGTCAAATTCTTCTCTCAGTACAGTATCTCCTATTTCATCTTCATCTACATCCTCTTCCCTTCCTACAATATTGTCTCGAAGTTCCTTTCCTTTCTAGAGCCCCTCTATATACTCTCTCCACCTTTCAGCTTTCCCTTCTTTGCTGAGAACTGGTTTTCCATCCGTGTCCTTGATATTCATAGAGCTGTTTTTCTTATCTCCAAATGTTTCTTTTATTTTCCTGTAGGCTGTATCTATTTTTCCTCTATTTATACATTCTTCTACATCCTTGCATTTGCCTTCTAGTCACTCCTGCTAGCCATTTTGCACTTCCTGTCAATGTCATTTCTTAGTCGTCTGTACTCCATTTTGCCTGTTTCATTTACTGCATTTTTATATTTTCTCCTTTCATCGATTAAATTTAGTATCTCCTGTGATATCCAAGGATTTTTTGTAGGTCTTGCCTTCCTACCTATTTTGTCCTCTGCTACTTTCACTATTTCATCTCTCAATTTTACCCATTCCTCCTCTACTGTTTTATTTTCCCTTGTTTCTGTCAATTGTTGCCTAAAGCTCCCTCTGAAATTCTTAAGAACCTCAGGTTCCTTCAATTTATCCAGGTCCCATCTCCTTATTTTCCTACCTTTTTGTAGTTTCTTCAGTTTTAGCCTACAGTTCATAACCAACAAGTTATGGTCAGAGTCTATATCTGCCCCTGGGTATGTCTTACACTGCAAAACCTGGTTCCGAAATCTTTGTCTTACCATTATAAAATCTATCTGGTATCTCCCGGTGTCTCCTGGTCTCTTCCACGTATACAACCTTCTTTTGTGATTCTTGAACCAGGTGTTTGTTATAACTAAATTATGTTCCGTGCAAAATTCTACCAGGCGGCTTCCTCTTTCATTCCTTTTGCCCAGACCATATTCACCTACTATCTTACCTTCCCTTCCTTGTCCTACTACTGAATTCCAGTCTCCCATAACAATTAAGTTTTCCTCTCCCTTAATTGTCTGAATAATTTCCTTTAGCTCCTCATATATTTCTTCGATTTCCTCATCATCGGCAGAGCTAGTTGGCATATAAACCTGTACTACTGTTGTCGGTGTTGGCTTCGTATCTATCTTGACAATGATAATGCGATCACTGTGCTGCTCATAGTAGTTTACCCGCATTCCTATTTTCTTATTCATTATCAATCCTACTCCTGTGATACCCCCAATTGATTTTGTATTTATAATCCTGTACTCACCTGACCAGAAATCCTGTTCATCCTGCCACCGAACTTCACTAATCCCCACTATATCTAACTTCAACCTATGCATTTCCCTTTTTAAATTTTCTAATTTTCCTACTCTATTAAGGGATCTAACATTCCACGCTCCGACCCGTAGAATGCCAGTATTGTCTTTCCTGATGATCACATCCTCCTGGGTAGTCCCCGCCCGGAGATCCGAATGGGGGACTATTTTACCTCCGGAATATTTTACCCGAGAGGATGCCATCATCATATGTTCATACAGTAGAGCTGCATGTCCTCGGGAAAGGTAACGGCTGTAGTTTCCCCTTGCTTTCAGCCGTTCGCAGTAGCTGTGTGGCAAAGCCACATTAGCTGATGTTACAAGGCCAGCTCAGTCAATCATCCAGACTGTTGCCCCTGTAACTACTGAAAAGGCTGCTGCCCCTCTTCAGGAACCACACATTTGTCTGGCCTCTCCACAGATACCCCTCCACTGTGGTTGCACCTACGGTACGGCTATCTGTATCGTTGAGGCACGCAAGCCACCCCACCTCGGCAATGTCTGTGGTTCATGGGAGTGGATGTAAAAGTGATAATACAGAATACTCTTACAGAACACATAGCTTAAACATTTTTTCCCCACCATGGAGCTTCTATGTATAAGTTGTTTTGTGTGTCCTAGACCTTCTTAGATCAAGTAGCTCAAACACCTTGTGTTTGCTTGGAACCTGCAAAGACAGAGTCCCCTGGGCAGTTTTTAGCATTAAAGAACTTAATACCAAAAATGCCCGTGAAAGGCAAAGGTCCCAGGTTCGAGTCCCAGTTCCGGCACACAATTTTAATCTGCCAGGAAGTTTCATATCAGTGCACACTCCGCTGCAGAGTGAAAATTTCATTCTGGAAACTTAATACCCTATAAATAAATGATTTGATTCTTGATTCGAGCTTGAGACATGTATTGAATCTTGTTACACTACAATTGTTCTACTTTCTCTTATCCTTTCTTATCTATCAGGCTTTATACGAGTCTCCAGTTTAAATCATGATCCTGGTATATTCTGATAGCATTAAATATCTTCCTCACCTCTGTTTCTTCCTCCACTCTTTCAAATACATCATCCACTGCTGTCTTCAAAATCATCTCCCACTGGGAGACAAGAGAATGTATTAACAACAAGATTACCCTTCTCCTGGGTATTATGCACTGAGTGTTCAAATTGTTGGAGAAATAGAGCCCGTCTGGTGATTTGGTTGTGAAGTAGTTTCTTGAATGTAAGTCAGAGTTTTATAGTCAGTATACAGAATTACTATATGGCCTAATAGATAATTTTTAAATTTAATGAATGCCCAAAGTCTTGTTACCTTTCATTTTTACTTGGAAGGGATGTACTCTAAGGCCATAATCGCCACTATCAGTAGTTCAGCAGAAAGGTAAAGACAAATCTGGCCTGTACAAAATTTTACTGTTGCATAACTGGGTTTGATGTTTTTGAAAGCTTCTATACATTCTTTGGTCCATGCCCAAACAGTAGTATTCTTCAATAAGTCTTCAAACAAGGTGCATTCAAAACCTGTGTATTCAGAAATTTTTTGTAATAACAGCATATTCTGAAAAATGATTTTTACAATGGAAAATTCGATTGGAATGTCAATAATTGAGGATAGATAACAACTCACCACAAAGAGGCTCTCTGAGTTGCTAACAGACATGAAAATCTGTCGCTTTTAGTTTTGTGCTTCTTCCTGCCATTTGTCACCAGAATACTGTGTTACAATGAATCACAGTGGACATGGTGGACCCATTGCGGAGTGTGTGAGACTTGATATCAGTAGCTCAAATTATTTCATGTATAATTTATGAATTTTGCACAAATTCCACTTTGCGACAGAAGTTCCACTATAAATATGGAGAGACATATATAACTGCTGACTTCTTGTTTTGCATTGTTAACTATCTTCCAAACCCAGTGTCCAATTTGTTTGACATTTTTTTTATTTTGGAAATAAACTATGAAAAATTTTAATTTTGCACAAATATACTGTAGATAGGTTCTTATAGACATGAAAAAGTGCAAGAATAAGTTTTATTTTGTTTTTAAAATAATTCAGGACTGAAGGGGTTAAGTTGTGTGAACGTGATTATATCTATTTTTGTGCTTGTCAGCAGTTCAGCAAGCTTCTTTATGAAAGATGATTTTAGTTACTTTTTAGTATTTGGTATGGGGAATTTGGCTATTGCTTCTAGTTTCTCTGCATCAGGTAGGATCCCATCTTCTGTAATGATATGTCCTAAGAAGTTCAACTGTGTTACAGCAAATTTAAATTTCTCTAGCTTCAGGAACATACCTCCCAATATTAATTTCCTGCACATTTCTTTGAGGGTACTTAGGTGTTCATCCCGTGTCCTGCCAGTGATGAAGATGTATCATCTACATACACTGTTAAATTGTTTAGCAGTTCTTTGCCTAACACTGTATCAAGAGCTCTGATAGATTCTGCTTCAGAAACATTGAGTCTAAATGGTACCACATAATATTGGTAACATCTGTCATTGTACAAGAAAGCAGTATATTTTTGTAAGTCCTTAGCCAAAGGTACTTGGTGAAAATCTGATGTCAAGTCTAACTGGTAAAATATTTGATATGTTCAAATTTGTGTAGCTGCTCATCAAAGCTCTCCAGACAGTGAATCTCTCACCCCAAAAAAATTGTTTAGGTGTCTTGGGTCTAAAACAATCCTCAAATCACAACTTTTCTTGGAAATCACCATGATCAGGCTGTTGTATTGGCCGTTGCTTCTTTCAATAATATCCCACTTCTCCATTTTGTCTAATTCCTTTTCCATATGGTATTCCATATGGTTTGATATAAAATGTTTCATGGATTTCACCTTCAGTGTACACTTATAGATCTTCACTCTTACTGGATGGTCATGAAGTACATCATAGTAGTCCCATAATACACTCTTCAGTTCTTCTTTCTGGTTGTTGGTCAATTTGTTGGCTTACTTTAGCTTATCTTCCACCAAGTCATTGTAATCTGCATCTACTTCATCTTCTTACACACTGTCCACAGTCACCACACATCTTCTCATATCTAGAAATTTCAATTCTAGGCTCTGGTGACCAAGTTTTCAAAAACAATGTTCAAATTTTTGTAGAGCTTATGGGACTTAACTATGCGGTCATCAGTCCCTAAACTTACACACTACTTGTGAACTAGCTAATACTAGTGGCCGTGCAGACTGTGACTGACCAAGTTTTCCACTACTCTGAATAGTCATGAGAGTACAATAAAAACACAACTGTCTTGGGATTATTGAATATAACTATCCTGCCTCCCCAATCAAAACCTGCATTAGTTTTAATAATCCAATCAGTACCAAGTACTACAAATTCATTCAATCCATCCTTGAGTCAGATTAACTTCACCTATTATAAATGATAACAACACCTGCCTGTTTACTAACTTGCTGTGTCTTCCAATGGTTCCTTTAATTATGATTTCTACCACAGGCATTTGAATAAAACCAGAGTCCTGGTTGATTATCTCTCTACACTTCTCAGATATCCCACTGACTGACCTGTGTCAACAAGAGCAACACTTTCCCAATTTTCAGTTTTTCATTCTCGCATACAGGCATTCAGTCTCATCATAGTCCACATTTTTGTCTTCTTCATGCAGTAGGTCCTCTCCTCTCTTCAAATTTTATGTCATCTGTCTCTTCATTAGTCTGAAAATTACTTAGTGGTACAGAAGGGACTTCTCCATTACTGTCTACACAGAGATCAACACAAGATACATATTCACTCTGTCTGACATATGCTAGGAATCTCATCATTCTTATCAAACTTTTCCTGTAGGCTCCAAATCTTCCCCAGTTCATCACAGCTGCTTTTTATCTTCTCCCATACTTCACATTTAGGTTCAAATTACTTGTAGTGTCTGACACAGCATGCAATATTTTACTTTCCACTTCTTATTTGGTGTCAAGTACAAGACTGCTTGTTTGCTGCCAAATTTCAGTGATACAATCAGACTCCCAAGTGGCTCCATTTCCCTATCTTGACTTCTTACTGCACAAGAATCCTCATCAACAAAACTCTCTTCTTTCACTTCTACATACATAATACCATCTATTTTTTTCTTATAGTCAACTTCACACAATTGTTCACAATTGTCATCACTGTCATCTTCAATTACATTTTCAACATTTTATAAATCTTCTACACTCTCTATCCTAGCTTCTTCCTGATTGTCTGATTCCTTAGTTCTCTGGGCAGCAACATCTTCACTACCTTTTTTCTCTTCAACATCCTCTTCCAATAATTTACACAATCCAAACACATCAGAGGTGTCATCCACTTTGGCAGTATCTTCATTCACAGAATTGCAAGCATTGTACAGTACAGATACAGCTTCATGATCTAAGTCCTTTTTCAATGACCCGCACAAATGTAGGTCTAGTTCCTGCTTTCATGCGACATGATCAGCCCCAGTTGAACAGCTTTGTCAGGAGGGTCAATATGGAGTTAGATCAGTTGTGTAGGGTAGCCACTCTGTCAGACATTAGTTTGGTTCCTGTTGAGACTACAGGTGGGACTTCACAAGGCATGGCCTACACCTCAATAGGAAAGGGAAGGATAAGCTGACTAGGTTAATAGCAAAAACCTTAAGGGAGGACACTGCAATTAATGAATGTACCTGTTTTTAGGCTAAGATGAGGGTCCAATGGAAAGCTCAGGCAGACATATGCTAAAGATGCTCAAAACTCACATGAATTTGAAAAAAGTAAAGTAAAAAGTAATGTTACCATATTTCACCATAATATTGGGGAGTTAAAGAATAAAGTTGAGTATCACAAAAGTAAAGTAAAAATAATGTTACTATCTTTTACGAAAATATTGGGGTATTGAAGAACAAAGTAGATGAGCTTCAGGTGTGTTTAAATGACATAGAATCAGAGAATGTAATAGATATACTATGCCTTTCTGAGCATCACATTGTGATGGATATGGATAAGGTAAACATAAGCAGTTACAAACTAGCAGCACATGTGAATAGAGAGAATAAGGTGAGAGGAGGAGTTGCCATCTATGTCAAAAGTTATCACTGCGTAAAAATATTTAGAAACACAAAAGTTTTGTGTAGAGCAACATATAGAAGCATGTGCCTGTCAGCTTAAAGTGAATAAAGGTCCTTCTTTTATAACTGTAACAGTATATAGGTCCCCTCCAGGAAACTTTTAGTTATTTATGGAAAATTTAGATGACGTGTTGGGCTATCTGTCAGATAATGGAAAACAAATTATTATTTGTTGGGATTTCAATGGTGACTCACTAAAGGAATGTAATAGGAAGAATGACCTTGAAGTCTTACTCAGTTCTTTCAATTTGTCATCTGTAATTGATTTCCCTACTCGGTTAGTAAAGGACAGCAGCATACTGATAGATAACTTTCTTATAAGCCAAGATAAATTTAAAAACATAAATGTTTGTCCTGTTGAGAATGGTCTTACTGATCATGGTGCACAGCTAGTTACAGTAAATGACATAGTTCCTCTCTGTAATTCTAAGTTGAGCATTCAGTTAACAATTCAACAATCAAAAATTTCAGGGAAAATCTTCAGCAGTTAGACTGGGTTGAGGTGTATAAGGAAGCTGATGCTAATTAAAAATACAACTTATTTCATGGTACATTTGTAAAAGTACTTGAAAATCGTTTCCCCCAGAAAATAGTTAAATATAAGGATAAACCATGCAAGAAACCATGGCTTACTAAAGGAATAAGAATAACTTGTAATTTAAAAAAAGGAACTGTATCTAACAGCAAGAAAGAGTAACGACCCAGAAACAAATATTATAAAAACTACTGTGCTACATTAAGAAAAGTTATTAAAAAGTCCATGGAATGTGCATCATGTCTTATATTAGTACCTCTGATAAAAAAATTAAAACAACTTGGAATATTATTACCAGGTATACAGGACAACCAAGAGCACAGGGAGGCAGTATTACCATCAAAGTGAATGAAAAGTTTACAACTAACAAGCCAGATGTTGAAAACCATTTTAATAATTATTTTTTAAATGTTATGGGGAAAATAGGATCTAAATGTTCATTAGAAGAAGCTAGGTAGTTCATGGAACAGGCCATAACTACACAAATTGATACAATAGAAATTCCACCCACCTCTCCTTCTAAAATTAAGAAAATAATAAACTCTCTCAAGAGCAAAAGCTCACATGGAATTGATGGTATTTCCAGCAGGGCAATAAAAGCTTATTCTCAAGAAATAAGTAGGATTCTTAGCCACATATGCAATAGTTCTTTGAAGCAGGGTGTTTTTCCTGATAGACAAAAATATTCTATTGTTAAACCACTGCACAAAAAAGTGGATATGTCTGATGTCGACAACTACAGCCCAATCTCACTTCCAACAGCCTTATCCAAAATTGTTGAAAAAGTAATGTATTCTAGAGTAGCTTCACACTTAGGTAAGAGTGTTGTGATTTTTGAGGGGACTGAACATCTAGGTCATCAGTCCCCACTCTTGGGGTAAAAATAAAGTTGTAACAAAATGTCAGTTTGGTTTTCAGAAAGGTTTTTCAACAGAAGATGCTATATATACTTTCACCAATGAAATATTAAATGCTCTGCATAACAGGACATCACCCATTGGAATTTTTTGTGAACTCTCCAAGGGTTTTGATTGTGTAAATCATGGAATTCTTCTAGATAAACTAACGTATTGTGATATGAATGGGACAGTGTGCAAACAATTTAAATCATACCTAACAGGAAGAGTGGAGAAAGTTGACATAAGTAGTTCACATAACATGAAAAAAAAAAAAAAAACAGCTGCCTTTTCAAACTAGGGAAGTAGGGAAGAATCAAAAATGGGGTGCCACAAGGTTCGTTCTTGGGCCCTTTGCTGTTCTTAATATATATTAATGACTTGCCATTCTATATTCATGAAGATGCAGAGCTGGTTATTTTTGCTGATGATACAAGTATAGTTATCACACCTGACAGACAAGAACTAACTGAAGAAATTGTAAATGACATCTTTCAGAAAATCATTAAGTGGTTCTCAGCAAATAGACTATCATTAAATTTTAATAAAACACAGTACATACAGTTCCGTACAGTAAATGGAATGACACCGTTAATAAATGTAGACTTTGATCAGAAATCTGTAGCAAAAGAATATTCAAAAAATTTAGGTGTATTCCTTGATGAGTGGTCGAACTGGAAAAAAACACATTGAAGATCTGCTGAAACATTCGAGTTCATCTACTTATGCTATTAGGGTAATTGCAATTTTTGGTGATATACATTTCAGTAAATTAGCTTACAATGCCTATTTCCATTCTCTGCTTTCATATGGCATCATTTTCTTGGGTAATTCACCATTGAGTAAAATAGTATTCATTGCACAAAAGCGTGTAATCAGAATAATTGCTGGAGCCCATCCAAGATCATCCTGCAGATAGTTATTTGAAGAGCTAGGGATCTTCACAGTAGCTTTATACTAGGGCCTATATATATTCACTTATGAAATTTGTTATTACAAATACCACCAAATTCAAAAGCAATAGCAGTGTACATAATAACAACACTAGGGGTGAATTATGCTGCCACAAACAGCATCAAAAGCCTTAGAGATAGCCAACTAGCATTTAAAAATAAATTAAAAGAATTTCTGAATGGCAGCTCTTCTACACTATAGATGAATTTTTAGATATAAATTAGTAAATCTAAAAAAAAAAAAAAAAAAAAAAAAAAAAAAAATAGAAAAAATAAAAAATAAAATAAATAAATAAAATAAAATAAATTGAGTCATGTAATATTTAGTACAAAGTAATAATTTGTAAAGACACCTTTCATTAAACTAACATGTTCCACATCATTACAAAGTGTCATATTCATGACCTAGGAACAAGTACTAATCTTATATCTTATCTTCATCTACTCTGCCTGTATCTTGACTGACAGCTCCTCACAAGTTTTTGTCAATTTTTAAATTACTTACCCTATGTATTTTCCTGTAGTTCTGTCTAGGTGGCTCTGATCTATTTCTTCTTCCATGTCTTGAGTTACTCATGACCTGGTTTAGTGTCCATTTCTTCAACCCCACTTGACATACCTCCTAAGGAGCAGTCTTCAGCTTCTCTGTCCATTGCTTCTAATGTTAGGTCTTCTGTCATCATGATCTCTATCATTCCTCCATGAATTCTTCTTATGGTGTGTTCCAGCATTGTTGTGCCAGTGTATGTCATCTCAGTTATGGTCTCTTCTGTATCTGTCCCCATGATAGTTGTTTCTGTAACTGTTGTGGTTCCTGTTATAACATCTATCCAATTTTTCAACGAATGTTAGGAACTGATCCACCGATTCATCAGGTCCTTAATTCAATCCTTACTGGAATCTTCCTGGTAGTCTTCTCTTGAGAGCATCAATTTGTGTAATTTCATCAAAAGATGTGTCTAAATGTACTAACTGCCTAAGTTGTGTCTCACAGAAGTCATTCATTGATCCATCACTCTCCCTGTACTTAGGTCCACTCAAAAATTCACTATTCACTCTTACCTGAGTACTAGTAGCCCAGAAAGTTTTTAAAAAACTTTTTCAAACTCACTATAAGTCATACTTTCACTAGCACACTGGTCTGCCCAATTTTAAAGCCATCACTCATGTCAGAAGTGAAATTATCACTACAGTGGTGCAAGAAATCTTTTGGATGAAGTTTCCCATCTCCTGGATAAGTCTTAACTATAATATTGGTCCAATTTACACTACAACTACCATCTACTATTTTCGTTGCATTGTCTTCCATCAACTGATTTACTCTCTGATCTGAATTTAGAAATTTCCTGATCATTGCTGGTTTTGTACTCACTAATTTTCTGTTCTATACTTTCACTTAATTACCTGATCTCAGTCTTTATAACCTCATTCGCCTGCTGAACATACAAATTGAGAGTATCTAGATTTTTTGGGATTTTTATTGATTTTGGCAGACAAGTTTGATTCTACATTAACAATTCTGTTCTCTACAGAATTAACATGAACATTCATTTGGTCCTGGCCTAATTTGACTGTATTTTCTAGGTTGTTTAGGTCTTTTCCTAATTTCTCCACGGCCTTATTCATATCCCCTAGCTGTTTTGTGAGTTCTGAAAGGTTATCTTCTATCCTAGTTCTAGCTTTACAAATGACACTTTTTCACTTAACTCCTGTTGAACTGACAACACTTTTTCACTTACAGCTTACACTTGCTGGCTAAAGTTTTGATTAGCCTTGTTAACGTGTTACCAGCTCTGATGTGTTAACTTGTTAAGCAAGAACATCAGAGCTGGTGACATAAATACTACTTCTTCACCCATCAGCCACACCACTCCACATTTGCAATCATCCATCATCGTCTGGGTGAAACTGGCCATTTCGCAGGGCGTCACCATGACAGGGGTAGCAAGCGAACCATACACACGCTACACTTCACGGAGGACGTATTACAGAGGTTCAACACTGACCCATCCACAAGCACCCATACCATAGCTCATGCACTACAGAGCTCCCATTCAGTGGTGTGGAGGGTGCTGTGTGAAGAAGAAGGCATCCATACCATCTTAAAAAAAAAAAATAAATAAATAAATAAATAAAATAAATAAATAAATAAATAAATAGGTGCTGTTGGCCCACGATTTAGCTCTGTGTGTTGAATTTTGCCAGTGGTTCCTGCAGCAGAGTACCAGGCATCTATATTACTCTAATTCTTTACTAGGATGTGACTTAATAGTCGTAATGTACTTTAAAAAATGCATTGTCAACCATCAGCTGTTTATTGTATTTAGAACTTTACAGTTTAGGATATTACCCATTGTCAAAAGAGTCTGTTAAAAAATGTTACAGTCATGAATTATACTGCGGCTGTGTTGTTCACAGATAAGGCATCCTTCACCCATGAGGGTGTGTTCAATGCCCACAACAGCCATGTGTGGGTGGTGAAGAACCCACACAACCTCACATAATAGGTCATCAGATAATGTTCACCATCAATATATGTGTTGGCATCATCCTCTATTAGCTGACTTGGCCGTACATTCTCCCCCCTCACCTCACAGGTGAAAGCTACACAGTATTTTTTTCCAGGAAGTTCTGCCCCTTGCAGTCCAACAATGTATGTGGTTCCAGATTGATGGAGCACCTACACACTTTATTCGAGCTGCCAGAACTCGCAGCAGATGGATATCTGGGGATCACTGGATTGGTCGAGGTGGTCCTGTAGCATGGTCACCCTACTCATCTGACCTCAACCTGCTGGTCTGCTTCTTGTGGGGCCATCCGAAGACTGTTATGTACGACACCCTGGAGGAATCAGTGTAAGACCTAGTGGTGAGGCTACAAGCAATGAGTGAGGCTTTTTGCACTATGCCCGGTATTGTTGAGCGAGTGCAAGTGTCAATGAGATGCAGATCTCAGGAATGCTGTGACACTCGGGGCAGGTGTTTCAAACACCAACTTTAACTGTACAGTGTAATTCACAGGTCATGCAAATGCTCTTTTATGGACCACAAATCAGTCTGATTAATTGTGTTAAACAAATGAGGAAAACAGTCTCAACTGAACGAGTACATTTTATTAGTGATGTTTGATCACATGTTGTTTACGTTGTACAATGTCTTAAGTATCCTGTACCAATGGAATTAATAGTAATGTACGCTCCTCAGTCCCTGTCGTTTGATGACTGTCGGGGTCTACACATATTGCAACTCTGCATTTCCTTGCATTTCTTGTATCCATCTGTTAAGTACAATAAATGCATCATCATCATGAAATATCTACTGTTATCCAGTAGTTTAGATGGTGATGGCTGCTGCATAAGATGACGTTAATCTACAAAACACAGCATAGTACAGCTGTTATTCTCTGTCATTTACATACATTATACTATGCTATAGCATACAACATTGGAGATTGTGTTGGAGGTTTTCATAGGCAATAAAACTGTGGGGAGAAGCCCAAGTATATCGCCATCAGCATTGCATTCATAGGAAACACAGCCTGCCCATACAGCTGCTAGTTCCATCTTCTCCACTGGCAATCGTTGCAATCGAAAACCCCAAATATCAAAAACCACATATTACAGACCTGCCTGGGGTCTATGTGTGCATACAATGACATCTTCGCGCCCAAGGGGTGGCCTAGCGGTAGGCACCAGCACCTATAATTTTGTTGTTTGGTAGCACCGGTGGGTGACGTTTCTAGTTCCCTACCTCATTTTGTTTCTCATGCCATCCTCTACCACCCCACAAAGTTTGTCAGTTTCATTGAGAAACACCCTGTAAACTACAGGTGCTTATTGACAATTAACATAGTATTATGTGAGATTAAATATATATAATCATCTGGTTTTCAGTTATGGGTGCAGCCTGCTTGCATGCAAGAAAGACCTATAACAGGCCAGCAATTTCTGAGCAGTATTGTAGCAGAGGATGATCTTCAAAGAATGCACAACTTGAACTTGAACTATATTTCTTCTTTACACAGCTCCATGCATCAAATTAATAACTCCAGTATGTTCCAGATCGACCATCACATTGATAACTCAAACTACTGACAACAACAACAACTTATACTACTACTACAACTACAACAACTACTCTGGTGCCAAAAGCTCACTGCTGTATAAAACACAGTAATCAATGATTCTCCTTACAAACATTATTAGTTACCATACAAAATATTACTCACAATTAATAGTTGTAGAATTAATAAAAGTTACAATAATCAAGAAATACTTAGTTACTAGTCAATCATCTACGTAAGTTTGTACATACCTTCTCGTTGACCATAATAATACAAATCACATTTTGTTATTTAACTAGTTACAGAAATATTGAAATCAGTTGCTAGAAAATAATCACAGAACATTTACAAATATCTATAACATTATAATAACTTATGTTTATCACTCATTTGCATTTGATTAATTACATTACATTTAATTAATTGATTTCTCTACCAATAAAGTTCCTTGGGCTACAAAATTATTTTGTAAGTTATGTTACAGTGTTGTCCACAACATGTGTAGTTTTTAAAATCATATCATGATTTATATCCAGTTGTCTGTAGTTGTAGTTTATAGAATGTTCTAGAACTGCTTTTGTATTTCAACAATTGTGGCATCTTAGTCTCATAAAATTGACATGTCTTGCACAAAGATCTTTCTAATAGATTATTTCACTGTCTTTTCCACTGTCCTGATAATGCTATCCAATGTAAGCAAAATGTACACAAATTAAAATAGCAGATTGTGACATCTCGGTTAATCTGACAATTGTCTACACCATGTGTCACATAGTTTGTTAACCTGATCACTGTAATTAACCTGAACATTGTCCTATGCTACATAACTTAGTTCAGAACATATCTGTGTGGTTTGGATGTGGACATAACCAGTATCCCAGTCTTTAGTTACCTGTCAATCAGTATTGTGTTGTTGAGTTAATGCTGGGAGGACCCACATTATTATACATGCAAGACTAATTAAATCTGTCCTGTAAAATTTTGTGTGTGAAATTGATTGTGTGTACTGGACCAGTCTTCCACAATTTTCTTTTATGGTTGAACCACAGAATCCCTTCTGGCACATATTGTGAGTCTTGTTTAAAAGTTCACAAGTAAGGCAGTTGCCAGCAACTGTTCTTATTATTAAGTTCTTTTATGTGTTTAAATTAATTATTATAGAAATAAATGTGCAGTTTAAAGTTCTAAACTCATTTTCCTCATAATTCCCCCAAGCTGCTCCCTTCCAAAGGTTACTAAAGTGCAATTCATTCTAAGGCTCATATCTCTTTCTTTTTCTCCAGACGTTAAATGACTTAATTTTGTACCAAAATCCAAAATGAGTAACAGTAACAGAGGTGCAATTATTTTGTAATAAAGCTTATCTCTGACAGGATCATCAATGAATAGATTACCCACATAAATATTTTACATACTTATAAGATAATGAGCTATATCCATCATCAGCCTTTATCTACCTCGTCAGGATCTCTAACACATGAACCTTATCGTGCACTATAGCAGTAGGTCACCGCCATGGCTCACTTTTTAAGCCACAGCAAACCTTCAGAAACTGCACGCAGATATTTGAAATTTGCATGGTCTCCAATGTGCCATCTAGTGGAACTTATGATTGTATAAGCATGGTATTCAGCAATATAATGAGGATAGTTTGCAGCTCTACTGTGAAGACGTACGCCGAGTCATGACAGGCACATTAGAAAAAGACACTCACACTCTAGTTCAGCTTTTGGCCATCAGCTGAATTTGTGTTTGTGTGTGTGTGTATGTGTAATCATGATGGAAAATACACACAATGCCTGTTCCAGACAACTTACTTTTACATTGATTACTTTGTGTTACCTTGTTGATTTGTAAAGTAGTTAGGAAATTGGTGTTTGCTGTCTTCCTGGTATTATGTGTGTCATTATGATACAATTTTTGATGAGTATGGTACTTTCATGTGCTCAATTTCTCTGTCTAGTCCATCAGTTTTTTTTTCACTATGGAGGCAAGTCTCAAAGTTCTCATCAAGCAAGAGCAATCTCCATCAGCATATGTTACTGACATAGCAAATTTTATTATTTTGGGAATCACTGTGTAGTTTGGATGTTTTCATCATACACATACTGGTGAACTGTTTGCCCTATTATATGACTAAAAGAGTGAAAATAATTTGTCAAATGCTTATGTGTGAATTTTACATAGATCTCTTACACTCCCTAGTATGTATAGGTTTTGTGTTTGGTATCACTAAAGTGACTGCTAATTTTTTCAGTCCTTTTTTTATTTGTTGAAAAACAAACTGCAATGGACTATACTCACAATCATAAATAATTATAATTATGATGTATTCAGCAACTCACTGCTGCATGGATTCTTCAAACATGTAAAAAATAACCAACACGTTTGGCGTATGCTTCTCTGCGAGTCAACATTATATGTATGTGAAATTTTCAACAGGAATTGGGATGGAGTGCTAATTCACTCCCATGTGGATAGAATTCCACAATGTAGTAAATTATCTAGCACTATCTGGCAGCCAGTCTATCAGATATCTTCTACTACATTACACTGCACAAAAAACAACAAAAGCTGGCTCTTCCGATAGCCACACACTCCAGAGACTCAGCGTCTCTGCAGAGCGAATGAGCGCATGCCATCTGCTCCCGCCTAGCGGCTGTTCGGTATCAGCCACCAACTATGTGAAACAAAACCTTTACCTTTTTTGTTTACTAATCCGCTAACTTAGACTGGCAATAATTTGTTGCATCCAGCCCCAGGGTGAGTCTAAATATGTAACCCGTATTTGAGAATATAGCTAATGTTAACTTCAAGCCTATGTTTTATTTGCCAATCAGTCACCCTTTCCTAGGGCACCCACAAGCCTTCACCACTTCACCTTCCATCCTGACAATGCCTCCAACCCATCTTATTTGTACAGCAGTGGATGGGTTGTACAATTTTAGTATCATCTGTGGGATAAAGATTAAGTGCTGTATACACTGCAGCATACAATGAACATTGTGGAGTAAGAATGAAAAAAATATGTATGTTGAAAGCCAATGTAGTGCACATCGGCTATCTGAGATGCTTCTTTGACAGCTGTGTTGTTTTTCCAATGGTAATTATGAAAAACAGATATTATTTTCTCTCATATATTTGTGCCAGTAATAAGGAGAAAGTAGTAAATCAAGCAGCTCAGCACATATTAGTCCATTCCATTTTCTCCTGTATCATTCTTTTTCTACCACCTTTGTCAAATCAAATGTTTAGCTTATGGGACTTAACTGCAGGGTCATCATTTACAAACTACTTATGAACTAGCTTATACTAAAGACAGCACAAACATCCATACCTGAGGTTTGATGTTTAGTGCACAGAATTTTAATATTTTTAAGGCTGAAATCATAATGTGGAACAGAATGGTTTAATGGGATTTGGTATGGTCAGTTGGCGTTCTTGCTGCCACATCATTTCTCCCTGGAAGGACATGTGTGTACCGCAACTGCCTGCTTATAATTACCTATGTCAAAATGTGTGAACATTTTTCTAAACCTTTGTGACATGTACCTGAGGTGGGACTTAGGTAGAGCCCAGTATTCACATAGTGGAAAAAAAAAAACGCCTAAAATCACACTTAGGTTTGGCACACCAAACCAGGTAATTAATCCATTTGATGGATTTGAACCAGGGTTGGCAAACATCTCCAACACGGAAAGCAGTGCCTTAAACTGTGCACTTAACCACATTTTCTTTTGTATTAAAAGTGGCAAAAATTGCAAAGGTTTAATTTGATTAATGATGAAAATTCTCCTCAGAGATAATAAATATTGTTGAAATGAGATAGAATGGCTGGCCAGTACTTACCATTGTGTTGTACCGCCGATAGTAACACAAAATGAAAAAACAGAAAAAAAGGGACAAAGGGACAAGCTTTCGGAACAGAGTTCCTTCAGTCAGGTGGGAGAGAAGGGAAGAATAAAGGATGGGAACAGAAGGGAAAGGTGGTTCACGACCTAGGTCATGAAGGTGGTGTTTCGGAAGTCTTCCGAAACACCACCTTCATGACCTAGGTCGTGAACCACCTTTCCCTTCTGTTCCCATCCTTTATTCTTCCCTTCTCTCCCACCTGACTGAAGGAACTCTGTTCCGAAAGCTTGTCCCTTTGTCCCTTTTTTTCTGTTTTTTCATTTTGTGTTACTATCGGCGGTACAACACAATGGTAAGTACTGGCCAGCCATTCTATCTCATTTCAACAATATTTCAAAGGTTTAATTTCCAATTTTCATCTATTGTCAACTAAATTTACTTTTGTGAAGGCATTTACAACCTTGGTTGCTAGTGCACACTAAATTAAATCATGAGAAACCTTGAAAATTTGTGTCCAGCCAGGAAAATGATTTGTTCCTCATTTTCCGATATGCTAACCCTTTAACAGTTATTTTTCTACAATTTATGAACCTCAAAATTATGCTTCCCTTATTTTGTAGCACCTGTTTTTATACAAATGGTTACAGAAATATTACATTTGGGTTGAAATTACTGGTCAGTTGAGATCTGTCTTTTGCCACTGCAGTGTTGTAACATCAGCTGCCAGCTACCACTCACAGGTCATATTTAAACTTGGTGACAGACTTCAAGAGAGCTGTTAATTAAAATTTATGATAGGTATTTTTAGGGTGACCCGACGTCCTGCATTTCGCAGGATAGGATAGGATGATGTGGGCACACAACAGCCAGGTCTTTAGCGCCCTTACAAGATTATTGTAAGAGGAGTGTGACCAAAGAAAAGAGATAATGTAGAAAAACTGGCAGCAGGAAGGTACGTATCCAAACTTGTCAAGTGGTATGGGGCACAAATCAATCACAACAGGCACTGCTTGTCACCGATGTAAGCAGGCCCATTTATGTACACAGTCAAAAAGAGCTCTTAAAGCAACTTCAGGGTACAAGGGACTGTTGACTGATAGAATGACGATTGAGCAGCCAGCTGTCAATGCACTAAAACCTCCAGCCTAAAATCTTAGGTAAGAGCCCAGAAAGATCACAAAATTTTAAAATGGTCTTCATACTTGCGTCATTGTCAGCGGGCAGAGAATGATCAAGATTCACTGCCGCCCTCTCAGCATGATATAAAAGACATTCAAGTAAAATATGACATACCACGATTTGCATGCCACAGGCAATACAAAACGTGGGGATCCTCGAGACAGAGTAAAAATCTGTGGGTCAGTGGGCAGTGTCTGATTTGTAGAGGGTCAAGGCTACCTCATGCTGCCTCAATGACTAACACGAGGTTCTCCAGGGTCTGACTATTGGTTTAACCGACCGCAGTTTATTGCCCCTCACTGCCTTCCATGATTCCTCCCAAAAATTTAAGGACCTCTGCAACACCACAAATAGAATGTCCTGCAGGGAAATAGTACATTGTATGATATCACAGCCCCTGCAGGCTTCCTTGGCAGCCCTGTCAGCCATTTCATTGCCACGAATGCCAGCATGGCCGGGTACCCAAGAGAATATTTGTTTGCCCTGCTGCTGTACTATCTTCTCTGCGGGGTACAAAGTTTGTAAAGATTGCAGCGCACTGAGTGAGTTGGAGCACAGAAGAAACTGTGTGCCTCACACATGCTGCATTTGTTCCACTGCCCGCAGGATCGCATGTAACTCTGCTGAGAGTACAGAGTATGCTGTTGGGAGACAAATCCTGATGGTGTTGTTCGGGAACACTACGGAGCAGCCTAGGGAGTCCCCCGTTTGGACCCATCAGTGTAAACCAAACTGAAATCTTAATGCTCAAGTAAGATGTTAAAAAACATAGATTGAAATGTAAAGTCAGAAGTAAAATCCTTCTTAAAATTTGTCAAGTCTAAAAGTAATCAGGGCCTCTGTAGGAGCCAAGATGGACATTTACTCCAACTTCAGTGTAAAACATTAAAACATGCCACACCCAAATCTAAGAAACAATCATGAGTACGAATCCTAAAGGCCTCGTAGCTTGAAGCCGATTACGGAAAAGCCTTTCCATAGGCAGCCGAGCAACAGTATTGTAAACAGGCGTATATGGGGTGGATATGGGGTGGTATATGCCTGGTGCACCATGAAGAGCTGTCACCTTATGTGGAGCGGAGGCTCAGCGCAAAGGCTTGGTATAGGGCTGGTCCGAAATGCCCCGGTAGCCAACCAAATCCCTTCATGATGCACCACATCCAACATTTTTAAGTGTAAAAGTCTCACAGACCCATACACCGTGCAGCCATAATCAAGGCGGGATCGTACAAAGGCTCTATAAAACGAGCAGACGAGTCCTGTCAGCTCCCCATGATGTGTGACTAAGACACTTTCAAATACTTAGTGCTTTCAGGCACCGTCTCTTCAAGTCTTTAAGATGCGGCAACCAGGTATGTTTAGAGTCAAAGGTGAGACCCAGAAAATGCACAGTGTCTTTAAAATTCAGAACAGTGTCCCTCATCCGCAGTTTGGGAAAGTTAAAAATAGAACGTGAACGGTTAAAAAGAACACACACAGACTTCTTGGTTGAAAATTTATAACCGGTCTTCTGTGCCCATTCGTCCAGCCGTCCGAGAGTTAGCTGCAACTGACGAGTGGTTGCAAAGGTGGAGGAAGAACAGAAGACAGAGAAGTCATCAACAAATAGTGAACACTGGACAGGACTTTTCACAACGGAAGTAACACTGTTAATGGCTATAGCAAACAGTGTCACACTTAAAACAATACCCTGAGGGACAATGTTTTCCTGCTCAAAGTGATCAGAGAGCACGCCACCAACTTGATATCTACAAAAACGTGGAGAAAGGAAAAACCGAATAAAAATTGGAAGACAACCACAAAATCCTCATTTGTGAAGCTGCCCGAGTATAAGACACCTCCAAGTAGTATCGTATGCCTTCTTGATATCAAAAAATACACCAGAAGGTGGTGACGGCAAAGGAAAACCTGTTGTATAGCTGCCTCCAGAAAGTCCAGGTTATCGAAGGTGGAATGATATCTCCTGGACCCACAATGGAAGCAACTAAGGAGCTGCCTGGATTCCAACATCCAGACAAGGCGGCAGTTGACCATCTGCTCTAAGGTCTTTCCCACGCAACTAGTGAGGGCAATACTATGATAACTGTTTGAGCATGTGCAGTCTTTCCCAGGTTTTAAAAGAGGGATTAAAATTGCTTCTCTCCACAAACCAGGAAACTGACCTGACGACCAAATCGCTTTAAAGATGCTAAGGAGGGTTACTTTATTTCGCGGTGTGAGGTTGGCCGGCTCTTAAACTGACGCAGAGCTGCACGCCTGGCCCTAATTGCAGAGCAGCACTCTGCAGTCCACCAAGGGACAGGCTGCTGTTTTGGTTGTCCTAACGACAGCGGCATAGATGCTGCAGCAGCCGTATGGATTCTTTCAGTGATACAGTCCACCCATTCCTGGACATTGTCACGAGTTTCCAGCTTAGCGAGTTGGCTAACAGTGTCCAGTTGGCTTTACTGATCACCCATTGAGGTGGTCTGCTTTCTGGCTCTATTCTATCTGGCAGGTGAATCCAGATGGGGAAATGGTGACTGCCATGCAGATTATCAACCACTTCCCAGTGAGTACTGTGAGCGAGGGCTGGCGAGCAAAGTGAAAGATCTATGGCGGAGAACGATCCCGTGGCAGTGCAAAAGTGTGTGGGCTGTCCTGTATTTAATAAGTGTGTGTCTGACAACAGAAGCCTCTCAGTTACTCGACCCCTGGGGCAGGTACTGGCAGAGCCCTAAAGCACATTGTGTGCATTAAAATCACCACAAAGGATGTATGGTTGGGGGAGCTGTGTAATCAGGTCTATATTAAATGTGTCATGAGGAGGCAGATACAGAGAGCACACCATCAATCGGTGACGAACATACATAGATACTGCAACAGCTTGTAAATGTGTGGTGAGAGTGAGGGGCTCGGAGTGATAGGCTGTATTAGTAAAAATAGCCACTCCGCCTCTAGATCTCTCTCTCTGCTGAGGTCATCCTTCTTATGGACAATATAGCCACGTAACTCAGGTTTGTCTGAGGATTTGAAATTTGTCTCTTGTAGACATATTAGTTGACCCTGAAATCAGTAAATGTAGTTCCTCCACATGCGTCCGGTAATGCTGCGAGTTCCACTGCAGTATTGGGGCTATCTATCATGGAGGTTGGATCTTTACTCTCTCTTTCTTCCGAGATGGAGACACTGAACGTGGTGGAACTCCATGAGTTCTGGAGCTGGATTAGATGTACCATCCGGAATAGTAACTTGAATTTCTGGCTTCAACTCTTTCTTAGAGGGCGTTTTTTTTGGGTTTAGGCAGTTTGGTTGCTGTTGCACTGGATGTGGTTGCAACAGTGGGGTGTGTGGTTGCAACTGTAGTGGATGTGAGGGCAGTATCTGCAGTTACTGGAACAGAGGGTTCTGTAGAGGTGCAGCGATGGTGGGGAGTCTGGTGCGTCGAGTGGGATACCTCAGGTGTCTCATGCTTCGCTCTCTGTCCCTGCTACCGATGCACCTTCAAGTGTACCGGACGTTGTCGAGCCGCCTTCTCCGCAAGGGGAGTGGTGGGTTTTACGGCGTTTGCATCGCTCGAGGCGAAAGGCGAACGTGGAGCCTGGACATCCGTCCGCGCCCGTTCGTTCTGTGAGTGAAAGTGTAGCCACTCCTTCAGCAGGGTCTGAGCAGGTGCACGAGGGGAGGGGATTATTAGTTATTGGGAGCTTCAATGTTAGGCGCGTGATGGAGCCCCTTACGCAGATAGCATCCAGATCCGGAAGGAATTTCAACGTGCACTCGGTGTGTCTGCCAGGGGTCTCATCCGAGATGTGGAGGCTATCGAGTGTGCGGGGTGCAGTCGACTGCAAGTCGTGGCTCACGTCGGCACCAATGACTCTTGTTGCTTGGGTTCTGAGGGCATCCTCAGGTCCTACGAACGACTGGCGGAATTGGTGCCTTCGCACGCAGGGTGCAAGCAGAGCTGTCGATTTGTACCATTGTTCCCAGGGTTGATCAGGGTCCTTTGGTTTGGAGACAAGTGGAGGGTCTGAAACAGAGGCTTTGCCAACTCTGTGACAGTCATTGCTGCAGATTTCTGGATCTGCGTTATCGGGTGGGGGATTGTAGGATGCCCCTAGATAGATCAGGGGTGCACTACACTAAGGAAGTGGCTACTCGGGTAGCAGAGTACTTGTGGAGTGCACATGGGTTTTTTTTTTAGGCTAGGCACTAACTCTGATGAGCACTCGCCTGTCAGCATTCAAACAGTGAATTCAGGCCACATTCAGAACAACAATTCGAACATCAAAATGTTAGCCATGAACTTACAGAGTATCAGAAACAATGTTCCCGAATTTGCCACACTGCATGGAAGTTATTGCGATCAGATAATTTTAGGCACCAAAAGCTAGCTAAATCATGATGTGGCAAGTTCAGAAATATTTAGCGAAGTGTGGAATGTATATTGGAAACAACTGGAGGAGGAGTGTTCATCGCTGTGGATAAAGATATTGTTTCTACTGAGATCGAAGTTGAAAGTAACTGTGAAGTTATCTGGGCACGTATAACAGGTCTAAAAGAAGTAAAGTTAATAGGTGGGTGTTCTTACTGGCCCCCCAGTGCTGCTGTGGCAGTTTTAGAGCCGGCCACGGTGGCCGAGGTGACTGAGGCGCTCCAGTCACGGTCAGCACGGCCACTACGGTCGGGGGTTCGAATCCCCCCTCGGGCATGGATATTTGTGCCGTCCTAGTTCGTAAGTAGTTCATAAGTAGTTTGTAAGTTTAGGGACTGATGACCCCGTAGTTAAGTCCCATAAGCTTAACAAACATTTGAACATTTGAACATTTGAGCAGTTTTAGAATCATTCAAAGAAAGGCTACACAAGGTAGTGTTTAGGTATCCGGGCCATGTAATATTAGTCGGAGGAGACTTCAACCTTAAGAGTATAGATTGGGACCTCGCTAGTTACATTTCAGGCGGTACAGACAAGCAGTCTTGTGATCTACTTTTGGACACATTCTCCGAAAACTGTCTTGAGCAGTTAAACCGGCAACCCACGCGCAATGGAAATATTCTAGACCTAATAGCCACAAACAGGCCTGACCTTATTAACGATGTCTGTGTAGAGACAGGAATTAGTGATCATGATATTGTCATAGCGTCGACGGTGACCAAATTTCATCTACCAATCAAGAAGGCTAGGAGCGTGTTTTTGTTGGGAAGAGCCGATAAGCAAATGTTACAATTGCACTTATAAATTGAATGGGCATCGTTTAATTCTGGGACTATGGATGTAGAGGAATTGTGGACTAAATTTAAGTGCATTGTTAATAAAGGGTTAGAGAAATATGTGCCAGTAAAGACGATTAAGGATGGAAAAGATCCACCGTGGTATAATAATAATGTTAGAAAGCTGCTGAGAAAGCAAAGGCTGTTTCACTCTTGATTCAAAAAAAAAAAAACACACAAATGATGACAGACAAAAGTTAGTAGAGATTCATGCGTCTATAAAAAGATCGATGCACGAAGCATACAATAATTATCACAGCCATACCTTAGCAAAAGATCTTTCCGAGAACCCGAAAAAATTCTGGTCCTATGTAAAATCGATAAGCGGATCAAAGCCCACTGTCCAGTCACTCGATCATTCCGGGAGTGTAATAGAAGAAAGCAAACGGAAAGCTGAAGTTCTAAATTTAACCTTTAAGAAATCTTTCACGCAGGAGGACCGCACAAATGTACCATCATTTGATCAACGTACTAATTCCGAAATGGGGGACATAGCAATAGGTATTTCCGTTGTAGAGAAGCAGCTGAGAGAGCTAAATATGAAAAAGTCTGCTCGTCCAGATGGAATACCAGTTCGGTTTTACAAAGACTATTCTGTGGTATTGGCCCGTTACTTAGCTTGCATTTATCGCGAATCTTTAATTCAGCGCAAAGTTCCTAGTGATTGGAAAAAAGCGCAAGTGACTCCCGTGTATAAGAAAGGAAAGAACTGACCCATACAATTATAGGCCAATATCGTTGACATCAGTTTCATGTAGAATTTTGGAGCATATTCTCAGTTCGAATATAGTAAATTTCCTTGAAACTGAAAAGCTCCTTTCCATGAATCAGCACGGGTTTAGGAAACATCGTTGATGTGAAACTCAGCTTGCCTTTTTCTCACATGACATCTTGCGAGCCATGGACGAAGGGCAACAGGCGGATTGTGTTTTTCTCGACTTCAAAAAGGCATTCGACGCGGAGCCACACTGCAGACTTCTAACGAAGATACGAGCTTATGGAAAAGGTTCACAGATTTGTGACTGGCTGGAAGACTTCCTAAGTAATAGAACGCAGTACGTTGTTCTCGACGGCAAGTGTTCATCAGAGACAAGTGTATCGTCAGGCGTGCTCCAGGGGAGTGTGATAGGACCGCTATTATTTTCTATCTATATAAATGATCTAATATTATAGAAGGAGACTTTCCAGGTGGGAAAATAGGTATAAAATAAAGATTTTTGACTTACCTAAAGTACAGGCTCGCCGACAGAAACACCAAACACACATAAAACACTCAAACATTCGAGCTTTCGCCACCAGTGGTGGCTTCTTCGGGAAAAAGAGGAAGGAAGGAGAGGAGAAAGGGAATGATACGGGTTTTAAGGAAGTGGAAAAGGAGCCATTCCAATCCCAGGAGTGGAAGGACTTACCTTAGGGGACAAAAAGGAAGGTAAACAAATACACACACACTCACACATATCCACATCCAAACACACCTAGGCAGAAAAATGTAAGGTGATGCGCATGAGTAGAAAAGAAATCCCATAATGTTCGAATACAGCATTAGTCGTGAGCTTCTTGATGCTGTCGCGTCGTTCAAATATCTAGGCGTAACATTGCAGAGCGATATGAAATGGAACGAGCATGTAAGGACAGTTGTGAGTAAGGCGGACAGCCGACTTTGGTTTATTGGAAGAATTTTGGGAAGATGTACTTCACCTGTAAAGGAGACCGCGTATAAAACGCTTGTATGACCACGTCTTGAGTATTGCTCAAGTGTTTGGGACCCGCAGCAGATCAGTTTAAAGGAAGACATAGAGGCGGTTCAAAGGCGAGCAGCTAGATTTGTTACCGGTAGGTTCGACCAATGCGCAAGTGTCACGGAAATGCTCCGGCAACTCAATTGGGGATCGCTGGAAGAAAGACAACGTTCTTTTCGTGAATTTCTGTTAAGTAAATTTAGAGGGCCAGAATTTGAAGCTGAGTATAGTACAATCTTGCTCCGCCTACTTACATTTCGCGTAAAGATCATAAAGACAAGATAAGAGAAATTAGGGCTTGTAAGGAGACATTCTTTTTTTCCTTGTTCAATTTTGGTGTGGAATAGGAAAGGAAATGCCTAGTAGTGGTACAGTGTACCCTCTGCCATGCACCTTACGGTGTGTGGAGTATGTATGTAGATGTAGATGTACCTATAGCTTTTTCAGCGGGGGGGGGGGGGGGGGGGGCTGTCGGTGTGTTGAAGCTTATGCTGTCGTATACGTGCACTGGGCACTGGCACATGCAGGTGCTTGTACCCAAGCTAACAACATCAGTCTGGGTTGAAGCATCAACTTTAGGAGCAGGTTTCTGCAGTGCAGAAGCGAAGGAAGTGGGAAATACAGAAGGTTGCATGGCCTGAAATATCTTTTTGCCCTCTGCATAAGGGATCCGTCTTGTGGTCTTAATCTCCTGTATTTTCTTCTCGTCAAGGTACACACCGCATAAGTGACTCCAAACTGGATGGTCCCCTGAACATTTCACACATTTTGCAAGTGGAGTGCAATCAGTACCTTAATGGGACGCCTTTCCACATTTGCCGCAAGTTGGCTCACCCTTACAACCGTGAGTGGTGTGTCCAAACTGCTGGCGTTTGAAACACCGCATTGGGTTTGGGACATAGGGTCTTACAATCAGTTGGAAGAAGCCTGCTTTAACCTTGTCCGGAAGTTTGGGACTATTAAAGGTGAGGATGAAGGAGTCGGATTTTACCAGCCCTCCATCCTCCCTTTATTGATATTTTGTACATCCACAATCCCTTCAGAAGCCCACTAAACCTTTAGTTCCTCAGTTGGAATGCCCACTAAATCTCTACAAGTAACAACGCCTTTGCTGTAATTAAGGGTGTTATGTAGTTCGGTCTCTATAGAATATTCTCCGAGGCATTTAGCCTTCTGAAAGTTCGCTGCTTGTTGGGAAGTAGAAGTTTCAACCAACAATGTCCCATTTTGTAAACGTTCTACTAACTTGAGATCGTCAGCTTTTCATAAGTGCCCTCTTTTTTGCTTCACTACAATAAACACATTCTGTGGAGCAGTATGTGTTCCGTTACTATACACTACACATTTCTTATTCTGTGCAGAACCTGGAGGACTGGCTACTCTAGTCCTCTTGGTAGGTTGGTTGTTGGTACCCCCCCATCTAAATCTACATCCCAGTGTAACACCCATCCCATTAGGAGGTGGAAAATTTAAGGTCCATCTCGGTCCCATGAGCAGCTAGGGAACAAATTGTTCACCTAGACAGAGTTTCGCAAGCCTAGTTAAGCCCAGAGGTTGCTCATTAGTGACTGTCCCACTTCAACAGCCATGCATCCCATCAGCACGTAGCACACCTTGGGATTGAAGGAATTTTTATAGAGGTTTGTACCATCCTCACGACCCGGGTGGTCAAGCCAATATCCCATTCCCCTGTACAAACAACGTTCCATCGCCCTGCCACACGGTGGTCGCTGAAGCGTGTCCAGAGGTTACGGTGTCTAGAGGACTGGCGGCGCTAACCAATCCTCAGCTCAGGACCCCGGGTTCACCAAGCCCGTACTCAGCAAATTAATGCTGAGCCCCTGAGGGAGCATTCAGCAGGATACTCCTGTTTTCTAAGATCCTATCCTGGAACCCACCACAAGGTTAGACAAACTTAAAAATATCCTCCACTTCAACATTATCCAGCAAACTATACTGCAAAATTTGATTGTCACCATAATCGGAGGAAATCAGTAATTAATGAAAGGCAAAACTCATACACGCACAACTCTTATTACGAAGGAAATGAATTTTTGTCTGCCATGCATGTCGTCTGCAATCATTGCAGATGTAAACATTGTTCACACCAACCAGACATGCGAAATATCCAATAATAGTGCTATTATGATAAAGAGTTGTTGGAAAAACTGAAAGTCACAGATTACGGAACCAAATTTAAAGATCTTTGTGTGGCTTGAAAGGTTGATGCAACTCATTAGCATATGAGCTGTGAAGTGATGTTTGCAATATAATCAAGCAGAAAGTGAAAAGAAAGTGTGTTGAATAACGAATTGCCCTGTAATGTTCGCTGCACAAAATGTTTTGCGGTGTTGTCGATAGAGAACAAGGATGAAGTGAAATATTGAGTCAAGTGTAAACGATCAAGAATAGCCTGACTAATGATTCTGCCATTTCCATTGCCTCTCTTAAAACTTTCATTCTACAGGTAAATTGGTGTCAACTGAAAAAGCCGTGGCCGCTGCTAAATGTTGTTTTGCATTCCACAACGTTCAACTTCACCAAAATTTTCTGTAAATGCATTGCATGTCGTAGTTGGTACAAAAGTTTTTCAACCGTCAATATTCATGTGCAAAGACTAAATGTGAGGCTCTTGTGACAGATGCCATTAGCCCATTACCAGTGAAAGAGCTGGAAAAGAAGTTGGAGAAGGCGTATTGTATCTCTTTGTACACAGACTTTTCCAACCACAATTTGACAAAGCTTTTTCCACTTTTGGTTTGATATTTTGATTTCAAGACAGAAGTACAAGTGAAAAATATACTTGATTTGTAGTTAATGTTATAAATTCCATGAATATGAGTAGATAATAACTGCAGTATCAAAAGTGGAAATGACCCTTTCTTCAGTGAAGAGGCATTCCTAGGTCCTTACTCCTATGGGAATCAGTTTACAAAACTAAGAGTTGAGTAATAACAAGGGTAAAGTTGAGAATACGTATCTGATAGGAGGAGTACTTTAGTAATCCATGCAGGGGTAGAGATCGCTATGTCCCCAGTGGTTTAGAGGTCAACACAAGTACATAGAAAGCAGGAGACCTGGATTCAAATGCCAGCTTTTTCAGCTTTACCCTGTCACAGTTAATGTCATACATTCTGAGATGATGATCCAATTATGTTTTACCAAAATCAGATTATAGGATTTGACATAATAGTATTTCACCTTTACTATTTGTTTCAACATATTTAGAGCGTGAAGATGTTGTATGGATGATTATTATTAGGGTTGTGTCAGAGTGGTTCAGCCAAATCCATTATTCGACTGGCAAGCCTGCATGGTGTCAATATGCCTGACGCTACAATTTCGCTTTCATGCTACAACTTACATGTTTTTCTATTAGGGGCAAGGGATTGTTCCTATGAATTGTGATTTGTAAATTCCACACTCTCGTCGCCATAAGAATAATACAAATGTAAACATTACATCATGTAATCTTCCATATGAGCTGTTACCAGTACCATCTTAAAAACCCAAAAGACAATGGTGAATGCGGGAGAATATACGTAGCATGTTAATGTTCACATTTGTATTATTCTTATGGCATATGGCAATAGTTAGAATGAAGCACGTCAACTGATTTCTAGTACTGATTTTTAAATCTTATGTGAATATAAATTCTATGCAGACAAGTTACATCATCTTAAATGTTTGAAAGAATAAATAAATCTACAAAATACCCTTGCTTGACCCTCTGGAATGAGTAATCTGCATGTTAAGTACTTGTCACAATTTTTAAATGTCTTCACGGCAATACCAAGTACACACACGTTGAATAAATGCGGATTTCTGATTCTTCTCCTTTGAAAAAAGAAAAAATACATAATCCTTTCCTTTCTAGGACTTTGTTATGCAATTATTTTTATTTCCTCAAAATGAAACAGTTTGTAATAGAGTGAAGAAAGTTTATAATCTTTTAGAGCATCTAAACAACATATATCTCAAAATTTTTCATAAAAAAATTTCATTTAAGGGGAAGGGCGGGGATATTACGAAATCTCTAAGATTTAAAATAAAAATCTAAATGAAATTTATAATTTCTTAAATTATACTGTAATATTGTCATTTGGGAGCCATCCCAGAAGGCTTTGTCTTCATCACTGGCTGTGATAGTGTAGTAATTACTTTTAAATACGTGTACTAGAGTTGAGATTTGGGTTTGAAATTTGGAAGATTCGATTCGGATTCAGCATATGTCTTATTTAAGATTTGGTATTCGAATTCGATTCGGTAAAATTAGGGTTTGACCCATCCCTAATTATTACACTCTTAGTATGTTCCATTAATCAATTACAAAATGCAAATAAAACAGGTGACATAAATTTGGTAACATTATGTTGCATAGTCTGTAGAGTGTAGATCTTGCTTCTTCTTCTTTAACCTGAAAATATAGTCATCCTAAATACGCTGGAAGTACAACTGTGCATTATGAAGGTGTTCTGTGAAAGTGACTAGTGAGTAAACCGTGTCAAACGATGTATTTTGGAATGTCGAGCTTAAACAACTTTGTCGTATGCACTGTAACTGAGGAAATACTGGTCACCTCTTTGGCACAAATAGTAATCAGGCTTGCATTGTTTGAGGCAATTAAAGCTAACCACACTTGAGAAAATTCAAAACAGAGACATTTATTTCAGTGCTAAAACATAAATCATCACTTTCATTGGTTACTGAAGCTACAATTGCTGTGTTACAACTGATGAGCAGTCTGATACAGGTTATAGGTGACAGGTTCTAAACAGAAAAGAAATATAAAATACCCAAAATAAATAAAATTACAATTAAGTCAACTGAGTAAAAATAAAAGTAACTTTGTTTAGAATTAGAAATTTAAAAAATAAAAATAATTGCATTTGCCGATATTTGAACCCACGAATCATGTATGAGGTTTTCTTTACCACTTCATTGTGCCACTACAGGGGTTAAAACTCTTATTATTATGACCCTCATAACCCATTTGCAATGAGGCACTGTGGCTTTCAAAGAGTCCAGATTTGCACAATAATGTACAAAACTTTAAATCAATCTCTGTCCTTATGGAAATGAGCATATTGGCTTTCTTGGCCGGGAGAACCCTTGCAGGATTGTTCGGCCGTCTTAGTGTAAATCTTTTTATTTGACGCTGCATGGACGACTTACATGCCAATGATGATGAGATGATGATGGTTAGGACAACACGTAACACCCAGTCCCCTGCCGGGAATCGAACCCGGGCCTCCTGCATGATAGTCAGCGATGCTACCGCTGAGCTACGGAGGCGGTCTGTTCTTATTACAACTGAATATGTGAAGCTCTGTTGGTGGTATGTATGAAAGGTGTGCAATTCATTAGCATTGATGTGTTCGTGTTGTTTCTGGTTTGGTTAACATGACTGTTGAGGTATGAAATAAAGGGGGAAGACCAACAATTTAGAATCTAAACATACCAGAAAGAAATCAGAAGAAAGAAGTGAATAGACCAATTGTTGTGGCAGTTTGGCAATGACTAACAGCTCAGACGTAACAATGAATGCTGTGATTGGAGGAAAACAGCTCCAACATGTGAAGTAACTTTAACCAGACTATAATTTCATTTTCAAAATAAATTGAAGGAGGAGATCTGGGATGTTGGGAACAAAATGCAATAAAAGTAGTCAAGTTTTTTAATTCAACATATTTATTTCTTTTAACTGTAAATACCACAAACCTGCTAAGCTCTTCGTTATAAAAATACAATAAAATGCAAGAAGTAAACAAGCAGGAAGTAGTGTTATTTTGAAACTATAGCCGTAGCCCACAGCAAAAGGACCACAAAAATATTAATTACACACAAGAAGTTTATGAGATTGTAAGGTACAACAGAATATCTTTAACAAAAAATAAACATTCCACAAATACACAAGAGGTGGATTTTAAGTGGACTGGACACTTCTGTTCTTTCTGTAGGAGGTACACAGAACCTGTGAGCTGGAGAGCTTACTCACAGGATTGCTGTGTTCCTCACCACATTACCTTCAGAATTCCTCCTTTACGTTCAGAGTGTTCCACTCCTCTGAACATAACAAAGGACTTCTTGTAGACAGAACAAAACTTTTCCACAGATCCACCTCTTCACATAAAATTTGCAAATACAAACAAAACAAAAAGAAACACAAGCTTCACAGCTATCCCCTGATATACAGAAAGCGATTCTCATTTATAAAAAAGTATCATTCTTCGAATACCGAATATTACAATAGGTGCACGTCTTTTTTTGCGTCTTCATATTCATTAAGAATATCATCCTTTATGTACAATAACAATTACAGAATTATTTTACAATATATAATCAATCGCTGAATTTACTTTCGACATTAAGTAACAATTGCTACCAGGAACAAAGTTCTGTAAAAAAATAATTTTATAAGCACATGGAAAGAAGCTTATCAGATCAACATGAAGATAAATGATCTATTTATAAACTAACAGGAAATATCATTGTAACATAAATGCGAGTTGGAAATGAATCACTGCATCATGATTCTTAACATATTTTGGTATCTGCTTTGCAGAGAAACAGCAGTATACTAATTAAGTCTTTTAGTGACAGATTAAGTACCTTGATGACCTTTATATCAACTGACTTTTTCTGTCATAAAGTCAATCTCATCAAGAAAAATCTGGGAGTATTAACATGGAAGAAAGCAGTACAATATTCACACTACAGTTACTATTCAGTCTATTTTTCTTTGAGAAAATTTATACATTCTCTTAATAAAAATAGAAGTTCTATGTTTATAGTTACACTGGCTTTCAAAGACTTCCCAGGTGTTACGATTCTTGTTCAGTAAGACAAAATATCTCCAAAAGAGACCTTTAGGTTAACAAACCTTCAATTTTGTACCTGAAGATACACAAACTTATTTTACAATCTGGCATCTGTACCTAACAGACTACCAGCAACCCTAACTTTTTATCAGATGTACAATTGGAACTGATATCCATGGAAGTACATAATATTGGTACAATTTTATTAAGAAAGGTTTCTCAATTTATACAGGTGGTGGCCCATTAGGATAGCGGAGCATTGGCTCCAGGCCACGTGCAAATGTATTGCTCAAGTTGCAAGCATAGTCTTCTTCACCTGTTGGAACCAGAGATGCAACTCCTAATAACAGGAGCATCAGCGCCTGTATGGGCAAAGACGCACGTATCACACGGCCAAGAAACCGGTATCCACGTGTAAGTACACTTGTGTCCACGTCTGTGTCACTGCAAAATTTAAAAGCAAACCATTAGTGTATTTAGTAAAAACAGTGAAAAATGGTACACTTCTAAATCAAAATCATTTAAGTAAACAACAAAAAAATAATAACTCATTTTTTGAAATATGGTTTAAGCTGCTTCACAAACGAAATTCATAACTTGTGCGCAACAAATTTCATTTTCATATTTGGGTATTTTTACAGAGAGAACCTACCCTTTGTAGAACATTGCTCTCACTCATTATTTCTAGCCTATCCTAGCTTGAACCCCAGGATGTAAGTTCAAAGTAAATGCTTTAGCTGTGGAAGGTGGAATGGAATACAGTAGCCCCACTTTTACACTTTTCAAGGGAGTTAAAAATATATATTGTAACATGAGAAAATAACATTTTAACTGGTAAAATTTTCTTATAGAATCCTCCTTACATTTTCTAAATTTAAGTACACTTTATGCACGTAATAGATATCAAAATACTTACCATGATCCTTATTTATTATGTAATAAAGTTTATTTAAATTGTGTCATATTTTTATAGTACCAAATACAACTGTTCATTTTATAGCAAGTAGAAACTTCTGATGTAATTTTATTCATCATAATCAGTGCTTCTGGCAAGCCTTTAATTGTGTCATTCATTATTTGAATACTGAAACACTGCCTAAGTTGCACATTTTTTCATGTTTCCCAGGACAACATTCGAGAATTTATTCACTTTCACAAACACAAATAATATGTAAGTATTTTTTGTGACGTTTGCACAGAGTATTCCTTCACACTGTAGTCATCTTTTTGAGGTTATAACATACTGTGCCCCCTCAAATGTCTAGGAAAGCAAACACACGCAAACTATCATTCTCACGGATTATAAAAATCACAAAAATACTTTCATATCTGATTAATGATGGAAATTCTTCACAGAGATGATAAATTATTTTTCAAAAGTGCTAGATTGGCTGGCCAGTACTTACTATTCTGCTGCATCGTCGATAGTGGCACAAATGAAGAAAAAAATAGAAAACGTACAAAAAGAACCAGCTTTCGGAACATTTCCCCCCCCCCCCCCCCTTCATTTGTGTCACTATCAGCAGTACAGCAGAAAGGTAAGTACTGGCCAGCAATCTATTGCTTTTGAAAAATAATTTACTTACATATCTGCACTTCACAATAAGAATAAATTCTCAAAATACATCATGTTAAGCATGAAAACCTACTAGTTGCACAAACTAAGCTGACACTTGATGTGGTGGCTGATGGGAGTGATCGTAAATAGGAGAAGCCTGTACAACACTCCCATCATTCACCACGCCATTAGTCAGCTCGGTGCATACTGTAAACAACAAAATGTGAAATAAGTGTTGCAATAAATGCAAAGTAACAAAAAATCAAAAAAAGTTGAGTGCATAATGTCTATGAACATGACTTGAAGGTGAAATCCATGTCGGCATCAATTTTTTTTTCTCTCATGAGTATGGATTCATTATTAAGTGTAAATCATGGGAAAAATGTACATATTTTAACACAAAAACGAGGACGAATTAACATTGTGAACACACAAAATTTGATGGGACCAACAAAAAATGTTGTAAATGGCGGGAACACATTAATTCCAGGACTGTAAAAGTGGGGTTATACAGTAGTTTGTTATTTGAATCCAAATTCAGGTAACAGACTACAAAGAAAAAGACTAGAGATTATGCACACTAGATAATCAAATTAACAGTCCTCCTTTATTGAGCCCTTAGCTGTCATCATCATCATCATCATCATCATCATCATCATCATCATCAATATCAATATTTTTATATGGTACAGTGTGAAGAGAAGTCTGAGCTGACCAATACAATTATCTAAATGAAAATATTTACAGAGAGAACCAAAGAACTTAAAGAAATTAATAAAATAATATTTATAATATTTTGCTATATGTTATCTGCACTGCAATGTTCTATTGCCAGACACAATACTCTTTAAGTTTATTATATTGTCAGTTCTTGAGTTGTTCTGTATCTGAGCTATAGGCATTCTTTCCTACAATCTTCAATTAAAAATATAAGAAATTCCTTTCAGCATCATGTCATGTTATTGTGACAAGGAGGAGGGGGGTGTATTTGTTCATATACATAAATCAACATACTGTGAAAATTGCAGCACCAAGTTATCTGAGATACAGAAGATGTTAAATACGATGTACATAGTTGCTTTTTATTCATGGAGCCCATCAAAATGTCCTTCAGACAAGCTTGTATGCCTGTATGAAGACATGAACACCAGATTGACTACAAGTATTGAATAAAATACAAGAACTGTATTCACAATATTGAATACGAGTCATCATCAGCTGTATGGTGACATAAGAAAATCTGTGTCAGGCTGGGACTCAAAACCATATTTCCTGTTTTTTGCAAGTAGTCTCATTAATCATTATGTTACCGTATATACTTCAGAAATCCACACCCTTGAGTAATCCACACACCCAAAAAATTCAAAAACCACAACCGCGTGGATTTGTGTAGATGAGGATATGAGAGGCACACAGGTTTGTTATATCCAGAGTGTGCGAATCTTGTAACAACCTCATAAAATTCTCATATTTTACCTACTAAACATTATCATACAAATTGAAAAATATTTCATTTGTAACGTATTACTGTGAAAACGTACTCACAGTAACACACTGAAATGAACGCTTATAGAATCTGAACACTTAATAAATAAATGATGCCGAGTCTGGTATTACACAGTAATATATCTTTGTCAAAGTTGATATGTATTTACATCAAAGATATTTGATAGTGTAATAGGGAACTTTGACATACCAGTGTCTTTTACCAAAGATATATCATCAAATGTAGCTGCTTGCCGTATATTTCATTATAAAAGTTGCTTGTCTTCTGTTCACTGCAATGAAAAATGTAACCACTCCGAGCACTAGCATCACTGTTGCTAATCGACGTGTGTGTATGTCTGAACACAGTTGTAACACAGTGCCGTAATTAACATCAAACCCCAGTAGCAAGAAACTGCTGTAACCCTGTCTTCTCCAGAAATAGTCTGTCACATGCCGATACCGGTGTGAGTAATACGGAAGTACTGAACCAAATAATACTCAACTTAAGTAGGTAATGTATTTCATTACTCAGAAAGATGGTATCACAAGCAAATGTAACTAGCCATTCGTACATCAACAATGCAATTGTTCGTACGCACCAGCTCCACCGTCAAAGAAACTGGAGGAAAGAGACGCTACTCCACCACACAAGTTTGTGACATGAGGAGACCCTTTACAGTGAAATTATTGATAGTTCTGTCACTGTCCTTGTGGAGTAAATTATATGCAGTTTTGACAGTGGCTAAGGCAGTGCACAATAAAAAGATGTTATTATCCACTATCTTGAAATATGACTACCAAAAAACCATTTTTAACACCACGATGAAGATTTATGTCTAAGAAATATTATGAATGTTTGATAATATTCGTTTGTCAAAGATTTGATCGAAAATATTATTGTGTAATACCGGGCTAAAGGAATCTGTTTTTTAAAGCAGAGTAATACCTGCCTAGTGTGTTTTGTTGTTGCAGATGGAGTAATACCAACCCAAATACAAGTAATCCGTGCACCCAAGTTTTTCATTCATAAATTCGGAAGAAAATGTGTGCGGCTTACTCAAGTATATACAGTATATGCACATGGATCATGGACCAACCTGAACTTCCATAAGCCACACAAGGCCTACTGTCCATAAGTGCTGAAATAAGTCTTAGTTGGTCTCTTTCGCAATGTGGAATTTCAGGCTGAAATTGCTTTACTGTTTTTATAAATAAGTGAAATGTGTATGAGACATGGTTCACAAACAAAATGAGCATGTATAATCTCAGTTGTAGCTGACTCATTGTTATACCATTGTGAATGGCAGTGGTTTGCTGCAACTTTATAGGCATATCCCTTAATGTAGGGGCACAGTATCCCTTCCATTTGTGAGCTATATCAGTGAAGGTTTTATTTTATTTGTCACTTGCAGTGCAACCTACGTTCCAATTGAACACCTAAAAGCAGAATGACAATTGAGCTCAGATGCTGATATTTGGGGATGTTCAAATGTTTGTAAACCTAAGAGACCGAACTGCTAAGGTCATCAGTCTGTAAGCTTAAAAACTACATATAGTGCATTTAAAATTAGTTGTGACTTTTGACATTCGGCTTGCCATGGGTGATGTGATGCTATTGCCCAGGTAACACCAACAGCGACCGGGATTCGCCATGCCATGTCCCCTGGCTCCATACGTAATAGTGCCCCTGTTGCCACCTTGAGGGTAAATAGTACCATGTGGTGTAGGGTGTTAACTGGTGTACTTTATTTATCACTGTTGACATTTCTTTATTGCCAGAGAATGGTCTCTGTTCAGTATTGTCAGGTCTCTAGCACCAAAGAATGTTTCCCTGGTGGCCAATTATTGTGGCACACTATAAACGTAGGCCACCTGCCAGTGTGCTAAACACACTGGCAACTACACACTCCTCCACTCACTCCACACCGACCTGACCTGTCGGCATTTGCAAGTATATATAAATTATGGTAGGGCAAAACACACACACACATCCAAGGGGAAACTCTAACCTCCAGCAGGAGTATTTGGAAATGTTCGTCTGAATGAACATCTTGTACTTTAACAGAACTGAACCCCCTCCTCCAAAGACTAAATTATTGACACCACTGCTTTAATGCCAAGCTATTTCCATTTGCAATGGAAATCACCTGATTGGCCATAGATATTGGCAATTAAAAGTATTTTCTTTGTTAGACTTGGTGTAAATGGAATCACTGGTGAGCTCAGCTACCACACATCAGAGGTACTCTCAACCACTCTCAGTTACCAAATTTTCTTATAGCGCAGGGTGAGTGTTATAAACTCCTTCTCTATCACCCAATCAACGTATGCCACAAAGATTCAGCATTCTCCTCCAATACAGTATTTATAGGTTTGATCATCTTGTTGTCTGAACCACCTATAATCTGCATTTCACCTCCACTCAAGACAAATCTTTCCATAAACGACTTCCTTAAATTTACATTTGATATTAACGTGCACAACCTTAAAAATGAAGTGCTCAGATGACATGGTCAAATGTCATTGTAACATTGTACACGTGAAATTAGGTATATCAAAGATTAGACCTGAAATTCTGTGATAACTAGAACTACCACCCGAATGCATTAGTGCTGATAGTTATTAAGGTACATCATGAAACTATGCCATCCTCATGGGCTACCCCTCCCATGGTCTTCCACTTGAGGGTAGTATTTCTATGAGCTCTCTGGAAGAATCCCTCAAAAGAATCAATACAAATATCCAGGCCAAACAAGGATACCTTCACACTGTTGGAAACACCTTTCTTTTTTCATAAATCTTTTCTTGGTCTTTACAATCTGTAATTTATACTCTCTTTACTTATCCTATTGTCAGTTGTCTCTTTTCAACATGGTAGCCCTTCCATTCAGTTGCTTTTCCTAGTACTTTCTCATATCTACAAAAAAGGAATTCATATGCAAACCTTGAAGTTCTAATTTTTTTCCTCCCTGAACTTCAATCCCTTTACCAGATTTCTCTTTGTCCTTCATCTCTTCTAACTGCTAACTTTTTTCTGTAAAATTTTTAAATAATCTATTGTTGACTGTACCTTATACCGGCTACCTTAAAAATGTATTACTATCAAAATAGTTAAAAGCTTTTGCTAAATAATTAAATGCAATAAATGGATGTCTGCCTTTCTTTCAGAGCTGGGCACCGTTAATCTAAAAGCTAACTTTGTTAATCATTAATCCGTAACTAATAAAGTTAACTTCATTTAACGTTAAAGTGGTGCTCTGCGGAAAATTTAATGGAAGTTAATGTTAATTGTTAACTCATAACAGTATTGCGCAGCCATAAAAAATCACCTTCAGTCTCCAAATTTGTATATTTATGTTGTTATATTATTGTAATCAGTTATGAAAAAAAGTATTACGCTACCTGATATTTAAGAAAAATGTTTTGGATACACAAGTTTAAATAGGGCTTGCAGTATAAATAAAAACTAGTATTACTCGGCCATTCTATTGTGGCAGTCGGCCTTGAGCATAAGCAAATGATGTCTAAATCACATACTATAGTTAAAATAGCCTCCACAAGAGTCATTTGCTTTGGGGGAAAAGTCCTTTGCTCCATGAAATGATTTGTCTTCTTGTATAAAAAAGAAGGTTTGTTTGTCATTTGCTTACACTTACGTTCCGGTAATGTGTAAATCTTAATTTTTAGTAATAATTACTTAGCAATAAAATACTACTTACAGCAGACTGAAAATATGTAATTTCACTGAATATAATGATGGAAAGTCCAGGTTGGAATTAATAATATAGTAAGGACAGTTTACAACTCACCGCAAAGACGTGGCGACGAGCTGCGACAGGCACATACAAAAGACACACACATACAACACTTTCAGCTATCGAAGTGCGGCAGCCGGAGGTGATGGTTGTATGACTGTGTTGTGTGCTGTGTGATTGCATGAATGTTCTATTTTCTAAAGAAGGCCATGGTTGATAGCTGAAAGTGTTTTATGTGTGTGTCTTTTGTATATGCCTCTCACAGCTCGTCGCCACGTCTTAGTGGTGAGTTGTAAACTGTCCTTACTATATTATTAATTTCACTGAATGTTATTTGCCTTAAGGGGCATATTTATTTTAATAAACATTGGCATATTAAAATTCTCGTCCAACAGTGAGGCAAGTTTAAGTGTCAAAATATCTTTTCCCACAGAAAAAAAAAAGTTTGACTGCTGCACTTGATGGTATATCAGTTTTATATGTAGTAAAAAGATTTAGTAAAATATTTCCCCAAGAAATGCCGCATCGTTAAATGAGTCGTTGGATATCATGTCCAGCCACCTCTTCACTAGAATTTCGGCTTTACTCAAACATCTGTGGCCTGCAGGCTTCTGCGTAGATCGAGAGATAGAAATAAAAAATCTTGCTGTTCATCCTCACTGTTGCTGCTTCCGTCACCGCTACTTAAATTGTGTTTGTCCTTTAAAGTTTTGGTACGTTTTTGTGTTAAAGCAACGTCTACGTTTTCCTCCATGTGTTGTCTTACAGTTTCCACACATGTGCTCTGTACATTTCCAGTCTTATCAGCTGGAACTTTGGATGAAAAGCTGCAGCAAGTTGGCACTGTTCATAGGCCATAAATGGTCCAAACATTTTTGCTATGCCACTTAATGAGACGTTGGCTAAAGCTGTGCAGTACACAGGACCTTTAGCCTTGGTGTTCCTCAGTTTCAGAACAGTTACAGCAATTGTCGGCAAGAGTGACCAGAGAAACGCTTGAGCTTCTCCTTGAATTTGATCAAGCAACAACCTACTGCTGGTGAGTACAGACCACTGACACGGGATGTTAAACTCTTTATCTTTCTTCCTTCCTAGACTCATGTAGCGCAGGTTTACGCAGAGTCACGGATTCCGCTCAGTTGGAGCTGGCTTACACTACGTTGTGGGTGTTTCCCCTGGGCCCCCATTTCTGCTGTTCAGTCATGGTGTCACCATTCAGAACATCAACTTTGCACTTCCAGGGAGTGATTCAACCCGGAACCTGGGCATAGCTGCACACAGAACGGACCTGCGCTTAAAATGAGCATAATATATGCGGCAAGATTTTGTCATTAGAAGTGGGTAGAAAAATAACGGATTAACAGACTTACAGCAAATTAATGGAAGTTAAATAGTCCATTGACATTTTTAAAAATTAACTTGAAAGTTAATCCATTACTCAAAAAGTAAACTTCATTAATTAATGATTAATGGACTTGTGCCCAGCTCTGCTTTCTTTCAACACATCTTTCAAGATAAGTCTTAAGAAGGTCAATACTGCCCCTCATGTTCCCACATTCTCTGGAAACTATTTTGCCCGAAGGTTAGCTTTTACCGTTTTTTCTGTATATATTTTATGTGTAATAATAATGATGAAAATTACATTCATTTCTTACATTCCTGGCAGTGCTACAAAGATTTCAACATTTTGAAATGGTAGGTCATTGACGACTATAATTAAATGTTATGAGGTGGAGGAAACAAAGTTATAACGTTTTAGAAGAGTGTGTAAATCTATTTACCTGAAGTGATTTTTGGATATAATGCAAATTTTAAGCTTGCAAAGTGAGTCTGGTCCTTCCTTAATAAGAGCCCTGTCTCAAGTTGTGTGCTAAGTCAGATGACAGCACACATTACATATCTGTGAAAAGGCTAATTCTGTCCATGCAAAACAACCCCATTCAAAGTTAGGAACACTGCAGTAGTTACCCACAGAGCAGTGTAAGCTTGACTTTGCATCCTTTCTCCTCTGGTACATCTTTAAAATAAGACGTAATCTGTCTTTTCACACCTTTAGAATGAGTCAAGTAACAAAACAATGTCTCCTTCAATGGATGAATTTCAGATTAAGACGTCAACTCTTCATCTCCAACAGGACAGTACAATTGGACTCAGTTAGGATTCCTACGTGCATGTTTTAAATGAGTGCTTCTCTCTCTCTCTCTCTCTCTCTCTCTCTCTCTCTCTCTCTCTCTCTCTCTCTCTCTCTGTGTGTGTGTGTGTGTGTGTGTGTGTGTGTGTGTGTGAGAGAGAGAGAGTGTGTGTGTGTGTGTGTGTGTGTCCCATTTGTTTTAACATATTCAGCAGTCTGCCAATCAATAATAACCACAGGAGGAGAGAAAATAAATAAATAAAAGTTGTTTCTCAAAACATTTTACTCATTTTTCCATAACGTGCTTGCTGAGCAAAAACATTCTTATCCTTTGTTTTGGTGAAAACAAAGGATAAGAATGTTTTTGCACATATTTCCCTACTTCCACACATATATCCATTGAGTTAGCTCCTTTTACTTCATGAAATTAATATTTACTGCAAGTTTACTACGTTGAAATATGGAGAAGCATTTTGCTATGTATATCTGGGATTTAAAATTATTTTCATAATCCACAATAACATTACAGCTTTTAGGCAAAGGTGCAGTGCAGTTCAAGGGTAACAACATGCCAACTATTTGTCACCTACCTTGCTTGTTGCTGGTCACCATGCAATGAGACATCAGCTTGGCTGCTGGATGTCTGGTTCACAAGCTGTAGAAAAACAATAAAAAGTGCAGAACCAAATCAACTGTGCAAACACTAGATACATTACTTTTTAAACTGTGAATAGTCTCTGTTTTCTAGAATACTGTGCTTTGCAAGTGAATAATCTGCTTGATCTATGAGCTTTGTAAAGATCTACTCTTTAAGTAAGCCAATATTTTAAAAGTAAATTTCTTCTATCACAAAGATGTACTCAGATTTAATTAAATAACGGGAATGTGTATTGTGGACGATTAGTTGCTCATGCATTTCACCAAAATATAAACAACATGAGCAACAAGAATGATAAAGAAATCCACCAGAATTAATAGTAGAATCTCTACCTCACATAGATGAGGGGAAAAAAGAGAAACTAAGATGAGAATAGTAGTAAGAAATGGGACAAATTTAATATATATTTATTGTGACTAGGGAAACATTCGTGGTAGGAAAGATACATATAAAATGTAGATGTGGTTTACTTACCAGGCGAAAAAGCATAGGTACCTAGACAGAAACACAAATAAAAACACACACACACACACACACACAAATGCTGAGCTTTCGCAACCCTGGGTTGCTTCTTCAGAAAAAGAGGAGGGAAGGAGTTATCTGGATACTTCCCACTGACACCAACCTTTCAGAACTCTGGTGATGGGAACTTGCCCTTCAGCATATTCTCTCTTTCCATTGCCCAGCTGGTCTCAACCTCCGGTTCAAATTCCCACCCACCATTCAACGTCTTTGCCTCTGATCTCTGGACAGAGCCTCTGCCCCGACTGGCATCTATGTCCAACTTCTTTGTTTTCTAGATGTGTGTGTGCGCGTGTGTTTGTCTATTCTTTTTCCCCCAAGGTAAGTCCTTCCTCTCCTGGAATTGGAATGACTCCTCACCCACTCCCTTAAAACCTGTATTCTTTCCCTCTCCTTCCCAGCTCTTTTTCTGAAGGAACACCAGGTTGCGAAAGCTCAGCATTTGTGTGTATGTGTGTGTAGTTATTTGTGTTTCTATCTACATACCTGTGCTCTTTTGCCTGGTAAGTAAACCACATCTACTGTTTAATTGTATTTATTGTGACTCATACAAGGCACATTATATTGGAGTAAGAATGATGTTAAATGTACAAATCTGAAATATGAACAAGTGATTAGTTTATTAAGGTGTTTTAAGGATACAATATCTGCACCAGTCCACCATACTAAACAACAATGTTTATTGTCACAAGTTTTGCATACTTCAAAATGCATTGTAAAATTATTTTAGTGTCACCTTTATTTATGGTATATGCTGTCACTGTGCATGTACAATAATTTCTCACAATGCTTTGGGAGACTTTCCTTTCTTCTCAACTTTTTATTGACAAAAAGGAATTTGCAAAATAAACTTGTAAAATCAATAAATAACTGCTAATGCTTGTATACAACATTAGCTGATTGAAGGAAGCTTGGAGTTTAATGTCCCGTCGACAGCATGGTCATTAGAGACAGAGCTTAAGCTTGGAATGTTTGAGTAAGGATGTGGAAGGAAATCGGCTGTGCCCTTTCAAATGAACCATCCCGGCATTTGCCTGGAGTGATTTAGGGAAATCACAGAAAACCTAAATCTGGAAAGTATTTGAACCACCATCCTCCCGAATGCGAGTCCAGTGTGTTACCACTGCACCACTTCACTTGGTATTAGCTGATTGCAAGATAGAACATTTATATTCACCATACAGTAGTAACACAACAGGTACTATTATTGTTATTGTCACAAACTACTCTAAAAAGAGAGCGATAAACATAGTTGTCACCCAAAAATCAAAATCTAATTAGATCAATTTAAATCAACATTACAGCACTTTTAGTTGTGAGGTGTACTTGCACAGTTTTTATTAAATAGGTGTTATAATAGTCTACCATTAATTCACCTCTAAGCAGCCACTATTATTATTCTTATTTTTTCAGTGCTGTTTAAATAAAGTGAAAAATCATAGTAGTGGTAATAACATTAATTTGAACAAAATATTAATAAGAGGCAGACAAAATGAACTCGCCCCCCACCCCCTTATTGTATCAATGAAAAATGATGCATATGTTTTAACACATCATCAAAAACAGTGAAAGCAATAACTCACCTCCAAAGGCAAACTGGCTAAAGATGTAGCAGCAGTGGCAGAAGGCACTGGTGTACCCATCTCAGATGGCTCACGCCCTAATACAGCACCTAATTTAAGAACATATACGCCTGTTAGGCGTCTCAGTGACTGGAGGCGTAACCTTAGATCAGTAAGCCTTGCCCACGTATTACTGCCAGTATTCACGCCACCCTCTTCTTCTGGTTGACGCAAAAGTTGGTCTGCTGCCTCTTGAAGCGACATTACTCGTGGTTCACATCTTTCGAGATCACTGCGCAGTTCCTGTAAGACGTACAGAAATTAAATAAAATTGACAAACTGTTATGCCTTTGTAGGTGCTATAATACCAAATAACAAACAAAATAAACTGTTGGGTACAAACATTTCTTATATCTTGTAGCCAGGAAAGAAAATATTTTTCTATGTTTGTTCATTAATTTAAAAGCTACTAGGTTTCATAGTGTGTGAGAAATAAGAGTTATCCCTATTGAAGAGGAGGTCACTACCAAATAAAGTGAAAGTGTAGTACAAACAATACTAATTCCATTTTGTTCATTTCAACTAACAAGTACATAAAAAAATGCAGATAACCCACCCTAAATTTGTTGTATTTAGCTTCTATCACAGTCACATCATCAGCCAAGTCTACAGGCTCAGTCTGCCTGATGATATTTTCAGTTTTTTCAAGCCATTCTACAAGTTCTTCAATTATACTATGAAATTCAGAATTCTGAAACAGTGACAACATCAAGAATTAAAATTCAAGGAAATGGTAAATATGCAGTTTCTCAAACATTAACAAATTCAACTTCATTTAAACATAAAATCTACCAAATAATCATAACATGTTCATGCCAAAGTTTTATGGACACCTACATGAAAAGAAACACATATATTCTCCTACTATCAGATGGTTGGGATACAAGGACTTGGTCAGTCAATTATTTTGTATTTCAAGCTTTCACTTCAATCAAGTCAGAGAGGAGTATTTAAGCTCCTAAATGTGAGTCAAAGCTGTAGCCAGTATAGCATTTCATTAGTTACCTTATTCTGATAACCTAATTAGATCAGTTGAATGTGGTAACTTTCTGCATTTTAGCTGCATTAACATTACTGATTTGTGTCAAAATCACAGCAGAAAAATACATTTCATACTCTCTACTCACCTCCATCAAAGCAACCTGCAGCTGAGCTTGCCACCTTGCAGCTGCTCGACACACAGCATCCCAACGACTGTTTGTTGTTGATAACCGTGCTCGCAGTTGTTCTGCATGTTCTATATCTTCTGTATGATCTGCCAGATGGCTCCCCACTATGTTGAGTGAAACAACAATACTCTTGTGGCTGTCCAGGTCCATTAGAAATTCCTAATAAGAAATAACAGAATTACAAGATTGCCTTCTTAGCCTTCAAGTCGCATTATCTCCACAATATGAAGTGTTTCAACAGAACACCGATACAATGCAAGGACTTATTTAAGCATTAATTGCCACTCTCACCCTATGGTCCTGTATTGTGTCTTCCAGTTTCTCAATGTTATTGGGAGGAGAACTCTGGGCACTCTGAGTTGCTTCGGCATACTGCAGCCACTGTTCTAATCGCCACAAGTCATTATCCAGCTGCTGCCAGTTACGACGTGAGCAAAGTGGACATGTCAGTCTTGTACTCTCGCTGTCATAATAAATATTATTCTCATCAGTTTTGGTTACAAAAACATAAAATTTATTTGTAAAAATATGATAGAGAATTTAACATCAGACACTAAATGTTATTTTTCTTATAACAAAGAAATGAACAATTTTAAACAAGCAAGCTTAAATATTATCTTTCCACATCATGCACCTCAGCTTGGTTTCCACTGTTCTGTCATAAACACTGCTTATTATTTCTGTACAGTAGATTAGTTCATGCACTGTGAAGTTGGGTACTTCACAATGAATATCTCCTTCAACACATCTTTGTTGTCACTTTTAGCTCTTCCGAAATGGTTTTTAATTTTATATATCTTTGTAAAACCATTTTCTTTAAGGTTTTCTTTATTCTTGGAAACCTTAAAAATACACATGACCCTATTTTTGGCGAATATGAAGGCTGAATATTGTTTTTGGCAAAAATTCAGAACAAGATTCATCAACAACCATAGAACTGTAAGCAGACGAATTATTATGGTGTAAAATCTATGAATTATTTCATCACTAATCCAGGAAATTTTCTTCACATCGCTTCATGCATATGCCATGGACTTCAAAATAGTACGTCTTATTGGTCATTTGATCAGTGTAATGCTCATCTCTCTATTCATGTTTTGCAGAGCATTGATGCAGTTTGAAACAACCACCAATGCTAATCAACCATCAGGACATTCAGTGCTGATGGAAGCATGTTTATAATGAAATTTTACAAACTTAATAGTGAAGCCTTTTCTGAACTTAACAGACTACCGGATGTTTAAGCGGCAGATATTGTTAGAGACAGGTCTTTTACATACCATTAAAATTTTTTGACAACATTATTTTCTTAATCACAATCAGCCAACTTTTGAGCTGGTATTGTTTTACTAGCAAGATTTCAAATGTTAAAAAATAACAAAGTCACATTTAAGTACTGTCATCTAACAGTCATGTGTAAAAATTAAGAATGTGACCCTCACAATATTTTGTAGAAGATGACAAACAAGTAATGGATACATGGCGAGCTATCAAATTCATCCATCACAATTTCAACCATGAATAAATTGTCAACATGAACATTCATGTACCTGTGATCCTTTACTTTTAGTTTGGTTACATAATCTAAAGTTGCAATGTGTATTTAGTAACACTGAATACATGAAATTTTTGAACATTGTGACAAAGTCACATTTCATCTCTACGTTATCAAAGAGATTGGGAAAAAAAAAAAAAATTCAAAAGAGGCAGAGTGGCTCACCAGTATTGACCCCGTTTCAGTACCACCGATAGTCACATGTGTGATTATCTGCAGTACTGAGCCAGCAAGTACTGGGCAGCAACTCTCTCTCTTTTGGTAATTTTATTCAATTTACAGTACATTACTTAACATAGTTAATACACTAGAATACTTATCCATATATTCTATAGTTAGTAAGGAAGTCCACTTAACTGTTCACAGATAAAATAGTAAGCCTCAGCAAAGGTAGACCTGTGAAAAGACAACAACCATAAACTAGAGAGTAGGAAAGTCCAAGTCCCATTTATACTGAGCAATGCAGCAGCATACATGCATATACACTAAGGCACTACATGGCGCTACAGATAAAGAAGAAGGATAAAAAGGCCACAGCACACCAGCACACTAGAGAGCTTTTGGGTCATAGGCATATGTAAGCTCACCTAAAGCAAAAATTATGCTCAGAAAACTAGTTTTATACTAGAGACCAGAATGGAAAAGAAAGACTTAGTTATGAGAAAACCATATTATGAACTGACACAATTGTGGTCTTTCAAAGCAATACAGGTCAAGAATTTGGCCAGGTTTATGAATTACCAATGGTAACACATTTGTCATTGTACAGCTATTAAAGAGGCAGAGCTATCTCAAGCTACCAATAAAGCGCAATACAAAGAAAAGGAAGTGCAGATTAATATTATGAAAATACTCCAATACATTACAGGAATTCTGTCACATAAATTCCATCTCAGATTGTACTGTTCAGCTATCTTCAGAGTTATTCCAAAGATTGATGCCACAGTACTTGATCTGTCCCCTTAAAAATGTAGATTGTGCCTCTATATATGTGGCCGTAAGTACACAGGTACCAAGAAATTGATTGGTGGCAAAGAAGAACACATATGCATGAATTAGATTTGTGGCTGTGCCATCAATCCATGCTTGGACATTATCGCATCACTATGTGCTGTGCTGTGGTGATGTCTTTGTACATGTATTAGAGAAAGCAATTAATTCTATTACTTATCAAAGTTGAAGCCACTATCTCTATTAATTACATTCATCACCAATTGAATTTCAATTACTTATTTCACTGTTGAGTCCAAAAAATTAAGCATAAGTAGTGCCAAAAAGATGAAGTCAGTATTAAAATTCTAGCCTTGTTGTCATCTTTTTGTGGTAGAAGCAGCAACTGAATTTCATTTGTAACAAATTTAATTATTAGAGCAACTTCAGCTAGGATAAGTCAAGGAATCTATCACTTTTGAAATTACATAGTAATGCTCACAGTGATACACTGATATCTCAATACAGATTGGCCATGCGGACACAGTTCTAATTATACATATATGTAATACTTTCCATCCAATCAATGCTTTTGACATTGTATCCTCATGCACAGTGGCAAGCCCCACAGGTTTACAAGGACGGCGTGAGAACATCAGTCTTCATACTCACTTTGAAGATGGTTGAACGGTACTCAGCCAAACTATTCAAGTAAGTGGAATTTATGCAGCTGCTTGATCATAAATCAATGGAGAAACCACAGCACCATGAAAACATACAGATATACATTAAGTGAGTGGAATAGTTCACAATTTTTTAATTTTTGTTTTTTTTGTTTCTTTCTTCCTTCTCCCCCCCCCCCCCTTGTTTATTTTCATATCTATAAATGGTTTCAAGGCAGCTTTCTATTGTTCAACTCTCATACATCATTCATAATATTTTTTACTTTTGATTAATGCTGTGATTCTGGCATATGAATATCTATGTCAACATTAATAATGCAAGAAATTACCACCCAGGCAGTTGCTTAGAGTAACAAAGTTCATTATTAGACCTCAAACTCCCAGTCGTGGTAAACCCTATTCTCTTATCAGTTAAGCAGCTAAATGAGATAGTTAAATTGATATTTCATGTAATGAAAGTTGAAAAGGGCGGTGTACCCTGAAACGTAAAATTACACACACACACACACACACACACACACACACACACACACACACACACACACAAAATCTCTAGACACAACTAGGTATCAAACCTTTGTCTTTTTTAGCACTATCCAGGTACATAAAAAACGGCAAGTGAAGAAACAATAATCAGGTAAAAACTGTCTACTGATGGGTGGGATGTGCTTCTAATGTACACCAGGCTTAAACAAGTGATATTTCAGATGTGATCAGAAGTATTTTCCAATAAAAGGAAATTATAGCTGATGATTTATGGAGTATAATATTCCAGAATTTTTCAAATATGGAATATCTCCTGTAAAGCAAATCTGCTTTTTCCCTCCTTCAACAATAAGCATAGTTGACATTACTTAAATCGAATTTGAAGGAGAATAACCATTATTCCAATATGTCATTGATTTTCCAAACAAGAAAATTAATTTCATAAGCTATCAAAATGCAATATCCATTTATGGAAAATCATATGGCTCCTGCCTGAATAACCAAATTATCCCCTCGTAAAGAGATACAGTATCTGCATAAAAATTCTTGTAGGAAAATTGGCTCTGGAACTTTCCAAACTATAAATCTCAGAGAATGCCCTTTGATGTTAACCTAAACTAACCAGCACTGACACTTTACAACATTTTATACTACAATAATTTGCTAAATACCACTAACAAACAGTTGCTATTGCAGGCAAGTGTATCATAATTTACAGTTGCTGGGGGTTTCTTGATATAGGTTCCTGCTCAATCCTTATTTTCATCAAGGAGCCTCCTCATTTCTGAAAACTAGCACTTAAGAAACCTAGAGGACATTTTTAAAACTTATCATTTGTTTGTAATTTTCACTTTTATTACCACCATATCATGCATCCATTACACATACCACACATACTATTCCACATAATGTTCACTTGGTCAGCAGATTTTCTCAATCAATAGCCAATAACAAAACATAACAGTAAAATAGTGCCATGATGATGAATGGAATCCTGTATAGCATATGAATTAACCTATGTTTCAAATTAAAGGTATAGTTTGGGCACCAACACACATTTAATTTACAGTGATATGCTGAAAGAAAATAGTATTGTAATAATTTCGTGATTTTCCAGTTAACACCATTTTTATGGAACAAATGCAGGAAATATCTCTGTATATGCCTTGCCCTTAAAATAACAGCTGTACCAACAACTGTGATAATTTAACAATGCAGTCAATAGCAGTAGTAAAAGTAGTGGTAGTAGTTGTATAGAGAGGGAGACAAGAAGGGAAGTACCAGCATTAGCAGTAGCAATATTCATAGCAGTGTAAGCATCGGTAGCAACAAACAAGAAAGCACTGACAGACTAAATCATTGCAGTATGCAACTCTAAACAAATTGACAGTCCTTCACCTCAGAGTTAGTTTTGCAGTTTGAAGGGCTACAAGTTGCATTTTGCACCTTCTCAAGCAAAGAAAAGAAAAGCTCATGTTTTGAGAGTCTTAATACATCTTTGTGAACAGAACTTTGTAATCCAGATTTCCACACTTTTTCCCAGTATTTAGTTAGTAAGTGCGTGATCGGAGGAGAAGGAGGAGGAGGAGGAGGAGGAGGCAGAGGAAAAAGAAAAGTGAGATAAGAGATATTGCAGCTCAGTTAATGGTACACGCACTCACAGCACACATAAAAAGCAAAGATCAAAATCAGTTTGATTATTATGTAAGAAATGAAAACTTCATTTAACTGAATTTTGACAGAGCTTGATAAATACCTTAGCTCCTTTTCCTGTTGCTCTCGTGCCTGTATATTTGCCACCATGCGGTCAAAGCGCTCACCGAGCACTCTAACACGGTCAGCAGCAGCACGATTCTCAGGAAGTAAAGAGCTGAGATGCCTGACCAGCTCAATACTTGACCTTGCAGCAGCTAAAGCCTTTGATATTTCTGAAGAACGCGGAGTTATTTTTGTACGGCTTGATACATCTTCCAATTGGTCTAAGTTTACTGAGCATTCTCGCATTGCCGATTCTAACTCGTAGCGATACGCATCATCTGATGTCAACTTAAGTGTGTCCACTTGAACAGCAGTATCTTGCTCAAACCGCAAAGTTTCAACTTGAATAGCGGAGTCCACAACCTGTCAAAAATTAAACATTTGTAAATATTTTAGGTATAAAGGAAAGCTCTGAATGTATATACTACACAGATTTGTCATTCACAAAGTTTTGTCTTTAAAAGGTCCAAACCTCAGGTTGATCATAAACTGTTTACAGTGTCACTATTCTCCACAATGAAAGAGCAAAAACAACAACAAAATCAATGTATACATGAGCTACTGTAAATGTAAAGAATGAGTACATGAAATCTTATAACTAAAAGTAGTGGTGATTTAAGTGAGTGTGTGTGTGTGTGTGTGTGTGTGTGTGTGTGTTTTCTTAATTTTAAAAACTATTAAAACTGTTCATAATAAAGCAATGGTTGAAAGTATTTGAAAATATCTTAATGAAATCAAGAAGGCTGTTAATGGGATTTGGGTGGGTGGTGGATGGTGTCATGATGAGACCAGCAGTTTACATTACATAAAACATATCCATGCCAAAACACATAGTGCAAATTAAAATTTGAAACACCTCCATGTAAAAATATATTTTACAACTATTGAATGAAGAATGAATGACAGCTATCAAGATAATGGTCAACAATGGATTATTTTTCACTGCTTAAACCACCAGCATATCAAAGCATTCTTCACCTTTTATCCAAATCAAATTCTGATTCAATAAATAATTGCAATACAAGGAACAATTTGATTATGTTGTTAGACTGGAACCCAACAGAACAGCTTTAACTATACTATCAATTGACACTCTTGCTTGCCAAAAATATTTCGCCACTTTCTTCGATTGTGCTATGATTTTTGAGCATGTTATTTGGCATTAACATAAGGATGCAGTGAAAGTATGAGCATAACACACAATTATTTATAAAAACCTGATTGGCTGTTTTACTTTTCATATTTTTCTGAAAGGATAATTCTACTTTTTGCCATTGTTATTGCACAATTTGCAATATACCTATGAAAGGACATTAAACATATAATATACTAGCTCGAATCATGATTATTTTTTGCATTTTCTACACTTTGAGGTATATGAAACACAAATAGTGGTCATTAATTAAAACTTCCGGGCTAAGTGGCTGTGGTCCATCAATAAAACTTCTTACTCCCAACGTTTTGTTACCTAGCATTTAAAAATAAATTAAAAGAATTTCAGAATGTCATATCCTTCTGCACTATAGATGAATTTTTTGACATAAATTAGTAAATCTGAAAATAATAATAATAATTTTTAAAAAAATAAATTAAAAATATTGTGTTATGTAATATTTAGTACAAAGTAATAATTTGTAAAGGTACCTTTCATTAACCTGAAACGTTCCACATCATTATGAAGTGTCGTATTCAAGATCTATGGAACAAGTACTAATCTAATCTAATCTCTACTGCGGGCAACAAAACATTGGGAGTAGGAAGTTTTATTGATGGACCATGGCATCGTAGCCTGGAACTTTTAATTAATGAAGAAGCTGGCTGTGATAGCCTACATGCTACAAATAGTGCACCCTACATCTTTACTAAACTGATTCAGTACAAAGAGAGTATATGTACTTAGTGAGTTTGTAAGACTGTTACATGCAGGAACAAATGAAAATAGTGAGTCCCTGTATGTGCAGCAAGCCAGGAGACACTGTTGAAAACTTATACATGACATAGCCACTCACAAGGAAGCGTCTACATGTAAAACAATAAGTTCCATAATCCAAAAGAGGAACAGCAAAAAGATCGGCACTGTTAAGGACAGAAAAGTGGCTGTATGTTTTGCGCACCTATCCACACCGAACCAAAAATGTAAGATGATGAAAAAAGATTTTGTAGGATACCTTATTATGGGCTAATCTCAGATAAATTTGGTAAGTGGTTGAGAGCCTTAAATATCATACCTGAATTTTTATCCCAAAAATAACAGATAATTGTTACACCATTAAGAGCAGCAGGTAAACCCCTATGATAATACAGGTATATATGAGATACTCTGCAATGAGATGCCATATATGTGGGGCAGACGGGCTTCAGTATTAGATTTAAAGAATGTGGTGCTGTGAACAACCCAAAGTCAGCCTTATTCTTCCACTTACCACTAACAATCACAGATTACAGGATATTGATGAAGATCTAAGTATTCTGCATGTGCAACCTAAGTGGCTGACACTCAACATCTTAGAAAAAATCAGCATAATGAAGTGCAGGATTAGTTACCCTGACAGTGCATTTCTGGCTTGCTGCAGGAACCAGGGACTCACTATTTTAATTTGTTCCTGCATTTAACGGTCTTATGGATTCACTAAGTACATATACCGCTTTGTAGTGAATCATTTTAGTAAAGATGTGGGGTAGCTATTTTATTACATGACAGATGTCGCTATTTATTTGATTGTAATTTGCATATGTACCTGATGATGAGACATAGGTCTCCAACTCAGGTAGTGGATAGAAATGAGAAAGTTCCAAATTAACGAGTGTTGCGGATGTTTATTAAAGATGAAGAAGGACAGTTGTGAATGTCCCAAAGAAAGAAAATTGTGTCTGTGGGTATTGTTGGCATTTTATGAATGCTGCACCAAACCATTTGTTCTACACTGAGCAACAAATTAAACCAATGATTTTGACAAAAATAAATAAATAAATACCAACCTGAGAGCTGCACTTTTCGCGAAGTTGCCAGAAGCGTTCACGGATATCTGTCCATAGAAGTTGGCACTCGTTCAACATTCCACGCAGTTCAGATGTTTCTTCAGGGCTACAACGTTGTAGTACTTTATTACCCACTTCCTCCACTTCTTGAACCAACGGTGACAATGCTTCCAGGTCAGTCTCTAGCTGTGTCATCTGTGCCATGTCCAATTGTTCTGTTAAGTGCTGGGCCTGAGAAACATTAACCATCTTGAATGATATTTTTACTATTTAGCAGAGTATATGCTAATATGAAACTTCTTGGAAAATTAAAACTGTGCATCGGACTGGGATGCAAACCTGGGACCTTAGCTTTCCAGGGTCAAGTGCTCAACCAACTCAGTTAGTGCCAATCCTGCAAAGTTCACAGAAGAATGTCTATGAAGTTTGGAAGCTAGGAGGCGTGGTACTGGTGGAAGTAAAGCTTTGAGGATGAGCCATGGGGCATGCTAGACAAGCTCAGTCAGAATAGTGCTTGCATGCAGAAGGCAAAGGTCCTGGGGTTGAATCTCAATTCGGCACACTGTTTTTATCTATCAGGAAGTTTCTTTAACCATCTTTCTTGTAAGTGTACACACAAGTAAAATGGACACTTGTCAAAGTCATGCAATTAGAAATTATAGAAACAATATGATAAACCAATATTTTCCTAAACAAAATGAGGAATATTTTGTTCCAACATACACTGGTACATTTATTACAGTGTAAGACAAAATGTTTCTGAGGATTTTGTACCTCAATCAGTAAAAATGGGACCCTTACAGGTTCACATTTTTTTATGCCTTACTCTCTGTTCGTCTTACTTTTTGACTATTTGGCAAGACCCCAATTTTTTTTAGGGAGAGGTGGCAGAATCAAGTTGAAATTTACCTCAAATGCTGAATGAAGTGTGCCTTAAAAGAACGGCATAAAATGAACATTAATTACAATGAAAAAAGTGTAATGGTATGTAGCCAAATTAAATCAGGTAATACTAATGGGAGAAAGGTAGGGAACAAGACAATAATGATGGATGAGATTTGTTATTAGGCAGTAAAATGACTTATGACAGCTGGAATGAAGAAGATATAAAAGGCAGAATAGCAATGAAGCAATTTATGAAAAAGAGAAATTTGCTAACATGAAATAATTTAATTATTAGGAAGTCTTTTCTGAAGGCCTTCGTTTGATCTTGATTGCATGCCATATACTTGCATGAAACACGGATGATAAGCAGTACAGTCAAGATAGAAGCTTTGGAAAAGAGGTGCTACAGAAGCAAACTGAAGATTAGATGGGTAGAATGAATTAACTAATGAGGTGGTACTGCACAGAATTGGGAAAAAAATAATTCTGTGGCTTGGGCGTATGGCACCTTCTTATTCTAAACTGCCCATGGGCCATCTAAAGGAATCCTTCCCAACTACCCAGAATCCCAAGTCCTGATCTGGTTCAGATTCATTGACAACATACTTTGGACTGAAGGTGAGGATACATCAGCCACATTCCTACAAAACTTCGACACCTTATCCTATATTCACTTCCCACAGTCCTATTCCACCCAACGAGCCAACTTTCTTGATGTTGACCTCAACCTCAAGCATGGTCTCATCAGTACCTCTGTCCACATCAAACCTACCAACCATCAACAATATCTCTATCTCAACAGCTGCCACCCATTCTACACCAAAAAGTCCTTTCCATACAGCCTAGCCATCCCTGTCCATTGAATCTGCAGTGGCGAGCAGTCCCTCTACAGATATGGAAAGACCTCACTGAGGCCTTCACTAACTTTCATAAACTTGTCCAGAAACAGATATGTGCCCTGTCCGTCTAACCACCACCACCACCACCACCACCACCACCACCACCCCTGCCCTCACACCCACAATCTGGCCACAAAAGAACACCCTCTTGTGACCTAGGACTGGAGCAGGGTTTCGACTCCTTTCATCCTGCCCGAAACAAAACATACCCTACCCAATATCCTCCCCACCCCTCCTATAGTGGTACTTCACCACCAAACAAACCCTACGTAATATGTAATTGCTACTCCATCCCTTGCCCCATGGCTAATATCCCTGCAATAGCCCTAGATGCAAAAACTATACTTCCAACCAACACACCACCATCCACTCCAGTCCCGTCACATTCATTTCCTATCCCATAAAAGGCAGGTCAACGTGTGAAAGCAGTCAAGTGATCTACAAACTGAGTTGCAACCACTGAGCTGCTTAATGTGTAGGCATGACCAGCAACAGGTTGTCTGTCTATATGAATGTCCATCGTCCATTGTCAAACTGTGGCCTGTTGCAGAGCATGCACTCCTGCATGATATGGCTCACTTCTATGACTACTACACAGCCTATGCCATATGGATCCTCCCCACAAACACCAGCCTTTCTGAATTGCGCAAGTAGGAACTCTCCCTATAATATAGGTATATCCTACACTCACACAATGTCCCAGGATTAAACCTTCATTATATTCTACCGCTATCACATTACCTTCCATTTCCCTGCCCACACTCTAGCTCATGTATATCTTCCATTCTGCCACACACTCCAGTCTCTCCCCTTTTCTTCCTCCATATCCATCATACAGCACTTGCATATTTCTCCTCTCCACTGTGCTTTCATCCCCTCCTTTCCCACTTTCCTCTCTATGCTGCTTACTCATCCCAACCACTGATTGCTTTCCCCTCGGCCATCCTAGAATTTGCAGTGTGGCTACAGTGGCCAGAGAGAGGGAGGGGGGGGGGTGAATATGTGTGAGGAAGTTTTCTATCTCATGAAGGCCATTACAACAAATAGCAAACTGCAGTGATTTGATCCTGCTTACTGTATTAGTCTCTTTGACCCCCTCTTCTACTTTTACCCCACCCCCTCCCATGCTAAATTGACTATTCCTTGGATGTATCAAAATTTGTCCCAACAACTGATCCCTTCTTTTAGTCAAGATATGCCAGAAATTTCTTTCTTTCCAAATTCTTCTCAGTATCTCCTCACTAGTTAGGTAATTTACCAATGTAATCTTCAGCATTCGTCAGTAGTGCCACATTTCTAAAGCTTCTACCTTCTGTGACCTGCTTATCATTCATGTTTCACTCCTGTACAAGACTACACTCCAGACAAATGCCTCCAGAAAGGACATTTAAATTAATATTGGATATCTTGTCACAGCCATTCTGCATTTTAGATCTTCATTACTTTAGCCATCACAAGTTATTTTGCTACCCTATTAACAGAACTCATCTACTACTTCAATTGTGATTTATTCAGCATCAGGTGATTCTCTTAGACTACATTCCATTACTCTTGTTTTGTTCTTGTTTATGTTCATTTTATACCCTCCTTTCAAGAAACTGTCCATTCCATTCAATTGCTCTTCCATGTCCTTTGCTGTCTCCAACAGCATTTAAACATCATTGGCAAACTGTAAAGATTGTATTTCTTACTCTGAACTTTAATTCCAAATTTCTCCTTGCTTTCCATTACAGGTTGCTCAATGTAAAGATTGAATAACATTTGAATAAGACTACAATCCTGTCTTACTCCCGAACCATTACATCCTATTCATGCCCTTTCTCTCATGATGTCTGGTTTTTGTAAAAGTTGAATTTAAATTTTCATACCACTATTTTTTACCTGTGTTGACTTCAGAATTTGAAAGAAAGTATTTCAGTTAAAAACATTCTCCAAATCCACAAAAACCTAAAATTGGAGATTTTCCTTCCATTGACCTATCTTATAAGTTGTATTGCCTCATATGTTACTAAATTTCTCTTTATCCGTTTATACAGAAATTCTCTCAGCATTTTCAGTTCTTAGAAACCCTCATTCTGCATAATTTTCAATGATTGGTGTCTTACTGACCTTTGCTTTTCAATACTTCTGGCCACTTATGGTTTCACCTTGGTCCACATCACAATAATAAACACATGTAAAAGAAGTTATGACTTTTGTCTACAGAGCACAAACCATATCTTGCAGTTTTCTGTAAGCTGAATTCTAAAAAGTATGACAAAGTAAAATATGATGTCCTGTTCCCTGAAGGGGACTACTAACAAGGAGACCACATGGGTATCGAATTTCAAATTTTTTAAATAATTATTGTACGTGAAGTTCAGAATCTAAATAACAATCAGCCAAGCCATTCGAAGCAACTCTCAAAAATTCTCAAGAAAACTGACTTTGAAGTTTTGCAAGTACACATAAGGACCAGTAATTAAAATACTTGCAGCATCAGTAATTAAAATACTTGCAGCATTTGTCGGTGTAGCTCAGGTGGTAGCGGTCTAGCCTCATAACCTTAGAGTCGCCTTAGCATTCACAGTTCAAATCCCGTTGTGAGAAATATTTTTTCATTTGTTTTAGAATTCAATTATATAAAACATTTTGGGATCTCTAATTCCACGTTTTGAGTCGTTTTTTTTTTTTTTTTATTTATTTATTTATTTTTTTAATGTGTATATAGACAACCTGAACACCTTGTCGTCACATAAAATGATGTTTGAGTAGATAAGCTGCGTGGAAAGACATTAGTAGCTATAGAGATGACTTTCCAGAAACAGTGTTGTAGCTCTTCATAAACTGAACAATCAAAGACTACTGTCATCAACTAATAGTGAGACCAATCCTGTAAAAATATAAGGTTCTTAATTTATTTATTTATTTTTTTTTTATTTTATGTTATTTTTATTTTTTTGAAACCATCATTATTAATAACCTTCTATAAAATATACAAAATTACAAATAAACAAAAATATATGCATTTTCATAAAAATTACCATTAAATATTAACATTGCGTAAGTATTCTATCACAATTGGAAAATAAAAAAATCAAAGAAATCTGTGACACTAGGATTCGAACCAGTGACCCTAGTATTTTAAGGCTAGAACGGTACCAGCTGAGCTACGCCGACAGATACTGGAATTTGTACTTGCACAACTTCAAAGTCAGTTTTCTCGAATAGTTTTGAAAATTGCATTGAATGGCTTTGGCTGATTGTTATTTGAGTTCTGAACTTCACATACCATATATATATATATATATATATATATAAATCTAAAATTCGATAAGACACAAAAATGTATCAACATTTACAAGAGCAGTCAAGGTGAACAGCATATTACCTGTGTAAGACTGATGTCGAACTGAGTGAGAGCCACAAGTGCTCTACTGTGAGCAGCTGCGAAATCCCGGTATCGCTGTAGTTCTCTGAACAGCCTCTGCTGTGCAGCAGCTGCAGCAGGTGCCAGATCGTGCCAACGGCGGAGTACTGATCGAGCTCCAGAGGTCAACTGCCTCATATTATCTGGTTCGAGGAGAGTACTCTCTTTGTGTAGGCGGGAGTAAGACTGGTCCAGTATACGGAGGGCAGGGGCACGTGTCTCCACTTCTTTCAGTACACCCTAATCCAAAAAAGTTGGTATTTTATTGTAACTTTTTTAATTTGTCAGCTATAGAAGTTCTTAAATTTTAACAATACTTTTAATGAAAATTTATGCAGTATAATTTCTACCTAAAGTTTTAGTCAATTTCTTTGCAGTTTTTATTTTTCACTATTTTATATATCTGTTATCGCTACAACTTACATCAATACGTGAAACAAAAGACTGGATTTCAGACTGTGACCGCAGATCCTGTCGGCTGTCCAGTTCCTTCAAAACAAGTTCCTGTGCAGTGAGCCAGTCTTCTTGTTCATTGCACAGCTTCTGTAAGTCCTGTATCAACTGACAGACAGCAATGATACGTCGCTTGCGCTCTGCCGATTGGCCACAGACATTCTTCCATCTGAAACAGTTGTTGTAAAATCCTTTTCAACTATGACTAAGGGATTTATTAACAAAATATGCGCAGAGTGTCACCTTTATTTACAATGCCTGTGTAATGTTAGTGGTCTTGATAATATTCTCTGTTTTACACAATTAATAGAGAAAATATCTCAGTCAGGCATAGATGCAGGCTTGTTACAATTGCATTTTGGGGGTATTATGTTGATACAAATTGCACAATAATTCAGTTCAACTTTTAACTTCATCTGCAGAAAGGTTTTATTAATCTGGCTAGTTATGTTGCAAGTACTTTATGCAAATTATTTGCCAAATCTAGCACACTGCCTTCGGATTCGAGATTCGATTCATAATGGCAGAATACTATCAAATCCCGATTCCAGAGTGTCATATGGAATGCTTCAGTTACGAATGTTGTAGTTTATTTCGCATAACAGTGCACTTTCGTCTGCGTATTTTCTTTATTTCCAATAGATATGCTGAAAGACGGGTGACGTCATAAAACAAAACGATCTCACTTTGATTTTATTCAAGTGAAATCACTACAAAACTTACACAGTTGTGTGGTTATAGTGAAAACAATCTATCGAATTTACCCGAATCTAAGCCACACTTTTTTCCAGCTTTTGAAATACAATAAACTGTCTGCGGTTTAAATCTAGTACAAAGGAAAAAACTTTAGCACTCGCAAAAAAAGTATTTACGAGTAATTTCCTTTTTATTTTTTGACTACTGAATTTTAAATACACCATTCAACGAAGGAAATAGAACTTTCGTATTACTCAACTTAAAATGTAGCAGCCTTTCAAATACTAGTAGCAACAAAAATAAATTGCTTTACGTAAATACCAATAATATATACGGCTATAGGATTCTTGCACGAGTTGCCTCATTCTGATTTAACGTATTGTTTCGCTGAATATTGTGGACTGCTGGGGTGTGTGAACCGTAATGAACCACTAGGATTTCAAGAAGAAAATTATTTATTATGTGGAAAAACAGTTCTTATCATGTGCCATCCAGGTGGAATGATGTCAATTCAGCAACCATTTCAATAAACCATTTAAGATCAAGCTTAAACATGTGTAAAGAGACTGCTTTTTGAGAAGTGACAGACAACTGATATCAACGGGTTGCGTAAAATGCGCAAGTTGCCAATGGAATGATGATACATGGAAGTATGTTCCAAATCAGATTGCGTAAGAGGCATTTAAAAGTGTTTGATATTGAATGCACTAGATTGTACAAGAAATGATGCTCTCTAGTATGAAGGAACTGAATAACAAGGAATCAAGTGATAGTAATTCAGAATTACCGCACCGGTAACTAATTGCTATTATTTAAACATTTCGTAAAATTTGTATTATAAGTCTAATAAAATTGTTCTAAATTTCCGCATTTAGTTACAAAGTTATTTCCATTTTTATTTATTAAGTGTTTATGGTTGCTTCAATAGCCGTACATTTGAAATCTTATCTAAAAACTACTATGTAAAGCCGACTGGCTAGCCTGTGTTGCATCAATATGCCAGACACTACAACCACTACCTTCATGCTGCAACTCACATATTTTTCTATTAGGGGCAAGGGATTGTTCATATGAATTGTGATTTGTAAATTCCACTCTCTCTTCGACATACGAATAATACAAATGTAAACATTACGCCATGTAATCTTCCATGTTAGCTGTTTACCACATTTAAATCCCATCCACCAAACAAACCTGAAAGACAACTGCAAATGCGGGAGAATACATGTATCACATTAATGTTTACATTTGTGTTATTCTAATGATGAAAGGGAATAGTTCGAAATGAAGCATGGCAACTGACTTGTAGAACCTATTTTTAAATCTTCTACAAATATAAATTCTGTGCAGACTAGTTACGTGATCTTAAATGTTTGAAAGAATAAATAAATCTACAAAATACCCTTGCTTAAACTTCCGGAATGGGCAATCTGCACCTTAAGTTCTTCTCACAGTTCAGAAATGCCTTCGTAGCAAAAACAAGTACACACACAATGAATAATGTCCTATCCATCACTCATGGAATGCCTGTCACTATAGAATTATTTTACACGTCCTATTTTTTAAGAATCCATTTTTCCAACTTCCAAAATATCTACTCATGTTTTCAGGTTTTATTTTTGACTGTTCCCATTAGAAACGTAATCCTTTCCTTTCTAGGACTTCATCATGCAATTATTTTTTATTTCATCAAAATGAAAGTCTGTAATAGAGTGAAGAAAGACTTTTAGACCATCTGAACAACTTTTAATGCATCAAAATATTTCAACCAAAATTTCTTCTAAGGGGAGGAGGTATTAAAAATTCTGAATATTTAAAATAGAAATCTAAATGAAATTTTAATTTCTTAAATTTTACTGTAATATTGTCATTTGGGATCCATCCCAGAAGGCTTTATCTTTATTACTGGCTGTGATAAGAGTAATAATTCTTTTTAAATACATGTACATGAGTTGACAGTTTATTTGGGTTCCAGATTCAGAAGATTCGATTTGGATTCGGAATTCGGCACATGTTTTATTTAAGATTCAGTATTGGTATTCGATTCGGCAAAACTGGGGGAGACCCAGAGAGGCATGTGGAATAATGTGATTATCTTTTCTATGTGTTTGTCATGCCTTTGTGATCATCTTCATAGTGAATTGCAACTTTTCCTCCTATTGAAGACCAATTTATTCACAGATTCTATACATCAAAATGTTGTAAGAATTACATCATGCAGAAGACAGAAATCTGTGTGTGAACATCACTTTGGATTGTAGACAACACATGTTTTTCTGTATATGAATTTCAGCGATTGATACACAAAATAAAAGCAGTATGCTTTCACAAAACAAAATTAAGATAACCTATTCAAGCTTATTTCTTTTACACACACCATCCAAGTTTGATCACATATGGTTAAACATATAAGTTCACTGCTGTGCTTCATGCTGGAGTGAAAACCTTTAATACAAGGTAAACTAGTCATTATCAAGATATCTACAATTCTCATATGAGTCAATTTCTGTAGGGAATTTGACAAGTGTTAGCAGAAAGACTGGATGGTAGTAAAAATATTGTTGAATTGTCTTTCCTTCACTACTGTTTTCATATCACCATATTTTACAAAAATTATAGAACAGTAGCAATTCAATACATAAATCACAGTGATTTAAAGTTTTCCAGCAAATAAATTGCTGTTTGGCAGTGTGGAGAAAAGAAGTAATTTTTTTAATGCAATGACAAAATGAAATAATAGTACTGGTAGTACATACCGTTGCTCCAACATATCAGTTGCTATTGTAATTGATTCTGTATTGATAGTTGCTTTGCATGCTTCACAATTGCTCAGAAGTAGCTCACATAGATTAAGTACTTCTCCCACATTGCTGCTTTGTTTCTCAATTGCTTTTTGTAATTCCTGAAAAATATACAATGAGACTTTCAGTAAATATGGCAATACACCCCATACTGACGTACAGGAAGGAAAAGGGTTGTACTGAAATACTGACCTCATGTTCACGAAGCTTTTGGTCAACAGTCTCCTTACTGCAGTTTTCAAATACTAATGGAGTGGCTAGCTTTGATTCAACTTGGTGAAGCCAGGCACGCAGCTCAGCGAGGCGTAGTTCTAACTGAGACATTGTCTACAAATTAACAATAAAAATGCAGATTAATTTATATCAGGCAGATAAAACTACTTAGAGGTATTCTGGTTTTAAAATTGATAAACGTAAGTAAATTTCTTTACTATATGAACACTGCTGTGGGTTTCCAGTTAGCAGTGATCTGACATTTATTCTGATCGTCTCATCAAATCTAATCAATACAGAACAGTTTGCACTGAAAATTCAAATGGTAGAAAGATAGCAACTTTCCATAGTAAAATGAATCTGTTTCAATTTGACTGACTCATTTCCATTCAGACATAGAGGAGGGTGTTACAAAGTTTGTGCTGTTTACTTGCTTACACTATTAAACCTTAGTTTAGTGCAGTCTGAATAAATAAAATAATATTTTTTAATACTTTTAGATGATTTTAATGGAGTGTTCAATGGCACTCTGCATACTTTCTAATCTTGAAAAATGAAATGACACTGGTACCATGTTTTTTAAATGGTTAAATGGATAGTATATTGTAGGCTGCTCTCTCAGCACGATATAAAATACATTCAGTGAAAATGTGGTGTACAGTGACTTGCACACCACAGACATCACAACACAGGGGATCCTCCTGACAGAGTAGAAAGCTTTCTGTCAAAGGGCAGTGACTGATTCAGAGGTGTCTAAGGATCACTTCATGCCACCTCAATGATTGACAGGAGGTTTGCCACGATCAGACAGTTGATTTAACCAACCACCATTTATTCTTCGTCACTGGCAGCCACACCACCTCTCACTGCTGGAGGGAGTACAGTCAGTCATGTACGAGATGGACTATCTTGTCAGCTGGATACAGGTTTTGTAAAGATTGCAGTGTACAGAGGGAATCAGAGCACACAAGAAACCATGTGCCACAAACACGTCGCATCTGCTCCATCGCCATCAGGATCCTATATCGCTCTGCTGAGAAAACAGACTTTGCAGAGGGGAGGCAAAACACTACAGAACAGCCTAGGGAATACTTTGGGGTATATGGCATGGACAGTGTGGTATATGCCTGACACGCCATGAGGAGTTACTGCTGTATGTGAAGTTGTGGCTCAGCAGCCTTGGTAAAAAGACATGGTATAGGATTGGTTCAGGCCCCAGTAATGAGTCTAATCCCTTCATTTTGTACAATGTCCAGTATCTTTAAATAAGAAGGACTTGCAGACCCATTCAACATGCAACCATAGTCATCCCAAGACCGAACAAATGCTCTATAGAACCAGAGCAGAGACAACCAGTCTGCTCCCCATGAAGTGTGACTAAGACATTTGTTTTGAGGCACCATCATTTCAAATCTTTCGGGTGTCAACCATGAAAGTTTTATGTCAAGTGTGAGGACCAAAAACCTCACTGTTTCTTTAGAAGGCAGAACAGCATCCCTCATCCTCAGTTCAGGTACGTTAAAAACAGAATGGAAACAATTAAAAAGAATACAAACAGCTTTCTGATTGAAACCTGAAATCCAGTTTTCCCTGCCCAATCATCCAACTGTCAAAGCTTTAATAGCAACTGAAGTGTTGTCATTGCAAGGCTGGAAGAAGAGCAATAAACAGAAAGTCATCCACAAATAGAGAACACTGGACAGGACATTTATCAACTGATATTATGAATAGCAATGGCAAACCAAGTCACACTTAAAACACTATTTTGAGGGAATCCATTCTCCTGCCTTATGATCTGAAAAGGTGTCATTAACATTTTACCTAAAATCCATCTTCACATATTACTTTCAGCACACCAAAAATTAAGTAAACAATGATGGCAAATGATCTCATGAAAGCAGTTGCCTTAATAAAAAAAGCATTAGCGACTGTGGCTGTTGATCATATTGATACTAATAATAATAATAATAATAATAATAATAATAATAATGAAACTGCACATGCAATGAAGTATCAATTATTTTTTCCACTTACACTGTGAGACGACAAGGTAGTGGTGATGAATAGGAAAGAAAGAGGGGAAGTAACATTCAATAGCTTATTACTGAAACAGAGTATGTAATACCTGCAACAGTTCAGCAAGACGTGCTGCACGAGAGCGACCAAGGTCCTGAAGCTCTCGCCATCGAGTTTCAACCCGTTCAACACGTTCTTTTAACTCGGGGTCTGCATTGGTGTCCAACTCGGCAAGCAATTCATGTCCTGTGCGAGTCAACCATTCTGCTTCTCGCCTTTTCAGAGCTACTTCGGCCTGTAATTCAGTTTCCAGTCTCCTTAGAACCTCTTCTGCATCAGCAGTGCTGCTGCGCTCTAAACGTGCTTCAACCTCCGATGCCCACGTCATGAAGCGAGATTGCCTGCAAACCAATTTAATTGTGATGACATGTAGGGTATACAACAGATCTATGAATTTCACACTGGCAATAAACTATGTCATATTTTTACTGCTGTAAAGCTAAAATTAGTAGTCAAGGTTGGTTGGTTGGGTTGGGGTTTGAAAGGGACCAAACTACTATGGTCATCAGTCCCTTTTTCCAATCACAGAGACAACATAATAGACCACTAAGATTGGACATAACATGTTAAACTACATCAAACTGTAGATGGAAAATGTCAGAAATCACAGAATCAACAAAAGGAAAGAAAGAAGAGATTTAAAAGATAAGACCAGAGTGTCCAGGCAGGGTGTTCACAGAAATAAAAATAGAACATCCATTCACACTGCAACACATTAAATTCACCTGCCTAAAAATATTAAGCAGGTGTAGTAATCAAGGTAAGCAAACATTCATTGTTATTCTACACATGCAATTGCATCTCCTCATAACAGAATAAATACCTTGTGTCAAACAAGGTCCTTAGTCCAATACGCTCCTCAAGCCTATGGCACAGTAATGTCAGTTGATGTTCCAGATCAGCTTGTGCTTGCCACAACAACCACACCCGCTGTGTTGCTGCCTTCATATCTTGTGGTGCTGCACACTCCTTCAATTGCTCCAATGTTACTCCAAGCGACTCTAAATCTGCAGTACGATCTGCTAACTGAGTACGCAGTTCCTAAAATAGATAGAGAGATAATAACCATACAAATGTGAAATATATTGTATCTATCTTACACACACACACACACACACACACACACACACACACACACACACACTACCATCTCCGGCCATTGCAGCAAAAATCAAACATTAGATGGATATTATGTGAAAATTAGAAATATTAATAAACTCTGTTTCAAAGAAATTCATTGTCTATCATGACCATTATTTTTATTCATGTAAAAGTCAGTTTGGATCTGCAAATTTTTTACTACCTGGTAACTGGTTTCAGCCACGTAATGGCCATCTTCAGCCCACAACCACAATGTTGACCACAGATTCTTCTCAGCTGGAGCTGCCTAAAAGGTTTAATGTCAACTACTGTCAACCTTTTAGGCAGCTACAGCTGAGAAGAACCAGTGGCCAACATTATGGTTGTTGCCTGAAGATGGCCATTTAAGTGGCTGTAAGCAGTTACCAAAGAAATAAAATAATTTGAATTTACACGAATTGATAATTACGATTGCTGTTAATCCATGATGTTTTCAAAAATAACTACATTATTTTTATATTTTATGGAGATATAATGATTGCTACATAAAACTATTAGACAATACAGTGAACTCACCTTTAGCCGTTCAAGTCGTTCAGTGACGGCGTTAACAGAAACAGGAGTATCAGCACCACTCTGCTCGATAGTGGAGCGTACTTCATTGAATGCTGTTGTCACCGTTTCAGCTTGCTGCTCAAAAGTAGTAGCTAGGTTTGTGATGCGCTCCAAAAATTCTCGCCAGGTTTCAAGTGCAGCACCCAGATTAGAAATCCTTTGGACAATAGCTGCATGTTCCATGCGAATTGATGTAGCGAGAGCTTCATCACAAAATGATAGCAAAGAAGACTGTTGCTGTTGAAGTGATTCAGCCTGTGATTCACCCGATGGAATCTTCTCAATCAAGGCCTGCAACATAACATATATGGGAAAACTTTAAAATATTGTCCACATAAAAATTTGCTCTTTAATTTTCATGAATGTAGTGCCATCAATATCTAGAGCTTTCCTAGCAGTACCAAAGAATAAAATAGACCATTGTCAGTACTGAAATGAGTCGATATAACTCATGATTGAATAAAGAATGATCTACAAAGAAATTATGTAATCCTTTTAACTCTCAAAAAACAATACATCCCTAGGAGTATTTTGAGTTCTGTTTGAAAGCACATCAAAAGAGATTTACACAATAGCACAAATGTTTAGAAAATTCTTGTACCTACTTGTTAAAGTTAACCATTTATTAATACAGTAACAGATGGTATTTGCATAATATTTTGACAACTTGCTGAATACAGTCTTTGCTAATTAGCCAGAAATACACCATTAAGCACCTCCTCCTCCTCATACCCCCTACCAACTAATAAATTAAATAACCATTAATTTACTTACCTGTATCCTCAGAAGAATTTTGGGCAGACAGCGTAGATGTATGTACCGAAGCTGCAGGCGTGCCCTCTCCCTCTCCGTATCTCGTAGCCAAGCCAACAGAACTGCCTGATCTTGTCGATAACGATCCCAGGCATCCAGGCGAGTGCGTACCTCTGCGTGACGATCCATAATACGAGCCAAAGTCTCATTGTGGAGATTTGTCAGTGAAGCAAACTGTTCCACTACTGACGATTCTATTAAACCGCTACCCAAGAGCCCATCCGAATCATTTTTAGACAGTAACACATTCTGCTGGTTCGTCAGTAGATTTTGATGTACCTATGGAAAAGAGAAGAAGTTTAATTTTGACTACACTATACAAAATTTCATTTTCACTACACAAGCATAGACTTCTTCGTATGGTGGTGAGTTGTAGCATAAATGTTAAAATCACTTGTTTTCTACATGGTAGTATACTGTATTTTAAAAATACCCCTTACATGTAGATCAGGGATGGAGAATCAGCTGAGAAAACATATATGACATGTATATGTATGAAGGTTCGCCATCTCTGATGTGCATGAAGCTTATTTCTGTTTTCATCTTTTCTTGATTTTTTAACTGCATCAAAAATAATAGCTTTTATGTTTTAAGAAGTATGCATAACTAATACAGAAATTTGTGTAATACATGATCTGTCATCAATAGATAATGGATGCTGCTTTCTGTTGCTTGTAAGTTAGCATAGGAAGAAATTTAAAATATTAAAACTGTTTTATTTCTTGTGTTGTGATTGTGTAAAAGTCACATATTGTTACAGCAAATTTTATATTTATTTTTAACTCACTTCACAAAGGTGCTGGTGTTCAGCAAGGGCTTTGTAATCTCCAGGGACTCCAGCAGAAAGGAATGCTTGTACGTGCACAAGATACTCTTGCCATAAGCGTAATGCTGCAGCTCCATCTTGTCCACGAACCAAGCGAGCTGACAGTCGATGGTACTGTTGGAAAGTCTCACGGAATACCTGTAGCACAAAATTTAACACACATTTATTCCCATAAATAAGTCTTTCAAACTATTATAAAAAGCATGGTACACCATCCAACAAAACTAAATATAATTTCACGAACTACTTTCACCATTCATAATTTTCCTGCTTCTGAAGTATAATGATTTCAACATTCAGCTGAAATATCTAACCCTATAGAATGTTACAAGCTGTCATTAAATATCATGTATAACATGTTTATTCATTTTTAGTTCATGCTTCCACCTCCCTCTTTACCAACTTCCATTCTCATTGGTACATTTCCCAACTGTATAACTTATGTTTGTCTCTTGGTAGTACTGACATTTTGCCTCCTGATGGTAAGTACTGGACAGCAATTCGGCTTCATGATTTGTTTTATTCAGGGAGTTTTCTTTTAAAAATGTGATATCGTTTTCAGTCTCTAGCAGAAGTATTATTAGAGGCAGGGTCTAAACACCCTTTTACATTAGCATAACCCTGATGCCTCTTTAGCAGCAAAATATATCAGTTTATTCTTGAAGATTCAAGTTAGTCTTGTTTCTTGAATTTAAGAATAAATGAACTATAGTCCATGTCACGTCAGAAGGTGGCACAGTTTTCAGCCTTTCTGTGCATCCCCTTCCATTACCCCACTGGCCGCCAATAATATTCATTCTCTAGGTGTGTGACTGCCCGCGAGTTATGAAATGTTTCTCCCACAGACTCAACTGTCAGCACTCTGCCGTAGCTCTTCCCCTTCACACTTCACCTATCGCTCCACATCTATGTGCAGAAGCGCATTCTTACATGGTGCAAACTATAGTTTTCTGCTAATGAGGCATCAGTATTGTGCTAATATGATTGGTTGTTTAGCCAAAAGTATATAGTTTCAGGTGGAAGTGAAGAAAGCCATTTGGGTTGGTACCTGTTTTATCTACACTGTACTAATTTTGAATGAGATACACATCAGGAAGCAAAAGCAGTTAAGAAACTTCTTTCATTCATCATGGTTAACCAGGTTCAGTACCTACATGTTAAAGCATAGTTTTGTGTAATATACAGCTACTTCATTAAAAAGAAGAATTCTTGTCATATTTCTAGAGTATGGTGATGTAAACATTAAAGAATATACTTTTGATAATGAGTTTCTTGTTCTCCAGTAGATGTGCAAATAAATGGAGGCTGATTTATAGAAAATATGAATTTTCTTTAGCCTTCTGATAAAGATTTACTTAGTTTTGTTCAGACTTCAAATGGATATTTCACTTTTGGTTAAATAACGCACAGATGCTCTGAGAATTTTCAGTAAATAAAGGCAAATTTCAAATTATTTAGTCATAATATGTACATTGTGCACCTCGGTTCTAAAGTGGTAGAGTGCCAGACTACAAATCCAAAGGTCGCGGGTTCAATCCCCGCCAGGTCCTTGAATTTTTATCTGTCACTTTCCACTTCTTTCACCTCTGGCAGTAATGCTCATGTGAAAAATACCGAGTAGCACTGTGGTTCGGAACCCATGTTAAACTGTAGGTCCCCCTATAACTGGCTGGGTAAGTCAGTTCGAAGGTCGGAGGAAGGCAACGGCATACCACCTCCAAACAGGACCATGCCTAGTAAAGCACTGTGGTGTTCAAACCAATCTTCGGACTGATGACTGCTTTACCTTTTTTTTTAATATGTACATAACTGCTGTAAAATTACAAGAAGTATTTACCTCTACTTTGTTCTTTTATATTCAGGTATTCTCCTGTATTACAGCATCTTGCTTTGATATCATTTGAATGTAGCAACCCAGTAGTTTTCACATTTAATTTGATTTTGTCATTGACCCCGGTGCTTCTAATTTATGAATAGTACATAATCAACAACAACTTATTACACAGATTGAATCTTCTACTAATATCTAATGGTAGACAATATGATATGTAAGTTGTGGTGAACAACATGACGTGTAACAATTCTATAAGAAAACCTGTAATTTTTTTTATAATTATGAAATCTAAAAATTTAAGCAATGATTGTTCTATACAGCTCTACTAATAGCTACACAATCAATTATTCTCCGATTGATATACCTGTTGCCAGAGAGCGAGCACTTCCACAACAGGTGCATCGTCTACAGAGGTCTCTGCTGTGCCTCTCAACTGCTGCAGTTGTGACTCAGTCTTGCCCAAAGCCAGTAGGTGGCTACGCAAGGCCCCCAGTTGTTGTTCAGCATCTTGCTCTGTTGCTTCTTCAACAGCAGCTAAGCTCTAAAATTACAAGTGGTACAACTTTAATTATTTCATGTGATAAATTGAACCAGCACATTTTCATGTAAATTGTCAAGTTTAATATCTCATATAAGAGTAAAACTGCATATCATTTACGCCAAACATCTAACAATTCATAATTACAGAATATAGAAGTTACATTCAATAGCATACTATCTTAGCGGTACCTTCTGGAAGCACGCTTAACGCGCACACGCAGCGGGGAGTGATCGGTACCGCGGGCGCGGGCGAAACAATTTGCGGCGCGTTCGCGTGGCCGGCCGGCGTTAGCCCTCTCCGCGCCCGCCAAACACAGCACGGCGCTCACCCCGGAACCGTGATTCAATTAAAATTGCAAGGACGCAGGCCTTCATTAGATAATTGCACGTGCGCGGCCAGCGCGCCGATTTGCCGGTTCCTCAAGGCCGGCTCAGGACACGCGAACGGGCCGCGGGTGCTGTGCCTGACACCATCTCCGCCCCCTCCACTCAAGCGATGTGTGATCGGAAGGGTGGTGGACGAACAGGACAGGTGTAATCAAAGCTGCACACGGGCAGTGCCGACAGAATTTACTTTTTGGCCCACTTTAGGTTACGGTAGTAACACTAAAAGTGGGCATTTGCTCAAAATTTAAATGAAAATAACGGCTATTCATCTGACACGAAAATTGAGTAACCTAATATGTAGAGGAGAAAATTCTCTACAACTTTGCTCACTAATGTTTTCTTCATATCCCGTAGCGTTTAAAAGATATTTGCAAAAATAACGGCGATTTTGGGATGTATGTCTGTCTGTCCGTCCGTCTGTCTGTCTGACCGTAACGTGTTCCCTGTTTTTAAGACGAACCGTTCAACCGATCAGCACCAAATTTTATAGACATGATTGTAGGCCGCCAGAGACCAGAACCTCCCTTTTCCAAATTTTTCGGACAAAAAATACGGTAGTAATACCTAAAAAAGCCGTCTGTAATAGAACTGTAATTGCAAACGAACCGTTCATCTGATACGAAAATTGAATAACCTAATTGGTAGAGGAGAAAATTCTCTACAAGTTAGCTCCCTTATGTTTTTTCATATCTCGTATCGTTTGAGAGATATTTGCAAAAATAACGGAGATTTGACACCCTCCATTGAATTAACGAAAACCAGCCGTTCGTAGATGTCACGTGACATTCCTCGCCCAGAACTCTCTCTGGCAAACGCCATCTTGCGTTGCTTATTTGATGATTTTCTTATTGTAACTTACACGTTGTCATTTGAAAGCAATGGCGCACTGAAGAATTAACAACAACACATCGTTCTTCGTACGATAAATGATAATCTAGTGTCTACAAATGCCATATTAGCATCAGTTAACAATGGCCATCAATAGTATGAGATTATAGGACTCATCTTCTGATTGATAGCCGTAGCGTAGTGGGAGGATGGTGGTTCGGAACCCGTCACTACCTATTTAAGGGTTTCAGACACTCTTATTAATAATTTTTTTAATTATTTAGATTATTATTTTGGTCCAAAATGTTTGCAAAAACTTATAAAACTACAAATCTAAAGTGAGCTGTAAAACACGTCAGTGCGACTTTTCTTGGGAGCTTCGCTCACTAGTTCCGGATCGGAGAAAATCGAAGTAAATCGTGTTTGCTTATTTTTTCCTCCAGCCACTACCTACCTTAGCGTTCAAACTACACTGATCATAACAATTAGGGGATCAGGTGAGATTTACTCAGTATGCACATGGTAACGTATTTTAATCAGATACTGCTTACAATCCTAATTTGTGTGTGATACAGCACGCTATTTTGCTGTTTCAACTCTCTACTTGCGGTTTACGTGGCGTTTAGTTTGAGCGAGACACCGTGAGGCTAAAATAATAGTGATAAAGTCATTATCGTTGCCTTCTAATAAGGTGTGTGATAACCGCGGACGACCAGTACAGTTGTACACTTGCGTGGCATGGTCAGTATGAGGTTATCAGTTAGCTCTTTAGGTATATTTGACCATTCTTCCATGAGTACCATATCTAAGAGCATCCCAGACCATGCTCAATCGGGTTAAAGTCCGGTGAAAAAACTGGCCCCTCCATTCGTTCAATTCCCTCAGCTTCAACCATGTTGTCCACCAGTGCAGCTCTGTGGAGACGGGCGTTATCGTCCACCAGAAATAACCCATACCCTATAGCACCAGTGTAGAGCACAACAAAAGTCGAAGGATCTTGTCTCTTATTACTCTGAGGAACGCCTTTCTGAACGACATAAGAGGTCCGTGCGTCCGCCAACACTGACTCCTGCCCACAACATTCGTCCACCACCATGTTACAGCGATGTTTCCTGCACATAATCAGGATTGTTCCGAGCGACTGGCAGGCGGAACACAAAATCTTGACTCATCAATGAACACAACCCGGCGCCATTCGTAACAATTCCAATCCTGATTTTGCTCCGCCCATTTTCAAGAAGCTAAACGGTGTCGTTTTAATGGCCCTCACACACCATAGGCCTCCAAGCTAGAGGTCACATTCTCGAAGGCCATTTCGGAGTATGTGTTGATATTGCGCGTCCTGTTGCTACCTAGAAGGTGCGTTGCAGCTCAGTTGCATTCAGCCCTGTCTCGAAGGGCTGTTAATCGGAGATAACGATCATCTCTTGTTGATGTTACCCATGGACGACCTTGGGCTTGCCTCGTATTCTTCTATCGGTTCCTGTTGTCTAAAAACGTGTCCAGGTCCTGGAAATTATACTTTGTAACACTGCCATAGCTGCCTCCACGTTCAACTGTTGTCTGTCCCGCTCCCTATCTTCCTATGGCTCTCTAAGCCATTGCTTCGGGTAAGCCACGTTGTTGTTACTGCATTGCACTACCCGGTCCTACACCGCTTTTGTAATTTGTTTGGTAGAGTAAACACAAGTCAATAGCAACCCTCTCGGCATTAACAACTTCAGAACCTAGATATCTCATCTGATCCTCTAATTGTTTTGACCAGTGTACATCGTCGACATTAGTAACCTAATAACCACAAGCGAATGCAACATTCTGACACACCTAACCGTGAAATAGCGTCGATAATGCAACTTCCTTGCGTTAAACAACGTTACCAGCATTTGAAAGGAAATTTACAGGAGTCCATATGTGGTTGGTTGTCATTGTTGTTGTTGGTTGGAAGAATATAATATCCAGGCAGTGGGGCATTTGTTTACGACAATGGTCTGACGTTGGACCGAATATGAACGTGAAATATTGCCTACACGACGTCACAGTTCTGGTAAGCGAAGTAAGGAAGCAGCGAGTGAACCAAACAAGTGGTAACCTCTTCATATGTCAGTCATTTCGATACAAGTAACGGAGTCGCTTTATAAACACCTATCATTTCGCACTACAAAGGTCCAGTTTTCCCTTGAGTACGGTAAAGTTAAAGCCAGAACAGACAAACAGTTGTCTTTAGGGCGGGCAGTACATGAGAGGCATGGGACACTGATGAATTACGTTACATCCTCTTCCGAGACAAGTCTCTGTTTACGGTACCTTAGATAACTATTCAGTTGCGGTGGAATGGCCGAGCGCTCTAAGGCACCTTGTTGCAGAGCGCGAGGTTGATCCCGTCAGAGACTCTAAGGACAACGCTTGTCCACACAATTCGTCTCTGTTTGTTAGCAAAATATCTCCGATCCGTTCGCAATAGATAACTGTGTACAGCCATGAACGTTTAGGGGCGTTACAACTCTTGTGGGGCCTACTTAACCTCAGATGATGTACCTGTTACTCTTCCTCATGCATACAAGCCCAAACGCTGTAACATCCTATCGACAACAAACGACGTTTCTACTAGTACTGCCAATTTCGATGCTCATTTATATCTATTTTGAAGTCCCTGAAATAAAAGCACTTCTTTTTTTCATCATCCATAGCTTTCAGAGGGTGTACTTTTTTTTTTACTCATGCACGAATTATCAACCCGACAATGAACAAAATTTCCGATACATTATTTGGTAAATTAAAACCTATCTTGTGCAGAAGTCATTATAATTCATCTAAGGAAATAGTTTCATAGACCAATAGGCAGGTGTCCTCAAATGAGGACAGTGAGTACGAAAACTGCTACATTTTACATGGAACATCTATTAACAATATCAAAGAATACAGGAGGAGTGTGCACTATGTTGTATTTTTCGCACAATGAAATTGTTTCAGGCACTCAGGACACGCACAGCAAGTTTACACTGTTCTCAAATGTAACGTTTTCCGTCAGCAGTCCCGATCATGACACCTCTTGGCTTTGGGATCACCTGACTTGGATCCCCAGTGTTATACCCCACCGAAGCGTAATTCGCCCGCCCGCCCGCCCGCCCTCTCTCTCTCTCTCTCTCTCTCTCTCCGCCGGCCACGGTGGCCGAGGGGACTGAGGCGCTTCAGTCACGGTCTGCACGGCCACTACGGTCGGGGGTTCGAATCCCCCCCCCTCGGGCATGGATATTTGTGCCGTCCTAGTTCGTAAGTAGTTCATAAGTAGTTTGTAAGTTTAGGGACTGATGACCCCGTAGTTAAGTCCCATAAACTATACAAACATTTGACATTTTTCTCTCTCACCGATGTAGAGACAACAACGTCCTTTCATCTGAAGGCCGGCCTCTACTCTTGTAATCTCTACTTTCTTTTTTATCCCGAAGACTAACACTGCCGTCTATGAGTCATTCGAGCATTCATTATTAGTCCTCATATGAAGCACCTGTGCTTTTACGGTCACCTTAGATGTAAAAGATGACATAAATAAGACAAATTTTAAGTGTCCTTATTTGAGAACGCGACGCATGAGAGGGTTAATTTTACTCATACAGTGTCAGTTTCTCGCCGACCTTCATCAAATTCGACACAATGTGTTATCGTTTTACGTATGCGATTTCCCTTCACTTATGGAAAATGGACGGTGCTTCAATGTGGCAGCACACTGAGTAATCATCTATTTAAAATTATTCTGCATTGAGACAGTCTCAATTTCCATTACCGGAAATGAGCTAATTCTCCCGCACGATGAAGACTAGCATGAATCTCACCCGCGAATACAGAACAGGCAGGAAACTGTTGCAATTTTCTCGCAGCAGTAGCGGGTGGGCGTCGTTTGAGAAGCGTGAGAATCAGGACAGCCTTCACCTGGGCTGGAAATTTGTACAGGCTGGCGCACGAGGCGAGTCGTTCGTGCTCTGCGGAATACACAGTGGCTGGCGGACGGAAACAAATGGCGCGAACAGCTCAAGTCGTGCAGAAGTAGGCGCGGGCGCGGGCTCGCGTGCCGCCAGCGCCATCGAGCGGCCGATCATAAAGAGCTGCCTGCAATTAGCAGCCGGAAGTCCAGGCTCGCGGGAGACTTCTCACGGGAACCGTACAGCTAAGCAGCCGCACGCGAAATGCCGCCACTGCCAACTACTCCGCGACATTTCATTCTGCACGGGGGACGAGGCGAGGGAAGCGTGTCGCTCCACGCCCAACTGTTCTGGAACTCCGACCATGTTTATCCCCTCTGGGAGGGCCAAGGAGATCATAGAGTTCTCGGTGACATCTTTGGTTGGCTGGTTGTTTGGGACAGGGGGCACCGAACTGCTAAGGTCATCAGTCCCCCACTGGGGAGGATATGGAGTGAGGATACGAAAGGAGGGGGAAGGGAAAGGAAATGCAGTCCAGGAAGGACAACAACCCTGAGGCTCCTTGGGGCGCGGGGGGGGGAGGGTGGTAAAGGAGTGAAATATTTCGCAGGTGTCCCCGTAAGTTGCAAAAACTTGATTATGGGTGCTTTTATACGCTCTAAAGGACAATGTCCTATCCTGTCAGACCCACTGGATAAGTTGCTTCTTCAATGCGATCTTTGCTATCACTTTCGATCTCACAAGTCATTATCACGTCCATAAAAGTCAGTATAAAAAATAAAAATGTGATCTGAGGGGTTCTTTGAAAATTGTAACCGCTGGCACGATAAAGTGACAACATTGCAATAATGGCTACAGGTTACTATGCTGTATTATTTTCAGTTTTTTTTTAACGGATTAAGGTGTGTGAAATTGGCCATGCTCTTGTTACTATACGCTACCTGTAAATTTCTGTGAGAAAATAATAGAATGAATTTTCTCACAGTGACTTTCAAGAACACATTTTGGCAGTATACTCACTATACTAATTCCCCGTTTCAGTCAGATTTATAAGAACGTAAAATTACGACAGAAGAAGCAAGCTAGTAAACTTAAGACGAAGATCTTTAAAAAATATACAACCGACATCTCATCTCACATAGTAATCATAATTTATCTGGCTGCAGTAACTTTCAAATTCCAAACAAGCCCATATTTCTGCATTGGAGGTGTACTGACACGTCATCTGCTCTACTTCCAATTCAGCCACAACTATCATATCCAGCTCAGATCATTTTGTAGAAAGTTCATTCTGCAGCTGTTAGGGTGCCTTCAATGAAGTGAGCACCAAAGAGATGGTCGCCAATTACCCCATACATATCACCTGTCTTCATCGTTATTCTATTTTCACGGTTCGTACAATATTGTACACACTGTTGCACTTTTGACCTGCATAAAGAAAAAAAAAAGACTAATAAAAATATTCGCATTGGACGTAGCGTGCTGTTGAAATATCTTCTGTTCCTACGTTGCATCACTGTTCTCTTTACATCCCTAATTAATTCGATTCTCTCCGATACACGCGATTGAAGTGCTGCGGAGTCGAGCACGAGTCAAATTTAGGTTACAATAACTCTAGATGTAATTAACATTTTACAAAGTAACAAAAGGCATCGATAAAGGATTTTTTCCTGTTTCAGTTGTGCTAAAAATAAGAGCTTTGCATTAAAAAAACATAGGTTTGTGTTAAAAATCAAACTAGCATGCTTTTTTAATGGTTTATATTAACTAATTACGTCAGACCTCCTCCTCACTTTCGGTCTGTTGAATTCGTTATTCAATATTTCTGTGGTTTACGAAATATTTCCAATGGTGACTTCTGAATCTTTCCCGGCGTATTTCTTCATCCAGTAATTTTCGAGTGTGCGGCCGGATCCCGTTGTCATTCTGACACGATATTTCGGCCTGGAAACGTCCGGCCATCTTCAGGTGAGTAGCGAGTCCTGAAGAGCCCAGGTGCAGTCGCGGTACTTACAGTGGTTCTTGCGCATGCCAAAAGTGCTGGTATCATTTTGCGCATGCGTTAGACGGTGTCTTGTCGGCAAGATGAATTTCCACCTATTCTTTAATAAGGGAATCCCAGAAACTGTAGTTAAAATTTCAGTTTTACTATATTCCATTGTGTGTCCCATGGAAATGCAGTGTTCTGCTACTGCCGATTTTGATGGCTGGAGTAGACGGGTGTGTCTTTCGTGTTCTACACATCGTTCCTGTACAGATCGTATTGTCTGGCCTAATATGTAGCGCCACACTCACAGGGGATGATCTGCAACTGAGAAAATCTGGTGTTTACAAGATCACCTGTGAGTGTAGCGCTGCATATATAGGCCGGACAATACGATATATACAGGAACGATGTGTAGAACACGAAAGACACCCGTCTACACCAACCATCAAAATCGACAGTAGCAAAACACTTCATTTCGATGGTACATACAATGGAATATAGTAAAACTAAAAATTTTAACTCCAGTCTCCAGTTCTGGGATTCACTTATTAAAAAATAGGTGGGAATTCGTCTTACCTACAGTCTTATAAATCGTGACAACGGCTTTCAGCTCGACAAAAATTGGAATCCTGTAATTAATATCATCCAGTCACGGCGTAATCAACGCCATCAATCGATTATCAATCATTAGAATACTATTGCTCTTCCACCTCCGAGGGCAGCACATACAACTCTGCTGTATCGCGCATGACACCATCTAACGCATGCGCAAAATGATACCAGCACTTTTGGCATGCGCAAGAACCACTATAAATACCGCGACTGCACCTCGGCTCTTCCGTACTCGCCACTCACCTGAAGATGGCCGGACGTTTCCAATCCGAAATATCGTGTCAGAATACTACGGGATCCGGCCGAACACCCGAAAGTTACAGGATGAAGAAATACGCCAGGAAAGCTTCAGAAGTCACGATTGGAAATATTTCGTAAACCACAGAAATATTGAATAACCAATTCAGCAGACCGAAAGTGAGGAGACGGGCTGGCGTAATTAGTTAATACAAACCATTGAAAATGCACGGAAGTTTGATTTTTAACACAAATCTAAGGTTTTTTAATGCAAAGCTGTTGTTATTTTTAGCACAACTGAAAAAGGAAAAAAATCCTTTATCGATGCCGTTTGTTACATTGTAAAATGTTAATTCCATCTGAAGTGATGGTAACTTAAATTTGACGCGTGCTAAACTCCTCGTGTGTATCGGAGAGATCCGAATTAATTAGGGATACAAAGAGTGATGCAACGTAGGGACAGAAGAGATTTCAACAGCGCACTACGTCCGCATGCAAATATTTTTATTAGTTTTTTTTTCTCTTTAAGCAGGTCGCAAGTACAACAATGTGCACAATATTGTACGAACCCTGAAAATGGCTGGACGTTTCCAGGCCGAAATACCGTGTCAGAATGACGACGGGATCCGGCCGCACACCCGAAAGTTACTGGATATTTCCGATGGTAATGTTAGGTGAGTCAATCTGGACAATGTGTGTCACTGGGCAGTGATTTATTTGATATTTTTGACACTAGCTGGAAGCGCGGCGTTGCCTGGGTATTTATTTATTTATTCAAGCCTTGAGTTGGTACTTGTGAAGACTGACCTGCTGGACGGAGTCTAGGAAGCGCCTGGCGGCCTGCAGCTCGTGGTGGCCGGCGGCGCGCTGCTCGGCGGCCTGGGCCAGGCGGTCGAGCGCGAGGCGCACCTCCTGCAGGCGGCGGCCCAGCTGCGCCAGCTCGGCGCCCAGCGGCACGGCGGCCGCGTCCACGCCCGCCGCCTCCGCCACGCGCGCCGCCAGCTCTCGCAGCTCGCCCAGCCGCGCCTGCTGCGCCGACAGCGACGACGAGCTCGCCTGCGCCACACCGCCCTCCACTGACACCGCCGCTCCACTCATCGCCACTGCTGCTGCTGCCAGCTTCCTCCTGCTATACTCTCCCAACGCTTACCCTCACTTCTTGACACCTTTCTGCAAACTGGCCAAACCCAGAGGCTAACTTTTAACCTGCTCACTATACCTAAATTCTGGGACCTCACTCACAAGGGCAACAACAAGTATAGTAGCAACAGAATTTGATGGGTCGCAGGTATGTTGTGAGGGAATTCCTCCAGACCATCAACCTGAAAGGATTTATTCCAATAGGCCTTGATTTCTAACAAAATCGAGATCAAATTCGCAGCAAATTACCACGCGTAACGTGTCTACTTATACATGGCGGTTACCACTCAGCGAGACAGCCTGGTGTAATCGGCAAGATGCTAGGCTCCCATGCAGGAAACCCAAGTTTGATACCTAGCGGCAGAGCAATTTTTAAAAATTGTAATTGCTACTTTTTATATTAAAAAAAAATAAAATCAATAGTTAAGCAAAGAAAAAGATATAAAGAAAGAAAATAAAAAAATAAATTGCAAACAATTAAAAAAATAACCCAGAAATTTAAAAAAATCTTCCACTTCGGGTCATTTATTTTTCACTTTTCTTCATTTCTCTTATTGTGCATTGCGAAGCAATCATTCGGCGCATTTTGAGGCGTTAATGAGTTCACATTTTGACTGCTCATCAAACACATCCATTTCCGAACAGGCTTCGTGTGATGGACCTGCTTTTATCATAGCGCATTTGTTCTCCACGTTGCACACTACCTGCCGCATTCATGAAAGACTAACCGACTGGTCGTAGCATAATAATCCACTTGGGCGCGTCACGTGGGTACACACGTCATACGAGGAAATAAAAAAAGCACGGTCAGCAACTGTAAACATACCTATTAAATGTTGCCCAAATATTATAAGTATCAACAAAAGACTGTTTACTGATTTTGAAACATGGTACAATCGCCGTAAAACAGTGCTTCGAAGAAACAAAATGAATAAAAAATCGTCGCGCAATACATAACATATAGAGCGAATGTTGCATGTTCTTATCCTGACCATTTACTGCAAACGTTTACATAAGAATGGTTATAAAAATACATAATTATGCACAATCATCGGACAGGTGTGAAAAGTAATTGTATAAGTAGACACGTTACGCGTGGTAATTTGCTGCGAATTTGATTTCGATTTCCTTAGAAATCAAGGCCCATTGGAACAAATCCTTTTAGCTTGATGGTCTGGAGGAATTCCCTAACAACATACCTACGACACATCAAATTCCGTTGGTCCCATACTTAAAAGTTCCCCTTGTCAGTCACAGAGGAAGACAAGAAACTATTCGAACAATAAAAATTCTTTATTACTAAAATTTTACGGGCTATTATGCCGTCGTGTTATGGATTTATTACTGAAACCCGACGTTTAGTCCCCATACGCAGAAGACATTTTCAAGAGGGATCGTGGCACTTTTGTACGTCCGATGTACACCCTGGCTCGTTACTGACTGCAACCAAATTCCGTTTACGTTGGCTCCCTATGTAGACGACACGTTGTTGTGTTGAGGAGGAACTAGATCGTTTCAACACCGCAATGCAGACGGAAAACTGAATTTTCTTAACGTGTCAGTTTACAAAAAGGAGAATAGTAGATTGGGCCATACAGTTTATCCGAAGCTCACACACAAAGACCGTTATCTGCACCGGGATTGGATGGATGGATGGATAGGATGATGTGGGCGGACGACAGCTAGGTCTTTAGCGCTCTTACAAGATTGTGACTGAAGAAAAGAGATAGTGTAGAAAAACTGGCAACAGGGAGGTACTGTACGTATCCAAACTAGTGAAGTGGCATGGGGAACGAAGCAATCACAATAGATGCTGCTTGTCAGTAATGTAAGAAGGCCCACTGAAGTACACAGTCATAAGGAGCTCTTAAGGCAAGTGCAGGGTGCAAGGGACTGTTAACTGACAAAAAGGCGATGGGCCAGCGAGTCTTTAATGCACTAAAACCTCCGGCCTAAAATCTTAGACAAGAGCCCAGAAAGATAACAAAAATTCAAATCGGTCGTCACACTCACGTCGTTGTCTGCTAAAACGGAGGGCAGAGTGCCATCGAGATTCGCTGTCGCCCTCTTAGCACGATATAAAATACATTCAATTAAAATGTGGCGTACCGTGATTTGCATGACACAGGCATTACAAAACGGGGGATCCTCTCGACAGAGTAAAAAGCCGTGGGTCAACGGGCAGTGTCGGATTCGTAGACATGTCAAGGCTACCTCATGCTGCCTCAATGACTGACACGAGGTTGGCCATGGTCTCACAGTTGGTTTAACCAAGCGCAGTTTATTGCCCGTCACTGCTAGCCACGATTCCTCCCACAAATGTAAGGACCTCTGCCGCACCACAGAGAGAATGTCCTGCAGGGGAATGACACATAGTATGGTATCACATCCTCTGCAGACCTCCTTGGCAGCCCTATCGGCCATTTCATTGCCACGGAATTCCAACCACCACCCACAGCAAAAGCGGGGCATTATAAAGACGTTGGCGGACAGAGCAAGGAACATCTACGAACCGGAATTGTTGTTGTGTGTTTAAAGGGGACTCAACTGCTGGGTTATCAGTCCCCTGTTCCCAGCTAAGAGTTAACTTTTAAGAACCGGAATTACTCGACGCGAAATCTAAACACCTGGATAATGCTTTACTGAACAATGTCTATTCGTCCACAGAGATAAGGAGAGCGTTGAGACCGACACGTTGAATTGAAAACGATGAAAAGGTTCCTGTGAAATCTAAAAAGTCTTCCTTCCTTTTATTAAGAACGTCACCGACCGCATCGGTAAAATTTTTAACGAAAAGGAATGTGGCGTTATTTACAAACCTTCTTGGAAATTACACGATCATCTGAAATCGGCAAAGGTTGCTCGCAAATCGCTATCAAAAGCAGGATTTTATAGGATTCCGTGTAGCCGTGGAGACGTATACGTGGATGCCACAAAAAAAAAAAAAAAAAAAAAAAAAAAAAAAAAAAAAAAAAAAAAAAAAAAAACGACTAGAACAGCACAAGGGTAATTGCAGAAGGGAAGAGACCGATAGATCTGCTGTTGCTGAACATGGTTTTCAACCGGGGGACCACCTTATTCAATTTGATAAGACTCAGGTTTTGGCTGCCACAAATAGACATCACGAAAGACTGTACAGAGAGACTATAGAGATTGTACAACACCCAGGGGTGGATCCAGGATGGCCTGCTGGGGATGGGAGTGGTGAAGGAATTCTCATAATCAACTAAACTCTAGGTCAGTAGAAAGACTCTAGTACCGGCCACCCCTTTTTACCCCACGCCCAGTCAAACAAAAGTCTCACAATTCTGAAGACTCAGTTCAGTGATAACACGCTAGCTTCGCATTATGTAAAAATAAGAGGTGCGAGGCGGGGTGGGGGGGTGGGGGGGGCAACGACCCTTCGCCTGTCTAAAACATCTGACGTCACACCTCTGCGCGCGAGCCCTCGTAAACGGAGTTTAGCTGCATTCGGTAACGAGCCACGGTGTGCATCGGACATACGAAAGTGCCACGATCCCCCTTGAAAATGTCCTCCAGATGCGAACGAAGCGTTGGGTTTCAGTAGTAAATCCATTAGACCACGGCATAATAGCCCGGAAAATTTTAGTAATATTGATCTTTCCGGCCGTGAAAGTTTACGTTGTGCTTGTGTTCTACCTACCCGCTCGGTTAGCCGTGTGGTCTAATGCATCGGTTTCCGAGACGGGGAGGCGTACCGGCCCCGGTTCGAATCCGCCCAGCGGATTAACGAAAGGGGTCGGAGTGCCGGCCAGCCTGGATGTGGTTTTTAGGCGGTTTTCCACATCCCCCTAGATGAATATCGGGCTGGTCCCCAAGTCCTGCCTCAGTTACATGGTTCGCAAACATTTCGTAATACTTTACTCTTTCGCACACCTACAACACCATATGCAAACATTTCGGGTACACATTTCCTCCTGGGGGGCATGGGGTGGCGGCAGTAAGGGCATCCGGTCACCCTGTAAATGCCAAATCCGCGTTTAACACAGTGCCGACCTTGCATGTGCGGAAAAGTGGGCCAAAGAGATAGAATAGGTGCTTGTGTTCCACCTATCACGATCCCATTCTCTGCCTACGCGAAGAAGCCTTTCTATCGAATTACGACAACGGAGCGAGATGGCACATAGGTTAGCACACTGGACTCGCATTAGAAACGCTTAAATCAACACCTCCGAAAGGGAAGGCCGCGGAACGCTCTCGTGACGCCAGCAGAGTAGGCCACCACCGCGTAGCTAACTGGCTGGCCGTTAGGGCACCGCCCACTAGCTACGCCATCGCACCCCACTTTGCGTGCCGTCACACGGAAGCGCAGGGCCTTCTCTTTCGGAGGTGTTCGTCAGATCCGCCTTAGGTCATCCTGAGTTGTCATTTCCCTAAATCACTCGAGGCAAATGTCGGAACGGTTCCTTTCAAGGGATAGTATCAAATTCCTTCCTCAGCCTTAACAAACCAATCCGAGCTTCTCCTCCGACAAATAACCACATTGTCAACGGGGAGTTAAATTCAAGATGTTACCACAGTGCCGCGGTGGAATGGCCGAGCGCTCTAAGGCGCCTTGCTGCGGAGCGCGCGGGTACTCCACGTCGGAGATTCGAGTTCTCCCTCGTGTGTGTGTGTGTGTGTGTGTGTGTGTGTGTGTGTGTGTGTGTGTGTGTGTGTGTGTGTGTTCTTAGGTTAGTTTACGTAGTTTGTAAGCTTCGGGACTGATATCCGCAGCAGTAGTTAAATCCTCTAGAATTATAAACATTTGATTTTTCTTATCCCAGTGTCACTGTCGCTTTATTGTAGACATGTCTTCAACGTTTTACGTCAATATAATAAATTGTTTATTTATTGAAATAACCGGTTTCGACTATATAAATCACCATATTCACACTATTTTCCTGCTCATGATTACAACAGATTTGGCAGAAACAAAGAATGTTACGTCATATGGTAAAATAAACAAAAACATAGTCATATTATAAAATCTTTTTGGCAGCAACATGGTGTAGATGTTCAAATGTTTGTAAAGTTATGGGACCTATCTGCAGTGGTCATCGGTCCCTGAACTAACAAACTACTTGAACTAACTTATCCTGAGGACACACACACACACACACACACACACACACACACACACACACACACACACACACACCAGAGGTCAATTCCCGGCTTACTGTAGGAATTGAAGAGTCTACTCTCAGGCATTTATTGTGTTCCATTAATAATGCAATCGTCACTGAGAGGACCCTAGCCTGTGTCCTTCCCTCCCTACGCGAAGAGCAACATCATGTCCTGTCATGAAGTCTGTAGGAAGCACATCCAGAAGGTAACTTTCCATATTTTTTTCTTTTTAACGAAGACAACATAGTTACAAGAAAAACTTTATTACCAACAAGTAGAACAATGTTTGAGCTATTTTCGGCATAGTCACCAAAAGAACTGAGACACTCGTCATTCACATCGTGGGATCAACGTTTGTGTTTCTGCGACTTTGAAGTCTGCCGCCTGTGAATCGAATCCCCTTGTCACAGTCGTCTTCAGCTCCTCGTCATTGTCAAAACGCTGGCCTGGGGACAGCAATTTTTTGAGGTGCAAGAACAGTTTAATCTCTGGGAGCAAGATTAGGACCGTACGCTGGACGATCAAACAGCTGCCCAGACTAACTTCTGCAAAACTACTGTTGTGCGCCAAACATTATAGGGACGAACATTCACAAGAAGCAGCACAACACCTGCAGTAAGCATTCCACGCCTCTTGTTCTGAATGGCATGTCGCAATTACTGCACTGTTTCACAAAGAGCTAGAGATGACTGACATGCTGGTGCCATTAACAAGCGGCAGTCTTCTACGACATGAAAAGTGTCAATTCTTTTGGTGACTATGTCGGAAAATATCCCAAACACTGCTGTACCCGTTGTCAATAAAAGTTGTCATATAACTATGTTTAATTTTTTTTAAAGGGGAAACTTACATTCTAGATTCGCCTAATAGGAGAGTGAGAATAGGACTAAATTTAAACGCCTTATCGACGACGAAGCTTTTAGGGATGATGCTATAGCTCGGTTGATAAAGGCAGTGGCCTTCCCGATCCATATCCACACGCATCGGTCAAGGTGCTGGACTCTCATTCGTAAGAGAGCGGGTCAATGAAATCAATACCTACACTCTTTCTTTGAAAAGGCGTTCAAATAGTCATTCTTCCCACGCTCAACACGTGAATGCGGGGGAGAAAAACCTTAATAATTGATTCAATCGGCTCCTTTTCCTTTTTTATTTCAGGCTCTTTGAGGATAAAATAATTCTTAAGAAAAAGCTCCCCTTTTGGCCGCCAACGCTCAACCGTTTCGGAGAAAAATCTGTTTGAATAACGTAACGCGATTCATCACCTATTCATATTTGCATAATGTGGCGTGAGCTATCATCAAGGAGCCGATTAAATCAATTATTAAGGCTTTCTCCTCCACATTTATGTGTGGAGCGTGGGAAGATGACTATTTAAACGCTTTTTCAAGGAAAGCGTCCCGATTTCATTGAATCGCTCCCTTCCGAATGAGAGTCCAGCACCTCGACCAATGAGTCATGTCTTTAGTTTATCTATTAAGTGACGTCTTATCTGGGATGTATGTTGAACATGAGGGTGAAGTCCTTTACCCCCACTGCAGGGTAACTCATTCGTCTAGGAAACTTGCTCGGTTTTAAGTCCTCTGCTTGCCTTGCTGTCACTGTTACTTAATGGGTTTCATTGAAATATTTTTGGTGTCGTACCCGAGATAAATAGCTGCGATGCACGGTTGCAGAAAATGGTGCACATATTGTAGCATTTTCCTATCTCTGTTGTATGTGCTCACACAACTTAGACGTAATTGTAATACCTACTTTGTAGCACAATGATTCCGAGCCTACATTAAAAGCTGAGAGCTTATGTACAACTGTAGGACAAATGGGCACTGGAAACTTACTAATATCTTTCCTGTGGCATTCCTATAAACTTGCACAAACACGTTAATTGCGGGATTTTTTAAAGAGGAACTAAACAGCAAGGTCATCATTGCCAGTTCCTGTAACACTAAAGGACTGGACACAGTCCAAGACGGGAAACCCCCAAAGGTGGCCACGGCGGAAATGAACGCTACAGTGACAACACAAAAGAAGGAAAATAGAGATTGGGGAGATCAAGTGGCTGACTTAGCCAAAACATTACAGTAAGATATCGTAGCTGGCTGATCTCAAGGAGAATAATAGATGAGCCAGCCGCTCTGCACAGATTAAATCTTCAGAAGTAGGAGAGACAACACAAAAGTGGAGAACAGATTAAAAATGGTAAAAGGGGTTAATTTAAAGTACTGTTAAAAATCAGACTAAGCCTAGGATTCAGTAATGGAATGGTTTGATGTGGAATATAGAGAAAAATAAAGGTGAAAGAAAAATATTTGGAGATTTAAATAGTGTTTACAACATATAGATGATACCTAACATTAACAATTTTATGAGTCAACATGCTAAGAACTATAATATACTACGAAGAAATATATAGTCGTCTAGGTAATACCACATAAATACACCGCGCACTTCTACTGACATCGATTCTAACAAATGAAGTGAAAGACAGTTCCACTTGCCAATCCGCCCGATTAGGTTCCATACCTGTCCTGTCAAGAATCGAAATCCTCTATCACTTCTCAAATAACTACTCTTCATATGGAGAACACTCTTAAAACGATAATAGAACAAATGCCTAATCGGGTATTTATCTTTGTATTTCCAACAGTGCCGACCAAATGCCTAATCGGGTATTTATCTTTGTATTTCCAACAGTGCCTTCGTAAGGTTCCAAATGCTTGGAAGAAGACGAAGCACATGCTAACGGCAGATACCACGCTGTTCCACGCAAGGAGTGAAATGTATAACATGGCAATACTTTCTCGAATCTATATTCAAAGATGTAACAAGGTTTAAAGCGTCGGGACTCACGAGTAATTAAAGGAGTCTAAAAACAAAAAATAGTCACAACACTTACGATTGACAATAGCGAAAAGAACACTCACACTTTAACACCAAGTTATGAGTAAGAAATGCAAATTCTGCGCAAAAAATCAGTAATTTGCGTGGTACTATACACCGAGGGATAAATACGTCTAAGTAATATCAGGCCACAAAAACTTAAACAAAGCCAAAACCAAAACCTTGCCGAGAAACGAGCTCGCTCTAGCTAACACTCTGGAAAACGTGACTCAATAAAGTTAGTTTTATAAGACAGGTATCAAAGTGGCATCTACGATACGATGCAGAACTGTAAATCAATGAATTATTCCTGCAATATAGAGCTGACGTATGCTACTACGTCTCCGTTTCGAATTCTAATAATAAGTAGAACACTGCGTCGATAGACTTACACGCTGGGCCAGTTCCTGGAACATCCGTTGATTGCAGATCAATATACAATATGTGCAACGTGGATGCAGCCGCTGCAAGGTTACGTCAGAAGAGCAAACAGCTGCACTGATAGAACAACATCCAAAAAGTATGCGCTGATATAAAATACGCGTATTCGAAGAAGGCGCACTGGTGACTGAGCTACGAACAGCCTAACGGTAGCCGGCCGAGCGAGACCATCACGGAGACAGAGGTCAATATTTACCCAACTTATCACTGGATGACCGGCCGCGGCTAGGTCACCATCAAGCGGGCAGGGGATTCTGTTTGGAGGAATTTTCACAAGACCACTCCCCGATTAACAAATACAGGACAGCTCACCAGATACCACACGGTAGAGATGCTGTAGTGGGGCGAGGGCACGAGATATCGCGAATGCGAGCACCGTAATTAATCAGATTGAGAAATCGCAGTATTTAGGTTGTTAATTGGAGAACAGAATGAGAAGGCACAGGCAGAATTCGCTACAGAACATGAAATACTGACTGTTCGGAAGCGTCGTCCACGTGGCACTGACTGGGCTTCCAAAAATTTTTGTCTGCTAAGGCGACACTATACGTATGTGACGCTAAGTCGAGGACTAACAGCGAGTGCTTGAAGTATATGTACCATGCAGCGACAGCTGTGCTGGGCTGCAGGGATGCGAAGCGACGGCGTCGGCGGTCGCGCGGCGACTGAGGAGGCTGGTCCGGTGCAGATGGGCGCAGCCCGACCACATCGATCGACCGTGGACCCGCCACGGCCCTTAAAGGGAATCTCCCGCGGCCACGCCCAGACTCGTAGTATTTTCGCCTCGTGGCACAATCACCTAATGGAATCCACTGATAGACCGTACGGTAGTTGCAAGGCAGTTAGTTTTCTACTCCCCCTACTTGCAGAGGTCAATAGATAGCAAGGGAAACTACGCATCGCACCACCATCAGTTTTAATTGTAGTATGGCATGGTAGAGCTCGTCAAAAGCTGAACATAGAACAAACATGCAAATAGGACGTGTACGGAACTGTGAAAGAAAAGACGCACAAAGAAACAGTTAACAGTCTAACAAGGGGAGGCCGCCAATTGCGAAATTGAGATTCGATTCATACTGCGCATAATGAAAGCTCATGGCAAAAAAAAAAAGTTCAAGTTTGTAAGGCTTATGGGACTTAACTACGGGGTCATCAGTCCCTAAACTTACAAACTCGAACTCGAACCCCCGACCGTAGTGGCCGTACAGACCGTGACTGAAGCGCCTCAGTCCCCTCGGCAAAAGCTCATGGCCAGAGGTGTAATTTGGCAAAGCACCAAGATGCACTTCTCAGCCGTTGTCGAGAAAATCGACAACTAAAAAACGTTGCGGTGAAATACTCTGTACAATATTACTGAGCGTAGAGAGGCGTGGCGTAGCGGTAAGCGCTCGGGTTGGTAATCCGAAGGTCGCCGGATCGAATTTCGTGGCATGCAGCTTTTTTTTGTAATTCAAATATATATATGAATGGTAGTTATCATAGAAATATGGAAAGCAGAAAACAGCACGACATCGAGCACATCTGATAAACGACGAGTTTTTACATTAACAATTGTTTTTTAAATTGTCTGTTGGGAAACTCACCTGATTGGCATTCTGAAAAATTGTTCTATCGTTCGTCAGGTTTGACTTACTCTATACGTATTCGTTTCGGAATATCGTTTATACTTCTTCCTTTAACTATACGTGGTAAACATTATGAAGACAATTAATAACATTTGTGAAATACAACTTTGTTTGCGGAAAACATAATGATGTTCGAAGTCGCCAGTTGCATATAATAAGTTGTTTGAAAGTCGTTTGTCGTGTAAAAACTGGCGACTTCGAACATAAAATGTTATTAATTGTCTTTATATATATGAGATTCGATCCGACGACCTACGGATTACCAACCCGAGCGCTTACCGCTACACCACGCCTCTGTACAATATTACTAATCGTAGAGAGTATTTCATCGCAACGGTCGATTATCTCGACAACGCCTGAGAAGTGCATCTTGGTGCTTTGCCAAATTACACCTCTGGCCATGAGCTTTCATTATGCGCAGTATGAATCGGATCCGAATTTCACAATTGGTGGCCTCCCCTTGTAAGCTCAAGATATTCACCATCGAACAGAGCAACAGTGTCGTGTTTATGTGATCGCGGTTTTGGACTGCAAAGTGGAAGACTCGTGTTCAAATCTCCTTCGTGATTAATTCCCCCCTCACCCCTCAAAATTACGAACAGTCCATTCGGCTATTGTGTTTATTCCCTGTATTCAATGTTGTGCCTGTGCCGTGGTGTAACGTCCGTTTGCAATAGCGAGGCGTAAGGAAAGGACCTATAATGAAAATTGATTCCGCACAACTACACTTATTAAGAGAGGAAAGGAAGTGGCTGTCGAATGGGAACCGGAAACATATGCTGACAAGGCGAGTTGTTCAATCGAATCCTCCACCAGAAAATGTGTCTGGTGGTCATACATGACATACACAGTACTGCGATTGGTTTCGTGACATTCTGATATTCACCCGAAGTGATTTAAGAAAGCTATGGAAACCTATAACACACTATCCGGATATCTGATCCCTGGATCTGCCAAATATTGTCCTAACATCAGTGTCACCACGGTTTGTATACATTTTTCCGATAAGCGAGGATTGATATTCTCAGTATCTCTTGAAGCACCAAGATGTCGTAATTTGAAACCATAGAAATTAAGCTCGAAATCTTTCTATAAGAGGCGATTTTTGCAGGAAACAATTGCTCACGAATAGGTCAGTCGTGAAATTACGCCTCTCCTGCAGCGGCCAAGTGAGGTGGCTCAGTGGTAACACACTGATCTCATATTCGGAAGGCTGGTGGTCCAAATCCAGCTCCGGCCATCTAGATTTAAGTTTTTCCGTTATTTCCCTGTCTGCCACTGCGGTTTGTCTATCATCTTTGTGACTCTTAATAAATTAACCTATAATGAAACGTGCTGCTCTCCGTTGGATCTTCTCTATTTCTTCAGTCAGCCCTATCTAGTACAGATCACACACAGATGAGCAACACTCAGATGTCGGCAGAACGAGTGTTAACCTACTTCCTTTGTTGATGGACACCGATAAATCTCAATCTGACTTCTACCTTACCTACGATTTTAATGTTAGGCAGTCGTTCGATTTGATATCGCTCCTTATGCCACAACGTTTATTTTATTACAAGCTTCTCTCAGAACTGCCAAAGGCCGTTCAGCGAGTAAAGCCGGTTATTTTTTATTACTAATCTTTTTTCGGCGGTTGTCGCAGCCCACGCAAGCGTTCGATCAGCGTAAATATCTGTTTTCGTCTGCAACATCAGTTGCAGCGGGGGAATACATAGAAAACGGAAACGTACATGATGAAGTATACCGTACACTTGTTTAGTTGCAGATAGTATGTTTAATTTACTAATCACCAGTGCCATCAAGAATATCCCTGGTCAAATGAAACATTCAGAAAAAGCTTCTCGGACTTGTTTTTTGCCCGTTCTATTTCATCTAACGAGGATCTCAATCGTCGCGATACACGCCAGGTTTACACCATCGAGGGCCGAAATGTCCGTTACGAAAGCAGAGTGTCAGCATAAATATTGCGTAATATTGCGCCCTTTCTGGCCTCGCCATTTGAAGCAATAAACGCGCGCAATATTATTGGATCAATGATTTTGAGTTAGTGGATGTCACTCCGGTTTCTCCCGAGCCGGTAGCGCTGACGCATCTACAGCCACCACTCTCGTATGCTATTCAGTCGTTAACCCAGATGTTCCTGAATTTTTTGTCGATTACTTTTGGTTTAAAAAATAGTTTGTTAAATGTATAATAGATCGTTCAAATGTTGCAACACTGATTTTACTCGAATTACATCCTTAGTCTCGGCATAATAGGCCGTCCTTCTGGAACGAAGTAAAAATTAGAACACTAATATTACATGTTAGATTTGACGTTTTAATTGTAAATCCATCCAGATGTTTCTGAATAATAGAAATGAAATTGATGCGGAAATACTTACACACCAAAAATGTTCAAAATGTTCAAATGTTTGTAAATTTTTCGGACCAAACTGCGTGGTCATCAGTCCGTAGCTTACAAATTACTTAAACCTAGGTAAACTAACCTAAGGACAACACACACACCCATGCCCCAGGGAGGACTCGAACCTCCACGGCGAGCAACTGCGCACTCCGCAGCGAGACGCTTTAGACCACTCGGCTACTCCACCGCGGCACTCCAAAAATCATGAGTTAACTGATACGTTTCTTTGGAATCCCTCTCTTCAAATGGGACTAACATATAATGACGTGCTAACACAATGCTTGTTAGTATATGCATGTCAATGATCGACATTCAAATGACAGACCAATGTTGAAGAAAGTGTTTGGTGCCAAAAGGAAACAATTTACCTTAACTGTTTAAAAAAAACGAAACACCATCCTTCTGGAAGGACGTCAGGATCATCTGGATTACACTGAATCTAGATTTACCGAAAATGCTTGTCAAGAGCATCTTGCTGAGCATTTGTGACATCTAAATATATACTACAACTGCGCCAAAGATGAGCAAAACTGTTTACTAGCCGCGTGAGTGCTTCCCTTGTGCAACAGGGTCCCTCGTGTGTTAAAGCGCCGTTAACTCGGTCGTTAACTGTGGTCTCCCCTTTCTGGAAAGACTAGGCTGTTGTTTGTGGTGTAAGAACAGGGCCTAGGTCTGAGAGGGGCCGCGGGGACGTGACGGCCTCGGCTGCGCCCTGTGGAGCGTACACATACACAAAGATAAGGAGGGAGGCCGAGACCCACACACACACACCTCGGCCGCTTATTTGAGTTCCATGACTCAAACCAAATGCTGGCGCTCCGGAATTTCCGTCGTACCCAGCCGCGAAACGAGATACACAGGCGCTCCACTTAGTCACATCTTAGCAACTCTTAATTCTTCCCGGGCGTCGACGCTATGATTTCATTCTCCAAAACGGCCGACAGTTATTTTTCTTCTTTTTACTTAGCGCCTTCAAGTGCTAATGATTCTGGTTTCCAATACCAACTCGTTCTACTGCCCTATCACACATTTTAGCTACTTTTATTTTCAGTTACAGTTACCTTATAGACAAGCGGAGCTTCCCAATTACGCTTAACCCGCGAGAACTCGCGCCTTTAAAAGTTACGCGATCGATCACCTGTATAGCATTTTTATGACAGGCAAAGAAAATTTTGCAATGTAACTAAATAAGTATTTCTAGTTACGTTTATAAGAAAACAAAAATATTTGACTATTTTAAATTGGTGAAATGCCGATAATTTTAAAATTACTGTGAGCAAAATGCTCACGCGCGAGTCTTCGCGGGTTAAATTTATTCAATGTTTCAAAACGTACGATACAAATTCACTGTCACAACTTCCTTTGTAATTAGCTCTGTTGAAAAATTACAGTGCTTAATGCACCAATACATTTTTTTATTAATCGCTGTAACTTGATTGGTGACAAGAGCAACACAACTGGAAAAAAGGTTTTTTTCTTCGGTACTGCAGGCAGGTAAGACATCACAAATAAATCTAAAAAGTCTGTACATGTAGACAAGGCTGAGCAGATAGGACATGTTTGACCAAAGTGCCTATGTCGACTAAATACTGTATGTGCCACATGCGAATCGCATGTAAAATTATATTAATGTTGTTGTTGTGGTCTTCAGTCCGCAGACTGGTTTGATGCAGCTCTCCACGCTACCCTGTCCTGTGCAAGCATCTTTATCTGAGAATACGTTCGGCAACCTACATCCTTTTGAATATGCTTACTGTATTCGTCCCTCGGCCTCCCTCTACGATTTTTACCCCACACGCTTCCTTCTAATGCTAAACTGACATTTCCTTGCTCAGAATGTGTCCAATTATTCTCTTCTCGTAGTCAGGATATGCCAGAAACTCCTTTTCTCCCCGAGTCGGTTAAGCACCTCATTCGTTACGTGATCTACCCATCTAATTTTTATCATTCGTCTGCAGCACCACATCTCAAAAGCTTTATCATCTTTTTGTCTGTACCCCTTATCGTCCACGTTTCACTCCCACACAATGTTACACTCCAGATAAATGCTTTCAGAAAGGACTTCCTAACATTTAAATTAATATTGGATGTTAACAAGTTTCGCTTCTTTAATGATCCAGAATAAAATTTTTCGATTTCCTACAGCAGTTCGCTAAGTTAACTTAATATGCCACTGAAGTTGCTGGGATCATATTATATTTCCCCATTTCCCCTTTATCTCAGTTTGTATAAACTTTCTTAGCTAAAACGCTTAAGAGAAGTCACTTTTTGCGTTATGTTGCTCATTTATTTCGAACAAGACTTTATTTTCTTATTTAACTTTTAGCTTCGTTCTCCTCCTTCGGAATTATCGAACTACATCACAATAAAAACTCTCATGCTTCCAGCGTGTTTATAATCAGTGTGGAAAAATCAACATGTGATGGCATCCACAATGAGAGTTTCCTGCAACAATAGTAGTATGTACAGACAAAACTGTCACAGATGTTACATTCGGATCTAAAATCGGAAAAAGTAACCCATGTATTGGATTTGTTGTTTTACCACAACATGTAAGACATTACGTTACCGTAACAATGTAAGTGGAATGCAGGATATAATTTACGCATAACAATTTTACTGTGTTATAGCTAGATAACTGTAAAGGGGGCAAAGTTTGCTATTACCAATCGATGGAGTAAGTGTTTATTTCAAACTAAAAGAACAGCCTAAACATGAAAATCACAAACTTGAAGAAATTAACAGAGCCTGTGCACCTACATACAAAAAGACTACGAAAAGGCTACATAAACCACAATAGATATTTCGGAAAAGGTATTAGACATTCTGAAGTTATCAATAAAATACAATGTAATAAAACATACCAGTACTAAGAGTCGCGGAACATCAAAAGAAGAAAGTAACGGAGGAGGGACTGAAATAGGATGGCAATCAAGATGTACATTAAGCAAGAGCTAAAGGAAACTAAGGGGAAATGTGAAAAGTGAATTAAAGCCTGAAGAAAAAAAAGAAAATAAAACTATTTTAACAGCATTACACTTGTCAGATAAACCAAATGTACTTCGAATGCAAGTTTAATCTTAATGAACCACGCCCTTTCTGCTAACTCAAACTATCTTCGCTGTACCCTGTCGCTGTACTTTAAGTAATATGTATTCAATTGTATTTGCTTAATATTTGCGCGGATGTGACCACTGGGGTAGCTAGTGATTATGTGGATGACGCTCACTTGTCCGCAATACCGACAGCGGATATGGGAAGCCTGTCGACATGCCACCCACGTGTCTCGGTCGTGCAGGCTGCCTTTTTCGGCCAGAAACTTTCTATGATGTGACTAGCAATCGTATTGGGACTTGACACTAATTTAGCTTCTGACCTACATGTCGTAATATGCATCATTTTCCTTCGCAAATTTCGAAAATCAGGAAAAAACATGTTACAAATTTAAACATCCAATTATTGACAAGACCGAAGCAAAAGTATCTGGGAAATAGTGGTTACAATGGCGAAAGCGAATACTCACAACAATAACCAAGTTTCCGAAAGATCTTTAAGAAGCGAGATGAGTTTCCATCATTACGTGAAGTTCATTGAATGAGCCAAGAGTTTAACTGTGAGGGTAAAGATTTTATAAAAGCAAACCCACCAACTACTGGCCACGCAGTTAACGAAGCTCAATGATATGTCTTCTGCTCCCACATAACTAGCAAATGGATAAATGAAACCAAAGACGACAGTTACACGACCGTCGACGATGTTACTGGAAACTGGAATTTCACAGAGATGGGAAAAGGCGACATTCTTTATAGAAACAACCTCGGCACTTAAGGGTTTAAAAAAAATTCACGAATGACCGAAATCTGGGTGGCGAGAGGATATTGCCGTCCTCCATGATGTAGGTCCGATGTCTTCACTATGACGTGAGTCACTCGATCGGATGAATTAAGTCGCTAGTTTCACTCCTAACGATTTTCTTCACAAATTATAGCTTTGTGGAATGGACTAATCCTTGCAGATCAAGTAGTTTCTTCGCATAACTCATATAGGAAGCATAGTCAGTTCATAAACATTCCTCGCTGTCGATAAAACCTACCTTTAAAATTACGATTGCAGAAAGTGTGTCAAGGCGTGTTTCCTTCAGTGTCAAGACTGACACCGCACAACGGCGGCTTACCCACAACGTCCGGACGGGACAGGGTGTTATCACACAGCTGGAGGAAGCTGGCTTTGCAGTATTGCATTAAACATGTTCAGTCACATTATCTGCAACGCTTTGCCGCTACTTACCGAAGACTTGCTGATACTTACCGAATACGCCTTCTGCATTTCCCTCTTCAGCTAAAATTCTGAAAATTAAAAACCACCTCTTCCCTCTCAAACACACACACACACACACACACACACACACACACACACACACATTCTCTGAATAGCATACTGTCACATGAAATTGCATGTAATACAAAACAAACTGCACTGCAATGTACGCTCGAATTTGATTGAACTACATCATTATTTTAATTACAGTTACACATTGGTTGCTTTCATAATACACTATGGCACGAGAAAGTTCAAAGTTATTAACAATGCATATTCACCCTTCGAGTTGTTTACTTGAAAATTTTTAATACGAAATATTTGAAATACGCGGAAATTAGAAACACACATCAAAAAACTTTAGCATCACCTGTGTATGTCATAAACACATTCTTCACGAGCGTACGTCGACATGTTTCGAAAAACTTAGTCCTTTGAACTATCATAAAATCTAACCATCCTTGCTTATAGCTCCATGTATCTAAATCATACCCATTTCGTTGAATTTAGGTGACAGTACCATTCGCATCTTCATTCAATATGCAGTGTAAGAACAGTAAATGGCTATCGTAGACATTGTGCGATGGCAAAAAGGTGGATATCAACATTTAAAAGCATACGGATTTTTGCTTGATGTCAACAAGGACTTCCGCCAAGAGAAGCGGCAAAACGAATTGTCTTAGAGTCAGAATGATGTGGCAAGGATCTGGAATCGCTTTCAATCTACAGGTAGTGTTCATTACTAACCCTGTACTCGTTATCCTACAGCAACAATTGCTGTAAGTTATATGCAACTTTTTGCCGAAAGGAAACCATACCAGACTGCCACCATGATAAACGATGACCTTCTGAGGGTCACCGGGAGGCAAGTGTCAAAACTAAGCTCTACGAAACAGACTCCACAATAATTCTCCGTATTCTACATGGACATGGAGGGGACTGGACCTTAAACCCAGACTCCATCTTACATGATACTGCTGGAACCAGAGACACCAAGAATGGACTACGGAAAATTGGCAGGACGTTCTACTCACAGATGAATGCTGCACGTTTAATACTGGGTGACCGGCGACAAATGTGTGGAGGGTACCTGGAAATGATGTTCGCCAGCGTCAAATCAAGCACAACAAGGTGGCGAATCAGTGATTATGTGGGCGTGCATCACGTAGGGGTTTCGGAAGTCACTGTTACCCATCAAGAGCAAGTGCAAGACTCCATAATTCAGGGATAACGCCCTATAACCCGTCGTTCAATCATTTCGTCAGTGGTTCAGAGAAAATTTTAAGTTATGGACAACGCCCCAGTGCATTGTGGAGGCATTGACAGATTTCATCGATCGTGCTAGTATTGCACTTTTCATTTGGATGGCACTTTGCCTCTAAATCAGTCCAACCGAAGATGCTTAGGATACATTGTAAGTAGGATTACCATTAAAGAATGATATAAACAGCAGTGCTTAAATTAACCACAGGTACGCATTACTACAACCCTTTATTGAATGAGGCTGCTACACAATAGGCTTACCTATAGAAAAGTGACTAAGTTGGCTTTGAATAGACAATAAAAAGGAAGCAGTGTTGCTTCAAACATACAAATTCAATTTAATATAGAATACCACAGAGCTATTGTTTGGTGGATGATGCTAAAACTTTTTTGATGTGTGTATCTGGTTGGAATGACTACACATTTAGTTGGATATTTTGGGAAACTTTGTGAATCTAACAGTGCCTTGTGTCCTGGTAACAACAAGAAAACGGTTTAGAGTGGACCATTCAAATGCATTCACAACTGTTGCTAGCAGTGCCTACTGTGGATCATCTTCAGATCTATTCCAAAGTTGACATGTGGAAACGAGCACAAGCTATATAAACCACCAGGTGCCATCACAGTGACAGCACCTGGAGGTTTATACAGCGTCTGCTTCCCTCCACTTGTCAACATTGGTGAAAATGTGAAGGTACTCCAAACCAGGATCGAAACCAGTTGACAATTAACTTGAAGTATGTGAGATAGTTTTCTTGTTATTACATTTAGTTACTTACAAGCGATGGGAACACTGAGTTAGATCGATTACACCACACCCTACGTCGATCTGTAGAAGCTGCTGCACCAATGGCTGGACACTTAAGTCACCCAGTACCTCTCAGTATCATCTTTCCATAACCTTGTCACCCAGAACAAACCTCCAACCCCCCGACAAACCTCCAACCCCCCGACAAACCTCCAACCCCCCGACAAACCTCCAACCCCCCGACAAACCTCCAACCCCCCGACAAACCTCCAACCCCCCGACAAACCTCCAACCCCCCGACAAACCTCCAACCCCGACGCCCACGACAAACCTCCAACCCCGACGCCCACGACAAACCTCCAACCCCGGCCCGACGCCCAAAGCAAACCTCCAAGCCCATGCCTGACGCCAAAAACAAACCTCTAGCCCCGTCGCCCAAAACTCACCTTCAACCCCGTCCCCGTTGCCCTCCAACACCATCCCCGTCGCCCGAAAGTTACCTCTAACCCCATCCCCGTCGCCCAAAAATCACCTCCATCCCCGTCGCCCAAAAAACACCTCCATCCCCGTCGCCCAAAAAACACCTCCATCCCCGTCGCCCAAAAAACACCTCCAACCCCGTCGCCCAAAAAACACCTCCAACCCCGTCGCCCAAAAAACATCTCCAACCCCGTCGCCCAAATAAGCCTCCAACCCCGTCGCCCAAATAAGCCTCCAAACCTGTCGCCCAAATAAGCCTCCAAACCTGTCGCCCAAATAAGCCTCCAAACCTGTCGCCCAAATAAGCCTCCAAACCTGTCGCCCAAATAAGCCTCCAAACCTGTCGCCCAAATAAGCCTCCAAACCTGTCGCCCAACATCTCCAACTTTTTCACAGTCTGTTGTCACAGAGTGTGAACGCTTTCGCAGTCAGGGTTGTATACTGTGTGAATGCGCGCTGGCGACCTCTACAGACCTGTACGGCGTCGGCGTCAACGTGGGGCGCGTCGGCGGCCTCGAGCAGCTGCTGGTCGGCCCAGGCGCGCACTGCGTCGCTGGCGTCGCGGTAGCGGCGCCAGAGGTCGACGGCGTGTCGGTACCGCGAGCAGAGCTCGCCCAGCGAGCGGCGCGTCTCCTGCCAGCTGGCGACCGCCTCCTCGACGGCAGCCGCCACTTGCCGCGACACCTCCGGCGCGCAGCTGCCCGACAGCGCCGCCGCCGCCTCGTGCAGCTCCGTCAGCAGCTGCTCGCGTTCTTCCAGCGACCCGCTCAGGCCCTACAAACAAACACGCACGTCTCTTACTTACTTCAGCGGAGAGAAATTTCTTTCTTTTGTAGGCAGGTTCCTACAGGTACAAGCCAGCTTATCTGAATGTTATGTCTACAGGGTGTTTCCGAAAGAGAGCGCAAGAATTTACCATAATACAGAGAATCCTCCACTGGCAATTTGAGTTAGGAAACCTGTGGTCGAAAATGCCGACTTGAGGGTATTGGAAGTAAACTTGACTACCGCTGTGCCTTGCATTAATATTTTCCAGCTTATTTAAAACTAACATGCGTACAAGTTTACACGTACTGTAGTGTTTATTTAACTGTATATTCTTCATTTCCTGTAAGGTGACGAGGACTAGCCTTATTACCAGGACGTTATGATGCACATTTTTTTTACTGTACTTCTCCGTCTCTTGTATCCTATTTAAATTACCCATGGCAGAACGTGCTATGAATCACCTACAGTCTCATTTATTACTCGGTGCCATTCAGACAATTGCCGGAATTGTAGCTGCTTGTAATAGGATTCAAAATACACCAAGGATATTTGTGCGGCAAAAATGATATTCGCAGTTAACTGTAACTAATGCAAGTAAAAAAAATCGCACTGACGAGTTTTACAACCAACTTTAGATTTGTAGTTTTATGTTTTTGGAAACATTTTGGACCAAAATAATAATCTAAATAATAAAAACCAGATCGGATTGATAGAATAAACAGAAAAGTTCCAGCGCGATTGGGTAAAAAAGTTTAATTCAAATAGATCGGCTAGCTCCAAATAACGTGTGATTTTCTGTTAAAGTTCACAAAAAGCTATACATCACACGAGTTCCTCTTGTACATACTTAGAGAAAACATTTTTAAAAAATTAGAGAGATTCGAGCTCACATGCTTGCCAACGATCACGAATCATTCGCGACGGTAACAAAAAAATGGGAAGAGGCAGTAAGTAGTACACTAAAAGTGGCGAATAAAGTAAGTTCCCCACATACCTCAAGGTGGCTTGCAGGGAACAACTGTAGATGTAAATTCAACTGTCAGTAAAATGAATGTTTCCATTAGCACAAGAGCATAAACATTTGAACATTTTTTTCCATTCGCACAATTACAACTATAGTGGACAAAACAACTATATCTACACGGATACTCTGCAAATCACATTGAAGTACATGGCAGAGGGTTCATCGAACCACTTTTATGATATTTCTCTAGTTCCACTCTCTAATAGTTCGCGGGAAGAAAAAGACACATAAATCTTTCTGTTTTCGATCTGATTTCTCTTATTTTATTATGATGGTCATGTCTCCCCATGTAGGTTGGTGCTAAAGAAATATGTTCGCATTCTGAAGAGGAAGTTGGTGAAAGAAATTTCGTAAATAGATCTAGCAGAAACTAATAACATCTTTCTTTTAACGATTCGCACCCCAACTCGTGCATCATTTCCATGACACTCTCTCCCCTATATCGCAGTAATCCAAAACGAGCCGCCCTTCTCTGAACTTTCTCTAAATCGTCCGTCAGTTCCACCTGGTGTGGATCCCACAATGCGTAGTAATACTCCACAATACGACGCCCAAGTGTAGTGTAGGCAGTTTCTTTAGTAGAACTGTTGCATCTTCTAAGTATCCTGTCAATGAAACGTAGTCTTCGGTTCGTCTTCCCTACAATATTTTCTGTGTGTTCTCTCCAATTTAAGTTGTTCGTAACTGTTACTCCTAGGTATTTAGTTGAAATTACGGCATCGAGGTTTTAGTGATTTATCGTGTAACTGAAGTTTAACGGATATCTTTTATCGGTCATATGGATGACACAACACTTATTAATAAGGATCAACTGCCAATTTTTCAGTTTTGTAGTTGCTTTTCATCTTCTGGCGGCTTTACCAACGTTTAAAGTATTCCGTCAAACGGCAAAACGTGCTCCTCTTCGACTTCGCTACAAAGAGAAAGCAAAGGTAAACAATCCTCGAATTGTTCCTCCAGCACCTGGTCGCTAATTCATCACGGTAAGAAGGAAGTGACGCAGTGGCTGGCAACAGAACTCCTAACACACTTCCAGTGGCATAACGTATGCGGCGCAAACTAATGCTACTTTATAGCAAGGAGGTCACATCTACAGTTAGGAACCAATGTGTAAACTGTAACCTGGCTATGAATTAGGTGTGAACGTAACAGTTTTATAATGTTCATAACAATCGAATGTTCGTTAAGGTTTCGGGCTTAACTGCGTTCCATTGCGGTGGCCGAGGGGACTGAGGCGCTCCAGTCACGGTCTGCACGGCCACTACGGTCGGGGGTTCGAATCGCCCCTCGGGCATGGATATTTGTGCCATCCTTAGTTGTAAGTAGTTTGTAAGTTTATGGACTGATGACCCCGTAGTTAGGTCCCATAGACTCTACAAACATTTGAACATTTTTTTGCGTTCCATCTGCATAAACAACGGTTGTCAGACGTTATACCGCGAGAAGTTGTGTGTGTGTGTGTGTGTGTGTGTGTGTGTGTGTGTGTTATACCCACATTGCTGGCTCATGCCTACAAGATAATTCAGTTTGACCACGCCAGAGTATAATAATTTCTTTTTGGCCCACTTTAGGTTACAGTAGTAACACTAAAAGTGGGCCTTTGCGATCGTCTTTTGACAGCTCAAAATTTAAATGAAAATAACGGCTTAACCATTCATCCGACACGAAAATTGAATAACCGAATTTGTAGAGGAGAAAATTCTCTATAACTTTTCTCTCTTATGTTTTTTTTCATATCTCGTATCGTTTCAGAGATATTTGCAAAAGTAAGGGCTATTTTGGGATGTCTGTCTGTCTGTCCGTAACGTGTTCCCTGATTTTAAGACGAACCGTTCAACCGATCAGCACCAAATTTTACAGACATAATTGTACGCCGCCAGAGACCAGAACCTCTATTTTTCAAATATTTCGGACAAGAAATACGTTAGTAATACAAAATAAAGCCGTTTGTAATGTAATTTTAATTGCAAATAAACGGTTCATATGACTCTAAAATTGAATAAACGAATTTGTAGAAAAGAAAATTCTCTACAACTCTGTTCCCTTATGTTTTTTTTTTTCTTCATATCTCGTATCGTTTGAGATATATTTGCAAAAACAACCGAGTTTTGACATCCTCCATTGAATTAACGAAAACCAGCTGTTCGTAGATGTCACGTGACATTCCTCGCCCAGAACTCTCTCTGGCATACGCCATCTTGCGTTGCGTATTTGATGATTTTCTTATTGTAACTTACACGTTGTCATTTCAAGGCAATGGCGCTCTGAGGAATTAACAAAAACACGTCGTTCTTTGTACGATAAATGATAGTGTCTCCAAACACCATATTAGCATCAGTTAATAACGGCCAATAATAGTATGAGATTAACTCCTAACTGTTAGCTGTAGCGTAGTGGGTAATTCGTTAAACTATGGCGCTAAAGGTCAGTGGTTCAGAACCCGCCACTACCTATTTTTTTTTTTCCTAAAAGAGTTTCAGACACTCTTATTAATTAATTCTTTATTATTTAGATTATTATTTTGGCCCAAAATGTTTGCAAAAAGTTATAAAACTACAAATCTAAAGTGGGCCTTAAAACACGTCAGTGCGATTTTTTAATTTCCTTAAGAAGTTCGGGGAATGGAGCTCACTATCTGCAAAATAACCTTTCACGATGAAATGAAAATCTCTTAGCAACTACCCTATTTTTTTCCTGAACACTGTTAGGATAAAAATGTAGAATGTGGGCTAGATGCCAGCGTGACCCACTTCCCACCAATGAGGCTTCAACACATGGGAAAGTATGCTGCGAAGACAAAGCTCCGGTCATTCCCGGTGCGAGTTCTATGGGTCCACGAAACCCCGCACTCGAGTCAAGAGACTGCGCAGTGGACAAAAGCACTGCGCTGCTGTCACAGCAATCTCGATGTCTAGATCTGGGGCGTCGACAGCTGCTTCCTCAGCAACCCACTAGCACGGTTCAGTATCGGCTCATTCAGACGACAGTGCACTGCGGTGCGTTACGTTTTACCCTACAGTAGCAGTCGTTACTTCTCTCCTTCCAGTCATAGCAATTTATGATAATATCTGTATAGCTTATGGGACCCTCTTATGCAACTGTAAATTAGTCTACTTTAGACCAGACGCGTTTCGCTTTATTCTAAAGCATCTAAAGTAGACTAATTTACGGTTGCATAAGACTGTCCCATAACCTATACAAATTGTATAACTACAACTGCGAAAAAGGAGGCCAAAAACACAAAGAAGAATTATGTATATGATAATATCTCGTGGCTAAAATATGACGAAGCAAAAGCATCTGTGTTTTCATCAACTAGATTCCAATTAGCAACAAGAGAAATATGTCGGAACATAAACCTTTTAAGGAGAAAGCAACAATTTACAGAATATCTAATAGTTTCCCCAAAATAGGAAATATTCTGAAAACCGTTTCCAATTGACACAAACACGGCATTAAAAGAAGAAACAGTCTTGTTATCAACTCTTTTCACTTTCTTTTTGCGCCACAACGATTTAATTTTCGATGGTTGGGCCTGCTTTCTTTCTTTCGTCTATTTAGTGATGGGGCGTGCTAATACTGGAGCCAGCAGGGAGAAGTTTGTGTGTCTTTCAGAAAGTGTCTGAATTAATCGTCGTTCTCGTTGATTCCTACTTCTGGTGGGTCTTTCTTCACCTAATCAGTCAAATTCGATGTCGATCGTTTATGAGACATTGTCGAATGAATTTGGTGAATGAGCCTTCGATGATTCATCCTTGCGTGTAGGGAAGGGTACGTGCTGTTATCTGTCTTGTTTGTGCGCTAATAATATAACAATCGTAAACACAGTCTAAAATCATTATATTCGAATAAATAGGCGAACTCAAAAACTAAAGTACCGATTTTTAATATTTATTACACAAGGTGGCTAATGAAACATACATAGCCGTGCGCACTGGGGCGCCGTGCTGCGGTACGCGCGGCTGTACCCCGTCGGGGGTTCGAGTCCCCCCCCCCCCCCCCCGGGCATGGGTATTTTTGTTGTCCTTAGGTTAGTTTACCTTTGTAAGCTACGGACTAATGACCAAGTAGTTGCGCCCGATGATTTACAAACATTTGATTTGAAACTTACATAATTCGAAAGGGGCTTTGCCATTGATGTGCACAAAACAAAAATAATGTGTTTACAGAGCCATCAACGGTGGTTAAAGGAACTGTTTTGTATGTAACGGGTTTATTTAGACGACGACACACCGCGAAAGGCACAGATCTAGCACGACAGCCATCTAGCTGTAGAATAGGTGGAACTACAGGCCGACCGTGTTGTCAGCAGCAGAAATAAAAACTTCAAGGTAACAGACTAGCGTTATTTCTTGGCGTCGCTATAACGCGCATTATCCTCAAAAGAATAACTTTGTCGTCATATGCTGCCGCAACCAGAGTCTCTGATTACTTAATTTTGAATAGTTATAATTTCCTACTTCCCTTATTATATGGCAAAGCAGGATTCAGGTAGGAAATAAGAATTTGCATACCAATAATGTCCAATTACATTTTAAAAAATGAGTTTCGTTACTTTGTAAACAATTCATCGAATTTCGAGAATAGGCATTACTATTCGGCGAACCACTTATTACGCATACACGTCATAGGAGAGACAGGACGTAGCGCGGCGACGTAACAGCGGATGCGATTATCTGCAGACCACACCGGATAGTTACCCATCCGGCGCAGCTGGTCCTGTAGTGTATTTTGTTCCTGACGGGTTTTTACGTAATATCTCTTCGTCGCGAATACACTGTTAATAGAACGTGGCCTCGAGAAGCCAAAGTATTTATAGTAGTGACAGATTATTGAACGACGGGCAGTAAAAGATCTGTCACTTATTGGTTGGGAAAAAACGTATGAAATACGCGCTAAATATCTATCTACATCTACATAGATACACTGCAAATCACATTTAAGTGCCTGGCAGAAGGTTCATTAACCACTTTCATAACTTTTCTCTACCGTTCCATTCTCTAATAGCGCGCGGAAAGTTAGAACACCTAAATCGTTCCGTTTTCGATCTGATTTCTCTTATTTTATTGGGATGGTCATGTCTCCCTAAGTAGGTGGGTGCTAACAAAATATTTTCACATTCAGAAGTAAAAGTTGGTGATTGAAACTCCGCAAACAGATCACGCCGCAATGAATAACGTCTTTCTTTTAATGATTTCCACCCCAATTCGTGCAACATTTCCGTGACGCTTCCCCCCCTCCCCCCCCCCCCCCCGTAACGTGACAAAACAAAACGAGCTGCCCTTCTCTGAACCTTCTCAATGTCTTCCGTCAGTCCCACCTGGTGAGGGTCCCGCAAGGGGCAACAGTACTCCAGGAGAGGACGCACAATTGTGATGTAGGCAGTCTCTTTGGTGGAGCTGGTGCATCTTCGAAGCGTTCTGCCAATGAAACGTAGAATTTACGACCTTAAGGTTTGACTGATTTATCGCGTAATTGAAGTTCAGCGGATTTCTTTTCGTGGTCACGTGTATTACTTCACACTTTTCTTTATTTAGTGTCAATTGCCAATTTTCGCACCATGTAGAAATTTTGTCTAAAACGCTTTGCAGTTGCTTTTGATCCTCTGTTGACTTCACTAACCGATAAACGACAGCATCATCCGCGAACAGTCTAAGGGAGCTGTTCAGATTGTCTCCTAAATCGTTTATAAACAGGAAGAAGAGTCGGGGACCTATAACGCTTCCCTGTGGAACGCCAGATATCACTTCTGTGAGTAAGCCAGTGGTACGACCCAAAACCTATCAAATCATATACCTAAAATAGTGTACCAACTTATATGCGGTTCGTTCCAAACCATAAACGACAGCCGCGGTGGAGTAGCCGAGCGGTCTAAAGCGTCTCGCTGCGGAGCGCGCGGTTGCTCGCCGTGGAGGTTCGAGTCCTCCCTAGGGCATGGGTGTGTGTGTTTGTCCTTAGGTTAGTTTACCTAGGTTTAAGTAGTTTGTAAGCTACGGACTGATGACCACGTAGTTTGGTCCGATAGATTTACAAACATTTGAATTTGAACATAAACGACAACTTCAATCCACCCAATGGGCACTGGTTTTCTTAAAGTAGTAGTCATTGCGGTCTTACAGTCCAGAGACTGGTTTGCTAGAGCTACTCAATCTGACCTATCCTGTGAAAGCCTCTTCCCCCCCCCCCCCACACACACACACTTCTCTCCAATACTAATTCCACGAGACCTTGTCGTCTTAGAATGTGTCCTACCAATCAATCCCTTCTTTTAGTCAAGATATGTCATAAATTTCTTTTCTCACAAATTCTGTTCTGTACCTCACTCATTACTTACGCGATACACCCAACTAATCTTCAGCATTCGTCTGTAAACCACATTTCAGAAGCTGCTATGATTTTTTCTACCTGAATTTATCGTTCACATTTAACTCCCGAACAAGACTACACTTCAAACAAATGTTTTCACAACAGAGTTCCTAACAATATTCGATGTCAACAAATTTCCTATCTTCAGAAATGCTTTTCTTCATATAGCCATTCTGCATTTTATATCTTCTTCGGCCATGGTAAGTTGTTTTGCTGCTCAAGTAACTCTTCTGCTACTTTTATTGTCTGGTTACCTTATATAATTCCTTCCGCACTTTAAAAGAAATGAAAATTTTCCAAACTCTAGTTTGGAAACAAACTTTAAGCGTTTAACACCTGCAAGATATAACAATCTTACAGTCACCAAATGAGGCACATGAACAAAAAAACACTGCATACAGTAGTCATAAAATAATACAAAAGTAGTATGGTGAGCAATGTATCTACAATGCTAAACACACAAGTCTACTTTGTTATAAGCAATGGAATGATTACAACGTCCAAGCCAACTGTGTGATTAATTTTGAAAACGCAGTTTATCGTAATGTTTCAGGAACAGAGGTGGGCCTTAGCCTGAGGTGTCTGGACCGGTGAAATTAAGCCCCTTCTATTTTCTAGATTCTGCGCGCAAAAGACAGTCTTTTTTGGGCTCAACGAAAAAAATAGACCTGAACAGAGTGCGTGACTAAATCTGAAGTTGTAGGAAAAGGTTTTGGGCCCACGACAACCAGGGCTTACTATGAGAAGAGTGTGGATCAAAATGAGTAAAAACCGGCAACAGAGTTAAAAGAAGGTAAACTAGCGAAATTTATGGCCAGCTAAACTAAAACTAAAAAGGGAAATTTCAAGTCAAGATTATGAGTTTGCCTATAAACGAGAACCCACATAAGGAATTAAAACGGCCTGGCAGATGGACATGGCAGGCTGATCACAGCATCAAAAACGATTATCCGGCACTCTGCAACACACTAAAACCTCCAGCCTTATAAGTTTTAGGTCACAGTCCAGACAAATCACGAAACTTTAAAACATTTGTCACCGTCACTTCATCATCAAAAATAGAGTGCAGATGAACACTAAAAATAGCTTCAGCCCTCTCAACACGATATAAAATACACTCCAAGTGTAGCGCACATGGGCAGGCCACAACCATCACAAATCGGGGATTCCTACCGACGGAGTAGAAAGCCATCTGAAAAGGGGACAGTGCCCGATTCGGAGGCGTGTCAGGGTCACTTCATTCCGACTGAAGGCCACGAGCCTGAAATTATCCCTCCAAACCAGTGTAATACCGGAGGGTTATATCCGCGATCTGATAATTGGGCGCTAATCAAGTTTTAGCTTCTTTAATTATCCTCAGCTATTTATTGGGATTTGTTGATCTTGAAACTTCCACTCCCAGAACATCCCAAGAATTATTATTCACTTTCGATCTTTTACTGGTCACTTAAATAACGTTCCGCGACTGATTAAGGTTCTGGTACGCGCAAGAGAATTTCAGGAGCGGCGCAGTCGGGCGCGTCAATATAGAAGTGCAGATCTTGGGCACGGAGTGGACTCGTCCGTCGCATTTCCGTCTCGGCACCGCATTCCGGCGCGGTTCTAATTAATTCGGTCCATCGATCAATGGGCGCGTCACGCTCATTACAGCACGGCCTGCTTTAGCACTTAGACGTATTAGGCGCCGCTGGTGGGAAATTAAAAGCGTTTTAGGCTCATACATGAGGTAGGACGACTCGCATGAACCCGTCGGACCATCGCTAAACACGGCAGTATTCGTAATATCAGCAGCTTCATGGAAGTCGTCATTTGGTGGAGTAAAGTAGACCGTTCCTCCTGGCCAGAGCTATAGACAGTCGATCGCCCCAACCTCGCCAAAGACAATACAGATTGCTGGAATACTGTGGCACTCCCTAACGTCAATGAGCAGCTTAGAATGGAAACCAATTCATATCTCTGTAAAGGAAGAGGAATTAAATTTCAATTTTAACGCCATGTGCTAGCTGACCAGTACGATCTGGGGAGGGGGCCGGGATCTGAAACTAAATCGTCGTAGTATTCCGCGGGAAAGGTAAAGCAATCAACATCCCGAAGAATGGTTTGAACACCACAGTGCTTTAGTAGGCATTAACTTCGTGCTGGTGTGAAGTTTCAAATGGCTATCTTTAGGAAAAGTTAATTTCCGAAAGAAGGTCCAATTAGCACGTGATCTACAGATGCTATACAATAACTTCCACCCGTACTGTAGATACACTTATTCCACATCGGTAAGTCTCGATCCGAAATCAGGTTTAAGTATAGTTAAAAGGAACGAACGATGAAGATTTAGGAGCTGAGGAAAGAGGGGGGACCGATGACAAAATAATACAGCGCAATACATATGTACTACATTCATCGAATCATTCCATCTACGTGGTCGAAAGAATACTGGCTACAACAATTTGTTTATTACAGCATGCTCAGAACTACAAAGCACAATTCGTGTTTAGCTTTTCACTGTTTATCACAACCAACGATGGCACATACAGCCGCTGTAATGTTGGTGCATTGTTGGGATACTGTACATACGGTGTCTGAATTGCGTGTCATTTCTTATATAATCTCTGAATACAATATCACCTTTTTATGTGTTTTCGTTTAAGCACTATGCTACTGATTAATATCCACTGAGTCGACAAAATCAATATTTTTTTTTATAGTGGAAACGTACTTCAGTACAACTATTTACAACTAAGTTCTTGAAGAGAAGATTAGAGATTTTGGAAACAATTTATTTGTTACATGTTTTGGAGTTGCAGATGAATTACAAAGTACGCTAACGGTTTTATGTAGTTACAATTGTTCATCTGCTGGGGGAAAAAAAAGGCTGTTATATTTTCGTGGAAAGAAAATTACCATTTGGATCAATCTTACAGATAGAATTTATGCTAGTCAAACGATAGAAATTATCTTTGGTTGCAACTGATGGATTAAAAACGTTGGAATATTTGAAATATAATAGTGTGTAAGTTGCATAATATTTTCTTTTTTTATGTTCGTACCTAGCGGAGAACTTGTGACTGCCCGGAAAGAAAATAACGAAGTCGGAAATAATGTTTAAGGATCCAGATTTTTTTTCTTTTCTTATGTCTGAAGGACCAGGTGTAATTTTATAGAAATTTCCACTTAAAAATGGAGCAGAAAGACGACTGGGGGGAAACACGTCAAAGAAGTGCAGTTAACACAGAAAACTAAGTTAACGTTGCAATAGAAAAAGCCCTACCACAGAGAAAAAAAGTAGACAAGGGGACGGATGGCAACATTATTAAATACATAGGAATCTCATAAGACACCCTGCACTAAAATCAACTGAAGTAGATTTTGTAGCAAGTGGCTTTAATGTTAAGTGAATATAAAGTACCGAGTTTTAATACGGACAAGGGCAGAACGTTTCGCACTGGTCGCAAAAATCTCAGGAACATTGTTCCAGCAAAAATCTGGTGGGCAAAATAATGCGAACACTTATAACAGCTAAGTGAAAAGGTGAATACAGCAATTCCGGAAACTAACAGAAGAGGGGCAAACGGAATGGTCATTTACATAGCCCTTAATCAGCGATGCCTACTGTCGCATGATCCGCGTGCTTCAACAAATCCCACCGTCAACTATTTGCAATTATGAATTATCAGCTGCTGTCCGAAAGTTTTGTTGCTTGCAGGAATGTTTCTCTCAACCCTGTAAGAATGTACTTCATATGCAGGAATTTCCCCAGTTTCTTTCGAATGGGTATAAGGTATATGCTAAACTGACGAACGAGGTTCTCTCCTCAGAAGACACCTAAGGATGTTTGCGATCATGCAATCAAAATGTGAATTTTTTTACGCGATGTGCGACATTGTTTCGGTAGTTGCGGTCTATCAATCAATTCATATAGTGATAAAGTGGAGTTCACAGAAAATTGGCGCATTATGGTCCAGACAGAAAGAAATATTTACGAAATGCAACGTTTCGTCGTTATTTTAAAAAACTGTGCTTCTAGAAAACACAGGATAGCTGAAGAAAGAAATTGTGGTATCGACAAAAAGTAACGGGGCAGATATCAACAGAAGTTATCTCCGAAAAATATAAAGCAGTTTATTTAAGCGATATTTGCACAGATGTCTACATTTACTGCATATGGAGGGATGGCGTGAATTAGGAAGTGAGCGATAAATTCAAATTGTCATCAGTTAGTGTTCAGTAGACGATTTTTTTTCTTTTCTTTTTAAATGTCGCTTATACTACACGTACCCAGTAACGATATTAATAAAGTAGCAACGACTAGAAATAAGGCACACACAACAATGTCCGCTCCAGAGAGAATACAGACGACAAAATGGATTCCACTGTCACTGCGGAAATATTTCATATATTTTAACTTTGGGTACTAAATACCTTAAATTCATCTGTAAAATTTCGTGTAGTGAAGTTTCGATTTCAATATGAAATAATGAATCTACGAAGTGCAATATCATTCGGAAAAAGAGCTAACACGAAAGTTCTGCGGGCAGCACATTCTTTGCGTATCTCACACAGACAACGAGAGCTGCGAGCTACGACTGTTGAGTAACTGCAGCTATTTATACTACAGCGTAAGCACGACCGGTTGGTTGCGCGCAACTGCCGTCTTCACTCGCGGACACAGGTGTTCTCGGCTTGTTAGCGACCACGTCTCCACAGTTATTTTCGCACATGCGCGCCACAGCGTGTCGTACCCTCTGTGAGGACCGGTCCACCGAGGCGGGCGACAAGAGACGAGCGGAGAGCGGCACAGACCCCGCACAGCGACCGCGGGCGCTGCAACCATCACTGGCGGCCCGCCGCGAAAGTCCCGCCACCAGGGGGCTCTGACGTCACCGCCCAGCTTATCTAATCTGGCGGCCACGGGAGCCCCCTCCCTGCCCGCTCATCCCCTCCAATACCGAGCAGTCCTTACGGACGAGCGGCGGGCGTTCGCAGCTGCTAGCAGAATAGTTCAAATCGGAAATGTCACAGCTCTTCTGCCATCACAATTACATGGGGTAGACTCTTAAAAACCATTCGTATCTAAACTAGGGTGACCATATTTTCAGATCCAAAAAGCAGGATCTCCCAGTTACGCAACATATCTCTGGTCTATGGAAGCACAAGATACCACCCGTCGGCTGTTACGTAAGGTCAAAGCCGACGGGTAGTATCCCGTGCTTCAATTATGCCAGTGGGTCAATTGAAGCACGGAATACCACCCGTTGGCATAGACTTGTGGCATCGGCTTGTTTTATAGAAGGCTAAGTAGTGGCGAGCTGTTCGTTTTACGAGGGAAATTACTTTTACTGAGCAGGCAAGGGTACATCAAGAACCTGTCAACCACAGAGCAGGAACAACATTATTTATTTACTTTATGGTCTGTACAAAAAACTAAGCAAGTCATTCTATGTTGTTCAGATTTTTAAGAATATTAACACCTTGGAAAATCATATGAGGCCACCAGGTCAGGAAATAAAATTTTAGCAAGCACCATCATTTAAATAAAAACACTAATCAATTGAAACATTGAGTATTTGCAAATGGCTCTTCTTCGTACTCAACAAGCTTAAATTTTAAATCTTTGGTCGTTGTCGAGGAGTAACCTCCTTGGCTATCAGCTATTTCGCATCTCTGGTCGACGCGAACGATGTTTACATCTGCTATGACTGCAGACGACACACACAGTGGACGCTACTGTATCAACGAAACGTTTTCCTCCATGAAAACTCTTTTCTATAAGGGTTTCATTCTTTTTTAACTGTATAACTACTGATATCCCTCGAATAAGACAATAATCGAATTTCCCAGGATTAATATTGAAATGCATGATATTTTTAAGATTTTCTGACCTCGTCGCGGGTCGCAGGATAAGACCTAAAAAAGCAGGGGAATCCTTCGAAAAGCAGGACATCTGGTCACCCTAATCTAAACAGAGAATCCAGGGCATTGGCACACAGCCTGGTGATCACAAATGCCACTGAATTACAACAACAGCATTTATCGCTGCGGCGTGGTCTACTTACAAAACTCCAATTGCCAACATTCTCCTCAGAATGCGAAAAAACACCGTTGACTCCCACCTACATAGGTAAGAATGATATAATCAGAATAAAATACAAGAAATCAGAGTTCGAATGGAGAGATTCAGATGTTCTTTCTTCCCCCGTGCTATTTGAGAATGGAATGGTAGATGAATAGTATAAAGGTAGTTCGATGTACCCTCTGCCAGGCACTTAAATGTGATTTGCCCAGTATCCCATGTAGATGTAGATGCTTCTCCTTCCCTTGCCATCCAGGCTTCAAATCAGCTTACCTCCAAGTCAAGTACAGCGACTTTTATTATGGATGCAGGTGATGCTGACTGGTATTCATATACTATGCTGTTCATACCACAAGTTGTCTTCAGCTACCACAGAAACAATTTAAACTAGAACAGCAGACCACTTCCTTAAAGTGACAGAAGCTTTTCATCTTCCACCCAAACTGTCCCATCGAAGTGATCCAGTGTCAAAAGCATTACACTTTCAACTGGTAACCAAAATAATTTCAGTAGAAATACCTACTATACTGACAACAGAGACCTAACAATCTGATCCATTAATTATGTTCCAGCCTTCAACTACAGTTTAACAATAATGTAGATTGCTTTATTGATTGGGGTAAGTAATTTCAGAGATGGCACATTCAATATTTTGCACACTGTTTATTCACTTTTTTACTTTTTATTTTATATCATTTTGTACACACACAAAATGAGTGATAAACTACACCCTCTAGAAAAGGTGAACAATTTTGCTGGTAATGACAATTTCTAGCAATAGTCATGTTTGGCAGAATGGCTATTTTTATATAATTATTCAGAGAGAGAGAGGGGGGGGGGGGGTGGCGGCTAGTACTTCAAATGTTTGTAGAGCTGATGGGACTTAACTCCAGGGTCATCAGTCCCTAAGCTTACAACTACTTATGAACTAGCTTGTAATAAGGACGGCACAAATATCCATGCCCGAGGGAGGATTCGATAACCAGTCCGTAGTGGCCGTGCAGACTGTGACTGGCATGCCGCAGAACGTTTGGCCACCCCGGCCGGCAGCTAGTACTTACCACAGCTCAATACCGCCATCAGTCACACAAAAAATTCTGTGAAAATAAACATCAAAAACCCTTCATGCCATCCTTACCTCACAGTGTATGTTCCGAGTAACCTTTCCCTTTTATCCACTTTCTTCACCCTCCTCTCTCTGATATGACAGAGGAATGAATTTTCAAAAGCTTGTGTTATACGTTTATTTTCAATCATCTCATTGGAATATTTCCATCAGATTAATCGAATTATTATAAAATTAACTTGGTATTTACATTGTTAGAACAGTCACTCATTGGACCAGTAACAGCTGTATGCAGTGAACTAAACAGTTAAAAAAGCTAACTATTTGCAACGAAAATACAGAAAAGGGGCAAGAAGAAGTTATAATCATTTTCTCCCTCTACTGAGTTTAATTACAGTGAGATATAAAAAGACATAATGATGCAATTGGAAGACAAAATGATCTGTGCACAACATAAAGTTGTGGTGAACCAAAAGCCTCTATGATCTTGAAAGTTCTAGTAATCTGATCAAAAGTGTCTAGACACTCCTGTGTGATATGGAATTGACCACTAAAAGTAATGAGAAGTAGACCTACCAGTATAAAAGTAGATGTATTTTCTTTTCAGTAGTGAAGCACTAAAATCAAAATTGTCAGTAAGTTTTAACGTGAACTAGCCACTGGATTATCTTATTTTTCTTTAGCCACATTGGCAGAGACAGTGCTGTTAATTTTTATTTGGCGTGGTTAATTTTAGGGGTGACCTGTTGCCACCGATGTGGGGAAAAATGTGTAACCCAACTGACTGTATGTTATAAATGTAAAATGTGTGAATATTTTTCTAAATGCTTATGAATGATGAAACTGAGGCAGGACTTTGAAACCAGTCCAGATGGGAGTTATCCCTAGAATACATTCTCCGAACCTTGAAATCATTCAGGCCTCAACCTAAGGTAACTTCCATTTTTTCCCTATACCTTACAGTTCCTACCTCTCTATCCCAAACCTCACCTATTTTGAGTGGTGCGTCAATGTGCGATCGTATATTTAACATATATTTATTTTGTTTATTTCATGTTAATTTTCTCCCCTCACCTACCTACCCACTCTATTCCTAAGCTGCATCTCGTTATTACCATCTAACCCATCCGCACCACCGTGACGTAACCTACCTATCCCTCTCCCCTCCCCTCCCATCCCCTCCCCGATTTATTCGTCGCAGAGCGTGATTCGAAGTGTGGCAGCCGGAGGTGATGGTTGGATGACTGTGTTGTGTGCCTGTGTGATTGCATGAATGCTCTATTTTCTGAAGAAGGCCATGGCCGATAGCTGAATGTGTGTGTTTTGTATGTGTCAGTCACAGCTTGTCGCCACGTCTTTGCGGTGAGTTGTAAACTATCCATACTATATTATTAATTCCAACCTGGACTTTCCATTATTATATTCTGATTTACATTTAGTTGGATGTGGAAAACTGCCTAAAAGTCACGTACAACACATAAGAAATGTATCACTGCTTACTTCTCTAGGCCCCACCATTGGTGAACTATGGGGATATGTCACCTGAATAAATCAAATTAAATGAATTACTCTTTTTGCTCTTTAGTATAAATAACAAAAAAATATTACTTGAGCAGTGGCGAACTAAGGGTTTCGGAGGTCCTGGTGGCAAAACAAAATGAGGTCCCACAGCCACTTGGAAGTAGAAGTGCAGTGGTGCCAGTTGAAACTATCCAAAGGTCGGATTTTACTAGGCACGGTCTGCACCTCAATAGGTATGGGAAGGGGAGGTTGGCAAAGCTCATAGGTGACAGTGTAGTAGGGGGTGGGGGTTTCACTCATGGAAAAATTCCTGTAGTAGTTGGTGTTAGGGCTGCACCTTTTTTAGACTGAAGACAGCTGATAGGTATTCCTGCTTAAAGGAAGTCCCTCTAAGAAATGAACCACCTTTGACAAAGTCTAAGAATATAAGTAATAAGGGAATTACTGTTTTTCATCAAAATATACAGGGTATCAGAGATAAAGTTAATGAAATGCTTATTGATACTGATTCTGACATTATTGGTATTTCAGAGCACTTTTTAAGTGGTGTGACAATTCAGAGACTTCCTTTGCCAGGATACAGGTTAGCTGCCTTTTACTCTAGGAGTTCCTTGCAGTGTGGGGGAGTGGCCATGTATGTAAAAAACGATTTTTCATCGGAGTCAATCGATTTTTCTAAACACTGCACAGAACAGATATTTGAATGTTGTGCAGGAATTGTTAATGTTAATGGAACTAAACTAGTAATAGTTGTTATTTATAGATCCCCTGACTCAGATTTTAAAATGTTTCTGCCCAAGCTGGAATTGGTTCTGGGTTCACTGTATAGGAAGTATAAAAATTTAATTGTGTGTGGAGATTTCAACATTAATTGTGTAGGTGATAGCTCAAGGAAACGTCAGCTGTTACATCTATTTAATTCCTATAACATGATGCAAACAGTATTTTTTCCAACGAGAGTGCAAGGAAATAGCAGTTCTACCATTGACTATATTTTTGTTCATTCTTCATTATTAGAGGGGCACTCTGTCAGCAGAATAGTAAATGGCCTATCAGACCACGATGCCCAACTTTTAATTCTAAAAAGTATTTGTTCTCAAACAAATGTTAAACATAAATATCAACTACTCAGAAAAGTTAATCCAGTTGCAATTGAGACTTTTTTAAGCCTAATTAAGGAACAAGAATGGCAGGATGTTTATAGTGCTGATAATGCAGATGATAAATATAATGCTTTTCTGAACACATTTATTATGCTATTTGAAAGTTGCTTTCCACTAGAACGCTCAAAACAGGGTACTTTCAGTAACAGACAGCCAGGGTGGATGACAAAGGGGATAAGAGTATCATGTAGAACTAAGCGGGAGTTGTATCAAAATGTTAGAAGCAGTCAGAATGAAGATGCAGTAGCTCATTACAAACAGTACTGTAAGGTTCTGAAAAATGTCATTAAGAATGCAAAAAGTATGTGGTACGCAAAAAGAATAGCAAACTCTCGGGATAAACTTAAAACTATCTGGTCAGTCGTGAAGGAAGTGTCTGGTCAGGAGCAGCAGGTAGAAGATATAACGTCAGTGCGTAGTAGGAATGTTTCTGTTACTGACAAGTTAGATATATGTGCAATATTCAATAATCACTTTCTGAATATAGTAGAGGAATTAAACAAAACTCTAGTTTCTACAGGTAATCATATAACGTTTTTAGAAAATGCGTTTCCGAGGCTGTTGCCTGAAATGATCCTTCATGATACTTCCATAGGTGAGATTGAGTCAATAATTAAATCACTAAAGACTAAGGACTCTTGTGGATATGATGGGGTATCTAGTAGAATTCTAAAGTACTGTTCTCCATATGTTAGCCCAGTACTAAGCCATATTTGTAATTTTTCCTTTCAGAATGGTCAGTTTCCTAACAGATTAAAGTACTCAGTAGTGAAACCGCTTTATAAAAAAGGTGAAAGGGATAATGTAGACAACTATAGACCTATTTCTATGCCATCGGTTTTTTCCAAAGTTATTGAAAAGGCTGTATATTCAAGATTAATTGATCATTTCAGTTCACATAATTTCCTGTCAAACGTACAGTTTGGTTTTAGAAGTGGTTTAACGACCGAAAACGCTATATTTTCGTTTCTCTGTGAGGCACTTGATGGGTTAAATAAGAGGCTACGGACATTAGGCGTCTTCTTTGATTTAACAAAAGCGTTTGATTGTGTTGATCACAAAATATTGTTGCAGAAGTTGGAACATTATGGAATACGGGGAGTAGCCCACAACTGGTTCACCTCTTACTTTAATAATAGACAACAGAAGGTAATTCTCCGCAATGTAGAAAATGGCTATGACGTGCAATCCCAATGGGGCACAATTAAGTATGGGGTGCCCCAGGGGTCTGTTTTGGGACCATTGCTGTTTCTTATTTATATAAATGATATGCCTTCGAGTATAACAGGTGATTGTAAAATATTTTTGTTTGCTGATGATACCAGCTTGGTAGTGAAGGATGTTGCTCGTAATATTGACACAGTATCAAATAATGCAGTTCAAGAGATAAGTTCATGGCTAATAGAAAACAAGTTGATGTTAAATCACAGTAAAACTCAGTTCTTATAATTTCTAACACATAATTTGACGAAATCTGACATTATGATTACACATAATGGGCATGTGATAAGTGAGACTGAACAGTTCAAATTTCTAGGTGTTCATATAGACAGTAAGCTGTCATGGAAAGCCCATGTTCAGGATCTTGTCCCAAAACTAAATTCTGCTATATTTACCATTAGAACAATATCAAAGATAAGTGATTTTTCAACACGAAAAGTAGTCTATTTCGCTTACTTTCACTCACTTATGACATACGGCATTGTTTTTTGGGGTAACTCGCCTGATGCAAAAGGATATTTCTGGCTCAAAAACGGGCGGTTCGAGCAATATCTGGTGTAAGTTCGCGAACGTCATGTCGACCCCTTTTCAGTAGTCTGGGAATTTTGTCTCTGGCGTCACAATACGTTTTTTCTTTAATGTCGTTTGTTGTTAATAATATCAGCTTATTCCCACGAGTTAGTAGCTTTCACTCGGTGAATACTAGACAGATGTCTAATCTACATTTGCACCGCACCACCTTAACACTTGTGCAGAAAGGGGTGCAGTATTCTGCGGCATCCATTTTCAATAAGCTGCCACAAGAACTTAAGAATCTTTGCACTAATCCACATGCTTTCAAATCTAAATTGAAGAGTTACCTCATGGCTCACTCCTTTTATTCTGTCGAGGAACTCCTAGAAAAGTTAAACAATTAAGCTAATTTATTTTTTCTTTATTGATTCTTTTCACTTTTTCTATTACCATTATTGTGTAACAATTAATGTATTGACTTGTTCCATGACCATGGAGTCTTACTCCTGAAGTGGGTCCTATGGAACAGAATAAGTAAATAAATAAATAAATAAGGTAGATTTTGTGATCTGGAGGCCCCAGATCGGTGGCATAGGATAGTCAATTTAGAGGCCACCCTAGAAATAGAGGCAAAGGGCAGACAAAAATAAATTAATTAATAATAAGAAAAGGTGCTTTTGAGGTACTTCTTTGAGGCCCCCACGATGAGATGCCTGGAGTGGTCCACCGCCCCTCCCCCTGCTTCCCCTTAGTCTACTGCTGGGCTTGCACAGGCCGCAGTGGAGTGGCCAAGCACTCTGAGGCACCCTGCTGTGGAGCGCACCGTTGCTCGCCTTTGGAGGTTCAAGTACCCCTGAGGCACGTGCATGTGTCTCGTACTTAGGTTAGTTTAAGTAGTTTATAAGTCTATGGATGGCTAACCATAGCATTTTGGTCCAAAAGGTTTACAAAATTTGAACATTTATTGAAATATGAGTAATGTGTATAATGACACACAAATTCAATTGAAGGGGTGGGGGAATGAAGGGAAGGGACTTTCACCATATTTCACCGCCTTACGGGTAGAATTTCTAAAAACACTGAAGTTTTATTTTATTTTATATTTATTTATATTTCAGACTACGAAAGCATCAAGTTTCATAAGTATAGCTTCAAAACTTTCTTAAATAGTAACATAGTTTCATGTCAGTGAACACTCCACTGTACATTGAAAATATAATTTTGGATAATTTCAAAATACTTTCATGCCTTATTCGCACCCTTATGAGTGCCATTTTGTAAAATCCCTTCTTAACCATTTCACTGTGGAGTTGTTAGTTGCACCACAGCAGCCATTTGCGTGGCTTCTCTTCCATTTAACACTGTGTGAAGACTTTTCTTTTCGTTAGGGGCGATTGCTGTGTGCTGTCATACTGTTCTTCATCTTCATCATGTTTCACTAGTGGAAAGCGAATGTGAACATGAAGAATGATTTTCTCCACCCTGGGTTGATGATGGCAAAAATCCTCATCAGAAGATGAAATAAAATTAATTTCAGCCTCACTGTCACTGTTCATAAGTAACCTTTCTACTTCAGTGTTAGAAAATGTACAAGTGCAGCTTGTCGAACTCATTTCTACACCAACTGAAACCTGCGAAAGGTAAACAAAAGTAGTGTCTTCTGCAATCTGTGAGCAGTATAGTGAAGCTATCAGAACACCTAGCAAACACATATGGTGATGTAGTGCAGCTTGTGCACGCCCATTGAGACCGAACATTGAAATGTAAATATCCAACATTAGCACTCATGGCACTGTCAACTGCTGACACAGAAACAAGTTGTTAGCAGGTAAAGGATTAAAAGATAACAACAGTTCAAAATCTTTCCATATTTCAAGTTTGACTCCTTAGCAGTTTGGGTTAAGTCAGTGAATAAATGAATCAGAATGGAAACTGCAAAGACTTGGAGAGATGAATTACATTGTATGTCAATCATGCATAGTGTAAACTGTGAAGTTTGAAAGTGACTCTTTTAATGTATGAGGTATTTGTCATAAGACTGTCGTCCTATTACTGCAATTAACGTAACGCTGAATGCAGAATGACATGAATGTCTCCAAAGCACAGTGAAAGAACAGTTTGGAGATGGTGACTGATAGCAGTAGCAGGACACTGCCTCCTGTCAAAGTAGCATAAACAACATTTCTGAAGTGAACTGACCTGAACAAGAACCCTGACCTTAACTGAATGGAACACCTCCGGGAAAAATAGCCTGTTGATTTTATTCTTGAGAAAGGATTGGGAACCATTCATCTACTGACAAATAATTTACTCGTCTTTGGAAATTCTCCCGGCAAAGATCAAACTGTCATAAAGAAGACAAGGTGTCACACGCATATTAAAGTCCGGATGCAATTAACTTGTTATCTAATATATAAAAATTAATGTTTGTTTGTCTTTTTGTTTGTATTTTATGCACGGCCATACCATACATCCAATTGCGACAAAACTTTGTCAACTCATTACTTGCACTCACGCGAAGGTTATCGGTGTACCAAAATTAACTTCTTATGGTGCATGGTGGATGACGTTTTACAATTAGTTAATTCATTTGTCACACATTCACACTGAAATGGCTGGACGAATATAAATGAAATTTGGGACAAAGGTAGCTTACAACCTGACTAATACATGGACTACATTTCATAAGTGCATGGCAGAGGGTATGTTACAAAAAACATCCAAATTGTTTGACTGGTCACCATGAAACAGCACTTAAAAGGTATGTCTTCATGTATGGGAGATTTTTACAATCTGAAAACCAGTGAATTTAGTATGGTGGAGGGTACCTTGCAATAAACTTATATAATTTTTCACAGTTGGAGGTAATGGAGTGGGAGGAGCTCGACAGAGAGATGAGGAGATGATTGGCAAAGAAAGGGGAAGGAGGAGATGAACAGACATAGGGGAGATGATGAGACAAATAGAGAGGGGGGGGAGGGGAGGGAGAAGGAGATGAACAGACAGATGAAAGACTCGCAGATGTACAAGTAGAGAAAGAAGGTGGACAGAAAGAGAAAGTAAGGAGAGCCAGACTAACTTCACATTTGAATAAATGTTTCCTAGGTGATGCCAGGTTTGCAGCGAGTTGTGATATGGATAAAAGTGCAACAAAGAGAGGTACATCCAAATGTCATCCATACTTGGCAACATAGATTTGTATTTTCCTAAACTGTCAAAGAAATCCTCATTATCTAATCATTTTTATATTAATTAATGGGCAACTGAGATTCAAATGATTATGCTAATCACAAATACTGTTCTCGATGAATTTTTTAAGCTCTAAGGATGATATGTTTATAATAATGTACCTAATTGATGGATCCTTAAAATTTATTAGAATGTCCAACATTCACAACCAACAAAAGACTCATACAAATTAAGTATAGTTTATCAAGTTGACTGCTACAACAATGTAGTTTGCCTTTACAAAATCTTCAGTTTCAGTACATTTAACGTCAACTGAAGCAATTGCACTGTTACATTAATACGTACATGCAGTACAGTGTTGCCAATTGGTGCATTTTCAGATTATTGAAATAGTTCATGTTGTTCAAAAAGTAAAAACCTTCTTCCTGGCAAGTATTCACATATACTAATGAGCTGATTTCCCGTATTATTACATTATGATATTTTACACACAGAATAGGTTTAATTGAAAAAAGTTAATAGTATGGTTTCGTGTTCTTTGTTCAATTTATCTGTACTTGAAACAGGCCTTAGCACAGAACAAAATTAACATACTTTTAATATTCAACACCTGTAGACAATATGGACACACAAATTAAAATTTAACTTCTTCATTTCAGCTGCAATGCACACTGACAGGCATTGTTTTGAGAACCAGACAACCATAAATAGCTACGGCTTTAATGAATTTTTAATCCAGATGAAAGAAAATTTGTCACTAACTCAAAAAGAGTCAGTCTTCAGCTGTTACTAGAGAAGGAGAAAGGCAGTATATTTGACATTACAATTGTTCTCATATTTGAATTCTTAAATTCTGTGTTTTTATGTTCCTACATATTTTCATTCTTAAAATTCTTGCATATCCTCTTTTCTCAAGTGAATTCTATAAAGAGTAGTCTACAGTAACGGTACCTTACATAGCTGGCATTTGTTACTGATCTCTGGTACAGCACTAAGTCCCTAGCAACCGGAGAAAAGCACTATTGACTCCTTATAACAGAAGAGTACAAGAACGGACTAAGAAAATCACAGACCAATATCCTTAATGTCAGTTTGCTACAGAATTCAGTGCAAATATATTTCATTGAGATAGAAAAGCTTCTTTCTATGCATCAACACAGTTTTAGCAAACAAAGGAAACACAGCTTGCCCTTTTCTTACATGATATTTTGAGAACCTTGAATCAAGAGCAACAGCAGATTCAGTAGTCCTTAATTTCTGAAACGAATTTGATGTGATGCAACTGCATACTGATAACTAAAGAGCAGCCATTCAGGATAGGTAATCAGATACGTCAGTGGGTTTATCTTAAGTAATAGATCACATAGAGGAAACTAATGTTACTCATCCTTGAGTACTGCTCTAGTGTTTTAGATCATCATCAGGTTGAATTAAAAGAGTACAAAAAGCAAGTCACAAACGGGCTGCGGGCTGCAATATTTGTTGCTGGTAAGTTAAATCAACAAGTGAGTGCCATACTGAACTTCCCTCAAATAGGAATCCAGGTAGGAGTTGGGTCGAACCCCAATTTTACCAAATCGAATCCGAATACCGAATCTTAAATAAAACATGTGCCAAATTCTAACCGAATTGAATCTTCCAAATCTTGAACCCAAATAATCTGTTAACTCAAGTATATGTATTTCAAAAGAATTACTACTCTATCACAGCCAGTGATGAAGATAAAGCTGCCGGCCGCGGTGGCCGAGGAGACTGAGGCGCTCCAGTCACGGTCTGCACGGCCACTACGGTCGGGGGTTCGAATCCCCCCTCGGGCATGGATATTTGTGCCGTCCTAGTTCGTAAGTAGTTCATAAGTAGTTTGTAAGTTTAGGGACTGATGACCCCGTAGTTAAGTCCCATAGACTATACAAACATTTGAACATTTTTTGAAGATAAAGCCTTCTGGAGTGAAACACAAATTTAGGAAATTAAAATTTCATTTAGATTTTTATTTTAAATCTTAAGGAGTTTTTAATACCCCCTACCCTTAAAAGAAATTTGTATGAAACATTTAGATATATATGTCGTTTAGATATATATGTCGTTTAGATAATAAGAAACTGTCTTCATTCAATTACAAAATGTTTCTTTTTGATGAAATAAAAAAATAATGAAAGGATTACAATTTCTTTTTCTTTTTTCAAAGGGAAATACTCAAAAATAAAACCTGAAAAGATTAGTAGATATTTTGGAAGTTAAAAAATACATTCTTAAAATATAGGATGTGTAAATGTTAAATAATTTTATAGTGACATATCAGGCATTTCACGAGTGACAGGACATTCAGACAGAGAGAAATACGCATTTATTCGACATGTCTGTACTTGTTATTGCCACGAAGCCATTTCATAACTGCAAAAAGTACTTAACACGTAGATTGCGCATTCCAGGGAGTTAAGCAAGGGTATTTTGTAGATTAATTTATTCTTTCACACATTTAAGATTACGTAACTTGTCTGTACAGAATTTTTATATGGAGAAGATTTAAAAATCAGTACTAGAAGTCAGTTGCCATGCTTCATTTCTAACTATTCCCGTTCAGCATAATACAGATGTAAACATTAACGTGATACATATATTCTTCTGCATTTGCTGTTGTCTTCTGGGTTTGTTAGGCATTTGAAATTTAAATGTGGTAACAGTTAACACGGTAGATTACATGGCGTACTGTTTACATTTATATTATTCTTATGGCAAAAAGAGTGTGGAATTTATCTATTCATAGAAACAATCCCTTGTCCCTATTAGAAAAAAACTTAAGTTATAGAACGAAGGCAATGCTTGTAGCGTCAGGTATATTGGCGCAACACAGGCTTGCCAGTTGGCTTTACGTAGTAGTTTTTAATTAAGATCTGAAATGTTTATAATAGCAATTAGATTCCGGTAAGGTGATTCTGAATCACTATCATTTGATTTCTTGTTAAACTGTTCCTTCGTACTACAGAGCATCATCCCCTGTACAATCTAGTGCATTCAGTCTTGAACATTTTTAATGCCTGTTATGCAATCTGATTTGGAACTCGCTTCCTGGTATCATCATTCCATTAGCACACTTGCACATTTTACAAGACTCGTTGGTGTCGGTTGTCTGTCACTTTTCAAAAGGCAGTTGGTGTACATGTGTTTAAACTTGACCATAACAAATAGAAGTAGACTTCTATATGTTATGGCTTGACCTTAAACGTTTAATTGCAACAGACGTCAAGTGGTTGCTGAATTGACGTCATCCCACCTGGATGGTACACGATTAGAACTCCCCCCCCCCCCCCCCCACACATAACAAATAACTTTCTTCTTGAAATCCTAGTGCTTCATTACAGTTCACACACCCCAGAACTTCACAATATTCAACAAAACAATATGCGCAATCAGAATGAGGCAACTCATTCAAGAATCCTAAAGCCATAAATACTGTTGGTATATATGTGAAGAAATTTGTTTTTGTTGCTACTTATATCTGAAAGGCCTTTTTTTTTTTTACAAGCACAAAAGTTTTAGCCAGTGCAATATTTATATTTGTGCCTGCTACGCAAGCCTGTGTACTGTGTAACACTGCTTATATTAGATGGGAAAAGTTACTTGTAGCGGCTCCTAGCGCCACTTATCAAAGCTATTCAAAGCGAGGTCGTTTCATTTTATGACATCACGTCTTTCAGCAGATCTATGGAAAATAAAGTAAATAACACAAACGAAAGTGCACTCTTATGCAAAGTAAACTACAACATTCGTAACTGAAAGTTTCCATATAACACTTTGGATTCGGGATTCGGTAGTATTCGGCCATTATGTGCCGAATCCGAAACCGGTGTGCTACATTCAGTGAATAATGGACTTGGCTGAACTACTTGGACACAACCCTAGTACCAGGTACCCTCCACCATGCACCATATGGTGGCTTGCAGAGTATGTATGTAGATGCAGGTATGTTACAAATGATTGGTGAGAGGGGGGAGGTGGGGAGAAGGTAGCAGGTATGTACATCATACACAGTATCACAATACAAAGGTTATTGTATTTTCTTTATGGAATAGTATTCAGACACATTTACTGTAGTTTACATATTTTCCACAAATAGAACACAATAATGTCATCTGTAATTAAATATAGAATAAGACACTAGAGCTTTCCATGTCTATCTTTGTCACTATTGTTGGAGTAAAAAAATCTCTGGCTACTGGCATAATTTTCTCCCTGTGTGGACATAATTGCAGCATCTGCAACCAAGATGACCAATGTAATATGTTTTTTGGAGGAGAGTATTGGAACTCCCATTCACGGAACAATGACGTCAGGTGACATGAAAAGGTGGGGCCACATTTCAAACTGCTTTTCCTCAAGCATCTGCCTCTGCTGCTTTTAATATCCAAAGTCTGTCCATGCCCTACTATAAGTTCTGCGTTGTATAAACATTGATCCCAGATTGTATCAGTGTGAAGTAGCATGAACAATATAATAAGGACAGTTTACAACTCATCGCAGAGATGTAATGATGAGCTGGGAGAGGCACATAGAAAAGACTGTCACATACAATGCTTAAGCTATCGCCCATGGCACTCCAGAAAGATTCACCTCTACACTTTCTGCGTGATATACAGTATACTCAATTAAAATGTGAAGCACAGTAATCTGCATGCCACAAGCATCAGAGATGGGATGGAGTCGTCTTGGAGTAATAAGCCATTGGTAAATGGGCAGTGCCTGATTTGAAGTGGGGTAATGGCTACTTCATCCCTCCTGAGAGGCCAGCAGGAGGATCGCCATGGATGGACAGTGAGCTTCAACAACCTCATCTTGTTATTCACCACTGAGAGCCATTCCTCCCCCCACAACTGCAGGGACTGGTCTGCATCCACAGCAAACAAGTAATATCCTGCAAGGGAATCGGGCACCGTGTCACATCAGGTGCTCTGCAAACCTCTTTGCCACCCTGATTAGCTTCTTCATTACCCTGAATTTCCACATACTCTGGCACCTAGCAAAATGACACCTTCTCAAGATGTTGGAGCAAGGTCAGTTCATCGTTCATATGCTGCAGCAACATCTCAGCAACAACTGCGCTACATTGTGAGAACCAGAGCAAAGAACGAGATCTTTACTCTGTAGAGAATGTATCTGCTCTAATACCTTCAAGATCGCATGTAGCTCTGCAAGGATGACAGAATAATTCTTGGGGAGGTGAAGACTGACAACATGGTTGGGGAACAATGGAACAGCTGATGGAGTCCCTTTGCTTGGAACCATCAGTGTCCACCACTGTAAAACTGTGTCACCAAACTAAAAATAATTTTGTGTGGCTCAGTTGCCTGATGCAAGTCTTTCAATTGGATGCCACTTCAGTGACTTGCATGTCCCTAATCGACCCCAGTTATCCAACTGGAGAAAGAGGACCTACAGCTTAACATGCAATCCGAACCACGTGTTGTTTCTGGTGACTCCTCACATCATTGAGAGGTGAAGGCTGGGTTAAAATGTAGACTGACAGTATCTAATACAGTAAGAAACACGGACTGAAAAGTAAAATCTGAAGTCTGATCTTTCCTGGAACTTTTCAGGACAAAATCAAGTCTGCGGCTCTGGAGAAGCCAGTGGGAACTCTGCTTCATCCTCAATGCAACCTATTTCTAAAAGGCTCAATATGGCCTCACTGCTCATTACTGATTATGAAAGATCCTTTCCATTGGAAGCCGAGCACACCATGAGTAGCCGTCACCTGATAGATAATAGTGACTCAGCAGCATCAGCACAGAGGCTTGGTATGGGGCTTGTCCTGAATGCCCACTGGCCAGCCAAATCCCTTCATGGTGTACTGTGTTCAAGATCTTTAAATAAGACAGCAGTGCAGAACTGTACACTGTGCACCTGTAATCAAGACGAGATCACGTGAAGGTTCTATAAAGCCAGAGCAAACAGGTTCTGTCTGTGCCCAAGAAGTGTGGCTAAGACATTTTAAAATGACCAGTGCTTTTGAGGCTCTGTGTCTTCAGGACCTTAAAGTGTGGCAACCATGTAAGTTTGGAATCAAAAGTGAGACCCAGAAACCTCACGGTGTCTTTAAAAGTCACAACAGAACCCCTCATCCTAAGTTTAGGTAAATTAAAAGCAGTACATGAACAGTTGAAAAGAACACACAGATGTCTCAGATGAAAACTTAAAACCTATCTTCCCTGACCGTTCATCCAACCATCTAAGAGTGAGCTGCAACTGACGTCGCAAGGCTGGAAGACGAGCAAAAAAGAAGCCATCCACAAATAGAGAAACTAGTCAGGCCAAGTTCCACATTCCATGAGACACAGACAATGTTCCACCGCCATGCCACAAGGTGGTCGCTGAAGCACGCCCAGAGGTTACGGTGTCAGGTGAACAGCAGCACTTACCAGTCCCAAGTTTAAGGGACCCCAGGTTCGCCAAACCCATAATCAGCAATTTAGTGTCCATTGGCAGGGATCTGGATTATGTTGGTAATTAATTGTTTTGTGCAATCAAATATGATATTATTTACTGAGGGCTAACATTTCTTCTGACACAGAAGAAATTATTTTGTCTGTTTTGCTACTTCACAACGCCTACTCCATAGATGCATTTCAGAAGATAGATACTATGTGGTGATGTCACATTTATCAAATTTTGTTTTAGATCAAGATTAAACAACAAAAAATTGTTTATGCAAATGTATTTTATTTGTGAACCTACTGAAGTGTTCTAAATAATGGCAAGATGCCACAAATATGATCAATGGAATATGTAAATAACCTAATTTCTCATGTTCACAAAAACAGAAGTACAAAATAAATAAATATTCGATTAATGATGAAAATTTCATCAGAGATGATATGTTTGATCATCATGATGTGCCAAGACATGTACAAGTTTCCGTTTAAAATTGATATATTATAATTCATTGATTTCAGAAAAAAACAGATCTCTCAGTTTTATTATTATTATTATTATTATTATTATTATTATTATTAACATATGGGCTCAACAGTATCATGCAAGGTACAATCAATCAATGTCACTTTTGATGGCTGACCTTCCTTTGTACCCAATTTTGTTTCATCCTTTCAGAATGAAGTCTCCTTGTTTCATCAGACCAGTGTTCCTCTGCATCTACACAAATACTCTGCAATCACACTGAAGTGAATGGTAGAAAAATCATCAAATCACTTTTATGATATTTCTCCTTCCATTCTCTAATAGTGTGTGCGAAAAAGCAATACCTAAATCTTTCCATTTTCGATCTGATTTCTCTTACTTTATTATGATTATCATGTCTCTGTACGTAGGTGATACTAACAGAATATGTTTTCATCCAGAAAAGAAAGTTGGGTAAAGAAATTTTGCAAATAAATGTCACCACAGCAAATAACGTCTTCTTTTAATGATTTCCACACCAACTCGTCTATCATATTCGTGGTGCTCTCTCCCCTATATCTCTTTGCTTAGTACTGGTTGTCCATCTGAGTTCTTTATATTGATGCAGCTGCTTTTCTTGTCTCCAAATATCTCTTATTTTCCAGCAAGCAGTATCTATCTTTCCCCTGGTTATACATTTTCCCCTGGTTATACATTCTTCTATGGCTTTGCATTTGTATTCTAGCCACTCCTGCTTAGCCAGTCTGCACTTCCTGTCAATCTCATTTTTCAGACGTTTGTAGTCCCTTTTGCCTACTTCACTTGAAGCATTTTTGTATTTTCTCCTGTCATCAATTAAGCTCAGTATGTCCTGTGTTATCCAGGTATTTCTATTTGGCCTTGTCCTTTTGCCTATATGACCCTCTGCTGCTTTCACTACTCTATCTCTCAGAACTACCCATTCTTCATCTACTGTATTACTTTCCCCTGATTCCTCCAATCCTTCCCTAATGCTCCCTTTGAAACCCTCTACCACCTCTGGTTCCTTCAGTTTGTCCAGGCTCCATCCCCTAACTTTTCTACCTTTCTGCAGTCTCCCAAGTGTTGGTAATCATTAGATTGGGCTCTGCACAAAATTCTACCAAGCGATCTCCTCTTTCATTCCTTTTTCCCAGCCCGTATTCACCTACTGTATTTCCTTCTCATCCCTTTCCTACTACCGAGTTCCAGTCTCCCATCACAATCAAGTTTTCATCTCCCTTAATTTTCTGAATAATTTCTTTTATCTCCTCATACATTTCTTCAATGTCATCATCATCAGCAGAGCTAGTTGGCATATAAACTTGTACTACTGTGGTTGGTGTTGCTTTTGTGTTTATCTTTGCTATGATAATGCATTCATTATGCTGTTCATAGTAACTTACTTGAATTCCTATTTTCTTATTCATTATCAGACCTACTTCTGCGTTACCACCAACTGATTTCGTGTTTACAACCCTGTACTCACCTGACCAGAAATCCTGTTCATCCTGCCACCGAACTTCACTAATCCCCACTATATCTAACGTCAACCTATCCATTTCCCTTTTTAAATTTTCTAATTTTCCTACCCGATTAAGGAATCTAACATTCCACGCTCCGATCCGTAGAATGCCAGTATTGTCTTTCCTGATGACAACATCCTCCTGACTAGTCCCCGCCCGGAGATCCGAATGGGGGACTATTTTACCTCAGGAATATTTTACCCAAGAAGACGCCATCATCATATATTCATACAGTAGAGCTGCATGTTTTCAGGAAAAGTAAGGACTGTAGTTTTCCCTTGCTTTCAGCCATACGCAGTAATTGCATGGCAAAGCCATGTTAGCTGATGTTACAAGGCCAGCTCTGTTAATCATCCAAACTGTTGCTCCTGTAACTACTGAAAAGGCTGCTGCCCCTGTTCAGGAGCCACACGTTTGTCTGGCCTCTCCACAGATACCCCTCCACTGTGGTTGCACCTACAGTACAGCTGTATGTATCCTTGAGGCACGCAAGCCACCCCACCTCAGCAATGTCTGAGTTTCATGGGGGTGGATTTTGTAGTAGTATGATGGTTTTCAGCTTTATGTAAGTATCAAAGAGAGCTGAATTACCTTGCATTAAACAACAGGGCAGTAGTTTCTCAACAGGTAACAATACTCTCTGTCAAATAAGGTTACAATATTATTTATGATTATGTAATATATTATCAGATCTGAGCACAAGTCCATTAACAGTTAATTAATGAAGGTAACATTTTGAGTAATGAATTAATTTTTAAGTTTATTTTAAAAAACATTAACAGACTCCAACATCTTTTGATTTGCCATTAAGTCCATTAATCTGTTACTTTTATATCCACTTCTTTTGACAAAAATCTTATCATGTAAATTATGCTCATTTTAGTGCAGGTCCCTTCTGTAAGCGGCTACGCCCAGGCTATGGGTTGAATCACACCCTGGGAGTGAGCGGTTGATCTTCTGAATGGTGCCGCCAAGACCCGAACAGTGGAAATGGGGGCAGAGAGAAAACCCACAACTTAAAATAAGCCAGCTTCAACTGAGGGAAAACTGCGACTCTGCATTTACCTGTGCTAACTGAGTCTAGGAGGGAAGAAAGATTAAGAGTTTAACATCCCCTGTCAGTGGTCTGTACTCACCGGAGTCAGGTTGTTGCTTGTTAGGTTCTCGTTAAGTGTGCCTTTTGCCTGGGGAAGTGATCTGAGTGTCAAGGAAGATTTTTTGTGTAAATATATCTTCATGGACTTGACAGTTAATGAAAATCCATGGCCACATGTGATTACTTATGAAACGATGCGGCATTTCTTGGGGAAAATATTTTAGTAAATCTTTTTATTAAACATAATACTGCTATACCATCAAGTGCTGCAGTCAAACGTCTTTTTTTCTTGGGAAAGATATTTTGACACCCAAACGTGCCTCACTGATGAGAATTTTAATATGCTAATGTTTATCAAGGAAATATGCACCTTATGGCGAAGTCATTCATTGAAATTATATTATTGCTAAATAATTATTAATAGTGGTATTGGATTTTCCAATGTTAAATAATTATTAATATACTAGCTTAAACCCGTGGCTCCGCTTGCGTGTTGGTTGATTATGATAGATAAGCTATCTTTCAGTAGTGTGCTATTCGTATGCTTATCCTTCCAGAGAAAGATCTGAAGACATTGTAGCACGCATTGACCAAAGATTTGGTCTGTGGCATCACATTTCCCTGTAGGTAACCTCCATGCTATAGAGTCGCAAACATCATCACTGGCCTTCAGTCCTATTTTTATTTATTTATTTAATAATTTGACAACTTTCAACCACCATATCTTCCACCTCCATATAGCTATCGGCATGGAACTGCTATGGTGTACAACGGTAGACTTTGGACAATAATTACACACAGACCCTTTTATCATTATCAATCCTCAAGCAATAATGCAACCAATAAAACCATTTTCATAGAGTAATTATTGGTCCACATTTCGTATTATATTCTTCAAATTATAAATATCTATCAGATCTCTATAAAAACCATGCCTAAAACCTTCCTCAGGTATAAATTAGTAACTGTACAAATATTAAAGTCTCTGCATCTTTTTGTTCGGACGTGATAAGCGTACACCGAATAGACATTCACATTAATATGTATATAGATAAATAGCTATCCGATCGCCATAAAACTGTGCCTAAAGCCTTCCCCAGGTAGACATTGGTAACAGTACAAATTTTTAGCTCTTTATTCCTTGTAGTTCAGACGTGATAAACGTACACCGAGCAGACATTCACATTTATAGATATAGATATTACTGAGACACTATATCATGGCAGCCGGCCGCGAGTGTAAACAAATGGCAAACAAGAAGACAAATCATTTCAAAGAACAAAAGACTTTTCCCCCAAAGCAAATGACTCTTGCGAAGGTTATTTTACACTATAGTATGTGATCAGACATGACGTGTTTACGCTCACAGCCGACTGCCACGATAGAGTGGATGAGTAATAGTAGTTTTTATTTATGCTCCAAGCCCTATTTAAACTTGTGCATCCAAAACATTTTACTTAAATATGAGTTAAGGTAATACATTTTTTATTTGCTGATTTCAATAATATAATGACATAAATATATAAATTTGGAGACTGAAGGCGATTTTTAGTGGCTGCACATTCCTGTCATGAGTTAACGATTAACAATTAACGTTAAATTCCATTAAATTGTCCGCAGAGAAACACTTTAACGTTTAACGAAGTTAACTTTTTAATAACAGATTAATTATTAATGTAGTTAACTTTCTGATTAACGGTGCCCAGCTCTGTATATTATTAGTTAAGTTATATCATACAATCAATGTTATGCAGTACAGGCAAAAGATATCTGATAGGAATAATCAGAATCACAGACAGCTTTTCAGAATCATATTTGACTTGAACAATATAGTATGCCCTTTTAACAGCAATGTGGAAAGAACAAGGTTTAATGATAACATACCTGCAATCTCTCTGTAGCTTTGACCAGCCTGTCAAGATCAACACTTCCTTGGACAGTCAATAGTTCCATCATATAACCAGCTTCTGCAACTTGTTGTCTGACTGTTTCAAGTCGCCTCTCAAAATTCTGCCACAGTGCAAAGCGAGCACGTAACATCTGCAGTAATTGGCCTTGCTGCTGCTCCAGAGCTGCATGTGTATCCTGTAGGGCTGACATCTGTCTTTCTACACCTTGTGGTGAGAGAGAGAGGCGCAGACGTGAAGCAGGTACAGCATGCAGTTGTTGCCTATACAAAGAGGGGTTTTTTCTTTTTTTTTTTCCTCTCTCCTCAAAACAAATGTGACGAGCAGAAATCAGTTAACACAAAGAAATTCATTTTTTTTTCTAACAATGTCATTGGAATTGTAATAATAAAAGTTTTTCTTACTGTCTTTTCAACAACATTTTTATTTTGACAGTGAACATTTTGCAAAACAGCTCATCATCAGAACTTTAAATGGTTACCTCAGGAAATTTACTAGGACATCAACAACCCACAAACAGTTATTATGCATCTTGCTATCTGTTACATAGGTATGGTATAATATTGAGGCAACTTCCACAAAATAACACTAATAGATGGACATATATGTAGCAACACTTTGGGGGAAAAACAGTACAATCCTTTTATTAAGTTTTCTGTTCATTTCACTGTCATACTGAGAATAGCCAGTATGGTTATCATAGAAAACCTACAGATATCAAAATGTAAAAAATAATCAATTTTGATATTAAATATCACTGCTTTGTTGATAACAAAAAGAACCAATGATAGACCATGTTAACTGGGAATTCTGAGAATAATCAGAAACAGCACAAAATGAAATACATAGGAATGAATTTGATGATGCAGCCCTGTCCTTGGTTTCTGTGGTTTAGAACCACTACCTAAGTGCTTTTAATAAGCACACAAATCTTTAATTTCCACATGAGAGACTGACATGGGCATAAGGTGGAACACTCATTTTGCAACTGATTGCTTCTCTTACCTAACCACATTATTTGTGAATGGCAGGTGAAGAAACCACCACAATGATAGACATGCAATACATGCACACTATGTTGAATATTTTATCATGTGTTTCTGTTATTTACAGTTTGAGATACGAAAGTGCAATTATCTTCTCCTCTTTTAACAGTTACATCAGTGGCATGTAAGAACGAATTTGGACAGTACTGTGTACTTTCGAAAGTCTTTCATTTCTAGTAGGGTATGTTGAAATTAAGGTGTGCATGAAAACTAAAGATAACAAGTAGGCCTATAATGGTCCCTCATTAAGTTTCCATCAGTATTTGGATTTCAGCATTCAGAAATGTTTGTTTCTGCTTTTGTACAACCATTCAGTTGAGGAGAAGGGTCAATTGCTGCATTGCGAAAAATTTGCTATCTTCTTCCCATACATACTTTTCACATTACTGAACAAAAACTGTTTGTTTTAGGAATGATGGATTAGATTCTTTTTTCTTTTTTTAAGTAATGGTCTGAGTGGCTAGGACTGCAACAGTACCTAGAGTTAGAAGAAACCAAGTCACCACAGACCTGATATAAAATAGGTCATGAACAAGGCTCTCTGTGAAAACAGTTCAATCTACTAAATTGTCAAATTGCCCCACCTACATAGTTTTTAAACAAAGTGACCTCTGATCCCTAAATCAGAGCTTAGTTATAGAGCATAAAAGAGCAACTGCAACATATGGTATGCAAATGGTCTAATAAACTGCAATAACTATCAGCTAATTTACCTGAGTGCCATCAATTGTTGCCACTGCTGAGCCAGGTCCTGCCCAGCAACAATGCAGCGATCTATTGCACGAGAAATAACATCTCCTCCCTGATCATGGACACGTTCACAGTCGGCCAGTACATCTGCAGTTCTCCCTTGTGCTGTAGTTGCTCGTGTTAATCCCCGGCTGACAGTTCGAAGTTGTTCTCGAACCTGTTCAGCCGCCTCCAGCTCCTCTGAAACCTGTAGTTCCAATTGCCGGGCACCACCAAGCAATGATCCTACCATATCTGACTGTTCTGCTGATAATAGGCCTAGCCTTCCCAGTTCTTCCTGGATACCATCAAGGCGCTCTTTCATCACCTGAAACACAAAAAATTATGACCACTGAGTTAGAAACACAAATTAGCTTTTGAGGTACAACTATTTATACATTTTTTCCATGATTCAACCTAAAAATTATCTTCTGACCCAGTAACTCACCACAAGAAATGAAATTAAAGTTTTGATTCTGAGAAGGAAGGCAGGGGAGGGTGGGGGGAGAGCAGGGTGTGTGTGTGGGGGGGGGGGGGGGGTTGAAGAAGAAAAGAAATAGAGGACTGGTGAAATGGAGGAGTGGTATATCTCGGCCTTGTGAAAAAGGTAAATAATGATTCCTCCCTAGGAAGGTGATGCAAGAGACAAGATGTAGAAACACAGTTAGGGCTATGTTATGTCAATCAAGGTAAGAAATGTCAATAATAAAGAACAAATCATCATAGAGATGATTAGAAAAAATCCACAAACATTCACAAAATCACTCAGACATAATTCAAACATACATGACAACCATCTCTCGCTTCTCCATTGCCATTTGTGCAATACATAAAGAAGAGAGGAGACAGCAACAACACAATTATGACTACTGTGAGACGTGATCATCATTCAGGTATAAGGAAACCTGATGGGACAATGGAGAGAATAAAATATCACATAAAATTTATCCCTAGTGTTCCATCTCATTACTGGTGACACATGACTGGAAGGTGATTGCTACAAACAATGTACAAACTATGTGAGAAACTTTGAAAAGAACAAGTTACAACTGAAAAATATTGGCAAGCAGCTTAAGGCTGTTCTCAAAAAAAGGATACTACCCTCATACAATCTCTCAGAATTCAATACTGTTACCAGAAAACATAGAAATTACATGTGGGATGAATGTGTGGCTAAACACTTATCAACTGCAGTAATATTATCTGCATTTCAAGAACTCCAGAAGATTGCAGATGACCATCTAGTTGTTTTGTACTCAGACACATGCAGAAAACAAAATTAAAATGTCAATATGAGCCCCATATTTTTCATGCTCAGCAAACACTGGACATTTCTATGAAAATGTAAAGACTCTTCTAGAAAGTCAGTATTTAATGAAGTGTACTTCAGGCCTTGCCAATGAAGAGAAGATTGCATGAAACTTAAAACTCAAGATTCAGACAATGGTAACAATGGCTCTGATAAAGTTAAAGTGAACATTCAGGTATGACAGTGTCACAAAAAATCCTATAATATGCTTTTATTATAATTGAAATTGAACTGTTTTTAATGTGTAAATTAAGTGTGTATCTCTTAGGTGTAGGATGTCCATCTGGATTTAATTTGCTTAGAGTCATAATGGCGTATACCCTTACACACAATATTAAACAATAGATAATTATGACCCATTAGTTAGAGGATTAAAACATCTAGTTTTCAAAATTATTATTTCCTTTGTCCAGTTTTGTGGGCCTCTCCACTCCTAGAGTCTGAGTGATTTGACCTTCTCTAAAATGACTATAATGCATCAGCCTAAATTCCTTGTGTAACTAGACATCTCAGAGAATCTGAGAACAATGACAATAATAATATGCAAAATATGGCTGAATATGCAAAAAATAGATTACATATGTATGAGATCACCTCACAGTATTTTTTCATACCATGTAGGTGCACATGATTGTAACAAATTAGCTTTGTGTAAAGTTATAAATTAGTTTGGTGTGGATACTTATTTCTACATCTACATCCACATACATACTCCGTAATCCACCCAAAGGTGCATAGCTGAGGGAACCTAGTATCACTACTAATTACTCGCTTTCCTGTTCCACTCACACATATAATGAGGGAAAAACGAATGTTTGTACATGAGCTCTAAACAAGCCCTAATTTTCTTCATGGAATATTAAGTTGTTGGCAATACGACAGTTCTGCAGTCCACTTGAAATTGCGGCCCTCTAAATTTCTTCGACACTGTTTCCCGATAAGTACATCGCCTTTCCTCCAGCGACTCCAATTTGAGTTCCCATGCATTCATCAAACCTACCAGTAAAAACATAGCTGCCCACCTCTGAATTGCTCCTATGTCTTCCTTTAAACACTTGGCATTACCCGAGATGGGTCAGACAAGTGTTTTATATGCAGTCTCTTTTACTGATGAATTACACTTTCCAAATTCTCCCAATAAACTGAAATTGACAATCCACCTTCCCCATGACTGTCCTTATATGCTCATTCTATGTCATATCAGTGTGCAGCGTTACACCTAGAAATTTTATTGAAGCACTCTGTTCAAGCAGTAAACCACTAATGCAGTATTCGAACATTATGGGACTTTTTTCTCCTACTCATCTGCAGCACCTTACATTTTTCCACCTGATTTTCCTTAGACCACCTAAACATTTGGTCTGCGACTCACTCTGCCTGTCAGATCATTTATATACATAGAAAATAATAACGGTCCTTTCACACTTCCCTGGGGCTCTCCTCACAATATTCTGGTTTCTGATGAACTCTCACTATTGAGGACAGCATACTGGGTTCTATTAGTTAAGTAGACTGCAAGCTACTTACATATTTAGGTACCTATTCCATAAGCTACTACCTTCATTAACAGTCTGTGGAGCCACATTGTGTCAACACATTTTGAAAGTCAAAAGTCCCTGTTGCCATTCATACATAGCTGGCAAGAAGTCATGAGAGAAAAGGAAAGCTGAGTTCCACACGATCGATGCTTCCTAAGTCCTTGTTGATGCATGGACAGAAGCCTTTCCATCTCAAGGAAATTTACTATATTAGAACTGAGAATATGTTCACGAATTCTACAGATACTGTGGTATTGATAGTGGCTTGCAATAATGTGGGTCTATTCTTTTGCTTTTTTTATGCACGCTGGATCAAAAATCTGTGATAATACAAACTAAGTATGAGGCCAATACAGCAGAGTATTCTTTGTAAAACCGGATTGGTACCCAATCTGGATCTGGTAACTTTATGTTTGGAACTCTCACAGTTGAAATATATCACGGTCGACGATCACCATAAACAAATGTACAATATAGAATGGTTTACTACCATCAAGACAGTGCAGTGCATAATTTCCTTACGTAAGTTTGAGATTTTCTCCATAATCGTTTCCCAGGTCAGTAGATTGGCCACTAAGGGCAAATCACATAACCACCTTACTCCCCAGACTGACACCACTGGATTTTTTTTCAGTGGTTTCATTGAAGACCATGATTATGTTTCGCCCCTACAAACAATTTCGCTGACCTGAAAAACTGAATTTATGCTGCGACTGCACAAGTTATGCCCAATTTGCTGCAAAATCTATTACCAGTGGCTCATTTGCTCCACACAAATGGTAGGCAAATCAAACCAAAATGACACTATATACTTATATTGCATCAAAAAACCCATCTGTTGATTCTGTTTAGTTATCTCAATAAATTTCTGTATCATTCCAAAGCTGTCAAGTCCTTTTTAACTCATACTGTATATGCTGGAATATAAGTGAATATCACTTTAAACTGAAAATTTGAAAAGAACACAATAATGAAAGCTGCCACCTAATATGACCCAAAATTCAGTGCTACAGCAGTGTTGAAATGGAAATAGAAAAGTGAAGTGGTTACACTGCTGGCCCACAAGTAATACAGCACACAGTACAGTAATTCAACATTCCTAACCTGTAGTGTTGTTTATTCTGTATTCATTATACTACTGAGAGTAACTATTCTATCAAAGCAAGTGACAAATGTGTATTAGCCTGAAACACCAAATGTTACTTAATCCTGGCATTTGCCAAAAGAAATGGAGCCAAGTATTTAACATCTCCTCTTTACTCACAGAGAAATTAATTACTAGTTCCAAAGGCTAACTAGTATGCCAAAATTTTACTTTTATAAACATCGTTTTGCAGTACTGTGCACTTCATCTCTACAAGACAAGAAATGGTCAGCAATTATGCCCCATAAGTTATTAGTTTACTCAAATGAACATTCCTTAGACCCATTTCTTTAATAAATAAATTACACACGAGCTATGGTTATTTGTGAGGCAGTGTCCAGATAACAGCAACCAAGAGACTGTAATTTATAATAATCAGTGAAGGAAGAAAGGAAGCTTAGAGTTTAACATCCCACTGACAGTGTGATCATTAGAGATTGGATTCATGCTTGGATTTTTGGGTAAGGATGGAGAAGGAAATCAGTCATGCCACTTGAAAGGTACCACCCTGACATATGTCTGGAGTGATCTACAGAAATTTCGAAAAACATAAATCTGGATATCTCAAGGTGGATTTGAACAACTGTCTTCCCAAAGGAGAGTCCAACGTGTTCACTACACCACCTCATTTGCTTAATATTCAGTGAAAAGCAGAAAACAACAGTTTTCAGTAAACTACGCATTGCAGGGTCATACAGAACCACAGTGATTTTGTTACATTTAATTATTTTGTTCAATGTATGAGGGCATGGTCTCGCAGCGATATGAATGAATAAAATCTTCCTGGGCCTCCAGCCGCTTTTGGCCAAGCTCTAAATGGCTATTGCCAAGTGATAAATGACTGATGCAACAGTGTTGCCTTGCCCCTGTCACAGCCAGCAGGATGACCATTTAACAGCAAGGCAACAATGATGCAGTAGTCATTTATCACTTGGCAACAGTGTTGCCTTGCCCCTGTCACAGCCAGCAGGATGACCATTTAACAGCAAGGCAACAATGATGCAGTAGTCATTTATCACTTGACAATGGCCACGGAGGGCTAGGCTGAAAGCTCCTGGGTTTCAAGCCACCTAATGTGGATGGAGGCCTGAGAACCCCCCCCCCCCTTTTTTTTTCAAAACACACAAACAAAATTCATAATCATGTTCACAGTAACTTCCAATATTAGGTATGGTAAATGACACTGGGCATATGACCACCTCTACTTCTCTGACATGCAAGAACTCTGCCTGTGAAATTTGCTATGACTGCCTGACAATTTTCCACTTAGATTTCATTGACAACTCATCAAATTTCTTCTTTTAAGACTTACATATGGAAAAGGGTATACTGCCATAACAGTGCCAAAATGAGAAAAGTGACAAGGAAAATGAGGCAATCCAGTAACAGCTCTAGGAGCAATTGCAATATTTCACAGACAGCATGCCATGTAGTACCACCCTGTTGAATGTTCATTCCATTGAAATGGGGCCACAAACACTCTTATCATAAAAAAAAAATAATAATAAATAAATAAAAATAGCAACTAATCAAAAACTGGCATGCTTTTTTAATTATCTTATACTTTGTGGCAGGCTTGTAAGCCAGTCAGATAAGTTAATTATAGCTTACCTGTAGTCTCTGAATGTATAAATCCAGTTCATCAGGTGAACGCAGGACACCATGCATGTCATCCAGTGCAGCCTGCAGCTCTTTCAGCTCACCAGCGAGTACTGCCAGTCTGTCAGCAAGTGGTACCGATTCATCTTCAATACCACGTGTTGCTGCATCCCTCACAGTTATAACTCGCCCTGATAAACGCTGCCATCGTTCTTCCAATTGTGCATGCAGTTGTCTCTGTAGCATTTCATCCGCAACAGGAAGCGTACGCATTGCAGCATCAAAGCAATTTCCTGCTTCTGATCTTAGCCCATTGTGCAGCTCATACTGTGCCTTCAATTCCTGTTACGAACAACACATAATTTGAACTATGCTTAATTTTTGTGTGTAAATTAAGTATTTCTCACTTGTGAACAACATTTATTAAACTTGTGTGTAGGGGGGAAGGGGTCAATAAATTAATACCATGTTGAGATACTTTTAGCTCTTCACTTAATAAATACAAGGGGATACCTGATATTTTCTAATATTTTTGTGAGCATGCACTGGAATGTACAATTGTAAACTGTTAGGATGGTATGGAAGAAAGGGGCTCAAAACCAAGATCCCTACTTCTCTTGGGAAATATACTACTGACTGCATTTTCTGTGCATGTCACACATACTGATCCAATGTTTTAACTGGCCACACATTGTCAAAAATATCGAAGGTTAAGTTTCAGTCCATCAAGAAGTTTAAACTTGTTCTAAGTTGTTCAATAACATTAATTATACATTTTCCTTTTGACTTGGTCTAATTTCAAATACTTATTACTATGGATTATTTTAAAAGGGATTTAGTGTGTGTGTGTGTGTGTGTGTGTGTGTGTGTGTGTGTGTGTCATGACACAAATAAAATAGTAATATTTAATTTATAAAATCATAGCATCTGTGTTAATATTTGTATCAAATGACAACATACTAAATGCTTAATGAAACCACCAAAAATGTTGTTTATTTTCACCAAAAATGCCTCTTATTTACACCAAAAATGTTGGTTATTTTAATATTGGGTGCAAAAATACATTCATAAAATTCGCTGGGTGTAAGAGGAAAAAAAGTCATTGTATCTAACCATAACAAACATTTGTTCTAGAGGAAATGTACTGAGGAGTTTCTAGGGGACTTCTCATATATAAGAATTATGGGGATATTTTCTATACAGTGATTTACACTAGTTACTTGTCAAACAGGGAGGGAAAAAGTGGTGGCAGATGAACTATTTTGAAACATTAAGTAACTCACCCAGAACTGCCTCATACTGCCAGTGAGTGCGCCAGTAGAGTTGGATATCTGGTCAAGTTCTTTATCAGCCGAAATAATCCAGTTATCGAGTCTTGTAGCCAAGGCATCATAGGCAGTCCAGTGTTCACGGAATGCGACTAGCCGTCTTAAGTTGGCAGCCACATCATCTTGTAACTGAAGTAAGACACTCACAGTTTCATCGTAGCGGGTCTCTAAGCCTACACATGTGACCAATTCCTGCAATCTCTGTGCAGTTTCTAGCAAGTGAGCAATACGGGCTTGATGAGTTGCACAGTCAGCGGCTAAAGACTGAAATGAAGAGGATTTAACAATTTCAGTCACTTGATACATACTTTATACACATCACAACATTTTGTGCCAGAAAAAAGAACAAATGTATCAAAAAATTTCCATTACATAATTTTGTCTCTACACACCTTAAGGTTTTTAAAGTAGGAATTTGATGAAGCTACTACATATTTTATTCAATACCTAAAAATTAATAAAAATGCACATAATATTAAATTAGTTTTAAAAATTCCTGAAATATTTCTTCAAATAAACTGCAGTTTTGACACAGTGAATTTAATGAAAAACAAGTGGAATGCTAACTATAAGCAGTGAATAAGTTACAGAATACAACTTTGATGCAGTCTCAAGAAATGGTAAATGCTGTTATATGTATTTTCATCTTGAAGAAATAACACAAACACTGATGATGGCTGTTAAACTTACCGTATTTGCTCAAATATAGGTCACACTTTTTTCCCCAAATTTCGGCATAAATATTGGTGCAGCCTACAATCGAGATTCAATCCTCCTCCCCCCCCCCCCACCCCCAACCACTCCTTTTCCCAAAGTTGTTAGTTTAAAAAATTACATGCCCACTTTTATTATGGTTTGAGAAACGTAATAAACTAGATAATTTTAAAAAATGTGACAGTAACAGTTTCGCAGAACTGCATATACGTTTTTGTACATGCTCACGGAAACGGTGCGGGAATTCGTGGAAGTCGATATTTTGATATAAATTGAATGGTGTCATTCTGTACCGCAGTCAACAAAAGCTGACGACTGGTTTTTTTAACATGTCCGCGCAGCTTTAAAACAAAAATAGTAAGTAACATGCACTTCACAAGCACACAAATGATTTTAATTTGATGTAGTCAATGAAGCTAGTCTTCGCGATAAAAGTTTAGTGTGTGTCGCGAGAGATTTTACCGTGACGTTTACATTGGTACGGTAACACCTACCGTGAGCGGTGATGGGAGGTTAAGATAGCGGAACAACTGATTTGTGTAGCTAATGCTGATGTTGAGTTCCAATGCTATGTTTTAAAATAATGTACTTTACTATGACCAGATTCACTGGTTTCACATTCATTGGGGGTTATTTCCATAAAACGATGTACATGGAACTCGGGGCTATTGCAACTGAATCATTTCTGTTGTAACACCAAAACCACAGTCCCTGTTTTGAATTATGAAGTCAAGCAAACATGGGTATATTTACATTTTAGCCCTGAACTGCACGACGACTCTTTGAACATTTTAATAGTTTGTCCTCACTTACACGCTAGCGTCGAACTTTTTTTCGTCAGCGTCAAATTTACGTCACACTTCCCATTTTCCATGTCCGTTACTGTGACTAGGCAACCTGAAGCTTACATTCGGCAGTGTAACTCTTACATTTGTTCCCCGCTACAAAATTACAAGCCAAGCCAAAACATCAAAACACACACACACACACACACACACACACACACACACACACAAACTATATTTTCGCAGCACACGCCTACACTTTACAACACTTTAAACAGCTGGTAACAAGCCTTTGTTCAGCGTCGCCTCACTTTGGGCGCCCAGATTGGCCTGCTGTCTCGCTTTCTTATTCGTTGGTTTACAGTTTTGTATATTTGTTTTGAGTTTATTGAAATGAGAACATTATTTCGTTAACATTGTGTTTCTGATTACGAAAAAAGTTCAATTATACAAATAATAAAAAATAAATAAAACAAAAATTAAAAAAAAAAACCAATACTCGAGATTTTTTTCTTCTTCTATGATCTCTTGTCAAAAGTTTAGGTGCGGCCTATATTCACACAAATACGGTGCATTACTGGCCATCCAAAAATGCAACACCAAGAAGGACCGGAGACATCAACCCAACAGTTCCAAGTCTCTCACCCCCGTGTCTCCAGGCTCCAATCCAACCAGTAAGGTGGTGCAGGCAGAACTGGGAGTCATCAGTAAAAAACAATGTCTTTCCATTCTGTTGACCACATCTGTCATTCATCGTGTCAGTGCCACTACAAATACCTGTTGTGTTGACTCAGTGGTAAACACAGTAATGGATGCCTTGCGAACAGTCCACTTGTTGCAAACAATCTCCAACGGTATGCATGGAATTGCATGTTGCACAACAGACCAAATTTTTTTGTGATGTGGCAAAGCAATCCATCATGGCAATGTGCACAATATACCTATCATCGTGTTTAGTGGTGCAACAAGGTAATTGCAGTCAGTTCTGTCACTCTATAGTTCCCTCCTGCATCCAGAAACTACAGATCTGCATTACAGTTGCTTCATTATGTCTATATGTACATAAATACTCTGATAATCACATTTTAAGTGCATGGTGGAGGGTTTCTTTGAACCGCTTTTATGATATTTCTCTATCGTTACATTCTCTAATAACACACGGGAAAAAGGAACACGTGAATCTTTCCATTTTTCATCCAATTTCTCTTATTTTATTAAAATAATCATGTCTCCCTATATAGGCAGGTCTAACAAAATATGTTCACATTTGGTAGAGGAAGTTGGTAACAGGAATTTTGCAAATAAAATCTTAGCACAATGAATAATACTTTTCTTTTGATGATTTCCACCCCCCCCCCCCCTCCCCCAACTCGTGCATCATTTCTGTGACTCTCTCTTTCCTATATCTCGATAATACAAAACAAGCTTCTATTCTCTGAAGGGCAACATCAATTTCTCAAAGGGTGATATACAATTCCTACATGGAGTTATTCTTGAGTCTAACACCAAAACATGCTCAAAAGATACTTTAAATCTTCTACAAGGCATTATGGAGCTGCTTACACAGAACATCTGCATGAAAGAACAATTATAGTATGTCCACCTGGAAGTCTGTTCCCCCTTTATATAGCACTAGCAATTGGAGGTACTGGCAGCGGATAGGTGCACCTGCAGTGAAATGGTACCATGCCACCTCTGATACCACAAACACGTGCTGAAAATTTCACGTAATTTGGATACTTCCATCAAGGTGTTACATTCTGTGTAACGAGCAGTTCATATTACCTCTTCTGAATGCACCTACCCTTATTCAGTTATTAAATAATGGACACAAGCAACTTATGTAACTAATTTGTTTCAGTATAATAATAAACTCACTTAAAATTTTCTGTGACTTTACAAATAATTAGCATAATAAATTCTTACCTGAAAAAGTGATATGTACTGGTGGAAATCACTCGTGGTTACAGCAGTCAAGTCTGGCAGGCGTTGCTGTGCTACAGCTAGCCAGCCACATTCATCACGCATTCCTTGTTCCAAAACAGTCCAGCGAGATGCAGCCAATGCCATTTGCTGAGCTCGTGCTGCTGCTTTATCGAGGATTGCTGTTGCACGTCTGTGGAGGCTCTGATGAAGTGCATGGTGTGCAGCTCTTGTCTCACTGTCTAAATTTCCCTCCAGTGATTCAAGAATACTGCGACAGTGACTGAGGTTCACAAAAAACTTACGGTGTTTCTGCATTTCTTCTTGCAAGTGGTTGAGATCCTGAGAGAAAAGAATTTGAATTACAGATACAACATTAAAACTGATGCATACAACTAGCAGTTATGATTTAAATGAAGATCTTCTCTTATAAATGATAATTCCTTTATGTACACCTCACAAAATGACTTTGCAAGGTGTCATAGTTACCATATTTACTCGAATCTAAGTGTCATTCAAAACTAAGCTGCAACCAAAGTATAAGACTTGAATTTCAAGGGGGAGGGGGGGAGAAAGTTGTAGGCAGCATTTCAAAATTAAAATTAAATTGATTCATTCCAACATGTAACATAAATTATGTTCACTGGATAAAGATACAGAAACACGAGTTGCGTCCGAGTTGTAAGCTTAGCAGTCGAGCTTAAGCAACATAATTTCAGTGAAAATATTTTGTAGGTGTTTGTGGTAGTTGTTGGTAATGGCACAGTGAATCATGGGATGCATGCAAAGCCAATTATGTGCCATTGAAGACAGCCACTGAGTCTTTCTGTATGTAAACAAATCTACATTTCTGTCTTACTTTTGCTCTGCTATTATGTTCAACCTAACCATAAACTCAAAAATCATGAAATATTCATAGAGAGGCATCAATATATTTGTGACCAGCAGGTGTGTGAATGTGTCAGCTGTTTTGTGCTTAAAATGACACAAGAGACAAATACAGTGTTCTGAAGAAAAATGTGATTACATATGAAATTTTGATTATGCAAGAAGAAAACTCTGCTTCAGTACAACACCCACCAAGCAATCTTTATGTCTAATATTTGATGTTTCAAATGATTTAATTAAATCATAAGGCCAGGTAGGCCATCAGGATCAGTTGATATTGTCATCATAATAACAAGGAATTACGACATTTGTATGCACTGCCAAAAACGCCAAACCAAACAATCGCTACAATTTCGGCTATAAATTCACTCGATATATACAGCCACTCTTTAGTTACATGAAACACATGTAAATATTTCTGACTTTCATAACTGTGTACTTTGAAACTGTGCTACTAGATTTCTGGATAACCAGATATTAAAAAATCGTGACAGATTCATACAGCTGCGAACCCATGCAAAAATTCTAAAGCCTTGAACATTTGTTGTGACAAATGTTTGAAATGCTGCTACATTTGAAGATGAGCAATACTGTATTTCACTTTCCTTCATTGCATTGGGTTGATTCAGTGGTCAAAACTCTGAACAGAAGTAGATTCATCTTCTATTGTATTAATATTATTTGTATTTTGGTGCCAGTAGGCACATTTCTCTGAGTCTGCAAAGCTTGCCTAATGCTGCTGATATTCAATGGCAAAAGTTAGTTGTAATGGCTTCTAGCACCATTTTTCAGAACTTCTGATTGCTTTGCAGTTGATTCTAAGCCACAAGCAGTTTCCTGAAACCCGAAAATGAGGGGAAAAGTGCAGCTTAAAATCAGGTACATGCAGTAAGAATGTGTCTCAGCATTCATAAATTTTCAATTTGAACTGAATCTGAAGTCCCTTGCGACACCTTATGGCAGACATCTTCTTTCACTACATGATCAATTATTTCTCTCACTGTAGTTACAGGAAAAATAAAAACACTTCCCAACAGTTATAGTATGTACATTTTCATTACTTGGTTTCAGGTATCCATCAAAATCCTGAAAGTATCAACCCCACAGAAACAACTGAGAAAGTGAACATTAGCAGTTAAAGATTATAATGTATATGTTAGTCCAAAGTTCATTGGCCTGTTGTAGCAACAGTGAATCCCTATTTGAATTGAAAGGCAGTCTCTGTTGCAAATTGATATATTTATTTCTCTTTAAAGCGTTTCACACTTTTGGCGCATCATCAGAACACTGTAACAGGGAAAATATACAAATATATCAGTTTTGTACTGCGGACCTATCCACTACAATATCAGGAAACAATGAATTGGGGGCGAGAACATACCTCAGAAACAACTGGATGGCATTAGTTTGGTGTGAAAGCACACAATGCTCAGCATTTTGGACTGGATAAAATCTGAGGATTTAATCAAAAGCATCATCAAGTGTTTAAGAGGTGGGACAAAAAGTTCCTAAAGTGGAAGTCAGAGAATTTAAAAAAACAAACTGTCCATTCATGATTGTTTTTTAAATTCTCTGACTTCCACTTTAGGAACTTTTTGTCCCAAGTCTTATAACACTTATTGATGCTTTTGATTAAATCATCAGATTTTATCCAGTCCAAGATGCTGAGCATCGTGTGCTTTTACACCAACTAATGCCATCCAGTTGTTTCTGAGGTATGTTCACACCCCCAATTCATTGTTTACTTATATTGTAGTGTATAGGTCCGCGGTATGAAGCTGACATATTTGTATATTTTCCCTTTCAGTGTTCTGATGATGCACCAAAAGCGCGAAATGCCTTAAAGAGAAATAAATATAACAATTTGCAACAGAGACAACCTTTCAATACAAAGATTATAATGCAATTATCATACTGATGTCTATTTTGTACAAAAACTGATTCTTAATTCAATAACAATCTTAAAATTCAGCACAAAATCCATTCTTCAACTGACAATAGTCTTTTGCTCAATTCCCCAAAGTAACCAATTAAATAATAAATGTTGCTTAAGAATAGGCAATTGAAATTGCCTGTTAACTGTTGTTTAACTTTAAGTATATATGTATGTGCTAAAATACAAACCTGTACAGCAGTGTCGTTTTCTACAAGAGCATCAGCAACATCTGTTATTTGTGCAAACTCACGGAGAGTTTGTTCATATTCATCGGCAAGAGCAAGCTGTTGTAGAACCTTGTCCCTCTGACATGCCACTGCTAGTTCGATAATTCGGGTTGTCTCGTGTGCGGCGTAAGTCTCAGGAGGGATTTCCCGGCCTGGGAAATCACGAAGTAGCTGACGTGCAGTCAGCAACAACTGAGATGTTCTCTCCCTATGACTTTGATTCATAGTCTCCGCCTCGTCTAATTGGCACAGTTTCTCTCGGGCAGGCAGATCAGACTCCGACAACTCCTCAACCTGTGTTAATAATATTTTTACGATTACTGAAACACCATTAAGGTAATGAGGAAGTATTTAAAACAGAGTATGTATTGGAAATACATATACCTGATTTCTCAGTTCTTCAACTAGAACACTAATGTTGTTGACAGCATTCAGGAACTCCTCCCATCGTCCATGTTCTCGTGCAGCTCTCTCTTCTGTCTCCTGAGCCACCTCTTCCACAGCCTTCACTTGCTCCTGTAGTGACATAACACATTCCTTCATTCGGGCTTTATCATCTTCATTGCAGATGCCTTCTGTCTGTTCCAAGATGTTTTCCAATTCACCAACATTTTCTTCAATGGTACTTATTTCATCTTTGAGTGTAATAAACTGTTTTTTAATTTCTTCTTGATTCGGTGATGCTGTAACATGTTTTTGCCTATTCAAGAAAACACGATATTCTACTGTCTCGAGCCAGGTTGAAATTGTTTCTATTGTTGTTATTACTGTTCTCTGTATAACAATAACATCTCTGCTCTTTGCAGCTGTCCTCAGCAGATTCAAATTATGCTGAAGTGCTGTATTCCTTTGTTCAACTGATTCTTCTGCTACTACTTCATGTAAAGAAGCAAGGCACAGCATACCTGATAAATGAGTAGTGCGTCGAGCATTCTGCAGATTTTTTACTCGTTCTACAACCAAGTTACTTGCTTGCTTCCATTTGGCACCTTCCACAACACTTTGTGCCCTATTCTTTGGTGATGATTTTTGTTTTTCCTCCATTATAAACTGCTGGAGCTCAGTGTGCTTCAGAGGCCTGTCATCTAACAGGGACACTGTAGTAACATCTATTAATGGGTCCTTTGAGATATCGGGAAATGACTCGGTTGTTTCTTTAAGATTAGAATCTTGCAGTTTTTCTATAGGTTTCTCAGGATCTGTTTGCACTGTTGATGGAATAACAGTTGCTATAGGTTTCTCAAGATGTGTATCAGTGTCTGTTGAAGACTTCAACAAATGAACACCTTTCTCTGAAGCTATCATATCTGCAGATGTTGGAACAGAGACTGTAGGCAGAAACTGCTCTGCACAGAGCAATGATGTAGGTTCACTGTCACCTTTACTGACTGTTATAGACTTCTCACGATCATCAATTAATTTTTCAAGAGGAGATGATACATCCTGAACAGGTAGTGCATGTTTTTCTTTAACAACAGCTCCATCTTTCTTAGGTGAAACCTGGTCCCCTGATTTTAGTATCTTTTCCTGAGTATCTGGCAATTCAACTATATCTTTGTAACATGGTACACCAGTTTCCTTTATCATACTTGCATATTCGCTTGGTGTGTCAGCTACATGAGATTTAAGTTCATCTCCTTTCTCTTCCTTCTCACTTTTCTTCTGCTTTTCTGGAGTTTTCTCCTCCTTTTTCTCATCAGCACCTACCAATATTTCAGGAGCTGGTTCAGAACCTTCTTCTGATGAATATGCAGTGGGAACTGTATAAACTGATATTTCTGGTGCCTCTAATGAAAGTGCCTCATTCACAGTACCAGAAACTGCCTTCGGGTCTTTTGACTGAAGAGAAGATCTTGTTATTTCTGGTACATCACTTGGAAGGTGTTCAGTTTTCATTTGTTGAGACAAAACTGGTTTCTTATGACTGACATCACTCTGTTTTTTACTAACTACATCTTTCACTGCAGAGTCTTTTTTATAAATTTGGTCATACCCACCAGTGTCTGATGTGTACTTCTGTTCATAGCTTTCTTTTGTTATGTTGCTTTCCTGATCATGGACAGTTTCACTATCACCAGGCTTTGTCATTTTAGTTTCCACTGTAGGCAGCCCAGATGATGTATAAGTTATAGATGCCTGAATTTGTATCTCATATGGTTCATCAGAAACTGATGATGATGTACTTTCCTCTGGGCTTCTGATCTGAACTGGACTTGTTTGAATACTCGTTTCAGTCATATCTGTCTCTTTGGAAGGTACTGGCTCCTCCATTTGCTTATGAGCTTCAATAGGTGATGTCTGGGCAAATTCTTCATGTGTTGGCACTATATCTTGGAATTTTATCTGTGTAGATAAATCTGCTGTTGGCAACTTCCCTGTTGGAGGAAATTCTGATGTTGACACCTGCAGTGTCTGTTCAACCTTTGGACTGGTAACATGTGGAGATAAAGGAAGTGTATCTTCTACATGTTTTGAAATTTGTTCTTCAGTCTCTGGCTTACAAGTTTGGAGCATTTCACCAAAAGTGGGAGGTGTATCTTTATTACTTTGTACTGAAACTTCAGATATATCTATACTTGATGAGTCAGCTAGATCTGAAGTTTCATCATATTTTTCTGGTGAATGTCTTTTACTGGTCTGTGCAGATGCTTCAACATTTCCCACAGATTCAGGAGTAGTTTGAGCAAATGCTTCAGCCACTATAATCATTTCACCAGCTTCAACTGCCACTTCAAATTTTTCTGGGGATTCAGGAATTTTAGTCTGCACAGACACTTCACTGAGTTGAGCTATGTTTTTCTGCGATTCTTCAGGAGGTTCAACTGATTCACTTGTCATTTGTGACACCTCATATTCCTCTGGTTTTGTAATCTCTGTAATTGTGATTAAATCTGGTGATGTCTGTTGTGTGACTGTAACTGTAACAACAGGTTCATGTTTAGGTTCTGGAGTCACTGTCTGCATAGAAGTCTCTGCAGTTGGTACAGTTTCTTCTTTCACTGTCTGGACAGAAATTTCCAAGGTATCTGGTGCAACAACAGTGTCTAATTCTGGCGTCACTGTTTGAATTGTTTTCTCAACTGTTGGTGTGAGATCTTCTTTGTTAGTCTGAATGTGTATTTCAGCAGTTTCTGCTTCTATCACTGGTGTGGTCTGTATAGAATCATCTTGCACTGGAACAATTTCTTCTTGCAAAGTTTGGACAGATATTTCTGCATTTTCAGAAATGGGCAATTCTGAGCCAGAGGCTTGGCTGGAGTACTCTTTCATTGGCATTAGTTCATCGGATGTCTGCACAGACAGTTCTGCAGTTTCAGTTTCAATTATATTTGTTGGAACTGTGGGCCCTTCATCTGCAGACGTTTGACAAGATATTTCTGAGACTTCAGGAGGAATATCAGCAGCTGTCTGTACAGAACCTTCTTGTGTTGGCACCAGATCTTCTTTCTGCGTCTGCACAGACGTGTCCATAACATCATCTACAGTTTCTTGTGGCAGTGTCTGCATAGATATTTCTTGAGTAGGAACTATGTTAGTCTGTACTGATGTCACTACAGTCTCTGTCTGTGGCACTTCAATAAGGTCTGGAGATGTCTGTACTACTCCCTCCTGAGTTGGAATCAAATCCTTTGTTACTGTTTGCATGGAAAACTCTGAAGATTCAACAGGTTGGCTTCTTTCTGTTACTGTCTGAGATTCTTCATCACATAATGTGACTGCTTCTGGTGAGGTCTGCATTGATATTTCAGCTGTAGGTGCAAGATGGTCTCCTTTGCCATCTGGCAAAGTTTCTGTTTCTGTCACAGACTGGTCTCCAGCCAATAGTGTCTCTGTCTGTGAAGATACCTCTTGTACTGGAATAGAATCTGGTACTGTCTGAGCTGATGTTTCTATGGTTTCAGATAATGGCATCTTAAAAAGATCTGGGGAAGTCTGCATCTCTCCTTCCTGGGTGGGAGTCAAATCAGCTATTACTGTCTGAGTAGCTAAGTCAGAGGTTTTAACACTTTCTTCGTCTTGAATAAGCTGTCCCTCTTTTAATTCAACAATAACTTCCTCTGCTACAGTTTCCACTGGTACTTTTGTAACTATGGGAAGAGTTTCATCATTGCTAGGCATTGATGTTGTTTCTGGTTCAGCTTCTTTGATAGTGACATCCACAATTGTGCCATGATCTGGTTCCTCTGAAATGTACTCTGGTTTATCCAAGAGTTTATGTGGTTCAGTTTTATCCAGTTGTTCACTAGAATCGAGTGTCGGTGTTTCAACAGTGTGTATGGTATCCATGACTGTGTCTGTTACTGCTGTTTTTTCAACAGGTATTGCCATCTGAGCTGAGCCCCTTTCAGCTTGCAGAAAATCTTCCAAAGATGTGCGAGGGCTGTAATCTTCTATCTGTTCCATGCTCATTTCAGGCATCATTTCCTCGTCATCTTTTTTATCTCGTTTTCTTTTTGTACCTTTCCTATCCATCGTTCCACTCATATCTGGTTTTGATTGTGGTTCGTAATCAGTTTTATCTGTAGCAACTGTGTCTACCAAGGATTCAACCCCTTCTACTTCTGCTGCTATAGAATCTGGTGATGAAGGTTCCTTTAGTTTTTCCTTTGGTTTCCTCCTCCTCTTTTTCTTTTTGATTTGTTTCTTTTCATCTCCTGACAGGGAAGGTTCATCATATGTTCTGTCTTCTGGTTCATAACCAGTATCATCTGTCTCTACTTTGTGAGTACTGTCAAGTGAATGAAGGGATGTATCCAGGAAAACTATTTCCTCTTCTGTCATCTTTGATGGACCAGATGAACCAGTCAAAGACACTGTAATATTTGTTGATTCTGCTAAAGAGGTCTCCGAGGAATCCTGAAGTGGTGTACTCTTGTCCTCTTCCTTAGTACCATCGTGCTCCAGTTCATGCAAAGTAGGTTTTGGTAAACTGTCATCATCCAACTGACTAATATGTGTGTCTGTTTCTTTTCCAATAGTTAATTTAGTTTCTGAAGCTAAGGTTTCAAATTGCGATGTTTCAGGCTCTGGCAAAGATTTTACAGTAGTTTCATCAGTTGTTTTACCTGCTAGAGGAGATGTATCAAAAACTGGTTCAGGTTTCTGTGATTGCTCTGGTAGTTGTTCCACTTTAGCATCATCAACAGGTGCCTTTGGTAGTACTTCAGGGATAATCTCTTTAGGAACATCCACTTCCCCATGTTCTTTATGTTGATCGCTAACTGAAGAAACTGAAGAGTAAAGATACTGGTCAATGTCAGTTTCTCTCTGCTGTGTATCTGTTTCCAATGGTTGAATCATTAGCGTTTCTTCAAATGCTTGCTTTTGTTCTGGCAGTATGCTTCCTTCTTGCTGGTGTTCTGTTTCTAAAGGCAAACCCTGTGAGCGTTCGGCATTTATAAACAGCTGTGTAGCACTTAGTGCAGTCCCTGCTGGAACTGTTTTGTAAGAAATTTCTTTTTGAATGTGTATGTCCATACCAGGTTCTCCCACAAAGACACTGTGATTGTTCTGACCCTCAATTGCAATCTTTGGCCCACCATCTTCGAATACTTCAATTTCTTCAGGTTCTTCAATTACTTCTTCTGTTACTTGCTCTTTTCCATTTATAACAACTACTTTGCGTATAATACGTCTTCGGATCCTTCTAATTATTTTTCTTGTAACATGCTGAACTACTGGCACCCTGGAAGTGTCTGTGGAACTGTGGAATTGTGCTGGGAACTCTGATGAATCCACCTGAACTTCAATATTCTGAGATCCAATAGGCTCGACAACTCTCATTTCTGTTACTGGCACAACAGAACTGCTAGTTTGTACATAATCTGTGACGGGACCCTCAGGAAATTCTTCAATTTTTTCTGGTAATTTTTGTTGACTATCTGTAGTAATACCAGACAGAGTTATAAACTCAGCAGCAGGAACAGCAGTGTGATCTGATGGCAGCATTGTAGATTGATGTTCTTGTATTATATCACGATGTTGTCGCATAACCACTGTCCTGTGTGTTTTACGAACAATAACTCTCTTTGTGCCATCTGCATCTACGATCACTTCTGTAGTGGATTCACCTGGTTCTACAACAACAGTTTCAAATGATTGTGGAACTGTATGTGTAATTTTCAGTTCAGAAGATCCTGGCTCAATATCATCCTTGCTTTCTTCACCTTTCCTACCTATGGATTTCAGTTGTACTAATAAGTCAGTGTCACTTACTTCACTTACAGGCTTAGGAATTTCTATTTTCTTTGTAGATATCTCTATGGTCTCTTCATTACCCTCCGTCTTTTGCAACACTTTAATGCTATCTTTTTCTACTCCATCCAAAGATGGGAATGGTTGTACCTGTACTGCAACGTCAGAGTCAGGTTTTAATGTTAAAACAGGTGATAACAGATCTGTTTGTATCTCCATGTCCACAGGCTGAGTTTTGCCAACAGTTCTGTCATACACTTCTGAAGGTGCTTTCTCTGAGAGATCCCTTAACAAACTGGGCCCAGTTTGAGATTCAGCATGTAACACTGTGGTTTCATCTTTACAAGGAACTGGAGTGGTCAAAACAACCTCCTCATAGGGCATTGAAGATGCATCTGAATTTAATGTATCATCTGTTCTTTCTTTGGATAATATCAACTTCTCTTCCCCTATAAACTGATCATCTCTCTGTGATGATGGTAAAATAAGCTCAGGGAAGGTAGCAGTATCACGAACATCAGGGCAAGACACCAAAACAAATCCTTCATCAACTACTTCAGGATGGGTATCAGGTTCAACTACAGGAGAAGGCTGCGGTAAAGGTGGCACAAGCTCAGCAGGTGTGATGGGCATTTGTTCCTCTTGTGAAGTGTGAACTGGTTTTTGCTCTTCTGCTATGAGTGACTCCTAAAAATGCCAATCAAGAAGATTTACAGGTATTAGAAAATGCATGCAGTGTTAATTACAGATTAAACACAATTAATTGCAAACAAAGGTTGACGCCAACACTCAAAGAAAATACAATTAATAAAATACAAAAGGACATATAAGAGGAACAATTATTGAGAGACAGCTTGAAAGCAACTTCAGTTTGAAGAATTAAGAAAAGGTGATAGTTTTATGACACAGAATTGTGTCGAAAAAGGCAGAAAGAGCATAACAGAAAGAGATCGAACAGTAAATCAGAAGACATGAACTTGAAATAATCTTCTGTATTTGTACCTTTAGGGCACCTAGGCGGATATTTATTTGTTCAGATGCTTCACGAATAGCCAATTCCATCTGAGACAACTGCTGAAACAACACTGTAGCAAGGTGATGTACATCTGGGTAATCCTGAAGATTGCGGCATAACTGAGCTAACTCAGCCAGCTGAGCTTCTCTTAACTTCAGCTCTTCTGATAAGACCTGAAATTTGAATAAAGTAGGTATATTAAATTTAAGTGTGAGTAACCTAGTTAATGATTCCTTTCAAATATTCATTGCAAATGATATAAACACACATAAAAAGAACTATCTATTCACTTTAGTTGGGATAAAAGGTTTGAAAAGCAAGCAAGCTTAAGGTTTAACATCCTATCAACATCAACAGTGTGGTCATTAGAGATGGAGCTCATACTGAGATTTTTTGATTAAGGAATAAGCTGTTTGCTTTCAAAGGAACAATTCCGGTATTTGCGTGGAGTAATTTAGGAAAACCTAAGTCAGGACAGCCAGAGGTGGATTTGAACCACCTTCCTCCTGAATGCGAGTCCAGTGTGCTAGCTCACTTGAGATGTCTTGTTTACAGCTGCATTGCAAGGAACTGGATATGAGCCCATTTATACCCAACACCAATTGGCTCTTATTATAAATAAAAATATTAAACAACTTCATCGGCAAAGTTTCGCTATGCAACCACTGATGGGTCACTCTCAACTCACTTAATCTCTTTAGTCACTGTTCTGTGTTATTGCCTAGATTGTCAAATTTCTATGACTTAAATGATCATGTTGTATTTTATTTTGTGGGGAAACCAGCCATTATGGAGAGAGATGACTGAATACAATTTAAGCATAAAGGTGAAGTTGTTAAGAAATGATTTTGCTTGTGTAAAGGAAATTTCCTGGAATAATATTAATATTATTAATAACTAGCTTATATACCTGTGCTTCGCAACGGTTGTTAAAGAGGGACCTGTGTATATCATGGTTTCTTAGGGTTCCTGACCTAGGTAAGCAAAAACAGAATCCTTGTTGGATTGCTCTGTCAATAAACTCGGTTCTCATATCCAAGGTGTCGACATTAAGTAGAAGTCATTGTTGAAAACGATGAATGTTCATAAAGATTTTCAAACAAAAATTTTAATTAATTTAAGCCCTTACTCCGGAACGATGTAATTGCAATGTTAGGTTGTGTTCATAAAGTTAAGACTGCGGTGTCTAACTGTCTATTTGGCGTAAACTTCTGAAAACAATTCTATTGTTGAGATGAGAAATACTAATAATAATAACAGCACCATGCATTTGTTCTATGGTATAGTAAACTGTTTATCTCTCTCAGTAAGTGTACGTTGAAGTATTAGCTTGCCCTGAGGACAATGTAGTTATTCTGTATGCCATGCTCCATATTATCAAAAACTCGACGCAGTTCATGCCTGTTTAAATAAGATGTCATAGTGGTGTGCGATAAAGTAAGTCTGGGTAATCGTTGAAGGAATGGTGTCAGCTGATTGTTTGTATAGAACTTCCCATTAAATATAGTATTTCCAGTGAATTGTCTTGACTGTGTTAGCAGCATCAGCCACTCTTTCAGCTAATACATGTCCCTACGTCCTACAGTGATTACTTCGTAAAGCAAGAAGCTGAAATTGGTCTTTTGTAATTCAAAAGTCGTATTATAACTCTTAAGTACAATTGTCTCTGCAAAAGAAGACATCATTCTCTGTCTTAATGTAGTATGCACCAAAAGTAAGTAATTACAGATTTTAATCACAATAATGTACCGAACAATTATGAATGCAGAGAGGTTTTGAATGAGTTTGTCCCTCACGTGTTTATATTATCTCTAGTGGCGTGCACAGAGCAGAAGTATCTCTGAGTGAGCATTCAGATGCGCGGAATACATTTTGTGTCCTCAACATTAAGGTGGAAATGTCACATGATATTGGGAAAAATTTCCTAATCACTGACTTTATCTTCGTCCTTGTTTAGTTCGGTTAAGATGAATGACTATGTGTAAATGGCCATTTTACCGATGCTTCCTCAACTTCCTTGTTGCTTCTGGGACACATTTAGTTAGATATTATTTAATGTTATGTAGCTGCTCTGTGAAAAGGAGGTGGGGCTTCTTTGCAGCCAATGTGGTACAAACCAATTGTAATATAATATGGTAATTCCAGCTTAATGCCGAGAAAATGCACAGAATGCAATGCTCACTCCATAGATATTTCTACTCTATGTATAATTTAGTGGTTATACCCATCGGAAGATGCAGTTCTGTTCTTTCCATGACATTGCAAAGCATGGGATACAGCTAGGAAGGAAAAAAAATTTCCTACCAGGGTTAAATTTTACTTGCAGAGGCAGCGGTTTAGTTTTCTATCATCGGCTACGAACTATTGGCTAAAGGAGGGTGATTAATTTACTGACTAGAACAGCATAATTTATTTATTTCATCGTGACCATAAAGAGTTTTGAAAATGCTTTCAACAGCCGTTGCCAGCATCTGCGCACAATACCGCCACCATAAGTAAAATTGTACCCCTTCTTGTTGTGTATTACTCCATAGTTACGAGAATGGGGGAAAAAAAACGCAGGAACGACATAATTAATTATTTGATTTACTAAGTAACTAATGTCACCTCACTTTGCCGTTTCCTGTACTAAGGGTTTTCGAGGCATTCCTAAACAGAATGCACTCAAAATGTAATGAGAATACACTGAAATTAGAAAGGAAACTACATAAATTCGATTTTCCTTGCAAAGAATTCTTATGTAAATTAGAGCATTGAGAGACATGAAGGAAAGTCGTTATGTTTTAATTCCAAATGTCCCCTGTCAAAAGAAACAAAGAAACATCATTAAGCTGTGAATATACAAAGTGTAATCAGCAACTCACTGTTCAATGTTAGTTTCTATTTGCAGAGATAAGACTGCGGCTCTTAATTCAAAATACTTCTGTTACTGAGGGAATATGCACAACACGATCATGTATTATTTCTTTGCAGCACTACAAAACCAACAGCACCTTTAGTGGTTCCTTGCTATTCTATGGCATAACCATCGAAAAGAAATAACCATCAAAAAGAAACAAAAAAAGAAAAATTAAAAAATGCAGAAGTACCAACTATTAGTTCTTTGGTGCACTACATAAGTAACAGGCCCTCAATTTGTTGTGTACCGTACTACAACGTTTTCTAGGCAATCCTAAACAGAATAGACTCAAGATGTAATAAGATGCACCAAAATCATAAAGGAAACTGCATAAATTTGCGTCTTCTTGTAAATAATTATTAGTAATTGAAAACATCGATAGATGTGAAGGAATGTTGTTATGTTTTAAATTCAAATGATACCTGCAGAAAGAAGCGCTTTTTTTTCCATGGCATTGGATACAGCTAGTAAAAATTTTTTTTGTGTCATACCTGGATTAAATTTTACTTGCAGTGGCAGTGGTTTAATATGTTAGCGTTGGCAACAAAATATTCGCTCTAGGGGGATCATTAATTTCCTGATCGGAACAAAATTAATTATTTATCTCATTATCAATCATACGAATTATTCCCCTAATTGTACATGACTTGATTTTTCAAAAAGGATTCAACGGCCTTAGCCAACATCAATACACTACACCGCTGCCGTAAGGAAAATCATATCCCTTGTTTCAGTGTATTACACCTTAGTTATGACAATAAACAATGCAGCATTGCCATCTGTTAGTTATTTAGTATACTATATCCGTAACAGCACCTCTATCAGGTCTTTGCTGTACTACGCTGTATTTCAAGCATAGCATCAGAAACTACAAATTACGGTATACTTTCTTTCCCCGATCAGATTTTGATGAAATGAAGCATATATTACTCTCAAAACTATTCTCAATTTATCTATGGAAACCCATGAAACTTCTTGTAGTACTTTTGGAAGTTATCCTCAACAAATAGACATACACAATGGCTTTTCAGCAAATGATCAAATTATGATATCTTTATTTTATCTGTACTAATTGTAATTATTAAAGCCTTTATCTAACCACGCGATATTCTAAAGTTACGTGTGAAAACCCCATGAAAATTTGTCAAGTAGTTTTGGACATAAATGTGTTCAAAGAGACAGACAGACATGACAGTTGTAGATAATAAATTTCAAATTAGAGAGAGCTGCATCAAACCAGTCTTCTGAGTGAAGGTAACAGTAACAACAATATTTCAAATAATACTTGATATTGTTCATAGTTCAGAAGTAAAATAATAGATCTTTGACAGGAGCATTTTGACAGTGCAGTAAGATAATAGAATTAACAACATAAGTGTTTATTTTAAAATAACTTTGAGAGTTCTAAAACTAGTTATTATGTAACATAAAACTGCTGCTGAGTTCTCATTTTGCTTGTGTAAATGAAATTTTTAAATGAATGACAGCAATTTAATAAGGGCCACACTCAATTTTCATTTAATGGAATGGTGTAGAATGTGGAGACACACATGGTTCCATTCACTGCTTACTGTAAACAATGTTTCTTTGAATGTATGGTAATGTAATATTGATAGATAAAATGATTAAATATAATTATTTAATTTGGAAATGTCAGGTTCATTTATTGAAAACAATACTGTCACTGGTGGATATAATCCAAACTGACTATTCTATGATGCCTCAGTGTGTGCCCTACCTACAGATTTATTCTTGTGCCTTGTATTCGCTCTGGCAACTTCGACACCATCATTTCAGCAAAGCAGTTCAATTGTTGCAATGCATGAATAGTGTGGAACTGAGTAATGTCACTGGATAACTGAATATGTGACTAAAATATTTGGCTGATGCTCACTGATAAATGGCAAGAGCTATACAATTTTGGGAGTCAAGTCACAAAATGACAATAAAATGATGAATATTTAATGTCAAAGTATCAGTTACAGCATCCACCATTCTACATAACTTTGTTCACTAAAGAGCTAGATTTACGTCAAATGAATTGAAACTTTAGAATAATTTATGTAGAAATTATACTGAGCACCATACAAATTCATAAATTACTGTTAGTACAGAAGGTGCTGTCCCTTGCCAAATGAGTAAAATATAAATTATATTAGCTTTACATATACCAGTCTCTCTCACTCCCTGTCTCTCTCTCTCTCTCTCTCTCTCTCTCTCTCTCTCTCTCTCTCTCTCTGTGTGTGTGTGTGTGTGTGTGTGTGTGTGTGTGTTATATACAAATCTACATACAATCTCTTGTACACTGAAGACAATTGTGATACCACTAGACCAGACAGCTTGCTGAATAAAGATAGATAATGCATAAGATATTATATGCAAGGAAACCAGAGGTAGCATTATTCTGTGACTTGAAGATGGTTACTTGACAAAGTGGTAGTCCACAAATATCATACAGCACATTTTCATGTGCCCATGATACCATTCTTAACTTACAACAAAGTTGTGCAGCACCAGAGAATATTTTGGACCTTGTTTAATTAAATGCAATCTGCCACAACACACATACATATATATATATATATATATATATATATATATATATATATACTCACTGTATGTGCACTAATATGTTCACGCAACACTGGTGCTGATGCTTCCTGGATGTCAGCACTTAGTACAGCCTGCGCTGATTTCAACCACTGTTCCAGTTCAGAAAGCAATATTTGGTACTGTTTTACTTCCTCCTGTCGACGTTGTTGCAGCTGCCAGGCAGACTGAAAAAGAAAATATTTTTATGTAGAATGTATTTACAATTCAAAAGATTGTTTCTGTGCATGGTATTCTTCCCCCCCCCCCCCCCCCCCCCCCCCCCCCCCCTCCCTTTGTGCCATACTGCATGGTACAAAAAAATTTTCTGACAGTCACTCCTTTTTCTGTAACTGAAACAAGTTCTGCTCTTGATTAGACACACTCCTGCACTGTAACTACCCTGAAACAATCCCAGAAAATGCATAATTATCTCCTCCTACCATGGACAAATTTATTTCAATTAGCAGTTGATCATCTTTCTCACATGTATACTCTTCAGTGTTATTTCACAATCTTTTATTATTTGGCAGTTAATTATTACTGCACATATATTGAGGGGTGCAACATTTTTTGGCAGATGGGTCAACCAACTATGCAACACTAATAATAATAAGAAGAAGAAGAAGAAGAAGAAATAAATAAATAAAAAATGACACCAATGACCTTATGCTGGGCCAGATATTAGATACTACTGCAGGAAATCATAATGTTGGACGTTGACCAACACAGGCATAGAAGGCGTTAAGCTATATCTGTCTTATAATTTCTCTGTTTCACAGCTCTTGCTCCAAAGATCTCCTTCCAGTCAACTGTGTAGACCATAGAGTGATACACACACTGATGTGTGAAGAATTTTTAAATTTCGTTATTTGTAATTAGGAATGACTACTAATGGAAACTTCATCAGACAGGAATGTTTCATCCAAGGATTCTAACAAAGCACAGCAATGGACAAAAACAGAAACTAAAGGTTTAATGATAATGTTAAACTGTAGTGATCATTGATGTCAACTATAACTGCAAATTAAGAGCTGAAGGAAAGAATCTGGGGAAAAGTAAGATAAAGGGTAAGGTCTGAATAGTGCTGAGAATACACAAAAAGAACAATGTACAGGGAATATATACTCATATAATAATGGTGAACACCTTATGCCAGGATCATTGTCAAATAGGATCATTCTCATAAAATGTTAATCAGACCAAAATACTGGCTGTGACTGTGTATGAGCCCTTCCCATCTTGTTTTAATCTTCTGAAGTTCTTTGTTTACAACATTATTAGTATTTGTATGTCTGAACAGTTCTAATGATATCCTTCTGGCCAAAATCTTTTGCTTGTATAGTACTTTCAAAATACTGTTCCAGGATTCTACTTTAAGGTATTCTTTTGTCATTACTATACCACCACATTATTTTGTACTCTACTGTATCGGAAGGAAGGAAGGAAGATAGATTAGGGTTTAATGTCGTGTTGACACCATGGTCATTAGAGAAGATCTACTACATCTGTCACATACTTTATCAGATGACAATTCAGTTCTAAGTCCTCATTTGTTCTTTATTTTAATCATTCTAGTTTTAAGCAAAGAATGGGGGAGATTCTTTTGCTATGAGATGACTTAGTTGATTCAATCCTTCTTAATCCACGAGCACTCTAGTTATGAGCATTTTGCAAACAGTAATTTTAAAATGATCTCTATTTTGTCATTTTGTAATTAGCCAAATATCAGTGTTTTCTTATAAAAAATGCTTATTTAGTAGCCAAGTGATCTGGAGCGCCACATTGCAGATCGTGCAGCCTCCTGCATTGGAGGTTAAATCCTCCCTCGGGCATGGATGTTATGTTATCATTAGTACAAGTTAGTTCATAGGTAGTTTGTAAGTTTAGGGACCGATGACCACACAGTTAAGTTCCATAAGCTTAACAAACATTTGAACATTTTGAACGGTTTCTTGACTGTGAGCAAAATGTTCTACACATAGCCAATCCTGTAACTTTAAAAGGCGCAAGTTTTCGTGGGTTAAGCCACGTGTCAAAACTGAGAAAAGATTGCTTTGTAATCTATGAAGATAATGGGAAAATTCTGTCCTAAGGTATCTGATGCAGTGATACAAATATGGATGCTGCTTGTATTGTTCAACTCTTCCACCTGCAAGCTTTGACACCATTGTATCATACCGTAAGTCCAGCATTATCTCCAACCTTACTCAAACCTTTACTCGCAACCCAGTTATCTCCACTCTGAATGCATTTCCCTCTCATTCCAATTACACCATGAAATGCAGCTGTGTGGCTCATCCTAGTGCTTTGCACGCAGCTTCAATGTATATGTGAGAGCATAAATAAACTTCACACGGCTTCCCAATTAAGAAAACAGATACTGCCTCAGCTTATGACACGGACAGGCATGAGATATGCACAGCCATCTGAAAGGCACAATTTTCATCTGCCAGGTAGTTTCATTGTCAGAATTTGTTATGTAGTTTGGCCAAATATAAATACTTAGGAATAAAGGAGATCCTCACCGAAAAGCATAAGAGTTGTGTCATTGACAGATAATTACAAAAAAGGTTTGTATTCAACTGTATTATGCCTCCTCCCTTTTTTCTGTTGTAGCTATCTTTTAAGACCCTTTTAAAGTTCACACAAAAAAGGCTAGCAAAAGCATGTGTAGCCATTAAGTTAGTCTCTTGACTAAATTGGAACCAGATTCATATTTATGTCAACAAATTTATGCAGGAGAAAAACTCTGCAAACTCTGGAGACATTCTACTCCAATGGAAAAGGGTGTGTGTATGGGGGGGGGGGGGGGGGAGAAGCAATTGTAAAATATTTTCACATTGCAGGTAAAGCAATTAACAGCATTGTCTGCAGAGGTGTTCTTGAGTAGGAATAGATAAGTGGCAATCTATTAACTCAGTATGCTTAAGGACATTTCTCATTCTGAACTTTTTAGGCAAGTAGGACATAATAATGAAGATACTTTCCTGATTTTTAAATTTAATTACTACAGGACAGATGATTTTCTATTCCAAAGGCAATGTGAGAAAACTAGTAAAGTTAAAAGAAACTGAAAAAAGGATATCACTGGAAAGCCATCAATACAAATACCTCAACAGTTGCTCGATTCTGCTCAGCATTTGAGACAAGAGTTAACAGATGAGTGCGAAGGCTGCAGAGACTTGCTGTGAGTGAGTGACATTCCACATCTTGAGGCAACTCGCGCAGTAAACGTTCCAACCGTGTTAAATCTTGATCTCTTTCTTCCAAGTCTTCTATGATTTTCTAGAAGGAAATATTAAACATAAAAATTACATAAACTAATAAATAAATTAATAACATCTTATACTAAATATTCTGGATTCAGTATGTACTTACTGTGATACTGTTCAACATATTCAGCAAGTTATCTGTGGGCAAATTACTCAGATCCCTTTCTGAGATTTCTATCTTCTTCTGCAGATTTTCTGCATCTGAAGCAATTGAAGCCTGAAATATATGAATTCAATACATTTTAATTTATCTGCTACAGGACAATGAAATTATAATGAAAAAGCTTCTACACATGCATCAGTAAGTCAATATTTGTATACAAAGCCAAAGTCCATTTTTAAATGTACTGATTCTTATTCTGTTATTGAAGTATTCCAACACCTGAAATAATAATTGATCAGTACCGGATATAAGCCATGCAATAGGTTAAGACACAGGATTGAGCCAGTTTGAAAATAGGAGAGAAAGAAGCTGCAATTCTCATTCCACAACCATTTTGGTTATTAAAATGACTACAGTGAAACAAGTAATTAATTTGAATTTCCTCTACATTCCACAGAAATTGATAAATCTCCACTGAAGTATACTTTTTTTTTACATTCTGAATTATTATCCAAACTACAATTTAAGGAAGAATGCTAGCCAATTTCATAAAATTCATATTGATGGTTTCCCCACACATTCATATTTATGATATTTGCAGCTATAATGTGATCTATCTACGACAAATATTTACAGGTACCTAGCACATATCGTATTGCGTTTTCATTAAAGCTCACCCTATCATTAAGACCTCAGCATAATTTCCTTGGTACACATTTGTGAAAGAGTGTTCTGAGTGGTTTTCTTTAATCATAAAATTTTTTCAACAAACAGTTTTCACCATTCGCATTCATTCTAAAAAATGCGTGTGAAGTTCTTTAATTATGGGTCTATGTAGTGGGGCAATTGTTAAGCTACAAATTTCATTTCTTCAATGGATACTAAGCAGTATATGTCCTTTGTAAATGTAACATTTTTCTTGGGAGATAACTGAACATTGTAAAATACGCTACCACACAGAAGCAACAATACTGATTGTATTAAGCATTAAAAAAAATTTAATCTACAATGACTCATTGTTAAATGCAGATTTAAGTATCAGGTTTAACTGGTTCTAAGTTGTTCCAGAACTTAAATCTTAATTACATTTAAAGTAATTAAAATTACAGTTTCACAAAAAGTGTTTGTTGCAAAATACTTCTTAAATTGTGGGTAAAATTGAGCAAATGTAAGCAGTTAATTTAATATCTACTTGTTAAAGTATCTCGAATTGTGTCAGCATTGTATTTATATATTTAAAATTTAATTTTAGTTGATTAGAGATACCCATTAATTCAAGACACTGCTTCCAATTTCGAAAATCACATGAACTCTATTTTAAAACTCGCAGAGATTATTATCATACAATACAAAGAAGAAATGCAACTGCTAATAATGTACAATGCACATTTAGTTTGTAACAATGGAAATTCTTGAACAGAGTAATAAGCAACATAAAGAAAAGACAACTACCTTCCTGTAGATGACAGATGTGTGGTGCACAAACTCTCACAATAGAATATGAACGAGAGTGAGCAGAGACTCTTTTCACACACACACACACACACACGGCCATGCCAAGTCTGTTTCAACACTGTTTCAGGGGAGTGTTTTAGGAACTGTGTGTGGGTGCGGGGGGGGGGGGGGGGGGGGAACGAGTGCATGCACTGCATAATTGCATGATCTTGAAAGCTAGTAAAATAGCATGTTCTACTGCTTATGACAATGCTTCACTCATCTGTCATTAATAGCAGAGTGAAAGCCTTTCCTTTATTTTACATATTACACTTTTAATTCAGTTTTATCCCTCTACATAGGCCATGGGGAAATAATAACATTGAAAGGACTGCATGTGCTGTATTCACATTTCAAAGAAGCATAAAAGAACATGCATTGAGGATTTTTGTGTGGGAAACGAAATATAATCTTGAAAACTAATAGAAAAATATGTGAAGTACATTAACAGTCGACAGGCAGTTTCTTTTAACCCCGTCTGAAAATAACGTAAAATTACTGAAGTTATAGTAATTTAAAAAAAATCAAAGCAGAGCATTTTGATGATGAAATATATATGGCATCTTGAGATGATAGGGTAAGGGTAGCATACAAGCAGTTGTTCATGTCAGTCTGAAAAATCGTTTACAATTAGTGCAACCATTATAAAGAAATTCATGAACAACAGTATTTGACAAAGGCATTACTTTTCCTGCAATGTCACTAATAATATCACCACTAAAGAAATTTAGAAAACAATTAATTTTATTCCGCGACTTAGTATGACACTATTATGTCAAGATACACAGATAATATTCTATAACATTTTGTGTGCTCTTCGGTAGTGAAACTGAAAAGGAACCTAGGTGTAAATAGTCACTTTAATATGGTATCAAACATTTAAAAATACACCGGAAATTCCTAAACACATTATTATTATAATTGTCAAATGGCATTTGCAGATGATGTTATGGGAGAAGTCACATCAAATGAGTTGGAATACGGGTAATGTGGCATTGGTCAAGTGCTACAATGGGGTTTCATTGTGGGCCTTGAAAGAAGTTCTGTGTGAAAACCTAACCCTACATTGTTCATGTGGTGTCCTTGTGGACCCCCAGGTACACTTTTTGCCCACTCCCTAGTTGCCATCTTGCCTCCCACAACCCCCCCTCCTCCTCCTCCTCCTCCTCCTCGAATATCCTCCTCCACAGTAGTACTGGAAACATTGACGAGATTGCAACACTACAGCAGGTGAGAAACCCTTATATTTTTCCGTTATTTGTAGAAAAGAATTGTTGGAGTCCATACTGACACCACATGGGTGTATGTGAAACAAAATTATTACACAAATGTACTTGTTTCCTTCAGATTCCAACAGCATAAAATATATTAGGGTTATTTTTGTTGTCTATGTAATCGATAAAACTGAGAATAAGGAAGTGTCATTTTTCCCGCAGTTTATATTTATAGAGTAAGTGCAATACTTTGAGCATATGTACTTTTCTGAAACTGATTTGGGACATTATTTATTACTTTGTTTGTGGTGTCAATTGTAAGGAAAGTTCCAAATAAGGTACCCAAGTCTGAATTTCTGACAAAAATTTGTAATTTTGGAAATATCTCTACTTATACAAGAAATAAAGCTAGCCTCAAATTGAGTGTTACTCATGTTTGTATTTGTTCCTGTTTTTTCGTTTTATTATACAAGTTACCCAATTCCTTACCATTTTCTTTTGTATTGTTGGTTTTCTGACATGACTAAATGCCTTTTACATATTTTTTCATTCTATCAGCCCCAATTCTGGTTATAGTGTGGAGTATTGATGTCAAGAAACCCCTGAATTTAGTTTCTGAAATCTTGACGCCAGTCCAATGCAATCACACAGTGCCAACATCAAAAATATGAGTTGGGTCCGGACAGATCTCAAGTGGGACACTGTGTTCCACACACCCATTTAGGCAATGGAGGGTTAATATTCCTTCTGATTCAGAACTAGAGAGCCAAAGAGCAAAGAAAATGTGTGGGGACAGCACATGCATATCCACATTTTCGATCTCGGATGTCTTTTCAGCTTATACTACTGAGCTAAACAATCACAAGTGGAAAATTCATTTTTTATACAACAACAGTGAAATATACTAATCACATTAAAATATTGTTTTATAATGTTGTACTTACTGTTCAATTTATATACAACTTCAACATTCCCTAAAGAAACACTTCGAAACAATATGATGTGTTTGTAAATCATCTTCATAGAATTGTGATCTGAGAAGAATTAGATGGCACTTTCCAATTCTCTATCAGTAATAAGTGCAGATGAGAATATTTTACAGTTATTTGTGCAGATGATAGTCAAGCCCAAATAAATCTTTTACTTATGTTTAAAATGCTTAATTTTTTTACTGATAATGTCCAATTTAAAATTAATTGCATTTGATATTTTTGGGGTTGTGTTTGCTGGGGAGGGGGGGGGGGGGGTTAAATATCTTCCATCTTAAATATGTGAATTTATACTTGTTAGTGCATCAAAATTTGATTCCTGATAGAGCCATGCCTGCGAGATAGTCCCATTAAGCTTTACACTTAACTTTGTTCTCTGTTCTTAAGTTAGAAGGATTCAGTCACTATAGTAAGAAACATATTCCCAAAATCCTAATCTGCTCAGTTCATCAAACATGTAATAAACAGCAGTTATGATAACAATGTATCAGTCAAATCAGCAATATTTAAATATTCTAATAAAGTGTTTTGCATTTTATTTGTGTTAACAGGTATGACTAAGCTTTTACTGCTACAAATGTTATTACTAGACAAAACAAACATCCACTGTTTTATTTTTTTACATCATTCCATTCATATCAGGACACTGTAGTTATACTCTCCCACTGATCATCATACATATTACCTTTGCTCAAACTTACATAGCTCTTCTATTAGCATTTTGACTACAACCACCATTTCAATATCTGCATGGAATTATTTGTATATTTCCATGTTGACAGCTATAATAGTAAATGAATCTTTTAAGTTCTGTGAAAAATGTGTATTTATCACATTTTGATTTAAAATTTATCAAGTTTGACATTTTTTGTGGTCGTGCTGGAAATTATCTGTTTTGGCCCAAATTTGTTATTTCCTTCAAACTCAATAAATAAATACATAAAAGTGTTCTACCAGCAAATCTCAGGAAGTAAAAAAACCACATGTATTCTTAAAATGATGTGGATATTTACATCAGCAGTCTGAAAAGTAATGTACCACAAAATTAAAAGCAATAATCAATATGTTCCACATATTCAAAAATGACAATGTAGCACCAAATTAGAATTTTATATTGACTGTAAGTAATGAAATAGTTATGTAATAGAAAAAGAGATCATCACCATGTTCGGTTCTAAAAATCAGAACACTTGTAGAAATCACAAGGTCAAAAGACCTCATGAACACAAATAGTATTGGAAGTGGCTTATTGTACTGCAAGAAGCAGAAGAGTAGGTGGAGAATTAAATATTTACAGATCAGGTTTCTTGAGGGGGGAAAAAAATCAAAGAATTCTATACAGTTTGCCACAGAGGGGATACATAATTGTTATGGAATATGGGAAAGGTGTTGACAGATATACTTTATTAATGACATAATACACTGGCAGTTACTGGCAAATGTTATGATTACCTATACATATTAGAAAACAAAAGCCCTCCCACCTTGTCCGTCTGTTTGTTCTCAATAAACTCAAAAGATATTGAGTGGATTTTCATGCGGTTTTCACCAATGAATGGTGCAAGTCATAAGGAATGTTTAGGCGTATAATTCATTAAATTGATTATCAGAGGGTAAGTGTGGCAAGGAAAAATCCAAGAAACATGGAGCATTAATACTCTTAGAAATAGCTACATGTTCTGTGACTAACAAACTTTACCATACATATGAAAATGTGTTTATCGTACCGTAATACAAAGCTTGCATGATTAAGACAACATGTAGGGTATTACTGACTTTTTGATCTCTCAACCCATTTTCCTCAGTTAGTCCTTTACTCATGGTCAACAGAGTCAGGCGCCCAGAAGTAACCTCAACTGTGTACACCACCTATTGAACCAATCAATAGACATCTCTAATGTCACAATACCATGATCCTTTACAGCTCAAGGGTGTCCATTTCAGCTGTTATTTATTTAGCCCTTGCTGGCAAGTCACATTCATTTATCAAACACATCACTCTTTGTACTATCTTCTATGGATATTTTTTAAAATCTACACACATTATAAAATGATGTCCTCCCTCTATGTTTGTCTGTTCTATATCTAGTGAACAGATTTTCACATGTTTTTCACAGATGGACTGTGTGATTAATGTCAAATGTTTAGCTGATTGCTTCATTAAGGTTTGTGGCAGTGAGTAAGTGTGGGAAGTAAAAATTTGCGAAATAGAGCAATAATTATTCTTAGGAAAAAGCTGTATATTCTGCGACATACGAGCACATGAATATGCATTTACCATCTCATAATCGAAGATTCTGACGTTTCGTCATTCAGATTTTAATAACAATCTGGACACGACATCATGTTTTAATGACATCAAAAATGTGTACATCAGCTTTTAACGACTCAGTCTGTTTTCCTCAGTCACCCTTTACTGGTGATCAAAAGAGGCACAAAGATACAAAGAAAAAAACATACTTAAAGATAAAAACTGCTACAAAAGAGGAAAGTGAATTTGGTACTCTATCAATACGAACTCGTCTCGACATACACACATTGATTTTTTAAATGTAGATCTCCCATGTAAAGCCAGGGTGGGTTGCTAGGTTATTAAATTTTAACACAAATACCTGTAATGCATGCTGTAGCTTGGGCCAACTTAAATTTTATCTGTCTGATATTAACGGAAGTGTGTAACTGTAAGTCTATCTATGAGCAATTATTTCCCCATTGTTACAACCATTTTCTCTTAATATATCTGTAGGAAAAAATGTAGTTCAAAATAAATTAAATGATATTTTAAGAAATCTTACCAATAGCATTAAGTTTCTAAACAGACTTGAGTTTTGGAATATTTGTACGTAAAGAGCAACACTGTATTTTAAGTACAAAAATATGGATTTTAGTAAGTAATATCTATGGAATTCAGTTTGTGTAATAATTCACCTTACTCCTCTCAATTAGATTTAGGTTTTATTCTCCTATGTACTTGAAACAAATAGTATTTGAAAAATATTTTCCTTTTCTTTAAATATCAACAACTGAAAACCAACTTCGAAATTTGCAACTCAAATCCACATATGTTTCTTCCTGTAATTACAACTCTGTAATAGTAGTAGTAGTAAAAGTATGATTTAATTATTAAAACCCCTCTGACGTGCAGTTTTATTAACCCTGCAGTGGTCAATAGTGGACTGACAGTCAGCAGTGATGATCATTTGAAAATGTTTGTAAATCTATCAGACTCAACTTCATGGTTATTAGTCCGTAGCTTACAAACTACTTAAACTAAGGTAAACAACCTAAAGATAATACAAACACCCATGTCCAAGAGGGGGGGGAGGGTACTTGAACCCCCGATGGCGAATGGCCACGCACACTTAATGTGGTGCCCAAGTATGCACGGCTAACCTGCCGCAGCAATGATCATTTTCATCCTGTCAATATCTATGGAACTAGCACTCATATGAATAGAGTACTTTTGAGAAATTGGTAGTACTATCTTACTCCCTTATTTCATCAGGGTTAGAGCCACATTGGCTGGCAACAATTGCAGACTGACCATCCGGAGCGACGGATAGCATTGAATACATTTTGAATTGTTTTCAAGATGATTCTTGTTATTGCAAAGTTCCTTTCAATTAGTTACTTAGTTTATTAGCTTCATGTTGATTATTTCTTTCTTTAGTAATGGAAACTCCAGGTTGGATTTCAACAATATCATAAGTTCAGTTTACAACTCACTGTAGAGACGTCACGACGAGCTGCAATAGGCAACAATCACACCTCACAGTCACACAACTGATGTCTCTGTCCTGTGGCACTCTTGTGTGCCATGGCCGATAGCTTAAGTCAGTGGTGTATTTACCAGTAGGCTGAGTAGGCTGGAGACTAAGGCAGCAGATTTTAGGGGCGGCAATTTGGGGCCAAAATTGTTTAACTGAAGTAAGTGTAATAAAAAAATTTTACCTTATATTTCCGCAGATAAGACGAAGGCTGAATCATTAAAAAAAGTCCCCCCCAAAACCCGAGGTCATCTTATATGAAGGTACAAAAATAAATTAGACTGAAATTTAGTGTGAAATTGGTAATTTTGCAGATGTGGTGCATAGCGCGGCTACAGCGAGGCTTCGACCTTCAAACGATATATATATCGAAGCGATTAAGTATCAAAACGATAGATATCGAATAGGCAAATGATTTTTTCGAAAATGTCGTGATTTTAAAGGATGTAGTTAGGCAGGACCTAAAAGTACAGCTTTCTGTGTAATTTACAAGAACGCTTACACTCTAAATAGTTCGGCCTGAAATGATATATATCGAATGTACAACTATCAATCTTTTTAGTGTTTCTGAGCCGTAGATTCGGAGGCTATGCACCCTCACACACTTATTATTTAACCAGCGTAGCCTTAACCTTTTAAGGCTACGCTATGGATAACTTTTTTTAAAGTGAAAGTTAGATTAGGTATAGGACAAAGAATTTTTTTTTCAGTACTTGAGGGCATGTAGCACCCGAATCTGCAGCTCAGAAACATTTGCTTATTCTGTACATAACGTTTTGAAATGTATCATTTCAATATATATAGTTTGGAGGTCAAAGTCTTGCAACAGCCCTGCTATGTAGCACATCTGCAAAATTACCCTGAAATTTACATTGTGGAGGAAAGATTTACGAGAACAACAGTTTGCTCAATTCTTTAAAACCATATTCGCTTTTTGAGCTTTATTAATTTATTGGGTGGACAAGGGTACATACAATAACCTATATGCCATAAAGCAGGAATAGAATTAATTATTTCCCATGTCGCTAGTCAAAAATAATTTATCAATATACCCAGAGCCGCACTGAAATGATTACCGTATATTTATGTACAGAGCAGTGAAAGGGTTAAAATATTTCGGAGCTATACACAACAATTGCGCCTTCCTTCGAAATCCTTTATCTTCTGTTCTTGGGCAATTTCGTCTTTTCACCCACATAATATGTCCATCGGTGTGATTAAATGTCGCCTCGGTGAAAGAAATTACTATTTTCTTAAACTTAGCAGTGTAAAAGAAAAAGAAGAAAGAAACATGCTTCTTCACGATCAGATACAACGTAGCACAACACGCACAAAAGTTCAAAAGCAGACTGCAAACACTGCGACAAAGGGTGAAATCCAGGTGCACCAATCACAGAAACTACTTATGGCAGCTTCTAGCAGCATTTTTTGGAACTAACATTCACAAAACCTTCTTATGGCGGTCTCTAACAGCATTTTTCAGAAATTCCTCCGAATCAAAGTCGCAGGCGTATTTTTAGATCCCGATACTGAAAAAAAGTGTGGCTTGCAATCGGGTAAATAAGATAACTTGAAGGTTGTCTTATAGTCCAGAAATATGCTTAAACTATAAAATTTTGATGAAATTTATACCTCATCTTATCTGAAGGTTGTCTTATCTGCGGAAATAAATGTGCATTGTTGTGTAAGAAGTAGTAGGTGGTTTGGTCGAATCCATTATTCGCCGAATCTAGCACATTGGCTTTGGATTCGAGATTCAATGCATAATGGCCGAATACTACCGAATCCCGAATCCAAAGTGTTATATGGAAACCTCCAGTTATGAATGTTGTATTTTACTTTGCGGTTACTACGACTCGTGATTCGTAAATTACACACTTTTCACCATACGAATAATACAACTGTATACATTACGCCATGTAATCTTCCATGTTAGCTGTTACCACATTTAAATTCCATTCACCTAACAAACCCAAAAGACAATAGCGAATGTGAAAGAATATTTGTATCACATTAATGTTAACATTTGTGTTATTCTTATGTGGGAATAGTTAGAAATGAAACACGGCAACTGACTTCTAGAACTGATTTTTAAATCTCCCACTAATATAAATTCTGTGCAGACAAGTTATGTGATCTTAAATGTTTGAAAGAATACATAAATTTCCTTCTTAATCTCCAGATTGTGCAATCTCTGCTTTAAATACTTTTCACAGTTCTGAAAGTCGTCATGGCAATAACAATTACAGAAACGTCGAATAAACACGAATTTTTCTCTGTCTGAATGTCCTGTCCATCACTTAAGGGATGTCACTATAAAATTATTTAACATTAACACATCCTATTTTTTTAAGAACCTAATTTTCCGACTTACAAAATATTTACTCATCTCTTCAGGTTTTATTTTTGATTCTTCCCCTTTGAAAAAAGGAAAAATAATTACATAATCCTTCATAATACAATTATTATTTATTTCATCAAAATGAAACAGTTTGTAACAGAGTGAAGAAACTTTCTTATTATCTTTTAGAGCATCTAAACAACATATGTCAAAATTTTTCATAGCCTACAAATTTCTTTTAACAGGGGGGGGGGGGGGGGGGGTATTAAAAATCCTTAAAATTTAAAATAAAAATCTAAATGAAATTTTAGTTTGTTAAATTTTACTACAATATTGTCACTTCAGATCCATCACAGAAGGCTGTAGCTTCATCACTGGCTGTGATAGAGTAGCAATTCTTTTTAAATACATGTACTTGAGTTGACAGATTATTTGGGTTCAAGTTTTGGAAGATTCAATTCGGGTGCAGAATTCAGCACATGTTTTATTTAAGATTCGGTATTCGGATTAGATTCGGTAAAATTGGGGTTCGACCCATCCCAAGAAGTATTAAGGAATACTTACCCCCACATTATTAGAAGTATATCACAGTGCTTTTATTAGCTCAGAAATATAGACAAAAAACCTGTGCAATTGTACAATTGTGAAATAGGGTATCGAATTGAAATGGTTGGTAGGAGCAGCAAAATTTGAATAGCCTACTGGTGTTGAAAGTAAAAATCCATCACTGGCTTAAGTGTTGTACATGTGTCTCTTTATGTGCCTGTTGCAGCTCGTCGTCATGTCTTTGTCGTCAAGTTGTAAACTGTCCTTATTATATTGTTATTTCTTTCTTTAATACATAATTTTGCAAAACTGATTAATATGAAAGTGAGCTAGAATCAGAAAGGTAGTTGCTGAGCTTCCAAAAGAGAGTGATCTACCATTAGAGAGGTCGCTGTTCACACTGTGACAGAAAAAGAACACATTGTTCATACAGTGACAGAGCAGATCTGCCAGGTAGAACTGAAGCAAATAATTATCTCTGTTTGGAGCTTAAAATTGTTATTTGTTCAGATTGTACAAAGAGGGAAGGGTATAGCATAATTGAATAAACTTTAGAACTGTAGTAACCGATGTGTACCTTTCATCCCATTTATTACACAGTTATAGAATTCTTATTTCAGTAAATTAAACAGGTGACGTATATTAAGAAACATACTATATCAATGAAACTGAACAGAATTTATATGTCTTTGAAATGTACTGACATAGAAAATAACTCGAGTGGAAGGACTCAGCTTAAGGGAAAAAAAGGACCCGGGATTGTAATGACTCCTTACCGCATCCTTTCCTTTTCCCTTTCCTTCCTTCCTCTTTTCTGGTGAAGCAGTTGCAAAAGCTCAGTTTGTGTGTGTGTGTGTGTGTGTGTGTGTTTAATTATGTATGTGTCAATGAACCGGTGCTTTTTTGCCTAGTAAGTCAAAACTTGTTTACTTTCTGTAAGTAAAATTATTTATCATCTTACAAACTGTCAGTCTGCATGACTTTTGCAGGTTTCAAGATATTTACAGTTAGTGTGTTATATGCAACCTGGTCATATGTAATAACAAACTGATTATCACCACCTTATGATATTTTGAACTATGACTTGTCAATAGATGTGATAATGGATAATTCATCTTTATAATTATTCAAATTATTACAATTTTCAATGGGAGGAAAAATCATTGCATCAAAACAGGATATAGGAGATATCAAATTCAAAATTAGCTCTATTTAATATGCAAGGTAAAAAAGAATGCTGCAAGTGTGCTATCAAAACTTTTAACACCATGTTATCATTGAAGAAGTACTTGTTAGAGCTATTTACATAACTGTGAAACATATGATACTGTATATACTCGAGTAACCCACACCCCCCCAAACTGTGACGACAGAAAAAGAAAAACACGTGGATTTGTGTAGATGAGGATAGCACCTGTTGGCTCTGAAGAAGCATGTGAGGGTAGCTATCTTGGGATGTCACGTCTGTTAAATTTCAAAACGACACATAAATATCAAAACAAATTGATGCTGCACTTATAGAGAGAGAGAGAGAGAGAGAGAGAGAGAGAGAGAGAGAGAGAGAGGTGCGCAAGGTTGTCATATCCAGAGTGTGCGAATCTCAGACCAGCCCCGAATCTCGTACCAACCACATTAAATTCTCTTATTTTACCTACTAAACGTTCTCATTGAAACTGAATAATATTTCATTCATAATACTGTGAAAACATACGTTAACACCACTGAAATGAATGCTCATAGAATCTGAACAGTTAATAAATAAATGGAGCTGAGACTGTTGTTATAAGCCATAATTAACATTTTACCTCAGTAACAAGAAATCACTGTAAACCTGGAGTGCCAATACCGGAGTGGGTGATATGGTGGTACTGAACCAAGTAACACCCAACTTAAGTATATAACATCCTTTATTACTCAGGAAGATGGTATCAGAAGCAAATGCAACTAGTCATTCTTACAACAACAATGCAACTGTTCGTTTGCGCCAGCCCTGCTGCCAAAGAAACTAACAGAAAGAGACATTACTCCGCCACATCGGTTTGTGATGTGAGGAGACCCTTTACAGTAAAATTACTGATACGTTGTGTCATTGTCAAGGAAATTATATGCAGTTTTGATAGTGGCCAAGGCAGCACATAATAAAGATTTGTTGTTATCTGCTATCTTGAAATATGAGATCCATAATACCACAATTCAGATTTATGCCTCAGAAATATTATGAATATTTGGTAATATTTCTTTGTCAAAGATTTGATCGAAAATATTATCGTGTAATACCAGCCTAAGATCTGTTTTTTAAAGCAGGGTAATACCCACCTAGTGTGTTTTGTTGTTGCAGATGGAGAAATACCAACGTAAATTTGAGTAATCCACACAGTCAAATTTTTCGTTCATAAATTCGGAAAAAAATATGCATCGATTGCTCGAGTATATACGGTATGTTCTCCTGATTACTACAAAGTACTGTGCTAAATACCTAACTTTCCAACATATTTTGCCAATGCTAGAATCACAATAATGTATTCTTTAACAATTTTAGGACAAAGCTTTCATCTCTTTTAGACATGGATCAGTTCCTTACATCTCCCCACCAGCAACTCTGCATTAACAATATCTATTATGTATGCAAATTAAATGCAGTACGATACTATATCATTACAGATGAGGGATAAAGTTATTACAGATTGCAATCTTCTTCTAATACACTGCTTCCTCTTTTCGAAATACAAAAAATTAAGTTTCTCACCATAATCAACAGCTTAATTCAGCAAAAGAATCACTGCCTATGTGTTCCATCTTATGAAGTACTACAGAGTGGTACTGGTGGTATTACACACTTATGAAGTTAAAATCTACCATGTCCAATCAGGCTCATTGGATGATGATTTTGTATCAAATAATTTGAACTGTTTAGCATGTAGCAAATTTATTATGTTCAGTGGTCATGTAGTATCTCTAGTCACATGGGAAAGGTCCTAGGGTCAGTACCTGGGATTGCACAATATGCGTGGTACTACTGTGTCAAGGAAGGCTTTATGCCTAGTTCTGCAGTGCAGCCAGCCAGTGCAAAGAATTACCTACATCAGTGATGATCTCTTTATCTATGTCTTAAGTCAGTTAATAAAATATTATTTATTTGGTACACCATTTAAAGTTTAAACAAACATTATTAGAGGCCATAAATAATATAAAAAGCTAATAAGTGTACAACAGCTACTTTGTAATACACAATAAGCATAGCCTTGGAAGACAGGAAAACAAAGACAAGATTTGTAATTAACTAGCAAACTGAAGCATACTACTCAGTACACCAAGAAAGCTACATTTTACAAATACAGCTTTAAGATAAGAAGCAGGTTTTGTTTTAAACTGTGCATTATTATATTAGTAAATATGGGTTATTTCACCAAAAGCTTGAAACATAAACAGCAGAAATAATAGCAGAAATTATTCTACAAATAAAGATTTGACTAAGACCAAACAAAACAATAATTTTGCTAACTGAAAATAGTTAATCAAGCTGTACAGCCCAAATCAAAATACCTGAAGAATTAAAGTAAACACTTGTTATCAAAACCTGGACAGAAAGAAAAACACCGAAGAATCAAAAAAGCATTAGCAGTCAAAATGGTAGCTGTCTGCCAGGACATAGGGGAAACACACAACAAACATCTCGAACCTTCAATTGTGATACCCAATCATCCTTGGCAAGACTGACGTGTGGCTCTTCATCCAGGTTGGTGAAGACATCCTCTGCAACTCTGTGGGCGAGACGAGATGTGTGTTCTTCTAAGGAAAGGTAGGTGCTTTCAGCAGGCCAACTACACATGCCGCCTGGCAGATCAGCACTTAGCACCTCCGTTGTGGCGTCAGAATGCGCTTCCCCACCAGCACCTCTAGGAGTTCTGGACCCTGGAGAACTATTTCCACTGCTTCCACCATCATCCTTGTCTCGTCGATGATCATCATCATTGTATTCTCCTACTTCTGAACTTTGCCCAGTTAATGATGGTCTTGACAGGGCTAGAAGAACCTGCCACTGCACTTCTGAATCATGAAACTTCCATTTATTTGCCCAGAAAGTTTCATCAAGGGGAATAAATTGTCGCAGTATTTCTTCCTTCTGCAATGCTCGTAATATCTCGTCGACCTCACGTTCACTCTCAGAGTAATGTTTCTTTCGGCTACTGTCTCTACGAATCCTGTGTTTATCATTTGTAGCTAGTCTCTGCCGTGATCTTTCGCGTTTTGTTTTGCTTTTGTCTTTTTCCTTAATGTTATTTAAATCGCCTGAAGAGCTCAATGTTTCTTCCCTGTTTTCTTCTGATGGGCCTGGTAACTGTCTTTGCTCAAGACTCAAATCTTTCATCTCTATGGGGACATCCACTACACTAATATTTATTTCTGCCCCTAAATTCTTACATTCATCAGAAGAGTCTTCAACATTTTTCAATACAAGATCATTGTCAGAATTAACTGTATAATCTTCCCTAGATTTATCTCTAGTATTGCGTGAACCTGACCTTGATCTTGATCGTCGTCTCCTTAATTCTTTCTTAGAAACAATTTCAATAAAACCATCTGAATCAATTTTTTGAACAGGTTCACCGAGATTACTATCATCATCTTCGTCTTGTGGTTGTATTTGTATCTTTGGTAATGATATTATAGATTGTTCTGCAGTATTCATCAGTAACTTTGTATCCTCTGCAATATCAGGTTTCTCAATAGTTGGATTCTCAACTATAGATTCAGTAGGTTCATGAGGTGTTGAAATTATTATTGGTGTTTCAGGTTTTTTAGCAACAATGTCTGCCCAAGATTTCACTGACGAGACATCTGTTTGTGTTTCTAGTGTCATAGAATATATATCCTCTTGGTTACCACCACCTGGTAATGTATGGGTTAGATCTTTAGAATGACTCTCCTCCCCATCATTACCATATTTTTCCTCATTTGATGATGTAAAATCAAGACAGTCACTTATTGGCATATTATATTCAATAATTTGTTTCATATCCACTTCTGTAACAGACTCCTTTGAGATACAAGTTCCTTCACCTTCACCACTTACAAAATCAGCAGTTCTGCTTTTGGGAACAAATTCCTCAAATCCATCGGCAAATATCTGCTTGAGAGTCTTTACTGGCTTCGTAATAATCTGTTTACCATCAACAACTTCTTCTTCCACGATTGTGGAGGCTGACGCAGCTGAGGTTGGTGTGGCCTTCATTGCATCCAGTTCCTTCCACTGCTTCTCTGCATGAATCAGTTTTAGAGAATCACTCCAAATCCTTTCATTTGCCATGTTTTCAAGAGCAGATTGTTGCAGAGGTGGCATACTTTCTGTGCTTGTCTTGGCAGTTAAATGTTTCAGTGTTTCCACTGGTTTTTCAGGAACAATTACTTCCCTTGTAAGGTTTTCAGTAACCAACATAGGAATTTGAGATAACACTGACTTCTGTACGACTACTTCCCTCCACTGCTTTTCAGCATCAACAAACTTCAGAAAATCAATCCAGGGCCTTTCTTGAGCAAGATATTCAAGGGCATACTTTTGTTCAGGATTTATTGTTTGTGCATCAGTACTTGTTGGTACTACAACTTCTTGTATAATTGTTTTCAACTTTACATCAACAGATTTTGCACCCTCCATTTCTCTTACTATTGTATTCTCTTGGGTTGCACTTTGGCTAATGTCAATTGTTTTTATATCTGAATAAGGTTGATTATCTTCCTCTCTTTCTTCTGCACCTGCATTCACATGGTCAACATCAGAAGCATAATCCAAATGCCCCTGCTTTAATGATTTATTTTCCTGCCAATCTCTCTCTGCTTGATATATAGAAATAATATCATATTGCAACATGTTTGTAACGTGAGGAGCAGTCTCATGATCTTGTTTACTGGATGGTAATGTGACTGGTTTTTTATCTGGAAACTCTATCCTCTCTTCTGTCTTTGGAGAAATCACAAGAGTCTTTACTTTCACATCACCTTCCATTTCACCTGCATTCACATGGTCAACATCAGAAGGATCATCCAAATGCCCCTGCTTTAATGATTTATTTTCCTGCCAATCTCTCTCTGCTTGATATATAGAAATAATATCATATTGCAACATGTTTGTAATGTGAGGAGCAGTCTCATGATCTTGTTTACTGGATGGTAATGTGACTGGTTTTTTATCTGGAAACTCTATCCTCTCTTCTGTCTTTGGAGAAATCACAAGAGACTTTACTTTCACATCACCTTCCATTTCACCTGCATTCACATGGTCAACATCAGAAGCATCATCCAAATGAACCTGCTTTAATGATTTATTTTCCTGCCAATCTGTCTCTGTTTGGTATATAGAAATAATACCATATCGCAACTTGTTTGTAATGTGAGGAGCAGTCTCATGATCTTGTTTACTGGATGGTAATGTGACTGGTTTTTTATCTGGAAACTCTATCCTCTCTTCTGTCTTTGGAGAAATCACAAGAGACTTTACTTTCACATCACCTTCCATTTCATCTTTTATATGCTCTGCATTTAGTAGGTGCCACTTTGCTTCATTCTCTTGATATCTGTGGTATATTGGCCAGGTGTCCTGGGAAATGAATTTCAACTTTTCAATATTTTTATCATCACTATCACTCGTTTCACATGGAATATTCACAGTTTTTAACTCTTGGGCTTGTTCTATATAGTTTTGCAGTTCTGGCATCTCAATATTGACAGCAGATGGGTTATGAAATTCAGTGAGCTCAGTTTTGTGAGTGTCTTGAGTCACGAGTAACCCTCTGCTGTCACCAGTAACTTCTCTGCATACTTCTTGTTTCGGTTCTGTTGTCACTATCTCCGTTGGCTTTTCTGTATCATTTCTTTGAATCTCATTACTCACTGGATCTTGCTGAAAATGACTTTTGTCAGTCTGACTATCTTGAGGAATTTTGTCAAGCATATCTGTTTTGTTTTGTTGAAGATCTTCAGTCACAGGTTCAAGTTTTATAGCATTGTCAGGAGCTATAACTGCAGTATTGAGTGATAAAATATTCACCAAAGAAGTACCTTTTTCTGATACATTTCCTGTGTCTTGACTCATCAAATATATTTGTGTGTTCATACTAGATTCATCATCACAACTTTCAACAATCTTAGGAGAATCTTCATCACTATCATCAAATATGATAGGCTCATCAAGTGCATTGATCCATGCGTCACTGAATGGGCTTCCTGGTGTTTCTGAGGGGATAATGTCTGACATTTCCTTAGAAGTTGTTACAACAGTAACCTTTTGTTCTAAATTTGCATCCTGACTGAATGAATCAACATCTTCATCACTGCCTGTATTGCTGTGTTGTTTGTCAGTGGGCATAACTTCAACATTTGATGAAATTTTGTCAATATAAGTAAGATTTGGCTGCACATCACCAATATTTTTCACGTCTGTGCTATGAGGTATCGATACCACCTTTTCCTCAGGAGTGATTGGAATATTAATTTCTATAGATCTATCAACTGCAGACTCACCCAATTCAGCAGGCACCACAACTCTATTTTGTGCAGAACTGATGAACTCTTCTGGTATTTTTGGGCGTTGTTTCTTTTTCTTCATTTTTTGTTGAAACACTTTCATATGTTCCTCAATGGAACTTTGATCTTCAATATTATCTTCACTAACAGAAACATTCTGTTCCTTAATTTCTTCTTCAAAACTTTTATCGGTGGGTGCTGTAATTTCAACAATCTTCCTTGGCTTTCTTGACCTCTCTTTAACTGATCCAAAAATGGCAGAATTTTCATTTAGACCCAAGTCAGAAACCTCTTCCTGTCTGGGACTAAGTAGTTCATCTGCAATACCAGAATCTGATTCTGCAGATACAGGAGATTGCGGGAAAACACTGAATGATGAGGGAGGAGTACTACCAGACAAAAGTAACAAAGAATCATCCTCTTTGTCATTTTGACTTTCATCCTTCGGACTTTCCACAGAAGTCAAATTATCCTGCTGATGGCTAGTATTATTAACAACAGTACTTTCCATGATTGTTCTTATTGGAGGGGATTTTGCCATCCACTCAGGTGTCAAAACTACACTTTCCAAGTCAGTAAGCACTTCAGGAATAAAAGGTGAAGTACGGTGTGCAGGTGTACTCAGGAAGGAATGCTGTTTAGGTACATCTTGAGCTTCAGAGCTCTTAGTTGTTCTTTCCTCTAAATGTAGTTGTGGTATTACATCAGTAGGTTGCTGAAGTTTTTTCCTTGTATCTCGCCTCTGTATCAGTGTATCTGTTGTCTTCTTTACATCAGTCACAGTCTCATCAGTGATTACTTTTGTCTCAAATTCTGACTTCTGTTTTGACCCACCTTCGGCAGGTGATTTATTCTTTGTCTTCTTTGCTTTCTTTTTCTTCCCTACACTTTCTTCTTGTGCAGAATTTTCAGAATCAGAAATTGGTGATTTTGGAATAGCTTCAACAGACTGTTCAGAAGTCGAGGTGTCAGCTTTTAGTTCAGGAACAATTTTTACTTTCTTTCCTTTCTTACTTGATTTTTGTCTTATTATTTGGGAATCTTCCTTTACTGTATCTACTAATGTGGGCTCTAGTTTACTAGGCTCTTTAAATTTTACTTCAATGTCAGTGTCTGCATGTTGTTTCACATCTGGCAAGAGTTCTAATTTCAAGGCTTCTTTGCTTTCAATTTCTTCCATCAATGTGTGTGTTTCAGCTGGCACAGATACTGTAGAAGGATGAGTTTTATCTTTGGCACTATCTGAAATTACATGTAACTTAACCTCTTTTTTGGCCGATTTCTTTCCCTTTTTGCCTGTACCAATAGCACTGTCAGTAACTCTCTCAACTTGCGTACTTTCTTGCCGAACCTCTTCTTTCTTTCCACTGCTAGGTGTTTCTAGTGATTTATCTTTCTCACTCTGTGGTGCAGACTTATCTAACATTTCTTCACTGTTTGCCTGCTGGTACTGACATGATGGTTCCTCAGTTTTCATTTGCTGATTCTTGTCAGATTGTGTATCTAGAGTCTCAATCATTACTTCATTAGTAGTTTTTGGTTTATCTTCAATAAAAACATTTTCAGCTAAGTTATGAGATGAAGTGTCAGTAATGTGTTCCTTAAAGTCTGGTAAATTTACTTGCTCTGAAACAAAGTCATCATCCTTTTCTTTCTTTAGTATTAACATATCTGTTGCTCCTGATTCTTTACCCATCAGTTCTGGCCTTTCAGTGTCCTGAGAACTTAATGTTTTTTCTGGGATTTCAGTAACAGTATCATCAGCAATTTCTATCAATTCAGTAGCTGTAACATATTTTTCAGTTTCATCTGCCAGAGATGGTTTCATTTCTTTGGTAGAAGTTTCTTTCACTATGGCCTCTAGAGTGTGTACAGACTGCTCACTATCTTTTTTTACAGTGTGTAACAGATCATCAATGATAGGTTCTGCCATTTCTCTCTCCTTGCAAATGAATAGTTCTGTTGAGACCTTCTGGTCACCTAATTTTGTTTCCTTAATCTCCTCACTGAACATTCCTTGGCTTGTGGAAATCTCCATCATATGTAACTCTGGTGATTCTACATCATGTTCTAAACCTACCTTATCAACAGTAGTTACAAGTTTTACATTTCTTGTTCCTTCACTAGGTACATCTTTAGCCATTTCCTTTATCGCATTGTCCATATCTGATGTAATAGTCTTGTTTTTCTGTTTCTTGCTCTTTTTAGAAGTTGCCGATTTCTGGACCGAAATCTCACCAACAGCGGAGCTGTCGGGGACTATTTTTTCTTCAGATGATTTACCCTGTAATGCCTCTTGTTCAGCAAGAGATGTGTTAGGAGGTATTATATCGTCACCTTGAGACTCTGAGTGCACCAAAGTATTCTCTTCTGACTTCGTTTTCTTACTACGTTTACTACGATTCTTTTTCTTGGTGTCTATGGTGTCATCGGATTTCATGTCACGTGGTTTTTTACTGTCCTGACCAAATGGTTCCCCTACAGTTTTGTATTCTGTATCTGTTGTAGCTTGTTGTGATGATACTGCCCCTGTCATTACACTAGGGTCTTTTCCACGAGCCTCTTCATATTTGAATTCATTCATTTGGTTCTGCTGTGGACTTACTTCTTTTTCACCATGGATATTTAGCTCTTCGGACATTTTTATCTTTCCTGATTTCAACTGTTTTGTTCTTTTGTTCTTCTTCTTCTTAGTCGTGCTAACAGATTCTGCATTCTGTATTGTCTCTTCTGTGGATGGGATCATTAGAGAAATGTTATTTTCATCACTCAATTTAAAAACAATTTCTCTTTCATCTACATGTTTATCTTCACCTACTGGATGGCTGATCTTTTCCTCAGATTGTAAATTAGCTTCACTCGTCCTTGATTGACCAAGTTCTGTCTTTCCAGAGGTTTGTATTTCTGAACACACTGAAACAACTTCACCCTCTTGTGGTGGTGTCAGTTTGCATTCCTCACTTTCTATTGTTGGCAGTTTCACTACCTCCAGATATGTGGCATCTGCATTCCCAGCTGTTTGAAATACTGTAATTTCTTTAGAGGTTGTTTCTCCTACTTTTTCAACATCTTCTTCTAGAGACTTAGCATTACTAAGATCTACTTCTTCAGGCATACTAAGCAGTTTATCCAATGTGAACTTTTCTTCAACAGTGTGTTTTTCCTCAACTATAAGCTCATTTGCTGAATTTGAAATGAGCTTACTATTATCTACTTCACAAATACTCTTATCAGCACTGTAATTTTGATGGGATGGTTCCTGACTTACTGTCTCAGTAGTTAAAAATTGTGACTGCTCAACAGATTTAATTTCAGGCCTATTCCCGTGACTGGTTACATCCTTATTATTTAAATTTTTAGCTTTCTTTGACTTTCTGGTACTTTTCTTAGAATGCTCCTTTTCCAAATTTTCTGTAACAGTTGCAGTAGCTTCACTACTCAATTCTATTCCTTTGGAATCAAATAATTTTTCTTTGTCCTTTTGTAGAGTATTTGTAGCATCAGGAACAGCTGTATCTTCTATCTTTGATGTTGTGTATTTAGTAGTTTTGGCAGATAATCCATGTAGTGCGTTTTTGGGAAACTGTACAGGCTGGTTCTCCTGAAAATCAATATTTGAATCATCTGTTTCTCTAATAGCATCTTGTATTTCTTTTACAGCTTGATCATTCAACGGAATATTTTCATCAGCTTCCATTGAGATAGGCACTGAAGAAGTACTTGGAATATCATGTTCTAAAACTGGAATACTGCTTTCATTCACTGTCTTAGGTCCACCTCTTTTCCTCTTGCTACTTGCTGTTTTAGTCTGTGAAGCAATATTGCTCTGAATGTGTGCATTTTTATCAGAATTATTATCCAGATCAGAAATTGATACTACCACTTGATCTGACTCCTGTGCTGCTTCAACTGGAACAGAATCACTGGCATGACGAATATTTATTTCGTCACCTGTTTGTGTGATTTCCACTACACCTTCAACATTATCCAAATGGGAAACTGACACTAATTCAGTCTTGTTTCCATTATCAATTTGCTTCTTTCCACGCCTACGCTTGGATCTTGGTGTATCCTGACTTTCGTAAGTCACAGTGTCTGTCCGGTTTTGTGATTTTTTCTTAGTTTTGGGCTCCTGGGTGAGACTTGCATCTTCTGATGGTACTATTCCACCATCTGAAACATGTTTTGGATCAGTCTCAGAACCCTCATTATTACTAACTAATTTACTTTTCTTAATGTTTTTCTTTTCTTCTTTCTCAGGTTTTGTTTCTGGAAGCAATTCTTTCTTCCCTTTGTTTTTGGTATATAGGTGTTCCATTTCTGCAATTTCCTTCAGTGCTTTTTCTATTTCATCATCATTTTGTAGCTTCTCTGATTTTTTCTTTTTGTGTTTCTTCTTTTTATCTTGTTCAGAAGGTGTTATATCACCTTGAGGTTTGTGTGTCTCGTCTGTTCCAATAATTTTTATATCATTTTGAGCCTGGTTTTCTTTGTTACTGAGAATCTCTTCTGCTATCAGGGGTGGCTGAGGACCATGTCCATTTGATTTGGGATTTCTCACATTACTTTTCTTAGTATTTACATCTTTCCGTTCAGTTGAAGTCATGATACCTACAGCTTGATCTTCTAAACTAGCTGTATCCATCTTTTGCTCTCCATTACTTGAGGTATCAATGTCTTCAACTTCTGGGAAGAAGAAAACCTGTTGTACAGGAATATTATCCACCTGTATATCGCCTGTGACTTTCTTTTTCTTCTGTTTGTTTCTCCCAGTCTTTTTGCATTCAGCTGCAACATTTGGCTGGAGAGAAGCATTAGCTTTTGCATCAGCAAAAACTCCTTTCTTTCCTTGGTTACTTTGAATGGTCACTTTTGTTAGAGAAGTGTCACTTGTTGGGACAGAGCCACTTCTAGCAGGTGGAAGAGATCTGACTGACTCAACCCTTCCCGTATTGAAACGCTCACGGGAAGGAGAGGCAGACCACTCTCTCGAATAACAACCTGCAGGAGACATATGTCGAGGAGAAAGTGATCGATCGTTTCGTCTGCCTTTATACACTGGTACTGTCTGGCTGGATGGCTGGAGAGGTTTAGTGCATAGTCCCTGTGCAACTATTTGTGCATAAGACATATGGCTTCGATCAATTTCAACAGAACTTCCAATGTTTTCATTTTTCTGAATTTCCTCATCAACTTTAGGTGTAACAGCAGCAGTTGCATCACTACTTGATGCTGGTATTTCATAATATGTATTGTCAGTTTCTGCTACTGGTTCACTTGCTTCTGGAGGAATAACTGGTGCATGAGACAAAACAGTAACATTATCTTCCAAGGCATCTGGCTGTTCAATCATTTCAAATTCCTCTGAATCATATGACTGTTTACCATTAAAAGACACCGTCTGCTCTGTTTCTTGTTCATAGACTGGTTGTTCAACTATGACTGCCTCAAAATCTTCTGCTGGCTTTTCCAAAGAAGTATCTGGCACAATATACTGCTCAGAAGTTGTGTGGTATGTCCCAAGACCAGAATTAAGAAGCTGCTGACCTGATGCTATAAATCCTACAAGATCAGGTGGCTGCTGAATGTAATCGAACACTGCTGCAACAGGTTCAACAGGCACTGCCTCAACTACAGGGACGGTCTCAACTATAGGCACAGTATCAACATGAGCCTGTGCAGCTTGGGCAAGCACCTCCTGCTGTAAAAATTCTGCTGTGTCTTGGGGTGTATGATAGCTTTCTGTTCCCCAGTCATGTCTCCCACGAAGTATATCAGCATACGAAGTTGATCCGGGATTCCACATTGGACTTGGGGATCGGCCACGCCTCTGATCTGGTTTTAAAGTTTCCTTTGGAATTATCTGTTGCTGTTTTCTTGGAGTTTGTTGCATTACCTGTGGATTTTCAGACTTGCCTTGTTTACGTGTTACTGTAACTTCTGTTTCATGCACCTGAAGTTGAGGAGAAGAGGCAATCTCTGCAACATTAGAAATTCTGCAAGAGTTATCTCTACGCCTTGGTGACCTACCTCTTCGTTCTGTAACTGGTTTTTCTATTTCAGCTTCAATGCTCTCTTTTAAGTGTTTAGGACTTTCCACAATTTCAGTATCTGAGATCGTGTCTGTCTCTCTCGCTTTACTGACATCATTATTCTGGCTACTACCGAGAGATTCTTCATGTTGTTCTTTAATAATTTTTTTAGGAATATGTGTCATTTCTTGCACAAGTTCTTCCATTTTTGGTTCCTCTACTGGACTGGGACTTTGCTCCACTTCCTTTGTCAGCATTTTTTGTGTAACTGTTTTTATGACAGAGACTCTCATTGGTTTTTCATTCCGGTTGTCTACTTGTTCTGCAAATGGACAAGGGCTTGTGCGACCTGCAGCGATATCAGCATATGTAACAGGAAGAACATATGCCGGTACCCTCTGACGCACACCAGTTTTGTCATTCTCTGTGCCTTCACCGCTGGTGTCCATTTTTTCAGGAACTATGACCACATATGGATCAATATGGTGCATGTGGTCCGTCAACACTTGAATACGGGTCCTCAAAGCGCCCATATCTCGTTGAAGACCCTGATCATCCAGTAAAATAACAGTGTTAACAATGTGTGAAAGTTTCCATCACACAGATATTATATGCTAAGTACATTTTACGTCTTCAATCAATAAATTTTTGTAAAATTAATACACTTTCTGGGTTTATATTTATCATTCATCCAACTTTGCTGGTGGCCGCATTTCACATTTCATTGTAAGTGTTTCCAATGTCACTGATGATTTCCCTTTAGAGCTCAGCTTTTGAATTCACAAAAGACGAGCGAAGTAGTTGCCCGATCTTCTTCTTCCAAAGCAAATGAGCAACTGGTAAATATTAAGAGTCTAGTGGCTCCAAGTCAGGAGTCCCTCTCTGCATCAGAAGTTTGATGCGCTCATTGCGTGCATCTATCTTGGTCTGGAGGGTGACAATGCGCTCTCGACATGCCTGCAAGATCGATGGGGAGGGGCAGGAGGTAGCAAAAAGAATTAAGTCAGAATTCAAAGCAAGAGACCCAAAATTAAGATTGCAAAAATGATTGAGAAAGATTCCAATAAAGCATGTATAACTGAATTATAGAAACAGAAATCTTGTGATTGAAAATGCAACTATTAATGAAATTATGAAAGACAAGAAATAAGTATTAATGACTTGCAATATAAGTAAAGATACCAAGTACCCCAGGAAAAAAAACATTAAGAAAAGCAAAAGTAAGACATCAAAAACCTTAACCAACTACAAGCAAATGTGATAAGGAAAGGAAAAAAGAACAAACAGTTTAAAAGTAAATGTGTACTTGAAATCTATAAAAGCATGGATGTGGAAAAAGTAAGGAAAGAAATCCCAGCTGCACAGTAAGGACTATGGAAACACCTTGATGAAATGATCTTGCAGCCACCATGCATTCTGACCAGATGAAAGTCAACCAGCTTGGTCCTTCATCAAAATGTTTCCAGAAGTTTCCATGATACTACTTATACCTCCGTTAAACTTGCACCATTTGTGCTTTGTATCTTTCATTTTTGCAAATTTTTTAGACTGTACCTGAAAATAACAGTTTACTATAATGATTCCCTTATACATTTGCAATACTGTGTCTGAACCACTTCTGTTTTTGGTTAGAACAATAAAAACACATGGTTTAAAAAAAATTAAAAGACACACACACACACACATACAACACATGTTACGCAAAATGAAAATTCTACTCAACATCTACAAAATAATCAAAGAGTTAAGGAAATGAATACATATCACTTATCAGCATATTATTATCATGTCTCGAATATTAGAACTATACAATAACAAAATACTATGTTATAAACATTAATTGTAACATTATTTTAGTTCTCTCTGTCAACTGCAAGTACATTTCACAGTTATAAGCATGCATTCACACATCCACTCTGCCATCAATCAATCAATCTCTCTCTCTCTCTCTCTCTCTCTCTCTCTCTCTCTCTCTCTCTCTCTCTCTCTCTCTCCCCCCCCCCCCCCCCCCCCGTTTTATTACACACACATGCGCATACATCCCCTGTACCCCTCCCCACACCCCTTATTTCCTAATAACAAAAAACACTTTCTGGGCATGGGATTGCCCATGTTAGTTTTTGCTTAACACATGCATCCATTTGACACAGTTAATACAACAATTTACTGGATCTACGAAACTACCTTTCTACCTTTATTTCACACTTTAAGTTTATATTTACTCAAGTTTTACTACCACAATGAATTACTGACAGTTACTTTGGGGATGCACATGTCCATCTTTCGGCTAAATACTTGGTGAAGTACAGCAACTACTCTAGGAAACACTGATTACAGTGTCCAGAAAAAGGATGGCAGTCAGACTTGTGTTAGTTCATATTATTTAAATTACTGGTCACAACATTTGTAGCCTATAATAAAGTGTCAGTTAACTACATCAATAATACAAAAAGTGAAGCGATTCTTAACATCATATTGCAAATTGAACTGGCGGAGGATAAGTGACTGTCATGTTGAAGGGCACAAATTAAGTGCCAGCAGCTAGGTAATAAAAGTAATTTCCCAAAGCATACTCACAGTTTGCTCTTCCAATGCCTTGTCTCTATCATGAGGGGAATAATTAGGAGCCATCACAGTGCGTAGTTGCTGCTCCATCTGCACTACCTGTTGGCGAAGTTGTTGTATCTCCTGTGCCAAGAAGATTATCACGTCACAATCGCTCTCAAGTAATACCGTATTGTTCAAACATACTCTCTCCATTATCCATGATCTAATTCTTCTAGGACTTAGCAGATAAAGTGGAAATGAACTGTAATACTAGATGCAAAGAGGGGTAGTGATCTTTTCATTCCCATCAAATTACGAATGTTTTTCTGTTAACATAATCGTGATTTTCCCCACAATGTATGCTTTATGAAACAATGTTCATGAAGAAAAAACTGTTATAAATTACACTAGTATAACTATGTCATTTAAATAGTGGTTACTAATGTTATGGAATTAAGTTTCTTGAGACAATGAAGATATAGTAGCCTGACACTGCATTTATTGAAACCACAGATATGCAGGTTTACATCTGTGATTCAAATGCATTTTTCATGTATTTAGGATATAAAATGCAGAATGGTAATGGGAAGAAAAGCATATTTGAAAAAGAAAAATTTGGTAACATCGAATACTAATTTAACTGTAAGGAAGTCTTTTCTGAAGGCATTTGTGTAGAGTGTTGCCTAGTAGAGAGTAAAACATGGACGATAAACAGTGCAGATAGGAAGAGAATAGAGGCTTTTGAAATGTGGTGCTACAGAAGAATGCTGAAGATTAGGTGGGTAGATCGCATAACTAATGAAGAGGTACTTAACAGAATTGATGAGAAAAGGAATTTTTGGCATACCTTGACTAAAAGAAGGGATCCATGGTAGGACATATTCTTGGACATAGAAGAATCGAAAAATTTAGCATTGGAGGGAAGTGTGGGGGGTAAAAATCGCAGAGGGAGACCAAGAGACGCATATAGTAAGCATTTCAAATGGATGTGGGTTGTGTTCTTACAAGGAGATGAAAAGGCTTGCTCAGGATAGAGTAGGGTGGAGAGCTGCATCAAACTAGTCTCCGGACTGAAGACCATAACAACAGCTGTTTGGCCACATGGTGCGCTATACTCTGATTAAAATTACTTGCTAGTTGACAGTTCACGGGCTGGAGCTACCTTCCTCCAATCAGAGCGCTCAGCGTCACGCCCAGACTGCCCCCCCTGTTGCCAAGCTGCCGCAACAGGTGCACAGATCGTGTCCATTGTTTGGCTAGTGCTGTGTAGAAGCGTGCGTCTTAGGTTAGGAACCGTTATCGTTGCTGTCGTTGTGCATGTGTGTTATTTAGTGTCGTCGTAATGTCTGGAGGGCTGTTGTGATGCATATAAAGCGAGTAATAGATGAAGCATGGAAAAATGAAGGTCTTCTGGAAGACAGTATGACGGAACTTATCATTACTTTCAGCGGTTCATGCACCTCGCAAACCTCTAGTGATTTGGAAATGAGTGGTATCTACTCTCTTTCCAATGATGCAACAGCTTACAGTTAGCTGTCGGTGAAGGTATGTACACAGAGAAAATTTCATTAATTTTAAATGGTGGGCTTGGTTTTGCAATGTATGGTGTCGTGACTGTGTCGCCTATAAGCTGCAACACGTCAGCTCATTGATGATAGTTTCATGTAACTAATTAAGGCGAGAAATTTATAGTTTGTTTTTAGCATTGACTTCTGCTTCAAATTTGCTCATAGATGTTGATTTTAATTGTCAAGTATTGACATTTTGACAGCATTCTATATTCAGATGTTGACAAAGTTTCATGAACTAGCCACACAGTGTTAGTGTGTTCACTATTTCACTTAATCGCTAAGTATAACGACTGTCAGATTCAATTTTTCAAGGTGTCTTTTAACTCTGGGAAGTTTTAATAAAACTATGGAACAGTGGTCGTATTAACAATTTACAGTGGTAAACGGCGTACTGACTATGGCATGTCTTTCTTTATTAATTTGGTAACATGAAAATCCCTGCAGTATATATGTAAATATTCAGCGACTGCTAGATATGAATCAGCATTATCAGATTACAAAAAAATGTAAAAATATATTTTTTACATTTGTTACCTGATTGTATCATTGCAGCCCAACTATAATTACTTCACTGGTTTTAATAACAGTTTTGCTGATTGTGTTGGCTGATATTGCAGCACTAAACTGCCTGTCGCCAATAATCTCAGTTACGCTACACTTAATCGCTCATCCCATTAAAGATTTTTGTTTATCACTCATCCCATTAACGATTTTGTTTATCTCTTGTATATCACATCAACATTTTAGTCAGTAAATAACACAAAACAACGTTGTTCTTTTACATCCATTCACAGACATATTTTTTCATCCATTCTCAGAAGTATTTTTTCATCCATTCTCAGAAGTATTCCGTCTGTTTCGTTGTATTCGTTACAGCGAAAATAATTGTGGTACACGCTTCCTTTTTGGTGTTCGACATCATAGCCTTGTAAAATCGCACTGTCAACAGTAAATGTTAACAGTATTATTGAAATGGACTATGTTAATACTATTTAACTGTGAGCGTCATCTCAGTACATTGAAAGCTTGACTAATTGGTATTGTCAAGCGCCAGCTCTCAGCCGGCAGCTGTCGTGGCAACACTGTAGCCACAGCTAACAAACGTGAACTTGCAAGTAATTTTAATTGGACTATAGTTGACATCTGGTCTCATTTATGGTTAAATTATTGAACACTATACATGAGTTACATATAGTATACAAAAGCCAAGTTACCCACAACAGGGTGTAGACACAGACAAGAAAAAATTTCCTGATTTTTCCTGAAATTCCCAGGTAAACAGTAAAATTTTTAATGTTAAAACACACTTTTTTGGAGTGAAACACTTTATCGCAGGTGACTCACCTTTTTTCTGTTTTAAGTAGCAAAATACTTGACTTGGAGCAGTAAAACATATCAATTCTTAAAACACATAATGTTTTGTACACTGGTGCAGAAATTCCTACTGTTAAAATGCACTTACGATGTTGCCAACAGTGTGAAAATTGATGGAAAATTAGAGTTACCATTCATGAGTCAGTTGCAAACAGCCAGTGAGAATGATGGTTTTTACTTCTGCACTATAACTGACTATTCACACAACGGAGAGGGGTAATTCTTTTTGTTTTGTTCTTTAGGGTTTTGGAAAAGTTTTCAAAAGAAGAGAGAGAGAAAAAGAAAAAAAAGAAAGGAAGAAAGAAAAGTGCAGTTAAAAAGGAAAGTCGCAAAGTTTGAACCAAGTTCCTTTTTCAATGTATTTCTAAATGTACCCAACACTATAAGTTGAGAACCAGTCATCCGATTGTGATAAAATTTTGATCATTTGACATTCAACAAAAGATGAATGTTCTTATGAACTAATATTTGTGAAAGTTACCCCAAAAATTCGCAAGAAACTGAAGGAGCTTTTTTCAATGGGATATCAATATAATTCATTTGATTGCGGTAAAATGTTGCATATTTGATGTTCAAAGCAAGTGTAATGTTCTTATAAAATAAAAATTTGGAAAAGTTTCCCAGAAAATCGCAAAATTCAGAAAAAATAGAAAAAGATTTTCCTATAAAATATCAATACCATTCATCTGACTGCGATAAGATTTTGCACATTCGACGTTCAAAACGAGAGGAAGGTTTGAGTGAAGTGAAA